>OV702286.1:62408677-64908677 GCA_916181665.1 Avena sativa | reverse complement strand
GTTTGGAATTGCAAGGCACATGAAAAACAACCAAAGAAAGGAGCGTGATCGAGCCAATATTTGTTATTCAGACTAACCCTGTATTTATCTTATTTATGCTATGTTGAGTTACCTTGGCTAATACCAAAGTTTCAAGTATTGTTAAATCAATTTTTTGAACCTCGGACTCATAAGTCAAAAACCAAATCAAGGTAGACGCGAGCCGAACCATAAAATTGGGGAAACAAGAAAAGGAAACTCGGGGACTCCACCCAAGTTAATCCGATGTTAAAAACTTAGTAGCAACAAAACATAACCTTTGTACTTGATGCATTTGCACCCATCATACCGGGGATTTAACGAATTTCAAGTGTTTTTTAGCTCAAGGAGCAGCAGCATCCGAGCCATCAGTTGTAGGAGGAGGTAATTCGACATTCGTGGGGGGACCTTCAATCTGAGACTCATCATCCGGATTGGCCTCAGCGCCCTCCAGGTCTTCAATTTCCTCGGCAAATTTTGAACCTTCCTCGACTTCGTCGCCCAAGCCATCTTCGACATCTTCATCATCGACGAGGCCAAGGAAGCTCGGAACTTCGTTCCAGCTATGGAAGGAGGTGTACTGGATGAGGTTGTAGGCGCAAACCTTATGTTGAGCGATACACTTCGGATCATTAGTCCATTTTGATTTGGTGCACATGTGGTCAAGCACCTTCAAATCCAAGGTCTCATACCACGAAAGTACGAAGCTCAGTGCCGTATCAGTCGCGGCACGCGCGGTAGATTCTCGCCAGAGGTCCAGCTGAGTCTCGCACTCCATTAATTTTTCAAGGAAAGCCTTCGAACCTTCGGGAGTATCATTGTTGGGCCACAAGGCATGGAAGATCCAGATGGCTACGGGCATAATATCTACACCATAGTTCTTCATGACTTCTGCTCGCGCCACGAGGCTCACCAACATGTCCTCCATATCATAAGGAATTGGACCAAAGGAAGGATCAACCAGAGTACATCGCTGCACGTGAAACTTATCAACCACAGTGCAGGCGATGACATCAGATTTGGGGAATTCCCCTGAAAATGGGATAGGCAAAAGACTTCAGCACAAGTAAAAAGCCAAACCCGGACAAAGAAATTACGACAAAGGAGGGAAACTCACGAGCAATATGGCTAAGAATCCGACCCAGTTCACCAAGTGAAGCAGTGTTTCTATGATTAAGCATCTCACATTCTGCGTTCACTGATGTAAACTTGATGTTGGCTTCCTTCAGCAATTTTTGGTTTTTAGCAAGCTGAGTCTTGAGGCGCTCTTTTTCTTCGGAGAAGTCTTGGTCATCCTTATCCAGCTCAGCCTTATGGAGATCTTTGATCTTCTGGATTTCAGCTTTTAGCCGAGTTATTTCATCATCTTTGAGGAGAAGCTTGGCGATATCGTCATCCTTCTTCTTAAGTTCGGCCTGATGCTGCCCTGATTGGTCGAGAAAGTGAAGCATCATGTCAGGCATAGGCACGCTATCTTGGAGAGACACTACAAATATTTGGTTGACATGGCAGATCCGAGGTATAATTATCTGCCGAGTCAGCAGGAAAATGGACAGAAACTAAATGACCAAGAAGAGTTACCTCTGATCTCGACCAAATTCTTCCTCGTGATAATGTTCTCGGGTTCAACTTTGGTTGTGCAATCCAGATAGCAAGTTAATACGGACAACAAATAACACAAAGAAGGAAAAGTAAAAGATCCTAAGTGAAATAACTTACATTTCTTCTTCAGCTCAGCGATCAGTTTCCTGTTCTTCGAGCGAAGATCTTTGTGGGTATCCAGAAGCCGCTAGAACTCGGCGGTGCGGCAGTTCATTATGATCTGAAAAAGAACAGTGTTATCTCTAGGTGTTTGAATGTTCGAGGTTTACAAGATCCAGGCCAAGTGGAACTTAACCTGGCTCTAGGTGTGTAAATATTCGAAGTTTACAAGACCCAGGCCAAGTGGAACTTAACCCGGCTCTAGGTGTGTGAATATTCGAAGTTTACAAGATCCAGTCCAAGTGGAACTTAACCTGGCTCTAGGTGTGTGAATATTCAAAGTTTACAAGATCCAGGCCAAGTGGAACTTAACCCGGCTCTAGGTGTGTGAATATTCGAAGTTTACAAGATCTGGGCCAAGTGGAGCTTAACCTGGCTCTAGGTGTGTGACTATTCTAAGTTTACAAGATCCAGGCCAAGTGGAACTTAACCCGGCTCTAGGTGTGTGAATATTCGAAGTTTACAAGATCCAGGCCAAGTGGAACTTAACCCGGCTCTAGGTGTGTGAATATTTGAAGTTTACAACATCCGGGCCAAGTGGAGCTTAACCCGGCTCTAGGTGTGTGAATATTAGAAGTTTAGAAGATCTAGACCAAGTGGAACTTAACCCGGCTCTAGGTGTGTGAATATTCGAAGTTTACAAGATCCAGGCCAAGTGGAACTTAACCTATCTCTAGGTGTGTGAATATTCAAAGTTTACAAGATCCGAGCCAAGTGGAACTTAACCTGGCTCTAGGTGTGTGAATATTCGAAGTTACAAGATCCGAGCCAAGTGGAACTTAACCCGGATCTATGTGTGTGAATATTTGAAGCTACTAAGGACCTGCGCTAGTTTTCTAAGAGCATCCGACCGAGTAACAAATTACTCCCCCTTAGGCTCGGGGACTAGTAATTGCATGTATGTAAAGGTATGACAAAGAGGTTTACCTCCATCATTCGGCCTGCAAAAGTAATGGCCTTCGAAGCAGTGCTCATCTGGGTGCTGAATTCGGCGGGGCCAAACTCATCCTCATTCTAGTTGTTAACATATTCAACCAAGGGGCCATAGCTTTCCTTGGAGAGAGTCTGGGCCACGACCAAGCCTTTAGCATGTGCCACCTTCCTGGCCATCTGTATAGCAGCTGGACTAGTGTGCAAAGTAAGCTGCTTGCTACCGTCAGACCCGATAGAAGATGACCCGGAGGCAGCGCTACCCTTGTTTGTCATGGACACGAGAGTATGTTGTCCGGACTCAATGTTTATGCCTTTGGAAGCTTGGTCCTTCGCAACCTTGACAGCTTTCTTGCTTTTGCTATCGGACTGGGCCGCTGCAGAGGAGCCGAGTCTTATGCTCTAGACTGGGCCTAAGATGCTGATTGAAATATGTCCTTGATAGAAGGAGTTGACCCGGAAGAAGCAGTCTGAGGTTTTTTGGGTGCTGGTGCTAGTACTAGAGTTGGTGCTGATGCTGGTGCTGGTACTGGAGCTGGTGCTGGTACTGGAGCTGATGCTGATACTAGCGCTGGTGTTGGAGCTGGAGCTGGTGAAGATTGGTTTTGGGGCGGTGCCGAGGTTATCGGCACCTCGGAAACAACTGGTTGCGACTGAGCTGAAGAGTAGCTGGGCTGATTCGGCATTGTCATATCCTCGGGGACACCACCTCCCTCAGTGCCGACATTGCCCTCCTCTTGACGGGGTGGGCTAACATTCAGAGCGGCCACTGAGCTTTCCAAAATGGGGCTCAGAGGGCGTGCATTGTCATTGTGAGGAGAAGAAGGGGCATCTCGAAGAGGCAAAGCAATGCTGGAACTACTCTAGGGGGTCACCCTAGCAGCCCTGCCAAATTAGAAAGGAAACAATTACAAATCAGAAGCAAGAACATATGAAAACAATGTCACTCTACCCGAAAACGATAGGCAAGGGGAAGCTCAGTCGGATGAAGTTGGTGGCTCCCTGGGTTTCGAGGCTCATCGGATCGTGGTCTTGGGCACAGGTTTGCCAGCGCCCTTGACACAGGGTTTCTTTTGCCTCTTCTTGGGGGGGGCACCTCAGAAGCAGTAGCCGAGGTTGCTTGGAGTTTCTTGGAGGGGGAAGGAACCGGGTCGCCCACGACGAGAGGAGGATCCTCGTGGACCTGCCCGGCCAGGTTAGCTGAAGCCGAGTCAACCGGAAATGCGTAAGAAATGGGCACAAGATCAAGTACCTCCATAATCTCAATATCGGAGTCGTCATCATCATCAGGCCAATCCCTTAAAGAAGAGGCCTTACCAAAGGATCATTTGGAGCCATCCGGAGTGGGCAAGAACATTTTCGTGTCCGGCTCCTCCGTGTCCGAGACTAGGCGGTCCTTTCCCCATTTAAGGGATGACCCCTTACCATCTTCGATGGTCTTCTAAAGAAACAACTGAAGACAAAAATACAGAAGAATCAAGTAAGAAGATTATCCGACATAAGGAAAGGCTCGGAAAAGGGAACAAGTGAGAAACATACCATAGGAGGTAGCTTATCCCGGCAGAAATGTTCTAGCCCCCATTCCCAATCCTCGGTGAACTCCTTTTCTATCTTAAAGATAGCCTTGACTCGGCAGAAAATTTCAGTATTGTTGAGCTTGAAAGAGAAAGTTTGGTTGGGATCAAGGTGCCCGCTCATATGGCAGAGCTTGTGGGTGCGTTTCTGCAGGGGGAGATCCAGCTACATACGAAGGTGATCATCACATCCTCGTTGCATAGCCCCAACTTGTTCAGCTCCTTGATTCGCTTGTCCACCTAATTCGCCAAGGTAGTTGGCTGCCTTGGGATTTGGTCCCACAAGGAGGTGTCAGGAACACCTAGCTTGAAGGGGCACAGCCGGATCAGGTCCTCATATGTGTTGTTCCTCACATAGAAGAACGTCTGGGACCGGCCTTTGCAAGATTCGAGGCCGGTGACATGGGGAAATGCAGAGTTTTTGCGAGGGGAGATAGAGGCTCCGCCACACTGGGTCAAGGATTTGTCAGCAGGGCAAGAAAAGGGTCGAGGATGATGTTTTTGTGGAGGCCGAAGAACTTGATCCAGAGCCCTGTGGTGGGCCAAAGGCCGACATACCCTTCTATGTCGGAGGCGAAGGAGGAAAGGGAGGTGATGGCATTCGCTGGAAGATGATGCGGTTGGAGTTCATATGCGTTGATGAAATTGTGGAAGAAATCGCTGACTGGGAGACCAAAACTGCGCTAGAAATGAGAGAGAAAGACCACAAACTCAACCGAATTGGGGGAGGGGCGATCTCCTGGGCGGCGAGGCGGCA
Source organism: Avena sativa (assembly GCA_916181665.1). Lineage (NCBI taxonomy): Eukaryota > Viridiplantae > Streptophyta > Magnoliopsida > Poales > Poaceae > Avena > Avena sativa. The sequence continues at coordinate 64,903,637 of OV702286.1, read as the reverse complement.
GGTAACCCCTTCAGGGATGCGGCGGGTCCGATAGAGCCAGTCAAGATCGTCTTGACAGACCCAGGAGCTGGCCCAGCTGCCGCGTTCGTGCGCCTCGCTCTCTTCCTACTCCTCCTCCTCCTCGACAATGGTGATTTCTTCCTCTATCATCTCCAAGTCACTATCCTCGCGGAAGCAATCTGGGGTAGGGGACAGTGGCCTGGACTGGCGAGGCCCTGTAGCAGTGAGATTGCGCGGGAGCGGCTGCGCAGCTATGGCAGAAAAACAAGGCGGCAAAGCGCGGCGGCGGCGACACTGCGTGGAGCAGAAGCATCGGCGACAACAACGTTGTTGTGGGAAAGGAAGAGGAAGAAGAACTGACGTGTGTGAAGTCGGGGAAATCCTCAAGGGACGCCCCTGTTCCCTATTTAACCACACCCCTAAGGGGGAAGTGGGATCCAGCAGTGTGGCAGAGCCACACGCCACGGACGTGTATTTTTCGGGTCAGCCAATCAGAGGCAGGCCACATGAAGGGCCACAGGGAGTAGTAGATCCCACGACGCGACATGGTGATATAGTTAACGAGGGGACAGGCATGATGTGACGTTTACAGCAGTTATTCCCGATAGTGCATACTGTAACCGGCACAGTAACTGGCGCAGGCCCTTAAAATGAGACAAAACAATGATGACCCTCCACGTAGGATGTGGGAAAGCGTACGAGAGAAGGAAAGATGACCCGGATAAATAGGAAAGTAACCTAGCCAGCGAGTAATATCTCAGAATGAGCCAAGGGAATGTCAAGCCCAAGAAGCCGGGTTACAGGATAACTCGGTGAAGAGAACGCGGAACTTGGTAGGTTGAACCTGCTGTGGCCTTATCAGCTAAAGTTGCTAAGACCGCACCAGCTTCGAGGACTAATGTTGGGGGGATACCCCGGGTAGGGTCACGTCGGGGTATAAAGGCCATGTTAGCCGAGGTACGGCAAGATCAAAGCGTATGCTGGCCGAGTCACCTCAAGGCAGGCCGACTTACGGAGTGACCTGACCCAAATGGTATTCGTCTAACCTTATCCTGGCCGACATATAGCGTATGTCGTCTAGCCTTTTACAACTCGTTTGCAGGTACCCTCATGGCCGAGTTAGCCAGGCGCTAGCCGGGTTATCACTTGTCTTACAAGAGTAGGAAGGAATCTCGCTGGTCAAAAGGTGGTCTCTGTCCACTGTAGCGTGAGCAAAGCGGACAAAGGGACGGACCAGCGGGGCAGGGCCGACAAGGATGACGTAGCCAATGTCGGCTGATGCCACCAGTGTCGGGTGATGCAACGATGCAGAGGGGCTCAGAGAGGCTTATGCCTGGAGTCCGGACCAGCTAGTTGAAGTGTAAAAGATGCATCTTACTTTACCAAGGGGCGTATTCGGGGAATGTGCCTCCACGTATGACCTAGATTTGTAACCTGGGCTCCCCTATATAAGGAGTACCAGGGCCTTCATAGAGAGGGTTGGTCATTTTTACTAAGGGAAAATCCTAGAGTGTAGTTGTGGGCAGCAAGAGAACTAGTCTCCTTCTCACGCACCGAGGAGAGCTTGTAATCCTTCATCAACAAGAGAGAAATACAAACATCTGTGTGTGGAATCACCACACTATCCTCCTGGATTCCTATAGTCCACATTGACCCCATCTTTAGCCTATACATGACATCTGCCGTGCCACCACCACGACACAAAGCCAACGCCACATGGTACGGGCGGGCCATACAGGCGGGTCTTGCCCATGCCAGTGGTCGTTAAAGCCTCTGTTGACTGGTTTTTACTTTAGGATTGCTTGGCCATATAGACTTTCTCAAAATCTTCATTAATGGCCCCTGTTTTCGCCTTAAAAGTATGATTCCCTACACAATTCAAAACAATGGATTACACATCTTTGTAATATAATTAGTCATTAGTAGCAAGGCTAGAGAGATTTTTGGTCAGTTACTTGACTTAAAACAAAGTTTAAATGTGGAGAAAGATGGCTATTTTCACAACCATGTACATGTCCACAAATCCAGTTCATCATCGACAAACGAAGCATATTGAGTTTGACATTCACTTCGTGCACGAGAAGGTGGCTCTCGGCGAACTTAGGGTCGTTCATGTGCCAACTACTCAGCAGCTGGCTGATATTATACCTACAATGTCTTTCCAGTCATTCTGGTCCGGTCTATGCGTTTTGCCAAGCGCCAACGTATCGACTGCGGCGGGTGGTTAACCGAATAGATATTTAGCTAGGCTTTATGTTAATATTCTGACAGATCTCGGCCGGATCTTGCTATTCTTATTGTGCACGGGTGGTTAACCGAATAGATATTTAGCTAGGCTTTATGTTAATATTCTGACAGACCTTGATCGGATCTTGCTATTCTTATTGTGCACGGGTGGTTAACCGAATAGATATTTAGCTAGGCTTTATGTTAATATTCTGATAGATCTCGGCCGGATCTTGCTATTCTTATTGTGCAAGATATGTGCTGGTTTGCAAGCTATATATACCAAGTCTCCTCCTGCCGTACGTAGGCTAGGTTTCTACACCATCGCCTAGGGCGAGCGGATGTGCAGATTGCGCCTGCAGCGGGGACGTGGCAGCAGCAGCGGAGGAACGGGAGGCAGGCAAGCGGAGAGAGCAGCGGCAATCTTATCAATACCTGTACGTTTATGAATTGCTAGAGAAATAAAAACTAAGTGCAGGAGACATGAACTTCAAGTGCAATAGAAGTTAATTCAAGCATACAACCTCCGTTGGCAGCCTTAAGCTGTAACTTCGAACCAAGTCTTCTAACCAATGGAAAAAAATAGCACGCTAAAAGAAATAGTGCCGGCCTCCTCCAAACCCTATACACGCTATAACATGCTAATAGCGTGTTATATTTCAAAATAGTGTTTTAAAAATAATACAAGATATAGCCTAAAAATTAAAGATTTCAATAAGAATAAAAGATATATTTCAAAAAAATATACAAAAATAGTTTTTCAATCTTATAGAAGCCTAACATCAACATCCCACGAGGTAACAACATAGCATTGACGTTTAGAAGCATAACATCAGCATTTCAACAGGCTAGAAAAAATAGCGTATTTTTTGCTAACATTGTGACGTTTAGCGCGATATAGCATGCTATTTCGCAAATAGCACCATAGCGAGCAAAATTGCTAAAATTTAGCGTTACCTCTCCGGATATGCTATAGCGTGCTATTAGCGCTGAAATAGCACGCTATTTTTTTCCATGCTTCTAACCGTCTAGGGTTAATATTTTGCAGGTCGACGGTGTTACCATAAGCCGTAATTTCGAAGATGTCCAATGGTGCTGCTTTGTGGAAGCAACATGTTCTGGTGCCCAATGATGTTGCTTACTGAAAGTAAATTGATCTTGGATGATTGCAATGGAGGTCCAGATCTGGAATGTTTTTATCAGTATTTGTGTAACAGCAATAGCATTGTTGTTTTGTTTTCTTTGGTTGGGTTAAAGCCTGTAAGTGGTGCAGCGATTTGTTCAGTTCAAGATGAATATCTTATTCGTTATTGTACCCATTTGTTCAGACTGAAATTTGGGTAAGGTTTATCTGAAGTGTAATTTTATCCATCATATTCCGCAGCTAACTGCCCACTGATGCTGATGCTTTCTAATTTTGTTTGATAGCCCAGCATTGAGTACAACACATATAAGCTATCGCTGAATATCCTAGATTATTATTAAACAAGAAAACACATGTCCAATAGGAATTGCACAAAATACTAAAGAGAAAACTGAACATTCCAAAAGAATATTTAGAACCTGTAGCCGGGTTCCAAAATTCCCAAGAACAGGGCCATAATATGACGTTTTTTTTTTTGGAGAGACATAGCAGTTTCTTGACACCGTTGACAGGTTAGTTCAGGTTTTAAGGACACATCTGGGTATCTGATGCGTTTCTTCATAATCAAGTGAAGCAAATGATTGAAGTATGAAATCCATACCACACAAAACCATAGAATCACGGGAAAAGAAAATTCTCATCTGCAAAGGATACGCTAGCTATCTACAGTTTCCTCCGTAGTCTGTACAGTCTCGTCAGTCGCGGTGAACGTTATGGAAGTGTAGGTGGTGTTGCCCGTGGAGGACGACGACGGGGAGGAGCGCGCCATGATGGAGTTCAGCGGCGTCGACCACATCACCTTGCTCCTCAGCTTGAGGTCCCTGAAGTCCCAGATCACGTCAGGCTTGGAGATATCCTGTGAGTCCACGTCAGCGTCGCCCCTCAGCCTGCGGAGGACCAAGGACATGTCGGGCCAGCGCTTCGTGATAATCTTCGTGCACAGCAGGCCGACCTTCAGGAATCTGCACGCTTCGTCAAGGTCCAGGTCATCGCCCAACGGCAACGGACCTTCTTGAGTTCCTGCAGTTGCCCTTGCTCATAGTATGCATATGTCTGCAAAGAAGTGAGAATTGGTGATCCATGATCTCTTGGTAATTATAGTGACAAATAACAAAAGGAAAATGATAGTACTCCCTCTGCAACATGCACTAGAGGCGGTACAGCGGCAGTGGATGCTACACGCGCCGGAGGCGGCTGCTGCGGGTGGTGGAGGCGTCTGCTACACGCGCGGTGGTGGCCGACGGCAGGTGCTTCAGGCGGTGGCGACCTCCTGCTACGCGCCGCGGCGGTGGATGCTACACACGCCGGAGGCGGCTGCTACGGGCGGTGGAGTCCTCTGCTACACGCGGCGGCGACGGATGCTACACGCGTTAGCGACGGACGACGGCTGCTACAGGTGGTGGCGCCCTTCGCTACAGGCGGCGACGGCGGCTGCTACACGTGGCGGCGGCCGCTGCTACACGCGACTACGATGGTTGCTACAGGCGGTGGCAGGTGCTACTACACGCGGCAAGGCGACGGCGGCTACAGGTGGTGGCGCCCTTCGCTACAGGCGGCGACGGCGGCTGCTACACGTGGCGGCGGCCGCTGCTACACGCGGCTACGACGGTTGCTACAGGCGATGGCAGGCGCTACTACACGCGGCGAGGCGACGGCGGCGGCAGCCGCTGCTACACACGGCTACAGCTGTGTCTGCTACATGGCGGGCACAGAGGCTACATCTGCTACATGTGGTGGTGACGGCGGTGTCTGCTACATGGCGGTGGAGGCTGCTTTTTGCTACATGCGGCAGCGGTGGCCGCTACCAGCTGCGGCAGCTTATGCTACAGGCGACGACGGCTTATGCTACCGGCGACGATGGTGTTTGCTGCATGCGGCGGCGACTTTCTGCTACAGGCGACGACGCCGTCTGCGGTGATGGCGTTTGCTACATGCAGCAGTGAGGTTTCCTGCTACCATGTAGCACCCTAATCTATTTTGAGGTTTCCTGCTACCATGTAGCACAAACATATTTAGTACTCTGTGTTTTGGTACTTGCTACTTGCTACTCTGTGTTTTGCTACTTGCTACTCTGTGTTTTGCTACTTGCTACTCCGTCGTCCTCGTGGGCGCCGCACGCGCGACTCCCAGCTGGTCAGCCTCTGTTTTGCTACTCTGAAACAGTTTTTGCTGCGACGTAGCAAAAGCGGGGGTGGAGGAGGTCGACGGGTTGATCAGACGGTTTAAAAGTTTTGATCGGACGGCTCCGGACCCGGGGGATCGGGGGCAAATATCCCCCGGGGGACGCGTAGCGCGCGCCATAACAAAAGCCCCAACTCAGAAGATTTGGACCCTGTCCAACATCTGGCTCTTTTTTCTTTTCTTTTTTGGTGTGGTGCCGAAATCTGTAAATGGTGGCTAGGCAAAGGGGGCACATTGTAGATTGAGCTATTTTGAAACACTGTAAACTGATGATAGAAAGACAGGAAAGTTACAGCAACATCATTCGAGGCTATTTATGGTGTGGGTTGTCCAAACAAAGAGGTAATTATGTTATCTTACAGACTAGTGGTGATATGTTTGTATAATTTTGAACAGAATCTCACACCTTGTCAAGAAGAACAAAAAAAAAACAGAACACCACTCATAGGGCACTTTTGTATCAGTATTGTATACCAAATACTGTACCTCACACCATTTTTAACACCAAATTTAGGAGACCAAATATCTAATTAGATTAATTTACTAAACCAAAAGTACCATGGCTTTAGTTCCAATGGAAATACTGAACAAAAGGGAAATAATGATGGAGAACTCTCATAAATCCGTTAAGTAGCACATATGTGCAAGTGTTAATGAATCTTAATCCAGTGCCAACAAGCAGCTCACAGAGGAAAGGTTTCTTCCTAAAATTACCTTGTGTTTATGTACACCATTGGTCCATCACGCATGAAAATTAACTATTGCCAGGTTGTAGATACAGAACCATCTGACCCGTCACCCTTTATGCCAAAGGAAATTGATGACGATGTGATAGCATGAAGCCAGCAAGGTGATGATGTGATAGCATGAAGCTAGCAAGGTGTAGCGGATAATTATAATGCAGGATGACTGAAAAAGAGAGCACTACCAGATATCAAATAAATGCTATGTAAAGTTTAGTTTGAGCGGAAGTATAAAGAGTTGATCCTCTTCGGATCTTTACCAGGGATTAAAAAATTGATCTCTTTACTGATGCTTCTTGTGCGAATCCTTCGTACAACGATTCTATACTATACTTAACAAATCAACTATCATATACCGGCAAGGTGATGTGCGCTAGATAAGCGTACATCATTGACATCGGCCCACCCCATGCCACTACTGCATACTCACACCGGCTACATTAAACCGCAGCGCTAAAGACATTACAACCAGACTTTCAACAGAGTTTTTCTCCGAAAATTTCGATTTCAGAGGTAGTAACTAACTGGTGGCCACCAGGACCAGCAATGGAAGGTATAACAGGTTTAGATGGATTCTAGTGATTACTCTCTGAAACATTAATATTAGGATTATGAAAGAAATTATGATGTGCAAACATTGAATAAACCAAGGCAAAATAAAAAAAGTTTATAGGAAAATATACAACAAGTCAACATACCGCATACATGTCATTCTCCTAAAAAAGGAATCTGATTTCTGTATTCCGGAGCAATACGGACATTTATTAAAACACTAAAATAGAGTGGAGCATACCTAATTAATCAGTAACTCAAATTACTGGCATAAGTTTGAAAATGAATGGTTTATCGTAATGTCTACTGCGGCAAGGTCTGATGAGCAACCATTAAGTGTAGACTCGTGCGAATATACATGTGCCTGGACATAAGACATTGCTAATCAAATATTACCTCTGCTTCACAATATCTTTCCTGCACGATTACCTAGGCCGCACATATTTGATGGACCAATACCTACTTGTGCTAGCTAGATAGATTGTTGGTATTTCCATTTCACGGAAGCAACAATGATAAAATTCCACCAAATATGACTCCCCTTTTTACCGCGTGGGGCAGATACTGTGAAACAGATAGTGCATTGATTTGAAAGTAATTCATATAGTTAGGACGTGAATGGGTAAGTTAGCTTCTGACCCAAGGCAAAATATACAAGACATTGGACATATATTAAGTTTTCTGGCACTTGCACACGTTATAATTTTGACAAAAAAGAGAGTTAATATAAGCATATGATGCACTTAATATAAACAAAAAAAATTGATCATACTCCATTAAATATATGCTATAATGCACCATGAAGAAATCATTATAAAATAAGTACAGATTGGCAATTGGCAGAAAGTTTATAAGTTAGGTAACTTACAGTTGCAAACACATCTAGGGCTGATATGGATATTTGACTGAGTTTGGAGGGTACGGATACAAGAGGAGGTAGTGTGATACATGGCCCACTTCGCAATTATCCGTATAAAATATATATTCCAGTGAGAACTAAATGCTTTGTACTGCTAGGAATAACCTCAATGTGAGAAGTGGTGAAGAAGTCATTCATTATCTTGAAGGATCCAGTTTCACTATGGGACGAGGACCCAAACCAGCGAAATCAATAAAAGCACCATAATCTTGGCATGCCTCCACCACGGTGTCGTATGATTTTGCAGAAAGCTTGAGCCCTTTGTTGCACGCAATAATGTACATCTCATAGGCAACTTTTGGTTTACCATCTTGTACAAGAGCTTCGATCAACATCTGATATGTAATCTCATTTGGATCAATACTCTGCATTTTCATCTTATGGAACCACTCAAATGCAGCGCCACCCTCACTGTTCCTCACACAGGCACTGATTATCGCGTTGAAGGTTACAACAGTTGGTTCTATGTTTGCGGAAAACATATCCCGGAGAACAGCATCTACCATATCATGGTTGCCCTTGCCAATGTAAATTGACGCTAAGATTGTGTATGCGTGCAGGTTAGGATCAATACCGACTTTGCACATGTGCTTCCAAACTCTCAGCGCCTCATCGTACAACCTGCCTTTCTCAAGTGCACTAAGCAATGCTCCATAGGAAACCACGTCTGGTTTTAACCCCTGATCTATCATCCTATTGAATATATTCACCGCAGCAGACGTTTCAGCAGCTCTGGAGCATGCAAGAAGTACAGAGTTCCACTCTCTACATCCAGGCTTCAGGCCCTTCTCTTGCATCTTCTCAAGCAGCCTAACACCCCACCTCCAAATGCCACGTCTCTTGGCAGCATTGAGTAGGATGTTGAAATGTGACATGATGAGCTCATATGACAAATTGTTCGGCTTTGGTCCTTTCTCCAGCAAATCCTCGTATATCTCAAGAGCTGCCCACCACTTCTTGGCCTTGCCCATCAGCCAAATCAGATGGTTGCACACTGACAAACTGATCTCCCCATCGCACTCACGGATTCTCTGATACAGCTCCTTGGCAATGGTGTAATGCTCCTCTCCCGTGCACGCCCACACGAGACGCTCATAATAGCTCCTGTCCGGCCTCACTCCAGCTTCATCCATGGAAAGAAGAACCTTCAATGCCGTGCCAGCAGGATTGTTCGCACCTGCAAGTGACCGCCGCATCGCCATATGACATACGCGGACAGCCAATTTCTCATATTTAACAAACTCTCGTTCCCAATCTGCGGGATTCCCGATGAGCTGGCCATTCTTATACTTCTCCCTCAGCTTAACAAAGAACTTGAGCGCGGCGAACGCGTCACCGGTGCTCTTGAAGGCCGACATGATCGTCGAGTATGTCGCGGCGGTCGGCACTAGCCCACGGCCCTCAATGCCGTCATACACCCTGAAGACCTCCTTGATCTTTCCTTGCTCAACGTAAACAGACATCAGAGTGTTGAAGGTCACTATATTTGGGGAAATCCCCTGTTCCTCCATGTCCGCAAGAACAGCCTCAATCCTCCTGAATTCCCCAGAGTTCTTCACCGCACCTAGCAAGCAGTTGTACACGACCTGGTTGAGGCTGCTGCGTCCCCTCGATTTGAGATGCTCCACGATGGCGAAGGCGGCGTCGATGCGCTTCTCCTTTCCGAGCCCCCGAATCACTGAGGTGTATACCTGTACGGGGAGGTGCTCTTCGTCGCCGCCGCCGAGGAAGTCCTCTACTAAAAACTTTACATCGTCGGCCGTCTTCGCGTCGTGTAGCACCGCGGCAAACGCGACGACGTCGACGGTACCCCCTCTCCTCCTGCCGTTGCCCCCGCCTCCAGCGCCACTGCCGTTTGCAGACTGCGCAATCCTAGAAAGGAACGCGTCATACACTGCGAGTCCTTCAACGGAGTTGTGTACAGAGTTCGGGGTACCTCGACGGAGAACCCGCGGGAGCGGCGGGACGACGCGGATGCCTGCGGCTGGAGGAAATTCGGAGAGGTGCACGGGCAGGAGGCGTTTTTTGGACGGCGGCGACAAGGAAGATGGCCGGCAGGGCGAAAGACGGCGAGGGAGGAAGCCATTTGGCAGGTCGCCGCCTCGGTGTCCGGACGTTCGTGTCCGCGGAAGCTCTCGAGGGCTATCTGTTCCGAGGACAACCTATCCAGTGCAGCGAAGGAATTCGTGCACGTGCCGAGTAAAACATATCAGCGGTCCTATTTCTTTTTTCAGTTTCTTCGCCCTTTGCTCTCTGTTCTTTAATATTGACTTTGTCTAAATTAGGATGTATCTAAACATATTTTAGTGTATAGATATATACGAATCTAAACAAACTCACGTCACTTATTTTAGAACGGAAGGAGTAGATCCTAATTATTTTATAAGTGTGTTAGACGAAGGGTTTTAAATCAATTTGATCCTCATTGACCGGTGCCAAGTAGACAGTAGGGCATGAGCCGTACTGCACACTATGCATATTTGAGAATAGATTTTCAAGTGTTTTTTTTTTTAAAACTTGGTCCATGTTTCGAGTCCCACGTATATCTCGCACACATCTCGCACACAGCGCACCATATGTGGCATCCTCTCTGCTGATCGGCACCACCTGAAGCCCCTCCACTATTGCACGCAACACGAGGCACACTTAGCGTCGTGTTGGTGATGTTGGTGATGTTGTAGCGGCATTGTGTTGGTGATGTTGTAGCGGCCCGTGCCTAACGCAGCTCCATCTGGCTATGCCCGCTGTGGAGCGGGTGCGGGAGCAGTGTGCGAAACTGGGCGAGCGACCAACGCCCGAGGGAGATGAGGTGGGGTAGGAGAAGGTACATGACGTGGTGCGCCTGACGTCGATCGACATGGAAACGAACTTCTCGGTGATTTGCGCGAGGCTATGGGTGCTGATGAATACTGACTTCTTGGCCAGGCTCATGTTTGAGCACTTGCCCCATCCCCCGGTGATAGTCCACATCGGCCATCCTCTTCTTCTCTTACTCGCACGTGCTCGCCCCATCGTCGCTTTCACGAGAAACCTTGTTGGCACCTGCGCACGAATATGTCCGCCAGAGCGCTTCAGTGCCCCGGTGGGCGCAAATATTAATTAGGGGCTCGAAATAGGGACCCATTTTGGAAAAAACACAACCTAGGGGCCTATTCGCAAATATGTAGGGTATGTAGTATGTTTTCTAGGTCCCACTATCTATATGGCATCGGTCAAGGAGGGTCAAACCAATTTAGGACCCGGCGTGACACGCTTACAAAAAAATAGGACTCGTGAAAGGGTAAGATGGTTGACCTAGAGGGGAGGTGAATAGGTTTCTACAAAAATAAATGTCGTCGTATATGGAACGACAATACCTAAGAAGGTATGATTGAGGTGTGGGAGTAAGCAGGGAAGCTAGTGACGGCGTTGATACGTTGCAAATGTATCTATAATTTTTGATGTTCCATGTTTGGTTTTATCTACTTTCTTGTGTTTTGTTCCAACTTTGGAGTACTTTTCATATGATTTCTTGGACTAACCTATTAACAAGATGTCATAGTGTCAGTTGCCTGTTTTCTGCTGTTTTTGGTTCCAGGAAGTCAGAAAATGAATATTCTCGGAATTGGACGGGACAAAAGCCAAAGTTACTATTTTCCCGGAAGACTCACGGAGCTAGAAGGAGAGCCGGAGAGGGGCCACAGGGTGGCCACACCACCCCATGGCGCGGGTCCACCTAGGCCATGCTAGGGCATGGTGTGGGCCCCCTGGCCGGCCATCGACCTTGCCTCTTTCGCCTATAAGAGCCTCCCGATACCAAAACCCTAAATCATCCATCAGAAAACCACGAAAAGTTCCGCAGCACCGCCGCCACCGAAGGGGAGATTCGGGGGACAGAAAGTCTTTGTTCCGGCACCCTGCCGGGACGAGGAAGTGCCCCCGAAGCCATCTCCATCGATCTCCACCGCCATCTCCATCACCATTGCTGATTCCCATGATGAGGAGGGAGTAGTTCTCTCTCGAGGCTAAGGGTTCTACCGGTAGCTATGTGTTCATCTCTCTCTCTATGCATGATCATATTGTGATCATGAGCTTGTAATCTATTGATCTACCTTGCTACTCAAGTGCTTTAATAGATCTCTGCTCTCCCCATGTGTGTGAAAGTGACAGCGTGCACACCATGGTGGCACTTAGGCTAGAGATTACAATTACTTGTTATGAGTTATATTTGGAGTTGGATGTTTCTATGAAATTGTGGTGTTTGTTGGACCTATCTAGTGCTCAAGGTGACAGTGTGGGGTTTTCTAGATGGGAAAAGCTTACTTTGAGGTGTGCTGTTATAGCCCTACCATCGATTAGAGTGTTCAACCGGAGAGTAGTTAAGAGTAGTATCATGAAGATAATATATTTATATGAGAGTGTTCACTAGTGAAAGTATGATCCCTAGGCCTTGTTTCTAAGCACTGAATCACCGTTTTCTACTAGATCTGTTACATGTTTGCTTGCTTCCATCTTTATTTTAGTTTGTCTTTAGTCTTTTCCACGCCACCAAGCTATTCTCTATCACCATTACCACTTATAATTATCTATACCACTTGTATTTCACTATCTCTTCGCTGAACTAGTGCACCTATACACCTGACAAGTGTATTGGGTGTGTTTGGGACACAAGAGACTTCTTGTATCTTGATTGCAGGATTGCTTGAGAGGGGATACATTTGACCACTTCCTCCCTGAGTTCGATAAACCTTGGGTAATCCACTTAAGGGAAAACTTGCTGCTGTTCTACAAACCTCTGCACTTGGAGGCCCAACAACTGTCTACAAGAATAGAAGTGCGTAGACATCAAGCTATTTTCTGGTGCCGTTGCCCGGGAGGTAAGGTAAAAGGTATTCACACCGGAGGATTAAAGAAGAAGAACCTCCCATGGCAAACACCTATTTTCTGGTGTGAGTACTCGAAGTTATTACCTTTAGATTCTGCAATTTTGTCTTTTTGTTTCTTGTTTTCACTAGTTAGGCTTAATGGAAAACAACAACAAAATTAGAGAGCTTTATAGTATTTATCTTGAGTTAGGACATGAAGTGTTTGAAGAGAAAATTAAAAAACCTATGGAACTTTATTTGCATGCTAATAGCAATGTTGTTAGTATGAATTGTTTGGACACCATTATTGCTAATGCTATGGAAAAGTCTAATCTTGGGGAAGCTGGTTTTGATGAGCATGATATTTTTAGTCCCCCAAGCACGGAGGAGAAAATTTACTTTGATGATATTATGCCTCCAATATATGATGATTACAATGATGAATATGATATTTTCAGTCCACCTACTATCGAGGAGGAAATTCATTATGATTACAATATGCCTCCTATATTTGATGATTATGGTGATGAAAATAATAATGATAGCTATTTTGTTGAATTTGCTCCCACTACAATCAATAAGAATGACTATGTTTATGTGGAGAGTATTAATTCTTTTATGCATGTGGCTCATGATAAGAATGTTTTATGTGATTGTTATATTGTTAATTTTATTCATGATGCTACTGAAAGTTATTATGAGAGAGGGAAACATGGCTTTATGCATCTCAATAATATTAAGTTTCCCCTCTTTATGTTGAAAGTCTTGAAGTTGCACTTGTTTTGCTTTACTATGCTTGTTGCTTTGTGCTTTCATGACTTGTTTCTTTACAAGATTCCTATGCATAGGAAGTGGGTTAGAATTAAATATGTTTTATATTTGCTTCTTGATGCTCTCTTTTACTTCAATTCATATTTCTTATGTGAGCATCTTCTCAAACTATCATGCCTAACTTAAAGGCGTTAAACAAAAGTACTTGTTGGGAGATAACCCAAGAGTTTTAGATGAGTCTTGGAAGTTATTACTTCAGTAATAACCGCTCCTTATCCTTTTTATTTGCTTTTTGTGCCAAGAGTAACCTCTAATGAGAGAGAAGTAATGATTGGGAAAGTTGTTGTCCCGAAACAGATTTTTGTGCTTCACCGTAAAAATTCGTAAGAGAGATCTGTATGTCGGATTGAGCTGTAATGTTTTGTGTTTCTGCCCCAGGTTGTTATCTAACTTTCGTTAGTTCAACACCTTTTGATTTGAGCAACAGAAGGTCTTCGAAAAAATTCGTCTTTACCTGCTGGTCTGTTTTGACAGGTTTCTGCCATTTTCTGCATTTGCTTCTTGTGGGTTCCTTTTTGAGTTCTTTTGGTGAATTGAGCTTTTTGAAGGAAGTGTTACAGTAGCTAGTGTTCTAATGGAAGTTTATTTGGTGTTATAACTGAACCTTAAGACTTATTTATCTTAAGTGCACTAATGTTGCTAATAAAGATTGTGTGAAGTTTTGTATAAAGGAAAATGTTCAGGTGTATGGAAGGAATGAGTAATGAGATGAAGGATGGACTAAAGCTCAAGCTTGGGGATGCCCAAGGCATCCCCTTCTTCATCAATAAAAATTCCAGGTTTCTTCCAAACGCTTCATTTTTATTGTTTCATGCACAGTTGTGTTGTTCTTGGAGCGTCTTCTTTTTTGTTTTCGTTTTGGTTTTTAGTTTGCTTGGTTTGCTTAGTTTTCTGAATAAATTGGTTGGACCCCCTCTTTCATACTTTGTTTTGGAAATGGTTTGGTTTGGATTGGAAAAGAGTAGGAAAGTTCATACTTATGTGGTAAAGAGAGCTTGTTTTTGACTGTGGCCTGTGCTTTGTCATGCCATGCTTGATATTGTTTTGGCTTTATGCTTATTATTCTTTGCTATAGCATGACTTGTTATAAACAATTGAGATTGCTTAATGTGCCTTGGATGAATCATGCGTTGTTTTATCATATTAAAGCATAGTATAGTGGTATTATCCTTTGATGCTTTATTTGGGTTGACTTGGCACATGCTCACACCATATTATGACTATCTCAAGTCACCATAGCCTTTATGATCCTTTAGTTTTCAACTTGTAGTATCACTTTATGCTTTGATCAATGATGTTTTGTCGCTCTGCATGATTATGGCCATTATTGCTCTCTTAGTTTGTCGCTCCCAGTCTTTTGCTAGCCTCCACAACCAAGTATGAGTTCCACTCATGCATCCAACTCCTTAAACCAATTTATTCCAAAGAGTCCACCATACCTACCTACTAGCTTATGCTATTCCAAGTATATTCATGCTTTTGTTTACCTTCCGAATTAAACTTGTTATGAGAAAACTAGTGATTAAAGCTCTCACGAACTTGATGGCACACTTTACTTTTCTTGCCCTTAATAAACTTGAACCATTGTGTCGTCCATGTTGTATATGCTTGCACTTATTTGTTGGGAATTAGCAGAACCATGCTTTCATGGGGAACGCTTTCAACATTGCACTTGGTACTTGTACCTAGTTGATATCATGCTCTTTTGTATATGGATGTCGTCGGTGTGAAATGAAAGGGGAGCTTGTAAGTCCATGGAGTTATGTATATGTGTTAGAGAAACACCTGGGCCGCTGGTCTAATCCATGTTGACATGGTGGAAACCTGCAGCGTAACCATAATGAGCTGTCTATGAAGCATTCTTCTTATAAAAAAAGAGTCCTATATTGAGAAAAAAGAGAAAAAGAAAAAAAAGAGATTATGAAAAGAGGAAAGAGAGAAAAAAGCACCATATTCCCATGGTAATTAAGAAGATTGTTGAGATGGTCGTTGTCTACTTGCCTTGTTATTTTGATATGGGGATTCTTCCGTATCATCGGGCAAGGGGTACCCCGTTGGCGGTTCTCTATGATACACATGTACTTACGATGACAAGAACTTACCAGTGACTAAACTTGAGTAGCATGAGGAGCGGCCCTCGTATACAAGGGACATGAGATTTCTAACTTATACTTCGTCAAGCATGTACACAATAGTTTGTTCACTTTAACCTTAATCACTTCAAGATGCTTATGATAGGGGCAATGAGAGCTGAAAGCTATAAGTACCATAATTTTTGGAAGCTCTTTATGAGACTTGAATCCCTACTTCCTTCTATGAAGGCCTTTCTTCCACCATTATATTGAGTCTCCACCTTCTACCTTTATGCACTTACTTTGAGAGCATCGTGGCCATTCTTAGTTCTATGTGCATTGTCCCAAGACTAGTTGATTGATGCATAACTTGATATTGCTTGTTTTAAACTATTGTATCTAGTCACTCTTATGAACTTTGAAGGTGTCCTATGCATTTATATTTTCTACTCTATTGAGGGACAAGTTGAATGCTATTATGCTATGTTTTCTTTATATGAAACAAACAGACGTCTTGCAAATCATTGTTATTCATGATCTTTTGTTTGTACCTTTTCATGTTGCATCATAGTTTCTTTGTCTTATTGCTAGAACTTTGTCTTTCATGTTATGATTGAAGTACCATGATCCCAGCTTTCGAATGTTTTACAAATACTTTGATCAAGTTTATGATGGTGCATGTCACCTAAAAAATTATTCTCTCCTTTTATCACTTACCTACTCGAGGACGAGCAGGAGTTAAGCTTAGGGATGTTGATACATTGCAAATGTATCTATAATTTTTGATGTTCCATGCTTGGTTTTATCTACTTTCTTGTGTTTTGTTCCAACTTTGGAGTACTTTTCATATGATTTCTTGGACTAACCTATTAACAAGATGCCACAGTGCCAGTTGCCTGTTTTCTGCTGTTTTTGGTTCCAGGAAGTCAGAAAATGAATATTCTCGGAATTGGACGGGACAAAAGCCAAAGTTACTATTTTCCCGGAAGACTCACGGAGCCAGAAGGAGAGCCAGAGAGGGGCCACAGGGTGGCCACACCACCCCATGGCGCGGGTCCACCTAGGCCGCGCCAGGGCATGGTGTGGGCCCCCTGATCGGCCACCGACCTTGCCTCTTTTGCCTATAAGAGCCTCCCGATACCAAAACCCTAAATCATCCATCAGAAATCCACGAAAAGTTCCGCAGCGCCGCCGCCACCGAAGGGAAGATTCGGGGGACAGAAAGTCTCTATTCCGGCACCTTGCCGGGACGGGGAAGTGCCACCAGAGCCATCTCCATCGATCTCCACCGCCATCTTCATCACCATTGCTGATTCCCATGATGAGGAGGGAGTAGTTCTCTCTTGAGGCTAAGGGTTCTACCGGTAGCTATGTGTTCATCTCTCTCTCTATGCATGATCATATTGTGATCATGAGCTTGTAATCTATTGATCTACCTTGCTACTCAAGTGCTTTAATAGATCTCTGCTCTCCCCATGTGTGTTAAAGTGACAGCGTGCACACCATGGTGGCACTTAGGCTAGAGATTAGAATTACTTGTTATGAGTTATATTTGGAGTTGGATGTTTCTATGAAATTGTGGTGTTTGTTGGACCTATCTAGTGCTCAAGGTGACAGTGTGGGGTTTTCTAGATGGGAAAAGCTTACTTTGAGGTGTGCTGTTATAGCCCTACCATCGATTAGAGTGTTCAACCGGAGAGTAGTTAAGAGTAGTATCATGAAGATAATATATTTATATGAGAGTGTTCACTAGTGAAAGTATGATCCCTAGGCCTTGTTTCTAAGCACTGAAACACGGTTTGCTACTAGATCTGTTACATGTTTGTTTGCTTCCATCTTTATTTCAGTTTGTCTTTAGTCTTTTCCACGCCACCAAGCTATTCTCTATCACCATTACCACTTATAATTATCTATACCACTTGTATTTCACTATCTCTTCGCCGAACCAGTGCACCTATACACCTGACATGTGTATTGGGTGTGTTGGGGACACAAGAGACTTCTTGTATCTTGATTGCAGGATTGCTTGAGAGGGGATACCTTTGACCACTTCCTCCCTGAGTTCGATAAACCTTGGGTAATCCACTTAAGGTAAAACTTGCTGCTGTTCTACAAACCTCTGCACTTGGAGGCCCAACAACTGTCTACAAGAATAGAAGTGCGTAGACATCAGGCGTCCGTAGGCGGGATTGGGCACAAGCAAGTGTGACACTCGTAATACCTAGGTTTGGAGCCCTCTATGAGATAAAACTCCTACTCATGTCCGATCTGACCATATGGGAAAAACACAAGGGCTACAATGGTGCTCCTTGAGCTGTGTGAGAGCTATCAATCTAACAGAATCCAACCCTCTCTTAGGAGGCTTCGCTGCCCCTTATATACGGTTGGGGCAACGGTAAACGGTGTGACCGGCTAGCGAGTCCCACATGGGGGCCTCAGCCGACGGGTCATCTACAGTGTCACAGAGTGGAGATCGTGGGTATAGTACACGTCATGCGAGCCAACATGAGCATAGTATCATACATTTCCATTATACACCGTGTTAGTGCCAAAGTCTTCATTATGGGCTTCTCCTTTACGTCCCATCTGCAGGCCGCGTACTGTACAACACGTCACGCCTTAGCCATCTCTTCTAGCTTCGCTAATCCGGCTAGGCTCCTCCAGCCGGACTGATATCTTCTGGTCTCTCTAGCATCTTAGCATCTGACTGTAATGTACTAACCGACTCTGGCAATCACCTGCTATCTAACTGTAGGATCCTTCTAAACGGAAGGCCTATAAACCATCCAATTAGCCTACCCAGGGCGATCCCCCGACATTAGCCCCCGAGCGCACGTGCTGATTTCACCTCTGAGAAATTCGCGCGATCTTCTCGAAATTCGAAGTGAAATCCTGCTAGGGCGGATGGTTGGCATGCTTGGAGTCGTTAGCGCCGACGTCAGCCACACCCGTTGGTCATCATGACTGCGTGCTGCACCGCGTCCAATCAAACAGTTGCCTCGGTAACTGCTTCTAGATCTTCTGCGAACTAGGCGCCGACACACGGGATCATCACGGTCGCGGACGCAGGGCACGGGCCAGCAGGCAACGCGTGGCACACGAGATGGTTGGCATCCCCTGGCCGATAAATAGATGTCGGAGAATGGACGTCTCGCGAAAGAACAGGGGCACCGACAAGCCCCGGATTCGTGAGGGTACTAAACATGCTCTTATATCATGTCGAAGACGATGGCAGCAACGGAACTAGCACACGACAGAGAGATGACACAAGTTTTTTACCCAGGTTTGGTACCCTCATGAGGAGGTAAATCCCCTACTCCTTTGCTATATTACTCGTGTGCTTCATGAGGGTATAATGGAGAGTGATGCCTAGGGTTTCAAATCGTAAGGATCGGCCCCATCTAAGGTTGGGGCGGACTCCCTTTTGTAGGAGTGTCGGACCTCTTCCCCCAATTCATTTGGGTGGGAAGGTTTGCCACATTGCCACCCAGGGAGAGTAGATCTATAGGACTACTTTACATGGACCTGGTCTAGGATCTTCGGGGCTCACCGGTCTAGCATAAAGTTGAGGTCATTGCTGACGTACCCTCCGCATCGTAGTGTCATCCACCACCTTATTACACAAAAGTGGCAAAGAGGGAGGGGACTAACGCTGGTGTCTTCACTCTCTCTTTATCACCAAAGAGGAAAGACGGTGCCTCTTCCTTTCTGAGGCGGACCACGTAGTCTTCATGTCTATGGACTGCATGTTGGGCTTGTTGTATTTCCTCCTTTTATGGCAAGATTACGAGCGTGTCCCTAGGGTACATTGGGAGAGAATTCGAGGCCTTCGTAGAGGGGGGTTGCCTCCTTTGAAGCCTTCCTCCCTGGCCGAGGTCCCATCCTCGCGGAACGGGCCTCACAAAGGGCTGCCTGTTCCTCCTCTAGCCCTCGAACCGGCATGCCGAGGAGATGTGGCCTCGCGAGTCCGTCGCTGCTTCTGCAACGGGCCTAGCGACCGGTGGGTCTTGGTACCCCGGTTACCAACGACCTAACAGTATCCCCCACACGCTTGCCCCACACGTGTCATTTGGCATATGCGAGGGGCAAGGGCCCAAACGGTTGATGGGGCTGCTGCCGCTGCTCGAGTCAACACAGGGTCGCACCTATGAGCATCCTGGCCATGAACACCAAGAGGTCACGCGCATCCTACGGTCAGATCGGTAACCGCCACGGGGCCGATCATTTCTCGAAAGTTGCTCCACCACGATTGATGGTGCGTGGGATAGACCGGCAGTTAATGTCCGATAATCGAGGCGATGATGTAACCTTCACAAGAGCAAAGGCTCAATGCCTTTTCCCCTCGACACCGCCCACTTCACTCCTTGTCCTTTCTTTCCAACCCCTCGCACCGGTGCTCAGCTCCTTCCCATGGCATCAAAGCGAGCCTCTGCTGCCAACAATGGTAAGGCCACGATGGTGGAAACATGGCCTGGGACGACCGGGGGGCGCCACGGGCGTGATTCTAGTCGTGGCGGTCCGTCTACTTCCATGGTTATCCCTACAGCTGTAGAAGGAGTGTCGGTGAAGCACGATCGAGCGCGTTGTGGGGGCCATGAAAGTGTTGGAATATGCCCTAGAGACAAATAATAATAAGGATTATTATCATATTTCATAAAGTTTATGATTAAGTTTTATATCATGCTATAACTATATTGAGAGGAAACATCAATACACGTGTGATATATAAACCACCAGGGGTTCCCAGTGAAACTCTAGTCACTGGTTCATTGGTCAACAGATGATCAAGTTTCCTGATCATGTGGCATTTATGCTAGCTGGAAATGGAGTCAATTCATTCTGAGAATGAGATGATGAACCAATACCCAACCTAAACATCATGACCCGATCATGTCACGAAGTTCAAGTTATGATGATTAGAAATGGATACTCGTAGACTATTCCTTAGACCGTGAGGCTATATCAATCACTGTCTCCCGAGAGTGCTTAGATAGCATCAAACGTCACTTGGTAATACAGTGACAATAAAGGTGTGTTCAGGTATTCGGAGGAACCGTAGAGGCAATATATGCCAAGAGCAGGATTTGTCCGTCCATGTGACGGGAAGATACTCAAGGGCCCACTGGGAGAAGTTATATCCAATAGTTGTGCAGCGTGTGATTTGATCACAAGGATATCACTTGTCGAACGAGTCAAGTAGCATTGTTCAGTAGCAAGATCGAACACGACATGGAGATGTCATTGATCAGATCTCGGGTAATGCAAGTGTCGAGAGACAAAGGGAATAAGACACGACTATCCCAGTTCAAACGACAAAAGATCTTCGTGGAATGCATAAGGGTCACATGGCCATTCAGGTCCCTCTATCGATCATTTGTCCGGGAGTGTCCCAACCATGTCTAGTGTGTTCCCGAACCGTAGGGTATCACGCTTAAGGGTTTGATGATGCTTAGAGAGTGTTAATAGGATCGGTAGAATCACCAAAGAATAATAGAGAGAAAACCGAAAGGGTTTCGGTAAGTCCGGAGGATGTTCGGAGTGGAGGTGGAAGGTGTTCCATAGCCACAGAGATTGAATAATATGTGAATGAATGTTAAATATTGATTTAATCATTTATTCATAATTATTTAATAAAAGAGAAAATCAATTTAAAGGTCAAAAAGGCTTAATGGGCCAATTCCGGAGGGAAGAGGGCCCATTTGGGAAAGGCAAGAGGGGAGAAGAGCGCCCCACTCTCCCTCTCATTTAGTCCCACCCCGGGACTTTGAGGGAGGTAGTACCTCCCCTCCCCCTATGTATAGTGGGGGTATTTGGCCAGATAAATACACACAATATTCAATAAAGGTTTTTTCACTTTTGGGGAGACCTCCAATTTATATTCTCTCTATCGTCACTGTGGTCCCAAGTTTGGACTGCGCGAACGAGAGACATCTTCACCACGGAGCAACGTCGTGCTGTGGGATTCGGATCTAGGAGCTCTACTTCCGCAACTGTTGCTGGATCGGGGAAGCGGGAGTCATTGTCAGGCACCGGACATGTGTAACTCCCCGCGAGGTGTCACACTTGAGGCACTCAATTTGTTGGAGCCACAGGAGCGCAAGGACTTCATCACGACCTTGAGGTTGGCTTCGGCTTATCTACATCAACCACGCTATCCTGAGCGTTGACAACGCTTTTCGGTCTTCAAGGGTAAGTTTGCGAAAATCCCCTCCCGTTACTACATTACTAATAGATAGGTCCTGACAACATCAGGGGTTCAGGGGCGTAGGGTAAAAAATTATTGTTTTCATACGCGGAACCCCTACAGTGGTATCAGAGCTAGATCTATGCGTAGTAATGCTATTATGGATAGAACACACGAGATGTAGTGTGTGGGCGTTGATCTTTTAGTTGTTACCCTCCCACGTGTACTTGTGTATATTGTAGGAATGCTTGATGAAGTGGCCCCCTACCAATTTTACACGTTCATTCGCGAGACTGGTCCACGCTTGACATACGGCTTGTACCGTATAATGTGGCTTAGGGGGTGTCTATCTCTCTTGCATTAGTTGGTATGCCATTTGCAACGGAGGGCCCCGAAAGTGGTGTAGTATAGACAACTACTTGATCAGCATTGTGGTGACAGTTCGTAGGTAAGAATGGTTCTTGTGCGAAAGCCCATTCAGCCACGTAAAACATGCAAAGATAAAGTAGAGGCATCTAACTTTGTTTTGCAGGGGGCATTGCTTTGTGATACGGTTGTGGAAACGGTAAAGTGATTACCTTATGTTACGTAGTAGTAGATAGTCACAGAGGTGACGGACTACCATGCCAGAAAGACACCGGTACCCTGGTGTCTACGGCGCCGGAACCCTGGCACCGGAATCCGGTGACGCCGGATGGAGATCACGACGTGAAGGATCATATCACATCGCATTTACATTCAATGTTATTGTTTGTATATCTTATTGTGTGATAGTAGTAGATACTCGATGGTAGCCTAATAAGATGATCCCTGTTAAAATTACCAATGATTGTGTTCCCCCTTAGTTTGCACCACCAAGAAAGTTCTTCGGTATGAGGCATGCCATGATGAGCGGGTGTCAGACATATCTACGTTCACATACATTAGGTGTAAGCCATTTTGCACAACAAATACACTAAGGTTGAGTTGGCGAGCCTAGCATGTTACAGAGATGTGGCCTCGGAACGCGGATGGTCGAAAGATCGAGCACCAGTCGCATGAATGATGTGACCGATGTTTAGCGTCCACCCTAGAACCCACATTGATGGCCGTGATGATTGGGGGAGATGTGGGGAAAAGGGGTCGTGTTATCACTAGAACCCTTCAGGTAGGTGTTTCTGAGTGGAGTTATTATTAACTCATTTAATTATAAACTTAGTCTAAATTCCTTTTGCAATTATAAATGTAGAAAATGGTTCTCCTTGATGCTACCTTTCCTATTGACGATTGGTTAGAAGGAGAGAATCTCAGGCTAGACGGATCAAACTTCTCTATATGGGTTACGCGTATGCATGTTCTCCTTAGCGAGAATAACATGGTCGACTACATACTCGACGAGATGGATTTGGAGCAGCCCTGTTTCTATGAGACCCCAAAACAACAGGAAGACCGCTATTACCATCGTGAGATGTCCACCTTCATATCAGTTATAATGTGCTACGGGATTGTGGATGAGTTGTGGCCAGTCGTGGGTAATCTTGACCATTGTGCGACTATGGTACAAGTTAGGACACATTTCGTGGAACAAACACGCATATGGGAGCATGAGCTGATGGAAGACTTCCTCTCCATTAAGATGGAGGAGAACTCATCACTTGACGACCACTTGGAGCACATGCATGATGCGTACATGAGGCCTGCATACTTCTAGGATAGATGGATGACGGGCTCTTTTACAAATGGCATTGTGCTACGGTCACTGTCACCAAGCTACCAAGCACAAGTCAGGACTTGCATTATGAGAGGCGACGCGGAAACATAGGATTTCCACATGTTCATATCACATCTCAGGAATGTGATGGTTGAACCTATTGTCGCTGAGGTCATCAATGACAAAGGTATATATTTTATATACAATTTTATAAATGTTATAATCTTGCAAACACATTTGCAGTGTTAAGTATATTTGATACTTGTTCTGTTTTACTGAAAACATGTCCTTCTGCATAGAGGTGCTTGCTAGAGAGGAGGTGATGTTGCGTGTTGATGGCGAGCATAATGATGATGGCCAACGACACTCTCCCTCAACATTTATCACTTAGTTTATGTTTAGGATGATTATTGTAATCAAAATATTATGAACTTCTTTAGTGTGTCTCACACTTTGTGAGACGGTTATTCATATCAGTTTGTAACAAATAGTTGTTCCACTTTTATGAATGATTTCTATTTGTGTTCATATCTTGTTTAATTATATATGAATTATCCTTGTTGTTTGAAACTAATTGATAATGCATGAACATTTGTAAAATATTGAAATGCCTTAAAATACCCAACTTAATGATATGTTCATTAATGAATGAAACCATTGTTTGAATTCAAAGTTATGTGATAATATGTGAAAGTCATTCGGTTTCTTGTCACATATAAATCATGCCTAAGTTCAACAAAATAACTTGAACACCGTGTATTACTTGAATACAAAGTGTTTGATGAATTGTTGAAAGTAAATACATATTCGATGTATTGTGTTTTAACAAAATGGTAATTATCATTATATGATTGTTTAAATATGTAAAGAAGTTTACCAAAGTAAACATGAGTATGAAACTATTTGATATGATGAAAGTGTTTCATCAATAATGGGCATAAAGATAAAAAGAATCTAATTACTACGATTTGATCAATAGTAATGAAATTTGAGTTTATAAGAATGGCATAAAATAGAATTGTGGAATGCAAAGTGTTTTGAAACATCAAAATGCAAAGCATCACAATGTGATATTAGATATAAAAGAGGGTGAATAGATGGCACCAAATAAATCGTTGTAGTATAGATGTAGAGACCATTAGATAGAAATAGTTAGCACTCAATTAGAATATATAGTGAACCATTTGAATTCGTGAAAGCAGCTCCATATCTGGTATGTATTATCGTGGAAGTTTTGGAGTTATTCGATATGACCAAAACAATAACGAATAAGTCCTTGTAGAGTATTCATTGGAAACTTTGAATACGAAATCCATAGCTAAAACCAAAAGAGAAGCAAAAATTGTATTGCTTGGATTTTGGTGCATTCTTGAGAAAGTTCACATTCAGTGATGTTTCTCGATTATGGAGAAAATGGAAGATAGTGTGAAACACGATGAGAATTCAAAACCCCGCATCAGAGTGTTGAGAAGCGCAACGGAAAGCGTTCCTGAACGATTCTTCTCACAAAGGAAAGGATCAATGATAATGATCATTGTGTTTTCCCCACTAGTGTTTTCACTACATAAAATAGGATTCAAAATGCATCCCATATCTTGTATGGAGACATTTGTGAATCATTTGTCATGATTACCGAAATATGACATACCTATGAACTACTATGGAAATAATGGTAAGCTAAATTTATGAGAAATCCGAAAGCAAAATTCACTTAAGATTAGAAAGAAATTCGTTGCTGAATCTTACAAAGTAAAGGGGTTACTTGGAATTTTCCCAAATGACTGCAAAGCCATAGTGGAAAAGGGGGTGAATGACAAAAGCACAATTTGTCAAGTATTGGACAAATTCAAATGAATTTGATTCAAGTGTGCTGAATGTCTAGTGGATTTAAAACTAGTAAAGTACTAGTATCTCATAGTAAATCTCCAAGTTTGATATTTGATCAAAGGATTTTGAAATCATTCAAAATAGTGAGTGGATATGCAATTTGCATGAAATTGAGTGGGAGCTATAAAAGGCTTCCTAAAACAATATGTGAATGACATATTTTTGAGTTGGAGCAATATAAGTCTCAAATTCAAATATGTAGGAACATAGTTTGAGTAAGAGTAGTGACTCATACCCAAATATGTTGGGAATATATTTTGAGTGGGAGCTTATAGGAGTGATTCTTAAGTGTGTTAAGAATAAAAGCGCAAGTACCAATAAATAATGATTTATAAGGAGTATAAGTTGATAATAAGCGTTTTATGATATTATGTAGTATTCCTTATGGGATTCTGAAAAGGGTTTCAGAATAGAAGTTAATTAAGGAACTGGTCCTTAATAACTCAAGTTAGGAATAGTATTAAGTTTAACATCAATGGTTGAAATAAAGAAAAGGATGATCATCATCCACTATGTTGAGACATAGGTTCTATCTTAGAAAACCATGATGATAACTTAACATAATATATGATCCAATAAGGAACATTTGAAATGTGATTAAGTTTGAATCACGGAACGTTGAGCTAAGTGTTGTATAATAAGGTGCACTTGTGTTTCGATGAATACATTTATAATAATAGATAAGGGTACCATCCAAAGTGTTGTATAATGTTATGGCGGGGCTAGTTTGCTTTTAACATAGAATGATGTGTTCTAGGGCACAATGCCCATGAGAAAGCCCTCGAGGTTGATCTAAAGTCACTGTAGGCTCCTGGAATCTATCCTCGTTCTGTTGCCATAGCGACGATGCATACACAAAGGTATTATCATGTGATGATAAAGTATTAATGTCAATTAAGGTGACATTAGTAAGTTGCAAAGGATTTGGGACTATAAAGTACAAACCCAAGACTCAACCTCTTCCATGAGCTAGCATGTTCAGGGTACTGGATATATGGTGCCAATGATGAAGAACAAATGTAGCTAGTTTATTTGTACTCTAGTGCAAGTGGGAGACTGTTGGAAATATGCCCTAGAGACAAATAATAATAAGGATTATTATCATATTTCATAAAGTTTATGGTTAAGTTTTATATAATGCTATAGTTGTATTTAGAGGAAACATCAATACACGTGTGATATATAAACAACTAGGGGTTCCTAGTGAAACTCTAGTCACTGGTTCATTGGTCAACAGATGATCAAGTTTCCTGATAATGTGGCATTTATAACAGTTGGAAATGGAGTCAACTCATTCCGAGAATGAGATTTTGAACCAATACCCAACCTAAAGATCGTGACCCGATCATGTCACGAAGTTCAAGTTACGATGATTAGAAATGGATCCTCGTAGACTATTCCTTAGATCGTGAGGCTATATCAATCACTGTCTCCCGAGAGTGCTTAGATAACATCAAACGTCACTTGGTAATACAGTGACAATAAAGGTGTGTTCGGGTATTTAGAGGAACCGTAGAGGCAATATATGCCAAGAGCGGGATTTGTCTGTGCATGTGATGGAAAGATACTCAAGGGCCCACTCGGAGAAGTTATATCCAATAGCTACACAGCATGTGATTTGATCACAGGGATATCACTTGTCGAACGAGTCAAGTAGCATTGTTCAGTAATGAGATCGAAGATGACATGGAGATGTCATTGATCAGATCTCGAGCAATGCGAGTGATGAGTGACAAAGGGAATAAGACACGAATGTCCCGGTTCAAACGATGAAAGATCTTCGTGGAATGCACAGGGGTCACATGGCCATCCGGGTCCCTTTGTCGGTCATTGGTCCAGGAGTGTCCCAACCATGTCTGGAGTGTTCCCGAACCGTGGCGTATCACGCTTAAGGTTTTTATGATGCTTAGAGGGTGTTTATAGGATCAGTAGAATCACCAAAGAATAGTAGAGAGAAAACCGGAAGGGTTTCGGTAAGTCCGGAGGATGTTTGGAGTGGAGGTGGAAGGTGTTCCATAGCCATGGAGATTGAATAATATGTGAATGAATGTTAAATATTGATTTAATCATTTATTCATAATTATTTAATAAAAGAGAAAATCAATTTAAAGGTCAAAAAGGCTTAATGGGCCAATTCCGGAGGGAAGAGGGCCCATTTGGGAAAGGCAAGAGGGGAGAAGGGGCAAGGGGTGGCCGGCTGGGCCAATCTCCCCCGCGCGGGGCCCACTAGGGCTGGGCGGTGGCGCCCCACTCTCCCTCTCATTTAGTCCCACCCCGGGACTTTGAGGGAGGTAGTACCTCCCCTCCCCCTATGTATAGTGGGGGTATTTGGCCAGATAAATACACACAATATTCAATAAAGGTTTTTTCACTTTTGGGGAGACCTCCAATTGATATTCTCTCTCTCTCCCTCCCTCTCCCTCCCTCTCTCTCTCTCTCTCTCTCTCTCTCTCTCTCTCTCTCTCTCTCTCTCTCTCTCTCTCTCTCTCTCTCTCTCTCTCTCTCTCTCTCTCTCGTGACCGTGGTCCCAAGTTCAGACTACGCGAACGAGAGACATCTTCATCGCGGAGCGCCGTCGTGTTGCGGGATTTGGATCCAGGAGCTCTACTTCCGCAACTGCTGCTGGATCTGGGAAGCAGGAGTCATCGTCACGCACCAGAAGTGTGTAACTCCCCGTGAGGTGTCACACTTGAGGCACTCAAGTCGTTGGAGCCGCAGGAGCGCAAGGACTTCATCATGACCTTGAGGTCGGCTTCGACTTGTATACATCAACCACACTCTCCTGAGCGTTGACAACACTTTTCGGTCTTCAAGGGTAAGTTCGCGAAAAGCCCCTCCCGTTAATGCATTGCTAATAGATAAGTCCTGGCAACATCAGGGGTTCTGGGGCGTATGTAGGGTAAAAATTTATTGTTTTCATACGCAGAACCCCTACAGAAAGCGGTTGAGGCGGTGGTTCGGCGCCAACGGCATCACTGCCTCTGTTGCCACCTCCCACACCGGTAAAGATAGAGGATGAGCCCGAGATGGTCATCGACTTTGTCATCATCCTCTACGCGCCGGATTGGGCCAGGAGGGTGAAGCTCCCCGAGTGTTTCATGCTCAGGGCCACGAGCAACATGCCGAGGGGTGCTAGGCTGCGACACTCCAATATCGGTGATGGCTGGAGCATGAACACCGAGGCCCCGGTGCTGGGGGACATGTTCCTCACTGTCGGCTAGGAGCCCTTCGTACGCGAGCACAACATCGGGCATGGCTTCCTACTGCGGTTCCTCTACCACAGTAGGGGGAATTTCTCTATGTCCGTGTTTGACACATCATTGTGCCGCGTCGACTACCTGCGCCACCTTTGGAGCATGTAGGCAGCTTCCCTGATGTCGGTGTCGTCGTGCCCCGGAAGATGGTGTGTGGATTCTGTGAACATTATTATGTAGTAATGCCCTAGTCTTTTCCTAGTGGGCATGCCTATAATGGATATATATCAGTGAATTCTCTTGCTGCTCTGTTTCTAGTCCCTCGCAGAGCCTGTTTCCCTTCGCGCTTTCTATCATGACATGCTGTTAGGGATTAGCCCCGGGCAAAGTGATGCTAAACACTAGCCTGATTAGGACTAGAGAATATGACGATCCAAACGAGGGACTTACGGGGCGGCTCTCGTAGGGAAAATTCTTGTCTTGTTGGCTCCTCGAGGAGGAAGCCGTAGGCTGCTCGAGAGGAAGTGCCCTTGAGAGCCGCCCCGTAAGTCCCTCATGGAGGATACTATAGGGTATATGCTTGTCCTGTTAGCCCCTCGAGGAGAAAGCCATAGACTTAGCATGATTTTAGGCCGCTCGAGGGGAAGTGCCCTCGAGAGCAGCCCCGTAAGTCCCTCGTGGAGGAGACCATAGGGAAAATGCATATCCTGTTGGATCCTCGAGGAGGAAGCCATAGGCTTAGCATGATTTTAGGTTGCTCGAGGGGAGGTGCCCTCGAGAGCTGCCCTATAAGTCCCTCGTGGAGGAGACCGTAGGGAAAATGCATGTCATGTTGGCTCCTCAAGGAGGAAGTTGTAGGCTTAGCATGATTTTAGGCTGCTTGAGGGGAAGTGCCCTCAAGAGTCACCCCGTAAGTCCCTCATGGAGGAGACCGTGTGGCAAATGCATGTCTTGTTAGCTCCTCAAGGAGGAAGTTGTAGGCTTAGCATGATTTTAGGCAGCTCAATGGTAAGTGCCCTCGAGAGCCACCCCGTAATTGCCTCGTGGAGGATACCATAGGTCAAATGCATGTCCTGTTAGCTCCTCGGGGTGGAAGTTGTAGGCTTAGCATGATTTTAGGTTGCTCGAGGGGAAGTGCCCTTGAGAGCCACCCCGTAAGTCCCTCGTGGAGGAGACCGCAGGGAAAATGCTTGTCCTGTTGGCTCCTTGAGGAGGAAGTCGTAGGATTAGCATGATTTTAGGCTGCTCAAGGGGAAGTACCCTCGAGAGTCGCCCCATAAGTCCCTCGTGGAGGAGACCGTAGGGAAAATGCTTGTCATTTGGCTCCTAGAGGAGGAATCCGTAGGCTTAACATGATTTTAGGCAGCTTGAGGGGAAGATCCCTTGAGATCCGCCCCGTAAGTCCTTTGTGGAGGAGAACTTAGGGAAAATGCGTGTTATGTTGGCTCCTCGAGGAGGGAGTTGTAGTATTAGCATGATTTTAGGCTGCTCGAGGGGATGTGCCCTCGAGAGCAGCCCTGTAAGTCCCTCGTGGAGGAGACCATAGGGCAAATGCATGTCCTGTTGGCTCCTTGAGGCTAAAGCCGTAGGCTTAGCATGATTTTAGGCCGCTCGAGAGAGAGTGCCCTCAAGAGCCGCCCCATAAGTCTCTCGTGGAGGAGACCGTAGGGTAAATGCATGTCATGTTGGCTCCTCTAGGAGGAAGCCGTAGGCTTAGCATGATTTTAGGCTGCTCGAGGGGAAGTTCCCTTGAGAGCGGCCCTGTAAGTCCCTCGTGGAGGAGACCGTAGGGCGAATGCATGTCCCGTTGGATCCTCAAGGAGGAAGCCATAGGCTTAGCATGGTTTTAGGCTTGCCGTGCATCTATTAGTTTCCATATATGTGTCGTACGAGGATTTTAAACACCAAGAACCATTGGTGAGGTGACTATATTGCTAGAGCTAGTCCGCAAGTCAGAGCTCGAATCTTTAGGCCCTAGTGTTGATGAGAGTGGTCTAGTCATAGACACCATGCCCAGCCCCTTCTCGTATGGTACATGTAGGATAACTTTACAAATGCACAGGGGAAAAACAAACTCAGGGCAAAAAGGCGGATAACAAAGTTAGCACATGGCGCAAGATTTAAAAGACGACTAGGAAGTTAAAAGCTTACTACAATGACACCGTGAGTCAGCACGGGGCTTCACGGGAGATAAGTTTAAGGATGATGAGTGTCAAGTGTCACCTTCAAAAAGTACGACAGACATGCTGCACCACTTGCAGAGGTTTGTCCACCTCACCGGTGCTAGGAGATGCCTCCTGATCTAGAGGCGGTCCAATGCTGGGGGAGAGGCGCTCAACGTTGACTGGACGCTAGGAGCAGTTCACCAGGATGTCGAAATCCCCAAGTCCTCATCATCCCCTTGAGCCCCTTCATCATGGACGAGGCCTTGTGGAGATAGCTCTGGCATTTTTCCGGTGCCACGGGTGCCACCTGCGACGCGGTCCTTGTCGAGGGGGTGTGATGCAGTCGCTGCTCTTTTTGCCTTGGTGTTGTCCTGAGACACCATCTACCTTTTCCTTGCAGTACCCCCAACGTAGTCAAGGGTGTCCACATCCTCTGGGTATGCAGTAGTTGCGGCCTTGTAGGCATACTCGAGGGAGCATAGACCCTCCTTCTCGTCATAGCAGATGGTGATGATTTCACCATTGCCATCGGGCATCTTGATGATGTTGTAGGCCTAATGGGTGACCACCATGAACTTGCTCAGTGTTGGGTAGTCGAGGATGATGTTGTAGGGGAGGTCTATGTGTGCCATGTCAAAGTCGATGAGCTCGGTCTTGTAGTTGTTGCGGGTCCTAAACGTGACGGTGAGGCGTACCTGCCCGATGGGTATGGTGGTTTCGTCAGTGACTCCAAAGAATGGCATGGTCAGCATTATCCCATCATACGACACTTGTAGCTTGGAAAATGTCTCAGTGGAGATCATGTTCAAGCCGGCACCACCGTTAATGAGCGTCTTGGCTACAACGATGCTGTTGATGGTGGGAGTGCAGATCATGGGGAGGGTGCCCACGGCTCTGGTGGAGGTGGAGTGGTTGTTGGCGTCGAAGGTGATGGCGTACTGGCACCACTTGAGCTTTGGGGAGGGAGTCCCTAGCTGAGTGGTGGCGACCTCACAAAGTGAGCTGCTTGCAGTGCCGGTTGGATGTAGGTGCCTAGTGATGACTGCTGCACAAATCGATTGTAGCTAGTTTTGAAGTAAAGATATCGAAACTACAGAGAGCTATTAGTAAAGGTCTTTATGCCCCTCGTTACTCTCTACCAAAGGATACTTATAAGATGCCGTTGATCTCAAGTAAAGGGTGTTTGAAAGGTTTATGGTTGTTTGCAGAAAAGTAATTAGAACAAGTAAAAGAAAACAAGTAACAAGTTTGTATGAAAGCGTGGTTTAACTTAATAGGGCTAAAACGTTTTAGGGGATATAGGA
Source organism: Avena sativa (assembly GCA_916181665.1). Lineage (NCBI taxonomy): Eukaryota > Viridiplantae > Streptophyta > Magnoliopsida > Poales > Poaceae > Avena > Avena sativa. The sequence goes on along the minus strand of OV702286.1, from coordinate 64,871,701 downwards.
TACACCACTAGCATAGTATTATTGTTATATGTAATCAAGATATTATACTCCTTGTGTCATGATATGTGTGGAGAGAGATCCATAATAAGATGTTCACTGCAAGGCTCGTAGGAGGCAACTTTGTTGATCCAAGAGTAAGGTCACCTCTAAATAACCACTGCGATGTCTGAGAGCAGTCCACCATATAAACCACCCCAATTAAGGGTTTCCCCGTGGATATCGTAATTAGCTTAGGGAGTCCCTCTTTAATCCTCCTTTAACATATAGGTTACGAGCCAGTGCCAATCTATCACGGGGCCATTCCGGGTGCGCTTCCAAGACATGTCCAAAGGATTTATCCCTCCCTTTAGTCTCGAGGGAAAATGATATGCGGCCGACTACACATACCATCTAAAGAGAGAGATCAAACACAAATCATAATTATATCATAGACATGCAAGTCATATGGACACAAGAATAGATCATCTTTATTATGAATTCATAATAGTGCTAGGGTTTCTCCATCTCCCCAAGAACAAGGGAACTACTCACTCATGGAAGCAATCCATGACATCATCATAATCAAATGAATGGATAAAAGTACAAAGGTAGATCTAATGCAAACCACAATTGAATCTGGAATTACAACAAGATCTAATAGATTGTGGCGCCCGCTAAAACCACTACTAGAAAATCGCTGTGTTTGGTGCATTGCATCATCATGACCGCATGCTCATGTCATCATGCGACATTGCATTTGAGCATCGTCATCATCATGCATCTGTTTGTCTGAAACTATTTTCGAAAACCTGGTTTTATTTTCTAAACGCCTCATCTTTATTTCAAATCAAAACCCGGGCTTGGCCGGAATATTTTGTTTCGTCTACAAACGAATTTCAAAAGCCCTGTTTTAAACAAATAAAAATTTTATATTATTTTTTAGGGGGCAGCCAAATCGGGCCGAACCGACCCAGCCGGCCACCCCCAGTAAACAAAACCAGATCAGACTAACCCTCAACCACTTCCTCCACCCCGCAGCCTCCCCTTATCCCCCCACCTAACACACACACGCACGCGGCCACCCAGACGCGCGTCGTCGACCACCTCGGGATCCCGCTCGCCCTCCTGGCCCACCACGTTCCCGTCGCACGCCTCTCCTCTCTCCTCCCTCCCGTTTGACCCCCACCTGCCGAGCCTCCACCCCATCCTCCACCTCTCGCCTCCCCCGCCAGCCCCGATTCGCCCCCGGGCCTTCTCTCCCCGACCTCGCCGTCCCTACCCGTGCTCGGCTCCGGCCGCCGCCCAGAGCCGGTGCCCCGCCGCCAAGAGCTTCCTCGCCTCTTTCCTCTCTGTCATCTCCCGCCAGCTTCGCAGCCGCCGTCCCATCGACCGCCTCCTCTCCTCTGCCCCGCCGCCAACCCCCTGCTCCGTGGCTCCCTCTCTTCCATCGCAGAGCCCCGGCAGCACGCCCGCCTCCCCCGCAAGTTCGTCCGCCGCCGCCCTCCTCTTTGGCCCCACTTGGCGCCACCACCAGCCGCGTGTGGCCGCACGACCCAGCGCTGCCGCCCACGAAGTTGCCGCCACGGCCCTCTCCTAACCCAAGCTCGTACGCTTGGGTGCTCCATATGCTCCATCGCCATCCTCCGTCCCTCGCGAGCCTCCTGTCCCTGTCGCAGGCTCGGTGCCCCTTGCCTCGCCGCAAGCCGCTGCTGCCTCGCCTCTCTCCGTCTGGGCCTCGCTCTGTCCCGCTCGCACCGCACCGCCTCTACCCCGGCCTCCACAAGCTCACCCTGCCGCCGAAGTGCCTCTGCCTTGCAAGCGCAACACTCATCGGGCTCTCAGTGAAGTACTGGTAAGGAGAGTTGGTGTGGCTTTAGTGTTGTTGAGATGTGGATGCATGGTTAATTAGTGGTGTATGCGCAAGGACTGCACAAAACTGATGACCATCTGGATGTTTGGGATATAACGGTGCACAAGATTCACAGACCGGACACTAGATCTCTGACATGGAACTCGAATGGTCACGGAACGACAAGATCACCGACATATACCCCGAACCCGATCATGGAACCGGAAGCACCGAAACCCGAAGATCATCGTCACGGACGCCAAGGCCCGAACCCCCGGAGTCCAAGACCTTCAGAACCACATGTGTGACCCTAAGCCCCTATTTTTATAATATGACATTATCAACTGTCGCATATTAAATTGTTCATGCATGCATACATGTCTGTGGTTTGGGGGCATTATGCCGATTCACCTCATAACTAAATATGGACTGTTTATGCGGGATATCTTTGCCTTATTCCGGACTCCATTTAGGTGTAGCGAACGATGCCATGTTTCGCATTGTTAAGACAACATTTAATATGTTAGGTTTCTAAATAACTTGAATCATGTAAGTAATTGTCGGGACCCCGGTTCTGCTTAACACTGCCTATTTGCACCACATCTGTATCATATCATAGTCATGCCGGATCTTCTGCCGTAGTATTAAATATTGTATCCGGTGTTTCTGCTAGTGTTTGCTTCTTCGCGGATTAGGCCGATGAGTGGATGCGAGTGTCGACAAGTTCTCCGGATATGAATCTTCAGCAGTGTGTCCTAGGCGAGCATCTCCCCCTTTCTACCTATTTTGCTTTTATAGTCTTTATTTCCTCCTGTTGATCTATTGCTATCCGTGTTGCGATGCTTTAGTTTCCGTGCACCATTTATACTCCTTGCAACCCCTATATTGCCATGGAAACATCCTATTGCCTGTTGTTTGATAGATAGTCGGCCTTGCGAGTCGTAGTTGCTTGCTTATGTGTTGCTTCGCGTTGTTGTCGTTCCACCGCTGACGGCAAGTTGGCACATGATAAATGGTGGAGATGCTTAATGGTGGAGATGATCATGACTTTAATTACAACTTGATATTAAAATGCTGGGAATAGATATAACTAATGTAGAGGCATCGGTGGGCAATAGATGTTATTTGGTTCTTCCACGCTCACTTGTGTCCCGTAGGACCCCGAGTACTTGATACCTGTTCCTTGACTATCGCACTATCCGCATATGGGACCATGAATCCCCTTAGCCAAAGCTTGGTTCATTTCTTATTTCTTGGGGCCACAAAGTAGTTTGGGCTTTATTACTATACTGTACTTATGCCATGCTTACTGCTTTATTTACGATTGTGCGTGGAACACCTGTACTGTTTTGGAACATGGAATGTTTTCGCGGTATCGACAAGCCCAGTCACACTTTCGGGTTCCCAGTCGTTTACAGCCATTGTCACAAACCCTAGGTCCGTCTCGGAGCCGGCCAACTTCGTTGCGGGTAGCTTAGTGGGGTGGCCCCCTGAAATATTTTATGAATCCTGTGATTGCTTTGTCGTGAAAGACTCGTTGGGTTTTCATTTGGTTTTTCCGAGGTTGATCGTGTGTGTGTTGCTATTTGTGCACCCCTGCAGGGTAAATCTTTCTGAAAGCCGTGTCCGCGGTTATGGACAACTTGGAGCACAGTATCTCGATCATAGACAAGCATAACTAAAGTAGTGCTATAATTTTTACTTAATATGTGACTAGTAATCAGCTTCACTATAATGGAATGGATAATAAAAGTGCCAACAACTGGTGGAACTGGGGTGTATCGTGTCATGTCATACCTGCCTAGTAAGTATCGAACTCCAATGGAATGAAATAAAAGTGCCAACAACTGCTGGGTTTGGGATGTTACATGGTAATTGTATCTGACTAGTAAGTACTGCAACTACCACTGAATGGTTAACTAAAACTGCCCACTACTTATGCTATCAGGATGACTCATACTATCTATATCTGACTAGTAAGTGTTGCAACTATAATGGAATGAATAAAACTGCCAACTGTGTGAGTTTCTCGGTTTGAGTTCCTCGTTTGGTCTCGAGGGGGAATACCAGGATGGGTATGATTGGTGTTAGTATCAGGTTGGTCCCGAATAGGTCTCTCTTATCCCTCTCTAATAGCGGACAGTTGCATCGAGTCTCTATAGGTTGTTTAGTGCATGCTGCACTGCCGCTTCAGTCCACCATACCTACGTAGGCGAGAGCCGCCGAATTCTAGCCTCGCCGTGTACTGGCCTCAGTACTAACGCTCCTCTTTTTCCTTGCCCTTTGTCAGCACCCCTTTTGTTTTAGCAGGTATGAGTTCGACGTCGTTAGCAGGGTTACCCCTCTGGCTTGGCCTGGGCAGGGTTACAGACGCCATTGGTTATTCTTCAGGGCTCTTAGCCCCATTTGCATCTTATCCGTACTCAGATGTTGTATCGTTTTCAAGGTGATTTGGATCTTTGTAGTGTATATCTGTGTTCTTGACTCTTGGAGTCGTGCTGTATATATATCTGTTCTGTGGGTCCCATCGAGGACTATTGTGTAATGGTATTACTTCGTTTTCCACCCGCACGAAAGTGCCTGGTGGGCGTCCTTGAATCGTTTCTATGCGGGTTTGGTGGGAAGCGCTAAAACTTGCATAGGGCCGATTCGAGGGTGTTACAGAGTGGTATCAGAGCTCAGCAGTTGCGATACCCCACTGGTCCAGCCTGTAGGATAACCTAGCTAACGGACGATCTAGAGTGTCAAAACTATTTTGCAAAATCGGTTGGATAGATATGATTAGGTCTGATTTTACTCCTTATCCCTCTGCTGTTCTCCTCTTACCTCTGCGTGTTTTGGATCTGTTCTCTTATCTTTTCTTTGAGTCCAGGATTTCTCGTGGTTGGGCTCCTGTCGTACCTTTAGGGTTTCGCTTCCTCTTTTGGTAACGGTGTTTCTACATCCGGTCTTCTTGCTATCCGAGGAATCCTTCATCTATTGGACTTCTCTTTGTTGCCTTCCGGTGGATTCAACGCGAAGACATCAGCTACGCCAGATCCGATGCAGAGTCTGCATCACTCTTTTGTTCCTGAACCTCGCTTGTCGAGATCTTTAGTCTGATTCAGAGAGTTGGTTGCATAATTCTCCTATTCACGTGCAGAGTAATGCTTCGGGTGCGCGATGGACTGATCACCATCTGACTACTCTTAACATTTTCTCTTGTACATTGAATCGGTGGATCTGCAATTACTCCATACACTAAAGTTAGAGGTGGCCTTACCTTTTGATGCCTCTACCTTCGTCCTTGTTTCTCCGGAGTGTTCCCTCGACGAACGTGAGAAACGACCCCTTGTTGGTGGTGTCGCCGATTTCAAGATGGTGCAGGATCTTTGTTAGTGGTGTCGTGAGGATCTACACGAAGTGAGAAGATTCAGACTGTCAGCCTTCTTCCCCGTACCATGAGGCGGATCTCGAGGGCGAGATCCCTTGTTAGTGGTGTCGAATTGTGGCGCCCGCTAAAACCACTACTAGAAAATCGCTATGTTTGGTGCATTACATCATCATGACCGCATGCTCATGTCATCATGCCACATTGCATTTGAGCATCGTCATCATCATGCATCTGTTTGTCTGAAACTATTTTCGAAAACCTGGTTTTGTTTTCTAAACGCCTCGTCTTTATTTCAAATCAAAACCCGGGCTTGTCCGGAATATTTTGTTTCGTCTACAAACGAATTTCAAATGCCCCGTTTTAAACAAATAAAATTTTTATATTATTTTTTAGGGGGCAGCCGAACCGGGCCGAACCGACCCAGCCGACCACCCCCAGTAAACAAAACCAGATCAGACTAACCCTCAGCCACTTCCTCCACCCTGCAGCCTCCCCTTATCCCCCCACCTAACACACACACGCACGCGGCCACCCAGACACGCGTCGTCGACCACCTCGGGATCCCGCCCGCCCTCCTGGCCCACCACGTTCCCGTCGCACGCCTCTCCTCTCTCCTCCCTCCCGTTCGACCCCCACCTGCCGAGCCTCCACCCTATCCTCCACCTCTCGCCTCCCCCGCCAGCCCCGATCTGTCGCCAAGCCTTCTCTCCCCGACCTCTCCGCCCTCCCCGTGCTCGGCTCCGGCTGCTGCCTAGAGCTGGTGCCCCGCCGCCAAGAGCTTCCTCTCCTCTTTCATCTCTGTCATCTCCCGCCAGCTCTGCAGCCGCCGTCCCATCGACCGCCTCCTCTCGTCTGCCCCGTCGCCAACCTCCTGCTCCGTGGCTCCCTCTCTTCCATCGCAGAGCCCCCGCGGTGTGCCCGCCTCCCCCGCAAGATCGTCCGCCGCTGCCCTCCTCTCTGGCCCCACGTGGCGCTGCCACCAGCCGCGTGTGGCCGCACGACCTAGCGCCGCCGCCCGCGAAGTCGCCGCCACGGCCCTCTCCTAACCCAAGCTCGTACGCTTGGTAGCTCCATATGCTCCATCGCCATCCTCCATCCCTCGCGAGCCTCCTGTCCCTGTCGCAGGCTCGGTGCCCCTCGCCTCGCCGCAAGCCGTTGCTGCCTCGCCTCTCTCCGTCTGGGCCTCGCTCTGTCCCGCTCGCGCCACACCGCCTCTACCCGGCCTCCACAAGCTCACCCTGCCGCCGAAGTGCCTCTGCCTTGCAAGCGCAACACTCATAGGGCTCTCAGTGAAGTACCGGTAAGGAGAGTTGGTGTGGCTTTAGTGTTTTTGAGATGTGGATGCATGGTTAATTAGTGGTGTATGCGCAAGGACTGCACAAAACTGATGACCCTCTGGATGTTTGGGATATAACGGTGCACTAGATTCACAGGCCGGACACTAGATCTCTGACATGGAACTCGGATGGTCACGGAACAACAAGGTCACCGACACAGACCCCGAACCCGATCATGGAACCGGCAGCACCGAAACCCGAAGATCATCGTCACGGACGCCAAGGCCCGAACCCCTCGAGTCCAAGACCTTCAGAACCACATGTGTGACCCTAAGCCCCTATTGTTATAATATGACATTATCAACTGTCGCATATTAAATTGTTCATGCCTGCATACCTGTCTGTGGTTTGGGGCATTATGCCGATTCACCTCATAATTAAATATGGAGTGTTTATGCGAGATATCTTTGCCTTATTCCGGATTCCATTTAAATTGGTGTAGCAAACCGATGCCATGTTTTGCATTGTTAAGACAACATTTAATATGTTGGGTTTCTAAATAACTTGAATCATCTAAGTAATTGTTGGGACCCCGGTTCCGCTTAACACTGCCTATTTGCACCGCATCTGTATCATATCATAATCATGCCGGATCTTCTGCCGTAGTATTAAATATTGTACCCGGTGTTTCTGCTAGTGTTTGCTTCTTCGCGGATTAGGCCGATGAGTGGATGCGAGTGTCGACAAGTTCTCCGGATATGAATCTTCGGAAGTGTTTCCCAGGCGAGCATCTCCCCCTCTCTACCTATTTTGCTTTTATAGTCTTTATTTCCTCCTGTTGATCTATTGCTATCCGTGTTGCGATGCTTTAGTTTCCGTGCACCATTTATACTCCTTGCAGCCCCTATATTGCCATGGACACATCCTATTGCCTATTGTTTGATAGATAGTCGGCCTTGCGAGTCGTAGTTGCTTGCTTATGTGTTGCTTTGCGTCGTTGTCGTTCCACCGTTGACAGCAAGTTGGCACATGCTTAATGGTGGAGATGCTTAATGGTGGAGATGATCATGACTTTAATTACAACTTGATATTAAAATGCTAAGAATAGATATAACTAATGCAGAGGCATCAGTGGGCAATAGATGTTATTTGGTTCTTCCACGCTCACTTGTGTCCCGTAGGACCCGAGTACTTGATACATGTTCCTTGACTATCGCACTATCCGCATATGGGACCATGAATCCCCTTAGCCAGAGCTTGATTAATTTCTTATTTCTTGGGTCCACAAAGTAGTTTGGGGCTTTATTACTATCCTGTACTTATGCCATGCTTACTGCTTTATTTACGATTGTGCGTGGAGAACATGTACTGTTTTGGAACATGGAATGTTTTCGCGGTATCGACAAGACCAATCACACTTTTGGGTTCCCATTCGTTTACAGCCATTGTCACAAACCCTGGGTCCATCTCGGAGCCAACTTCGTTGCGGGTAGCTTAGTGGGGTGGCCCCCTGAAATATTTTATGAATCCTGTGATTTCTTTGTCGTGAAAGCCTCGTTGGGTTTTGTTTTGGTTTTTCCGAGGTTGATCGTGTGTGTGTTGCTATTTGTGCACCCCTGCAGGTTAAATCTTTCTGAAAGCCATGCCCGCAGTTATGGACGAGTTGGAGCAAAGTATCTCGATCATAGACAAGCATAACTAAAGTAGTGCTATAAATTTTACTTAATATGTGACTAGTAATCAGCTTCACTACAATGGAATGGATAATAAAAGTGCCAACAACTGGTGGAACTGGGGTGTATCGTGTCATGTCATACCTGCCTAGTAAGTATCGCAACTCCAATGGAATGAAATAAAAGTGCCAACAACTGCTGGGTTTGGGATGTCACATGGTAATTGTATCTGACTAGTAAGTACTACAACTACCACTGAATGGTTAACTAAAACTGCCCACTACTTATGCTATCAGGATGACTCATACTATCTATATCTGACTAGTAAGTGTTGCAACTATAATGGAATGAATAAAACTGCCAACTATGTGAGTTCCTCGGTTTGACTTCCTCGTTTGGTCTCGAGGGGGAATACCAGGATGGGTATGATTGGTGTTAGTATTAGGTTGGTCCCGAATAGGTCTCTCTTATCCCTCTCTAACAGCCGACAGTTGCATCGAGTCTCTATAGGTTGTTTAGTGCATGCTGCGCTGCCGCTTCAGTCCACCATACCTATGTAGGCGAGAGCCGCCGAATTCTAGCCTCGCCGTGTACTAGCCTCAGTACTGATGCTCCTCTTTTTCCTTGCCCTTTATCGGCACCCCTTTTGTTTTAGCAGGTATGAGTTCGACGTTGTTAGCAGGGTTACCCCTCCGGCTTGGCCTGGGCAGGGTTATGGACGCCATTGGTTATTCTTCAGGGCTCTTAGCCCCATTTGCATCTTATCCGTACTCGGATGTTGTATCGTTTTCAAGGTGATTTGGATCTTTGTAGTGTATATCTATGTTCTTGACTCTTGGAGTCATGCTGTATATATATCTGTTCTGTGGGTCGCATCGAGGACTATTGTGTAATGGTATTACTTCCTTTTCCACCCGCACGAATGTGCCTGGTGGGCATCCTTGAATCGTTTCTATGCGGGTTTGGCGGGAAGTGCTAAAACTTGCATAGGGCCGATTCGAGGGTTTTACATAGATGAAATATGGGGGTGATGGTGGTAATGGAGATGCAGCAGTTGATGATGAAGGGGATGATGCATTGTCCTCCAATGATTCATGAAGCAGTTGGGATTGTGCCCTAGCCAAGTTCCTCCTTTAGATCCCTTTCAGATGTGGTTTTCGTGGTTTCTGGTGGTTGTGAATGTCGGATCTCCCTCTCGTCTTTGCCAGGAGGAAGTATTTGACGAGGCGGTCATGATAGCACTTGGTATGGGCGGACGGTACGGGAGAGCTCCGCCCGTACCACCAGTCGTTATTAGTACTGATTACTCCTCCTCGCTTGGTATTCTCCTAGGTGCGAAGGTAAATCCATAAAATGACTTTTATCACTTAGCAATATCATATAATTACACAATATGACAGTCCCAATTGATATGTTCATATATGACTCAATGATTTGGGATCCTATTGAAACGTGAACAAAATAGTGCGTGCAGACGCAGTGAAAAACAAAGATCCCTACTCTATTTATGCAAAAACAAAAGGTAAAAATGCTTAAATTTTGGAGTCATCAACTCCCCCAAGCTAGGCTCTTTCTCATCTCGAGCAAGATGGTGGCTTATGGGCAAGATCATCATGTTCATGAGACACGAGTCATTACAATAAATGAGGCAAAAATTGAAATAGGAATACAACATCAGATGTAGAGATACTTCGGGGGTATTACCATACCCTTACACATTACATAACTTAGAAGCTTCCACACCTTTTCTAGTATTAATGAAATCATAAAAAGCTGCTAGTGATTCAACATATCATATAGGAATAGAGTTTAGAGATATAGGGCACTAAGTCTAGTAATGAAGATTCATGATCATTCTTTTTCGTCTATGTTTGATTCTTTTGATAGCTGCTCTTTCTTATTTTTTTCTTTCAAGAATTGTATGTCTATATTTTTACTTGCTCCCCTTCCTGTTTTTTCTTCTAGTACAACTATTTGATCATGCTCACTACTTCAATGGCTTTCAAAACTCTTAATTATAATATGCTACCAGAATTCTTCTTCCAATAACTTAATCAATACTTTCATTGGTGTGGAAGTCCCTAAAATCATGAAATCTGTACAAGTATTATAACACTCAACCTAGTGTAATCATCTAATATAATAATCATGAATCAAACACAATTTCAATTATCATAAAGTCTCACAACTCAACGGATACAAATCTTCTCTTGAACAAAGGGAGCTCGAAGTTGATGCAACTAATGCAAATTTGGGAATTAAAGTCTAACATGCGTGCAGAAAAGTAAACATGCTAAAATTGTTAGATAGATTACAAGGTTCTCACAGATCCCCCAAGCTTGGAATCAAGCCGGGTGGATCAAATAATCCCTTGCGATTATTTGATACCATGGTGTGCATCATGGTGAAGTAGTTTTGTTGGAGACTGTCGTGCGAAGCTTGTTGCTTGTCTCTTCCAGAGCGGATATGCGTCGAAGACACTTCTATATACCCGAACACAAGAGGAACATCCCATCAGCAAACTTTATCATCAAGTCATTGAGTTCCTTCTTTCCTTCAAGGTCCAAAAGACGCTTGTGCATGATCTCCCTGTGGATGAGCTCTTCTTTGTAGTACTTCTCTATCTTATGAAGACGGTGTTCAGTATCTGGGACATGCGCACCGACCAACATGTCCAGGAGGTTGAACCCCCAATCCTCTTGTGGCTTCACACTCGTGTGCGTGTTCATGGTTATCTTCTTTGTTGTTGAGGTATGTGTCATAGTCTCCTCATAAGTTCCTGCATCGGGAGGGTTAGCTTTCTTACACTTTGGTGAAGAGTAGTTGACGGCGATGAACTTGAGTGACTCCGTGCACCCCTTCCCACGAGGTTTCTTGGCTTCTTCCTAAACTTCAGGCTTCACCATAGCCAGGTAATTCGGCTGCTTCCATCCCCTCTTCGATTGATCCATGAAGATCTTGAACTCCTCTTCATCAAAATCATCATCAGAATCATAGGTGTACCGCTTGTTCTTCGGGCTTAAGCCTTGAGCTTCATGATCATCAGCTTTGATGGAGGAGGTCTTGAAACTATCCCATGAAGGAGCCATGAGGTTTAGAGGCTTGCCTTTGCCTTGAACTAGGTAGCACATCAAGTAGATTAGATCTGTTGACATATGAGAGAGGGGGACCTCTAAAGAGGCTTATTAAGGGTCAGGAGCAGGGAGAAACTCGTATTGGAAGAAAAAGGGTCGCCCAAGAAAATAATCCCTACAAGTATGGAAATAAATAAGTGTAAAAAGGAAATTGTTTTCATAATGACCAACTGGTACGAGCGGATGCCCGTATGGTGCGCCTGTACCTGGTCGTTTCCAAAAACACACCGCGATGAAGTCGGTAATAGTCAACCGACTAAGTGGTACGGGCGGGTTCCGCTCGTACCGCCCATCCATACCGACTTTGCGGCTTCACTGTTATTATTATTATGATATATATTTTTTAAACAAAAAGCAGAAGAAGGGCATAGAATTGATAATGACCTGTTGTACGGGGGCTACGCCCGTACGGTGCGGTCGTACCACTTTTGCGAGAACAAAACAAGGACACCAGCAGGCTTAACGATCAGTGGTATAGGTGGATCTGGCCATACCGCCCGCCCGTACCGAGCTCGTAAGACCAACAATGAACTCAAAAAAACAAAGGGAATACAGATATGCAAAAATAAACAACAGAAAAACATCCAGAACAAAGATGTGTTTAGGATTTCATAAGCTACGATCATCGAGGGAACATGAACTCATTTGAGTATCTTTTTCTTCCTCTCTTCGGATAAAGTTGGTTGTAGAAAATCACCAAAACCATTGCAAGAAGAAATAGAGAACTTCCTTTTTGGTAGTGTGGTTCCCACATGTATATACACGGATGACACCTCCTTAGGATGAGCAATTTCTTGAGTGTCCATGAATGTTTCCTCCATCTCTTCCTTTGTTTGTAGGATCTATAAATGAAATTCTTGCAAAATTAAAGTCCAACGGATCATTCTTGGCTTAACATCAGTCCTTTCTAGGATTTCCTTTAAGCCAACACGATCAGTGTGTACTCTTACTTTAGAATCCATGATATAAGATCTAAACTTATCATAGGAGAAAACCACCGCGAAGAATTTTTTTCTACCATAGGGTAGTTCTTTTGGGCCCCGTTTAAGGTGCGACTAGTGATAGCTATGAGATTCGACACATTTTTGATGGTTTTTATTGATGGTTTTCTCCCGGATTTGATCGTTTTCTAGCTTTACCTAACGCTAATACTTCGGTAGCAAAGAAAGCTTGGTTTTTAATGTGTGTTTCGGGTTCTGAACGTCAACATAAGGTTTTAACTAGAGAAACACAATATTCAGGCAAAAACAAGCAAGTCTCTCTTTAGAAGCAATCGAGAGGAAGCATACAAAGGCTTTAACGAGCAACTATACGGCGAGAACATTTTTCCGGCCATATAGTTCCCGCCGTATAGCTCTCGCCGCCTCCGTCTTGTCAAAAGGGACAACTTCCATGAAGAGGTTAAGGAAGAAAACACAACACAGCAGCTACCATCCCATCAAGAAAGGAGAAAGAAGAGATCCGGAGAAGAAGGGGAAGACGTTCTTCATCTCTCTCCACGATCTTCGACCTCCTAGCAAATACACCCCCATAGCCATTACTTGTACTTGAGAGAGAGAGAGATCTTTACCTTACAAGACTAGGGTTTGAGATTGTTTCTTCCTACCTTGAATTGTGTTGGATTACTTTTCTATTCTTATTGTGGATCTCCATGGTAATATCGAGAAGAACTCCCTTTATTTAATTATATCGATGATGTTTTCTTCTCTCACGTGTGAGTAAGTTCCTTGGGCGTGGGAGATGTAAGGGATTGGTGAGATGTGATGTGCCTCCATATATTTTCCATTTGGTTGTGATTGATTTTAATTACTATATTATGTGTGCTTAACTATCTGTGGGATGCCTAATGCTTGTTGTCCAATTAAGGGCCAGACAACATGATGCTTTGTTCTACATAGATAGGATCTTGTTCGATGGCAGACCGACGATCTCCGAGTGACACAGGGATATCAATGGAAAACTAGTAGACTCGAGGATAATGAGGAACCATCGTGCTTATTGCATTAGTACGATCCAAGGAGCTTAATCGCTAAGCGACCAGAAGGCTCTTAATCGTCTAGTGTCTGACCATGGTTTTGGTAACATACTAGTAGGATTATTAAAGTTGGGATGAAATCTACCAAGAGGAGTTCCGGATAATTATGAGTTGCTCGCTTACACATATACTTATAAGATTATAATTTTTACACTTATCATTCGTCCATCTGGCACAGTCACTATCACCATGAACTGTATGTCCCCGCGCCTCTTTCACCATCTGCAGAAAACAACAACAACTAAATCATTCTTTACTTTTATGCTTTTTATTTCTGAAGTTTACATTTCAGTTTTATTTAAATACAACTAGTTTAATCCAAATTCCATTCTCATTTTTACACTTGCAGTCAATTTACTCGAAGACCTGTGACAACTTTGGGTGTGATGGAGACTTCACTCATAAACACTTACCTTTGGGATCCCAGTGGGATTGATATCTATACTTCGAAACTAGCTACAAACGCTTTGTGGACTTGCAGACATCAAGCTATTTTCTGGCGCCGTTGCCGGGGAGCTAAGCGATAAGTGTTTGTCTCTTGACATTTCAGGTGTTACTACTACAAAATGTTCTCCCTAGGAGACAAAGGGTCTACACGCTCTGGTAGGACCTATTTACCAGATTATATTGATCGCGTGCCTGCTCAGAGGCGCGAGGAAATTATTGAAAAACTTTTAAGATTGAATAATGTTGAAGTTGAAAACCTGAGTGATACTATGGAAATCATGTCTATTTACAGGACAACTCCCAAGAAACCTGAGAAAACTCTCAGAGAATACAGTGCTCCAAGTTCTGAATTTCTTAAACAACCAATAGAATTCCTTATTCCTGGAGTTAGAGAATATGGATTTGATGGTGGAATTATTAAAAATTTGCAGGAAAAAGCTTTTAGTGGAAGGAAAGGTGAAGACCCAGGAAGACATCTTAGAGAGTTTGACGATGTGATAACATCCCTTGGACCAAAAGGATTTCCAAGAGACTTCTGATCTTCGCGAATTTTGCCTCCAAACAACACCTTTTCCATCAGAATCCTGACTGCAGCGGTCCATGCTCCAAAAGTCATCAACCATGCAAAAACATAGGAAATAACATAAGTATCATCTCTTAATATGAAATATATCAATGAATAATAGTAAATTATTATATAGAATAGTGATGCAAAATGGACGTATCAACTCCCCCCAAGCTTAGACTTCGCTTGTCCCCAAGCAAAACTGAACTCAATAAACATGACCTCAGGTTTATGGAGTGAAGAGTCTATAAAAGAATACGGACAAGAAGCATCACATTCATCAATACATAAGTCATAAAAGAAGACAACTCACTATTATATAACTTAACTTGTAATAAGTAAAGGAAACACAATAAGGATACATGAAGTAAATCATAATTGGTAATGGCAAACTTAACTCTTGGTCGAAGAATAGTTTGACAATTTGCTGGAGTTCACAAATAATTGATTTTCAATGATAGATTTCAAAGTAGTAGACACCAAGATAAGAGCAATGTGGAAAACAAGGAACATGTCGTTGTGTTGGGAACGACAGTACCTAAGGAGGTGAGATATAGGTGTGGGGACTAGCAGGGAAGCTATCGACGGTGTCCGCAGGCGGGATTGGATACAAGCAAACGTAGATGGACACAAGAAGTACCCAGGTTCGGGGCCCTCGTGATGAGGTAAAGCCCCTACTCCCGCTGAGTCTAACTATCACGGATACACAGACTACAAGTGCTCCTCGAGCTGTATTCTCTAGCTACTGCCTTAAATGCAATGAGACCAACCCTTTCTACTAAGGCCTTGCCTCTCCTTATATAGGCAGAGAGGCAACGGTCTCACTAGCCAATCCGACTGGCGGGCCCCACATGTGGGTCCCAGCCGACTGGTCATCTACAGTGTCCGGTATGGTATGTCTCATTGGAGTATGAGCGGTATGGCTGTCGTAGGCACAATGGACGCCGTGCGATCCTGTCGTCAGCATCGGGCCACTGTTCCTGCGTCATCCCCGCAAAGTCTTCGGTATGGCCGGGTGGTTGCCAGTCTTGTCATCGTACAGGGCGTACCGTGCACTGATACGCACGTCGTCCTGTCTCACTGATTGGGTCCGGCTACGTCGCCGTAGCCGGCTACTTCCTGCTGACCCGACTACCAAACGGTAACCAGCCTGTCTTGCCCTGTCCGGCTGTGCTTGGTCAGCCGGACACGATCCGACTGCTTGGTTCTTGTCCGGTTGGGGTACCTGGGGATCATCCCCCTGACACTAGCCCTCGAGCGCGTGTGGATTCCGCCCTTAGGAGAAATGTGCAAGCGCTCCCTCCTGCTTTTGAATTTGTGTCCAGCTGAGCTTGGCGGTTGCGCTACTCGCGACGTCAGTGCTGACACCGGCCATGCATGCACTTGCCATCATTGCCCTGCGGCGGGCAGCGTAACGTCCCGTCGCACGTCGCCTCGGGAAGCCACTGTCCAGCGCTTCGATTCCTGCTCTAGCATCTTCTGTGCATCCTGCTTCGGCACACGGGATCTGGGTGGCGGTTGGGGTGAGGGCCGTCCGGATGCGCGCCACGTGGCCCCATCGACGGTTGCTCTTCCGGCCCTTTAAAGGGACGCCGCGGGGGAGGCAGTTCCTTTCCTTCGCTCCCCCGCTGCAGTTTCCCCTTCTCTCGCATGCTCCTGCTTCTGCGCCCTTGCCTTCTGCGCCGTAGCCCGCTATGCCTCCCGCTCGTCGTCGTCGTTGCTACGGGCCACCGCCACTCTTCCGCCGCCACTCCCCACTGTCAGCCGGAGATGGCCGCCGATCGCGGGGCTTGGTGCGGCTCCTCCGTCACGGAGGACCACATCGCGAAGTACCGCGCCACCCTCGTTCTTCCGCCGCCGGAGGAGGTGGCGGTGCGGTTGGTGCCGACAGGGGAGGTGTCGCCACACCCGACGGAGGGGGAGCGCGTCATCTTCCTCTCCCATCTGGCGCACGGGTTTGCCTTGCCGGTGCACCCGTTCTTCTTGACCTTCCTCGCCTTCTTCGACCTCCGCCTCCACCACCTCGGCGCCAACGCAATCGGGACGTTGGCGCATTTCATGGCGTTCTGCGAGAGCTACCTCGGGATCCAGCCAGATCTCGGGCTCTTCTGCCAGCTCTTCCGATTCCAGCCGCAGGTGCAGTACACGAAGGGGCCGCTAGTCGTCTACGGTGGTGCCTCCATCTACTCCCGCTCCCAATCTGGCTACCCCAAGTTCTTGCTTCAGGACATGGTACGGCTGTCGCAGCAGTCGTACTTCTACATCAAGAACGTCACCAACATCGACCGGATCAATCTTCCAGCTTTCCAGGATGTCGAGTCCAGCCGGCAGAACTGGAGCTGAAGATCCATGGTGACAAGGCAGAGACGGACGCGATGCTGCAGCGCATGTGCTCCCTCGTCACCTGCCGGCTAATCGGCCTGGACATCACCCTCAGTTGGATGTCCTGGCTGATGATGCTGATGCAGCAGCGGGCGCACAAGATGTGCTATTACTCCGGCCGGCTGGACCCGACCCAGCTGTCGCGCCGCGATCCCCGCTACCACAACTTGAAGGAGTGGGTGTGGACGATCACCAAGGAGCGGCTGCCGGAGAACTGGAAGTTTAGTATGGCGCCCTACAGCCGGGAGAACCGCGCGCCCCGGTTAAGTTCTTATAGCCAGAAACTTCATTTGTTCTTCCTGTGTTTTTCTTGTTCTGTCCGGCTGACTTCTTGTACTCGGCAGATCTTTGCTTGTATCCTTCGCGAGGAGGGTGAGGCTCCCCTTGAGGAGTTCACGCCTGACTTGCCCGAGCCGCGCGCTCGGCGGTCCGGCGAGGAGTCGGACGGGGATGGCGATGCCTTTCCCAGCCGGAATGACGAGCCGGCTGCCGACCCCCACGCAGAGGTTCACGAGGAGGAGGCCGCGCCGACCATCGATCCGGCGACGCGCTCCGCGACGGACGGCGAGGCAGGCGGGAGCGGCTCCAGCCGTTCCAGCTCCCGCCGGCCTGCAATGGAGGAGCCGGCTCCCAAGAGGAGTCGGTACAGCGCCCTGCCGCCGAGCCGCCTTGGCCGGAAGAAGGGGCCGCCCCCAGTTGTGTCGGGGTACATCCCTGCTCCCCCTTTTCTTTTGGTGTTTTCTGTCTGCTTCCCTTTTTTCTTCTTTTTCTGACTTTGGTTTATTTGCCTTTGCCTTCTCCTCCTTCTTAGCACGTTGGTTTGTTTTGGAGCCACGAGCCCGGCTCGAGATCCAACCGGGTCGCCACCCCATGCCCCGACTGCATCGGCCAGCATCCCCCCTCTGTCCGAAATGCCGCCTCCGTCTTCCCCTCGAGCTGAATCGGCTGCCCCGGCCGGATCGGGAGGTCCTCAGCCGGAGGCGGAGTCCTCGCAGCCGGATGGATCTTCTGCGGGCACGCGGGGGGGGGGGGGGGGGGGCGCTGCCGGCAAGGAGCTCGTGGTTGTCGGCGACGACAACTCCGATGAGGAGCCCGGGGAGGAGTGGCGGACGGCGGTGGCTGCAGCGAAGGAGTCCTTGGCCGTCAATACCGTGGACGACGATGCTTCCTCCGCCGCCTCGCTGACGGACCTAGCCGCCACGCTCGAGCTGGTGGTGAAGGAGACCCGGCTGCTGGAGGCCACAGCCGACAGGAACCGGTCCCTGGAGCAGAAGCTAGTCGCTGCTAACGGGACTTCCCAGAGTAAGTTAGATTCATCTGTCTTTGCTACAGCCATCCTCGTGTGTGCTCAGCGCGAGATCGATCGCTTGAAGAAAGCGAACGACCGGCTGAGCAAGTCCAATTCCACTCTGCGGCTGCAGAATAAGGATTGGCACGCTAGGGTAGACGGTCTGGAGGCCACCATCAAGGAGCGTGACGCCTCGCTCGCCAGCCGGACCGAAGCCTTTGCCCTTCTCGAGGCCCAGAACAAGGACCAAGAGAAGGAGATCAAATGGCTGGCGACAAAGGAGAAGGCTCTGGTGGAGGAGCTGATGCAAGTCGGCCACACGGCTAAGGGTAAGTTCCCTTTTTCTGCCCTTCTTTTATTTTCGGATCCGGTAGCCGGATCTGACCCTTTTTCTGACAGCCTTTTACCCCGGCATAGACCTGCTGGCCTACAACTGGCTACAGGAGAACTAGCCGAGAGCGCAGCCAACGGCCCAGGAGCTCGTCGTCCTTCTTGGCGAAGAAGTTGCCAATCTTCTTCAAGCGGCACGGGACGTCTTCTCCTTCATGTGGCCGGAGGCTCCGGTTTTGGAGACGATGGCGCAGCTGGCTGGGAAGGTGGGAGAGGTGCCGGGTGCGGTGGATCGGCTGCGGGACTTGGCGGCGCGAGCCAGAGCGGAGATGGCTCTGGCCCTCATGCTCTCCTAGTACAAGGACGCCCGCGTCGAGAAGATCGACGGAGGCTTCTGTGCCAGCGCTGACCTTGCCGCCATTGGCCAAGCCCATCCGGAGCTTCGTGGGTCTGCCATCAAGATCACCGACTACGTGGACCCCGACGAGGTGCTCACTGACTCGGAGTCCGTCGGTACTCCTGACGTGGAAGGCCCGATGCCGCCGCTCGCGGGCACCAGAACTGGATCGATCTTCGCGCCTCCTCCTCCGTCCGAAGCTTCTGCTGGTCAAGGTGCTCCTCACGGCAAGGCTCCTGCCGCTTAGTCACTGCCCTGGGATGTCGGGTGTATTTGTTTTGCTTCGGATATATGTGAAACTTGTCTATCTATACCGGTTATCTTTGATGCCGGGTAACTTATGGGAGCTTCGTCTCTCTTTTGCTTGTTAATGTTGAACTCTTGAGTCTCCTTTAACTTGTGCCTTGAATTTTCTTTTGATATTTTCTCGGCTAACTTCGTCCGGCTAACTTCGTCTGGCTACACACCTTTAGCCGGAGGAACTACACCTCCAGTGGGGGCGCGCTAGCGCACCCACTGGGTGTAGCCCCCGAGATTCGGAGTAGCTGGCGTGGCCAGGTGCTTCGAATCTTCCTTATTTTTCTCAAGTCTTCTAACTTTATCCGATTAGCCTCCTCCTAGTCGGCTGCTTTCGCCGGCTGAACGCCTTCAGCTGGGGGAACTAACATTCTAGTGGGGGCGGGCGAGCGCACCCACTGGGTGTAGCCCCCCGAGATTCGGAGTAGCTAGCGTAGCCAGGTGCTTCAAATCTTACTTGTCTTCTTTTGTTTTCTCTTGCTCCTGCCCTTGCCCTCACCTGGGCTCCGAACGGCCGGCTAAACACCCTTAGCCGGTCAGGAACTACAAGATTCCACTGGGGGCACGCGAGCGCACCCAGTGGGTGCAGCCCCCGAGATTCGGAGCGCTTGATGAAGGCAAGGACTTCGAATCTTCTTCCCTTTTCCTGAATTCCGACTCGAAGTAGTCGGGCAAGAATATACATATACATACACATACATCCTCACAGGTTAATAGGTTAGTCTGTCAAATTGTAGCCGGAAAACTGCTTGTTTTCTCGAAAACTGGCCTGTGCCTCTCCAGACACTTGGTCGCTTTCCCATGTGCGCTGCTGTTTTCACTGCGTCCTTGCCGGGCAGCCGGGTTACGGTCTGCAGCCGGAATCGAAGGGAGCTGACAGTACATTGCGCACGGTACTAACGGCTTAGTAGCCGGATTGGTTCGAGCTAGTTGCAAGACCGGAACGCCCGGTCTGTCGCGTCTCCTCCCTGTTTTTCGTGTGGGATGCCTCGGGCTTTTGCTCTTGCTAGCCGGATACCTGGGTTGCGGTCTGTAGCTGAGACGAAGAGTGGGCCTCTGACATCATCGCACACTACTCGTTCGGTTTGTTGACTTAGCAGGCCGGGCCAGCCGGAAAATCAGAACTGGAAAAGCATATGCTAAAACACATTTCTAGCAAGGGGCCCCCGAGATTCTCGTAGGGGTCTGCATTTTCATTCATAGGGTTTTCGGGATACATACACTTCCTGGCGACTAGGTGTAAAACGGGCGCAGCAGGGCCGCGTTCAAGGGGCGCTCGGTCTCCTCGTCTGACTTGTCCATCTTGTTCTTGCGCGGCTGCTGCACGTCGATGAGGTAGTAGGAGTCGTTGGGCAGCGCCCGGCTGATGATGAAGGGCCCCTCCCAGGGTGGCGATAACTTGTGCATGCCCTTCGTGTCTTGCACCAGCCGGAGAACCAGGTCGCCCTCGCAAAACGCGACTGGGCGAATCCGGCTTGAATGGTAGCGACGTAGTCGCTGCTAGTACAGGGCTGACCTGGACAGAGCCAGCGCACGGGCCTCCTCCAGGAGGTCCACTCCGTCTTCCCGTGCCTCTTGGTTGGCCTTTCATCATATAGGAGCTTGCGCGGTGAGTCGAATTCGATGTCCGCGGAGAGGACAACTTCCGATCCGTAGACTAGGAAGAACGGCGTGTAGCCGGTTGATCTATTCGGCGTGGTGCGGAGGCTCCACAACACAACCGGAAGTTCTTCGATCAACATCCGGGTGACCGCTCCAATGGCTTGATGAGGCGTGGCTTGATGCCGGCTAGCACCAAGTCGTTTGCTCTTTCGACTTGCCCGCTGGACTGCGAGTGTGCGACGGAGGCGAGGTCCAGCCGGATGCCCTTGTTGCTGTAGAACCGGGCGAAGGCCCCCTTTGTGAAGTTCGTGCCGTTGTCGGTGATGATGCTGTTGGGGTATCTGAATCGGTTGATGATGTCGGTGAAGAAGGTGACGACTGTCGCCCCGTCCAGCTTCTGGATGGGCTTAGCCTCGATCCACTTCGTGAACTTGTCCACCGCTACCAGCAGATGGGTCATGCCCGCGCGCACCCGCTTGAAGGGACCGACCATGTCGAGGCCCCAAACCGCGAAGGGCCAGGTGATCGGTATGGTCTTGAGTACCGAAGTTGGCATGTGCCTGAGCTGCCCGAAGCGCTGGCATCCATTGCACGCGCGGACTAGCTGCTCAGCGTCCTCGAGGGCGGTGGGCCAATAGAAACCATGGCGGAACGCCTTGGCGACTATCGCCCTTGATGAAGCGTGATGCCCGCACTCGCCCTGGTGGATGTCCTTGAGTAGCCGGTAGCCTGTGTCTATGTCGACACATCTCTGGAAGATGCCGGATACGCTGCGCTTGTAAAGTTCGCCGTTCATGATGGTGTACGTGTGCGCACGGCACCAGATTTGCCTTGCTTCCACCTCGTCATCCGGAAGTTCTCCGTTGGCGATGTAGCTCATGAAGGGTTGTGCCCAGGATGGTACTTCTCGAATGACGAGGACGCTCCCGTCCTCCGGTTGACGGATGTCGGGGGGTCGTCCGGGTGGCGTACCCAGGACGGTAGCCCCCGAGCTGCTTGATGAACCGACAGCCCTCGGGTCCTGCGAGCCGGAGGGCACTGCCTTGCCGGAATTAGTGCGGGCCTTCTTCTTTGGTGGCTCTGCCGGCTCCGCTTCTGCCGTTCCGCCAGCCAGAATGCTCCCTGCCTAGATGATGGAGTCCGATTCTGGTGACGGGTTGATGGACGGCTTGCACAGGTGCTCCAAGGAGACCCCTGGTGGGATCGCCTGCCTGGTGGATCCGATCTTGGAGAGCAAATCAGCTGCCTCGTTGTTGACGCGAGGGACGTGGTGAAATTCGCGCCCGTCGAAGGAGGCGCTGAGCTTCTGGATGTGGAATCGGTAGAGGGCCATGTTTGCATCTCTGGCGTCCCATTCTCCGGATACCTGCTGCACCACCAGATCCGAATCACCGAAGCACAGGATCCGGTTGACACCGATCTCCTTGGCTAGCCGGAGCCCGTGCGCCAGTGCCTCGTATTCGGCTACGTTGTTGGAGGCCTTGAAGTGGATCTGTAGCACGTACTCCAGCCGGTCTCCCTTGGGAGAGGTGAGCACGATGCCGGCTCCCAAGCCCCCGAGCATCTTCGACCCGTCGAAGTGCATCTTCCAGTGGTCCGAATCCGGGACAGGTGGGAGATACTGGGTCTCAGCCCAGTCGACGAGGAAGTCCGCCAATGCTTGCGACTTGATCGTGAGCCGGGGCTCGTACTGGATGGAGTAGGCGGCGAGCTCGATGGACCATTTGGCGACTCGACCGGTGGCGTCTTTGTTGCCGATGATTTCCGAAAGGGGTGTAGTGCACACGACCTTAATCGGATGCTCTTGGAAGTAGTGCTTGAGCTTCTTGCATGCTAGGTACACACCGTAGCACATCTTCTGGTAGTGGGGGTAGTTCTGCTTGGAGAGGGAGAGAACCTCGCTGAGGTAGTAGACGGGCCTCTGAACCGGTGAGCCTTGCCTTCCTCGGGGCGCTCCACCACCAGGACGATGCTGACGACCCGGCTGATGGCTGCTATATAGAGCAACATCGGCTCCTTGCTAGCTGGCGTGGCTAGAATCGGCGTTGTGGATAGCATGCGCTTGAGGTCGTGAAATGCGGTGTCGGCTTGCGCAGTCCAGGAGAACTTGTCCGTCTTCTTCATCAGCTGGTACAACGGGAGTGCCTTCTCCCCCAGCCGGCTGACGAAGCGACTGAGGGAGGCCAGGCATCCGGTGAACTTCTGGACCCCAAGCAGGTTCCTGGGCAGCTGCATCCTCTTGATGGCCGCGATCTTCTCCGGATTCGCCTCGGTACCTCATTGTGATACGAGGAAACCGAGTAGCTGACCGGATGGTACTCCGAAGACGCACTTCTCCGGGTTCAGCTTCATCTGGTACTGGCGGAGGTTGCCAAATGTTTCTCCCAGATCCTCGAGGAGGGTGCACTTCTCCTTGGTCTTGATGACTATATCGTCCACATAAGCATGCACGTTTCGGCCTATCTGCGAGTGCAAGCACTTCTGCATGAAGCGCTGGTAGGTAGCGCCTGCATTCTTTAGACCGAAATGCATGGTTACGTAGCAGAAAGCCCCGTAGGGGGTGATAAATGATGTCTTAATCTGATCAGCCAGGTTTAGCCGAATCTGATTGTAGCCGGAATAACAATCTAGAAAAGACAACAAATCACAGCCGGCCGTGGAATCGATGACTTGATCGATATGGGGCAAGGCGAAGGGGTCTTTCGGGCACGCCTTGTTCAGGCTGGTGTAGTCGATACACATGCGCCAGGTCTTGTTCTTCTTCAGCACCAGGACTGGGTTCGCCAACCAGTCCGGGTGGTACACTTCCATGATGAACCCGGCTGCAAGGAGCCGGGTGATCTCGTCACCGATTATCTTCCTATTCTCCTCTACGAACCGGCGCAGAGGTTGCTTGACCGGCTTGGCATCTGGATGCACATGAAGCGAGTGCTCGGCGAACTCCCTCGGCACACCCGGCATGTCCTTGGGGGACCATGCAAATATGTCCCGATTCTCACGGAGGAAGTTGACGAGCGCGCCTTCCTATTTGTTGTCCAAGCCGACACCAATGGTGACGAACTTAGTCGGTTCGGAGGGGTCAAGCAGAATCCTCTTTGTCTCCTTTGCCGGCTGGAAAGTTCCTTCTCCATCCGGTTTGCTGCTAGCCGGCATGTCCTGCTGGGCCATGGCCATGTTGCGCATGATCACACGCTTCTCCTCGGCTATGATGAGGGCCTCTGGCAGTTTGGAACTGGATTAGGCGCACTCCATTGACCTCCTGAAGCAGCCGGCGACGGTGATCACGCCGCGGGGTCCCAACATCTTCGTCTTGAGGTACGCGTAGTGGGGGACGGCCATGACCTTGGCGAGGACGGGGCGCCCGAGGAGAGCATGGTAGGAGCTCGTCAGGTTTACCACCTCGAACCAGATTGGCTCGCGGCGGAAGTTCTCCTCGGTCCCGAAGATGACGTCTAGCTGGATTTTCCCCAGCGGGGCGCAGGCTGGCCCCGGCAATACGCCGTGGAACGTTGTGGTAGTCGGGCACAGGTCGCTTTCGCGAATGCCCAGCTTCTCCAGCGAGGACTGGTAGAGGAGGTTGAGGCTGCTGCCTCCGTCGATGAGGACGCGCGAGAATCGGCAGGTACGCGCGTTAGAGATGATGAGGGGGTCGAGCACCATGGCGTAGCCCCCGGGAGTCGGCAGATGCTCCGGCTGATCTGCACGGCTCCAGGTGATGGGGGTTTCCGACCAGTTCAGGTACTGGGGGACCGGAGAGACGATGGCATTGACCTCCTTGGAGCATCGCCTATGGCTGTGCTTGTCATCCTGCTCCGTCTCGAAGATGTGATAGGCGGCGTGCGACTGTGGGTAGCTGTTGTTGTTGTTGCCGCCCTTGCCGCTGTTACCATCATTGCTGCCCCCCTAGCCGGTGGTGGAGGTCCACCAGGAGGGGCAGGGGGAGACGAGGCTGGTTACCCTGGTCTTTTAACTGGCGGGTCCAACTGCAGTTCTGGGTGGTGTGCGTAGCCGGTTTGAAGGAACCGCTATGCCACTTGCACGGGCCGTCAAACATCTGGTCAAAGGTGAGCCGTGGCTTCTGCCTCCTTGCGTTGTTAGCCGGTGCGTCGGGTGCACCCTCCACAACATTGACCTGCCGCGTGTGGTAGCGGGGCTTCTGTTGCCCGGCTTGGCGGTCCCCGTGGAACCGGTTGTCGTTGCCGTGGCGCCTAGAGGATCCGGCTTCGCCAGCCGGATTGCCTGGACGGTCGCGAGATGACTCCGTAGGAGTCGGACGCCCATCGGCATTTACTCGGAGGGGCTTCTTCATGGCGGCATCCGTCGTGGCGTACTGGTCCGCAACCGTCATGAGCTCCGCCATGGTTTTCGGCTCGTCACACAGTAGCCGGTGGCGAAGCATGGTGCCTTCTCGGCAACCCTCGATGAAGAAGCCGATGGCCTGGCTCTCCAGGATGCCCTCACATGTGTTGCGCAACTCCGTCCACTTGGAGAGGTATTCGCGGTCGGTCTCGTGGTCACCTTGGACGCACAAGGCCAGGTCGCGTGGGCACCCCGGACGCTTGTACGTACCGTTGAAGTTGCGGACGAATACCTTCTCGAAGTCAGGCCAGGCGTTGATGCTATTGGGCGCGAGGCTGTTGAGCCACGTCCTTGCCGACCCGGTTAGCATGAGGGGGACGTAGCGCACGGCTGTGCACTTGTTCCCATGGGTGATGCCGACTGCCGTAGCATAGTCGGTCAGCCAATCTTCCGGTTTCATGCTGCTGTCATACTTGGGGGTGTTCCTAGGCAGGGAGAACTTATCCGGAAACGGCTCGTTGCGGATGCGGGGTCCGAAACAAACCGGGCTGGTAGAATCTTCCTCCTTCGTGACGCACGCTTGAGCGAGGAGCTCGATGCGGTCACGGGCATCCGGACAATCCGGGTTGGGAGCTCCCACCCGGCCCGAGAGACGGGATCCGGCTGGTCTGGGCGCTCCGGTTGGTGGAGGGGGAGGCGGCGGGTTGCTGTTCACCATCTGCTCCTGGCGCAGCTGGCCCCTGTTGCCAGAGCTGCGACGCCTGCTACGGGCCTTAGCCGGCTGAGGGGAGGACACCTGCTGGGTGTCGCGTCGCGCGCTCCTGCTGTTGGCAGGCAGCTTGCTCCCCCTGGAGTAGCTGGGGTCCTCCTGCATCTACCGGTTGGCGTCGGCCTGCTCGTCCGCGTTGCGGAGGAGCTCCTGCACGCGAGCATGCTGGCGGGCTCGCTCCTCGCCCTCCAGACTGGGCAGCTCTTCTGCCGCGGCCTGTGCCGCGCGCAGGTTCTTGATGGGCGTGCTGTAGGTGGGTCGGATGAGGGCGGGTGCGGGATCCGGCTCCCCATCCTTTTCCATCCTACCGCCTAGCTCGCTGCCCCGACGTCGCACCTGGCCGCGCCGGCTCGGCTCCGCGGTAGCCGGAGTGAAGCCGTGCACACGGTCGTACTCGCGCCGGGTGATCTCGAGTTGCTTGCGGGCTGCTGCTAGCTCCATGGCCTCCTGGAGGAGGATCTGTCTCTCCATGGCGAAGTTGGCCTCCTTTTCCTCCGGGTTATCCCCGAGGTTGACCGGCGTCTGGAGCCGATCGATGGCATCCTCCACCGGGTTCCGAGGCTGCGGAGGGGCAGAAGTCCCAACCTCGTCCACGCCTCACTCCCGCGGCTGGTGGGGGTGAGAGCTGGAGCCGGCCATCATGACCTCCACGCCGCAGGGTGCGACAGAGGTGCCACCGCCCGGATGCGGCAGCCCCGCGACAGAGACGATTTCCCTGGGGAAACGCTCCGGAACGGTGGCGACGTAGATAGGGAGGTTGCCGAATAGCAGGACGGTGCCGTTCGCTGGGAAGGAGGTTCCGGCGAAGCAGGAAGCGTTGTCGATGACGCAGTCGAATTTGCCGAGCGTGAGCACCAGGCCAGAGGCCACGCGATCACCGGCTGAAGTGTGGGGTCCCATGCGGAACGTGACTCCTGTCGAAGCCATCTTGCCCCACGGTGGGCGCCAACTGTCGTTGTGTTGGGAACGGCAGTATCTAAGGAGGTGAGATAGAGGTGTGGGGACTAGCAGGGAAGCTATCGACGGCGTCCGCAGGCGGGATTGGATACAAGCAAACATAGCTGGACACAAGAAGTACCCAGGTTCGGGGCCCTCATGATGAGGTAAAGGCCCTACTCCTGCCGAGTCTGACTATCAGGGATACACGGACTACAAGTGCTCCTCGAGCTGTATTCTCTAGCTACTGCCTTAAATGCAATGAGACCAACCCTTTCTACTAAGGCCTTGCCTCTCCTTATATAGGCAGAGAGGCAACGGTCTCACTGGCCAATCCGACTGGCAGGCCCCACATGCGGGTCCCAGCCGGCTGCTCATCTACAGTGTCCGGTATGGTATGTCTTATCGGAGTATGAGCGGTATGGCTGTAGGCACAGTGGACGCCGTGCGAGCCTGTCGACAGCATCGGTCCACTGTTCCTGCGTCATCCCCGCAAAGTCTTCGGTATGGCCGAGTGGTTGCCAGTCTTGTCATCGTACAGGGTGTACCGTGCACTGATATGCACGTCGTCCTGTCTCACTGATTGGGTCCGGATACGTCGCCGTAGCCGGCTACTTCCTGCTGACCCGACTACCGAACGGTAGCCGGCCTGTCTTGCCCTGTCCGGCTGTGCTTGGTCAGCCGGACGTGATCCGACTGCTTGGTTCTTGTCCGGTTGGGGTACCTGGGGATCATCCCCCTGACAGAACACAAGAAACATGATTGAATAAGTCATCATATGAATGAATGAAACACAACAACTCAAAATACTTGCTGAGATAGAAGGGAATAGGTTTACTGACTCAACTAAAAAGTAAAAGAAAGGTCCTTCGCAGAGGGAAGCAGGGATTTCAAGTTTCATAAAGAGCTCCCAAAAATTATGATACTTATTAGCTTTCAGCTCTCATTGCCCCTATCATAGGCATCTTTAGGTGGTTAAGGTTAAAGTGATCAAATACGAGGATATGCTTGACAAGTTGTAAATTGAAAATCTCATGTCCCTTGAATACGAGGGTCGCTCCTCATGCTACTCAAGTTTAGTCACCGGTAAGTTATTGTCATAGTAAGCACATGTGTATCATGGAGAACTGCCAACGGGATACCCCTTGCCCGATGATACGGAAGAATCGCCATATCAAAATGACAAGGCAAGCAGACAACAAACATCTCAGCAATCTTCTTATTTACCATGGGAATATGGTGCTTTTTTCTCTCTTTCCTCTTTTCTCATCTTTTTTTTTCTTTTTTCTTTTCTCTTTTTCTTAATCTCTATCTCTTTTTTTCATAAGAAGAATGCTTCATAGATTCTCATTATGGTTACGCTGTAGGTTTCCACCATGACAACATGGATTAGACCGGCGGCCCAAGCATTTCTCTAACACACATGCATAACTCCATGGACTTACAAGCTCCCCTTTCATTTCACACCGACGACATCCATAGACAAAAGAACATGATATCAACTAGGTACAAAGTACCAGTGCAATGTTGAAAGCGTTCCCCATGACAACATGGTTCTGCTAATTCACAACTCACAAAGCACAAGCATATACGCAACATAGATGGGCACAATGGTTCAAGTTTATTAAGTGCAAGAAAGTAAGTGTGCCATCAAGTTCGTGAGAGCTTTAATCACTAATTTTCACATAACAAGTTTAATTTGGAAGGTAGATAAAAACATGAATTTACTTGGAATAGCAATAGTGCTAATAGGTAGGTATGGTGGACACAAATGGCATAGGTTTGGTTTAAAGATTGGATGCACGAGAAAAATTCCCTCTCATTACAGGTTTTAGGCTAGCAAGGCTGGGTAGCAAGTATAAGAGTTGAAGGAAATAAACAAACATACAAGTGATAAAAAACAAACATGCAATCTTCCTTGGAAGCACAAAAGATCTTAACTAGAGAATACTAAACTTATGAGCAAATCAAGAAAGAAAGATGATGAAATTATATTTCTTTAGAGTACTTTTATCCTTTCATTCAACCCTCAAAAATAGTGTTGCTACTGACCGAGCCAGGTTTGCCAAAACCAACTAAATTAACTCGATGATCCCAAAGTGATACCAATACTAATGACAAGATCAATCATATAACCATGAATTGAAAACTAATATAAGATATGTGATGTCGACGCACTTCTATTCTTGTAGACAGTTGTTGGGCCTCCAAGTGCAGAGGTTTGTAGAACAGCAGCAGGTTTTCCCTTAAGTGGATCACCCAAGGTTTATCGAACTCAGGGAGGAAGTGGTCAAAGGTATCCCCTCTCAAGCAACCCTGCAATCAAGATACAAGAAGTATCTTGTGTCCCCAACACACCCAATATACTTGTCAGGTGTATAGGTGCACTAGTTCGGCGAAGAGATAGTGAAATACGCGTGGAAAAGACTAAAGGCAAACTGAAATAAAGAAGGAAGCAAGCAAACATGTAACATATCTAATTGCAAACGGTGTTTCAATGCTTAGAAACAAGGCCTAGGGATCATACTTTCACTAGTGAACACTCTCATATAAATATATTCTCTTTATGATACTACGCTGAACTACTCTCCGGTTGGACACTCTAATCAACGGTAGGGCTATAACAACACACCTCAAAGTTCATCTTTCCCATCTAGAAAACCCCACACTGTCACCTTGAGTACTAGATGAGTCCAACAAACACCACAATTTCATAAAGACATCCAACTCCAAATATAACTCATAACAAGTATTTGAAATCTCTAGCCTAAGTGCCACCATGGTGTGCACGCTGTCACTTTCACACACATGGGGAGAGCAGAGATCTATTAAAGCACTTGAGTAGCAAGGTAGATCTATAGATCACAAGCTCATGATCTCAATAAGATCATGCATAGAAAGAGAGATGAACACATAGCTACCGGTAGAACCCTTAGCCTCGAGAGAGAACTACTCCCTCCTCATCATGGGAATCAGCAATGGTGATGGAGATGGTGGTGGAGATCGATGGATATGGCTCCGGGGGCACTTCCCCGTCCCGGCAGGGTGCCGGAACAGCGACTTTCTGTCCCTCGAATCTCCCCTTCGGTGGCGGCAGCGCTGCGGAACTTTTAGTGGACTTCTGATTTATTGCCTAGGGTTTTGGTATCGGGAGGCTCTTATAGGCGAAGGAGGCAAGGTCGGTGGCCGGCCAGGGGGCCCACACCATGCCCTGGCGCGGCCTAGGTTTGCCCGCGCCTAGGGGGTGTGGCCACCCTATGGCCCCTCTCCGACTCTCCTTTTGGCTCCGTGAGTCTTCCGGGAAAATAGTAACTTTGGCTTTTGTCCCGTCCAATTCCGAGAATATTCATTTTCTGACTTCCTGGAACCAAAAACAACAGAAAACATGCAACTGGCACCGTGGCATCTTGTTAATAGGTTAGTCCAAGAAATCATATGAAAAGTACTCCAAAGTTGGAACGAAACACAAGAAAGTAGATAAAACCAAGCATGGAACATCAAAAATTATAGATACATTTACAATGTATCAATATGCAAAAGAGTAAATGATGGAACTTCTCATTAATATTCCATAACAGCTACTCACACCAAGGGTTACATATCTAACGAGAGAGGGGACACTTCCATAATGCAAACCATCCTACATGATAACTTCTCTATTCATGATATGACTCTACTAAAAAGGTAAAAAAGATAGAAGATAGTGATGTGATACCGCGGCACTCCCCCAAGCTTGGAACAAACCAAGGGGATGCCAAACCTGATGACAAATTACTCCTTCGGTAGTGGTGGTGTTCTCTCATCATCGTCCGACTTCCAGGGTAAGGGCTCCCCATCAAAAAAGGACATCGTGGTCTCCATCATCCTGAAACTTGCAGCATCACTTATGCATTTAAACCTAACCTCGTACTCATAGTTTTGATTTTGAACGTCGTAGAGCTGTGCTTGCAGTTTGTTGGTTGTTTGGCGGAGTGAGAGGACTTCATCCTTGAGCTCAAAAGTCTTCTTTTGGTGCTCGGTGATGAGTTCAGAACAAATCTTATGGATGATATCCACTTTGCGTTCCGCCATCTTCTTGTACCTAAAGACTTCTTGCTCCAGTGCTTCCATCTTGTCCTCCAGACTTCCTTCACCTTTAGGGCCTTGAACCTCTTTTATCCGTACCTCCCCATCTTCAAGTAACAACTCCTTGGGATGAATCTTCAACTCTCCCATGTATGGGTTGATGATATCCGCTGAGGAATCTTCCTTGGCTGATCCAGAGGAAGACATTGTGACTCCAAATCTAGGACTCTACCTATCAGAAATAGATCAAAACAAAAACACGATATACGAACCTCGGGGGATCCGGGGGATTATATATTATGAAGTTTTACAACAAAAGGAAGGTACTGGGAGAAAACGGGTCCGAGGTGGCCACACCACCTGGTGGCGTAGCCAGGGGTGGGCCCGTGCCACAGGGTGGTGTGAGCCACCCTGGCTCCGTTTTCGTCCCTCTTTCGCTTCGTAGCTTTCCTTGTTGGCTAAAAACTGCAAAAATTTAACCAGACAGATCTTTCGTGGAACTTTTCTTACCAGAACTGTTACCTATTTGAAAACGGACTCTGTAGGTCTCTGAATTTGGTCTTTGATAAATTTTTCTAGAGTTTTAACTTGAAAAGCATCAACATCTTCATTGTAAGAATCTCTAGCAATATAGTGCTTGAGTCGTTGCCCATTCACCACTTGTGTAGTGTTGTCTTTTAAAGAGGAAATTTTTATCGCTCCTGATCGGTACACTACTTCAATAACGAAAGGTCCTTCCCATTTTGACAGTAGTTTTCCTGCAAAAAATCTAAGACGATACCTATACAATAGAACTTTCTCACCAACATGGAATTCTCTCTTAAGTATTCGCTTGTCATGCCATCTTTTAACTTTTTCCTTAAAGAGTCTAGCATTCTCATATGCTTCACTCCTCCATTCATCCAAAGAACTTAAGTCAAATAATCTTTTTTCTCCAGCAAGCTTACAATCTCGATTAAGTTCTTTAACTGCCCAATAAGCTTTGTGTTCTAATTCTAAAGGTAGGTGACAAGCTTTCCCATAAACCATTTTATAAGGAGACATCCCCATAGGGTTTTTTATAGGTAGTCCTATAAGCCCATAAAACATCGTTCAACTTTTTAGCCCAGTTTTTTCTAGATCTATTAACAGACTTTTGCAAGATAGATTTAATTTCTCTATTTGATAACTCTACTTGCCCACTAGTTTGGGGGTGATAAGCTGAAGTGATTCTATGATTAACGTCATATTTAGCAAGGGTCTTTCTAAAACCACCATGAATGAAATGAGAACCTCCATCAATCATGAGATACCTAGGCACTCCAAACCTAGGAAAGATAACATCCTTAAGCATTTTTAGAGAGGTCTCCCCATCAACACTCTTCGTAGGTATGGCTTCTACCCACTTAGTAACATAATCAACGATAACAAGAATATGAGTATAACCGTTCGAGGGAGGAAAACGACCCATAAAGTCAAATCCCCAGCAATCAAAGGGTTCAATAACTAGAGAGTAGTTCATACGCATTTCATTGCATCTAGAAATATTACCAACACGCTGACACTCATCACAAGATAAAACAAATTTTCTTGCATCTTTAAAAGGGTAGGCCAGTAGAAACCTGATTGTAGCACCTTTTGCGCAGTTCTATCTCCCGCATGATGTCCTCCATAGGCACTACCATGACATTTCCGCAATATCTCCTTTTGTTCGTATTCTGGAACACATCTTCGCATAATACCATCCATTCCTTCTTTATATAAATGTGGGTCATCCCATAAATAATGCCTCAAATCGTAAAAGAATTTCCTTCTTTGCTGAGCTGTGAAAGTTGGAGGCAAATACTTGGAGACAATAAAGTTAGCATAATCAGCATACCAAGGGCTCCCTCGTGAGCTTATCTCTATTGCGGCCAACTGTTCATTCGGGAAACTATCATTAACAGGCATAGGATCAAAATAGATATTTTCCAACCGAGATAAATTATCAGCAACAGGATTTTTAGCACCTTTCCTATCTACAATATGTAGTTCAAACTCTTGTAAAAGTAGTACCCATCTCATAAGCCTAGGCTTAGCATCCTTCTTTGTCATAAGGTACTTAATAGCAGCATGATCAGTATGTATGGTGACTTTTGAGTCTACAGTATAAGGTCTAAACTTAACACAAGGAAAAACGACAGCTAGGAATTCTTTTTCAGTAGTAGCGTAATTCCTTTGAGCAGCGTCAAGAGACTTACTAGCATAATGAATAATGTTTAACTTTTTATCAATTCGTTTCCCAAGGATAGCACCTACGGCAAAATCACTAGCATCACACATTATTTCAAAGGGTAAACTCCAATCAGGTGGTTGAACGATAGGAGCTGTAGTTAAAGCCTTCTTAAGAGTTTCAAAAGCTTCCTTACAATCATCATCAAAAACAAAGGGTACATCTTTTTGAAGAAGATTAGTGAGGGGTTTTGATATTTTAGAGAAATCTTTAATAAACCTTCTATAGAAACCAACATGACCAAGGATACTACAAATACCTTTGATGTCTATTGGGCAGGGCATTTTCTCAATTGCCTCAACTTTAGCTCTATCCACTTCTATGCCTCTTTCGGAAACCTTATGCCCAAGGATAATCCCTTCATTAACCATGAAGTGGCATTTCTCCCAATTAAGAAAAAGATTAGTTTCTTCACACCTCTGCAAAACTTTATCAAGGTTGTGCAGACAATTATCAAAATAAGTTCCATAGATGGAGAAGTCATACATGAACACTTCCACAATTTCCTCACAAAAACCATGAAAGATAGCAGACATGCATCTTTGAAAAGTAGCAGGAGCATTACATAAACCAAAAGGCATACGTCTACAAGCATAGGTTCCGTAAGGGCATGTAAAAGTAGTTTTTTCTTGATCTTGTTGTTTAACAACAATTTGAGAGAAACCGTAATATCCATCAAGAAAACAAAAATGGGTCTTTTTAGACAACCTTTCTAACATTTGATCGATAAAAGGAAGTGGGTAATGATCTTTCTTGGTAACTTTGTTAACTTTCCTGAAATCAATGCACATTCTATAGCCTACTACTATTCTTTGGGGAATAAGCTCATCATTATCATTAGGGACGACGGTAATTCCCCCCCTTTTAGGGACACAATGAATAGGACTAACCCATTCACTATCAGCAATAGGGTAAATAATACCAGCATCAAGGAGTTTCAATACCTCATTTCTTACCACTTCCTTCATCTTAGGATTTAAACGCTGTTGGTGCTCGATCACTAGCTTTGCATCTGGTTCTATATTGATAGCATGGTGACATATAGTAGGAGAAATCCCTTTTAAATCATCCAAAGTATAACCCATAGAGCCTCGGTGTTTCTTCAATACCTCCAATAACCTTTCTTCTTCCTTTCCTGAAAGTTTATGGCTAATAATAACAGGATATATCTTATTGTCATCAATGTAAGCATATTTAAGATCATCAGGGAGAGGTTTTAGATCAAAGACCGGATCCTTTTTAGTCGGCAACGTGGTACCCAAGTCTTCTACAGGCAAGTTGTGCTTAAGCATCTTAGGTTGATGACGGAGAATCTTGTCAATCTCATTTCTTTCTTCCATGAAGATTTCACTTTCATGATCCTCCATAAATTGCTGCAAAGCATTGTTAGGAGGAAGAGAGATAGAAGCAAGTTGTTCAACTCTAAAATCCTCATTATGTGTTTCATTTTCACAAGGTTCTTTAGTAAATTTCGAAAAATTAAACTCATAAGATTTCCCATCAAATTTAGTTAAGATTTTCTCCCTTTTGCAATCTATAATAGCTCCACAAGTACTCAGGAAAGGTCTACCAAAAATGATGGGATAAGTTTTACTAGCAACTGAACCAAGTACTAGAAAATCAGTAGGATATTTAATCTTACCACAGAGAACTTCTACATCCCGCACAATACCAATTGGAGATATGGTCTCTCTATTAGCAAGGTGAATAACCACATCAATCTCTTCCAACTCGCAGGGACTGATTTCATGCATAATTTCTTTATAAAGCTCATAAGGAATAGCACTTGAACTTGCACCAATATCACATAAACCATAATTGCAATGATCACCAATTCTAACAGAAAGCAGAGGGACACTAGATTTTTTAGCTTTATTAGGATGTGAGACAATATTAGAAGCATCCTCACAAAAGACTATGTGTCCATCTTCTATACTTTTAGTGACAAGGTCTTTCACAATTGCTACAATAGGTTCAATGTTTATTTGTTCATCAGGTTTTACAGTTCTCTTTGCACTTTTAGTGATTACACTAGTTATCATAGGATGATCCTTTACCTTATCCGGGAAGGGTATTTTCTCGATATAAGGTTCAGGTAAGATGTGATCAATAATGTAAAACTCAGTACTCCCAACAGGAACACAGTCAACAATATCTTTATAAGGTGCATGGTACTTGCTCCATCTCTTTTTTGGGATTTCAATATAACAAGCAAAAGCCTTAAAACAATTTGTAATAACTTGTGAGTCTAGACCATACGCATTTTTAATATTTTGAAAGTCATCAGTTCCCATAAAAGATTCAATGCATTCATAATCATAATTTATACCTGACTTTGTTCCTTCGTCATTCTCCCATGCTTCAGCATTATGTTGAATTTGGTCCAGAAGATCCCATTTAGCTTCTTCTTCCATGCGAGTGAATGATCTAGGACAAGAAGCATCCAATAAATCCTTATCATGAAGAGAAAGCCTTGCATAAAAGTTATTGATAATAATATTGTTGGGGAGCTCATGAATGGGACATTTGAGCATTAGTAACTTCAATCTCCCCCAAGGTTGAGCTGTACTCTCTCCATCAAGAGGCCAAAAGTTGTATTTGATTCCGATCTTTATGAATCTCACTAGGAGGATAAAACTTTGAATAAAAGAGAGGTACTATTTCCTCCCATTCAAGAGCTTGACCATTCTTCAGCAACTTATATCATTCCTCTACTCTCCCTATCAGTGACAATGAGAATAACTTCTTCTTAACTTGATCTGTAGTAATACCTGGACACTTGAACAACCCGCATAATTCATGTATAAAGAGCAAATGATCACCGGGATGGAAAATTCCATCCCCAACATAGTAGTTATCCATAACACGATCAATAATTCTCATAGGTATTTTAAAAGTATCATTCTCAGCAGGTGGTGGTTCATCTACTACCTTAGCAGTGGTAGTAGCATTACGAAATAAGAAACTCAGCGAATTATCCATATTGAAAATAAAGCAACTAACAGAAGTAAAAAATACTCACAGTAGAAGTTTCCTTTACCAGTTCCACTCTCCAATAGCGCTTCACTCCCCGGCAACGGCGCCAGAAAATAGTCTTGATGACCCACAAGTATAGGGGGTGTATCGTAGTATTTTCGATAAGTAAGAGTGTCAAACCCAACGAGGAGCAGAAGGTGCTGGCTAGTGGTATGGATCAGGAATTCTCTGCAAATACTTAGCAAATGGATTTTTAGGGGTTTTTGATAATGCAAGTAAATAAAGTATGAGTAATTAAAAGACAATAAGAATAAATGCAGCAAGTGGCCCAATCCTTTATTCAGCAAAGGACAAGCCGGTTGTATTACTTAAGATGACCAAACGTTCTCGAGGACACATGGGAATACCGTCAAGTGCTTTCGCTTCACTATAGTTGATTAATCTTTTTAGTTTGCTAAGTGTTGTGTGGGTGAACCTGTGATAATGTACCGACCTTCCTAGGACTAATACATACTTGTGATTATACCCCTTGCAAACATCCGTAAGTACAAGAAAGTAATTAAGGTAGAAATCTAACCACAACTTTAAACTCTAAGCCCCTAACGCCCTTGTGCAATGGTTTCCTAATGGGGGTACAGGTTTCTGTCACTCTGGCAACCCCTACGATTAGTAGCCAAATACACAATGCATTCCCCTAGGCCCATATAGGTGAAGTGTCATGTAGTCGATGTTCACATGACACCACTAGAAGAAGTACACCACAACTTAAATATCAAACCATTGAATCTTTCTCAACACAATTCCACTACTAACAATATGACTTCTCCCATGTCCTCAAGAACTAAAGGAACTACTCACAAGACATCATATGGATCATGATCAGAGATGGAATAATGATGTATAACAATCTGAACATAAACAATAATTCAACGGTTCACTCAATAGCATCAACTACAAAGAGTAATCAACACCGAGAAAGTTTCCCCTAAGAACTATGCAAGATTCAACCCAATTGTTACAACGATATGGAGATGGTGATGATGGTGCTGGTGGTGATGATGGTGCTGGTGGTGATGATGGTGATGATGATGATCTCGATGAAGTCCAACTTGATGGTGGTGTTGATGGCGACGATCTCCCCTCTCCGGGAAGGAATTCTCCCGGCAGAATTCTGTCTGCCGGAGAGATCTTTCTCTCTCGGTGTTTTCCGCCCCGCAAAGGCGGCAGAATCTTTCGGTGGTTGCTCCCCCAGTCTTAGGGTTTCGGGAGGATAATATATACCAGAGGGGAGAGCCAGGGGTGGACCAGGGCGGCCACACCACCTAGTGGTGTGGCCTAGGCTGCCCTGTGCCAGGGGGTGGTGTGGGACCCCTGTGGCCCATCTCAGCCTCCCCTTCTGGATTCATTCGTCTTCTGGAAAAATAGGATTTTCCATGTATTTTCCCATATTTTCTGATCTTCATGAATTTTGCCTCCAAACAACACCTTTTCCATCAGAATCCTGACTGCAGCGGTCCATGCTCTAAAAGTCATCAACCATGCAAAAACAGATGAAATAACATAAGTATCATCTCTTAATATGAAATATATCAATGAATAACCGTAAATTATTATATAGAATAGTGATGCAAAATGGACGTATCAACTTCTCTCGTCTAAAATTGTTTTGTTGGTTACTTAAAGGTAAGACTCTAGACTAGTTATATTCTCTCCCTCGCCATTACATTAAATGTTGGGAAAACTGCATTGTGAAATTCATAAACAAGTTTAATACTTTTAAAAAGGTAACTGAAATAAGAAAGAATATAGGCAACTTTAGTCAGAACATGGGAAAAAACTACCCACAAGCCTAGGATAGATTCTTTGGAATGATCAATAGTATTCCTAATCATGGCTATTCTGAATGAACTATTTGCCATTTATTTTACCACGGTCTTAATAATCAATGTAGAGAGTTGCTTAACTTCTTAGTAGGAGGATCGATAAATACTTTAACTATTAAATAATGTTTGGAATTGATGTCTACTAGGACTAAGAATGATTCTTTATATAATCCTGATTTTGGCACTAAGCTAGAAAAAAGGGATAACTCCTGATCTTATTCCTGAAGTACGCAAAACAATGAAATAAAAAGGTAT
Organism: Avena sativa; assembly: GCA_916181665.1. Taxonomy (NCBI): domain Eukaryota; kingdom Viridiplantae; phylum Streptophyta; class Magnoliopsida; order Poales; family Poaceae; genus Avena; species Avena sativa. Next base: position 64,833,639 of record OV702286.1, on the reverse strand, counting down.
ACCTTCTAAACTTGTTAAGGAAAACAAAGTAGACTTGCTACAAGTTTTAATTGAAGAAGATGAAACTAGGATTTTTTTCAAGAATTAAAACATCGACAAGCAAAATCTCATAATAACCTGCATAACACTTTCAAAAACATAAAAAGATTTTGGCAGAGCTCACGGAAAATTATGATGAGATTTTCCAAGAAATAAAATGATTTCACAAGTATCTTAGTATGATTGAAACCCATAGCATTGGGTTATCAAATTTTTTTCGTGATGATATAGATATTCCTATTTCTACTAATGTTGTTACAAGAAGAGGTGTAGTTGTTATAGGACCATTAGGACCGCCATAATCTGAAGCTGAAAAAGAGCGAAAGAAAAAATCCTTACTTAAATCAAGCCAAGAAGATGATACATTGGTGGATCCTCAAGATGAAACTGCTCAAGAAACACAAGATCAAACCAAGGAGGACCAAGATGATGCACATGATGACCATTATGACTCTGATGCAGAGACGGTTGATCTAAGAGAAGAAAAAGAGATAAGCAATGAAGATGAAGTTGTTGTAGTAGAAAAGAAGAAAAAACGATAAGCAACAATAGAAGAAAGCAACAAAAGAGCCTGACCCCCCACAAAAGGTAAAAGACAAGAATAAGAAAGGTGAGAAAAAACTTCCTTATCTAGATCAAAAAAGAAAGCACCAGATTAGGTAATTTATGATTCTTTTACAAAGGCACTTGGTGACCTTCGTCTAGAAATTCCATTTGCGGATGCTATCAAAGTTTCTACCTATTCTAAATTCCTCCGTGGTATTCTTAGTAGAAAGAAAGAAATAATTGAAACCGTTTCCATGGTGACTAGTTATCCTGCTGGGAAGCTATTGTCTAAATCAAGAGATCCCGGAATACCGACTATTTCATGCTCAATAGGCAAAACTGATATTCACAATGCCTTGTGTGATTTAGGTGCAGGATTTAGTGTAATGCCATACTCCCTCTATAAAAGTTTAGGATTAGGGGAGTATTCCCCTACTACTATCACTTTACAGATGGCTGACAAGTCCACCAAACAACCCATTGGTATGATTGAGGATGTTCTACTTAGAAAAGATGCGCATGTTATTCCCACTGATTTTATTATTCTTGAGATGCTAGAAGATGAAAAATTATCCATAATACTTGGAAGACCTTTCTTTAGTACCGCAGGAGCATCAGTTGATTGTGTTGAGGGAAAAATAATCTTCAATGTTTATGATGCTAAAATCATCCGGTATTTTCCAAAGAGGCTAGAAGAAGGAGAAAGATATATTCCACTAGTAAAACGAGTTCATTTGGTAAGTGCCTTTGATAAGGGGTAGCCCAAGGTAAGAATTCGAGACCAGAGAAGGGGTTGAGTTATTCAACCATTCTTAATAAAATGCTTAATGGGAGTCAACCCATCACATCAATAAAATAAACTAAAGAATAAAATGTTCATCGCATTCCTACAACCTTTTCACAGACATTCTTGTGGAAGCGCTTGTGAAGATGCAGCTGTCAAAAAGTAGTAGAAATATAGATTAAACAAGTGTAGAATAAGTATACAAATAAAAGTTTGAGTTTTATCTATAAAAATTAAAATTATGCTCTTTACATGCTAATTTTGGTCGACAGTTTCTACTATCATTTTTCTGTCAAAAATAAGATATTTCGTTAAGTTTCAGGATAAGAAGGTATTATGGAAGAAATAGAAATTTTTTGATGACTACTGATGGTTTAACGACCAACTATATGGTGGGAATAAAAATTCTGGCTGTATAGTTTGGCCGTATAGATATCTTTGCCACCAACAAATTTTCTTTCGAAGGAACATAGAATTTAACGACCAACTATATGGCGGGAATAAAAATTTCAGCCGTATAGCTCCGGTCGTATAGATATCGATGCCTTCGTACAATTTCTTTCCAAAGGTACTGATGGTTTAACGACCAACTATACGGCGGGAATACAAATTCCGGTCGTATAGTTCCGGTCGTATAGATATCGATGCCTGTTTTAGAAAATTTATCTCGAGGGTACAGACGGTTTAACGACCAACTCTACGGTAGGATCATTATGATCTGGCCGTATAGTTGCGTCCGTATAGCTGTGTTCTACATAAAGAAACCCTAATTGGCGGCGCCGCTGCAACTTTACGGGCGGAACTACATATCCCGCCCGTATAGTTCCAGCCGTATAGTTCGGCGCGACCACATAATCGGGCCAGGGCAGCAAGGTTTCTTCTCCTTCCTCATTATTTCTCTCATATTCTCTCTCCAAACCTCTCAAAACCCACCTAAAACTCTTGATTCTTCACGGATTTCGTTCGTTTGAGTGGGGAATCAACAGATCGGTATGTTTCTCTCCCTATCCATGCCTTATTTTCAGATTTCCATGGTTGAGACTCTCACATTGATCTAGTGGATGAACTCAAGCTTGTTTAGCTTTTCCTCTTAATTTCTCACGTTAGGATTAAAAAAATTCATGTAGAATCATTTGTATATCATGTAGAAACTATATGCCTAAGGTTTTATGGTGAATTTTTTCAGTGCATCAAGATGAACAAAATCGGTAATATTTTTCGCAGGAGCAAGCACCAACATGGAGAGAGCTCAGGGCAGAGGGCCGAGCTCAACCCCAAGTTGGCCACAGTTTCATCAAGAAGGGTGCTACCCACACGTTGGGCTGACCATAGTTTTCTCACTGTGTCAGGGTTGAAGGCGGACTTCAACCTCATATGTAACAAGGCTGGGCAAACAGTACTCGGCTACGCGATCCACATCACCTACGCTGAGCTTACCTATGAGTTCCTTGCCTCCTTCTATGATGACCACATGGAGAAAGGTAATGCGTGCATGATAAGCTTCACCATGAACCGGCAACACTATGAAATAACTTTTGAACAATTTTGTGATGCTTTCGGCTTCCCTCATGTTGGGGAGTCAACTGTTACTAACCTCTATAGCGTCAGAAGTGGATAAACTTGGGAGGTTATCTTTGTTAATGGTGGCACTGAATTCTACGAGAAGAAGATGTCCACCATTCAGAACCCAACAATTCGCTACTATGCCTTGTTCCACGCCAACACACTGCTGGGAAGAGGAGATACTAGTTCCATGGCCAATGCGGACATGGCAATGATCACCAAGGCTCTCTTCCCCGATGCACCGCAAAGCCCCAATCCTGCAGCTCTACTCATCCATCACTTTCGTCACCAAAGCAACAAGACGAAAGGTGATATCTGCATTGGTAGATTTGTAACCCACCTTGCCCATGCATTAAATATTACATTACCTGTTATGCAATCTGTTGACGGCTCCGAACTTATGGACGTCAAGTATTTAACTGCTTGTGGCTTCCTTGGTATTTACCAAGCTAACCGGAGTCTCCGAGCATATCAATTTAGTTATCTTGGTGATGCACAGGGTGAGTAGGTTTCGTTTCCTTGTCCCCAAGCCTTCTCGATTGTGGAGAAGGACACTTGGATCCTCACCAAGGACCAAGAGATGGAGATCATGGCTGAACTCCAGCCTAATCAAGAGGAAGATGAAGAAGGAGAGCAGCAAGATGAGGATGAGAAGGAGCAGGAGGATGAGCAGGGATACAACCCTGGTTGGGAGGGATAGCAACAGTAGCAAGGGGGATCCTAGGACCCATGGCCCAACCAGCCGCAACAGGGGTATAGCTACGCCCCATATCAAGAATTCCAGCAGCTCAACCAGCGCGTTGGGGAGATTGACCACACTGTTCAAGGAGTGAATGAAGATGTGAGTGCCTTAACTCACAACTTCAGTCACTTCATGATGCACTTCCTCGACTACTACCAGTAGTATCTGCACCAGCCGCCGAATGACGGCAACAACTGAGCCTAGCAATATCCTAAGGTTGGGGGAGGTTTGAAAACTTGCAAACTTTGCATTCATATTTTTATTTCTTCTTTTAATTTATTTTACTTCTTCAAAATTGCATGTTTACTTTCGGTTTGCATTCTGAAAACAAAAATACAAAAAATTAGATGTAACTTTTATTGCAAGTTCATTTCTTTGTTTCTCTCGGAGATTGCTCAATTTCAGGTGACTTGGCAATATGGAAATACAGAGGGGGTTCGACTCAAATACGAGAACGAAGCAAGAGAGAGGAGGTATCACATTTCTTTCATCACCTTTTCTGCAACCTTAAATTGATCCTACAATTATTTACTCACTTGCGCTGGAGTCACTCCCCACTTAGCTTGTTATCCTATAAATTCTATTCGTTTGCTAGTGTCTTCTTTTTAGCTTTGAAACAATGAGCAATGAACTTGGTTAAAAATATTTCCTACATTTTTACAACAAGAAAAAGCATCCAAAAGATGACTTGAGTCCATGTTTAGCCCAAAGAATTTGATTTTAGAACTACTCCATCCCATTTGAGCTTAATATAAATAGACTCGATAATACCCTTGAATAAAATTGTTTGATAAAATGAATGCTTTGGAGTAGTAGAGATTATGCCACTTCTTTTTCTAATAATTAACGTAAGATATTGCTTTACTTGTGTCATTATAACACTATCGTGCTCCATGGGGAACTATTAACTCCGCTGGCCAATGAACGATCTAAATGTGGGAAACCATTTTATTTTGGCTATTGAGTTATGTAAACGTCTGTAGGAGCAATGCTAATGACGGGTAAAATTTTAGTCTCTTCTTGGTTTCATGTTCCAAGTGAAGTTGTAGTACTCCTCTAACCCATTATTGCTCAACAATTATTTATTATCATGGTCACGAGTGCACAACATAGTCCCAATTAACATGTTAAAAACAGTGGCAGGATTTCTTTATGAAAGAGCTGAAGTTTTTGACAGGCAAAGAAAGGAAAAAGGTGCTTTGAGAGTCTTGAAATATTGACATGGGAATAGATGAGTTGTTCTTAAATTGAATGTTTTGGTGCAAACTTGAGTACTCTTAATTGATTAAAGAAACAAGAGCCAGAAAGTTTTCATCTCTCAACAAAGAGAGATATCAAAAGAATTTGTCTCACACTCCTAGCTAAACTTTTGACACTTGCCCGGGCATATGATTTATTTGCTAGCAAGATATACGTGGTTAGGAAGTGGACTCAGTGCAATCTTGTGAATACTTGTATGATCATGTTTAAGATTGCAGGTATTGTGAAGAAAAGAATTTGACACCAATTCAAGCTTGTAAGTTCTTTTATTTCAGTCTCGAATCTCCGCTATTCTTCCTTATTTCCTTGTCACTCGAGGGTGAGCAATATCTAAGCTTGGGAGAGTTGATAGCTGTGAGATTCGACACATTTTTGATGGTTTTTATTGATGGTTTTCTCCCGGATTTGATCGTTTTCTCTTGGATTTGATTGTTTTCTAGCTTTACCTAATGCTAATACTTCGGTAGCAAAGAAAACTTCGTTTTTAATGTGTGTTTTAGGTTCTGAACGTCAACAGAAGGTTTTAACTAGAGAAACACAATATTCAGGTGAAAACAAGCAAGTCTCTCTTTGGAAGCAATCGAGGGAAGCATACAGAGGCTTTAACGAGGAATTATATGACAGGAACATTTTTCCGGCCATATAGTTCCTGCCGTATAGCTGCCGCCACCTCCGTCTTGTCAAAAGGGACAACTTCCATGAAGAGGTCGAGGACGAAAACACAACACATCAGCCGCCATCCCATCCAGAAAGGAGAAAGAAGAGATCCATAGAAGAAGGGGAAGACGTTCTTCATCTCGCTCCATGATCTTCGACCTCCCAGCCAATGTACCCCCATAGCCATTACTTGTACTTGAGAGAGATAGAGAGGTCTTCACCTTGCAAGACTAGGGTTTGAGATTGTTTCTTCCTATCTTGAATTGTGTTGGATTACTTTTCTATTCTTCTTGTGGATCTCCACGGTAATATCGGGAAGAACTCCCTTTATTTAATTATATCGATGATGCTTTCTTCTCTCATGTGTGAGTAAGTTCCTTGGGCGTGGGAGATGTAAGGTATTAGTGAGATGTGATGTGCCTCTATATATTTTCCATTAGGTTGTGATTGATTTTAATTACTATATTATGTGTGCTTGACTATCTGTGGGATGCCCAATGCTTGGTGTCCAATTAAGGGCCTAGACAACATGATGCTTTGTTCAACATAGATAGGATCTTGTTCACTAGTAGACCGGCGACCCCCGAGTGACATGGGTATATCAATGGAAAACTAGTAGACTAGAGGATAATGAGGAACCACCGTGTTTATTGCATTAATCCGATCTAAGGATCTTAATCGCTAAGCGACCTGAAGGGTCTTAATCATCTAGTGTCTGACCATGGTTTTGGTAATAGACTAGTAGTATTATTGAAGTTGGGACGAAATCTACCAAGAGGAGTTCCGGCTAATTATGGGTTGCTCGCCTACACATATACTTATAAGATTATAATTGTTACACTTATCATTCGTCCACCTGGCACAGTCACTATCACCATGAACTGTATCTCCTCGCACCTCTTTCGCCATCTGTAGAGAACAACAACAACCAAATCGTTCTTTACTTTTATGCTTTTTATTGATGAAGTTTAGATTTTAGTTTTATTTAAATACAACCAGTTTAATCCAAATTCCATTCTCATTTTTACAATTGCAGTCAATTCACTCGAAGACTTGTGACAACTTTGGGGGTGACAGAGACTTCACTCATAAACACTTACCTTTGGGCTTCCTGTGGGATCGATACCTATACTCCAAAACTAGCTACAAACGATCTATGCACTTGTAGACATCAACTAGCATAATGAATGATATTAAGATCATCACCATCATATACTGACAAAGAATTGCTCCTACAATTTCATGACTAGCCTCACAAAACATCTCAAAAGGTTTCTTCCAATTAGGTAGTTTTATAATGGGAGCTTCAAGGAGAGCTTGTTTTAATATGTTGAAAGAAGTAATACACTTTTCATCAAAATTAAAACGAATATCCTTTTGAAGAAGGTTAGTTAAAGGTCTAGCAGTTTTTGAAAAATTCTTAATGAGCCTTCTATAAATTCCTACATGACCTAAGAAGCTTCTTATTCCTTTTATGTCTTAGGGAGGGGGTAACCTTTCTGTTGCTTCAATCTTTGCTTTATCGACTTCTATGCCCTTACTTGAGACTTTGTGACCAAGCACTATGCCTTCTTGAACCACAAAATGACAGTTTTCCCAGTTCAAGACTAAGTTAGTATCTTCACATCTCTGCAAAACTTCATGAAGATTATGGAGAGAATGATTAAAGGAAGTTCCATAAACAGAGAAGTCATCCATGAATACTTTCAACATAATCAACAGATATAGCAGTCATACATCTTTGAAAAGTGGCAGGAGCATTGCAAAGACCAAAAGGCATACGATGGTAAGCATACATGGCATAAGGACAAATAAAAGTAGTCTTAAGTTGGTCATCATGGTGAACAACAATTTGGAAAAAACCGCAATATCCGTCTAAGTAACAAAAATGAGAGTGCATAGCAAACCTTTATAAAGTTTGATCTATAAACGGTAAAGGGTAGTGGTCCTTCCGAGTTTCCTTATTAAGTTTTCTATAGTCAATGACATCCTGTGACCAACAACTATTGTAAGAACTTGAAGAGGGTCTTGCGAGACTACTGGCGGATCTGGCAGAGGTTGTAGTAGGCAAGAGGGGGCTCGTAGTTCCCCTTGAAGTTAGCGATGAAGAGTGCGCAGAGGGCAGGCCATGAGTCCATGGATTCCTCGGGGAGGTTCATCAGCCAGGTGCAAGTCGTGTACTTCAGGCCCATGGGGAACCAGTTGCCCATGACGCGGGCATCGCCTCCAGCAGCCTCAATGCCAGTGGTGTAGAGCTACAGGAATTCGCATGGGTTTGTAGAGCCGTTATAGCGTCGTGGCAGCTTTGGCCTGAATTTGTGTGGCTACACCATGCGACACATGTCCTTGGTGAACGTAAGGCAGCCGTTGCTCTACACTTCCTTGCCGTTGGCGAGGGTGGCCTGGTTCTCTCAGCCGGCCAAGGTGGTCTCCTCGATGACGCGGTCCTCATGTCCCAAACAGCGCATGGCTTCCACGTGGGTGAATTCCGGCGCCGAGATGATTCGTCAGCTGTAGACAGGGGGTGGCATGATGGCTTGAGGTTGGAGGACACCACCGGGGCCATGATCCTTCGTCAAAGGCGGAGGCGGGGTCACAGCCCCCGGGGAGGCCTCTTTTGTATGTTCCCCAATACCACCCGATCGGAGAGGTGACGGTGATGTCGATGAGCTCGGCGATGTGTGCGCCGCATTCCTCTTTCCCGGACTCAGCATGTGGGTATCGAAGGATCTCTTGTGCCATGAGCTTGGCGGACTCCAACATGGGCCAAAGAAGCGGTGCAAGAGAGTGACGTGTTGCCGCGTATGGAGGGCTGTCACTCCTGCGACGGGCATAAGGAGGAGCCTTGTTCATCCTCCATCCACTAGGTTTTCTCAGAGACAACATTTTGGGTAGAAGACTCAGTTTGGGCCTTGCTCGCTCCACGGTGGAGGGCGCGCTCGGCCTGAGTCTCGTTGCGAGCTTCCATGTCGATGAGGTTTAAGAAGGCCTTGGAAATGTGCCTCAGACCCCTACCTAACACGCCAAATGTCGGAGAATAGATTTCTTGTGAAAGAACAGGGGCACCGATGAGCCCCAGATTTGTGAGAGCACTGAACACGCGCTTATATCATGTCGAAGACGATGTCACCAATGGAACTGGCGTTCGAGAGAGAGATGACATAGGTTCGGGACCCTCATGAGGAGATAAGGCCCCTACCCCTTCTTTGTTGTATTACTCATGGTGCTTCGTGAGGCTATAATGGCGAGTGATGCCTAGGGTTTCAGATCATAAAGATCTCCCCCTTCTGAGCTTGGGGCGGCCTCCCTTTTATAGGGGTGTCAGACCTCTTCCCCCAATTCATTTGGGCAGGAAGGGTTGCCACATTGCCGCCCAGCAGGGAGAGCCGGTCTACATGACTACTTTACATGGGCCTATTCTAGGATGTTGGGGGGGTCGCCGGTCTAACATAAATTGAGGTTGTTGTTGACGTCTCCTCCCCAGCATAGTGCCATCCACCGCCTTCTTGCACAAAAGTGGAAAAGAGGGAGGAGCTGATACTGGTGCCACCAACCTCTTTTACCACCGAAGGGGCAAGACAGTTCCTCTTATTTTCCGAGGCGGACCAAGTAGTCTGCGTGTCCGTGGACTGCCTATTGGGTTTGTCATCTTTCCTCCTTTTTTGGTAATATTACGAGCGTGTCCCCGGGTTACACTGGGAGATAATCCTAGGCCTCTGTAGAGGGGGTATTCCTCCTCTTGAAGCCTTCCTCCTGGAGGTAACCTGGCCGAGGTACCATCCTCACGGAATGGACTTGCGAAGGGCTGCTCGTTCCTCCCCTATCCCCCGAATAGGCATGCCAAGGAGATGTGGCCTCTCGAGTCCGTCACTGCTTCGGCAGCCTAGCGATCAGTGGGTCTAGGTATCCCGGTTGCCAATAACCCGACAATAGCAGTCAGGCTGGCGGTTGCCCGACACGCGCCCTACTTCTCCTATTCCTTGTGATCTCCTCCTTGTCCTCACCTTTCAATCTTGCTGCTCTGCTTGTTCTATGTCACCAGCGGCGACGAAAAACCAGATCACTCGACCCGCATTGCTAGAGATGATGGCTAAGGAGAACGACGCATGGTGTGGCTCAATGGTCAATGCCGACCAAATCGTGAAGTACCAGAAATCAAGGGTCCTCCCGCCAGCGGCATAGGTTGAGGTGAGGCTCGCGCCTGAGAGCAGGCCAGCGTGGGAGAGCAAGTGGTCTTCCTCTCCCATCTGGCTTACGGGATGGCACTCCCTGTCCATCCTCTCCTCATCGAGTTTTTCACTTTCTTCAACCTCTAGCCGCACCATATCGGCACCAACACCATGGCCATCTTGGCGCACTACATAGACCTCTTCGAGGTCTACCTGGGCGTTCGCTGAACATCGGCTTCTTCCTCCGGCTGTAATTCCTCCGTGCCTAGACGAGGTGGTCCAAGGGATCGCTGGTCTCCTGTGACACCACATCCATCCACTGGCAAATGCAGACGGGCCTTCCCAAATTCTGTATGCACGACATGGTGAAGCTCTAGCAGCGCTCCTATTTCTACATGAAGAACTTGACCGGTGAGGAGCCGAGGACCAGATCAGCCTCCTAGCTTTCCAGGACGTTGAGTCTTCATGGTACCACTAGGACCTGAAGATCTCCAGCTCCAAGGAGGAGAACAAGAAGATGCTGAACCAGATACGGGAGCTCGTCAAAGCCAGCTTGACCGACCGTGATGTCACACTGAGCTGGATGTCCCGACCGGTGATGACGCTGTAGCAACGCACACAAGATGTCCTTCCTCTCCATCTGGCTAGATCCTACCTAGCTATCCAGGCGCGAACCCCTAGCTTGCCAATATCCACGAATGGCTCTGGATGATCTCCAAGGATAAGGTGGAGGATGGTTGGTCCTTCAGGTGCCTCCCTTCTCCTATGCGAACCATGCCCCCGGGTAAGTACTTGCTCGTTCGCCCGACTCGATCCATCTGGCCCAATTGGCTCATCCAACTAACACTTTTCACTCGGTGCAGATCGGTCGTGGCGTAGTGAATTTGGTTCGTGTAATCACTAAAATGACTAGAGGGATGTCATTTTGAGTGGGAGTTCACATAAGTAATTTTGAATTAGCTTGAACTCTATCTGTTATAAACCTAGTCTAAATAGTCTTTGCAAATACTTTGTAGATCATGGCACCCCTGCATTCAATTTCAATGAATTCCCTGAGAAACAAAAGCTGCTAGACAATGGGTCTAACTTGACCAACTGGCACCACAATTTAAGGATTATCCTCGCGGGCATAAAAAGGTCCTATGTACTTGACAGTCCATTAGGTGATGCCCCTGTAGAAACTGCGACTCAGGAAGAGCGCAATGTGTATGACACAAAGTTTGATGACTACACTCTTGTGCGGTGCGCAATGCTCCAATCATTGGAGCCTGAGCTCCAAAAGTGTTTTGAACTTACTGATCATGATGTCATGGTGGAGGAACTCAAAACTATGTTTGGGGACCAAATCCGTGCCGAGAGATATGAGATCTAGGAAAAGTTCTTTAGTGCTAAAATGGAGGAGCACATCTCTGTGAACGAGCACGTCATAAAGATGATGGGATACGCTCAACGTCTTGAGACACTAGGATGTGAGATTCCAGCTAATCTCACGATGGACAGGATTCTTCAATCGCTACCATCGAGTTAAAAAGTGTTTGTAATTAACTACAAGATGAATGGTGCCAACAAGTCGCTCACCGAACTCGCAGCTATGCTTAAGACTGCCGAGGTAGACATAAAAAGGGAACATCAAGTGTTGATGCTCAATAAGACCATCAGTTTCAATAAAAAAGGGTCGGAGGGGAAAGCCCAAGGGTAACTTCAAGAAGGACGACAATTCTATTGCCACGCCTGAGAATAAAACCAAGGGAGGCCCTAAGCTTGATACTGAGTGCTTTTACTGCAAGGAGGCTGGACACTGGAGGCGGAACTGGCCGAAGTACTTGGCAGATAAGAAGGTCGAGAAAGTGAACAAAGGTATATACGATATACTTGTTATTGATGTGTACCTTACTAGTAGTCGAAGTAGTACCTGGGTATTTGATACCTGTTCAATTGCTAATATATGTAACTCGAAATAGGGACTAAGGAATAGTCGACCACTAGCTAAGGATGAAGTGACGATGTGCATAGGCAATGGATCGAAGGTTGATGTGATCGCTGTTGGGACACTGCCACTTCATCTACCATCAGGATTGACAATAAACCTTAATAATTGTTATTATGTGCCTGCGTTGAGCATGAACATCATGTCTGGATCATGTTTAATGCAGGACGGTTATTCATTTGTATCAAAGGACAATGGTTGTTCCTTTTATATGAATAACATCTTTTATGGTCACACACCTTTGTTGAATGGTTTATTTGTCTTGAATCTTGATATTAGTAGTACGCATATTCATAATGTGAATGCCAAAAGAATTACGTTGAATGATGATATTGCTGCATATTTCTGGCATTGCCGTGTGGGTCATATTGGTGTAAAGCGCATGAAGAATTATTTGAAACATGTGAACCATGCCTTATGGGTAAGATGGCTAGAACTCCATTCTCTGGAACAATGGAACATGCGACTGACTTGTTGGAAATAATACATACTGATGTATGCGGTCCGATGAGTGTGTTGGCACATGGCGGATATCGTTATTTTGTAAACTTCACGAATGATTTAAGTAGATATGGGTATATTTACTTAATGAAACACAAGTCTGAAACATTTCAAAAGTTCAAAGAATTTCAGAGTGAAGTAGAAAATCATCGTAACCGTAAGATCAAGTTTCTATGATCCGATCATGGAGGAGAATATCTTAGTTACGAGTTTGTCACACACATGAGACAATGTGGAATTGTTTCACAACTCACTCCCGCCGGAACACCACAATGTAATGGTGTATATGAACGTCGTAATCGAACTTTATTGGATATGGTACGATCTATGATGTCCCTTACAAATTTGCCATTGTCATTCTGGGGTCATGCATTAGAGACTGCTGCATTCACTTTAAATAGGGCGCCATCAAAATCCATTGAAACGACACCGTATGAATTATGGTTTGGTAAAAAACCTAAGCTGTCATTTCTAAAAGTTTGGGGATGCGATGCTTATGTGAAGAAACTTCAACCTGATAAGCTCGAACCCAAAGCGAAAAAATGCGTCTTCATAGGATAACCAAAAGAAACAATTGGGTACACCTTCTATCACCAATTCGAAGGCAAAGTGTTTATCACCAAGAATGGATCCTTTCTAGAAAAGTCTTTCTCTTGAAAGGTGTGAGTAGTAGGAAGGTAGAACTCGATGAGGTTATTGAACGTTCTTTTCTAGAAGTGGCGAGTAGCACAGCGCTGGAATCTGTTCTAGTGTTGACTCAACCCATGGAAGAAGGAAATGCTGATGAGGTACCCACCCCTCCTCATGAAACTCCAAGAGAGAGTACTACCAAACCTTGCAGGCAGGGCAGGATACGTACAACTCCGGAACTGTATGGTGATCCAGTCCTCTTTTTATGATAGATAGAAGTTCTGTGGCGTAGAGGGACAAAGTTTTACAAAATGGACTAACCATTTCTGCAAACTTTTACTTCATCCCTGGGCAAGTTAAAAGGACCAATGGACTAATCCTAAATGGAATCAAGCCACGCTTAGAGGAACCGCTACAAAGAGTAGCTGGAGCCTGGGCAGAGGAATAACCATTAGTTTTGTGGAGTTTAAGAACAACACCCAACAGATCCACCGGCTTGACTCCTTTCTTCATGGTTTATGGAGCAGAAGCAGTCCTCCCATCCGACATCCTCCACGATGCACCAAGAGTTTCCGCCTACAAAGAGGATGACGCTGAAGAATCTAGACACTTATCTTTGAACCTACTCGAAGAAGAGCATGTGCTGGCATGCCAGAGATCCGCCATCTACCAGCAGAAGCTACATGGCTACCATAGTCGTCGCGTAAAGAATCGCTCGTTTAAAGAGGGGGATCTGGTACTTAGACTCAAGCAGGAGAAATCACACAAATTATCCCTACCTTGGGAATGACCATTCGTCATAAGGAAACCATTGCTAAATGGTTCCTATTACCTCGTCGATATTCACGAGTTGAAAGATAGGCCAAAAAATCGAAAGCGCAAGCAACGTGACTCCGATCATGACTATCCGGAGACAGATCGGCCATGGAACATAGCACAACTACGTCCCTTTTACACTTATCACATTTATATTATGTAATAAGTTTCTTATATGATCAATGAAATAAAGCATTTGGTTCACTCATATTTTCTGAGTCTTTTACCTCCTTTAGTTGTTCATTTTTGGATCATATAAACCCTTTATGCGCAAGGTTGCACTTGCCCTTGTGAAAATTACACCTACGGGCGTTAGCTTAAGTTTTCTGGTCTACACGTTTTCTGAAGTTTTTATGTGGATTCCGGAGTAGTGACTTTTCGGCACTCAAAGCCGGTGATTTTGTTCTTAGGTTCTGGACGGTGCTATTAAGCATCATCACCTGAGAGCATAGTTATGTGCTGCGAGTCTTCCGTCTCACGAAAGGTCAAGCATACGAACCAGAATAATGGATAAGTCAACACTTGCTTAAAATATATACACATGCTGGAAACAGATAAGTTGTAGGAAGCTAGTACAAGTTTTTCTACCTTAATCAAACATAAGTTTTTTCCGCATACAAATTGCAGAGACGCATTTAATACAAATATTTTTTTCATGGCTCGACTCAGGGGACTTCGTGGTGGCATCATCAGGAGAGCCAGGCTGGGAGAGATCGTCAAACTCTAAAGGAGAAGGGCTAGACTCGGACGAAGCCATGTCTTCATCAAGGATCTCGGCAGGCATGAAGACATTCGCCTTTACCATCTTGGCAACTCTGGTGTCGAAGCCGGCGAAGGAGTTCCAAATAGCATCGCTATCGATCTCTCGACCTTCCTCGTCTACCTTGGGCATGCCGGAGGTCACCAAGTCGATTTTGGCATTGTCATAATGTGCCTTGACCAAGGACAAGGTCATCCTTGCACCAGCCCGGACGCAAGAGGCTTTCCAGTCCTTGACTTTCTCGGGGGCTCGACGCATGATTTCCGCGAACTTGGCCGCTGAATCTATCGCCTTGATATTTATGCCCAGAGGTTGAGCTATCTCATTGGCTTGGGCGATGGCGGTGCTGACGAAGTTGCTGGCAAGAATCATGCGTTCCTTGGGATACGGAGCACTCTCACCCAAGTTGGCTAAGCCAATGGGAGCTGTGGTTTGCACAAAACACAAGGACCATGAGTACAAACAAGTAAAATGGTTGTCCAACTTACAAAAATGACCAAGACGGAGAAAGGTTACCGAAGATGCTTGTTTCCGCTTGCTGGCATGTCTCCGCCAAGACATGGCGCTCCTTCTGGACTATCTTGAATGCCTCAAGGTTTCGAGCATTCTGCTCTTTGGCAGCTTGGTTCTGTTCCTTGAGTTGCGCAAGTTCATCTTTCACACACTGCATATCAGCGTTAGCAGACTCTTGCATAGCCTTCATCTCTGCATCATGCCCCTTGACGGCATCGGCCAGGTCCCTCTTCAGAATCTTGTTCTCATCATCGAGCTCTTGGATATGCTTGGATTGCTCGACGATGCTCTTGGCCTTGGCAATGGCTTCTATAAGACGGAAATCACAAAGTGCCATCAGAAGACGGAAGAGATAATTCAATGACAAAAGCAATGAGCTATTGTTGGAAACAGACTCTGGCTATTTTTGATCTGTTCTTTCAGGAATTTGGTTTTATCCTGTTCAAGGTCCAGTTCCTTCCGAATAGCAGCAAACCTCTCATTGGCAGCAATTCTCCATTTATTCTCATTCTACACAAAAAGTTAACATGCTTAGTTTCTCTAGAGCATCTAGTCGGAACTATTCAAGTTTCAACTAAACGCTCGGGGGCTATAGTACATGATTTTGAAGTAAACTAGTTTCTCTAGAGCATCTAGTTGGAACTATTCAGTTTCAACTAAACGCTTGGGGGCTACACGGACAAGTTCTACACTTAGTTCTTTGGAGCACTCAGGCCAATAACTATTGAATTATCCGCCTAAGAGCTCGAGGGTTACAGGGGGATATACTACACAAAGTAAAGTAAATTAAGTTCAAAAAGCTTACGATGGCATTGATCCTGAGATAGTTAGCCAGATGAGCATAGGAATCATGGAAGGTCCGAGCATTCTTATAGATTGCGTCGGCCTACTTGATGAGGTCATCCGAGCTCAGCGTCGGAGGATTCGCAGCCAATGGAGAGGATGAAGCCAGAGGCATGGATGAAGCCCTACTTGCCTCCTGCACCTTCAAGCTAGTTGATGGCTCAGAGGCTCCCGACTCGATCGACGCTTCCATGTCCACCTCTTCCACCACTTCCTTCCCTTTCTCGGTGGCATCCTTAGCCGGAGCTTCAGCCACTTTAGAAGAGGTGCTCTCCTACGTCGCCTAGCTGCTGGCAACGACATCCGCCTCGACAAAACGTGAGACATCAATGATTGGATTGACATATGTCTCCATGGCGGAGGTCTCAGGGATGGCGGGAGATGAGGGCCCAACGGGGCCAGAAGAGGGCTTGGCAGAAGGAGTAGGGGGAGCAGCGGCGGGAGAGGACTTGGCAGAAAAATCCTTGGTCAGCATATCACGAATGTTTTTTGACCCTCAAACATCTTTTGCAGGATCGCTTCAAACTAACACCGGCTTTCCTCCTGAAACATACAAAGTATAAGTACAAGAGTTGAAAAAAGGTATGGGCTAAAAAGCACAAGTCGGAGAATGAAAATACTTACTTCACGGCAGGAGCCTTGGTGAGGGGGATGCCGGTGGACTTCTTCTTCTTCTCCGCTTCTAAGGCGACAGTGGAACGTTTGGAGACTCCACTCTCCGATTTCTTCTTCTTGGCCTCAACAATGGCGTTAGAGGTGGAGCTCTTCCACTTTCGCGCTGGTTGATCCTTGGGGACGTCATTGTTGGACACCACCTAGATATCCTTCAGCTTAGGATCATAGACCCGGGAGACCATTTGATCCGCCGCCAAGGTTGCCAGCTGGGATAGATCGGAGTGTTAGACGAACAACTTCAAAGTCGGAAAAACCTTAGAGTATATAATGAGCAATAAAGGAAACAACAGCTACCCCTGGGCACTTGACGCACTCGAACATGTCGAAGGTGATCTTGAAGCCACACTTCTTGTCCATTACCTTGGCGATGTCCTTGAGCCAGTTCTTGATGGAGTCAGTAGAGAAGTTATTGTTGGGTTTGCAGCATAGAAAACAAAAAATTTCCTACGATGTGAACTATACACCAAGATCTATCTACTAGATACAAAGCAACAGGTGGATATACATCCATGGAGAACTCACCCTCGAAGACAACGAGTTTTGTTAACGAGTTGGAACTCGTGGATGATGTAGTCGTACACTTGCCGATCTCAAGATCGTGATGAAGTCCAGCAGGTCCGGCTCTAGCACGTCCTTCAAATCCAGCTCCAGCAAGTCCAGCACCACAAAGCAGCGGTGCATCCGTGATCGCACACACGTCCGGTACCCCGACAACCTCCGTCCCTCGCTCCAGCAAAGCAGCAGAAGCAGCAACTCCTTTCCAGATAAAGCCACCGGGAACATGTATCTCGCTAATCCGAGACCATAGGGAAATAATACTAGAGGGGAGAGAGATCCTTCATGAGGAGGTGTGAGGAAGAAGGGGAGTGAGGGGGGCCTTTTATAGGAGGAGGGAGGGTACCCCTCCCCATGGCCGGCGCCCCATGGGAGGGTGACTCCTCACCTCCCCCATTCATGTGGTGGTAACCCCTCCACATTAAAATGCCCCCTTCACATTCTCTTTTAAAGTCTCCACTTTAAATGCATTAAGTTTCTCCAAATTTAATGCTCTATCATTTAATAAAACTCTTTTATTAATTTTATTCATAATTTTGTTAATTAATTTAATTAACAAACATTCACATAAAACCCTCTGCAAGATTTAAATATTACATGCAGAACCAATTTTAGCAATTTCATCCGAAACAGTTTCGGTGTCTATTGAAATAATTCCGGCGCTTTCTTAAATCTTTATCTGAAACATATTTGCTCCAAATGGTGTCGGTATCCCTTAAGTGTGTCACCCTATGGTTTGCGAATAATGCAGACATGATCGAGACCCCTCTCAGATCAATAATCAGAAGAGGGACCTGGAGATCCATACTGACTCCTACACATTCAACGATGACTTCTGTGATCGTGAGAACCTTTAACGCTAGTAACTAAATCCCTTTGTCTAGCGATATATTACATGTACGAGATTCGATCATCAGTATCTCCATACCTAGTTTGATCTCGTTACCAACATGCACTCTTTTCTTGTTCCCGTGATATAACATTCTAGTGATCACATCAGTTGCTTGCAAGCTAACCAATGTGATATCACCGAGAGGGCCCAGAGTATATCTATCCGTCATCGGGATGGACAAATCCCACTCTTGATCCATGAGCCTCAACATAACACCTTTGTAGCACTGAACCCACCTTTATAGTCACCCTGTTACGGTGTGACGTTTGATGTTATCAAGATACTCTTCTGGTGTTAGCAATTAACATGATCTCATGGTCTAAGGACTAAGATTACTTTGTATGATGTTATAGCAATATAAACATAATGACTTTGATCGTAATGCTATACTTCGGATGAATGTTCATCACATCATTCCACCAATGTTGTGATCTTGTTATTAACAACATCCAATGTCCATGATCAGGAAACCTTGATCATCTTGTTAATCAAGGAGCTAGTTTATATGAGAGGCATTACTAGGAACTTTGTATTTTGTTTACTAAACACACATGTATTAACGTTTCCAATTAATACAATTATAGCATGCAAAATAAACATTTATCATAAACATGGAATAAGATAATAACCACTTTATTATTGCCTCTCGGGCATATTCCCTTCAGTCTCCCACTTGCACTAGAGTCAATAATCTAGTTTGAAAAAACTTTGCGTATTGAACACCTATGGCTTTCTAGTGTTGCATATACGCGATTGCTAGTGGTTAACATAATCTCCGGATCTGACAGTTTCAGGTCCGTGTGTATTTGCATGTCTTTGCGTCTCTACGCATCACTCATTCTCAAATGAGATGGCATTGTATAAATTTGGTCCTTTGGTGAGACCTTTTAGTTCGATTGGGTTAAAATATGTTGATATTATTGTCATACAATATATCTTCATAGTATTAGCCCACTTTGAACCACACCTAGTTTCATAGCAAACTTCTTAACACAAATGCCCTCCTTTGCTGCTACTATAGCAGTCATATACTTAGCCTTTTGTTGTAGTCTCTGTCACAATGTTCAACTTTGGAACTTATCCAAATCCATCATGGAACATCCTTTCCATTACATTGTGCCACCCATAGTCTAAATTGACATAAATTTAATTTGTATCTTGTGACAAAACTAGTATCAATGTAACGCTTTACAATGAACTACCTTTAACTATTTGTCACTTATACATGATATATTCTTAGTTCTTCCAAAGCTCATAAGAATATCTTTACTATTGTCCAACGATCATCTTATGAATCATTCTGGTATGTTCTCATAACATTTAGAGCATAGGACATTCTAGATATATACATATCATGGTATAATCGATCAAAATTTTCATGTGATTTTACTCACCAAGAGTTGAAACACTTGAATCTTGATACAATCCTTTCCATGCAGCAAGAACCTTTCTTGTTGTTTCAATATTGAACCCTTTCAATATCTCATATATATATGTCTGGGACAACAATATTAGCGCCTCAATCTATCCATATAGATATTGATGCCAAATATTCCAGTTTTGCCCAAGTCTTTCATCGAAATCTTATTTTAATGAAATTCTTAACTTGTGTCAGTACAAGATACATCATTTCCAATCAACAATATTTCCTCTACATAATGTATTAGAAATATGTCTTAGCGTTCCCACTTAATTTCTTGCAAATGCAAGCATCTTCATCATCTCCGATGAATTTAAACTCTTTTAACAGTTTCATCATGGTGAAGATTCCAACTCCGTTATGCTTACTTCAACTATTGAAGTTTGCATGCCCTTTTAGCACCCTTTGAATTAACAAAACCCTTCGGACCGTGTCTTGTACACGTCCTAGGTAACCATTCTATTAGAAGAACATCGTTTTGTTTGTTCAACTACCATACATCAAATTATATGTAGTGGTTGCTACATTAATCCGTCAAGACTAAATATCGCTATGAAAGATCAAATCTTGTCATAGTCAACTCCTTGAACATTGTCGTAAACTTCTTTCCGACATGTCGACTATTTCATAGATGTTAAACATCCATGTCTATTTATTTATAGATCGAAACATGACCGATAGGCTTCACGCCTTTCCGGAGGGTCTTCTAAGTTTAGAAACTTGATTTCTCGTGTATGGATACTATCACGAATTCTATGACTTCTAGTTAGTTTATGGAGTCAGGGCCCATCATCACCTCTTTGCATGTAGTCGGTTCATCATTGTCAAAACAATAACGACTTGCTTATCAAATCACACTATTTGATTCTTACGAACCCACACGGTTCAATAGGAACTCTAATCTCCGAGATCACAACCTTTGTAATCACGGGAGCCATGAGCATTGTGGCCGCCACCGGGACACTTTCCGGCGTTGTGCTACTTAGCACATATAGCTAAGGTTCAACAACCTTATCAAAGTTCTATTGTCCTCCCACTTAACTTTTTGTGAAAAATTCCTTCTCAAGAAACTTGACGTTCCAAGTAACAAACTCTTTTGTCCTCGGTGTTATGGAGAAATTCCCAACAAATTCTTTGGGATAACCTACAAATACGTGCTTATTCGACTTTGGTTGTAAACATTTTACTTATGCACAGCATACCAAAATTTAAGAAAAGACAATTCTGGTTTTATCCCAAACCATAACTTATATGGTGTCATTTCAATGGATCACGACGGTGCTCTTTTCAGTGTAAAAGCGGTAGTCTCTAAAGCTTCAATCCTCAAAACATAATGGCAATTTTATAAATGACACCTTTGATCTTACCATGTCAAACATGGTTTGATTTCATCTCTCGAATATGCCATACTCCTATGGTTTACCGGGAAACACAAATCATGGAACAATTCCTCTAATCTTAAGTGTTTTGCTAAACAGTAACTCAAATATCTTCCTTTATGATCAAATCATAAACTCTTTTATTTTCTTGTTACAATGATTTTTCACTTCATCTTGAAAATCTTTGAACAATTTTCAAATGTTTCATACTTCTTCCTTATTAAGTAAATATATAGATATATTCACTTAAATTTCCGGAGAAAGCATATGAAGCAAAAAGATCCATCGCATATGGCTACACATAATGGACTATATACATCAACATGCATAATATCCAATAAGTTAGTTATCCGTTCCTCTTTGGCCTATGGACGGAGTTTCAATTATCTCGAGGAAAGTTTCACAAGCGTCAATTGATCAAAATCAAAGACTCCAAAATTTCCATCAACATGTAGTTTCTTCATGTTTTCTTTCTAATATAATTTAAAACAGCGATGTCACTTCATAAGTGATCTTTTAATCATTTGTCTGCGACATTTTAGAAATAATGTTTATGGATGTGATTTCTCCAACTAGACTTGTAAAAGTTCATCCATCTTTTATGGAATACGGTAATTATTTAAACAACCATTGTTCTCATAATACCGGAACAAAATAACAATTAATAAAACAAATCTTGAAGACTAGGTTTGACGTCAACGAAAAGCACAATAACACTTTATTTGTTTTCGATGATCATCATCACTTATTCTCTTGCTAGTTACTTAGGCCATTTCAGTTCATGAATTTCATTGTCCTGTATGACACTTCATATCAACCAATTCGGTATCCAATACCTCATAACCACATTGTTTAACAAGCAAGGAATACAACCATAACATGTATATCTTCTATATATCTAAGCTGGACATCTCCAACGTTTTCTTTTCTGCCAAATATTTTATAGATTCCCTTTCAGCAATTCCTTTTCCTTTTAAAAGAATCTATCAACACCAATAGTGGTGTCATTGACATGACACATAGTACAAAGCGTATATAGTCAAATTCTAATACCTTTGGACTTGCACTTTGAAATGGATCACCATCATCAAATGTTTGGTATTCTTTCAAAAAACCATTCTTTAGTAATATATTAGTGTAGTAAACATTTTACTTACATCTTCTATTCATCCTTATCATGACAACTTTCATGATTAAGCTACTATAGCCTATAAGGAAGAATGACAAGTATAATTTTAGTTCCCGAAACCTTTTTGGGAGTTTCGGATGCTTAGCATCTCCATCCTTCACAAATTCTCATACAATATGAGAACATGTATTTTGCTAAATTATACTCTATCATAATGCAACCAAAAACATTGTTTCAGATATCACAACATCTTTCACACATGATGGTTTCTGAAACAATTTTCAGCTCCTATATAATCTTGATATTAAAACAACTTTTGAATATCAATAATCATGGAGGCAAACATGATACTTTAGATACTAACATTGGAATTCTTACTCTTGATTTAATACTACTTATTAAACTTCATGGAGTAAATAGAGTTTGCTGAAAGTTTGCAATAGGACTTCTAAACTTTAAATTGACATTCAAAACAATACGATACCAGTTTGTAAAGTAAATATCCAGAATTCTATAGTTCTATTATCTCAATTAAAACTAAGCATAAGGTAGTGAACAGACGCCAATGACTACAACAAATTATGCAAATTCACTTTGATTTAGTTTATGACAAATTTAGTTCGACTAATCCAAATTAGAAATGAACTCCCACTCAAAAACGACATCCCTCTTGCCTTTTTGGTGATTACATGAACCAAATCCACTACACCAAGTCCGATCGTCACGTGAGTCGGTGTAGCTTCAAAGGCGAGCATCTATATGGGCGTCATATCAACTATATGACTCATGCTTAACCTTTCGGTCCATGCGAGGCCATGTCTGTACATGCTAGGCTCGCAAAGTAAGAACCTTAGTACTCACGTGTGTAAAACTGTCTTACACCCGTTGTATGAAAGCGTAGAGTCGAGTACACCCGATCATCACGTGATGTCTCGAAACACGATCTATAGAACGATGCATACTTAAGGAAGAACACATTTTTATCTTGATATTTGAATGAGGGATCATCTTAAGATGCTACTAAAACGCCAAACTAGCAATATAAGATGCAAACATCATATGTGTAAAGTGAGATGATATGGTCCATGCATTTGATCTCTATCATTTGCATCGTGGTATGATCTCTATCATTCCTTTGTGTGTAAGGCCAAGGTCTATGGAACTTACACGTTGAGTGTGTTGTAAGAGTATCTATCATACATCTACTTACAACAATACCATATCAAGACACTAGCCCAGCAACGATCTAAACTAGACGCCTCTAATTTATCAATTGCAATTTTACGTGGCTTAGGGCTTTCGGAGATAGAACCGTTCTTACCTATGAACATGGAACCACAACGAGGATAACCAAGTTATTAGAAACTCGTTGTAAATCAGATATTGACTATAGTAGGAGAGACAAACACCCACCAGCCACTTATGCAAAACTAGTTGCATGTCACTCGTGGAACCGGTCTCATGTACGATGACATGTAAGGTTGGTCCGGGCCGCTTCATCCCACTATGCCACCAATATCCAAAATACATTAAAGATGCAATAACATGATCATCATCGCCCACATATAAACATATGTGTACTACCCGTGCAAAGCACCTACGCATAGATCAGGCTCTGATACCAGTGTTGGGTTCACAGCATAGAAAACAGAACTATACGCCAAGATCTATCTACTAGATACAGAGCAACGGGTGGATATACATCCATGGAGAACTCACCCTCGAAGACAACGAGTTTTGTTAACGAGTTGGAACTCGTGGATGATGTAGTCGTACACTTGCCAATCTCAAGATCCTGATGAAGTCCAGCAGGTCCGGCTCCAGCACGTCCTTCAGATCTAGCTCCAGCAAGTCCAGCACCACCAAGTCCAGCACTGCAAAGCAGCGGTGCATCCCTGATCGCACACACGTCCGGTACCCCGACAACCTCCGTCCCTCGCTCCAGCAAAGCAGCGGAAGCAACAACTCCTTTCCAGATAAAGCCACCGGGAACATGTATCTCGCCAATCCGAGACCATGGGGAAATAATACTAGAGGGGGAGAGAGATCCTTCATGAGGAGGTCGGAGGAAGCAGGGGAGTGAGGGGGCCTTTTATAGGAGGAGGGGGTACCCCTCCCCATGGCCGGCGCCCCATGGGAGGGTGACTCCTCACCTCCCCCATTCATGTGGTGGTAACCCCTCCACATTAAAATGCCCCTTCACATTCTCTTTTAAAGTCTCCACTTTAAATGCATTAAGTTTCTCCAAATTTAATGCTCTCTCATTTAATAAAACTCTTTTATTAATTTTATTCAGAATTTTGTTAATTACTTTAATTAACAAAAATTCACATAAAACCCCCTGCAACATTTCAATATTACATGCAGAACCAATTTCAGCAATTTCACCCGAAACAGTTTTGGTGTCTATTGAAATAATTCCAGCACTTTCTTAAATCTTTATCTGAAACATATTTGCTCCAAATGGTGTCGGTATCCCTTAAGTGTGTCACCCTACAGTTTGCGAATAATGCAGACATGATCGAGACCCCTCTCAGATCAATAATCAGAAGCGGGACCTGGAGATCCATACTGACTCCTACACATTCAACGATGACTTCTGTGATCGTGAGAACCTTTAACGCTAGTAACTAAATCCCTTTGTCTCGCGATATATTACATGTCCAAGATTCGATCATCGGTATCTCCATACCTAGTTTGATCTCGTTACCGACATACACTCTTTTCTCGTTCCCATGATATAATATTCTAGTGATCACATCAGTTGCTTGCAAGCTAACCAATGTGATATCACCGAGAGGGCCCAGAGTATATCTATCCGTCATCGGGATGGACAAATCCCACTCTTGATCCATGAGCCTCAACATAACACCTTTGTAGCACTGAACCCACCTTTATAGTCACCCTGTTACGGTGTGATGTTTGATGTTATCAAGATACTCTTCCGGTGTTAGCAATTAACATGACCTCATGGTCTAAGGACTAAGATTACTTCGTATGATGTTATAGCAATATAAACATAATGACTTTGATTGTAATGCTATACTTCGGATGAATGTTCATCACATCATTGCACCAATGTTGTGACCTCGTTTATTAACAACATCCAATGTCCATGATCAAGAAACCTTGATCATCTTGTTAATCAACGAGCTAGTTTATATGAGAGGCCTTACTAGGAACTTTGTATTTTGTTTATTAAACACACATGTATTAACGTTTCCAATTAATACAATTATAGCATGCAAAATAAACATTTATCATAAACATGGAATAAGATAATAACCACTTTATTATTGCCTCTCGGGCATATTCCCTTCAGTTATCCCGTAAAATTCGCATGGGATCCCTCCTATCTTGGCTATACTTGCACATTAGCCCGACGCGGTGCTGTAGAGGTTGGATCCGCCTAACGTACCAGCACATTGCAAGGTCCGAGCCCATCAAACCTTTGTCTATGAGCCATTTGATCCGCCTTATGGCGTGATTGGCTTCATCGTCAGAGGGAAGAGAGGTTGCGGTCCACCATGCAGGCACTTCAGTGGCAGCTCCATCGATGAAGTGAGGGTAATTCTCAAGACGGTCTAGCAGAGGGACATCTGGCTTGTAGAAATATGTATGCTGCTAGTTCTTGCAAGACTCGTGCCCTACGATGTTGGGGAAGCACCGGCTAGGCTGGATCTTAAAGCTAATTGTTCTGCAGATCCGTAGTTCATCCTTGGACTCCACGGATTCTCTCTTGACAGAGAAAAAGCATACAAACAGATCTAATCTAGGCTTAATACCTAGGTATCCTTCGCACAGAGCTACAAAGTTCCTAAGGACTAGAATACTGTTGGGAGAGAGTTTGTGGGGGAGTACCCGGAAGTGTCAGAGGACATCCAGGAAGAAGTCGGAGACTGGCAGGCTTACGCTGCGTACCAGCTAAGACTTGAGGTAAACCTTCTCTCCGGCTGGGGAGAAGGGACCACCTCGCCGGCCGGCGCCACCCGCCAGACAAATTTCTCTGCCGCGGGGAGATACCCCTCGTCGACCAGCTCTTGGAGATCTTCAGCGGAGAGATCAGAGCCTCTCCACACCCCCTTGTGGGAGTAAATTTCTTCTTCAGCGGCTTCGGGCGCCGCTCGTTCTTGGTCATCGATGGTGGACTCCGTCACAGCGGAGACAGGAACGACCACCCCCTCCGGCGAGATGATCACTACCTAGGATGGCTCCGGCGTAGCCTCAGGAATCACCGTCGTGGAAGGAGCAGGGCTGCTAGAGGCCATTTCGACGGGGAGAAGGTGGAGGAAGAAAGGGCTCTAGTTAGGGTTTTCACATAAGAGCTCGAACGGTCGTGCGGCAGGAGGAAGACGAAGACTGTGAAGCGAATGCGGGTAAAAGAAATAAATTGACTGCGGTGAAACTATATAGACCTCCTGTCAATATTCGTGCAAAGAGATCTAATGGTCGGAACGTTGCCGGTGTGGAAGCAAACATGCGCAGTAATTTCGCCACGTCCTCCGTCTTTTGCCGCTTCACCGTTTTGGATTTCGCGCGCATGAAAATAGCTGATGATTAATTCTCTGCTTCTGTGAGTTTCGAGGTAGCGTAGGCTTTACCCTATGTCATCCTCCTGATAGTTGCAGTGAAGGGTCACATCCTAAGATTCCATCGAAGACGGAGATTACCCGACTCTGGAAATGAAGACTTAAGGAATCTCTGGCTACATTGCGAAGCCGGAGAGGATTGCAGAGTTCTTTGGGAGACCTTTGAGATATTGCTTGGCGGATTGCCGACATCACTTAGACGGGACATTCAGAGATCAACGAGTAAAATGGCGCAAGATTTCAAAGTCCTCCGGGGGCTACTGTTGGGGATATGCTATGTGGGTATCCTCATAGCATGTCATCGATCCGCCTAACCCGGGTGGCCCATAGTTGGTAGCAAGGCTTATGGCCTGCTGGGCGACCCAGTTAGACGGATCCATAAGGGAGGCCCATGCCAGATAAAGGAAGGCTATGCAGGAGTCACCGGCATACTCGGAGCCTTGAAGTACAAGACATAGAATACTAGTTCGTGTAGGTGTAGGACTATTTACCTTGTCCGACAAGGACATTTCCCTATAAACCCTAGGTCTTGGCGCCTTTATAAGCCGTCCTATGGGAGCCTTTAGGGCAGAGAACACAATAGATTGCAGCGTACCACATGCAACACCTTGCACATCGAACCTATCTCTGTGACTCGGCGTATTGCCATTATAGTGATTTATAGCAGGAGTAGAGTTCCACCACTGTTGTGGGACTTGAACCTGGGTAAGCTGTGTTACCTCGTACCCGCCAACTCTCCGCCTTACCCCACGTCTCTAAACACGCACTGTGAGGACCCCTCCATGGCGTACTCGTCGGCAATACCACAACAATATCTGAACTTCGAAACTAGCTACAAACAATCTGTTCACTTGCAGTCATCAGGGCGCATGTGCTTAGAGCAAACGGTTAGGTCATTCCATGGGTTGGAAACCCTAGGTCCAGTTCATTCCATCCACCATACCGGACCTAGCAGTTGACCGCCAGCGCTCCTCCTCATACATGTGGATACTGGTGGAGGTGTTGTATGTTCCGCACTTTGACAATCGTGGATTCGAACGGATCATGAGGACTGCACTACATCAAGTGACGTGCTTCATTGATTCTGCAACTGCCACTTCGATCCCCGCCCACTATCCGGCTAGTGGGACCACCAGCTTCACCCTGTCATAGTGCCTTAGATATCGTTGCAAGTTTCACAACGCTGGTAGATATCGTATCTATGCATAACTTTTTTTTGTAGGATGATGTTGTGAATGGTATGGCTTATGTTCATGTGATGAGTGTAATCCATACGTGATCTGCGTATCATTGTTTTTGTCAGCCGACTGGAGCCTAGGTGCTATCATCTTATTGTATAACGACCTGCGTGTCGGATTCTCTATGTAATTTACTTTACTAGCTAGTGTAGCTATTTGGAGAACCCGGATGGCATGCAAGTCGATGTACAAGTCGGCTACGTGGAGTAAGATGGCGCGTGACAAGAGTTGGCACGAGTCGAATTACAAGCTTTGTGGAGATGGATATCACCATGAAGAGAGCCATACCATTTCACATTATAATTGCTTTAGTTTGTGTTATTGTTATGTCTCTATTTTACCTCTATTAGAAAGTTGGTAGAAAGTAATCCCTCAAAGAAGGTCTAGTCGTTTTCCCCGCCAGTGCTACACCATCAAAAGTTGGAATTTTTTGGTAGTGGGCTCATAAAATTGAGGTGCTATCAATTCTTTTTGACTAGGTGGGTTTGAGTTGGACTCTTATAGCGGAAGCACTCGGTAATCTAGATGAGTCTATCACAACGGTTGTGGGACTCGGGGAAAAGTCGTACGGGAGTCGGGGCATGTGATGCCACCCGTCTAATAGGATTCGTATGATAAGTGGTTGACAATGAGTGTTCTACCTAGATTACTTGACGGCTAGCGGTGATGCTAAAGCTCACTAGTCGGCTTGCTTATTTAGGACCCTGAATCACTAAGTAACCATCGGAGGGGTGTTGGTTCTAGTGGGAGCATAAGTATAAAATGTTTAATATGTTTGCTATTTTATGGATACATGTCTTAAGTGTTTTTCATATTTTTCTATTGTAGATCAGTGGCACCTAGTAGTCTCCATCAGATTTCTAGTTTTGCTTTGAGAACTATCTTAGAGAAAGATAAGCTAAATGGAACTAACTTCACCAACTGGTATTGTAATATGAGAATTATTCTCAACTAAGAAAAGAGGGACCATGTCCTAGAAAACCCACTTCCAAATGAGCCGAATGAGAATGTGACTGTCGCAGCCACTAATGCCTACCATAGGACTTGTGATGAGTTTACGGAAATTAGCTGTCTTATGCTTGCTCACATGGAACCGTACTAGCAGAAACAGTTCGAGAATGATGAGGCCTATGATATGATCGAAAGCCTCAAAAGTATGTTCCAGGCTCACACAAAGACTAAGAGGTATCAAGTCTCTTAGGCTTTGTTGAGCTCGAAGCTTAAGGATGGCGATCCGATGAGTCCACATGTGATCAAGATGGTTGGTTACGTGTAGTCTCTAGAAAGGCTTGGTTACCCCATTAGCAAAGAATTCGCTATGGACATAATTCTGAACTCTCTTCCTAGTGCATATGGTCAGTTCATATCGAACTACCACATGCATGGTATGGATAAGAAGCTCACTAAATTACATGGGACTCTCAAGCAGGCTGAGGCGGATCTCAAGAAAGGCGCCACTCAAGTGTTGATGGTGCAGAATAAGGCTAAGTTCAAGAAGAGTTCTTGGACTAATAAGAAGCCGGCAAAGTCGGGAGGTAAGGCTGAGGACCCGGTCCAAAGCACTTCCATAGGGACTAAGCCATCTCCTGCAGCCGGATCCACTTGCTTCTATTGCAAGGTGGATGGCCACTAGAAGAGGAATTGCAGCAAGTATCTGGCTGATAAGTGGAGGTGTGACTTCCGGCTTAGGTACGCTTGTTTGCAATGTTATAGACATTTATCTTGATGATGCACCTAACAGTTCTTGGGTATATGATACCGGATCAGTTATTCACATCTGCAACTCATTGCAGGGATTGGTAAGAACTAGGAGCATGGTGAGAGGCGAGGTTTACATTCGAGTCGGCAACAAAGCGAGAGTCACTGTGTTGGAAGTCGGCACGATGCAACTTCATTTACCTTCTAGATTCTTAATGGAGCTGAATAATTGTTATTATGTTCCAGTGCTTAGTCGAAACATTATTTCTGCCTCATGTTTGATGAGACAAGGCTATGAGTCGAATATTAAGAATAATGGTTATTCTTTATATTTGAATGATATGTTTCACGGCTTTGCACCCATCCAAGATGGGTTATTTATTCTGAATCTTGATGGTGAATCAGTCTATAACATAAATATGAAAAGGTTGAAACCAAATGATCTGAATATGACTTAATTTTTGCACTGTCGGCTTGGTCATATAAGTTGGAAACGCATGAAGAAGCTCCATGATGAAGGACTCCTAACTTCGTTCGACTTGGAGTTGTTCGAGACATGTGAATCCTGCCTACTCGGCAAGATGATCAAGACACCTTTTGCAAAGAGTTGTGAAAGGGCATCCGACTTTTGGGACTAGTACATAGTGATGTATGTGGCCCAATGAGCACGACAACCCGAGGTGGTTATGAGTATTTCATTACCTTCACTAATGATTTGAGTAGGTATGGATATATCTATGTAATGAAACATAAGTCATAAGCCTTTGAAAAGTTCAAGGAATTCCAGAATGAGGTACAAAATCAACTCGGCAAGAAAATAAAGTTTCTTCAGTCGGACCGTGTCCGAGTCACCATGAGCCTGTCGGGTCACACACTTAAGAGCGGGAGCAAGTTTGGGTTAGACCCGAACCGGAAATCGATATGGGTTTGACCCGAATCAGATGGACTGAGTTAGTGAGTTGGACTCGCAGTGACTAATATAGGCCTTTTAGTGATGGGACACAAGTGAGTGAAGCCCACTTTCACTCCGTCAATAATCTAGGGCGTAGGTGCTTAGAGCGTATGGTTAGGTCACTCCATGTGTTGGAAACCCTAGCTCCAGTTCAGTCCAGCCGCCTACCGTACCTAGCAGTCGACCGCCGATGCTCCTCCTCATACGTGTGGATACTGGCAGAGGTGCTATACGTTCAACATTTCGACGATCATGGATCAGAAAAGATCGTGAGGACTACACTGCATCAAGCAACATGCTTCATCGATTCCGCAATTGCGTGTCTAGTGGTAATTCTCGTGACCTACTACCTCTGCTAGATCTTGGGATCACTGCGTAGGGGAAAAAGTTTTGTTTATCTCTATGTGGCCCAATAGTGGTATCAGAGCCAGGTTTATGGTTTAGGGTTTAGGGATACAACCAAAACGTTTTGTCGATCCTAAGGATGCTAACAATATATGTAAACTTCAGCGATCCATTTATGGTCTGAAGAATGCATCCTGAAGTTGGAATCTCTGATTTGATGAAGTAATCAAAGGTTTTGGATTTGTCCAAACCATCGGAGAAGCTTGTATTTATAAGAAAGTGAGTGGGAGCTCTATTGTATTTATAATCTTGTATGTGGATGGCATATTGTTGATTGGAAATGACATAGAACTTATGAAAAGCGTAAAGGATTACTTAAATAGTAAGTTTTCGATGAAAGATCTTGGTGAATCTGCATACATATTAGGCATCAAGATCTATAGAGATAGATCAAGACGCTTAATAGGATTGTCACATAGTACATACCTTGACAAGATTTTGAAGTTAAATTTGGACGGAAGTAAGAAGGGGTTCTTACCGATGTTGTAAGGAACGGTTTTGAGTAAGACTCAAAGTCTAGTGACAGCAACAGATAGAGAAATAATGGACCATGTCCCCTATGCCTCAGCTATAGGTTCTCTTATGTATGCTATGTTATGTACAAGGCCAGATGTGGCACATGCTGTTAGTTTGAATAGTAGATACCAGTCTGATCCAGGTTCAGAACATTGGAAGGCAGACAAGGATGTCTTTAAATACTTAAGAACTAAAGACATGTTTCTCGTATATGGAGGTGAAGAAGAGCTCGTCACAAGGTGTTACATCGATGCTAGCTTCGACACCGATCCGGATGAATCTAAGTCACAATCCGGATATGTATTTTTGATGAATAGTGTAGCGGTTAGTAGGAGGAGCTCCAAGAAACCAGTGATTGCAAGATCTACAATGGAGGTGGAATATATCTCTACTTCTGAAGCAGTGGTGGAAGCAGTTTGGATGAAGCATTTCATTTCTGAACTGGGTGTGGTTCCAAGTTCTTTGGATCGTATGGTGATCTATTGTGACAACAATGGTGCCATAGCCAATTCTAAGGAACCAAGGTCTCACAAAGCGCCATTTTCACTCCATCCGGGAACATGTTCAGGATGGCGATGTAGAGATTTTCAAACTAGATACAGATCCATTGACTAAAGCTCTCCTAAGGGCAAAACATGATCAGCACCAGAACTCTATGGGTGTTAGGTTCATGACTATGTAAACTAGATTATTGAATCTAGTGCAGGTGGGAGACTGAAAGAAATATTCCAGAGAGGCAATAATACAGTGGTTATTATGCTATTCCATGTTTATAACAGATGTTTATTTTTCATGCTAGAATTGTATTAATAAGGAAGCGTTAATACATGTGTGAATTGTAAACAGATAAGGTTCCTAGTAAAGCCTCTCTTTATACTAGCTTGTTGATTACTAGATGATCAAAGGTTTCCTGATCATGAACATTGTATGTTGTTAAGAACAGGGTCATATCATTAGAGAATGATATGATGAACTATCACCCGCAATAGATGTAGCAATACGATCACGTCATCAAGTTTAAATTTCTATCACATTTGTGATGAGTGCATATTTTCATCATGTTTTATATTATTATTTTGCATTGTAGATGTAGGATTTTGTTATTTTACGGTGTTCACACGCATATTTTATGTCTGTTTTCACCAAGATCAGGACAGATGATGGATCCAATGGATACAATTATTGAAGCAGTTGTATTGTGGAGAAAAGGAGTAAAAAACAACGTAAATCGCTTATTTGGTAAATATTAATAATATCAGAAGAAAACCAGAAGCGAACAAGGGAGACAGAAGGTTCAACGACCAACTATACGAGCGGAGAAAATATTTCGGTCGTATAGCTCTGGCCGTATAGTTGGCGCTGCCTCCGCCTCTGCCTCGTCAAATAGTTTCACCCCATGCAATTGGTTCAAAGAGACGACATACAGAACACCTAGAAATCACCGAAACCTCACCTCCGGAAGGCATCTAGAGGGGGAACTCATCCACAAGGGATCCATCTTTGCCCTGCGCAGATCCGGGAGGCTAAGGCATCGATCTTCATCATCCACCATTGCATAACCACCATCTACATCCATCCAATCTACATCTTGCTTAGATCTTGTTGTAATTCCTATACTCGTTGTGGATTTATACAAGTACTATTCATCTATGATTGTTTCCATTACCATTGACATGATGTTGATTGCCTCCATGTCTGAGTAGATCATTAGTTCTTGGGGATATGGACAAACCCTAGTATGAGATTGAAATAAGATAAAGTCTATTATGATATTCATCGCTGTGACCATGTGTTAGATTTTCTACATCTTGATGTTGAGAGAAGTCGACCTCTCAATATTTTACTCTCATGGGGCCTTGATGGAGGAAACTACTTATTGGTAGACGGAGGTGTGCTAGCACTTATAGTGACTATAAAGTTGTTGGCACCCCTTACATATCAACTTGGGAAACCGAGGAAACTCACAAAACACTATCCATGCCATGGGATATGTCCTATGGGATTACGTCCCTTAATAGCGCAGTAATTCGATTGATGTCGATTGCTGACTGATGTGATTATGAGGATGATGTGAGCAGCGTTTTTTGCCTATTCGTCCGAATATGGAGTTCCACCATCACATACATAGTTAAGAATGTTCATGATGGTAATCTTTATCTTAGATCTTTACAACACTAGTGGTGTAATCGCTACTCCCTGAGAACGCCTTTTCCCTACTGCAGTTCCAATCTCTCTTACATACGCGATACTTACTTTCTGTATTAAGTTATTTTGCTTTACTTTATTATTGCTCTCATACCCAAAACCCCAAAACACCTTTTTACACAATACTCGCATTTTATCTTGTCACTTAGAACTTTATATAGCATTTCTGTCATAATATTTTTTTCAAGAGTTATTAGACTTCAGAATCCTACTCCCTATGGAATCGACATCTTTATTTGGAAACTAGCTACAAACGATGTGTGCTCTGGCAGTCGTCAAGCTATTTTCTGGCACTGTTGCCGGGGAGCTAAGCATTGTAGGTCTTTTAGTTTTTGTTATTTATTTTTGTCTTGCTAAATTTTGTTTTGAGTTACAGGTATCCACCAACATGATGGATTTTGAGCATATGACTAGTGCTAGCCCACTCAACCACTTTGGGAAGCCCTATGATATTTATAAAAAAGACAACTGCAATGAGAAGACAAGGGGGTTTTAAATATATCCTATATTACTTAGTATTCTACATAAGAAGCAATTTACTGGAGATGAAGAAGATCCTGACCCATATGAGCATATTGCATGTTTTAAAGATATACGTGGCACTTTTCTATTGACGGGATATACTGCCGATGAGGTAAGGGTTAAACTTTTTAGTCAAACTTTGACAAGTACAACTCTCTCATGGTATAGATCTCTACCCCTGAAGCCACTACTACTTTGGATAATCTAGCATGTGAATTTCTATCTAAATATTATCCACTATCAAAATATTTTGGAATCAGGCATCTTATAATGACTTGGAAGAATAATGCTAATGATGGACTAGTAAGAGCTTATATTAGATTTAAAGATTTACTATGACTATGTCCTCATCATGATTTGCCTGAATGGTATTTACTACATATCTTTTATGGCGGTTTAATTGAACCTAATAAAATTGAACTAGACTCGTTCGCTGAAGGAGCCTTTATGAATCTTCCTATACCTAAAGCTTGGGCTTTACTTAATAGAATTTGTGATCATAGAGTTTCATGGAATTTTGGTCTAGGAAGTAAATGAGGTGTAGAAATAGAACATGATTGTATTTGTGACTAAAATAAACAAGGCCATGTTAAAGAATTATCTAAAGAACTTTATTTGGATTCAGATCTTGTGTTGCAAGTTGTTAAAGCTTTTACAGAACATATTAAAGCTCCAAAGGAGGGTCTAGTCAAGTATGATCCACCACCCGAACTAGAAAAGAAAATAGAAAATAAAGAAACACTGACCTCCGTAGAACCAATATATGAAGTGCCTTTCCCTAACACTGCACAAAAGCATATTTTTGAGTATGAACATGTCAAAGCAGTATAGGAAAAGAGGGAAGAGGAAAGCATGCCATAAGCCGTGGAACATTTGAAGGAAACCAAAGATGAAGAAGTAACCAAGGAAGGAATTATGGCTATGTACTCATACTGTAACATATTTGAACTTGACGTAGAGACTTCCATATTAGTTGAAGGTAAAACAAAGGTAAAAGATGTTGGTAAGCCTATTCTTCCCTGCATATTTAAATAAACCTCTCATTATGGTTTATGTGATCTTGGCACCAAAGTTAATGTTATATCTTATGATTTCTACCTAGAAATAAAAGAAGAAATAGAACCGGCTACAATTGAAAATACTGATATGACAATTCTGTTAGCCAATAAGAACCTTAGAATTCCAATGGGAGTAGTTGATAATGCGACTATCACAATTGTCAACAAAAACTTTCCTATCGATTTTGTAGTTGTTGATATGCCAACTGACACTCTTTGCCCTATTATATTTGGAAGAAACTTTTTGGGTGATATAGGTGCCTATGTTAATTTCAAGGAGGAGATTGTGACTCTTAAGCTTGGGGAAACAGAAAACAAATTCCATTTTTCCAAATTTAAAGACAGGCCTCCACAAATACAAGAAGAAGAGGAAGAGAGAACTATTGAGGAAATGGCGGCTATTTTCTTTAGTAATCCAGAAGAAGAAATAAATGAAGATACAAATTATGAAGAAATAGTTATGGAGGACAAGTCCATATAAGAACTAGAATATGAATTCGATTCACTTCCCATTTTGGGACCTCCAACTGATGAGGCTTTTGAAGAGCCAGAAAAGAGAGGGGACGAGGAATTTCCACCCCTAGAGTTGAAGACTCTACCAGATAATCTTAAATACAGGTTTTTAGATGATACCAATAAATTCGCTGTTATTATTAGTACTAAGCTTTCAGGAGGAGAAGAAGAAGAACTCATGAGGATACTTAAGGAGCATCACCGAGACTTTGGGTACTCAATGGATGACTTGAAGGGCATTAGTCCCATGATAGCCGTCCATCGAATATTCATGGGAGAAGGTGCAAAACCAATTGCTGAGTTTAATAGAAGATTAAAGCTAAAATGAAAGAAGTGGTAAGAAACGAAATTGTACGCCTACTAGACGCATGTATAATTTATCATGTTAAAGAGAGTGAGTGGGTAAGTCCTGTTCACTATGTTCCTAAGAAGGGCGGTTTTGCTATTGTTCGTAATGAAAAAATGAACTAATACCTACTAGAACTATTGTTGGGCACAGGATGTGCATAGACTTCAGGAAATTAAATAAAGAAACTAGGAAATATCACTATCCATTACCGTTCATAGATCAAACTTTAGAGAGGTTAGCAAACCATACTCATTTTTGTTTCTTGGACAGATATTCTGGTTTCTTTCAAATAGCTGTTCATCCGGATGACCAACTTAAAACTACTTTCATAAGTCCTTACGGTTTACATGCTTACCGACCTATGCCTTTTGGTCTATGTAATGCTCCAGCTACTTTTCAATGATGTTTGACTGTTATCTTTGCGGATTTTATAGTACTTATAATTGAAGTACTTATGGATGACTTTTCTGTCTATGGAACTTCATTTACTAGTTGTTTGGATAATCTCAATAGAGTTTTGCAGCGTTGTGAAGAAACTAATCTCGTCCTAAACTGGGAAAGTGTCACTTTATTGTCAAAGAACGTATGGTCCTTGGACACAAGGTATCATGTAAGGGAATTGAAGTTGATAGAGCTAAGGTTGAAGCAATAGAGAGAATGCCGCAACCTAGGGATATTAAAGGTATAAGAAGTTTTCTTGGTCATGTGGGTTTTTATAGAAGGTTCATTAGAAATTTCTCTGGGATATCTAAACCTTTAACTAAACTCTTGCAAAAGGGAATGAAATTTAATTTTGATGATAAATGTCGTGAAGCCTTTGATAAGCTCAAAAATGCTTTTTCTCGTGCTCCCATTATTAAACCACCTATCTGGGATACAACCTTTGATTTAATATGTGAAGCTGGTAATGATGTTGTAGGAGTAACTGTAGGACAACATATTGGTCGTAGATTTAATATTATACATCATGCTAGTAGAACTCTCAATGGTGCTCAGAAGAATTACCCTAAGGAAGAAAAGGAACTTTTTGCTGTATTTTTCTCTTGTGATAAATTTTGTTCTTATATAGTTGATGCAAAGGTGAGAGTTCATACGGATCACGATGGTTTAAAAGAACTCCTTGAGAGGAAACAACATAAACCAAGACTGATCCGTTGGATTCTTTCACTTTTTGAGTTGTAGATTATGTAGAGGCAAGAAATAAAAATGTTAGATGCAGTGGCCATGTTTTCCCAAGAAGACACCAATCTTATTGAGAGGAACTTTAGTCCTGGTGATTTTTGTTTACGGGAACTACTTGATGAACTAAAGTCAATTCCCCCAAAAGATAAGGAGTCTCTGTTGTGGGAGGAATTTTTCATCCCCGAATAAGCAAATGGTAAGTGCAAGGTAAGTGTTCTTACCCAAATAAGTGATTTATTTTCACAATTTTTACTCTTGAAAATTCTTTTTTCGAATTCCTTGTGTTTTTCTGAAGTTTTAGAGGGATTTTACCAACTATACGGGCGAGCTATACGACCGAAGAGGGAGATCCCGTCGTATAGTTGGTCGTTAAACTCTCTATATCATCTTTCTAAAATTGTTTTCGATATCTGAGCCTATACGGTCAGAACTATACGACTAGAGCAAAAATTCCGCCCGTATAGTTGGTCGTTGAACTCTCAGATAATTTTGCTTTTTGGTGTTTGTATCTATATGGTCGCAACTATACGACCGGAGCAAAAATTCCGGCCGTATAGTTGGTCGTTAAACTCTCAGACACGAAAGCAACTATAGTTCCTTGGACTCGACCTGGACTTGTTATTGCCCGGAACCAACTATACGGCCGGACCTATATGGGTCACGCCTGTATAGTTGGTCATTACGCGGCAGGACACTTCCAAATCCGTGATTTCTTTCCCTGTTTTGTTTGGATTCTTTTCTTAGACGACAATTTGGTGTTTTTTGCAAGTTTTACCGACCTTTGACCCCCGTTATATTCTGCCATTGTTTCTCTCTCTAATCGCAATCTCCAGAAACCACTAGCGATGAGGTATCCTGTCCTAGGCCGTGGAAAACCCATGGGACTCATTGCTCCTTCCAGGGACCGCTCTAGCAGCTCGTCCATGGAGGACGATGACGAGGAGGTGGAGAGGTTTAGCCCAAGGTACAAGGAGTACATCGAGCCAAGCTACTTCAACAATGATTCCAACAATGATGTGGTTGACGTCTACATCCGCCGTGATGCCTATGATCCACCGGAGATCAATTGGGCGACAATGAAGAAAGCTCAAGAGAGAAGATCGCAAACCACATGGAAAAGGGCATGTGGAGATGGTCAAGTTCATCACTACAGATCAAAGGCCACACAAACGTAAGGAATTATGTAATATTGGTGCAACTGCTAGCAAATAAGGGGAGGTTCCACTCCTGAAGCCAACCATTGGTGCTCGTATGAAGGTTAAGCCTCAAGAAGAGTGGAGGTACGGTTTCCACTTCCCCGATCCATCAATTATGGATGAGGAAGAAGAAGCTGTCCCTAGAACCAAGGATCGCGTGCGGGCACTAGAGATATATCAGAAGCAGGAGCTACTCCATCATCTCGAAGTCCGTCACCGTCTCAATGAGATGGAGAAGGAGGACCTCCTTCCATTGGTGACCAAGCTCGCAGATAGAGTGGGCACTCTGCAATCTGATCTCCGCAGGTGCTACAGCCGCTTAACCACTCTGGAGGAGACCAACAAGAAGCTACGCACCACGGTGTTACACGCCATGGTGCCATGTTGATCTACAACAATCACAGTATCAATTAATCACAGGGGATTATTTGATCCCACCTAGCTTGATTCCAAGCTTGGGGAGATCTTTAAGACCTTGTAATCTATCCTATAAGTTATTATTATTATTATTATTATTATTATTTTTGCATTAGTTCAAACTATAAATAAAGTTTGCATCATTAGAACTCCCTTCAGGAATAGTCGATCCCTTTTATGAAATTGCGAGTTTATTATTATATATGGAGCAATATTGAGTTTGTGTTTGCTTTATTGATATATGAATGACTTGAGTATGATTTTACTTGCACTTGATGAAAGCAATAGGAGTCTTCCACACCATTTGTATTAATGGAACATATAAAGATAATTTGGTCAATATGTTGTAAGTCTACGGTTTGATTCACACCGAGAAATTATCTATACAATTAAGTTGAAAAAGAAACCTTGAACAAAGCAAAATAAAAAGTGCTATCCAAGTAGAGTGAGAACAAGTCGAGGAAGAATCTCCAAGTCATAAGAATGCTTCATATACAGTTGGAATTTGATAATTGAGATCATTGAACTTTGAATTCCTACATAAGGTGGAATATATGGCTAGCTCCTTTGCGCAACACTTAAAACAAAAGTGTGAGCATATATGCAAGATAAAGAAAATAAAGAAGAAAATGAGCGAATGTCCAAAGAGAAAGTAGGCATATACCAATGTATTGTAGTATGACAAAGAGACACTTTTGAGATTTTGAATCCCAAGTGAATACGTTGATCCTAAAACACTTGGGGCTACCTCATTAACTCATTCAGTTGAACTGGATTCTTTTATATTATGTTGAGATTTATCTTTTATGAACTATTGACAACTAAGGTGTGGAATCCTTCTAATACTATTCCGATGGTTCGAGTAAGGTACAATTCATGAACTTATTCCTATCTATCGTACATGATAAACACATGCTGCAATTGCCTCATTTATTTTATCGACTCAGCTTCATGATTATGAGGATCACATCCATTAAGCTAGAGCTTTCTCGGGATGAGCAAGAGTCTAAGCTTGGGGAAGTTGATGAGTGCATATTTGCATCATGTTTTATATTATTATTTTGCATTGTAGATGTAGGATTTCGGTATTTTACGACTTTCGAATGCATATTTTATGTCTGTTTTCACCAGGATCAGGACAAATGATGGATCCAATGGATAAAAGGAGTCAAAAACAACGTAAATCGCTTATTTGGGAAATATTAATAATACCAGAAGAAAATCAGAAGTGAACAAGGGCGGCAGAAGGTTCAACGACCAACTATACGGGCAGAGAAAATATTCCGGCCATATAGCTCCGGCCGTATAGTTGGCGCCGCCTCCGCCTCGTCAAATGGTTTCACCCCGTGCAATTGGTTCGAAGAGACGACATACAGAACACCCAGAAATCATCGAAACCTCACCTCCAGAAGGAATCTAGAGGGGGAACTCATCCACAAGGGATCCATCTTCGCCCTACACAGATCTGGAGGCTAAGGCATCAATCTTCATCATCCACCGTTGCATCACCACCATCTCCGTCCATCCCATCTACATTTTGTTTAGATCTTGTTGTAGTTCCTATACTCGTTGTGGATTTATACAATTACTATTCATCTATGATTGTTTCCATTACCATTGCCATGATGTTGATTGCCTCCATGTCTGAGTAGATCATTAGTTCTTGGGGATATGGAGAAACCCTAGTATGAGATTGAAATAAGATAATGTCTATTATGATATTCATTGTTGTAACCATGTATTAGATTTTCTACATCTTGATGTTGAGAGAAGTCAACCAATCAATATTTGCCTCTCATGGGGCCTTGATGGAGGAAACTACTTGTTGGTAGATGGAGGCGTGCTAGCACTTACAATGTCTATAAAGCTGTTGGCACCCCTTATGTATCAACTTGGGAAACCGAGGAAAATCACGGAACACTATCCATGCCATGGGATACGTCCTATGGGATTACATCCCTTAATAGCACAGTAATCCAATTGATGTCGATTGCTGACTGCTGTGGTTATGAGGATGATGTGAGCAACGGTTGTTGCCTATTCGTCCAAATACGGAGTTCCTCCCACACATACATAGTTAAGAATGTTCATGATGATAATCTTTATCTTAGGTCTTTACAATACTAGTGGTGTATCCGCTACTCCATCAAAACGCTTTTCCCTACTACAGTTCCAATCTCTCTTGCATATGCAATACTTACTTTCTATATTAAGTTATTTTTCTTTACTTTATTATTGCTCTCATACCCAAAACCCAAAAACACCTTTTTACACAATACTCGCATTTTATCTTGTCACTTAGAACTTTATCTAGCATTTCTATCGTAATATTTATTTCAAGTGTTATTAGACTTCAGACTCATGCTCCCTGTGGGATCGATATCTTTATTTCCAAACTAGCTATAAACGATATGTGCTCTTGCAGTCATCAATTTGAAAGGCCCAACTTTGGTCGACTAGAGGGGGGTGAATAGGAGACTACCAATTTTTATCCTTTTCTTGCATTTTTAGGCTTTGCACAAAGTAAAATTCACTAGAGATGCAACTAGATAAATAGCCTATATGACAAGCAGTATGACAAGTAAGCAAGACGGTAAATGCAAGTAATAATGGAGTGGAACGAAAGAACCGGCAAGGGGACATGGAGATGTAATTCCCATAGTTCACTTCCAAGGAAGCTACGTCTACATTGGAGAGGTTTCGGGGCCACACAAGGTCACCCGAGCACCACAAAGGCCTCACCTTCTTCTCTGGTGAGCACCACCACAAAGGCGGCCTCACAATCCACTAACTGGTGACCTTGAAGGCGCCAACCGAAACCTTTACAACAAGGTTGAGGGGATACTCCACAACTCAATTGGAGGCCCTCAACGACACCACGAAGCTTCATAACAATTACCCAGCTCCAAGGATACCCTACACCGTCTAGGGTTCCAAGAACACAAGGGTAACAAGATCTACTAAGGATGGTTGGGGGAAATCAAGATTCCTTTGGTGGAATTGTAGATCAAGGTCACCTCTCCCAATCCTCAAAAGATCAAGAGGTTTGAGTGGGTAGGGAGAGAGATCTAGGCAAGTCAAGCTCTTGTATTAATGGAGGAGAGAGAAAAAGAAGAGATAAGGCAAGAGGAGGAAGAAGAGGGCCTTAAATAGGCCTCCTTCAAATGGGCAGAATATGCCCCGCTCGGACACTACCGGTACTACCGATGGCAGGCCGGAAGTTCCGGCGAGCGAACCCCAATGGTTCGAAGATTCCCATGGAACGGTCGGGTCGACCAGTCAGCGGGCCCCCACGAACTGACTGGAACTACCGGCCCTAGTTCCAGTCCAACTACTGGCAAATAGACATCTTGAGGAAGAGAACATTTTGAGCCGAAATGCATAGTTGCCAGAACTTGGTCCGGAGCTGGGACCAGAAGAACCATGTCGCCAGGGGCTGACCGGTACTACCGGGTCGGGAGCAGTATTACCGCTCAAGGGGAATGGGGCTGGACAACGCAGGATCTGGCCAGTACAACCGATGCAAGTTCTGGTGCTAATTCCAACAAATAGGCAAAAGGATACAGAAGTATTACTGAGCCAAAATCTGGTTTGCCAGATTTAGGACCGGAACTCCTGTCGGAAGTTCCACTCGATCAGCCCCGAAAACACCCTTGGGCGGTACTACCAGCGCCTGGCCGATACTTCCGGCCAGGGCAGAAACCACTCGAACACCTTGGGGAATTCTCTCTCACAAGAAAACTGGGAGGCTGTGGATGTGCTGGTATGGTATGTGCATGAAATGGTGATTTCTCACAACCTTCCAAGGTGGACCCCCTCTTGATAGTACGGTAGCCTAAAACACAAAACAAGAGAAAGTGTAAATAAATGCCACCGCCTTCAATCTTCTTCTAGAGAGAATTCCACCAACAAACACGTCCGTAGATAAACCCTGCAACTTGGGCATATAGTTAAACCACAAATGAAGTTGTCATCAACAACAAAAATACATGGAGAAAACAATATCCTTTCAATCTCCCCCTTTTTGGTGTTTGATGACAACCTCACAAGATTTGCATAAAAGATAACAATAAGGAGAAGCCATAGGCAATAAGATAAATGAGAAACTCCCCCTAGATGTGTGCAAGACATAGGAACAAGAGTTTCTGGAAGCAACACGCACACAAGGGAGAGCTCCCCCTCTCTAGACAAACCAACAAGGGTGCACAAAAGTAAATACGAGAGAGAGGGAGACTCATACCTTGCACCAATACCACTGTGGTGAGTCAATATTTGGATAAGAGAATATAGCAAATATACCTCCGAAAGATAACTTAGCCCACAACAACCAACCATAAGAACATCACATAGATACCTTAACACATAGTCTCATCAACATAGTAGCAAACATACATGAGGTCCATAGACAGATAAATAACGGAGGTCCACAAGCATACATAACGGAAGAAAAGTGTGCACGAGCATAAAAGGATCAAAGAAAAAGCGAGCTCGTGACACAACCCATGCAAAAACCGAAGCCCTACCGGAACACTTTCTGTCCCTTTGGCATCAAGACGCCAAAAAGGGACAAAGTAGACAAACTAAGCGCCCCACCCACCAACAAACGGAGGAGGAGGCTCGGGGTCCCAAGTGGCATTGTTCCAAGCGGGCGGAAATGGACCAGTGACCTCAAGCTCGTCATCACTATCAGTCCACCTGCAATGCGTGTTGACCCACTGATCGTTGGGTGCGGT
Organism: Avena sativa; assembly: GCA_916181665.1. NCBI lineage: Eukaryota > Viridiplantae > Streptophyta > Magnoliopsida > Poales > Poaceae > Avena > Avena sativa. The sequence continues at coordinate 64,790,206 of OV702286.1, read as the reverse complement.
GACAGAGCTGGACTTAGGAGATACCTCACTATCAACTTTCCTCATGATGGCCTTCTCCCTCTGGACATTGTGCCTCTAGGCAACATATGACTGATACTTGCGGTCCTGATTGAAGTAGAATGTCTTCTTAACTTTCTTCAGCAGCTTCTTGGCCCAAGATGGTTGCCTCTCAAGTCAGGGTGGAGGAGAAGCCTCGGCACAGTCCCCATCACTAGCATGGCCCGGAGTATCAGCAGCTTCCCTAACAACCCTCTCAGCAGCAGCTTCCTTTTCATCATGAGAACAAGGTTTCTGATGCTTCATCACACGTAAGGTCTTATCCTCATGAATAGTGAGAGCATCCTGAGGAAAATGAGAACCTATGGCCTCTCGCCACTTGGCATTGATGAGGGTCTGGATGTATGGAGCACAGGGACATGACCTCTTCTCAATCAGTGGGGACCAAATATCCTCAAACAGATAATCCATAACATTTATGTGCTCATGAGAGTTTCTGTGGCGATAAGTCTGATACATGAGATCAATCTGGAAAGCATGAAGCTGATCGAAGTTACCTGCCTTGGGAGCAATGGTGTTCTGATAGACCTTGTGCATGATGTCATAGGTGGGAAGGAGATGGACAACATTACCATTAACGCCCCAACCCTCAATGTACAAGGGCTCCAGAACTTCAGGCTCGGAGGCCTTCCCCCTATGAACGTGCCATCCACTTGCGCGAGGGCCTTCCAGAATAGGGTATCCAAGAAGAGCAGCAAACTCAGACCATTTTGCAGTCAGATACCTGTTTTGAGTCATCCACTTCATAGTTCTATCATGGGCATCATTATCAAAGTAGAGGGTGGAGTAGAACTGAGCAATGGCCCTCTCATCAAAGTTCTCACGGTGTTCCATAATCTTGATGAGCCCAAACCGCCTGCACATGTCGAGAGCTTCACCAAAATACTCGGGGTTGCTCTCCATCTTGGCAAGGTTGATGTGCGTCTGGGGGCAACCACATTCTTCTTCTTGGAAGCATATACCTCGGAATAGATCTCTTCTTGGTGCTTGGTGTGGAAGAATGGGTCCTGAGCTAGATGATCACGAGGAACAATATAGGGATCAATCTTGTGAAACTCTTCATATGCAGCCTGAGGCCAAGACGATATCTTCTTCTTGTTTGAATCGGGCCCAGAGGTGGTCTTCATTTGGCTGGCCAGAACAGATCTCTTCCCTTCAGCGGCAGCAGCACGACGCTCAGCGGCAGCTCTCTGACGAGCAGTCTGACTAGGAGGGAGCACGAGACCGCCTGGATTTACCACAGGAACCACCTTGTCCTGAGATGAAAGCAAATAGAAGGGAGGGAAGGGAGGATATGTGCACAAGGTCAAAGGAAGAAAAACAACCAGGCTAGACTAGATTGATAGAATACAGAGGAAGTACCGGTGGTGCATCGGAAGTCCCGCCTGGCTACCGGAACTACCGGTGGTGCGGAGCACATCAGAAGTACCGGTCGTGTCCCCACCGGTAGTACCGGTGGAGAGGACCCCACCGGAAGTACCGGCCAAGCCTCACCATTAGTACCGGTCAAGGCACGAGGAGAGCGGTTTGACTGAGAAACACAGGTCAGCGGATCTAGATGCACCAAAGGTTGGAATCTATTCAATGTATTGGGTCAATCTGATCTACAAACAAATTCTAGCCCTACCAAGATCTCCCAAAGAAGTTCTAGCCAAAGAAGGGCCCTAGACATGGAATGTCCTACTCAAGCACAATAATGGCTAGATCTCCATGAATGGAGGGTGAGAGGAACAAATACCAGGGTCCATGGCGAGAGATGGGGAAGAATCCCACAGAGCAGATCTGAAGAGGGACAGCCGGAATCGGTGGTGCCGGTGGCGCCACCGTGAGCTTCCTGGGTGTGCGAGTTTGTAAGTGGGGGTCAAGGGGAAAGTGGGGAAGAAGACCCCGTGGCCCCCCTATCCCGTAACTTATAGGTCCCTCGCTCGACCGGTAGTACCGTCCAATGGCCAGAACTACCGGTGACACGAGTAGTTCAGGACGGTGCGGTAGTACCAGTCCGGACGTAACTTCCGGGAAGTTAGGTCTAGAATGGTAGTACCGACCAGCGACCGGAACTACCGGTGACACCCAAGAAAACTCTCCGGATTTTGACTAGCAAGGAAAAGACCATGTGCAGGAAAGAGAGGGTTAAGGGGAGAAGCAAAGGCTTGGGATAGATGGCACAAACTGTGAAAATCCAAAATAAGATCCAAAAATGAAAGAGAACACCCAAAAACATGGAAGACAAGAGGAAACAACATAAATAAAAAGCAAAATAAAACACACAATGTCGATGGCCTAGGCCACCATATATGAGTATATTTGGCTTGACACCGCGAAGATGTATGTTGGGTTCATTACCAAAACTCATCATTTAAGCTCATTTTGTCTCCTTGAGAGACCATAAGAATGAATACATTAATATGTGCATAATATGGAGAGTATTGGTTCATATGAGGAACTACACTCCCCCTAAATCCATGCGTACATCCAAACAAGATATCCTTTGAGACCCGGGTAGGTGTGCATGATACTCAAACCACGTTCCTTGAATCTATGAAATTTAGTTAATGCCTCAACTCCCGGAACCTTGCTTCATAAAGGGGCTTCGTAAAAAGATCTGCAAGATTGGCCTTGGTAGGAACACACTCCAATGAAATGTCTCCTCTTGCAACATGATCCTGAATGGAATGATGACGAATCTCAATGTGCCTGGTCTTGTTGTGTTGCATTGGGTTGTGAGACATAGCAATGGCACTCTCATTGTCACAAATAAGGGACACCTTGTTAAAAGAAAGTCCAAGATCCTTCAAGGTTTGCTTCATCCATAGCAATTGAGCACAACAACTTGCGGTGGAGATGTACTCGGCTTCGGCGGTGGACATTGACACGTAGTTTTGCTTCTTCAAGGACCAACACACCAAAGATATTCCAAGAAATTGACAAGCACCGGAGGTTGACTTCCTTTCCACTTTTTCTCCTGGCCAATCCGAATCTGTGTATCCAATGAGTTCAAAGCTATCTCCCTTGGGGTACCACAATCCGAAGTTAGGGGTGTGAACCAAATATTGAAAGATTCTCTTGACCACCACCATATGGCATTCCTTTGGTCGCCTTGGAATCTTCCACACATACCCACACTCAACATAATATCCGATCGAGATGCACAAATATAGAGCAAAGAATCAATCATCGAGCGATAAAGCTTTTGATCCACATCCTTACCCTTGGGATCGAGATCAAGATTAACCTTTGTGGGCATGGGAGTTTTGACTCCATTTACTTGATCAAGGTTGAACTTCTTGAGCATATCTTGGACATATTTAGCTTGGTTGATGAAGGTTACCTTCCTCAATTGCTTGACTTCAAAACCAAGAAAGAATTCCAACTCCCCCATCATAGACATTGTTGGGGATGTGACCCCAGGTACCCCAGAGTTGAGGAATAGAAAGACCTCTATAATGTATGGGACGATTTATATGAAGTACATATGAAGAGAAAAGACATGAATATCTAAGGAATTAACAAAAAGCTGAAAAGAAAAAGGAAAGAAGCTGTCCAGACCGAATTATGGCTAAATTCGGCCTCAAGGCGCACCCCCTAGGCCGAGTTCGGCCTGCAGGAGCCGGATTACCAGGTTACCCGGCTGGGCCGGATTGCCCAACCGGCCCACCACACACCTCCTCGCCAGTTCGCCCCTCTTCGCCGCTTTATAGACAAACCCGGATGGGTCGGAGTGAGGCGCACTCGGCCCACCACGGGATCGAACCACCCAGCACAACGGCAGGTCGCCACCTCCATGTCGCCTCGCCCGGGTGGGTCGGAGTGAGGCGCACTCGGCCCGCCACGGGATCGAACCACCCAGCACAACGGCAGGTCGCCACCTCCACGTCGCCTCGCCCGGGTGGGTCGGAGTGAGGCGCACTCGGCCCACCACGGGGTTTCCTCACCATCGCCCCTGCGCTGTAACTCTGGGCGGGCCGACTTCCCCTTCACCTCGGCCGGCCCACCACGGGTCTCCCTAGGCCGGATTAGCTCCAGACCTGGCTAGGCCCTCAAAATCACCCCTTCCTGGGCCAGATTCGCTCATATTTCGGCTAAATGAAAGATAACTTGGCTAGGGCACTATTCACCGCTCGAGCGGGCCCCATTTCTCCCCTGAGCCAAGTTATTTTTCCCCTTGGCGGAATTTCACTTCCCCGAGCCGAATTATTTCGTCCCGGATGTCACTTTGCTCATACTTGGACCCACCATCGATCCCTACATAGACACGCTACCAAGTCAAGTCAAGCCTACGTCAGGTGCCAGTCTTGGGACGCCCCTGGCTCAGACTGGCCCCTTTGGTCTAAGATGCTAAGGAATATGTTGGGCATCTTGGGGGATGCTAGGGAATATGCCGAGCATCTCCTAAAGATGCCAAGGAATATGCCGAAGGGATAAGACCGGTGACTCAGTAAAGGACAAGATGACTAGGCAAGCCCCCACTAGACAGCTCATAGGAGTACTTGTGATGACATACCTTGTCCCCTAGGCTCCCCTTTATAAGGAGCACCATGGGTAACGTTATAGGGGAGGCCCCCTGAAGGGCTCCTCTCCCTATGCTCACTAGGAGCATGGTTTCTTCTTCCTCTGCTCTCTCCATGAGAGGCATAAGAGTACAACTCAAGGAGCACCATTGTAGCCACAAGCATGGAAAGATATATGAGATTAGATGCAGGAGTAGAGGTGTTATCTCATTAGGAAAGCCTCGAACTTGGGTATATTGTCTCTCTCTGAGTTCTTCCATGTGAGGTCTTCACTTCATCATCCCTCCCCGGATTCCTCCATCATCCATTGGCCCCATATCTAGCCTATCCATGGCATCTGCCATGCCACCACCACGACAGTTGGCGCCCACCGTGGGGCTGATAAGAGGCGTTGGTTGGGTTACCATCTGGACGGGAACGTCTTCATCAAGATCTGCTTCACCATCGATCAAAGGTCTCTGCATCCTCTTACTCAACATACAGAGAGCAGGGGAGTTGGCATCCAAGCCTCCCTTGTTAACGTGATTCAACCTCTTCACCAACAGTACAGTAAGTATTAGCTGACCCATTGGGTGTGACTCAACTAGATAACTCAACCTCCTCACCAAAGATGCAGTGAGTAATGAGTAACTCAACCAACATGTACGTGAGATACCCCTGAATGTCACTCGGGGACTATCACCCTCAATCACCTAGCTGTTCACCCCAGGGATGAGATAACTCAACCGGGGGACTAGCATGCATGCCATTTGAGTCACCTAAGGCTAGAAAAAGTATCTCGGGGACTCGGCGTCTCCGTGCAAAGAACAGTAACTCAAAAAAGACTTAAGATATTCCATGATCTCGTACGTATCCACTGCCTTGTGTATTTAAGCTACCTTGGATGAAAAAGTAACTCACCAAGTCACTGAGGCTCATTATAACTCGGATTTAACTCAGCTCACCTAGTTACCTAGTATCTAGGAGTGTACTTTAGGTTTCCTAGTTACCGTGTAACTCAAAGTTGACTCTGTCAGCCGGATTACTTGGTAACTCAGATTTAACATGGATTGGTGTTTTCGGCTTCCCAGGTCATCCGTAATTCAGATTGGTATTTGCTTCGCCTTGCCTAGTTACATGGCAACTCGGATTTTATCTCGGTTTTCCTAATTACAGGATTTCTAGTTGCAAGGTAACTCGGATTTTACCTTAGTTTGCCTAGTTACATGGGTAATTCGGATTTGTTTCAGATTCCTAGTTGCATGGTAACTCCGATTTTACTTCAGTTTGCCTAATTATAGGGTAATTCGGACTTTACTTCAGTTTGCCTAATTATAGGGTAATTCGGATTTGCTTCAATTTCCTAGTTACAGGGTAACTCGGATTTTAGATCAGTTGGTCGGGTTACATAGTAACTCGGATTCTAGTTCAGCTGGCCAGGTTACATGGTAACTCGGATTTTAACTCAGCTTACCAGGTTATCTTATACCTCGAATCAGTTTGTTCCATATCATGGATGACATGTGACCGCATATCAATAATTCATCATATCGAATCTCGGATCTATATCTCGGATCCATATCTATGGAAGTATGCCACGATATCACGAAATCTTATCATAACTCCAAATCATATCTCGGATCAGTAATTCAGATCCAAGTATATGGCGGTTTGCCAGCCAATCGTAAGGCCATATCGTATCTCAGTAGCAGTAACTCGGATTGTGAGTCAAGTGAGTGAAAACAGAGACTCGTGTCAATGTTAGGTCATATAACTCAAGAAGTATAACCTGTATGAGATAACTCGGATTATAATCCACAAGGCTAGAGCCAAATTCCGCCAGAAGCCAAAAGAGTTACCCAAATGGGTTACGGCCAGAGCCAAATCAGGCTAGAAGCCAAATGACTTAACCAAATGGGTTACGGCCAGAGCCAAATTTGGCCAGAAGCCAAAAGAGTTACCCAAATGGGTTACGGCCAGAGCCATATTCGGCCAGAAGCCAAAAGAGTTACGCAAATGGGTCACGGCCAGAGCCAAATTCGGCCAAAAGCCAAAAGAGTTACCCAAATGGGTTACGGCCAGAGCCAAATCAGGCCAAAAGCCAAATGACTTACCCAAATGGGTCACGGCCAGAGCCAAACCATGCCAGAAGCCAAATGACTTACCCAAATGGGTCACGGCTAGAGCCAAATTTGGACAGAAGCCAAAAGAGTTACCCAAATGGGTCACGACCAGAGCCCAATTCGGCCAAAAGCCAAAAGAGTTACCCAAATGGGTTACGACCAGAGCCAAATTTGGCCAGAAGCCAAATGACTTACCCAAATGGGTTACGACCAGAGCCAAATCAGGCCAGAAGCCAAAAGAGTTACCCAAATGGGTTACGGCCAGAACCAAATCAGGCCAGAAGCCAAATGACTTACCCAAATGGGTTATGGCCAGAGCCAAATCAGGCCAGAAGCTAAAAGAGTTACCCAAATGGGTTACTGCCAGAGTGAAATCAGGCCAGAAGCCAAAAGAGTTACCCAAAAGAGTTAAGGCCAGAGCCAAAGCAGGCCAGAAGACATAAACTTACCCAAGACGGTTAAGGCCAGTCCCAAAATCAGGCCAGAAGCCATGATACTTACCCAAAGAAGGTCATATGATGAATGCCCATGAGGGCTATATGTCAATTTGGGTCAACTCCTGCCAAGGATATATTCAAATGGAGAAAAAGGACCATATGTCGATAACAACTCTGGAGATATTTTATTTGAAGCCTATGCACGATTCTACAAATCCCACATAGCCTCAGGGACTAATGTTGGGGATGTGACCCCAGGTACCCCAGAGTTGAGGAATAGAAAGACCTCTATAATGTATGGGACGATTTATATGAAGTACATATGAAGAGAAAAGACATGAATATCTAAGGAATTAACAAAAAGCTAAAAAGAAAAAGGAAACAAGCTGTCCAGGCTGAATTATGGCTAAATGCGGCCTCAAGGTGCACCCCCTGGGCCGAGTTCGACCTGCAGGAGCCAGATTACCAGGTTACCCGGCTAGGCCAGATTGCCCAGCCGGCCCACCACACGCCTCCTCGCTAGTTCGCCCCTCTTTGCCGCTTCATCGACAAACCCTGATGGGCCGGAGTGAGGCGCAATCGGCCCACCACGGGATCAAGCCACCCAGCGCCACGGCAGGTCGCCACCTCCACGTCGCCTCGCCCGGGTGGGCCGGAGTGAGGCGCACTCGGCCCACCACGGGGTTTCCTCACCATCGCCCCTGCGCTGCAACTCCGGGCGGGCCGACTTCCTCTTCACCTCGGCCGACCCACCACGGGTCTCCCTAGGCCGGATTAGCTCCAGACCCGGCTGGGCCCTCAAAATCACCCCTGCCTGGGCAGGATTCCCTCATACTTCGGCTAAATGAAAGATAACTCGGCCAAGGCACTGTTCACCGCCCGAGCCGGCCCTATTTCTCCCTCGGGCCAAGTTATTTTTCCCCTTGGCCGAATTTCACTTCCCCAGGCCGAATTATTTCGTCCCGAATGTCAATTTGCTCATACTTGGATCCACCATCGATCCCTACATCGACACGCTACCAAGTCAAGTCAAGCCTACGTCAGGTGCCAGTCTTGGGACGCCCCTGGCTCAGACTGGCCCCTTTGGTCCAAGATGCTAAGGAATATGCTGGGCATCTTGGGGGATGCTAGGGAATATGTCGAGCATCTCCTAAAGATGCCAAGGAATATGCCGAAGGGATAAGACCGATGACTCATTAAAGGACAAGATGACTAGGCAAGCCCCCACTAGACAGCTCATAGGAGTACTTGTGATGACATACCTTGTCCCCTAGGCTCCCCTTTATAAGGAGCACCAGGGGTAACGTAATAGGGGAGGCCCCCTGAAGGGCTCCTCTCCCTCTACTCACTAGGAGCATGGTTTCTTCTTCCTCTGATCTCTCCATGAGAGGCATAAGAGTAGAGCTCAAGGAGCACCATTGTAGCCACAAGCATGGAAAGATATATGAGATTAGATGCAGGAGTAGAGGTGTTATCTCATTAGGAGAGCCTCAAACCTGGGTATATCATGTCTCTCTGAGTTCTTCCATGTGAGGTCTTCACTTACTCATCCCTCCCCGGATTCCTCCATCGTCAATTGACCCCATCTTTAGCCTATCCATGGCATCTGCTGTGCGACCACCACGACAGTTGGCGCCCACCGTGGGGCTGATAAGAGGCGCTGGTTGGGTTACCATCCGGACAGGAACGTCTTCATCAAGCTCTGCTTCACCATCGATCAAAGGTGTCTGCATCCTCTTCCTCAACGTACAGAGAGCAGGGGAGTTGGCATCCAAGCCTCCCTTGTTGATGTGATTCAACCTCTTCACCAACAGTACAGTAAGTGTTAGCTGACCCATTGGGTGTGACTCAACTAGATAACTCAACCTCCTCACCAAAGATGCAGTGAGTAATGAGTAACTCAACCAACATGCATGTGAGATACCCCTGAATGTCACTCGGGGACTATCACCCTCAATCACCTACCTGTTCACCCTAGGGATGAGATAACTCAACCCAGGGACTAGCATGCATTCCATTTGAGTCACCTAAGGGTAGAAAAAGTATCTCGGGGACTCGGTGTCTCCGTGTAAAGAACAGTAACTCAGAAAAGACTTAAGATATGCCATGATCTCGTACGTATCCACTGCCTTGTGTCTTAAAGCTACCTTGGATGAAAAAGTAACTCACCAAGTCATTGAGGCTCATTATAACTTGGATTTAACTCAGCTCACCTAGTTACCTAGTATCTAGGAGTGTACTTTAGCTTGCCTAGTTATCGTGTAACTCAGATTTGACTCACTCAGCCGGATTACTTGGTAACTCAGATTTAACACGGATTGGTGTTTTTGGCTTCCTAGGTCATCCGTAATTCGGATTGGTATTTGCTTCGCCTTGCCTAGTTACATGGCAACACGAATTTTATCTAGGTTTTCCTAATTACATGATTTCTAGTTGCAAGGTAACTCGGATTTACCTCAGTTTCCCTAGTTACATGGGTAATTCGGATTTGTTTCAAATTCCTAGTTACATGGTAACTCGGATTTTACTTCAGTTTGCCTAATTATAGGGTAATTCGGACTTTACTTCAGTTTGCCTAATTATAGGGTAATTCGGATTTGCTTCAATTTCCTAGTTACAGGGTAACTCGGATTTTAGTTCAGCTGGCCGGGTTACATGGTAACTCGGATTTTAGTTCAGCTGGCCAGGTTACATGGTAACTCGGATTTTAACTCAGCTTACTAGGTTATCTTATACCTCGAATCAGTTTGTTCCATATCTTGGATGACATTTGACCGCATATCAATAATTCATCATATCGAATCTCGGATCTATATCTCGGATCCATATCTATAGAAGTATGCCACGATATCACGAAATCGTATCATAACTCCAAATCATATCTCGGATCAGTAATTCAGATCCAAGTCTATCGCGGTTTGCCAGCCAATTGTAAGGCCACATTGTATCTCAGCAGCAGTAACTCGGATTGTGAGTCAAGTGAGTCAAAACAGAGACTCATGTCAATGTTAAGTCATATAACTCAACAAGTATAACCTGGATGAGATAACTCAGCTTATAATCCATAAGGCCAGAGCCAAATTCGGCTAGAAGCCAAAAGAGTTACCCAAATGGGTTACGACCAGAGCCAAATCAGGCCAGAAGCCAAATGACTTACCCAAAAGGGTTACAGCCAGAGCCAAATTCGGCCAGAAGCCAAAAGAGTTACCCAAATGGGTCATGGCCAGAGCCAAATTCAGCCAGAAGCCAAAAGAGTTACCCAAATGGGTTACGGCCAGAGCCAAATTCGGCCAGAAGCCAAAAGAGTTACCCAAATGGGTCATGGCCAGAGCCAAATTTGGCCAGAACCCAAAAGAGTTACCCAAATGGATTATGGCCAGAGCCAAATCAGGCCAAAAGCCAAATGACTTACCCAAATGGGTCACGGCTAGAACCAAATTCGGCCAGCAGCCAAAAGAGTTACCCAAATGGGTTACGGCCAGAGCCAAATCAGGCCAGAAGCCAAATGACTTACCCAAATGGGTCACGGCCAGAGCCAAATTCGGCCAGAAGCCAAAAGAGTTACCCAAATGGGTCACGGCTAGAGCCAAATTCGGCCAGAAGGCAAAAGAGTTACCCAAATGGGTCGCGGCCAGAGCCAAATTTGGCCAGAAGCCAAATGACTTACCCAAATGGGTTACGGCCAGAGCCAAATCAGGCCAGAAGCCAAAAGAGTTACCCAAATGGGTTACGGCCAGACCCAAATCAGGCCAGAAGCCAAATGACTTACCCAAATGGGTTACGGCCAGAACCAAATCAGGCCACAAGCCAAAAGAGTTACCCAAATGGGTTACGGCTAGAGTTAAATCAGGCCAGAAGCCAAAAGAGTTACCCAAAAGAGTAAAGGCCAGAGCCAAAGCAGGCCAGAAGCCATAAACTTACCCAAGACGGTTAAGGCCAGACCCAAATCAGGCCAGAAGCCAAGATACTTACCCAAAGAAGGCCATATGATGAATGCCCATGAGGGCTATATGTCAATTTGGGTCAACTCGTGCCAAGGATATATTCAAATGGAGAAAAAGGACCATATGTCGATAACAACTCTGGAGATATTTTATTTGAAGCCTATGCATGATTCTACAAATCCCACATAGCCCCGGGGACTAATCTTGGGGATGTGACCCCAGGTACCCCAGAGTTGAGGAATAGAAAGACTTCTATAATGTATGGGACGATTTATATGAAGTACATATGAAGAGAAAAGACATGAATATATAAGGAATTAACAAAAAGCTGAAAAGAAAAAGGAAACGTCCAGGCCAAATTATGGCTAAATTCGGCATCAAGGCGCACCTCCTAGGCCGAGTTCGGCCTGCAGGAGCCGGATTACCAGGTTACCCGGCCGGGCCGGATTGCCCAGCCGACCCACCACACGCCTCCTCGCCAGTTTGCCCCTCTTCACCGCTTCATCGACAAACCCGAATGGGCCGGAGTGAGGCGCACTCGGCCCACCACGGGATCGAGCCACCCAGCGCCACGGCAGGTTGCCACCTCCACGTCGCCTCGCCTGGGTGGGCCGGAGTGAGGCGCACTCGGCCCACCACGGGGTTTCCTCACCATCTCCCCTGCGCTGCAGCTCCAGAAGGGCCAGCTTCCCCTTCACCTCGACTGGCCCACCACGGATCTCCCTAGGCCGGATTAGCTCCAGACCCGGCTAGGCCCTCAAAATCACCCCTGCCTGGGTCGGATTCGCTCATACTTCGGCTAAATGAAAGATAACTTAGCCAGGGCACTGTTCACCGCCCGAGTGGGCCCCATTTCTCCCCCGGGCCGAGTTTATTTTCCCCCTTGGCCGAATTTCAATTCCCCGGGTTGAACTATTTCTTCTCTGATGTCACTTTGCTCATACTTGGACCCACCATCGATCCCTACATCGACACGCTACCAAGTCAAGTCAAGCCTACGTCAGGTGCCAGTCTTGGGACGCCCCTGGCTCAGACTGGCCCCTTTGATCCAAGATGCCAAGGAATATGCTGGGCATCTTGGGGGATGCTAGGGAATATGCCGAGCATCTCCTAAAGATGCCAAGGAATATGCCGAAGGGATAAGACCGGTGACTCATTAAAGGACAAGTTGACTAGGCAAGCCCCCACTAGACAGCTCATAGGAGTACTTGTGATGACATACCTTGTCCCCTAGGCTCCCCTTTATAAGGAGAACCAGGGGTAACGTTACAGGGAGGCCCCCTGAAGGGCTCCTCTCCCTCTGCTGACTAGGAGCATGGTTTCTTCTTCCTCTGCTCTCTCCATGAGAGGCATAAGAGTACAGCTCAAGGAGCACCATTGTAGCCACAAGCATGGCAAGATATATGAGATTAGATGCAGGAGTAGAGGTGTTATCTCATTAGGAGAGGCTCGAACCTGGGTATATCGTGTCTCTCTGAGTTCTTCCGTGTGAGGTCTTCACTTCATCATCCCTCCCCAGATTTTTCCATCGTCCATTGGCCCCATCTTTAGCCTATCCATGGCAACTGACGTGCGACCACCACGACAGATATCTCAAAGCGGTCAGTCATGAGCTCAACAAAATCCTCATTAAAATCTTTGTTAGTAGACCCAAATATAATATCATCAACATAGATTTGGCAAATGAACAAGTTTTCTCCAAGTTCATTAGTAAAAAGAGTGGGATCAATGGGGCCTACTTAGAAACCACGGTCTAAGAAAAGCTCTCTAAGGCACTCATACCATGCATAAGGGGCTTGTTTGAGACCATATAGTGCCTTATCGAGTTTGTAGACATGTTCCGGGAAGAGGGCATCCTAAAAGCCCAGAGGTTGCTTGACATACACCAATTCCTTTAAGGGACCATTAATAAAAGCACTCTTGACATCCATTTGTTGCAATTTAAAGTTATGATGCGTAGAAAAGGCAAGAAGCATGTGAATGCATCCTAGTCGAGCAACGGAGCATAAGTTTCACCATAGTCTATGCCCTCAACTTGAGAGTATCCTTGGGCAACTAACCTTGCTTTGTTGCGGACGACTATACCATTGGCATCCCTCTTGTTCTTGAAGATCCACTTGGTCCCAATCACATTTTGACAATAGTTTGGTCTCTTCACAAGTGTGCACACCTTGTTCCTCTTGAAGTTGTGGAGTTCTTCATTCATAGCATTAAGCCAATCATCATCTTCAAGAACTTCAAAGACCTTCTGGGGCTCAACATGAGAAATAAAAGCATGATGTGAACTAAAAGAGGTTAGTTGTCTCCTAGTAGTGGAGCCCCTATTGAAATCTCCATAAACATTATCAAGGATATGGCCATCTTTGATGAGCTTGGAGAGACAGTATGCTTGACGGTGGGCTTGGGTCTCAAGACGAGATTCTTGAGAAACCACTTGGTTATCACCACGGTTTGAGTCCCCGCCTTGACTATATGCACAAACTTGATCACTATCTTCATCAACATCAACCGTAGGAGAGTCATCATCATATGGTGGAGATACAATAGCTTGGCCTTGGTCATTGTTTGCTTGACCTTGATCATCATTGACTTGAGGAGCTTCAATATCTTGGTGAGGTAGGGCTTGATTGACTTGAGGTAGACTTGAGCTTGGATATTCATGGACATGAAGATCTTGAGAAGAGCTTGGAGAACCTTGAGAAGCAATAAGTTGACCTTGAGGTGCAAGATGGTCTTGTGAGAGTGAAGGCTCCACTTGAGTGGAGCTTCGTCCTTCTCTTTTGGCCATAAGGGGATCCTTAATGGGGTGGAAGAATCCCACACCCATTCTTCTTATGGCTTGGGGAGGAATTTCATCACTTGGATCACAAACACCATCTTGCCTCGCAAGAAACTCATGATCTTCATCAAACTCGACATTGCTAGATTCTTCAACTCTTCCTGATGCTTTGTTGTAGACTCTATAGGCACGGGATTGATTTTAGTACCCAATGAAGATCCCTTCTTGATCCCTAGACTCAAACTTTGACAAGCGGACACCTTTCTTGAGAATGAAACATCTACAACCAAACATCGGGAAGTACTTGACATTTGGCTTGTGCCCGGTGAGAAGCTCATATGGAGTCATGTTCTTCTACTTGCATAGGTAGAGGCAATTGGTTGCATGGCAAGCGGTTGATATGGCTTCAGCCCAAAAGTTATATGGACACTTGAATTTCGCCAACGTGGTCCAGGCTGCATCCATCAAAGTATGATTCTTTCTTTCAGAAACACCATTTTATTGAGGTTTTTAAGGAGTTGAATATTGATGCTTCATCCCCTCATCACTAAGAAACTCATCCAACATGTAGTTCTTGAACTCGGTGCCATTGTCACTTCGAATGGTGAGGATGGTAGCATTGTGTTTCCGTTGAACTTGATTGGCAAAGTCGATGATGGTTTGTTGAGTTTTGCTTTTGAACTTGAAGAAGTAGACGCAAGTATATCTTGAGAAGTCATCAAAAATCACAAAAAATACTTCTTCCCCAAGACTATCATGAGAGGGAGGCCCAAAGAGATCCATGTGAAGAAGCTCCAAGCACCATTCGGTGGTAATTTGATTGAGGATCTTGCGAGGCTTCTCAAGCATCTTACCTTCAATACAAGCCTTGCACACACGATATCTGGCAAAGGAAATGTCTTTTAGTCCAAGGATGTAGACCCCGTGTAGAGACTTTGAAAAGCCTTCATGTTTACATGGGCTAGGCGGCAATGCCACAACCAGCCCACATCGTATTTTGCATAGAGACATATAGCATGTGTAGAGGGCTTTCTGGAGAAATCCACCACATACAAGTCATGCTCTACGTATCCAACGAAAGCCACCATGAGATACTTGCTCCACATGAGTGTAGGGGTTCCGTGTATGAAAACAATAAATTTTTACCCTACGCCCCTGAACCCCTGATGTTGCCAGGACCTATCTATTAGTAATGCATTAATGGGAGGGGCTTTTCGCGAACTTACCCTTGAAGACCGAAAAGCGTTGTCAATGCTCATGAGAGCGTGGTTGATGTAGATGAGCCGAAGCCGACCTCAAGGTCGTGATGAAGTCCTTGCGCTCCTGCGGTTCCAACGACTTGAGTGCCTCAAGTGTGACACCTCGCGGGGAGTTACACACGTCCGGTGCCTGACGATGGCTCCCGCTTCCCTGATCTAGCAGCAGTTGCGGAAGTAGAGCTCCTGGATCCGAATCCCGTAGCACGACGGCGCTCCGCGGTGAAGATGTCTCTCGTCCGCGCAGTCTGAACTTGGGACCACGGTCACGAGAGAGAGAGAGAGAGAGAGAGAGAGAGAGACAGAGACAGAGAGAGAGAGAGAGAGAGAATATCAGTTGGAGGTCTCCCCAAAAGTGAGGAAACCTTTATTGAATATTGTGTGTATTTATCTGGCCAAATACCCCCACTATATATAGGGGTATTGGGAGGTACTACCTCCCTCAAAGTCCCGGGGTGGGACTAAAGGAGAGGAGAGGTGGAGGGGGTGGCGCCGCCGGCCACCCCATGGGCCCCACGCGGGGGGGGCGGGGGGGGGGGGGGGGCTGGCCCACTATGGCGCCGGCCACCCCCTTTGCCCTTCTTCCTCTTGCCTTTCCCTAATGGGCCCTCTTCCCTTTAGAATTGGCCCATTAAGCCTTTTGACCTTTAAATTGATTTTCTCTTTTATTAAATAATTATGAATAAATGATTAAATCAATATTTAACATTCATTCACATATTATTCAATCTCCGTGGCTATGGATCACCTTCCACATCCACTCTGGACATCCTCCGGACTTACCGAAACCCTTCCGGTTTTCTCTCTACTATTCTTCGGCGATTTTTCCGATCCTATAAACACTCTCTAAGCATCATCAAACCCTTAAGCGTGATACCTACGGTTCGGGAACACTCTAGACATGGTCGGTACACTCCCAGACCAATTGTCTATAGAGGGACCTGGATGGCCATGTGACTCCTGTGTGTTCCATGAAGATCTTTCGTCGTTTGAACCGGGATGGTCGTGTCTTATTCCGTTTGTCTCTCGATACTTACGTTGCCCAAGATCTGATCAATGACATCACCATGTTATGTTCAATCTCGTTACTAAAAAATGCTACTTGACTCGTTCCGACAAGTGATATCCCTGTGACAAATCACACGATGCGCAGCTATTGGATATAACTTCTCCGAATGGGCCCTTAAGTATCTTTTCATCACGTGGACAGACAAATTCCGCTCTTGACATATATTGCCTCTATGGTTCCTCCGAGTACCTGAACACACCTTTATAATCACTGTATTACCAAGTGACGCTTGATGCTATCTAAGCACTCTCGGGAGACAGTGATTGATATATCCTCATGGTCTAAGGAATAGTCTATGAGGATCCATTATAATCATCGTAACTTGAACTTCGTGACATGATTGGCTCATGATGTTTAGGTTGGGTATTGGTTCATCATCTCATTCTCAAAATGAGTTGACTCCATTTCCAACTGGCATAAATGCCACATGATCAGGAAACTTGATCATCTATTGACCAATGAACCAGTGACTAGAGTTTCACTGGGAACCCCTGGTTGTTTATATATCACACGTGTATTAATGTTTCCACTCAAGACAGTTATAGCATGATATAAAATTTAATCATAAACTTTATGAAATATGATAATAGTCCTTATTACTATTTGTCTCTAGGGCATATTTCCAACAGTCTGCCACTTGCACTAGAGTACAAATAAACTAGATGCATTTGTTCTTAATTATTGGCACCATATATCCGGTACCCTAAACATGCTTGCTCATGGAAGAGGTTGAGTCTTGGGTCTATACTTACTAATGTCACCTTGATTGACATTAATACTTTATCATCACATGATAACATCTGTGTGTATGCATCAACCTTGAGGGCTTTCTCATGGGCTTTCTCATGATAACATCTGTGTGTATGGCAGCAGAACGAGGCCGGATTCCAGGAGCCTATAGTGACTTTAGATCAACCTTGAGGGCTTTCTCATGGGCACTATGTCCTGGGACACATGATTCTACGTTAAAAGCGAACTAGCCCCACCATAACATTATACAACACTTTAGATGGTACCCTCATCGATTATTATAAATGTAGTCATCAAAACACGAGTGCACTCTATGCAACTTTCGATGTTTTGTTCACCTCGCTTCCTACTTGACTTTAGTCGGTATATACAGGAGTTTCCAACATATTCCCTTACAACATAACCCTTTATGATTTAAGATATGTCATCCCTTATGGATTTGGAAAACATGTCTATAGTTCTCTATTAGACACTGCGGACAAACTTAGATCAACGTTCAGTGATTCAAACTTAAATCACTTTTCAAACATTTATTCTTGGATCATATATTATGTTAAGTTACTATCATGGTTTTCTAAGATAGAACCTATGTCTCAACATAGTGGATGATAATCATCCTATTCTTTCTTTCAACCATTGATGTTAAACTTAATACTATTCCTAACTTGAGTTATTAAGGACCAGTTCCCTAATCAACTTCTATTCTGAAAACCATTTTCAGAATCCCTTAAGGAATACTACATAATATCATAATACACTTATTATCAACTTCTACACCTTATAAATCATTATTTATCGGTACTTGCGCTTTTATTCTTAACAGACTTAAGAATCACTCTATAAGCCCCCACTCAAAATATGTTACTGACATATTTGGGTCTGAGTCACTACTCTTACTCAAACTATGTTCCTACATATTTGAATTTGAGACTTATATTGCTCCCACTCAAAAATATGTCATTGACATATTTTTTTAGGAATACTTTCATAGCTCCCACTCAATTTCATGCAAATTCATATCCACTCACTATTTTGAATGATTTCAAAATCCTTTGATCAAATATCAAACTTGGAGATTCACTATGAGATACTAGTACCTTTACTAGTTTTAAATTCACTAGACATTCAACACACTTAAATCAAATTCATTTGAATTTGTCCAATACTTGACAAATTGTGCTTTTGTCATTCACCCCTTTTTCCACTATGGCTTTGCAATCATTTGGGAAAATTCCAAGTAACTCTTTTACTTGTGAGATTCAATAATGAATTGCTTTCTAATCTTAAGGGAATTTGCTTCTAGGATTTCTCATAATTTTAGTTTACAATTATTTGCTTACTAGTTCGTAGGCATGTCATATTTTGGTAATCTTGACAAATGATTCACAAATGTCTCCATAAAGATATGGGCTACATTTTGAATCCTACATTATGTAGTGAAAACACCAGCGGGGAAAACACAATGATCATTATCATTGATTCTTTCCTTTGTGAAGAGTATCGTTCAGGAACGTTTTTCGTTGAGCTTCTCAACACTCTGATGCAGGGTTTTGAATCCTCATCATGTTTTTCACTATCTTCCATTTGTTCCATAATCGAGAAATATCACTGAATGCGAACTTTCTCGAGAATGTACCAAAATCCAAGCAATATAAATTTTGCTTCTCTTTTGGTTTCAGCTATGGATTTCGTATTCAAAGTTTCCAATGAATACTCTACAAGAACTTAGTCGCTATTGTTTTGGTTATATCGCAAAACTCCAAAACTTTTACGACGATACATACTAGATATGGAGCCGCTTCACGAATTCACATGGTTCACTATATATTCTAATTAAGCACTAACTATTTCTAACTAATGGTCTCTATATCTACACTACAACGATTTACTTGGCGCCATCTATTCACTCACTTTAATATCTAATATCATATCGTTAGAGCCGGATCTGAAATTTTTCTCTGCTTTTTTTTCAGCCGATTTTCTCTTAACCGGACTAGTATATCCGGATTTTTTCTTCTCACTTTTTTCTCTTTCTTTTTTCCTCTTATTTTTTCTCCAACCGACTACCAGCAGTCGGGCCCTCTCCTTTGTTTTTTCTTTTTTCTTTTAACTTTTCAACCGGACAACAACCAACCGTCCGTTCCTTTCCTATATCTTTTTTCTCTTGTGTTTGCTGACAATACGCACATACGCGTGCCTAGGAGGCCAGCAGGCATGCGCATACACGCGCGCCTAGGAGGCCAACCAGCATGCGCGGCGAGCTGAGGCGCAAGAGCGTATAGGGGCGGCTCATGCGGAGGAGCCGGAAGCGCGCGGCGGCACGAGTCGGCCGGCCAGAGGAGACGCAGGCGCGCAGACGGATGCGCTGGAGCTGGACATGCGGCCGCGGCAGGCCGGAGGAGACACGAACCGGCAGGGGAGAATGCAGCGATGCCGCAGCCGGACGAGTACGTGTGAGCGCGTAGCAAGTAGTTGGATCGAGCTGCAGAGTCGATATTGGCGTGATTTCATGTGCATGTCGCTACATGGATTTTGTGGCCATATGCCCACGCGAGCTCGTACGCATGTACCTATTTGTACGTGGCAGCTGCTTGCGTGCCTGCCTGCCTGCTATGCTGCTTGCTCGCGCCGGCGAGCGCTGCTACTGCTGCTTGCCGATACTCGCGGCCCGCGCGCGCTGCTGGCTCGCTGTGTGCGAGGAGTCGGGGCAGTTGCCGGGCTCGTGGGTGGAGGCGCGGCTGCAGGACTGTCGCGGGCGACGGACGTGCAGCGGCGGGTGGAGCCAGCGCGCACGGGCGTGCATGAACACGGGCTTGCGAGGGAGATGCCGTAGGGGCGCGACAGGGAGTCGGCCCGAGGCGCATGCGAGGGGGATGGACACCGGCGACGGCGAGCCCCCGGGCCTCCCGGGCGAGGACGGCACGGCTCATGGGGTCAGAGGAGACGCGGCCGCGAGCACGAGCGTGCTAGGAGGGGCATGAGGCACACGCGGACATGCGAACGTGCGGCCGAGCCACCGTAGTTGAGGATGGAGACGACGGCGCGGCCGCAGCGGCGAGCCCCCGAGCCTTATGGCGACGGCGTCGGCCGCGGTGGCGAGCCCCCGAGAAACTTGACGGAGTGGCGTCGGTGACGACGGCACGGATTCGGCGAGCCCCCGAGCAACTCGAGAAGGCGTCAGTGCCGATGACGATGAAGAAAATCGGTCCCGTACGGAACGGAGCTCCGGTCGAAGCCATCTGCCCTACGGTGGGCGCCAACTATCCTTGTATGAGAAACGGCAGTACCTAAACAGGTTAGATAGAGGTGCGGGGACTAGCAGGGAAGCTATCGACGGCATCCGCATGCGGGATTGGATACAAGCAAGTGTAGCTGGACATAGGAAGTACCCAGGTTCAGAGCCCTCGTGATGAGGTAAAACTCCTACTCCTGCCAATCTGACTATGAGCGATATACGGGCTACAAGTGCTCCTTGAGTTGTGTTTTTTAGCTACTACCTTAAATGTACTGAGACCAACCCTTTCTACTGAGGCCTTGCCTCTCCTTATATAGGAGGAGAGGCAACGGTCTCACTGGCCAGTCCGGCTGGCAGGCCCCATAGGTGGGTCCCAGCCGGCTGGTCATCTATAGTACCCAGTACAACTATGTCCCATCAAAGTACGGGCGATATGGTGATCGTGGGTACAGTGAACGCCGTGCGAGCCTGTCGTCAGCATCAGGCCACTATTTCCGTGTCACCCCGCAAAGTCTTCGGTATGGCCAAGTAGTTGCCAGTCTTGTCATCGTACCAGGGCGTACCGCGCACTGTGCTGCACGTCGCCCTGTCCTACTGATTGGTTCCGACTACGCTGCTGTAGCCAGCTGCTTCTCGCCGTTCCGGCTATCCTGAGGTAGCTGGCTTGACTTGCTCCTGTCCGGCTACTTGCCGCCAGCCGGGCGTGATCCGACTGCCATGGTTCTTGCCTGGTTGGGGTATCCGGAGGTCATCACCCCGACATGTGACAAGTAATCAAATGACTTTCACATATTATCATATAACTTTGAATTCAAACAATGGTTTCATTCATTAATGAATATATCATTATGTTGGCTATTTAAGGCATTTCAATATTTTACAAATGTTCATGTATTATCAGTTAGTTTTAAACAACAAGGATAATTCACATATGATCGAACAAGATATTAACACGAATAGAGATCATTCATAAAAGTGGAACAACTGTTTGTTACAAACTGATATGAATAACCGTCTCACAAAGTGTGAGATACACTAAAGAAGTTCACAATCGTTTGATTACAATAATCATCCTAAAACGTAAACTAAATAATAAATATCGTGGGAGAGTGTTATTGGCCATCATCATCATGCTTTCCATCAACACGCAACGTCACCTCCTCTCCAGCAAGCACCTCTATGCAGAAGGACCCATTTTCAGTAAAACAGATTAAGTATCAAATATACTTAACACTGCAAATATGTTTGCAAGATTATAAAATTTATAAAATTGTATATCAAATATATACCTTTGTCATAGATTACCTCAGCGACAGCCGGTTTAACCATCACGTCTTTGAAATGCGATATGAACTCGTGGAAATCCTGTGTTTCCACGTCGCCTCTCATAATGCAAGTCCTTACTTGTGCTTGGTAGCTTGGTGGCAGCGACCATAGCACAATGCCTATTGCAAAAGAGCTTGCGAACCAGTTGTCCAGGAAGTATGCCAGACTCATGTATGCATCATATATGCTCAACAAGTGATCGTCCAGTGAGGAGCCCCCTCCATCTTTATGGAGAGGAAATCCCCCATCAGCTCATACTCCCATATGCGCACTTGTTCCATGAAATGTGATCTCAGATGTGCCATAACCGTTCGGGAATTAAGACTTCCCACAATCGGCCATAGCCCATCTTCCATCCCGAGGCGCATCATTACTGATATGAATGTGGCCATCACACGACGACGGTAATAGCGGTCTTCCCGCTGCTCTAGGGTCTCGTAGAAATAGGGCTGCTCCAAATCCATCTTGTTGAGTATGTAGTCGACCACGTTATTCTCTCTAAGGAGAACATGGAGACATGCAACCCATATAGAGAGGTCTGATCCATCTAGCCTGAGTTTCTCTCCTTCTAACCAACCAATCATCAACAGGAAAAGTTGCATTGGGGAGAACCTTTTCTACATTTATAATTGCAAAAGGAGTTTAGACTAAGTTTATAATTAAATGAGTTAATAATAACTCCACTCAGAAACACCTATCCCCTGAAGGGTTCCTAGTGATAACACAACCCCTTTTCCCCACATATCCCCCGATCATCACGTCCATCAATGTGGGTTCTAGGGTGGACGCTAAACGTCGGTCACATTATTCATGCGTCTCGTGCTCGATCTTTCGACCATCCGTGTTCTGAGGCCACGTCTCTGTAACGCGCTAGGCTCACCAACTCAACCTTAGTGTATTCGATGTGCAACATGGCTTGCACCCACTATATGCGAACATAGACATGTCTGACACCCGATCATCACGGCCTGCCTCATACCGAAGAACTTTCTTGGTGGTGCACACTAAGAGGGAACACAATCATTGGTAATTTTAACAGGGATCATCTAATTAGGCTACTGTCGAGTATCTAATACTATCACACAATAAGATATACAAACAATAACATTGAATGTAAATGCGATGTGATATGGTCCTTCACGTCATGATCTCCATCCGTCGTCACCAGATTCCGGCACCAGGGTTCCGGCGCCGTAGACACTAGGATACCGGTGTCTTTCCGGCGTGGTAGTCCGTCACCTCCGTGACTATCTACTACTACGCAACATAAGGTAATCACTTTACCCATATCAGAAAGCAATGCCCCCTGCAAAACAAAGTTAGACGCCTCTACTTTATCTTTGCATGTTTTACGTGGCTGAATGGGCTTTCGCACAAGAACCGTTCTTACCTACGAACTATCACCACAACGCTGATCAAGTAGTTGTCTATACTACACCCCTTTCGGGGCCCTCCATTGCAAATGGCATACCAACTAATGCGAGAGAGACAGACACCCCCCAAAGCCACTTTATACGGTACAAGCCGTATGTCAAGCATGGACCAGTCTCGCGAATGAACGTGTAAAGTCGGATGGGGGCTGCTTCATCAAGCATTACTACGATATACACAAGTACACGTGGGAGGGTAACAAATAAAAGATAAACGCCCACACGCTACATCGCGTGTGTTCTACCCGTACTAGCATTACTACACATAGATCTAGCTCTGATACCATTGTAGGGTTTCCGCGTATGAAAACAATAAATTTTTACCCTACGCTCCTGAACCCCTGATGTTGCGAGGACCTATCTATTAGTAATGCAGTAACGGGAGGGGATTTTCGCGAACTTACCCTTGAAGACCGAAAAGTGTTATCAATGCTCAGGAGAGCGTGGTTGATGTAGACGAGCCGAAGCCGACCTCAAGGTCGTGATGAAGTCCTTGCGCTCCTGCGGCTCCAATGACTTGAGTGCCTCAAGTGTGACACCTCGCGGGGAGTTACACACATCCGGTGCCTGGCGATGACTCCCTGTAGCATCCCAATTGTCTAACAATTGCAATGCTACTAGCGTAGTCTATATATGCTACCTTTTTATATATAATTGTTGCATCATCATTATATCATGCTCATGTCATCATGCCTCCTTGCATTTGAGCATCATATAAAACCCTTTTTGTTTTGGTTCTTCTCTCATATGCATTATTAATTGTATTTGCCTCTTGATATTGTATTTGGTTATTGATATATTGTTTAATGCCCAAGTTGAGTTGGGGGCATATCTTTTATTCAACTCCATCACCTTTCCTTGTCACCACCTTATAATTCCACCATCCAACTAAATATGAGCTTGGCACTTTATTTGGTTTTACCTCTAGCTCATGTGGGTTGGGATGGATCCAACTCTATCTTCACATGCTCTCATATATGCACAATATTGTTTTCACATTATTGGTTTATAAGAGCCACATGGCCACCTTTGCATGCCTTGTGAGTGGAACCCTTTTCTAGCTTCCATATGTGTTGTTTTGGGGATATTTCATGTTTGGATATTTTTGGGCTTACTAAATACCTAGTGGCACATACACACTAGCAAGTCCCATTTCTATTCAAATATGGTCATCTCCATCTATTCCACATGGGGCATCCTTTTAAATTCTTTTGCTTGGCTTATTCCATATTTCTGGGATGCATATGTATAAATGCCATGAATAATTATTTTGTTTTCACAAGATTAAAACATGGCATTTAATGCATTTGCATGGGCCATGCAACCATCACCACCTTTGGTCCTCCTTTGGTTTTATTTGTTTTTGAGTGGATCATCTTCTCTTCTCTCTCCTTCTCTCAATCTTTTCTATCTTGCTATGCTTCCTTGCCATGTGCATCAAGACCCTCACCCTCACCTTATCTCCTTCACATCATGCATGATCATGTGAGGTCATATCCTTAAAAACCCTATCTTATCTCTCCTTATCCATCACCATGTGTCCAATAAACACTTTCCTCTCCATCTCTTTTCCCCATCATGCTTGATCTTGTAGTTTATCTAAACCCTAAGCCCTCATCTCTCCTCTCTCTAACCGAGCCACCACCATGACCTACCCCATCTTCTTTCCCTCTCTACCATGCCGAGGTGCCCCTCTCCTCACCATGCAGGCCCCACCTGGCCACCCTGGCCCCACCTAGCTACCCCCATCCCCAGCAATAACCCTAACCCGAGCCTCCCCCTAACCAACCCTAGCTCCAGCCCGAGCTCCCTCTCTCCCTCCCTCTCTCTTTTCTCTCTCTGCCATGAGGGCCCCTCCAGCAGAGCCTCCCCACCGACCCTGCTGTCCCCACCTGGCAGTCTCTAGCCCCCATCTACCCTGCCCCTGCCCCTGCCCTGCCCGAGCCAGCTAGCGCACGTGAAGGAGGAGGAAAAAGGTGGCCGAAGCCACCTCTATCCCTAACCACTCCCCACGGCACCCCCTCTCCTCTCCCGTCCCTATCTACTCCCTCTCTCTCGCCTGCTGCCTCCCCCAGATCCACCCCAGGGCGCCTGCCGCTCCTCCCCTCCCTCTCCACAGACGCCCAACCTCTCTCGCCGGCCACCGCCAGCACCACGTCGCCCCCGTCGCTCCAGCCGGTGGACACGTCGTGGAGGTGATCGAGGAGACCGTGGAGTACCCCCTGCTTCACCCTGAACCGCACCAGCGAGGAGGAGAAGGCCACGCCTGCCGCTGTACGACGACGCCCGCGCAAACCCTAGCTCGCTGTCCTCCAGCTCTACCGCCGATCCACTGCACGCCTGCCCGATTCGAGCCTGCCATCGAGCCCGCGGTGAGCCTCTCTCCCTCTCCGACATAGTCCGCCTCGCCATCACCGTCTAGTGCCGCCATTCTTTCCGTCGAGCGTCGTCCGTGCGTCGGGCTCGCTGTTGCCTGCAGGGTTCCTGCGCCGCATAGAGCCTAATCTAGTCGCCCGCCGCTCCTCTGTCACCATCCCTTAGCCCGCCGCGCTGGCTCCGTCCCTCAGCGCGCACGCCCGCGACCAGGGATCGAGCCCCCGCCCCGCGCCGCGCACCGATCTCTCGTCAGAAACGGCGTAGAAGAAAAACAGTGTCGCGGCGCCTTTTGCAGAAAACCCCTCGTTGCTTTTTCGCTTCAACCCGCGGTATGCAGAGCCCCACCAGTCAGCCTCCCTGTCCTTTTTACAAAGAGCACCCCGCAGTATCTTAGCATTAACCCGTGGTCCGGTACCCCTCCTGCCAGCCACGTCTGTGTCACCCACTGTCACGTGGACCCCCGTGGCCGCTGGCCCCACCTGTCATTCGAAGAGGCTAGGTAAAGCCGCGGTGAGAAAACCTTTTCTGTGCGTGTGAGTCCCAGTCAGCCTGGCCCCACCTGTCACTGACTGTGGCTAGCTCTGGCTGAGTATAAAAAGATCTGCCTGTTTATCTGTTTAATAAAAATAATTCTAGAAAATGTTTAAATACAAATTTAAATCTGTTTCAAATAACTTTTCAAATATAATTCCAAATAATACATGTAATATATGTTTCTGAATCATAAAATTATGAGGAATTCAAATATGCCCTCCAAAATATATTGCAGACCTCCAAATTTTCCTTAATTACAAATAAAATGCCCTTTTCCTTAATTAATTAATAACTTTTGTTTTATAACTCCAAATTTGACAAATAATATGTCTAAATTGATCCGCTCGACGAGACCTTTCTGTTTATGCATTCCATGTTCTAAATTGCAGCATGCATCATATAAATATAAAGGATACAACAACTTATTTGAGTATAAAATATGATTAAAACTCCATAAAATGCTTTATTTCTTGTATTCCACACCTCACCCATGCCATGCTACTTTATTGCCATGCAAATTGTGCATCATTCATCATGGCATGATTGTTTGCTTGACGCATTTTATTCATATGCTTGTGCACTTTATTTATGTTGGCCCTTGTTTGTTTGGTTCTTCTTCGAATAGACGCTGAGCAGGGGATATATCAAGTTACCCAGGAGCACTACCCAGATCCTTCTCTTGCTTCAACTGAGCTGCCAGGCAAGCACTACCACATGCTTGCATACATACAGTACCTATTGCCTCTATCTTATTCTTGCATCATCGAGTCGCGATTGCATTAAATTGAATCCCAAGTACTGCATAGCATTTACTTTTAAACTCCACCGAAGCTTGTTCCTCCATCCCAGGAGCCATTACTACAGGAGTTGTTTGAGCCATGCGAGTCGTAGAACAGCATGTGTAGGGTATGTGAGTGTCTGATGGATAACGAGGTACCTATACAACTTAACCTGAGTAGTAATGGGATAACTAATGAAAGTGGCACCGGTGAGCAATATCTGCTATTTGGTTTTACATGCTCACTTGTGTCCCGTAGGACCCCGAGTACTTGATTCCTATTCCTTGAATATTTGCGCTATCCACATCCGGGAGGCCTATGGACCCCCCTGAGCCAGAGCTTGATTCATACTTATTTCTTGGGGCCACAATTAGTTTGGGGCTTTATTACTATCATGTACTTATGCCATGTTTTATTGCTTAATTTAAGATTGTGCGCCGATGCACCTGTACTGTTTAGGTCCGTGACACGTTTTCGCTGTCTCGACAAGCCCAGTCACATTTTCGGGTTCCTAGTCGTTTACAGCCGTCCACACAAACCTTGAGTCCGTTTCGGAGTCGGCCAACTTCGTCGCGGGTAGCTTAATGGGGTGGCCCCCTGAAATATTTCTGAATCCTGTGATCGCTTTGTCGTGACTGCCTCGTTGGGTTTTGATTTGGTTTTTCCGAGGTTGATCGAGTGTGTGTTGCTATTTGTGCACCCCTGCAGGGTAAAACTTTCTGAAAGCCGTGTCCGCGGTTATGGACGACTTGGAGCACAGTTTCTCGATCATAGACAAGTATAACTAAAGTACCGCTTTTAACCTGACTAAGTACCTGACTAGTAAATAGTACAATTCTCATGGAATGGATAATAAAACTGCCAACGGATGGGGGTTGTTCGTCCGCTTTCTCGTTGGTAAGCGAGGAGGAGGATGGATCTGTTAATATTACCGTTATAACTGTTGTTATTATTTCACGGACATCCGTCTATCTTTGGTTAGGTGGATGGATAGCGAGTATCTATAGAATTGTTAGGTATTATCTTTTGCTGCAATTGCGTCACCCCAGGTTGTGTCCCCTTTAGAGGCATAAAGACTTGCTGAGTACCCCTAGGGTCTCACACGATAAATTGTTTGATTCAGATGAACAGGTAAGCTCGCAAGATGGATACTAGGTGGAGGAGACGGACGATGTTGGCAATGATCATTCGGTGTAGAGATTCCGGGAACGGGGATCCGTGAGATCTGTGGGCGGGATGTGTTTATTTATGGGGCATCTTATGCCGATTTGCTTCTTATCCGTACTCAGATCTTGTTTTCTGCTTCCGCCTGATACTCTGATATTTGATGTATGAGGAGATATCCTAAACTATTATATCTATCTAGGATATTTGGATCTTGCCATATGGCGTTGCAATATTTCTATTTCTTTTAGATGGAATGGCTCTGAGAACTATTGTATGGTGGCTTGCATACATACTCATTTGTGTATGTAGTTGATCCCTTCGCCTGCCGATTACGCCGCCCGTTCTTGTCCCGATGTTTGGTAATGGTTAGGACGGCCGAAAGGTCTACCTGTGAGTGGCATTTGGGCCCCACCGTACTATTTTAACCATTTCCGCTCGTCCAGGCTTGTAACTAGGAGCGTAATTCACCGAGGTAGTTACAATTGGTATCAGAGCCATCCCGCCCTTCAGGGTCTCAGCCAAATGGTCGTTGTCAGTCTAGCAAATATTTTTGGTAGTTATGTATATTAGGGAAAAACAAAACGCGAGAGTAGGACTGCTTCCACTTTTCTTCTTACCTACCCACCCACCCTTTTCTGGTAAGGAAGTGTAACGTTTTCAATCCTCTTCTTAAAATTCAAACTAGGATTCACGTGTTCTGGGTTTCCGTAGTACCATAGAAAGTGTGTGTGTGTGTGTGTGTAATTCCTTGTCTATCTGTTGCATCCAATTTGTTATCACAATCTGCCTTTGGTTATCAACTGTCGGTACATTCCATACTGACAGTCTTTTGGAAACCGGCGCGATCTATCTGACTCCTTGTTAGTCGGTGCCATCTTCTTAAGGGTGTCCTTCCTTCTAGCAACTCCACATTCTGTGAAACCATCAGTTGCTAATCTCTACCTGATAAGTGATTTTGCGCATCTATTGGTATTTTAATGCCGAAAAATGCAGAAAATTTTTCTTTGATACATCTGTGCTTCCACACTCCTTTTCAGTCGTGTGTGAAACATTATATATCTCCCTTTTATCAGCATGTCCATGCTAACTCATTCTTTTGTCACCGGCGCTTAATCCTAGAGTTTCTTTTCATCTCCGATTCTCTTGGGCTAATTACATAACATGTGTTGATCCGATGCTGGTGATTGTAATTTGGCTCTCGACATAGATATATGACACTTATCATGAGTGGAATATGGAAAATGCTATCAACGCTATCCTCCAAATGGTGACGGTTATCTCCTGTGATTTTGAGTACACCGTGATCATATCTATGCATATTCAAGCATCTTTGGAAAACCGGAGTTTCTCAAGGCACTACGGCGGTCTATCATCTGTCCATCATGCTGCACATCTTTTTGAACCCCATATCTGCACAATTCTCCTGGATACGAGGGAATTGCATCTTTTCGCTTCTGATAGCTTTGCTTAAGGTATGATCTATCATCGTTTCTTATCCAAGATCTTTTCACCTTTGTAACCGACGATCCAATCGACAATGTGAACCAGGTGACATCTCTTTTTCTTCCGAAGGACCAGATAATATATTCTTCCAGTGCATCTTCTTCAACACGAACCCGTGCTCTTAATATTGATCTTTCTAAGAGCGTTGGGCTCAGGAAGTGTTCGAGCACTTGTTCGTTTCTCCCGCCTCTTGAACTTGATATTCTGGGAATATCCTGTTAATCCGTGGTGGTATATGTTGATAATATGCTTGCCTATTCCATATCAATGGAAGAACATGGAAGATCATCTGTGTCTCTTTCTCTCCAGCTTCGTGAGCACTGCCTGTGTGCAAAGTCTCAAAGTGAGAATTCTGACTTTTTGAAGTCACCTATCTCGGCCACGTCCTTCTGCTAAATAGATCGCTTCAATTCTGGAATCAGCAAGTCCATTGTTAATTCCATCCTCCATCTTTAACCAATCTGGAGTTATTCCTTGTTGTCAAGTTATCATCGTCGTTCCGCTAAAGATTCTCCTCAAGACTGCTAAATCTTATCAATCTTTTCAAGAACAACATGGAGTTCTTTTCACCTCAGTCTCGTCAAGTAATCTCTTGAAACCCTCTCGTTCTATCATCTATGCTCAATCCACCGGAGGCCATGAAGATTTTCAGATCTTTTTGTTATCCTTATGTGCAAGTGGTGCTATCTTTTTCTGTATCTGTGGAATCTTGCAGTCGTCTCCGTGATCTTCCTTCATATCTTTCCGGTGGCTTGGTACTTCCGACATAACGACAACATCATCATCCTTATCTATCTATGAATCCGGCGAATCGTTTGCATCTATCCTTGTTTTCTTACGGAGTTCCATGAGCTCTTCCTGTCAATACCTTCAGTCTGTCTCGGTAGTTGGGTTGCATGGTTTTCTTATTCATGTGCGGAGTAATGCTTTGAGTGCGGGATGGAGTAGCTACCATACCACTACTCTTATCATTCGCTCTTGTACATTGAATTGGTGAATTAATGTGATTTCACTCATTCCACGGAAGTTAGAAGTGGCCTTTATCCCTTGATACTTTTACTTCCGTCTTTGTTTTTCCGGAGTGCTCTCTCGAAGAAAGAATCAATAGTCTCTTGTTGGTGGTCGGACTATTCTAGATGGAGCAAATCTTCAATTATCTGGTGGAAACAAATGCAAACCCTTTTCTGTCCTCGTCATTCTACCGATGCTCGGCATCCCCAAACAAGATGAAAGGAATCTATCTCTCTTTGTTTCATCAATTCTTTTTCTGTGGTAAAGCCAATTATGGTTGATGCCATCAGCCGCAAATCTATTGCATTAGCCTCAAGGCTAAAGAAAGCAATAAGTATATCTACAATAAACTCCAGATCCTCCATATTCTTTGCTTCTCGGGATTCCACCATGATCTAGCTTCACATCCATCTCTGGGAGTTATATCCGCGCACCTCAATTGCGTGATCCTTTGGGTCTTACCGGCGCAACAAGAATCTAATCCGACGATGTCTAACTAAATCTTTCCGTTGATATCAAGGAATTCTATTGTTTGAAGGCAGTATTGTTTCCGAACTTCATTTCTCTAATCCGAGAGAAGATACGATGCTATTGTCATAGTGGTTCAAAACCTCTCCAATCTAGATCTTTTCTTCCGGCGAGATAAAGATTCATCCTCTCTCGTATCAGTAAATCTTTAATCTTAACGGTGTGTCTTTCTTTATCCATGATACATCATCTTGTCCTTTCTTTCACAAGTGGTTCTATTCTTTTATCATGTTTCTTGAGAAAACCGGAGCTATGTTCATCCTACCTTCTTGCCTCACGTCAATCCTTCAACTCTTCTAACCGTTGTTTCTCAAGCAAAACGCAAGACTCGCAGCAAGTCTAGCAAGTATTTCTGTTGTTCATCAACTTGGGAACATGAGGGTCACCTTCGTTCCGAACAACCGCCTCTCCTTGTGTTGTTTTCTTTTTCCTAGGAATCTCGGGGCGAGATTCTTGTTTAGTGGGGGAGAGTTGTAGCATCCCAATTGTCTAACAATTGCAATGCTACTAGCCTAGTCTATATATGCTACCTTTTTATATATAATTGTTGCATCATCATTATATCATGCTCATGTCATCATGCCTCCTTGCATTTGAGCATCATATAAAACCCTTTTTGTTTTGGTTCTTCTCTCATATGCATTATTAATTGTATTTGCCTCTTGATATTGTATTTGGTTATTGATATATTGTTTAATGCCCAAGTTGAGTTGGGGGCATATCTTTTATTCAACTCCATCACCTTTCCTTGTCACCACCTTATAATTCCACCATCCAACTAAATATGAGCTTGGCACTTTATTTGGTTTTACCTCTAGCTCATGTGGGTTGGGATGGATCC
Source organism: Avena sativa (assembly GCA_916181665.1). Classification (NCBI taxonomy): domain Eukaryota; kingdom Viridiplantae; phylum Streptophyta; class Magnoliopsida; order Poales; family Poaceae; genus Avena; species Avena sativa. Next base: position 64,758,574 of record OV702286.1, on the reverse strand, counting down.
AACTCTATCTTCACATGCTCTCATATATGCACAATATTGTTTTCACATTATTGGTTTATAAGAGCCACATGGCCACCTTTGCATGCCTTGTGAGTGGAACCCTTTTCTAGCTTCCATATGTGTTGTTTTGGGGATATTTCATGTTTGGATATTTTTGGGCTTACTAAATACCTAGTGGCACATACACACTATCAAGTCCCATTTCTATTCAAATATGGTCATCTCCATCTATTCCACATGGGGCATCCTTTTAAATTCTTTTGCTTGGCTTATTCCATATTTCTGGAATGCATATGTATAAATGCCATGAATAATTATTTTGTTTTCACAAGATTAAAACATGGCATTTAATGCATTTGCATGGGCCATGCAACCATCACCACCTTTGGTCCTCCTTTGGTTTTATTTGTTTTTGAGTGGATCATCTTCTCTTCTCTCTCCTTCTCTCAATCTTTTCTATCTTGCTATGCTTCCTTGCCATGTGCATCAAGACCCTCACCCTCACCTTATCTCCTTCACATCATGCATGATCATGTGAGGTCATATCCTTAAAAACCCTATCTTACCTCTCCTTATCCATCACCATGTGTCCAATAAACACTTCCCTCTCCATCTCTTTTCCCCATCATGCTTGATCTTGTAGTTTATCTAAACCCTAAGCCCTCATCTCTCCTCTCTCTAACTGAGCCACCACCATGACCTACCCCATCTTCTTTCCCTCTCTACCATGCCGAGGTGCCCCTCTCCTCACCATGCAGGCCCCACCTGGCCACCCTGGCCCCACCTAGCTACCCCCATCCCCAGCAAAAACCCTAACCCGAGCTTCCCCCTAACCAACCCTAGCTCCAGCCCGAGCTCCCTCTCTCCCTCCCTCTCTCTTTTCTCTCTCTGCCATGAGGGCCCCTCCGGCCGAGCCTCCCCACCGACCCTGCTGTCCCCACCTGGCAGTCTCCAGCCCCCATCTACCCTGCCCCTGCCCCTGCCCTGCCCGAGCCAGCTAGCGCACGTGAAGGAGGAGGAAAAAGGTGGCCGAAGCCACCTCTATCCCTAACCACTCCCCACGGCACCCCCTCTCCTCTCCCGTACCTATCTACTCCATCTCTCTCGCCTGCTGCCTCCCCCAGATCCACCCCAGGGCACCTGCCGCTCCTCCCCTTCCTCTCCACAAACGCCCAACCTCTCTCGCCGGCCACCGCCAGCACCACGTCGCCCCCGTCGCTCCAGCCGGTGGACACGTCGTGGAGGTGATCGAGGAGACCGTGGAGTACCCCCTGCTTCACCCTGAACCGCACCAGCGAGAAGGAGAAGGCCACGTCTGCCGCTGTACGACGACGCCCGCGCAAACCCTAGCTCGCTGTCCTCCAGCTCTACCACCGATCCGCTGCACGCCTGCCCGATCCGAGCCTGCCATCGAGCCCGCGGTGAGCCTCTCTCCCTCCCCGACATAGTCCGCCTCGCCATCACTGTCTAGTGCCGCCGTTCTTTCCGTCGAGCGCCGTCCGTGCGTCGGGCTCGCTGTTGCCTGCAGGGTTCCTACGCCGCATAGAGCCTAATCTAGTCGCCCGCCGCTCCTCTGTCACCATCCCTTAGCCCGCCGCGCTGGCTCCGTCCCTCAGCACGCACGCCCGTGACCAGGGATCGAGCCCCCGCCCCGCGCCGCGCATCGATCTCTTGTCAGAAACGGCGTAGAAGAAAAACAGTGTCGCGGCGCCTTTTTGCAGAAAACCCCTCGTTGCTTTTTCGCTTCAACCCGCGGTACGTAGAGCCCCACCAGTCAGCCTCCCTGTCCTTTTTACAAAGAGCACCCCGTAGTATCTTAGCATTAACCCGCGGTCCGGTACCCCTCCTGCCAGCCACGTCTGTGTCACCCACTGTCACGTGGACCCCCGTGGCCGCTGGCCCCACCTGTCATTCGAAGAGGCTAGGTAAAGCCGCGGTGAGAAAACCTTTTCTGTGCGCGTGAGTCCCAGTCAGCCTGGCCCCACCTGTCACTGACTATGGCTAGCTCTGGCTGAGTATAAAAAGATCTGCCTGTTTATCTGTTTAATAAAAATAATTCTAGAAAATGTTTAAATACAAATTTAAATCTGTTTCAAATAACTTTTCAAATATAATTCCAAATAATACATGTAATATATGTTTCTGAATCATAAAATTATGAGGAATTCAAATATGCCCTCCAAAATATATTTTGAACCCTTTAAATTTTCGAGTTGATTAAAATTCCAAATAAAATGCCCTTTTCCTTAATTAATTAATAAGTTTTGTTTTATAACTCCAAATTTGACAAATAATATGTCTAAATTGATCCGCTCGACGAGACCTTTCTGTTTATGCATTCCATGTTCTGAATTGCAGCATGCATCATATAAATATAAAGGATACAGCAACTTATTTGAGTATAAAATATGATTAAAACTCCATAAAATGCTTTATTTCTTGTATTCCACACCTCACCCATGCCATGCTACTTTATTTCCATGCAAATTGTGCATCATTCATCATGGCATGATTGTTTGCTTGACGCATTTTATTCATATGCTTGTGCACTTTATTTATGTTGGCCCTTGTTTGTTTGGTTCTTCTTCGAATAGATGCTGAGCAGGGGATATATCAAGTTACCCAGGAGCACTACCCAGATCCTTCTCTTGCTTCAACTGAGCTGCCAGGCAAGCACTACCACATGCTTGCATACATACAGTACCTATTGCCTCTATCTTATTCTTGCATCATCGAGTCGCGATTGCATTAAATTGAATCCCAAGTACTGCATAGCCTTTACTTTTAAACTCCACCGAAGCTTGTTCCTCCATCCCAGGAGCCATTACTACAGGAGTTGTTTGAGCCATGCGAGTCGTAGAACAGCATGTGTAGGGTATGTGAGTGTCTGATGGATAACGAGGTACCTATACAACTTAACCTGAGTAGTAATGGGATAACTAATGAAAGTGGCACCGGTGAGCAATATCTGCTATTTGGTTTTTCATGCTCACTTGTGTCCCGTAGGACCCCGAGTACTTGATTCCTGTTCCTTGAATATTCGCGCTATCCACATCCGGGAGGCCTATGGACCCCCCCTGAGCCAGAGCTTGATTCATTCTTATTTCTTGGGGCCACAATTAGTTTGGGGCTTTATTACTATCCTGTACTTATGCCATGTTTTATTGCTTAATTTAAGATTGTGCGAGGATGCACCTGTACTGTTTAGGTCCGTGACACGTTTTCGCTGTATCGACAAGCCCAGTCACATTTTCGGGTTCCTAGTCGTTTACAGCCGTCCACACAAACCTTGAGTCCGTCTCGGAGTCGGCCAACTTCGTCGCGGGTAGCTTAATGGGGTGGCCTCCTGAAATATTTCTGAATCCTGTGATCGCTTTGTCGTGACTGCCTCTTTGGGTTTTGATTTGGTTTTTCCGAGGTTGATCGAGTGTGTGTTGCTATTTGTGCACCCCTGCAGGGTAAAACTTTCTGAAAGCCGTGTCCGCGGTTATGGACGACTTGGAGCACAGTTTCTCGATCATAGACAAGTATAACTAAAGTACCGCTTTTAACCTGACTAGTAAATAGTACAATTCTCATGGAATGGATAATAAAACTGCCAACGGATGGGGGTTGTTCGTCCGCTTTCTCGTTGGTAAGCGAGGAGGAGGATGGATCTGTTAATATTACCGTTATAACTGTCGTTATTAATTCACGGACATCCGTCTATCTTTGGTTAGGCGGATGGATAGCGAGTATCTATAGAATTGTTAGGTATTATCTTTTGCTGCATTTTGCGTCACCCCAGGTTGTGTCCCCTTTAGAGGCATAAATACTTGCTGAGTACCCCTAGGGTCTCACACGATAAATTGTTTGATTCAGATGAACAGGTAAGCTCGCAAGATGGATACTGGATGGAGGAGACGGACGATGTTGGCAACGATCATTCGGTGTAGAGATTCCGGGAACGGGGATCCGTGAGATCTGTGGGCGGGATGTGTTTATTTATGGGGCATCTTATGCCGATTTGCTTCTTATCCGTACTCGGATCTTGTTTTCCGCTTCCGCCTGATACTCTGATGTTTGATGTATGAGGAGATATCCTAAACTATTATATCTATCTAGGATATTTGGATCTTGTCGTATGGCGTTGCAATATTTCTATTTCTTTTAGATGGAATGGCTCTGAGAACTATTGTATGGTGGCTTGCATACATACTCATTTGTGTATGTAGTTGATCCCTTCGCCTGCCGATTACGCCGCCCGTTCTTGTCCCGATGTTTGGAAATGGTTAGGACGGCCGAAAGGTCTACCTGTGAGTGGCATTTGGGCCCCACCGTACTATTTTAACCATTTCCGCTCGTCCAGGCTTGTAACTAGGAGCGTAATTCACCGAGGTAGTTACACTCCCGCTTCCCCGATCCAGTAGCAGTTGCAGAAGTAGAGCTCCTAGATCCGAATCCCGCAGCACGACGACGCTCCACAGTGAAGATGTCACTGTAGGCTCCTGGAATCCGGCCTCGTTCTGCTGCCATAGCGACGATGCATACACGTAGATGTTATCATGTGATGATAAAGTATTAATGTCAATCAAGGTGACATTAGTAAGTTGCAAAGGATTTGGGACTATAAAGTACAGACCCAAGACTCAACCTATTCCATGAGCAAGCATGTTGAGGGTACCGGATATATGGTGCCAATGATTAAGAATAAATGCAGCTAGTTTATTTGTACTCTAGTGCAAGTGGGAGACTGTTGGAAATATGCCCTAGAGACAAATAGTAATACGGACTATTATCATATTTCATAAAGTTTATGATTAAGTTTTATATCATGCTATAACTGTATTGAGTAGAAACATCACTACACGTGTGATATATAAACAACCAGGGGTTCCTAGTGAAAGTCTAGTCATTGGTTCATTGGTCAACAGATGATCAAGTTTCCTGATCATGTGGCATTTATGCCAGTATGAAATGGAGTCAATTCATTCTAAGAATGATATGATGAACCAATACCCAACCTAAACATCGTGACCCGATCATGTCGTGAAGTTCAAGTTATGATGATTAGAAATGGATCCTCGTAGACTATTCCTTAGACCGTGATCAATCATTGTCTCCCGAGAGTGCTTAGATAGCATCAAGCGTCACTTGGTAATACAGTGATTATAAAGGTGTGTTCAGGTACTCGGCGGAACCGTAGAGGCAATATATGTCAAGAGCAGGATTTGTCCGTCCAAGTGACGTAAAGATACTCAAGGGCGCACTCAGAGAAGTTATATCCAATAGCTGCGCAGCGTGTGATTTGATCACAGTGATATCACTTGTCGGAACGAGTCAAGTAGCATTGTTCAGTAACGAGATTACACGACATGGTGATGTCATTTATCAGATCTCGGTCAATGCAAGTATCAAGAGACAAAGGGAATAAGACACGACCGTCCTGGTTCAAACGACGAAAGATCTTCGTGGAACGCACAGTGCTCACATGGCCATCCAGGTCCCTTTGTTAATCATTGGTCTGAGAGTGTCCCGACCATGTCTGGAGTGTTCCCGAACCATAGGGTATCACGCTTAAGGGTTTGATGATGCTTAGAGAGTGTTTATAGGATCGAAAGAATCACCGAAGAATAGTAGGGAGAAAACCGAAAGGGTTTCGGTAAGTCCGGAGGATGTCCAGAGTGGAGGTGGAAGGTGTTCCATAGCCACGGAGATTGAATAATATGTGAATGAATGTTAAATAATGATTTAATCATTTATTCATAATTATTTAATAAAAGAGAAAAATCAATTTAAAGGTCAAAAGGCTTAATGGGCCAATTTAAAATAACATTAAAGACACAGAGAAACCAGAATAGATCCGAATAACATCCGACGGAGATCGGAAGGGGTCCGGAAGGTGTTCTAGAGTAAAGGAATAATATAATATGTGTATCTGAATGTTAATTGGAGAATTAATATTAAATATATATTTTATTTTATTATTAAAGGCTTCATAATGCTAATGGGCCTCACCCGAAGGGAGGCCCAATAGGGCATGGCGCCTAGGGAGAGGGGGCCATCCGGCCTGGGCTTGGTGGGCCACCCTAGTGGGGCCCACCTAGGGGCAGCGGCTGCCCCTAGGTGGCCGGCGGGTGTGGGAATTAGTCCAAAACCGCCTAGGGAGAAAGGACCATATCAAAATAATAATAAACCCATGCATTATTATTTGTCTGTAGGGGTTCCGCATATGAAAACAATATTTTTTACCCTACGCCCCTGAACCCCAGATGTTGCCAGGACCTATCTATTAGTAATGCAGTAACGGGAGGGGATTTTCGTGAACTTACCCTTGAAGACCAAAAAGCGTTGTCAATGCTCAGGAAAATATAGACGAGCTGAAGCCGATCTCAAGGTCGTGATGAAGTCCTTGCGCTCCTGCGGCTCCAACGACTTGAGTGCCTCAAGTGTGACACCTCGCGGGGAGTTACACATGTCCGGTGCCTGACGATGAATCCCTCTTCCCTGATCCAGCAGTAGTTGCGGAAGTAGAGCTCCTGGATCCTAATCCTACAGCACGACGGCGCTCCATAGAGAAGATGTCTCTCGTTCGTGAAGTCCGAACTTGGGACCATGGTCACGAGAGAGAGATATATATATATATAGAGAGAGAGAATATCAATTGAAGGTCTCCCCAAAAGTGAGGAAACCTTTATTGAATATTGAACACCTTCCACCTCCACTCCAGACATCCTTCGGACTTACCGAAACCCTTCCAGTTTTCTCTCTACTATCCTTCGGTGATTCTTCCGATCCTATAAACACTCTCTAAGCATCATCAAACCCTTAAGAATGATACCCTACGGTTCGGGAACACTCTAGACATGGTCGGGACACTCCCGGACCAATGATCGGTAGAGGGACCTGGATGGCCATGTGACCCATGTGCGTTCCATGAAGATCTTTTGTTGTTTGAACCGGGACGGTCGTGTCGTATTCCCTTTGTCTCTAGATACTTGCAGTGCCTGAGATTTTATCAATGACATCACCATGTCGTGTTCAATCTCGTTACTAAACAATGCTACTTGACTTGTTCCGACAAGTGATATCCATGTGATCAAATCACACGCTACGCAGCTATTGGATATAACTTCTCTTGAGTGGGCCCTTAAGTATCTTTCCGTCACGTGGACGGACAAAGCCCGCTCTTGACATATATTGCCTCTACGATTCCTCCGAGTACTTGGACACACCTTTATAATCACTGTATTACCAAGTGATGCTTGATGCTATCTAAGCACTCTCGGGAGACAGTGATTGATCACGGTCTAAGGAATAGTCTACGAGGATCCATTTCTAATCATCGTAACTTGAATTTCGTGACATGATCGGGTCACGATGTTTAGGTTGGGTATTGGTTCATCAGCTCATTCTCAGAATGAGTTGACTCCATTTCCAACTGGCATAAATGCCACATGATCAGGAAACTTGATCATCTGTTGACTAATGAACCAGTGACTAGAGTTTCACTCGGAACCCCTGCTTGTTTATATATCACACATGTATTGATGTTTCCACTCAATACAGTTATAGCATGATATAAAACTTAATCATAAACTTTATGAAATATGATAATAGTCCTTATTACTATTTGTCTCTAGGGCATATTTCCAACATGCTCTACATACCAACGAAAGCCACCGTGAGAGACTTGCTCCACATGAGGACCACAGAGTTCTCATTAAAGAAGGAAGAAAGACCCATAATTGCAAGAGCACGAACGGAAAGGAGATTGTAACCAAGGGTTTTGACAAGCATGACATTAACCAAGGATACATCCGGGGTTACTACCACCTTACCAAAACCCAATACCTGTGAACTTGTTTTATTGCCGTAGGAGACCATAGTATTGGAAAAATTAGGCCTAATCTCCGACATGATAAACTTTCTTCCGTTCATATGGCTTGTAGCTTCACTATCAAACACCCATTTTGCACCACCGGAAGCAAAATCCTACAAGAAAATCAAGCTTTTGTTTTAGGTACCCATTTTGCAATGGGTCCCCTTTTGTTAGTCACAAGGGTCTTAGGTACCAAAATGGTCCAATGATAATCATGAGTGTAAGATGTGCCAATGTACTTTGCATAAACATGACCATCAAAAGATTTGCAAAGAATGTAAGAAGGGTTGTTCTTCCTGGCAAAGTTATCACTTTGCACAAAGGTAGAAGCATGTGAGGATACTTGAGCAAAGCTCTTGCTTTTCTTATTTTTCTTGTTACTACTCTTGTTCTTCTTCCTTTTGTCAACTTTCCCTTTTGCAAGTTGATCTTTCAACATCTTGTTTTCCACGACAATATTCACATGCTTGTAACAAGGGTTAGAAGAACAAGGCAAATGTACAATAGGCATAGCAGAAGACTTTGAATGTTCATTATTCAATTGAGTTTGAAGTCTCTCATGAGTCTCAAAGGGACTTGAGAATTTACTCTCCAAGGCATGATGTTCCTCCTTGAGTTTCTCAAAGTCCTTAAGGCATTCATGACTAACTCCAAAACCAACCTTTTCATATTTAAGGACATTCAATGAAGCAAGAGAATGATCTCGTTCTTTAACAAGTTGCGTTATGAAGGCATTATGGTCATCTACAAGTCTAGCCACACTTTCCTCAAGAGTTATTCTCATGTTATGTTCATCTTCAAGGGATTGAGATAGAGAGGCAATTTCATCGGCGGCCTCTCTCTCAATTTTATCTACCATGTCAATAACTTCTTACTTCTCATCTAGCATTTCCCTAGCATGGTCAAGTTCGTTTACAAGAGTTTCAAAGAACATTCTAGTATCATCATCTAGATGCTTCATGGATTCACACATTCTTACCATCTCTTTCTTAACCTCTAGACCATCTAGATCATGCAAAGGAAGTTCTTTTGCGGGAGACTTGGAAGAGGGTGTTACCTCGGTGGCCTTGGACATGAGACACTTTTGGTTAAAGTTGGTGATATTCTCATTTGGTGAGTCGAAGAGAGATACCCGTGGGGTAGAAGAAGTAGCAATAGCGGCAACTCCCAAGATCTCTCCACCTTGATCTTCACTCTCATCATCATCATCCGCGCCCGAGAAGTACTCTTCATGGACCACCATTGCCCTCTCCTTGTTAGGAGAGTTTTTGTTGTGGAAGTTCTTGTTCAAGGGGTGAGGAGGTCTTGGCTTTCTCTTGCGAATGAGACGGCCTCCATTGTCTTCTCTATTCTCGAAAGGGCATTGAGCTACAAAGTGACTCTTGTCGTTGCAATTGTAGCAAGATCTTGCCTTTGGAGCCTTCATGGTTGAGTTGAATCTTGGGTTGTCCCTTGACCTTGACTTCATGCCCGGTTTGTTCCAAAAGGCCCTTGATGCAAGAGCCAAGTGCTCATTGAATGCATATTTGGTGTCCTCTTGAGACCACTCGCTAGAGTCATCATCTTCATGAGCTTCCACCACTTGAGCCTACAAGGATAGGTTAAATTTTGAGACCCATAAGCACGAGCACGAGCAGACTCCACATTCTTCTTGGCAATAGTCATGGCAATAACTTCACTCAACACATCTTGAGAGGACATGATGTGGTAGTTACTTCCCCCCTTGATAGAGTTGAGTTTTGCTCCTCAAAGTGAAGAAGGGCTTGAACAAACTTCCTCTTCATGAACTTTTCATCAACATAGGTAGCACCAAGGTCCCTCATAGTACAACAAAGAGCCTTGAGACGACGATACATGTCTTCGGGTGTCTCATCATCTTGCATTGCAAAGCCATCGGACTCATTGTTGACTTCATCAAACTTGGAGCTTTGAATGCTAGCATTCCCAATATACAACTCGGTGAGTTGATCCCAAGCTTATTTGGTGGTGGAGAATTGGCAAATGTGAGCAAAGTCCTTGGGGGTCAATGCCTTTTGGATCATGCCCAAAGCGGTGGCATTCATATGCTTGTCCACGACCTCGGCTCGAGTCAACTCTTTGCATCATATGGGGAAAAACCTTCTTCTATAATCCTCATCAATTCAATAGAAGAGCTGGAAATGATAGATTGCATTAGATATTGCCAATTGGTGAAGTTAGAAGTATCTAGCATGGGTGGTGCTCCTTCAGGTATGATATGCAGCATGTGAATTGGTGGGTCCGGAGTGTACTTCAACAGTGGTGGTACCGCCGAGTAGTCCTTTCCCCCGTCACCCTCTTTGGAGGAGGAGTCACCTAGCCCCTCGGTGCTCTCGCTTGGGAGCTTGGTGGTTTGATCCACAAAGCCTAAGGCCAAGTATTTTGTGGTGGCCGTGGGATTCACCCTGGGAGCGACCACTTGCACGGGAGCGCGAGGGGCTCCGGTGAATAGAGATGCATCATGAGGGGTTTCTTGCATGGGGCTAGGCTTAACGGATTGCAAGAGGGTCATCATTTCCTCAAACTTGGTCATCATGGATGTTTCCAATCGACTGAGGTCATCCATGGAGGCCAAGTTTGTGGTGGTTGCACCCACACTCCTATCTTCGTCGGCCATAGTCTCTTAGGCGGTTAAGCCCGAAGTAAGAGCTGAGGCTCTGATACCAATTGAAAGGCCCAACTTTGGTCGACTAGAGGGGGGTGAATATGAGACTACCAATTTTTATTCTTTTCTTGCAATTTTAGGCTTTGCACAAAGTAAAATTCACTAGAGATGCAGCTAGATGAATAGCCTATATGAGAAGCAATATAACAAGTAAGCAAGACGGTAAATGCAAGTAATAAAGGAGTGGAACGAAAGAACCGGCGAGGGGACACGGAGATGTAATTCCCGTAGTTCACTTCCAAGGAAGCTACGTCTATGTTGGAGAGGTGTCGGGGCCACACAAGGTCAACCGAGCACCACAAAGGCCTCACATTATTCTCCGGTGAGCACCACCACAAAGGCAGCCTCACAATCCACTAACCGGTGACCTTGAAGGTGCCAACCGAAACCTTTACAACAAGGTTGAGGGGAGACTCCACAACTCAATTGGAGGCCATCAATGCCACCACGAAGCTTCACCAAAATTTCCCTAGCTCCGAGGATGCCCTACACCGTCTAGGGATCCAAGAACCTAGGAGTAACAAGATCCACTAAGGATGGGTGGGGAAATCACGATTCCTTTGCTAGAAGTGTAGATCTAGGTCACCTCTCCCAATCCTCAAAAGATCAAGAGGTTTGAGTGGGTAGGGAGAGAGATCTAGGCAAGTCAAGATCTTGTATTAATGGAGGAGAGAGAAAACGAAGAGATAAGGCAAGAGGAGGAAGAAGAGTGCCTTAAATATGCCTCCTTCAAACAGGTAGAATCCACCCTGCCCCAACACCACCAGTACTACCGGTGGCAGGCCGGAAGTTCTGGCGAGCGAACCCCAACGGTTCGAACATGCCCACTGAACGGTCGGGTTGACCAGTCAACGGCCCCCCACGAACTGACCGTAACTTGTTTCGGTCGAACTACCGACAAACAGACATTTTGAGGCAGAGAACACTCTGAGCTGAAATGCATAGTTGCCGGAACTTGGTCCGGAACTGGGACCAGAAGAATCGTGTCGCCAGGGGCTGGCCGGTACTACTGGGCCGGGAGCAATACTACCGCTCAAGGGGACTGGGCCTAGACAGCGCAGGATCTGGCCGGTACAACCGATGCAAGTTTCGGTGCTAATTCCGACAAATAGGCAAAAGGATACAAAAGTATTACTGATCCGAAATCTGGTTTGCCGGAATTAGGACCAAAACTTCTGTCGGAAGTTCCGCTCGATCAACCCCAAAAACACCCTTGGGTGGTACTACCGGCGCCTGGTCAGTACTACTGGTCAGGGCAGAAACCATTCGAACACCTTGAGGAACTCTCTCTCACAGGAAAACTCGGAAGACTGTGGATGTGCTGATATGGTCTGTGCATGAAATGGTGATTTCCCACAACCTTCCAAGGTAGACCTCCTCTTGATAGTACGGCAGCGTAAAACTCAAAACAAGAGAAAGTGTAAATAAACGCCACCGTCTTCAAGCTTCTTCTAGAGAGAAGTCCACCAAGAAACACACCCATAGATAAACCATGCAACTTGGGCATACAGTTAAACCACAAATGAAGTTGTCATCAACACCAAAAATACATGGAGAAAACAATATCCTTTCAACATTCATAGTAACTCAATGTCCTTAGACCATGAGATCACTTCCATCACTTTCACCGAAAGAGTAATTTGATTACATCAAACGTCACAACGTAACATGGTGATTATAAAGGTGTCATTAGGTATTTGTAAAGTATCAGTTGAGGCTTGTGGATCAAGATTGGGACTTGTCCATCCGAATGACTGAGAGATATACGCAGGGCCCTCTCGGTGATATCACATTGACATAGCCTTGCAAGCAAGTGATTTGATCACTAGAATGTCATATCATAGGAACAAGAAAAGGAGTACTTGTCTAGAACGAGATTAAACAAGGTATAGATGATACCGAGTGATCCAATATCAGACAAGTAATATATCACGAGACAAAAGGAATTTGATTGTAGCGAAAGAGTTTCAGATGATCATCTGATTTTCATGGAACTAGTGGGATTCGTTATGGATCTCTAGGTCCCGCTAATGATTATTGATCAGAGAAAGTCTCGATCAAGTCTACATATTTCTCGAACCCATAGGCAGAGACACTTAAGGTTAATCGACGCGTTTGAGTGGATAGGGAACACAGGGGAAGTCAATGGACATTGCAGAAAATTGTTCTGATGCAGAAAGTTATTCTACCAATTCTACCGAAATAGTTTCGGGGTATCGAAACAAAGCAAGGGATCAAAATGTTAATGTGTTCATTAAATGAAGTGTTCATTAAATGAAGTACTCATTAAATGAAGTGTTCATTAAATTGAGTTGCATTAAAATGGAATTATTAATGGAAAGACCTTTAAGGGAATTAAAGTGCTTTAATGGAATTAAAGTGCTTTAATGGAAAGACCTTTAAGGGAATTAAAGTGCTTTAATGGATAGACCTTTAAGGGAATTAATGTGCTTTAATGGATAGACCTTTAAGGGAATTAAAGTGCTTTAATGGATATTGAATGAGAGGAGGGGAGGGGTCAGCCCCATGGTGCCTATAAAAGGAGGTGGCCTCCTCCTCCTCTCTACACACTCTCTCACAAGCTCTCTCATATGCCCCAAGGTTGGCATATTCTCCCCCTTGCTTGCTGATACCTTCGATCCGGATTATGCATGTAGTATAGCTCTTTTTCCCTAGTAGACCTAGGTTTATCGAATCCTCGAGAAGCATAAAGCATTGTGAAATTACTTTAACGGACCTTCGGGAGTTTTAGAATTCCTTTTGTGTTTTACCAGACCAAGAGTTTGCTGTCTTTTGTTGTTGTCGATGATGGAGAGAGAGGTCCTAGGGCTTTCGGTTTCACCTGTAGCTATGCAAAACATCTTATGGTAATAAAAGATAATAATAAAGTATGCATGTAATTGTTAGAGCAAGATAAATTATATGTGGGCAGTGCATCCATAATTTCTATTGCCTCTGCAACTACTTATAGCACTAACCTACTAGTCTCATCCATAGAAGAAAGAGAACTAATGATATGCATAGTGACATCACCGTTAATCCCAAGTAAACACCTCATATACAACCGTACTATCCCTTTTGTCACTGTGGCTCCCAACCTACAGATTAGTCATTACTCATACTCCCTATACCTGGCTCAGTCCTCGGGGTCTTGGGTACCTGACAAGTCCTTGGATTGAGGAAAGAGATGATACAATAATCATCATGTCATACAAACTAATACATGATCCCATCTATAATAAATAACATGCACAAAAGCTACATGGCTAGGCCGAAGCCCTTAGCCCAAGGAGGATTACTCACACATAGAGATGAAATCAAAGGTCATAAAAATTGCAATGGGAATCATGAGATTGATAGCAAATAGTCTTAGAATGTCGCCAATCGAATATGAGATCTCCTCTTACAAGTGGTTGAATATGGCTATGGTGGTGGAGAATGATTTGGAGATTCGATCTAAGTCTATTCCTCCGGCGGCTCTTCGGTGTAGTGGATGCTGGGTTCTGGGGGTGACGGGGCGAGGCAGGGCTCTTTTCTCGTTGCCCGAGGCTTCTTTATATAGGGGTCCCTTCATGAAACTTATTTTGTTTGACCTAGCGGTGGCGGCAGCAACTATACGACCACAACTATACGGCCGGAATTTTATTCCCACCGTATAGTTGGTCGTTAAAACGTCTGTCCCCACTTCATGACTCCTGGTTTATTTGGGTTGTTGGAAATCTTGTATCCTTGACTTTAGTGTAGTGATTCCCATCATCAAACACCATTATCCGTGCAGGGAAAAATAGCAACAAAGGATTGCATACCCCTTTGATCATTAGGTATTAGTGGCAGGGTTTAGAGAGATATTTCATCAAAAATATGAATAATATCCAGTTTAAATGTGGACGTAGATGGCTATATTTTAGAGCCATCAACCTCTCCAAGCTTAAACTTGATCATCCTCGAGCAAGAAAACCAAAATCAAAAAGGAACTCAACATTTAAACTGAAATAACGAGATGATGATCTTACTCATGATTGGTAGTCTCATGTTTCCTCCAATTCATTAATCTGAAAAACTTCAGCATAGATAGAGTAATGGCAAGCATATCATATAGGTTTTATGCATCTTTATAGCGCAGCAAATTTTTTGTTAACATGGATGATTCAAATGAGTAAACTTTATTCCTTGTCATGTAATCAACTCATAGGCTTGCCTTTGAACAATAAAGTATAATCATGTAAAATTGAGAGTGTGAGAGTTGCCATGAAAAGCATATACACTAGAGTATCTCAATTCAAGACTTTTCAAGTACTAGTTTTCCATTCATTGTCCTTCAAGAATTTCAGTTCTTAAGTAATTGAGAGCTGTGATGGACACTCGTGGCATCACTAAGGTTTGTGTTCCTTTTGCACAATCATTACTCATATCAGCTAGAGGAGTGATTCCATTATGAACACAGCTACCCGGGAGTTCCAAGAATCTTACCCACTATAGCATTGCTGCTACATGTGTTTAATCAAATCATAGCCAAAATCTAGGAGTTTCCTCCATCAAGATCGTTCGTAGGCTAGCGGAGTTGTTGGCATCCCATGAATTTTGACACACATAAAGCTATATCATTCTTATGATTAACAAGTCAAACTTTGGCATGCTCACAAAAACCGCTAAACATTAATTCAATTGAATAAATCCTTTTAAAGAGAGCTATCAAGTCAATCATTATATTCCGTGGCGTTGAGTGTCTCTAGAAATAAGCCTTCAAGACTAAACACTACAACACCCAAGCCTTCAATTGTGAGACTTTTTCTTATTACAATTGTTTAGCAAATTTTTAGGCAAGACTTGGTTAACTGCAAAAGCTGCAACAAAACGTACCCAACTAAATACCCATGCAAACAAAACTTTACTACAATATAAAGACTCACTCCACTAATATAATATCTCAACATTTACTACTAACTAGCATGGGTTTCTCAAACTTCAAAAGTGGGGAGTCATAAGGCATACCTCTCATGTTTGGTTCCACTTCTCTCTTCCTTTTTGATTTGTTTCTTGGAAACTTGAAGTTAATCACTCTTCATGCAAATACATGAGAACCTCGAGGTGGAAAGAAAAGAAAGAGGGGAAATAATGATAAATGGAGAAATCTTTTTGTTGTTTTTAAGAGAGGAAATTTAAAGAATAGAAAATTGGTGGCAAAGCTCGGCTAGGAAATCTCGAAAATAAATAGAAATAACTAAAGATAAAGTGTTGGGGAAACAAAACGAGTGCTTATAAAATCAAATTAAAAACATAACCTCGAAATAAATAAAAGCAAATGAATGCCAAATAAAGATAAATGAGAAAACTTCCCCAAGTTTAGGCTTTTGCAAGCCCTTCAAATCATTGCGGTTGCAGGAAAAAGTCATTACTCCAGTTCGCAAATTGAGTTGATAAATTACTAGATGTTCCTCGGAGGTTCAAGGAGAGGCTATGCATCTTCTCCACAGTCCCTCCAAGTTCTTGGAAGTCTTGGTATGTAGTGAACCGGGTTGGTGGCTGCTCCTCTTGATAAGGAACTTCTTTCTCCTCTTCTTGGTCCTAATCCTCATCCGGAATCTCCTCCTCGAGTTGGTATTGTGCAACCTGCAAGTCATATAGCAAATGTCCTTCCTCGATAGAGAAAAGACCATTAGGCATAGGAGCTGGGTAGAGACGCCCTAGCTCCAGCAATATGCAAGTAATAAACACCACCTCTCCTAGTGAGCATTACACAAGCCTTTAAAGTAGAGAAACCAACACGTAACTCACCTAGGTTGATGCCTAGGGCAATGGCAAGCACGGTGATGATGCCTCCACCTGTGATTGGTCCTTGGGTTTGGGAGGATTGGTGCTCCAGGTAGCGCACAAGAATTGCACCCAAGTTGAGTGACAAGTTGCAGTTGTTGTAAGCAGCTTTTGCGAGGACTAAGATGTCCTCCTCATTGAGTCTCATGAACTCATTTCGTGCCTGCAAGGTGTTAGCAATAACATAGAACAAATAGCAAATTGCAAGATGTTGAATATTCTTACCCTTGCTCACTCTAGAAGTGAAGCACATTAAATATAATATTTTTCCGGGGAAGGGTCTAAGCCAGTAAAGGATGCGCGCAAGTCATTATCATTATTGGTTGGAAAATTAAACAACACGCACCATTCATCTAGGGATAAAGTGTAATTGTTCTTCATAAGTCAGAAAGAAATCATGTCCTCTCCATGCCAAAGTTTAATGGTGCTTTGCAAAGAACTTATAAAATCAAGAGTTAACCGGCGATAAGTAGGCACATCATTGAATACAATGTTTTGCAGGCCAACCCTATTGCAAAGTAAATTGAAGTCATTAGAAATACCGAGTTGGTTCAATATAATGGGGCAATCCCACTTGGTTGCCTTCACTTCCTGGTTCTTGATATTATCGAAGCGATCACATTGGAGCTCATTCCTGAACCGTATCCCCATGTGTTCTTGAGCGACATCCTGAGAAGTTCTAGTGGAGGCACGAGCACGAGTTTGGCTCCTTGTGTTGATCATCTAAAATAATAAAGAAAGACAAAAATAAAACTTTTTTATCCATCAATAATAAGCATAACATATTCCTCATCATAGCACACTAAAGAATCCCCTCAAAATAATAATAATCTAGGCAAGAGAATCATGGCAATTAGTTTATAGTAGGTATCACCCTAGATTGATAATGACGATAGATCGAAGATGAATTTGAAAAAATTAATTGGAGGATCACAGGAGAAACATACCGTAGATCACTTGTGTGCAAGGAAATCGAATAAAATTGAGTAGAGATGAAGATCTCTTGAGAAGTTTGGGGGTAGAAGAGATAAAAAGGATTGAAGTGTTGGGGTACCTTCCCGTGGCGTTTTTGTGGTCGGACGCAACTATACGAGCAGACTATATGGCCGGAACAATGTGTAAAAAAATTAGGGTTTCCACCTAGTAGCGCAGCTATACGGCCGGAATAATTTGTTCCCGCCGTAAAATTGGTCATCAAACCCTCTGTACCTAGAAAAGAAATTGTATGAAAGCATCGATATCTATACGACCGGAACTATACGGCCAGAATTTTTATTCCTGCCGTATAGTTGGTCATTAAACCGTCAGTACTTATGAAAGAAAAATTGTCGATGGTAAAAATATCTATACGACCAGAACAATTTGTTCCCGCCATATAGTTGGTCCTTAAACCTTCTGTATTCATCAAAAAAATCCATTTCTTCGAGAATTCTTTGTTATCCTGAAACTTAGCAAAACACCTTGTTTTTTACAGAAAAATGATAGTAAATATTGTTGACCAACATCAGCATGTATTAAGTAGGATATTTAGTACTACCGAACTTCTTCTCCTCAATTGGAGCTTTCTAGCACTCTTTATTAAACATAAACTTAAACTAAAACTTAAAAACTTAACTCAAACCTTTATTTCACATGGGTTGCCTCCCATGAAGAGCTCTTTTATGGTCAATAGCTTGACCTCAATGTTCCTCACTTAGGCCAGATGAGTGGAACACCCACTCCAAAATAGTTGGCCTTCAAAGTGATGGTCTCCTTTTCATCATGCTTGGCTTTCTTCTTCCTGGGGAAATGAATAACAAGAAGATCCCGCGAAGGCAATTGAATCTTTACGTTCCCTTCATGTAGATTAATCAAAGCCTTAATAGTTATTAACAACGGACAGCCTAATATAATAGGAGCAGTAGCATCTTCAGGCATGTCAACAATAACAAAATCAATAAGAACATGATAGCCTTTAATGTATACTAAAGTGTTCTCCTTAATTCCTACAGCTTGTTTGTAGGTAGAGTCTGCTAGATGCAATTTTAACTCGATGATTTCAAAAGAGCCAAGATTTAACTTATTAAAAAGAATTTTTGGAATTGTTGAGATGCTTGCACCTAGATCACAAAGTGCAGCTATCTCATTGGTCCCAATTTTAATCTTAATAGTAGGCTCAAATATATCATCAAGCTTCACAGGTAATTTTTCAGCAATTTTTTATATTCTTCCTCAAACTCACATACCTTTATTGCTACCTGATTAACAAAGTGTTGGTACATAGCTTCCACATTTCCTTCACTTATCGGAATCTTGATATTGATCCTTTTTACAAGATCTTCTACGGTGTAATTTGGTGAAGGAGCATTACTATAATCAAGTTCTTCAGGATCCTCCCTTTGGATTCTTATCATCTTGAGGTCTTCAACGGGATTGGGCTCAGCTTTACCTGCAAATTTAGCAAGAATGAGAGTTTGACTCTTGGTTATCTTACCTAGCTGTGTCTCAACAATCCTCGTTCTTTCTTGGAGGGCCTGCAAATCATTCCTCAGACTAATAGCTTGGTTAGATAATTTACCAGGCATAGCATCATGGTTCTTTGTTATTTTAACAAGAATATTGTTTTGCTCATTTTATGAGTCTATAAAAGACTTAAGTGTTTCTTGGAGACTACCATTACTAGTTCCCATATTAATATTAGAGTTACCTGCAGGACTAGAATAACGTTTCTAAAAATTAGGATTATAATTCTTCTTCCAAGCAGGGTTATAATCATTACGAGCTATGAAGTCTATTTCTTCAATATTTGATTCAGGGATAGCTCTTACCTGGATTTCCTTACCTTTTACGGCTAATATGAGCTCATCCAACTTAACATTCAGTTCTTCATTTTATTGTGGTGAGATGGAGTGCACCTTGTTCGTGTTTGTTCTATCCACATGCCATTGGGCATGGTTGTCTTGCATATTGTCTAGCAGCTACTTTTCTTCGGTAATATGTTTACCCATAAATGTTCCTCTAGCTGTAGTATCAAGCATAGACTTAGACACAGGGTTAAGAGCACTATAAAATAAATGGAGAATTAACTAGTCTTCCATCCCATGACTAGGATAGTTTCTCATGCATTCTTTCATCCTATCCCATGCAAGCGCTAATGGCTCACGCTCTTCCTGTCTAAAACCAGTAATATTAGATCTTAGTTGCATAGTCTTTGCAGGTGGGAAAAATTTAGTCATAAATAAAGAAGTACATTCCACCCATGATGTAATAGTATTTCTAGGCAAAGATAGCAACCATTCTTTTGCTCTTCCTCTGTGAGAGAAAGGGAATGAGCGCAATTTGACCGCATCGGGGTCAACATCTTTTATGCGCATCATATCACATATTTCAGTGAAAGTATTCAAGTGCATACCTGCGTCCTCAACAGCAGAGCCTCCATATTGATTATGTTGAACCAAACTTAAACAATGGGTCCTAATTTCATAATCATCAACAACAATTGTTGGCTGGGTAATAGGAGTACGCAAATAATCATTGTTGGGAGTAGAAAACCCCCCAAGCTCCATATTTCCTTTTTTGGGGTTTTCTTAAATAGAGACTTATAATAGTAAAAACAAGAATTTAAAGACTAACTTTTTTTTGGTTTTTCAAATAAAGACTGAAAGCAAACTAAAAATTAAAAACAAGAATTAAAACTAGCAAGGTACGTACTAACCTCACCAGGGTAGCTATTGCTTCCCGGAAATAGCGCCAGAAAAAGGGTTGATACCTTCGATCCAGATTACGGATGTAGTATAGATCCTTCTCCCTAGTAGACCTAGGTTTATCAAATCCTCGGGAAGCAGAAAGGGTAGTGAAATTACTTTAATGGACCTTCAGGAATTTTAAAATTCCTTTTGTGTTTTTACCGGACCAAGAGTTTGCTGTCTTTTGTTGATTTTGGTGATGGAGAGAGAGGACCTAGGGCTTTTGGTTTCACCTGTAGCTATGCAAAATATCTGATGGGAATAAAAGATAATAATAAAGTATGCATGTAATTGTTAGAGCAAGATAAATTATATGTGGGCAGTGCATCCATAATTGCTATTGCCTCCGCAATCGCTTATAGCAATAACCTACTAGTCTCATCCATAGAAGAAATAGAACTAATGATATGCATAGTGACGTCACCGTTAATCCCAAGTAAATCCCTCACACATAGCCGTACTACCCCTTCTATCATTGGGGTTCCCAACCTGCAGATTAGTCATTACTCATACTCCCTATACCTGGCTCAATCCTCGGGGTATTGGGTACCTGACAAGTCCTTGGATTGAGGCAAGAGAGGATACAATAATCATCATGTCATACAAACTAATACATGATCCCATCTATGATAAATAACATGCACAAAATCTACATGGCTAGGCCGAAGCCCTTAGCCCAAGGAGATTCCTCACACATAGAGATGAAATCAAAGATCATAAACATTGAAGTGGGAATTATTAGATTGATACCAAATAGTCTTACAATGTCGCCAATCGAAGATGGGATCTACTATTACAAGTGGTGGAATATGGCTATGGTGGTGGGGAATGGTTTGGAGATTAGTTCTAAGTCTATTCCTCTGGTGGCTCTTTGGTGTTGTGGATGCAGGGTTCTAGTGGCGAGGGGTTGAGGCAAGGCTCTTTTCTCATCGCCCGAGGCTTCTTTGTATAGGGGTCCCTTCATGAAAGTTGTTCTGTTTGACCTATCGGTGGTGGCGGCAACTATATGACCGCAACTATACGGCCAAAATTTTATTCCCGCTGTATAGTTGGTCGTTAAAGCGTTTGTCTCTACTTCACGACTCCTGGTTTCTTTGGGTTGTTGGAAATCTTGTATCTTTGACTTTAATGTAGTTATTCCCATCATCAAACATCATTATCTGTGCAGGGAAAAATAGCAAGAAAGGATTGCGTACCCCGTTGATCATTAGGCATTAGTGGCAGGGTTTAGAGAGATATTTCATCAAAAATATGAATAATATCCAGTTTAAATATGGACGTAGATGGATATATTTCAGAGCCATCACTTTCCTTGTCCATTGCCACTAGAAAAGGTGTTTGGCGAAGCCCTGCTTTGAACCTTCCCCTCCATAACCACTACCATGGTGTAGCATTGTTGGAGTTCCCGGGGATCCGCTACTTCCACTGCTCGACTGGAAAAAAGGGATCGGGAGTCGTCAGCACACCGAACATGTGACCAATTACGGAGGCGCTGCCTGTCTATGGTGCTGATTGTCTGCATGTCCTTGAGGAAGGTCGTGCACCATCTACATTAACCACATTTGTTTGTTGGAACATTATCCTGCTTACGGTCTACGAGGGTGAGTCCATGTGTAACTGTTACAAAGTACCGCCTAGATTCGATCTTGGCAGTTGCAAACCATAGGAATTTTTTTGTTTTCTATGCAACGAACCCCATCATAACCTGAATCTTGTCCTTCAGCCAGCTCAGCATCGTTAGCCGATTGCATCACAGGTCGTGCAAAAAACAATAATAGTTGTGTTATTAGCAAACTGACGTATGAGGCTTGTTTTCCCAATTAATCAATAGTTTCTAGTGTTGAAAAACTAGCTCGTGTATGCCCATACACTCAATTGTTTTCTCGTGCATTTTGTTGTTTATGATGTGCCCCTGTTAGCTGGTGTGGCCGGTTGCGGTATGCATCTGGATTCGAAGGGGTAGCTAAAATGCATTATGCACGGTACTAGATACTTAGCAGCCAAAAATGTATGAACTAGGAATTTTAGACGGACATACAAACTATCATGTCCTTCATCGTTTTTCATGTGTAAGTGCCTCTAGCTTTTTCTCTTGCTAGCCGGACAGTCGGGTTGAGGTTTGTAGCTGAGACGAAGAGTGGGCCTTTGGCACCTCGCACAGTACTAAGCCTGTTTACAGAACAATAGGCTAGGCCACCGACGGACTCCCGGGTTAGGGGTTGCCAGAGCCGGAAAACAAGGAGTGGTAAATTTTCTAATATCTAGCAAGGAGCCCCTGATGATCGCTCGAGGTTCCACATATTTCATTCATTCATAGGGTTTTTGGGATACATATGTTGACATTCCGCTAGGTGTAAAATGGGTGAAGCAGGGCTAGATTCCAGGGACGCTCGGTCTCCTCATCCGACTTGTCCATCTTGTTCTTGTGCGGCTGCTGCACATTGATGAGGTAGTAGGAATTATTATGCAATGCTTTGTTGATGATGAAGGGTACTTCCCAAGGTAGCGACACCTTATGCATGCCCTTCGTGTCTTGCACCAGCCGAAGCACCAGATCTCCCTCACGGAACACGAGAGGTCGAATCCGGATGGAATGGTATCGATGCAAGCTTTGTTGATAGAGTGCTGATCTGGAAAGGGCCTTCTCACGCGCCTCCTTGAGGAGGTCCACGCTCTCTTCCTGCACCTCTTGGTTATCCCTATCCGTGTACTAAAGCTTCCGGGGCGAGTCGAACTCGATGTCAAATGAAAGGATTGCTCTTGAGCCGTAGACAAGGAAGAACAGGGTGTAGCTGGTTGAATGGTTGGGAGTGGTGCGCATGCTCTACAACATAGCCAGAAGTTCCTCGATCTAGCAGTCGGGCGAGCGTTGCAGGGGTTCAATTAGCCGGGGCTTGATGCCTGCTAGAACTAGGCCATTGACCGCTCGACTTCCCCATTGGACTACGTGTGCGCAACGAATGCTAGATCTAGCTAGATCCCCTTGTTGCTGCAAAAGTGAGTGAACACACCCTTGGCGAAGTTCATGCTGTGGTCTGTGATGATGTTTTGGGGATATCCGAACTAGATGATGATGTCCTGGAAGAAGGTGACGATCGTGGTACCATCCAACTTCCAGATGTCCTTCACCTCGATCCACTTCGTGAACTAGTCTACTACCACCAGGAGATGGGTCACACCCGTACGAGCCCTCTTGAAGGGCCCGATCAACTCGAGACCCTAGACGGCGAAAGACCACATGATGGGAAAGGTCTTAAGCACTATAGCCAGCGTGTGCTTCGACTAGCTGAAGCACTGCATCCGCCGCACGTGCGGGCTATCTTCTCTGCATCTTCAAGTGCGGTAGGCCAGTAGAGGCCCGGGCGAAATTCCTTGGCGACTATGGATATGGATGAGGTGTGGTGGCCACACTCTCCCTAGTGGATGTCCTTCAGCAACCAGTACCCTTCTTCCACATTGACGCAGTGCTGGTATATACCAAAGACACTACGCTTGTACAAGTCCTTATTGATGATGGTATGCATTCTTCGATTGATCTGCCTGGCCATCACCTCCTCTTTCGGAAGTTCTCCATTGGCGAGAAAGTTCATGAAAGGCTGTGCCCAAGATGGCACTTCCCGGATGGTGAAGACGGTCTTGTGCACCAGCTAGGGGATGTTTGGCGGCCGGACGGGTGGAAGTCCCAAGCCGGCAGCCCCCGGGCTTCTTGGGTCAGTCGAGCGAGGTGAATCTTGAGGTGCCAGGAGCACCCGGGTCTGCCGAGTCGGGCGGCGATGGTACCTTTGAGCTGGCGGGTGGCTGCGGGTTCGAGGAGGGCTTGTACAGGTGCTCGAGAGAGACTCTGGGTGAAATTGCTTGCCTGGTGGATCTGACTCGGGCGAGCGAGTCAGACGCTTTTTTGATGGCTCGAGGGACGTGATCAAACTCACACCCCTCAAAGCAAGCACTTAGCTGCTTGATGTAGAACCGGTACAGGGCCATGTTGGCATCCCGAGCATCCCAATCTTCGGATACTTGCTACACCACCAGATCTAAATCCCCAAAGCATAGGATCCGTAGAATGCCAAATTTTTTGGCCAGCCGGAGGCCATGCACATGTGCTTCGTATTTAGACACATTATTCGAGGCGGTGAAGTGGATCTAGAGCACATACTCCAGCCGGTCTCCCTTGGGCGAGGTGAGAATGATGCTAGCTCCCAAGACCTCGTGCATCTTGGAGTCATCGAAGTGCATCTCCAATGGCCGGAGTCAGGAATCGGTGACATGTACTGGGTCTCATCCTAGTCGACCATGAAATCCTCCAAATTTTGCAACTTGATGGTGATCCTTGGTTCATACTGGATGGAGTAGGAGGCTAGTGATACATTGCAAATGTATCTATAATTTTTGATGTTCCATGCTTGGTTTTATCTACTTTCTTGTGTTTTGTCCACACTTTGGAGTACTTTTCATATGATTTCTTGGACTAACCTATTAACAAGAGCCACAGTGCCAGCTGCCTGTTTTCTGCTGTTTTTGGTTCCAGGAAGTCAGAAAATGAATATTCTCGGATTTGGACAGGACAAAAGCCAAAGTTGCTATTTTACCGGAAGACATCTGGAGCCAGAATATGAGACGGGCCTAGGGCCTGGCCACACCACCTGGCCGCGCGGCTAGGCCTGGCCCGTGCCAGGGGGTGGTCTGGCCGACCCCAGCACCCCTCGGCCTCTCCTTCCGCCTATATATTGCCTCTGATACCAAAACCCTAAGTACCCGATCAAAAATCCACGAAAGAGTCTATAGCCGCCGTCATCTCCATCCCTAGATCGAGAGGGATCTGAAGCTCTTCCCGGCACCCTGCCAGAGAGGGGAATTCACCCTGGAGGCCTTCTTCATCACCATGCAAGCCTCCGGTGTGATGCGTGAGTAGTTCATCTCTGGACTACGGGTCCAGGTAGTATCTAGATGGCTGGTTCTCCTCCTTTGTGCTTTCATGTTTAGATCTTGTGAGCTCCATTCATGATCAAGATCATCTATTTGTAATCCATACATGTTGTGTTTGCGGGGATCCAATGGATATTGAGATGCTATTACAGATTGATTATTGATTCTGTCATGTCTTTGTTATTTGTGATCTTGCATGCTTTCCGTTGTTAGTAGCTATCTTGGCCAAGTAGATGCTAGCAACTCCAAGAGTTAGTATTTATGCTCGATAGTGGGTTCATGCCTCTGGTAATCTCGGGAAGTGACAGAAATCTCTAAGGTACTAGATGTGCTGTTGTTATTAGGGAGAAAAAACAATCCTTTGTTCATAGAACAATCGTATTGTTTACTTTACATGCAATTCGTAAAGCAATAATCTGTTGCTTGCAACTTAATACTGGAGGGGGTTCGGATGATAACCTAAAGGTGGGTTATTAGTCATAGATGCAGTTGGATGGCGGTCTATGTATAATGTTGTAATGCCCAATCAAGTCTCAAAGGAGTCAAGATGATTAGTATATGCTTGTATGATTTCTCGATGTTTGTCAATTGCCCCGCTGTAATTTGTTCACCCAGCATGTTATCTATCTTAAGGAGAGCCACCTCTAGTGAACTATGGACGCCCGGTCCTTTCTTTTACATACAATCTACAAACTGTTTACTGCTTTGTGTTTACTTTCTACAAACTATTACTTCCTTCCATTTGATACGTTTAATCCTTTGTTTTTAGCAAAACTGGTGAGATTGACAACCTCATCGCAAGTTGGGGGCAAAGTTCTGTGGTTGTGTTGTGCAGGTCTCCATGTTGCTGCTGGCACCGGTAGTGCGCCCTGCCAACGTTCAGCTAGCTACACCTTTGGGGTGTTTCCTTGCTCCTACAGGATTGATAACCTTGGTTTCTTACTGAGGGAAAACTTGCTGCTGTGCTCATCATACCTTCCTCTTGGGGTTCCCAACGAGCTCGATATATTTGGGCCATCAACAACTTTTTCTGGCGCCGTTGCTGGGGAGTCAAGGACATCTTCACAAGGGGAGTCCCTCATAACCAATCAATTTACTTTGTTATTTTTGTTTTGCTTAGTTTTCTTTTGCTTTGTTTGCTTGTTTCTTTATCAAAAACACACAAAAAATAGTTTTACAAGTTTGCTTTCTTCATCAAAAACACACAAAAAATGACTACTCTTGAAAACACTAAGTTATGTGACTTCACTAGCACCAACAACAATGATTTTATGAGCACACCTATTGCTCCCCTTGTCCCTGAAGCTACTTTCTTTGAGATAAAACCTGCTTTACTCAATCTTGTTATGAGAGAACAATTTTCTGGTATTGGTAATGAAGATGTTGCTGCCCATATAAATAACTTTGTTGAACTTTGTGAGATGCAAAACCATAGGGATATAGATGGAGATATTATTAAGCTTAAATTGTTTCCTTTCTCTTTGAGAGGAAAAGCTAAAGAGTGGTTGAATTCCTTAACTAGGAATAGTATTGATTCTTGGACTAAATGCAAAGATGCTTTCATTGGAAAGTACTATCCTCCTGCTAAGATTATATCTATGAGAAGTGAAATAATGAACTTTAAACAATATGATAATGAACATGTTGCTCAAGCTTGGGAAAGAATGAAATCTTTGGTTGAGAATTGTCCCACTCATGGACTGACTGCTTGGATGATCATCCAAACTTTTTATGCAGGATTGAACTATTCTTCAAGGAGCCTATTGGATTCTACTGCTGGAGGTACCTTTATGACCATTACTTTGGATGCTGCAACAAAGCTTCTGGATAATATGATGGTTAACTACTCTGAATGGCATACTGAGAGAGCTCCACAAGGTAAGAAGGTAAATTCTTTTGAGGAAACCTCCTCCTTGAGTGATAAGATTGATGTTATTATTTCTATGCTTGTTATTGGGAAAGCCCATATTGATCCAAATAATGTTCCTTTAGCTTCTTTGGTTGCTCAAGAAGAGCAAGTTGATGTGAACTTCATAAGAAATAACAATTTTGGCAATAATGCTTATAGGAATAATTTTGGTAAAAACAATTATAAGCCATGTCCTCCCAACAATGGTAATGCTTATGGAAATTCTTACAACAATAATAGGAGTGCTCCCTCTGAACTTGAAGTTATGCTCAAAGACTTTATTACTAAACAAACTGCTTTCAATAAAACTATTGAGGAAAAACTCTCTAATGCTGAAAGAAATATTGCATCTCTGGCTGAAGCTCAATCTTCTTTGAACAAAATGGCTGGTAAACCTGAAACTAATGATAATCTCTTTGCAGCTACTAATGCCATACAAGTAAGAATTGATGAAAATGTTAGACTATTAGCTGAATTACATGCTAAGTGGGAAAGAGAAGCTGAAATTGCTAGAAACATTAGTGTTTCTACTATCACCACCACTAGTGTTAAGGCTAGTAATAGTTCTACTACTTTAGATGATAATTTTGATTTTGATCTTGATGGTTGCAATATCTATGAAGTTATTAAGTTCCTACAAAAGCATGCTAAAAGTCCTAATGCTAGTGCTATGAACATGGCCTTTACAAAACACATTACTGATGCTCTCATAAAGATTAAAGAAGAAAAGATGAAACATAAAGCTTCTATTCCTATAAAACAAGAAGATGGTTGGGAACCCATCATTAATATGAAAGTGAATGATTTTGATTTCAAAGCTTTATGTGATCTCGATAGTAGTGTTTCTATTATGCATACAAGGATTTATGATATGCTTGATTTGCCACATTGGAAGATTGTTATTTGAATGTCCCACTTGATGATAATGCTAAAAAGAAACTCATGGGGAGTATTAATGATGTTCTTATTATGGTTAACAATGCCTATGTCCCCGTTGATTTCTATCTTTTGGATGTTGAATGCAATGCTTCTTGTCCTATTACTTTGGGAAGACATTTTCTTAGAACTGTTGGTGCCATTATTGATATGAAGGAAGGCACCATTAAATACCAACTACCACTCAAGAAAGGTATAGAACACTTACCCAAGAAGAGAGAGAAGATTTCTTTTGCCTCTCATATGAAAACAAAATTTTCTCTTAATGCTTCTTCATTTGAGAACACTTGATTCTTTTTCTTGCTTCTTATGCCTAACTTAAAGGTGTTAAAGAAAAGTACTTATTGGGAGATAATGCAAAAGTTTTAGATGAGTCTTGGAAGTTATTACTTCTGTAATAACCGCTCCTTATCCTTTTTATTTGCTTTTTGTGCCAAGAGTAACCTCTAATGAGAGAGAAGTAATGATTGGGAAAGTTGCTGTCCCAAAACAGATTTCTGTGCTTCACCATAAACATTCGTGTAAAATCTCTGTACGTCCTTTGAGGCGTGAATTTTTGTGCTTCTGCCCTAGGTTGTTATCTAACTTTAGTTAGTTCAACACTTTTTGATTTGTGCAATAGAAGGTCTTCGAAAAAATTCGTGTATACCTGCTGGTCTGTCTTGACAGATTTCTGCCATTTTCTGCATTTGCTTCTTGTTGGTTCCTTTTTGAGTTATTTTGGGGAATTGAGCTTTTGAGGGAAGTGCTATAGTAGCTAGTGTTTTAATGGAAGTTTTCTTGGTGTTATAACTGAACCTTAAAGACCTATTATCTTGAGTGCACTAATGTTCCTAATAAAGATTGTGTGAAGTTTTTGTATGAAGAAAAAAAATTCAGGTGTATGGAAGGAATGAGTAATGAGATGAAGGATGGACTAAAGCTCAAGCTTGGGGATGCCACGTGTTTCACCCCAATAAATATCCAAGAAGTACAAGCGTCAACGCTTGGGGATGCCCAAGGCATCCCCTTCTTCATCAATAAAAATTCCAGGTTTCTTCCAAACGCTTCATTTTTATTGTTTCATGCACAGTTGTGTTGTTCTTGGAGCGTCTTCTTTTTCGTTTTTGTTTTGGTTTTTCATTTGCTTGGTTTGTTTAGTTTGCTGAATAAATTGGTTGGACCCCATGTTTCATACAATGGTTTTCAAATAGTTTGGTTTGGTTTAAAAAAGAGTAGGAACGCTCATGCTTAAGTGGTAAAGAGACTTTGTTTTTGACTATGGCATATGCTTTGTCATGCCATGCTTAATATTGTTTTGGCTTTATGCTTAGTATTCTTTGCTGTAGCATGACTTGTTATAAACAATTGAGATTGATTAATGTGCCTTGGAAGAATCATGCGTTGTTTTAGCATATTAAAGCATAGTATTGTGGTATTCTCCCTTGATGCTTTATTTGGGTTGACTTGGCGCATGCTGACACCATGATATGACTATCTCAAGTCACCATAACCTTTATGATCTTTTAGTTTTCAACTTGTAGTATCACTTTATGCTTTGATCAATGATGTTTTGTCGCTCTGCATGATTATGGCCATTATTGCTGTCTTAGTTTGTCGCTCCCAGTCTTTTGCTAGCCTCCGCAACCAAGTATGAGTTCCACTCATGCATCAAACTCCCTAAACCAAGTTATTCCAAAGAGTCCACCATACCTACC
This sequence comes from Avena sativa, assembly GCA_916181665.1. Taxonomy (NCBI): domain Eukaryota; kingdom Viridiplantae; phylum Streptophyta; class Magnoliopsida; order Poales; family Poaceae; genus Avena; species Avena sativa. The sequence goes on along the minus strand of OV702286.1, from coordinate 64,729,029 downwards.
TATTAGCATATGCTATTCCAAGTATATTCATGTTTTTTTTACCTTCCAAATTAAACTTGTTATGAGAAAACTAGTGATTAAAGCTCTCACGAACTTGATGGCACACTTTACTTTTCTTGACCTTAAGAAACTTGTACAATTGTGTCGTCTATGTTGTATATGCTTACACTTATTTGTTGGGGATTAGCAGAACCATGCTGTCACAGGGAACACTTTCAACATTGCACGGGTACTTTGTACCTAGTTGATATCATGCTCTTTTGTCTATGAATGTCGTCGGTGTGAAATGAAAGGGGAGATTGTAAGTCCATGGAGTTATGTATATGTGTTAGACAAACGCCTGGGCCGCTGGTCTAATCCATGCTGACATGGTGGAAACCTGCAGCGTAACCATAATGAGCTGTCTATGAAGCATTCTTCTTATAAAAAAGAGTCCTATATTGAGAAAAAAGAGAAAAAGAAAAAAAATAGATTATGAAAAGAGGAAAGAGAGCACCATATTCCCATGGTAAATAAGAAGATTTATGAGATGCTTGTTGTCAGCTTGCCTTGTCATTTTGATATGGGGATTCTTCCGTATCATCGGGCAAACAGTACCCCTTTGGCGGTTTTCTATGATACACATGTACTTAAGATGACAATAACTTACCAGTGACTAAACTTGAGTAGAATGAGGAGCGGCCCTCGTATTCAAGGGACATGAGATTTCTAACTTATACTTCATCAAGCATGTACACCATAGTTTGTTCACTTTAACCTTAATCACTTCAAGATGCTTATGATAGGGGCAATGAGAGCTGACGGCTATAAGTACCATAAATTTTGGAAGCTCTTTATGTGAATTGAATCCCTACTTCCTTCTATGAAGGCCTTTCTTCCACTTATATATTGAGTCTCCACCTTCTACCTTTATGCACCTACTTTGAGAGCATAGTGGCCATTATTAGTTCTATGTGCATTGTCCCAAGACTAGTTGATTGATGGATACCTTGATATTGCTAGTTTTAAACTATTTGTATCTAGTCACTCTTATGAACTTTGAAGGTGTCCTATGCATTTATATTTGCTACTCCATGAGGGACAAGCTGAATACTATGATGCTATGTTTTCTTTAGGTGAAACAAACAAACGTCTTACAAAGCATTGTTATTCATGAATCTTTTGTTTATGCCTTTTCATGTTGCATTATAGTTTCTTTGTCTTATTGTTAGAACTTTGTCTTTCATGTTATGATTGAAGTACTATGATCCCAGCTTTGAATGTTTTACAAATACTTTGATCAAGTTTATGATGGTGCATGTCACCTCAAAAATTATTCTTTCTTTTTATCACTTACCTACTCGAGGACGAGCAGGAGTTAAGTTTGGGGATGTTGATACATTGCAAATGTATCTATAATTTTTGATGTTCCATGCTTGGTTTTATACTTTCTTGTGTTTTTTCCACACTTTGGAGTACTTTTCATATGATTTCTTGGACTAACCTATTAACAAGAGCCATAGTGCCAGTTGCCTGTTTTCTGCTATTTTTGGTTCCAGGAAGTCAGAAAATTAATATTCTCAAAATTGCACGGGACAAAAGCCAAAGTTGCTATTTTATCGGAAGACATCTGGAGCCAGAATACGAGACGGAGAAGGCCTAGGGCCTGGCCACACCACCTGGCCGCGCGGCTAGGCCTGGCCCGTGCCAGAGGGTAGTCTGGCCGACCCCAGCACCCCTCGGCCTCTCCTTCCGCCTATATATTGCCTCTGATACCAAAACCCTAAGTACCCGATCAAAAATCCACGAAAGAGTCTATAGCCGCCGTCATCTCCATCCCTAGATCGGGAGGGATCTGAAGCTCTTCCCGGCACCCTGCCGGAGAGGGGAATTCACCCTGGAGGCCTTCTTCATCACCATGCAAGCCTCCGGTGTGATGCGTGAGTAGTTCATCTCTGGACTACGGGTCCATGTAGTAGCTAGATGGCTGGTTCTCCTCCTTTGTGCTTTCATGTTTAGATCTTGTGAGCTCCGTTCATGATCAAGACCATCTATTTGTAATCCATACATGTTGTGTTTGCGGGGATCCGATGGATATTGAGATGCTATTTCAGATTGATTATTGATTCTATCATGTCATTGTTATTTGTGATCTTGCATGCTTTCCATTGTTAGTAGCTATCCTGGCCAAGTAGATGCTAGAAACTCCAAGAGTTAGTATTTATGCTCGGTAGTGGGTTCATGCCTCTGGTAATCTGGGGAAGTGACAGGTACTAGATGTGTTGCTGCTACTAGGGAGAAAACAACAATCCTTTGTTTATAGAACAATCATATTGTTTACTTTACACGGAATTCGTAAAGCAATAATCGGTTGCTTGCAACTTAATACTAGAGGGGGTTCGGATGATAACCTGAAGGTGGATTATTAGTCATAGATGCAGTTGGATGGCGGTCTATGTATAATGTTGTAATGCCCAATCAAGTCTCAAAGGAGTCAAGATGATTAGTATATGCTTGTATGATTTCTTGATGTTTGTCGATTACCCCGCTGTAATTTGTTCACCCAGCATGTTATCTATCTTAAGGAGAGCCACCTCTTGTGAACTATGGACCCCGGTCCTTTCTTTTACATACAATCTACAAACTATTTACTCCTTTGTGTTTACTTTCCGCAAACTATTACTTCCTTCCATTCGATACGTTTAATCCTTTGTTTTCAGCAAAACCGGTGAGATTGATAACCTCATCGCAAGTTGGGGGCAATGTTCTGTGGTTGTGTTGTGCAGGTCTCCACGTTGCTGCTGACACCGGTAGTGCGCCCTGCCAACGTTCAGCTAGCTACACCTTTGGGGTGTTTCCTTGCTCCTACTGGATTGATAACCTTGGTTTCTTACCGAGGGAAAACTTGCTGATGTGCTCACCATACCTTCCTCTTGCGGTTCCCCAACGAGCTTGATATATTTGGGCCATCAGCTAGCTCGATAGCCCATTTGCCCACCTGGCCAGTAGCGTCCTTGTTGCCAATGATCTCCGAGAGGGGAGCGGTGCACACCACCTTGATCAGATTCTCCTGGAAGTAGTGCTTGAGCTTCTTGCATGCCAGGTATACACCATAATACATCTTATCGTAGTGGGGTAGTACTGTTCACAGAGGGAGAGCACTTCGCTTAGGTAGTAGACGAGCCTCTGGACCTGTAGGACTTGCCTTTGTTGTGACGCTCCACCACTAGGACAACGCCGATGACCCGGTTGATGGCTGCTATATAGAGCAACATCGGCTCCTTCTCAGCCGGTGTGGCCTGATGGCTCGGTGTTGATGTAGAGCTCGTTGGGAACCCCAAGAGGAAGGTATGATGAGCACAGCAGCAAGTTTCCCTCAGTTATGAAACCAAGGTTTAATCGAACTAGTAGGAGAAAGGAAACACCCCAAAGGTGTTGCTAGCTGAGCCTTGGCAGGGCGCACTACCGGTGCTAGTAGCAACGTGGAGACCTGCACAACACAACCACAAAACTCTGTCCCCAACTTGCGATGAGGTTGTCAATCTCACCGTGTTTTGCTGAAAACAAAGGATTAAACGTATCGAATGGAAAGAAGTAAAAGTTTGCAGAAAGTAAACACAAAGCAGTAAACAGTTTTTAGATTGTATGTAAAAGAAAGGACCGGGATCCATAGTTCACTAGAGGTGGCTCTCCTTAAGATAGATAACATGCTGGGTGAACAAATTACAGCGAGGCAATTGACAAACATCGAGAAAGCAATACATGCATATACTAATCATCTTGACTCCTTTGAGACTTGATTGGGCATTACAACATTATACATAGACCACCATCCAACTGCATCTATGACTAATAATCCACCTTCAGGTTATCATCCAAACTCATTCCAGTATATCGTTGCAAGCAATAGATTATTGCTTTACGAACTGCGTGTAAAGTAAACAATACGATTGTTCTGTGAACAAAGGATTTTTGTTTTCTCCCTAGTAGCAACAACACATCTAGTACCTTAGAGATTTCTGTCACTTCCCCAGATTACTAGAGGCATGAACCCACTATCGAGCATAAATACTAAATCTTGGAGTTGCTAGCATCTACTTGGCCAAGATAGCTACTAACAACGGAAAGCATGCAAGATCACAAATAACAAAGACATGATAGAATCAATAATCAATCTGAAATAGCATCTCAATATCCATCGGATCCCCGCAAACACAACATGTAGAATTACAAATAGATGATCTTGATCATGAACGGAGCTCACAAGATTTAGACATGAAAGCACAAAGGAGAAGAACCAGCCATCTAGCTACTACATAGATCCGTAGTCCAAGGATGAACTACTCACGCATCACACCGGAGGCTTGCATGGTGATGAAGAAGGCCTCTAGGGTGAATTCCCCTCTCTGGCAGGGTGCCGAGAAGAGCTTCAGATCCCTCCTGATCTAGGGATGGAGATGACGGCGGATACAGACTCTTTCGTGGATTTTTGATCAGGTACTTAGGGTTTTTGTCCCGAGGGCATCTTATAGGCGGAAGGATAGGCCGAGGGGGTGCTGGGGTCGGCCAGACCACTCACTGGCGCGGGCCAGGCCTGGCCGTACGGCCAGGTGGTGTGGTTGGCTCCCAGCCCTTCTCCATCTCGTATTCTGGCATCTAATGACTTCCGGAAAAATAGGCACTTTGGCTTTTGTCCCGTCCAATTCCGAGAATATTCATTTTCTGACTTTCCTCGAACCAAAAACAGCAGAAAACAGGCAGCTGGCACTGTGGCTCTTGTTAATAGGTTAGTCCAAGAAATCATATGGAAAGTACTCCAAAGTGTGGACAAAACACAAGAAAGTGGATTAAACCAAGCATGGAACATCAAAAATTATAGATACATTTGCAATGTATCATGGACAACACTGGTGATGTGGATAACATGCACTTGAGGTCATGGAATGCGGCATCCGCCTACACGGTCTAGGTGAACTTGTATGTCTTCTTCATCAGCTGGTAGAGCGGAAGCGCTTTCTCGCCCAACCGGCTGAAGAACCGGCTGAGGGATGCCAAGCACCCGGTAAACTTCTAGACATTGAGAAAGCTTGTTGGTGGTCGCATCCTCTTGATGGCCGCAATCTTCTCTGAATTTTACTTGATTGCTTGTTGCAAAAGAAGGAAATTGAGGAGCTGGCTGTATGGAATGTCGAAGACGCATTTCTCCAGGTTCAGCTTCATCTGGTACCATCAGAGGTTTGCAACTATCTCACATAGATCATCGAGGAGGGTATGTTTCTCCTTGGTATTAACTACGACAACATCGATGTAGGCGTGGATGTTCCTGCCAATTTGCGAGTGCAAGCATTTTTGCATGCAACACTGGTAAGTGGCACCTGCATTTTTCAAGCCGAACAACATAGTCACATAGCAGTAAGCCCCGTATGGGGTGATAAATGATGTCTTTGTCCAATTAGCTAGATTTAGCCAGATCTGATTGTAGCCAGAATAAAGTCTAGAAAATACAACAACTCATAGCCGGCCATAGAATCAATAACTTGATCGATACAGGGTAGAGCAAAAGGATCTTTTGGGAACGCTTTGTTTAGGCCGGTGTAGTCGATACACATGCTCATGGTCTTGTTCTTTTTTAGGACTAGGACTGGGTTAGCCAGTCAGTTCGGGTGGTACACTTCGATGATGAATCCGGCTGCGAGTAGCCAGGTGATCTTGTCACCAATAATCTTTATCTTGTCCTCAGTAAAGCAGTGAAGGGTTTGCTTGACCGATTTAGCATCTAGCCTCACATTAAGTGAGTTCTTAGCAAAGTCCCTTGGAACACCTGGCATGTATTTTAGAGACCACGCGAAGATGTCCCGATTCTCATGGAGGAAGTCGACGAGCTCGCCTTCCTATTTGATATCAAGGCCGGCTTCGATGGTGATGCACTTGCCCGGTTTGGAGGGGTCGAGTAGGATCTGCACGGTGTCCTTGGACAGCTGGAAATCCATGTCTCCAGCTGACTTCATGCTAGCCGACACTTCTTGCTAGGCAAACACAACATTGCGCATGATTTTGCGCTTATGTTCAGCAATGACCTGGGACTTGTCTATCTTCGAGCTTGTATTGGCTCACTCCATCGAACGCTTATAGCAGCTGGAAACAGTGACACTACTCCATAAATGCCTACAAGTGGTGCACGGCATATGCTATCCATGGTGCACGGCCCGTGCACCACTGTCATCATGCCACTGATTTTTTTATCAGTGGCACATGGGCATGTGCACCACAGATAGTATAAATACCAGTGGCGCATCCCGAACCATGTGCCACAGATAACACACTCCTACAGATATAGTTCCATTATCCGTGGCACACTCTGTTGTCGTGCACCATTGACATGGTGTGCCACTGGTATTTTTTCGATATTTTATATGGTGATGTCGTATTTGTATAGGTATATGTGCATACAGTGATAGTTATAATACTTCATCACATTAATTATAATTCAAGATCGATCAGTTAGTGTGAACAAACGGATTGTTGCACAACTTTAGGTTCCGAGACCGATCGAGTAGAAAGTTTAGTCATCACATTACAATTCAAGTGTTCACCTAAACTACGATCAAATATAGTAGAACCGCAACAACGGTGAGAAAGACGGGGACCACGGCTAAAGCTTTCATCCAGTTCTTCCTCCTATCTTCCTCTCACAGGCGGTTCCTCCACCTAGCTTCCGCCATCTCTCTAGTCTTGCACCCTTTGTAGATATTGCCGCTGAACTTGTTCACCTGTTTTAGACAGTCCTCCCACTCGCCGTAGACTCCTAGAACCCAACCTTTGTACACCACGTACCACTTTTCCATATGTGTACACAAGGCATATAGTATATTATGCAAAGGAAAGCAAATGGTTGACATGCATGTTCACAAAAACTACAAAACAACAAAATGAACATCATCATGCAGAGCCATTGTAACAAATATGAACTAGGGCCTCGTACTTAGAGTGGACACATAAAATCACAGGGATGGTGTCAGTGAGCCAAGTAGGATGGACAAGATATGTATTTGTGGATATCACAAGGCTCAGTGACACCACCCCCAGGATCACATCCGAAATCAAGGCACACCTGTAGTGGCTCCCTAGAATTTTAATCATCGGTCGTTGCAACAGATAAGAACCAAAACTATGAACATCAAGTACTAGGACCTCATACTTAGAATGGACACAAAAATCACAGGGACGGTGTTAGCGAGCCATGCAGGATGCACAAGATATGTATTTGTGCATATCACAAGGCCCAACACCGCCCCCAGGATCACATCCAAAATCAAAGCACACCTAACACCTTAGCATTTTAATCATCTGTCTTTGTGACAAGTAACAACCAAAAATATGAGCATCAAGTACTAGGGCCTCATACTTATGTTGGACACGAAAATCACAGGGATGGTGTAAGCGAGCCAAGTAGGATGCACAAGATATGTATTTGTGCATATCAAAAGGCTCGCTCATATGGGCCCCATGATCACATCCGAAATCAAGGAACACCTGTATAGTGGCGCCCTAGCATTTTAATCATCGGCCGTTGCAACAAGCAATAACCAAAAATATGAACATCGACTACTAAGGTCCTCATACTTACGTTGGACACAAAAATCTCAGGGATGGGGTAATCGAGCCCAGTAGGATGCACAATATTTGTATTTGTGCATATCACAAGGCTCACTCAAACCATCCTAGGATCACATCTGAAATCGAGGCACACCAGTAGTGCCCCAACATTTTAATCATCGGCATCCTAAGAATGAACATCAAGTAGGGCTAGAATAATTAAAAGCAACTTAATTAAGCATCAGTCGATTCATAGCTATGATAAATACTATCGATCACATTATATAAGTAAGTCTAACAACCATCAAAACATTATATAATTAAGACCACCCCTTTGTGCAGACATAGTGATTGATGATTTCCCACATCTGAGTGTAGATGCGAATGAAGTGTTCTCTAAGATCGTCATCCATGATGGTCGCCAAATTTTGGGTCCACTTCAAGAGTTGAGATGGCATCATAAGCATTTGTTGATCCTGGACGAACCCGCTCATGTGATAGAGGACATAGAAGGCCTCCTTTTGACTATCTTTCGGCTTCTTGACATAGGGGAAGTCTGTTACGTGGGTAAACACATATTTTTCTTCCTAGACATCCCCCTTACCAAAGTATATGCTCCATCTAAGGCGTATGCATTGAGATCATCATCATGAACACTCTTTATATTGTTGTAGTCTTTCTTGTTTCAAACTTCCTGAGTCAAAATATGTGGCTTGCGAAAGCTTCAGGAAAATGTTGATGAGTGTGCATTATTTGTTTCTACGTAAAACAATTCAAATGGAATGTATTGGAAGAAACGATGGAAATATAAGAAAACATGTTACAGTGGCCAGCGAATAAGTATTGTACTTACTCGGGAAAGAAAGGCACGAGAAGGTAATCGTTCTTTCTATTCTTCAGCATGAAGTCTCAGAGGTAATTCTCCACGACTGCCCAGTCCCCAAGGTTCAACATGATCCTTTCATGCATGTAGAAGGGGTCCACTATCATGATGCCCTAGGTTCTCTCTCTCTCTCAGCCTTCATTGCCATAATGAGTGAGTATAGGTGGACTAGGGTATAGTCTAGCTGTTTCGAGTGAAACAAATTGAAGATGTCTTCAAAACGTAGGAAGAACATATCTGCAGGGGGTGTATTGACGAATCCCTTGCCCCTGGCACCTTGACCACAAAAACAGGGTGCATGGAGTTCTATATTTAAGAAGGAGCTCCTCTTGAAACAGAATAGCATCATGCAGACTCCACAAAGATGGACTTGTCGTTTTGAGCATCCTCGAATCCAGCATCGACTTACCCTCTATATGCATTTTCCACAAGACATCCTTGGGTTCATATGGCACGCCGTCTTGATCCTGGATAGTCTTAGCCACCTTTAGAGCTAGCTGGCTCATAGCCTTCTGCTTCTTACTTCTTCTCTGACCCTTCTTTTGTTGAGTAGGGACCGTAAACTACTCACCAACCACCTAATGTAGTGTGCTAGGGCTGAAAACAACTCAATGATTGGCTTGTGGAGCATTGATGATAGCTAAGACTATCCCTTAAGAACTGTCGAAGACCAGACGCTGAGTGCACGTAGTGGGACCAGCAAGATCATCACGAGCGTGATCGAAGGGTCCTTCAATAGAAGGCATGTAAATTTCACCCTCGGCGCCAGTGTTGAGTAATGCATCGAAGTTCTCATCATTGTGGTCATCGTGTGGCATAACAACACTAGGTAGTGGCGGTGGTGATGGCTGCCTTGACATGGTGTCTACTAGTGGTGACGACTGTTGGTGGCGGTAGTGCTGTCTGTGGGGTGGTGCCTCCCCCCAATATGAATATGGGTCTTCGGCCATACCAAGGGCTAGCTATGGCATTCTTCCAGGGTCTTATGTTCATCGGCTCCCTCAGGTTGAACGAGGAGGGGGGTCAATGCCATGGTAGCCCGCAACACCCGATCCATGGCAATTTTGAACATGCCATCATGCATGGGCTTGTTGTGTAACATGCGGTTCTTTGGTTGAATGATAGTACCCTTGGCAACATCCTTCAACTCACACTCCACATACCTTGAATCATGATGAAAACATTCGGCCCCGACAACTTCATATTGAGGTATGCATAGTGGGGGACAGCTATGAACTTCGCGAGGGTGGGGAGCCCGAGGAGTGCATGGTAAGCGCTACTCAAGTCCACCACCTCGAACCAGATTGGCTTGCGGCGAAATTTCTCCTCGGAGTCGAATATGACATCCAAACGAATCTTGCCGATCGCTGACCACGAGGTTCCTAGAACGACGCCATGGAAAATGGTGTGTGTGGGCTACAAGTGGCACTCCTGGATCCCCAACTTCTCCATGGTGCCGTGGTAGAGCAGGTTGAGGCTTCTCCCACCATCAATGATGATGCGCGAGAAGCAGCAGGTGCGCTTGTCGGAGATGATGAGGGGGTCCAACACCATCGCCTAGCCTCCAGGGTTAGGCAAGAGGGCCAGCTGGTCCTCGCGACCCTAGGTGATCATTGTCTCGGACCAGCTCAATTACTAGGGAACTAGGGGAATGATGGTGTTCACCTCCGCTACAAGCCTCTGATGGCTATGCTTGTCGTCCATCTCGCAGATGAAGATGTGGTAGTTGACATGCTGCTGCAGGTAACCATTGGTGTCATTGCCGGCTAGACTAGCCAGGGGTGGAGGTGGTCCTCTGGGCGGGGGTGGGAGAGGTGGTGGCAAACTAGCCTGCTCCTTGATCTTATAGGTCCAGCTACAATGTCGGGTGGTATGAGTAGACGGCTTGAAGGGACCGCTGTGATACTTGCACATCCCATAGAACATCTGCTCGAAGGTGAACTTGGGCTTCCATTGCTGGTCGCCAGACTTCTACCACCGGCTACCATCACTGACTGGAGCTCCTTCCATAGTATTAACTTGCCTTGAGTGGTACCGGGGATCTTGCTGATCAGTCGGACGCTTGCCCTGGTAGCGGTTGTTGTGGTTCAGAGGCTACTTGGAGGAGCCGTCACGACCGCTGTGGTCATCATCGATATGTCTCGGGGCATCTCGGTAGTAACCGGCCGCCCATCAGCATTCACTCGGAGAGTCTTCTTCATCGCCGTATTGGTCGTGGTGTACTTGTCAGCAATGGTCATGAGCTCTGCCATTGTTCCTGGCTCATCACACAACATCTGGTGATGAAGCAGGGTGCCCTCACGACGCCCCTCAAAGGACAACTCGATGGCCTGACGCGCCTATATCCCTTCGCAGGAGTTGCATAGCTCCATCCACCAGGAGAGGTACTCGCGATCCGACTCACGTTCTCCCTGAACACACAGAGCCAAGTCGTGGGCATGACCTAGGCGCTTGTAGGTGCCGGTGAAGTTGCGGACGAAGACCTTCCCGAAATCATCCCAAGCATTGATGTTGTTGGACACGAGGCTATTGAGCCAGGTCCTTGCGGAACCCAGCAACATGAGGGGCACATAGCACACAACCACATGCTTATTGCCATGGGCGATGCTGACTGCATAAACGTAGTCAATTAGCCAATCATCAGGCTTCATGATACTCTCATACTTGGTGTGTCTTGCAGAAATGTTAACTTGTCAGGGAACTACTCATTCCGGATGTGTGGTCTGAAACAATCTGGTCCAGTAGAATCTTCCTATTTCGCGAAGTGAGCTTGCATCAGGAGGTCAATGCTCTCTTGTGCATCAAGAAAGACTAGATTGGGCGGAACCACTTGGCCCATGAGGCGATATTGGGTGGGTTGCACCTTTTCGGCTAGCGGCGGCCCACCAGCTGGCTTGCTGGTCATTGCACCTGGCTCGTGACACGGTTGGCTCTTTTGGCCAGAGTTTTGTCGCTTGCTATGGTGTTTGCCTCCGTGCGGAGAGGAGGACTGTTGGGTCTAACATGGCTCATTCCCCTGGGGTTCTATCATTCGGCTGCCTCTTGACAACCGGTTTCCTTGGGTTCTGCTATCAACGACACCGGTTCACATGACTTGCTCGGCTTCTCGATCGTAGATGTCGAGCAGTTCTTGCATGTGACACTCTTTCCTACATCTCGCCTCGCCCTCCAGGCCAGGTAGTTCATCCATGACGGCCCGTGTCGCCCACAGATTCTTGAGTAGCATGCTGTAGGTTGGCCGGATGACGACGGGAAGCAGCGCTTGCTCACCGTCTTTCTCCAGACAGGCTCCTAGCTCTCCTCCATGGTGTTGAACTTGGTCGCGCCGTCTAGGCTTGTGGCTAGCTGGGGTGAAACCATGGGTACGATTATACTCGCGCAGAGTAGTCTCCTACCGTCTCTGAGCTAAGGCTAACTTCAGGACCTCCTCGAGAATGGATTCTCAATCCACATTGACATTCATGGCAGCGGTAGCCAGATGATCGCTAGCAGCAACAGGGGTGAGTAGCCCATCGATGATCTCTAGGGCGTCTTTCTCTGTCGGGGTGTTGGAAGTTCTGGCTCCATCATCCGTGTGCTCAAGGGTGGGACAATGCTGGTAGGTGTTTGTAGAACCAGCCGTCATGACCTCCATGCTAGATGGCGTGAAAAGCGCGTTGCCGGTTGCAGGTAGCGGCTCGATGATAGAGACGATATCCCGGGGAAACTGCTCTGGGATGGTGGCGATGTAGGCGGGAAGGTCACTAAAGTGCAGTATGGTGCCACCTATTGAGAAGGTGGTTCCGGCGAAGCACGAGGCATTGTCGATGACGTAGTTGAACTTGCTGAGAGTGAGCACGAGGCCGGAAGCCACGTGCTCACCAGCGGAGGTGTGGGGTCTCGTACAGAACATGACTCTGGTCGCTGCCATCTGGCCACATGGTGGGCGCCAACTATCGTCATATATGGAATGACAATACCTAAGAAGGTATGATAGAGGTGTGGGAGCAAGCAGGAAAGCTAGAGACGGCTTCCATAGGTGGGGTTGGGCACAAGCAGGTGTGACACTCAAAGTACCCAGGTTCGGAGCTCGCTATGAGGTAAAACTCCTACTCCTGCACGATTTGACTATATGGGTCAAACACAAGGGCTACAATGGTGCTCATCGATATGTATGAGATCTATCAATATAACAAAATCCAACCCTCTCCCAAGAGGCCTCGCTGCCCCTTATATAGGGCTAGGGAAAAAGTAAATGGTATTGTCGGCTGGTGGGTCCCACATGCACGCCCTAGCCGGCTGGTCATCTATAGTGTCACGGAGTGGAAATCGTGTGTATAGTACACGCCTTGTGAGCCTACATGAGCATAGTGTCAGCCATTGCCACTGTACACCACATTAGTGCCAAAGTCTTTAGTATAGAATTCACCTTTACGTCCCATCTACAGGATAGGTCTCGCCGCTCACTGTACAACGCGTCACGCCATAGCCACTTGACATAGGTATGCCCTATGGGTACCTACTATTGTCCTACCTAGTGTGGCTCAATGGAAGGCTCACTCGACGACCTGCCAAGGTCCATGAGGCCTAGGACGGTTCAGCTGGTATGAAGCCCATATGGACATAGACTCCAAGCATGCAAGACAAGGAAAGATCAAGACTAGATTTCCAAACCAACTTGTAACCAAGTCGTATTGGTACCTGAGACCTAGCCTCCCCATATATAAAGGCTAGGAGGGTTCAATGAGAAGGATACCTGATCTCTCTCCACCTCTCCCACAATAGACGCCACAACACCATAATAGATCTAGACATCACCAAACCCTTCAAGGCACCTTGTAATCCTTCGGAACTGCATTAATCATGAGCAGCCAAGCAGGAGTAGAACTTTCACTCCAGGGGCATGAACCTGGGTAAACTTCGTGTCCCGTGTTGCTTGTCTATTAGACGAACGTGATCTCTAGTGCACCCCTCTTCCTCTAAACCCAAGTCCATAATAATGGGCATTGATGAGTTAACCCCTCGTCACCACCTCTTCTAGCTTCGCTAATCCAGCTAGGCTCCTCTAGCCAGGATGATATCTTCTGGTCTCTCTAGATTCTTAGCATCAGTCCTGCATCCGACTGGAACGTACCAGTCGGCTCTAGCAATCACCTGCTATCCGACCGCAAGATCCTTCTAGCTAGCTGGCTCGTAAAACCCATCTGGTTAGCCTACCAGGGGGCGATCCCCCCGATAATAAATATAATCTTTTGCAAGTTTTAGGCTTTGTGGAATATAAGTGTGCCTAAATACAAACTGGTGAGGCAACCTAGATGATGATACAAGATACTTCGAGAACGAGGGCTATCACAAAGTAAACAACAGAAGTAAGAGGTTCGGTTTAAGGTTAACCGAATCATGCGGAGATGAAGATGTATTCCCTGGTTCACTTCCTTGGGGGGAGATACGTCACGTTTGGAGAGGTGTGAGATACCATGAAGGATTTCCCCAAGCCACAAAGGGCACCTTATCTCCGAGCCTGTCCTGATGAAGGAATAGCTCAATTACTTGTGGTAGACTTTGAGGTAGTCTCCAAACCCTCACAAACTTTCCATGAGGAAAATAACAATCTGAAAGCCTCCGGGCAACCCTAGTCGCCTAGGGTTTCCTACGAACCCAAGAATAACAGGCAAACACAATGAATTTAAGGGGTAATGAAATATGGCTTGGTGGAAACATAGATCGGGACCTCCTCTTGCTTTCTACCAAAGGGATTTGGCTTTGGTTGGGTAAATGGGATATCCTCAAGATTTTGGTGTTCCAACAATGGAATGTGAGTGAGGAAGCTGAAATAATGAATATGAATGATTGCCCTATTTCTTTTTAGTGGAGAAGAAAGGGTATTTATAATCTGGGAAAAAAACTAGCCGTTTTGCAGAGCCTGTGATGGAACTAGCAGTAAGTTCGGCAGGGCCAGATTCTGGGCCAGAAACTTCTGGCGCCAATTCTAGTGGGCTGGAAACTTGGCTGAGAATTCCTGGCACCAGTCCCGGTGCGATGAAAACCTGGCCGGGAACTTTTGACGGAAGCTGAAATTTCTAGCGACCCGCCAAAACCCAATTCTGTATAGTGGTTTGTAGGCGCTAGGAATCTCGTCGATTTCATAGGAACCTTAATGGGCCATTTTTCTATTTTGACTTATGGCTCATCTAAGGTGGGGGTGGTGGATATTTGGTATTAGGATGTGTATATGGTGTTTTTCATCCTCAAATAGCTCATCAAGACCGTCCCTCTTAATAGTTGGTGTTCCCTAATCAACTCAATTGATAATGAAAGAGAAATGTCATGAAAACACTGTCTCTTCTCGTGATTAGCGAATGGGGGCCTCACATCACCTCTCATCATATTTTGTGAACTATAACATATGTAAACACTAGTAGGTAACTTAGTCCACATTTTAGCTCCGGTGTCAACATTAACCAAAATAAATGGAATTTTTTCCTTACAACCTCGATTTGAAATTTAAAAAAAATAAGAACCAAAATGAAGGTAAAAAAAGTATTAGGACCGCTGATATGGTTTATTCCACATGTTATACGTTGCACAACAGTGTTTTCTCTTAGACAGTGCCCATCCAGAATTAAAAAAGGAAGTAAACTAGCTCTATATGTTCCGAAAATTGAAAGTCTTGGTCTCCATGTTCTTTGAGTACCCAACTCTGCACCAATCCTTCCCAATACTATAGTCCTTCTAATGCCTTTTTCTTGCCCCAGCCTTAGAGAATCTGTAGCTGTGCTCCCCAAGCGGCGCCAAAAAGGGGTATTGGGTGCACCGAATGAGTTGGCGCACCTAGTAACGAGCCCCAAAGGCACATTAGGTCTGACGCAGTGCAATAGCTTGTCCGGTGCACCCGCCATGTCCCCACGCCATTGGGATCCTTATGGACGCACCAGACACAATGCATGCACCGCGTGGGCAAGCGCTGGCAGCAACCTAGCCCACGATCAAAGCGGTTGGTCGGCAGTAAAGACGCCCATCGAGCTAAAATTAAGACACCGTAGTGACCTGTCTCGCCTGCTGGCACGTGGGCTTCGGTGAGAGCTACACGGTGAGCCATTTTAATGCTGGCCCTCTAGTATACACTCCGGCGTTTGAAATATCTAAACCCACCACATCCTATCCACACTCCTCCACAACCTTCCCCACCGGTGATAATCATTCCATCTCCCCTACCTCTCACCAAAGAAAAGATGCCTCGCCGCTTCCCCAACGGGTTGGATAGGTTCCTTCCAGGTTCTTGCATCTCGGTCCCGACGCTGCATAGCTCCGACAGTGAAGAGGAGGAGGAGGTAGCAGCGCTGGAAGCGGTCGAGGCGGAGGAGGTCGCTTTTGTGGAGGAGGTCAGCGACATGGAGCTCGACACTAGTGACTCTTCCTCCGTTGACAGCAACCACTCCTATGACCTGATGCTTCTGCTGACCTCATGGGAGAAGGAGGGGCATGTTCGTCTGCGGTACCAAAGTTCGCAGGCCAGCGCATGGCGGTACCTAAGTTGCCTAAAATTACCGCGTTTCGAAAAGCTGGGCCGCCAACTACTGAGAGGGGCCATTTCGAGGCAAACTCATCTCACCCCTGCCAAATTCAAACATTCCGTTAAACTGCCCCGTGAAGTAGACGGTCGGGACCCTCATGTCGGCCATCTGTCCATGACGTGAGCGCCAACGCGACAACCTCTTAGGAAAATCGAGCGGCTAAGTGGATTGGATGCGTTGACCAATTTCACAAATCCATTCCCAGCTTTCCCCTAGCATCGGCGGTGTTGGAATCCACCCTCCAGGCAGGACGATCCCTTCGAACATTTGACTTCCGGCGCCAAGTTGCTGCGCCTAGTCGTTGATCCCGAGCTCCCATGGCGCATGTCGTAGCCGTCGTTGCGAGGCTCTAGCCCGCCTCCGCCGCCGACAAGCCGAGCAGCTCGGAGGATGGCAGATCCTACTATCAAGAAAGAAGAAGTTCTGTCTACAAGCGGGTGAGCTACCCTTCTCTTTGCTATTTGCACTAATTACAACTTCTAGCTGGCTACTGAACCTCAAATTATTTGTTAGCCCAACGCTGACAAACATATTTTGTCCACAGTTTTCTATCAAGTGGGATCTGCGCGGACCCCCCTTACCTGGTTACGGTGGTCCTCTACAGGTACGACTCTAAGGGCAAGAGGTATGGGCACCATTGTTTCACGATGGAAGAAGCGCCTGCGCAGATCTGCACTATATCTGGTATGGTTGCTGCTCTGCATAATCATGTTGAATTATAGCCGAAGCAGACTGCAAAGTTCAGCTTCATGGATGAACGTGGCATCATGGTTCCTATAACGTGTGACAGTCAGCTAATTGGGTTGATGAAAAGGTATGCTTCGGCTGCCATGTTTGAGCTGAAATGTGATGTACTGGATGTGGAAGCTGCTGCAACTGGGAGTCGCCCTTCTATTCTTGGACAGGGTGGTTGCTCGAACCCAATTAGCTCCTGATAAGCAAAGGTCTATTGGGGTTCGCATGTTTGTGCTGAATTGTAATTTTTGTTTTATTTACTCTATAGATATTGCGCAGTTATGCAACAGTCTTGTTTCTTTGACAGGAAGCGCCACAAGGTTAGAAACATGACTGCCGGGTCAGTCATTTTGCTGCCTAAAGAAATTAAAAACAAGTGGAAAGATGTCATTTTGCTTCCTGAAGAAATTAAAAACGAGTGGAAAGATGATGCTGGAGACGATTCTCGTGCCCATTGTCCCGCGATGCAGAGTAGGTGAAGCTAAGAAAATTGGCACCGAGGAAGAGGAAGAAGGCAGGAAATGAAGAAGCCAGTGGACGTGAAGGCTTGGCACCCAGGGTGCGGAAGAAGGCTGTTGGCAATGAAGATGCATAGTAATGTGTTGAACTTGAACGTATATATGTATTCTGTTAAATTCTGATCGCTCTGTGTGTGGCACATTGCTGGGCGAAACAATCTACCCATGTTCTCTGAGTAAAATGTACCGCGACTTAGGGTTTGGAAACGCCCGAGTCAGTAGTTGAATCCGAAATTGTGATTGTGCCACTGCTATTTGAAAACAAGGATCCACCGGTTCCACGATTGCTGAGGGACAGGAGGTCTCCAAATACGACGGAATGTAAGTGGCGCAGAAATAAATTATTTAAGCTGCCACACTCCATGAAGCAGCAACTTATTTCAGATGCTACACAACGACATGCCAACATAAACAGCAATGTTCTCACCGATAATGCCTAGATGAGGAGGAAATCGGTACCACTTTCTAGCCTAATCTTGAGCCCATCTGTCTCACCGCCTCTCTGCTCCTGCATCTGGCAAAGCTCCCGGATCTCCAGTAACCGGGTGTACGTGCTTCCACTATATAAATTGTGGTTGTGCCATTTGCATGCGGCACAATCCACGTAGATTACGTTTAAACAAACCACCAATGTTAGAATACACTAGTAGAAAAGGTGTCTTTGGTCCACGGTCACGTTCCCAAACTAGGACAGAGATCTAAATCGAGGCAGAAATTGATCTAAATCAAGGCATTTCATTACTTCAACCACAAATTCTTATAAACAAAGGTGCGATTTCACATACTACATTAATTCAACCACTAGTCAACAATTTCACTTCCGTTGCCACTGTCCTCCGAGCCGCCGGCTTCCTCGTCGCTATCAGACGGAACTTCCACGATGTCCGCATTGTTCGCGAGATGGAGCACCTCTTCGTGTCGAGCGGCGGCCATGACGGTGTACTTGGTCCGTCCAGGGACAGACCAGAACCTCTCCCGCCCTTCTCGGTTGCAAAGATCCCGGTGCACCACACGCCCGTCAACGATGTCGATGCCAATCTTGGCCTTCCGCTCCTTCTTGAACAGCGCCGGCCAGTACGGGCTAGTCTCCACGTACCGGGGTAGCGCCCTCTTCCACGCGGGCATCTAGTGGCGGCGCGCCGCGATTTCGCTCTCCATCTCGGCTCGCCAGGGAGTGGAGCCACCGGCACCCCCGCAGAGCTGATGCGCCATCCGTGGGGCACCGTCGCGGCTAGAGGCGCGAGGATGTTGAAGTTCAGATCGGGCATCTCCTTGGCGGCGCGGTGGAGGCTGGAGAGGGAGCGAGGGGATGGACGACGAAGCAACAGCGCGGTGGAGATTGGAGAGGACGAGGGGATGGACAACGAAGCGATGTGCTGTGGTGCCTCCTATTTGTACACGAGGACGACGAAGCGACGGGCGGAATATCCAAGGGGCATTGGTCAGACAAAAGAAGTAATGCGGGGTCAGACAAAAGAAGTAATGCAGGGTCAAAGCAATTTTTTTCCTCAGTGGAATCTGGGACCAATAGTTCAGACCGCTATGTCAACAAGTACGACTATTACAACTTAAAAAGGCATGGAGCTTAAGCTAAATAGAACTAGTTATCACACATCTCCTTGATCTTCCTAATCTTAGCCCGATGTGCATCTTCCTGCGAGAGCAAGGATCGAATCGTCTGCTCCTTCCTTTTAGCATCTTCCTTGCACAGCTTCAATTTTTTCTCTGCATTTTTCCTCATGCACTTGTCAATACTCGTAGTTGTCAACTGCAAGACTTTGGCCTAGTGGAGATCATTCCTTGCTTGAGTCAGTTCTTGCTCTGCATTAGCCTTCAGGGCCAACGCTGCGTCCCTCTCCTTCTCGACTTTGCTAACCTTGTCTTGCACCCACCTGAGATCTCGCTTATGCTTGGTCGTGTCAACTGGTTCCCATAGCTTCATCTCAACACTGTCAAGAAGTGAGCTGAATACGGATTCTTTCAAATCGATAGTCATTTCCCATAGTTTGTCCAGCGTTTTATGCATCGATTTGGGCCACTCTAGATCTACCCATTTGACAACACCGCAACTTCCGCCTTGCATCATTGCACGATGTCCTTGACACCGTAGAAACCTCCTGCTGCATTTCGTCCTTCAAACCTACAAATTTAGCGGGCACATATCCATGTTTACATACCAGAGGACTGTCTTCATCCGCTAAATCGTGATAGTCGGAGTCATAGATCGTCTGGTTGGCCTAACACACCATACGCACATGAGTAAACAGATTAGATCAAGATCAAAAAATAGATAACTGGCCACAGATGATAGAAATAGAGATGAGATGACTCACATCGAAATCACCGTCCCTATCGTCACGATGCGTTTCCTCGCCGTCTCCCCTTGAACCCATGGCGAGAGGGGAGGGGGTGGCTGCCGGAGAGGGGATTGGGATGGAGGCGCTGTCGGCTTGCGGCTACGGCAGGATGGGAGTGAAGTGGGGAAAGTGGCTTCGAGGGTAAGGAAGAGAAGTACGGGGAGGAAGAGAAGTAATGGGGACGTGACACTAGGATGTGGCCCACTGAACTCGGGAGATGTGACACTCGCAACAGGGGAGAGCCCGGTGTTGCCAGTTTGTCCAGAGCAAGCATGGCCAATCATGTCGCAGAACATCCTACTCGCGGATCGCTCTCACGAAGACCATCCCAATCATCCAAGCGCCCCAATCGAACGGTATGTAAAAATCGTCAAGCAGAACAACTGTGTTAGGGCGTGCCTTCTAGAAGACTCGGTGTAACGGCTACCCATGCAATGACACTGGTGTATCCATGTGTGGTTTGTGAAAAGAACAAACATGCAATCACACTAGGTGGATCCATATGTGGTTTATGGAAGTAACAGACATGCAATGACTCTAGATGTGATTCATGAAAAGAACAGACATGCAATGACACTGGTGGATCCATGTGTAGTTCATGAGAAGAAGACACATCCAATGACACTGGTGGACTATAGTTGTGGTTCATGAAAAGAACAGACATGCAATGAAACGATCCATATGTGGTTTGTCTAGAGGAACACACATGCAATGACACTGGGTGTGGTTCATGAAAAGAACAGACATGCAATGACACTGGTAGATCCATGTGTGGTTTATGAAAGTAACAGACATGCAATGACAATAGGTGGATCCATATGTCGTTTGTGAGAAGAATAGACATGCAATGACACTGGTGGATCCTTATGTGGTTCATGAAAAGAACTGACATGCAATGAAACGGGTTGTGGTTCATGAAAAGAACAGACATGCAATGACACCGGTGGATCCATGTGTGGTTCATTAAAAGAACAGACATGCAGTGACGCTGGTGGATCCTTATGTGGTTTGTCTAGAGGAACACACATGCAATGACACTGGGTGTGGCTCGTGAAAAGAACAGACATGCAATGACACTGCTGGATCCTTATGTGGTTTGTGAGAAGAACGGACATGCAATTACACTGGTGGATCCTTATGTGGTTCATGAAAAGAAATGACATGCAATGACACTGGGTGTGGTTCATGAAAAGATATGACATGCAATGACACTGGTGTGGTTCATGAAAAGAATAGACATGCAATGACACTGGTGGATCCATGTGTGGTTTATGGAAGTAACACACATGCAATGACTCTAGTTGTGGTTCATGAAAAGAACAGACATGCAATGACACCGGGTGTGGTTCATGAAAAGAATATACATGCAATGACACTGGTGGATCCTTATGTGGTTTGTTTAGAAGAACACAAATGCAATGACACTAGGTATGGTTCATGAAAAGAACAGACATGCAATGACACTGGTGGATCCTTATGTGGTTTGTTTAGAGGAACAGACATGCAATGACACTGGTGGATCCATGTGTGGTTCATGAGAAGAACACACATCCAATGACACTGGTGGATCCTTGTGTGGTTCATGAAAAGAATAGACATGCAGTGGCACCGGTGGATCCTTATGTGGTCTGTCTAGAGGAACACACATGCAATGACACCGGGTGTGGTTCATGAAAAGAACAGACATGCAATGACTTATGTGGTTTGTTTAGAAGAACACACATGCAATTACACTTGGTGTGGTTCATGAAAATAATAGACATGCAATCACACTGGTGGATCCTTATGTGGTTTGTTTAGAGGAACATACATGCAATGACACTTGGTGTGGTTCATGAAAAGAACAGACATGCAATGACACTGGTGGATCCTTATGTGGTTTGTCTAGAGGAACACACATGCAATGACACTAGGTATGGTTCATGAAAAGAATAGACATGCAATCGCACTAGGTGGATCCATATGTGGTTTGTGAGAAGAACAGACATGCAATGACACTGGTGGATCCTTATGTGGTTCATGACAAGAACTGACATGCAATGACACTGGGTGTGGTTCATGGAAAGAACAGACATGCAATGATACCGGTGGATCCATGTGTGGTTCATGAAAAGAATAGACATGCGGTGACACCGGTGGATCCTTATGTGGTTTGTCTAGAGGAACATACATGCAATGACACTTGGTGTGCTTCATGAAAAGAACCGACATGACAACGGTGGATCCATTTGTGGTTCATGAACAGAACTGACATGCAATGACATGGTGTGGTTCATGAAAATAATTGACATGCAATGACACTGGGTGTGGTTCATGAAAACAAAAGACATGCAATGACACTGGTGGATCCATGTGTGGTTTATGGAAGTAACATACATGCAATGACTCTAGATGTGGTTCATGACAAGAACAGACATGCAATGACACCGGGTGTGGTTCATGAAAAGAACAGACATGCAATAACACTGGTGGATCCTTATTTGGTATGTTTAGAAGAACACACATGCAATGACACTGGGTGTGGTTCATGAAAAGAACAGACATGCAATAACACTAGTGGATCCTTATGTGGTTTGTTTAGAGGAACAGACAAGCAATGACACCGCTGGATCCATGTGTGGTTCATGAGAAGAACACACATCCAATGACACTGGTGGATCCTTACGTGGTTCAAGAAAAGAACAGACATGCAGTGACACCGGTGGATCCTTATGTGGTCTGTCTAGAGGAACACACGATCAATGAAACCGGGTGTGGTTCATGAAAATAACAGACATGCAATGACTTCTGTGGTTTGTTTAGAAGAACACACATGCAATGACACTAGGTGTGGTTCATGAAAAGAACAGACATGCAATGACACCGGTGGATCCCTATGTGGTTTGTTTAGAGGAACAGACATGTAATGACATAGGTGGATCCATGTGTGGTTCATGAGAAGAACACACATCCAATGACAGCGATGGATCCTTATGTGGTTCATGAAAAGAACAGACATGCAGTGACACCAGTGGATCCTTATGTGGTCTGTCTAGAGGAACACACATGCAGTGACACCGAGTATGGTTCATGAAAAGAACAGACATGCAATGACACGGGTGGATCCTTATATGGTTCATGAAAAGAACTGACACGCAATGACACTGGGTGTGGTTCATAAAAAGAACAGACATGCAATGACACCGGTGGATCCATGTGTGGTTCATGAAAAGAACAGACATGAGTGACACCGGTGGATAGTTATGTGGTTTGTCTAGAGGAACACACATGCAATGACACTAGGTGTGGTTCATGAAAAGAACAGACATGCAATGACACTGGTGGATCCTTATGTGGTTTGTGAGAAGAACAGACATGCAATGACACTGGTGGATACTTATGTGGTTCTTGAAAACAACTGACATGCAATGACACTGGGTGTGGTTCATGAGACATTGGGTGTGGTTCATGAAAAGAATAGACATGCAATGAGACCGCTGGATCCATGTGTGGTTTATGGAAGTAACAGACATGCAATAACTCTAGCTGTGGTTCATGGAAAGAACATACATGCAATGACACCGGGTGTGGTTCATGAAAAGAATAGACATGCAATGACACGGGTGGATCCATATGTGGTTTGTTTAGAACAACACACATGCAATGACACTGGGTGTGCTTCATAAAAAGAACAGACATGCAATGTCACAGGTGGATCCTTATGTGGTTTGTTTAGAGGAACAGATATGCAATGACACCGGTGGATCCATGTGTGGTTCATGAGACGAACACACATCCAATTACACTGGTGGATCCTTATGTGGTTCATGAATAGAATAGACATGCAGTGACACGGGTGGATCGTTATGTGGTCTGTCTAGAGGAACACACATGCAATGACACCAGGTGTGGTACATGAAAAGAACAAACATGCAATGACTTATGTGGTTTGTTTAGAAGAACACACATGCAATGACACTGCGTGTGGTTCATGAAAAGAATAGACATGCAATGACATTGGTGGTTCCTTATGTGGTTTCTTTAGAGGAACAGACATGCAATGACACCGGTGGATCCATGTGTGGTTCATGAGAAGAACACACATCCAATGACACTGGTGGATTCTTATGTGGTTCATGAAAAGAACAGACATGAAGTGACACTGGTGGATCCTTATGTGGTTTGTCTAGAGGAAGACACATGCAATGACACCGGGTGTGGTTCATGAAAAGAACAGACATGCAATCTCACTAGGTGGATCCATATGTGGTTTGTGAGAAGAACAGACATGCAATGACACTGGTGGATCCTTATGTGGTTCATGAAAAGAACTGCCGTGCAATGATATTGGGTGTGGTTCATGAAAAGAACAGACATGCAATGACACCAGTGGATCCTTGTGTGGTTCATGAAAAGAACAGACATGCAGTGACACCGGTGGATCCTTATGTGGTTTGTCTAGAGGAACACACATGCAATGACACTGAGTGTGGTTCATGAAAAGAACAGACATGCAATGACACTGGTGGATCCTTATGTGGTTTGTGAGAAGAACAGACATGCAATAACACTGGTGGATCCTGATGTGGTTCATGAAAAGAACTGACGTGCAATGACACCGGGTGTGGTTCATGAAAAGTACAGACATATAATGACTTATGTGGTTTGTTTAGAAGAACACACACATGCAATGACACTGGGTGTGGTTCATGAAAAGAACAGACATGCAATGACACTAGTGGATCCTTATGTGGTTTGTTTAGAGGAATAGACATGCAAAGACACCGGTGGATCCATGTGTGGTTCATGAGAAGAACACACATCGAATGACACTGGTGGATCCTTATGTGGTTCATGAAAAGAACAGACATGCAGTGACACCGCTGGATTCTTATGTGGTTCATGAAAAGAACAGACATGAAGTGACACTGGTGGATCCTTATGTGGTTTGTCTAGAGGAAGACACATGCAATGACACCGGGTGTGGTTCATGAAAAGAATAGACATGCAATCCCACTTGGTGGATCCATACGTGGTTTGTGACAAGAACCGACATGCAATGACACTGGGGGATCCTTATGTGGTTCATGAAAAGAACTGACGTGCAATGATATTGGGTGTGGTTCATGAAAAGAACAGACATGCATTGACACCAGTGGATCCTTGTGTGGTTCATGAAAAGAATAGACATGCAGTGACACCGGTGGATCCTTATGTGGTTTGTCTAGAGGAACACACATGCAATGACACTGGGTGTGGTTCATGAAAAGAATAGACATGCAATGACACTGGTGGATCCTTATGTGGTTTGTGAGAAGAACA
The DNA here is from genome assembly GCA_916181665.1 of Avena sativa. NCBI lineage: Eukaryota > Viridiplantae > Streptophyta > Magnoliopsida > Poales > Poaceae > Avena > Avena sativa. Next base: position 64,704,107 of record OV702286.1, on the reverse strand, counting down.
GACATGCAATGACACTGGTGGATTCTTATGTGGTTCATGAAAAGAACTAACGTGCAATGACACTGGGTGTGGTTCATGAAAAGAACTGACATGCAATGACACTGGGTGTGGTTCATGAAAAGAATAAACATGCAATGAAATCGGTGGATCCATGTGTGGTTTATGGAAGTAACAGACATGCAATGACTCTAGCTGTGGTTCATGAAAAGAACAGACATGCAATGACACTGGTGGATCCTTATGTGGTTTGTTTAGAAGAACACACATGCAATGTCACTAGGCGTGGTTCATGAAAAGAACAGACATGCAATGACACCGGTGGATCCATGTGTGGTTCATGAAAATAACACACAATTAGTGACACCGGTGGATCCTTATGTGGTTTGTCTAGAGGAACACACATGCAATGACACTGGGTGTGGTTCATGAAAAGAATAGACATGCAATGACACTAGTGGATCCTTATGTGGTTTGTGAGAAGAACAGACATGCAATGACACTGGTGGATCCTTATGTGGTTCATGAAAAGAACAGACATGCAATGACACTGGGTGTGGTTCATGAAAATAACTGACATGCAATGCCACTGGGTGTGGTTCATGAAAAGAATAGACATGCAATGACACCGGTGGATCCATGTGTGGTTTATGGAAGTAACAGACATGCAATGACTCTAGCTATGGTTCATGAAAAGAACAGACATGCAATGACATCGGGTGTGGTTCATGAAAAGAACAGACATGTAATGACACCGGTGGATCCTTATGTGGTTTGTTTAGAAGAACACACATGCAATGACACTGGGTGTGGTTCATGAAAAGAATAGACATACAATGACACTGGTGGATCCTTATGTGGTTTGTTTAGAGGAACATACATGCAATGACACCAGTGGATCCATGTGTGGTTCATGAGAAGAACACACATCCAATGACGCTGGTGGATCCTTATGTGGATCATGAAAAGAACATACATGTAGTGACACCGGTGGATCCTTATGTGGTCTGTCTAGAGGAACACACATGCAATACCACCAGGTGTGGTTCATGAAAAGAACAGACATGCAATGACTTATGTGGTTTGTTTGGAAGAACACACATGCAATGACATTGCGTGTGGTTCATGAAAAGAATAGACATGCAATGACACTGGTGGATCCTTATGTGGTTTGTTTAGAGGAACAGACATGCAATGACACCGGTGGATCCATGTGTGGTTCATGAGAAGAACACACATCCAATGACACCGGTGGATTCTTATGTGGTTCATGAAAAGAACAGACATGAAGTGACACTGGTGGATCCTTATGTGGTTTGTCTAGAGGAAGACACATGCAATGACACCGGGTGTGGTTCATGAAAAGAACAGACATGCAATCTCACTAGGTGGATCCATATGTGGTTTGTGAGAAGAACAGACATGCAATGACACTGGTGGATCCTTATGTGGTTCATGAAACGAACTGCCGTGCAATGATATTGGGTGTGGTTCATGAAAAGAACAGACATGCAATGACACCGGTGGATCCTTGTGTGGTTCATGAAAAGAACAGACATGCAGTGACACCGGTGGATCCTTATGTGGTTTGTCTAGAGGAACACACATGCAATGACACTGGGTGTGGTTCATGAAAAGAACAAACATGCAATGACACTGGTGGATCCTTATGTGGTTTGTGAGAAGAACAGACATGCAATGACACTGGTGGATCCGTATGTGGTTCATGAAAAGAACTGACATGCAATGACACTGGGTGTGGTTCATGAAAAGAATAGACATGCAATAACACTGGTGGATCCATGTGTGGTTAATGGAAGTAACAGACATGCAATGACTCTAGATGTGGTTCATGAAAAGAACAAACATGCAATGACACCGGGTGTGGTTCATGAAAAGAACAGACATGCAATGACACTAGTGGATCCTTATATGGTTTGTTTACAAGAACACACATGCAATGACACTGGGTGTGGTTCATGAAAAGAATAGACATGCAATGACACTGGTGGATCTTTATGTGGTTTGTTTAGAGGACGAGACATGCAATGACACCGGTGGATCCATGTGTGGTTCATGAGAAGAACACACATCCAATGACACCGGTGGATGCATATGTGGTTCATCAAAAGAACAGACATGCAGTGACACCGGTGGATCCTTATGTGGTCTGTCTAGAGGAACACACATGCAATGAAACTGGGTGTGGTTCATGAAAAGAATAGACATGCAATCACACTAGGTGGATCCATATGTGGTGTGTGAGAAGAACAGACATGCAATGACACTTGTGGATCCTTATGTGGTTCATGAAAAGAATTAACATGCAATGACACTGGGTGTAGTTCATGAAAAGAACAGACATGCAATGGCACCGGTGGATCCATGTGTGGTTCATGAAAAGAACAGACATGCAGTGACACCGGTGGATCCTTATGTGGTTTGTCTAGAGGAACACAAACGCAATGACACTAGGTGTGGTTCATGAAAATAATAGACATGCAATGACACTAGTGGATTCTTATGTGGTTTGTGAGAAGAACAGACATGCAATGACACTGGTGGATCCTTATGTGGTTCATGAAAAGAACTGACATGCAATGACACTGGTTGTGGTTCATGAAAAGAACTAACATGCAATGACACTAGGTGTGGTTCATGAAAATAATAGACATGCAATGACACCGGTGCATCCATGTGTGGTTTATGGAAGTAACAGACATGCAATGACTCTAGCTGTGGTTCATGAAAAGAACAAACATGCAATGACACCGGGTGTGGTTCATGAAATGAACAGACATGCAATGACACTGGTGGATCCTTATGTGGTTTGTTTAGAAGAACACACATGCAATGGCAGTGGGTGTGGTTCATGAAAAGAATAGACATTCAATGACACTGGTGGATCCTTATGTGGTTTGTTTAGAGGAACAGACATGCAATGATACCGGTGGATTCATGTGTGGTTCATGAGAAGAACACACATCCAATGACACTGGTGGATCCTTATGTGGTTCATGAAAAGAACAGACATGTAGTGACACTGGTGGATCCTTATGTGGTCTGTCTAGAGGAACACACATGCAATGACACCGGGTGTGGTTCATGAAAAGAACAGACATGCAATGACTGATGTGGTTTGTTTAAAAGAACACACATGCAATGACACTGGGTGTGGTTCATGAAAAGAACAGACATGCAATGACACTGGTGGATCCTTATGTGGTTTGTTTAGAGGAACAGACATCCAATGACACTGGTGGATCCATGTGTGGTTCGTGAGAAGAACACATATGCAATGACACCGGTGGATCCTTATATGGTTCATGAAAAGAACAGACATGTAGTGACACTGGTGGATCCTTATGTGGTTTGTCTAGAGGAACACACATGCAATGAAACTGGGTGTGGTTCATGAAAAGAATAGACATGCAATCACACTAGGTGGATCCATATGTGGTTCATGAAAAGAACTAACCTACAATGACACTAGGTGTAGTTCATGAAAAGAACAGACATGCAATGACACCGGTGGATCCATGTGTGGTTCATGAAAAGAACAGACATGTAGTGACACCGGTAAATCCTTATGTGGTTTCTCTAGAGTTAAACAAATGCAATGACACTAGGTGTGGTTCATGAAAAGAACAAACATGCAATGACACTGGTGGATCCTTATGTGGTTTGTGAGAAGAACAGCCATGCAATGACACTAGTGGATCCTTATGTGGTGCACGAAAAGAACTGACATGCAATGACACTGGGTGTGGTTCATGAAAAGAACTAACATGCAATGACACTAGGTGTGGTTCATGAAAAGAATAGACATGCAATGACACCGGTGGATCCATGTGTGGTTTATGGAAGTAACATAGATGCAATGACTCTAGTTGTGGTTCATGAAAAGAACAGACATGCAATGACATCGGGTGTGGTTCATGAAAAGAACAGACATGCAATGACACTGGTGGACCCTTATGTGGTTTGTTTAGAAGAACACACATCCAATGACACTAGGTGTGGTTCATGAAAAGAACAGACATGCAATGACACTGGTGGACCCTTATGTGGTTTGTTTAGAGGAACAGACGTGCAATGACACCGGTGGATCCATGTGTGGTTCATGAGAAGAACACACATCCAATGACTCTGGTGGATCCTTATGTGGTTCATCAAAAGAATAGACATGCAGTGACACCGGTGGATCCTTATGTGGTTTGTCTAGAGGAACTCACATGCAATGACACCGGGTGTGGTTCATGAAAATAACAGACATGCAATGACTTATGTGGTTTGTTTAGAAGAACACACATGCAATGACACTAGGTGTGGTTCATGAAAAGAACAAACATGCAATGATACTGGTGGATCCTTATGTGGTTTGTTTAGAGGAACAGACATGCAATGACACCGGTGGATCCATGTGTGGTTCATGAGAAGAACACACATCCAATGACACCGGTGGATCCTTATGTGGTTCATGAAAAGAACAGACATGCAGTGAGACAGGTGGATCCTTATGTGGTTTGTCTAGAGGAACACACATGCAATGAAACTGGGTGTGGTTCATGAAAAGAATAGACATGCAATCACACTAGGTGGATCCATATGTGGTTTGTGAGAAGAACAGACATGCAATGACACTGGTGGATCCATATGTGGTTCATGAAAAGAACTAACATGCAATGACACCAGGTGTGGTTCATGAAAAGAACAGACATGCAATGACTTATGTGGTTTGTTTAGAAGAACACACATGCAATGACACTGCGTGTGGTTCATGAAAAGAATAGACATGTAATGACACTGGTGGATCCTTATGTGGTTTGTTTAGAGGAACAGACATGCAATGACACCGGTGGATCCATGTGTAGTTCATGAGAAGAACACACATCCAATGACCCCGGTGGATTCTTATGTGGTTCATGAAAAGAACAGACATGAAGTGAAATTGGTGGATCCTTATGTGGTTTGTCTAGAGGAAGACACATGCAATGACACCGGGTGTGGTTCATGAAAAGAACAGACATGCAATCACACTAGGTGGATCCATATGTGGTTTGTGAGAAGAACAGACATGCAATGACACTTGTGGATCCTTATGTGGTTCATGAAAAGAACTGACGTGAAATGACACTGGGTGTGGTTCATGAAAAGAACAGACATGCAATGACACCGGTGGATCCATGTGTGGTTCATGAAAAGAACACACATGCAGTAACACCGGTGGATCCTTATGTGGTTTATCTAGAGGAACACACATGCAATGACACTGGGTGTGGTTCATGAAAATAACAGACATGCAATGACACTGGTGGATCCTTATGTGGTTTGTGAGAAGAACAGACATGCAATGACACTGGTGGATCCGTATGTGGTTCATGAAAAGAACTGACATGCAATGACACTGGGTGTGGTTCATGAAAAGAATAGACATGCAATAACACTGGTGGATCCATGTGTGGTTAATGGAAGTAACAGACATGCAATGACTCTAGATGTGGTTCATGAAAAGAACAAACATGCAATGAAACTGGGTGTGGTTCATGAAAAGAATAGACATGCAATCACACTAGGTGGATCCATATGTGGTTTGTGAGAAGAACAGACATGCAATGACACTGGTGGATCCATATGTGGTTCATGAAAAGAACTAACATGCAATGACACCAGGTGTGGTTCATGAAAAGAACAGACATGCAATGACTTATGTGGTTTGTTTAGAAGAACACACATGCAATGACACTGCGTGTGGTTCATGAAAAGAATAGACATGTAATGACACTGGTGGATCCTTATGTGGTTTGTTTAGAGGAACAAACATGCAATGACACCGGTGGATCCATGTGTAGTTCATGAGAAGAACACACATCCAATGACACCGGTGGATTCTTATGTGGTTCATGAAAAGAACAGACATGAAGTGAAATTGGTGGATCCTTATGTGGGTTGTCTAGAGGAAGACACATGCAATGACACCGGGTGTGGTTCATGAAAAGAACAGACATGCAATCACACTAGGTGGATCCATATGTGGTTTGTGAGAAGAACAGACATGCAATGACACTGGTGGATCCTTATGTGGTTCATGAAAAGAACTGACGTGAAATGACACTAGGTGTGGTTCATGAAAAGAACAGACATGCAATGACACCGGTGGATCCATGTGTGGTTCATGAAAAGAACAGACATGCAGTAACACCAGTGGATCCTTATGTGGTTTATCTAGAGGAACACACATGCAATGACACTGGGTGTGGTTCATGAAAAGAACAAACATGCAATGACACTGGTGGATCCTTATGTGGTTTGTGAGAAGAACAGACATGCAATGATACTGGTGGATCCGTATGTGGTTCATGAAAAGAACTGACATGCAATGACACTGGGTGTGGTTCATGAAAAGAATAGACATGCAATAACACTGGTGGATCCATGTGTGGTTAATGGAAGTAACAGACATGCAATGACTCTAGATGTGGTTCATGAAAAGAACAAACATGCAATGACACCGGGTGTGGTTCATGAAAAGAACAGACATGCAATGACACTAGTGGATCCTTATATGGTTTGTTTAGAAGAACACACATGCAATGACACTGGGTGTGGCTCATGAAAAGAACAGACATGCAATGACTTATGTGGTTTGTTTAGAAGAACACACATGCAATGACACTGCGTGTGGTTCATGAAAAGAATAGACATGTAATGACACTGGTGGATCCTTATGTGGTTTGTTTAGAGGAACAAACATGCAATGACACCGGTGGATCCATGAGTAGTTCATGAGAAGAACACACATCCAATGACACCGGTGGATTCTTATGTGGTTCATGAAAAGAACAGACATGAAGTGAAATTGGTGGATCCTTATGTGGGTTGTCTAGAGGAAGACCCATGCAATGACACCGGGTGTGGTTCATGAAAAGAACAGACATGCAATCACACTAGGTGGATCCATATGTGGTTTGTGAGAAGAACAGACATGCAATGACACTGGTGGATCCTTATGTGGTTTATGAAAAGAACTGACGTGAAATGACACTAGGTGTGGTTCATGAAAAGAACAGACATGCAATGACACCGGTGGATCCATGTGTGGTTCATGAAAAGAACAGACATGCAGTAACACCGGTGGATCCTTATGTGGTTTATCTAGAGGAACACACATGCAATGACACTGGGTGTGGTTCATGAAAAGAACAAACATGCAATGACACTGGTGGATCCTTATGTGGTTTGTGAGAAGAACAGACATGCAATGACACTGGTGGATCCGTATGTGGTTCATGAAAAGAACTGACATGCAATGACACTGGGTGTGGTTCATGAAAAGAATAGACATGCAATAACACTGGTGGATCCATGTGTGGTTAATGGAAGTAACAGACAAGCAATGACTCTAGATGTGGTTCATGAAAAGAAAAAACATGCAATGACACCGGGTGTGGTTCATGAAAAGAACAGACATGCAATGACACTAGTGGATCCTTAAATGGTTTGTTTAGAAGAACACACATGCAATGACACTGGGTGTGGCTCATGAAAAGAACAGACATGCAATGACACTGGTGGATCCTTATGTGGTTTGTTTAGAGGACGAGACATTCAATGACACCGGTGGATCTCTGTGTGGTTCATGAGAAGAACACACATCCAATGACACCGGTGGATCCTTATGTGGTTCATCAAAAGAACAGACATGCAGTGACACCGGTGGATCCTTATGTGGTATGTCTAGAGGAACACACATGCAATGAAACTGGGTGTGGTTCATGAAAAGAATAGACATGCAATCACACTAGGTGGATCCATATGTGGTGTGTGAGAAGAACAGACATGCAATGACACTGGTGGATTCTTATGTGGTTCATGAAAAGAACTAACATGCAATGACACTGGGTATAGTTCATGAAAAGAAAAGACATGCAATGGCACCGGTGGATCCATGTGTGGTTCATGAAAAGAACAGACATGCAGTGACACCGGTGGATCCTTATGTGGTTTGTCTAGAGGAACACAAATGCAATGACACTAGGTGTGGTTCATGAAAATAATAGACATGCAATGACACTAGTGGATTCTTATGTGGTTTGTGAGAAGAACAGACATGCAATGACACTGGTGGATCCTTATGTGGTTCATGAAAAGAACTGACATGCAATGACACTGGTTGTGGTTCATGAAAAGAACTAACATGCAATGACACTAGGTGTGGTTCATGAAAATAATAGACATGCAATGACACCGGTGCATCCATGTGTGGTTTATGGAAGTAACAGACATGCAATGACTCTAGCTGTGGTTCATGAAAAGAACAAACATGCAATGACACCGGGTGTGGTTCATGAAATGAACAGACATGCAATGACACTGGTGGATCCTTATGTGGTTTGTTTAGAAGAACACACATGCAATGGCACTGGGTGTGGTTCATGAAAAGAATAGACATACAATGACACTGGTGGATCCTTATGTGGTTTGTTTAGAGGAATAGACATGCAATGATACCGGTGGATTCATGTGTGGTTCATGAGAAGAACACACATCCAATGACACTGGTGGATCCTTATGTGGTTCATGAAAAGAACATACATGTAGTGACACTGGTGGATCCTTATGTGGTCTGTCTAGAGGAACACACATGCAATGACACCGGGTGTGGTTCATGAAAACAATAGACATGCAATGACTGATGTGGTTTGTTTAGAAGAACACACATGCAATGGCACTGGGTGTGGTTCATGAAAAGAACAGACATGCAATGACACTGGTGGATCCCTATGTGGTTTGTTTAGAGGAACAGACATGCAATGACACTGGTGGATCCATGTGTGGTTCGTGAGAATAACACACATCCAATGACACCGGTGGATACTTATGTGGTTCATGAAAAGAACAGGCATGCAGTGACACTGGTGGATCCTTATGTGGTTTGTCTAGAGGAACACACATGCAATGAAACTGGGTGTGGTTCATGAAAAGAATAGACATGCAATCACACTAGGTGGATCCATATGTGGTTTGTGAGAAGAACAGACATGCAATAACACTGGTGGATCCTTATGTGGTTCATGAAAAGAACTAACCTGCAATGACACTGGGTGTAGTTCAAGAAAAGAAGAGACATGCAATGACACCGGTGGATCCATGTGTGGTTCATGAAAAGAACAGACATGCAGTGACACCGGTAAATCCTTATGTGGTTTCTCTAGAGTTACACAAATGCAATGACACTAGGTGTGTTTCATGAAAAGAACAAACATGGAATGACACTGGTGGATCCTTATGTGGTTTGTGAGAAGAACAGCCATGCAATGACACTAGTGGATCCTTATGTGGTTCACGAAAAGAACTGACATGCAATGACACTGGGTGTGGTTCATGAAAAGAACTAACATGCAATGACACTAGGTGTGGTTCATGAAAAGAATAGACATGCAATGACACCGGTGGATCCATGTGTGGTTTATGGAAGTAAGAGACATGCAATGACTCTAGTTGTGGTTCATGAAAAGAACAGACATGCAATGACATCGGGTGTGGTTCATGAAAAGAACAGACATGCAATGACACTGGTGGACCCTTATGTGGTTTGTTTAGAAGAACACACATCCAATGACACTAGGTGTGGTTCATGAAAAGAACAGACATGCAATGACACTGGTGGACCCTCATGTGGTTTGTTTAGAGGAACAGACGTGCAATGACACCGGTGGATCCATGTGTGGTTCATGAGAAGAACACACATCCAATGACTCTGGTGGATCCTTATGTGGTTCATCAAAAGAACAGACATGCAGTGACAACGGTGGATCCTTATGTGGTTTGTCTAGAGGAACTCACATGCAATGACACCGGGTGTGGTTCATGAAAAGAACAGACATGCAATGACTTATGTGGTTTGTTTAGAAGAACATACATGCAATGACACTAGTTGTGGTTCATGAAAAGAACAAACATGCAATGATACTGGTGGATCCTTATGTGGTTTGTTTAGAGGAACAGACATGCAATGACACCGGTGGATCCATGTGTGGTTCATGAGAAGAACACACATCCAATGACACCGGTGGATCCTTATGTGGTTCATGAAAAGAACAGACATGCAGTGAGACTGGTGGATTCTTATGTGGTTTGTCTAGAGGAACACACATGCAATGAAACTGGGTGTGGTTCATGAAAAAATAGACATGCAATCACACTAGGTGGATCCATATGTGGTTTGTGAGAAGAATAGACATGCAATGACACTGGTGGATCCGTATGTGGTTCATGAAAAGAACTAACATGCAATGACACTGGGTGTGGTTCATTAAATGAACAGACATGCAATGACACCGGTGGATCCATGTGTGGTTCATTAAAAAGAAGACATGTAGTGACACCGGTGGATCCTTATGTGATTTGTCTAGAGGAACACACATGCAATGACACTAGGTGTGGTTCATGAAAAGAACATACATGCAATGACACTGGTGGATCCTTATGTGGTTTGTGAGAAGAACAGACATGCAATGACACTGGTGGATCCTTATGTGGTTCCTGAAAAGAACTGACATGCAATGACACTGGGTGTGGTTCATGAAAAGAACTAACATGCAATGACACTAGGTGTGGTTCATGAAAAGAATAGACATGCAATGACACCGATGGATCCATGTGTGGTTTATGGAAGTAACAGACATGCAATGACTATAGCTGTGGAACATGAAAAGAACAGACATGCAATGACACCGGGTGTGGTTCATGAACAGAACAGACATGCAATGACACTAGTGGATCCTTATGTGGTTTGTTTAGAAGAACACACATCCAATGACACTAGGTGTGGTTCATGAAAAGAACATACATGCAATGACACTGGTGGATACTTATGTGGTTTGTTTAGAGGAACAGACATGCAATGACACTGGTGGATCCATGTGTGGTTCATGAGAAGAACACACATGCAATGACACTCGTGGATCCTTATGTGGTTCATGAAAAGAATAGACATGCAGTGACACCGGTGGATCCTTATGTGGTTTGTCTAGAGGAACACGCATGCAATGACACCGGGTGTGGTTGATGAAAAGAACAGACATGCAATGACTTATGTGGTTTGTTTAGAAGAACACACATGCAATGACACTAGGTGTGGTTCATGAAAAGAACAAACATGCAATGACACTGGTGGATCCTTATGTGGTTTGTTTAGAGGAACAGACATGCAATGACACCGGTGGATCCATGTGTGGTTCATGAGAAAAACACACATCCAATGACACCGGTGGATCCTTATGTGGTTCACGAAAAGAACAGACATGCAGTTACACTGGTGGATCCTTATGTGGTTTGTCTAGAGGAACACACATGCAATGACACTAGGTGTTGTTCATGAAAAGAACAGACATGCAATCACACTAGGTGGATCCATATGTGGTTTGTGAGAAGAACAGACATGCAATGACACTGGTGGATCCTTATGTGGTTCATGAAAAGAACTGACATGCAATGACACTAGGTGTGGTTCATGAAAAGAACTGACATGCAATGACACCGGTGGATCCATGTGTGGTTCATGAAAAGAACAGACATGCAGTGACACCGGTGGATCCTTATGTGGTTTGTCTAGAGGAACACACATGCAATGACACTGGGTGTGGTACATGAAAAGAACAGACATGCAATGACACTGGTGGATCCTTATGTGGTTTGTGAGAAGAACAGACATGCAATGACACTGGCGGATCCTTATGTGGTTCATGAAAAGAACTGACTTGCAATGACACTAGGTGTGGTTCATGAAAAGAACTGACATGCAATGACACTGGGTGTGGTTCATGAAAAGAAAAAACATGCAATGACATCGGTGGATCCATGTGTGGTTTATGGAAGTAACAGACATGCAATGGCTCTAGTTGTGGTTCATGAAAAGAACAGACATGCGATGACACCGGGTGTGGTTCATGAAAAGAACAGACATGCGATGACACCGGGTGTGGTTCATGAAAAGAACAGACATGCGATGACACTGGTGGATCCTTATGTGGTTTGTTTAGAAGAACACACATGCAATGACACTGGGTGTGGTTCATGAAAAGAACAGACATGCAATGACACTGGTGGATCCTTATGTGGTTTGTTTAGAGGAACAAACATGCAATGACACCAGTGGATCCATGTGTGGTTCATGAGAAGAACACACATCCAATGACCCTGGTGGATCCTTATGTTGTTCATGAAAAGTACAAACATGCAGTGACACCGGTGGATCCTTATGTGGTCTGTCTAGAGGAACACACATGCAATGACACCGGGTGTGGTTCATGAAAAGAACAGACATGTAATGACTTATGTGGTTTGTTTAGAAGAACACACATGCAATGACACTGGGTGTGGTTCATGAAAAGAACAAACATGCAATGACACTGGTGGATCCTTATGTGGTTTGTTTAGAGGAACAGACATGCAATGACTCTGGTGGATCCATGTGTGGTTCATGAGAAGAACACACATCCAATGACACTGGTGGATCCTTATGTGGTTCATGAAAAGAACAGACATGCAGTGACACCGGTGGATCCTTATGTGGTCTGTCTAGAGGAACACACATGCAATGACACCGGGTGTGGTTCATGAAAAGAACAGACATGCAATGACTTATGTGGTTTGTTTAGAAGAACACACATGCAATGACACTGGTGGATCCTTATGTGGTTTGTTTAGAGGAATAAACATGCAATGACACCGGTGGATACATGTGTGGTTCATGAGAAGAACACACATCCAATGAACTCTAGTGGATCTATCTTGGCATAATTTGATGTATTCCATCATGTATTTCATTGTACAAGACACTTTCCATTTTTATACTACTCAGTTTTGGCCTTGGTTTTATGTGGTACTACTTAGTTTTGCCCCCCTCTCTCTATCTTTCGTAGAAGCCCAAACCTGTGCTCACCCTGTCTGCTACTCCCTGATTGGTTGTCATAGTTGTCACGCGGATCGTGCGCACCAACCGTTGATTTTGTGCGATCCAACGATGATCGTTGCACACATCGTGCCCGTCACAGTACAACGCGAGACAGCACGGGCGTCTCCCTCCGCGAGACTTCTACAGGAAGGAACACGATGCCATCCATGGAAAAAGTTGTCGAGCAGTCATGTCAAGTTTAATTAAGTTTGAAAATCCTAATACTGCTACTATAACACATGCATAGGGCAACGGGGTAATCGAGTGCATGGTTGTCGACGGGACGCTTCACTTTATTGCCACTTGATTTTAATAAGACATATCCCATTTTTACGCAGCGCTCTCAATCTCACTTCCAACTGGGCCCTACAGCTAGTAACTTCCATGAGTCAAGGGCCCCCCTCGAGTAGATCTAACATTGCTAGAAATTAGTTCCACGCCACTTGCATGCAGTGGAATCGAGGTCTGCCAAGAGCGTGTTTTCAATGCAGCTCTAAAGTGGAGATCGTGGCTGTTACAAAAAAAAGGGAACCAAAAAAAGGTGGAGATCATGGTAGCCCCCCGCCCACCACACGTGTCCACTCGAGGACTACGAACGGTCCGGTGTTTATAACCCCCCTCGACCTTCTTCTTCCATGAGCTCGTGTCATTTCCCCAGTCTGTCTAGTCCCAAGACCCCAATCTACACCCGCCGCGCGCGCCGAAGCTCCCTCGCTTGCACTACCTCCTTCCCTTGGTGCGCCATGAAGCCTACGCGTGGAGACGAGCCGGAGGTGAAGCCAGTTGAAGGCGCATCAGCATATGGCTCGGTCGTCTCCAAGCAGGCGGAGGCGTCTTCTTTGGGCACGAACGTCGCTCATCGCCGCGCCATCGAGGGTGCGAGCTCATCCGTCCAGCCAGTATCCATCGCCGCCGAGCAGCAGGTGGTAGCCGTCGCCGCCGAGCAGAAGGTGGTAGCCATCGCTGCTGAGCAGCAGGTGGGCGACAACGTCGTGGTGCTAGCGGCAGATCTGGATGGGGGGGCAGGTGGCAGGCGAAGGCAATCCGGTGATCTACATCAACGACCCCATTGCCGTATAAGAAATCTTCGACGCAATCACGGAGAATGATGAGTTCGAGGAGGAGGTCCCTGATGAGGAGTCTGAGGTACTACATTGCTAGCTTCTCTAGCCGTAGCCGCAGTTTTCACTATTCATACATAGGATTTTCTCAATCGTGTACAGATTCTTTTGCTCTTGAAGTAGGGTAGTATATATATGATTCGATCGGTTGATTGATGCATTTGCCATCTAGTCACAAAACCCCAATCCGTCTAGTCACAAAACCCCAATCTGCTCATCTGCCATCTAGTTGAGTTTGCTAGTTGAGTGTTGATTTCGAAACACAGCAGGCCTATAACATTACATTTCTATTCCTTACTGAGCCCAATGATTCAATTTTCCCCCAAAATAGTGCAAGGGCATCTGATGGTGTCGTTTTCTTAGGGATGGTTAGTGAACCTGGGGCAGCAATGCACATAAACAATATAGGTTGTGCTGTTGGTATTTTGGTTCTCCGACTCCATCATTGAAAAAATGATGCCCTAATTATTCTCTCATATGGAACCTAAATATATAATCTTTGTATTGTTTCTGAACTATGGATGTGTTGTATGATGCATTTGTATATCCCTGAATATTGTTTTGTACGATTACATTTCAATTTCTTATTGTCGCCAATGATTCAAATTTGCCCCAAAGAGAGGCAGACACATTGGTGTCAGATTTTTTCACGGATGAGTGAGCAAACCTGGGGCCATGTACAAGATCAATATAAGATGTGCAATTGTTACTTGGTTTGCTTACGCCATCTCTGTAGAAACTTATGAGGCTGCAATATTTATTCTACATTCATAGAACTATGATATTTGAATTATCTATTCCATGCATTCATAGTGTATAAGAATTACATTTTAGTTTTTCACTGGGGCCGATGATTGAAATTTGCCCCAAAAGAGTTCAAGGGGAGACAATATGATGGTGTCGTGTTTTAGGGATGGGTTGGTGAACCTGAGGCAGCAATGCACACAAACAATATAGGTTGTGCTGTTGGTACTTTGGTTCTCCAACTCCATCTCTGAAACAAATTATGAGGCCCTTGATTTATTCTCATATGGAACTACATATATAATCCTTGAATTGTTTCTGATCTTTTAATGATTGGTATGATGCATATGTATATGAATGGTTTTGATCATAAGTATTTTTAACATATACCTGAAGATTAATTGTTTGGTTTTTTATTTATAATTACAATATTTAGGCTTGTTTTTGTACCTAACTATATATATCCCTGAATAATGTTTTGTACGATTATATTTCAATTTCTTATTGTGGCCAATGATTCAAATTTGCCCCAAAAGAGAGGCAGACACATTGGTGTCAGATTTTTTCAGGGACGAGTTAGTGAACCTGGGGCG
Organism: Avena sativa; assembly: GCA_916181665.1. NCBI lineage: Eukaryota > Viridiplantae > Streptophyta > Magnoliopsida > Poales > Poaceae > Avena > Avena sativa. The sequence goes on along the minus strand of OV702286.1, from coordinate 64,688,694 downwards.
ATGTACAAGAACAATATATGCTGTGCAATTGTTACTTGGTTCACTTACGCCGTCCCTGTAGAAACTTATGAGGCCTTAATCTTTATTCTACATTCATAGAACTATGATATTCGAATTACCTATTCCATGCATTCAGTGTATAAGAATTACATTTTAGTTTGTCACCGAGGCCGATGATGGAAATTTGCCCAAAAAGAGTTCAAGGGGAGACACATATGACGGTGTCGTGTTTTAGGGATGGGTTGGTGAACCTGAGGCAGCAATGCACACATACAATATAGGTTGTGATGTTGCTACTTTGGTTCGCGAACTCCATCTCTGAAACAAATTATGAGGCCCTAGATTTATTCTCATATGGAACTACATATATGATCCTTGAATTGTTTCTGATCTTTTAACGATTGGTATGATGCATATGTATATGAATGGTTTTGATCATAAGTATTTTTAACATGCACCTGAAGGTTAATCGTTTGGTTTTTGATTTATAATTACAATATTTAGGCTTGTTTTTGTACCTGACTATGTATATCCCTGAATAATGTTTTGTACGATTACATTTCAATTTCTTATTGTGGCCAATGATTAAAATTTGTCCCAAAAGAGAGGCAGACGCATTGGTGTCAGATTTTTTCAGGGATGAGTTAGTGAACCTGGGGCGATGTACAACAATATTACAGGTTGTGCAATTGTTACTTGGTTCACCTACTCCATCCCTGAAGAAACTTATGAGGCCCCTAGATTTATCTTAGATTCACTCTGATGCAATTATTTGTCATTGTGTTGAGATGAAATGATATATGAACCGATCAAACTATTGCTGACATGCTTTATCTTTGATATCCACGGATATATTGTCTTACTTATACATGTTGTCAATTCTTGAGTTGTAATACAATTCAATCATATGTATGAGGTCTATGTTATGTTCTTAAAAATCAACAGGAGGATGATGATGAAGTGGACGATAGCAAGGTATCTAGGGACAACAAGAGCCGCTACGTGTTGAGGCGGTTATGGTGTGGGCTAATCCGTTTCCACCATAGGAGGAGACTGTTTTGCCCATTCTGTGGCAGAGCAATCAACATAGACGTTAACAACATGATCCAGCATGCGGAGGGCGTTGGTAGAGGCGGAGGCAGAAGCCATAGGTCGATTACCTTGGCGCGGCACACAGCCTATGGCAAATTCCTTCGGGAGTATGTCAGGACTAGCCTGTATCCCATCGACTAGGCTGTCGCTGCCTCCTGCTGATAAACCCCTGCCCTGCTAGGCGTCTTCGTGTCCCGGCCTCCTGCTGTAGCCCTTGCTTTTATTTTGTTCTAGTTAATTATTACCTGTGTGTGGCATATAAGACAATATATCCGTGGTGTCTCTGGTGAACCTTCTATACTCTACTCCTTTATATGGAGTGCCTTAAAGTTTCTAGTGTTCAATTATATTTACTGATCATGCTATGCACACTACAAAATATTTCTAGTGCTCAATTATATTATAATTGTCAAGAAATACATCAACAAGTTAAATTGGTCGAAATTTTGTATTGAAGTAACTAAATGTATCACACACATAATAAACTAGCAACTAAAATCTAGTTCAAACACATAGTGCATCACCACCACTTGTTGTCGTCCTTGACTTGCTTCCCCTTCAACCGCTTGATGTCGCCACCGTCCCAAGATCCCTGCTCGTCCTAAAACCGCTTTCTGTCCTCCTCGCGCTTCTTCTCCTGGGCTATCTTGCAACCAGGGCATAGCTCTCTCGCGAAAAAACCCGCCTTAACCATCCCATCTTTCATGGTAATCAGCTTACTGTACAACTTGTACACCATGTAGGCGTCTCTGGCTGCATACTCGAGGCACACCTGGCTCATTGGCTTCCACTCCCAGTAGTCGTGATCGAGTCGCTTCAATTTCTTCAGTTTTTCATAGGATTTATCGATGATTTCCGCTGCCAGATCACCCATGCCATCCTTCGCTGGGTATGATTTGATCTTGTACAGATTTTGGATGTCGATGTGGTGCCCCTCTGGGATTTTTATCAATGCACGAGAAGCATAATTGTGTCATTTGTGATATCCACGCTAGTGAAAGTTATCCCTTTCCTACACAAGAACTCGACCAGAGCCGGACAATGCATCTCAGTTGGTTTACTCCTGCACTTAGATGGTTCTAGGGATCTAAAGGAACAAGGGATGCAGAAGTGGTGATCTCAAATTTAAATTTCACATACCTGCAGAAGTGGTAAACGAGGACCTCCTTATGTATAGCGATTTGCATGACAACGATCTCTTGTGGAGGATTTTTTCGCTTATTTGCACGGGTGTACTCCAAGTCTAGCCCCACAAACTTGTGCTTATCTTTCTCAAGCAATGGGAAGGGACCAAGTGGGTCTCTGTTGTGCGTTTCCCATCGTCCATGCCTGCAAGGAACTGGGTGAAAGGAAATGCCTGCAAGGAACTGCCTGCGAGAGGAAGAAGAAGATGAACCGACGGTTCCAGAACAGAGGAAGAAGAAGCGCCCAGGAAAAACTGCAGAGGAGTGACTGAGGAAGAGGAATGACTGCAGAAGAAACATGGTAACTGCAACTTTTGGTTTGAGAACTCACCGTGGTTACGTGGAGATCGTGGCAGTGCCGCCGGTTCAACAAGTGGGGCTAGTTCCTGTGAGAATGGGAAATTAGCTGTGCATTTTTCTATGCGAGCAATTGAGAGAAATCATTTACATTTTGTCTTTCATCATTAAACACAATGAAGTTGGTACAACCCAAGAGATTTGAACAAAAGATATTTGCTAGTTTAACATACAACGACACTTACATGCCCAACATGGCAGAACTTGGAGATCCCCAGAACTTGAGCTACCACAGAGACCTCGGCAGAGGTGGCAGAATTGGTGCGGGTGCAACCACGGCGACGGCGATCTCGGATTCTAGAGGAGGAAAATAGAACCGAGCATGGTCGACAAGGTGATAGATCTCACCGGGAACAATTCTCGTCCCCGCACCGTGCCATGGGTGCGTCCATGGTGAGGGCGAGATCCGACTCGTGATGGGGAGGAGAGCAAGGCCGAGCAGCTTTGACACGTCCCAGCTCTATGCCATGGCCGCGACCACAGATTGCCGCTCTGGGGAAGAAGACGCGTAATGGATGCAGGCGCCAACGATGCAAGCCTACATGGAGGAGAGCTGGGCCGAGAAGGTTCGTCCATGTCCCAGCTCCGCGCCATGGCTGCGACGCCCCACAGATTGCCGCGCCGGGGAAGAATGAGACGCGTAATGGATGCAGGTGCCAACGCTGCAAGCCTAATTGACACCTAAGCGACGGGAGCGACAGGAGCGACATAACGGCGAGAACTGACAGGGGGGCCCAACTTGACGGCCGTTAGCCTGATTTTTTGTATTGAAACGTAAAGTTGAATTTGTGCCGAAAAAGACCCTCTGAGTATTTGGCACACCAACTATAGTCATCGCGGATGATTTCAGGGAACTTGGGTACCGCATTGCCTGGACACCCCAACTTTCGGGCCGTAAAATGATATTCTCGAGAAGGAGGCCATCCTCGACTCATTTGAGACAGAGAAGAAGAGGCAGGAGGACGCTCATAACCACAAGGAAGATAACACATTTCTCGCTTCCCTAGATTGAGTGGCAAGATACTCCCACAGAGAGGGTGCTTCTCATGAGGCAGAGAGGGCCACCATTCTTGAGGCCAACCGTTTCTTGTCCTGGAGATGACCAACAAGATGCGCCAGGCGGCAGAGGCTAGGAGGAACCAACGTGCGATAGAGGTTGCGGCTGCAGCGGTGGTGACACAAGATACGGGGTCATGGGATGCAATGGTGGAGCAACGGCGCAACAACGACGAAGCGGGACTGATAAGCGTCATCCACATCTCTATTGATGACGAGAATTATGTTTAGATTATATTTAGGTTTATATTTCCCTAAATTTCATTCAAATCATGTAAAATATTTCCTAATTCGAGTGAAATATGAATTTCCCTAAATTTTGTTGAAAGCTTTAGGGAGCAGCGCTAGGGAGCTTCCTTGGGGAAAGCTACGTCACGTTTGGAGAGGTGTGTGATCCCATGAAGTACTTCCCCAAGCCACGAAGGGCACCTTATCTCTGAGCCTATCCCAATGAAGGAATGGCTCACTTACTCGTGGTAGACTTTAAGGTAGTATCCAAACCGTCACAAACTTTCCATGGGGCAAATCACAAGCCAAAAGCCTCCGGGTGACTCTAGCCAAAAGCCTCTGGGTAACAAGAAAACTCGATGAACTCAACAAGGATTGAAATATGCCTTGGTGGCAACGTATATTGGGACCTCATCTTGCTTTCTACCAAAGGGATTTGGCTTTGGTTGGATAGAATGGGAGATCCTCAAGCTTTTGGCGTTTCAACAATTGAGTGAGAGAGAGCTCAAAGAATGAATATAAATGATTGACCTATTTTTTAGTGGAGAAGAAATGGTATTTATAGTCCGATGGAAAACTAGCCATTTTGAAGAGCTTGTGACAGAACCGACATCAGTTCAGTGGGGCTGCATTATGCGTTGCAAAATTCTAGCACCAATCCCAGCGGGCCAAAAACCTGGTAGGGAATTTCCAGCGCCAGTCCCGCGGGCCGGAAACCTGACCTGGAACTTGTCCATCCCACCATGATAACATAGTTAAACATGATAACATAAGGATATCAAAGTACTTAAATAGTACAAACTTGTCCATCCCACCACACAAGTATAAAAAGGTTTGATAGAAATACCAAATAGTCACACAAGCAAGAAGAACCAAATAAAGTAGCAAGGCAAGGCTTGTGCAAACGGCGAACCACGGAAAACCCCGACAAGGAACGTGTATCCTAAGTAGACTCTACTCTCTTCTCCCTCTTTGGCATCAAGACACCAAAAAGTGACAAGAGAATTGATGCTTCTAGCACTCAAAATGGAAAGTGAGAGTCATCACGAGCACGAGTGGTCTTAGCATGTTCTTCTTCATACTCATGACCATCCTCCTCATAATCATATTCCTCACTAACAAAGGCTGGATCGTGGCAAGGCTAAAATCTGCCAAATTGAGAGAAGTCATACCCTAGAACATGTCGTCATAAATGGGAGGCATGACATGGTTCACATAGGGAACCGGAACCAAGTCGGTGCCATCATCAGGAGCGGGCATACCTCTCTCCTCTATAAAAGCATTATGTCTCTAGTTTTCCTGGCTAATCTCAAGGCTATTGTGGGCAATGTCATATGATCTCCGGCTCACATCAAATATGTTAGTGAAAAATCTGGCAAGATCCTTCTTGCAAGGAGGAGCTACGGCTAGAGGATCCGGATCCGGAAGCCGTATGACGAGGGTCAGGAATAGCCTTGGTCCTGCACTCAGAGGGCTTCATGTGGGGAAAATCCACAAAGTATCCATAAAGAGGAATAGAAAACAAATCCATTGGAACCCATTGTCCTTTGGTCATGCCCTGGCCAGTGAAGGTGTTGAGCACATGCTGAATAAACTGATAGTAATTGGGTGTCATGTGCTTCTCTATGGACTATTGGATTTCTCGATAAATAAAGTCACATCCATTAGTATTTCTTAGGCGGTCCGGGTGGAAATAGTACATCAAGTTGTGATGGTAGCCACGACAACTAGCACCATCACCATCCATGCTAACAAGTTTGCATCAAAAGAGCTTGGCGAGGGCATGGTAGTAGTAGAACATGCCGGAGAGGCTTGGATCAGGCTGGATTGGGTCCTCAAGATAACAATGAGCAATGGTAGTTTTGTTCATGAGATTCTTAGAGTGGATACACAAACCATATGCCCTGCCTTCCCCATAGCCCAAGGCCTCACAAAACTGAGCAAAAGTGATGGTATATGGTGAAGGGCCTATCATCCAAGTGATGGAGTTCTCAACATCCGATAGGTATTGAATCCACCTAAGCATGGGCAAAAGGACCTCATTGATTGTGGTGAGATCATACACATCCATCTTCTGCAGAGCCTCATCAATATAGAGAAAGTCCCCATTGACATGTTTCTGATAGTGATCCACATTGAGTGCCTTGGGGGAACATAGAAACCATAATTCATGAGATCCTTTTGGGAGTAGAAATCATCCCAAAAACAACGTTGGGCCTGAGTCCAGTACTACAAGTCAGAGTCGGTATAGGTCCTCTCAGGGAAGCGATAGGTATTGATCCACCTAAGCATCCTGCACTCATTAATGGTCTATACATAGTGAGTGCTAGTTGGTACCTCTTCTTCGGGAGTTGGACCAATGTTTCCCTTCTCTACCTGAGAGTCTATGTTGGAACCTGCTTTGTTCTTCAAGGTAGGGGCACTACCCCCCGCACGGGGGCTGCCTGTAGCTGCTGCGACTTTCTAAGCTTGCTTGGTGGTGAGACGGTCACTGGTACGACCCCTAGGTGGTGGAGGAAAAGGCTTCCTTTTGTTCCCATCACTCTGACATTCCTCAGAACCACTATACTCGTTGTTCTTTCTTTCCTCCAACTCTACACAAAAACAAAATGGTATAGAGGGATAACACACGATGAGTCTACATGTCATGGAAAAAGAACATAGAAAAAATTGTGTTTGAACAAGTGCACCTTCGAAAAATTTGGAGATAGGAAGTTTTGACGCCAGTTATGGCACCACCAGAACACAAGCTGAAAATTTTTGGTGCTAGGTCTTGTGGACCAGTTCAGCCACCAGATTTCCAGCGACATTCCTGGCCAGCCGTAATCCAGGCCGGAAATTTTCCATGGTAGGGCCTACGGACTAAAAAATCCATCGGACCGAAACAGCCGCCGTAACCTACTTTTGGTGCCAAAAATTTGCAATGTCTCAAAAAATCCACAAAATGGCTCAAAAACTTATACAAACCTAATTATTGAGTATAGGCGAGACCATGAATTAACTCGGGTGATCTCCAAAGGCATATGAACTAACCCTAGATATTCAACACATAAAAGCTTGGAATACATCTCGAGGAGAGAACAAGGATTAGAGAGGGGAAAAGAAAGGTTACCCAACATGATTCTTCTTAACACAACTTAGCAAAAATATGGACCTCAATGAAGAACATGGAAGAGGTCCACGATCTCCCAATGCGGTCCAAGGAAAAATAATTTCTTCGCTGAAGAGCTTTCCAATGACCCGATCTATGATTGAGTAGAGTTTGGGGGATTATGGGTGGTTGGAAGAGGCTAGGGGAGGGTAGAGCAGCAGGTGGCGGCTAGAGGAACGGGGAATAAGAAGGGGAAAAGAACCAACTTCTCCCCACGCACATACAGGGGTTTATATAGAAAAGAGTGTTCCGGTGATAAGTCCGACGAGACCGGGTTTGGAGCCGGAAATTTCCGGCCGTAATCAAGAATTCTCTGTGGCCATCGAAACACGGGTCAGTAACCCTGTTCGGTAGGTGCCAAGAATTTCTGGCGCCACCGAAATTTTTGCCGAAACTTGCAAAAACTTGAGAAAACTTGAAATTTTGGGATAAAGGCATAAATTTTGATTGTGTATTATTTGGAGAGATTATGACATGTACAAGTAGACAAAATACATGTATTATACATGTCTTTTAGCATACCCATTGGAGTAAAAACAAATAAGAAGTGAATAGAAACAATGGGTATGTGTTCCAAGTATATCAAGATCCATAAGAAATTGAAAATGAACTCATAAAGCCTCGAAAGGTTAGAACACAAAAATGCATAGGAGGGAAAAGTTTGGAAGGAGATTTATCCCCTATGTTTAAGCACACATGTTGTGGAATCACAAAGATAGATGTTTGTACCCACAAAATGCCATGAGATCAATTAATGTTGCACACATAGGTATGCATCATACCAAGACATGGTAAGGTGACTACCCCTACATGTGTTGCGTGACTAGGCTACATAGAATGTGCAAAGCAAGAGTACAGTGCAAGAAGTAGATCAATCCATGTTTTGAGGATCAAGAATACAGAGTTCTCACCTCAACATGCCAAAACGGGCATCATCCAATGGTTTCGTGAAGATATCCGCCAATTTGATCATTGTTCCCACATGAGTGAGATTGATGTCACCATTTGCAACATGGTCACATAGGAAGTGGTGGCGAATGTCAATATGTTTGGTGCGACAATGTTGTATGAGGTTATTGGCAATCTTTATTGCACTTTCAATGTCACATAGAACAGACACCATACCAAGAGATACACCATAGTATTTCAAGGTTTCCTTCCTCCATAACAATTGAGCGCAACAAGATGTCATCAAGATGTATTCAGCTTCGGTGGTGGATAGTTCAGTGGAGTTTTGTTTCTTGGATGACCAACTCACCAATGACCGACCAATGAATTGGTAAGACCCAGAGGTCGACTTCTAGTCAACCTTATCACTATCCCAATCAGATTCCGAATAGCCAACAAGCTCAATGGTTGACCCCTTTGGATACCAAAGCATGAGTGTAGGAGTGATAGCAAGGTATATAAAACTCCGTTTAACTACCATCAAATGGAACTCCTTGGGAGTAGATTGAAAATGAGCACACATTCCAACACTTAACATGATACACACCCTAGAAGCACAAAGGTAGAGCAAGGAACTAGTCATGGAGAGATAACCTTTTGATCCACGTCCTTCTCACCTTCTCCAAGACCAATTTTCCCATTTAGGGGCATGGGTGTTTTCACCGGATTTTCCTTGGTCATGTCGAACTTTGTAAACATGTCGTTCACATACTTCTCTTGGGATATGAAGGTGTCGTGGGCAAGGTGCTTCACAATGAAGCCGAGAAAGTACTTCAACTTCCCCATCATGGACATCCTAATTTCTTAGTCATTAACTCGGCAAATATTTGTTATGAGATTAGTTAACTCCACCTAAAATAATATCATCAACATAAATTTGATATATGAACAAGCCACCCCCTTTAACCCATTTGGTCAAAAGGGTGGAATCTACCTTACCCACGCTAAACCCATCCATGGGTAAGTAATCCCTAAGGTACTCATAACACGCACGAGGAGCTTTCTTTAGTCCGTAGAGTGCCTTATGGAGTGATACACATGGTTACGATAGTGTGCGTCTTAGAAACCGGGTTGAGGAACATATGAAACTTCTTTAAAGGGAGCATTAAAAATGCACTTTTCACATCCATTTGATAAAGCTTGAAGTTATGAAAAGATGCATATGCAAGCAAGAGACGAATAACTTCAAGGAGAGTGACATGCGCAAAGGTATCCTTAGAGTCCATACCTTCTATATGAGCATACCCTTGTGGCACTAACCTTTCTTTGTTTCTTGTGAAAGTTCCGTTTTCATCTTGCTTGTTCTTGAACACCCACTTGGTCCCAATGACATTAATGTGATGATATTTATGTCTGTCCACTAGAGACCAAACTTCATTGCGGGTGAAGCACTCAAGTTATTATTGCATGGAAACAACCCAATCTAGATCTCCAAGGCTTCATGTACCTTGATTGGTTCAAATTTGGACACAAAAGCATGATGTACACAAAAAAGTTGCAAGATCCTTCTTCTTGTTCTTGCGAGTCTTGATTCCTCTTGATATGCTTCCAAGGACATTGTTGACTTGAATACCACTTGTAATGGAGGTGGACGTGATCTTATGGATTATGACTTCATGATCAACAAATTCATCTTTTGAAGGTCCTTGATCGTTTAAAACATCTTGAGCTAGACCTTGAGATGGAGATTCTTGTTCTTCTTCTTGATCTTGCTCAAAGGGTTGAGGGCTTGGTTCTTGTTCTTTAGTATGCGAGTCCTCTTGAGATAGTGGTTCATCTTGTGGTTACCTTGATTATTCAACTTGAGTAAAGCTAGGCTCTTCTTGGGTTGGGCTTGATTCTTCTTCATCATCTTCTTGATCATGATTATGTGACTCGATGGGCAAGATATGCCCAAATCCCATGAACTTGATGACTTGAGAAGAATCTCCATCACCTACATCACGTGAAACAACTTGCCCCTATTGGGAGACATTATTCTCCAAAAACTCCATGTCACAAGATACTTCAATACATCCATTGGATTTATTGTATTATATATAGGAATGAGAGTTTTCTGCATAACCAACACATATACCTTCTATAGTTCTAGATTTGAATTTACCAAGCTTTTCTTTCTTGTTATTAATGAGGCACTTGCATCCGAAGACGCGGAAGTACTTGACATTGGGCTTTTTGTTTGAGATTAGCTCGTATGGAGTCTTGTCGAAGGGACCATGGAGGAAGATCCGGTTCGAGTAGTGAACCATGGTAGAGATGCCTTCTCCCCAAAAGTTGTGGGGTGACTTGAATTCACTCAACATTGTTCTTGCCATCTTGATGATTGTCCGGTTCTTCCTTTCAACAACACTATTTTGTTGAGGGGTGTAGGGATCTAGAAATTCATGCTTGATCCCCTTGTCTTGAACAATCTCTTGCAGGGTGTAGTTCTTGAATTTGGTACCATTGTCGGTCCTAGTAGTCTTGATCTCCACTTCATAGGGGCGTTGCGCTTTCTTGGAAAAGATCATGAATTCCTTTTATATCTCATCCTTTGACTTGAGGAGGAAGACCCAAGTAAATCTTGACTAGTCATCAACGATGAAAAGTCCATACTTCCTTCTACCACGAGTATCATATGTTGATGTCCCGAAGAGATCCAAGTGGAGGAGCTCCAAAGGCCTCGAGGTGGCCACCTTGGATGTGGATGGATGATGCTTCCAAAGTTGCTTCCCGGAGATGCAAGCACTACACACATGATCTTCCTAAAAATACACAGGTTGTTCCAACAATATGCTCACCATTCAGGAGTTGTTTCAGATTTCTCATGTTGACATGACCTAGGTGGCGATGCTAAAACCATCCCTCATCAACCTTAGCTATTAAACATGTAGGATTTAGAGAGGTCGACCACGTAAAGTTCGTCTTCTAGATATCCAACAAGGACCAAATTAAGGTTAACACTCCTAAAGGCTTTCACAAATGTTCTAGAAAAAATAATCATAACCGGCATCCACAAGATGTTTAATTGAAAGAAAGTTGTAGCTAAGGTTTTCAACAAGCATGACTGTCTCTAGGGTCAAAGCTCTGGAGACCACCAACTTGCCATAACCTAGTACCTTTCTTTTTGAGTTACCTCCAAAAGTGATGCTTGACACTGAATTGACATCATGAATGAATTGGTCAGCGCACTTCTACCTACGGTCATAAGATTGGTGCATCCACTATCAAACACCCATTTTGATCCACCAAAGGCATACCCCTACAAAATCAATTATTTGATTTAGGAACCCATTGAGTAATGGGTTCCCTAGCATTAGCAACAAGATCTTTTGGTACCCAAATTGGGTACCATCTATAAGAATAATAATTGTGAGGGCTAACATATTTAGCATATACATCACTTTGGGTTCCCTTACATAGCACATAGGATGGGTTAGATTTCCCCCCAAATTTATGATTAGGGTTGCCCCTTTTGGCTCCCCCATTCAAAACATTATTATTGGATTGGTTATCCACCTTGTTCCCTTCTTGCACAAAAGTTGATATTCTTAGGTGGAATGGACAATTCTCATTGTTATTTGGGTCAAACCCGATTCCTTGCTTTGGATCTCTCACCTTTTGATGAGCACGAATCTTTCCCTTGGTAGTAGGTGCGAGATGCTCCTTATAAAGTTGCTCTTTCAACTTCTTATTCTCATAAACAAGGAGAGCTTGATTAAAGGTAGAGTTAGAGGTACAAGCAATATTTTCAACAATAGTTTGATCCTTCAATGTACCTAGATTCTTCCGATAAGTCACTCGAAGTTTATCATGATTCTCCCCAAGTTTTATGAGCTCACACTTTACAATAAAGTTAGATTTTTCAAGGTGGTCAAGGTGCTAGTGAGAGAAGCATGAACAATCTAAGGTTACTTATTTGAAACATCAAGCTCTTGGGACAAATAATTATCCCTATCAAGAGTATCAATATATTTTGCCTTATCAAGTTCAAATGTTTCAATTTGTTGTTTAAGAAGTGAAGTAGTATTCTTCTCCTTACTTAGCTCTTACATAAGGAGATTTAGTATCCACTTCTCATCAACAATATGAAATTCCAAGCTATCAATGGTCTCATCACGTGAATTTACAAGGTCCGTTAATTGCTAGACTCTAGCACGAGCATTGCTAGGAAGAGACACCACAATTTAATAAATTTCTTGTATGTAGTCTTCATCAAACTCATCATTCTCACTATAATTGTCAGATTCTAGAGATATATGGAGGATAATATATTACCTTGGAGCTCCTTGCCATAATACAAGTGTCGGCCACCTTAGGAGTAGGAGAGTCGTCAGCGTAGTCCTTGGTGTAGTCGTAGGTGAAGAGTTACCCAGGTTTGGAAAAAGCCAAACCGGACACACCCATAACCTTCTCCTCATCCTCACTCTCTGCATGGGATATGTACTCTTGACCTAGAAGGCCTTTTCCATCACGCCTCTTATTCTCCTTGAATCTTTTATTGATGGGATTAGGCCTCAACCTTGGCTTGGCACCCTCTTCATACTTGGGTTTGTCAAGTCTCTTCTCAAGTGGGCACTTATCAGCGAAATGATACGCTTTATCACAATTGTGGCAAGTCATTTCCTTCTCACTTGTTCCGGTTGAGTTTCTCCTTCTTCCAAACTTCAAGTTCTTGGTGAAAAGTGCAAGTTGAGAGAGCATCTCATCAACTTCACCCATTAGATATCGATCATTCTCATCTTCACTTCCTTCATCCACTTGTACATGTTTGACCTTCAATGCTAGGGTACAAGGATCCAATAGCACGGTTTATCTCCTTGATCCTTTGTCCCTTGTTTTCCATATTCTTCGTGGCAACAAGGTATGATACTAGATCATCGGGAGAGAACGGGTTTCTAGCATCGAGGAATTGCAAGTTTAAGGCAAGCTGTCTATCATGGCTACGATCATGGCAATGATCTTAGACTTGATGAGCTCATCATTCACATTGAACCCATCACTATACTTTCCACAACCAAGACCATTTATCTTCACATAGATAACAACAAACATTGCATATGCCTCAGATATGGTCTCGCCATCTCTTTTCATGAACAAGTTCATCTCTGACTTGGTGTCTTAGTACTTGGACTTTTGGATGAGAGGCTTTACCTCTTGGATAACGAAAATCCTATCCCAAATCTTCTTGGTGGTGTGAATATCACTAACTTGATAAAGAAGAGTGTGGTGAGTTCCACTCCGAAGCTTGTTACAAGCCGTAACATTTATTTGATGATCATAGTACTCTCCCAGGGTGAGGTTGTTGGGATCTTGTGGGTTGAAGACGTTGAGAATAATATCCCATAGCTCCACAATGCAGCTGCAAATATGAGGATTCCATAGTACCAATGAGAGAAGTGAGTTCCATCAAATAGAGGTGTGGGACCCAAACCATTAATACGAGGCATGGTATTCTTTTGCTTAGGATATACACAAGGGAATTGATTATGGGGCATGGATATTTTGGATGGGTCATTCTCATGAGAAGACTCCTCAATAGTATCCTTCCCAGTGTCCAATGGCCTCCCATGAGGTACTTGAAGGAGATATGCCCTAGAGGCAAATATTAAAGTGTTTTATTTGATGTATCTCTTGTATGTTCATAATACGTTTCATGTTGTGCTATAACTGTGTTAATACGAAACATTAATACATGTGTGGTATGTAAACAAACCATGTCTCTAGTTACCTCTAGCGAACTGGCTTATTGGTCATGAGGATGATCTAGGTTTTCAAGATCATGGGCATTTATGCCAATTGACAATAAGGTCATATCATTGGTTGAATGATGTGATAGACAAACAACCAATAGTTGTATCATAATGAGATCTACTTACAAAGTTCACCATTGATGATAACGAAAGGAAAAACCTCGCAACCTAGTCCTTGGACTGTGAGATAATGCAAATCACCATTCTGGAGGGAAGCTTAGATGGTATCAAGTATTAGACCGTAACTAGGTGATCAAAAAGGTGCCACTCGGGTTTTCCAAAGGGACGCATAGAGGATTATATATCAAGACCAGGATTTGCCAATCCATGTAACAGATAGATACATGTGGCCATCTCGCTGATGTTGCATTAACGAAGCTTACAAGCGTGTGACTAGGTCACAGAAGGCAACGACATGGGAATGAGTAAACAAGTTCATCGGTAACGAGATCAAACAAAGGTATGGAGATACCGAAGATCAAATCTTGGATGAATTAGGTATCAAGTGGCAAAGGGAATGGGAAATGACGTTGAAGGTTCAAGCCATAAAGATTCGTGAAATGCACGGGGGTCATCATGGACATCCATGTCACGTTGATGATCATTGATATGAGAGAGGTCTCGATCATGTCCGGAGTGTTCTAGAACTGATGACGGGAAAATGAGGCAAGAGAATACGCGTCCACGTCATAGAGATAGATAGTATAATTTAAATGTGTAAATGCATAAATAAGAAAAAAGATCAAACATTGCAGGTACTTTATTTCCAGAACTCTTATATTTATATAAAAGAACTGTTAATGACATCTCCATAGAGAAAACCCCTGATTAAAAACTCCAACATATCTATTACATAGCGTTACAACATATTAATACTACAAAATAAATAAAAGTCCTCCTTGTTGTCGTCTACACCGACATGGTCGGGGAAGTCTTCAATTTTGTCGATGCTAATATATGTGTCATGATAATGATGGTTTGATTTATTTGCATCATATAACATTTTAATGGTCATATTATCCACTTGTACCAATGTTAATAGTACTTAGTGTTCATGTATATAGCGTGTTCATGCCGTTGGCTATTTTCACTTAGCTCGTTAACCATTGGAGATTTAGTAGTGAATGGTGTTTATAGTTTTGATCATATGAAGATCTATTTCAATGGTTAACTAACTGGCCAAAGAGGATGTGTTCAATTTCGGATATAACTCTATTTATGAGTCATTTTATCATGCATGTTTTTTCTATATGCATGAGAATGTGTGCAATATAGGGCACAACTCCATTTATGAGTCGATTTTATCATGCATGTGATGTCTATATGCATGCATGGGAAGGAGATAATATCTGGTTTATTTGGCGACATTTTGACTTACTTAGTTACTAGCATGATGAGTAGTACCCAACGCAAGATGATTTTGGCTAGGCGTGAGATTTTGGAGCTCTTTGGCTTTTGTCAATGTGAGCAAACCAAAGGCATGAGTTAAGTAACATATGAATTTAGAGCAACTTGGCTTGTGTCAATGTGACCAAACCAAGAGCATGATTTTAGTGATATATTTAAATTTAGAGCACCTTGGTTTGTGACAAAGTGACCAAACCAACGGCATGCGTTTAGTGGCATAAGAGTTTAGAGCAACTTGGCTTGTGTCGATGTGACCAAACCAAGAGCATACATTTTGGTGATATATGTAAATTTAGAGCATTTTGGTTTGTGTCAATGTGACCAAACCAACGTCATGAGTTTAGTGACATATGAGTTTAGAGCAACTTGGCTTGTGTTGATGTTACCAAACCAAGAGCATATATTTTAGTGACATGTGTAAATTTAGAGCACCTTGGTTTGTGTCAGTGTGACCAAACCAACGGCATGAGTTTAGTGACATATGAGTTTAGAGCAACTTGGCTTGTGTCGATGTGACCAAACCAAGAGCATATATTTGTTTATATTTTTATATGAGCATGATGAAACCATTGGCAATTCATATTAGTTTAGCTATATGGGACTAAACTATGTATGAGTTAAATGTCATACGTATATTTGTTTGTCATGCTTAATTTAGTATTAACAACATGATGTACCATTTTTTATCAATGACATTTATGGTTTCGATTTCCTCACATGCGATGGACTAAGGAAATAGTGCATTGTGCTATGTCTAGTGCAAAATCAGTATATATAATTTTCTCTCATATGATTTACGTGGCTGGTACATGCACCCATATGGAGGGAGTGCATAATCTAATGTATAGGGAACAAAACGCAACATGCCTAATATATGTTAGGTTGCGGCTCAATACCAAGCCTAGTATAACAGCAAAATATATGCATCATAGCCTTTTGGTGTTTGCTACACACGCATGTATTCCAACATTAATATCTAGTTCACGGCTAATTGGGAGTGCAGACTAGCCAATATTTTAAGCATATATGTCTGCATGTGATGAGTTTAATTTTACCAAGTTCAGACCATAGACTGATCAAGGTTGCTAGCAAGCTGCGTGACACACAAACAATATTTTATTTGATATTCTTCCTATTTATACGATTAGCACTATATTTGTTCATACATTTAGAGGGGCTAAATTACAATATTATATGGAGAAAAGTACATCTTAACTTCTACCGATGTATGACTTTATGGGATAAAAGATACATGGATTTTGTTTCTACTTCTATTCTTGATTTGTATCGACATGGGATCATGATCACCATGAGACCAAACCGAGAAGGATTTTATTATGCACCTGATTTGTATCAACATAGGATCAAAGATCACTATGAGACCAAATTCGGGATTTGGTTTATTACCTTGATTCGTATCATCATGGAATCATAATCACCATGAGAGGACCAAATCAAGGGCAATTTAATTTGGACAGGCTAGAGTAATTTATGTATATATATTCTAGCTAAAATCAACATGGAGTTTATTTCTACTCTTGGTTTGTACCATCCGGTATCATTTGGAGGCCAAATCAATAGAAAATTACCCTGGACAAGCTAGAGTATCTATCGTATACAAGAAAGCATCATCCAAAACGGGGCAAGAGAGAAACTTTTGCCTCTTTTTATCACCTTGGGGTTGAAGACGAAGCAGAGGCGCCTGATGAACTGGTGCTGGCCTGCGGCAACTAGACAACGACCCCTATGGTAGTGTGTATGTCGAGCGGCCGGAGGCGAGCGACACAGCGGCGAGCGGCCGGCGACGTACGCGTCCGATGGCGAGCAGCCGCCGGCGTGTTTGGCAAGCAGTCTGGCACTAGCGTGTATGCCAGCGAGCGGTGGCCAGGCAGCGATGGGATCTTTGCGATTGATTGGTGGTTGATTTACGCAGCAGTGATGGACTGAAGCGGTGGATTCTAATGGAGCACACGGCGAGCCGTGGGCGAGATTAGCCAGCCGTGAATGTGCCTTGTGCCGGTCCTTTTATAAGTAGCCAGCGACGGGAGTTCTCGGAAAGAAGTCACGCACACGATCTGTAGATCGTGGGATCGAGGCGGCACTTCTCGTATGGACATGGGTGACGTGAGAGCTTCTGGAGACTTGATCGAGTCAAATCGCTATCGAGTCGTATCGCACAGGACATGGCGTTCAGGCCCGTCTCCCGGGCTGCTGCTGTGCAGGCCATGTTCATTCTTTATTTTATTATTTGTTTAGTTCGATGGATAATTAAGATGGGTCTAATCTGCATGCACTTAGTCAGGCAAGCCTTGCTTTCTTTTGTCACTTGTGCGTGGCGTGGCGTCGATCTGCTCCAAGTTACTACTGATACACATACACGATACATGTGCTTGGGCTTTAATGCATGCTTGCAGGCTTTACGTGTACGTTACTATTTTGCTGCTAGATTAAGCCTGATGAGCTAGTGGCTAACCAAGAATGATTTAACCATTGCATGAGTCTTCTTTTCATACAAAGATTGATGTGATTTCTACACTGTGATTTTGGTAGCATATGGGCTAGTTGTGTGACCGTATGTAGGGTTGCAGAAATGACGTCGATGTTTATCCCGCGATAAAATCATGAAAAATAAGGTTTAGAGCGTTAGTAAAGCAGCCCATCGATGATACATGGTGGAACAATTTAACTTTTTTCTTTTATTTCAAGGCAAAATTATTTTCACACGATTCTTTTAACTATTTAATTATTTCTTATCATGTTCCATAATCAATATATGTTTTTTTATATATTTGAAGACAAAATCGGTGTCAACAAGAACTGAAGGGTGTCACGTTTAAGGGTGGGGATGTATTGGGATAGATACGACACCGTAGGAGAAATAGAGAGAGACACCGGAATAGTCCTGGGTAATACTCGATAATGATCGGGGGCAGAAGGAGTTCCGGAGTGAAGGAATATAATAACATGTGTATTTTATATTAATTGGTTGAATTAATATTAAAAAATACATTATATTATATTATATTTTATGATAGACAGCCCATTGCTAATGGGCCTCACCCGGAGGGGAGGCCCAAGAGGGCAAGGCGCCTAGGGAAGAGGGCCAGTCGGCTAGGCCCTAGTGGGATCCCCACGTGGGGCCCACCTAGGCCGGCAGCTCCCCCTTGGCGGTTGGCGGCTGTGGGAATAGTCCCACACCGCTTGCCCCTTGGGTGGTGCCCCTCCCCTCCCACTATATATAGGGGTCACCCCCTCCCCTTGAAATCATCCCATTCTCTCATCTCTCTCTCATTTTCTTGAGGGTTTCTCCGTAATATTGGAGAAAACCTCGAGGGTTTTGAGTTCTCCACTTTTACACTACCATCGTGTGATCTTTGGTCCGCCATCTTCTCTGCCGCTGCTCAGCTGGATCGGAGCACGGGAGACACCGCCTACACCGAACGTTTGTAGTAATTCAGAGGCACTACACTTGGGGTGCTTGGAGCTGCTCGTCTTCATCAACATACGCCTTCCTGTCTAAGGCGTTCCTCGGTCTTCAAGGGTATGAATATCGTATTTCTTTTCTATTACTTATATCTACATAGTATAAATCCTGGTATTAGTGTTCGCGTAGTTAGAAATCTTTGTTTTTTTTGCTCCGGAACCCTATAGTACTACCGAAGGGTTACCGAGGAGAGCCCCCTCGCCAATAACCTTAAGACATCCTTCTAGGAAACTTATTCGAGCAAGGAGGTCAGAATCCCCCTTAGCCTTATCATGGGTTTCATTGGCAACATTTCCTTGAGATCCTTACCAAATAAGTCTTACCCTATTCATCATCGGAAAAAACCATCTTTTCTTTTGGGTGGTAAATCCCTTAAAAGATCCCTAAGGTCTAATACCAATTGAAAGGGTAAGATGGTTAATATAGAGGGGGTGAATAGGATTTTACAAAAAAATAAACGTTTGCAAGTTTTAGGGTTTGCGGAATATAAGTGTGCCTAAATGCAAACTAGATGAGGCAACCTAGATGATGATACGAGATACTTCAAGAACAAAGGCTATCACAAAGTAAAGAACACAAGTAAGAGGTTTGGTTTAAGGTTAACCGAAGCACGCAGAGATAAATATGTACTCCCGTGTTCACATCCTTGGGAGGGGAGATACATCACGTTTGGAGAGGTGAGAGATACCACGAAGGATTTTCCCAAGCCATGAAGGGCAACTTATCTCCGAGCTTGTCCCGGTGAAGGAATAAATCACTTACTCGTGGTAGACTTTAAGGTAGTCTCCAAACCCTCACGACTTTCCATGGGAAAAATCACAAGCCGAAAGTCTTCGGGAAACCCTAGCCGCCTAGGGTTTCCCACGAACCCAAAAGTAACAAGCAAACTCGATGACCTCAAGTGGAATGAAATATGGCTTGGTGGAAACATAGATCGGGACCTCCTCTTGGTTTCTACCAAAGGTGTTTGGCTTTGGTTGGGTAGAATGGATATCCTTAAGATTTTGGTGTTCCAACAATGGAGTGAGAGAGAGATGAAAGGATGAATATGAATGATTAACCTATTTCTTCTTAGTGGAGAAGAAAGGTATTTATAATCCAGGTGAAAAACTAGCCATTTTGTCGAGCTTGCGATGGAACCGAAAGTAAGTTAGGCGGGGCTGGATTCTAGGCTAGAAAATTATGGCGCCAATCCTGGCAGGATCGAAACCTGGCCGAGAAATTCCGGCACCGGTCCTGGCGGCCTGGAAACCTGACCAGAATCTTCCGGCGGCAGCCGGAATTTCTGGCGACCCTCCAAAACCCTAGTCGGTATAGTGGTTAGTTAGGCGTCGGGAATCTCGCCGATTTCACAAGAACCTTAACAGGATATTTTTCTATCTTTTACTTATGGCTCATCTCAGGTGGGTGTGGTGGCTATTTGGTATTAGAGTGTGTATATGGTGTTTTGCTTCCTCAAAGAGCTCACCGAGACCGTCCCTCTTAATGGTTGGTGTTTCCTAATCAACTCAATTGATAACGAAAGAGAAATGTAATGAAACAATGGTTCTACTCATGATTAGCAAATGGGGGGTCTGACACCACCTCTCATCATATTTTTGGGACTGTGTAAACATTAGTAGGTAATATTAGTCCACACTTTAGCTCCAGTGTCAACATCAACCAAATAAAGGGAATTTTTCCCTTACAACCCGGGTGTGCAATTTAAATGAAGGCATAAAAAAGTATTAGGACCACCGATATGGTTTACTCCACTTGCTATAAAGTGCGCGACATTGTTTCTTCTTAGACTGTGTCTCACCCGAATAGAAAAAGGAAGTAAACTAGCTCCGTATGTTCTGAAAATAGAAAGTCGTGTACCATGTTATTTGCTCATCCAACTCCGCATCAGTCCTCCCTAATACTCCTGTCCTTCTAATGCCTCTTTTTAGCCCCTGTCTTGCATCTCCAGTCGTGCTCCCAAGCGGCACCCTAAAGGGCTATTGGGCTTGGGCGCAGCGGAGGCACGTCCAGTCGCGAGTCCCAAAGGCACATTCGGTTCAGCGTGGCCCAATAGCTTGTCCGGTATGCCTGTTCTGTCCTCGCGCTATCGGAATTCTTCTGGACGCGCCGGACACAACGCACGCGCCGTGTGGGCTAGTGATGGCAGCGACCTATCCCGTGGTCAAATCAGCCGGTCAGCAGTAAAGATGCCCAATGAGCTAAAATTAAGACACCACCGTGACCTATCATGTCGGTGCTACGCCTGCACGTGGGCTTCGGTGCGAGCTACATGACGAGACATTTTAATGCTGGACCTCTAGCCTCCTCCCGGCGTTTTAAATACATGAACCTGTTGCATCCTCTCCACACTCCTCCACAACCTTCCCCACCAGTTAGAACCATTCCATCTCCCCTACCTCTCACCGGAGACAAGATGCCTCGCCGCCTCCCCATCGGGTTGTCCAGGTTCCCTCTGGGTGCTCGCATGCCGGTCCCGACGCCGCATAGCTTCGAGGGCAAAGAGAAGGAGGAGGAGGTCGCCACTATGGAGGATGTCAGTGACATGGATCTCGACGATGAGGGCTCTTCCTCCGGTGACAGCAACCACTCCTACGATCTGATGCTACCGCCGACCTCACGGGAGTAGTAGGCCATCCACGACTCATTCGAGACAGAGAAGAAGAGACGGGAGGATGCCGTAACCGCGAGGAAGAGAATGCATTTCTCGTGTCCCTAGAGTGAGTGGAAAGCCACTCCCGTGGAGAGGGTGCTGCTCATGAGGCGGAGACGGTCGCTGTTCTTGAGGCCAAACACGTCGTCGTCCTGTAGATGACCAACCAGATGCACCAGGCGACAACGGCTAGGAGGAACCAGTGTGCAGCACCAGTGCAAGACGCGGGGTCATGGGGTGCAATGGTGGAGCAGCGGCACAACAACGACGAAGCAGGACTGGCAGGCGTCATCCACATCTCTAGCGATGACAAGGATTATGTGGGCCCCCGGATTAATCCTCCAAGAATCCCTGTTATGCATACACCACGATCCCATGATCAGTTTTTCATGGCACATAACCGACAAGTATCAAAGTAAACATCCATTACTTAAGCAGATACATGTCATACCTTGATTTCCATTGTGGCTACATCAATCAACATCAGTGGAACTTCATCAAGCGTCAAGCCCGAGCCATGCCTTAACCTACAGGCAGCTGACTGAGAGAATGTCCTAGCTCGCATAGTCGTCAACGTCACATTCCTCACGATATCTGGCCAAGTTAATAGACATGGACAATGCTAGTGAGTACTTGAATGTACTCACAAACCACCTTAAGAGAGTAATAATAACAAGAGGATATGCAATATGGATGTAGTAGTAGGAGGGATCCATGAGAGGTTCTTTTCTAAAATAGTTTCTCTTGTAGATACAACATCCACATATCTTTGTTGAAAACTTTTATAAAACATTTTTGAAACCTTTTTGAAAAGTTTTGGAAAACACTAGGATTGGGTCACCCATTAGATTCTTCCTTCCTGCCATCTCATGACCAAACTCCTTTCCTTCCCTTCTGACCATCTCATGGTCAAAACATTTCCAACGCATTTGCTTTTCCAAAATCCTTTTTGAAAACAAAACCAGCACCGCTGATAAGGGGTGGTCCGATCTTCTCAGCAAGCAGTTGGTGATAATGATGGTGGATGATAGATAACTATCCTGTAGCTATGAACTCTCCCGCTCAAACCCTGATGCCGATGCAACAGCTCTCGAATCCTGTGGGATATTCACAAAACCACACTCTTGCACACGTAGCCATCGACCATGAACGGTAGTTTGCAATCTAATTCCCAATTGAACAACAGATCACACTCAATTGCAGTAGATAATCCGATCACAGGGTAATTCTAGAGGTTCTAATAAGAAACAACTCCAAAATAGTTTTAATATGGTTTGTTCTAATCTAGAGGGAGTTCCCAGGCTTATATGTCTGCCGGAACGTCCGAAAAACACGAAGCAAAAATGTGTCTGATATAGTCAGATCCGTCCGGATCTGATGATAACTTTCAGGGCCAGATTATCCGCCCCCCATACAGATCGATGCGCCTGAAGTCCTTAGCAGAATTTACGAAGTAGGGCCAGATTATCCGGGGTGTGGGGGCCGGATTATTCAAGGTTTTGAGACGTGGAAGTACTCATCGGAAAGATCTTGGAATTATCTTTCCAACAACTTCTTATTTGCTTGATTCAGAGTTCTTATGAGGAATCCAAGTCTGTTTCAATTTTAGGACTTCTGTCTGTCCAAATTGAACGTTCCTTCTCTTGATGATCTCCTTTGCTTGTATTGCGCATGCCTCCCTCTCCTCCCTCGCGCCTTCATGGATGATCATCACGTCTGGCTCCTCTTGACGCAGCCCTTCTCGTTCTCGTGCCATGCTTGTCCCCTTAGTGAACCTGGGCATACATAAATGCATAGACTTAGGTAGTATAAAGTTCTTATACATGAAAGTATCATGTTCAACTAGGAATGAATTCACCCGATAGTCATTATTGATTTGACTCAATATTTCCTTCTAGTTCAAGCATTCAGAATCATTATAATCCCTATATATATCCTCATCATCCTCCCTTTCTTCACGTAAAGCTGTCCACGGCTTTGGGTAAGCTGAAAGTGGAAGAAACAAAAACAACAACATGTACGCAAAGTATATTTATATATAACATGTTGTATTATTGTTGTTCACATGAAAAATATGTCCAGTATAAATCAAGCAACTTAAGTTGTAGGTATAAGTGAAGTTCAAATAATTATTATGATCATTGTGAAAAACAACTACATAGATAGTCTTATTGCTCAATATTAAATTTAGTTTTCTCAAAGAAGATATATGATCAAATTTGTGGTGAACAAAAGCAAATCAATTCAGAATATGAGAATACCAAATTGATTTATGCGAGGCTTCAACTACGCTACTCTGATTATTATGAACATCATCATGTTGTCCAGTATGTAAGATGCAACTCCATTTGCAAATATCATGAAGTCTAAAGTAGTAACATAACTAGACAAAGACTTTTGGGACAAACACAATGAATATAAAAACTTGGGTTCTATTTTAGCAAGATTAGAACAATCCACCATAGGTAAAATTACTTGTGTTGGTTGCAATATATCAACTAGACTAGAATGTATTTCTATAATATCTCGAACATGAACTATTTTCCCATAGCAAACATTTTGTGACACATTGCATATATGGCTGAAAACAGCTTGTTTCGGTTCAGCAATTCTATCACGAGTAATGCATATGTGATCCACAAGAAAATTTTCATCCATGCTATATTACCAATTATATTGAAAGTGAAACAAGGAGAATATGTGCTAGAATTTAGACATGAAATTTCAGAAATCTTATCCATAGCACAACTCATACTCATAGGTTCATTTAGCATGATGGAATACACAATATCCACAGGTGGTATTCGAGCAAGTATTTCTTTATGCATAATCAGTACCACATGATCAAAATTTGAATTTGGTAAACTATCACATGGTGCTGAAACATTAGTGCAAGGCAAATCACAAGGAGGCAGCAACAAGGGAATAGACTCACAATATGTTGCATATGTTGGCTGAATCTCCAAATCAGTACCGATTTCATCAACAATCTCCTCAGTTGTAGTAGGTACTAAAACATCCTCCACAAGTGACAATGCATAGTCCAGTGATATAGGTTGTAAAATAGATGGCTCTCTTTCTTCAAAAGCAACCTGGATATCACAAGAAACAACACTAGAAGTAGAGATGATTACATTAGTAGAAACCTCATTTATCTCATCAACTCTCACTCTCGGTTCTTCTACGACAGGATCAACATGTGGTTTTATGTTGGTGGTTACAGGTGCACATAGGTTTTGATGCCTAATCTCCTAAAATTGCTTAATATTTGAACGTGCTAACCACGTGTGCTTACCATTCTAAAAGATAGTAGGATCAGAACACTCACTACTAAACATAACCTGGAATTGATTACAACACTTTGTTCCCAACATGATATGATAGGAGTTAAACGCTCTAGGAACGACAAAACAAGAAATCATCCTGCTTGGGCCATAAATGGTGAGTGGAACAGATGCGATCTGAGTAACTAGTAGTGACTGACCATAAGTTGCTAACATAAATGTATTTTTTAATGCACTTATGTATAATTGTAGCTTTTCAACAACCTCAACACTAACCAAATTTATGTAAGAACAAGTATCAATCGTAGTAGCAACTTGTCTACCACTAATTTCTATGATGAAGTGGAACAAACCTGAAGTACGCACCACTCCTGACTCCTCTTCCCAAAATGTGTTGCTGTAGTAGGATTGTAATGGAAAGGGATAATTATCTGCATCCTTTTTCGACACCACATCAACACTACTAGAAGACATGATTAGTACATTAGTGCACAAAACAAAATCTGGTGGTGGAGCTCTCACAACTCACTCAAAACTGACAAGAAAGCAGATCTTACTGTTCCAAAGTGAATAGTGATGCTTACCAATTCGAATCAACAACTTATGCACATATGTGATGAAGTGAATATCCAGGGTATAGAGAATGATCATAGGGCACACAGGTTTTTTATGGTGAAGCTCTAGGTATGGTATCCTAACTACACCGCAAACACGTCCTAGTGCTGATCGTATAAAACCCAAGAAACATACACGATGGAGATAAATGTGGCAAAGCAACTTATGAAAAAGGAATATTGCAATGCACAAGAGAGACGCTAGTAAAATCTCAAATTAAATAGGCACAAGATTGCTCAATCTACAAGTGTGATGATCAACTAGGCCTCCAATAATGCACACTTTTATATCTCTTTTTGTCACGCTTGTAGCTCTTTTCTCCTTTTTTATGCTGATTCTCTTTTCTTTTCTCTTTTTTAACTATATGAGTCAATGCAAAGACGAGTGCATCAACTTAGAACAAACTGGGCCAGATAGTCTAGATGATTCGCGCTAGATGGTCCGGTCGGGATGGATAGTCCGGTATATATATGCCGAGTAGTCCGGTTTTGCCTGTCAAATATTTCTACACTTTGAAACCCTAATGAGCAGCCTGTCGGAGCAAAGCAACTAGTCTCGTAGGTACGTTCCTAGGCACGGATGTTGTAGATAGGATGTGTCTATGGTATGCAAACAAAGGTACGCTATGTGGACTCGGACAAACGATGAAAACTTGCGAAAAACAGTGATGGTGGACTCGGTGGAAAACAAGATCAAACCCTAAACCTAGACACAAAAGAAAATTAGACTTCTACTAGAAAAACATGCGGATCGGATCTACGAGAAGACACGATCAGCAACTAAAACTCGAAAATGATGCAATTTAGGCTATGGCAAATATTTTTTTGAGGCTATTTCTATATAGGACGAAACAAAAATTAATCTATGGATGGATTTGTGGATGCTCACTGAGTAAACGAGGAAATCTGATACCAAGATGATAAGGGGTGGACCAATCTTCTCAAAAAGCAGTTGGTGATACTGATGGTGGATGATAGATAACTAGCCTGTAGCTATGAACTCTCCCGCTCGAACCCTGGTGCCGGTGGAACATCTCCCAAACCCTGTGGGATATTCACAACACACGCTCTTGCACACGTAGCCGTTGACCACGAACGGTAGTTTGCAATCTACTAATTCCTGATGGAACAACATGTCACACTCAATTGCAGTAGATAATTCGATCACAGTGTAATTCTAGAGGTTCTAATAAACAACTCTAAAATAGTTTTAATGTGGTCTGTCCTAATGTAGAGGGTGTTCCCAGGGTTTTATGGCCACCGGAGCGTCTGAAAACACAAAACGAAAATGTGTCTGATACAGCCAGATCTGTCTGGATCTGATGGAAACTTTTAGGGCCGGATTATCCGCCCCTGGTAGGTCAGATTATCCGCCCCCCATACAGAACGACGCGCCTGAAGTCCTTAGCAGAATGTCTAAAGCAGGTCCAGATTATCCGGGGTGTGGGGCCTGGATTATCCGGGGTCTTGAGATGTGGAAGTACTCATTGGAAAGATCTTGGAATTATCTATCCAACAAGTGCTTATTTGCTTGATTCAGAATTCGTATAAGGAATCCACGTCCGTTTCAATTTTAGGACTTCTGTTTGTCTGAATTGAATGTTCCTTCTCTTGATGATCTCCCTTGCTTATATTATGTCTGCCTCCCTCTCCTCCCTCGCGCCTTCATGGATGATCATCACGTTTGGCTCCTCTTGACGCAACCCTTCTCCTTCTCGTTCCATGCTTGTATCCTTAGTGAACCCGAGCATACATAAATGCATAGACTTAGATAGTATAAAGTTCTTATACATGAAAGTATCATGTTCAACTAGGAATGAATTCACCTGATAGTCATCATTGATTTGACTCAATATTTCCTTCTAGTTCAAGCAGTCAGAATCATCATAATCCCTATATATATATCCTAATCAACCGCTCTAAAGCAACCTTCCCAACCATCAATGGCTGTGGACATGGCTATTCGAATAGATTTACACTCTACAAAGGTTGTACACTTTACTCATACCATCCGGTTACCCTGCCCTGATCACCTATGGATCGTGGGTCAAATAGTCGATCAAGACTCTCCAGATGCCACTCTAGTATAGGACCTACCCTATGAGTTGTTCCCCTCAACACCAGGATGTCCGGGCCAAGGACCAACCAGAGCGCATTTCGACTCCTCGAGAGTGGGCACTTTCAATGAGAGGCTCATAGTATCGTTCGGATTCTCCTGAGACCAGTTCACACTTCCTCCAGGTGACTGTCTAACAATTGAACCTTTTTGTAAAGGCAAGCCTGGCATTCGAGAGATGTGATCCCTTATAAGTAGTTGTGTGAATTCCCATACCAGAGCGGCAAACTTCAAGTCTAGCCCTATCCCAATCCAGAGTAATATGGTTGCATAGGTTAATTGTTTTGGCAAAACTGCAAAGAAACGTGTGCGGTTTCGTAACCATTTTTCCTCTAGCCACTTTTGTAAAACAAAAACCTTTTTATTTATCAAACTTCTCTTGGTAGGTCATACCTCACCAAGGTTTTATCATAAAACATTTTGTAGAACTTTTGCGGGGTCTTCCCATCCTATAGTTTTGCTTCAGCTAAAATGGGGTCTCCAAACGGGTATGGTGTTATAAACCATCTACCATTCTAGGGACAAGTAGGTGTAATCAATGGGGTTATACTTAGGTGTACAAAAATGTAATGGTTTAGAGGAGCCAAGCCACTACCCGATATAGATCACCATATAATAAAACAATGTAGTTTTCATAAACAGTAGGTAAAACATGCATAAGTAAAACAATAGGACAAGGCTTATGAGCAAGAATGTGGCTTTCCTGATGATCAGCAATATGGCAATATGTCCCTGGGCTTCTTCTTAGAAAACCATAATAATAATAAAACTCATCTTCTTCGGATCTTCGATATAATCGCACCTATCGTCGTTAGGGACCATACATGCAAGCAAGCAAGGGCATAATCAACACAAGGAATACAACCACCAATATAATACAGCAAGCAAGCATACAATACTTTGCTAGATTCAGTAGGTTTTGATGGATTGAGAACATAGCATTTGTAAATACTTTAATTGGCTTTGTGGACTTGCTTCTGTGATTTATTTGTCAAATACCACCTAATGAAGGGGTTTTGACTAAGGCTTGGGTCTGTATGATATCAATGTACAAAAATGATATCAACGGAAAGGTATTGAAAAAACAAGGCCAACAAAAGTGGTTTCATGATTTTATCAATTTTACATAATTAGTTATGATTATTTTAGTGGGAAATAACCCTACTTTAGGTGAATAAATCACCATAAAAGATTTGTAGCTCAAATAAATTTGTTCTTAGAGGTTTTTGTATATATTTGGGTTTGTGATTTTTGAGAGTTTGAATCACCTCAAAATAATTACCAGAATGCCCTTGGGAAAATACCAAAGTCATTTATGTTGGCTGTTTGTCTTTTTAACCAGATTTATCCTACATATTCAAAAGGTATGAGACCAAATACAGTTGATAGCTACTACAAATACCTTCTAGTAGAAATTAGAATCACTATTTGTGGATTTTCTAATCTTCTAGAATGATTTATCTAGTTATAATACCACATACAAAAGTGTTTAATTCATTAAAATTCCTTAGAGGCTCAACAATTCTTGAACTCCTGCGTTTTGATGTATCTTGATGTACCACATCACAGAGAGATGGAATTGGATCAATTAAGCTCATCATTTGGCCTAGGGAATTTTGTAAAGTCATAAATTAATTGTTTTTTTTATTTTTACTATAGATGAATCATTGGACTTTTGGGGAGAGGCCAGGGTAACATGAAAGTCATTGCCAATACCTCACCATACCAGGTGGTTTCACCCTTTTTGGATCTACCAAACTCTCTGAAATAAATTATTAGTGAAATGATACTTGTTGTAATTATAATTCCAGAAAATAACTAAAACTAATCTGGGTAGACAATGGTGATGTATGTTAGATAAAAAATGTAGGCACTTGAGGAAATTTAGTTCTAATAATTTCCAGGTCATTTCCATTTTTATTTGCAATGATTTCTATTAATGCAATTTGCAGATGTAGGAATAGAATTATTAAAATAAAAGGGGAAGAAGATCTGGGTCGGATCCTAGACAGAAAAGGGCTGAGACCGCATCGGCTGGCCCAACTTGGTGTCACGGCACGCGGGAAAGAAGTCAAAAACCCGCGGAGCAGGGCCCCCCAGTCGGTGACAGCGGCTGGTGAATAGGTACCAACGGATCTGGGCCATTGGGCTAAAGAAGATCTGACGGTGTCAGTGCTTCTTCAACCTCCACCGCAGAATCAACTCGCCGAAACCCTAGGCGAGGGAATTGGAGGTCGGGGTGCTTACTAGAGCGCGGGAGGGTCGGCGGGGAAGCGACGAGGTGGAGCGGCGTGTGGGGACGAATCCGTCGAGGGGCGGCATAGTGGGGTTCACCGTTGGAGAGTGTCGCGTGCATATGCATTGATAGCGCTTCGTTCGATGCTCGCCGGAGTCGCGCCTGGGGTGCATGCATGTAGCCGTGGGGACGTCCAGACGGTCCGGGGAGGGGAAAAGAGGCTCTAATATGACCCCCGGCAAGGCTGCAGAGGCTCGGATTGGTCAAGTTCGCGGAGGTGGATCACCTCAGACATGTACCGGTGGAGGCTATTCCGATGTCCCTACAAGGAAAGGAGGATAGGGGCGAATAGATCTGAGTTAGGGGAGCAAAGAACTGCAGAGAGAGGGGCCGGATGTGGCATGGTTCGAAGGAGACCTGTCTCCTTCCTTGCATCCCGAGAGGGGTGCATTTATATTGGAGATATGCCCAAGAGGCAATAATAAAGTGGTTATTATCATATCTTCATACTTATGATAAATGTTTACATACCATGCTATAATTGTATTAACCGGAAACATTAATACTTGTGTGATTTGTAAACATAAAAGAGTCCCTAGTAAAGCCTCTTGTTAAACTAGCTTGTTGGTTAATATATGATCATGGTTTCCTGATCATGAACATAGAGATGTTATTAACAACAGGGTCATATCATTAGGAGAATGATGTGATGGACATACTCCTATAGTTAAGCATAGCATAAAGATCAAGTCATTTAATATAGTTCATTTGCTATAAGCTTTCTGATACATAGTAACCTAATTCCTTCGACCATGAGATCATGCATATCACCTTTACCAGAAGGATGCTTTGATGACATCAAACACCACACCGTAACAGGGTGGCTATAAAGGTGGCATTGAGTGTTCGGAAAGTATTGGTTGAGACACATGGATCAAGAGTGGGATTTGTCCATCCATATGACGGATAGATATACTCTGGGCCCTCTGGGTGGAATGTCATCCAATTAGCTTGCAAGCATGTGACTGGCTCACAAGGGATCACATACCACGGGAACGAGAAAATAGTACTTATCAGTAACGAGGTTGAACTAGGTATGCAGAGATACCGATGATCATAACCTCGGATAAGTAAAATATCATGAGACAAAGGGAAATTGGTATCGTATGTAAGTGGTTCATTCGATCGCAAAGTCATCGTATAAATATGTGGGAGCCGTATGAATTTCTAGATTCCTCTATTGGTTATTGATCGGAGAAGTGTCTCGATCATGTCCGCATAATTCACGAACCGTAGGGAGACACACTTAAGGATTCGATGTTGTTGAGTAGTTATGGAATGATGAGTAAGAGACCGAATGTTGTTCGGAGTCTCGGATGGGATCCGGGATATCACGAGGAGATCCGGAATGGTCCGGAGAATAAGATTCATATAAGGAAAGTCCCGTTTCGGAGTTTGGGAATGGTTCCGGTGTTTTCATCGGGAATGTTCTAGAATGTTCCGGAATGTCCGGCACTCCGAAAAGGGGGGAAGGGTACATGAATGTGTCATTACAAGTTGGAATGATTGCATCATGTACTAAGTGTCATCGCTGTCCAAAATAAAGGGTTTATTCAAATCCTAGTTTGAAAAGTCAAACGGCTAGTTTGAAAAGTCAAACGGCATTTTTTGGAAAGAGGAGGGAGAGGTGAAACCGAGTTGGGGAGGGAGTCCTCCTCCCCAAGCCGGCGCACCACCCAAGCGGAGTTGGGGAGGGACTCCACTCCCTCCCCTTGGCCACCGGCCCCTCCACCTATATAAGGAGGGGCAGGGCTCCCTCCTAGTACACACAAGTCCCTCTCCTCTAAACCTAAACCCTAGCCACAGCCTAGGGATTTCTCCCAAACCGTCAAGTTAGAGCTTCTAATTGCCCTAGCCTCCGGTTTAGAGCCTTCTAATTGGTGTGTCTAAACCCTAGATCACCAAAGCTCTCTCATACTCCACCATACTCGCTCCGGCTTAAGGCGAAGCCCTGCGAGATCTCCCCTCTACTTCCGGTACCACGCCGTCGTGCTGCCGGAATCACGAGGAGAGTGCTACAACCTCTGTTGCCTGCTGGAACAAGGGAGAGGAAGGTCTTCATCGAGTACCGAACGTGTGACTGACTGCGGAAGCACTGCCGGAACGCAGCACTGGAAGGATCGTCTACGCGATCTTGAGATCGGCAAGTGTACGACTACATCACCCACGAGAATCTGCTCTCGTTAACCGCTTTGGAATCTTCGAGGGTGAGTTCCTCTATCGACTCGTTGCTACAATCTAGTAGATAGATCTTGGCTTGATCATAGATTAGATCTTGATTGTGTGTTCATGCGGTAGAATTTTTTTTGTTTTCCATGCTACGAACCCCTACAGTGGTATCAGAGCCGTGTCTATATGTAGATCTGTTGCACGAGTAGAACACAATGGTCATTGTGGGCGTTGATGCTTTTATTGTCGATTGCTTCTTGTGTACTTTGCGTCTTGCGGTATGTTGGGATGAAGCGGCCCGGGCTAACCTTACATGACATCGTTCATGAGACTTGCTCCACGCTTGACATGCAACTTGTATTGCATAAGTGGCTTTGCGGGTGCCTGTTTCTCCTAGCATAGTTAAGATCCAATTTACAACAGGTGATTAACAATACTAGTATCAATGTTGTGGTTCATGTTCGTAAGTTAGAACGACACTTATTAACAGCTCCAAACCACGTAAAATATGCAAAGAAAGTAGAGGCGTCTAACTTTGTTTTGCAGGTGTGTGCAGTGATGTGATATGGCCATGATTGTGATTATATATGATGTATGCAATGTTCCTTATTGTAAGTCGGCAACCGGCAGGAGCCATATGGTTGTCTTTAATTTCATTTAAGACCCGCATGTCTATTCAAAGTAGTTGTAATAGTTGAAGCTGGTGGACGACAACCATGAAGAAGCGTCATTGACCTTGATGCTTTGCCACTGATGATGGAGATCATGTTCGTGCTTGAAGATGGAGATCGGAAGCACAAAGAAGAAAGGCCATATCATATCACATATTATGAATTGCATGTGATGTTAATCCTTTATGCATCTTGTATTGCTTAGTAGACGACGGTAGCATTATAAGATGATCCCTCATGCACATAAATTTCAAGTTCTAAAGTGTTCACTCTTAGTATGCACCGTTGCTAAAGCTTGTTGTTTCGAAGCACCACGTGATGATCGGGTGTGTTAGATTCCGCAAGTGTATACAACGTAAGCAAGCCAGATTTGCTTATGCGGAAGCTAAGGTTTGATCTTGACGAGCCTAGCATGTACAGACATGGTCTCAGGAACACGGATCACCGAAAGGTAAAGCATGAGTCATATAGTAGATATGATGAACATGTTGATTGTTCGCCATTGAAGCTACATCAACTCTCGTGATGATCGGTTTTGATGTGGTGGATTTGGTTCGTGTGATCACTAAAACAATGTGAGGGATATTGTTTTGAGTGGGAGTTCAACGGCAATATGATTAAAAGTTGAACACTATTTATCATAAACTAAATCAAAGTGAATTTGCATAGTTGTTGTAGTCATTGGCATCCGTTTACCACCTTACGCTTAGTTATAATTGAGATGATAGAACTATAGAATTCTGGTTAGTTACTTTACGAACTGGTATCGTATTGTTTTGAAGTGTTAATCTAAAGTTTAAAAGTCCTATTGCAAACTTTCAGTAAGTTCCGGTTACTCCATGAAGTTTAATAATTGGTATTAAAACAAGAGTGACAATTCCAAGAGTTAGTGTATGAGTATCATGTTTGTTTCCATGATTCTTGATATTCAAAGGACTGTCTTAATATCAAGGTTATCTAGGATCTGAAAGAGTTGTTTCAGAAACCATGATGTGTGGAAGATATTGTGATATCTGAAACGAAGTTTTGGTTGCAACATGATAGAGTATAATATGGCAAAAGTCATGTTCTCATATTTGATGAGAATTTGCAAAAGGTTGGAGACACTAGTTGTCCTAATCCTCCAAAAGGTTTTGGAGAGCAACATTATACTCGCGATTCACCGTTACAAGCTAAAAGTAGCTTGATCATGGATAATTCCATGATAAGGGTGAACATTTGATGTAGGTAAAGTGTTTACTACACCAATGGATTACTAAAGAAAGGAATTTGAAAGAACACCAAACATTTGATGATGGTGATCTACTTCAAAGTGAAAGTCCAAAGACATTGGTATTTGATTATACACGCTTTGGACTATGTGTCATATGAATGACTCCACTGTTGATGTTGATAGATTCTTTCAAACAGAAAAGGAAATACTAAAAGAGAATCTCATAAATATATGGCAGAAAAGAAAAGACTAGAATTGTTCAGTTTAAGTATATAGATGATATACATGTTATGGCTATATTCTTAGCTTATTAGACAATGTGGTTCTTAAGTATTTGATACTGAATTTGTTGGTGTGAATCGTCATAAGAAACAACACAATTCATGAACTACAATGGCCTAAATAACTAGCAAAAGAATATGTGATGATATTTATCGAGAACAAATAAAGGGTTATTGTGTTGCTCGTTAAACATCAAAGGTTGCCTTCAAGATTTGTTTTATCAGGTATTATGAGAACAAAAGGGTTGTTCAAATAATTGTCGTAATCCATAAAAGATGGATGATTCACAAATCTCGTTGGAGAAATCACATCCATAAAACTAGTGCTAAAAATGTCGAAAGACAAATTGATTGAAAGATCACTTAGGAAGTGACATCGCCGTTTAAATTATATTGGAAAGAAAACATGAAGAAACTCCATGTGGATGGAATTTTGGAGTCTTTTGATTTTTGATCACATGACGCTTGTGAAACTTTCCTAGAGATAATTAAAACTTCGTTCATAGGCCAAAAGGGAACGAATGACTAGCTTATTGGAACTTGTACATATTGTTGTATGAAATCCATTATATGTAGTCAAGAGCGATAGATTTCAACTTCATATGCTTTCTCCGAAAATTTGAGTGAATATATGAATATTTACTTAATAAGGATGAAGTATGAAACATTTTGAAAAAGTTCAAAGTCTTTCAAGATGAAGTGCAAAATCATTGTAATAAGAATATAAATAGTTTATGATAAAGATCATAAAGGAAGATATTTGAGTTACAAGTTTAGCATAATACCTAAGATTTAAGGAATCGTTCTGTGGATTTGCATTTCCCGAAACACCATAAGAGTATGGAGCGTTCGAGATGTGTAATTAAAACCTTGTTTGACATGGTAAAGATCAAAGGTGTAATTCATAGAAGCCTGATTGATCGTAGACCACCCCAGTGTCCCGGAGCGAGAAGCCACGCTTTGCTGTTGATGGTCATTTCGAAAAAGGTTGTAATAACTTATGTTGGAAGGCAGGTCTTGTCACCAAAAACCTTCCCCGATTGACAGAACGTCCCGCTACTGACACTTGAAAACTTTCAAGGTCTCGTCGCTTCGGTGAATCACTTGAGCCCTGAGACATTTTCGGTGCCATGGAGCTAGACCAGTGAGCTATTACGCTTTCTTCAAAGGATGGCTGCTTCCAAGCCCACCTCCTGGTTGTCATCGCTCGCGGTGAAATGCATTGAGATCGGAAAGAACACCAACGGCGAAAGCACTCTGCTGGGCCGACACTGACACTGAGAGACGAAAGCTAGGGGAGCAAATGGGATTAGAGACCCCAGTAGTCCTAGCCGTAAACGATGGATACTAGGTGCTGTGCGACTCGACCCGTGCAGTGCTGCCATTATATTTTAAAGGTTAAAAGCTTTAGAGACTGACGTTTTTCCACTAAAAAGAGCTCCATCATAATCCGTTGAATTGACACCATATAAAGTTATGGTTTGGGATAAAACCCAAGTTGTCCTTTCTTAAACATTGGTATGCTATGCATAAGAAAGATGTTTGCAACCAAAGTCGGATGAACCTGTCTTTGTTAAGTATTCCTCCATAACACCGGAGACAAAAGTTTTTGTCTCTTAGAACGTCAAGTTTCTTTGAGAAGGAATTTTTCGTGAAAAGTTAAGTGGGAGGACAATAGAACTTTGATAAGGATAAAAGAACCTTAGCTATATGTGCAGAGTTGCGCAGTGCCGAAAAGTGTTCCGGAGGCAGCAACAATGCTCATGGCTCACGTGCCTCAAAGGTTGTGGTTACGAAGATCAAAGTTTCTATTGAACCAAGTAGGTCGAGTAAACAATCAAATACCAAGATTTGAGGGTTGAATCATTATTTGAGAATAATGAACGGACTACATGCAAAGAAGTGATGATGGGCCCTGACTCCGTCAAATGGCTTGAAGCCATAAAATCCGTGATAGTTCCATACACGAGAAATCAAGTTTTGAACTTGAAGGACCCTCGAGAAAGGTGTAAGACCTTACAGTTGTGTTTGGATCTATAAAGAAGTAGACATGGATGTTTCACATCTATGAAATAGTCGACATGTTGGGAAAGAGTTCACAAAATGTTCAAAGGTTGACTATGACAAGATTTGATCTTTCATAGCGATATTTAGTCTAGACGGATTAATGTAGCAACCACTACATATAATTTTTGTTATGTGGTAGTTGAATAAACAAAACAAGTTCTTCTAATAGAAGGGTTACCTAGGACGTGTGCATGACACGGTCCAAAGGGTTTTGTTAATTCAAAGGATGCTAAATGCATATGCAAACTTCAATGGTTGAAGTAAGCATAGCGGAGTTGGAATCTTCACTATGATGAAACTGTTAAAAGAGTTTAATTTCATCGGAGACAATGAAGATGCTTGCATTTGCAAGAAATTAAGTGGGAGGGCTAAGACATATTTCTAATACATTATGTGGAGGACATATTGTTGATTAGAAATGATGTATCTTTTATTAACACATATTAAGAATTTCATCCTGATGAAAGACTTAGGCAAAACCCAAATATTTGGCATCAATAGACGCTAATATGGTTGTGCCGAAAGTACATAGATGATGTATTGAATGAGTTCAATAAAGAAACTACAAGAAAGGTTCTTGTCACACAGAAAGGATTGAATGAGTTCAATATTGATGATATATTCAAGTGTATTGACACTTGGTAAGTGAAACAAAGATTCAAGTATAGATACTTGATGTATGAAATCACAAAGAGTATTTATATCAATCATACTGTGATATGTACAAATCCAGATATGTCCTATGCTCTAAATGTTATGAGCATATACCAGAATGATTCATAAGATGATCATTGGACGATAGTAAGGATATTCTTATGATCTTTTGGAAGAACTAAGAATATTTTTTTTGTAGAAGTGGCAAATAGATGGTTAGTTCATTGTAAAAGTACTACATTGATACTAGTTTTGTCACAGAGTACAAATTAAGTTTATCTCAATCTAAACTAAGGGTGGCACAATATAATGGAAAGTAAGTTCCATAATAGATTTGGATGAGTTCCAAAGTTAAGACATTGTGACAGATACTACAACAAAAGGCTAAGTATATAACTGCTGTTATAGCAGCTAAAGAGGGCATTTGTGTCAAGTAGTTTGTTATCAAACTGGGTGTAGTTCACAGTGGTATAATACTATGAAGATATATTGTACGACAGTATTATCAACATGTTTTAACCCCAAAGAACTAAAGGTCTCACCGAAGGACCAAATTTATACAAAGCCATCTCATTAAAGAATGAGTGATGCGTAGAGACGTAAAGACATGCAATTACACACGGACCTGGAGGTGTCAGATCCGGAGATCAGTTGACCACTAGCAATCGTGTACATACAACACCAAAAAGCCATAGGTGTTGAATACACAAAGGTTTGAAACTAGATTATTGACTCTAGTGCAAGTGGGAGACTGTTGGAGATATGCCCAAGAGGCAATAATAAAGTGGTTATTATCATATCTTCATACTTATGATAAATGTTTACATACCATGCTATAATTGTATTAACCAGAAACATTAATACTTGTGTGATTTGTAAACATAAAAGAGTCCCTAGTAAAGCCTCTTGTTAAACTAGCTTGTTGGTTAATATATGATCATGGTTTCCTGATCATGAACATAGAGATGTTATTAACAACATGGTCATATCATTAGGAGAATGATGTGATGGACATACTCCTATAGTTAAGCGTAGCATAAAGATCAATTCATTTAATATAGTTCATTTGCTATAAGCTTTCTGATACATAGTAACCTAATTCCTTCGACCATGAGATCATGCATATCACCTTTACCGGAAGGATGCTTTGATGACATCAAACACCACACCGTAACAGGGTGGCTATAAAGGTGGCATTGAGTGTTCGGAAAGTATTGGTCGAGACACATGGATCAAGAGTGGGATTTGTCCATCCATATGACGGATAGATATACTCTGGGCCCTCTCGGTGGAATGTCATCCAATTAGCTTGCAAGCATGTGACTGGCTCACAAGGGATCACATACCACGGGAACGAGAAAAGAGTACTTATCAGTAACGAGGTTGAACTAGGTATGCAGAGATACCGACGATCATAACCTCGGATAAGTAAAATATCGTGAGACAAAGGGAAATTGGTATCGTATGTAAGTGGTTCATTCGATCGCAAAGTAATCATATAAATATGTGGGAGCCATATGAATTTCCAGATTCCTCTATTGGTTATTGATCGGAGAAGTGTCTCGATCATGTCCGCATAATTCACGAACCGTAGGGAGACACACTTAAGGATTCGATGTTGTTGAGTAGTTATGGAATGATGAGTAAGAGACCGAATGTTGTTCAGAGTCTCGGATGGGATCCGGGATATCACGAGGAGATCCGGAATGGTCCGGAGAATAAGATTCATATAAGGAAAGTCCCGTTTCGGAGTTTGGGAATGGTTCCGGTGTTTTCATCGGGAATGTTCTAGAATGTTCCGGAATGTCCGGCACTCCGAAAAGGGGGGAAGGGTACATGAATGTGTCATTACAAGTTGGAATGATTGCATCATGTACTAAGTGTCATCGCTGTCCAAAATAAAGGGTTTATTCAAATCCTAGTTTGAAAAGTCAAAAGGCTAGTTTGAAAAGTCAAACGGCATTTTTTGGAAAGAGGAGGAAGAGGTGAAACCGAGTTGGGGAGGGAGTCCTCCTCCCCAAGCCGGCGCACCACCCAAGCCGAGTTGGGGAGGGACTCCACTCCCTCCCCTTGGTCGCCGGCCCCTCCACCTATATAAGGAGGGGCAGGGCTCCCTCCTAGTACACACAAGTCCCTCTCCTCTAAACCTAAACCCTAGCCATAGCCTAGGGATTTCTCCCAAACCGTCAAGTTAGAGCTTCTAATTGCCCTAGCCTCCGGTTTAGAGCCTTCTAATTGGTGTGTCTAAACCCTAGATCACCAAAGCTCTCTCATACTCCACCATACTCGCTCCGGCTTAAGGCGAAGCCCTGCGAGATCTCCCCTCTACTTCCGGTACCACGCCGTCGTGCTGTCGGAATCACGAGGAGAGTGCTACAACCTCCGCTGCCTGCTGGAACAAGGGAGAGGAAGGTCTTCATCAAGTACCGAACGTGTGACCGACTGCAGAAGCGCTGCCGGAACGCAGCGCTGGAAGGTTCGTCTACGCGATCTTGAGATCGACAAGTGTACGACTACATCACCCACGAGAATCTGCTCTCGTTAACCGCTTTGGAATCTTCGAGGGTGAGTTCCTCTATCGACTCGTTGCTACAATCTAGTAGATAGATCTTGGCTTGATCATAGATTAGATCTTGATTGTGTGTTCATGCGGTAGAAATTTTTTTGTTTTCCATGCTACGAACCCCTACAATTTATTGCTCGTGGTGAGAAGGGGAGCAAGAGGGCAGGTCTAGAGCTTCGAGGGTGAGGCTGTGGTGGGATGAGAGTGAAATGGGAGTGGGAAGAGAGCCCGTGGTAGCCAAGGGCCTTCTTATCCGAAGGGGACACAGTTCATGGTGGTCTTCGTCTATTTTGGCCATGGGAAATGGAGGGATCTAGCATTGGCCAAGAGGGGCGGTGTAGAAGTGCTGAGTGGGACCTGGGTTCGACTAGAGATGGATAGAGGAAGGTCTAGTGACTGCTTCTGCCTTACTTTGCAAGATTTTGTAATGGTTACAAGTTTCTCTCTCTCACTCCCTCCAAGTGCAAAGGACAAAAGAGGTGAGGTGGTATTGTAGTGCTATAGTGCACACGACCAGAGAGGTGCCCTGGTGCTGGTGGTAATCATACTTGAGCATTGATGGTGTTGTGATCAAAGGTTGATCATGCCTCATTTTTGGCCATATTGGTGATTAGGAATAACCTATTGGTTCTTGATCTTGGCCATATGATTCAATGATGCTGGTATGCAGATGAGATCAAGATACACCTCCATGAATTGTTTGGGATTTTTCTTAATATTCTAGATCTTTTTTATATTAATTCTCCAAAAAGTGTTGAATGTGTTTTATTGATTTTTTAAAAATATTTGACTTAGATAAGGTGAGTTTTTTGGTTTGGGATAGTCCCAAATATGAATTCTCACATTGGAGAATTTTCCCAAGATTTATTGGGGCAGAAAAGTATTTAAAACATTTATTTTCTTGTTTCTTCCATTTAAGAAAATAGGTAAAAAGAAATACTAAAACTCTTCAAAAATATGGGTATGATATATAGGCCCAAATTTTCTTAAAATTGGGCAAGTATTTTGGACAATTATAAACTTTCCTTTTTAGAGGGAGTTTTGAGGTTTTTGTCAAATAAAGGAATTTAATACTTTTTGGGTCCAAATAATTAGGGATAATATTTTATAAATCTTTATATCCAAGGAAGATGATGTCCACATGCTGTATCAATCATTTGTAACCTTTGGTTTTGAAATTCAAGCTTGATTTGGAAGGAAAGCAAGAGATAAATGATCTTATGCAAAGTTATTTTTATACCTTCAAAACCTTATTGGATCCTAGAGCTTAGAGCTACCCTTGGGACATGGACTATATGGATAGATAGACCAAGTGATGTAGATAAGAAGGGTGCAGAAGATTGGGGTTGATCATGATTGTGCTTTTCTAAGATTGAGGCCAAAGTTGGCTAAAATTAAGGGTGTCATAGTAGAATATTAATTAGCTTCAAAAAGCATGTGGGTTTTAGCAGCACAGAGCTTCAATTAGAACAAGGGAAGTATGGATGGATAGACCTTCATAAGTAGAGCACATTCATGCCAAGAGTTGGTCAAAAGAAGATGGCATGAAGATGTGAGCTTCTGCCAAAGTAGGCATGTTGGTAAGATTTGTAGAAAAGATTAATTTCTTGTCTCCAAACCATCATGAACAAGTAGGTTAAAGGATGGTCTAGCCAAGGTAAATTGTGGGCCTTGGGAGTCTTTACGATGGTTTAAAGGATGGTTCAAGTGAATTTCCAAAAAATGCACAGGGGTTTGAAAAGAGGGAGGTTCAAAGATGAGACATTGATAAAAGTTTTCCAGACTTTGTCATTTTTGGCAGATCTAGGATTTTTGACTAAAGGGAAGAGTTAAAGTTTTCGAG
This sequence comes from Avena sativa, assembly GCA_916181665.1. Classification (NCBI taxonomy): domain Eukaryota; kingdom Viridiplantae; phylum Streptophyta; class Magnoliopsida; order Poales; family Poaceae; genus Avena; species Avena sativa. The sequence continues at coordinate 64,647,631 of OV702286.1, read as the reverse complement.
TGGTTGCAAGGTTCCTAATCACCATCAAGGGTATGCTATTTAAGTGTAGATTGATTAGAAAGGATCCATGCTTGATATTGGTCTTCATTAGCTTGGCAGCTTCTAGTAGGAATTAACTCCAAGTTGATGTGGTTAAGGAAATATATGGTCACTTTAGTAGCTACAGATAAGATCAGGCTTGAGTAACTTGCTTAGGATTAGTATTATTGTATTAGATAGATACTAGAGGATGATCTCCTAGGGTAGCTAATACTACTTCCTAAGCAGACAAGTCAAGCAGCATCAAGATAATTCATCTTAGTAAGCAACTCAACTACTACTGGGGTTACCATCAAGCCTAGCTTGAGGTAAGGAAGGGTATTTTGAAAGGTTTGAGTTTTGAAGAAGGTAAGGTCCTTGGTACTTCTACCAAGAGGAGAATTTGAAATCTTTATAAAAGATTTTAGAGAAACTTAGAGGTAAGAGTAGATGAAGTTCCTGTCTTGAAAACATAAGGACCTTATATCATATAGATCTCCATAATTTTGTCAATGGGAGCTACTAAAATATTTAGGATTGCAAAGGCATCTTGGATCAGGTTTTTGAAATGCGAGAGGATATGAAAAATAAGCCAAGGCAATTTTGTGAAATAGCTTTTGTTAACTGAGAGTGAGGTAAGGAGTATATCATCTAATACACAGTCGGATGGATAAGTACAAGCAATCAAGCAAACAGACACTGCATCACTAAACAAGAAAAGTTTTTGTTCCCCTTGATTTTTGCATTCTGGACAACAAATTAGGGTTGCTAAAAGTGGGATGTTACAGATTAGATTTAGGTTTATATTTCTCTAAATTTCATTGAAATCGTGTAAAATATTTTCTAATTTGAATGAAATATGAATTTCTCTGAATTTTGTTAAAAGCTTTAGGGAGTAACACTCTCTAAAGCCCTTGGTTCATGCTGGCGCTCCCCAAGCGAGCCATCTGACGATGCTACCGGGTGCCGCTTAGGGAACGCGGTTGGAGATGCTCCTAGCCCTACTTCGTCGTTCATGCCCCAATCCATCACCAAAAACCAGACAAAAGCTATCACTTTCTCGGCTGGATGTAGCTAAACTACACTTGTAAGAGCATCTCTAAGAGACACTCTAGAAAATAGACCCTTAAAACACGTATACAGGGCATCGAAAACTGCTTTTACAGACTGAATACGGTCCAAAAATAATAGATACCGTAAACTGACCCGTATAACACGCATGCCTACACTTGGCCCACCTTTTTTTCCCTGGTCGTCAAGGCGTCGTCTTCCTTGACGCATCTGTGAACCGCCTCTCACAGCCACACGCCACCCGCCTTCCCAGACCGCCTCCCCTGTCCGTCACCCCTCGCGCTGCCGCCTGCCGGCCCCCTGCGCAGCGCCGCTGCAGTCCCGCAGACCGCCTTCGCTTCCTCTGCGCACCGCCGCCGCTTCCTACGCCCTCCATGGCCGCGACTTCCCTGAGCGCGCCCTCCACTGTTGAGGCTCCGCCGCCTACTGCTCCGGTGATCCTGCGGTGCTCCTCGAACGAGCTCGGTGAATTTTTGGTCGGAATCGATTAGATTGGGCGGAGTTTGGGCCGCGGAAGCACTGTTTCTAGCTGAAACTTCCCTCCCGCCAAAGCATCGGCCGCGGAACCTGGACATATGGAGGTGCAGGTTCAAAATTCTCGGGGCACCTAAAAGTTTTTTCAGGCAGGACCCTCTTTCCGGTGTCTTTTTTTTTTGTCTCAAAACTGGAAAAATGATTATTTCTCAGTTTCGGACTGTTTTACAGTGTGTGTCTGCTAGAGATGCTTCGGTGTCTTTTTTTTTTGTCTCAAAACTGGAAAAATGATTATTTCTCAGTTTCGGACTGTTTTACAGTGTGTGTCTGCTAGAGATGCTTCTTACGTTAGACGTTAACTTGCAAATAAAAACTTTGTGGCACGATACATATGTACCTGCTAAGATGTAAGAAACACGTCACCTCTGAGTCTCGTGGGTTTGCAGTTTCGTATTTTTTATACATAAACAAACATAGCGTCCAACCAACGCCTGGAACATCACGAAGTTCGTTTTTTTCAGTTGTACTCAACATGCAGTTTCTAGCATATGCTTTTATGTGCAAACAAAATAAAATCCGGTGTCCCTAAGCCAGTTCATAGTTTGGTTTCAAACCAGCTAAACCATGAACCCAGCCCGCACCGCACCGTTATGGCAGTTTAGCTCGGTTTACCCTGGTTTCTGAATTCACACCGCGGATTAATAGAGGTTAGTTGGGTTGAGCGGGTTGGAACCTGCGGAAACCGCTCAAACCGTCGTAGTTATATCCAACGTTACGTTCCGCACCGACGACGGCGGCAAGTTCAGTTAGCCGGCGTAGGCGTAGGTCTGCGGTGTTGTGAGATCTTCCCAAACGGCGGCGAGCTTGCCCAGCAGCCGGTAACACACGTCCATCAACCTGCGCCACCCAGGGGCCACCTTGACACCATCGGACGCCCTCGAGCTAGACACGGCCAAGAGCTGGACCCGGACGAGCTTGCCCAGCAGCTGGTATCACACACCCATCGTCCTGCCGTCCTGCGCCGACTCGACACCATCAGACGACGTAGAGCTGGACACGGCCAGGAGCTGGACGCCGGCGAGATGGACTCCATCATCCGGCGACGCACGGGACCGGCCGCAACGCGCCGCTGCGAAGTAGAAGACGGAGGGAGGTCTCGGAGGTCCGCACGCCGCTGCTGCTCTGCTCGCCAGCTCGTGCGGGCCAGAGCACCCTTCCACGCCGCCGCCCTAGACGCGGTCTGGAAGAGGCAGTGCACGGAGGCTTTGGCCAGCCGAGCTGGACGCGTACGTGTAGAGCTCAAAACGCCCTAGTCAGTTAATCTTTTGCATGCGCGTTTCAGCCGCCGGCAGGAACTTGGCTCAAGATTGCCCGGCCCCGCATGTCTGTAGTTTCATCGCACGGTGCCAAACCGTCAAAACCGTGGAACCAGCCCAACCCAACCCATGTATACATCAGCCACTAACCCATTGGAACCAAACCAACCCAGTCCAAATCGGAGAATATTTTGCCGGGTTGACAAAACCAGCCAAACCCGTTCAACCCGTCCATACACAGGTTTATGTCCCTGATGAAACATATTGGTCCTTTCCTTCATATACTCTTCCGTGAGTGAGCATTGTCAGTATTCCAGCCAAAAGAAGGGCCATAGTTTCAAACTTTCAACCTGTTATAAACAGAAGAAAAAAAATGACATTAGCTGCCGTGTGGTACACGTTATATTGCAACTTGCAAAATAGACAAATAGTTACATCTTTGTATTGAAAAAACCAACATGTTTTGTTTAACATAAAGGATTCTGACCTTAATTATCCTACTGTGTACGATTAAATTTGGAAAGATGAAACAAAATGAGCACGATTCAGTTTAGTTTGTGCAAGTTGCAGTTGTGCAAGATAGAACAAAATGATCCAATTCAGTTCAGCTTGTGCAAGTTGCCGTAGTGCAAAGATGGAATAAACGGGAACAATTCGATTCAGTTCGTGCCAGAACTTTGTTTTTATGCCAACAATAAGCATCAGAGTTACGTAAGAGAAAGAAGTTCATTATAAGTTGCATAAAAGAGAATCCTCCATTGGACAGGAAAAACATAATGGTGTATCAAAGTTAATACTAAAATACATTTTTTCAATGAATGACGCTTCTATCAATTAAAGAGTATTAAGCATTCCACCTGGCCTCTGCATAGGTAGGATGCACATAACCGACAAAATCCTGAAATTATCAAGCATAAAAATCAAATAATAGATGAATTACTTATTATAATGAGAAATTGTAGAAACGCCCTAAGATGGAGGGCCGATCCGAAGACTATGTTGCCATCCATGACAGGAAAAAAGATCTCCCGTCGTTTTCTCGAGGCGCGTGCACATCTCCGTGAATATATCCTGAACCTCCACACGATGTAGAGATGACCATAGGTGGAGGGTACCAGTAGACCGGTAGATAACCTGCAAGAGAGATGAATCTTTATTGTTAAACACTTTATCATTTTTATATACCAAAGTAACCATATAATTGCAACCGCTCTCACTCTAAGAAGATTTGAACTTGTAATCTATACCACGTATCCAATTCTCAAATATACTTGTCGTCGGATTGATGACAAGTACGCCATGAGGGGGTCCTCAGGGCGTGCGGAAGAGAGGGGTGTGAGACGTACAGTGTTCCGGGACGGTGAGCACACAAGTTTACCCAGGTTCGAATCCGCCGGCTTTGGACGGACCTTACTCCTGCTAGCAATCCAGTAATACGGCAGAGCCGAAATATGGGTTACAAGGGTTTCGCCTGTGCGAGTTGAGATTGTAAACTATTGAGGTGTGCCATAAAGGCTCTCCCTAGGTCGGCTTATATAGATATCCGGCCTAGGGTTTACATGAGAGATCTATCCGCTACGACTAAGAGTCGGTTACAGAGTACATCATGAACTACAAGTAACACCATGGGCCCAAGTCGGTAAGTCTTCTGGGCCTTCCGGTAGCCGGATTGGACTCCGTCTTTTCTCCCTGACTGGGCCGCAGGCGAAGCAAAGCTCTAACCCGAAGTGGGACACCCTGGTCAGTGAGGAACTGTGAGGATACCCGGAAAGTATATCCCCAACAGCAGCCCCCGAAAGTCTCCAAGATCCAAAGTCGGATTTTATCATCGTCTAGCTTGATCTTTGGCTTGCAGAATCTTAAAGGGTTCCTGAAAATTCACAACAAAAAATACGATCCGGGTCTTAAAAAATAAGTCAGACCTATCAACAGGTTACTCGGATTTTCCAGCTTGATTTCAAACTAAGCCGGAATTTGGTCTCTAACGCCACCTGACACAAGTCATGGTCAAGTCACGTCATCTGACAGACATCCTGTCAGCACGACCATTGGTGGGTCCGCGGAGATCGAGGCGCCGTTTCAATGCGTACGCGGAGATCGAGGCGACGTAATCATTGTGTGGGTTCTTCCCAGTTCCTTCCACGACGCGTGGCGGTTACACTGTAGCATTTGCACGAACCTTGGCGCAATTAGGTGGATATAAGAGGTTAGGATTTCCTCCGTCTTTCTTCACATGTTCCCTTTGCCTTTTCCTCTCCTCCAAATCTCCCCTGCGCGCACATAGCTCCTATGCTTTCCCCCCAAAAAACTCCTAGCTCCGCCCATTTTAGGTCACCGGAGCACCGGAGAAATGGCTTCGTCATCCTCTTCCGGTTTGGCGGCTGCTGTGGCGACGACAGCGACGGAGGCGGCAGCGGAGAAGGAAAGCTTCCATGGGGTCTGGATCCCCTGCGTACTCGATGACGAGAAGCTCCAGAACGTGGAGACAGAAGGACTCCTCCGTGCCGGCGACTGGTAGAGCGGTTCGGGGAAACCGTCCCCAACCCGCGCGCCAGCGAGCGGGTCCACTTCGGCACCCACCTCGACAGAGGTTTGTCGTTTCCTCCCTCGGAGTTCTTCTCCGAGGTGATTGACCATTATGGTGTTCATCTCCACCATCTTCCTTCCAACTCTCTTTTAGAGATGAGCGCTTATGCTTCTTTGTGCGAGGGATTTCTCGGCATTAGGCCGAGTTTGACCTTATTCCGGTATTACTTTCATGTCTGGAGAAACTCTATCATTGCCGGTGTTCCTTATATCACCGGTACCATTAGTTTTTCACTTAGACGCGAGCGCGCATATCCCAAAATCTTAGCTAGTGACTCGGTCAAACAGTGGCCAACCACATTCTTTTATCATAAGGATATTCCGGTGCCCAACAAAGCTACTGCTTTGCCGGCTTTTGTCGACGGAGCTGCCACGGCCCAACCGTCTTGGGACGAGGCCACTCCGGCTCCCAGTGATGATCTGATCCTCGCTAAGAGGCGGGTCGAATATCTGATCAAACACAAAGGACTGAAGGGATCCGACTTGGTCCAATGCTGGGTGTCACGCTGGATCCAACCCCTTCAATACCACGGAAACCGACTGATGCACTCCATCACGTCATCCAAGAAAGACTCCCTCCGCATCAGCCCTAGAGCCTACACCACGCAAGGCTATATAAGCCAGATTAAGTGGCTGATAAGGGAGCAGATCGAGAGGAGGATTCCGGAGGTTTCTCTGGATATGCATACGGCGGAAAACCCCGTAGTACCGGTAATCTTCTATCAGTAAACCTTTTTATGTGTTTCAATCTTTTGAGTTATATTGCAATACTGATATGTTTTCTTATTTTCAGCTTGCTGACCTCCTCGAGTCGGAATTTGCTCTTCTCGAAGGATATCCTCCAGAGTTTTCTCAGGAGACAGAGGTGGTCCCATTGCCGGACATTGCGCTCAAGAAGCGCAAAGCTCCGATAGTGGCTATTGGCACAAAGGAGGTGCCCGTCGTGAAGAGGTAACTTTCAATCACAACTTCTGCCTTTGCACTTTACTCAAATTATTTTCTGAGATGTAATGTTTCTGACTTTATCACATTCTCAGAGCTAAACAGCTCATCAAGGGCAAGGGCAAGGGAACTTCTTCGAAGCCCCCGTGACAGACGAAGCTTACCATAGCTTCTCCTGTCATGGCTCCTCAAACTCCTGCCCCCAACCTTCCGCAACATTGGTGATCATTCCTTCCCCGGATGTCGCGGAAGATCCGGCTCCTTCATCGGAGCCTGTGATCCTTGAATCACAAACTGACGTCACCATGGGTGAGTCAGGTTTAGATAAGGGTGAACCCTCCTTGGGTAATGATCCCTTGGCAAAAACCTTTGCCGGAAACCTTATCAGCAATCCGGAACTTGCCAAGTTTGGCCTATCCCGGAAATCTGCTGAAGAGATCGAGCGGCTGGCCAGACAATGCCTAGAGAAAAGAAACTTATCTGCCGAAGAAGAAGAACAAGAGGCAGAGGACATGAAGCACTCTGACCTTCTTGAACAAGTGCGTCTTTGCAACGAGAGGATACAGACCAGTGAGCTTCCAACAGCTCCAGTGATCCCCCTGACTTTTGCTGAGAAGGTTGCTGCTGAAGTGAATGCAAGTTTGGATAAACTGACTCGCAAACAATATGTAAGTCAGAATTCTAACTCATGTTTTTCCTTTATTTCATATCATATCCTCTAGCCCCCAAGCATGAAGTAGGATAAATAATCCGGGTTTATGCTTCCTTAGGATGCCAAAGAACGAACTAGTGTAACCCCCAAGGCTCGTGCTGATATTAGCAAAAATATTAGCCCGAGTCTTTAGTAGCTTTCTGACTTTGGGTATTCTGACTTACAGAAAGTATATTCCTATAATCAGGATTTGTTGAAGAATGTATGTGATAAGCGAAGAGAGATCAAAGCTCTCCGACTTAAAAATGCTGAACTTAAAGTTGCCAAGGATGAAGCCGAAGGTAATCATTCCGAGACTCAAACCTTGTCTTTGTGTTTTCATAGTAGAATTTTTCGTTGAACTGTTGTTCTTTTTGACTTACAGCACTGGTGAAACAATCCTGTGCCATGATTGAAGAGGCCGAGAACCTCAAAACTTTGGTGGTGGAGAACAAGGAACTTCGCCAAGAGCTGGATAAGCTCAAGGCGGATCATGAGAAGAGCATAGCTCAAGTTCTCGAGTCCTTCTCCATGGCTACTGATGAGCGTGATCGCAAGATTGCTGCTCAAGAGCAAAAAATCTCGGACCTTAACAATGAGCTATGCAGAGAGAGGGACCTTTCCGAGGCGCTCCGGGCTGAACTCCAGAGTCTTCGGGAAGAGAAAACCAAAATTGACGATGTCATTTTTGGTACGTTCCATCTGTCTGACTTTTCCACTTTCTTCGACTTCTTTCAATGTCAGATTTTCTTAACTTGTTTTGTGTATAGGTCCTCTGAACTTGACAGACTCTTCCTCCACCGAGCCCCGCACCCATCGGCTTACCCAAGTCGGTGACCTGCTTCATGACTTCTGCCAATCCCTTGAGGACATTGGCGAAGCTCTCAAGATTCCGGACATGCACAGCATGTCGGATTTTCAGGTGCGGGACAAGGCAAAGGAGATGCCGCAACTTGTCCAGGATTGGAACTTGTCCTACACACGGACTACGGCGCAGAACGCTCTTACCATGGTCATGAGCCACCATGGAAACATGGAAATATGACAAGTGACCAGAGGGTACTGCAAAGTAGATGAAAACGGCCAGGAGCAGGACATCCAGGCCATCATGGACTCCTGTGCCGGATATGGGTGTCATGTGGCTGATTTGACCAGCTACGAAACTCCCTTCTTCTCCCGCGTGGACACACCGCCTCCGCCTCCCGAAGAATCAGCAGAAGTTTCCGACGATGACCACACCGTATCGGATGTGGACATCTCAGAACGATATCAAGGCGACATATCCAGCAAGCCAACAGCTCCTTCTTCTGCTCATGCATCATAGATTGCCAGAAAAAATTTGTATTATTCTGAAAAACATGATGGGTCTGTAATTATGCAGTACTATAATTTTGCTAGTGCTAAGCTTTTGATCTATTCAGCACTATTTGCCTTGAATTTTTGTGTGCCTGAAATGTTTACATAAGCACTTGTATTTTTTCGTCTATACTCATTGTTTATCTGGCTTTCCGCCTCGTCCCTTTCATGAGCCGGCTAAACCTTCTGTCGAAAACTTTGCCGAGCAACGGAGCTCAATTGCTAAACCAGTTTAAACTCGGAAACAAAGCCGGCTTCCAGTACCAACAATTCACTACTCGGAAAATGCCCACATCCAGCAATCAGACAAATAACGAAAGTAAAGACTAGAAACTTTAGAGCTATACCCGAGGGTAGTAATTTTAGAATCGAAAATCTAAACCAGAACGAACATGAGCATAAAGTACTTTCAAGCATTCTGGGATTTTCGACCATGACATGATCATTCGGAAATAAGATGGTAAAAACTTCTCAGAAAAAACTTGAGGCAACCAAAACTTTTATTTCTCACAGAACATGTACATATATATGATTACAAAGAAGGATAAACTAAGAATAAAAGGAACGTAGCTGAGCAATATTCCATGGTCTGTCTAATTCATCCGGATTTCTACTGCCTCCAGCTCTCTTTCTCTTCTTAGTAGCAGGTCTTTCTTTGACTGGCCTCATGTCAGTTAAGTAATACGAACCATTGTGCAATACTCGACTAACTAAAAAGGGCCCTTCCTATACTGGGGAAATTTTGTGCTTTCTTTGTTGCATAAGCCGGAGAACCAAATCACCTTTATTGAAAGATCTGTTTCTGACTCTCTGGCTATGATACTTGCGTAACTTCTGCTGATAGGCTGTTGATCTCATTTCAGCAACGACGCCAACTTCTTCGACTAAGTCGAGATCATTTTGTATAGAAATCTCGGCATCTTCTTCAATATACGCGGCCATTCTAGGAGAAGTGTGAATCAAATCACTAGGAAGAATTGCTTCTGCACCATAGACCAAGAAGAAAGGTGTGTATCCGGTTGACCTGTTCGGAGTCGTTCGTAAACTCCATATTACAGAGGGTAATTCTTCTACCCAAGCCCCCGCAGCACGTCGTAGTGGTGCTACGAGTCTCGGTTTTAGGCCTTGTAGGATTAAACCATTTGCTCTTTCAACTTGTCTGTTAGCCTGTGGATGTGCGACTGACGCAATGTCAAGCCGGATATTTTGCTCATTGCAGAATTCGGCCAATTCTCCCATAGAGAAGTTACTCCCGTTGTCCGTGATAATGCTACGCGGGTAACCATACCGGATTATAACATCCTCGACAAATCTTTTGGCAGTTGCTCCATCACAACTAGTGACAGGTTTAGCCTCAATCCATTTGGTGAATTTATCCACCATCACTAAGAGGTGAGTAAATCCACTTGGAGCCCGTTGAAATGGTCCTACCATATCAAGCCCCCAGACCGCAAAAGGCCATGTTATAGGTATTGTTCGCAGCTGATCAGCCGGAAAATGAGCCTGTTTGGCGAACTTTTGGCAGCCTTTGCACGTCTTGACTAATCGTTCGGCATCTGCCTGAGCTGTAACCAAGAAAAATCCGTGTCTAAAAGCTTTTGCCACTAAAGATTTGGCTGCAGCGTGGTGTCCACACTCGCCTTCGTGGATTTCTCTTAGGATTTCCACTCCTTCTTCCGGAGACACACAGCGCTGAAAACCCCCAGAAATACTCCGCTTATAGAGATCACCTTTAACTATAGTGTAGGCTTTCGCTCGTCGGATAACCTGCCGGCTCAGAACCTCATCTTCGGGTAATTTGCCATCTACCAAATAATCGAGGTAGGGTTGAGTCCAGCTGGGAATTACAACCAGAACTGCTATCAAAGGTGAGTCGGATTTGGTCGGATATTCCTCATGTACTCCCTTTATTGAGGGAACTTTGAGGTGCTCTAAAAAAGCGCCATCCAGGACCTCTTTCCACGCAGAACCTATCCAAGATAGTGCATCTGCTTCCTCATTTTTTGCTCGAGGGATGTGTTGAACTTCAAACCCTTCGAACAATTTAGATAGATCATCCATGACAGCTTTGTACGCTGCCATGTGTTTACTTGCATTACAAATATCCGACACTTGTTGAGCAACAAGATCCGAATCTCCATAACACATCAAACGTCGGATGCCAATATCCTTAGCAATCCGGATTCCATGTAGCAGTGCTTCATACCCGGCAATATTATTTGTCACTGTGAAGTGGATCCGCAACACGTATAGAAGTTTATCTCCTTGGGGTGATTTGAGCACGACGCCAGCCCCCGAGCCCCCTCGAGCCTTAGACCCATCAAAATAGAGGGTCCAATATTCCGACTCAGGGAGGATCATGTTCTCCTTCGTCTCTGTCCAATCAGCGACAAAGTCAGCAAGGATCTGGGATTTTATTGCTGTCCGAGGTTTATACTCAATATCAAAAGCTGAAAGCTCTATGCCCCATTTGGCGACGCGTCCTGTGGCGTCACTGTTATTGATTATATCTCTCATGGGAGCTGTGCTCACCACGGTACTTGGATGCTCCTGAAAATCATTTCGTAACTTACGAGATGCTAGAAAAACACCGTAAGCCAACTTTTGATAGTGCGAATATCGCTGTTTTGATTCTGTCAGGACCTCGCTAACAAAGTAAGTTGGATGCTGCACCAGGTGTTCCTGATTTTCCTCCGGTCTCTCCACTACCATGACGATACTAACGACTTTGTTTGTCACAGCAAGATAAAGCAACATCGGTTCCTGTGGTTCCGGTGCAGCAAGGATAGGAGCAGCTGAGAGTACTTCCTTCAGGTCTTGTAGTGCAGCTTCAGCTTCGTCAGTCCAAACAAAATCCTTGGTATTTTTCAGGAGTTTGTATAATGGTGCGGCTTGTTCACCAAGTCGGCTTACAAACCGACTGACTGCAACAATGCAACTAGTTAGTCTTTGTACGTCCTTCAGGCGAGTTGGCCTAGAAATATTGAGTATAGCCTTGATTTTGTCTCGGTTCACCTCTATGCCTCTTTGAGACACGATGAAACCTAACAATTTCCCGGCTGGTATTCCAAAGAAACATTTCTTCGGGTTAAGCATGATGTTGTATTTCCGTAGATTGGCAAATGTTTCCTCCAAGTCGGAAATCAACGTTTCCTTCTTTTTGGACATCACCGCAATATCATCCACGTATGCGTGTACATTGCGTCCGAGTTGGTCATGGAGGCAACGCTGCATCGTGCGTTGGTATGTAGCTCCTGCGTTCTTCAGCCCAAAGGGCATCGTAACAAAACAGAAGGTTCTGAAGGGGGTTATGAATGAAGTTTTGACTTTGTCAGATTCCTTCATTCGGATTTGGTGATAACCGGAATATGCGTCGAGAAAACAGAGGAGTTCCGAGCCTGCCGTAGAATCGATAACTTGATCAATTCTAGGCAAAGCGAATGGATCTTTTGGGCAAGCCTTGTTCAAGGCAGTATAATCAACACACATCCTTAAATCAGTGGTGTCCTTTTTAGGGACCATTACAGGATTGGCCGACCACTCAGTGTGGATGACCTCTTCTATGAATCTGGCTAACTCGAGCCATGCTAGTTCCTTAGCTATTGCCTTATGCTTTTCATCACCGAAACGTCGTAAGGACTGTTTGACGGGTTTAGCGTTCGGGTTTACATTTAAAGAGTGCTCGGCAAGTTCCCTAGGTACTCCGGTCATGTTAGATGGCTGCCATGCGAAGATATCTTGATTTGCTTGGAGGAACTTGACGAGCGCGCTTTCCTATGCGCTACCTAGGCCGACGCCTATCTGGGTCACCTTGGAGGGGTCATCATCCTTCAACGGCGTCTTCTTCGTCTCTTCTGATGCCTTGAACTCCGGATTTGGCTTTGTCACCTCCTTCTTTGTTGAGGGCATCTCGGAGGGTCTATGCTCTTCTTGATCTCCTGGTACTCCTGGGCGTGCAGCACGGCTTCAGCAAAGGCGGCATTTCCATCCTCGCACTCTCGGGCTTTCTTCGGGTCTCCCTTGATGGTGATCACGCCGTTGGGACCTGGAATTTTCATCATATTATAACTGTAACACGGACGAGCCATAAAAGCCCAGTAAGCCGGACGTCCGAATATAGCATGGTATGCTCTCTTGAACGGGACCACTTCAAAGGAAAGTGCCTCCATCCGATAGTTCTTTGGAGTTCCAAAGGTAATATCCAAAGTGATCTCTCCTAGGGAATTGGCTTGTCTTCCTGGGACAACTCCGTGAAAGATCACAGAGCTATGGTTCAGCTGGGTTTCCGAGATCTTCATCCGGCGTAGCGTTTAGACATAGAGAATATTGATACTGCTACCATCGTCCATGAGGGTCTTGGAGAAACCATAACCGTCAATAAGTGGATTGACGATTAAGGCGTATTTTCCTCGCATGTGCAACTTAGGCGGATGATCAGCGTGGTCAAATGTGATTGCCACTTCCGACCAGTCCAGATATTGGGGGACAGCCGGAATTGTTGCATTGAGCTCATGTAGAACTGCTTTCTTGACCTTTGCTGGTTGAGATCCGAGGAAGGTGACGTAAGTGTCTTTCTTGGTTGGAAAATTTTTCTTCCCTTTCAGCCTGGGATTTGAAGCATCAGCTTCCTCCATGTCGGAATCTTCCTTGGTCTCTTTTTCTTTTTCAGGATTCTTCTTTCCCTTCCTCCGCTTAGCTTTGTAGCCCGCAGTGTCATCTCTTTTGATGTCGTCATTGAAACGACATTCGGCATTGGTGTGGGACGAGCCCCCATTGGCGTCTAGGTGATGCACACATGGGTTATTGGCAATGTCGTCCCAAGAGTAGGTTTTGCCTGGTTGTTGGTCTCCTCTATCTTGGACTCTTGAAGTTCCAAGCCCACGCCTGCGGCCTCCACCGCGTCCTCCAGACCCGAAAGTAGTAGTGACCACTGCCGTTTCCGTGTTGGGTTTTTCTTCCGAGGTATTTTTATGCTTCTGAGCTTGTTGCTTTGGTTGTTTTGCCGACTGTGGCACAGCTAGGGCATTGAGTAATCCCTCTGCATCATCGTCGGCATCTGCATACTTGCTTGCTGTTTCTATCATCTCTCCCAGATTAGTGACCTTGTCACACTTCAAGCGATGGCGCAGTAGGCCAATTGGGAGACCTGCGATGAAAGCTTCAATCGCAGTTTGATCGTTTACTCCTTCACAGGAGTTCTTGCTGTCGATCCATCATCCAAGGTAATCCCGACAAGTTTCTCCGGCTTTCTGGGTGCAATGCTTTAGGTCTCCGACCGTACAGGGCCTCCGATATGTGCCTTCGAAATTCCGAAAGAACGCACTTTGCATGTCATACCAGTTGTGGATGGTGTTCTCCGGAAGTTCATTAAGCCATGATCGTGCCGTCTTCCGCAACATAAGTGGGAGATATCGGGTTGCGACCAGGCTATTTCCGCCTTTGGCGATGCAGCAAGCTCGGAAAAAATCCTGTAGCCAGATATCTGGCCGAGCAATGCTGTTGTAGGCTTGGATATATCTTGAGATAGCAAATCCTTCCGGGAATCTTGTAGCTCTGATGCGTGGTCCGAAGCACTTTGGGCCCACGTACATATCATCGGTTTCGTAGCGCCGCGCCTCTATGTTGGAGTTGATTCTGTGCCTTGCGTCATTCGGGGAAAGAGATCGTCCTGAATGTCGGCTGTGGCTGCGGTGCCTTGGATCCGGACTTCGGCTTCTGCCACCACCTCCTCCTCCACGTCGTCCTCCTTGGTGGAGAGGGTGGGGTAGCTGGATTGTTTCCGGCTGATCGCCGGCCTCCTTCCGGAGCATCATTATTCCAGTTCCGGGGAGGGTCTTCACTATGACGAGGCCCCTGCCGGCTTGTACCAGCATGGTTTCCGTCGTTCCTTCGTCCGTTGTTCCCACTACGGTGAGGCTCAGCCGGACGGCTTGCATGTCTAGGAGGTGGCATTTTTTTGACGATCCTCCTCTCGATGTTTCTCTTTATCTTCTCCCCTTCGATCATTCGACTCTCATCGGGGAGGATTCTTTGGATACAGTGCAGCAATGGCCTCTTTTTCGGCTGCTGGGGCGATGTTGCTCCAGTTACGCGCAGTTCTGCGGCGCTATCCTGACGATCCGGTTCTCGAATAATTGTCTTCCCGGCGCTCAGGGCGATGACGCTGCTCTAGAACATGCTAGGGTCTTACGTCAGCCCATGCCGGATCTATGCGACATTGGTCGGAATCCGAGACCAGTTTTTGGCTTCCGAACATGGCGACCTTTTGCTGCTCCAGTCCCTTGTTGAGTAGTTTGATTCCCAACTGGATTTCCTCCAGTCCTGGATTAGCCGATAGAATTTCTCGGGCTGCCACGATATTATGTACTAGGGTTGGATATACCCAATCTCCTTTACTATCTTTCCGAGGCTTCCCCATCTCATCTCCGAAAAGGACGGCGTGGATCTGCGGGAATTGGTTGTCATTGGTATGACACTTCCTGGTCTTCTGGTATTGCCTGGAGTTGTACTTCTCCGCAGATTCTAGGCGTTTCTTTTCCTCCTCAATGTTTTTGGCTTCATCGAGGAGTACTTGAAGACGCGCTTCTAGGGCTTGTGCCCTCTCGTCCAGTTCTTCAGCGGTAAGCTCTGCAGCTGTAGGAATAGGTGTGGTTAATGCAGCATCGATGAGTTTACGCGCACCTTCAGTTATCACGTGTCCAACCACCGATTCTTCTATTTTCGGCTCTTCTGGGATAAGTGCTCCATCCGAGTCTTCCTCATATTCCTCGGCAATCACCTCCTCTGTCAGAGGGTCTTTTGTCGGGGTCTTGTTCTTCTTGTTCCTCTTCTTTGCCTTCTTGGCAGCACCGGTAGCAAAGACGGCTTTGGGTCCTTTTCCCAGAATCAAGCTCTGATCAGTACTTTCGGACATCTGGACTTCGGGATTGTCTCCGACTTCCATGTCATCCTGCGCTTTGGGAGAGTGTTCCCCGGATCCTTCATCCATGGCTTCTCCTTCTT
Source organism: Avena sativa (assembly GCA_916181665.1). NCBI lineage: Eukaryota > Viridiplantae > Streptophyta > Magnoliopsida > Poales > Poaceae > Avena > Avena sativa. The sequence goes on along the minus strand of OV702286.1, from coordinate 64,632,175 downwards.
CTGCAGCTTTGGAGTTATACTCCTCTTCGTATTTCGTGGAGAACTTTTGGAAATCTGCTGACGTCATTGATTCATCCGAGGATGCGGGTACGTCGGTGTTTGTTCCAATTGCCTCCAGCACAGAGTCGGTGTTTTCTCCAGCATCGGCAGAGCCGGATCCGGATCCTACATACCCGATGAAGTGCGACGCGTGCTTTCTGAGGTACCTACGGCTCTCGCGATCAGCCATGTCAAAACTTTTTATGGTCTCGAGAATTGCATATGTGCTTGCATCTTGCATTATCATACGTCGCAGTGTGTACCTTAGGAAAGGCCTGTCTGTCCTAGTGTCATCAGAGCCGGAATCAATGTCGTTGATATGCTCCTCCTGGATTTCGACTTCCGCGGGTGGGTCGATCTGGGATACGGTCTCTCCGAGGAGATCCACTCTAGATTCGGCTTTAACCGCTAGGTCTTCCTCAGGCTCGGATTTCTCCACTATCTCCGCAGCTGGTGCGGGCTGGGTGGGATTAGGGTTTTCTGAGATCCGGAACGATGCCGCCTCCGCGGACAAAGGGGACCCAGAAGATTCTTCTGCCTCTATCATCACCGCTGGGGTGGGTGGGGCAGGTTTAGCGAACCGATGTAAACATCGATCTCGCCAAAAGACATGATTGTGTAGGCAGTCACGGCCTCCCTAGCCGGAATCCACGTCTCGTCGAGAATGATGAGAGGGATGTCACTGGCGTAGAGGATGCGACCGACGATGATGGTCTCGCCGATTCTGATTCTTGTAGATTCCGCTTGGAACTAGATCGGAAGCTCACTTGCCCCACGGTGGGCGCCAACTGTCGTCGGATTGATGACAAGTACGCCATGAGGGGGTCCTCAGGGCATGCGGAAGAGAGGGGTGTGAGACGTACGGTGTTCCGGGACAGTGAGCACACAAGTTTACCTAGGTTCGAATCCGCCGGCTTTCGACGGACCTACTCCTTCTAGCAATCCAGTAATACGGCAGAGCCGGAATATGGGTTACAAGGGTTTCCCCTGTGCGAGTTGAGATTGTAAACTATTGAGGTGTGCCCTAAAGGCTCTCCCTAGGTCGTCTTATATAGATATCCGGCCTAGGGTTTACAGGAGAGATCTATCCGGCTACGACTAAGAGTCAGTTACAAACTACATCGTGAACTACAAGTAACACAATGGGCCCAAGTCGGTAAGTCTTCTAGGCCTTCCCGTAGCCGGATTGGACTCCGTCTTTTCTCCCTGACTAGGCCGCCCGTGAAGTAAAGCTCTAATCCGAAGTGGGCCACCCTGGTCAGTGAGGAACTGTGAGGATACCCGGAAAGTATATCCCCAACAATACTGGCAACACTACATGGAGGATACAAACTTGAAACTTCTTGGATGACTGATCATATAGAATGAGTGAACTTACAATGAAAAAACAAATGCTTAATTGTATTTTCGTGAGGAAAAAAGACACATGTTGTACTCCCATGCCAATCCGCTTAGCGAGATTGTCTTTAGTAAGGATAATCCCCTGACGAAGCTACCAATAATTCTTTTATTTTTTAAAGGTATCTTCATCTTTCAGATTTTTCTATTATTATTAACTCGTAAGTCGGTCAAAATTAATGTGTTGTACATAGAACTAACAAAGAACTGGTTATCCTTGTTTAAGTTCTATCAAAATTCATTTGCCCTAGTTACTAATTGGACCGATGTCAGGCGTTGAAGCAGGGCATTCTAAGAAGCAAGTCTAGGACCTATTAAATCACTTCTGAAAGTCACATTCGGAGGAGAGGGCTCCAACATTGTGGCGATTGTATCACCCTTATGATTAACAATATTATACAATGCCGGATATTGTTTCCAGAGCGTAGCATTACCTAGGCACTTATCCTCCCAGAACCGTACTTCCGAACCATCCTTAATTGAAAAGGATCTAAAGCAGAAGAAATGTTTGTTTGTCACGATTAGAACAACACAGAAATGCGAGTCCCCTGGTTTCCAAACAAACAAAGATAAGGCTTTCGAGCCAATGTACTTTCATTTATGGAGAGTTTCCATAGTCCATCTTTATTAAGTAATTTGAAGAGCTATTTTCCAATGAGGGCCTTATTCTTGATCTCAATATCATGAATATGTAGCCCTCCGTAGTCCTTGGGACAACACACAACACTTCACTTGGCCGGCCGATATTTTTTTCTCTTGTCACCCTGTGAAAATAATCTTGATCGGATGTAATTCAATCTTTTTAAGACACCTTTTGATAGTTGGAAGAAGGAGATCATACATAGTACCATGTTACTCAGTACCGAGTTTATAAGAACCAGCCTTCCACCTAGGGATAACTGTTTACCTTTCCAACTACTTAACTGTAATTATAATATTTTCTCAACTAGCTTCCATTTAGCATTTGTAAGACTACGATAATGGATCAATATGCCCAAATACCTAATGGAAAATGACCTTGCTCGTAGCCGAAGAGTTCACCATACATGTTGGCCTGTTATTTAGGCTCGCCAAAACAAAATTAATTCACTTTTATGAAAATTGTTTTTCATACCCAAAAGTTCTTTGAAAGCCAGAATAATTAATTTCAGGTTCCTTGCCTTTTCGATGCCATATTCTATAAATAGAATTATATCATTGGCATACTGAAAAAGAATTTCTTGATTCCTAGTGTTTTGCGTGTTAGATAACAATACTAGGGACTTTGAAGTTGTGTGCTGATACAAAAGAACATTAACATGTGTTAGCATGGTCCCTCCAAAGAGAACGAAAAAGAGCCCCTGCTCAATTCAGCAAAATCAAGTCTGCAAGGACAGATTATTCGCTCCTAGCTAGGGCCGAATAATCCACCCCCTGGAGAAATTGTCTAAGGACCAACAACGAGGCTCTCAAAGAGGGGGGTGGATTTTTGGCCGGATATTTGGCACTGGGCCGGATGTTTACGCAAGGCTAGATAATCTGGCCCCACCCTAGTCTGAATAATCCGCCCGTCCGCAGAAACGGCTGAGGACCAGACGGTGTGACACTCAGATGGGGGCGCATATTTGCCCTAGATTTTTGACCAGGGCCAAAATTTTTGTATAGGCTGGATAATCCGCCCCTCCTAGTGGGCCGGATTATCCACCCCTCTAGGATTTTCCCAAAGAAATCGAGGCGTGACTTGCAAAAGGGGAGCAGATGTTTAGGTCGAAGTTTTTGCTCCGGGCTAGATATTTACCCTGGTCGGATTATCCGGCCCCACTTGACCCGAATTATCCAGCCGCCGACGACTCCAAATAGCTACAATCTGGGAGGGGTACAAATACCCCTCCCCATCTTCCACCTAGTGTTGCTCGAATCCCAAGACAAGAACAATACTTTGTGAGCCACCAAATTCCCAAGATATCTCCATTCAACCATCTGAAGGTCTTGATCTTTGGAAAATCGAAGGAGAAGGCCTTGATCTACATCATCACCGAAGCGATCTGAATGTCCTGCTCATTCACTTGAGGGCCCCTTGCATCTAAAATTTCTTAGGAAATCCTAGATCTTATTTTTCTGCTAATCTTGAATTGTTGTGACAGCTTGTTGTCCTACTCGGGAGCCTCCAATTCAGTTGTGGATGTATGCCCCGAGCTCGTTGTAAAGGCGTTGGTTCCCGCCTCGAAGGGTACCATATAGTGGAAGAGTGGATCAAGCCACTTGTGGCAATATCCACCGGAGAATAGGGTGAGGCCTTAGTGGCGTGGTGGTCTTAGTACCGCCCACCCCTCCAATGTAGATGTACTTCCCCTTAAAATGAAGGAATTGCGGTAATTAAATACCGTGTCTCAGCATGTTCCACTCTCGGTTACCTTGTTCCTCGCACTACTCTTTACTGTCATGACCCGAACCCGGTAAGGTATAGATCCCTGTGTTTATAGTGCTAGTCCCTAGATCGAATAGCTAGCACCCACAGTTTAAGATGTAATATCAAGAAACAAAGGTCATATTACATCGCATATCCAGGAATAAAAATAGTTCATTACAACTTACATAGCTCATATGACTATCTTATTACAAAGCAGCAGATATAACTATAAAGCACGGAGTCCTTCATCTTTATGTGCCACAGGCAAACATGTTGGGTGTAGACTCGTAACCCCTACTCATCAAACTTCACTATCATCGAGTAATCCTGCAATATGATAAGTTACAGCCACAAGGGTCAATACATTTTCAATTGTATTGGCAAGTGAAACTTACACGATATATCATATACCGCTATAACACTAGTATTTCCCTAGTGTACCTCTAACTCAATGGTAATACTAGTACATACCTAGTGTACCGCTAACACGAAATGGCCACGCTAGTACATCCCTAGTGTGCCTCTAACTCAATGGTAACACTAGTACATCCCTAGTGTACCCTACACTGACATGGTCACACTAGTACTTCCCTAGTGTACCCTTCTAAATTCTTGCTCCAAGACTACACACTCATCCATCGAGACAATCCATTTATAAAGCCGTTTTCATCATATCATGCATAATAAAAAAAATATCACTAACGCATAATAGAAACAATAAGAAATTTAATGAGACCAAAGTATCACTTGCCTTTTTTAGATATAAGAAGTCCAATAATAACTCCTCAATAATTTATCCTCGAAGAATTATATATCCTCAATGATTTATCCTCGATTATATATTTATTCCTCATCACTCTTCGTGAAATCTATCGCAAATAACATCGTACTATAATTATACACACAAGCATAGCATTCCAGAACAGAGATATTCATCAAAGATGAAAGCATGGCAAATATGCATAAAATCCAAATAGAACTTCAAATGAAACTGAACTATTGCATTATATACTCAGTACAACGCTACACATATTAATAATTAACCTATTTAATTTTGGGTATTTCTATTTAGATATTATGTTAAAAGGATGTCTAAAACAGGGTATTCTTCACATGCCCATGGACATGGTTGAAAATTATTGGATGGTTATGATGGATGGGTATGATCATTAGATTAACTTTTGCCAAAGGAATTATATTAAAAATATTTATAGAATTTAAGTTATGACAAAATACTCAAATTATCTCATTTGAAATTCGAGTATTTTAAAATTTTTAAACCGGAAACTAATGGTTCAAGCTAATGATCTAGTTTAATTAGAAATAAGTTGATGTAGCTGCTAGATGAGAGGATAATTGTTCAAGTTAATTTTAGAGGGGTGCATGCCATGTAGTATCATTGCATGTAGCAAATTTGTTTTTTTATCATGATCGTGTGTATGCATGTTAAAAAGTGTTCACATGCACCTTGCAAGCTAAGTGAGATTAATTAGTCAAATGCATTAGTCTCATAGAGAGTGTATGTGTGGAATTTGAATAGCAGGCATCATGTACGAGTACTATGTGTCGGTTTGGTTTTTTTTTTGTACATGATTGGAGTATCAGGAGGCATACGTTATTGTTTTGTTTTTAGGATGATCATGACATATGAATTTCTAAGGCGTACATAGATTATGTCCAAAATAATGTACATAGAAATTTACTAGACATATGGAAGAATTCTACTAGCTGATACATCTTGGTTTAGTGGTTATAATGTGTGTGCATATGCTGATCTAATCGTGATGATAGCTGATAAAAATAAAAGAGTTGAGAGCACCTCCATATCAATTTTAGTTGCTGGAAAACTGCACACGATGTGGATCCGAGAAATGACAGTTTGACAATGTTGTCGGATGGCTTTCGCGGTGGTTCCCTCCGGTACTGGTAGTGGTTGATCTGCGGCTAGTCACGGAGATCGGTAGTGCGACGACGAGCAATTTTTCAGTCGCTAGAGAGACACTCATTGGGCGTGTGGAGGCCTCCGGACATATCAAACTGGCGGACGTTGTTCCTATTGACAGTGTGAAGACGACTGTTGCCTCATTTGTTCTCGGCACGGATTTAGGTGACGACTACGACAAATTGATGGAGAAGAATTTTCCTCGCGTGCTTGTTGTGGTTGATCACCGGCTATGAAAACGATTAATTTAAAAATAGTCAGGAAGGTGTGCATAACAAAACGAGGAAGAACCAGGTGCTTAGTCCTTCTACCAGCGTCGATTGACGGCGCGTCTTCATGTATAGAATCGTGGCGAAATCGACAATGGAGTCACCACCGTCGGCAGAACTTTGACGGCGAAAATCTGGCTGCAATACGGCAGGAATTGAGCATGTACTTTGGAGTAGAGATGAAGTGGAGAGGGGGTGGCTCGGGCTCTGATTATATAGAGAGGTGGGTTTCACACGAGGGCCATCGAAGAGTTGCGTGGATCGTTGTCCATGTTCGCTTCGGATAGGATGGCCACTACTGACGATTAAGGGGCGACGGAGTGGGGTTTTAACTCTCAGAATTGAACCGTGGTTGAGTGGAGATTAACTTTTGTGTTTACCTCTAAGAGAAAGAGTCACCAGAATGGGTGGAATTGAGAGGAGGGAGGGCAGTCGAGTGCGTCTGGAGATGCAAGGGTCGCGTCATCGTTCAGTTTGGACGATTCGACTATGATGTCCACTAGTGGTGTTTTAAAAGTCATCGAATCGGGAATTTAATTCTCAGAATGGAACCGGGACTAAGTGGAGAATAACTTATATGTTCAAGTCGAAGGTAAATAGTCACTACAAGAAGTGGAATCGAGAGGGGATTGTACATCCATGGTCCTTCAGCTCCTGTTCGTGCAGTTTGTACGTGATGTTCCTGCTACACGAGGAAGGATCAATCGGGTGGAAAAGATGTCTACGAAAGGGAGCATTAAATCCCTGGAATGGAACCATGAGTTATTAGGGAGTAATTTTCTTTTTTTAAGAACGGGTATTTAGAGGTCTAAAATTGATGAAATTAGAAGGACAAAATACATTCATGAATGTAGTTCAATTTGAGTCTGAGAACTCTGAACATGATGGGGGTTGAGGACGATGGTGGATCCACTCGGGTGGGCTGGTCGGGAGTGGAAGTTGGGCCGTGGTCGAGCTTCCCTATTGGGCTGCTGCGGCCTCTTCGTCCTTTTCCATTTTTTTTAATCTTTCTCTTTTTGTTTTTCTGTTTTCTATTTCTTCTATTTGTTTGAATTCATATTGGCTCAAATTTTGACTCAAACCTTAACAAAAAAATTTAAATAAAATGTCACTATAAATCTTATTCAGAATAGAACATTTTGGTAATATTTTTATATAAGAAATTTAAGTCCTTTCGAATTTATTGTATTCAATTCCTTTCTTTTCCTCGTAAATTTCATCCTTTATTTCCTTTACTTGTTTGATTTTTTTCACATTTCAAAATTTGGATTCAATTCCTTTTCTTGTTCCACTCTCGGTTACCTCGTTCCTCTCACTACTCTTTACTCATTGTTCTTGTTTAGTAGCTAGGTTCTCATATAGGTAAATTCACGATAGTTGCATATCTAGAGAATTTACCTTTTTGTCAAGCCTAAATTTAAAAAGAACTAAAATTTGGAGTAGCACCTATTCACCCCCAACTAGGTGCCAATACAATCCCATTTCAATTAATATCAGAGCCTCAACTCTTTATTCGGGATTTACCACCTAAGAGAGTATGGGTAACAATGGATAAGAAGGAAGTGGGGTTGAGGGTACGGTCACCATGGATGATCTCAAGAAATTGGAAACAAACTTGACTAAATCCATGGATACTCAAATGCACAAGATGCTTGAAATGATAGGACAAATCTTTCCACCCAATAAATCTGCATCTCCTTCTCCACCATAGGACACGCCTTCTAAAACAAAGGATAATGCTTCAGCTAAATCCAATGATGTGGAGGTGGGGGATGAAAGGAAAGGTAATGGTTCCTCTTCCAAGAAGGGAAGTGGGAAGGAGGAGTATAACCATGTTCCTCATTTGTACTCTCCTAATCCACCAATCCCTCATCCTCATATAAACAATAGGGGTGATCCACCTAAGCTAAGTGCATCTTATTTTACTCAATGGTAATTTTTGATCATGTGTGCAGTTATTCTATTGAGTTGTGTAATATTATCGAAGTTGGGCTCAATGTTGTAGATCTAACCAACTTTACAAGAAGATAAGTTGTTGATAGTCAACTCAACGCCACCTCTTTGCACATGATTGAACTTGGCATGGGTCCCAAGAACATGCCTCATATTGAACATCTCAACACCGCTAAGAAAGCTTGGGATGCTCTCTCCGAGTTGTTCATTGAAAATGAGAGCATGAAGAGAAACTAGTATGATTCCTTGAGTAATCAAGCTAAAGGTTTTTACATGATGGATGGAGAAGACATGTATCGAAGACTCAAGTCAATTTCTATGACCTTTAGAAATCATGGTGCTTCTCATGTTGATGATTCTGGATAAATAGGAAGTATGTGAGTGCTCTCATGCCCTTTGAACCCACTGACTTGAAGAGTCTCCAAGGAAGGCACAACTACCATCTCATGACTTCCAATGAAGTTGTGCAAGAGATGGCTGCTTTCAAGGTTGCGTCCAAGAACGCTAAAGATGCTCATGCTCAGGCTATAGGAATGCAGAAGGGTGTAAATCTTGCCTTGAAGGACAATGTGGTTGAGCATGAGAAAGAAGGAAGAAACAATGAAGTCAATGCTATGAGTTATCCTGAGGAAGTTAAACTCGCTCATGGTGAGTATATGGCTTTCTATGCAAGAAACTTTTGGAAAGATCCCACCAAGGCAAAGTCGGAACTTGAACAAAGAAATGGCTCAAGTGGAAGAAAGGAAAATGGTCCAAAAGTAAGATCATGTTACAATTATGGAGACTGTTTCCATTTCAATGTCGAATGCCCTTATCAAAATATAGAATGTCATGGTGGTAGACTTATTCTCAAGGACAAGTCAAAGGCTCCTCACAAGAAGCCTTTCACTAAAAAGAGTATTCCATACAAGAAGCAACTGAAAATCATGTTGGTGGCACATGAGGAGTACTCATTCAGGAGTGAAGACGAAGTGGAAGAAGAAAGCTCAAGGGAAGGGGCAGCTAACCACCTCTACACCATCCCCTTCACTATTGGATTCTCCTAATGAGAACATCTCCAACAAGTATGTCAATTTCCTTATGGCAAGGGCCTTTGAGGTATCACCTTCTACTACTTCTTTTCCTAAGACTACTATGAATGTTGATACGGATGATCCTACTAGTCTTAAGGTTAAAGAAGAAGTCATTATTTCTTTGGATCATTATGTGAGTAACTTGCGAGGTGATCACAAGAAGCATTTTGAGTCCCTCATGGATCAACTTGTTCATTCAGAAGACCTTCTTGAAGAGGAAGGTAGAATTGAAAGAGAGGATGCTATTGAAATATCATCATTAAAAATGCTCTAGAAGAAGAGGAAGCGCTTCACACTTATCTTGAGGAGAAGCTTGAATCTATTGATGAGTCACCTGATTCAATTGTTTCTAAAGTAATTAAAGAACGTGACCATGTTATTTCTAAGGATAAAAAGCTCAAAAAGGAAAAGGTTAAATTTGGTGTTGCTCATACTGAACTAACCGAGGAGCTAGAGAAACTTGACAAAGACCACAAGGCTTTGGAGAGTGAACACTCTATCCTCACCAAGTCTCATGATCAACTTCAAATTTGACTAACTAAATATGATGCTCCTAGTACCTCTACTCCTTTATGTGATCATGCATATATCATTGAGGAAAATGCTAGGTTGAAGATGAGCTCACAAAGTCCTCACTTCCCAAAGGTAATGAAGATATTGATGACCTTTAGATTAAGCAAAGGTCCAAAAATGGGAAAGAGGGTCTTGGATATGTCTCCAAGACAAAGAAGAAGAACGAGAATAAGAAGGCCATGCCCGCTCAAGAAAATAAGGGCACCACTGTAGAAAGTGTTGCTACTAAGGGAAAAAATGCTCATGATGGTTTTGTAGGAAACACTAACCCTCATTATGTTTTAATTTGAGATTATTATGGTGATTTATGTGCTAAATATGTTGGTCCATATGATGGTTATATTGCTTGGTCTATTTGGGTTCCCAAGACCCTTATCACTAACAAAAGAGCACTCATTGAAAATGGGTACCTAAAACCAAGCATTTTTTTTTGTAGGGCTATGCTTCCGATGGGTCAAAATGGGTGCTTGATAGTGGATGCACAATTCATATGATCGGGAGCAAGGATATCATCATGGAGATTGTAACACCCCACTTTCAGCAACCCTGATTAGGTGTCCAGGATGCAAAAATCAGGGGGAACAAAAACTTTTCTTGATTAAGTGATGTAGTGTTTCCCTACTTGTTTGTTTGTGCTTATGCCTCTAACTGTGTATTATATGGTATACTCCTATTTACCTCAAGCTAGGATTTATGGTACCCCTAGAAGTAGCCTGAGTGACTTGTTAAGATGAATTGCCTTGATCTGCTGTCTTAAACCAGATTGTCTGGATTTGTTTGATTAGGAAGTAGTATGATATACTCTAGGAGCTCATCCTATAGGAACCAAATAAATTAAGAAACACAAACCTCAACCAAGTTACCCAAGCTTGATCTTATCCCTAGTCACTAGATTAACCACCTAATCTCTTAACCAGATCAATTAAGAGTTAATCCTTTCTAATAGCTTATAAGTCAATCAAGAACAAATTTAAGAATGGATCCCTTCTACTCAATATAAACTTAAATATCATACACTTTATGATGAGTTTAGAACATTTCCTCCTCTCAAAACCATCACCTCTTGTATCATAGTCAAAAAAAAAAATCTGCCAAAATATGACAAAGTCTGGAAATGTTATCAATATCACAACTTTGAGTCTCCACCTTTCTTAACCCTTGTGTATTTTTGGAAATGGACATGAACCATATTGTAAACCATCATAAGTACTTCCAAATACCACTATTTCCCTTGGCTACATCATGATTTGATCCACTTGTTCTTGGTGGTTTTGCAGCCAAGAAAATAATCTTTTCTAGAAATCTTATCAACATGCCTACTTTGGTAGAAGCTCTAACCTCCATGTTATCTTATGTTGACCAAATATTTGAATGATTGTGATCTACACATAAATTTATATCCATACATACCTCCCTTGTTTCCATTGGAACTTTATGCTTCCTATACTCACATGTTTTTTAGGCTAAATAATAATCTTCTTTGACACCCTTTTTTTTAGCAAAGTTTGGCATCAATTCTTGGAGCACTCAATCATGTTCAACCTCAACCACATGCACCATGATCATCTACATCACATTTTCTATCTATACATCTAGCCGATGACCCAAGGGGATATCTGAGCTCCTTAATCCAACAAGGTTTTGGTGGTATAAAAATATTAGTGCCCAAGATCACTTACCCTACTATATTTCTTGTTTTCTCCCAAAATCAAGTTTGATTTTCAAAACCCAAGGTTGCAAATGATAGATACACTATCTGGACATCATATAACTTGGATACAAGAATTTAGCAAATGTTTTCTATAATTATTCTGGCCCAAAACTATTTATTTATTTTCTTTTACAAAAACTTCAAAACTTCTTCTATAATAGAAAGTTTGTTTTTATCCAAAACACTTTTCCAACTTTAGGCACATCTGATGCGTATATATTTTTCCCTATATTCCATTTCAAAAATAAATATTTTTGAAGGATTTTATTATTTCTTTTTGCCTATTATCTTAAATGGCAGAAATACAAAAGTAATGGTTTTAAATACTTTACTTCTTCAATAAATCCTAGTAAAGTTAGGGGGAACAAAAACTTTTCTTGATTAAGTGATGTAGTGTTTGCCTTCTTGTTTGTTTGTGCTTATGCCTCTAACTGTGTATTATATGGTATACTCCTATTTACCTCAAGCTAGGCTTTATGGTACCTCTAGCAGTAGCCTAAGTGACTTGTTAAGATGAATTGCCTTGATCTGCTGTCTTAAACCAGATTGTCTGGATTTGTTTGATTAGGAAGTAGTATAAGATACTCTAGGAGCTAATCCTATAGGAACCAAATAAATTAAGAAACAAAAACCTCAACCAAGTTACCCAAGATCGATCTTATCCCTAGTCACTAGATTAACCACTTAATCTCTTAACCAGATCAATTAAGAGTTAATCCTTTTTAATAGCTTATAAGTCAATCAAGACCAACTTTAAGAATGGATCCCTTCTACTCAATCTAAACTTAAACCTCATACAATTTATGATGAGTTTAGAACATTTCCTCCTCTCAAAACCATCCCCTCTTGTATCATAGTCAAAAAAAATTCTGCCAAAATATGACAAAGTCTGGAAATGTTATCAAATTCACAACTTTGAGTCTCCACCTTTCTTAACCCTTGTGTCTTTTTTGGAAATGGACTTGAACCATGTTGTAAACCATACTAAGTAGTTCCAAATACCACTATTTACCTTGACTATATCATCCTTTGATCCACTTGTTCTTGGTGGTTTTGCAGCGAAGAAAATAATCTTTTCTAGAAATCTTATCAACATGAATACTTTGGCAGAAGCTCTCATCTCCATGATATTTTATGTTGACCAAATCTTTGGATGATTGTGATCTACTCATGAATTTATATCCATACATACCTCCCTTGTTTCCATTGGAACTTTGTGCTTCCTAAACCCACATGGTTTTTTAGGCTAAATAATAATCTTCTTTGACACCCTTATTTTTAGCAAAGTTTGGCATCAATTCTTGGAGCACTCAATCATGGTCAACCTCAACCATATGCACCATGATCATCTACATCACATTTTCTATCTATACATCTAGCCCATGACCCAAGGGGAGATCTGAGCTCCTTAATCCAACAAGGTTTTGGTGGTATAAAAATATTAGTGCCCAAGATCACTTACCCTACTTTCTTTCTTGTTTTCTCCCAAAATCAAGTTTGATTTCCAAAATAAAAGGTTGAAAATGATAGATACACTATGTGGACATCATATAACTTGGAGATAAGAATTTATCAAATGTTTTCTATAATTATTCTTGCCCAAAACTATTTATTTATTTTCTTTTACAAAAACTTCAAAACTCCTTCTATAAAAGAAAGTTTGTTTTTATCCAAATCACTTTTCCAACTTTAGGAACATCTGATGCCTATATATTTTTCCCTATATTCCCATTTCAAAAATAAATATTTTTGAAGGATTTTATTATTTCTTTTTGCCTATTATCTTAAATGGTAGAAATACAAAAGTAATGGTTTTAAATACTTTACTTCTTCAATAAATCCTAGGAAAGCCCCCCCATGTATGACATGGTATTTGGAACCATCCCACACCAAAAAAAATCCTCGTACAACTCAAAAATTTCAAATCAAATCTTGAAAACCATTTCAACACCTTTTGAAAAATTGATATAAAAAGGATCTAAAACCATCCAAAATATCTCAAATATTTTCCCAAGGTGTGTCTTGACCATACCTACACACCAGCACTACTATATCATCTTGTCATGATCAAACTTTTTGAGCTATGGCATGACCCTCATTCTAGTCTAATTAGAAAATAACACAAAGGCCACTAACAAAGATCCTCCAACCCTCACCAAACCTTACCACTGATCATCATAGCACGCATAAACTTCTCTGGTCGTGGTCAAAACTATAGCACTTCAACCCTACCCCTTAGCCTTGTCCTTTGTGTTTGGAGAAGAATGAGAGAGAGAGAGAGAAACTAAATCCCTGCAATCCTTGGGCAATAAAGTGGAGCAACAGCCGCAACACCCCCTCTCCACTCCCTGCGCGCACTAGGGCCCGCACACACTACCCTCCACCTCCCTCCATGCCCAACCATCAGCTAGGGCCCCTTCTCTTTGACCTAGTGGACAAATCCCACCATGAACCACCTTGGCTCGAAGATAAGGCACAAGCCACCCTCTTCCACTCCCTCTGCCTCAATTCGGTTCCCTGCACACCTCCCAGAACCACCTCCTCTTCCTTGTAGTAGCTCTAGAGAAGGAAAATCTCCCGCCTCGGCCTTCCTTGAAAGGTCAAGCCTGTCATCAAACTAGCCCAACTCCACCTTTCCTTTTGTACCTCTACATGACCTCCCTGCTCTGATCTAGATGCCCATGCCTTCTCCTTGTCCCAGGGACACCGAAACCGCTGCCTCGCCCTCTTGCCCGTGGAGCTCATCCTAGTTGGAGCCGACCCCTCTGGGTACCAAAGGTTGCACCAGCACCATGCCTGCGACCCCGAGGACCTCCACCTCCGTGTCATCACCCCGCCATCGGCATGCAGCCCCTCCAGGGAGTGCCCTGGTGAGCACCTGAATGTCATTCATCTCGGTCACACTCGTTGCACGAGATCTGCACCGACACCGCCCTTCCCGCCCATCGTTGAGGTCATCCTCGTGCCCTGTCTCTCCTCTGCCACCTCTCCGCCACCGGTGTGGCTGCAGGTGAGCCCCCGCCACCCTCTTTGACGAACTAGGGTTCTGCCCCACCATTTTTGTTTTCCTGGGGAGAACGACGGTTGACCATCGATCTGCACTAGCTCGGATGGCCGATGTCCCCTGATACCCGTTCATCCCTCCCTTTCACTAACCCACTACTAGGAAACAGCTTATAGGTAGACAAGTTACTCTGTGGCGCATATGTAAATCCAATGCCACAGATACTTGTCAGTGGCGGAAAGAGAGAAACCCGAAGATGATCCAGAGAAGGGCAAGATCCTGACACACCCTTCAGACGCTAGCTAGTGGAATGCATTAGACATCGAGTTCGAAGAGTTCGTGGGCGATGCAAGGAACGTTAGGCTGGGTATGAGCACCGATGGACTCAATCCATTTGGAAATCATAGTAGCACGCATAGCACCTGGCCCGTGTTTGTATGGCCGTACAACCCCCCCCTCCCCTCGTGGCTATGCACGAAGCAAAGGTACGTACACATGAGCATTCTTATTCAGGGGCCTAAACAACCACGTATCGATATGCATCTGTATCTCGGGCTGTTGAGAGAGGAGTTAGCCAGCTTGTGGGAGACACCGGCCCATACGTGGGATGCCTACACTAAAGAATATTTCCATCTAAGAGCCACGTTTCTCATGACGGTGCAAGACTATCCTGGTTACGCATATGTATCGGCCCAGGTGAACCACCGACACAATGCATGCGTTAAGTGCTTGGATGAGACACTGCATCTCCAGCTACCAAGGGATCCCGAGTTTTCGAAAACCGTGTTCCAAGATACTCGAAATTGGCTCCGCATGGATCACTCGTGGAGAAAACACGGTGACCAGTTCAATGGTAAGGACGAGCTCAAAAGAGCCCCGCGTCCGAGGAGCAGCGAAGAAATCGAGGAGCTTTTGAATAATTGGGTAGATTGCCCTGCGCCAGGAAAAACGACCGAGGACAAAGCCACTACTGGGTGTATGGAAAGCAAGGTCTGTTTTCTGGACCTGCCATATTGGAAGGTCCTCCACACTCCCCATAGCCTCGATGTAATGCACATCATGAAGAACGTTACCAAGAGTCTGCTTGGCACTCTACTGAACATGCCGGAGAGGACAAAGGATGGGCCGAAAGCAAGAAAGTACCTTAAATTGCTTGGCATCAAGAAAGATCTTCAGTACCCTAATAGTGATGATGATCAGACGGAAGGGACTCAAGGTCACCACAAAAGAGGTAAGAAGAATGAGGTGGTGCTTCGTGCTGGCTGCTTCACTCTGAGTCTGGAGGAGCTCGAGAAGTTTTTTAGGTGCCTCCTAGGAGTGAAAGTTCCTCACGGTTACTCGGGAAAGATAAGCAGGTATCTAGACATGGCGAAGAAGAGGTTCAGCGGTATGAAGTCTCACGACTGTCACGTGCTAATGACGCAGATACTCCCTGTTGCGATCCGTGGGATAATGGATGAGCATGTCCGTGAGACGCTGTTTGGCCTCTATAAATTTTTCGACGTCATATCTAGGAAGTCGATTGGTGTGAAGCAGCTCGATAGGCTACAAGAAGAGATCATGATGATACTATGCGAGCTTGAGATTTACTTCCCGCCCGCATTCTTCGATATCAATGTGCATATGCTTGTACATTTCGTGGACGACATCATCTAGCTCGGGCCGACATTCCTGCACAACATGATGCCGTTTGAAAGGCTAAACGGTTTCATCAAAGGATTCATTCGCAACAGGTCCCGTCCAGATGGAAGCATAGCCAAGGGCTTTCTGATATACGAGTGCATCTCCTTCTGCCAGAATTATCTAACCACCAAGAACGACGATGTTGGAATACCCACCAAGAAGCACCTCAGCAGGCTCGGTGGATATGGTCACCGCGAGGGCTGCTGCTCACTACATGTCGGCATTGATGGTCGATGCACCGACTTTGACAGGGCACACCGAGGCGTGCTACAACACATTGAAGTGGTCGACCCTTGGGTCGAAGAGCACAGAAGTTTAATCGAGAAGGAGTACGTCGACCAGGGCCGACCAAGGAAGAAGGGAGACGTAACCAGAGAGCACAACTCCAGCTTCACGGGTTGGTTCAAGAAAAGGAAACTGGACAATCCCCCACAGACGCCTTCTATGAAAGATCAAAAACTCATATTCTCCTTGTCGCAGGGCTTAGGGCACAACCTAAGGACCTATCAGTCGTACGACATAAACGGTTATAGATTCTATACCGAGAAAAAGGACATGAATAGCAAATAACAAAACTCAGGAGTAACTATGTTATCCTTCGTCGATGATGAGACTACTGTCATCCAAATATTCTACGGAAGGATCGAGGAGATATGGGAGCTTGGCTACTATGGAGAGATCATACCAATGTTCCGTGTTAGATGGGCCAAGAACATGGAAAAAGAAGGCCAATATTTCACCACAATGGTTATACCAGATGCCAAATCGACGAAGAATGCCTCCGCAAAAAATGAGCCTTAGGTACTCGCTAGCCAAGTTGATCAATGCTTTTTTATTACCGACTAGTAATAGGTATCTAGAGTATGGAAGTTATCTCCCTGATTGTTGGATGAACACAAAATTGATATAGCAAGTTATCTATATTCGGTCATCTTTTAGTATCAATGTTCCGCTGATCAGTTACGTGTGAGAAGATGTCTACTACTACAATGGTGATCTTGATGCCTTCTACTCCAATGGTGAAATCTTGATGCCATTCCTAATATTTACCAAATTTAGGTGGTACAGGTAACCACTCCTGTATGGTGAAATCTGGACACCATTTGTGTATGCAATGCTAATTGGTATTTAGTCTAGTAACCGTCTTAATGGTAGATGTTCAACTGCTGCAATGTACAGTTATTTTCGATAAAGTGCAATGGTGGATCGGACATATCTATTTTCTTTGTTTTGTAGTAAGAATACATATAAGTAGACTGTTTTTGTGCTTTTGTAGAAACCTGATGATGAAACTCGTCGAAAATACTGCGTGGGACCGAAACAATCATGCAGATTCATATGATCATGGGCTCTCTATTCTTGTTGATAATGGGCAATGATAAATTAATTACAAGTAAATGAATTGATAACCTTAAGTTTTCTGAGACATTAGTTGTTGTATTTGTGTTGTGGAGTAAATCTTTTCTGGTCACATTTATTTAGCCTCATATCATCATTTTTTACATAGTGATTCTCTAGTGGTTGATATTTACTTTTTTGAATTTATAGTGGCAGGCTTGCAGCTCCTCGATGAATCCTTGTTTCTTATTAGTTTTTATTGGCATAACTTTCTTGCTACTTTTCTAAATTGTACCAAGTAATTCCTAAATAAAAATTGTACTACTGAGTAAATTGGCAGCTCATGAGTGTCAAATTTTTGGTGGCAAGATTTGATTTCAAACTAGGAGCCTTGAGCATATAGATGTTTATTCTTTCTGTGTATATATCTATACTATAGTAGTAGTATTATTGCGTTCTAAATTTGGTATATCAATGCCTCATAACTGTTGCCTCATAATTCTACTGTAGTGGTTGCTAAATTCAGAAGTTTTGTGTATGATAGAAAATTTAGAGGATGTTTTTGAGATTTCTAGTGGTCTGATTTAGGTGGGGTTTGAATCAGTGGATGAAGGATTGAAATATGCACACTTTTCATATTAAGAGTTTTGGCAAATTCAAAACTTTGTGTATGTAGAAAATTCAAAATTCAAAAAACTACTGTAAGCAATATATGTTGCTGCAGTTCCTGCCTATGGTATATACACACAATGATATATTGGTTACTATGTGACACGTCCATTTTGCATCACTATTCTATGTCATAATTCACTATTATTCATTGATATATTTCAGAGATGATACTTATGTTATTTCATATGTTTTCGCATGGTTGATGACTTTTGGAGCATGGACCGCTGTAGTCAGGATTCTGATGGAAAATGTGATGTTTGGAGGCAAAATTCGTGAAGATCCGAAAATCCAGGAAAATATACGGAAAATCCTATTTTTCCAGAAGACTAAGGAAGCCAGAAGAGGGAGTGGAGATGGGCCACAGGGGGCCCACACCACCCCTGGCGCGGGCCACCCTAGGCCACGCCACCAGGTGGTGTGGCCGCCCTGGCCCACCTCTGGCTCTCCCCTCTGGCGTATATATTCCTCCCGAAACCCTAAAACTCGGGGAGCGACCACAGAACGATTTCGCCGCCTCTGTTGGGCGGAAAACACCGAGAGAGAAAGATCTCTCCGGCAGACAGATTTCTGCCGGGGGAATTCCTTCTTGGAGAGGGGAGATCGTCGCCATCAACACCACCATCAAGCTGGACTTCATCGGGATCATCATCATCATCATCACCACCATCATCACCATCAGCACCCTCATCACCATCTCCATATTGCTGTAACAATTGGGTTGAATCTTGCATTAGTTCATAGGGGAAACTTTCCCGGTGTTGATTACTCTTTGTAGTTGATGCTATTGAGTGAACCATTGAATTATTGTTTATGTTCAGATTGTTATACATCATTATTCCATCTCTGATCATGATCCATATGATGTCTTGTGAGTAGTTCGTTTTGTTCTTGAGGACATGGGAGAAGTCATGTTGTTAGTAGTGGAGTTGTGTTGAGAAAGATTCAAGATATTTAAGTTGTGGTGTACTTCTTCTAGTGGTGTCATGTGAACGTCGACTACATGACACTTCACCTATATGGGCCTATGGGAATGCATTGTGTATTTGGCTACTAATCGTAGGGGTTGCCAGAGTGACAGAAACCTGAACCCCCGTTAGGAAACCATTGCACAAGGGATATAAGGGTCTTAGAGTTTAAAGCTGTGGTTAGGTTTCCACCTTAATTACTTTCTTGTACTTACGGATGTTTGCAAGGGGTATAATCACAAGCATGTATTAGTCCTAGGAAGGTAGGTACATTAGCACAGGTTCACCCACACAACACTTAGCAAGCTAAAGAAGATTAATCAACTATATGAAGCGAAAGCACTTGACAGTCTTCCCATGTGTCCTCGAGAATGTTTGGTCATCTTAAGTAATACAACTGGCTTGTCCTTTGCTGCATGAAGGATTGGGCCACTGCATTTATTCCTATTGTCTTTTATTTACTCGTACTTCGTTTACTTGCTTTATCAAAAACCCCTAAAAATCCGTTTGCTAAGTATTTGCAGAGAATTCCTGATCCATACCACTAGCCAGCACCTTCTGCTCCTTGTTGGGTTCGACACTCTTACTTATTGAAAATACTGTGAAACACCCCCTATACTTGTGGGTCATCAAGACTATTTTCTGGCGCCGTTGCCGGGGAGTGAAGCGCTATTGGAGAGTGGAACTGGGAAAGGAAACTTCTACTGTGAGTATTGTTTACTTCTGTTAGTTGCTTTATTTTCGTTATGGATAATTCGCTGAGTTTCTTATTTGGTAATGCTACTACCACTGCTAAGGTAGTAGATGAGCCAGCACCTGCTAAGAATGATGCTTTTAAAATACGTACAAGAATTACTGATCGTGTTATGGATAACTACTATGTTGGGGATGGAACTATCCATGCCGGTGATCATTTACTCTTTATACACGAATTATGCGGGTTGTTCAAGTGTGCAGGTATTACTACAAGTCAAGTTAAGAAGAAGTTATTCTCACTATCGCTGAAAGGAAGAGCCGAGGAATGTTATAAGCTATTGAAGAATGGTCATGGAATGGGAGGAAATAGTGCCTCTCTTTTATTCAAAGTTTTATCCTCCTAGTGAGATTCACAAAGATCGGAATCAAATATACAACTTTTGGCCTCTTGATGGAGAGAGTACAGCTCAAGCTTGGGGGAGATTGAAGTTACTAATGCTCAAATGTCCCATTCATGAGCTCCCCAACAATATTATTATCAACAACTTTGATGCAAGACTCCCTCTACATGATAAGGATTTATTGGATGCTTCTTGTGCTGGATCATTCACTCGCATGGAAGAAGAAGCTAAATGGGATGTTCTGGACCGTATTCAAGACAATGTTGAAGCATGGGAGAATGACAAAGGTAGAAAGTCAGGTATAAATTATGATTATGAATGCATTGAATCTTTTATGGGAACTGACGACTTTCAAAATATTAAAAATGCTTATAGTCTAGACTCTCAAGCTATTGCTTCTTATTTTAAGGCTTTTGCTTCCTACATTGAAGTGCCTAAAAAGAAGTGGAATAAGTATCATGAACCTTATAAAGATATTGCTAAGAGTGTTCCTGCAAGAAATACTGAAGTTTATACTACTAATCATGTTTTACCTGAACCTTACATTGAGAAAATGCCTTCCCCAGTTAAGATAAAGGAACATTCTATGATAGCTAGTATGGTTAATGAAGGTACGAATGAAGCTGTTGAACCTGATAAACAAATGGTTATGAACCTATAATAGAAAATGTGAAAGACTTTGTTGCTAAATATGAAGAAGAGGGACACACTATCCTTTGTGAGGATACCTCTAATATTGTTTCACAAAGTAGTGTTATGAGAGCTAGTATTCCTGTGTTTTCTGTTAGAATAAGTGATCGTTGGTACGATGGCCCTTGTGATAGTTATATTGTTAAGTTTATGCATGATACTGAAAGTTACTATGAGAGAGGGAAAAGTGTTCTTATGTATATCAATAATATGAAGTTTCCTCGTTTTATGCCGAAAGTTTTTATGATGCACTTCTTTTGCCTTCTTATGCTAGTGGTTTGTGGTTTCAACAACTTGTTTGTTTACAAAATTCCCTTGCATAGGAAGTGGGTTAGACTTAAACATGTGTATTTTTGCTTCTTAATGCTCTCTTCACTTCAATTCATATTCCTATGTGAGCATCTTCAAAATTATCATGCCCATCTTAATGGCTATAAAGAAAGAGCTTTTTGGGAGACAACCCAATTTATTTTTGCTTTCAGTTTGTTTATGTTTCTTTGAGTCTTGGAAGTTACTACTTCGGTAATAACCTCTCCTTATCCTTTTTGTTTGGTTTTTGTGTCAATATCAACCTCTAATGAGAGAGAAGTAAGATTTGGGGAAGTTGCTGTCCCGAAACAGATTTTTGTGCTTCACCGTAAAAATTCGTGAGAGATCTCTGTATGTCGGATTGAGCTGTAATTGTTTGTGCTTCTGATCCTGGTTGTTATTTAACTTTCGTTAGTTTTGCACTTTTGGATTTGAGCAACAGAAGATTTTCGAAAAAATTGATCTTTACCTGCTAGTCTGGTTTTGACAGATTTTGCCACTCTTGCATTTGCTTCTTTAATTGATTTCCTTTTTGAATTCTTTTTGGGTTTTCGGAAGGAGTTGCTACAGTAGCTTATGTTTTGATGGTTTATCAGTTGAAGTTGAACTCAAGAGGTTTTATCACTTCACTTATACTAATGTTGCTAATGAGAACTGTGTGAAGTTTTGTGTGAAAGAAATATCCAGGTAGTGGAGATATTGGTGTAGTAAGGAAGAGAAAGGTTTCATGACTCACAATAAGTGTATGAAGATGATGATATTGATGTTATTCAAGAGGTGACTCCGGAAAAATCTATCAAAGACCAAATTCAGAGACCTGCAGAGTCCATTTCCAAATAGGTAACAGTTCTGGTAAGAAAAGTTCCACGAAAATACTATCCAACTATATTTTTGCAGTTTTTAGTCAATATGGAAAGATACGAAGCGAAAGAGGGACGGAAACGGAGCCAGGGTGGCTCACACCACCTTGTGGTGTGGGCCCACCCCTGGCAGCGCCACCAGGTGGTGAGGCCACCCCGGACTCCGTCTCCGACCCGTTTTCTCCCAGTACCTTCCTTTTGGGGTGAAACTTCATAATATATAACCCCCCGGATCTGTCGAGGTTCGTATATCGTGTTTTCACCGTGTTTTCGTTTCGATCTGTTTCTGACAGGTAGAGTCCCAGATTTGGAGCCACAATGTCTTCCTCTAGATCAGCCAAGGAAGATTCTTTAGAGGATATCATCAACCCATATGTGAGAGAGTTGAAGATTTATCCCAAGGAGTTGTTTCTTGAAGATGGGGAGCTCCGGATAAAAGAGGTTCAAGGCCCTAAAGGTGATGGAAGTCTGGAGGACAGGATGGAAGCACTGGAGCAAGAAGTCTTTAGGTACAAGAAGATGGCAGAACGCAAAGTGGATATCATCCATAAGATTTGTTCCGAACTCATCGCCGAGCACCAAAAGGAGACTGCTGAAATCAAGGATGAAGTCCTCTCACTGTGCCAAACAACCAACAAACTACAAGCACAGCTCTACGATGTTCAAAATCAAAACTGTGAGTATGAGGTTAGGTTTAAACGCATAAGTGCTGCTGCGAGTTTCAGGATGCTGGAAACCACGATGTCCTTTTTTTGATGGGGAGCCCTTACCCTGGAAGTCGGACGATGATGAGAGGATACCACCACCACCAAAGGAGTAATTCGTCATTAGGTTTGGCATCCCCTTGGTTTGTTCCAAGCTTGGGGGAGTGCCACAGTATCACATCACTATCTTCTATCTTTTTACCTTATTAGTAGAGTCATCTCATGAATAGAGAAGTTATCATGTAGGATGATTTGCATTATGGAAGTGTCCCCTCTCTCGTTAGATATGTATCCCTTGGTGTGAGTTGCCATTATGGAATATTAATGAGAAGTTCTATCATTTACTCTTTTGAATAGCTTATTTTAGTCTTCAATTCGCGGTTATATGATTGATCTTGTTGTTAGTATTGGTATCACTTTGGGATCATTGAGTTAATTTAGTTGGTTTTGGCAAACCTGGCTCGGTCAGTAGCAACACTATTTTTGAGAGTTGAATGAAAAGATAAAAGTACTCTAAAGAAATATAATATCATCATCTTTATTTCTTGATTTACTCATAAGTTTAGTATTCTCTAGTTAAGATCTTTTGTGCTTCCAAGGAAGATTGCATGTTTGTCTTTATCACTTGTATGTTTGTTTGTTTCCTTCAACTCTTATACTTGCTACCCAGCCTTGCTAGCAAAAAACCTGTACTGAGAGGGAATTCTTCTCGTGCATCCAATCCTTTAAACCAAACCCATGCCATTTGTGTCCACCATACCTACCTATTAGCACTATTGATATTCCAAGTAAATTCTTGTTTTTATCTACCTTCCAAATTAAACTTGTTATGTGAAAACTAGTGATTAAAGCTCTCACAAACTTGATGGCACACTTTACTTTCTTGCACTTAATACATTTGAACCATTGTGCCCATCTATGTTGCGTATATGCTTGCGCTTTGTAAGTTGTGAATTAGCAGAACCATGTTGTCATGGGGAACACT
The DNA here is from genome assembly GCA_916181665.1 of Avena sativa. Taxonomy (NCBI): domain Eukaryota; kingdom Viridiplantae; phylum Streptophyta; class Magnoliopsida; order Poales; family Poaceae; genus Avena; species Avena sativa. The sequence goes on along the minus strand of OV702286.1, from coordinate 64,608,521 downwards.
TTCAACATTGCACTGGTACTTTGTACCTAGTTGATATCATGTTCTTTTGTCTATGGATGTCGTCGGTGTGAAATGAAAGGGGAGCTTGTAAGTCCATGGAGTTATGCATGTGTGTTAGAGAAACGCCTAGGCCGCTGGTCTAATCCATGCTGACATGGTGGAAACCTGTAGCGTAACCATAACGAGCATCTATGAAGCATTCTTCTTATAAAAAAGAGATAGAGATTGAAAAAAAGAGAAAAAGAAGAAAAAAAGAGATATTATGAAAAGACGAAAGAGAGAAAAAAGCACCATATTCCCATGGTAAATAAGAAGATTGTTGAGATGCTTGTTGTCTGCTTACCTTGTCATTTTGATATGGGGATTCTTCTGTATCATTGGGCAAGGGGTACCCCGTTGGCGGTTCTCTATGATACACATATGCTTACAATGACAAGAACTTACCGGTGACTAAACTTGAGTAGCATGAGGAACTGGTGCGGGATTAGGACGAAACTTTTTATGCTGATGTTTTGCATTATTGTCTTTTTTTTGGCCTGGTTGTCATTTTCAACTAGATTAACTAGAGTCTGAGACCTTTTTCTGACTTCGTTTCCTGCATTGGAAGCAAATAGCTTTTCAGATTTATCATGGAATCATGTGAAAAAAGAGAAAATTATTAGGAGTTCTTGCAGAGGTTGATGGCTCGAAAAGCAATGATTCCTGTCACACCTCTAGTACAGTAACTTACTTCCGCTATGAGTATAACCATATGTCACCCTAAGTGAGAAGAAAACACATGAAGTTCCAATACAATCGACTAACCTGCAGGCTTGACTATAATACTGATAACATAACTACTAGGGACCGCCTGGTTATACTCTAAATAAGGATCCATGACATACTAATTCGCCTTAGGACATCAGCTAAGTTGAGGTATACTAGCCGTGTTATCTATAAACATGTACGCCCCAACTAGAATCATTTTATGAGATATTCCGAAGATGTCAGAGGAGCTTCATAACGATGGTAATGAAGGCTCTAGCAAACTTTAGTAACGATCGAGTATATGAGCAAGATGCAGTACACTACAACAAACGACAAAGTACTTTTGATATTAATAAGGTGCATCACGAAAGGAAGCATAAAGTGTGCAACAACCTTCGTATGGGGAGGAGACGAGTTTACGCTTCACATTGGTGCGGTCGAACAGGGGGGTGCGTCGTTTGCCCATCTTTCTAGTGCCGAAGACCAGGGAGTCCGTGAAGCAGATGGCACTTTGTGGCGACCGTACCGTGTTTGATAGCAACACTGTGCACGCTCCGGAGTGGTGGTCGTTGGCATGGGGAAGCCGCTCCGTCTTGCTAAACAAGGGAGTATTTCCTTCGGTCACAAGGTACCTGGTGAGGAAGCAGCGGTGGTGGGGAGGGACGACGGTGCGAGGCCATATTCGTGGGAGATGCTCTGACTCTGAGGTCGAGTGAGAGATGTGGGATACAGCGTGTTTTATATGTATCACAAGGGCACCGGTGGTAGGTTCGAAACTTTTGAATTGCGTCGCGCCGGGTAGTTCAAAGAAAAACCCGCCAATGTCATTCAAATTTTGGTGATCTCACTTTAGAACGAGATGAACTCGCCAAAAAAATTGGTGATCTCTACTCTATGATTATTTCTACACTAGCCAGGAGCCGAGCTAGAGGAAGTGCATTGAATGCTATTGGAGGTATGAATGCACCAGCAACGTTTCCTAGGTGCAGACTCCATGTAGTCCCTACTGCAAAAAGCTATGCGCAGTCACGAGCAAGGCCTCTGCTTCAAGCACTCCTACTCTAGGGACCATTTGATTCAAAGGATTTGCCTAGAAATTTTGTAGTATTAAATCCTATAGGAAAATTTCCTACGATGGCTGTTTGATTTGTAGGATTGATTCCCATAGTACTAGTTTTCATAGGAAATCAAACATCCACCCATACCTCTTTTTTCAGATTGGGCATGTTTGATTCCTAGGAAAGGAAAATCGTAGGAGTAGGATTGCAATTTCATGCCCACTTGATGACCCACAAGTATAGGGGGTGTATCGTAGTATTTTCGATAAGTAAGAGTGTCGAATCCAACGAGGAGCAGAAGGTGTTGACAAGTGGCTTGGATCAAGAATTCTCTGTAAATACTTAGCAAACTGATTTTTAGGGTTTTTGATAATGCAGATAAATAAAGTACGAGGTAAATAAAAGATAATAATAAATAATTGCAGCAAGTGGCCCAATCCTTTCTTTAGCAAAGTACAAGACGGTTATATTACTTAAGATGACCAAACGTTCTCAAGGACACATGGGAATATCGTCAAGTGCTTTTGCTTCATATAGTTGATTAATCTTCTCTGGTTGGATAAGTGTTGTGTGGGTGAACCTATGCTAATGCTGACCTTCCTAGGACTAATACATACTTGCGATTATACCCCTTTCAAGCATCCGCAACGACAAGAAATTAATGAAGATAAAAACCTAATCACAGCCTTAAACTTTGAGATCCTACACTCCCTTATGCAAAGGTTTCCTAACGGGGGTTCAGGTTTCTGTCACTCCGGCAACCTCATGATTAGTAGCCAAATACACAATGCATTCCCCTAGGCCAATAAAGGTGAAGTATCATGTAGTCGATGTTCACATGACACCACTAGAAGAATAGCACCACAACTTAAATATCAAACCATTAAATCCTTCTCAACACAATTCCACTACTAACAACATTACTTCTCTCATGTCCTCAAGAACTAAATGAACTACTCACGAGACATCATATGGATCAAGATCAGAGATGAAATAATGATAAGTAACAATCTGAACATGAACAATAATTCAATGGTTCCACTCAATAGCATCAACTACAACAAGTAATCAATACCAGGAAAGTTTCCCCTAAGAACTATGCAAGATTCAACCCAGTTGTTACAACGGTATGGAGTGGTGGTGATGGTGCTGATGGATATAATGGTGGAGATGATGATGATCCCGATGAAGTCTAGCTTCATGACGGTGTTGGTGGAGACGATCTCCCCTATCTGGGAAGGAATTTCTTAGGCAGATTTCTCCCTGCTGGAGAGCTCTTTCTCTCTCTATAGTTTCCACCCCGTAGAGGCGGCAGAACCTTTCTGTGGTTGCTTCTCGAGTCTTCGGGTTTCGAGGGGATTATATACGCCAAAGGGCGATGCCAGAGGTGGGCCAGGGTGGCCACACCACCTGGCGACGCGGACAGGGGGTGGTGTGGGCCCCCTGTGGCCCATCTTCACTCCTCTTTCTGGGTTCCTTTGTCTTCTAAAAAGATAGGAATTTCCGTATATTTTCTGGGATTTTTTGATGTTCGCCAATTTTGCACCTGGGCAGTGCCTTTTCCATCAGAATCCTGACTTTCATGGTTCATCCTCCAAAAGCCATCAACCATGCCAAAATAGATGAAATAACATAAGTATCATCTCTTAATGTGAGATATATCAATGAATAATAGTAAATTATGATATAGAATAGTGATGCAAAATGGACGTATCAACTCCCCCAAGCTTAGACCTCGCTTGTCCCCAAGCGAAAACTGAGCTCAATAAACATGACCACAGGTTTATGGAGTGAAGTGTTGATAAAAATAATATGGACAAGAAGCATCACATTCCTCAATACACAAATCATAATATAAAACAACTCACTATTATATAACTTAACTTACAATGAGTAAAGGAAACACAATAAAGATACACAAATTAAATCATAATTGGTAATGGCAAACTTTGTTCTTGGTCAAAGAACAGTTAACAATTTGTAGGAATTCAAACATATTGGGGTTTTCAATGATAGCTTTCAAAGTAATATTCACAAAGATAAGAGTAGTGTGCAAAACAAGGAACATAAGAAACATGATTGAATAAATCATCATATGGATGATTGAATCACAACAACTCAAATACTTGCTTAAGATAGAAAGGAATAGGTTTACTGACTCAACTAAAAAGTAAAATATAGGCCCTTTGCAGAGGGAAATAGGGATTTCAAGTTTTATAAAGAGCTTCCAAAAATTATGGTACTTACTAGCTTTCAGCTCTCATTGCCCCTATCATAAGCATCTTGAGGTGATTAAGGTTAAAGTGACACAAATATGAGGATATGCTTGACAAGTCATAAGTTGAAAATCTCATGCCCCTTGCTTACCAGTACCGAACCTCATGCTACTCAACTTTAGTCACAAGTAAGTTCTTGTCATTGTAAATACATGTGTATCATGGAGAACCGCCTTAGGGGTACCCCTTGCCCCATGATACAGGAGCTATCCCATATCAAAATGACAAGGCAACAGACAATGAGCATCTCAGCGATCTTTTTATTTGCTATTTGCATAGGTTTTTATTGAGGATGCTTCATAGAATGCTCACTATGGTTATGCTGCATGTTTCCACCATGATTAGGCATGGCTTAGGCTAGCCGCCTAGGCATTTTCTAACACATATACAAACTCCATGAGCTTACAAGCTCCCCTTTTATTTCACACCGTCGAGATCCATAGACAAAAGAACATGATATCAACTAAATAATAAGTGCAATGTTGAAAGCGTTCCCCATGGTGACATGGTTCTGCTAATTCACTACTTATAAAGAGCAAGCATATACGCAACATAGATGGACACAATGGTTCAAGTTTATTAAGTGCAAGAAAATAAAGTGTGCCATCAAGTTTGTGAGAGCTTTAATCACTAATTTTCACATAACAAGTTTAATTTGGAAGATAGATAAAAACATGAATATACTTGAAATAGCAATACTGTTAATAGGTAGGTATGGTGGACACAAATGGCACAGGTTTTAGTTTAAGGATTGGATGCACGAGAAGCATTCCTCTCAGTACAGGTTTTTGGCTAGCAAGGCTGGGTAGCAAGCATAAGAATTGGAGGAAATAAACAAACATACAAGTGATAGAAACAATCATGCAATCTTCCTTGGAAACACAAAAGATATTAATTAGAGAATACTAAGATTATGAGCTAAACAAGAAAGAAAGGTAATGAAATTATATTTCTAAAAGTACTTTTCTCCTTTACATTCAATTCTCAAATAGTGTTGCTACTGACCAGAGCCAGGTTTGCCAAAACCAACTAAACTTACTTAATGATCCCAAAGTGATACCAATACTAACAACAAGATCAATCATATAACAGAAATTGCAAACTAAAATAAGATGTGCAAAATGTAAATGATAGAACTTCTCATTAATATTCCATAATGGCAACTCACACCAAGCGATACATAGATAACTAGCTATAGGAGAGATACTTTCACAATGCAAACCATCCTATATGATAACTTCTCTATTCATGATATGACTCTACTAAAAAGGTAAAAAGATGAAATATAATGATGTGATACCGCGACACTCCCCCAAGCTTGGAACAAACCAAGGGGATGCCAAAACCTAATGACGAATTACTCCTTCGGTGGTGATGATGTTCTCATGATCGGAGTGAGAAAATCTTCCAGCATCTTGCGAAGCCTGTTATTCTCCTCTTGAAGTATATCCACCTTTCTCCTCAGGACTCGGTACTTATCGCAGAACTCATCAATGGCTCGTAGATCTTCCACTACTGCAGGGCAGGAACAGAGCTCTAGAGTTGGAGGTATCAGCCCCTTCATTCCCGGTGACATGTTATTTACTTCCTCCTTGACGCTATGATCCATGTCTTCGTGCCTAGTTGCGATCCTTTCTTCTTTCACCCATCCCACAAAAGTCCTCTGCTCAAGATAGCGATGGAGCTCGCGTCGGTGTCGCAGCTCATACCCCTCTGAAGATGAATCCTGGAACGACATCTGAACATAACAGATCGAAAAAAAACACGACGAGAACATGATATACGAACCTCGGGGGATCCGGGGGATTATATATTACGAAGTTTAACAACAAAAGGAAGGTACTGGGAGAATACGGGTCAGAGACAGTCTCCGGGGTGGCCACACCCCTTGGTGGTGCGGCCAGGTGGGCCCGTGCCACGGGGTGGTGTGACCCACCCGGGCTCTGTTTCCGTCCTTTTTTGACTCATTATCTTCCACGTTAGATAAAAAATGCAAAAATATAAATTAAAAGGTTTTTCGCAGACCTTTTCTTACCAGAACTATTACCTATTCGAAAACGGACTCTGCGGGTTTCTGAATTTGGTCTTTCATGAATTTTTCCAGAGTCACCACTTGAATAACATCAATATCGTCATTGTAAGAATATCCAGCAATATAGTTCTTGAGTCTTTGACCATTCACCATCTCATTACACAATTCTCTCCTAACACTTGAAAATTTCTTTCATACAAAACTTCACACAATCTTCATTAGCAACATTAGTGCATATAAGATAATAAACCTTTGGGTTCAATTTCAACTGAAATCCATCAAAACATAAGCTACTATAGCAACTCCTTTTGAAAACATAAACAGAATTCAAAAAAGAAATTGATTTAAGAGGCAAATGCAAAATGGTAGAAATCTGTCAAAACAGACCAGCAGGTAAAGATCAATTTTTTTGAAAACCTTCTGTTGCTCAAATCAAAAAGTGCAGAACTAATGAAACTTAAATAATAACCTAGGGCATGCACAAAAACAATTATAGATCAGTACGACGTTCTGGGATTTTTCACGATTTTTTACAGTGACGCATAAAAAATCTGTTTCGGGACAGCAATTTCCCAAATCTTACTTCTCTCTCATCAGAGGTTGATCTTAACACAAAAACCAAACAAAAAGGATAAGAAGAGGTTTTTGCAGAAGAAATAACTTCCAAGACCCAAATTAACAAAAAATAAACTGAAAGCAAAAATATATCGGGTTGTCTCCCAAAAAGCTCTTTGTTTATAGCCATTAAGATGGGCGTGATAATTTCAATGATGCAAACATAAGAATATGGATTGAAGTAAAAGAGAGCATCAAGAAGCAAATATAAACATATTTAAGTCTAATTCACTTCCTATGCAAGGGAATTTTGTAAGAAAATAAATTATTGAGACCAGAGGCTACCAAAATAGGATGGCAAAACAAGTGCAACATAAAGACTTTCAGCATATAACGGGGAAACATAATATTATTGAGATACATAAAAACACTTTTCCCTCTCTCATAATAACTTTCAGCATCATGAATAAATTTAACCATATAACTATCACATGAACCATAGTAGCAATGATTACTTATTCTAAAAGAAAAAACAGGGACACTAGCTCTCCAAATACTACTATTTGAAACAATATTGGAAGTATCCTTACAAAGGATATTGTGTCCATCTTCCGAATATTTAGTGATAAAGTCTTTCACATTTGCTACTGCAGGTTCAACATTTATTTGTTCATCAAGTTCCATAGCTTTATTTGTACTTTCGTTAACCATACTAGCTATCATAGAATGTTCCTTTACCTTAACAGGGAAAGGTATTTTCTCAATGTAAGGTTCAGGTAAAACACAATCAGCAGTATAAACTTCAGTCTAGCAGTAACATAATTAACAATAACTTTATATGGCTCGTGATACTTGTTCCATTTTTATTTAGAAATTTCAATATAAGAGGCAAAGGCCTTAAAACAATTTGCAATACTTTGAGAATCAAGGCTATAAGAAGTACTAATATTATGAAATTCATCAGTTCCCATAAAAGATTTAATGCATTCATAATCATAGTTTATACCTGACTATCTTCCTTTGTCATTCTCCCATGCTTCAGCATTGTCTTGAATACAGTCTAGAAGATCCCATTTAGCTTCTTCTTCCATACGTGTAAATGATCCAGCACAAGAAGCATCCAATAGATCCTTATCATGAAGAGAAAGCCTTGCATAGAAGTTATTGATAATAGTATTGTTAGGGAGATCATGAATAAGACATTTGAGCATTAGTGACTTTAATCTCCCCCAAGCTTGAGCTGTACTCTCTCCATCACAAGGCCAGAAGTTATATATTTGATTCCGATCTTTATGAATCTCACTAGGAGGATAAAATTTGGAATAAAAGATAGGTACTATTTCCTCCCATTCAAGAGATTGACCGTTCTTTAGCAGCTTATACCATTCCTTAGCTCTTCCTTTCAATGATAACAAGAATAACTTCTTAACTTGGTATGTTGTAATACCTACACACTTGAACAATCCGCATAATTCATGTATAAAAAGCAAATGATCACCGGGATGGACAGTTCCATCTCCAAAATAGTAGTTATCCATAACACGATCAACAATTTTGTAGGTATTTTAAAAGGATCAACTTTAGCAGGTGGTGATTCATCTACTACCTTAGCAGTGGTGGTAGCATTACGAAATAAGAAACTAAGTGAACTATCCATATTGAGAATAAAGTAAAAAAACAAATAAACGATACTCATAGTAGAAGTTTCCCTTACTAGCTCCACTCTTTAATAGCGCTTCACTCCCCGTCAACGGCGCCAGAAAATAGTCTTGATGACCCACAAGTATAGGGGTGTATCGCAGTATTTTCGACAAGTAAGAGTGTCGAACCCAACAAGGAGCAGAAGGTGTTGACAAGTGTCTTGGATGAGGAATTCTCTATAAATACTTAGCAAACGGATTTTTAGGGTTTTTTGATAATGCAGATAAATAATGTACGAGTAAATAAAAGATAATAATAATTGCAGAAAGTGGCCCAATCCTTTCTTTAGCAAAGGACAAGCCGGTTGTATTACTTAAGATGACCAAACATTCTCAAGGACACATGGGAATATCGTCAAGTGCTTTTGCTTCATATAGTTGATTAATCTTCTCTGGTTGGATAAGTGTTGTGTGGGTGAACCTATGCTAATGTACTGACCTTCCTAGGACTAATACATACTTGTGATTATACCCCTTGCAAGCATCCGCAACTACAAGAAAGTAATTAAGATAAAAACCTAACCACAGCCTTAAACTTTGAGATCCTACACTCCCTTATGCAAAGGTTTCCTAATGGGGGTTCAGGTTTCTGTCACTCCATTAACCCCACGATTAGTATCCAAATACACAATGCATTCCCCTAGGCCCATAAAAGTGAAGTATCATGTAGTCGACGTTCACATGACACCACTAGAAGAATAGCACCACAACTTAAATATCAAACCATTAAATCTTTCTCAACACAATTCCACTACTAACAACATGACTTCTCCCATGTCCTCAAGAACTAAACGAACTACTCACGAGACATCATATGGATCAAGATCAGAGATGAAACAATGATAAGTAACAATCTGAACATGAACAATAATTCAATGGTTCCACTTAATAGCATCAACTACAACAAGTAATCAATACCGGGAAAGTTTCCCCTACGAACTATGCAAGATTCAACCCAATTGTTACAGTGGTACGGAGTGGTGGTGATGGTGCTAATGGAGATGATGATGATGAACCCGATGAAGTCTAGCTTGATGACGGTGTTGATGGCGACGATCTTCCCTCTCCGAAAGGAATTTCCCTAGCAGATTTCTCCTTGAGAGCTCTTTCCTCTCTGTAGTTTCCACCCTGCAGAGGCGGCAGAACCTTTCTATGGTTGGTCCCCGAGTCTTAGAGTTTCGAGGGGATTATATACGCCAAAGGGCAATGCCAGAGGTGGGCCAGGGTGGCCACACCACCTGGTGGCATGGCCATGGGTGGCTCGTGCTAGGGGGTGGTGTGGTCCCCCTGTGTCCCATCTCCACTCCTCCTTCTGGTTTCCCTCGTCTTCTAAAAAATAGGAATTTCCATATATTTTCTGGGATTTTCTGATCTTCGCCAATTTTGCACCTGGGCAGTGCCTTTTCCATCAGAATCCTGACTTCAGTGGTTCATCCTCCAAAAGTCATCAACCATGCAAAAATAGATGAAATAACATAATTATCATCTATTAATGTGAAATATATCAATGAATAACAGTAGATTATGATGTAGAATAGGAATTCATATGAACCAAAGTGCGTTTGATTCCACCATAGGAATCTGAAAAAGAGGTATGGGTGGATGTTTGATATCCTATGAAAACCAGTACAAAGGAATCCTTAGGAAAAAATCCTATGGGAATCAATCCTACAAATCAAACAGTCGTCGTAGGAAAATTTCCTATAGGATTTAATCCTACAAAATCCCTAGGGAAATCCTTTGAATCAAATGGACACCTATGGTGGAATAAAACACACTTTAGTGCATATGAATTCCAATAGGATTGGAGTGGGCATGACATTGCAATCCTACATTTTTTATACTCCTACGATTTTCCTATCCTGCGAATCAAACATGTACACTCCCCTTTTAGGGGAAAATATTACTATGTAGTATACTACCTCCATTCCGGTTCATTAGGCAAATACATACTCGAAGAAAATAATTTGACCATAAATTTGGTCACCAATTTATGAATTGTATGTCACAAAAATCATACCATTAGAATCGTCTTTCGAATATAAATAAATTGGTTAAAAATTATTAAGTATAATTATATATTATTGAGCAGATTTATGGTCAAACTATGTTCTTGAAGTAAGTATTTGCATAATAATTTGCACGTGAGATGTGTGCATTCTCTTGTGAGACCTGTCGTGGTGGTGTCACGGCAGATGCCATGGATAGGCTAAAGGTGGGGACTAATAGCACTAGGGGAATCCAAGGAGGGATAGTGAGGTGATTCCTCACACAGAAGGTTTGTATTTGATTCACTTCACAGATTACAAGTGCTCCTCGAGCTGTATTGGAAAGAGGAGGAAGAAGGTACTCTCTTACTCTCACCGCTAGCTAGCCCTCAAGAACCAAGTAAAAACTAGTCTATAGAGATCAATCCAATAAAGCTCAACCCAATCGAGACCAACCCATTCTATAGAGGCCCTAGACCTCCTTATATAGGAGTGGCTAGGTCTCCACTTAGGGCATACGTGGAGGCATATTCCAGGGAATATGACTCCTCCCAAAATAGCAAGGCGACCGGGTCGCTTTTCCCCCGCGTCATCCATGCAGAGGCTACGTGAGCCTCTGCGGCGCCTGCGTCAGTCGACATCGGCGCCGTCACCTTTGTCGGCCATGCCTCAGTGGTCCTGCCCCTGTCCGCTTTGCTCATGCTGTGCGTACCGGGGTTACTTTTGACCAGCGAGATACCTTCCTTCTCCTAGAAGCTTGCTATGACCCGGATCGTAGTTGATTCGGTCACACCTGTTCCTGCATACAAGTTAGATTCATTTATCCGGCTTATAGTTTAAGTCGGATGAGACTCAGTTAGGTGAACATCCCCTGGTCCGAGTTACCCCGAGATTCGGCCTGCCTTGAGGTAACTCGGCCAGCATTCGCTTTGACCTTGCCGTACCTCGGCTAACTCGGCCTTTATACCCCGACGTGACCCTACCCGGGGCTATCCCCCCAACATTAGTCCCCGAAGCTGGTGCGGTCTTAGTTGCCTTAGCCGCTAAGGCCACAGCAGGTTCAATTTCACCGAGCTTTATGCTCCTTCTCCGAGTTACCTCTTATCTCGGATCTCATGGGTTTACTTTCTCTTGGCACATTTCAAGTTTTCACTTGCTGGCCGGGTTACCATAATCTCATCCGGGTCATCTTTCCTTCTCTTGTACGCTTCCCCACGTGGAGGCTAATCATTAGGTTGCCTCATTTTAAGGGCCAGCCACAGTAACTGCTGCAGTAATTGTCAGTTATCACTGTAGCGCACGTCACGTTTGGCCTGCCTCGTTAACTGCATCAATGCGTCACGTCATGGGATCTGCTACACCCTATGGTCCTCCGTGTGGCTCTTCGCTGATTGGTCCATCTGGTTTATACACGGCCACACCGTGTGGCATATTCGCATAACGCGATCCCACTTCCTCCTCGATGGAGTGGTTAAATAGGGGAGGGATGGGCCCCTTGGGTCTTTTCCCACTTCTGCGCCCTCTGCCTCTAGTTCTTCTTCTTCGTCTTCTCCCGCGACAGCGTCGCCGCCACCGCGTCTAAGTAGCAGTGCCGCCGCCGCACTGCTTCCACACGCACATGCGTCGCCGCCGCCGCTGCGCACCTCCTCTGCCATGGGTCGCTGTCAGTCTAGGCCGCTGCCCCCCACCGCCGCTAGCGCCAGTGAGGGCAACGAACTCGAGATGACAGAAGAAGAGCTCGCTGTCGCTGAGCAGGAGATGGAGGAATACGCTGCGACGGCGGACCGCGATGTGTGGGCTGGATCCTGGGTCTGCCAGGATGACCTGGATTGGCTCTACCGCATCAGGCGCATCCCCGCATGCGTCACTGCACGCCTCGCCTCCGCCGAACTCGCCCCCTCACCCAATCCGGGTGAGTTTGTGGTGTTTCTGTCACACTTCCAGCGGGGATTCGGTTTGCCAGTTAGCGATTTTTTCCATGATTGGTTGAACACCTACGAACTCCAGCCGCACCACCTTCCTTCCAACGCCATCACATCTCTCTCTGCTTTTGCCTCCACGATTGAAGGCTATGCCGGATTATGGCCCACAAAGGAGCTATGGATCCGGTTCTTTGGCCTTCGTCGTAACGTAATTCCGAATGTCGATCTAGAGCCGGAGGACAAACAACTTACGCAGTTCGGCATTGCGTCCATTTCTCCCCAGAGGCTCTCCGTATTTCCCTGGGTTACTGGGCTGGACTCTTGCAAAGGGTGGGCCCGGACCTTCTTTTATGTTCGGAACGACGACACTAAAGACCTGATCCGGCTTCGCCCCTATGCTCCGGGTCCTCCTAACCCGGAGTTGTGGGACATTGTCCCCAAGAAGCCCACAATCTTGGCCAACCAGGTCAATAAAAGGTTCGCGGAGCTGAAGGAGCTCGGGTTGCGCAACGAGGACGCCATGATCACATTCTTCCGCAACCGGATCTCCCCTCTCTAGAAACGCACTCACAAGGTGTGCCACATGAGCTGGGGCCATGACCCCAACCGGACCTCGTCTTTTGAGCTGAGCAACATAGAAATCTATCGCCGGGTCTAGGCCCTCTTCACCACCCACAAGGACTTCTCCTTTGAGTGGACGTGGGGAATTGAGCACTATTGCCGGGATAGGCTTCCTCCCGTGGTAAGCTTCGTGCCACAAACTTTCTCCGAATCAGATCTTATGTCGGTGCTGCTGTATATTTAACTCTGTCTCTTTTCTTTCCTTTAGCAATTGCTTCAGCAAACTATCGAGGATGGCACCAATCCCACCCTCAAATGTGCGCCTAACCGGGAGACCTCGGACGACGAAGAACCGGATCAGGAGATGTTCATCCCAATGGCCAATGCGACCAAGCGACCCACCGGTAAACTCTCTTCCATCAGAGATTGGCCCGACGATGAAGATGACTCGGATGTTGAGGTGATGGAAGAATTTGACGCTGTCCCCCTTTCTTATGCTTTTCCGGCATCAGCTAACCCTGGTGGGCAGATCCATGAGGACCCTCCCCTTGCCGTGGGTGACCCTGTTCCGATTGCGCTGAAGAAGAAAAGGGAAGCCGCATCCACTTCATCCTCCGGACCTTCTCATCCAGCCAAAAGGCGAAAGAAGTCCGGGGATAAGACTGCCTCCAAGCCTGCAACAAAGGCCCCAGCACGAAGGGCTCGGAAGCCCAAGGAGCCGCTAATCTCGGATGCGTAAGCCTCTTTTTCCCTCTGCCTTTTACTTGTTCTTGCATTGTTATAGTTTCTCATCTGACACTATTTGATTCGGCAGGGCTGCGGTTGAGGTCCCCCAGAGTGGATCTAGCATCGCTTCGCCACTCTGACTTAACCCTTCTCCCCCTCGTGGCGACGATTCACGCCCGCTGAACCCTATTCTGGAGGGTTCAGCGGCTGCTCCGGGTTCCAGCCCACCTTGTCAAGAGGGGGGAAACCTCGGAGCGGGGGAGACTGGCCCAGCCGAGGCAGCTGCATCCACCACTTCAGCTCCGCCGCAACCAGCTACTACCGAGTCTACTTCAGTACCTCCTGCAAAGAAGAAAACAGCACCAGCACCAGCACCAACTCCAGCACCAGCAGCAAAAGCAGCAGCAGCACAGAGAGCAACGACAACGACGCCAAGCCCCTCCGCCTCGTCCGAGTCTTCTCAGTCCCGACGAGAAAGCACCCAGGCAGCTCCCAAGGGTAAATCTGCTGCAACCACTTCCTCCTCTCAGCAGCCCAAAGGAAAAAAGGCCCCTCACGCCACCAGGGCAGCGTCCGTCGAAGCTGGACAGCGCACTCTCGCGTCCATGCTTTCCAAGAAGCCTCCAGCACCGAAGGACGCCCCTGCCGAGCCAGCTAGTGCGCAGCAACTTGTCTTGCACACCAGCTCGGCCCTTGCTCAGGCTGAGAGGAGGGAAGAACATGCCAAGGGCTTGGTGGCACCCCACATGCTCAGCAGCGAACGATATCCTCCGACCTTGATCGAGTTCATGAACAACTGGAACAAGGCGGAGTTCGTCTACAACGACGATCTCCCGGAGAAGTTCGGTCCCGCCGAGTTTTCTGCTTAGATGAACACAACCACTAAGGCGATTAACCTTGCGGGTCGGATGATGGAGGTACGTTATTTCACCTTTTCCTTAGCATGCTGTATATATTAGTGATATAACCATTAGTCCCCGAGCCTCCGGGGGAGTAATTTGTTACTCGGCCGGATGCTCCTTAGAAAACTAACGTAGCTCCTTGACAATTTCAAATATACACACACCTAGAGCCGGGTTAAGTTCCACTTGGCCCGGATCTTGTACACTTCGAATATGCACACACCTAGAGCCGGGTTAAGTTCCACTTGGCCCGGATCTTTTACACTTCGAATATGCACACACCTAGAGCCGGGTTAGGTTCCACTTGTCCTGGATCTTGTACACTTCGAATATGCACACACCTAGAGCCGGGTTAAGTTCCGCTTGGCCTGGATCTTGTACACTTCGAATATGCACACACCTAGACCCGGGTTAAGTTCCACTTGGCCCAGTTCTTGTACACTTCGAATATGCACAAGGCTTAAGCTATATTTTTGTACTCTTTTCAGGTGACCATCAACCGCCGGAGCGCTGAGTTTCAGCGTCTCCTGGACACTCACAAAATGCTGCTCGCAAAGCATAATGCACATCTCGCCGAGCACGAGAAAAGGGGTAAGTTCTCTTCTTCACATTTTTTTGTTTTCCTTCATCTTTTTCTGCTGAACTAATCCATCATTCAGTTTTCGCAGCTGGGGTGGAAGCTGAGAATATCATAATGAGGAAGAAGCTTGAGCAGATCAAGGGTAAGTTAATTTTGCACAACCTTGCTTTGCTTTCTATCTCCTTTTCTCCTTGGCTCGGCAAACATTCATACCTCGGCTTTGCCGGGTTAACAAACTATTTCAGTATCGCTGGAAGATAGTGTGCCCGTGCCTGATATGATGCTGCATTTTCTCGAACAAGCAGGGCAGCATCAGGCCGAGCTCAAAAAGAAAGACGATGAGCTTGCCCTCCTCCGAACCAAGTATGATGAGATCGCCAAGATCAAAGCAGAGATGAAGAAATTGAAAGCACAGCACCAATCCGAGCTTGAAAAGGTTGGCCGGGACTATACTGAAGAGCGCGAGCGCCTCAATCTCCAAATTGCCAAGGACCGAGAACTTCTCCAGGAGGTGATGTCAAGCTTGAGTCGGCGAAACTGAACTTGTGCAACTCCGCAAAAGACGCGATGACTATACCAAGGAATTGACCCGGATCCACAGCCACATTTTACGTAAGTTCTTTCCCTTATCCGGCATATTACTCCGGGTTACTTCACATGTCTTTTCATTACCTGCTTCTCTTGTCTCGTTTTTAGGCAAATTTCCAGAGGGCACTGCCATTGCGAGCGCCGCTGTTGCTAATTTCCGCCGAGATAGGCGTACTCCCATTGCTCCTGATGGTGAAGACATTCCCTATGACATGGAGGACCTGTTGGTCTGCCTGTCATCCCGCTTGGAAATCATTAAGAACTATGGCAAGGATCTCCTTGACGTTGCAGTCCGAATCTTCAACACGTTTTGGCCTGCCGAAGACACTCCAGAGGGAACCGCAGCTCTTGCTGAAAAGTTGATGGAAATCGAGACACAACTCGACCTTTGGAGGGAGTCCACTGGACGTGCCGCAACTGAGACCGTTCTCCATTACATACTTACATGGTATGAGAAGATCGACCTCAACCTCTTACCGCGCATGCGCACCGGATCCAAATGGACCAGTGACCCGGAGTGGGTAGCTCGACACCAGGCTTGTGCCCATAGCCTCATCGAGTATGCTCCCATTCATGAATGGACTGTGGGTCCTAGCTTCCTAGAAGCCGCTGGTGACGAAAATGCTGAGAATATTGAAGACGGCTCGGATGAGGATGAAGAGGGCGATGCCTCCAACATCGAAGACAGTGAAGATGATGCCGAACTTCCTCCTCCTGCTGCTCCTTGAGTGAAAACGCTTTAAAATTTATCATATCCCCGGTATGCCGGGTGGAATTGTATCCAGTACACATGTGATATTTTGCTACTAAGTTTTTTATGCCGGATTAACTTGGGCGTAGTCCCCGAGTTTCATTTTCTCGTTCGTTCAATCTTTTGGCTCGGCTCATGTCTACCTTGATTCGGTTTTACGACTTACGAATCCGAGCTTCAAAAATTGTCTTAACAATAGTTGGAAACTTTAGGCTTAGCTCAAAATAATTCAGCATAATAATTTGAAAGTAAATACAAGGTTAGTCCGAAAAACAAACGTCGGCCTGATTAAGTTCTTTTCCTTAGTCGTTTTTCATGTGCTAGGCAATTCCAAACTTGTTCTCTCGCTTTCCATGAAGCCAAATCTTGTTGGACAGCAGCAAGTCGAAGAGTTGGGTTTTTGGTGCTCACACACTACTAATCCGAGTTAAGTAGAACAACTTACTCCAGCTGACGCACAAATAATACAAGACAACAAACATTATTAAGGCAGTCCCCGAGTTACTACTCGAGGTGCCAACATTTCATTGATAAGCTCATTGCCGGCATACATACCGACATATGAGAAGACTCAGATACATACACTTCTCTGCTAAGTGTAGAAAGGATGAAGTAGAGCTACATTCCATGGACGCTTAGATTCCTCGCCAGACATGTCCGCCTTGTTCTTTTCCTGTGGCTTTGCATTGATAAGATAATAAGAATCATTGTGCAGTGCTTTGCTCACAATGAATGGCCCTTCCCATGGGAGGGATAACTTATGCATGCCAGCGGTACGTTGTACCAACCGGAGTACCAGATCACCTTCCCGGAAGACTCGGGGGTTTACTTTCCGGCTATGATAGTGTCGAAGATTTTGCTGATATATGGCGGATCTGGACAATGCCAATTCCCTCGCTTCTTCCAGCAGATCAACATCATTTTGTCGGGCTTCTTGCACTTCGGCTTCTGTGTATTGGGTGACCCTAGGCGAGTCATGCTCTATGTCGGCTGGTAATACAGCTTCTGCCCCATATACCAGAAAAAATGGCGTATAGCCTGTTGATCGATTCAGAGTCGTTCTTAAACTCCACAGTACCGCTGGTAGTTCTTCTATCCAGCACCCCGCTGATCTTTGTAGTGGCTCAATGAGCCGGGGTTTTATCCCGGATAGTACTAATCCGTTGGATCTTTCCACTGGTCCGTTCGACGCGGGGTGGGCTACCGAGGCAACATCCAGCCAGATCTTCTTATCCCGGCAGAATCGTGCAAATGCTCCTTCAGCAAAATTTGTGCCATTATCCGTTATGATACTGTGAGGATAACCGTATCTCAAGACGATGTCTTTGAGAAATGTCACGGCTGTAGCTCCATCACACTTTCTTATTGGCTTTACTTTGATCCATTTTGTAAACTTATCCACCATGACCAAAATGTGAGTCATATTCCCCCTTGCTGGTTTGAACGTGCCAACCATATCCAAACACCATACGGCAAATGGCCATGTGATTAGTATGGTCTTGAGTTCCGACATAGGCATATGTGTCTTGGTAGCATACCTCTGACAACCATTGCATTTTCTCACCAGATCTTCTGCTTGTTCTAATACACTTGACCAGTAGAATCCATGCCAGAAAGCTTTTGCCACCAAGGCTCGGGACAAGGCATGATGCCCGCACTCCCCTTGATGTATATCTCGGAGGATGCCAAGCCCTTCTTCCGGGTCAACGCATCGCTGGAGGACGTTGGTCACACTCCTTTTGTATAGCTCGGAATTGATGATTGTGTATGCCTTTGCTCTCCTCTGAGTTTGCCAGGATAGCACCTCCTCAGTGGGTAACGTTCCATCTTTCAGGAATTGAAATATAGGCAGTGCCCAAGCTGGTATTGCTCGCACAGGGAACACATCCTCCTCAATTTCCATCTGATCCACCGGCATAACTTCAACCAGATCACACTAAGAAGTCCTCGAGTTCTGCGAGGCAGTCCCCGGGTTTGCTGAGGCAGTCCCCGGGTTTTGCGTACCGCCTCCCATGTCAACGTCCATGGGCACAACTCCGGATTCTGTATCCTTCGGGACGTAGATTGAGTCGGTTCTAGGGAAGGTCTGATAGATGGTTTTCTGAGATGCTCTAATGCTACACCCAGTGGAATTGCTTGTCGGGTTGATCCGCGCTTCGACAACATGTCGGCAGCCTCATTTTCCACCCGGGGTACATGACGAAATTCACATCCCTCAAAATAACCAGATACTTTCTGCACATGGAATCTGTATAATGCCATGTTTGGATCAAGAGCGTCCCACAGCCCCAACACTTGATGAACTACCAAATCCGAGTCGCCAAAGCATTGGATCTGATGTATCCCAATTTCTTTTGCCACTTTGAGCCCATGCACAAGTGCTTCATATTCAGCGACATTGTTTGATGCCGCGAAATGGATCTGCAGCACATATTTCAGTTGGTCCTTCTTTGGCGAGGTAAGTACAACTCTGGCACCTAGCCCGGTTTTTTGTTTTTGACCCGTCAAAGTGAATCCTCTAGTAGTTCGGATCTGGTAGCGGTGGTTCGTATTGTACCTCGGCCCAGTCCACAAAAAAGTCGGCCACAACCTAAGACTTGATTGCCCCTCTTCTGTCGTATTGTGGTGCATAGGGAGCTAGTTCAATTGCCCATTTTGCAATCCTACCACTCGCATTCTTGTTACTCATTATCTCGGATATGGGAGCTTCACATATTACTTTGATGGGATGCTCCTCAAAGTAATGCTTCAACTTCTTAGCTGCCATATAGACACCGTAGACCACCTTTTGATAGTGTGGGTAATTCTGCTTTGAGGCCGATAATACCTCGCTCAGATAATACACTAGCCTTTGCACCGACTTACCCTCTTCGTCTCGCTCTACCATAATCACCGCACTTACAACTCGGTTGATTGCGGCTATGTAGAGCAACATTGGCTCCTTTGATAGTGGAGAGGCTAACACTGGTGTGGTGGCTAACATCTTCTTTAAGTGGGCAAAGGCTTCATTGGCCTGCGGCGTCCAAACGAACTTATCCGACTTTTTCATGAGTTGGTAGAGAGGCAACGCCTTTTCTCCCAACCGACATACAAACCGACTTAACGATGCTAGGCAACCAGTGAACTTCTGGACATCGTTAAGACACTTCGGCAGTTCCATTCGCTCAATGGCCCAGATCTTAATTGGATTAACTTCGATACCTCGGCTGGATACAAGAAATCCGAGTAATTTTCCAGTCGGGACACCGAAGGTACATTTTTCTGGGTTAAGCTTCACCCAGAACCTTCTTAAGTTCGCGAATGTCTGCCTGATATCGTCAAGGAGCGTTTTACTTTCCTTGGTCTTGATAACCACATCATCGACATACACCTGTACATTTTGACCTATTTGGTCGTGCAAACATTTCTGCATACATCTTTGGTACGTTGCCCCTGCATTACGTAAACCAAACGGCATGGTGCGATAGCAATAAGCCCCATACGGGGTGATAAATGCAATCTTTATTTGATCATCCGGATTCAGAGGTATCTGGTGGAAACCAGAATATGCATCAATGAATGACAACAGTTCACATCCAGCAGTCGAGTCTATGACTTGATCTATCCTTGGCAGTGGAAATGGATCTTTTGTACATGCCTTTTTCAGGTTCGTGTAATCGATACACATATGCCAAACCACTACCACATTCGGATCATCCTTCTTCTTATCCACCAGCACCGGATTAGATAGCCAATCCGGGTACATCAATGATAAATCCTGCTGCTAGTAACCGAGCTATTTCATCTCCAATGACTTTTCTCCTATCCTCGGCGAAGCGGCGGAGAGGTTGCTTCACCGGCCTTGCTCCGGGTCTCACGTTCGAAGAATGCTCGGCCAACTCCCTCGGAACACCTTGCAAGTCCTGCGTGGACCAAGCAAAAATATCCCGATTCTCACGGAGGAAGTTGACGAGCTCGCTTTCCTATTTATCATTTAACCCGGCACCAATTGTTATGGTGCGCTCCGGGAACATATCATTAACAGGCACTTTCTTGGTATCCTTTGTGGCTTGGAATGAGACACTGCCATGCGGGTTACTCAGTGTCGGCATATACTATTGTGCGGACTGAGCCAATGCCGCCACCTCCTGGATTTTTCTTTTCTCTTGCGCAATCACGAGTGACTCGGCTAGGTTAGACCTGGCTGAGGCACACTCAATGGAACGTCGGAAATCCCCAGCAATGGTAATCACTCCATTTGGCCCGGGCAACTTCATCTTCAAGTAACTGATGTGACAGCTCGCCATGAACTTGTTCAATGCTGGTCTTCCGAGTAACGTGTGATACGCACTTTCCAAGTTCACCACTTCGAACTCCAAATTCTCAGTTCGGCAGTTATCTCTTGTGCCGAACAATACATCAACCCGGACCTTGCCTATTGGCTCGCAAGAGATGCCTGGCACAATGCCATGGAAAGTTGTCTTTGTAGCTTGGAGCATGTTCTCCAAGATACCCAACTTGCGCATTGTGTCCGCATACATGATGTTAATGCTACTGCCATTATTAATCAGTACCTTGGAGAACCTCACATTGATGTTAGGCCCAATGAATGTCGGATCCAGCACTAACGCATACGAACCAGGACTCGGCATCAGCTTGGGATGATCTTTGATGTTCCAGGTAATTTCCTGGTCCGACCAAGGCATATACCTCGTCACCGCTGGCATTACCGCATTGACCTCCATATGTCGGTGCTGCATGCTCTTTCTATCGGTTTCCTCAGTGGTAAAAACACAGTAACTCTGATGATGCTCCCTGTACTCATTCCTCCCCTCATTTCCAGGGTACCTCTGATCCGGCTGATCCTGGTTTTCTACTTGATGCACTGCATCCCTTCTCTCATGGTTATCATACCTCGGCGAAGGGGGAGGCAACATTAGCTGTTGCGTGTTCGCTCCGGAGAGCAATTGCTGCCGGGGTAACTCCTGCCGAGGTTGATCATTCCGGGGTGCCTGAGCATTCCCCGAGCCACCTTGTTCTATCTTACGCATCCACTCACATTGCCTTGTTGTATGACCCGCTGGGTTGCTCAGATTCGGCGTGTGAAATTTACACGGCTGATCCAACATCGACTCATAAGTGTACCTCGGACGATCCTTCTTTTCTTGCCACTGTTTCTTCTGTTCTGGCGTCCAAGTTTTCTTGCCATCATTTCTTGGTGTCCATTGTTGCCCTCTAGTTTTCTGACATTGATTACTCCCTGCTCCGGGCTGATCTTGATTCACAGCTGCAACTTGTTGCGAACTGTACCGGTGATCCGGTCTGTCATCTCTTCTTTTACCTCTGTAATCATTCCTCCGGGATGATCCGGCTCCATCTCTCTTGTAGTACTCCTCATTCGACTCGTTTGATACGAGCCTAGGTTGAGTCGGATCACCCAAAGCATACGAATCAGCAATCTGGATCATCTCTGCCAAAGTGGTTGGCATTTTCCTTTGCAACTTCTGCCACAGCTCGCTTGCATATCTGCACCCCTGCGCAAACCATGCTATGGCCTGCGACTCTATCACACCCTCACACGAGTTTCTCACGGTACACCACCGGGTTAAAAACTCCTGGTTTGTCTCGTTCGGTCTCTTCTTACACATAGCTAGGGTCTGTGGCCTATTTGGCCTCTGATACGTACTTGAGAAATTGCTGATAAACATTTCCTCAAAATCGATCCAGCAGTTAATACTTACGGGCGGCAAATTGTTTAACCATACCCTTGCTGGCCCTTCCAACATCTGGGGTACGTATCTCACAGCCCATCTCAAGTTGCCTGTAGCAATTTTCATAGCTGTAGCATAGTTTATCAACCAATCCTCCGGCTTAGA
Organism: Avena sativa; assembly: GCA_916181665.1. Lineage (NCBI taxonomy): Eukaryota > Viridiplantae > Streptophyta > Magnoliopsida > Poales > Poaceae > Avena > Avena sativa. The sequence continues at coordinate 64,586,280 of OV702286.1, read as the reverse complement.
ACTACCGTCATACGTCCTTGTGCCTCTGGGTAACTGGAAGTTAGGTACCGGTGGCTCCTTCATTATCCGGGGCCCAAAACACGCAGGACCTGGAGGACCCTGACTATCGATCTGCTCCGACCTATACATCAGATCCTTGCTTCCCAATCTCGACCCTATCACATGATAGTCCGGCCTTGGGTATCCTGCATTCACCATTTCCGAATATCCATCGTTATACCGGTCTTGCTCTCGTGGTGCACCTCTCTGTTGCATACCTCGGCCGGCACTTTGCTCTTGCCTTGGTATATTGCGCTGCTGCGGTTGTCCTGCCGAGTTGCGCTGTCCAGCATTGCCATTTACAGCGTTTCCTTGACCGACATTGCCTTGGTCGCGGTTACCTCGGCCAGCTTCACCTCGGCTTACGCTTCGTCAATCATCGTTTCTCTGTACCTCTTTTGCTTTTCCTGCCCTTGTCGGGTCATATGGAACGATCTATTTGTTTCTCCTGGCACGGGTTACTACCTCTTCTCTCCTAGGACCACCATGAGGAGACGATGCGGCTCCAGCAGATTTCTCCGGGTTACCCACCGCCGAATGAACGATCTTGGAGGCCCCAGCTCTCTCCGGGTTAGCCCTGAGCAATTCCTCATTTTGCCTGTTCGCGATATGAACCAACTCATTGACCCTATCTTGCTGTCTCTGACGGGCTTCACCCGTTAGACCCTCTAACTTGGACCCAGCTGCATCCGCTGCTCTGAGGTTTTTCGCTGGCGTACTATACTTCGGCAACCCACGGACAAATAGTTCTCTGACTCCTCAACCCTAGTATCGCCCTTTTTGTTCATTTCAATCATGAGATTTCTCCCCTTCACTTTTACAGCATCTACTTTATTTGCCTTCGCGTACTCACGCAGCGTCATGTTCAACGACTGCTGAGCCGCAGCTATCTTTTTTGCTCCTTCTAGAATTTTTTGCCTAGTTTCCTCTAGCTCGGCATGTGCCTGAGCCGGATCTACCACCGTTGCTACCGGGTTTGCCAAGCTATCCATAGCTTCTCTCAGTACATTCTCAGGCCTCTCTAGTGGAGGACCTCTACCTTTCCTCGGTGCCTTAGGTGTTACCTCCGGATCTGCTGCCGGATCCCTTCTTACGCCCGCGCCTGGCGCAATCATCATCACCTCAGCACGGTCCGAGGAGTGAGTGATACCTGCCCTGTGAACCACGCTATGGGGTGGCTCCCTGCCTCAACGACGTGTTGCGGATGAACGCACAACACATCGACAGCAACGTAGACTTTGTGCGTACCGAGCTTGACGAAGAGACCGTTGCGCGGAAGTGGGCACGTGCCGAAGCAGCCAGCGTTGTCGCTGACAAAGTCCAGCGCTCCAAAGCACTGAACGAGCCCGGAGACGATGCGTTCGCCGGTGCCGATGAGGTTTCCCGTCCGAATCTTGACCCCTGCTAGCGCCACTAGCCCCACGGTGGGCGCCAACTATTGTGGTGGTGTCACGGCAGATGCCATGGATAGGCTAAAGGTGGGGACTAATAGCACTAGGGGAATCTAGGGAGGCATAGTAAGGTGATTCCTCACACAGGAGGTTTGTATTTGATTCACTTCACAGATTACAAGTGCTCCTCGAGCTGTATTGGAAAGAGGAGGAAGAAGGTACTCTCTTACTCTCACCGCTAGCTAGCCCTCAAGAACCAAGTAAAAACTAGTCTATAGAGATCAATCCAGTAAAGCTCAACCCAATCGAGACCAACCCCTTCTACAGAGGCCCTAGCCCTCCTTATATAGGAGTGGCTAGGTCTCCACTTAGGGAGAATATGCCTCCTCCCAAAATAGCAAGCCGACCGGGTCGCTTTTCCCCCGTGTCATCCATGCAGAGGCTATGTGAGCCTCTGCGGCGCCTGCGTCAGCCGACATCGGTGTCATCACCTTTGTCGGCCACGCCTCGGTGGTCCTGCCCCTGTCCGCTTTGCTCATGTTGTGCGTACCGGGGTTACTTTTGACCAGCGAGATACCTTCGTTCTCCTAGAAGCTTGCTATGACCCGGATCGTAGTTGATCCGGTCACACCTGTTCCTGCATACAAGTTAGATTCATTTATCCGGCTTACGGCTTAAGTCGTATGGGACTCAGTTAGGTGGACATCCCCTGGTCCGGGTTACCCTGAGATTCGGCCTGCCTTGAGGTAACTCGGCCAACATTCGCTTTGACCTTGCCATACCTCGGCTAACTTGGCCTTTATACCCTGGCGTGACCCAACCCGGGGGTATCCTCCCAACAAGACCTTTAGCTTTGTTCACATTGTTGCTGTTTGTATCAACCTTATCTGATCCGTAAACTATACTCGGTACTTGGTTTTTAATAAAAGGGATTTGTGCATCCTTTGAGTGTAGAGGCTATGGATCCCCATTTCCAAAAAAACAAACGTGAGACTCAAATAAAAGACTATCATGTCATCTCTAGCTATGAGATGGAAAGTAAGACATGTCATCACTTATAAAATTATAATAGGTAAATCTCAAAAGACTATTAAAGAATTTTGAGCCACATCATATCCATAAATTATTAGGTGTAGACTTGGTTCTTGGTACATAATAATACTCAAAAAAATTGTAACATGCTTAGAGAAATGATAGAGAAGATTCTAGAATGGCGGAGAATTGTGTTGTGAAGTTTTAACATAGTGTTCATTGTGCTAAAGACTATCCATTGAATCTTCTAGATGCTAGAATGGTAAAGATCCAGAGGTTAGATATGTTGCGATTTGCCAGTCTTCATCCAGCGGTCAACCTTCAAATTTATTCATACACTATATTGTAGTAAGATAAGATAAGAAAGTTCGACCTAGTTTCACGACATCGTTTCCTTTTTCTATAGTTTCCTTTTTATTTTTGCAATGAACTCGCTGCAGTTGAATCGGTCCAAGAAATTCCACATATTTTATGGGTGTGTGCTAGGGCACAGTCGTTGTCACATAAAAACTAATACACGCGTATTTTTTCATTTTTCATGGATTTGTTGCATTTTTCCATAAAAGGGTGACAAATTGTTGAGAAGACCATTGATAGAACATTCATTCATCATCTTGTTCTTGCAACTCTCATTTTTTACTCATATATGTACCTCTCTCCCCTCTTTATTAGATCCTATGTACTCCCACTATTCCAAAATATAAGATGTTTCAGCTTTTGTGAAACAAATATATCTAAACACCTTTTAATGTGTAGGCCACTCTCCTCAAGAGAGAATTATCCCACCATGTTGACACTATGTAGAATAAAGGCCATGTCTGTAGCTAACGCATAATCCTACTCCCTTCGTATCAAAATAGATGTCGTAAGTTAGTCAAAAATTGGAAGAATCTATATATTACTACTAAATAACTAAATAGTGTTTTCTAATTTTGTTGACCAAATAGCACACATCAAGTTAAAGGTCGAATTAATTTGAAAAAATCACCCGAAACTCTTTTAAATGGCTATAAAAGTGGTTATCCCTTCAATGTATAAATTGTGGAGAGTGTACATATGTTCAGGAGGGATCCCTAGTAGTTACCTCTTCCTTCCCCTGTAAGCATTGGCGCAATGATTATACTACACTTCTATACAGAGACAAAGTTGGGGTCCTGATCTAAAGTCACCATCAATGGGATATCGCTGCCACTACCATCAGCAGGACCAAAACCGAAGATGGCGAAAGTATGGAGGCTCTTTTTTTGGAGTAAAGAAGAATGGAGGCTTTGAGCAAGTGAAGTTGGTGAGATGCAACATGACAACGATGGAAAGGTATCTACTGCTCTACACGGAGGCGATAATAATTAATTACTACTATAGTACAATAGGAAAGATAGTCACACCCAAAATTGCCTCTAGCAACATTGTGGCTGGTGATGCTGATGCATATCACATTCACCAAATAACCAAATATTTTACTAGCAAGTACATGATCATACATTCATACTACTAATAAAGTTTTTTCAATTTACTGGGGCAATATTGCAATCTATGTATCCGATCATGAACTAGTCCCTCTGTTCCATAATATATAAGCCTTTTTTGTAAGCTGTTTTAGCTCTGTAAATAGGATTATATTGTGAAACAGATGGAGTACTAACTAAGGTCTTCCACGTGCCGGCTCATTGATGGAGATCGACGACAGTTTCACACTTCAGCTTTGCCAGCTCGGCCAGGAGTTTGTCCTTCTGGTCCTCGAGGTCCTGGATCTGTTCGAAGCTTATGCCCAGCATCTCCATCATGCCGATGTTCTGCCGCTTCAGCTCGTCACGCTCAATCAAGTATTCCATGGCGAGATTCTTGAGGAGGCTAAGCTCGACCTTGTCAGCGGCGAGTTTGGAGTAAATTTTAGTGCACTTCTTGACGAGGGAGCTTCTGTCCGCTATCTTGATGCAGAAATCGCCCATCACCTTTTTCACCATAAACTCGGTCTCGAAGCCACTATTCTGTTAGATGAACACGGAGCGTAAATTCAGAAGTGTACCCAGAGAACTATCAAGAAAGAGAGACACAGAATCACAATTCGAATGAATTCTTACCTGGCTGTACCGATCGGACTCCATCAGTGACGGTGAAGATGATTCTACATGCAGGAGTTCCGCAGGAATGCAAAGTCCACCCTACCTAAAACAACATGAGAAAAAATGTACTAATAGGGAAATGAGAGAATCAAGAAATGGTCAAAGACATGGAAAGTTTCCCAAGCACGGAGATTTACCTGAAGGTATCAGTCTCCATCAGCGACGGTGAAAATGATTCTGCAGGCAAGAGTGCTGAGGGAATTCGGAGACCACCCGACCTAAAAACACCATTGAGGAAGAATGTGCTTTTTTAGGTAAATGAGCAAATCAAGAAATGGTTAAAGACATGGAAAGTTGCGCAAGAACGGAGATTTACCTGAAGGTATCTATCCCTGGCTGCGGCGGCTTCGAAGAACCTTGAGTTGAAGACCTCTCGCTTGCAGCCGAGGGATTCGACTGGGACCCTTTGATCGTCGCATCGCTTGGTGTTGGAAATATGCCCTAGAGAAAAATAGTAATAAGGACTATTATCATATTTCATAAAGTTTATGATTAAGTTTTATATCATGCTATAACTGTATTGAGTGGAAACATCAATACACGTGTGATATATAAACAACCAGGGGTTCCTAGTGAAACTCTAGTCATTGGTTCATTGGTCAACAAATGATCAAGTTTCCAGATCATGTGGCATTTATGCCAGTTGGAAATGGAGTCAACTCATTCTGAGAATGAGATGATGAACCAATACCCAACCTAAACATCATGACCCGATCATGTCACGAAGTTCAAGTTACGATGATTAGAAATAGATCCTCGTAAACTATTCCTTACACCGTGAGGCTATATCAATCACTATCTCTCGAGAGTGCTTAGATAGCATCAAGCGCCACTTGGTAATACAGTGGTTATAAAGGTGTGTTCAGGTACTGGGAGGAAACCATAGAGGCAATATATGTCAAGAGCGGGATTTTTCTGTCCACATGATGGAAAGATACTCAAGGGCCCACTCAGAGAAGTTATATCCAATAGCTGCGCAGTGTGTGATTTGATCACATGGATATCACTTGTCGGAATGAGTCAAGTAGCATTGTTTGGTAACGATATTGAACACGACATGGTGATGTCATTCATCAGATCTCGGGCAATGCAAGTATCGAGAGACAAAGGGAATCAGACACTACCGTCCTGGTTCAAACGACAAAAGATCTTCGTGGAACGCACAGGGGTCACATGGCCATCCAGGTCCCTCTGTCGATCATTGGTCCGGGAGTGTCCCGACCATGTCTAGAGTGTTCCCAAACCATAGGGTATCACGCTTAAGGGTTTGATGATGCTTAGAGATTGTTTATAGGATCGGTAGAATCGCCGAAGAATAGTAGATAGAAAACCGGAAGGGTTTCAGTAAGTCTGGGGGATGTCCGGAGTGGAGATGGAAGGTGTTCCATAGCCATAAAGATTCAATAATATGTGAATGAATGTTAAATATTGATTTAATCATTTATTCATAATTATTTAATAAAAGAGAAAATCAATTAAATGGTCAAAGGGCTTAATGGGCTAATTCCCGGAGGAGAAAGGGCCCAAGAGGGGACCACACCCCTAGGAGAGGCCTAGGGGGTGGTCGCAGCCCTAGTGGGCCTACCCCATGTGGGGCCCATGGGTGGGGGCTGGCCGACGCGCCTTCCTACCCCTTCCCCTTGATTAGTTCCACCCCGGGACTTTGAGGGAGGTAGTACCTCCCCTCCCTTTATATAAAGTGGGTATTTGGCCAGATAAATACACACAATATTCAATAAAGGTTTCCTCACTTTTGGGGAAACCTCCAATTGATATTCTCTCTCTCTCTCTCTCTCTCTCTCGTGACTGTGGTCCCAAGTTCTCACTACATGAACGAGAGACATCTTCACCGTGGAGTGCCGTCGCACTGCGGGATTCGGATCCAGGAGCTCTACTTCCGCAACTACTGCTGGATTGGGGAAGCGAGAGTCCTCGTCAGGCACCAAACGTGTGTAACTCCCCGCGAGGTGTCACACTTGAGGCACTCAAGTCGTTGGAGCCGCTAGAGCGTAAGGACTTCATCATGACCTTGAGGTCGGCTTCGGCTCGTATACATCAACAACGCTCTCCTGAGCGTTGACAACGCTTTTCGGTCATCAAGGGTAAGTTCGTGAAAAGCCCTTCTCGTTACTGTATTACTAATAGATAGGTCCTGCCAACATCAGGGGTTCAGGGGCGTAGTGTAAAAATTATTGTTTTCATACGCGGAACCCCTACAGTGGTATCAGAGCTAGATCTATGCGTAGTAATGCTAGTACGGGTAGAACACACTAGATGTAGCGTGTGGGTGTTGATCTTTTAGTTGTTACCCTCCCACGTGTACTTGTGTATAACGTAGTAATGCTTGATGAAGCGACCCCCAACCGACTTCACGTGTTCATTCACGAGACTGGTCCACGCTTGACATACGGCTTGTACCATATAAAGTGGCTTAGGGGTGTCTGTCTCTCTCTCATTAGTTGGTATGCCATTTGCAATGGAGGGCCCCGAAAGGGGTGTAGTAGAGACAACTACTTGATCAGCGTTGTGCTCAAAGTTCGTAGGTAAGAACGGTTCTTGTGCGAAAGCCCATTCAGCCACGTAAAACATGCAAAGATAAAGTAGAGGCGTCTAACTTTGTTTTGCAGGGGGCGTTGCTCTGTGATATGGTTGTGGCAAAGGTAAAGTGATTAACTTATGTTACTTAGTAGTAGATAGTCACGAAGGTGGCGGACTACCATGCCGTAAAGACACCGGTACCCTGGTGTCTACGGCACCGGAACGCTGGCGCCGGAAGCCGGTGATGACGGATGGAGATCACGACATGAAGGACCATGTCACATCGCATTTACATTCAATGTTATTGTTTGTATATCTTATTGTGTGCTAGTATTAGATACTCGATGGTATCCTAATAAGATGATCCCTGTTAAAATTACCAATGATTGTGTTCCGCCTTAGTGTGCACCACCAAGAAAGTTCTTTGGTATGAGGCGACCCACGGTGAGTGGGTGTCAGACATATCTACGATCGCATACAGTGGGTGTAAGCCATGTTGCACAGTGAATACACTAAGGTTGAGTTGGCGAGCCTAGCATGTTACAGAGACGTGGCCTTGGAACGCGGATGGTCAAAAGATCGAGCACGAGTCGCATGAATGATGTGACCGATGTTTAGCGTCCACCCTAGAACCTACATTGATGGCCGTGATGATCGGGGGAGATGTGGGGAAAAGGGGTCGTGTTATCACTAGGAACCCTTCTGGGGATAGGTGTTTCTGAGTGGAGTTATTATTAACTCATTTAATTATAAACTTAGTCGAAATTCCTTTTGCAATTATAAATGTAGAAAAGGTTCTCCCTGATGCCACCTTTCCTGTTGATGATTGATTGGTTAGAAGGAGAGAAGCTTAGACTAGATGGATCAAACTTATCTATGTGGGTTGTGCGTCTCCATGTTCTCCTTAGCGAGAATGACATTGTTGACTACATACTCGACGAGATGGATTTGGATCATCCCATTGGCCTAGAGACCCCAGAGCAGCGGGAAGACCGCTATCACCGTCAGGAGATGGCCTCCTTCATTTCAGTTACAATGCGTTTCGGAATGGTGGACGAGCTGTGGCCTGTCGTGGGTAATGTCAACCCTCATACCGTAATGCTATAGCTTAGGACACATTTCGTGGAACAAGCATGCATATGGGAGCATGAGCTGATGGGAGACTTCCTCTCCATTAAGATGGAGGAGAACTCATCACTTAACGACCACTTGGAGTGCATGCATGATGCATACATGAGGCTTGCATACTTTCTGGATAGCTGGATGATGGGCTCTTTTGCAAATGGCGTTGTGTTGCGGTCGCTGCCACCAAGCTACCAAGCATAAGTTAGGATTTGAATTATGAGAGGCAACACGGTTACACAGGATTTCCATAATTTCATATCACATTTCAGAGATGTGGTGGTTGAACCCATTGTTGCTGAGGTCATCAATGACAAAGGTCCTTTTGCATAGAGGTGCTTGCTAGAGAGGAGGTGATGTTACATGTTGATGGCGAGCATAATGATGATGGCCAACAACACTCTCCCTCAACATTTATCACTTAGTTTATGTTTTGGATAGTTATCGTAATCAAAAGATTGTGAACCTCTTTAGTGTGTCTCACACTTTGTGAGACGGTTATTAATATCAGTTTGTAACAAATAGTTGTTCAACTTTTATGAATGATTTCTATTTGTGTTCATATATTGTTTGATTATATATGAATTATCCTTGTTGTTTGAAACTAATTGATGATGCATGAACATTTGTAAAATATTGAAATGCCTTGAAAAATACCCAACTTAATGATATATTTATTTTGAATGAATCCATTGTTTGAATTCAAAGTTATGTGATAATATGTGAAAGTCATTCGATTTCTTGTCAGATATAAATCATGCCTAAGTTCGGCAAAATAACTTGAACATTGTGTATTACTTGAATACAAAGTGTTTTAATGAATTGTTAAAAGTAAATACATATTCGATGTATTGTGTTTTAACAAAAAATGGTAATTATCGTTATATGATTGTTTAAATGTGTAAATAAGTTTACCAAAGGAAACTTGAATATGAAATTATTTGATATGATCAAAGTGTTTCATCAACAAAGGGTATAAATATAAAAGAGAATGTAATTACTATGATTTGATCAATAGTAATGAAATTCAACTTTATAAGATTGGCATAAAAAATTGTGGAATGCAAAGCGTTTTGAAACGTCAAAATGCAAAGCATTGCAATGTGATATTAGATATCAAAGTGGGTGAATAGATGGCACCAAATAAATCGTTGTAGTGTAGATGTAGAGACCATTAGTTAGAAATAGTTAGCACTAAATTAGAATATATAGTGAACCATTTGAATTCGTGAAAGCGTCTCCATATCTAGTATGGATCACCGTAAAAGTTTTGGGGTTATTCGATATAACCAAAACAATAGCGAATAAGTCCTTGTAGAGTATTCATTGGAAACTATGAATACGAAATCCATAGCTAAAAGCAAAAGAGAACAAAACTTGTATTGCTTGAATTTTGGTGCATTCTTGAGAAAGCTCACTTTTACTGATATTTCTTGATTATGGAGAAAATGGAAGATAGTGTGAAACATGATGAGGATTCAAATCCCTGCATCAGAGAGTTAAGAAGCACAACAGAAAATGTTCCTGAACGAAACTCTTCACATAGGAAAGAATCAATGATAATGATCATTGTGTTTTCCCACTAGTGTTTTCACTACATGAAGTAGGATTCAAAATGTAACCCATATCTTGTATGGAGACATTTGTGAATCATTTGTCATGATTCTTGGAATATGACATACCTACGAACTACTAAGGAAATAATGGTAAACTAGAATTATGAGAAATCCTAAAAGCAAAATTCGCTTGAGATTAGAAAGCAATTCGTTGCTGAATCTCACAAGTAAAAGGGGTTACTTGGAATTTCCCAAATGACTGCAAAGCCATAGTGGAAAAAGGGGTGAATGACAAAAGCACAATTTTTCAAGGATTGGACGAATTCAAATGAATTTGATTCAAGTGTGCTAAATGTCAAGTGGATTTAAAACTAGTAAAAGTACTAATATCTCATAGTAAATCTCCAAGTTTGATATTTGATCAAAGGATTTGAAGTTGTTCAAAATAGTGAGTGGATACGCAATTTGCATAAAATTGAGTGGGATCTATGAAAGTCTTCCTAAAACAATATGTGAATGACATATTTTTTAGTGGGAGCAATATAAGTCTCAAATTCAAATATGTAGGAACATAGTTTGAGTAAGAGTAGTGACTCATACCCAAATATGTTGGGAACATATTTTGAGTGGGAGCTTATAGGAGTGATTCTTAAGTGTGTTAAGAATAAAAGCGCAAGTACCGATAAATAATGATTTATAAGGTGTAGAAGTTGATAATAAGTGTATTATGATATTATGAAGTATTCCTTAAGGGATTCTGAAAAGGGTTTTCAGAATAGAAGTTAATTAAGGAACTGGCCCTTAATAACGCAAGTTAGGAATAGTATTAAGTTTAACATCAATGGTTGAAAGAAAGAAAAGGATGATCATCATCCACTATGTTGAGACATAGGTTCTATCTTAGATAACCATGGTCATAACTTAACATATTATATGATCTAATAAGGAACATTTAAAAGCGATTAAGTTTGAATCACGGAACGTTGAGCTAAGTTGGTCCGCAATGTCTAATAGAGAACTGTAGACATATTTTCCAAATCCATAAAGGATGACATATCTTAAAACATAAAGAGTTATGTTATAAGGGAATATGTTGGAAACTCCTGTAAATACCGATTAAAGTCAAGTAGGAAGCGAGGTGAACAAAAACATCGAAAGATGCACAGAGTGCACTAGTGTTTCGATGAATACATTTATAATAATAGATAAGGGTACCATCTAAATTGTTGTATAATGTTATGGCGGGGCTAGTTTGCTTTTAACATATGTGTCCTAGGGCACAGTGCCCATGAGAAAGCCCTCGAGGTTGATCTAAAGTCACTGCAGGCTCCTGGAATCAGGCCTCGTTCTGTTGCCATAGCGACGATGCATACACACATATGTTATCATGTGATGATAAAGTATTAATGTCAATCAAGGTGACATTAGTAAGTTGCAAAGGATTTGGGACTGTAAATTACAGGCCCAAGGCTCAACCTCTTCCATGAGCATGCATGTTCAGGGTACCAGAATATATGGTGCGAATGATTAAGAATAAATGCAGCAGGTTTATTTGTACTCTAGTGCAAGTGGGAGACAGTTGGAAATATGCCCTAGAGATAAATAGTAATAATGACTATTATCATATTTCATAAAGTTTATGATTAAGTTTTATATCATTCTATAACTATATTGAGTGGAAACATCAATACAAGTGTGATATATAAACAACCAGGGGTTCCTAGTGAAACTCTAGTCACTGGTTCATTGGTCAACAGATGATCTAGTTTCCTGATCATGCGGCATTTATGCCAGTTGGAAATGGAGTCAACTCATTTTGAGAATGAGATGATGAACCAATACCCAACCTAAACATTGTGACCGGATTATGTCACGAAGTTAAAGTTATGATGATTAGAAATGGATCCTTGTAGACTATTCCTTAGATCATGAGGCTATATCAATCACTGTCTCCCGAGAGTGCTTAGATAGCATCAAGCGCCACTTGGTAATATAGTGATTATAAAGGAGTGTTCAGTTACTCGGAGGAAACCATAGAGGCAATATATGTCAAGAGCGGGATTTGTCCATCCACGTGACGAAAAGATACTCAAGGGCCCACTCGATGAAGTTATATCCAATAGCTACGCAGCGTGTGATTTGATCACATGGATATCACTTGTCGGAACGAGTCAAGTAGCATTGTTCGGTAACGAGATTGAATATGAAATGGTGATGTCATTGATCAGATCTCAGGCAATGCAAGTGTTGAGAGACAAAGGGAATAAGACACGACCGTCCCGATTCAAACAACGAAAGATCTTCGTGGAACGCACAGGGGTCACATGGCCATCTAGGTCCCAATATCGATCATTGGTCCGGGAGTGTCCCGGCCATGTCTAGAGTGTTCCCAAACCGTCCGGGAGTACCTCCCCTCCCCCTATATAAAGTGGGGGTATTTGGCCAGATATATACACACAATATTCAATAAAGGTTTCCTCACTTTTGGGGAAACCTCCAATTGATATTCTCTCTCTATCTCTATCTCTCTCTCTCTCTCTCTCTCTCTCTCTCTCTCTCTCTCTCTCTCTCTCTCTCTCTCTCTCTCTCTCTCTCTCTCTCTCTCTCTCTCTCTCTCTCTCTCTCTCTCTCTCTCTCTCTCTCTCTCTCTCTCTCTCTCTCTCTCTCTCTCTCTCTCTCTCTCCTCTCTCTCTCTCTCTCTCTCTCTCTCTCTCTCGTGACCGTGGTCCCAAGTTCGGACTGCGCGGACGAGAGACATCTTCACCGTGGAGCGTCGTCGCGCTGCGGGATTTGGATCCAGGATCTCTACATCCGCAACTGCTGCTGGATCGGGGAAGCGGGAGTCATCGTCAGGCACCGAACATGTGTAACTCCCCATGAGGTGTCACACTTGAGGCACTCAAGTTGTTGGAGCCGCTGGAGCACAAGGACTTCATCATGACCTTGAGGTCAGCTTTGTCTCGTCTACATCAACCACGCTCTCCGGAGAGTTGATAGCGCTTTTCGGTCTTCAAGGTTAACTCTGTGAAAATCCCCTCCCGTTACTATATTACTAATAGATAGGTCCTGGCAACATTAGGGATTCAAGGGCGTAGGGTAAAAATTATTGTTTTCATACGCCGAACCCCTACACTTGGTACCGGTAGCAACATAATGGCAGAACGGCAGGCCGACTTCTTCTCTTCTGCCAGCTTCACCATCACAGCACGAGCCCTTCTATGGCAGAACTTGTTCCCGGTCATACGGGTGAAATAACACAACAAAAAGGAATGAAAACAGGCAAAGCAATCTGGTAGAGAAGAGCTACAGTCACGAAGAGGAGGAGGAAGAAGGTCGAGTCCATGAGAGGTGGCCTCCTGGTCTCCACATGAGTAAAAAACCATTTCCATTTAGATACAATAGTTTACACAAAAATCGAAGAGACAGCCGTAAGTAGTTGTCACCCCCAGCATGGTCTGGACATCCACTATAAAGTTGAATGTGCCTTGCACGAGACTATAAAATTATAATTATAATAGGTGAAGCTCAAAAAATAATTTTAAATTCGAGTCACGTCCATAATCTATTGGGTCTATATTTGGTTCTTCTACTTTGTATTGTATCATGTATAAATCAACCTAGCTACTCCTACCTAATACTCCACGTGCTCTAGAGAAATGACGAAAAAGATTCTAGAATTTTTGAAAAGTGTGTTTTGAGATTTGTGCATAGCGTTCATTGTGTTGAAGACTAACAATAGAATCTTCTAGATGCTAGTCCCTCATTCAAAAATATAAGAAATTTTACCTTTGTGAAACGAATGTGTCTAGATGTCGGCCTATAGAATAAAAGACATCTAGATACATTCGTTTCATAAAGCTAAAATGTCTTATATTTCTAGACGAAGGGAGTAGAAAGGATAGAAGATCCAAGGGTTAATTAGCGATGTTGGGATTCACGAGTCTAGATCCAACGGTCAAAGTTCAAAGTTATTTGTATCATACACTATACAGTGTTATCTTCTTTTCTTCTACTACTATAATAGAGTAGTTTTGAATTGGATCCTTAGCACAAATCCTAACAGCTAGGATGTTAGATCCAATGGTTCAGAGCAGATGGATTTGTGTTGAACAGCTAGTACGTACCTAGAGAAAACTCCACCATGTTATAGAACCATCATGTCAACACCCCACCCCCCACTAAATTCCATAGCAGAGTAGGCTATATTCTGAATATGTGTAGATAGTTATTATTAATAGCACCAATCCTGACCATTGGGATGTCAGATCCAATGGTTCAGAGCAGCTGGTTTCATGTTGAACAATACCCATAGAGCATACTCCACCATGTAAGCCCCCCCCCCCCGAAAAAATCATAGCACAGTAGGTTGTATTCTAATGTGTGTAGACAGTTATTATTAATAGAATTAATGTATGTATTTTTTTCTCTAACAGTACTATTGGTTAATAATAACAACTTAATGTTTGTTAAATCATATTTCATACAGCATATACGTGTGCAGCTCATGCCTTTTACTAGTAGACTTAATGTATGGTTTTTTTCTAACAAGACTATTGGTTAATAATAACAACTTGATGTTTGCTAAATAACATTTCATACAGTATATACATGTGTGGCTCATGCCTTTTACTAGTAGACTTAATGTATGACCTTTTTTCTCTAACAAGACTATGGTTTAATAATAACAACTTAATGTTTGCTAAATCACATTTCATACAATATATATGTGTGTGGCACGTGTCTTTTACTAGTCCATTCTAGCTAGCATCTAAATAGAAGATACACTATGGATAGTATATTATTTTACCCACTATAGTGTACGAATAACTTAGAATTTTGACCGTTGGATCAAGACTCGCGAATCCCATTGCCAACCGGTTGGATCTTCTTTTCCATTCTGGCATCTAGTAGAAACTATTGATAGTCTTTCTTATCGTATCTTACCACTATATTTTTTGCGAATAACTTTTAATATTGATCGGTTGGATCCAAACTCGTGAATCCCAACATTGCCATCCGTTGGAACATGGTCTAGAGAAACGAGCTAGGGAGAAGACTCTAGAATGATGGAGAAGTATGTTTTGAGTTTTGTGCATAGCATTCATTGTGATGAAGACTATCAATAAAATCTTCTAGACCTTTCAAAAAAAAGAATCTTCTAGATGCTAGAATGGAAAAGAAGATCCAACGGCTAGAAATTTTGGGATTCGTGAATCTTGATCCAACGGTCAATATTCAAAGTAATTCGTGCACTGTACAGTGGTAAGATAAGATAAGAATAGAGCAATTTTGAATTGGATCCATAGCACCAATCCTGATCATTGGGCTGTTAGATCCAATGGTTTAGAGCAGCTAGATTTGTGTTGAATAGTACCTAGAGAAAACTCCAGTATGTTCTAGAACCATCATGTCACCATCCCCAAAAATTCATAGCACAGTAGGTTGTATTCTCTCTACTACTATAATGGATCAGTTTTGAATTGGATCCATAGCACTAATCCTGACCATTGGGCTGTTAGATCCAATGGTTCAGATCAGCTTGATTCGTGTTGAATAGTACTAGCCTAGAGCAAACTCCACCATGTTCTAGAACCATCATGTCACCATCCCCAAAATTTCATAGCACAGTAGGCTGTATTCTCATTATGTGTAGATAGTTATTATTAATAGACTTAAAGTATGCATTTTTCTCTAACAAAACTATTGGTTAGTAACAACTTAATGTTTGTTAAATCACATTTCATATAGACCGTTGGGTTGTTAGATCCAATGGTTCAGAGAAGTTGGATTCATGTAGAATAGTACCTATAAACCAAACTCCACCATGTTCTAGAACCATCATGTCACCACCCTCAAAATTTCATAGCATAGTAGGCTATATTCTCAATATGTGTAGATAGTTATTATCAATATACTTAATGTATGCATTTGTTTCTCTAACAATACTATTGGTTAATAACAACTTAATGTTTGTTAAATCACATTTCATACAATAGAGAAAAATGCATAAATTAAGTTGATTAATAATAACTATATACACATATTGAGAATATAGCCTACTGTGCTATGAAATTTTTGGGGTGGTGACATGATGGTTACAGAGAACATGGTGGAGTTTGCTCTAGGTACTATTCAACATGAATCCAGCTGCTCTGAACCATTGGATCTAACAGCCCAATGGTCAGGATTGGTGCTATGGATCCAATCAAAACTGCTCCATTATAGTAGCGGAGATCTAAAACATGAAATTTTTGGTAACATGGTCTAGAGAAACAAGGGACAGGATTCTAGAATGATGTAGAAGTGTGTTTTGAGTTTTGTGCATAGCATTCATTGTGATGGAGACTATCAATAGAATCTTCTAGACCGTTCAAAAAATAGAATCTTCTAGATGCTAGAATGGAAAACAAGATCTAACGGCTGGAAATGCTGGGATTCGCGAGTCTTGATCCAATGGTCAATATTCAAAGTTATTTGTACACTATGTAGTGGTAAGATTATCTCTATCTCTACTACTATAATGGAGCAGTTTTGAATTGGATCCATAGCACCAATCCTGACCGTTGGGCTGTTAGATCCAATGGTTCAGAGCAGCTGGATTCGTGTTGAATAGTACCTAGAGCAAACTCCTCCATGTTCTAGAACCATCATGTCACCACCCCCAAAATTTCATAGCATAGTAGGTTGTATATTATGTGTAGATAGTTATTATTAATAGACTTAATTTATGCATTTTGCGGCTGGTGACATGATGGTTCTAGAACATGGTGGAGTTTTCTCTAGGTCTGTACTATTCAACACACGAATCCAGTTGCTCTGAACCATTGGATCTAACAGCCCAATGATCAGGATTGATGATATGGATCCAATTCAAAACTGCTCCACTATAGTAGTAGAGAGAATACAACCTACTATGCTATGAAATTTTGGGCGTGGTGGCATGATGGTTCTAGAACATGCATGGTGGAGTTTGCTCTAGGTACTATTCAACACGAATCTAGATTCTCTGAACCATTGGATCTAACAGCCCAACGATCAGGATTGGTTCTATGGATCCAATTCAAAACTGTTCCATTATAGTAGTAGAAATAGATATATCTTATCTTACCACTATATAGTGTACGAATAACTTTGAATATTGATCGTTGGATCAAGACTCGTGAATCCCAACATTTCCAGCCGTTGGGTCTTCTTTTCCATTCTAACATCTAGAAGATTCTATTGATAGTCTTCTGCATAATGATTGTGATGCACAAACCTCAAAACACACTTCTCCATCATACTAGAATCTTCTCCCTTGTAGCTAATAATCGTTGACTTCTGCATGATCTTATCTTATCTTATCTTACCACTATATAGTGTATGAATAACTTTGAATGTTGACTATTGGATCAAGATTCGTGAATCCCAGCATTTCTAGCCATTGGATCTTCTTTTCCATTGTATCATCTAGAAGATTCTGTTGATAGTCTTCGGCATAATGAATGCTATGCACAAACCTCAAAACACACTTATCCATCATAGTAGAATCTTCTCCCTTGTTTCTCTAGACCATGTTATCAAAAATTTCATGTGCTAGGTAGCTAATAATCTTTGAGTTCCACATGACATGCAAAGTACAAGGATGTCAACACCCGGATTTTTAATCCCAGATGCCTGTTATGCCATACATCGCAATCCCAGGACTACTATTTTTGCGAGACATAATAGATTGGACATCACAGTACATCATCCACTACAAACCATAATGAGGTCTTACACAAATAAAGGATCTCATGATCTAGTCTTAATACGAACAAGTAGCGAAATAATAAGCGTAGCGGTGGGCTCCATCTTTAGTGTCACAGGCAATGCTGACGATGGAAGATAGTCCAAGTTGTCGTAGCCGTCCTGCTGTCCTTCTTCCGGATAGTCCTCCTCATAGTCTAGCCACGGGAATAGCCAGGGAAAAGCCATGAGTACTCTTTAAGTACTCACAAACTATCACTAACAAGTAAGGTAGTTCTAGTAGGAATGCTAAGTTCTAAGTTTATTTGTAAAGTAACCTAAGATGAGTTCAGAAACAAAGAATGTAGAAAAGTCTTTGTCTTGTTATTTTTGCTATAGGTGATCTATAATTCCAAATTATTTAAATCCAACGGGCTTGGATAGAGATTTTAATTATCTTTCTAAAAAAATTTGAATCATTCAATTTGGTATAGTAGAACTCTCTGAATTGATTTTTAAACTAGTGGACAAAATTGAGTTTAACCCTAAAATAGAAAAATCTTTATTTGAAAATTAGGGCTAGCGCGGGAAACTAAATGGGCTGGCCCAGTGACGCTCCGCGACGCAGAGGGCAGCTGACTGGGGGGTTCCACACGTCAGCGGCTAACTCTAAAGCGAAGCGGTATGGGGCGATGTGGGCCATGCGATTAGACGGTGGATCAACGATCATGGTTAATCATCGATGACGAACAGGTCGCCGGCGAGACTGAACCCTAGCGGCTTGGTGGGGGTCGATTGGGGGCTTACCAGGGCTCCAGTTAACATGGCGATGGGGGCGATCGGACTGGTGGATGATGTCGGACTCGGGCGTGGTCACGGCGGCTCCTGGGGTGGTCGCAATCGACGACCCCTTTCTCCTCTGCTGCGGCGAGCTCCGGCACAATTCTGGCGACTGAGGGCTCGAACGGCTCCAGGGAGAGGTGGGGAATGGTCAGTGGCGAGAGGGGAGGTGGATGGTGTGCAGAAATGGGACGGGGCTGCCCTCCTTTTATAGGTCGACGAGGAGATCGTGAGGGGCGACGGTGAGCTCGTCGGTGACGATGGTACAGAGGGCTAAAGGCATGGGAGGGGTAGGAGGATGGTGCTCTGCCTCTTGGCGGTCAGCTACGGCGTAATGGCGCGGCTAGGGGTGGTGGCGTTTGGTCGGGAAAGGTCAATGCTCTGCGCGGCCGAGGCGGCGTTCGACGCAGCTCACGGTGGGTGCTGGTCGCGCGGCGGGAAATGGGCATGTCTAGGAGTGTGCTAGGGTCAAGGCGGAGCGGCGCGTGCAAGCTGAGGGCACGAAGTGACATGTGAAAGGCTGTCGGGGGCGACGCTTTGGCATGGGTTATGCATGGTGCATAGGCGGAGAGCACGGGCATGCCTCGGTGGTCCAGGGCTCGGCTGCGTGCGTGGGGTGGACAGGGGGTCGCGGTAGGGTGCAGCGGAGCTAGGCGACGTGCTGGATTGGCGTGGCTTGGTCTCTAGCGTGTTGCCCACGTTTGGATGGTGACGACCATACTCAGGCGGCGCGGTACTGGTGCTACGGGGAAAGAGGGGTGTTGTCTGGGGCTTAGTTATGCTAAGAGGGGACAAAGGAGACATGAGAGGGTCGAATGGGGGAAAGGAACTTAATTAGCAACAGTATTAGTTAGGCCAGATGATTTTTGCCTGCCAAGTGTAGGACAAAATGGCCGCAAGAGATTTTTATTTGAATTTTGCAAAGATTTTTGGTGGGTGCTTTGATCTTATGCTTGGTAGTCTGTGTTTGCTTGGGATTGTCAAGGTGAACTCATTTGAGTGGTTTTTGAAAAAGTGGGATCTATGCATATGAAATGGATTCCATTTTCAAATGCCATTTAAAATTAGTGGTTAAATGTTTTTGTAAGATTTCAAAGTGGGCCTTGGTAGATCTTTACTTGTACTAGTAAGGGGTGAAAAGAGTTGACAATGTTTCTGTTTGAATTTGACTTCTAGGAACACCTAAAGTGACCTAGTGGATTAAAATGGCCAAAGTGACCATTTGGTATTTTTATTCTTATTTGATTTCTTTTTCTTTGGATTTTGTTTCTAAATGATCTAGATGATGTGGCATTCATCTTTGTATCATTTTACAACCATTAGAACAAACAAACATGGCATTTCCGAACAATTCTATATTAATGCAACACACATATGCATTCTTGATTATTTTAATGATAAAAAGTTTTTGTTAACCCCAAATTGGGTGATTTGGATCTAGATAACCTTGATTAAAGTTTTGGGATGTTAGAAACTTTCCCCCCTTAAACAAAATCTCGTCCCAAGATTTAAGAAAGAAAACTAGGAAATAAAGAGATCTGGAAACTCAGTCCTAATGTAATCTTCTCTCTCCCAAGTGGCTTCTTCTTCTGTATGGTTGCTCCATTGGATCTTGAGAAATTTGATACTCCGGGTCCTGGTGGTTCTGTAAGCTTCCTCCAAGATACAAATGGGCACTTCATGATACGTCAGATCCTTGTTGATATCAACAGCTCGGTGATCGATGTTCTTGAAAACTTCGGTCTTCTCCGACACTTCTAGGCATTTGCAAAGTAACGAGATATGGAACACATCGTGGATGGCAGACATCTCTTATGGCAGTTCCAGTTGATACGATACTTCTCCTCGATGATTCAGAATCTTAAGGGTTCGATATATCTGGGGGCTAACTTTCCTTTCAGACTAAAATATTGCATTCCCTTCAACAGCAAATTTTGAGATACACAAAATCTCCAACATTGAAAGTCAGGTCTCTATGTCTCTTGTCAGCGTAACTCTTCTGTCTAGATTGGGCGGTCTTGAGGTGCTGACGGACTTTGTGAACCTTCTCTTCGGCTTCTCGTAGGATGTCGGGTCCAAAAATCTGACGCTCTCCTACTTGCGACCAATTCAAAGGGGTATGGCACTTTCTTCCATATAAGAACTCAAATGGGGCCATTTGCAAACTGGCTTGGTAACTGTTGTTGTATGAGAATTCTGCAAAAGTCAGACAATCTTCCCATTTTGATCCATACTCTAACACACGAGCTCTCAACATATCTTCTAAGATTTGGTTGACTCTATCAGTCTGTCCGTCGGTCTGCGGGTGATAAGCTGTGCTGAAATTCAACTTGGTTCCTAATCCTTCTTGGACTTTTTGCCAAAATCTCGAGGTAAATTGGGTTCCTCGATCTGATACTATGGTCTTGGGGGTTCCATGCAAACTGACGATTCTAGAGATGTACAAATCTACTAGCTTCGAACTCTGGTAGGTAGTCTTGACAGGTATAAAATGGGCTAGCTTGGATAGTCTATCAATGATGACCTAGATTGAGTCATTTCTCCTACTAGAAGTATGCAAACCGGGGATAAAGTCCATTCCGACGGAATCCCATTTCCATTCCGGAATCTGCAATGGTTGCAACAGTCCTGCGGGCCTCTGATGTTCCTCTTTGACTCTTTGATAGATATCACACTTGGCGATGTAGCTTCCGATTTCTCTCTTCATCTTGTGCCACCAAAATTGCTCCTTCAAATCCTGATACATCTTCGTTCCTCCAGGGTGGATAGAATAAAGAGTATCATGAGCTTCTTGCATGATAACTTGCTTCAGCTCCAAATCTGCTGGCACACAGATACGTCCTTTGTACCACAGAACTCCTTCTTCGTCTTCAGTGAATCCAAGTACCTTTCATGTACCAATATGACGCTTGATTCCATCGATACATGCATTTCCCTCCTGGGCTTCCTTGATCTGACTGATCGAAGTGGGTTGAAGTTCAATGCTAGCTAAAAATCCTTTGCTAATAAGCTCGGTTCTAAACTGCTCCAACTCCTCATGCAAACTTGGTTGCTTCTCCTTGATCATGGTGTTTAACCGACACGGCAATCTGCTAAGAGCATCCGCTACGACATTGGCTTTGCCGGGGTGATAGTGAATGTCAAGGTCATAATCCTTGATTAACTCTATCCATCTCCTTTGCCTCATATTCAGCTCCTTTTGAGTGAAAATATACTTCAAGCTCTTGTGATCTGAATAAATCTCACAGCGATTACCCATAAGATAATGACGCCATGTCTTCAAGGCTAACACTATAGCTGCTAATTCAAGATCATGGGTAGGGTAGTTCTGCTCATGCTGCTTCAGTTGTCTGGATAGATATGCTATGACTTTGCCTTCTTGCATCAACACACATCCGAGACCAATCTTCGATGCATCACAATACACATCAAACGACTTCTTGAAATCTAGCATGATCAATATTGGGGCTTAAATCAATCTCTTCTTGAGCTCTTGGAAACTTGCTTCACATTTGTTGGTCCATTCAAACTTCTTGTCCTTCTTCAACAATTGGGTCATTGGTCTTGCGATGCTCGAAAATCCTTCTACGAACTTGCGGTAATATGTCGCTAATCCAAGAAATGCACAGACTTGGGGCTTCCCGTTCTTCAACATCTTTGATCTTGGCGGGATCAACAGCGACTCCTCCTACCGACACAATATGTCTGAGGAATCCTACTTCTTTCAGCCATAACTCATATTTGCTGAACTTGGCATACAACTGATGCTCTCTAAGGGTTTCAAGGATGATTCTCAGATGTTGCTCATGGTGTTCTTCTGACTTGGAGTAGATAAGAATATCGTCGATAAAACCACGACAAACTTATCTATAAATTTCAAAAAGATCTTATTCATGAGATTCATGAAATAAGCGGGGACATTGGTTAATCCTAAAGACATGACCGTATACTCATACAATCAATACCTAGTGGTAAAGGCGGTCTTTGGAATATTCGTTGCACGAATCTTAAGTTGGTGATAACCAATCCTAAGATCAATATTAGAGAACACTCTGGCACAAGTCAACTGATCAAATAGATCCTCTATCTTGGGCAATGGGTACTTGTTCTTGATGGTGACATCATTCAGCTTCATGTAATCTATGCACAAACGATTGCCTCCATCTTTCTTGTCGACGAACAACACGGATGATCTCCATGGCGATGCACTTGGTTGAATCAAGCCTTTCTCCAGCATAGCATCCAGTTGCTTCTTCAGCTCCACTAACTCTGATGGGTTCATGCTATAGGGTCTTTGAGCTATGGGTCCGGTTCCAGGAATTAGTTCAATAATGAACTCAATATCCCGATCTGGGGGCATACCGGGCAATTCATCTGGGAATACATCGGGGTATTGACAGACTACTCTAACTTGGTCTATGGTTGGTAGGGATAGACTCTTGTTGCATTTGAATTGATGAGGCAAGGTTTCAGATATATGCTCTACTGATACTCCAGAGCTACTAGTCATGGTGATGGATTTCTTGGCACAGTTGATCAATCCTTTATGCTTCGACATCCAATCCATTCTTAGTACTACTTCCAAACCTTTGGTTCCAAGTACTATTAGATTGGCATAAAAATCTATCCCATGTATTTTGATAGGCACAGCCTTGCAAATTTTTCTAGCTTTGGTGGTTGAACCAGGTATTTGAACTATCATAACATGCTTTAGGTTGGTTGGTGAATCTTACTAGTGCATGCAAATTCTTCGGTAACAAACGAGTGCGATGCTGTAAAATCAAACAACACTCTTACTAATACTGAGTTAACAGAAAACATACCCAGCACAACTTCTGGCACTTCTTGGGCTTCTTCGGTGTTCATGTGGAAGAGACGGCCATTGCGGTTGTGCGGGTTCCCTGGGGCGAATCTTCTTCCGGGCTGAACACGGCACTGCTGCTGAGTTGGGGCATCCACATTGGCAGTGGCGCCAATCTTCTTGGGACACTCATTGGAGTAGTGACCCTTCACTCCACAGTCAAAACAAGTAACCTGAGACTTGTCTTTTGCTGCAATAGGCACGACATTGCTTCCAGTCCTTGGGGCAGTGTTGTTGTTGTTGTTGTTGGACTTGGGAGGTGCACGATTGAAGTTGTTGGAGTTGCCGGGGTGGTTGTTGTTGTTTCCTCCGGTCTTCACATTTCCTCCGCTATGGTTGGGGTAGCTTGGGCGAGACATTGGGCGTCTATTGTTCCGCGGGGCATATCTGGCAGACGGGTTGGGGTGATACTTCTGGGCACTATGGGACCCAGCTTGGTGCATCATCCGGCGTTTGCGGTTGTCATTCACTTGGTTAATCTTCCCTTCCATCTGAATGGAAGAGTCGACTAGCTCTTCGAGATCATCAAAATGGATGTTGACGAGTACAGTCTGCATCTCATCATGAAGTCCGTTCAAGAATCTCTCCTTCTTCTTGGCTTCAGTGTTGATCTCATCAGGTGCATACCTGGCGAGGGACAAGAATCTGTCACGGTACTCCATTACAGTCATTCTTCCTTGCTTTAGTTCTCTGAATTCATCTCTCATTCTGGTGACTAAACCCTACGACACATGGGTGCGGCTGAACTTGACCTTGAAAGCTTCCCACATCATCACTTGACCGTGGTTCATTGTGCGAGTGTTGTTCCACCATTCTCTTGCATCTCTTGCCAGATAGTGGGTGGCAAAAAAACTTTCTCGTTGGCATTGATGTCTACGCACTTCTATTCTTGTAGACAGTTGTTGGGCCTCCAAGTGCAGAGGTTTGTAGAACAGCAGCAAGTTTTCCCTTAAGTGGATCACCCAAGGTTTATCGAACTCAGGGAGGAAGTGGTCAAAGGTATCCCCTCTCAAGCAACCCTGCAATCAAGATACAATAAGTCTCTTGTGTCCCCACTTGTCAGGTGTATAGGTGCACTAGTTCGGCGAAGAGATAGTGAAATACAAATGGTATAGATAATTATAAGTGGTAACGGTGATAGAAGATAACTTGATGGCGTGGAAGAAACTAAAAGCAAACTAAAATAAAGATGGCAGCAAGCAAACATGTAACAGATCTAGTAGCAAACGGTGTTTCAGTGCTTAGAAACAAGGCCTAGGGATCATACTTTCACTAGTGAACACTCTCATATAAATATATTCTTCTTTATGATACTACGCTAAACTACTCTCCGGTTGGACACTCTAATCCATGGTAGGGCTATAACATCACACCTCAAAGTAAGCCTTTCCCATCTAGATAACCCCACACTGTCACCTTGAGCACTAGATGGTTCCAACAAACACCACAATTTCATAAAGACATCCAACTCCAAATATAACTCATAACAAGTAGTTGAAATCTCTAGCCTAAGTGCCACCATGGTGTGCACACTGTCAACTTCACACACATGGGGAGAGCAGAGATCTATTAAAGCACTTGAGTAGCAAGGTAGATCTATAGATTACAAGCTCATGATCTCAATAAGATCATGTATAGAGAGAGAGATGAACACATAGCTACCGGTAGAACCCTTATCCTCGAGAGAGAACTACTCCCTTCTCACCATGGGAATCAGCAATGGTGATTTAGATGGCGGTGGAGATCGATGGAGATGGCTCCGAGGGAACTTCCCCATCCCGGCAAGGTGCCGGAATAGAGACTTTCTGTCCCCCGAATCTCCCTTTCGGTGGCGGCGGCGCTGTGGAACTTTTCGTGGCTGGAAGCTTGATGATTTAGGGTTTATGCATCGGGAGGCTTCTTATAGGTGAAGAGGTAAGGTTGGTGGGCGGCCAGAGGGCCCACACCACCTGGTGGTGTGGCCAGGGCTAGCCCGCGCCACCACATGGTGTGGCCACCCTGTGGCCCCTCTCCGTCTCGTCTTCTGGCTCCGTGAGTCTTCTGGGAAAATAACGACTTTGGCTTTTGTCCGGTCCAATTCCGAGAATATTGATTTTCTAACTTTCCTAGAACCAAAAATAGCAGAAAACAGGCAACTGGCAGTGTGGCACTTGTTAATAGGTTAGTCCAAGAAAGTGTATAGAAAGTACTCCAAAGTTGGAACAAAACACAAGAAAGTAGATAAAACCAAGCATGGAACATCAAAAAATATGGATATGTTTGCAACATATCAGCATCCACTCCTGCGACTTCTAAGTTATTCTCCATGGTCTGTAACCAATCACCGGCATCCAGCGGGTCTTCAGACTTGCTAAAGATTGGGGGATTGGTATTCTAGAAGTTTTTGAGTTTGGATCCATGATGATCTTGATTTCCATGGTCCTGATTATTGTGGGCCATCTGGGCGATCTGCTGCAGGGTAGCTAGGTTGGCTTGGTGCTCTTCCCTACTAGCTTCGCGGTCCGAAACTAGCATCTGCAGAATCTGCAGCATCGAGTCCTGCGATGAGCTGCTCCCTCCTTGGTTTCCACGAGTCATCTGAAGATTGAGATAGATAAAGGGGTAAGAGGGAGAGTTCTAGGGTTCATGGTTTTGGTTTCAAAGCGAAAACTTTGAGTTTGACTGAGGTTTTGCAACTAACTTCTTTTCATTCATTCAAGCAAAGCACACGATATAAACACACACACCACAACAAAAGGAAAATAGATGGTTTTAATAACCACTGTAAGCTAAGATACAATGGGACCGATACTTCTCACTCCTATGATAGTGCTCTAGTGCATCTACTCATCATCAATGAAGTCGGAGTCATCATCGTCGGTGTAGAAGTCCATGGCATCATCCTCCAGGTAGTCATCATCATTGCTGAGGTACGAGTGAATATCCCCCTGGATGTCTTCACCTTCTTCTTCTTCTTCTTTTGCTGCAAGCTGAGCTTCTTGCTCCTTGATGGTCTTCTCGAGGCCGGCCACCTTCTTGCAAAGACGGGCGATGGTGTGATCCTTATTCTCGCGTTGTCGGCAAAGTGACTGACGATCCTTGACGAGCAGTGAGAAAGTCTGGGCCTTCTGGGCGGCAATGGCAAGGTTGTGGTTGGTGTAGGCTCGAGTATTGTCCAATTCCTTCTGTCTGTCATACAGTAGGAAGTCGAGGTTCTCCACTTGGTGCTTCAACTCCGGGTGACTTGGCATCTCCAAAGGCATTCCCATAGAATCATGCCTTGCATAGTGAGCAAAGCGAGTTCCCTGGATCAAGTTGACGTTCTGTCCACAAAGACGGGCGAGAGCTTCATGCATAGCCCTCGCTAGTCCATCTAGCTAGTTGTTCTCTCTCATGGTGAATTGAATCTTCTCGGAAAGTGGTGCTTCCATCTTGCATCGAAGATCAGCAACTATTAGCCAGTGTAAATCTCCTCCTGGTGGTCATTGAGTTGAGCTCCGAAGAATTCCGGATGCAGATGCTCAAGGTACTCAGACAGTGCATCAAGATCCCTCTCAAAGATCAGTTGGCCTCCGTTGCCCAACTAGTAGAACTTAAAGTACTGACCTTCCATCTATAAGAATTTAGGATGAGAAAGTTAGTGAGGTGATCAAGTGTGTCAAATTTTATGTAGCAATGTAAGAATTTTTGAGGAACATGAATCTTTTTGAAAGAATCTCAAGGGTAAGAGTGGAAATAGGTTTTCATAAATACTCACTTTGGTTTTGAAACTAAGTTTTTGTTCGGACGGCCATTCTAACTAGGGTCTCCTATGGTCAAGATGGCTCTGATACCAACTTGTCAACACCCGGATTTTTAATCCCAGATGCCAGTTATGCCATACATCGCAATCCCAGGATTACCATTTTTGCGAGACATAATAGATTCGATATCATAGTACATCATCCATTACAAACCATAATAAGGTCTTACACAAATAAAGGATATCATGATCCAGTCTTAATACAAACAAGTAGCAGAATAATAAGCGTAGCGGTGGGCTCCATCTTCAGTGTCACAGGCAATGCTGATGATGGAAGATAGTCCTAGTTGTCGTAGCCGTCCTGCTGTCCTTCTTCCGGATAGTCCTCCTCATAGTCTGGCCATGGGAATATCTAGGGACAAAGCCATGAGTACTCATTAAATACTCAGAAACTATCACTAACAAGTAAGGTAGTTCTAGTAGGAATGCTAAGTTCTAAGTTTATTTGTAAAGTTAAGTTTGAAACCTAAGTTGAGTTCAGAAACAAAGAAAGATAAATTAAAGTTTTAAATCACCTAAGTGGGAACTTAGTTGTCATAGTCACAACCCTGTTGTGGTCAAGTCATGTCACAATTCAATTCATAAGTCATTTTAAAAACATCTGACAACGGAACAGTATGGCCACTCCAACTGTCCATAACCGCGAATGCAGCTATTCGAATAGTTTGACACTCTGCAGAGGTGGTACACTTTCACCACAAAATTCGATACATTCGTCAGGGATAACCCATAATCATCATACTTAGTATGCGGATAATTAAACATAACCTTTCCTTTACACACTCTAGTATAAGCACCTCTCCTATGAGCTTGGCCTCCTAGCCATGGCCATCTGCCATCCTGGGCACTACATAGGTGCTCAACATCAAGAGGTAGCCTCAACTCAAACCTCTCCCGCGAGGTAAACCATACTAATGCATATAAACTTCCGGCTAAGCCTTACCCAATTCAGGTATTGTGGTTGTACAGTAAAATTGGAATGGTATCGCATCCAAACCCAACCATCAGTTTTGATAAAGTGTTAAGGCTCATGCCTCAAGATTTTCATCATCAAAATCCATTTGTGTTTCTCAACACATGTCAAAACATCTCAATAGAATGACTCATCATTCCAAGATTTTCATAAGCATTTTCACCAAGTATTCCCATCTAGAGTGATCAAGTTTTTGGTTTAGCTCCAACTACTAAGTTAAGAGTGTTCACTAAGGTAGGATGCTAATCTCAATCTCATGCCATAGAATGACATCTAGTATAGGCCAAGTTTTATACTCTTTATGCTACCTAAACTACTTTCTAAAATCTCACAAAGCATTACTAGAAGTAAAGAAACTTGGGAAAGTAAGAGGTAAAACTTGTAAGTAAAACTTGGGATGGGTATAAATCAAAAAGGGTATAACCAAGCATGCTTAAGGCATTTTGCTTAGGTTATCAAGCTTGCAAGGGTTAGCTTGCATTCTTAATGATGGCTTGCCTTGATTGGTACAGTGGTTGAAATTCTCCTCGTCTTCTTCGGGGTAGAACTCCTCCTCCTCGTAGACTTGGTCAGTACTATCGTCTATAAATACATACGGGATACACAATCACCAAACAATACTTAACTAGTCTATTTAGCACACTAAGGCACATATTTGATGATCTAGTATCATCACAATCATCATATGATTTCATGAACTAGTTTCTTTTATTTTCTTTGAGAAAAGTAATTTCTACTCATTGAACTTAACTAAGATTTAATATTCTCCAATTAAAATATGGGATCATGTGGACACATGTCATCACCACATATTATAATACATGGGAATGTGATTTAAATGTTTGATCACATTTCACTAAGTTTAAGTTTATTATTTAAATGATCTAAAGTGACTAGAAATGCCTATATAGCATTATTTTGGTACTAGTCCAAAGTCACTGCATGCAAACCTAAATATAATTACATACTCAGATAGGTATTATCAAATGTGATTTTTGAGAGTCGGAATCAACTCAAAATCTATTATGGTTCATTTTTGAAAAATGTTTGAATATAGAAAAGTCTCTGTCTTGTTATTTTTGCTATAGGTGATCTATAATTCCAAATGATTTAAATCCAACGGGCTTGGATAGAGATTTTAATTATCTTTCTAGAAAAATTTGAATCATTCAATTTGGTTTAGTAGAACTCTCTGGATTGATTTTTAAACTAGTGGGCATAATTGAGTTTAAATCTAAAACAGAAAAATTGTTATTTGAAAATTAGGGCCAGCGCGGGAAACTAAATGGGCCGGCCCAGTGGCGCTCCGCGGCGCGAAGGGCAGCTGACAGGGGGGGGGTCACACATCAGTGGCTAACTCTAACACGAAGCGGTACAGGGCGATGTGGGCCATGCGATTAGACAGTGGATCAACGATCGTGGTTCATCATCGATGACGAACAGGTCGCCGGCGAGACTGAACCCTAGCGGCTTGGTGGGGGTCGATTTGGGGCTTACCAGGGCTCCAGCTAACATGGCGACAGGGGCGATCAGACTGGTAGACAATGGCGGACTCAGGCGTGGTCACGGCGGCTCCTGGGGTGGTCGCAATCGACGACCCCTTTCTCCTCTGCTGCGGCGAGCTCCGGCACAATTCCGGTGACTGAGGGCTTGAACGGCTCCGGCGAGAGGTGGGGAATGGTTAGTGGCGAGAGGGGAGGTGAATGTTGTGCAGAAATGGGACAGGGGTGCCCTCCTTTTATAGGTCGACGAGGAGACCGTGAGGTGCGACGGTGAGCTCGTCGGTGACGATGGTACAGAGGGCCAAAGGCATGGGCGGGGTAGGCAGACGGTTCTCTACCTCCTGCCGGTTATCTACGGCGTAATGGCATGGCTAAGGGTTGTGGCGTTTGGTCAGGAAAGGTCGACGCCCTGTGCGGCCGAGGCGGCGTTCGACGTGGCTCACGGCGGGTGCTGGTCGTACGGCGGGAAATGGGCATGTCTAGGAGTATGCTAGGGTCAAGGCGGAGCGGCGCGTGCAAGCTGAGGGCACGGCGTGACTTGTGCGAGGTTGTTAGGGGCGGCGCTCTGGCATGGGTTGTGCATGGTGTAGCGGCGGAGAGCGCGAGCGTGCCTCGGTGGTCCAGGGCTCGGCTGCGTCCGTGGGGTGGACAGGGGGTCGTGGTAGGGTGCGGAGGAGCTAGGAGACGTGCTGGATTGGTGCGTATTGGTCTCTAGCACGTTTCCCACGTTTGGCCGGCGACGACCACACTCGGGCGGCATGGTACTGGCGCTGCGGGGAAGGAGGGGTGTTGTCTGGGGCTTAATTAGGCTAAGAGGGGACAAAGGAGAGATGAGAGGGTCGAATGGGGGATAGGAACTTAATTAGCAACAATATTAGTTAGGCGAGATGATTTTTGCCAGCCAAGTGTTCGACAAAATGGCCGCAAGAGATTTTTATTTGAATTTTGCAAAGATTTTTGGTGGGTGCTTTGATCTTATGCTTGGTAGTCTGTGTTTTCTTAGGATTGTCAAGGTGAACTTATTTGAGTGGCTTTTGAAAAAGTGGGATCTATGCATATGAAATGGATTCCATTTTCAAATGCCACTTAATATTAGTGCTTAAATGTTTTTGTAAGATTTCAAAGTGGGCCTTGATAGATCTTTACTTGTACTAGCAAGGGGTGAAAAGAGTTGAGAATGTTTCTGTTTGAATTTGACTTCTAGGAACACCTAAAGTGACCTAGTGGATTAAAATGGCCAAAGTTACCATTTGGTATTTTTATTCTTATTTGATTTCTTTTTCTTTGGATTTTGTTTCTAAATGATCTAGATGACGTGGTATTCATCTTTGAATCATTTTACAACCATTATAACAAACAAACATGGCATTTCCAAACAAGTTTATATTAATGCAACACACATATGCATTCTTAATTATTTTAATGATAAAAAGTTTTTGTTAACCCCAAATTGGGTGATTTGGATCTTGATAACCTTGATTAAAGTTTTGGGATGTTACAAAGGACCAAATATACACCCATATTTTATAGATGTTGATCAAATTTATAATTTATTGTGTTTTACCAATTATAATTTTATATAGGGATGATATGTCATACGTCTACTATCTGAGTCTCACGTGCAAGGCACGTGCAACTTACTAGTAATAGGTAAAGCAGAAAAAATATAAATTTGATCAAGATCTATAAAGTATGGGTGTATACATTTGGTTCTTGTATTTTGTATATCATGTAGAAGTCAATGATTATTAGCTATCTAAAACATTAAAATTTTGGTAACATGGTCTACAGAAACTAGGGAGAAGATTCTAGAATGATGGAGAAGTGTGTTTTGAGTTTTATGCATAGCATTCATTGTGATGAAGGTAATCAATAGAATTTTCTAGATGCTATAATGGAAAGTAAGATAGTTATTATTAATAGAATTAATGTATGGATTTTTCTCTAACAAGACTTAAAGTATGATGGTTCTAGAACATGTTGGAGTTTTCTCTAGGTACTGATCAACACGAATCCAACTGCTTTGAACCATTGGATCTTATAACCCAACAGTCAGGATTGGTGCTAGGTATCCAATTCCAAACATGCTAGAGACTCTTGTCAAGGAAAAAAAAGGAAAAAACAGGCGACACAGACACACATCACGGCCGTACCAAGGCACACATGTGCGGCGCCACACAGTGGGACGAGGGAGAGATCAGACGGCCGGTGCGCGCGGGGCGCTGCACAGGAGGGGAAAGAGAGGATGGATGGAGAGGGGACAATGAAGGAGAGAGAAAACATAGTAGTACTATGCTACTAGTAGTAGGTACCTGTACCTCGTGTCAGAAACTCGTCAAACTAGCTTTAATCTGACATCGCACCGCCTTCAACTCCTTCGCTGCTCTCGCGCTGCCTCCCGTTAATAATCTCTTCTTGCTCTTCGTTTTTTTCTTTGGCATCTTTGGGGTTAATTTTCTGGTGCCCCTGGTTCAGTAGAAGTACGGACTACTCAAGTTTTGCACAACAATCCTTTTTTCTAAAAATTGGGTCTGGGCATTCAGGTCCAAAATATTCGTGTGCAAAATAATTCCAGTCACTGGGAACTTTTTCTTTTTCTTTCTAATGAGGAATCTGCCCCGAAGTACCAAGAAGGTGCGCACTAAAATCCAATGGTGGGCATAAAAATTACATAGTGATCCAAAGAGAAAACCAAAATACATCTGGGACCTATACTTTTACAACATGGACCCTAAAGATACAACTCGGAAATTTGAACATGTTTGTCCTAATACTAGTTCAAAACTCCCACCCCGGCATTATTGTATACCATGGCAAGACAGACCCATCTACAAAATATGGGAACATTATCATGAATTATGATGTAGATATGGCCATGACCTAATCGGTCATTCGGCTCGAGAAACCCTCGAGTGTTCAGGCCCTATCTAATGTGACTATGCCTTTTTTGAATGTTTCAAATCTCATGTTTACCATTTTTTCATGGCTGGTACTACAAACGAGAGGATGTCATGCGGACCCTTTTTGTTTATTCATTTTTCTTTATATTCTTTTCTTAATCTGTGTAAGAGTTGCTAGCATGCAAATTCATATATATCAAGATATTGAGTTGTTTAGAAATCTCGGCGATTTTCAAGATATTGACCCACAGTGTACACGTTCAAAATAGTTTCATAGTATAACTTCAAGAGCAATCTTTGTGAGTCTCTCTCTGTGTGTGTGTGCTTCTTCTTCTCGGGGTGTGACATGGAGCAACAAGAGTAGTATATCTTACCAATATCTCATTTTCCATTATCTTACCACTTTATATATAATGTACGAATAACTTTGAATGTTGACCGTTGGATCAAGACTTGCGAATCCCAACAATTCTAGCCGTTGGATCTTCTTTTCCATTCTAGTCCATCATGTTTGATTCAAAGGATTTACATGGGAAATTTATAGGATTAAATCCCATAAGAAATTTTTCTATAATGGTTGTTTGATTTGTATGATTATTGATTCCTATAGGAATTTTTCCTAGGGAATCCTTTGCACTAAATTGCATAGAAAATCTAACATCCACGCCTAAACCTCTTTCTTAGAATCCCTTTTTTTCTTCGATAGAATTAAACAAATTTTCTTGCATATATATGGGTTCCTACAGGATTAAAGTGGGCATGACATTGTAATCCTATGTTTTCCTATTCCTATGCTTTTCCTATCCTACGAATCAAACAAGCCCTAGCATCTAGAAGATTCTATTGATAGTCTTCGGCATAATGAATGCTATGCATAAACCTCAAAACACACTTCTCCATCATACTATAATCTTCTCCCTCGTTTCTCTTTACCATGTTACCAAATATACTGTACAATGTTCAAGAACCAAATATACACCCATACTTTATAGATGTTGATAAAATTTATATTTTATCTTCTTTACCTGTATTATACTTTTATATAGTGATGATATGTGTCAAACGTCTATTATTTGAGTCTCACGTGCAAGGCACGTGCAATTTACTAGTTATATATATGTGATCAAATTTATAATTTTTCGTGCTTTACCTATTATAATTAAGAGCTACGTCCATAAAATACCAGGTGTGTATTTGGTTCTTTGTACTTTGCATCATGTAGAAATCAACCTACTATTAGTTACCTAGCATTCGACCTGCTCTAGAGAAATGACGAAGATGATTCTAGAATTACCGAGAAGTCTGTTTTGAAGTTTGTGCATAACATTCAGTGCGCTAAAGAACATCAATAGAATATTCTATATGCTAGAATGGATTGAAGATCCAACTTAATTATATTTAGCAGTGTTGGGATTTTCCAGTCTTGATCCAATGGTCAAAGTTCAAAGTTATTTGTACACTCTATAGTGGTAAGATATGACTATATAATAGGTTAAGCTCAAAAAGTTTTAAATTTGAGGGACATCTATAAAGTGTGGGTGTATATTTGGTTCTTGTACTTTGAATCATGTTTAAGTCAACATAGAAGTTAATGTTTGTTAGCTATACCTAATACTTCAAATTTTGGTAACATGGTCTATATAAATGTCTGAAAGATTCTAGAATGATAGAGAAGTGTTTTGAGGCTTGTGCGCATAACATTCATTATGCTAAAGACTATCAATAGAATCTTCTTCTAGATGCTAGAATGGATTGAAGATCCAACGGTTTGCAATGTTCGGATTTGCCAGTCTTGATCCAACAATCAAAGTTCAAAGTTATTCATTTGTATAATACATAGTTGTAAGATTATATAATAGGTGGAGAAGTGTGTTTTGAGTTTTGTGCATAGCATTCATTGTGATGAAGACTATCAATAGAATCTTCTAGATGCTAGAATGGAAACGAAGATCCAATGGCTGGAAATGTTGGGATTCGCGAGTCTTGATCCTGAAAGAACATTTCATGTTTTCCTGTGTTTTGCGTGTTAGACAACAATACTGTGGAGATTATTCATGTGCGCTAAGTGTGCAGGAAGCTTTAAGGGGGGCGGATTATCCGCCCCACCAAGGGTCGGATAATCCGGCCCACCTCATTGCTCAAAGGGAGCCAAGGCGCATCGCTCGGTATCCGGCCGGATTTTCTCCCACAAAATCCGAACTGGGGCGGTTTTTCCTCCCCAGGCCGGATAATCCGGCAGTCACATGAGCCGGATAATCCGGCCCCCAGTTTCTGAGCAAAGGGAGCCAAGGCACGTTGCTCGATATCCGATCAGATTTTCTCCCGGAAAATCCGAACTGGTGCGGTTTTTCCTCCCCAGGCCGGATAATCCGGCCCTCACTTGGGCAAGATAATCCGGCCCCCAAAATGTCCAACGGCTGGTTTCTGAAGGGGGTATAAATACCCCTTCTTCCCCAACATTCAGAACTCCTGGATTCATTCAAAATTGACCAGACATTGTGCAAGATCTCCCATTCTTGATCTCCCACTTCAACCACCCGAAGGCTTTGATCTTTGGGGGAATTGAAGGAGGACAGGATCATCATCATCATCATCACGAATCAAGCGCATCAACTCCTCTCCATTCAGTTGGAGAATTCCCTTATCTAGTATTCTTGTCAATACCTAGATCTTGTTCGTTGTATTTGATAACTTTGTTCTTGTCGCAGCTTGTTGTCATTTCGGGAGCCTCCAAGTTGATTGCGGAGTTGTTGCCCCGCTAGTTGTGTAAAGGCGCCGGTACCCGCCTCGAAGGGTACCTATAGTGGAAAGGTGGATTAGGCCTTTGGTGGAGGGATCCATCAGAGAACAGGGTGAGGCCTATTGTGGCGTGGTGGTCTTAGTACCGCCCACCCCTCCAACACAGACGTACTTCCCTTAACAAGGAAGGAATTGCGGTCAAACAAATACTGTGTCTCCACGTGCTTCACTACGGTTTACCCGTTCCTCTTCCACTCGCTCTTTACTTGCTAGTAGATATGTTTGCATATAGGGAAATTCCACCTAATAGTTTATCTAGAGAATTTACCCTTTGTGTATTAAAATTTGGAGTAGCACCTATTCACCCCCCCTCTAGGTGCCCATACGGTCCATTTCAATTGGTATCAGAGCCCCGGCTCTTAATTCGGGCTTAACCGCCTAAGAGTAGTATGGGTACCAAGGATGATGGCAATGAGGTTGTGGATAAGGTCACAATGGATGATCTCAAGACGTTGGAAACAACCTTGTTGAAATCCTTTGAGGCCAAGATGGAGGAGATGAATCAAATGATTGCTCGCCTCACATCATCCATAGCCCCATCTCCATCCTCCTCTGAGGTAGCCACACCAACATCTAAGGAAAAGGGTAACACCGGATCCAAGGATGATGATGTGGAAGGTGAAAAACTTAATGGTTCCACCTCCAAGAAGGGAAGTGGTAAGGAGGAATATAGTGAGGTTTGCCACGTATATTCCCCCGACCCACCTATCCCTCATCCGCATATAAACAATAGGGGTGATCCACCCAAGCTCACTGCATCCTCTTTCAATCAATGGCAATTCTTAATGAAATCTCATGTTTGTAGCTCCTCTATTGAACTTTGGAGGATTATTGAAGAGGGTCTTCATATTGGAGATCAAACCAACCTAACAAGAAGAGAAGTTGTGGACAGCCAATTGAATGCCACTGCTCTCCACATGATACAGCTTGGTGTGGGTCCCAAGGACATGCCACACATTGAACATCTCAACACAGCTAAAGAAGCTTGGGATGCTCTTACGGATCTCTTTGTTGGGAATGAAAGCATGAGAAGGAACAAGTATGATGCCCTTAGTAATGAAGCTGAGGGATTCTACATGTTGGATGGTGAAAATCATGAAGACATGTATAGAAGACTCAAGGGCATCGCAACAACATTTAGAAAGCATGGGGCCATTCACATTGACGATGCATGGATAAAAAGGAAATATGTGAGTGCCTTAATGCCTTTCGAGCCAACGGACTTGAAGAGCCTCCAAGGTAGACATAACTACCATCAAATGACATCCAATGAGGTCATGCAAGAGATGGCGTCATTCAAAGTGGCAGCAAACAATGCTGAAGATGCTCGTGCTCGGGCCATTGGAATGCAAAAGGGTGTCAATGTTGCTCTCAAAGCCAATGTTGTTGAGCAAGAGGAGGATGAAAGAGCATTTGAGGGGGCCTCCATGGACTGCCCCGATGAAGTCAAACGTGCTCATGGTGAGTACATGGCGTTTTATGCAAGGAACTTTTGGAAGGACCCTGCCAAAGCCAAGTCGGAACTTGAGCGCAAGAACGGGTCAAATGGAAGAAGAGAAAGTGGCCCAAGATTGAGAACTTGCTACAACTGTGGAGATAGAATGCACTTTGTAGCTGAGTGTCCATATCAAAATAGAGAAGACAATGGTGGCAGGCTCATTCTTAAAGAGAAATCTAAATCACCTAAGAAGAAGCCATTTATTAAGAAGAATGGCCCCTTCAAGAAGCAACCTAAGATCGTCTTAGTAGCACAAGAAGAATACTCCTCTGCAATTGAAGATGAAGATGATGATGATAGTTCTCATGAGGTGGCTGCTATAGACAGCACATTAACTCCTTCATCTCTCTTCGACTCGCCAAACGAGAATGTCATCAACAACAACGCTACTTGCCTAATGGCAAGAGGATCCGAGGTATCAACTTCTAGCTCTTCATTTCCTAAGACTAACATAATTTTGGATATGGATGATCATGATAGTCTTAGAATGAAAGAAGAAGTTATTGCTTTGGATATTTTTCACTAACCTGCAAGGTGAGCACAAACTCCATTTTGATGCTCTTATGAGTCAACTTGCTCAAGCTGAAGATCTTCTTGAAGAAAAGAGCAGAATTGAAAGAGAAGATGCCTTGGAGATAGCTTCTTTGAAGAATGCCTTGGAAGAGGAAGAGAAAGCTCGAGTATCTTTGGAAGAGAGACTCGAATCCATTGAGGAGTCACAGGAAGAAGCTGTGGCTCAGCTCATCAAAGAACGTGACCATGCTCTTGCCAAGGTAAAGAAACTAAAGAAAGAAAAGATTGACTTTGGGGCTGTTCATGCTAGACTTTTGGAGAAGTTTGATAATCTTGAAAGTGCTCACAAGGCATTGAAGAGTGATCATTCTACTTTAAATGAGTCTCATGACCAGCTCCAAACTCAATTGAAACGGTATGATGTGCCAAGTACCTCCACTTCATCCTATGGAAAAGAAGACCTTGCAAGAGGTTCTCAACACAAAGGTAAAGAAGTTATTGATGAGATACTGAGCAAGAAAAGGACAAACAATAGTAAAGAAGTTCTTGGTTACATTCCCAAGACAAAGATCAAGAAAAACAAGAAGAAGAAGAGCAAGACTGCTCAACCAAAGACTAGCAACATTACCAATGACAAGACTAATTATGATGGTTTTGCAGGGGTCAACAATCCTAACTTCGAATTATATTGCGATTATTATGGTGATGTTTATGCTAGTTATGTAGGCCCTTATGATTGTTACATTCCTTGGTCTATTTGGGTTCCCAAGACCCTTGTCACTAACATGAGAGGACCCATTGAAAAATGGGTACCTAAAACCAAGAAGTAATTTTCTTGCAGGGCTATGCTTCCGGTGGTTCTAAATGGGTACTCGATAGCGGTTGCATGAGTCATATGACCGGAAGCAAGGAGATCATCACGGAGATGCGGCCAAACCTTGATCACATAACCGTCTCCTATGGTGACAAGTCAAAATCTGAAGTATTGGGTCTTGGCAAAGTTGTGGTGGCTCACGATGTCTCTGTCGTGGACGTCATGCTTGTTGAGACCCTCGGGTACAACTTACTTTCAGTTCGCGCCCTTGGTAAGATGGGCTTTGCAGTTTATATTGATGCTGATTTGGTGGTACTCTTGTGGAGCAAGTCTCTAAAAGTCGCTTTCGTGGGATATGTCTAAAATGACCTGTACGTGGTGGACTTTTCGTGGAAAATCACTATAGGCCCGATGTGTCTTTTCGGAAAGGCTGACGCGGGTTGGCTATGGCATCGCCGACTAGCCCACGTCAATATGAGAACGTTGCAAAGTCTCCACAAGGGTGGCCACATCCTTGGACTAAAAGAAAATGTCTCCTTTGCCAAAGATCGTGTTTGCAGGGCGTGTGTTGAAGGAAAAATGCATGACTCTCCTCATCGAAAGAAAATTATTATCTCGTCAAAAAGGATCTTCGAGCTCCTTCATGTGGACCTCTTCGGACCTCCATCTCATGCAATTCTTGGTGGGAAGAAGTATTGTCTAGTGATTGTTGATGATTACTCAAGATACACTTCGGTTTATTTCTTCAAGTTGAAGAATGAAACTCAACAAACTGTCATCGACTTCGCCAACGAGGTTCAATGTCAACACAACCTCCCCATTTTGGCTATAAGAAGTGATAACGGCTTTGAGTTCAAGAACTACACCTTAAATGAGTTCCTAAGTGAAGAGGGGATAAGACATCAATATTCCGCTGCGTACACCCTTCAACAAAATGGTGTAGCCGAGAGGAAGAATTGAACTCTAATGGATATGGCAAGATCAATGTTGGCCTAATTTAAATCTCCATATAACTTCTGTGCTGAAGCAATCTCTACTGCTTGTCACTCATCCAACCATCTATACCTCCGCAAGATCTTGGACAAGACTCTCTTTGAAATACTTACCGGTAACAAGCCAAACATCTCATACTTTCAGGTATTCGGGTGTAAGTGTTTCTTTCTTATCAAGGGAGTTCGTTTATCTAAGTTTGAATCTAAGGCTCTAGAAGGTATTTTTTTTGGTATGGTGCCGAATCCCACACTTATAGAGTCTACAATAAGCTCTCCGGAACTGTTGTAGAATCTTGTAGTGTGGTGTTCGAGGAAAATGACGCTTCCCGTGCGGAGCAAGTTGGTGTTTGTGATGCAGATGTTGAAATACCCCAAGATGCCATAAGAAGAATGGGCGTGGGATTTTTCCGCCCCATTGAGGAACCCCTTGTGGCGGATCGGGAAGGACAATGCTCTTCCCATGAAGATCCCTCATCTACACATGCCCAATATGTTCCCACCATGGGAGCAAATTCTGCACCATCTCCATCAACTGCTGAAGGTCAAGTTGTTCCAGAAAACTCTAGGCCGGATTATCCGGTGGACACCAGATTATCCGGCCACCCCACTCCAGCTGACCA
Source organism: Avena sativa (assembly GCA_916181665.1). NCBI lineage: Eukaryota > Viridiplantae > Streptophyta > Magnoliopsida > Poales > Poaceae > Avena > Avena sativa. Next base: position 64,546,679 of record OV702286.1, on the reverse strand, counting down.
TATTGCTTCTGGTGGTGAAGATATCAATGTAATCTCTAGGCCAGATTTTTCGGCTAGCCCCGGATTATCCGGCCCCTCGCCAGTTCAAGCAAGCCCTAGGCATCCTGATGAAGCTGATACAAGTACTCCCAGGCCGGATTATCCGGCCTATCCGTCGGCCGGATTATCCGGCCTCGACTCATCGGTTCAGCAGCCTCCTGTTACGGATACTGACTCACCTCAAGGGCACGCTTCACCACCACCTACTGCTGTTATCCCGGTTCCTAATCAAGGTCGAGTAAATGATTCTAATGAAGATTCAAGTGATGAAACTACTCCTCCAAGAGACAACCAACTTATTGAACTTTGTCGCAAGGCTCAAGCTGATCTGAACCTTGAGTTAAGGGGTCACACCCTCGACAAGGTTGTTAGTGATCTTCGACGAATGGTTTCTACAAGAAGAGAATTGGCCAGCTTTGGTGAGCATCAAGCTCATATCTCAATGGTGGAACCTAAGAAGGTCTTTGAAGCTCTTGAAGATCTAGACTGGGTTGTTGCTATGCATGAATAATTGAATAATTTCGAGCACAACAAAGTCTGGAAACTCGTGGAGGAACCCAAAGATTGCCGCAATGTTATCGGCACCAAGTGGATATTTAAAAACAAGCAAGCTGAGAATGGCATTGTTGTGAGGTACAAGGCAAGACTTGTGGCACAAGGTTACTCCAAAGTTGAGGGCATTGACTTCGGCGAGACCTATGCTCCAGTGGCTCGCCTTGAGTCCATCCGTATCCTTCTTGCTTATGCTGCCCATAACAATTATAAGTTGTAGCAAATGCACGTCAAGAGTGCCTTCCTTAATGGTCCTCTACATGAGTTGGTATATGTAAAGCAACCCCCGGGTTTTGAGGATCCTAACTTTCCGAACCATGTCTACAAACTCGATAAGGCACTCTATGGCCTTAAACAAGCCCCACGTGCGTGGTATGAGCACCTTAAAGAGCTTTTGTTAGATCGTGGCTTCGAAGTTGGGCAAATCGATCCCACTCTTTTTTACTAAGAAGGTTAAGGGGGAGCTCTTCGTATGCCAACTATATGTAGATGATATCATCTTTGGTTCTACAAATAAAGCTTTTAATGATGAATTTTCAAAGCTTATGACTGGCAGGTTTGAGATGTCTATGATGGGGGAATTACGGTTCTTTCTTGGATTCGAGATCAAGCAACTTAGAGAAGGAACTTTTATTAATCAAGCAAAGTACATCCAAGACATGCTCAAGAGATACAAGATGATGGATCTAAATGGTGTCGCCACTCCGATGCAAACAAAATGTCATCTTGAACTTAACCCACATGGTAAAGATGTGGACCAAAAGGTATACCGGTCCATGATCGGCTCTCTTCTTTACCTCTATGCATCTAGACCCGATATCGTGTTGAGTGTGGGAGTGTGTGCAAGGTATCAAGCAGCTCCTAAAGAAAGCCACTTAGTGGCGGTCAAGAGGATCTTTCGATATTTGGTTCATTCCCCTAAGTTTGGTCTCTGGTATCGCAAGGGCTCCAATTTCTCTTTATGTGGTTACACTGACTCAGATTGGGCTGGTGATAAGGATGATCGGAAATCCACTTCTGGAGCTTGTCAATTCTTGGGAAGATCTCTTGTGTGTTGGTCATCTAAAAAGTAGAATTGTATATCTCTGTCCACCGCCGAAGCTGAATATGTTGCTGCTGCCAGCGCTTGCACTCAATTATTGTGGATGAGGCAAACTTTAAAGGAATACGGTGTCAATTGTGACAAAGTGCCTCTTTTATGTGATAACGAAAGTGCAATCAAAACTGCGTACAATCCAGTTCAGCACACAAGGACGAAGCATATTGAGATTCGGAATCATTTTATTCAAGACCATGTTCCTCGAGGCGATATTGATCTATCCTTTATGAGCACGAAGAACCTACTTGTGGATATTTTTACAAAGCCACTTGATGAAGCAAGATTCTGCTACTTGAGGAATGAGCTAAATATCATTGATTCCAGGAGCTTGTCTTGATTACCCATGCACTCACTCATACATCTCAATCCTACTTTGGTCTAGGTGTGGGCATGGATATAGGGGGAGTGTGGTCCTAACTCTTTGGACTAACCCTCCCCCCATAATGCCAAAAGCAAGATAAATCATTTCTCTTAATATCATTTTGTGATATGTGAGCTTATTGATGAGTATTAGTCGTGAACCCAAGATATATCTTCGCGGTGTCACACCATACACTCCAACAAGGTGGCTACGGCCACCGCCCTCTCCCTTGAGGAGAATTGGATCTTTTTGGCTATTTTTGCTCTCTCATGTTCTTATGGGAATCGCACTCAATCTTGGCTTTTATTTGATTTGGATCTTGCAATTTTGAGTGTCTAGTACCATCTCAGTTTGGTTATCTTAATCCTAAGCCTTTCCCTACCCCTAAGCCATCTATTCTTGCACACAAGTCCTTGTACACCTTGGCGGGGTGTTGTTTGGGGATGCGCGGGCCTGATTCTATGTTTAACAGAATTCCAGATTTGAGGCCGGATAATCTGGCCCAAGTGTTGGCCGGATAATCCGGCCCTGGCGGATTTCGTCTTAAAGGGCAGGGATCGGGGGGAAGGGCTCATAACGAGCAGCACTTCTCCCCCAACCCTCTCCTCCTCCTCAGTCGCCGCCTGCCGTCCCCCACCCTGCCCGGAGCCTCTCCGGCCACCGGATTTTCTGGGCCTCCCTAGATCTTCTTCTCCGTGCCTCCGGGTACCTTCTCCTCCGCGTTCTTCCTCCAATGAGTGAGGGTAACTCCCTCTCTCCCCATCTTTGGCTAGAGTTACTTGTTGGGTGGAACGTTGTCTAGAAGGATGTGTTTTCGCATAGAAATCGTAGTCTTGCAGTTTCTAGGCCCGATCTACTTTTCTTGCATTCAATCTAGGTGGAATCGAAATTTTCTACCAGGGCCGGATTATCCGCCCCTGGCCAGGCCGGATAATCCGGCCTGATAGATTCAATTCTGGTTCAGTTTCACTATGGAGTATGCATTGAGTACATTTGTCCTACGAACTTTTTGAATACTATTTCCATGCTCTCTCCTGGACTTGTGTGTATGCTTATCCCCTGGCTATCGCCCTTATTCTCCTCACAGGTGGTTCTAGTGTTCCCAATACCTACAAGCGCCGCCCTCACGCTAAATACTTTCAGGACGAGGGACAGGGTAACTTAGTGGACGAAGTTGAGTTGAGGAGAAGAAAGAATGAAGAGAAGCGCATGGCTGAACAAGCAAAGAGGACTAGGAAGGGGTGTCCAAGAGGAAGGGCAAGGAGCCCAAGATCAACTACAGGACTTTAGATGCAGTCACCTATTCCTCCATCCGTCACCGTGACTTGTTTGCTAAGTTGCCTCGTGATGATGAGCTGGGGGATACTCATTTTTGGTGTGCGGAACAGAAAGGTATCTATGAAGATGTGTATGCCGGGCTGAACATTAGGCCTATGCACCCACTGGTACTTGCTGAGGCTTTGGAGAAGGCCCACCTTGTGGATGCGATGTTTGTGGCTGAGAGGATGGGGCTACACCATCTCATGTCTCTCTAGTGCTCTTTTGACTCTAAGGTGGTGAAGCAGTTCTTCTCCACTTTGGTTATTTGTGGGGATAAGCGTCGCACTATGAAGTGGATGACTCATGACAGGCCTATGACTGCTGATTTTCACGTGTTTGCTGAGGTTCTTGGATACTCTTTCCGCAGCAGGGATAGAGCCAGTGGCCACCGCATCATCACCCAGCTGAATCCCAACAAAGATGCAGCTGTCTCTCCTTGCACTATGGACAATGGCATTGTGGGCACTCTGGCTGGCCTTGCTCCCATCTATGTTGCATTAGTGGGTCTCTTCCGTGACTCCATCACTCCGAGTGGGGGCAACAATGACAGCATCTGTGGTCACCTTGTTCAGCTACTTCAATTTTCTCATGAGGTTGCCCCGTGCGAGGACGAGTCGGTGCAGTATAGGCTAGATGCCATGGACTTCATTTACCATGAATTGACTAATGCTATGTTCAACCGCCTGTCCATCCCCTATGCACCCTACATTATGATGCTCATCAGGCACCTGCTTCCTTCTGAGGAGTTCCACATTGATTCGGTGCATAAGGCCAAGAAGATCTACACCAAGGTTCGGAAGACCTCTCACCCCTCCTCTGCTCCTAAGGGCCTCATGAGGGATGCTCGCAGGCCCCCAGTGCCTCCTGTTGCCCGTGAGATCAAGCAGCTGAACTGGTTCTAGTGTAACATCCTTTGCATGGGAGTGGACACGCGCAAGGGTCAGTACGAGGCATACAAGCAACACCATGAGTTGGCTCACTCCCAGTAGCTCATTCTCCACCATGTGTCCGGTGCTTCGGGTGACCCTCTGGCTCCTACACCTCCCACACCGTATGCTCGGTGGAACTCTTCCTTCGGGCTGAACTATGGAGAGCTGGAGCATCACTTGTTCCCCTCTGTGGCTGCTGCTGATGATGAAGATGAGGATGGTGACACCAAGGAGCTTGAAGATGAAGATGAGGATGAGAATGAAGACAAGGACGAGGACGAGGACGAGGACTACGAGTGATCCCGTGGGGAGCTAGCATCGCTCTTCTTCCTTTTTGGCGTCTCGATGCCAAAGGGGGAGAAGTAGTTCTATTGGGATATTCGTGGATTTGCATGGGTCGGGCATAAGCACTTGCATTTTTCTATTCTTCGTTTTCTTGCTTATGCCCATTTAGCGTTGAACTTTAAATTTGTGGTTTGTGGTTGTTTGAGACTCTATGTGGTTGTCTGGATTATGCCTATGGATTTCATCTCATGGATTATGCCTATGGATCCATCTATTCATATCCTATTATGCTGGAAGTCGTTATCAAGGGAGGCGCTTATATTAGTTATCTCGGTAATAATTGAGGCGTATGTCAAGGATGCCTTCCCTCTACCTCGGTGGTATGTTTATGTTGCTCATATATCTATGGAATAGATTCACCTATTTGTGTGCATTTGTATTCCAATGCAAAATTCTATTATGCACACATTGAGGGGGAGTCTCTTCCATGGTTAGTACTGTTTGTCTTGTGCCTTTATTCCTGCAAATCCTGGTATTGTCATCTAACACCAAAAAGGGGGAGATTGAAAGAACATTTCATGTTTTCCTGTGTTTTGCGTGTTAGATAACAATACTGTGGAGATTATTCATGTGACCTAAGTGTGCATGAAGCTTTAAGGGGGGCCGGATTATCCGCCCCACCAAGGGCCGGATAATCCGGCCTACCTCATTGCTCAAAGGGAGCCAAGGCGCGTAGCTCGGTATCCGGTCGGATTTTCTCCTGGAAAATCCGAACTAGGGCGGTTTTTCCTCCCCAGGCCGGATAATCCGGCAGTCGCATGAGCCAGATAATCCGGCCCCCAGTTTCTGAGCAAAGGGAGCCAAGGCGCGTCGCTCAGTATCCGGTCGGATTTTCTCCCAGAAAATCCGAACTAGGGCAGTTTTTCCTCCCCAGGCCAGATAATCCGGCCTTCACATACGACCGGATAATCCGGCCCCCAGAATTTGATCAAGGGCAAGCTCGGCGTGACGCTCTAATTGGGGGCGGATTATCTGCCGAATATTCTGAGTCTGGGGTGGAGTTTTCCCCAGGCCGGATAATCCGGCCCTCACTTGGACCGGATAATCCGGCCCCCAAAGTGTCCAACGGCTGGTTTCTGAAGGGGGTATAAATACCCCTTCTTCCCCAACGTTCAGAACTCCTTGATTCATTCGAAATTGACCAGACATTGTGCAAGAGCTCCCATTCTCGATCTCCCACTTGAACCACCCGAAGGCTTTGATCTTTGGGGGAATTGAAGGAGGAGAGGATCATCATCATCATCACGAATCAAGCGCATCAACTCCTCTCCGTTCACTTAGAGAAATCCCTGATCTAGTATTCTTGTCAATACCTAGATCTTGTTCGTTGTATTTGATAACTTTGTTCTTGTGGCAGCTTGTTGTCATTTCGGGAGCCTCCAAGTTGATTGTGGAGTTGTTGCCCCGCTAGTTGTGTAAAGGCGCCGGTATCCACCTCGAAGGGTACCTATAGTGGAAAGGTGGATCAGGCCTTTGGTGGCGGGATCCATCGGAGAACAGGGTGAGGCCTATTGTGGCATGGTGATCTTAGTACCGCCCACCCCTCCAACGCAGACGTACTTCCCTTAACAAGGAAGGTACTGTGGTCAAACAAATCCTGTGTCTCTGCGTGCTTCACTACGGTTTACCCATTCCTCTTCCACTCGCTCTTTACTTGCTAGTAGATAGGTTTGCATATAGGGAAATTCCACCTAATAGTTTATCTAGAGAATTTACCCTTTGTGCTAAGTCTAAAATTGAAAAAGTATTAAAATTTGGAGTAGCACCTATTCACCCCCCTCTAGGTGCCCATACGATCCATTTCAGATCCAACGTCAATATTCAAAGTTATTCGTACACTATATAGTGGTAAGATAAGATAAGATAAGAAATATGTGGACTTGGATGTAATTTTCTTTTTTAGGTCCCTGGTGTAACATGCAGTTCCACAACCATGTTAAGTTGTGAACTGAAGTATCTGGATCCTTCTAGGCCCACCCTACTTGAAAAACTTCCACCACCTCACATTTCTTACCACTATATAGTGTACGAATAACTTTGGATATTGTCCATTGGACCGAGAATTATAAAGAAACCACATGGTCCATGATGGCCCAAGATATCTCGAGCTCGTTGGGGAACCCCAAGAGGAAGATATGATGAGCACAGCAGCAAGGTTTCCCTCAGTTATGAAACCAAGGTTTAATCAAACCAGTAGGAGCAAGGAAACACCCCAAAGGTGTTGCTAGCTGAAGTTTGGTAGGGCGCACTACCGGTGCCAGCAACAACATGAAGACCTGCACAACACAACCACAGAACTCTGTCCCCAACATATAGTGAGGTTGTCAATCTCACCGGTTTTGCTGAAAACAAAGGATTAAACGTATTGTGTGGAAGAAAGTAATAGTTTGCAGAAAGTAAACAGAAAGCAGTAAATAGTTGTATATTGATGGTAAAAGAAAGGACCGGGGTCCATAGTTCACTAGTGGTGGCTCTCCTTAAATAGATGACATGTTGGGTGAACAAATTACAGCGGGGCAATTGACAAACATCGAGAAAGCAATCATGCATATACTACTCATCTTGACTCCTTTGAGATTTGATTGGGCATTACAACATTATACATAGACCGTAATCCAACTACATCTATGACTAATAATCCACCTTCAGGTTATCATCCGAACCCCGTCCAGTATTAAGTTGCAAGCAACAGATAATTGCATGACGCATTGTGTGTAAAGTAAACAATACGATTGTTCTATGAACAAAGGATTGTTGTTTTCTCCCTAATAGCAACAACACATCTAGTACCTTAGAGATTTTTGTCACTTCCCCAGATTACTAGAGGCATGAACCCACTATCGAGCATAAATACTAACTCTTGGAGTTGCTAGCATCTACTTGGCCAATATAGCTACTAACAACGAAAAGCATGCAAGATCACAAATAACAAAGACATGACAGAATCAATAATCAATCTGAAATAGCATCTCAATATCCATCGGATCCCCGCAAACACAACATGTAAGATTACAAATAGATGATCTTGATCATGAACGGAGCTCATAATATCTAAACATGAAAGCACAAAGGAGGAGAACCAGCCATCTAGCTACTACATGGACCCATAGTCCAAGGATGAACTACTCACACATCACACCGGAGGCTTGCATGGTGATGAAGAAGGCCTCTAGGGTGAATTCCCCTCTCTAGCAGGGTGTCGAGAAGACCTTCAGATCCCTCCCGATCTAGGGATGGAGATGACAGCGACTACAGACTCTTTCGTGGAATTTTTGATCGGGTACTTAGGGTTTCTGTATCAGAGGCATCTTATAGGCGAAAGGGTAGGCCGAGGGGATGCCGGAGGCGGCCAGACTACCCCTGGCGAGGGCCAGGCTGGGCCGCGCGGCCAGGTGGTGTGGCGGCCCCTGGCCCCTATCCGTCTCGTATTCTGGCTCCTTATGTCCCACGGTGAAAAACTGACTTTGGCTTTTCTCCCGTTCAATTCCGAGAATATACATTTTCTGACTTTCCTGGAACCAAAAACAGCAGAAAAAAGGCAACTGGCACTGTGGCTCTTGTTAATAGGTTAGTCCAAGAAAGTGTATAGAAAGTACTCCAAAGTTGGAACAAAACATAAGAAAGTAGATAAAAACCAATCATGGAACATCAAAAATTATGGATACGTTAGCGACGTATCAACATCCCCAATCTTAACTCCTGCTCGTCCTCGAGTAGGTAAGTGATAAAAAGAAAGAATAATTTTTGAGGTGACATGCACCATCATAAACTTGATCAAAGTATTTGTAAAACATTGATAGCTGGGATCATAATACTTCAACATAGCATGAAAGACAAAGTTCTAACAATAAGACATAGCAACTATGTTGCAACATGAAAAGACACAAACACAAGATTCATGAATAACAATGCTTTGCAAGATGTTTGTTTGTTTCACATAAAGAAAACATAGCATAGTGGCATTAAGCTTGTCCCTCATAGAGTAGCAAACATAAATGCATAGGACACCTTCAAAGTTCATAAGAGTGACTAGATACAAATAGTTTAAAACAAGAAATATCAAAGCTATGCATCAATCAACAAGTCTTGGGACAATGCACATAGAACTAAGAATGGCCACTATGCTCTCAAAGTAGGTGCATAAAGATAGAAGGTGGAGAGTCAACATAAAAAGTAAAATAAAGGCCTTCATAGAAGGAAGTAGGGATTCAAGTTTCATAAAGAGCTTCCAAAAATTATGGTACTTATTAGCTTTTAGCTCTCATTGCCCCTATCATAAGAATCTTGAAGTGAATAAGGTTAAAATGAACAAACTATGGTGTATATGCTTGACGAAGTATAAGTTGGAAATATCATGTCCCTTGAATACGAGGGCCGCTCCTCATGCTACTCAAGTTTAGTTACCAGTAAGTTCTTGTCATAGTAAGTACATGTGTATCATAGAGAACCGCCAATGGGGTACCCCTTGCCCGATGATACGGAAGAATCCCCATATCAAAATGACAAGGCAAGCAGACAACGAGCATCTCATCAATCTTCTTATTTACCATGGGAAAATGGTGCTTTTTTCTCTCTTTCCTATTTTCTCATATCTCTTTTTTTTCTTTTTCTCTTTTTTCTCAATATTAGACTCTTTTTTTATGAGAAGAATGCTTCATAGACAGCTCATTATGGTTACGCTGCAGGTTTCCACCATGACAGCATGGATTAGACCAGCAGCCTAGGCATTTCTCTAACACACATACATAACTCCATGGACTTATAAGGTCCCCTTTCATTTCACACCAACGACATCCATAGACAAAAGAGCATGATATTAACTAGGTACAAAGTACAAGTGCAATGTTGAAAGCGTTCCCCATGACAACATGGTTCTGCTAATCCCCAACATATAAGTGCAAGCATATACAACATAGACAACACAATGGTTCAAGTTTATTAAGGGAAAGAAATGTAAAGTGTGCCATCAAGTTCGTGAGAGCTTTAATCACTAGTTTTCTCATAACAAGTTTAATTCGGAAGGTAGATAAAACATGAATATACTTGGAATAGCAAATGCTAATAGGTAGGTATGGTGGACTCTTTGGAATAACTTGGTTTTAGGAGTTGGATGCATGAGTGGAACTCACACTTGGTTATGGAGGCTAGCAAAAGATTGGGAGCGACCAATTAAGAGAGCAACAATGGCCATAATCATGCAGAGCGACAAAACATCATTAATCAAAGCATAAAGTGATACTACATGTTGAAAACTAAAGGATCATAAAGGCTATGTTGACTTGGGATAGTCATAACATGGTGTGAGCATGCGCCAAGTCAACCCAAATAAAGCATCAAAGGAGAATACCACAATACTATGCTTTAATATGCTAAAACAACGCATGATTCTTCCAAGGCACATTAAGCAATCTCAATTGTTTATAACAAGTCATGCTACAACAAAGAATACTAAGCATAAATCCAAAACAATATCAATCATGGCATGACAAAGCATAGGCCACAGTCAAAAAACAAGCTCTCTTTACCACTTAAGCATGAACTTTCCTACTCTTTTCCAATCCAAACCAAACTATTTGAAAACCAATTTATGAAAGAGGGGGTCCAACCAATTTATTCAGCAAACTAAGAAAACCAAGCAAACGAAAAACCAAAACTAAAATGAAAAAGAAGACGATCCAAGAACAACACAACTGTGCATGAAACAATAAAAATGAAGTGTTTGGAAGAAACCTGGAATTTTTATTGATGAAGAAGGGGATGCCTTGGGCATCCCCAAGCTTTGAAACTTGTACTTCTTGGATATTTCTTGGGTTGACACGTGTGGCATCCCCAAGCTTGAGCTTTAGTCGATCCTTCATCTCATTACATCATTCCTTCCATACACCTGAAATATTTCTTCATACAAAACTTCACACAATCTTTATTAGCAACATTAGTGTACTCAAGATAAATAAGTCTTAAGGTTCAGTTTCAACACCAATAAAACTTCCATTAAAACACAAGCTACTGTAGCACTTCCCTCAAAAAGCTCAATTCCCCAAAAGACCTCAAAAAGGAACCAACAAGAAGCAAATGCAAATAATGGCAGAAACCTGTCAAAACAGACCACCAGGTAAAGACGAATTTTGTCGAAGACATTATATTTCTCGAATTGAAAAGTGTTGAACTAACGAAAGTTAGATAACAACCTGGGGCAGAAGCAAAAAAATTCACGCCTCAAAAGGACGTACAAAAATTTTACACGAATTTTTACGGTGAAGCCCAGAAATCTGTTTTAGGACAGCAACTTTCCCAATCATTATTTCTCTCTCATTAGAGGTTATTCTTGGCACAAAAAGCAAATAAAAAGGATAAGGAGAGGTTATTACTGAAGAAATAATTTCCAAGACTCATCTAAAACTTTTGGTTTATCTCCCAATAAGTACTTTTCTTTAACGCCTTTAAGTTAGGCATAAGAAGCAAGAAAAAGGATCAAGTGTTCTCAAATGAAGAAGCATTAAGAGCAAATTTTGTTTTCATAGGAGAGGCAAAATAAATCTTTTCTCTCTTCTTAGGGAAGTGTTCTATACCTTTCTTGAGTGGGATTTGATATTTAATGGTGCCTTCGTTCATATCAATAATGACACCAACAGTTCTAAGAAAAGGTCTAACCAAAGTAATAGGACAAGAAGCATTGTATTCAACATCCAAAACATAGAAATCAACAGGGACATAGGCATTATTAACCATAATAAGAACATCATTAATACTCCCCATGAGTTTCTTTTTAGCATTATGATCAAGTGGGACATTCAAATAACAATCTTCCAATGGTGGAAAATCAAGCATATCATAAATCCTTCTAGGCATAATAGAAACACTACTATCAAGATCACATAAAGCTTTGAAATCAAAATCATTCACTTTCATATTAATGATGGGTTCCCAACCATCTTCTTGTTTTATAGGAATAGAAGCTTTATGTTTCATCTTTTCTTCTTTAATCTTTATGAGAGCATCAGTAATGTGTTTTGTAAAGGCCATATTCATAGCACTAGCATTAGGACTTTTAGCAAGCTTTTGTAGGAACTTAATAACTTCAGAGATGTTGCAACCATCAAGATCAAAATCATAATTATCATCTAAAGTAGTAAAGCTATTACTAGCCTCAACACTAGTGGTAGTGATAGTAGAAACACTAATGTTTCTAGCAATTTCATCTTCTCTTTCCCACTTAGCATGCAATTCAGCTAATAGTCTAACATTTTCATCAATTCTAACTTGTATGGTATTAGTAGAAGCAAAGGGATTATCAATAGTTTCAGGTTTAGTAGCCATTTTATTCAATGAAGATTGAGCTTCAGCCAATGATGCTATATTTCTTTCAGCATTAGAGAGTTTCTCCTCAATAGTTTTAATGAAAGCAGTTTGTTTACTAATAAAGTCTTTAAGCATAACTTCAAGTTCAGAGGGTGAACTCTTATTATTGTTGTAGGAGTTTCCATAAGCATTACCATTATTGGGAGGATATGGCCTATAATTATTATTACCAAAATTATTCCTGTAGGCATTGTTGCTAAAATTGTTATTTCTTATAAAGTTCACATCAACTTGCTCTTCTTGAGCAACCAAAGAGGCTAAGGGAACATTATTTGGATCAATATGAGCTTTCCCATTAACAGGCATAGACATAATAACATCAATTTTATCACTCAAGGAGGAGGTTTCTTCAACAGAATTTACATTCTTACCTTGTGGAGCTCTTTCAGTAGGCCATTCAGAATAGTTAACCATCATATTATCTAAAAGCTTTGTTGCAGCACCCAAAGTAATGGTCATAAAGGTACCTCCAGCAGCAAAATCCAATAGATTTCTTGAAGAATAGTTCAATCCTGCATAAAAGGTTTGGATAATCATCCAAGCAGTTAGTCCATGAGTGGGACAATTCTTTACTAAAGATTTCATTCTTTCCCAAGCTTGAGCAACATGTTCATTATCAGATTGTTTAAATTTCATTATTTCACTTCTCATACATATAATCTTAGAAGGAGGATAGTATTTTCCAATAAAAGCATCTTTGCATTTAGTCCAAGAATCAATACTATTCCTAGTTAAGGAATTCAACCATTCTCTAGCTTTTCCTCTCAAAGAGAAAGGAAACAATTTAAGCTTAATGATATCTCCATTTATATCCCTATGCCTTTGCATCCCACAAAGTTCAACAAAGTTATTTAGTTGAGCAGCAGCATCTTCATTACCAATACCAGAAAATTGTTCTCTCATAACAAGATTGAGTAAAGCAGGTTTTATTTCAAAGAAAGTAGCTTCAGGAACAGGTGGAGCAATATGTGTGCTCATGAAATCATTGTTGTTGGTGCTAGTGAAGTCACACAACTTAGTATTTTCCAGAGTAGTCATTTTTTTGTATTTTTAATAAATAAAGCAAACTTGTAAAACTAATTTTTTTGTATTTATGATAAAGAAACAAGCAAACAAAGCAAAAGTAAATTAAGCAAAACAAAAATAACAAAGTAAAGAGATTGGTTATGAAGGACTCCCCTTGTGAAGATGTCCTTGATTCCCCAACAACGGCACCAGAAAAATCTTTGATGGCCCAAGATATCTCAAGCTCGTTGGGGAACACCAAGAGGAAGGTATGATGAGCACAACAGCAAGTTTTCCCTCAGTTATGAAACTAAGGTTTAATCGAACCAGTAGGAGCAAGGAAACACCCCAAAGGTGTTGCTAGCTGAACTTTGGCTGGGTGCACTACCGATGCCAGCAGCAACATGGAGACCTGCACAACACAACCACAAAACTCTGTCCCCAACTTACAGTGAGGTTGTCAATATCACCGGTTTTGCTGAAAACAAAGGATTAAACGTATTGTGTGGAAGAAAGTAATAGTTTGCAGGAAGTAAACAGAAAGTAGTAAACAATTGTAGATTGATGGTAAAAGAAAGGACCGGGGTCCATAGTTCACTAGTGGTGGCTCTCCTTAAGATAGATGACATGTTGGGTGAACAAATTACAGCGGGGCAATTGACAAACAACGAGAAAGCAATCATGCATATACTACTCATCTTGGCTCCTTTGAGATTTGATTGGGCATTACAACATTATACATAGACCGTAATCCAACTGCATCTAGGACTAATAATCCACCTTCAACTTATCATCTGAACCCCCTCCAGTATTAAGTTGCAGGCAACAGATAATTGCATTACGCATTGCGTGTAAAGTAAACAATACGATTGTTCTATGAACAAAGGATTGTTGTTTTCTCCCTAGTAGCAACAACACATCTAGTACCTTAGAGATTTGTGTCACTTCCCCGGATTACTAGAGGCATGAACCCACTATCGAGCATAAATACTATCTCTTGGAGTTGCTAGCATCTACTTGGCCAAGATAGCTACTAACAACGGAAAGCATGTAAGATCATAAATAACAAAGACATGATAGAATCAATAATCAATCTGAAGTAGCATCTCAATATCCATCGGATCCTCGCAAACACAACATGTAAGATTACTAATAGATGATCTTGATCATGAACGGAGCTCACAAGATCTAAACATGAAAGCACAAAGGAGGAGAACCAGCCATCTAGCCACTACATGGACCCGTAGTCCAAGGATGAACTACTCACGCATCACACCGGAGGCTTGCATGGTGATGAAGAAGGCCTCCAGGGTGAATTCCCCTCTCCGGCAGGGTGCCGGGAAGAGCTTCAGATCCCTCCCGATCTAGGGATGGAAATGACGGCAGATACAGACTCTTTTGTGGAATTTTTGATTGGGTACTTAGGGTTTCTGTATCAGAGGCATCTTATAGGCGAAAGGGGAGGCCGAGGGGGTGCCGGAGGTGTCTAGACCACCCCCTGGCACAGGCCAGGCTGGGCCGTGCGGCCAGGTGGTGTGGAGGCCCCCTGGCCCCTCTCCATCTCGTATTCTAGCTCCTTGTGTCCCTCAGTGAAAAACTGACTTTGGATTTTGTCCCGTCCAATTCCGAGAATATTCATTTTCTAACTTTCCTAGAACCAAAAATAGAAGAAAACAGGCAACTGATATTGTGGCTCTTGTTAATAGGTTAGTCCAAGAAAGTGTATAGAAAGTACTCCAAAGTTGGAACAAAACATAAGAAAGTAGATAAAACCAAGCATGGAACATCAAAAATTATGGATACGTTACCAACGTATCAGTCCACTGTCCACTCTATGTGACAATTGGGATGGTGGCATTTCCTTTTAACTTTGTTCGAGCATCTTTAGCAGATACCGCATATCATTGCGTACCGCAAAATTAGCGCCCGTTTACGGTACGAGGCGGGAAAAATTGGTCATTCGAGATACCTAAACCATACCGCATCCAAAGGAAAATTACGATTTCCCGCAAACCGACGCTTCCGTGCCGCATATATACCGCACCGAGGGTTTGTATCACATCATGGCGCGTCTATTGGTGGGAGGGAACTTTCCCCATCCCCGCTTCCCGCTCACAGCCTCCATCGTCGTCCGCCGTTTCCACCCCCCAATACCCCTCTCCTCCGTTCCATCACTCTTTGTCACCGTCGCCACAGCCATGGCTAGACCCAATCTGAGTTACTACGAGTCGTGGATGTTCACCCACCACGATATCCTCGCACCTCCTCGCGTGACGCTTCCGGCAGGCTTCGAGCTCAGCCACTTCGGGGTGCCGGTGGCGCCCGTTTGGTGTGGCACCGAGCTGTATCGCCGGATCAAAGATCGCCGCCTCGAACTACCGGATTGGAAGCGAGCAATGCCCCGATACACGGCTGCGAGCTCCTATTGGCATAGGCTATTCAAGCTGGAATGCAGGGCGGCGCTTGCCATCTGCCTCGAACACCAGCGCGAGGTCCACCCCAACGACCGTAACACCGAAGCTAGGGCGCAATTCTGGGTGGTACCTGGGCGCACAATCAGCACCGCCATCAACGATGCGCTTCCTTACTCAATATATAGAGCTCGTTGGGGAACCCCAAGAGGAAGGTATGATGAGCACAGCAATAAGTTTTCCCTCAGTTATGAAACCAAGGTTATCGAACCAGTAGGAGCAAGGAAACACCTCCAAGGTTTTGTTTCCAACATGGAATCCCGCACAACACAAACATAGAACTTTGCCCCCAACTTACAGTGAGGTTGTCAATCTCACCAGTTTTGCTAAAAAAACAAAGGATTAAACGTATTGTGTGGAAGATAGTAATTGCTTGCAGAAAGCAAACACAAAATAGTAAATAGATTGTATATTGATGGTAAAAGAATGGACCGGGGTCCATAATTCACTAGTGGTGATTCTCCTAGAGATAGATGACATGTTGGGTGAACAAATTACAATGAGGCAATTGACAAACATCGAGAAAGCATAGATGCATATACTAATCATCTTGACTTCTATGAGATTTGATTGGGCATTACAACATTATACATAGACCGTAATCCAACTATATCTATGACTAATAATCCACATTCAGGTTATCATCCAAACCCCCTCCAGTATTAAGTTGCAAGCAATAGATAATTGCATTAAGAAAAGTGTGTAAAGTAAACAATACGATTGTTCTATGAACAAAGGATTGTTGTTTTGTCCCTAGTAGCAATAGCACATCTAGTACCTTAGAGATTTCTGGCACTTCCCCAGATTCCTAGAGGCATGAACCCACTATCGAGCACAAATACTCCCTCTTGGAGTTGCTAGCATCTACTCGTCCAAGATAGCTACTAACAATGGAGAGCATGCAAGATCACAAATAACAAAGACATGATAGAATCAATAATCAATCTGAAATAGCATCTCAATATCAATCGGATCCCCGCAAACACAACATGTAAGATTACAAATAGATGATCTTAATCATGAATGAAGCTCCCAAGATCTAAACATGGTAGCACAAAGGAGAAGAACCAACCATCTAGCTACTACATGGACCCATAGTCCAGGGATGAACTACTCACGCATCACACCGAAGGCAGGCATGGCGATGAAGAAGGCCTCCAGGGTGATATCTCCCCTCCGGCAGGCTGCCGGGAAGAGCTTCAGATCCCTCCGGATCTAGGGATGGAGATGACGGTGGCTACAGACTCTTTTGTGGAATTTTGATCGGGTACTTAGGGTTTCTGTATCGGAGGTTTCTTATAGGCGAAGGGGCGAGGTCGGTGGAGTACCAGGGGGCTAACACCACCCCCTGGTGCAGCCTGGCATGGCCCGCGCCACCAGGTGGTGTGGTCGGCCCCTGGCCCCTCTCCGTCTCGTCTTCTGGCTCCATGACTCTTCCGGTAAAATATTGACTTCGGCTTTTGTCCCGTCCTATTCTGAGAATATT
This sequence comes from Avena sativa, assembly GCA_916181665.1. Lineage (NCBI taxonomy): Eukaryota > Viridiplantae > Streptophyta > Magnoliopsida > Poales > Poaceae > Avena > Avena sativa. The sequence goes on along the minus strand of OV702286.1, from coordinate 64,529,713 downwards.
CATTTTCTGGGTTTTCTGGAACCAAAAATAGCAGAAAACAGGCAACTGGCACTGTGGCATCTTGTTAATAGGTTAGTCCCAGAAAGTGTATAAAAATACTCCAAAGTGTGGACAAAACATAAGAAAGTAGATATAAAACAAGCATGGAACATCAAAAAAATATGGATAAGTTTGCAACGTATCAGCCCTCCGGGATGATTTCATGAGGGAGGCGAACCGTGCTAGAATCATCGAGATTTCTAATAGCGGCAGCAACAGGAGGAGGCAGAGGACGGTGACGCGGAGGACAACGGAAGCGAGATAGTCGATTAGGGTTCCCATTTAATCATTCGCTATGTCGCTTTGTTCGCATTTAATCATTTTCTATGTCGATTGAAAAACTTGAATCCATGGTGTTTACTAGTTCATACCCCAATAAATTCAGTGCTTTGTGGCACAATTACTTTGTGGTATAGGTGACGGGGCAGAACAGATGCTGCAAATCTAAACCGTAAAATGGAATATTCTGTTTTGCGGTACAATGTCATAGCAAAGCTGCGATGGGTTCCTGACACGAGGTACAGAATACAGGGAGTAGTAAAATGCAATGAGATGGGGGGAGTAATTTCTAGATCCCTAGTTATTGCAGCCCCTAATTTCTGGCATCTACCTTTTCTCTTTGCATGCGGTAGAGCGCGAAGGAAAAAAATAAACCAATGGGGAGAGAATTACGGTGCAGTTAAGAGGCAAGCTCTGATAACGTTCCCAAGATTTTCTCGCTGATTTTCAAGGACACGTCTTGGTACCAACAAAACAGTAGTATTAGCTAGTACTCCCTCTTTTCCAAAATGTAAAATGTTTTAGCTTTGTGAAAAGAGTGCATCTAGACCTCTTTTGGTGTGTAGGTTCACTTCAAATCTAAATGAACATATACACTAAAAGAGGTCTAGATACACTCTTTTCATAAAACTAAAACATCTTATATTTTGAAATGGAGGGAGTACATGTTTTTTTGAACATGCAGTACTAGTACTCCATGTTAAGGCTAGTCATAGTGGGTGTAACTTGGGTAGTAACCTAGTCCTACTTGTATTGCAAACTAAGCATTTAGATGATATGTCATGATGAGAGCGACGCTTGTGGTAACTAGCTATGTTACCATAACATCACACATTTCAAGACAAAATGAGTCTACATTACAATAAATGAGACTGTGCATGATACCACACCTATGTTATTTTCCACTATGGAGGTAGTAACTTAGACTAGTAAGATATGCATGTTACTACTACTCTAAGTTACTTCACACTATGACAAGCCTAAGTGGGGATTTGGCTATGCGAGAGGCCGCACAATTACCAAGATAAGCATGCAGTCTTGGTTAGGTAGGCACTCAATACTTGAAGGTCAACTATACCGGTGGTAGTAGCTTTCTACCGTTGATTGCTTGTACGAGTACTAATACTAGTACTCTATAGTATCTATGTACTACACTTCCAAAAGCAAGAGTACAAAAGTACCTAGATTGAGCAGCGGTGGAGTCTTCCGCAGAGCGATATCCAGAGAGAGAAGGAAATATGGAGGTTGTGTAGGCGAGCTCTATCCGTCTGATAGAGAAAGCAGGGACGCCCACCCCCAGGTTGACTCTTTGTAGTGTCTCCGTGTCGTGTTGGCACGCGCCATGGCACGCACCCATTCTGACGCCATCTTCGCAACCGGCTCAAGAAGGCGGTGGACTCTTTCCTCACCAGCTTCGGCGTCATCACAGGCATGGTGGACGACCTCACTGTCTGCCTTCAGTCCATGCGCCATGACGCATACCCAATAGGTACATTTGCCACAATGCATGCTACTGGAAGCGATATTGTTTTCTTCTATGGACTTCATTCATCTAGCCTATCTATAACTGACTTTTAGCCCCAAATTTTGGGCTAGGTGTTCCACCCTAGGTTGTTGCCACGCTCACCACTTCCCTGGCTGGTCTCTCTAGAGACGATCTATTCCACACACTGATGGCCTTGCAGCTTTCCGAGGCTTTGCCCACTGCACCGATAGATGTCTACATGGTGATAGTTGTTATCGCGCAACGTCTTGCCCAGCACAATAGGCTGGACCTCTTCATCAGCCTCCTTAAGCAGTGTGTATTCCATGGCATGAACAACGCCCGCACGGCCGCCATCCTCCATCGCAGGGATATCCTTGACAGCTTTGCAAAAATACCATTGCTCCTCATGGCGCGGGCAACTGAGGTTGAAGACGAAGGGCATCTCAAGGTTTTCGATGTAATTTTATTTTTTGTTGAGGTGCTTTGTACTGTTCGATGTTTCTTTTAATGTCAGGATCCTTTTCACAAAAAAGGAGAAGGAAAGAAGTATGATGATTATCCATGGTTACTGTCACTGTGTCATTTATATGGACAGATCACATGTGGGTTTAACAAACACTATGTTTTTATTAACCAACGGTCTTCATAGAGAAAAAGGCATACATTAAGTCTACTAATATTAACTATATACACATATTGAGAATATAGCCTACGGTGCTATGGATTTTTTTTGGGGAGGGGTGTGACATGATGGTTCTAAGCATGGTGGAATTCGCTTTGGCTACTGTTCAGTAACAACACATGGAGCAGGACATTGTGAAATTTGTGATGTCCTCTTTCTATATACACGAAGGCAGCTGACCAACACGGTAGAGACTCTTGTCAAGAAAAAAAGGAAAAAACAGGCCACACACACATAGCACGGCCGTACCAAGGCACACGTGTGCGGCGCCACGCAGTGGGACGAAGGAGAGATTAGCCGGTCGGTGCGCTCGGGGCGCTGCACAGGAGGGGAGTGAGAGGATGGATGGTGAGAGACAACGAAGGAGAGAGAAAACATAGTATTACTACTAGTAGTACTGTGCTACTAGTAGTAGGTACATGTACCTCATGTCAGAAACCCGTCAAACTAGCTTTACTCTAACATTGCTCCGCCTTCACCTCCTTTGCTGCTCTTGCGCTGGCTCCCGTTAATAATCTCTTCTTGCTCTTCATTTTTTCTTCCTTTTTTTCTTTGGCAGCTTTGGGGTTAATTTTTTGGTACCCCTGGTTTAGTAGAAGTACAAACTACTCAAGTTTTGCACAATAGTCCTTTTTCTGAAAATTGGATCTAGGGCATTTAGATCCAAAATATTTGTCCGAAAAATAATTCCGGTCACTAGGAACTTCTTTTTCTTTCTAACGAGGAATCTACCTTGAAGTACCAAGAAGGTGCGCGTTAAAATCCAATGGTGGGCATAAAAATTACATAGTGGTCCAAAGAGAAAACCAAAATACATCTGGGACCTATACTTTTACAACTCGGACCCTAAAGATACAACTCGGAAATTTGAACATGTTTTTCCTAATACTAGTTCGAAACTCTCACCCAGCATTATTGTATACCATGGCAAGACACACCCATCTACCAAATATGGGAACATTATCATGAACTTTGATATAGATATGGACATGACCTAATTGGTCGTTCGGCTCGAGAAACCCTCGAGTGTTCAGACCATATCTAATGTGACTATGAATTTTTTGAATGTTTCAAATCTCATGTTTACCCTTTTTTCAGGGATGGTACTGCTACCGAGAGGATGTCATGCGGACCTTTTTCTTTATTCATTTTTCTTTATATTCTTTTTTTTAAATCTGTGTAAGAGTTGCCAGGATGCAAATTCATATATATCAAGATATTGAGTCGTTCAGAAATCTCGGCGATTTACAAGATATTGACCCATAGTATACACCTTCAAAATAGTTTCATAGTATAACTTCAAGAGCAATCTTTGTGAGTCTCTGTGTGTATGTGTGTGTGTGCTTCTTCTTCTCAGGGTGTGACATATATCTTACCACAATCTCATCTTTCCATTATCTTACCACTTTATATATAGTGTACGAATAACTTTGAACGTTGATCGTTGGATCAAGACTCGCGAATCCCAACATTTCCAACCGTTGGATCTTCTTTTCCATTATAGGCCATCATGTTTGATTCAAAGGATTTACATGGAAATTTATAGGATTAAATACCATAAGAATTTTTTCTATAATGGTTGTTTGATTTGTATGATTATTGATTCCTATAGAAAATTTTCCTAGGGAATCCTTTGCACTAGATTGCATAGGAAATTTAACATCGATCCACGCCCAAAACTCTTTCTTAGAATCCGTTTTTTCCTTCGATGGAATCAAACAAACTTTCTTGCATATACATGGGTTCCTATAGGATTAAAGTGGGCATGACATTCTAATCCTAAGTTTTTCCTATTCCTATGCTTTTCCTATCCTACGAATCAAACAAGCCCCTAGCATCTAGAAGATTTTATTGATAGTATTCATCATAATGAATGTACACAAACTTCAAATCACACTTCTCCATCATATGATAATCTTCTCCCTCGTTTCTCTTGACCATGTTACCAAAAATTTCAAGTGTTAGGTAGCTAATAATATTTGACTTCTACATGATGATACAAAGTACAAGAACCAAATATACACCCATACTTCTTATCTTATCTTACCACTATATAATGTACGAATAACTTTGAATATTGACCGTTAGATCAAGACTCGTGAATCCCAACATTTCTAGCCGTTGGATATTATTTTCAATTCTAGCATCTAGAAGATTCTATTGATAGTCTCCATCACAATGAATGTTATGCACAAAACTCAAAACACACTTCTCTAACATTCTAGAATCTTCTCCCTCATTCTCTGGACCATGTTACCAAAATTTTCAAGTTTTAGATAGCTAATAATCGCTAACTTCTACATGATATATTGTACAAAGTACAAGAACCAAATATACACCCATACTTTATAGATGTTGATCAAATTTATATTTTTTTCTACTTTACCTTTATTATAATTTTATATAGTGATGATATGTGTCAGACGTCTATTATCTGAGTCTCACGTGCAGGGCACGTGCAATTTACTAGTTATATATTTTAATCAAATTTATAAATTTTTGTGCTTTAGCTATTATAATTAAGAGCTACATCCATAAAGTATCAGGTGTGTATTTGGTTCTTTGTAATTTTTATCATGTAGAAATCAACCTACTATTAGTTACCTAGTAAACGACATGCTCTAGAGAAATGACGAAGATGATTCTATAATTACCGAGAAGTGTGTTTTGAAGTTTGTGCATAACATTCAGTGCACTAAAGAACATCAATAGAATCTTATAGATGCTAGAATGGATTGAAGATCCAACTTAATTCTATTTAGCATTGTTGGGATTTGTCAGTCTTGATCCAACGGTCAAAGTTCAAAGTTATGTATACACTATATAGTGGTAAGATATGATTATATAATAGGTTAAGATCAAAAAGTTTTAAATTTGATGGACATCCATAAAGTATGGGTGTATATTTGGTTATTGTACTTTGTATCATGTTGAATTCAACGTAGAAGTCAATGTTTGTTAGCTATACCTAATACTTCAAATTTTGGTAACATGGTCTATAGAAATGTCTGAAAGATTCTAGAATGATAGAGAAGTGTTTTAATATAAGAAGTATGAGTGTATATTTGGTCCTTGTATTTTGTATGTCACATAGAAGTAAAAGATTATTAGCTACCTAACACATTAAATTTTTGATAACATGGTCTAGAGAAACATGGGAGAAGATTCTAGTATGATGGAGAAGTGTGTTTTGAGGTTTGTGCATAGCATTCATTATGCTGAAGACTATATATCAATAGAATCTTGTAGATGCTGGAATGGAAAAGAAGATCCAATGGCTAGAAATGCTGGATTCGTGAATCTTAATCCAACGGTCAACATTGAAAGTTATTCGTACACTATATAGTGGTAAGATAACATAAGATAAGATAACACCATGCAGAAGTCAACGATTATTAGCTACGAGGGAGAAGATTCTAGTATGATGGAGAAGTGTGTTTTGAGGTTTGTGCATAGCATTCATTATGCTGAAGACTATTAATTGAATCTTCTAGATGCTAGAATGGAAAAGAGGATCCAACGGCTAGAAATGTTGGGATTTGCGAGTCTTGATCCAATGGTCGATATTCAAAGTTATTCGTCACTATATAGGGGTAAGATGGTAAGATAAGATAAGATAAAATATAGCAATCGTAATGTTTTTTTGTGTGTGTGCTAACGGGTGAAGCGAGTATATCATATATACAACACAATAGCACATACTCCCTCCGTTCGGAAATATAAGACATTCTAGCTTTGTGAAACGAATGTATCTAGACACCTTTTAGTGTATAGGTTCACTCCGAACCTAAACGAACCTGTACACTAAAAGATGTCTAGATATATTCGAGTCACAAAGCTAAAATGTCTTATATTTCCGAATAGAGGGAGTATATATGTACCCCCTCTAGATATATACACATGTAACTAGCACTAAAACTTGACTAGATACAACCGTATCTGGATGAATCTAAACCAACAAATATGGGTCAGAGGGATTATATGTTTCTAGCACAGCTCACTCTCATACATATACTCATAATAAAACATTCCATGTATATGGAAATGTATATGTACACACCTATAGATACTCGGCCACTCACATGTCACACACATGCGCAAACAGCTACACGTATACATGTACATGGCCGCACACCACACACGCATACACAGACATGTACAAATACATGTACACATGGCCACACATTTATACATGGCAAGACACATGTACAAAAATATAATCCTTAATTAATAAGCTCTAGGATGGAGGTAGTACAAATTAATTTTACGATATTTAGGCCTTAATATTGTATTGTTTGGAAGAAGGAAAGTTAGGGTCCTACGACTTCTCTAGCTTTTCTTTTACAGTATAAGTTAGAGGATCTGTATAACTTGTTTCTTGCCAAAGATCATGGTAAGTATAGTTATGGTACATATTACTCCCATATCTTGCAGAGTGGACAAAATCAATCCCAAAACGTGCATCCCTGGTACAAACCAGTCCATTTCAAACAAATTTCAGTGTATTTGACCAAGTTCGTACACGCTTAGCTGTCCTGAACGTGCCTTTTTGTGATTGAGATAGTAAAGTAGTACATGCCTGCAAGTGGTGTTCTTCCACGACTTCTATTGCTTTTGAAAGTCCATACAGAATTTTTGCGTAGATTGATGTCGTTTTAGATTGGCTGAACACTGTCCTTTGTAAATTCTCAAGTTAACTAAAACTGCACATGTGTGCATTTCACTCAATATTTGATCGTTAGTTTCAAGTTAGCTGAAATCTAACCAAATTTGATTATTTTCTTATACACTTCACAATCCATATGCATCAATTTTTTTATATGTGACTATTCAAATTGTTGTATATGTGACTATTCAACTTGAGCATTGCGAAGTACGTTGGATGAGCACATGGACATATGTTGTTCGCATATCATGTCAAATTCCCAAGATTTTAGCTTCAGCACATATGCTTTTCTGTAAACAACGATGCCTTCCGTGGGCCCATAAATTACCCTCGTCTTGATTTTCTTATTTTATCATACATCTTACAACTATATGGTGTATGAAGAACTTTTAACATTGGTCATTGAATCAATATTGTCAAATCCCAACATTGCTAGCGGTTGTATCTTCTTTTTCATTATGGGATCTAGAAGATTCTATTGATAGTGTTTAGAACAATGAAATTTATGCACAAACCTCAAACACATGTTACGAAAGTAGCTAATAAAGGTTGAAATCTACATTATATAAAGCACAAGAACCAGATATACACCCAATACTTTATGGATTTGGCTCAGAAGTATAATTAATTTTTCTAGCTTTACCTATTATAATTTTATAGTGATGATATGTCATACTTCTATTATCTAAGTCTGGCGTGCAAGGCAGGTGCAACTTACTAGTATGGACTAACCCGCAAAACTGCCCGCTAAGGACAACTCAACACGGTCAAATTCGCTCAGTTCATTCAAATTCCATTCAATCCGTTTGAAATAGACTAAACTGCGCCCGGGGTACAAGGTGTGGGGCTTGTTTTGCCCATTTACAAGATGTGAGACTAATTTGCACCCTGGATGTAAGAAGCAGGACTAAAAGTGTAGCTCCTTGCCAAACTACCTTTCCATGGGCATAGAATTGACAAAGTGAATATATAGCTCATTCTTACAGGGACTAGACCGCGTTTCGACGAATCCTTGCATGGTGCTTGTTGTAATTTTGTGGGACCTGGCTGTGTCCTCTTGTTTTCTTTTGGTCCTTTCTTTAAAATGTACCTACAGCTTCGTTACCACTATGTGTGAAAAAACCACACCATAAGCCAAAAATTACACCTTAAGAGCTATCCATATGCATAGTGGAGCTTTTCCACAAGCCAAAAAGCTTAAGCATGACCCATAAGCTTAGGGCATCACCTCACCTATGTATAAGGTGAACTTTTGCCATAAGGTGGGTCTCACACAGCTTGTGGAAGTAGCTATAATGTATAAAGTCAACTTATCTATAAGCTGGGACCCATATGTCTACAAAAAGTACACACATGCAAGAGAGAGAGGAGAGAGTAAATAATTTTATATTGCTTACACCCACAATGTGTAGCCAAAAGTGGTTCCATATTTGTTTTTCGCTTTTGGAACTAGTTCCCTACACTATGGAGGTGGTTCCAAATGAGAGAAAATTGGGAACCGAAGCAAGTATACTTGCTCTAGTGCCAAATTTGCTTTTTGGCTTTTGGAATTAGTTCCCTACACTGTGAGGGTAGTTCCATATTTGCTTCATGTGTTGTTTTAGCTAGATGGTGGGACCCACGTTATAAATATTTGGAACTAGTACATTGTGGATCTCTTGCTATATTTTATACCAAAGCCAAATTTACCTTTACGTCAGATTTGGCAATGGCAACATTGTGGGTGCCCTTGGACAAGCCATAAGCTTATGGGTCACCCTTAAGAAAATTTCCTTAAGGTAAAGCTCTACTATGTATGTGGTCATCCATAAGGACTACTTTTTGCTTGTGGACACCTTTATGGACAACATAGTGGATGCCGGTCCCACACAGCTTGTGGAAGTAGCTATAATAAATTTAACTTATCTATAAGATGGGACTCATATGTCTCAAAAAAGTATACACATGCAAGAGTGTCATGGTGGTGGCACGGCAGATGACATGGATAGGCTAAAGATGGGGCCAATGTATGCTAGGGGAATCTAGGGAGGGATAACATGGTGATTCCACGCGCAAGTGTTGATGTATTAGCTCTATCAATGATGGTGTACAAGTGCTCCTCGAGTTATTCATGAGAAGGAGACTAGGTCTCTTACCCCCTACAACTATGCTCTAGAGTTCTACCAAGACAGAATGATCGATCCCCTGCTATGGAGGTCCTGGTGCTCCTTATATAGGCGAGCCCAGGGTACAAGGATTAGGGCATACATGGAGGCATATTCCCCAAATATGCCCATTGGTTAAAGCTAGATGCTTGTTTATTCAATTTAACGGTTCATCCGGACTATGGACGTAACCCTTTGTGTACTCCATGTTGTTAAGCGTCACCAGACATGGGATACATCAGCCGACACTGCCCGCTTCATCTTGGTCGGCCACGCCCCACTGCTCCTTCCCTTTGCTTGCTTTGCTCACGCTACAGCGGATAGAGGCCACCTTTTGACCAACGGGAGATTCCTTCCTTCTCTTGGAAGCCAAATGGTAGCCCGGCTAGCGCTTGGCTAACCCGGCTATGAGGGTACCTGCATATTTAGTGGATAGACATGGCCGACATATATTTCATGCCGGCCGGATTAATGCTAGGCAAATACCCACCGGGCCGGGTTACTCCGTAAGTCGGCCTGCCTTGAGATGACCCGGCCAGCACTTGCTTTGGCCGTGCCATACCTCGGCTAATTCGACCTTTATACCCCGGCGTGACCCTACCCGAAGCTAGTGTGGTCTTGGCAACTTTAGCTGTTAAGGCCACAACAGGTTCCCCCATCCAAATCTGCGCTTCTTCAGCCGAGTTACTCTGTAATCCGGACCCTTTGCCTTGATGTTCCCTTGGCTTTCTCCGAGTTACTTCTTGTTCGCCGGGTTTTTGCCACCATATCCGGGTCATCTTTCCTTCTCTCTTACGCTTCCCCATGTCCTACGTGGAGGGCAATCATCACTTTGCCTCATTTTAAGGGTTGCGCTAGTTTACTGTGTCGGTTACTATAGTAATGTCAGGAATAACTGCCCCGCATGTCCTGTCATGGCAACGCCTCGTCAACTGTATCATTGCATCATGTCATGGGATTCTCTGTTCCCCCTTGTTGTGGCTTGTGCTTGATTGGTTGTTTTGTTGGGTACACAGCCACAACATGCGGTTGGGCCGCAACAACAGATCCCACTGCGTGCCGGCGGCGCGCGGTTAAATAGGGGGCAGGGGCAACCTTGGGGAAGTTCCCTACTTTGTGCGCCCCCTGCCTTTCTTCTTCTCCCCTGCGACGCCACCGCTTCTGCGCCAGTGCTGCGCCACCGCAACCGCGCCCAGCCTCTCCTAGCGACCGTGCCATCGCCTTTGCTCGAGCCGCTCACCACGGGGCCCTGCGCTTCTAGGTTCCCCGCTGCCGGCTAACTCTTCTCTGAGGTCGTTCTTGAGGAACTTGACCTCACCATGACCGAATAGGAGGCCGCCGTTGTCGCCCAGGAAGAAGAAGGAGAAGAAGCCCCTGAGCGTGGTGGTTGGGTTGGCACCTTCGTCTGCCAAGATGATATCGACTAGCTATATGTGACGCGTCGCATCCCCATGGGCGTCACTTGCCGCCTCGCTGATCAGGAGATTGCTCCCTCTCCAAATCCAAGGGAGTACGTTGTTTCTCTCTCCCGTTTCCAACGTGGGTTTAGGTTGCCCATTTCTGATTTCTTCCATGATTTCATTTCCACCTATCAACTGCAACCGCATCATCTCCCCGCCAATGCCATTACCTCTCTTTCTTATTTTGCCTCCGGCATAGAGGGGTATATCAGCCTCTGGCCCTCCAAGGAGATTTGGATCAAATTCTTTGGTCTGAGGAAAAATGTTGTTCCTGACAAGCACCTCACGCCTGCCGAGAAACAATTGACTCAATGCCGTGGAGCCTCGATCTATCCCAGCAAGAACTCCACTTTCCCCCGGGTCACCAGCCTCGGATCCTGCAAAGGTTAGGCCCGGACCTTCTTCTATGTCTGGAATACCATGGACCAAGACCTGATCTGGATCCTCCCTTTCAAGACTCTTTGTGGGACAGTATTCCGAAGCGGCCCACTGCCTTGGCGAATCAGGTTGACCGCCGGATCAAGGAGCTGGTCAAGGAGGAATTGCGGGGCGAGGACATTATGATCATTTTCATCTGCAGCCGGGTCTCTCCCCTGCAGAAGCGCGCCCACAAGATCTTCTATCTTAGTGGCCCCCTTGACCCCCACCGGACCTCCTCCTTTGAGCTTAACAACTCTGAGGTGTTCCGTCGGGTCAAGGCCATCTTTAATGTGGAGAAGGAGTTCTCTGAGGCTTGGAAATGGGGGCTCGCACCCTTTACCCCGGGCCAATCCGCCTCCTAAGGTAAATCCCTCTCTTGCCATTTTTCCGGGTTTTCTCGGTGTGTCAGATAATTTTTCTAACTCAGCCATTGATACTTTTGCCCTCAGCGATTCCTCCAGCAACCACTTGAGGATGGCAAAGAGTTGGCGAGCAAGTAGGTGGAGCCGGACGAGGTGGAGCCTGACTTGGAGAAGTTCTTGCCTACTCCGGAAACCACCAAGCGTACCTCTGGTAAGGTCTCTTATCTATGGGATTGGTCGGATGATGATGACTCGGATGTTGAGGTTCTGGAGGTACTTGACATGGTGCCTATCTCTTACGCATTCTTGGTGATGTCTGAATCTTCAGCTAACCTGACCGGTTAGGTCCTCGAGGTTCCCCCTCTCGCTACTAGTGATCTGGCTCCTGCCCCTTCCCAGAAGCGCGTGGCTACCTCGGCCACAACTTTGGAGGCGCCACCGCCCAAGAAGAGGCAGAAGAAATCCGGGGTCAAGGCTCCGGTTAAGCCCACGGTTAAGAGCACAGTCCGGAGGGCACCCAGACCTCGAGCGCCCCCAACCTCAGACGAGTAAGTCGCTGTTCCTTTCCCATTTGCTTTTGAGTCCTTTTATCTCTGCCTTTGCCTTTTATCTATTTTTCTTTCTGACTTGCTGTTTTTTCATTTCTCCAGCACTCCTAGGGTTATTTCCCAGAGCGGCCCCAACATTTCTTCTCCGATCCGGAGCGATTCTTCTCCCCCCATGACGATGACGTTCGTCCGCTGAGTCCTATCCAAGAGGACTCTACGGCTGCGCCAGATCAGAGCTCACCTCGTCATGAGGAGGGCAACATTGACGCGGGGGAAGTAGAGCGGCCGAGGATACAACAATGCCAGAACTCTCTAGTTCCTCTGCTCCACCACAGCCTTCTAGCTCCGAGGTGGCCGCTTCATTGGCACTGCCTCAAATAATTCCTCCTTTAGTTCCAGTCTTCTCAGTGTCACCAGCAGCACCAGTACCAGCAGCACCAGTAGTACCAGCACTAGTAGCACCAGCACTAGTAGCGCCCCTAACAGTACCAGTGTCACCAGCAGCACTAGAAGCATCATCATCAGCACCAAGGCTAGCAGCAGCAGCAACAGCCACAACAAAGCCCTTGACGAAGAAGTCTCAATCCACTGCCTCTGGATCTACAGTGTTCATTAAGGACATCTTTCAGCCAGCCTCCACCACTCAGTCTAGCTTTGCAGCTTCGGCTCTTCTCCAGCGCCCTGCATCATCCGGCAAGATCAAGAAGGCCGCCGAGCCTGCTAAGGACTGCGCTTCTAGGTCTCCTGTCGCCGGACCTGGGGGCAGTAAGCAACTGATCTTGCATGTCAGTCCTGCTGCTGCTCAGTCCGCCAGGCGGGAGGCCCATGCCAAAGGCTTGGTGAAGAGTCATTCTCCTAGCAGCAAGAGCTATAGCCCGGCCCTTATTGAATATGTGCACAACTGGAAATGCGGAGTTCATCGACCTGCAAGACGATCTGCCGGAGAAGTTCGGCCCAGCGGAGTTTAGTGCTCAGTTGAACTCCGCCACCAAGGCCATCTCTCTAGCTGGCCGAATGATGGAGGTGATCCTTTTCTCTGCTATGCTGCTTTATGTACACATATACCTATAGATATATCCACTAGTCCCCGAGCCTCCGAGAGAGTAACTTATTACTCGGTCGGATGCTCTTAGAGCTAAAGCCTTAGCATTTCCAAATAGCCATAAACTTAGAGTCGGGTTAAGTTCCACTTGGCCTGGATCTTGAACACTTTGAATATCCACACACCTAGAGCCGGGTTAAGTTCCACTTGGCCCGGATCTTGTAGACTTCGAATATCCACAAACACCTAGAGTCGGGTTAAGTTCCACTTGGCCCGGATCTGGTCGACTTTGAATATCCACACACCTAGAGCCTGGTTAAGTTCCACTTGTCCTGGATCTTGTAGACTTCGAATATCCACACACCTAGAGCCGAGTTAAGTTCCACTTGGCCCGAATCTTGTAGACTTAGAATATCCACACACCTAGAGCCGGGTTAAGTTCCACTTAGCCCGGATCTTGTAGACTTGAAATATCCACACACCTAGAGCCGGGTTAAGTACCACTTGGCCCGGATTTTGTAGACTTCGAATATCCACATACCTATAGCCGGGTTAAGTACCACTTGGCCCAGATTTTGTAGACTTCGAATTACTTCCTTTTACCTATGAACTAACAATGGCTCCTTTTGTAGATCACCACCAACCACCAAACAGCTGAGTTCCAGCGACTGCTGGACTCATACAAAGATCTCTATGCCAGATATGGCAAGTTGTTGGTGGATCACCAGAAGAAGGGCAGGTTCCTTCGCTTAAGCCTTTTTCGTCTACCTTCCTTCGGGATATTCTTTATCTGTATTAACTTATCATTTGAATTATGCAGCCGAGGTTGAGGCTGAAAATATAATCATGTGCAAAAATCTGTCCGAAATCCAAGGTAATTTGTCATGTTCTCTTGGCCATTGTGCGCTCTTTCCTTGACTCGATAGTCATTTATACCTTGGATCCGCCGGGTTAAACAACTATTGCAGTTGTACTTGAAGATAGCGTGCCCATTCCTGATATGATGACACATTTTCTCGAACAAGCAGGGAAGCACCAGGCTGAATTGAAGAAAAAGGATGATGAGATTGCTCAGCTGTGCCTACAGAACTCAGAGATTACTCGGCTGAAAGCCAAAATCCAAAGGCTCAAGGACTTTCATAAATCTGAGCTGGATAAGGCTGGCCAGAAGTTTAGTAAGGAAAAGGAGCGCTTGACCACTCAACTCTCCAAGGAGAAGGACTTGCTGCAGGAAGCCGATGTAAAACTTATGCCGGTGACCTCCGAATATGAAAAACTCCAGGCCAGCAATGTCAACATATATGCTGAGCTCAATCGTATCCTTTCCCAGATTTCTCATGAGTTATCTTCTTCTTTTCCACTCCTATCTCTCCGTATTAAGTGTCGTTCTCACCTACATTCCTCGTTCTGTTCTCAGGCAAGTTCCCAGAGGGCGACGCTATTGCTTCTCGTGTTGTGGCCAGGTCTCGCTAGCAACGTGGTATTCCAACAGGTCCTATCACCGGGTCAATCACTTATGACATGGAGGATCTGCTGGTTAGCCTTGCTGCCCGCCTCGAAATTTTGAAGAATTATGGCACAGACATAATGCTGGTGGCAGTCCGGATGTTCAACGCTCTTTGTCCTGGTGAGCCCACCCCTAAGGGAAGCACAAATTTTTTGGCCAAGCTTATGGATTGTGAACCCCAAGTGCACCTGTGGTGGGAATCTGCTGCTTGAGTCGGAGTTGACACATCACTGTAGTTTGCTCTCTCTTAGTATGAAGAGCTTGATCTCAACCTGCTTGAGCGCTTGCACACCGGTTCAAAGTGGTCCAATGATCCGGAGTGCATTGCGTGGTGCAAGGCTCGAGCCAACAAGCTTATTCAATATGCCTTCTGCCATGCTTGGAACGAGGGGCCAAGCTATCTTGATGTCATTGATGATGCCTACATTTCTGATGGCACGGAGGATGAGGAAAGTGAGGACGAGGCCTCTGAACTGGGCGAAGATGCTGAAGATCCGGAAGATGAGGAGGCCAACCCTGAAGATGAGGCCGAGGCTAGCGCCCCACCAACATATGCCGAAGTACCTCCTCCGTTGACCAATGATGCGGCTTCTGCTGCTGCTCCTTGAGCATTAAAAAACACTTAACAGTATTCGTCAGATCCCCGAAATGCCGGGTGAAGCTGTATTTAAGCACTGTGGTTTGGTTTTGCTACGATTACTATCATTTGTTACTAAGTTCTTAATGTCGGATTATTGTGGGTGAAGTCCCCGAGTTTCCTTTTCTTGTTTCCCCAATTTCATGACTCGGCTCGCGTCTACCTTGATATGGTTTTCTGACTTACGAGTTCGAGGTTCAAAAAATTGATTTAACAATACTTGAAACTTTGAGATTAGCTCAAAATAATCCGGCGAAAAGAGAATGAAGTGAACAAGGGGTTAGTCCAAATAATAAATGTCAGCTCGATTACGTTCTTTTCCTTAGTCATTTTTCGTGTGTTTTTTCATTCCAAACATGTTCTCTTGCTTGCCATGAAGCTAATTCTTGTTGGACAGCAGCAAAGTCGAAGAGTTGAGTTTTCCGTGCTCACACACTACTAATCTAGCTAAGGTGTAAGAAACTTAAGCCAGCCGACGTATATAAAACACAAAAGCAGGAAAGACACTTATTATGGCAGTCCCTGAATTTCTGCTAGGGGTGTCGAAGTTTCATTAATAAACTCATCACCGACATACATACCGACATATGAGTAGCTCGGATACATTCACCTCTTTGTCCGCTATAAAAAGGACGAAGTAGCGCTACATTCCATGGACGCTTAGATTCCTGTCCGGACCTATCCGCCTTGTTCTTGTCCTGTGGATGTGCATCAATAAGATATTAGGAATCATTGTGCAAGGATTTGCTTACAATGAAAGGTCCTTCCCATGGAGGGGATAACTTATGCATGCCAGCAGTGCGCTGCACCAGCCGGAGTACCAGATCACCTTCCCGGAAGACTCGGGGGTTTACTTTCCGGCTATGGTAGCGTCAGAGGTTTTGTTGATATATGGGGGATCTAGACAATGCTAGTTCTCTCGCTTCTTCCAGCAGATCAACATCGTTTTGCCGGGCTTCGTGCACTTCGGCTTCCGTGTATTGGCTGACCCTTGGCGAATCATGCTCTATGTCAGCTGGTAGTACAACTTCTGCCCCATTTACCAGAAAAAATGGTGTATAGCCTATTGACCGATTCGGAGTTGTTCTTAAACTCCACAGTACCGTTGGTAGTTCTTCTATCCAGCACCCCCTGATATTTGCAGCGGCTCTATGAGCCAGGGTTTTATCCCGGACAAGACTAATCCGTTGGATCTTTCCACTTGCCCATTCGATGCGGGGTGAGCCAAAAAGGCAACATCTAGCCGAATCTTCTTCTCTCGACAGAACCTCGTGAATGCTCCTTCAACAAAATTTGTGCCATAATCATTTATGATACTATGGGGATAGTCATATCTCAAGATTATATCCTTGAGGAACTTTACTGTTGTCGCCCCATCACATTTCCTGATTGGCTTCACTTCAATCCATTTAGTAAACTTGTCCACCATAACCAAGATATGGGTCATTCCTCCCTTAGTTGGCTTAAATGGTCCTACCATGTCTAGGCACCATACATCAAATGGCCAAGTAATGGGGATGGTCTTCAGTTCCGACATTGGTACATGGGTTCTGGTGGCATACCTCTGACATCCATTACATTTCCTCACCAGATCCTCTGCTTGTTCCAAGGCATTTGGCCAATAAAATCCGTGCCGGAAAGCCTTTGCCACTATTGCTCTTGAAGATGCACGATGGCCACATTCTCCTTGGTGGATATCCCGGAGTATCTCAAGCCCTTCCTCTGGATCAACGCATCACTATAGCACAGTGGTTACACTTATTTTGTATAACTCGACATCGATAATAGTGTATGCCTTTTCCCTTCTCTGGATTTGCCTTGAGAGTACCTCATCATCCGACAAAATTCCATCCTTTAGGAAATCAAATATTGGTTTAGCCCAATTGGGTATAGGCCGGATGGGAAAAAGTTCTTCATCGATTTCCATCGCCTCCACCGACATAACTCCTGCCGGGTTTAGCTGAACAGTTCCCGGGTTTGTTGAGGAAGTCCCCGGGTTCGCCAAAGCAGTCCCCGGGTTTGCTGAAGTGCCTCCCCAATCTATTTCCATAGGTATAGCTTTTGACCCGGAGAGAGCCGGGATATAGATTGACTCGGATTCTGGCGATGGTGTAATAGATGGTTTCCTTAAGTGTTCCAAAGCAACATTTGGCGGGATTGGTTGTTGGGATGAGCCCAACTTGGACAGTACGTCGGCTGCCTCATTTTCAATCCGAGGTATGTGGTGGAATTCACAACCCTCAAAGAATTCGCTTATCTTTTGAAAATGAAATCTATAAAGGGCCATGTTGGCATCCAAGGCATCCCAATTACCAGATACTTGCTGCACCACCAAATCCGAGCCTCCAAAGAACTGTATCTGATGTATCCCTACTTCTTTTGCCACTTTGACCCCATGCACAAGTGCCTCGTATTCTGCAACATTGTTCGAGGCTCTGAAATGGATCTGGAGGACATACTTCAACTAATCTTTCTTGGGTGAGGTAAGTACTACTCCGGCGCCCAGTCCTTCTTTCAGCTTTGACCCGTCAAAGTGCATTCGCCAATAATTGGAGTCCGACAGAGGTGGTTCGTATTGCATCTCGGCCCAATCCACAAAGAAATTCGTCATAGCCTGCGATTTGATCGCATCTCTTCTGTCGAACTGTGGTGCGTATGGGGTTAGCTCGATTGCCCACTTCGCTATCCGGCCGCTAGCATCTTTGTTGCTCATAATTTCTAATATGGGCGCCTCACATATCACTTTGATGGGGTGTTCCTCAAAGTAGTGTTTGAGTTCCTTGGCCGACATATACACGCCATACGCCATTTTTTGGTAGCGAGGGTAGTTCTGTTTTTAGGTTGACAATACCTCACTTAAGTAATACACCGGCCTTTGCACCGACTTTCCTTCCTCTTCACGTTCCACTAAAATTACTACACTTATGACTCGGTTGGTTGCGTCTACATAGAGCAACATTGGCTCCTTAGGTAGTGGTGCGGCTAATATTGGTGCAGTGGACAACATTTTTTCAGCTCATGGAACGCACTATCCTCTTGCGGTGTCCATGTAATTTGTTTGCCTTTTTCTTCAACTGGTAGAGGGGTAGTGCCTTCTCTCGCAGCCGACATACAAACCGACTTAACGATGCCAGGCAACCAGTGAACTTCTGCACATCGTTAAGGGACTTGGGCAGTTCCATTCTCTCTATAGCCCGGATCTTTGTCGGGTTAGCTTCGATACCTCGGCTCAATACGAGGAAACCCAATAATTTCCCAGCTGGCACACCAAATGTACATTTTTCCGGGTTAAGCTTCATCCGGAACCGTCTGAGGTTCGCGAACGTTTGGCGGATGTCATCAAGGAGCGTATTGCTTTCCTTAGTCGTTATCACAACATCATCCACGTAGACTTGGATGTTCTGACCTATTTGATCATGTAAACATATTTGCATGCATCGCTGATACGTTGCTCCAGCATTATATTAATCCGAACAGCATAGTGCGATAGCAATAAGCCTCGTGCGGGGTGATAAACGCAGTCTTTATTTGATCTTCCGGATTCAATGGTATCTGGTGGAAAACAGAATACGCATCGATGAATGACAATAGTTCACATCCGGCAGTCGATTCTATGACTTGCTCTATCCTAGGCACTGTGAATGGATCTTTTGGACACGCCTTATTCAGGTTCGTGTGATCAATGCACATACGCCACACCACGACCACTTTTGGGTCATCCTTTTTGTTTTCCACGAGCATCGGATTAGAGAGCCAATTCGGGTAAAGCACTTCCATGATAAATTTGGCTGCAAGGAGCCTAGCTATCTCATCTCCGATGACTTTTCTCCTATCCTCGGCGAAGCGGCGGAGAGGTTGCTTCACCGGCTTAGCCCCGTGTCTCACATTCAAAGAGTGCCCGGCCAACTCCCTCGGCACACCTTGCAGATCATGTGTGGACCAAGAAAAGATATCCCGATTCTCAAGGAGGAAGTTGACGAGCTCGCTTTCCTATTTGTCGCTTAACCCGGCATCGATAGTTACGGTATGCTCTGGAACCTGATCATCAATTGACACCTTCTTAGCGTTTTTTGTCGCTTGGAATGACACACTACCTTGTGGATTGGTTAGGGACGGCATATGCTACTGCGCAGACTGAGCTAGTGCAGCCACTTCCATGATTTTCCTCTTCTCTTGAGCGATCACGAGTGACTCGGCCAGATTAGACACGGCAGACACCCATTCAATAGAACGCCTGAAGTCCCCTTCTATGGTTATCACTCCCCTTGGTCCAGGTAACTTCATCTTCAAGTAACTGACATGAGTACTTGCCATGAACTTGCCCAAAGCGGGCATGCCGAGTAACGCGTGATATGCGCTTTCCGAGTTTACCACCTCAAATTCCAAATTCTCAGTCCAGCAATTGTCCCTCGTGCCTAATAACACATCAACTCAGACCTTTCCAATTGGTTCGCATGATATACCCGACATAATGCCATGAAAAGTGGTCCTGGTAGCTTGTAGCATATTCTCTGATATCCCCAACTTGTGAATGGTATCCTTGTACATGATGTTAATGCTACTGCCATTATCTATCAATACCTTGGAGAATCTCACATTGATGTTTGGCCCAATGAACGTTGGATCCAGGACTAGCGCGTAGGTCCCTAGACTCGGCATAAGATTTGGGTGATCCTTGACACTCCACGTAATCTCCTGATCTGACCAAGGCATATACCTCACCACGGCTGGCATTACCGCATTTACCTCCATATGTCAGCGCTGCAAGCTCTTTCTGTCGTTCTCCTCCGTGATGAATACGCAATAACTTTGATGGTGCTCCTTGTACTCATTTCTCCCCTCATGGCCGTGGTATCCTTGATCTTGCTGTTGTTGGTTATTCACTTGATGCACAACATCCCTCCTTTCTGATTTTCATACCTCGATGGAGATAGAGGCAACATAAGCTGCTTTTGGTTCCCCCAAAGAGAAACTTCTGTTGAGGTGCTTCATTCTGAGGTCCACCATGCCGAGGTGCATTGTGCCGAGGTGCCTGAGAATTCCCCAAACCACCTTGCTCTAACTTCCTCATCCATTCACATTGCCGGGTTGTATGGTTCGCCGTACTATTGGGACTTGGCGTATGGAATTTGCATGGCTGATCCAGCATAGACTCGAATGTATACCTCGGACGGTCCTTTCTTTCTTGCCACTATTTTTTCTGTTCTGGGGTCCAAGGCTTTCTTCCTTCATTCTTTTGTTGCCACTGTTGACCTCCCGTTTTCTGACACTGGTTTGTGCTGGCACTAGGCTGATCTCAGTCCACAGCGGCCACTTGCTGCGAGCTGTACCGATAATATGGACGGTCGTCCCTTCTTTTACCTCGGAAACCATTCCTCCTGGATGATCCGGAACCATCTCTATTGTAGTACTCCTCATTTGCCTCACTTCGCATTAGCCGGGGTTGAGTCGGGTCTCCCAGAGCATACAAATCTGTGGTCCGGATCATCTCAGCCAAAGTGGTTGGCATATCTCACTGTAACCTTTGCCATAACATGCTTCCATACCTACAGCCTTGGGTGAACCACGCAATTGCTTATGATTCAATTACCCCCTCACATGAGTTGTGCACATTGCACCACCGAGCCAGAAAGTCTCGGTCAGGCTCATTCAGTCTCTGTCGGCATAATGCCAAAGTTTGTGGCCTATTGGGCCTCTTGTAGGTGCTTGAGAAGTTGCTAACAAATAACTCCTCGAAATCCAACCAACAATTGACACTCCCTGGTGGCAAGTTGTTCAGCCAAACTCTCGCAGGTCCTTCCAGCATCCGAGGCACATACCTCACTGCCCATCTTAGATTTCCCGTTGCAATCTTGACTGCTGTTGCATAGTCAATAAGCCAATCTTCTGGTTTGGTGCTACCATCGTAGGTATTTGTTCCTCTGGCCAATTGAAAGTTCGGTACTGGTGGTTCCCTCATGATCCGAGGTCCAAAGCATGCCGGGCCCAGAGGTCCTCGTACCTCGAACATCTCTGACCTATAAATCCGGTCAAGCTTCAGCGTTGCATCATCTAGCTGCAAGTTTATGCTTCCCAGCCTTGACCCAATCACATGGTGCTCCGGTCTTGGGTATCCATCATTGACCATCGCTGAGTAACCATGATTGTATCTCCCTTGATCCGGATGAGCATTCTGCTTTTGTGCTACTTGACCTGTGCTTCTTTCCTGTCGGGGTGCGTACTACTGCTGCTGTTGCCGAGGTACATTTTGCCATGTTCCCGCCGGGTCATGCTGTCCGGCATTACCGTTGGCAACATTCCTTTGACCGGCATTGCCTTGGTCACGGGTACCTGGGCCAGCTTCACCTCAGTTGGCGCCGTGGCGATCCTCATCAGCATGTACATCTTTTCCTTTTCCTGCCCTTACCAGGGGGCTACCGGGCTGTGGTACCAAAGTTGGCGGGCGAGTGCACCGCGGTACCTAAGTTGCCTGAAATTACCGCGTTTTGAAAAGTTGGGCCGCAACTACCGAGAGGGGCATTTCGATGCAAACTCGTCTCACCCCTACCAAATCCAAACATGTTGTGAAACTGCCCCATGAAGTAGACGGTCGGGACCCTCATGTCAGTAATATTTCCGTGACGAGAGCGCCAACGCGGCAACCAGGTAGGCGAAACGAGATACTAAAGGAGCATGGTGTGTTGACCAAATTCACAAATCCACTCCCTCCCTCCTTTCGCATGAACCCTAGCACCGGTGGCGTCAAAATCCCCTCTCCAACCAGAATGATCTCTTCGGGCATTTGACTTCCGGCGCCAAGTTGCTGCGCCTACTCGTTGCTACTGAGCTCTAATGCCGAATGTCGTGCCAGCCGTTGCAATGATCTAGCCCGCCTCTACCGCCGATGAGCTGAGCAGCCCGAAGGATGGCAGATCCATATGCCGAGGAAGAAGTACTTCTAGCTAATTTCGGGTGAGCTACTCTTCTCTTTGCTATTCGCACTACCTATAACTGCTAGCTGGCTATTGGCATTACGGAGATATATCGAACATAGAATTGTTTGCTAGCATGACACTGACAAACAATTCTTATCTTTTGTCTCCAATTTTCTGTCAACTAGGATCTCCGCTGAACCCAAATACACGGTTATGGTGGCCATATGCGGCTACCTCATTAAATTAGCACATGGGAAGAGCACGTGGAAACAAGCTCAGAATCTGAAGATGGAAGTAGCGCCTGTGCAGTTATGCACTATCCCTGGTTTGGTTGCTACTGTGCGTGAACTTGCTGAAATGAGGCTAGAGCAGACTGCACGGTTCAGCATCGTTGATGAACGAGGCTTCAAGGGTCCTATAGCGTGTGACAGTCAGCTAATTGGGTTGATGAAACAACATCTTAGGCTTCGCGTGGTTATGCTGGTGTGTAACATAGAGGATGAGGAAGCTCCTGCTACTGGGAGTCGCCCAGCTATTATTGGACAGGGAGGTCTAGCTCGAACCCCTGTTGTTGTTGAGAAAAATGTGGTTCCTCATCCGCGACATGCTTCTGTCAGGCAACCTCCTCGTAGGAGTCCCCGTATTGCCGTTGTGGAAAACTCTGCTCTAGAATCTGCTCGTACTGGTCGTCCCCGTCCCCATGCCCGTGTTGCTGCGGCTACTGCTCACCCAATCCATGCCGCTGTTGAGCAAACTAAGGCGTCCGGAGGCTGCCCCGCTGTTGTTGCCAAGACCGCCGCCTTGTGTGCTGCTCCTCCTTGAAACCGTCCTCAAGTTGTGCGAACCCGTGCTCTAGAATCTGCTAGTACTGGTCGTCCTCGTGTTGTTGTTGATCTAGACGCTGTTGACCCAATCCCTGCCACTGTTGAGCAAACTAAGGCTTCCGAAGGCTGCCCCACTATTGTTGCAAAGACTGATGCCTTCTCTCCTCCTCGAACTCGTGCTCGGGTTCAGCGAGCTACTGGTCTGAAGCCAGCTCATGGTCTGGACTCTACTAGCACTCGAAAAACTGCTGTTGTGGGAACTACTCCTGATCATCGAGGTGGCATGGCGGCAGCTGATCCTATTGCGGCTGCCGTTAGAAGGGACCCTTCCTGTCCACCATGTAATGTACCTCCCGATGCTAAGGGCCCTCGCCTTGCTCCTGGTCCTGGTACTTCCACCGAGGTTGATCCAGCTAACGATGATGCTGGTGATGGCAGCGGTGGCATTGGGGCTGGGTCTGATGGTGCCGCTCCATCTCTCGAACCTCTCAGAGGTTTCTATCCTGAAGAACCTGAAGATGGCAAAGTAATCATTCAAATCGATGTCACGGATTATACTGCAGAATTAGATGATGGCACAGAAAAATTCTATGACAAGTTTGATGTAATCCTTGTAGATACGACCCTGAAGTGGTAGAGTTATTTGACCTGATGGCATCGTTACGTGTGAAGGTGCGGTGGGGGTCCTCCTAGGAAGCACGTTTGTTATATTATGGTTACAGGAGCAAAAAGGCTATCGAAGTGAAAGATACCAGGGATTTAGTCGTACCATTTACAAGGAAACATTATATAGGTGAAGTTTACTTCCACTTGCTAGTGCTCACGGTTGGAGAGGAATTGGAACTCGACAATAGAGATGATGGACTTTTAGAAGGCATGTGTGACCTGATCCATGGCATCACTAGGGCTGGTGCGACTGAGGGTAGCTTCGAACAGAGGAGAGTCTTACAGAGGAGCGTCATAAAGAGGAGCAGGAAGAGCATCCCCAGAAAGAGCACCCCGAAGAAGAACGTCACCAAGGAGACCATGCCAGTGAAGAGGACGCCTAAGAGCCACACGACAAAAGGCACCACGTCATAGAGTACACCCCTGAGATCCAGTCAAAATGCCACACCGAATGGTAGCAGCAAAAACACTAAGAGGGCTAGCACGATGGTGATCACTCCCAGGAGTGGTAGCAAAGAGGCGAAGATGGCCAGCACGGAGGCTACCACACCCAGTGCGAGCAGAAAAAAAATACTAATTTGGAGCGGAACACGCCGCTGTCAGGGAATTATGCCAGCACGAAGGAGAACATGCCCAATAGTAGCAGCAAAAGGGCTAATTTGGAGCGGAACACGCCGCTGAGGTCAGGCAATAATGCCAGCACGAAGGAGAATACGCCCAATAGTAGCATAAAAAGGGCTAATTTGGAGCGGAACACGCCGCTGGGGTCAGGCAATGATGCCAGCACGAAGGAGAACACGCCCAATAGTAGCAGCAAAAGGGCTAATTCAAAGAAGAACACGCCGCAGAGGTCAGGCAATAATGCCAGCACCGTGGAGCCAACACCTATGAGGGGAGGTAGTAAGGAGATCACACCCAAGAGCGATAGCAAAAGGCCTAGTTCGATGGGGAATGGAACGCGGATGTCAAGTCCTACTGATACCATCAGGAAAGATTACATCAGGAAGGAGGATGTACACAGGAAGAGCAAGAGGGTTTTGTACACTCAAGATGAAATTGATTCTGACTGCTGTTTGTCCACTGAAGTACCTGGGATGCGTGCAAACGTAAGACCACCCCATGTGGTTGCAGCAGAACCAACCGAGTGTCTTGGAGAAAACAAAGTTGTCGGTGAGGTGGACTGGGTCAATGTTCCTGTCCATCCGGGTGGAGACGATGGTATAGCCCCACCCATGGGAGTCAATATGATGTGTGCAGTACTAGGCATTAGAGACGATGGCGAAGATTATGAATTAGATGAAGAAGAAGGCACTATAGAGGATCAAGAATCTGGTGATGATGAAATAGACGAGGAACTTAACGATGAAGCTGGTATTCCAGTCGATGATTTGGGTGTTGAAGTAGAAGAAATGAAACATGACCACGAGTATCCTATAATTTCGGTTGGCACCGAGTTCAGGAGCATGCATGAGTTCAGGATGTTATTTCAGCATTTTTGTATCAAGGGGGAGTTCGACGTTTATCGACTAAAGGACTCCGCCGAGAGGTATGAGGCCGTTTGCAAGTTAACATGGATGAATGGAGGGGCTGAGGTACATTGTCCATGGAGGATCACAGCCAGAGCCTTACATGCGTCGACTGCAATTAGGGTATTGGGGCAATGAATGCAGCAAACCATTAGAACTCTCTCTCTCTCTCTTTTCACTCTATAACTACAATTGATGTGCGATATCTTTCTGGCAAATAGTCGACTCCGCTTATCTTTTAAATGAATATGTGTTGCAGGTGAACAAAATGGGCCCTCCACACATGTGTCCGACAGGCAGCAAACTGAAATCCCCAATGGCTGATATAGAGTGGGTGGCTATGCAATCTATGTCCATACTAAAGGATAACCCTAAGGAGACCGCGAAGAATATTCAGACTAGCCTCGGTTCTAAATACACCATTTTCCTTCCATATTACACGGTTTGGAAAGGTAAAGAGAAAGCTATGGGGGTCTTACACGGGGATTGGACTAATAGCTTCAGGATGCTGTACAACTTCAAGGCGGAGGTACAAGCTAGGTGTCTGGGGAGTGTTGTGGAGATTGACACCGAATCAGAAGGTGGAATATATTTCAAAAGATTATTCATGGCGCTTAAACCTTGCATCTAGGGATTCAAGGACGGCTATAGGCCGTATCGGAGCGTAGACAGCACTGTCCTAACTGGCAAATGGAAAGGCTGCCTGCCATCTGCCACATCACTTGATGGTCACAACTGGATGTTCCCAGTGGCATTCGGGCTGTTTGAAACAGAAACGGAGGAAAACTGGGTCTGGTTTATGAGGCAGCTCAGGAGATCAATAGGCCACATGGATCCATTGGCTATATCCACGGATGCATGCAAAGGGTTGATGAATGCAGTGAAGGAGGTGTTCCCACGAGCTGAAGGTAGAGAATGCCATGCCCATATGATGCTCAACTTGTACTCACACTACGCAGGCAGCGTATTTCATTACATGTTTCCTGCTGCTAGAGTTTACAAACCTAGTAGCAGCGATTATTTCATGAGCAAGATTTTTGCCGAAGCCCCTGAACTTCCAGAGTACTTAGCCATCCATCATTCACAGCTATGGAAGAGGAGTCAATTCAACCCTGACATCAAAGTTGATTACATAAACAAGAACCTTGCAGAATGCCTGAATAACTGGGTGAAGGACATAAAAGTGCGTCCTGTTCATATATTGATGGACATCATACGTGGTATGATCATGAAGCTGTTAAATATAAGGAGAGAGATCGGTAGGAGACTTAGAGGACATATTCTACTGCTAGTTGTACAACAACTGCATAAGAGAAGCCGAGGACTTGCTCATCTTAAGGTTCTCCTGTCAACCAGCAGAAGCTGTGAGGTGGTCGATATGTCCAAGAGTGGCAAAAGGGATGTTGTGAACATCTAGCTGCGAGAATGCACCTGCTTAGAGTGGCAGCATACCGGGAAACCTTGCGACCACGCCTTGGCCTTCTTGGTGAAGAAAAGAACTCTACCACATTTGGATCAGTATTTGTCAGACTACTACTCTATGGAAAAGTTCAGAGCTGCGTACGCTGGATCCATCGAGCCATGTATAGACCCACCTCAGTGGCCTCAAGTCCAACTGTCTTTCGAGCTTTGCCAGCCAGTTACAAAAAGGGAAAGAGGAAGACCCCAGGTGAATAGGTTTAAGAATTTTCTCGAGAAGAAGGGTTCGGCTTTCTGTGCTACAAAGAAGGGCAAAAACAGATGCAAGACCTACCATCTTATAGGCCATAGAGCAGCTGGATGTCCCCTTAATGCTCCCAAACCTAGGTATGAGATGGTACATTCACACAAAAAATTGTTTATAGTCTGTAGATATAAGGTAGTAATCCATGTACTATTTTTTTACAGGAAGCGCAAGGTAAGAAACAAGACAACCGACTCAGTGATTTTGCTGCGGGAAGAAAACCAAAACGAGTGGAGTGATGATGCCAGACAAGATTCTGGTGCTGATTGGCCTGACTTCCCTCGGCCCGGAGATGCAGGGTACATGAAGGTAAGAAAATTGGCACCCAGGAAGAGGAAGAAGGCAGGAGATGAAGAAGCCAGTGGACGTGAAGGAAAGAGGAAGAAAGTTGGCACCCAAGCAAAGAAAGAGGGCTAGCAGTGGAGCAGCCTAATGATGCATTGAACTTGAACCTATATATGTAGTTCGGTTAAACTCTAGAGCTATGTGCGTGGAACTTGTCGGGCGAAACAATCTGCCTCCCGTACTCGGAGTAAAATGTATCGCGACTTTAGGATTTGATACGGCCGAGGCCACTAGTTGAATCCAAAACTGTGACTATGCCACTACTATCTGAACAATCGCGATAGCTGAGCGGTTAAATCCTCTCCAAAATCGATGGGTGTTAGTGGCATAGACATGATTTATTTATAGGCGCTTAATAAATCCCTACTGTTGGCATTACCCTTATGATAAGTTTCTGGGCTGGAAAATAATTTCTTAAGCTGGCTGCTACACTCAACGAAGCAGCAACTTATTTCAGCTGCTGGACAACGACATGGCAACATAAACTGCAAATGCAACAGATAATGCCTAGATAATGAGGAAATTGTGTCCACTACCTGGCCTAATCTTGAGCCCGTCTATCTCACCACCTCCCTGCCCCTGCCTCCCCTGCACCTGGCGAAGCTCCCAGATCTCTCGCTCCATCACATGAATCTCCTCTTTCTTGTCCCACACAGCATCACGCAGATCATGAACAAGCTCTCTGTGAAAACCTGTCAGTGGCTTTTCGATCCACACAAACTTGTCACAGCCAGTCCCCCTCCCTTCCTGCATAGTAGATCGAAGGAAACAAAAAAAAGAATTACATTACACTTTTTGGATCCGGGTTACCATTGTACCTACGGTAGGAACTTACCGCTCTGATGCTACAGTTGCTGAATTTTCCTACAGTATTTTTGTCCGTCCATGAAATCCATCTCGGCATCTTCTCATCGCACAAACACAGCATATCGGGGTAGTAATCGTAGGGCGCCCTCCGGTACCTGATGGGGGCACCCGCCTGACGGCGTTGAGCCGACCCTGATTCCGCCCGCGACGAACTGCACGAGCTGCGAGCCATGAGCGAGGGGAGCGAAGGCAGAGGAAAGAGGAGCCTTTGGATGTCAGGGTAGTGGTGAAGCATGATTTATCCCTACTTAATAACTCAGGCAGAATCCTACCGTCCACATTCCGCTGACAGGTGGGGGACCTAGCGTGTGGACTTGTCAAAAAAACTCGTGCCTTCGTGGTTCAAAAGCCCTCTCGTGCGCATTGGACGAAATTTTTTGGTACCTTGCCCGCGTACATATCACTGGGAGGCCTTGCTCAGGAACCAGACACGCCTGGCCCACAATCTTACTCCCTCCTAGGAACTTATCATGGCTCGCACCGGCAGATCCATCCGCTCCACCGCTTCCGGTAGGGGTCGCCGCGGTGGATCCACCCCAAGATCCTACCGTCGTAGTATCAAATGGCCATGGTTTCTTGAGAGGAGCGACGATGCTACGTATGCGAGCTCGGTCCATCCTACCTATAGAAGGACTGATGCGGCGTCGAGCTTGAGCAGGAGACGCCAGGCGCGATGGCGCTCGGTCCATGCCAACCCCGTCACCTTCGTCATTGTCAATTCCAATGTGGAGGACGAAGTTGTGCAGAACTCCGACGACAGGGACGAAGCTGTGCAGAATGCCATTGTTGCCTCCTTTGCGAAGGGCAAGCCACGGGCGGGAGTGGATGTCGCCGGGAAGGGCACGGCAGTGTCACCAATTGAGGTGGACTCCGACGATAGCGGTGTGATGTGGGTTTAGATGTTGTTTAGGATGGTTGCAATTTCGGTTGTGTTTAATGCGAGTACAATTATTGTAATGGGTTTGTCGAGCTATATTGAGAAATATGTGCACTAGCAGCGTGTGAGTGCTTCCACTTTAGAAATTGTGTCTGTGCCATTTGCATGTTGCATTATCAACGTAGATTACTTGTAAACAATCCAATGAAAATCATCAGATTACAACCATCGGACGATAGTGGCAGGATGGAAGAGAAGTTGGGACAGTGGCTTCAATGGGAAGGAAGAGGAGGGGGCGTGACACTGGCAGGTGGGCCCTCGGAACACGTGACACTGACATGCGGGAGCGGGAGCACACAGTATTGCCGTTATGTCCAGAGCAAGCAGACTTTGCAACGTGACAACAACAAGCTGATTGGACCAATATAATAACTCGTCGAAGTATTAAGGAGTACTGAAAACTACAACTGGGGTACATTCGCACAACACGTATGCTCTAAGCACCTGAGAAGCATCGCTTAAGTCTAACAGTAACGACAGCACAAGTACTACATTTCCTTGTCGATCTTCTCGATACAAATGTAGAAATGCATCTGCCTGTTCGGTCCAACACCGACAAGGTACTGAGATGGCATGCATAGGATCGACCATAGGTCCACATACTCCACCTCCCGCGGCGTCGGGCAGCTCGGCGCCTCGGCTAGCACAAGAATGATATCCGACGATGATGGCTAGGCGTTCGCCCACATGCGCACCGTGTATACGGGCCAGGCGCACGAGACCAACCTGATGCATACGGCACCCACGGCGGTGGGCCCAGCTCTGGTTCCCGGAACACCGGCGGTGATGGTCAGGACGAAAACAGAGCCGTCCCCCCTGGAAAATTAGCAGGCGGCGTGCCGAGTCTGTGAACGGCACCTGCTCTAGGAGAAGTTGGGCTTGCCCGTACGAGATCCTAATCACTTCGATCAAGTGCCCCTCTGCAAGGTGGACGACGAGCTCTACCAGCGGGCCGGTGTAGTTGCAGCCCGGCTCCATGCAGGAGCACGCGCCATGTGGGCACGCGAGCTCGCGGAGCGGGAGCTCGTGGTAGGAGTAACGGCAAAAGCATCCTAGATGGGAGCACACGAGCGGGAACACCGCTAAGAAGTTGCGCGCGAGGATCTCTAGATTCTTGGGCTGCAACATCTGCCACATCTGAAGTTCGTTGACAAATCGCCAAAAAGATCAGCAGTTAGGTTGGCGAATAGTAGGAATATGTAGGATAAGTTCAAAAGCTTGTAAAATGATTTCTTAGCATGAAGGTAGTGACCGGAGAATTGGTGGATGTCGTCGGCTTGCGGCTATGGCAGGATGGAAGTGAAGTGGGGAAAGTGGCTTCGAGGGGAAGGAAGAGAAGTACGGGGAGGAAGAGAAGTAACGGGGACGTGACACTGGGATATGGCCCACTGAACTCGTGAGTCGTAACACTTGCAACATGCCAGTTTGTCTAGAGCAAAGCGTGGCCAATCATGCCCGAAGAACAACCTACTCGAGGATCGCTCTTGCGAAGACCATCCCAATCGTCCAAGCACCCCAATAAAATGGTATGTAACAATCGTCAAGCCGAACAACTGTGTTATGGCGTGCCTTCTAGATGACTCGGTCTAACGATGGATCCATTGGGGGCAGTGCTAGTATTAGTATAAGAACAAACATGCAATGACTCTAGTGGTTGATCCATGTGTGGTTTGTGGAAAGAACACACATGCAATGACTCTAGTGGTTGATCCATGTGTGGTTTGTGGAAATAACACACATGCAATGACTCTAGTGGTTGATCCATGTGTGGTTTGTGGAAAAGAACACACATGCAATGACCACTGGTTGATCCATGTCTGGTTTGTGGAAAGAACACACATGCAATGACTCTAGTGGTTGATCCATGTGTGGTTTGTGGAAATAACACACATGCAATGACTCTAGTGGTTGATCCATGTGTGGTTTGTGGAAATAACACACATGCAATGACCACTGGTTGATCCATGTGTGGTTTGTGGAAAGAACAAACATGCAATGACTCTAGTGGTTGATCCATGTGTGGTTTGTGGAAAGAACGCACATGCAATGACTCTAGTGGTTGATCCATGTGTGGTTTGTGGAAATAACACACATGCAATGGCCACTGGTTGATCCATAAGTGGTTTGTGGAAAGAACACACATGCAATGACCACTGGTTGATCCATAAGTGGTTTGTGGAAAGAACACGAATGTAGTGACCACTGGTGGATCTATATGTTGTTTGTGAAAAGAACACACATGCAATGAACACTGGTGGATCCATAAGTGGTTTGTGGAAAGAACACACATGCAATGACTTTAGTGCTAGTTTTAGTATAAGAAAACACATGCAATGACTCTAATGGATCCATATGTCGTTTGTGAAAAGAACACACATGCAATGACCACTTGTTGATCCATGTGTGGTTTGTGGAAAGAACACACATGCAATGACAGTGGTGGATCCATGTGTGGTTTGTGAAAAGAACACACATGCAATGACCACTTGTTGATCCATGTGTGGTTTGTGAAAAGAACACACATGCAATGACAGTGGTGGATCCATGTGTAGTTTGTGAAAAGAGCACACATGCAATGACTCTAGTGTTGATTTTAGTATAAGAACAAACATGCAATGACTCTAGTGGTTGATCCATGTGTGGTTTGTGGAAAGAACACACATGCAATGACTCTAGTGGTTTATCCATGTGTGGTTTGTGGAAATAACACACATGCAATGACTCTAGTGGTTGATCCATGTGTGGTTTTTGGAAAAGAACACACATGCAATGACCACTGGTTGATCCATAAGTGGTTTGTGGAAATAACACACATGCAATGACTCTAGTGGTTGATCCATGTGTGGTTTGTGGAAATAACACACATGCAATGACTCTAGTGGTTGATCCATGTGTGGTTTGTGGAAATAACACACATGCAATGACCACTGGTTGATCCATGTGTGGTTTTTGGAAAGAACAAACATGCAATGACTCTAGTGGTTGATCCATGTGTGGTTTGTGGAAAGAACACACATGCAATGACTCTAGTGGTTGATCCATGTGTGGTTTGTGGAAATAACACACATGCAATGGCCACAGGTTGATCCATAAGTGGTTTGTGGAAAGAACACACATGCAACGACCACTGGTTGATCCATAAGTGGTTTGTGGAAAGAACACGAATGTAGTGACCACTGGTAGATCTATATGTTGTTTGTGAAAAGAACACACATGCAATGAACACTGGTGGATCCATAAGTGGTTTGTGGAAAGAACACACATGCAATGACTTTAGTGCTAGTTTTAGTATAAGAACACACATGCAATGACTCTAATGGATCCATATGTCGTTTGTGAAAAGAACACACATGCAATGACCACTTGTTGATCCATGTGTGGTTTGTGGAAATAACACACATGCAATGACAGTGGTGGATCCATGTGTGGTTTGTGAAAAGAACACACATGGAATGACCAATTCATGTGTGGTTTGTGGAAAGAACTTACATGCACTGACAGTGGTGGATCCATGTGTGGTTTGTGAAAAGAGCACACATGCAATGACTCTAGTGTTGGTTTTAGTATAAGAACAAACATGCAATGACTCTAGTGGTTGATCCATGTGTGGTTTGTGGAAAGAACACACATGCAATGACTCTAGTGGTTGATCCATGTGTGGTTTGTGGAAATAAGACACATGCAATGACTCTAGTGGTTGATCCATGTGTGGTTTGTGGAAATAACACACATGCAATGACCACTGGTTGATCCATGTGTGGTTTTTGGAAAGAACAAACATGCAATGACTCTAGTGGTTGATCCATGTGTGGTTTGTGGAAAGAACACACATGCAATGACTATAGTGGTTGATCCATGTGTGGTTTGTGAAAATAACACACATGCAATGGCCACAGGTTGATCCATAAGTGGTTTGTGGAAAGAACACACATGCAACGACCACTGGTTGATCCATAAGTGGTTTGTGGAAAGAACACGAATGTAGTGACCACTGGTAGATCTATATGTTGTTTGTGAAAAGAACACACATGCAATGAACACTGGTGGATCCATAAGTGGTTTGTGGAAAGAACACACATGCAATGACTTTAGTGCTAGTTTTAGTATAAGAACACACATGCAATGACTCTAATGGATCCATATGCCGTTTGTGAAAAGAACACACATGCAATGACCACTTGTTGATCCATGTGTGGTTTGTGGAAAGAACACACATGCAATGACAGTGGTGGATCCATGTGTGGTTTGTGAAAAGAACACACATGGAATGACCAATTCATGTGTGGTTTGTGGAAAGAACTTACATGCACTGACAGTGGTGGATCCATGTGTGGTTTGTGAAAAGAGCACACATGCAATGACTCTAGTGTTGGTTTTAGTATAAGAACAAACATGCAATGACTCTAGTGGTTGATCCATGTGTGGTTTGTGGAAAGAACACACATGCAATGACTCTAGTGGTTGATCCATGTGTGGTTTGTGGAAATAAGACACATGCAATGACTCTAGTGGTTGATCCATGTGTGGTTTGTGGAAATAACACACATGCAATGACCACTGGTTGATCCATGTGTGGTTTTTGGAAAGAACAAACATGCAATGACTCTAGTGGTTGATCCATGTGTGGTTTGTGGAAAGAACACACATGCAATGACTATAGTGGTTGATCCATGTGTGGTTTGTGGAAATAACACACATGCAATGGCCACAGGTTGATCCATAAGTGGTTTGTGGAAAGAACACACATGCAATGACCACTGGTTGATCCATAAGTGGTTTGTGGAAAGAACACGAATGTAGTGACCACTGGTAGATCTATATGTTGTTTGTGAAAAGAACACACATGCAATGAACACTGGTGGATCCATAAGTGGTTTGTGGAAAGAACACACATGCAATGACTTTAGTGCTAGTTTTAGTATAAGAACACACATGCAATGACTCTAATGGATCCATATGTCGTTTGTGAAAAGAACACACATGCAATGACCACTTGTTGATCCATGTGTGGTTTGTGGAAAGAACACACATGCAATGACAGTGGTGGATCCATGTGTGGTTTGTGAAAAGAACACACATGCAATGACCACTTGTTGATCCATGTGTGGTTTGTGGAAAGAACACACATGCACTGACAGTGGTGGATCCATGTGTGGTTTGTGAAAAGAGCACACATGCAATGACTCTAGTGTTGGTTTTAGTATAAGAACAAACATGCAATGACTCTAGTGGTTGATCCATGTGTGGTTTGTGGAAAGAACACACATGCAATGACTCTAGTGGTTGATCCATGAGTGGTTTGTGGAAATAACACACAAGCAATGACTCTAGTGGTTGATCCATGTGTGGTTTGTGGAAAAGAACACACATGTAATGACCACTGGTTGATCCATGTGTGGTTTATGGAAAGAACACACATGCAATGACTGTAGTGGTTGATCCATGTGTGGTCTTATGGAAATAACACACATGCAATTACTCTAGTGGTTGATCCATGTGTGATTTGTGGAAATAACACACATGCAATGACCACTGGTTGATCCATGTGTGGTTTGTGGAAAGAACAAACATGCAATGACTCTAGTGGTTGATCCATGTGTGGTTTGTGGAAAGAACACACATGCAATGACTCTAGTGGTTGATCCATGTGTGGTTTGTGGAAATAACACACATGCAATGGCCACTAGTTGATCCATAAGTGGTTTGTGGAAAGAACACACATGCAATGACCACTGGTTGATCCATAAGTGGTTTAGGAAAGAACACACATGCAGTGACCACTAGTGGATCCATATGTTGTTTGTGAAAAGAACGCACATGCAATGAACACTGGTGGATCCATAAGTGGTTTGTGGAAAGAACACACATGCAATGACTCTAGTGCTAGTTTTAGTGTAAGAACACACATGCGATAACTCTAATGGATCCATATGTGGTTTGTGAAAAGAACACACATGCAATGACCACTTGTTGATCCATGTGTGGTTTGTGGAAAGAACACATGCAATGACAATGGTGGATCCATGTGTGGTTTGTGAAAAGAACACACATGCAATGACTCTAGTGTTGGTTTTAGTATAAGAACACACATGCAATGACTCTAATGGATCCATATGTGGATTGTGAAAAGAACACACATGCAATGACCACTTGTTGATCCATGTGTGGTTTGTGGAAAGAACACACATGCAATGACAGTGGTGGCTCCATGTGTGCTTTGTGAAAAGAACACACATGCACTGACTCTAGTGTTGGTTTTAGTATAAGAAAACACATGCAATGACTCTAGTGGGTTCACATGTGGTTTGTGAAAAGAACACACATGCAATGACCACTCGTTGATCCATATGTGGTTTGTGGAAAGAACACACATGCAATGACACTGCTTGATCCATGTGTGGTTTGTGGAAAAGAACACACATTCAATGACCACTGGTTGATCCATGTGTGGTTTGTGGAAAGAACACACATGCAATGCCACTGGTTGATCCATAAGTGGATTGTGGAAAGAACACACATGCAGTGACCACTGGTTGATCCATATGTGGTTGGTGGAAAGAACACACATGCAATGACACTGGTTGATCCATGTGTGGTTTCTGAAAAGAACACACATGCAATGCCACTGGTTGATCCATGTGTGTTTTGTGGATAGAACACACATGCAATAACCACTGGTTGACCCATAAGTGGTTTGTGGAAAGAACACACATGCAATGACTCTAGTGCTAGTTTTAGTGTAAGAACACACATGCGATAACTCTAATGGATCCATATGTGGTTTGTGAAAAGAACACACATGCAATGACCACTTGTTGATCCATGTGTGGTTTGTGGAAAGAACACATGCAATGACAATGGTGGATCCATGTGTGGTTTGTGAAAAGAACACACATGCAATGACTCTAGTGTTGGTTTTAGTATAAGAACACACATGCAATGACTCTAATGGATCCATATGTGGATTGTGAAAAGAACACACATGCAATGACCACTTGTTGATCCATGTGTGGTTTGTGGAAAGAACACACATGCAATGACAGTGGTGGCTCCATGTGTGCTTTGTGAAAAGAACACACATGCACTGACTCTAGTGTTGGTTTTAGTATAAGAAAACACATGCAATGACTCTAGTGGGTTCACATGTGGTTTGTGAAAAGAACACACATGCAATGACCACTCGTTGATCCATATGTGGTTTGTGGAAAGAACACACATGCAATGACACTGCTTGATCCATGTGTGGTTTGTGGAAAAGAACACACATTCAATGACCACTGGTTGATCCATGTGTGGTTTGTGGAAAGAACACACATGCAATGCCACTGGTTGATCCATAAGTGGATTGTGGAAAGAACACACATGCAGTGACCACTGGTTGATCCATATGTGGTTTGTGGAAAGAACACACATGCAATGACACTGGTTGATCCATGTGTGGTTTCTGAAAAGAACACACATGCAATGCCACTGGTTGATCCATGTGTGTTTTGTGGATAGAACACACATGCAATAACCACTGGTTGACCCATAAGTGGTTTGTGGAAAAGAACACACATGCAATGACCACTTGTTCATCCATGTGTGGTTTTTGGACAGAACACACATGCAATGACTCTAGTGGTTGATCCATGTGTGGTTTGTGGAATTAACACACATGCAATGACTCTAGTGGTTGATCCATGTGTGTTTTGTGGAAAAGAACACACATGCAATGACCACTGGTTGATCCATGTGTGGTTTGTGGAAAGAACACACATGCAATGACTCTAGTGGTTGATCCATGTGTGGTTTGTGGAAATAACACACATCCAATGACTCTAGTGGTTGATCCATGTGTGGTTTGTGGAAAAGAACACACATTCAATGACCACTGGTTGATCCATGTGTGGTTTGTGGAAAGAACACACATGCAATGCCACTGGTTGATCCATAAGTGGATTGTGGAAAGAACACACATGCAATGACCACTGGTTGATCCATATGTGGTTGGTGGAAAGAACACACATGCAATGACACTGGTTGATCCATGTGTGGTTTCTGAAAAGAACACACATGCAATGCCACTGGTTGATCCATGTGTGTTTTGTGGATAGAACACACATGCAATAACCACTGGTTGACCCATAAGTGGTTTGTGGAAAAGAGCACACATGCAATGACCACTTGTTCATCCATGTGTGGTTTTTGGACAGAACACACATGCAATGACTCTAGTGGTTGATCCATGTGTGGTTTGTGGAATTAACACACATGCAATGACTCTAGTGGTTGATCCATGTGTGTTTTGTGGAAAAGAACACACATGCAATAACCACTGGTTGATCCATGTGTGGTTTGTGGAAAGAACACACATGCAATGACTCTAGTGGTTGATCCATGTGGGGTTTGTGGAAATAACACACATGCAATGACTCTAGTGGTTGATCCATGTGCGGTTTGTGGAAAAGAACACAGATGCAATGACCACTGGTTGATCCATGTGTGGTTTGTGGAAATAACACACATGCAATGACTCTAGTGGTGGATCCATGTGTGGTTTGTGGGAATAACACACATGCAATGAGTCTAGTGGTTGATCCATGTGTGGTTTGTTGAAAAGAACACACATGCAATGACCACTGGTTGATCCATGTGTGGTTTGTGGAAATAACACACATGCAATGAACATTGGTTTGTCCATAAGTGGTTTGTGGAAAGAACACACATGCAATGACCACTGGTTGATCCATGCGTGGTTTGTGGAAAGAACACACATGCAGTGAACATTGGTGGATCCATATGTTGTTTGTGAAAAGAACACACATGCAATGACTCTAGTGCTGGTTTTAGTATAAGACCACACATGCAATGACCCTAGTGGGTCCACATGTAGTTTGTGAAAAGAACACACATGCAATGCCACTGGTTCATCCATAAGTGGTTTGTGGAAAGAACACACATGCCATGGCCACTGCTTGATCCATAAGTGGTTTGTGGAAAAGAACACACATGCAATGACCATTGGTTGATCCATAAGTGGTTTGTGGAAAGAACACACATGCAGTGACCACTGGTGGACCCATATGTTGTTTGTGAAAAGAACACACATGCAATGAACACTGGTGGATCCATAAGTGGTTTGTGTAAAGAACACACATGCAATGACTCTAGTGCTAGCTTTAGTATAAGAACACACATGCAATGACTCTAATGGATCCATATGTGGTTTGTGAAAAGAACACACATGCAATGACCACTGGTTGATCCATATGTGGATTGTGGAAAGAACACACATGCAATGACACTGCTTGATCCATGTGTGGTTTGTAGAAAAGAACATACATGCAATGACCAGTGGTTGATCCATGTGTGGTTTAAGGAAAGAACACACATGCAATGGCCACTGGTTGATCCATATGTGGTTTGTGGAAAAGAACACACATGCAATGACCACGGGTTGATCCATATGTGGTTTGTGGAAAGAACACACATGCAATGACCACTGGTTGATCCATGTGTGCTTTGTGAAAAGAACACACATGCAATGCCACAGGTTGATCCATGTGTGGTTTGTGGAAAAGGACACACATGCAATGACCACTGGTTGATCCATGTGTGGTTTGTGGAAAAGAACACACATGCAATGACCACTGGTTGATCCATGTGTGGTTTGTGGATAGAGCACACATGCAATGACTAGCGGGTTCACATGTGGTTTGTGAAAAGAACACACATGCAATGACCACTGGTTGATCCATATGTGGTTTGTGGAAAGAACACACATGCAATGACACTGCTTGATCTATGTGTGGTTTGTGGAAAAGAACACACATGCAATGACCACTGGTTGATTCATGTGTGGTTTGTGGAAAGAACACACATGCAATGACTCTAGTTGTTGATCCTGTTGGAGATATGCCCAAGAGGCAATAATAAAAATGGTTATTATTATATCTATGTGTTTATGATGAATGTTTGCATCCCATGCTGTAATTGTATTACAAGGAAACACTAATACATGTGTGTTTTGTAAACATAAAAGGGTCCCTGGTAAGCCTCTTGTTAAACTAGCTTGTTGATTAATTGATGATCATGGTTTCCTGATCATGGACATTGGATGTCATTAATAACAAGATTGTATCATTAGGAGAATGATGTAATGGACACACACACCCATAGTAAGCGTAGAATTAGATCAAGTCATTAAGTTCACATTTCTATAAGCTTTCGATACATAGTAACCTAATCCTTCGACCATGAGGTTGTGTTAATCACCATCACCGGATGAGTACTTTGATGACATCAAACACCACTTCGTAACTGGGTGGTTATAAAGGTGTCATTAGGTATTCTGAAAGTATGTGTTGAAGCGCATGGACCAAGATTGGGATTTGTCCATCCATATGACGATAGATATGCTCTGGGCCCTCTCGGTGGAATGTCATCTAGTTAGCTTGCAAGCATGTGACTAGGTCACAAGGGATGGCATAACACGGAACGAGTAAAGAGTACTTATCAGTAACGAGGTAGAACTAGGTATGGAGATACCGATGATCAAACCTCGGATAAGTAGAAGTATCGCGTGACAAAGGGAATTGGTTTCATATGTTAATGGTTCTATCGATCACGAAGTCATCGTTGAGTATGTGGGAGCCGTTATGGATCTCCAGATCCCGCTGATGGTTATTGATCGGAGAGGTGTCTTCATCATGTCTGCATATTCACGAACCGTAGGGTGACACACTTAAGGTTCGAAGTTGTTTTAAGTAGATATTTAATGTGCGTTGGAGACCGAATGTTGTTCGGAGTCTCGGATTGGATCCGGGACATCACGAGGAGATCCGGAACTGTCCGGGGAATAAGATTCATATAATGAGGATCATTTTCTAAGTTAGGAAATGTTCTAGAGTGTTTGTATGGGGATTCTAGAAGGTTTCGGAATGTTCCAGAAGGTTCTAGAAGATATCTTGGAGTTTATTTGAAAACCAAGATAAGATAAGATAAGATAAGATAAGGGGAGTTTAAAGGGGAAACTTGGGGGGGAAGGACTCTCCCCCCAAGCTCCCTAGTGCGCCGGCCCTAAGGGGTGGGAACCCTAGGCCACACCCCTCCCTCTATATATAGAGGGGTGGAGGCGCCACCCCTCCTTGTCCTCTCCCACTCCAAACCCTAGCCG
Organism: Avena sativa; assembly: GCA_916181665.1. Lineage (NCBI taxonomy): Eukaryota > Viridiplantae > Streptophyta > Magnoliopsida > Poales > Poaceae > Avena > Avena sativa. Next base: position 64,489,481 of record OV702286.1, on the reverse strand, counting down.
CCTCTCTCTTCCTCCTTCCATCTGCTCCGGCTTAGGCGAAGCCCTACAGAATTCTCTCCACCACCACCACCACCACGTCGTCGTGCTGCTGGGATTGCGTGGAGAAGATCTACTACCTCCGCTGCTCGCTGGAACGAGGAGAGGAAGGTTTGCTTCGACTCCGCACGTGTGACCGTCTGCGGAAGCGCTGCCGGAACGCGGCGCCGGAAGGATCATCTACTCGATCTTGAGATCGGCAAGTGATCGACTACATCATCCACGAGATATAATCTCGTTAACGCTTTCGGTTCTACGAGTGTTAGTACCGATCTATCTCGTTGCTCATGTCTAGTAGATTAGATCTTGGCTTTTATCTAGATTAGATCTGGGTTTTGTTCGTTCTTGCGGTAGAAATTTTTTGTTTTCCATGCTACGAACCCATCAGTGGGCGTTGGTGCTCGTGCCGTCTTTTGCTGTGTGTACTTTGCATCTTGCGGTATGGTGGGATGAAGCGGCTCGGGCTAACATTACATGTCATCGCACATGAGACTTGCTCCACGCTTTACGTGCAACTTGCTTTGCACAAGTGGCTTTGCGGGTGTCTGTCTCTCCCATCATAGTATAGATCAAATCTACACTTTGCACTTGATAGAACTTGTATCAACGTTGTGGTTCAGTTTCGTAGGTAAGATCCGTTCTTATTTGAAAGCCCCAAACCACGTAAAACTTGCAAAGAAAATTAGAGGCGTCTAACTTGTTTTTGCAGGGGTTTTGTGATGTGATATGGCCATCATGTGATTGTGATTATATTTGATGTATGCAATGATCCTTGTTGTAATATGACAACCGGCAGGAGCCTAATGGTTGTCTTTAATTCTGTTAAGACCTGCGTGTCTATTCATCTTGTAATAGCTTTATTCCAAGTAGTTGTAATAGTTGCTTATGATGATGGACAACCATGAAGCGGCGCCACTGACCTTGACGCAATGCTGGTAATGATGGAGATCATGTCCGTGCTTTGGAGATGGAGATCGAAGGCACAAGAAGAAAGGGCCATATCATATCACACTAATTATGAATTGCCTGTGATGTTAATCCTTTATGCATCTTGTATTGCTTAGATCGCGACGATAGCATTATAAGACGATCCCTCTCACTAAATATCAAGTAATAAAAGTGTTCGTCCTTAGTTGGCACCGTTGCTAAGACTCGTCGTTTCGAAGCATCTCGTGATGATCGGGTGTGATAGATTCTACGTGTGCATACAACGGGTGCAAGCCAGATTTGCACATGCGGAAACTAAGGTTAATCTTGACGAGCCTAGCATGTACAGACATGGCCTCGGAACACGGAATATCGAAAGGTAGAGCACGAGTCATATGAATGATATGATGAACATGAAGATTGTTCGCCGATGAAACTACATCTTCTCTCGTGAAGATCGGACTTGGTGTAGTGGACTTGGTTCGTGTAATCACTAAGACAATGCGAGGGATGTTGTTTTGAGTGGGAGTTCACCTAGTTAATTTAAGAATTGAAGTTGAACTCAATTTATCATAAACTTAGTCTAAACTACTTGCAAATTTTATTGTAGATTATGGCGAACCTCTCCATCAATTTCAATGCGTTCCTAGAGAAAGAAAAACTTAAGAACAATGGAAGCAACTTCACGGACTGGCTCCGTGGTCTGAAGATTTTCCTCAGGGCTGGTCAGATGACCTATGTGCTCGATGCACCGCTAGGTGACCCACCTGCAGAAGATGCCACCGATGACGTAAAAAATGTTTACGCCACTCGGAAAAATCATTACTCCACAATTCAGTGTGCCATCCTGTACGGTCTGGAAACGGAGCTTCAGAAGCGCTTTGAGCACCGCGACCCGTTCGAGATCATTAAGGAGCTCAATCTCATTTTTGAGACTCACGCGGCCGTGGAGAGCTATGAGGCCTCCGAAAAGTTCTTTACCTGCAAGATGGAAGAGGGAAGCTCCGTTAGCGAGCACGTGCTCACCATGTCTGGGCACGCAAACAAGCTCCAAGATTTGGGGATAACGATTCCTAATGAGTTAGGGATTCACCGTGTCCTCCAATCACTGCCACCGAGTTATAAGAACTTTGTGATGAACTACAATATGCACTACATGAACAAGACGTTGCCCGAACTATCGTCCATGCTGAAAACTGCTGAAGTGGAGATCAAGAAGGAGCACCAAGTGTTGATGGTCAATAAGACCACCAATTTCAAGAAACAGGGCAAGCCTAAGAACAAGGGCAACTTCAAGAAGGACGGCAAGAAAGCTGCCGCACCTGCTAAGAAGCCCAAGGCTGGTCCTAAACCTGAAACTGAATGCTTCTACTGCAAGGGTGCTGGTCACTGGAAGCGCAACTGCCCCAAGTACCTGGCAGATCTGAAGAACGGCAACATCAAGAAGAAAGGTATATTCGATATACATGTTATTGATGTGTATCTTACTAGTAATCGTAGTAGTGCCTGGGTATTTGATACTGGTTCGGTTGCTCATATTTGTAACTCGAAACAGGAGCTGCGGAATAAACGAAGACTGGCGAGAGACGAGGTGACGATGCGTGTTGGAAATGGCTCCAAGGTTGATGTGATCGCCGTCGGCACGCTCCCTCTACATCTACCTTCGGGATTAGTTTTAAATTTGAATAATTGTTATTTGGTGCCTGCGTTAAGCATGAACATTATATCTGGATCTTGTTTATTGCGAGACGGTTACTCTTTTAAGTCCGAGAATAAAGGTTGTTCGATTTATATGAGTAATATCTTTTATGGTAATGCACCTGAGATGAATGGTTTATTCTTACTGAATCTCGATAGTAGTGATACACATGTTCACAACATAGATGCTAAACGAACAAAATTGAATGATAATTCTACATACATGTGGCACTGTCGTCTTGGTCACATTAGAGTGAAGCGTATGAAGAAACTCCATTCTGATGGACTTCTTGAATCACTTGATTTTGAATCACTTGAAAGATGTGAAGCATGTCTAATGGGAAAAATGACTAAGACTCCATTCTCTGGAATAATGGAGCGAGCTACAGACTTATTGGAAATAATACATACCGATGTGTGCGGTCCAATGAGTGTAGCATCGCGTGGTGGATATCGTTATGTTCTCACTTTCACGGATGACTTAAGTAGATATGGGTATGTCTACTTTATGAAACATAAGTCCGAAACTTTCGAGAAGTTTAAGGAATTTCAAAGTGAAGTGGAAAATCATCATAACAAGAAGATTAAGTTTCTGCGTTCTGACCGCGGAGGTGAATATCTAAGTTATGAGTTTGGCATGCATTTAAAGAAATGTGGAATACTTTCGCAGTTGACACCGCCGGGAACACCACAGCGTAATGGTGTGTCCGAACGTCGTAATCGAACTCTCTTAGATATGGTTCGGTCTATGATGTCTCTTACAGATTTACCGCTATCGTTTTGGGGCTATGCATTAGAGACATCCGCATTCACTTTAAATAGGGCACCATCTAAATCCGTTGAAACGACACCGTACGAATTGTGGTTTGGTAAGAAACCTAAGTTGTCGTTCCTTAAAGTTTGGGGTTGCGAAGCGTATGTAAAGAAGTTACAACCTGATAAGCTAGAACCCAAAGCGGAGAAATGCGTCTTCATAGGATACCCTAATGAAACAATTGGGTATACCTTCTATCAAAGATCCGAAGGTAAAGTTTTCGTTGCCAAGAATGGATCCTTTCTTGAGAAGGAGTTTCTCTCGAAAGAAGTGACTGGAAGGAAAGTAGAACTCGACGAGGTTATTGAACCTTCTCTCAGGGTTGAGAGTAGCGCAGCAACGGAAGATGTTTTCGTGCTGCCTGCACCAACTGGAGAGGAAGCTAATGATGGTGATCATGAAACTTCGAACGAAGTTACTATTGAACCTCCCAGGTCAATGAGGGTTCGTACCACTCCTGAGTGGTATGACTCTGCCTTGAACGTCATGTTGGTGGACAACACTGATGACCCTGCGACGTATGAAGAAGCTATGTTATGGTGAGTCCAGATTCCGACAAATGGCTAGAAGCCATGAAATCCGAAATGGGATCCATGTACGAAAACCAAGTATGGACGTTGGTGGACTTACCGGATGGCCGTAAGGCTGTCGAGAACAAATGGATTTTCAAAAGAAAAACAGATGCTGATGGTAATGTTACTATCTATAAAGCTCGACTTGTCGCGAAAGGGTTCCGACAAATTCAAGGTGTTGACTATGATGAGACTTTCTCACCGGTAGCGAAGCTAAAGTCTGTGAGGATTCTGTTAGCAATTGCTGCATACTTCGACTATGAGATATGGCAGATGGATGTCAAAACAGCGTTCCTTAATGGTGACATTGAGGAAGAGTTGTACATGGTACAACCCAAGGGTTTTGTCGATCCTAGTGATGCTGACAAGGTATGCAAACTTCAGCGCTCCATTTATGGACTGAAGCAAGCATCCCGGAGTTGGAATCAACGTTTTGATAAAGTAATCAAAAAATTTGGTTTTATACAAACTTATGGAGAAGCTTGTATTTACAAGAAAGTGAGTGGGAGCTCTATAGCATTCCTAGTACTATATGTAGATGACATATTGTTGATTGGGAATGATATAGAACTTCTTAATAGCGTCAAAGCCTATTTGAATAATAGTTTTTCAATGAAGGATCTTGGCGAAGCGGCATATATTCTAGGCATCAAGATTTATAGAGATAGGTCAAGACGCCTGCTAGCGCTTTCACAAAGTACATACCTGGACAAAGTTCTAAAGAAGTTTAGAATGGAAGAGAGCAAGAAAGGGTTCGTGCCCATGTTGTCAGGAAAGACCTTGAGTAAGACTCAAAGTCCAGCTACGGCAGAAGATAGAGAGAAGATGAATAATGTTCCCTATGCCTCAGCCATAGGTTCTATCATGTATGACATGTTGTGTACAAGACCGGATATAGCACATGCTGTTAGTTTGACTAGCAGATATGAAAGTGATCCTGGAATGGAGCACTGGACAGCGATCAAGAATATCCTTAAGTACCTGAATAGGACTAAGGATATGGTTCTTTCTTATGGAGGTGATGAACAGCTTGTTGTAAACAGTTACACTGATGCTAGTTGGAACACCGATCCAGATGACTCGAAGTCACAGTCTGGATACGTATTTATTTTGAATGGTGCTGCAGTGAGCTGGAGGAGTGCCAAGCAAAGCGTTGTGGCAAAATCTTCAACTGAATCGGAATACATAGCTGCTTCGGAGGCTGCACAAGAAGCCATATGGATGAAGGAGTTCATTACTGAACTTGGCGTGGTTCCTAGTGCGTTGGACCCGATGGCCATCTACTGTGACAACACAGGTGCCATAGCTAATGCACAGGAGCCAAGGTCACATAGCAAGATGAAGCACATCAAGCTACGTTTCCATGCCATTCGCGAGTATGTCCGAGATGGTGACATAAAGATTTGCAAAGTACACACCGATCTAAATGTGGCAGATTCGTTGACTAAACCTCTCCCTAGAGCAAAGCATGACCAACACCAGAACGCCATGGGTGTTAGGTATATTACCATGTAATCTAGATTATTGACTCTAGTGCAAGTGGGAGACTGTTGGAGATATGCCCAAGAGGCAATAATAAAAATGGTTATTATTATATCTTTGTGTTTATGATGAATGTTTGCATCCCATGCTGTAATTGTATTATAAGGAAACACTAATACATGTGTGTTTTGTAAACATAAAAGGGTCCCTAGTAAGCCTCTTGTTAAACTAGCTTGTTGATTAATTGATGATCATGGTTTCCTGATCATGGACATTGGATGTCATTAATAACAAGATTGTATCATTAGGAGAATGATGTAATGGACACACACACCCATAGTAAGCGTAGCATTAGATCAAGTCATTAAGTTCACATTGCTATAAGCTTTCGATACATAGTAACCTAATCATTCGACCATGAGGTTGTGTTAATCACCATCACCGGATGAGTACTTTGATGACATCAAACACCACTTCATAACTGGGTGGTTATAAAGGTGTCATTAGGTATTCTGAAAGTATGTGTTGAAGCGCATGGACCAAGATTGGGATTTGTCCGTCCATATGACGGATAGATATGCTCTGGGCCCTCTCGGTGGAATGTCATCTAGTTATCTTGCAAGCATGTGACTAGGTCACAAGGGATGGCATAACACGGAACGAGTAAAGAGTACTTATCAGTAACGAGGTAGAACTAGGTATGGAGATACCGATGATCAAACCTCGGATAAGTAGAAGTATCGCGTGACAAAGGGAATTGGTTTCGTATGTTAATGGTTCTATCGATCACGAAGTCATCGCTGAGTATGTGGGAGCCGTTATGGATCTCCAAATCCCGCTGATGGTTATTGATCGGAGAGGTGTCTTCATCATGTCTGCATATTCACGAACCGTAGGGTGACACACTTAAGGTTCGAAGTTGTTTTAAGTAGATATTGAATGTGCGTTGGAGACCGAATGTTGTTCGGAGTCTCGGATTGGATCCGGGACATCACGAGGAGATCCGGAACTGTCCGGGGAATAAGATTCATATAATGGGGATCATTTTCTAAGTTAGGAAATGTTCCAGAGTGTTTGTATGGGGATTCTAGAAGGTTTCGGAATGTTCCGGAAGGTTCTAGAAGATATCCTGGAGTTTATTTGAAAACCAAGATAAGATAAGATAAGATAAGATAAGATAAGGGGAGTTTAAAGGGGAAACTTGGGGGGAAGGACTCTCCCCCCAAGCTCCCTAGTGCGCCGGCCCTAAGGGGTGGGCCTAGGGGTGGGAACCCTAGGCCACACCCCTCCCTCTATATATAGAGGGGTGGAGGCGCCACCCCTCCTTGCCCTCTTCCACTCCAAACCCTAGCCGCCTCTCTCTTCCTCCTTCCATCTGCTCCGGCTTAGGCGAAGCCCTGCAGAATTCTCTCCACCACCACCACCACCACGCCGTCGTGCTGCTGGGATTGCGTGGAGAAGATCTACTACCTCCGCAGCTCGCTGGAACGAGGAGAGGAAGGTCTGCTTCGACTCCGCACGTGTGACCGTCTGCGGAAGCGCTGCCGGAACGCGGCGCCAGAAGGATCATCTACTCGATCTTCAGATCGGCAAGTGATCGACTACATCATCCACGAGATCTAATCTCGTTAACGCTTTCGGTTCTACGAGGGTTAGTACCGATCTATCTCGTTGCTCATGTCTAGTAGATTAGATCTTGGCTTTTATATAGATTAGATTTGGGTTTTGTTCGTTCTTGCGGTAGAAATTTTTTGTTTTCCATGCTACGAACCCATCAGATCCATGTGTGGTTTGTGGAAATAACACACATACAATGACTCTAGTGGTTGATCCATGTGTGGTTTGTGAAAAGAACACACATGCAATGAACACTTGTGGATCCATAAGTTGTTTGTGGAAAGAACACACATCCAATGACCACTGGTTGATCCATGTGTGGTTTGTGGAAAGAACACACATGAAGTGACCACTTGTTGATCCATGTGTGGTTTGTGGAAAGAACACACATGCAATGACAGTGGTGGATCCATGTGTGGTTTGTGAAAAGAACACACATGCAATGACTCTAGTGCTGGTTTTAGTATAAGAACACACATGCAATGACTCTAGTGGGTCCACATGTAGTTTGTGAAAAGAACACACATGCAATGCCACTGGTTAATCCATAAGTGGTTTGTGGAAAGAACACACATGCAATGACCACTGGTTGATCCATATGTGGTTTGTGGAAAGAACACACATGCAATGACACTGCTTGATCCATGTGTTGTTTGTGGAAAAGAACACACATGCAATTACCACTGGTTGATCCATGCGTGGTTTGTGAAAAGAACACACATTTAATGACTCTAGTGGTTGATACATGTGTGGTTTGTGGAAATAACACACATGCAATGACTCTAGTGGTTGATCCATGTGTGGTTTGTGGAAAAGAACACACATGCAATGACCACTGGTTGATCCATGTGTCGATTGTGGAAAGAACACACATGCAATGACTCTAGTGGTTGATCCATGTGTGATTTGTGGAAATAACACACATGCAATGACTCTAGTGGTTGATCCATGTGTGGTTTGTGGAAATAACACACATGCAATGACTCTAGTGGTTGATCCATGTGTGGTTTGTCGAAAAGAACACACATGCAATGACCACTGGTTGATCCATGTATGGTTTGTGGAAAGAACACACATGCAATGACTCTAGTGGTTTATCCATGTGTGGTTTGTGGAAATAACACACATGCAATGACTCTAGTGGTTGATCCATGTGTGGTTTGTGGAAAAGAACACACATGCAATGACCACTGGTTGATCCATGTGTGATTTGTGGAAAGAACACAGATGCAATGAACACTGGTGGATCCATAAGTGGTTTGTGGAAAGAACACACATGCAATGACCACTGGTTGATCCATGTGTGGTTTGTGGAAAGAACACACATACAGTGAACATTGGTGGATCCATATGTTGTTTGTGAAAAGAACACACATGCAATGACTCTAGTGCTAGTTTTAGTATAAGAACACACATGCAATGACTCTAGTGGGTCCACATGTAGTTTGTGAAAAGAACACACATGCAATGCCACTGGTTGATCCATAAGTGGTTTGTGGAAAGAACACACATGCAATGGCCACTGGTTGATCCATAAGTGGTTTGTGGAAATGAACACACATGCAATGACCACTGGTTGATCCATAAGTGGTTTGTGGAAAGAACAGACATGCAGTGACCACTGGTGGATCCATATGTTGTTTGTGAAAAGAACACACATGCAATGAACACTGGTGGATCCATAAGTGGTTTGTGGAAAGAACACACATGCAACGACTCTAGTGCTAGCTTTAGTATAAGAACACACATGCAATGACTCTAATGGATCCATATGTGGTTTGTGAAAAGAACACACATGCAATGACCACTGGTTGATCCATATGTGGATTGTGGAAAGAACACACATGCAATGACACTGCTTGATCCATGTGTGGTTTGTGGAAAAGAACACACATGCAATGACCAATGGTTGATCCATGTGTGGTTTAAGGAAAGAACACACATGCAATGACCACTGGTTGATCCATATGTGGTTTGTGGAAAAGAACACACATGCAATGACCACGGGTTGATCCATATGTGGTTTGTGGAAAGAACACACATGCAATGACCACTGGTTGATCCATGTGTGGTTTGTGAAAAGAACACACATGCAATGCCACCGGTTGATCCATGTGTGGTTTGTGGAAAAGGACACACATGCAATGACCACTGGTTGATCCATGTGTGGTTTGTGGAAAAGAACACACATGCAATGACCACTGGTTGATCCATGTGTTGTTTGTGGATAGAGCACACATGCAATGACTAGTGGGTTCACATGTGGTTCGTGAAAAGAACACACATGCAATGACCACTGGTTGATCCATATGTGGTTTGTGGAAAGAACACACATGCAATGACACTGCTTGATCTATGTGTGGTTTGTGGAAAAGAACACGCATGCAATGACCACTAGTTGATCCATGTGTGGTTTGTGGAAAGAACACACATGCAATGACTCTAGTTGTTGATCCATGTGTGGTTTATGGAAATAACACACATGCAATGACTCTAGTGGTTGATCCATGTGTGGTTTGTGAAAAGAACACACATGCAATGAACACTTGTGGATCCATAAGTTGTTTGTGGAAAGAACACACATCCAATGACCACTGCTTGATCCATGTGTGGTTTGTGGAAAGAACACACATGCAGTGACCACTTGTTGATCCATGTGTGGTTTGTGGAAAGAACACACATGCAATGACAGTGGTGGATCCATGTGTGGTTTGTGAAAAGAACACACATGCAATGACTATAGTGCTGGTTTTAGTATAAGAACACACATGCAATGACTCTAGTGGGTCCACATGTAGTTTGTGAAAAGAACACACATGCAATGCCACTGGTTAATCCATAAGTGGTTTGTGGAAAGAACACACATGCAATGACCACTAGTTGATCCATATGTGGTTTGTGGAAAGAACACACATGCAATGACACTGCTTGATCCATGTGTTGTTTGTGGAAAAGAACACACATGTAATTACCACTGGTTGATCCATGTGTGGTTTGTGAAAAGAACACACATGTAATGACTCTAGTGGTTGATACATGTGTGGTTTGTGGAAATAACACACATGCAATGACTCTAGTGGTTGATCCATGTGTGGTTTGTGGAAAAGAACACACATGCAATGACCACTGGTTGATCCATGTGTTGATTGTGGAAAGAACACACATGCAATGACTCTAGTGGTTGATCCATGTGTGGTTTGTGGAAATAACACACATGCAATGACTCTAGTGGTTGATCCATGTGTGGTTTGTGGAAATAACACACATGCAATGACTCTAGTGGTTGATCCATGTTTTGTTTGTGGAAAAGAACACACATGCAATGACCACTGGTTGATCCATGTATGGTTTATGGAAAGAACACACATTCAATGACTCTAGTGGTTGATCCATGTGTGGTTTGTCGAAATAACACACATGCAATGACTCTAGTGGTTGATCCATGTGTGGTTTGTGGAAAAGAACACACATGCAATGACCACTTGTTGATCCATGTGTGATTTGTGGAAAGAACACAGATGCAATGAACACTGGTGGATCCATAAGTGGTTTGTGGAAAGAACACACATGCAATGTCCATTGGTTGATCCATGTGTGGTTTGTGGAAAGAACACACATACAGTGAACATTGGTGGATCCATATGTTGTTTGTGAAAAGAACACACATGCAATGACTCTAGTGCTAGTTTTAGTATAAGAACACACATGCAATGACTCTAGTGGGTCCACATGTAGTTTGTGAAAAGAACACACATGCAATGCCACTGGTTGATCCATAAGTGGTTTGTGGAAAGAACACACATGCAATGGCCACTGGTTGATCCATAAGTGGTTTGTGGAAAAGAACACACATGCAATGACCATTGGTTGATCCATAACTGGTTTGTGGAAAGAACAGACATGTAGTGACCACTGGTGGATCCATATGTTGTTTGTGAAAAGAACACACATGCAATGAACACTGGTGGATCCATAAGTGGTTTGTGGAAATAACACACATGCAACGACTCTAGTGCTAGTTTTAGTATAAGACACACACATGCAATGACTCTAATGGATCCATATGTGGTTTGTGAAAAGAACATACATGCAATGACCACTGGTTGATCCATATGTGGTTTGTGGAAAGAACACACATGCAATGACACTGCTTGATCCATGTGTGGTTTGTGGAAAAGAACACACATGCAATGACCACTGGTTGATCCATGTGTGGTTTGTGGAAAGAACACACTTGCAATAACCACTGGTTGATCCATATGTGGTTTGTGGAAAAGAACACACATGCAATGACCACTGGTTGATCCATATGTGGTTTGTGGAAAGAACACACATGCAATGACCACTGGTTGATCCATGTGTGGTTTGTGAAAAGCACACACATGCAATGCCACCGGTTGATCCATGTGTGGTTTGTGGAAAAGAACACACATGCAATGACCACTGGTTGATCCATGTGTGGTTTGTGGAAAAGAACACACATGCAATGACCACTGGTTGATCCATATGTGGTTTGTGGATAGAACACACATGCAATGACTCTAGTGGGTCCATATGTGGTTTGTGAAAAGAACACACATGCAATGACCACTGGTTGATCCATATGTGGTTTGTGGAAAAGAACACACATGCAATGAACACTGGTGGATCCAAAAATTCTAGAAAACAGAAAAGACGGACACGTGTCAGTCATAGGAGATGGTCTATCAATAGATCCGGTCTCATAGGATTTATTCCCCCCTCTCTTTCGTTGAAGGCCAAACCTGTGCCCACTCTCTCTGTTATGCCCTGATTGGTTGTCACAGGTGTCACGCGGATCGTGCGCACCAACCGTTGATCCTGTGTGATCCAACGAGGCTCGTTGCACACGTCGTGCCCTTCATAGGACAGCACGAGACAACACAGACGTCTCCCTCAACGAGACTTCTACAAGAAGGAACACGATGCCGTCCATGGAAAAATTCGTCGAGGGGTCATGTCATGTTTAATCTAGTATGCAAAGGCTACAAGTCTACTGCACGGCAACTGGTCATCCACAGACCACCAGCTATACCATTTTTACTATGCAGCGCGCCTGCACTCTCACTTCCTTCCGGCCCCTACCACATGAACCTTCCACGTGGCAGCCGCAGTCGGAAGAGCTGCCAACCGGGGCCCTCGAGGAGCCCTAAACGTCCCCGCATTAAAAACGCAGCCTATCGGGTCCTCCATTCGCACTCATCCACTACTCTCTCTTCCCTATCCAGCAAAACCCCACAATCTTGAACATACATGCACGAACCTTCTCCATGAAACCAGTGCGTGGGGGTGAGTGTCCGGGCAGGCCCTGCCGGGGTGGTGCTTCACGCGGTAGATCTGGAGGAGCATCACGCAGCACAGGCCGAGGAGGACGTGCAGTTCAACCCCTTGGGGGACCATGTGCACGCCGGTGCTGACGACTTCGGAGGCGCCGATGAGGGCATGGAGTTCGGCGAACATGCTCCGCTCGTGTACCCGGAGGTACATCTATTTCTACATGTTTCATATTTTGTGCTCGAGCTTAATCTATCCTGGTGTCATAAAAAATATAGTCCTAATGATTAGATGCAACGTACGAACCGGTACATGGAGAGATCTAGTCTGTTCTGAATGAATCCACATTATTTATTTATTAATAAGTTACCAAGAACACAAACCACATTAATTTAGGAGCGAGCTGGGGAGACGACCGTAATGAACTGCTGAACTTGTATAGACATGTTATTGCATCGAAAGTAACTTGGAATGGTGGAAGGAATATATATTTATTATTTTGCTCATTTCGGTTTGTATTCCATACATTACAGGTGTATTCAAGTGAGATGGACTCTGACAAGGAGACCAGGGACAACAAGAGCCGCCATGTCATGAAGAAGCTCAAGAGCGGGATAATCCCTTTCCGCACTCGACTTGGGGAGCTCAGGTGCCCTTTCTGTAAGAAAGGAGTCAACCCGAGGATTGCTAGCTTGATTCCGCATGCGGTTGGCATCGGTAAAAGCTCGGCTAGTAAACACAAGTCGGTGACCAAGGCTAAGCACGCTGCTTATGGCAAGTTCCTGAGGGAGTATGTCAAGACCGGCCTAGTGTCCCCTTACTTAGGAATCAACAACTTCTAGCCGACCAACCCCGTCACTATGCTGGCCCGGCCACTAATAATATTTAGTTCTCTTACCGTATCTAGACCCTTAAACTATGGGGGTTTCTATTTTCGTACCCTTCAAAATATAGTCAAGTTCATCTGTTTATTTAGTTAAAGTTCTGGTGGCATACTCGTTATTTTGCATGGATAGAGGGGTGCCCCCGACTGATATAAGGGTTATCTTGTCCGCTAGATCACAGAGGATCAACGGTTGGTAGGAAAAACTGAGTACAACTGAATCACCATAGTTAGACGCGAGGGAAAAAAACATGACTCATGGTACGCGTGTGCGGTACACGGGGCGGTAGCGGACACGTGTGGCCGTGCATGGTGCATTAGCGTACGTGATGCACGGTAGTGCAACAAAACATCGCTTCCCTTCTCCTTTAATAGAGGCCTCCCCACTCCCACTCATCACGCACTCGCTCACTCAACCGTCTCCATTGTCCCATCATCTTCTGGAAACGCCCAACAAAATCCCAACCACGCCGGCGATGGAGAAGATCGGCGCGGTGGCCATCGGCGCCTCCAAGGCCGCCGGCGAGGAGCCCCCCGTCCCTGTCCTGCATCTGCCATGGCCGCTGGCGAGGAGGCCCCCGCCGGTCTCGGACAGATCCCGCTCGGTTGGGACCCCTACGAGGAGGTTGTCTACATAAGGCCGGAGAACCCCTATGACACCAGCATCACTGATCCATGGTCTGAGGTAACCAGGGTTTTATCCCCTTCCCTTGTTCTTCCCCCGTTCCCATTGTTGGATGCTAGATTGTATGTTATTAGGGCTCGGCTGTTCGTATTTTTTATAGTAGCTAATCCTATTGTGTTAGATCTCGATTTTCGATGAATCCCCCTGTTCGTAGTTGGGATCAGTATTCGATTTGGTTTGAGATTTGGGGAATAATCGGGAGATCTTATTCGGTTAATTTATGCAAAAAATCAATCCCGATAATCAAAGTATCTCAATCATGTCCTTATTTCACTCTACTGTTTTTTCCAATAGGAGGATAGAAGCGACCTCCGCAACGACGATTAGTCCAAGGACACCAAGACTCGTCATGTGTTGAGGAGGGTAATTCCGGTCATTACAACAACTTCTTCATCGGCGACGTGTACAGGTGCCCCTTCTGTCCCACCAGGAGGCTCCGCGGCACGGACTTCAACTCCCTCGTGAAGCATGCCATGGACGTGAGGACCTGTGGCGAGTCTGTGAACATCCACGGCTTCAGGGGCAATCACCAGGCGCTCGGTCTTCACCTCCGCAACCTCCAGAAGGTGGCTATCGAGGAGGGTCGCATTCCCCCGATCAGACCCAAGGCACCCAAGGTCAAGGGGCTGGGCAGCAAGAAGTGGAGGAGGCGCCAGAGGCAGGAGGCGGATGCCCTCTTGGCAGAGGCCACGAGGGGCCACTGATCAGCTGCTGCTGCTGTTGCTGTAAAGCAGCTTCTTTTGTCTTGTCTATGTTGAAGCAGTCTGTTGTTGCTGCTGCTGAGCAGCCTAATTGTCAAACCTCATTAAGTACCATACTATATAACCTATATTAGCTACTTTATCTACATCTGCTCTGTTTACTGAATTTATTTATGGTGCTGGTTTGTTTTGCTGCTCTAGACTTGTTACCAGATTGGGGAAAAACGATCACAAAAGGAACAATGAATGAAGAGAGAAGCTGCTCTAGATTCCCTACCTTTTTGGGCAAAAAAAACACAACTATTAGAGAGAGAGGGGAAAGGCGCTCTTAAAAAGGCCAAATAACAAAAAAAACTTCCACTTTAGGCGTCATGGTGCACGTAATGGCCAAGCCTTTGACCAGACGGCACCCCCCTCCGAGCGCATGTGAGGGCTTCGGAATATCGGGAGGGCAAAAGTGAGGACAAACGAGACACAATGTTGCTATAACTAAATCTTACAAAAAGCTGAATTTGGCTTTACCATGCAATTTGGCTAGAGCTCCACAATGTAGCTATTCTAAATCCCTAAACTATGTGGTGTGTTGAAACCTAATGCTTTTCCACTGACACGTGTGTTGCAAAGTTGCTTGATCGTGCATGCTTACACAAGTGGCCTATAGAGAAACTTATAGAAGCATGGGCAAACGAGCTTCATTTTGGCAATTTCGGGACAAGCTTTGCACAATCGGCAGGCCTGATCGGCTAGGCGGCTGCCCTGGGGTGCAGGGATGCTAGGTCCATGTCTATGCTTACACTTCTTAAACTTGTTAGGAATTAATAATAACTATACACTTCCTTCTGTCCTGTCACGTTACGTTGTGTCAGCACCGCACACCCGCTACGGATCAGCAAAGGGACGATGGTCTACGTGACCGGTCTCTGCCGCGCCAAAGCCACGTCGCACACCCATCCCATCGCCTACCGGGACGGACGCCAAATTTAATTGCTAGGAATGGAAACCATCGGTGCTCGCCCGGTCAAACATGCTTCCCCATGGGTATGACCGGAATATTGGTAAACGGAATTTAAGCATCGCCTTTCGTCTCCTCAGCACATCACTATGCAAAAATCCCCAACTCATTCCTTCCGCCGGTGCCGCCACCGCAAGAACCATCGACGCTGCCACAGGCTCCGCCTCCGCCTGGCCATACCACCGCAACAGATCACTCCACCTCCAAGCCCAGTTCTAGCCACCTCTACCGACCATAGGACACCGCCGCCGCATTAGCTGCTGCCATGGACGCAGAGTACGGCGTGTTCGGCGACGGGAGTGACTACACTGACGAGTACACCGTCACCGCCCATGGCACCACCAAGCTGACGGTCGTCCACACAAATGCGTCAGCGGAGGTGGCCAAGGTCATCGCAATGTACGAGCGGTGGCTACAGGAGCCGATGGACAGGTACAAGATCGTCGGCCTTGACCTCGAGTATACCAGAGATAGGAAGAGGACGGCGATTTTGTAGCTGTCCATGCGCAACCACTGCCTCCTATATCACGTATGTAGGGCCAAATCTGTATGCCCGGAGCTTCGCGAGTTCCTACACATGAGGGAGATCTACTTCGCCAGCGTCGACATCAAGAACAACACTCCGAAGCTAGAATGGGATCTCCTCGTTCATGTCGTCAATCACGTCGATCTCTAACATTTGTGGAGGTACCCGGCTGGCCGTACGGGGAAAGCCGGCATGGCTAGACTCGCTTCCGACATCATCGACCGCAAGTACGCCGGCATGAAAATCGAGTTCCAGAAGCAGCTACACGAGCGATGGGAGTGGAGGCACCTAGATTATGATGCGATCAAGTACGCAGCCAGGGACACGTATGTCTGCTATGAGATGCTCAACGGGATCTGGCGGGTGGGTGAGTGTGCTGTTTACCACTACTAGTTTCGCATTTCGTTCCTAGTTTTATCTCGCCTGTATTTTATCTCGCATGTATTTTCTAAGAATTCTGTGTGTAAGAACCAAGCTCGTATGATCCCTGTGCTATTAGCTACTTAACCTATATGAATTACATTCCCCCTTTTGTATGCTCAACATTCATTCTTACAAATTATGTCTGTGTCATTTGCATGCGGCAGAAACCAGGACTGACATGCATAAGGTGTGATACAGTCATAAGTCATAACCAAACCCAGATTATAGAGAAGGATACATTCATAAACCAGATTATAGTTTGACAAAGGTAATACACAACAGTTCGTAATTGCTCACATAGTGTACTTATGAAATAACATGTTTTCATAAACACAACAATCATGCACTAATAGTCTACATCCCAGCCTATTGGAGAAGGCAACCGATCCGAGGATGCCTTTGATCGCTTGCCCCAGTTTGTAGATTCATCTACACTCCGGCATCTGGGCCAAACAACCTGCCTTGGTGGTGGTTCAATGATGCGATGCCTGGAACGAGATTTTACAATCTGGCGGTACAGCTTGTGGCTAACATACCCGTCAATTGCAGCATACTTTAGATTAGGTTTATAAAGTGTCTTATCCTCCCAGTAATAGTGCCCTAAACGCCTCCACGAACATCTCGGCAATCTGTCCTTCATGTCAGCATACCACGGGTCGATGAGTTCGGAGGCAAGAGCGGCCATCCCGGTCTTGCCGCCCTTCGTCCCTGGGATCCAGTAAATTTCCTAGATCTACACTCTGCACTCCTTTGGGATTCTAATGTTGACAGTCGGGCTTTCAAGCAGTTTACTATCATTCGTGATCTCAACACTGGTAAATGTTATGTGCTGGTTCACGAGAAAGTCATGAAACAGATCCCTAATGCTTTCGCCCCACCTGCATGAAAATGAATTCAGGCAAATAATATAGCAATAACTTTTGCAAATAGACGGTTCAGGAACAAAAAGACAGCAAAGTCTACCAGATCCCTTCAGCCCCCATCTCGCAAAAAGTCTGGTATACGAGGATGTGCCCCTTCATGGAGAGTTGCCCCACGGCGATCCTACGGTGATCGCGGCTGTACTCGAGGTTGAGACATACGAACCTGTTTTCTTCGAACTGCAGCCAACTCGTGTAATTATTCAGAGTGTTCCTCACCGTCCGAGGGTCGGTGGTGTAGACGACATCGATCTTCTTCCCGCCATGTACTTTGATGTTGAAGTGCGCAGTTTCTTGCCTGCCGTCGTTTCGGACGTCCGGAGCGTCCATGACTATAGGCAGGAGGGAAATGATACGGAGGAAGAGGGTGATGCGGTGGTGTAGGAAATGGATGAGGCCATGGAGAAGAAAGACGATGAGGCTATAGAGGAGGAAATGAGACGGAGAAGTGAAAGATTGGAACCGCCCTTACCAATATCTGGAATGGTGCACGACCGTTCGTAGTAGGGTGAAGGTGGCAAAAAATGGCGGTTTTACACGTTGACGCTAGCACTTCCTAAAATTTGTTCTGTGCCACTTGCATGCGCCACGTGCAAATGTAGGCAGGTTTGCGCGTTCCGACCTTCACTCACTGATAGGAGGGCCGCACATTTCCCTTTTACGATTTATTTTTTCACTTCCTCTAGACGGTTCTGGTGCCCTCCCTCAATAATTACGCCCCCCTCTTGTCTTCCACGCGGACGAGAACCGGCGGCGGTGGCGGTTCCTTGCAGATTCACTCCCCACTCGAACAACTGATTCCACCCCCTCTCGAATCCATCTGCCTCCTTATCACAACGCCTCCATTAATCTACCAGATTCTAGACTCCATTTGCCGCTATGGGTAGAGCTTGGGGTAGCAGCAGGCTGAAGCGAAAGGCATGCGACGACGATGCGGATGGCCAGGGAGACCGCTACCGCGAGGATTGGGGATGGCCGAACCTCAGCGCCGCGAACATGCACATGATCGCCTCGGAGTTGGACATCATCTCAGCCGGCCGCCTCGCTCGCTACATCCCTGGCTACCGCGTGACGATGCGGAAAATGGATGAACAACCATTAGGCACGCCAGGCCTTCTTTACCCTGATAACAGCAAATGGCCAGACGACCGCGATGGCCACGTAAGTTCCAGTATCTAGCTTATTCGTTCAGTCAAATTGTTGATTCATATGTGCTGAACTCTCATCGGAATCCTATGTTCCTTTCGTCGAACGTGTTGTGTGCACGCGCGGTTTGAACAAATCGAACCATTTAAGACTATTCTATACAGTGGAAGCTCTTCTCGTACCTGATATTCCGGTATTTTCGTAGTGCCACAGTCTTACTTTAGGTGATAGACGAGTTGTCAATTTTGATTTTGCAATGGAATGTCTGCTAGGTGATATTCTGTTTCCTAAAATAAAAACAAACAGATTAGACAATTTAAGGCTGTTATGCCCCGAGCTGTTTAATTATGATCATCGTCAGGAGTTTGTTCTGGTGGCTCTGCTACTACTCCATATATTGAGTACCTTCGTAGTGACACAGGCACAATTTAGGCGATATCTGAGGAGACACTTGTATTTAGACGATATTTTGTGTACTTTAATCTGAAGGCCCAGTTGTCAAACTGTATTTGCAATGGAATCCATGCTAGTTTATTGTACCAACTGACAACAAACTCTGCAGAATATTCATGCAAAACTGATGCTGCTGGATAAGTGGTCCGAATCAGTAGTGGTGAATATCAAGGAAGAAGAAGAGACGGAAATGGAAGATGACCAGAACTGGGTGGGTGGCAACGGCGAGTGGCTGGTCCTTTTATCACAGGATGGCAGTACTTGGACTCTAAAAAATGGCTACAGATCGGTGAGACTTGCAGTTCCATCTTTGAAGGGTGTCGGCATTACTGCATTCAACAGCGGGTTGCCGCCGCCCATTTCCAAATTCGCTTACAGGTTAAACATGGCAGAACCTGACCTCGTGAAGGTACAACTCCCACATAGACCACGGGAGGGGGTGTGGAAGAACTGGGAGTACGACCTCTTAGCGGTGTTCGACTAGGCGATCACATTCATTAGATGCCCAGAAGACAAGGAATGGACAGTCTTGCACGACGGCTTCCTACGGTCGGAGAAGTATGTCGACACCGTCTTCACCTACGGCTACTCTTCATATAGACCGCAACGCATTTATGCGGTCACTGAACCTAGCGGCGACATGTGTGTTTGGGAGCCGTCCATTTGGGGTGAGTCATGGTGTCATATAGCATGTAAAATCCCATTCAAAATTCTGCTTACTGATTGTTAGTAACAAGTAGGTAACCACGCAGCCCCGCGCATCATTCCAGCTCCGGTCATCAAAGATGTAGTAGCAGATGATGAACTTGGGACACGGCGCTGGTTCCTGGCACCTCTCCGAGACAACACGGAACAGGA
Source organism: Avena sativa (assembly GCA_916181665.1). Lineage (NCBI taxonomy): Eukaryota > Viridiplantae > Streptophyta > Magnoliopsida > Poales > Poaceae > Avena > Avena sativa. Next base: position 64,469,436 of record OV702286.1, on the reverse strand, counting down.
TGATGAACTCTTGTAGATTCATATCAAGGGAGCACTAAACAGTGTTGGTGATACAATAGAACATATGGGGACACAACTTTCTTCATACCCATCGCTGCGGTGTCACGTTTTCTCGAGGTCCGTATGCCCATTCGAAGACCTAGTAGAGCAAGTCTGGAGCAGACTCAACAATCTAAAGGGACAATCTGTGTTTCTTGGGATCAACTACCCTTTCTTTGTCGGAGCCCCTGGAGCTGTTGAACCTGTAATTGTTTAGGCAGCCCTGGCCCCTGATGCTGCTGCTACTGGTGGTGGTGGTGTTGGTATGGTGGAACTGACGAAGAACTAGCTACTGCTGCTCCTAGTGAAGATGACGAAATACTTGGTGATGCTGCTGCTGGTGAAGCTGACGAAATACTTGCTAATGCTGCTGCTGGTGAAGCTGATGAAATACCTGCTGAGGCTGCTACCGGAGTCCAGGAAGAACATGCTGGTGTTGTTGCTGAGGTGCCAGCACTTCCAGTGTTGATAGCAGACTGTGTGTTTGCTACACACTCACGTGCCTATCATGTTGACACTCCAGATCTGACCTGGAGCCGAATCCACGTCGAGGGGAGGGAGCCTACAATTGGCTCATCAGTGGGGTCGTACTATTTGAAGGAGAATGAAAGACGGCCAAACGCAACATTTTGGTTCGCTCCGACGATACCACCAGCTCCAGGGACCTAGTACTCATACTGGCAGATCCGATGAACCATTTGTCTTTATCTTTATCATTAGTTACGCTTATGTGTGTAAAACTAAGCTGTGCTTATTTGTGTAAGACTAAGTTAGGCCTAACTGCGTAATATTCAGTGAAGCCCAGCTTTTCTTTCCATGCCCATAACAACAGAATTGCAGCATAGAACATACAAATGTAATGTGCATACCAGGCATTTTTGCTCAGGATAACAACCACTTCAAGCAAATGATACATCGTGTACTCATTTGAACGCATCACTAGAATGTGCCACCTATTGATGATTAATGACATGGATCTAGCTTTTCTGCGCTTATTTGCATTGAATCGCTCATTGATTTGTTCACATTTTTTTGGGCAATGGCTGATGAACTCCACTCTCTTGGTAACTGGCTTCGTCAGCGAGCACTTGTTGATGCAATGCAAAGTACAGAACATGGTCATCATCATCATCATTACATTTAGGTTCTCTATGTTTCGTCATCACGGAGGTACTAATTTCAAATGAAAATCTAGTAAACAATATATGTGTACATTGTTAGAGTATGCTACGGCCACGGTACATACATGTTTTTCTACAATCACAACAAGAAAACTTGATGCATTTTCACCTTGTTGGTATTGTGCCGAACTGGGTGGATGTGGCTTTGGGGTTAGGAGAGGAAGGCGTCGTGGCTGGTGCGTGTTCGACCATGGCGACGGCGAGCTCGGATTCTGGAGGAGACCAACAGGACCAAGCATGGTCGCCATGGTGATAGATCTCACCCGGGAATGAATTCCCGTCCCCGCGCCGTGCCAATGGTGCAGTCATGGTGAGGGCGAGCTCCGATTCGGGATGGGGAGGAGAACGGGCCGAGCAGGTTTGTCCAAGTCCTAGCTCCGCGCCATGGCCGCGACCACAGATTGCCGCCCCGGAGGAAGAAGAAGACGCGTAAAGGATGCATGCGCCAACGCTACAAGCCTACATGGCAGTGACGACGGCAGCGACATAACAGCGAAAGCTAACAGGGGGGCCAACTTGACGGTCGTTACCCTGATTTTTTTGTATTGAAATGTAAAGTTGAATTCATGCCAAAAAGACCCTCTAAGTATTTGGCACGCCAACTATAGTCATCGCGGCTAATATCAGGGAACTTGGGTACCGCGTTGCCTGGCCACCCCAACTTTCGGGCCACAAAATGATATTCTCCTTACCGGGTCATATGGAACCATTTGCTTATCCTTTCTCTCCGAGGTTACCACCTCTTCTTTCCTTGGGTTATGACCCAGAGACAATGCGGCTCTGGCAGATTTGGCCAGGTTATTTCTGGCCGAATGAACCACGTACGACGCTCTAGATGGCACCGGGTTTTCCTTGTTTATTTCCTCATTTTGCTGGCAAGCCACCCTCAGTAAATGGTTTACTCTCTCCCGTTGCCTTTCTCGGGCCTCTCTAGTTACACCCTCTAATCCGGATGCAGCTGCATTTGCCACCCTGAGGTTCTTTGCTAGGGTACTGTACCTCTCTAGCCCTCCTATCACTATCGTGGCTGTCTGACCCGGCCTAGGCTCATACTCCTTGTCAATATCGGTGATTAGATTTCTACCTCGGATTTTCACCCCATCTATGTGGTTTTCCTTTGCCTATTCTCTCAGAGTGATGTTCAAAGACTAATGTAACTCCACTACCTTCTTTGCACCAACTAGCATTTTTTGCCTAGTTTCCTCTAACTCAGCTTGCACCTGAGCCGGATCTACTACAGGAGCTATTGGCGTTGCTAGGCTATCTATTGCTTGCTAGAGTACATTCTCTGGCCTCTCTAGCGGTGGAAATCTAGACCTTACCTGTTTTGTTGTGACTTCTGGATCTGGCGCCGGGTCCTTGCTTGCTCCTACGTCTGGTGCGGCCATCATGATCTCAACGCTGCTAGCGGGGCGAGTGATACGCACACCGCGAGCCGTGCTGAGAGGTGGTTTCACCTCCCTCGACGACGTGCTGCGGATGAACACAGGACTCGTTGACACTGACGTAGATCTTGTGCGCACCAAGCTTGATGAAGAGGCCATTGCGCGGAGGAGGACACCTGCCAAAACTTCTTGCGTTGTTGCTGACATAGTCCAGCGCTGCAAAGCGGTGAACCAGGCCGGAGATGACGCGCTCGCCGGTGCTGGAGATGCTTCCCGTCGGGATTTTCACCCCTGCTAGCGGAGCTATCCCCACGGTGGGTGCCAACTATTGTGGTGGTGGCACGGAAGATGCCATGGATAGGTTAAATATGGGGCCAATGTACGCTAGGGGAATCTAGGGAGGGATAGCGTGGTGATTCGACGCACAAGTGTTGATGTATTAGCTCTATCAATGGTGGTTTCCAAGTGCTCCTCGAGCTGTTCGTGAGAAGGAGACTAGGTCTCTTCCCCCCCCCCCCACAACTATGCTCTAGAGTTCTACCAAGACAGAATGATTGATCCCCTGCTATGGAGGTCCTGGTGCTCCTTATATAAGCGAGCCCAGGGTACAAAGGTTAGGGAATACGTGGAGGCATATTCCCTGAATATGCCCATTGGTTAAAGCTAGATGCTTCTTTATTCACTTTAACGGTTCGTCCGGACTATGGACGTAACCCTCTGCATACTCCATGCCGTTAAGCGTCACTAGACACGGGCTACGTCAGCCGATACTGCCCGTGTCATCTTGGTCGGCCACGCCACGCTGGTCCTTCCCTCTGCTTGCTTCGCTCATGCTACAACGGACATAGGCCACCTTTTGACCAACGGGAGATTCCTTCCTTCTCTTGGAAGCCAAATGGTAGCCCGGCTAGCGCTTGGCTAACCTGGCTACGAGGGTACCTGCATATTTAGTGTATAAACATGGCCGGCATATATTTCATGCCGGCCGGATTAATGCTAGGCAAATACCCACCAGGTCGGGTTACTCCGTAAGTCGGCCTGCCTTGAGATGACCCGGCCAGCACTTGTTTTGGCCATGTCATACCTCGGCTAACTCGGCCTTTATACCCCGGCATGATCCTACCCGGGGGTATCCCCCCAACAAAGAGAGAGATGAGAGAGTAAATAATTGTATATTGCTTATGGACAAGCCACAAGCTTAGGTGAAGCTCTACTATGTATGTGGTCATCCATAAGGACTACTTTTGGCTTATGGACAACATAGTGGATGCCCTAATACAGATCTTGTTCCGTGAAAAAATAAAAACAGAGCTCGTCCATGCAAGTAAAATAAAAATATAGAGCTCGGATTTCCAAATTAGTACTCCAGTACAACCCATACCCTAGGCGTCTAGTACTAGGGAGTCAAGTCAGTCATAGTCTCATCCAAATTAACTACTCCGACGGTCTAGACGTCTACTGGTACTAGGGAGTACGGAGTCGGCGGGTCACTGTCTCCTCGAAATGCAACTGAGGAGCGCACACTCGTGTTGATTAATCCAGCTTTTCCCCCCTTGCCTATTCCCCCGCCCCCTCTAGGGTGTCTTCCCCTTCTCTTCCCGGCATCTTCCGCTTCCTCACCACGCGCCACCGCTACCGCCATATGCCTCTTTTGGATTCTCTTCCTCGTCTTGCTCAAGCAGTTGCCACTCTTGATTCCCCTCTCTTCTGAAACCCTAATCAATGAAATACAGACACTGCCTTGCGATGGCGTCAGCGAGCAAGAACAGTGAGCATGATTCTGAGATTTTTCACGACGTGTTTACTGAAGGCCCCTTTGAAGAACCCACAACCCGATGCGACGTCATCACTGCCGCCAGCCTAATCGGTCCGTCCAAACTTTTTCTTGAATCTGCGAAAGCTAGTGCAACTCTGGATGCTTCAATGCCATTTGGCCTCCCATGTGTTCTTCATTCCCCCTGATGAAGGGACCGCTAGATTTCTTGCATTACTTCAAAATTGATAGCTGCCCGTGCAAGTTGTCGCTGTTGGACAGGTTCTCCTTCCATTCTATGGTACCAGTCTATACTTCTGGGTAGTGGGTAGGCGCCAATGGAGATTGGATTGCCACAGCTGGCTTCAGAGGCAAGTTGGATCTTTGCAACATGTACACTCGTCGCAAGATTCCTATCCTAGCATTATCGTTCCTAGCAACCAACCAACCAACCATGTTCTTGTTGGATAATGATCTTCCAGCTGTAACGCAGAAGATTGCTATTTGCCAAGTTCCCATAGCTGCTGGGAGATATAAAGATTTCTCACTTGTTGCAGTCTTCAATGTCAGAATTGCCATCCTTCAGGGCGGTGATGATGGATGGATAGTTCTTCCACTTCCTCTTAACCACACCCTGAGCCCTTATAGTTACAATGATGGAATTACCCACGACGGACTAGTGTTCGCCACAGCTCTGTATGGCAACGTTCATGTTTGGGATCCTCTGCATCCTGGTAATTATTCCTTCATATGTAGTGTACTGGCTTAATTACTCATGTGCCCAAGCTATTGTACTGAATTGACATAGGGAGTGTTTTGTTTAAATGAAAATACGAGTAATTATTTTAGACTCTATGAACTATATGAATCGTAGTTTTTCCGTAGGATTTTTTCTTATAGCAGTCGTTTGATTCATCGGATTGAATTATGCACAGTAGAGTTTTCTGGATGTCTTTTAATTCATTCGATTGGAATTTAAGATATACTTGAAGCTCCTAAAAAGAATCGGATCAATGGTTTTTCCGTGCAATATAATCCAACACACCGCAATCCTACAGAAGTATAAATGGACATGCAAATGTAAAATCCTGTGTATTTCCTGTCCTGTCTTTTCTGCATTTGCACGGGTTTTCGGCAAGTTCCCCTACAAATGAATCGGTTAATTCTCTTTGCCTTTTTAGCAAAACGAGCCAAAAATTGCCTGTCTTGTTCAAAAAAAAGATTAGTCCGTTCTCTAGGAAATTTCCCTATTATATAATGCTTTGTTTCCTTTGTACAATTCTAGACCGTAGTTGTTTTTCCTATGTTCGAGCTACTTTGCATGCAGTTCAATTGGAAGGAAATTTTGCAGTAGGATTCACTATATCATGCTGCCGCAATCATAAGTTAACGCACTCTGCTACCTTTTTCAAGGCCTGTGCTGGTCTTGGCACGACCAGCTGCCGCGGATGAGTTGGTGGATTCATTTGTTACTGCTACTGGAGACGAGCACGACTACTTTTTGGTTTTTGGTGGTTAGCAAGATCTGCAGATGGTTCTAGACTTCTTCATATATATATGCTTGGCACTTCTTATGATCCTAGCTATCTTACTTGTCATTGTCGCCATCGTACTGGTGCTGCTCATCCTCGTGTTGTACACTACGATTGCACTATCTCCACTTATACTTCCAGGTTTGGCTGCTTGGTGTTCTCAATGAACATTGGTCAGGTTGATCAAGCTAATCCATGGGAAAAGATTCCTGACCTTGGATCATATTCTCTTTTCCTTGGAGTGAATTATCCGATTATCATGCTCGTACACGGTGCAGATCTTATCTCAGGTTATATGACGAGAAGCAACTGTGTCTACATCTTACCAACTGCAGCATGGCTTTCCAAAGAGGCGCAGCCTGAATTAGGATGCTTTAGTCTTAGTGGTAAAGGCAGCAGTGTTACTTCTGAAATCAATGTCCTTGAGGGAATTAGTAACCCTCGCTTCTGGACAGGAATGGTGAAGCTTCCGCTTTGGTTTGTACCAACCTTCGCGAACACCTTCGATTGGAACCGACATCATGCTTAACAAAGAAACAAGACATGTTGCCACAGTATGTACTGATGTAATCCATATGTAATAGTTGGTACTATAATTAGATAAATAGTTCTCGAACATATTGAACTGTTTATTTTGTTTGGTTGTCTGAAGTCATCGGCTTTCAACTTGTTGGTCTCCTCTCTTTTGAAACATGTCCTTGTATCGGTACTATGTTCATTTACAAGTATGAACTTGACTATATTTTTTTTGACCTTTAGCATAATGCACTTTAGTCCGCTGATTCTAGAGTTCCTTTAGAAATTATGAAATTTTAGCATCAACAGGATGTTACGGACCACATGCCATACACTTGAACAATCACCTCAATGCTTGTGTAAGGGTCATACTCTATGAAAACAACCTTGGCTTCAACGATTATAGCCTCATGCACTAGTCTTTGGTTAAGATGATATGACGAGACCATATTTTTTAGAAATTTATCTTATCTTATCTTACCACTATATAGTGTACGGTTAACTTTCAACATTAACCGTTGTATCAAGACTAGGAAATTCCAATATTGCTAACCCTCGAATCTTCTTTTCCATTCTAGCATCTACTCAGTCTGTTCCATAATATAAAATGTTTTAACTTCTGCGAAACAAATGTATCTAGACGACTTTTAGTGTGTGGTTCACTCCGAACCTACATACTTTTAGTGTGTAGTAAAAGATGTCTAGATACATTTGTTTCACAAAATCTAAACCATCTTATATTTTGAAATGGAGGAAGTAGGAGATTATATTGATACTAGAATTTAGCACAATGAACGCTATGCACAAGTACAAGAACCAAATATACACCCGATACTTTATGGAAGCGTCTCGAAAATATAATTATTTTCTCAGCTTTGCCTATTACTACTTTATGGAGTAGTACAATTTTATATTGTGATGATATGGAATTCTACTAGACAACATTGGTGTGCTAGACTAGCTAGCTAATTACTACTAGTAAAGTTTCCTCGATGCTACTACAGTAGTACTAGACAGCATTGGTGTGCTACACTAGCTAGCTAATAATTAAAGTCTCCTCAATGCAGTTGCGCCTTGAAGCAGAAGACCGATGAAGGAACACGCAAAAAACTTCTCGTTCAAAGAGCCATACCATATTCCCCATCTCCGGTAATATTTGGTATTGTATCCAACACACGCTTCACTCATTTTCCTTGCCATCTCGCCCGCAGCATCGGTCCTTCCAGGCCACCACGCCTGTCCTCCAAAACCTCCCAACAGTCATAGATTGATCCGCCTCACCCCTAAACCATCGCGACGTGATGGCAGATTTGGGGCCCAACTGTCGGTACAACGGATGGAGCAACGTCGGTGCCGACGTGTTTGACGAGATCGCTATGCGTATGGACACTACCAGCACCGTCCGGCTGGCTGCATGCTCCAAGGAGTTAAACCTCCGAGTCACCAGCGAAAAAGGTAGCAGATGCCCCAACGACGGTTGTGGGACATTGGTCGCCTACTTCAGGTCCACAACCACAATATTGCGTGCAGACACGGCCTTTGCAACTTCATGGAGGATGGCTGCATTTTCGCCGCCTCGCTGGCGGCGCTCCTCACCCACCTCCGTGAAGCTCACTCGATGAGGGTGTGCAGTTTCCGCTATGGTAAAACACGCAGGTACACCTCTAAGCTTCTGCCGGCAACAGGCATGCAGACAGTATATATCATCGGATCCGGGGATGATGGTACTATGTTCGCGGTGCGATTTGACACGTGCCAAACGCTACACATCGTATTCGTCGTATGCGTTAGGTCGGAGGCGTGCTTGTCGCCACGGTACATGGTGAAGTTTTGGGCATCGACTGTGATTGAGGGGAGAAGGATAAAAAATCTAGGCTATGTGTGCCGGAGAGCACCACGTCGCATGATGACATCCCGTTTGATGAGCTGAAATGGCTCCTGTCGGTGATAATGTTGCACATGGTCGCTCGTCAACCGTCGGGGTTCACCCTGGAATACTGTCTTCGGATTAACAGGATTCATGAGTGAGATAAACACATCTTAATGTTTGTTGGAGTAGTTGAACTGCTAGAAAGACTTACTACATGTTCTTAGTAGTTGTTCTTAGGAGTATTTTTATGGAGTTCAACTACTGCTAATGTATTTTGTAGTAATACCTACTTTATGTACTAGTACTTATCATTTTGGGAGACGTGGTTCCTAGCTTAAGGTAGTTCTGAGTATTTTCTATGGAGTTCTTCCTCTGTGATTCTATTTTGCAATAATAACTATGTACTGGTGCTTGTTCAGATCGACTGATGGAGTGCAGAATATGGTCTCGCTATACTTTTGAATCAGGCCTAGCTACATCTATTGAATTTCAATGTGTGCATGGCTGAATCTGTCAATTATTGTCTATGTACTGCTAATTCGGTCAGTTTGAAATGCTGCTGAATCTATCAGGTGCTGCTGAATATGAACTGGGAATCTATCAAGTGCTGCTGAATATGAACTGGGAATTTGTCGATATTTTTTCGGTCCTATTCTGTACTGCTGAATCTTTTAAATGCTACTAAATTTATCAAATGTTATGTTGTTACTATTAGTACGTACAATATAATATTTTGTAAAACTAATTGTGATGTACTTGTACTTGTTTAGATCAAGTGCGGCAGATTGTCTTGCTTTTCTTTTGGAACTTGGCATTTTATAGAACTAATACTGATGTACTGCTACTTGTTTAGACCAAGTGCAGTAGATGGTCTTGCTTTTCTTTTGAAACTTGGCATTTTATAGAACTAATACTGATATACTGCTACTTGTTTAGACCAAGTTCAGTAGATGGTCTTGCTTTTCTTTTGGAACTTGGTATTTTATAGAACTAATATTGATGTACTGCTACTTGTTTAGATCAAGTGCAGTAGATGGTCTTGCTTTTCTTTTGTAACTTGGCATTGTCATAAACTCATAATCTTGATGAGGCTTTGGGCATTTTGAGAAGCCTATGGAGGTCACACACAGACATTGATGTGAGAAGGAGGCATGCAAAGAAAAGCAGACTTGATCACCAGTTTTGCTTGCTCCGATGATCGAGTGTACGGAGAAAAGGACAAACTGAATCAGTCACTTTGAAATATTGCTGAATATGTCCAAGAGACGCTGAATGTGAATTGTGAATCTGTCAATATTTTTTCTTATTATGTACTTCTTCATCTTTCAAATTCTATTGAACCTATCAAAAATTTTGTTCGGGACTTGTTCAGATCGATCGGTCGAGTGCAGAATATGATATCGCTTTCCTTTTGAATTAGTCCTTGCTACAACTATTGAATTTCAATGTCCGCATTGCTAAATCCGTCAATTCTTTTGGTCACTGTCTGTGTACTGCCACAACTAGTCACTTTGAAATGTTGTGCTAACTCTGTCAAGTGCTGCTGAATATGAACCGGGAATCTATCTGATATTTTTACGGTCTTATTCTATACTGCTAAATTATCCAAATGCTACTGAATCTGTCAAATGTTCTGTCGTTACTATTAGTACACTATTTCGTAGAACAAACTGTGATGTACTGGTAATTGGTTAGATGAAGTTCATCAGATTGTCTTGCTTTTCTTTTGAAACTTAGCATTGTTACAATTATCTGGATGAGTCTTGGGCATTTTGGGTTGTTATGGGCGGTCACACAGGCATTGACGTATGGAGGAGGTACTCACAAAGAAGCAGACTTGATCGTCAGTTTTGTTTGCTCCAATGATTGAGTCTATTCGGAGAATATGCCAAACTGATCGTGGGCCAAGGTTTTTTAGCTGGAACAAGAACTGATTCTCTCTGTACTGCTATTGAATTTAAAGCAGGAAAGCTATTGAATCTCTCAAATGTTCTGTCGTTGCTATTACTAAAGCATTTATGCAACTAATACTGATGTACTGGTATTGTATTTGTCATCAGATTGATGACAAGTATGCCATGAGGTGGTCCTCGGGGCGTGTGGAAGAGAGGGGTGTGAGACGTACGGTGTTCCGGGACGGTGAGCTCACAAGTTTACCCAGGTTTGAATCCGCCGGCTTTGGACGGATCCTACTCCTGCTAGCAATCCAGTAATATGGCAGAGCCGGAATCTGGGTTACAAGGGTTTCGCCTATGCGAGTTGAGATTGTAGACTATTGTGAGGGTGCCCTAAAGGCTCTCCCTAGGACGGCTTATATAAATATCCGGCCTAGGGTTTACAGGAGAGATCTATCTGGCTATGACTAAGAGTCGGTTATAGAGTACATCTTGAACTACAAGTAACACTATGGGCCTATGTCGGTAAGTCTTCTGGGCCATCTCATAGCCGGATGGGACTCCGTCTCTTCTCCCTGACTGGGCCGCCCATGAAGCAAAGCTCTAACCCGAAGTGGGCCACCCTGGTCAGTGAGGAACTGTGAGGATACCCGGAAAGTATATCCCCAATAGCAGCCCCGGAAGCCTCCAAGATCCACAGTCAGATTCATCATCATCTAGCTTGATCTTCGGCTTGCAGAATCTTGAAGGGTTCCTGAAACTTCAAAACAAAAGATACGATCTGGGTCTCAAAAAAAGGAGTCGGACCTATGAGTACGTTTATTCGTGGTTCCAGTTTGAAATTCAAACTAAGCCGAAACTTGGTCTCTGACGTAACCTGACAACAGTCATGGTCAGGTCATGTCACTAACAGACATTTCCTGTCAGCACGGCCGTTGGTGGGTCCGCCTTTCGCGGAACCGAGGCGCCGTTTCAATGAGGCTACCGGGCTGTGGTACCAAAGTTCGCGGGCAAGTGCACCGTGGTACCTAAGTTGCCAGAAATTGCCGCGTTTCAAAATGTTGGGCCGCCAACTACCGAGAGGGGCCATTTCGATGCAAACTCATCTCACCCCTACCAAATCTAAACATGCCATGAAACTGCCCTGTGAAGTAGATGGTCGGGACCCTCATGTCAGTAATATTTCCATGACACGAGCACCAACGCGGCAACCACGTAGGCGAAACGAGAGACTAAAGGATCATGGTGCGTTGAACAAATTCACAAATCTACTCCCTCCCTCCTTTCGCATGAACCCTAGCACCGGCGGCATCGAAATCCATTCTCCTACCAAAATGATCTCTTCGGGCATTTGACTTTCGGTGCCAAGTTGCCGCGCCTACTCGCTGCTACCGAGCTCTAATGTCGAATGTCGTGCCAGCCGTTGCGATGATCTAGCCCGCCTCTATCTCCGACGAGCTGAGCAGCGCGAAGGATGGCAGATCCATTTGCCGAGGAAGAAGTACTTCTGGCTAATTGCGGGTGAGCTACTCTTCTCTTTCCTATTTGCATTACCTATAACTTCTAGCTGGCTATTGGCATTACAGAGATATATCGAACATAGAATTGTTTGCTAGCACAACGCTGACAAACAATTCTTATCTTTTGTCTCCAATTTTCTGTCAACTAGGATCTCCGCTGAACCCAAATACACGGTTCTGGTCACCATCTGCGGCTACCTCATTAAATTAGCACATGGGAAGAGCACGTGGAAACAAGCTCAGAATCTGAAGATAGAAGTAGCGCCTGTGCAGTTATGCACTATCCCTAGTTTGGTTGCTGATGTGCATGAACTTGCTGAAATGAGGCCAGAGCAGACTGCACGGTTCAGCATCGTTGATGAACGAGGCTTCAAGATTCCTATAGCGTGTGACAGCCAGCTAATTGGGTTGATGAAACAGCATGTTGGGCTTCGTGTGGTTATGCTGGTGTGTAACATACTGGATGAGGAAGCTCCTGCTACTAGGAGTCGCCCAGCTATTATTGGACAGGGAGGTCTAACTCGAACCCCTGCTGTTGTTGAGCAAAATGTGGTTCCTCGACCGCGACATGCTTCTGTCAGGAAACCTCCTCGTAGGAGTCCCTGTATTGCCGTTGTGGAAAACTCTGCTCTGGAATCTGCTGGTACTGGTCGTCTCCATCCCCATGCCCGTGTTGCTACGGCTATTGCTCACCCAATCCATGCCGCTGTTGAGCAAACTAAGGCTTCCGGAGGCTGCCCCGCTGTCGTTGCCAAGACCGCCGCCTTGTGTGCTGCTCCTCCTCGAAACCGTCCTCAAGTTGTGTGAACCCGTGCTCTTGAATCTGCTGGTACTGGTCGTCCTCGTGTTGTTGTTGATCTGGCCGTTGTTGACCCAATACCTGCCGCTGTTGAGCAAACTAAGGCTTCTAGAGGCTGCCCCACTGTTGTTGCAAAGACTGATGCCTTGTCACCTCCTCGAACCCGTGCTCGGGTTTAGCGAACTACTGGTCTGGAGCCAGATCATGGTCTGGACTCTACTAGCACTCGAAACACTGTTGTTGTGGGAACTTCCCCTGATCGTCGATGTGGCATGGTAGCAGCTGATCCTATTATGGCTGTCGTTAGAAGGGGACCTGCCTGTCCACCATGTAATGTAGCTCCTGCTGCTAAGGGCCCTCGCCTTGCTCCTAGTCCTGGCACTTCCACCGAGGTTGATCCAGCTAACGATGACGCTGGTGATGGCGGCGGTGGCATTGGGGCTGGGTTTGATGGTGCCGCTCCATCTCTCGAACCTCTCGGAGGTTTCTATCCTGAAGAACCTGATGATGGCAAAGTAATCGTTCGTATCGGTGTCGTGGATTATACTGCAAAATCAGATGATGGCATAGAAAAATTCTATGATGAGTTTGATGTAATCCTTGGCAGATACGATCCTGAAGTGGTAGAGTTATCTGACCTGATGGCATTGTTACGTGTGAAGGTGCTGTGGGGGTCCTCCTAGGAAGCACGTTTGTTATATTTTGGTTACAGGAGCAAAAAGGCTATCGAAGTGAAAGATACCAGGGATTTATCGTACTGTTTACAAGGAAACATTATAGAGGTGAAGTGTACTTCCACTTGATAGTGCAAATGGTTGGAGAGGAATTGGAACTCGACAATAGAGATGATGGACTTTTAGAAGGCATGCGTGACCTGATCCATGGCATCACTGGGGCTGGTGCGACTGAGGGTAGCTTCGAACAAAGGAGAGTCTTACAGAGGAGCGTCATAAAGAGGAGCAGGAAGAGCATCCCCAGAAAGGGCACCCCGAAGAAGAACGTCACCAATGAGACCACACTAGAGAAGCAGACGCCCAAGAGTCGCACGAAAAAAGGCACCACACCGCAGAGTACACCCCTGAGATCTAGTCAAAATGCCACACCGAACGGTAGAAGCAAAAACGCTAAGAGGGCTAGCACGGTGTTGAACACTCCCAAGAGTGGTAGCAAAAAGGCAAAGATGGCCGGCACGGAGGCTACCACACCTAGTGGGAGCAGAAAAAAAATACTAATTTGGAGCAGAACACGCCGCTGTCAGGGAATAATGCCAGCACAAAGGAGAACACGCCCAATAGTAGCAGCAAAAGGGCTAATTTGGAGCAGAACACACCGCTGAGGTCAGGAAATAATGCCAGCACAAAGGAGAACACGCCCAATAGTAGTAGCAAAAGGGCTAATTTGGAGCGGAACACGCCGTTGAGGTCAGGCAATAATGCCAGCACGAAGGAGAACACGCCCAATAGTGCAGCAAAAGGGCTAATTCAAAGAAGAACATGTCGCAGAGGTCAGGCAATAATGCCAGCACCCTGTAGCCAACACCCGTGAGGGGAGGCAGTAAGGAGATCACACCCAAGAGCGGCAGCAAAAAGCCTAGTTCGATGGGGAATGGAACGCGGATGTTAAGCCCTACTGATACCATCAGGAAAGATTACATCAGGAAGGAGGATGTACACAGGAAGAGCAAGAGGGTTCTGTACACTCTAGATGAAATTGATTCGGACTGTTGTTTGTCCACTGAAGTACCTGTGATGCGTGCAAACGTAAGACCACCCCATGTGGTTGCAGCAGAACAAACCGAGTGTCTTGGAGAAAACAGAGTTACCAGTGAGTTAGATTGGGGCAATGTTCCGGTCCATATGGGTGGAGATGATGATGCAGCCCCACCCATGGGAGTCAATATGATGTCTGCAGTACTAGGCATTAGAGACGATGGCGAGGATTCTAAATCAGATGAAGAAGAAGGCACTATTGAGGATCAAGAATCTGGTGATGATGAAATAGACGAGGAACTTAACGATGAGGCTGGTATTCCAGTCAATGATTTGGGTGTTGAAGTAGAATAAATGAAACATGACCACGAGTATCCTATAATTTCGGTCGGCACCGAGTTTAGGAGCATGCATGAGTTCAGGATGTTATTTCAGCATTTTTGTATCAAGGGGAGTTCGACGTTTATCGACTAAAGAACTCTGCCGAGAGGTATGAGGCCGTTTGCAAGTTAACATGGATGAATGGAGGGGTTGAGGTACATTGTCCATGGAGGATCACATCAAGAGCCTTACCTACGTCGAATTCAATTAGGGTACTGGGGCAATGAATGCAGGAAACCATTAGAACTCTCTCTCTCTTTTCACTCTATAACTACAATTGATGTGCGATATCTTTATGTCAACTAGTCGAGTCCACTTATCTTTTAAATGAATCTGTGTTGTAGGTGAACAAAATGGGCCCTCCACACATGTGTTCGACAGGCAACAAACTGAAATCCTCAATGGCTAATATGGAGTGGGTGGCTATGCAATCTATGTCCATACTAAAGGATAAACCTAAGGAGACCGCGAAGAATATTCAGACTAGCCTCGGTTCTAAATACAACATTGTCCTTCCATATTACACGGTTTGGAAAGGTAAAGAGAAAGCTCTGGGGTCTTGCATGGGGATTGTACCAATAGCTTCAGGATGCTGTACAACTTCAAGGCAGAGGTACAAGCTAGGTGTTCGGGGAGTGTTGTGGAGATTGACACCGAATTAGAAGGTGGTAAAATATATTTCAAAAGATTTTTCATGGCGCTTAAACCTTGCATCCAGGGATTCAAGGACGGCTGTAGGCCGTATCTGAGTGTAGACAACACTGTCCTAACTGGCAAATGGAAAGGCTGCCTGCCATCTGCCACAGCACTTGATGGTCACAACTGGATATTCCTAGTGGCATTCGGGCTGTTTGAAACAGAAACGGAGGAAAACTGGGTCTGGTTTATGAGGCAGCTCAGGAGATCAATAGGCCACATGGATCCATTGGCTATATCCACGGATGCATGCAAGGGCTAACGAATGCAGTGAAGGAGGTGTTCTCGCGAGCTGAAGGTAGAGAATGCAATGCCCATATGATGCTCAACTTATACTCACACTATGCAGGCAGCGTATTTTGTTACATGTTTCCTGCTACTAGAGTTTAAAAACCTAGTAGCAGCGAATATTTCATGAGCAAGATTTTTGCGGAAGCCCCTGAACTTCCAGAGTACTTAGCCATCCATCATTCGCAGCTATGGAAGAGGAATCAATTCAACCCTAACATCAAAGTTGATTACATAAACAACAACCTTGCAGAATGCTTGAATAACTGGGTGAAGGACATAAAAGTGTGTCATGTTCATATCTTGATGGAGAGCATACGTGGTATGATCATGAAGTTGTTAAATATAAGGAGCGAGATCGGTAGAAGACTTAGAGGACATATGCTACCGCCAGTTGTACAACAACTGCACAAGATAAGCTGAGGACTTGCTCATCTTAAGGTTCTCTCGTCAACCAGCAGAAGCTGTGAGGTGGTTGATATGTCCAAGAGTGGCAAAAGGGATGTGATGGCTCAATGCACGGCGCTCAAAAAAATGCTTGTTGGCGGTGTTGATGTAGATCTCGTTGGGAACCCCAAGAGGAAGGTATGATGAGCACAGCAACAAGTTTCCCTCAGTTATGAAACCAAGGTTTAATCGAACCAGTAGG
This sequence comes from Avena sativa, assembly GCA_916181665.1. NCBI lineage: Eukaryota > Viridiplantae > Streptophyta > Magnoliopsida > Poales > Poaceae > Avena > Avena sativa. The sequence goes on along the minus strand of OV702286.1, from coordinate 64,453,223 downwards.
AGCAAGGAAACACCCCAAAGGTGTTACTAGCTGACCCTTGGCAGGGCGCACTATCGGTGCTAGTAGCAACGTGGAGACCTGCACAACACAACCACGGAACTTTGTCCCCAACTTGCGATGAGGTTGTCAATCTCACCGTGTTTTCAGGAAAACAAAGAATTAAACGTATCGAATGGAAAGAAGTAAAAGTTTGCAGAAAGTAAACACAAAGAAGTAACAGATTGTAGACTGTATGTAAAAGACAAGGACCGGGATCCATAGTTCCCTAGAGGTGGCTCTCCTTAGATAGATAACATGCTGGGTGAACAAATTACAGCGGGGCAATTGACAAACACCGAGAAAGCAATACATGCATATACTAATCATCTTGACTCCTCTAAGACTTGATTGGGCATTACAACATAATACATAGACCGCCATCCAACTGCATCTATGACTAATAATCCACCTTCAGGTTATCATCCGAACCCCCTCCAGTATTAAGTTGCAAGCAACAGATTATTGCTTTACGAACTGCGTGTAAAGTAAACAATACGATTGTTCTATGAACAAAGGATTGTTGTTTTCTCCCTAGTAGCAACATCACATCTAGTACCTTAGAGATTTTTGTCACTTCCCCAGATTACCAGAGGCATGAACCCACTATCGAGCATAAATACTAACTCTTGGAATTGCTAGCATCTACTTGGCCAAGATAGCTACTAACAACAGAAAGCATGCAAGATCTCAAATAACAAAGACATGATAGAATCAATAATCAATGTGAAATAGCATCTCAATATCCATCGGATCCCCGCAAACACAACATGTATGATTACAAATAGATGATCTTGATCATGAACGGAGCTCACAAGATCTAAACATGAAAGCACAAAGGAGGAGAACCATCCATCTAGCTACTACATGGATCCGTAGTCCAAGGATGAACTACTCACGCATCACACCGGAGGCTTGCATGGTGCAGAAGAAGGCCTCCAGGGTGAATTCCCCTCTCCGGCAAGGTGCCGGGAAGAGCTTCAGATCCCTCCCGATCTAGGGATGGAGATGATGGCGGCTACAGACTCTTTCGTGGATTTTTGATCGAGTACTTAGGGTTTTCGTCCCGAGGGCAATATATAGGCGGAAGGAGAGGCCGAGGGGGTGCCGGGAGCCACCACACCACCCCCTGGCGTGGGCCCAGCCTGGCCGCGCGGCCAGGTGGTGTGGCCGGCCCCTGGCCCTTCTCCGTCTCATATTCTGGCACTTGATCCCTTCCGAAAAAATAGGCACTTTGGCTTTTGTCCCGTCCAATTCCGAGAATATTCATTTTCTGACTTTCCTGGAACCAAAAACAGCAGAAAACAGGCAGTTGGCACTATGGCTCTTGTTAATAGGTTAGTCCAAGAAATCATATGAAAAGTACTCCAAAGTTGGAACAAAACACAAGAAAGTGGATAAAACCAAGCATGGAACATCAAAAATTATAGATACATTTGCAATGTATCAACATCCCCAAGCCTAACTCCTGCTCGTCCTCGAGTAGGTAAGTGATAAAAAGAAAGAATAATTTTTGAGGTGACATGCACCATCAAATACTTGATCAAAGTATTTGCAAAAACATTCAAAGCTGGGATCATAGTACTTCAATCATAACATGAAAGACAAAGTTCTAGCAATAAGCAAAGAAGCTATGATGCAACATGAAAAGGCACAAACAAAAGATTCATGAATAACAATGCTTTGCAAGACGTTTGTTTGTTTCACATAAAGAAAACATAGCATAAAAGTATTCAGCTTGTCCTTCAATAGAGTAGCAAATATAAATGCATAGGAAACCTTCAAAGTTCATAAGAGTGACTAGATACAATAGTTTAAAACAAGCAATATCAAAGTATGCATCAATCAACTAGTCTTGGGACAATGCACATAGAACTAAGAATGGCCACTATGCTCTCAAAGTAAGTGCATAAAGATAGAAGGTGGAGACTCAATATAATGGTGGAATAAAGGCCTTTTGTAAAAGGAAGTAGGGATTCAAGTCTCATAAAGAGCTTCCGAAAATTATGGTACTTATAGCTGTCAGCTCTCATTGCCCCTATCATAAGCATCTTGAAGTGATTAAGGTTAAAGTGAACAAACTATGGTGTACATGCTTGACGAAGTATAAGTCAGAAATATCATGTCCCTTGTATACGAGGGCCGCTCCTCATGCTACTCAAGTTTAGTCACCGGTAAGTTCTTGTCATCGTAAGTACATGTGTATCATAGAGAACCGACAACGGGGTACCCCTTGCCTGATGATACGAAAGAATCCCCATATCAAAATGACAAGGCAAGCAGACAACGAGCATCTCAGCATTCTTCTTATTTACCATGGGAATATGGTGCTTTTTTCTCTCTTTCCTCTTTTCACAGTATCTTTTTTTTCTCTTTTTTTTCTCAATATAGGACTCTTTTTTTATAAGACGAATGCTTCATAGATAGCTCATTATGGTTACGCTGCAGGTTTCCACCATGTCAGCATGGATTAGACCAGCGGCCCGGGCGTTTCTCTAACACATATACATAACTCCATGGACTTACAAGCTCCCCTTTCATTTCACACTGACGACATCCATATACAAAAGAGCATGATATCAACTAGGTACAAGTACCAAGTGCAATGTTGAAAGTGTTCCCCATGAAAGCATGGTTCTGCTAATTCCCAACAAATAAGTGCAAGCATATACAACATAGACGACACAATGGTTCAAGTTTATTAAGGGCAAGTAAAGTAAAGTGTGCCATCAAGTCCGTGAGAGCTTTAATCACTAGTTTTCTCATAACAAGTGGAAGGTAAAAAAAGCATGAATATACTTGGAATAGCATAAGCTAGTAGGTAGGTATGGTGGACTCTTTGGAATAACTTGGTTTAGGGAGTTGGATGCATGAGTGGAACTCATACTTTGTTGTGGAGGCTAGCAAAAGACTGGGAGCGACAAACTAAGAGAGCAATAATGGTCATAATCATGCAGAGCGACAAAACATCATTGATCAAAGCATAAAGTGATACTACAAGTTGAAAACTAAAGGATCATAAAGGCTATGGTGACTTTGGATAGTCATAACATGGTGTGAGCATGTGCCAAGTCAACCCAAATAAAGCATCAAAGGAGAATACCACTATACTATGCTTTAATATGCTAAAACAACGCATGATTCATCCAAGGCACATTAAGCAATCTCAATTGTTTATAACAAGTCATGCTATAGCAAAGAATACTAAGCATAAAGCCAAAACAATATCAAGCATGGCATGACAAAGCATAGGCCACAGTCAAAAACAAGCTCTTTTTACCACATAAGCATGAACTTTCCTACTCTTTTCCAAACCAAACCAAAATATTTGCAAACCAATGTATGAAAGAGGGGGTACAACCAACTTATTCAGAAAACTAAGCAAACAAAAGAAAACAAAAAACGAAAACAAAAAAGAAGACGCTCCAAGAAAAACACAACTGTGCATGAAACAATAAAAATGAAGCGTTTGGAAGGAACCTAGAATTTTTATTGATGAAGAAGGGGATGCCTTGGGCATCCCCAAGCTTTGACGCTTGTACTTCTTGGATATTTATTGGGGTGACACGCGTGGCATCCCCAAGCTTGAGATTTAGTCCATCCTTCATCTCATTACTCATTCCTTCCATACACCTGAAAATTTTCCTTCATACAAAACATCATACAATCTCATTAGCAACATTAGTGCACTTAAGATAAATAAGTCTTAAGGTTCAGTTCTAACACCAAATAAACTTCCATTAGAACAATAGTTACTGTAGCACTTCCCTCAAAAAGCTCAGTTCCCCAAAAGAACTCAAAAAGGAACCCACAAGAAGCAAATGCAGAAAATGGCAGAAATCTGTAAAAACAGACCAGCAGGTCAAGACGAATTTTTTCGAAGACCTTCTGTTGCTCAAATCAAAAAGTGTTGAACTAACGAAAGTTAGATAACAACCTGAGGCAGAAGCACAAACAATTACAGCTCAATTCGACATACAGAGCTCTCTCACGAATTTTACGATGAAGCACAAAAATCTGTTTTGGGACAACAACTTTCCCAATCATTACTTCACTCTCATTAGAGGTTACTCTTGGCACAAAAAGCAAATAAAAAGGATAAGGAGCGGTTATTACTGAAGTAAGAACTTCCGAGACTCATCTAAAACTTTTGGGTTATCTCCCAATAAGTACTTTTCTTTAACGCCTTTAAGTTAGGCATAAGAAGCAAAGAAAGAATCAAGTGTTCTCAAATGAAGAAGAATTAAAACCAACTTTCTTGCCCTTACCTCTCTTACTTTTATTCTTAACCTTGGGGAAAATATGATTGTTTGGTGGAGAAGAAAGGTGCATGGTCCCCTTTCCCACATCTATTATTGCTCCAGGGAGTTCTAATAGGGATCTTCCAAGTGTAATTTGTCCTTTTCCTGCACATTCAATAACAAGATAATCAGTAGAAATCATTTTCCCAAGGATCTTTGTAAACACTCCTTCAGCTATTACAATAGGAAATAAGGTAGAATTATTGGAAAGAGATATTTCTTTTCCTCCTTCAGTAAGCCCCCAAAGATTCAAAGATTCATAAATATCTTTGGGCATAAGACAAAATTCAGACATGATATCGCAGTAGGCTTGAAAAGTTTCAGTGTTTATCTCAATCTTTACTGTAGGGAGCCACTTTGATGGTTCAGAATTTATTAGAACATAATTTTGATGCTCCCTAAGCGTATTATAGCAACTTTCTAAGCTAGTAGTGCTAGCCTCAAGAGTGTTCAACCTAGCAAATATTTTTGCGACAGAAATATCAATTTTGCTAGGCATAGTGTAAGTGAGGATCAATTTCTTTATAGCATTAATGGAATCATCCTCATTACATTGGAGGAAATCTCCTCCCACAATAGCATCTAAAGCATATCTATAGCAAAGAGCAATCCCAAGGTAAAAACTGCTAAGGAACAAACTTTGAGTCATTTTAGGCTCAGTTTTTTCATGTAGGTCAGAGATTCTAGATCAAGCTTCTTTAAAACTTTCCTCAATTCCTTGTTTAAAAGTGAAAATCATTTCCTCGGGTGACATAGTGATTGGAGCAAGGCTAGACATAATGAGATAGGAACTAATTTTTTTGTGTTTTTCAAATAAGAAAGTAAACTTGCAAAACTAATTTTTTTGTGTTTTTGAAGAACAAAACAAGCAAACAAAGCAAAAAAGAAACTAAGCAAAACAAAAACAACAAAGTAAAGAGATTGGTTATGAGGGAATCCCCTTGTGAAGATGTCCTTGACTCCCCGGCAACGGCGCCAGAAAAATGCTTGATGGCTCAATGCACGGCGCCCAGAAAAATGCTTGTTGGCGGTGTTGATGTAGAGCTTGTTGGGAACCCCAAGAGGAAGGTATGATGAGCACAGCAGCAAGTTTCCCTCGGTTATGAAATCAAGGTTTAATCGAACCAGTAGGAGCAAGGAAACACCCCAAAGGTGTTACTAGCTGAGCCTTGGCAGGGCACACTACCGGTGCTAGTAGCAACGTGGAGACCTGCACAACACAACCACAGAACTTTGTCCCCAACTTACGATGACGTTGTTAATCTCACCGTGTTTTGCGGAAAACAAAGGATTAAACGTATCGAATGGAAAGAAGTAAAAGTTTGCAGAAAGTAAACACAAAGCAGTAAAAGATTGTAGATTGTATGTAAAAGACAAGGACCGGGATCCATAGTTCACTAGAGGTGGCTCTCCTTAGATAGATAGCATGCTGGGTGAACAAATTACAGCGGGGCAATTGACAAACACCGAGAAAGCAATACATGCATATACTAATCATCTTGACTCCTCTGAGACTTGATTGGGCATTACAACATAATACATAGACTGCCATCCAACTTCATCTATGACTAATAATCCACCTTCAGGTTATCATACGAACCTCCTCCAGTATTAAGTTGCAAGCAACAGATTATTGCTTTACGAACTGCATGTAAAGTAAACAATACGATTGTTCTATGAACAAAGGATTGTTGTTTTCTCCCTAGTAGCAACAACACATCTTGTACCTTAGAGATTTCTGTCACTTCCCCAGATTACCAGAGGCATGAACCCACTATCCAGCATAAATACTAACTCTTGGAGTTTCTAGCATCTACTTGGCCAAGATAGCTACTAACAACGGAAAGCATGCAAGATCTCAAATAACAAAGACATGATAGAATCAATAATCAATCTAAAATAGCATCTCAATATCCATTGGATCCCCGCAAACACAACATGTATGATTACAAATAGATGATCTTGATCATGAACGGAGCTCACAAGATCTAAACATGAAAGCACAAAGGAGGAGAACCAGCCATCTAGCTACTACATGGATCCGTAGTCCAAGGATGAGCTACTCACGCATCACACCGGAGGCTTGCATGGTGAAGAAGAAGCCATCCAGGGTGAATTCCCCTCTCTGGCAGGGTGCCGGGAAGAGCTTTAGATCCCTCCCGATCTAGGGATGGAGATGACAGCGGCTATAGACTCTTTCGTGGATTTTTGATCGGGTACTTAGGGTTTTCGTCCCGAGGGCAATATATAGGCGGAAGGAGAGGCCGACAGGGTGTTGGGAGCCACCACACCACCCCCTGGCGCGGGCCCAGCCTGGCCACGCGACCAGGTGGTGTGGCTGGCCCCTGGCTCTTCTCTGTCTCGTATTCTGGCACTTGATCCTTTCCAGAAAAATAGGCACTTTGGCTTTTGTCCCGTCCAATTCCGAGAGTATTTATTTTCTGACTTTCCTGGAACCAAAAACAGCAGAAAACAGGCAGCTGGCACTATGGCTCTTGTTAATAGGTTAGTCCAAGAAATCATATGAAAAGTACTCCAAAGTTGGAACAAAACACAAGAAAGTGGATAAAACCAAGCATGGAACATCAAAAATTATAGATACATTTGCAATATATCAGGATGTTGTGAACATCCAGCTGGGAGAATGCACCGGCTTAGAGTGGCAGCATACCGGGAAACCTTGCTACCATGCCTTGGCCTTCTTGGTGAAGAAAAGAACTCTACCACATTTGGATCAGTATTTGTCAGACTACTACTCTATGGAAAAGTTCAGAGCTGCGTACGCTGGATCCGTCGAGCCATGTACAGACCCATCTCAGTCGCCTCAAGTCAACTGTCTTTCGAGCTTTGCCAGCCAGTTAGAAAAAGGGGCAGAGGAAGACCTCAGGTGAATAGGTTTAAGAATTTTCTCGAGAAGAAGGGTTTGGCTTTCTATGCTATAAAGAAGGGCAAAAACAGATGTAAGACCTGCCATCTTATAGGCCATAGAGCAGCTGGTTGTCCCCTTAATGCTCCCAAACCTAGGTATGAGATGGTACATTCACACAAAAAATTGTTTATAGTCTGTAGATATAAGGTAGTAATCCATGTACTGTTTTTTTACTGGAAGCGCAAGGTAAGAAACAAGACAGCTGACTCAGTGATTTTGCTGCGGGAAGAAAACCAAAACGAGTGGAGTGATGATGCCGGACAAGATTCTGGTGCTAATTGGCCTAACTTCCCTCGACCCAGAGATGCAGGGTACGTGAAGGTAAGAAAATTGGCACCCAGGAAGAGGAAGAAGGCAGGAGATGAAGAAGCCAGTGGACGTGAAGGAAAGAGGAAGAAAGTTGGTACCCAAGTAGAGAAAGAAGGCTAGCAGTGTAGAAGCCTAATGATGTATTGAACTTGAACCTATATATGTAGTTCGGTTAAACTTTGGAGTTGTGTTCGTGGAACTTGTTGGGCGAAACAATCTGCCTCCCATACTCGGAGTAAAATGTATCGCGACTTTGGATTGGATACGGCCGAGGCCACTAGTTGAATCCAAAATTGTGACTGTGCCACTACTATCTAAACAATCGCGATAGCTGAGCGGTTAAGGGGTCTCCAAAATCGATGGGTGTTAGTGGCACAGACATGAATTATTTATAGGCGCTTAATAAATCCATGCTATTGGCATTACACTTATGATAAGTTTCTGGGCTGAAAACAATTTTTTAAGCTGGCTGCTACACTCCACAAAGCAGCAACTTATTTCAGCTGTTGGACAACGACATGGCAACTTAAACTGCAAATGCAACAGATAATGCCCAGATAATGAGGAAATTGTTTCCACTATCTGGCCTAATCTTGAGCTCGTCTTTCTCACCACCTCCCTGCCCCTGCCTCCCCTGCACCTAGCGAAGCTCCCGGATCCCTTGCTCCATCGCGCGAATCTCCTCTTTCTTGTCCCACACAGCATCACGCAGATCCTGAACAAGCTCTCTGTGAAAACCTATCAGTGGATTTTCGATCCACACAAACTTGTCATAGCCAGTCCCCCTCCCTTCCTGCGTAGTAGATCGAAGGAAACAAAAAAGAATTATATTACGCTTTCCGGATCTGGGTTACCATTGTACCTACAGTAGGAACTTACCGCTCTGATGCTGCAGTTACTGAATTTTCCTACAGTATTTTCGTCGGTCCACGAAATCCATCTCGGCATCTTCTCACCGCACAAACACAGCATATCGGGGTATTAATCGTAGGGCGCCCTCCGGTACCTGATGGGGGCACCCGCCTGACGGTGTTGAGCCGACCCTGATTCCGCCCGAGACGAACTGCACGAGCTGCGAGCCATGAGCGAGGGGAGCGAGGGCAGAGGAAAGAGGAGCCTTTGGATGTCAGGATAGTGGTGAAGCGTGATTTATCCCTACTTAATAACTCGGGTAGAATCCTACCGTCCACATTCGGCTGACAGGTGGGGGACCTAGCGTGTGGACTTGTAACCAAACCTCGCGCCTTCGTGGTTCAAAAGCCCTCTCGCGCGCATTGGACGAAAAATTTTGGCACCTTGTCCACGTACATATCACTGGGAGGTCTTGCTCAGGAACCAGACACGCCTGGCCCACAATCTTACTCCCTCCTAGGAACTTGTCATGGCTCGTGCCGGCAAATCCATCCACTCCACCGCTTCCGGTAGGGCTCGCCGCGGCGGATCCACCCCAAGATCCTACCATCGCAGTATCAAATGGCCATGGTTTTTTGAGAGGAGCGACGACGCTACGTATCCGAGATCGGCCCCTCCTACCTGTAGAAGGACTGATGCAGCGTCGAGCTCGAGCAATAGCCACCAGGCGCGACGGCGCTTGGTCCATGCCAACCCCGTCACCTTCGTCATTGTCGATTCTGATGTGGAGGATGACGGGGATGAAGCTATGAAGAACGCCATTGTTGCCTCCTTGGCGAAGGGCAAGCCACGGGCGGGAGTGGATGTCGCTGGGAAGGGCAAGGCGGTGTCACCAATCGAGGTGGACTCTGACGACAGCGGTGTGATGTGGGTTTAGATGTTGTTTAGGATGGTTGCAATTTTGGTTGTGTTTAGTGCGAGTACAATTATTATAATGGGTTTGTCGAGCTATATTGAGAAATATGTGCAATAGAAGCGTGTGAGTGCATCCACTTTAGAAATTGTGTCTGTGCCATTTGCATGTTGCATTATCAACGTAGATTACATGTGGACAATCCAACAAAAATCAGATTACAACCATCAGACGGGAGTGGCAGGATGGAAGAGAAGTTGGGACAGTGGCTTCAAGGGGAAGGAAGAGAAAGGGGGCGTAACACTAGCAGGTGGGCCCTCGGAACACGTGACACTGACATGCGGGTGCGGGAGCACACGGTATTGTCGGTCTGTCCAGAGCAAGCGAACTTTGCAACATGACAACAGCAAGCTGATTGGACCAATATAAGAACTCGTCGAATTATTAAGGAGTACTAAAAACTACAACTGGGGTACATTCGCACAACACGTATGCTCTACGCACCTGAGAAGCATCGCTTAAGTCTAGCAGTAACGACAGCACAAGTATTACATTTCCCTGTCGGTCTTCTCAATACAAATGTAGAAATGCATCTGCCTATTCGGTCCAGCACCGACAAGGTACTGAGATGGCACACATAGGATCGACCTTAGGTCCACATACTCCACCTCCCATGGCGTCGGGCAGCTCGGCGCCTCGGCTAGCACAAGAATGCTATCGGACGATGGCGGCTGGGCGTTCGTCCACATGCACACCTTGTATACGGATCAGGCGCATGAGACTGACCTGACACATACGACACACACGACGGTGGGCCTGGCTCTGGTTCCCGGAACACCGGTGGTGATGGTCAGGATGAAAATAGAGCTGTCCCCCTAGAAAATTAGCCGGAGGCGTGCCGAGTCAGTGAACGGCACCTGCTCTTGGAGAATTTGGGCTTGCCCGTACAAGATCCTAATCACTTCGATCAAGTGCTCCTTTGCAAGGTGGACGACGAGCTGTGCCGGCAGGCCGGTGTAGTTGCAGCCCGGCTCCGTGCAGGAGCACGCGCCGTGCAGGCACACGAGCTCGTGGAGCGGAAGCTCGTGGTAGGAGTAATGGCGAAAGCATCCTGGGTGGGAGCACACGAGCGGGAACATCGCTGCGAAGTTCCATGCGAGGATCTCCAGATTCTTGGACAGCAGCATCTGCCACATCTGAAGTTCGTCGAGAAATCAGAAAAAAGATCAGCAGTTAGATTGGCGAATAGCAGGAATATGTAGGATAAGTTCAAAATCTTGTAAAATGATTTCTTAGCATGAACGTAGCGACCCGAAAATTGGCGGATGTCGTTGGCTTGCGGCTACGGCAGGATGGGAGTGAAGTGGGGAAAGTAGCTTCGAGGGGAAGGAAGAGAAGTACGGGGAGGAAGAGAAGTAATGGGGACGTGACACTGGGATATGGCCCACTGAACTCATGAGTCGTGACACTCGCAACAGGGGAGCGCCCGGTGTTGCCAGTTTGTCCAGAGCAAGTGTGGCCAATCATGCCGCAGAACAGCCTACTCGAGGATCGCTCTCATGAAGACCATCCCAATCGTCCAAGCGCCCCGATCGAACGGTATGTAACAATTGTCCAGCAGAACAACTGTGTTATGGCGTGCCTTCTAGAAGACTCGGTCTAACGGTGGATCCATTGGGGGCTAAGGTTAGGGCTCTCCTAAGGTTAGGATGCATATGTGGTTTATGAAAAAGAACACACATCCAATGACTCTAGTGGATCCATATGTGGTTTGTGGAAAAGGACACACATGCAATGACCACTGGTTGATCCATATGTGGTTTGTGGAAAGAACACACATGCAATGACTCTAGTGGATCCATCTATGGTTTGTGGAAAGAACACACATGCAATGACTCTACTGGGTCCATATGTGGTTCATGTCAGGAACACACATGTAATGCCACTGGTTTATCCATGTGCGGTTTGTAGAAAGAACACACATGCAATGACTCTAGTGGGTCCATATGTGGTTTGTGAAAAGAACACACATGCAATGACTCTAGTGGATCCATATGTGGTTTGTGGAAAGAACACACATGCAATGACTCTAGTGGGTCCATATGTGGTTCATGTCAGGAACACACATGCAATGCCATTGGTTGATCCATATGTGGTTTGTGGAAAGAACACACATGCAATGACTCTGGTGGATCCATGTGTGGTTTGTGGAAAGAACACACATGCATTGGCATTGGTCGATCCATGTGTGGTTTGTAGAAAGAACACACATGCAATGACTCTAGTGGGTCCATATGTGGTTCATGTCAGGAATACACATGCAATGCCATTGTTGGATCCATGTGTGCTTTGTGGAAAGAACACACATGCAAAGACTCTAGTGGGTCCATATGTGGTTTGTGAAAAGAACACACATGCAATGACACTAGAGGTTCCATATGTGGTTTGTGGAAAATAACACACATGCAATGAACAGTGGTGGATCCCTAAGTGGTTTGTGGAAAGAACACACATGCAATGACACTGGTGGATCCATGTGTTGTTTGTGGAAAGAACACACATGCAATGTCATTGGTTGATCCATGTGTGGTTTGTGGAAATAACACACATGCAATGACTCTAGTGGGTCCATATGTGGTTCATGTCAGGAACACACATGCAATGCCATTGGTGGATCCATATGTGGTTTGTGGAAAGAACACACATGCACTAAACACTAGTTGATCCATGTGTGGTTTGTGAAAAGAACACACATGCAATGCCATTGGTTGATCCATATGTGGTTTGTGAAAAGAACAGACATGCAATGCCATTGGTTAATCCATGTGTGGTTTGTGGAAATAACACACATGCCATGACTCTAGTGGATCCATATGTGGTTTGTGGAAAAGAACACACATGCAATGACCACTGGTGGATCCATACGTGGTTTGTGGAAAGAACACACATGCAATGACACTTGTTGATCCATGTTTGGTTTGTGGAAAGAACACACATGCAATGCCATTGGTTGATCCAAATGTGGTTTGTGGAAAGAACACACATGCAATGACTCTGGTGGATCCATGTGTGGTTTGTGGAAAGAACACACATGCAATGCCATTGGTTATTCCATGTGTGGTTTGTGAAAAGAATACACATGCAATGACTCTAGTGGGTCTATATGTGGTTTCTGAACAGAACACACATGCAATGACTCTATTGGAACCATATGTGGTTTGTGGAAAGAACACACATGCAATGACTCAAGTGGGTCCATATGTGGTTCGTGAAAAGAACACACATGCAATGACTCAGGGGGGTCCATGTGTGGTTTGTGGAAAGAACACACACGCAATGACCACTGGTCGATCCCTGTGTGGTTTGTGGAAATAACACACATGCAATGACACTGGTGGATCCATATGTGGTTTGTGAAAAGAACACACATGCAATGACTCTAGTGTTGGTTTTAGTATAAGAACACACAAGCAATGACCCTTCTGGGTCCATATGTGGTTTGTGAAAAGAACACACATGCTATGACTCTAGTGGATCCATATGTGGTTTGTGGAAAAGAACACACATGAAATGAACACTGGTGGATCCATAAGTTGTTTGTGGAAAGAACACACATGCAGTGAACACTAGTTGATCCATATGTGTTTTGTGAAAAGAACACACATGAAATGACTGTAGTGGATCCATATGTGGTTTGTGGAAAGAACACACATGCAATGACTCTAGTGGGTCCATATGTGGTTTGTGGAAAAGAACACACATGCAATGACCACTGGTTGATCCTTATGTTGGTTTGTGGAAAGAACACACATGCAATGACACTTCTTGATCCATGTGTGGTTTGTGGAAAGAACACACATGCAATAACTCTAGTGTTGGTTTTAGTATAAGAACACACATGCAATGACTCTAGTGGGTCCATATGTGGTTTGTGAAAAGAACACACATGCAATGACTCTAGTGGATCCATATGTGGTTTGTGGAAAGAACACACATGCAATGACTCTACTGGGTCCATATGTGGTTCATGTCAGGAACACACATGCAATGACTCTAGTGGATACATATGTGGTTTGTGGAAAAGAACACACATGAAGTGAACACTAGTTGATCCATAAGTGGTTTGTGGAAAGAACACACATGCAGTGAACACTGGTTGATCCATGTGTGGTTTGTGAAAAGAACACACATGCAATGACTGTAGTGGATCCATATGTGGTTTGTGGAAAGAACACACATGCAATGACTCTATTGGGTCCATATGTGGTTTGTGGAAAAGAACACACATGCAATGACCACTGGTTGATCCATATGTGGTTTGTGGAAAGAAAACACGTGCAATAACACTGGTTGATCCATGTGTGGTTTGTGGAAAGAACACACATGCAATGACTCTAGTGTTGGTTTTAGTATAATAACACACATGCAATGACTCTAGTGGTCCATATGTGGTTTGTGAAAAAGAACACATGTGCAATGACTCTAGTGGATCCATATGTGGTTTGTGGAAAAGAACACACATGCAATGAACACTGTTGGATCCATAAGTGGTTTTTGGAAAGAACACACATGTAGTGAACACTGGTGGATCCATATGTGATTTGTGAAAAGAACACACATGCAATGCCACTGGTTGATCCATATGTGGTTTGTGGAAAGAACACACGTGCAATGACACTGGTTGATCCATGTGTGATTTGTGGAAAGAACACACATGCAATGCCATTGGTTGATCCATATGTGGTTTGTGGAAAGAACACACATGCAATGACTCTAGTGGATCCATCTGTGGTTTATGGAAAGAAAACACATGCAATGCCATTGGTTGATCCTTGTGTGGTTTGTGAAAATAATACACATGCAATGACTGTAGTGGATCCATATGTGGTTTGTGGAAAGAACACACATGTAATGACTCTATTGGGTCCATATGTGGTTTGTGGAAAAGAACACACATGCAATGACCACTGGTTGATCCATATGTGGTTTGTGGAAAGAACACACAAGCAATGACACTGGTTGATCCATGAGTGGTTTGTGGAAAGAACACACATGCAATGACTCTAGTGCTAGTTTTAGTATAAGAACACACATGCAATGACTCTAGTGGGTCCATATGTGGTTTGTGAAAAGAACACACATGCAATGACTCTAGTGGATCCATATGTGGTTTGTGGAAAAGAACACACATGCAATGAACACTGGTGCATCCATAAGTGGTTTATGGAAAGAACACACATGCAGTGAACACTGGTGGATCCATATGTGATTTGTGAAAAGAACACACATGCAATGCCACTAGTTGAACCATATGTGGTTTGTGAAAGAACACACATGCAATGCCATTTGTTAATCCATGTGTGGTTTGTGGAAAGAACACACATGCAATGACTCTAGTGGATCCATATGTGGTTTGTGGAAAAGAACACACATGCAATGACCACTGGTTGATCCATATGTGGTTTGTGGAAAGAACACACGTGCAATAACACTGGTTGATCCATGTGTGGTTTGTGGAAAGAACACACATGCAATGAATCTAGTGGATCCATATGTGGTTTGTGGAAAATAACACACATGCAATGACCACTGGTTGATCTATATGTGGTTTGTGGAAAGAACACACATGTAGTGAACACTGATTGATCCATGTGTGGTTTGTGATAAGAACACACATGCAATGCCATTGGTTGATCCATCTGTGGTTTGTGAAAAGAACACACATGCAATGACTCTAGTGGATCCATATGTGGTTTGTGGAAAGAACACACATGAAATGACTCTAGTGGGTCAATATGTGGTTCATGTCAGGAACACACATGCAATGCCATTGGTGGATCCATGTGTCGTTTGTGGAAAGAACACACATGCAATGACTCTGGTGGGTCCATATGTGGTTTGTGAAAAGAACACAAATGCAATGACTCTAGTGGATCCATATGTGGTTTTTGGAAAAGATCACACATGCAATGAACACTGGTTGATCCATATGTGGTTTGTGGAATGAACACACATGCAATGACTCTAGTGGATCCATCTGTGGTTTGTGGAAAATAACACACATGCAATGAACACTGGTGGATCCATAAGTGGTTTGTGGAAAGAACACACATGCAATGACACTGGTGGATCCATGTGTGGTTTGTGGAAAGAACACACATGCAATGCCATTGGTTGATCCATGTGTGGTTTGTGGAAAGAACACACATGCAATGACTCTACTGGGTCCATATGTGGTTCATGTCAGGAACACACATCCAATGCCACTTGTTTATCCATGTGTGGTTTGTGGAAACAACACACATGCAATGACTCTAGTGGGTCCATATGTGGTGTGTGAAAAGAACACACATGCAATGACTCTAGTGGATCCATATGTGGTTTGTGGAAAGAACACACATGCAATGACTCTATTGGGTCCATATGTGGTTCATGTCAGGAACACACATGCAATGCCACTTGTTTATCCATGTGTGGTTTGTGGAAAGAACACACATGCAATGACTCTAGTGGGTCCATATGTGGTTTGTGAAAATAACACACATGCAATGACTCTAGTGGATCCATATGTGGTTTGTGGAAAGAACACACATGCAATGACTCTAGTGGGTCCATATGTGGTTCATGTTAGCAACACACATGCAATGACATTGGTTGATCCATATGTGGTTTGTGGAAAGAACACACATTCAATGACTCTGGTGGATCCATGTGTGGATTGTGGAAAGAACACACATGCAATGGCATTGGTTGATCCATGTGTGGTTTGTGGAAAGAACACACATGCAACGACTCTACTGGATCCATATGTGGTTTGTGGAAAATAACACACATGCAATGACCACTGGTTGATCTATATGTGGTTTGTGGAAAGAACACACATGTAGTGAACACTGGTTGATCCATGTGTGGTTTGTGATAAGAACACACATGCAATGCTATTGGTTGATCCATCTGTGGTTTGTGAAAAGAACACACATGCAATGACTCTAGTGGATCCATATGTGGTTTGTGGAAAGAACACACATGAAATGACTCTAGTGGGTCCATATGTGGTTCATGTCAGGAACGCACATGCAATGCCATTGGTGGATCCATGTATCATTTGTGGAAAGAACACACATGCAGTGAATCTGGTGGGTCCATATGTGGTTTGTGAAAAGAACACAAATGCAATGACTCTAGTGGATCCATATGTGGTTTGTGGAAAAGATCACACATGCAATGAACACTGGTTGATCCATATGTGGTTTGTGGAATGAACACACATGCAATGACTCTAGTGGATCCATATGTGGTTTGTGGAAAATAACACACATCCAATGAACACTGGTGGATCCATGTATGGCTTGTGGAAAGAACACACATGCAATGCCATTGGTTGATCCATGTGTGGTTTGTGGAAAGAACACACATGCAATGACTCTATTGGGTCCATATGTGGTTCATGTCAGGAACACACATGCAATGCCACTTGTTTATCCATGTGTGGTTTGTGGAAAGAACACACATGCAATGACTCTAGTGGGTCCATATGTGGTTTTTGAAAAGAACACACATGCAATGACTCTAGTGGATCCATATGTGGTTTGTGGAAAGAACACACATACAATGACTCTAGTGGGTCCATATGTGGTTCATGTTAGGAACACACATGCAATGACATTGGTTGATCCATATGTGGTTTGTGGAAAGAACACACATGCAATGACTCTTGTGGATCCATGTGTGGTTTGTGGAAAGAACACACATTAAATGGCATTGGTTGATCCATGTGTGGTTTGTGGAAAGAACACACATGCACTGACTCTAGTGGGTACATATGTGGTTCATGTCAGGAATAAACATGTAATGCCATTGGTGGATCCATGTGTGGTTTGTGGAAAGAACACACATGCAATGACTCTGGTGGATCCATGTGTGGTTTGTGGAAAGAACACACATGCAATGCCATTGGTTATTCCATGTGTGGTTTGTGAAAAGAATACACATGCAATGACTCTAGTGGGTCTATATGTGGTTTCTGAACAGAACACACATGCAATGACTCTATTGGAACCATATGTGGTTTGTGGAAAGAACACACATGCAATGACTCAAGTGGGTCCATATGTGGTTCGTGAAAAGAACACACATGCAATGACTCAGGGGGGTCCAGGTGTGGTTTGTGGAAAGAACACACATGCAATGACCACTGGTCGATCCCTGTGTGGTTTGTGGAAATAACACACATGCAATGACACTGGTGGATCCATATGTGGTTTGTGAAAAGAACACACATGCAATGACTCTAGTGTTGGTTTTAGTATAAGAACACACAAGCAATGACCCTTCTGGGTCCATATGTGGTTTGTGAAAAGAACACACATGCTATGACTCTAGTGGATCCATATGTGGTTTGTGGAAAAGAACACACATGAAATGAACACTGGTGGATCCATAAGTTGTTTGTGGAAAGAACACACATGCAGTGAACACTAGTTGATCCATATGTGTTTTGTGAAAAGAACACACATGAAATGACTGTAGTGGATCCATATGTGGTTTGTGGAATGAACACACATGCAATGACTCTAGTGGGTCCATATGTGGTTTGTGGAAAAGAACACACATGCAATGACCACTGGTTGATCCTTATGTTGGTTTGTGGAAAGAACACACATGCAATGACACTTCTTGATCCATGTGTGGTTTGTGGAAAGAACACACATGCAATGACTGTAGTGGATCCATATGTGGTTTGTGGAAAGAACACACATGCAATGACTCTATTGGGTCCATATGTGGTTTGTGGAAAAGAACACACATGCAATGACCACTGGTTGATCCATATGTGGTTTGTGGAAAGAAAACACGTGCAATAACACTGGTTGATCCATGTGTGGTTTGTGGAAAGAACACACATGCAATGACTCTAGTGTTGGTTTTAGTATAATAACACACATGCAATGACTCTAGTGGTCCATATGTGGTTTGTGAAAAAGAACACATGTGCAATGACTCTAGTGGATCCATATGTGGTTTGTGGAAAAGAACACACATGCAATGAACACTGTTGGATCCATAAGTGGTTTTTGGAAAGAACACACATGTAGTGAACACTGGTGGATCCATATGTGATTTGTGAAAAGAACACACATGCAATGCCACTGGTTGATCCATATGTGGTTTGTGGAAAGAACACACGTGCAATGACACTGGTTGATCCATGTGTGATTTGTGGAAAGAACACACATGCAATGCCATTGGTTGATCCATATGTGGTTTGTGGAAAGAACACACATGCAATGACTCTAGTGGATCCATCTGTGGTTTGTGGAAAGAAAACACATGCAATGCCATTGGTTGATCCTTGTGTGGTTTGTGAAAATAATACACATGCAATGACTGTAGTGGATCCATATGTGGTTTGTGGAAAGAACACACATGTAATGACTCTATTGGGTCCATATGTGGTTTGTGGAAAAGAACACACATGCAATGACCACTGGTTGATCCATATGTGGTTTGTGGAAAGAACACACATGCAATGACACTGGTTGATCCATGAGTGGTTTGTGGAAAGAACACACATGCAATGACTCTAGTGCTAGTTTTAGTATAAGAACACACATGCAATGACTCTAGTGGGTCCATATGTGGTTTGTGAAAAGAACACACATGCAATGACTCTAGTGGATCCATATGTGGTTTGTGGAAAAGAACACACATGCAATGAACACTGGTGCATCCATAAGTGGTTTATGGAAAGAACACACATGCAGTGAACACTGGTGGATCCATATGTGATTTGTGAAAAGAACACACATGCAATGCCACTGGTTGAACCATATGTGGTTTGTGAAAGAACACACATGCAATGCCATTTGTTAATCCATGTGTGGTTTGTGGAAAGAACACACATGCAATGACTCTAGTGGATCCATATGTGGTTTGTGGAAAAGAACACACATGCAATGACCACTGGTTGATCCATATGTGGTTTGTGGAAAGAACACACGTGCAATAACACTGGTTGATACATGTGTGGTTTGTGGAAAGAACACACATGCAATGAATCTAGTGGATCCATATGTGGTTTGTGGAAAATAACACACATGCAATGACCACTGGTTGATCTATATGTGGTTTGTGGAAAGAACACACATGTAGTGAACACTGATTGATCCATGTGTGGTTTGTGATAAGAACACACATGCAATGCCATTGGTTGATCCATCTGTGGTTTGTGAAAAGAACACACATGCAATGACTCTAGTGGATCCATATGTGGTTTGTGGAAAGAACACACATGAAATGACTCTAGTGGGTCAATATGTGGTTCATGTCAGGAACACACATGCAATGCCATTGGTGGATCCATGTGTCGTTTGTGGAAAGAACACACATGCAATGACTCTGGTGGGTCCATATGTGGTTTGTGAAAAGAACACAAATGCAATGACTCTAGTGGATCCATATGTGGTTTTTGGAAAAGATCACACATGCAATGAACACTGGTTGATCCATATGTGGTTTGTGGAATGAACACACATGCAATGACTCTAGTGGATCCATCTGTGGTTTGTGGAAAATAACACACATGCAATGAACACTGGTGGATCCATAAGTGGTTTGTGGAAAGAACACACATGCAATGACACTGGTGGATCCATGTGTGGTTTGTGGAAAGAACACACATGCAATGCCATTGGTTGATCCATGTGTGGTTTGTGGAAAGAACACACATGCAATGACTCTACTGGGTCCATATGTGGTTCATGTCAGGAACACACATCCAATGCCACTTGTTTATCCATGTGTGGTTTGTGGAAACAACACACATGCAATGACTCTAGTGGGTCCATATGTGGTGTGTGAAAAGAACACACATGCAATGACTCTAGTGGATCCATATGTGGTTTGTGGAAAGAACACACATGCAATGACTCTATTGGGTCCATATGTGGTTCATGTCAGGAACACACATGCAATGCCACTTGTTTATCCATGTGTGGTTTGTGGAAAGAACACACATGCAATGACTCTAGTGGGTCCATATGTGGTTTGTGAAAAGAACACACATGCAATGACTCTAGTGGATCCATATGTGGTTTGTGGAAAGAACACACATGCAATGACTCTAGTGGGTCCATATGTGGTTCATGTTAGCAACACACATGCAATGACATTGGTTGATCCATATGTGGCTTGTGGAAAGAACACACATTCAATGACTCTGGTGGATCCATGTGTGGTTTGTGGAAAGAACACACATGTAATGGCATTGGTTGATCCATGTGTGGTTTGTGGAAAGAACACACATGCAACGACTCTACTGGATCCATATGTGGTTTGTGGAAAATAACACACATGCAATGACCACTGGTTGATCTATATGTGGTTTGTGGAAAGAACACACATGTAGTGAACACTGGTTGATCCATGTGTGGTTTGTGATAAGAACACACATGCAATGCTATTGGTTGATCCATCTGTGGTTTGTGAAAAGAACACACATGCAATGACTCTAGTGGATCCATATGTGGTTTGTGGAAAGAACACACATGAAATGACTCTAGTGGGTCCATATGTGGTTCATGTCAGGAACGCACATGCAATGCCATTGGTGGATCCATGTATCGTTTGTAGAAAGAACACACATGCAATGACTCTGGTGGGTCCATATGTGGTTTGTGAAAAGAACACAAATGCAATGACTCTAGTGGATCCATATGTGGTTTGTGGAAAAGATCACACATGCAATGAACACTGGTTGATCCATATGTGGTTTGTGGAATGAACACACATGCAATGACTCTAGTGGATCCATATGTGGTTTGTGGAAAATAACACACATGCAATGAACACTGGTGGATCCATGTATGGCTTGTGGAAAGAACACACATGCAATGCCATTGGTTGATCCATGTGTGGTTTGTGGAAAGAACACACATGCAATGACTCTATTGGGTCCATATGTGGTTCATGTCAGGAACACACATGCAATGCCACTTGTTTATCCATGTGTGGTTTGTGGAAAGAACACACATGCAATGACTCTAGTGGGTCCATATGTGGTTTTTGAAAAGAACACACATGCAATGACTCTAGTGGATCCATATGTGGTTTGTGGGAAGAACACACATACAATGACTCTAGTGGGTCCATATGTGGTTCATGTTAGGAACACACATGCAATGACATTGGTTGATCCATATGTGGTTTGTGGAAAGAACACACATGCAATGACTCTGGTGGATCCATGTGTGGTTTGTGGAAAGAACACACATTAAATGGCATTGGTTGATCCATGTGTGGTTTGTGGAAAGAACACACATGCACTGACTCTAGTGGGTACATATGTGGTTCATGTCAGGAATAAACAGGTAATGCCATTGGTGGATCCATGTGTGGTTTGTGGAAAGAACACACATGCAATGACTCTAGTGGGTCCATATGTGGTTTGTGAAAAGAACACACATGGAATGTCACTAGAGGTTCCATATGTGGTTTGTGGAAAATAACACACATGCAATGAACACTGGTGAATCCATAAGTGGTTTCTGGAAAGAACACACATGCAATGACACTGGTGGATCCATGTGTGGTTTGTGGAAAGAACACACATGCAATGCCATTGGTTGATCCATGTGTGGTTTGTGGAAAGAACACACATGCAATGACTCTAGTGGGTCCATATGTGGTTCATGTCAGGAAAACACATGCAATGCCATTGGTGGATCCATATGTGGTTTGTGGAAAGAACACACATGCAGTGAACACTAGTTGATCTATGTGTGGTTTGTGAAAAGAACACACATGGAATGCCATTGGTTGATCCATATGTGGTCTGTGAAAAGAACACACATGCAATGCCATTGGTTAATCCATGTGTAGTTTGTGGAAAGAACACACATGCAATGACTCTAGTGGATCCATATGTGGTTTGTGGAAAAGAACACACATGCAATGGCCACTGGTGGATCCATACGTGGTTTGTGGAAAGAACACACATGCAATGACACTTGTTGATCCATGTGTGGTTTGTGGAAAGAACACAAATGCAATGCCATTGGTTGATCCATATGTGGTTTTTGGAAAGAACACACATGCAATGACTCTGGTGGATCCATGTGTGGTTTGTGGAAAGAACACACATGCAATGCCATTGGTTATACCATGTGTGGTTTGTGAAAAGAATATACATGCAACGACTCTAGTGGGTCTATATGTGGTTTCTGAACAGAACACACATGCAATGACTCTATTGGAACCATATGTGGTTTGTGGAAAGAACACACATGCAATGACTCAAGTGGGTCCATATGTGGTTCGTGAAAAGAACACACATGCAATGACTCAGGGGGGTCCATGTGTGGTTTGTGGAAAGAACACACATGCAATGACCACTGGTCGATCCCTGTGTGGTTTGTGGAAATAACACACATGCAATGACACTGGTGGATCCATATGTGGTTTGTGAAAAGAACACACATGCAATGACTCTAGTGTTGGTTTTAGTATAAGAACACACAAGCAATGACCCTTCTGGGTCCATATGTGGTTTGTGAAAAGAACACACATGCTATGACTCTAGTGGATCCATATGTGGTTTGTGGAAAAGAACACACATGAAATGAACACTGGTGGATCCATAAGTTGTTTGTGGAAAGAACACACATGCAGTGAACACTAGTTGATCCATATGTGTTTTGTGAAAAGAACACACATGAAATGACTGTAGTGGATCCATATGTGGTTTGTGGAATGAACACACATGCAATGACTCTAGTGGGTCCATATGTGGTTTGTGGAAAAGAACACACATGCAATGACCACTGGTTGATCCTTATGTTGGTTTGTGGAAAGAACACACATGCAATGACACTTCTTGATCCATGTGTGGTTTGTGGAAAGAACACACATGCAATGACTGTAGTGGATCCATATGTGGTTTGTGGAAAGAACACACATGCAATGACTCTATTGGGTCCATATGTGGTTTGTGGAAAAGAACACACATGCAATGACCACTGGTTGATCCATATGTGGTTTGTGGAAAGAAAACACGTGCAATAACACTGGTTGATCCATGTGTGGTTTGTGGAAAGAACACACATGCAATGACTCTAGTGTTGGTTTTAGTATAATAACACACATGCAATGACTCTAGTGGTCCATATGTGGTTTGTGAAAAAGAACACATGTGCAATGACTCTAGTGGATCCATATGTGGTTTGTGGAAAAGAACACACATGCAATGAACACTGTTGGATCCATAAGTGGTTTTTGGAAAGAACACACATGTAGTGAACACTGGTGGATCCATATGTGATTTGTGAAAAGAACACACATGCAATGCCACTGGTTGATCCATATGTGGTTTGTGGAAAGAACACACGTGCAATGACACTGGTTGATCCATGTGTGATTTGTGGAAAGAACACACATGCAATGCCATTGGTTGATCCATATGTGGTTTGTGGAAAGAACACACATGCAATGACTCTAGTGGATCCATCTGTGGTTTGTGGAAAGAAAACACATGCAATGCCATTGGTTGATCCTTGTGTGGTTTGTGAAAATAATACACATGCAATGACTGTAGTGGATCCATATGTGGTTTGTGGAAAGAACACACATGTAATGACTCTATTGGGTCCATATGTGGTTTGTGGAAAAGAACACACATGCAATGACCACTGGTTGATCCATATGTGGTTTGTGGAAAGAACACACATGGAATGACACTGGTTGATCCATGAGTGGTTTGTGGAAAGAACACACATGCAATGACTCTAGTGCTAGTTTTAGTATAAGAACACACATGCAATGACTCTAGTGGGTCCATATGTGGTTTGTGAAAAGAACACACATGCAATGACTCTAGTGGATCCATATGTGGTTTGTGGAAAAGAACACACATGCAATGAACACTGGTGCATCCATAAGTGGTTTATGGAAAGAACACACATGCAGTGAACACTGGTGGATCCATATGTGATTTGTGAAAAGAACACACATGCAATGCCACTGGTTGAACCATATGTGGTTTGTGAAAGAACACACATGCAATGCCATTTGTTAATCCATGTGTGGTTTGTGGAAAGAACACACATGCAATGACTCTAGTGGATCCATATGTGGTTTGTGGAAAAGAACACACATGCAATGACCACTGGTTGATCCATATGTGGTTTGTGGAAAGAACACACGTGCAATAACACTGGTTGATCCATGTGTGGTTTGTGGAAAGAACACACATGCAATGAATCTAGTGGATCCATATGTGGTTTGTGGAAAATAACACACATGCAATGACCACTGGTTGATCTATATGTGGTTTGTGGAAAGAACACACATGTAGTGAACACTGATTGATCCATGTGTGGTTTGTGATAAGAACACACATGCAATGCCATTGGTTGATCCATCTGTGGTTTGTGAAAAGAACACACATGCAATGACTCTAGTGGATCCATATGTGGTTTGTGGAAAGAACACACATGAAATGACTCTAGTGGGTCAATATGTGGTTCATGTCAGGAACACACATGCAATGCCATTGGTGGATCCATGTGTCGTTTGTGGAAAGAACACACATGCAATGACTCTGGTGGGTCCATATGTGGTTTGTGAAAAGAACACAAATGCAATGACTCTAGTGGATCCATATGTGGTTTTTGGAAAAGATCACACATGCAATGAACACTGGTTGATCCATATGTGGTTTGTGGAATGAACACACATGCAATGACTCTAGTGGATCCATCTGTGGTTTGTGGAAAATAACACACATGCAATGAACACTGGTGGATCCATAAGTGGTTTGTGGAAAGAACACACATGCAATGACACTGGTGGATCCATGTGTGGTTTGTGGAAAGAACACACATGCAATGCCATTGGTTGATCCATGTGTGGTTTGTGGAAAGAACACACATGCAATGACTCTACTGGGTCCATATGTGGTTCATGTCAGGAACACACATCCAATGCCACTTGTTTATCCATGTGTGGTTTGTGGAAAGAACACACATGCAATGACTCTAGTGGGTCCATACGTGGTGTGTGAAAAGAACACACATGCAATGACTCTAGTGGATCCATATGTGGTTTGTGGAAAGAACACACATGCAATGACTCTATTGGGTCCATATGTGGTTCATGTCAGGAACACACATGCAATGCCACTTGTTTATCCATGTGTGGTTTGTGGAAAGAACACACATGCAATGACTCTAGTGGGTCCATATGTGGTTTGTGAAAAGAACACACATGCAATGACTCTAGTGGATCCATATGTGGTTTGTGGAAAGAACACACATGCAATGACTCTAGTGGGTCCATATGTGGTTCATGTTAGCAACACACATGCAATGACATTGGTTGATCCATATGTGGTTTGTGGAAAGAACACACATTCAATGACTCTGGTGGATCCATGTGTGGTTTGTGGAAAGAACACACATGTAATGGCATTGGTTGATCCATGTGTGGTTTGTGGAAAGAACACACATGCAACGACTCTACTGGATCCATATGTGGTTTGTGGAAAATAACACACATGCAATGACCACTGGTTGATCTATATGTGGTTTGTGGAAAGAACACACATGTAGTGAACACTGGTTGATCCATGTGTGGTTTGTGATAAGAACACACATGCAATGCTATTGGTTGATCCATCTGTGGTTTGTGAAAAGAACACACATGCAATGACTCTAGTGGATCCATATGTGGTTTGTGGAAAGAACACACATGAAATGACTCTAGTGGGTCCATATGTGGTTCATGTCAGGAACGCACATGCAATGCCATTAGTGGATCCATGTATCGTTTGTAGAAAGAACACACATGCAATGACTCTGGTGGGTCCATATGTGGTTTGTGAAAAGAACACAAATGCAATGACTCTAGTGGATCCATATGTGGTTTGTGGAAAAGATCACACATGCAATGAACACTGGTTGATCCATATGTGGTTTGTGGAATGAACACACATGCAATGACTCTAGTGGATCCATATGTGGTTTGTGGAAAATAACACACATGCAATGAACACTGGTGGATCCATGTATGGCTTGTGGAAAGAACACACATGCAATGCCATTGGTTGATCCATGTGTGGTTTGTGGAAAGAACACACATGCAATGACTCTGGTGGGTCCATATGTGGTTCATGTCAGGAACACACATGCAATGCCACTTGTTTATCCATGTGTGGTTTGTGGAAAGAACACACATGCAATGACTCTAGTGGGTCCATATGTGGTTTTTGAAAAGAACACACATGCAATGACTCTAGTGGATCCATATGTGGTTTGTGGGAAGAACACACATACAATGACTCTAGTGGGTCCATATGTGGTTCATGTTAGGAACACACATGCAATGACATTGGTTGATCCATATGTGGTTTGTGGAAAGAACACACATGCAATGACTCTGGTGGATCCATGTGTGGTTTGTGGAAAGAACACACATTAAATGGCATTGGTTGATCCATGTGTGGTTTGTGGAAAGAACACACATGCACTGACTCTAGTGGGTACATATGTGGTTCATGTCAGGAATAAACAGGTAATGCCATTGGTGGATCCATGTGTGGTTTGTGGAAAGAACACACATGCAATGACTCTAGTGGGTCCATATGTGGTTTGTGAAAAGAACACACATGGAATGTCACTAGAGGTTCCATATGTGGTTTGTGGAAAATAACACACATGCAATGAACACTGGTGGATCCATAAGTGGTTTCTGGAAAGAACACACATGCAATGACACTGGTGGATCCATGTGGTTTGTGGAAAGAACACACATGCAATGCCATTGGTTGATCCATGTGTGGTTTGTGGAAAGAACACACATGCAATGACTCTAGTGGGTCCATATGTGGTTCATGTCAGGAAAACACATGCAATGCCATTGGTGGATCCATATGTGGTTTGTGGAAAGAACACACATGCAGTGAACACTAGTTGATCTATGTGTGGTTTGTGAAAAGAACACACATGGAATGCCATTGGTTGATCCATATGTGGTCTGTGAAAAGAACACACATGCAATGCCATTGGTTAATCCATGTGTAGTTTGTGGAAAGAACACACATGCAATGACTCTAGTGGATCCATATGTGGTTTGTGGAAAAGAACACACATGCAATGGCCACTGGTGGATCCATACGTGGTTTGTGGAAAGAACACACATGCAATGACACTTGTTGATCCATGTGTGGTTTGTGGAAAGAACACAAATGCAATGCCATTGGTTGATCCATATGTGGTTTTTGGAAAGAACACACATGCAATGACTCTGGTGGATCCATGTGTGGTTTGTGGAAAGAACACACATGCAATGCCATTGGTTATACCATGTGTGGTTTGTGAAAAGAATATACATGCAACGACTCTAGTGGGTCTATATGTGGTTTGCGAATAGAACACACATGCAATGACTCTATTGGAACCATATGTGGTTTGTGGAAAGAACACACATGCAATGACTCAAGTGGGTCCATATGTGGTTCGTGAAAAGAACACACATGCAATGACTTAGGGGGATCCATGTGTGGTTTGTGGAAAGAACACACATGCAATGACCACTGGTCGATCCGTGTGTGGTTTGTGGAAAGAACACACATGCAATGACACTGGTGGACCCATATGTGGTTTGTGAAAAGAACACACATGCAATGACTCTAGTGCTGGTTTTAGTATAAGAACACACATGCAACGACTCTAGTGGGTCCATATGTGGTTTGTGAAAAGAACACACATGCAATGACTCTAGTGGATCCATATGTGGTTTGTGGAAAAGAAAACACATGCAATGAACACTGGTGGATCCATTCGTGGTTTGTGGAAAGAACACACATGCAATGAATCTGGTGGATCCATGTGTGGTTTGTGGAAAGAACACACATGCAATGCCATTGGTTGATACATGTGTGGTTTGTGAAAATAATACACATGCAATGACTCTAGTGGGTCCATATGTGGTTTGAGAACAGAACACACATGCAATGAGTCTAGTGCTGGTTTTAGTATAAGAACACACATGCAATGACTCTAGTGGGTCCATATGTGGTTTGTGAAAAGAACACATATGCAATGACTCTAGTGGATCCATATGTGGTTTGTGGAAAATAACACACATGCAATGACCACTGGTTAATCTATATGTGGTTTGTGGAAAGAACACACATGTAGTGAACACTGGTTGATCCATGTGTGGTTTGTGATAAGAACACACATGCAATGACATTAGTTGATCCATCTGCGGTTTGTTAAAAGAACAGACATGCAATGCCATTGGTTAATCCATGTGTGGTTTGTGGAAAGAACACACATGCAATGACTCTAGTGGATCCATATGTGGTTTGTGGAAAGAACACACATGAAATGACTCTAGTGGGTCCATATGTGGTTCATGTCAGGAACACACATGCAATGCCATTGGTGGATCCATGTGTCGTTTGTGGAAAGAACACACATGCAATGACTCTGGTGGGTCCATATGTGGTTTGTGAAAAGAAAACAAATGTAATGACACTTATCCATATGTGGTTTGTGGAAAAGATCACACATGCAGTGAACACTGGTTGATCCATATGTGGTTTGTGCAATGAACACACATGTAATGACTCTAGTGGATCCATATGTGGTTTGTGGAAAATAACACACATGCAATGAACACTGGTGGATCCATAAGTGGTTTGTGGAAAGAACACACATGCAATGACACTGGTGGATCCATGTGTGGGTTGTGGAAAGAACACACATGCAATGTCATTGGTCGATCCATGTGCGATTTGTGGAAAGAACACACATGCAATGACTCTAGTGGGTCCATATGTGGTTCATGTCAGGAACACACATGCAATGCCATTGGTGGATCCATATGTGGTACTTGGAAAGAACACACATGCAGTGAACACTGGTTGATCGATGTGTGGTTTGTGAAAAGAACACACATGTAATGCCATTGGTTGATCCATATGTGGTTTGTGAAAAGAACACACATGCAATGAGTCTAGTGCTGGTTTTAGTATAAGAACACACATGCAATGACTCTAGTGGGTCCATATGTGGTTTGTGAAAAGAACACACATGCAATGACTCTAGTGGATCCATATGTGGTTTGTGGAAAGAACACACATGCAATGACTCTACTGGGTCCATATATGGTTCATGTCAAGAACACACATGCAATGACTCTAGTGGATACATATGTGGTTTGTGGAAGAGAACACACATGCAGTGAACACTAGTTGATCCATAAGTGGTTTGTGGAAAGAACACACATGCAGTGAACACTAGTGGATCCATATGTGGTTTGTGGAAAAGAGCACACATGGAATTCCATTGGTTGATCCATATGTGGTTTGCGAAAAGAACACACATGCAATGACTGTAGTGGATCCATATGTGGTTTGTGGAAAGAACACACATGCAATGACTCTAGTGGGTCCATATGTGGTTTGTGGAAAAGAACACACATGCAATGACCACTGGTTGATCCATATGTGGTTTGTGGAAAGAACACACGTGCAATAACACTGGTTGATCCATGTGTGGTTTGTGGAAAGAACACACATGCAATGAATCTAGTGTTGGTTTTAGTATAATAACACACATGCAATGACTCTAGTGGTCCATATGTGGTTTGTGAAAAAGAACACATGTGAAATGACTCTAGTGGATCCATATGTGGTTTGTGGAAAAGAACACACATGCAATGAACACTGTTGGATCCATAAGTGGTTTTTGGAAAGAACACACATGTAGTGAACACTGGTGGATCCATATGTGATTTGTGAAAAGAACACACATGCAATGCCACTGGTTGATCCATATGTGGTTTGTGGAAAGAACACACGTGCAATGACACTAGTTGATCCATGTGTGATTTGTGGAAAGAACACACATGCAATGCCATTGGTTGATCCATATGTGGTTTGTGGAAAGAACACACATGCAATGACTCTGGTGGATCCATCTGTGGTTTGTGGAAAGAAAACACATGCAATGCCATTGGTTGATCCTTGTGTGGTTTGTGAAAATAATACACATGCAATGACTCTAGTGGTTCCATATGTCGTTTGTGAACAGAACACACATGCAATGACTCTATTGGATCCATATGTGGTTTGTGGAAAGAACACACATGCAATGACTCAAGTGAGTCCATATGTGGTTTGTGGAAAGAACACACATGCAATGACTCAAGTGGGTCCATATGTGGTTTGTGAAAAGAACACACATGCAATGACTCAGGGGGATCCATGTGTGGTTTGTGGAAAGAACACACATGCAATGACCACTGGTCGATCCATGTGTGGTTTGTGGAAAGAACACACATGCAATGACACTGGTGGATCCAGATGTGGTTTGTGAAATGAACACACATGCAATGACTCTAGTGCTAGTTTTAGTATAAGAACACACATGCAATGAATCTAGTGGGTCCATATGTGGTTTGTGAAAAGAACACACATGCAATGACTCTAGTGGATCCATATGTGGTTTGTGGAAAAGAACACACATGCAATGAACACTGGTGGATCCATAAGTGGTTTGTGGAAACAACACACATGCAGTGAACACTGGTTGATCCATGTGTGGTTTGTGAAAAGAACACGCATGCAATGCCATTGGTTGATCCGTATGTGGTTTGTGAAAAGAACACACGTGCAATGCCATTGGTTAATCCATGTGTGGTTTGTGGAAAGAACATACATGCAATGACTCTAATGGATCCATATGAGGTTTGTGGAAAAGAACACACATGCAATGACCACTTGTTGATCCATATGTGGTTTGTGTAAAGAACACACATGCAATGACACTGGTTGATCCATGTGTGGTTTGTGGAAAGAACACACATGCAATGACTCTAGTGCTAGTTTTAGTATAAGAACACACATGCAATGACTCTAGTTGATCCATATGTGGTTTGTGAAAAGAACACACATGCAATGACTCTAGTGGATCCATATGTGGTTTGTGGAAAGAACACACATGCAATGACTCTAGTGGCTCCATATGTGGTTCATGTCAGGAACACACATGCAATGCCACTGGTGGATCCATGTGTGGTTTGTGGAAAGAACACACATGCAATGACTCAGGGGGATCCATGTGTTGTTTGTGGAAAGAACACACATGCAATGACCACTGGTCAATCCATGTGTGGTTTGTGGAAAGAACACACATGCAATGACTCTAGTAGATCCATATGTGCTCTGCGGAAAGAACACACATCCAATAACCACTGGTTGATCCATGTGTGGTTCATGACAGGAACACACATGCAACGAACACTGGTGGATCCATATGTGGTTCTTGACAGGAACACACATGCAATGACATTGGTTGATCCATGTGTGGTTCATGACAGGAACACACATGCAATGACATTGGTTGATCCATATGTGGTTTGTGGAAAGAACACACATGAAATGACACTGGTTGGTCCATATGTGGTTTGTGGAAAGAACACACATGCAATGACACTGGTGGATCCAAATGTGGTTCATGACAAGAGCACACATGCAGTGACTCTAGTGGATACATATGTGGTTTGTGGAAAGAACACACATGCAATGAACTCTAGTGGATCTATCTTGGAATAATTTGACGTATGCCATGATGTATTTCATTGTAAAAGACACCCACTTTCCATTTTTATACTACTCAGATTTACCCTTGGTTTTTTGATACTACCCAGTTTTGCCCCCTCTCTCTCTTTTGTAGAAGCCCAAACCTGTTCCCACTCTGTCTGCTACGCCCTGATTGGTTGTCATAGTTGTCACGCGGATCGTGCGCACCAACCGTTGATCTTGTGTGATCCAACAAGGCTCGTTGCACACGTCGTGCCCTTCACAGGACAGCGCGAGACAGCACGGACGTCTCCCTCAACGAGACTTCTACAAGAAGGAGCACGATATCGCCCATGGAAAAAGTCGTCG
Organism: Avena sativa; assembly: GCA_916181665.1. NCBI lineage: Eukaryota > Viridiplantae > Streptophyta > Magnoliopsida > Poales > Poaceae > Avena > Avena sativa. The sequence continues at coordinate 64,420,929 of OV702286.1, read as the reverse complement.
AGTGGTCATGTCATGTTTAATCTAGTCTGCAAAGGCTACAAGTCTACTGCACGGAAACTGGTCATCCACGGCCCACGGGCTATACCATTTTTACCATGCAGCGTGCCTGCACTCTCACTTCCGATAGGCCCCCACCACACGAACCTTCCATGCGGCAGCCGCAGCCGGAAGAGCTACCTATCGGGGCCCTCGAGGAGGCCTAAACATCCCCACATTAAAAACCTAGCCTAGCGGGTCCTCCATTCGTACTCATCCACTACTCTCTCTTCCCTATCCAGCAAAACCCCACAATCTTGAACATACTTGCACGAACCTTCTCCATGAAACCAGTGCATGGGGGTGAGTGTCCGGGCATAGTCGCCGGGGTGGTGGTTCACGCGGCAGATCTGGAGGAGCATCACATAGCACAAGGCGTGGAGGACATGCAGTTCAACCCCTTGGGGGACCATGTGCTCGCCAGTGCTAACGACTTCGGAGGCGCCGATGAGGGCGTGGAGTTCGACGAACACGCTCGCTCGTGTACCCGGTGGTACATCTATTTCTACATGTTTCATATTTTTTGCTCGAGCTTAATCTATCCTGGCATCATAAAAAAATCTAGTCCTAATGATTAGATGCAACGTACGAACCAGTACATGGAGAGATCTAGTCTGTTCTAAATGAATCAACATTATTTATTTATTAATAAGTTACCAAGAATACAAACCACATTAATTTAGGAGCGAGCTGGGGAGACGGTCGTAATGAACTGCTGAACCTGTATAGACATGTTATTGCATCGAAAGTAACTCAGAATGGTGGAAGGAATATATATTTATTATTTTGCTCATTTCAGTTTGTATTCCATACGTTACAGGTGTATTCAAGTGAGATGGACTCTGAAGGGGAGACCAGGAACAACAAGAGCCGCCATGTCATGAAGAAGCTCAAGAGCGGCATAATCCCTTTCCGCACTCGACTTGGGGAGCTCAGGTGCCCTTTCTGTAAGAAAGGAGTCAACCCGAGGATTGCCAGCTTGATTCCGCATGTGGTTGGCATCGGTAAAAGCCCCGCTAGTAAACACAAGTCAGCGACCAAGGCTAAGCACGCTGCTTATGGAAAATTCCTGAGGGAGTATGTCAAGACCGGCCTAGTGTCCCCTTACTTAGGAATCAGCAAATTCTAGCCGACCAACCCATCACTGTGCTGGCCCGACCACTAATAATATTTAGTTCTCTTACCGTATCTAGACCCTTAAACTATGGGGATTTGTATTTCCGTACCCTTCAAAATATATTCAAGTTCTTCTGTTTATGGAGTTAAAGTTCCGGTGGCATACTCGTTATTTTGCATGGATAGAGGGGTGCCCCCGACAGATATAAGGGTTATCCTGTCCGCTAGATCATAGAGGATCAATGGTTGGTGGGCACGATCCGTGTGACAACTGTCTCGACCAATCAGAGTGTAGCAGCGAAGATGAGCACAGGTGCGAGAGATGGATACAAAGTGAGGGGAAAACCGAGTAGCAACCAAGGGCGAAACTGAGTAGAACTTAAAAACCAAGGGCAAGACTGAGTAGAACTTAAAAACCAAGGGCAAGCATGACAAAGGGATTCAAATAGAAAATAGAAAATGATTTAAAAATGGAACCAAACCGCTAGTGTTACGCTCGAGGAAAAAACTGAGTACAACTGAATCGCCAGGGTTAGACACGAGGGAAAAAACGTGACTTCGGTACGCGTGTGCGGTGCACGGGGCGGTAGCGGACATGTGTGTCCATGCATGGTGCATTAGCATACGTGGTGCATGGTAGTGCAACGAAACGTTGCTTCCCTTCTCCTTTAATAGAGGCCTCCCCACTCCCACTCATCACGCACTCACTCACTCAACCGTCTCCACTGTCCCATCACCTTCTTCAAACGACCAACAAAACTCCAACTACGCCGGGGATGGAGAAGAACGGCGCGGTGGCCATCAGCGCCTCCAAGGCCGCCGGCGAGGAGCCCCCCGTCCCCGTCCCCGTCCCTGCATCCGCCATAGCCGCCGGTGAGGAGACCCCGCCGGTCTCGAACAGATCCCGCTCGGCTGGGACCCCTACGAGGAGGTTGTCTACATAAGGTCGGAGAACCCCTATGAAACCAGCATCACCGACCCATGGTCGGAGGTAACCAGGGTTTTCTCCCCTTCCTTTGTTCTTCCCCTGTTCCCATTGTTGGATGCTAGATCGTATGTTATTAGGGCTCGGCTATTCGTATTTTTACAGTAGCTAATCCTCTTATGTTAGATCTCGATTTTCGATGAATCCCCCTATTCGTAGTTGGGATTAGTATTCGATTTGGTTTGAGATTTGGGGAATAATCGGGAGATCTCATTCGGTTAATTTATGCAAAAAATCAATCCCGATAATCAAAGTATCTCAATCATGTCCTTATTTTACTCTACTGTTTTTGCCAACAGGAGGATAGCAGCGACCTCCGTAGCGACGACGAGTCCAAGGACACCAAGACTCGTCATGTGCTGAGGAGGCTAAAGTCCGATCAGTACAACAACTTCTTCGCCGACAACGTGTACAGGTGCCCCTTCTGCCCCACCAGGAGGCTCCGCACCACGGACTTCAACTCCCTCGCGAAGCATGCCGAGGATGTGAGGACCTGCGGCGAGTCCGTGAACATCCACGGCTTCATGGCCAAGCACCAGGCGCTCGGTCTTCACCTCCGCAACCTCCAAAAGGTGCCTATCGAGGAGGGTCGCATGCCCTCGATCAGATCCAAGGCGCCCAAGGTCAAGGGGCTGGGCAGCAAGAAGTGGAGGAGGCGCCAGAGGGAGGAGGCGGATGCCCTCCTGGCTGAGGCCGCGAGGGGCCACTGATCAGCTGCTGCTGCTGTAAAGCAGCTTCTTTTGTCTTGTCTGTGTTGAACCTGTCAGCTGCTGCTGCTGAGCAGCCTAATTGTCGAACCTCGTTAAGTACCGTACAATATAACCTATATTAGCTACTTTATCTACATCTGCTCTGTTTACTGAATTTATTTATGGTGCTGGTTTGTTTTGCTGCTCTAGATTTGCTACCAGGTTGGGGAAAATGAGGGCAAAAAGAACAATGAATGAAGAGAGAAGCTGATCTAGATTCCCTACCTTTTTAGGCAAAAAACAACACAACTGTTAGAGAGAGAGAGGGGAAAAGGCGCTCTTAAAAAGGCCAAATAACAAAAAAAAAACTTCTAATTTAGGCGTTAGGGCGCACGTAAGGGTCAAGCCTTTGACCAGACGGCACCCCCCTCCGAGCGCATGTGAGGACTTCGGAATATCGGGAGGGCAAAAGTGAGGACAAACGAGACACAATGTTGCTATAGCTAAATCTTACAAAAAGCTGAATTTGGCTTTACCATGCAATTTGGCTAGATCTCCACAATGTAGCTATTCTAAATCCCTAAACTATGCGGTGCGTTGAAACCTAATGTTTTTCCACTGACACGTGTGTTGCAAAGTTGCTTGATCGTGCATGCTTATACAAGTGGCCTACAGATAAACTTCTAGAAGCATGGGCAAACAAGCTTCATTTTGGCAAATTCTAGACAAGCTTTGCGCAATCGGCAGGCCTGATCGGCTGGGCGGATGCCCCGGGGTGCAGGGATGCTAGGTCCATGTCTATGCTTACACTTCTTAAACTTGTTAGGAATAATAGCAGTACACTTCCTTCTGTCCTGTCATGTTATGTCGTGTCAGCACCATGCACCCGCTGCGGATCGGCAACGGGACGGTGGTCTACGTGACCGGTCTTTGCCACGCCAAAGCCACGTCGCACACCCGTCCCATCGCCTACCGGGACGGATGCCGAATTTAATTGCTAGGTTGGAAACCAACTGTGCTCACCTGGTCAAACTTGCCTCCACATGGGTATGACCGGAATATTGGTAAACGCAATTTAAGCATCACCTTCTGTCTCCTCAGCACATCACTATGCAAAAATCCCCAACTCATTCCTTCCACCGCCCTCCGCCGCCGCCGCAACCACCGCAAGAACCATCGATGCTGCCCAGGCATCGCCTCCACTAGGACATACCACCACCACAGATCACTCCACCGCTACCGACCCTAGGCCACCACCGCTGCATTAGCTGCTGCCATGGACGCAAAGTACAACGTGTTCGGTGATGGGAGCGACTTCACCGACGAGTACACCGTCACCGCCCATGGCACCACCAAGCTGACAGTCATCCACACAAATGCGTCAGTGGAGGTCGCCAAGGTCATCGCAATGTACACGTGGTGGCTACAGGAGCCGATGGACAAGTACAAGATCGTCGGCCTTGACCTCGAGTATACCGGAGATAGGAAGAGGACGGCGCTTTTGCAGCTGTCCATGCGCAACCACTGCCTCCTATACCACATATGTAGGGCCAAATCTGTATGCCCGGAGCTTCGCGAGTTCCTACATAGGAGGGAGATTTACTTCGCCAGCGTCGACATCAAGAACAACACTCCGAAGCTAGAGCGGGATCTCCTCGTTCATGTCGTCAATCACGTTGATCTCCAACATTTGTGTAGGTACCCGGATGGCGGTACGGGGAAAGCCCGAATGGCTAGACTCGCTACCGACATCATCGACCGTGAGTACACCAACATGAAAGTCAAGTTCCTGAAGCACCTGCACGAGCGATGGGAGTGGAGGCACCTGGATTACGATGCGATCAAGTACGCAGCTAGGGACGCGTATGTCTGCTACGAGATGCTCAACAGGATCTGGCGGGTGGGTGACTGTGTTGTTTACCACTACTAGTTTTGCATTTCGTTCCTAGTTTTAGCTCGCCTGGATTTTATATCGCATGTATTTTCTAAGCATTCTATGTGTAAGAACCAAGCTCGTATGATACTTGTGCTATTAGCTACTTAACCTGTATGAATTACATTCCTCCTTTTGTATGCTCAACATTCATTCTTTCAAATTCTGTTTGTGCCATTTGCATGCGGCAGAATCCAGGACTGACATGCATAAGGTGTGATACAGTCATATCACATAACCAAACCCAGATATAGAGAAGGATACAGTCATAACCAAACCCAGATTATAGTTCGACAAAGGTAATACACAACAGTTCGTAATTGCTCACATAGTGTACTTCTGAAATAACATGTTTTCATAAACACAACAAGCCCCATACAAACACAACAATCATGCACTAAAATTCTGCATCACAGCCTGTTGGAGAAGGCAACCGATCCCAGGATGCCTTCGGTCGCTTGCCCCGGCTTGTAGATTCATCTACACTCCGGCATCTAGGGCAAAAAACCTGCCTTGGTGGTGGTTCAATGATGCGATGCCTGGAACGATATTTTACAATCTGGCGGTACAGCTCGTGGCTAACATACCCGTCAATTGCAGCGTACTTCAGATTAGGTTCAGAAAGTGGCTTATCATTCCAGTAATCGTGCCCTAAACGACTCCACGAACATCTCGGCAATTTACCCTTCATGTCAGCGTACCACGGGTCGATGAGTTCGGAGGCAAGAGCGGCCATCCCGGTCTTGCCGCCCATAGTCCCTGGGATCCAGTAAATTTCCTGGATATCCACTCTGCACTCCTTTGGGATTCTAATGTTGACAGTCGGGCTTTCAAGCAGCTTAGTGTCATTTGTGATGTCAACACTAGTAAATGTTATGTGTTGGTTCACGAGAAAGTCATGAAATAGATCCCTAATGCTTTCACCCCACCTGCATGAAAATGAATTCAGACAAATAATATAGCAATAACTTTTGCAAACAGACGGTTCAGGAACAAAAAGACAGCAAACTCTACTAGATCACGTCAGCCCCCTTCTCGCAAAAAGGCTGGTATACAAGGACGTGCCCCTTAGAGAGTTGCACCACGGCGATCCTACAGTGATCATGGTTGTACTCGAGGTCGAGACATACGAACCTGTTTTCTTCGAACTGCAGCCAACTCGTGTAATTATTCAGAGTGTTCCTCACCGTCCGATGGTCGGTGGTGTAGACGACATCGATCTTCTTGCTACCATGTACTTCGATGTCGAAGTGCGCAGTTTCTTGCCTACCGTTGTTTCGGACGTCCGGAGAGTCCATGACTACAAGCAAGAGGGAAAGGATGCGAAGGAAGAGGGTGATGTGGTGGTGGAGTAAATGGATGAGGCCGTGGAGGAGAAAGACGATGAAGCCGTGGATGAGGAAATGAGACGGAGAAGTGAAATATTGGAACCGCCGTTACCAATATCTGGAATGGTGCACGACCGTTCGTAGTAGGGTGAAGGTGGAGAAAAACGGCGGTTTTACACGTCGACGCTAGCGCTTCCTAAAATTTGTTCCACGCCACTTGCATGCGTTGGAATCGAGGTCTGCCATGCACGATCCAAGTCAAACGTAGGCACGTTTGCGTGTGTCGACCTTCACTCACTGACAGGCGGGCCGCACATTTCTCTCTTATGATTTATTTTTTCACTTCCTTTAGACGGTTCCGGTGCCCGCCCTCAATAATTACGCCCTCCTTCCTTGTATTCCACGCGGACGAGAACCGGTGGCGGCGGCGGTTCCTTGCAGATTCACTGCCCACTCGAACAACTGCCCCCATCCCTGATTCCATCCCCTCTCGAATCCATCCACCTCCTTATCACAGCGCCTCCATTAATCTACCGGATTCTAGACTCCATTTGCGGCTATGGGTAGAGCTTGGGGTAGCAGCAGGCTGAAGCGAAAGGCATGCTACGATGACGCGGATGGCCAGAGCGACTGCTACTGCGACGATTGGGGATGGCCAAACCTCGGCACCGCGAACGTGCACAGGATCGCCTCGGGGTTGGACATCATCTCTATCGGCCATCTCGCTCGCTGCATCCCTAGCTACCGCTTCACGATGCGGGACATGGACGAGCAACCGTTCGGCACGCCAGGCCTTCTTTACCCCGATAACAGCAAATGGCCAAACGACCGCGATGGCCATGTAAGTTCCAGTATCTAGCTTATTCGTTCAATCATATCGTTGATTCATATGTGCTGAACTCTCATCAGAATCATATGTTCCTTTTGTCGAACGTGTTGTGTGCACGCGCAGTTTGAACATATCAAACCATTTAAGACTATTCTGTATAGCGGAAGCTCTGCTCATACCAGATATTCTGGTATTTTCGTAGTGACACAGTCTTACTTTAGGTGATAGACGAGTTGTCAATTTTGATTTTGCAATGGAATGCCTGTTAGGTGATATCCTGTTCCTAAAATAAAAACAAACAGATTAGACGATTTAAGGCTGTTATGCCCCGAGATGTTTATGATCATCGTCAGGAGTTTGTTCTAGGGGCTCTGCTACTACTCCATATATTGAGTATCTTCGTAGTGACACAGGCACAATTTAGGCGATATCTGAGGAGACACTCGTATTTAGGCGATATTTTGTGTACTTTAATCTGAAGGTCCAGTTGTCAATTTTTATTTGCACTGGAATCCATGCTAGGTGATTGTTCCAACTGACAACAAACTCTGCAGAATATTCATGCAAAACTGATGCTGCTAGATAAGTGATCGGAATCAGTAGTGGTGAATATCAAGGAAGAAGAAGAGACGGAAATGGAAGATAACTAGAACTGGGAGGGTGGAAACGGCGAGTGGTTGGTCCTTTTATCACAGGATGGGAGTACTTGGACTCTAAAAAATGGCTACAGATCAGTGAGACTTGCATTGCCATCTTTGGAGGGTGTCGGCATTACTGCATTCAACAACGGGTGGCCGTCGCCCATTTCCAAATTCGCTTACAGGTTCAACATGGCAGAACTTGACCTCCTGAAGGTACAGATCCCACATAGACCACGGGAGGGGCGTGGAAGACCTGGGAGTATGACCTCTTAGTGGTGTTTGACAAGGTAATCACATTCATTAGATGCCCAGAAGACAAGGAATGGACAGTCTTGTGCGATGACTTCCTGCGGCCAGAGAAGTATGTCGACGTCGTCTTCACCTACAACTACTCTTCATACAAACCGCAACGCATTTATGCGGTCACTGAACCTAGTGGCGATGTGCGTGTTTGGGAGCCGTCCATTTGGGGTGAGTCATGGTGTCATATAGCATGTAAAATCCCATTCAAAATTCTGCTTACTGACTGTAAATAACACGCAGGTACCCACGCAGCCCCGTGCATCATTCCAGCTCCGGTCATCGAAGATGCAGTAGTAGATGCTGAACTTGGGACACGGTGCTGGTTCCTGGCACCTCTCGGAGGCGACACGGAACAGGATGATGAACTCATGTGATTCATATCAGGGGAGCACTAAACAACGTTGGTGATACAATAGAACATATGGGGACACAACTTTCTTCATACCCATCGCTGCGGTGTCACGTTTTCTTGAGGTTCACATGCCCATCCAAAGACCCAATAGAGAACGTCTGGAGCAGAGTCGACAATCTGAAGGGACAATCTATGTTTCTTGGCATCAACTACCCTTTCTTTGTCGGAGCCCCTAGAGCTGTTGAACCTGTAATTGCTTAGGCTGCTCAGGCAGCCCTGGCTCTTGCTGTTGCTGCTGGTGTTGGTGGTGGTGGAGCTGATGAAGAACTAGCTGCTGCTGCTCCTGGTGAAGCTGACGAAATATTTGGTGATGCTGCTGCTGGTGAAGCTAACGAAATACTTGCTAATGCTGCTGCTGGTGAAGCTGACGAAATACCTGCTGAGGCTGCTACTGGTGAAGCTGACGAAATACCTGTTGAGGCTGCTGCCGAAGTCCAGGAAGAACATGCTGGTGTTGTTGCTGAGGTGCCAGCACTTCCAGTGTTGATAGCAGACTGTGTTTTTGCTGCACACTCACGTGCCTATCATGTTGACACTCCAGATCCGACCTGGAGCCGAATCTACGTCGGGGGGAGGGGGCCTACAATTGGCTCATCAGTGGGGTCGTACGATTTGAAGGAGAATGCCAGATAGCCAAATGCAGCATTCTGGTTTGTTCCGACGATACCACCAGCTCCAGGGACCTAGTGCTCATACTAGCAGATATGATGAACCATTTGTCTTTATCTTTATCATTAGTTACGCTTATTTAAGACTAAGCTATGTTTATTTGTGTAAGACTAAGTTAGGCCTAACTGTGTAATATTCAGTGAAGCCTAGCTTTTCTTTCCATGCCCATAACAACAGAATTGCAGCATAGAACATACAAAGGTAATGTGCATACTAGGCATTTTTTCTCAGGATAACAACCACTTCAAGCAAATGATACATGGTGTACGCATTTGAACGCATCACTAGAATGTGCCACCTATTGATGATTGATGACATGGATCTAGCTTTTCTGTTCGTATTTGCATTGAATCGCTCATTGATTTGTTCACATTTTTTTGGTAATGGCTGATGAACTCCACTCTCTTGGTAACTTGCTTCGTCAGCGAGCACTTGTTGATGCAATGCAAAGTACAAAACATGGTCGTCATCGTCATTCCATTTAGGTTCTCTATGTTTTGTCATCACGAAGCTACTAATTTCAAATGAAAATCTAGTAAACATCATATGTGTACATTGTTAGAGTATGCTACGGCCACGGTACATACATGTTTTTCTACAATCACAAGAAGAAAACTTGATGCATTTTCACCTTGATGGTGTTGTGCTGAACTCGGTGGATGCGGCTTTGGGGTTCGAAGAGGAAGGCGCCATGGCTGTGCGTGTGCGACTATGGTGACAGCGAGCTCAGATTCTGGAGGAGGCCAACAGGACCGAGCATGGTCAGCATGGTGACAGATCTCACCCGGGAATGAATTCCCGTCCCCGTGCTGTGCCATGGGTGCGGCCATGGTGAGGGAGAGCTCCAATTCGGGATGGGGAGGAGAACAGGGACGATCAGGTTTGTCCAAGTCCTAGCTCCGCGCCACGGACACGACCACAGATTGCCACCCCGGAGGAAGAAGAAGACGCGTAAAGGATGCATGCGCCAACGCTGCAAGCCTACATGGCATCCACGACGGTAGCCACATAACACCGAAAGCTGACAGGGGGGCCCCAACTTGACGGCTGTTAGCCTGATATTTTGTATTGAAACATAAAGTTGAATTCGTTCCGAAAAAGACCCTCTGAGTATTTGGCACGCCAACTTTGGGGAACATAGCTGATTGTAAACAACTTGGGTACCGCGTTGCCTGGGTGACCCAACTTTCGGGCCGCAAAATGATATTCTCCGTTTCAATGCGTGTGTGGAGATCGAGGTGACGTAATCATCGTGCGGGGGTTTCCCAGTCCTTTCCCCGATGTGTGGCATGTTTACTGTAGCGTTTACACGAATCTTGATGCGCCTGGTGGATATAAGTGGTGTGGATTCCTTTCCACATCTTCTTCACCAGTTCTCAGTGTTGGAGATATGCCCAAGAGGCAATAATAAAAGTGGTTATTATTATATCTTTGTGTTTATGATGAATGTTTACATCCCATGCTATAATTGTATTATAAGGAAACACTGATACATGTGTGTTTTGTAAACATAAAAGAGTCCCTAGTAAGCCTCTTGTGGAACTAGCTTGTTGATTAATTGATGATCATGGTTTCCTGATCATGGACATTGGATGTCATTAATAACAAGGTTATATCATTAGGAGAATGATGTGATGGACACACACCCATAGTAAGCGTAGCATAAGATCAAGTCATTAAGTTCGTATTGCTATAAGCTTTCAAATGCATAGTAACCTAATCCTTCGACCATGAGGTTATGTTAATCACCATCACTGGATGGGTACTTTGATGACATCAAACACCGCTTCGTAACTGGGTGGTTATAAAGGTGTCATTGGGTATTCTAAAAGTATGTGTTGAAGCGCATGGACCAAGATTGGGATTTGTCCATCCATATGACGGATAGATATGCTCTGGACCCTCTCGGTGGAATGTCATCTAGTTAGCTTGCAAGCATGTGACTAGGTCACAAGGGATGACATAACATGGAACGAGTAAAGAGTACTTATCAGTAACGAGGTAGAACTAGGTATGGAGATACCGACGATCGGATAAGTAGAATATCGCGTGACAAAGGGAATTGGTTTCGTATGTTAATGGTTCTATAGATCACGAAGTCATCGTTGAGTATGTGGGAGCCATTATGGATCTCCAGATCCCGCTGATGGTTATTGATCGGAGAGGTGTCTTCATCATGTCTGCATATTCACGAACCATAGGGTGACACACTTAAGGTTCGAAGTTGTTTTAAGTAGATATGGAATATGCGTTGGAGACCGAATGTTGTTCGGAGTCTCGGATTGGATCCGGGACATCACGAGGAGATCTGGAATTTTCCGGAGAATGAGATTCATATATTGGGGATCATTTTCTAAGTTAGGAAATGTTCTGGAGTATTTGTATGGGGATTCTAGAAGGTTTCAGAATGTTCCGGAAGGTTCTAGGAGATTTCTTGGAGTTTGCTTGAAAACCAAGAAAGGATCAAGGAGTCCTTGTGGGGCAAGACAAGGAGTCGTGGGGGAGGAGGACTCCTCCCCCCTCCCAATCCGCCGGCCAAGGAAGGGAGGGGAGTCCTACTAGGACTCCCCCTCCCATGGCGCCTCCCTCCTTTAAATAGAGGGGTGGGGGCACCACCCCCTTGCCCCCTCCACTCCAAGCCCTAGCCGCCGCCTCTCTCCTCCTCCTTCCCTCTGCTCAGGCTTAGGCGAAGCCTTGCAGAATTCTCTACTCCACCACAACCACCACACCGTCGTGCTGCTGGAGAAGATCTACTACCTCCGCTGCTCGCTGGAATGGGGAGAGGAAGGTCTGCTTCGACTCCGCACGTGTGACCGACTGCGGAAGCGCTGCCGGAACGCGGCGCCGGAAGGATCGTCCACACGATCTTGAGATCGGCAAGTGATCGACTACATCAACCCCGAGATCCAATCTCATAACGCTTTCGGATCTACGAGGGTTAGTACAGATCTATCTCGTTGCACATGTATAATAGATTAGATCTTGGCTTTTATCTAGATTAGATCTGGGTTTTGTTCGTTCTTGCAATAGAAATTTTTTGTTTTCCATGCTACGAACCCATCAGTGGTATCAGAGCCGTATCTATGCGTAGATCTGTTGCACGAGTAGAACACAATGGTTTTGTGGGCGTTGGTGCTCGTGCCGTCTTTTGCTTTGTGTACTTTGCATCTTGCGGTATGGTGGGATGAAGCGGCTCGGGCTAACCTTACATATCATCGCACATGAGACTTGCTCCACGCTTGACGTGTAACTTGCTTTGCACATGTGGCTTTGCGGGTGTCTGTCTCTCCCACCATAGTATAGATCCAATCTACACTTTGCACTCGATAGCACTTGTATCAACGTTGTGGTTCAGTTTCGTAGGTAAGATCCGTTCTTATTCGAAAGCCCCAAACCACGTAAAACATGCAAAGAAAATTAGAGGCGTCTAACTTGTTTTTGTAGGGTTTTTTTGATGTGATATGGCCATCTTGTGATTGTGATTACATTTGATGTATGCAATGATCCTTGTTGTAATATGGCAACCGGCAGGAGCCTAATGGTTGTCTTTAATTCTGTTAAGACCTGCGTGTCTATTCATCTTGTAATAGCTTTATTCCAAGTAGTTGTAATAGTTTCTAGTGATGATTGACAACCATGAAGCGGCGCCACTGACCTTGACGCAATGCTGGTGATGATGGAGATCATGTTCGTGCTTTGGAGATGGAGATCAAAGGCATAAGAAGAAAGGGCCATATCATATCACACTAATTATGAAATGCCTGTGATGTTAATCATTTATGCATATTGTATTGCTTAGATCGCGACGGTAGCATTATAAGATGATCCCTCTCACTAAATTTCAAGTAATAAAGTGTTCATCTTTAGTTGGCACCGTTGCTAAGACTTGTCGTCTCGAAGCATCTCGTGATGATCGGATGTGATAGATTCTACGTGTGCATACAACGGGTGCAAGCCAGATTTGCACATGTGGAAACTAAGGTTAATCTTGACGAGCCTAGCATGTACAGACATGGTCTCGGAACACGGAATACCGAAAGGTAGAGCATGAATCATATGAGTGATATGATGAACATGAAGATTGTTCGCTGATGAAACTACATCTTCTCTCGTGAAGATCGGACTTGGTGTAGTGGACTTGGTTCGTGTAATCACTAAGACAATGTGAGGGATGTTGTTTTGAGTGGGAGTTCACCTAGTTAATTTAAGAATTAAAATTGAACTCAATTTATCATAAACTTAGTCTAAACTACTTGCAAATTTGTTGTAGATTATGGCGAACCTCTCCATCAATTTCAATGCGTTCCTAGAGAAAGAAAAGCTTAAGAACAATGGAAGCAACTTCACGGACTGGCTCCATGGTCTGAAGATTGTCCTCAGGGCTGGTCAGATGACCTATGTGCTCGAAGCACCGCTAGGTGACCCACCTGCAGATGATGCCACCGATGACGTAAAGAATGTTTACGCCACTCAGAAAAATCATTACTCCACAGTTCAGTGTGCCATCCTGTACAGTTTAGAAACGGAGCTCCAGAAGCGTTTTGAGCACCACGACCCGTTCGAGATCATTAAGGAGCTCAAGCTCATTTTTGAGACTCACGCGGCCGTGGAGAGCTATGAGGCCTCCGAAAAGTTCTTTAACTGTAAGATGGAAGAGGGAAGCTCCGTTAGCGAGCACGTGCTCACCATGTCTAGGCATGCAAACAAGCTCCAAGAGTTGGGGATAACGATTCCTAATGAGTTAGGGATTCACCGTGTCCTCCAATCACTGCCACCGAGTTATAAGAACTTTGTGATGAACTACAATATGCACTGCATGAACAAGACGTTGCCTGAACTATCGTCCATGCTGAAAACTGCTGAAGTGGAGATCAAGAAGGACCACCAAGTGTTGATGGTCAATAAGACCACCAATTTCAAGAAACAGGGCAAGCCTAAGAAAAAAGGCAACTTCAAGAAGGACGGCAAGAAAGCTGCCGCACCTGCTAAGAAGCCCAAGGCTGGTCCTAAACCTGGAACTGAATGCTTCTACTGCAAGGGTGCTGGTCACTAGAAGCATAACTGCCCCAAGTACCTGGCGGATCTGAAGAACGGCAACATCAAGAATAAAGGTATATTCAATATACATGTTATTGATGTGTATCTTACTAGTAGTCGTAGTAGTGCCTGGGTATTTGATACTGGTTCGGTTGCTCATATTTGTAACTCGAAACAAGAGCTGCGGAATAAATGAAGACTGGCGAGAGACGAGGTGACGATGCGCGTTGGAAATGGCTCCAAGGTTGATGTGATCGCCGTCGGCACGCTCCCTCTACATCTACCTTCGGGATTAGTTTTAAATTTAAATAATTGTTATTTGGTGCCTGCGTTAAGCATGAACATTATATCTGGATCTTATTTATTGCGAAACGGTTACTCTTTTAAGTCTGAGAATAAAGGTTGTTCGATTTATATGAGTAATATCTTTTATGGTAATGCACCTGAGATGAATGGTTTATTCTTATTGAATCTCGATAGTAGTGATACACATGTTCACAACATAGATGCTAAACGAATAAAATTGAATGATAATTCTACATACATGTGGCACTGTCGTCTTGGTCACATTGGAGTGAAGCGTATGAAGAAACTCCATTCTGATGGACTTCTTGAATCACTTGATTTTGAATCACTTGAAAGATGCGAAGCATGTCTAATGGGAAAAATGACTAAGACTCCATTCTCTGGAATAATGGAGCGAGCTACAGACTTATTGGAAATAATACATACCGATGTGTGCGGTCCAATGAGTGTAGCATCGCGTGCTGGATATCGTTGTGTTCTCACTTTCACGGATGACTTAAGTAGATATGGGTATATCTACTTTATGAAACATAAGTCCGAAACTTTCGAGAAGTTTAGGGAATTTCAAAGTGAAGTGGAAAATCATCGTAACAAGAAGATTAAGTTTCTGCGTTCTGACCGCGGAGGTGAATATATAAGTTATGAGTTTGGCATGCATTTAAAGAAATGTGGAATACTTTCGCAGTTGACACCGCCGGGAAAACCACAGCGTAATGGTGTGTCCGAACGTCGTAATCGAACTCACTTAGACATGGTTCGGTCTATGATGTCTCTTACAGATTTACCTCTATCGTTTTGGGGCTATGCATTAGAGACAGCCGCATTCACTTTAAATAGGGCACCATCTAAATCCGTTGAAATGACATTGTACGAATTGTGGTTTGGTAAGAAACCTAAGTTGTCGTTCCTTAAAGTTTGGGGTTGCGAAGCGTATGTAAAGAAGTTACAACCTGATAAGCTTGAAACCAAAGCGGAGAAATGCGTCTTCATAGGATACCCTAAAGAAACAATTGGGTATACCTTCTATCATAGATCCGAAGGCAAAGTTTTCGTTGCCAAGAATGGATCCTTTCTTGAGAAGGAGTTTCTCTCGAAAGAACTGACTGGAAGGAAAGTAGAACTCGACGAGGTTATTGAACCTTCTATCGGAGTTGAGAGTAGCACAGCACCGGAAGATGTTTTTGTGCCGCCTGCACCAATTGGAGAGGAAGTTAATGATGGTGATCATGAAACTTCGAACGAAGTCACTGCAGAACCTCGCAGGTCAACGAGGGTTCGTACCACTCATGATTGGTATGACTCTTCCTTGAACGTCATGTTGGTGGACAACACTAATGACCCTGCGACGTATGAAGAAGCTATGGTGAGCCCAGATTCCAACAAATGGCTAGAAGCCATGAAATCCGAAATGGGATCCATGTACGAAAACCAAGTATGGACTTTGGTGGACTTACCGGATGGCCGTAAGGCTGTCGAGAACAAATGGATTTTCAAAAGAAAAACAGATGCTGATGGTAATGTTACCGTCTATAAAGCTCGACTTGTCGCGAAAGGGTTCCGACAAATTCAAGGAGTTGACTATGATGAGACTTTCTCACCAGTAGCGAAGCTAAAGTCTGTGAGGATTTTGTTAGCAATCGCTGCATATTTCGGTTATGAAATTTGGTAGATGGGTGTCAAAACGGCGTTCCTTAATGGTGACATTGAGGAAGAGTTGTATATGTTACAACCCAAGGGTTTTGTCGATCCTAGTGATGCTGACAAGGTATGCAAACTTCAGCGCTCCATTTATGGACTGAAGCAAGCATCCCGAAGTTGGAATCAACGTTTTGATAAAGAAATCAAAAACTTTGGATTTATACAAACTTATGGAGAAGCTTGTATTTACAAGAAAGTGAGTGGGAGCTCTGTAGCATTCCTAGTACTATATGTAGATGACATATTGTTGATTGGGAATGATATAGAACTTCTTAATAGCGTCAAAACCTATTTGAATAATAGTTTTTCAATGAAGGATCTTGGCGAAGCGGCATATATTCTAGGCATCAAGATTTATAGAGATAGATCAAGACGCCTAATAGCGCTTTCACAGAGTACATACCTAAACAAAGTTCTAAAGAAGTTTAGAATGGAAGAGAGCAAGAAGGGGTTCGTGCCCATGTTGTCAGGTAAGACCTTGAGTAAAACTCAAAGTCCGGCTATGGCAGAAGACAGAGAAAAGATGAATAATATTCCCTATGCCTCGGCCATAGGTTCTATCATGTATGCCATGCTGTGTACAAGACCGGATATAGCACATGTTGTTAGTTTGACTAGCAGATATCAAAGTGATCCTGGAATGGAGCACTAGACAGCGGTCAAGAATATCCTAAAGTACCTGAATAGGACTAAGGATATGGTTCTTTCTTATGGAGGTGATGAACATCTTGTTGTAAACGGTTACACTGATGCTAGTTGGAACACCGATCCAGATGACTCGAAGTCACAGTCTGGATACGTATTTATTTTGAATGGTGTTGTAGTAAGCTGGAGGAGTGCCAAGCAAAGCATTGTGGCGAAATCTTCAACTGAATCGGAATACATAGTTGCTTCGGAGGCTGCACAAGAAGCCATATGGATGAAGGAGTTCATTACTGAACTTGGCGTGGTTCCCAGTGCGTTGGACCCGATGGCCATCTACTGTGACAACACAGGAGCCAAGGTCACATAGCAAGCTGAAGCACATCAAGCTACGTTTCCATGCTATTCGCGAGTATGTACGAGATGGTGACATAAAGATTTGCAAAGTACACACTGATCTGAATGTGGCAGATCCGTTGACTAAACCTCTCCCTAGAGCAAAGCATGACCAACACCAGAACGCCATGGGTGTTAGGTATATTACCATGTAATCTAGATTATTGACTCTAGTGCAAGTGGGAGACTGTTGGAGATATGCCCAAGAGGCAATAATAAAAGTGGTTATTATTATATCTTTGTGTTTATGATGAATGTTTACATCCCATGCTATAATTGTATTATAAGGAAACACTGATACATGTGTGTTTTGTAAACATAAAAGAGTCCCTAGTAAGCCTCTTGTGGAACTAGCTTGTTGATTAATTGATGATCATGGTTTCCTGATCATGGACATTGGATGTCATTAATAACAAGGTTATATCATTAGGAGAATGATGTGATGGACACACACCCATAGTAAGCGTAGCATAAGATCAAGTCATTAAGTTCGTATTGCTATAAGCTTTAAAATGCATAGTAACCTAATCCTTCGACCATGAGGTTATGTTAATCACCATCACCAGATGGGTACTTTGATGACATCAAACACCGCTTCATAACTGGGTGGTTATAAAGGTGTCATTGGGTATTCTGAAAGTATGTGTTGAAGCGCATGGACCAAGATTGGGATTTGTCCATCCATATGACGGATAGATATGCTCTAGACCCTCTCGGTGGAATGTCATCTAGTTAGCTTGCAAGCATGTGACTAGGTCACAAGGGATGACATAACATGGAACGAGTAAAGAGTACTTATCAGTAACGAGGTAGAACTAGGTATGGAGATACCGACGATCAAACCTCGGATAAGTAGAATATCGCGTGACAAAGGGAATTGGTTTTGTATGCTAATGGTTCTATCGATCACGAAGTCATCGTTGAGTATGTGGGAGCCATTATGGATCTCCAGATCCTGCTGATGGTTATTGATCGGAGAGGTGTCTTCATCATGTCTGCATATTCATGAACTGTAGGGTGACACACTTAAGGTTCGAAGTTGTTTTAAGTAGATATGGAATATGCGTTCCAGACCGAATGTTGTTCAGAGCCTCGGATTGGATCCGAGACATCACGAGGACATCCGGAATTTTCCGGAGAATGAGATTCATATATTGGGGATCATTTTCTAAGTTAGGAAATGTTCCGGAGTATTTGTATGGGGATTCTAGAAGGTTTCGGAATGTTCCGGAAGGTTCTAGGAGATTTCTTAGAGTTTGCTTGAAAACCAAGAAAGGATCAAGGAGTCCTTGTGGGGAAAGACAAGGAGTCGTGGGGGAGGAGGACTCCTCCCCCCCTCCCAATCCGCCGGCCAAGGAAGGGAAGGGAGTCCTACTAGGACTCCCCCTCCCATGGCGCCTCCCTCCTTTAAATAGAGGGGTGGGGGCGCCACCCCCTTGCCCCCTCCACTCCAAGCCCTAGCCGCCGCCTCTCTCCTCCTCCTTCCCTCTGCTCAGGCTTAGGCGAAGCCCTGCAGAATTCTCTACTCCACCACCACCACCACACTGTCGTGCTGTTGGAGAAGATCTACTACCTCCGCTGCTCACTGGAACGGGAAGAGGAAGGTCTGCTTCGACTCCGCACGTGTGACCGACTGCGGAAGCGCTGCCGGAACGCGGTGCCGGAAGGATCAGCCACACGATCTTGAGATCGGCAAGTGATCGACTACATCAACCCCGAGATCCAATCTCGTAACGCTTTTGGATCTACGAGGGTTAGTACAGATCTATCTCGTTGCACATGTATAATAGATTAGATCTTGGCTTTTATCTAGATTAGATCTGGGTTTTGTTCGTTCTTGCGGTAGAATTTTTTGTTTTCCATGCTACGAACCCATCACTCAGCGTTGTTTCCTTCTCATCTACGCCTCCCACGAACTTAGCGCTCCACCGCCCCCAGAAAAAACCTCCAGTGCCGCCCATCCAAGTTCACTGGCGCACCAGAAAGAATGGCTTCTGCATCATCCTCCGATTCGGCAGCAATGGCAGTGGTGGCAGCGATGGCGGTAGCAGAGAAGGAGAGCTACCGTGGGGTTTGGATCCCGTGTGTCCTCGACGATCCCAAACTCCGCATCGTTGAAGACGAAGGGCTCCTCCACGCCGGCGACTGGCGGAGTGGCTTCGGCGAAACCGTCCCCAACCCCCGTGACGACGAGCGAGTGCATTTTGGCACTCACCTTGACAGAGGTCTGAGTTTTCCTCCCTCAGATTTCTTTTCCGATGTCATTAGTCATTATGGAGTTCATCTCTACCATCTCCCCCCGAACTCCATCTTAGAGATGAGTGTGTACGCCTCTTTGTGCGAGGGGTATCTCGGCATTAGGCCGAGCCTTACTCACTTCCGATACTACTTTCATGTCCGGAGAAATGCCATAACTGTCGGTAATCCTTATATTACTGGTACCATTAGTTTTTCGGTTAGGCGAGGGCGTGTTTATCCCCGGATCATGGAAAGTGAGTCGGTCAAACAATGGCCATCCACTTTTTTCTATCACAAGGATATCCCCACTCCCGTCAAAGATCATGCTTTGCCGGATTTTGTCGACAGATCCGCCACGCCCCAAGAATCCTGGGACGAGCTTGCTCCGGCTCTCAGTGACGATCTACTTCTCACCAAGAGGCGGATCGAATATCTGATGAAGCACAAGGGCCTAAAAGGGTCCGACTTGGATCAATGCTGGGTGGCACGCCGGATCCAACCCCTTCAACATCATGGAGATCAACTGATGCATTCCATCACGTTGTCGAAGAAGGATTCCCTCTGCATCAGCCCGAAGACCTTAGAGCCAAAAGATTATGTATGCCAAATCAGATGGCTGATAAGGGAGCGGATCGAGAGGAAGATTCCGAAGCTGTCCCTGGACATGCATACAACGGAAGATCCTGTTGTGCCAGTAAGCTTCAACAGCAACTCTTTTTATGTTGTCATCTTTATGTTATTTTTGCAATACTGAGATACTTCTACTTTTCAGCTTGCTGACCTCCTCGAGTCGGAGTTAGCTCCTATCGAGGGATATCCTCCTGAGTTTTCTTAGGACGAGGGTGAATTGGTCCCAATGCCGGATGTCGTTCCTCGAAACGCAAGGCTCCGACATTGGCCATCGGCACCAAGGAAGTTCTCGTTGTGAAGAGGTAATCTTTCCTCACAGGGTCTTTGTATTTTGATTGTAATTCCTTCTGAGATGTAATGTTCTTTGTTCTATTATCTTCTCAGAGCTAAACAGCTCATCGAGGGCAAGGGGAAGGGAGCTTCCTCGAAACCCCTGCGTCAGTCGAAGCTCAAATTGGCTTCTCCTGCCGTGGCTCCTCCGACTCCTGCCCCTCAGCCTTCTGCAGCACTGGAGGTCACTCCATCTCCTACCGTTGTAGAAGATCTAGCTCAACCATCAGAGCCAGCAATCCTTGAATCACAAAATGACATCACCATGAGTGACTCAGTTGTTGATAAGGGTGAACCCTCTTCGGGTAATGATCCCTCGGCAGAGACCTTTGCCGAGAATCTCCTGGACAATCCGGGACTTGCCAAACTTGGCTTATCTCGGAAGTCTGTGGAGGAAATTCAATGCTTGGCCCGGCAATGCTTGGAGAGCCGGACTCTCTCTACCGAAGAAGAAGCACAGGAAGCAGAGGATATCAAACACTCTGATCTTCTTGAACAAGTTCGTCTTTGCAAAGAGAAGCTGAGGTCCGGCGAGCTTCCAACTATGCCGGTGATTCCTCTAACTTTCGCCGAAAAGGTTGCCACCAAAGTGAATACGAGTTTAGACAAGCTCATTCGCGAACAATATGTAAGTCAGAATTCCAACTCCCATTTTTCCTTATTTCATATCATATCCTCTAGCCCCCAAGCATGAAGCTAGAAAATAAAATCCGGTTTTTATGCTTCCTTAGGATGCCAAAGAACGAACTAGTGTAGCCCCCAAGGCTCGTGCTGATATTAGTAAAAATATTAGCCCGAGTCTTTAGTAGACTTCTAACTCTGGGTATTCTGACTTACAGAAAGTATATTCCTATAACCAGGATTTGTTGAAGAATGTTTGCAACAAGCGGAAAGAGATCAGAGCTCTCCGGCTTGATAATGCACAATTGAAGGTTTCCAAGGATGAGGCCGAAGGTAAACATTCTGAAACTCAAACCTTGTCTTTCATGTCATAGTCGAATTTTTTTGTTGAACTGTTGTTCTTTTGACTTGCAGCACTGGTAAAATAGTCCTACGCTATGATAGAAGAGACCGAGAATCTTAAGACCTTGGTGGTGGAAAACAAAGAACTTCGCCAAGAGCTGGATAAGCTTAAGGCAGATCATGAGAAGAGCATTGCTCAGATTCTCGAATCCACCTCCATGGCCACCGAGGAGCGTGATCGCAAGATTACGCTTCAAGATAAGAAAATCTCAGATCTCAGCAATGAGCTATTCAGATAAAAGGACATTTCTGTGGCTCTCCGGGCTGAACTCCAGAGTCTTCGTGAAGAGAAGGCCAAAGTCAACGATGTCATCTTTGCTATGTTTCCCTTTTTCTGACGTATCTGCATCTTTTGACTCTTTTAGAGTCCGGGTTTACTTGACTTACCCTTTGCATTATATGTGCATGTCCTCTGAACTTGATGGACTCAGCCTCTGCCGAACCTCACACCCACCGGCTTACCCAAGTTGGTGATTTGCTTCATGACTTCCGCCAATCCCTCGAAGATATTGGTGAAGTTCTCAAGGTTCCATACATGCATAGCATGTCTGATTTTGAGGTGCGAGACAAGGCCAAGGATATGCCACAACTTGTTCAGGACTGGAACATGTCCTACGCGTGAACTGTAGTGCAAAACGCTCTCACCATGGTTATGAGCCACCATGGAAACATGGAAATCTGGCAAGTAACCAGAGGGAACTGCAAGGTGGACGAAGACGGACAGGAGCAAGACATCAAGGCTATCATGGACTCCTGTGCCGGATATGGGTGCCACGTAGCTGATTTGACCAGCTACGACACTCCCTTCTTCACCCGCGTGGACACGCTGCCTCCGCCTTCTGAAGAAACAACAGAAGTTTCCGACGATGATCAAACCATATCGGACTTGAACATCTCGAAACGTTATCAAGCCGAGGCTGATGTATCCAGCGAGCCGGCAGCTCCTACTTCTCCCTTGCATCATAGAGTATCAGAAGAACAATATGTTATTCTAAAAACAATTTGGGTCTATAAATAAGTAGTATAATACTTTTGCTAGTGCTAATCTTTATTTTATCTATTCAGCACTTTTGGCTTTGATATTTTGTGCCTAAAATGTTTACATAAGCACTTGTATTTTTTGTCTGCACTTATCGTTTATATGGCTATCCGCCTCGTCCCTTTCGTGAGCCGGCTAACTTTTAGCACAGAAACTTTGCCGAGCAACGGAGCTCAATTGTTATGCATGGTCCGAAGCACTTTGGGCCCACGTATATATCATCATTTTCGTAGCACCGCGCCTCTATGTTGGAGTTGATCATGTGCCTTGCGTCACTTGGTGATAAAGATCGTCTCGAATGACGGTTGTGGCTGTGGTGCCTTGGAGCCAGACTTCGGCTTCTGCCACCACCTCCTCCACCACGACGCCCTCCTTGGCCTCCTTGGGAGCCATTGTGATGGCGACTTGGTGGAGAGGGTGGAGCAGCTGGGTTGTTTCCGGCTGATCGCCGGCCTCCGTTCGGAGCGTTATTATTCCGGTTCTGGGGAGGATCTTCATTATGATGAGCCCCTTGCCGGCTTGACTCAGCACGGTGTCCGTCGTTCCTTCGTCCGTCAGTCGGACAACTTGTGTATCTAGGAGGTGGCATTATTTGACGGTCCTCCTCTCGACACTTCTCTTTGTCTTCTTCCCTGTGATTGTTCGACTCTCGCCAGGGAGGATTCTTCGGATTCAGCGCAGTAATTGCCTCTTGCTCCGTAGATGGGGTAACGTTGCGCCAGTCACGTGCAGCTTTGTGATGCTGTCCTGAAGATCCGGTTCTTGAGTAGTTGTCTTCCCAACGGTCGAAACGATGATGTTGTTCCGGAACACGTGGGGGTCTTACGTCATTCCAGGTCGGATCCATGCGGCATTGGTCAGATTGGGAGACCAGTTTCCGCTTCCAGACAGGGTGGCCTTTTGCTGCTCTAGACCCTTGTTGAGAAGTTTGATGCCCAATCCAATCTGCTCTGGGCCTGGATTACTTGCTAGGATTTCTCGAGCCGCAACGGTGTTTTGCACTAGTGTTGGATACACCCAGTCTCCCTTGCTGTCGCATCGAGGCATCCCATTGTCTCCTCCAAAAAGGACTTTGTGAATCTCTAGGAATTGGTCGTCATGAGTGTGACGCTTCCGGGTCTTCTGATGCTGCCGAGAGATGTACTTCTCCACAGCTGCCATGCATTTCTTTTCTTCCTCAATGTTTTTGGCCTGATCGAGGAGTACTTGGCGACGCGCTTCTAGGGCTTGGGCCCTTTCGTCCAGCTCTTCAGCAGTAAGTTCTGCAGATGTAGGAATAGGTGTGGTTAATGCAGCATCGATGCGTTTATGCGCACCTTCGGTGATCACGTGTCCATCCACCGACTCTTCTTTGGGCTCTTCTGGGATCAGCGCTCCATCTGAGTCTTCCTCGTATTCCTCGGCAACCACTTCCTCTACCAGAGGATATTTTGCTGGGGTCTTGTTCTTCTTATTTGCCTTCTTGGCAGCGCCGGTAGAAAAGACGTCTTTGGGTCTGTTTCCCGGAGTCAAGCTCTGATCGGTACTTTCGGACATCTGGACCTTGGGATATCTCCGATATCCATGTCATCCTGCGCTTTGGGAGAGTTTTCCCCGGATCCGTCATCCATGGCTTCGCCTTCCTCTGCAGCCTTGGAGTTATACTCCTCTTCATGCTCCACGGAGAACTTTCGGAAATTTTCCGATGTCATCGAGTCATCCAAGGATGCGAAGTCGGTGTCTGTTCCGATCGCCTCCAGCACTCAGTTGGTGTTTTCTCCAGCATCGGCAGAGCCGGATCTAGATCCAACGTATCCGACAAAGTGCAACGTGTGGGTCCTGAGGTAGTTGCGGCTTTCCTCGTGGGCTTCCTCGAAGATCCTGATAGTCTCGAGAACCTCATCCACGCTTGCGTCTTGCATCATCATACGCCTCAACGTGTGCCTCAGGAACGGTTGATCTGTTCCAGCGTTGACAGGGCCGGAACCAAGGTTGTTGCTGTGATCCTCCTGGATTTCAACTTCGTCAGGTGGATCGATCCGGGATTCGGCCTCTCCAGGGAGATCCACTCCAGATTCGACTTGAACCGCCAGGTCTGCTTCAGGCTCGGATTTCTCCACTATCTCCGCTACAGGTGCGGGCTGGGTGGGATTAGGGTTTTCTGAGATTCAGAACTTTGCCGCCTCTGCGGACAAAGGGGACCCAGAAATTTCTTCTGCCTCTATCATCACCGCTGGGGTGGGTGGGGCAGTTTCAGCGAATCCGATGTACACATCAATCTCGCCGAAAGACATGATGGTTTAGGTAGTCACGGCCTCCCTAGCCGGAATCTAGGTCTCGTCGAGAACAATGAGAGGGACGTCGCTGGCGTAGAGGATGCGACCGACGGTGGTAGTCTCACTGATTCCGATTCTTGCAGATTCCGCTCGGAACGTAGATCAAAAGCTCACTTGCCCCACGGTGGGCGCCAACTGTCATTAGATTGATGACAAGTACCCCATGAGGGCGTCCTCGGGGCGTGTGGAAGAGAGGGGTGTGAGACGTACGGTGTTCCGGGACGGTGAGCACAGAAGTTTACCCAGGTTCGAACCTGTCAGCTTTGGACGGATCCTACTCCTGCTAGCAATCCAGTAATACGGCAAAGCCAGAATATGGGTTACAAGGGTTTCGCCTGTGCGAGTTGAGATTGTAGACTATTGTGAGGGTGCCCCAAAGTCTCTTCCTAGGATGGCCTATATAGATATCCAGCCTAGGGTTTACAGGAGAGATCTATCCGGCTACGACTAAGAGTCAGTTATAGAGTACATCTTGAACTACAAGTAACACTATGGGCCTATGTCGGTAAGTCTTCTGGGCCTTCCCGTAGCCAGATGGGACTCCGTATCTTCTCCCTGACTGGGCCGCCCGTGAAGCAAAGCTCTAATCCGAAGTAGGCCACCCTGGTCAGTGAAGAATTGTGAGGATACCCAGAAAGTATATCCCCAACATATTTCATTGTCTGTATTGCTGCATTGGTCACTTTTGAAATGCTGCTGAATTGGTCAAGTGCTCCCGAATATTAACTTCGAATATGTTGATAATTTTTCTACCTTATTCTGTGCTGCTGAATTTTGACATGAATATCTGCCAAAAAGAATTATTGCTTTTCCCCCGCCCTCGCTGAGGTCTTTGTTTTGAATCCGGCAGAGCACATCACAATGCAATTTTTATTAACCAGGAGAAGAAATCTAGTACTCCCTCCAATCCAAATTAATGTTCACATTTGTCTAGATTCTGACATATCTAGTCATGTTTTAGTGCTAGATACGTTCGAATCTAGCCAAATCCGAGAACAGTAATTTGGATCAGAGGGAGTAGCTCATTCGGCCTCTCTTTAGCCCAGAACATTTTAATTCAGTCTTTTTGGGATCAGGGACTACTGACCACAGCCCAGCAAAATTTTAGAAAGGAGACCATGAATCATAGCCGAGAACATACTAGTTCCGCCTTTTAGGGGTCAACGGACTGCTGAGCACAACCTAGTGAAATTTGAGAATAAAGCCCATGGAGCATAGCCTATGGAATATAACCCACGTAGAGCAATGGACAAACTCTTTTTAATTCGGCCTTTTGGGCATTCCCCTCCCCCCCACCTCTCATAATAAAAAAACTCTGCCTACCCATGTTTTTAATAAAATACCCCATTATGTGGCATTTTATAAATTGAGATGCCAGGAGTGCTGTCCTTTTATATTTTAAAAGAGATAAACATAGACACGCAAAATATTTTAAGAAGACTAATACAGAAGTTGTAGTACTAATAAAAGTTTAATGATATTTTTTCTATAAATATCTTTGTTGTAGTGGAAACGCACTCAGTTTACATTTATTTGATTTGAAGGTCTTTTGTTCGAATCGCCTTTGTGTGTGTGTGCGTATCTTGGATTTATATTTTTTTTCTTCTAGCAATATCACATTACGGAGAGGCTGACATCACGGACTCACTAGCATGCAGCATCCCTGGAGTTTTTTTAGGGTGGTTTCGAAAAAAAAGTTTAAATACTTGTACAGAGAGGCTCGCATTAGGGACCCACCAGACAGAACATACAACGCTGCGTCGGGGACCCACAAGCGAGAACATGCCAGAGAGGCTGACATAAGGGCCCCAGGAGTAAGACCATACACGGCTGCCACGGTGAAAACAGTAGACACGGCCGGAAAAAAGTCCATCATACACACGTTGCACTTATAGAGAAGTTGACATGTCGGACCCAGCAGGCCCAAGCATAGCCCATGAAATTAGCCTATCAGCCTCAAGCATAGCCCAATACCTTCTAATTCAGCCTTTTCGTGGTATTGTGGCCACTGACCATAGCCTATTCAATTTAGGAGTGAGACCATGAAATATAAGCCAAGACAAATAGGGCATCCGCCCCGAGTTAGCCTAGAATCTTTTTAATTCGGCCTTTATGAGCATTTTTGTACTCTGAGGCTGACATCTAGGATCCAAAAAAACAGTCCAACATACACACGTTTCTTTCAAATAGATGCTGTCAGCTGGGACCCAGCATAGACACGTTTCCTGCACAGAGGTGGTTTACATCTGGGACCCAGCAAGTTTCAAGGTCAAAACAGTGGACATGGCCAAAAAACGTCCATCATACGCATGTTTCATTTATAGAGAGGCTGATATGTGGGACCCATCAGCGCGACCTTACACAGATGTTGCATCGAGCAATGTAGCCAGTTCAAAACAGGGAGGCGCGAGCGAGAAAAAAGTTCAGCATGTACACGTTTCTTGTAATGAGAGGCTGGAATGGGGGACCCAGCAGCGTGAGTAAAAAGCAGATTCATCGAGCAACACTATCTAGTTTGGTATAGGGTGGCACTAGAGAAGAAAAAAATTCCATCATACCCATGATTCTTCTAATGTGAGGCTGACATAAGGGACCCACCAACCTGAATAAATGACTGATGCAGCGAGCAACGCTATCAAGTTCAGAACACGAAGGCACGACAGAGGGTAAAAATCCATCATACACACGTTTCTTCTAATGAGAGGATGACATGTGGGGCCCAGTAGCTTGATTAAACGGTAGATGCATCGAACAGTGTTATCAAGTTCGGAACAGGGTAGCGCGAGTGAAGGAAAAAATCCATCATACACACATTTCTTCTAATGAGAGGATGACATGTGGGGCTCAGGAGGTTGGTTAAACGGTAGATGCGTCGATCAGCACTATCAAGTTCGGAACAGGGTAGCGCCAGCAAAGGAAAAAATTCCAGCATATACACATTTCTTCTAATGAGAGGATGACATGTGGGTCCCAGGAGGTTGATTAAACGATAGATGCATCGAGCAGCGCTATCAACTTCGGAACAGGGTAGCATGAGCGAAGGAAAAAAATTCCATCATAGACACGATCCTTCTAATGAGAGGCTGACATGTGGGACCTAGCAGCCTGACTAAACGGTAGACGCATCGAGCAATGTTATCGACTTAAAATCAGGGAGGCACGACCGAAAAGTATGGTCCACTAGAGACACTGACGCCCGGGACCCACACGCCTCAAAAGACTTTGGCGAGTCAACATTGTGCAAGGGAACAAAAATCTTGCTTCTGCCACGTGCTGGCCGAGCTTCCTCCATGTTTTTAGCAGATCCGCCGTAGTAGAGGACCGTAAAACCGGAAAAAAAGTTTTCCATTGGCCACGGCAGCCGAGAATTTCGTCGCGGAAGACGTGCCTTCTATGACGACTGTCGGGCCAAGTCGTTGTGGAAGGAAACTTTTCTTGTAGTGCACAGAGGAAGGGATGTGATCTTGGAAGGATCATCGAGGAAGGAAGGCTCGGTCAGTGATTGACTGAGAGATGAAACTGGGTGAACCAATCCTAGTGGTTTCCAAACTTTTCAAACATTTTCAAAATGTTTTACAAAAGTTTTCAACAAAGATATATAGATGCTATATCTATAAGAGAAACTATTTTAGAAATGAACCTCTCATGGAGCCCTCCTACTACCACATCCATATTGCATATCCTTTTATTGTTATTCTCTTAAGGTGGTTTGTGAGTATATTTAAAGTACTCACTGGCATTGTACCTGGCTATTTACTTGGTCAGACTTCAAGAAGATGAAAGGTGAAGAAGAAGAAGGTGATGTTGACGACTATGCGAACTAGGACATTCTCCTAGTCAGCTGCATATAGGGTTAAGGCATGGCTCGGGATCAACGTTGTAATAAAGTTCCGTTGATGATGATCAATGTAGCTATAATGGTAGTAAGGTATGACTTGTATCCGTTTAAGTTTTGGATGTTACTTTGATACTTGTTGGTTATGTGCCACGACTGACTGGTCATGGGATTGGGGCGATATGCATAACATGGATTCTCGGAAGACTAATCCAGGGGCCCCACAGAGATGAGGCAAAATCACGATCAAATAATCGTCTCCTATGGTGATAAGTAAAAATCTAAGGTATTGGGTCTTGTCAAGGTTGTGGTCTCCCACAATATTTCTCTTGTGGACGTCATGCTTGTTGAGACCCTTGGTTGCAATTTACTTTCTGTTCATGCGCTTGGTAAGATGGACTTTGTCGTGTTGATTGATGATGATATTATGGTACTCTTGTGGAGAAAGTCTCTTAAGGTCTGTTTCGTTGGGTATGTCAAAAATGACTTTGTATGTGGTGGACTTTTAGAGGGAAAGCACTACAGGTCCGATGTGCTTATTTGGAAAGGATGATGTGGGTAGGCTATGACATCGCCGACTATCCCATGTCAATATAAGAAATTTGCAAAGTCTTCACAAGGGTTCTAACATTCTTGGACTAAAACAAAATGTTTCCTTTGCCAAAGATTATGTTTGAAGGGCTTGTATTGAAGGAAAGATGCATGACTCTCCCCATCGAAGGAAGATTATTATTTCTTCTAAGAGGATATTAGAGATCCTTCATGTGGATATCTTAGGACCTCCATATCATGCAAGTCTCGGAGGGAAGAAATATTCTTTGGTCATTGTTGATCACTATTCAAGATACACTTGGGTTTATTTCTTCAACTTGAAGAGTGAGACTCAACAAACCATCATCGATTTTGCCAATGAAGTTCAATGTAAACACAATATTCCCATATTGGCAATAAGAAGCGTCAACGGCTCTGAGTTCAAGAACTACACCTTCAATGAGTTTCTAAGTGAAGAGGGGATAGGACATCAATATTCCGCTATGTACACCCCTCAACAAAATGGTGTAGCCAAGAGGAAGAACCGGACATTAATGGACATGGCAAGGTCCATGTTGGTGGAGTTTAAATCTCCATACAACTTTTGGGTGAGGTTATCTCAACAATGTTTCACTCATCAAACCGGCTCTACCTCCGCAAGAACTTGGACAAAACTCCATATGAAATTATTACCGGTAACAAGCCTAGTATCTCATACTTCTGGGTGTTCGGTTGTAAGTGTTTCTTTCTCATAAAAGGAGTTCGTTCATATAAATTTGAATCTAAAGCTTTAGAGGGAATATTTGTTGGTTATGGTGATGAATCCCACACTTATAGAATCTACAACAAGGCCTCCAGAATTGTTGTGGAATCTTGTAGTGTGGTGTTCGAAGAAAATGATAGCTCCCAAGTGGGCAAGTTGATATTTGTGATATAAATGTTGAAATACCTCAAGATGCCATAAGAACAATGGGCGTGGGATTTTTCTGCCCCATTGAGGAACCCCTTGTGGTGGATCGATAAGAACTATGCTCCACACAAGTGGACCCCTCATCTACATAAGATCAAGCTCCAACTGCTGAAGCTAATTATGCACCTAATCAAGATCAAGAAGAAACCTCTCACAAGGATGATCAGGCTGAAACTCCTAGGCTGGATTATCCCGGCCGGGTTATCCGGCCCTATGAGTCAAGAAGTACAACATTCAAATGAAGCCAGCACTAAGACTGAGGTCAAAATTACCACTCTAATGATAATTCTTAATAGTTGATGACCATGGTCATGTTGATGGTCAAGACGAGGACCAAAATTTTGAAGAGATCCCCCAAGGAACAATGAGGAGAACGAAGCTCGTTGTAAAGAAAGAGTTGAAGGAAATTTGGAACTTAGAGGTCGCACTATTGACAAAGTTGTTGGTGATCTAAGAAGAAGGGTGTCCACAAGACGACATTTGGCTAGCTTTAGTGATCATCAAGCTCATATCTCCTTGGTAGAATATAAAAAGGTTTTTGAAAGCACTTTAGGATCCCGATTGGTTGAAGGCCATGCATGAAGAACTTAACAACTTTGAGCGCAACAAGGTTTGGAAGTTAGTAGAGAAGCCCTAAGAGTGCCGCAATGTTATTGGCACAAAGTGGATATTTAAGAACAAGCAAGATGTGAATGGAATTTTTTGTAAGAAACAAGGCAAGATTGGTGGCTGAAGGTTTCTCTTAAGTGGAAGGCAATGAATTCGGTGAAACTTATGCTCCATTGGCTCGCCTTGAGTCTATCTGTATCCTTCTTGCATATGTTACACATCACAACTTTAAATTGCAGTAAATGGATGTAAAAAATTCCTTTCTTAATGGTCCATTGCATGAATTGGTTTATGTTAAGCAAACCTGGGTTTCAAGGACTCCAACTTCCCTAACCATGTCTACAAACTTGATAAGGCGCTCTATGCCCTTAAACAAGCCCCACGTGTGTGGTATGAGCACCTTAAATATTTGTTGTTAGACTATGGGTTTGAAGTTGGGTAGATTGACCCCACTCTTTTTACTAAGAAGGTTAAGGGGGAGCTTTTCGTTTGCCAATTATAAGTTGATGAAATTATCTTTGGCTCTACTAAAAAATCTTCTAATGATGATTATTCAAAGCTTATGACTAACAGGTTTGAGATGTCTATAATGGGATAAATGAGATTCTTTCTTGGTTTCGAGATTAAGCAATTGAGAGAAGGAACTTTCATAAATCAAGCCAAGTACATCCAATACATGCTCAAGAGGTTCAAGATGAAGGACATCAATGGAGTTGCCACACCAATGCAAACTAAATGTCATCTTGAACTAAATCCCAATGGTAAAAATGTGGATCAAAAGGTATACCGATCCATGATCGGATCTTTGCTTTACCTTCGTGCATCTAGACCCGATATTATGTTGAGTGTAGGAGTGTGTGCAAGGTATCAAGCAGCTCCTAAATAAAGCCACTTGGTGACGATCAAGAGAATCTTTTGATATTTATTTCATACCCCAAAATATGGTCTATGGTATCCAAAAGGCTCAAGTTTCTCTCATTGTGGGTACACGGATTTGGATTGGGCTGGTTACAAAGACAATTAGAAATCAACATACGGGGCATGCCAATTTCTTGGTAGGTCCTTGGTGTGTTGGTCTCCTAAGAATCAAAATTGTACATCTCTCTCCACCGTCGAAGCTGAATATGTGGTTGCTGCAAGTGCATGTACTCAATTGTTATTGATGAGGCAAACTTTAAAGGAATACAGTGTCATTTGTGACAAAGTGCCCCTTTCATGTGACAATGAAAGTTCTATCAAGATTGCCTACAACCCCATGCAACATACAAGAGCACAACATATTGAGATCCGTAATCACTTCATTAGAGGTCATGTTGCTCGTGGATATATTGCGCACTATATGTGAGTACAAAGGATCAACTTGCGGACATTTTCACAAAGCCTCATGATGAAGCAAGGTTTGCTTTTTGAGGAATGAGCTAAATATCATAGATTCAAGGAGCTTGTCTTGAACATCTTGCATACACACTTATGTCTTAGCCTCTATTTGGTTTAGATGCAGGCATGGACATAGGGGGAATGTGGTCCTAATTGTTGGGCTAATCCCCCCCATAATGCCGAAAGTAAGAAAAACATTTATCTTAATATCACGTTGTGATATGTGAGCT
Organism: Avena sativa; assembly: GCA_916181665.1. NCBI lineage: Eukaryota > Viridiplantae > Streptophyta > Magnoliopsida > Poales > Poaceae > Avena > Avena sativa. The sequence continues at coordinate 64,388,782 of OV702286.1, read as the reverse complement.
GAATTGATGAGTATTGGTCATGAACCCAATATATATCTTCGTGGTGTCATACCATACACTCCTACATGGTGGCCTCGGCCATCGCCCTCTTTTTTGTGAAGAGTTGGTTCCTTTTTGGATATTTTTGGATTTTCTTGTCTATCCTTTGTTCTTATGGAAAACACACTCAATATTGGCTTTTCATTTATTTGCTTCTTCCAATTTTGGGTGTGAAGTACCCTCTCAGTTTGGTTTTCTACACCCAAGCCTATCCCATATTAAGCCATCTATCTTTCATGCACGTAGGTCCTATTTGATGATTATTGAGGTTTGTGGGAAGTGTTGGCCTGAATTCTGTGTAAACAAAAAATTCGGAGAAGGCTGGATTATTTGCCCCTAGTGAGGGCGGATTATCTGGCATGAGCGTTTTGTCCCATATAGGGCTGGGATTCAGGGGGAGAGGCTAAAATAGAGCAATTATATCCACCCTAACTCCCTCCCAACCCCCAGCCGTTGTCGGCCACTTCCCACCTTACTGGAGCTGCTCCGGCCGCCGGTCTCCTCACCCCCTTGCCAGATCTGAATCATCTACTACCCGGGTATATTCTCCAAGTAGCTCCTCCGATGAGTGGGGTAACTCCCATACTTTTGATTTTTTTTGTGGAAGTTATGTTCTGTTGTTGGATGTTGGAGTAGATCGTGCCCTTTGATTCCTTTTCATGCCTATCATAGTAAATTTGCAACCATTTTAGCCAATTTTTCCTTTAGGCCAAGATCTGGATCAGATGCTGAAATTTGTCGAGGGCCAGATTATCCACCCCTGGCATGGCCAGATAATCCAGCCTGGGAACTTCACACATGTAGCTTTCTGATTCTATTTGGCCTATGAGTCAATTGGTTTGTGGTTGCTTCTTTCCTGTTTTTGGCATACTCTCTTGGACTTGCGTGTGCTCATCCCGTTCTATCCCCCTTACTCACTTCACAGGTGGTCCTCATGGTGCTCCTAAGACCTATAAGCGGATAACTCATTATTTCCTTCGCAATGAAGAAGGTGTCCTTGTGGACGAGGTTGAGTTGAGGAGGCAATCTAAGGACGCTGAACGGATGGCTGAGCGCGAGAAGAAAGAGAATAAGTCTCGAGCTACTATGAAGAATAAAGAAAAGCAAACTAGGTTAATTACAAGGCTATGGGTGGTGTTGATTTTACCACTCTCAGGCAAAGAGATTGGTTTGTCGATGCCCCACGTGATGGGGATCTTGAAGACCCAACCTTTTGCTGCGCTCATCAGATGTACATTTTCCAGGTAATCTATTTCTCTTTGAAGATTCACCCAATGCATCCACTTGATATGACACATATGAAGAGCAAGCCACAGTTTGCGGATGCGGTTGATGTGACTGAGAGGATGGGCTGCACCATCTTATGAGCATCTAATGTGACTAGAACATCAAGCTTATCCAGCAATTTTTCTCCACCCTTGTGATTGTTGTTGATGAGGCTCTCACTCTGAAGTGGATGATAGGGACCACCTAGTGTGAGTCCAATTTCTACAGGTTTGGTGAGGTGCTCTCCTACACCTTCTTAGGTCGAGACCAGTCTTTTGGACATCGTATTTGTGGTCCCAATCGCCCCAACAAGGATGCTTTGCTCTCGGCTTGTTAGGGCCCTGTTGGTGTGGTTGGGGAGGTTGTCGGTCTCCTTCCACTTTACTCTTAGCTTGTTCTTATTTTCCACAACTGCATTTCCCCCAATGGTGGTAACAATGATCCTATCAGTGGTTCTCTTGTCAGTTTGCTTGGTCTTTCTTATGAGTGTGCTACCAGAAAGACCCCTACACGGATTTCTCCTTGGATGTCATGATTTCATTTACCATGAGATGTTTGACGCAATGGTGAACCCACACTCTATCACATATGCTACGTACATAATGATGCTCATCAAAGCCACTCTCCCACATGAAGATTTTAGTGGTGTATGTGATGGGGAACACAAAGTCAAGAATCCCTATCTTAAGAAGAAGACTGCATATGTGCCTATTTAGTCTGATACCTTCATGAGATATGCTTGACTGCATATGTGCCTATTTGGTCTGATACCTTCATGAGATATGCTCGTGGAGGCACCCGTGGGAGGAATCCCCCAACTCCAACCATTACTAAAGAGGTCAAGCGGCTTACTTGGTTTCGGCACAACATCCTTTGTATGGGAGTGGACACTCAAAAGGGTTAGTATCAGGCTTACCAGCAGCGCCATGACATGGCTCATACTCAGAAGCTCATTCTTCATCATGTCTCTGAGGCTCATGGTAACCCTCCTCAGCAATCAGCTCCCACTCCATACAATCAGTGGAACACCCCAGGGATCAACTCTAGTGACATCGAGGGGCATCTGTTTCCATCCCTGGAGAGGGCGTCTCCACCTGCTGCAGCCAATGATGATGAGGATGACGGCAAGGATGCGGACGAGGATGAGGAGTTTGATTGATCTTCTTGGGAACTACGCTCTTTTCCCCTCTTGGTGTTTCGATGCCAAAGGAAGATAAGTAGTTCTATTAGGAGTCCGAGGGATTTGCATGGGTCGGACACACGCAACATTTGCCCTCTTATTTGTGTTTTCTATCTATGCTTGTGTCCATTTATCTAGTGTTGAACCTTTTATGTCTATGTGTTATGTGTGTTGTTGACACTATGTTTAAGTATGGTTGTGATACATATGGATTCATCTATGGAATTATTGACATTGATCTATCTATGGAATTATCAATATGGATTTATTTATGGAATCATCAGATTTAACTTCTATGAGACATATGGAATTATCTATCTATAATTGAGACTACATTATGGTTGGTAGGATGGTATGATCTTCATCTCAAGTCTCATCACTTGATTATGTCTCTTGGTTTTTGCAACTTGTTCCTAATATCCAATTCATAGAGATATTTTGAATCTATATGTTGTGCATTTGTGTTCCAATGAAAATTACTTATATGCACACATTTAGGGGCAGTCTCTCTATCTCTTGGGATTGTTGCTGTTTAAATTAGTGCTCTATTGCAAATCCTAGTATTTTCATCTAACACCAAAAAGGGGGAGACTTAAAGAGTATTTCTTGATCCCTAGTGATTTGTGTGTTATGTAACAATACTAGGGACTTTCTAATTGTGTGATGAGTGCTGCAGATACAAAAGAACATTTACATGTGTCAGCATCGTCCCTCCAAAGAGAATGAAAACGATCATGTGCTCAATTTAGCAAAATCAAGTATACCAGGCTGGATTATCTGCCCCTGGCTAGGGCCGGATAATCTGCCCCTAGAGAATTTGGCTAAGGACCAACAGCGCATCTCTCAGATAGGGGGCCGAATTTTTGGCCAGATATTTGGCACTGGGCTAGATGTTTTCCGGAGGCCGAATAATCTGGCCCAACCTGGCCGGAATAATCTGCCCCTCCCCATGAATGGCTAACGACCAGACATCAATATTCTCAGATGGGGGTGGATATTTGCCCCAGATTTTTGACCAGGGCTGGAGTTTTGTATAGGTCGAATAATCTACCCCTCCCAATGGGCTGGATTATCTGTCTCTCTCGGAATTTTGCTAAGGACTGGAGGCGTGGCTTGTAGAAAAGCGGTGGAGGTTTGCGCCGGAGTTTTTCCTCCGGGCTAGATATTTGCCCTGGCCGGATTATCTGGCCCCCACTTGGCCCGGATTATCCGCCCCCCAATGACTCCAAACGGCTACAATCCTGGAGGGGTATTGTACCCCTCCCCATCTTCAACCTGGTTTTTCTCGGATCCCCAGACAAGAACATTACTTTGTGAGCCACCAAATTCCCAAGAACTCTCCATTCAACAATCCAAAGGTCTTGATCTTTGGAGAATCGAAGGAGAAGGCCTTGATCTACATCATTACTGAAGCGATCTGATTTCCCCCTCATTCACTTGAGGGCCTCCTGGATCTAGAATTTCTTAATAAATCCTAGATCTTGTTTTCTCTATTGTTACTCTTGATTTGTTGTGACAACTTGTTTTCCTACTCGGGAGCCTCCATTTCAGTTGCGGATGCGTGCCCCGAGCTCGTTGTAAAGGTGTTGGTTCCCGCCTCGAAGGGTATTGTATAGTGGAAGAGTGGATAAAGCCACTTGTGTCAAGATCCACCAGAGAATAGGGTGAGGCCTTAGTGGCGTGATGGTCTTAGTACAGCCCACCCCTCCAACACGGATATACTTTCCCTCAAAAGGAAGGCATTGCGGTAAGTAAATCCCGTGTCTTCGCATGCTCCACTCTCGGTTACCTCATTCCTCTCACCGCTCTTTACTCATTGTTCTTGTTTAGTACCTAGGTTCTCGTATAGGTAAATTCACTTTAGTTGCATATCTAGAGAATTTACCTTTGTGTCCCTAAATTGAAAAAGAATTAAAATTTGGAGTAGCACCTATTCACCCTCCCCCCTCTAGGTGCCCATACGATCCCATTTCACATATTTTCAAGATCGATAAATAGCCATCAACAAGATGATGTATCACACCTTCAATTTGGCCATCGAAATTTGCGTCTCAATCACGACGGACAACATATTAGCCACTATATTGAATAGCACTGGTGACAATGGGTCACCATGTCTAAGACCTTTCATGGTCTGGAAGTAATTGCAACACCATCATTAACTTTAATGGACAGTACCACTAGACACAAAGCAATGAACTAAAGCACACCACTTAGTAGAAAAATATTTCATTCTGAGAGTTTGCTAGAGGAAAGACCAATTGAATTTATCATAAGCTTTCTCAAAATCAATCTTTAAAATCACCTCATTTAAGTTCTTACTATGTAGTTCATTACCTATTTCATGTAGGATAACCACTCCACCGAGTATGTTACGACCTTGCATGAAAGCAGTTTGGGAAGGATGAACTACATGATCAACCATAGAGATAATTCTAAGTGTGGCCACTTTGGTGAATATATTGAAGCTAACATTAAGAAGGCGGATTGGCCTATATTGTTGGATCCTTTCTACCTCATTAACCTTAGGTAATAAAATAATCTCTTCAAAGTTTAGATGAAACAACTCTAATTGTCTAGTCTGTAAACAATTGAACAATTCTAGTAGACCATACTTAATTACATCCCAGAAGTTTTGGTAAAACTTTGTTGCGAATCCATCCAGTCCAAGAGCTTTGTTATGTTCCATTTGGAAAATATCCTTTTCACCTCCTCCTCGGGATATGGAGCGGTTAAGAGGTTGTTTTCCTCATCAGAAATTTAGGGTATATCGTCTATGCGGGACTCATCCATAGTGAAGTTACCTTCTTCTAGGGCTTCAAATAGACCCTTTTAGTACTTTGTAATGTATGACTTAAGTTGTTCATGACTGTAAATCATTCCTTCATCCTGGATTAGTGAGCGAATAACTTTCTTCTTGTGTCTACCATTAGCAACATTATGGAAGTATCTTCTCTTAAGCTCAATTTCATGCTCACTCGGCGGTCGGACTTCTGTTAACGCCTTGAGGTCATCAATAACAGATGATAGTCATTCCTTTTATTTTTTAAGAATCTCTGTTGTATGTCATGCCCAACCACCGAGGTACTCGTGTGTTGCACACATTTTATTATTCGACCTATGAATTGGGGTACTACCAACAACATGTCTTTTTCCATATCGTTTTGACTGTATCATGGAAGCCCTCCTAATGTAGCCATCCTAGTTCAAACTTGAACCGGTTGGCACATCATGGTCTCGGTAAATCCGTAGTAAACAAAATGGGAGCATGGTCTAATAAGTCCTCTATACATTCTAGAGCGCGTACTAAAACTAGTGAAAATCTTCCCACTCAGAGTTCATGAGTACATGATCTAGATTTTTCATAGGTAGGTTCTGTATGTTTGTTTGCCCAGGTAAACTGTCTTTGAGTAATTTCTCTCGTAAATCCAAGCTATCATTGACGATAATGAATAAGAACGGCAAATGATCATCAAACCGACATCTGCTCTTCTCGAATGAAAAACGGAGCAAATTAAAATCACCCCTATAAGAATAGGATATGGAATGTATTTTGCTAAGTTAACCAATCCGAGAAGGAAAGCAGCCTTAAAAACATCTTGGGAAGCACCATACATGACCGCAAGGCTCCATATGAAATTATCGTCCTTGTTACGTACGTGGAGTTTAATATGAAACTCCCCTACCTAAAAATACAAAACATCCATGGTATTCATCCTTACGCCAAGTAATATGCACGAGGTGGACGAGAATGCCATACAAAGTATATGCCGCCTGAAAGGCGGTTCAGGAAACTTTGCGAGTAATCTCGTCTACGTTTCTCCAAAATAACTACGAAATCCAAATTATAATCTCGAGAACATTGAGCAATATGTAAATATTTAGTTGAGTCATGAAGACCTCTGCTATTCAAGAACATGTCATTCATTGTGAAACAATTATAAATTTTGTAACTATAGCCTGTTTCCAAGATTTCAGGTTCTTCTTACCAGAAGTACATTTGGATTTCCGGCTAGAAGGAGTGAGTTCATATAATGAACTTAGCTTGTCCTCGTCCAAACCAATTTCGGATACTTTACTCACTAGATGGGAAAGAAGTTGGCCATCCGATGTGGCATTCGCTTCTTCCAATACATGTGTATCAAAATATAAAAAATAGCATGCACTCGGCTAATAAAAGATATAAAATACATGTAACTTCTAGATGTATAACGGGTCCATAGGATGTAATAATTAGTGTGTAGTTACCACAAAGGGTACACGCTAACTAAATTGGAAAAGTAGAGGTATATACAGTTTTAGTCCCACACCTTGCACCGTGAGAGCGTTTTAGTCTCACATCTTGCAAAGTGAGAAAAACTAGTCCCACAACTTGTATCATGAGGAGCATTTTAGTCCAATTTGATCAAATTTCAGAAAATTTGACAAAATTCGTTCACCTAAGACTTCGTATTTTTTCAAAATGATCCCATGTACTTTTCTCTGACATTTGTGTCTTTCGTGCGGACTAATAGACGGACCCACCTTTCAGTAAACGTATAATTAAAATAGATAAAACTTCAAGCATGGGTGGGATCCGAACTCAATACATTTGAGTATAGTAACACACCGGCACACGTCAATGCACCAGTAGATTCTATTGTGAGTTATGAGTTCAATTCCCTTCGCTGGACGTATTTGTTTTCTTTGTTGCACAACCCCTGACAGGTGGGCTGTACCAAGTTAGCGAGGGGTAGAGAAAAATACACAGGGCTATTTTGCAAAAACCACGATGCCACGTGTCACCTCTAGAATGAGTTTCCATCCACTTGTGAACAAATTCGGTTAAAATCACAGAAATTCAAACGAATTGGACTAAAATACTACCGGGTTGCAAGTTGTGGGACTAATCTTGCTCACTTTGCAAGATGTTGGACTAAAACGCTCTCACGATACAGGTTGTGGCACTAAAAATGTATATACCTCAGAAAAGTACATCTCGCCCAACTTTTAGATGTATAACGGATTAAACATGATGCAACAATCCAGTGTGTAGTAAAGACAAAATAGATCCTAATTTTTGTAAAGAGAGAAAGGTACATCCTAATTAAGAATGAACAAAGTACATGCCAAAACTCATAATATACAATAAATCTCGCATAATCTAAGTATCTAGTGTCCACTAAACACAAAATTACATTCTAATTAAGCATAAGAAATTATTTCCCCAATACCAATTTTTTTGATGTATAATTAATCACACACCATGTAAAAACCAAATAGGCAATAAACACAAAATATTACATGCTAAGATTAAAATTACAGTCTAGCCTGTAACTATTAAGCAATGTAGCCTACATGAGATTAAAATGGAGAACATCGTGCTGTATAGCAACGTCCATCTACCCAAAGTAACAACCTAGCCTATAACTATTAAGCCACCTAGTGCTGCCAAAAGTTTGATTTGAAGGGGATCCGCACATTAAGCATGAAAAATATACATCAGCCATAAATACTATCCAGATGCAAAAACTTACTTACTTGTTACAGTCCACTGCATTTAATACCGTTCGTACAACTAAATAACCTCCTATTTATATGATTAAGCTTAGGTGTATAAAAATATGTTACGGTCCATACAACTTCATAACCCCCGATGTACATGATTAAGCATCATGTTAGTGCCCCCCACCCCCTAAACTATAGTGCCTCAAAAATTAGTGCTAACATCAACATAAATAGTTACACCCTAATATGAACATGGGATGAATTAGTTTGCCTACTGTAACATCACAAACAGACGATCAACCGCTCTATCCATTAAAAAACATAAAAAAAACATAGAAAAAACTGCCATGCATGAAAACAAAAATCGCCTACTAACTAACCCAACCAACTAGTACCGCCAAATTTGATTCCATGGGGATCTACAACAAACACTGCATAGATGTAACATATTCTCATATCCGAAGATAATACATCTTATGTCCATGTAACAAAAATGTCTTGCATATGAAAATCACCATCCAAAAAGTTAAAAAAATCAGGAGGACAGAAAAGTAACAACCTGTCTGAACTGACCACAACTGCATGGACGTCATAAAATCCTACAAATAAGATTCTAATATAGTTTATATGCATGTAACAAATGTCAAACTAACATATTTGACCACCAATTGTAAAAATACATGGGTCAAAAAATACATCACATATGAACCGATCAACACTAAATGGATGTAAAAAATCCTGCTATGCGATACGAACATGACATATGATATTTGCAAGCAACAATGGAGAGAAGTATGGTTAAACTAAGAGCATTTCCAATAACTCTCCCAAAGAATGGCCAGCAAGCGTGGCAGAAGTGACTTTGGGGGACAACGTCCAAACTGTCAACGATTTGGGAAGGCCTCCCCACACTGGTGACCCCTAACGAATCAAATCCACTTCTTTTGCAAATTGTAAAATATTTTTTCCATACATAATTCCTAAAACTAATATATAAATGGGATAATCTACATCTCGGTGCCGAAGTCGTCTTGATCCTTCGCCTGTAGCTCCCTATGCCTCATCGCCAGCTCAGCATGGCGTCGCTGTGCCTCACCGCGGACAAACGATCCATGTCCTCGTGCGACCTCATGTTACGGTGGTTCCTCTCCGTTCGCTTCCCCGCCGTTGTCGCTCCCGTCGTGGTTCCTCTTCATCTGCTCTGCCGCCGCTACCACTCCCTCCTGCACGTAGTAGTCGCTAAAGTCGAAATCTTCTGGGAGGGTGGCCTGATGCGCCTCCAAGGCGCGTGTAGATTGGATGCCGGCGAGGATAGCCCGCTGATCCATGGGCTCCTCCACGGGCTCGTCGAGTGCGTCATCGTCCTTGACTTCCTCCGGCTGCGACTGTGGCTCCTCCGACGCAGGGTAGCGGGCGTGAACGTCTGTGGAGAGCATTGCCCAAGTGGTTGGGATACGGCCAGGCATGGTTGATTTTGACGTATGTTGGTGCTTCGCTCCTCCATGGGCTCGCCCCTTTTTATAGAATGGCAGCCGCTCCGGCGGGAGAGCGCGCGAGAAGCGTTGGTAACTTGCTGGAAACTCGGTAAACGATGGTGGAACTGGTGGAAAGGAGAAAGCGCACCGGGAAACGGTGGCGGAACCGGTGGGAAGGAGAAAGCGCACGGGAAACGGTGCTGGAACCGGCAAGAAAGGGTGACGGTGGCACCATTTACTCCGATGTCAGGAGGCGAGCCATCATGAGCGAGTTGTTTGTGTGGCTAGCAAGGGGGAAGGCGCAACCTTTCCAGCATGGCGCATGTTGTCGATAATCCCAGCCCCTATTTTCTGAGAACGGAATGGATGTGCCTAACAAATTGGTCGGCTGCCCAATCTGCCGGCGGTTTGGGGTTGTCGGTGTGGGCCAAATTTTGACCTTCACCGTCACCCCCTAACTCGGTTAGGGAGTGGGTTGGGGGCACCGGTAGAGATGCTATGTGGACTTCGATGCGAGAACAAGTGTTAAAATATTACTCGTTTCATTCAACATGTTGGGCGTATTAAGTCATTCAGACAAGGTTCGACCAAACTATTTTGTTAATGCTTTGTGTAGCATATAATTGATATCATAGATTTACATTAAACAATACTATCTCCGTTCCCCGATATAAGATTTTTAGCAAGATAAAAAAACTTACATTGTAAAACATAGGGAGTAATATTTACTTTCTCCATCTCAAATTAGATGTCATAAATTTGTCTAGATTTGCATGTACACGTCTAAATACATCGAATCTAGACAAATCTTCAACTAAATCAAGACAGAGGGGACACTTTTTTTTGAAAAGTTTGTTTTGTGCTCACCACGCAGCTACGCCAAATAGTACTTACTTAGGCCATCTCTAGCCAATCATCTATAACCGGTTAGACGCTGTTTTACTCATCTAAATCCGGCCTAACCGAACTCCAAACCATTTTAGAGGAGTAAAATTTTTAGTAGTGAGCGCCCGCGGTTGCTTAAATATACTCGACCGCTTGGTGGAGGAGTAAAAATTTCCCCTCCACACTAATTCGAGACAGAGAGGGCACTTATTTTTTGAATAGTTCGTTTTGTGCTCACCATGCAGCTACGGCAAATAGTACTTACTTAGGGCATCTCTAGCCAATCATCTATAACCGGTTAGAGATTCTGTTTTACTCATCTAAACCTGGCCTAACTGAACTCCAAACCATTTTAGAGGAGTAAAATTTTTAGTAATGAGCGCCTGCGGTTGCTTAAATATACTCGACCTCTCGGTGGAGGAGTAAAACTTTCCCCTCCACCGCGTCCCCATCACTGCTGGCACCCACGCAGACCGCCCCTACGCCGCCGCCAATAGCTGCATCCTCTCGCCATGGGTCCCGACGCTAATTCGGAGCGCGAATCGACACCGCACGCTGACCAAAGGCAGTGGCTCCTCACACCACAGTCCTGCATCTGCTGCCACCGCCATCGACGAACTACCGCGGTGTGCGTCAGCGGGCCTAGGGAACTTCGCTGGCAGAAATTACCGGCCGCAACACCCACTGCAAGATCAACATTGGGAGTTTCCAATCCGTGGTGTAGGAGGCATGGGCATACGATATTGAGAACGTCCGCCTCCACGGGTCGGACTACGGCGAGTTGAACTTCCCAAAGTTTGACGGCCCCATGTCGAACCCGGTACCCATCGACCGCCGTGTGGCCTCTGCGCGGGAGCAACCAGGGGACCTAGAGGTTCATGAGTGCCTCGAAACCGAGCGCTGCGGCGAGCAGTTGATGCGGGCGCTTCACGAAGAGCACCTGGAGCTCATCGTGGAGGAGTGTCGCCACTTCGCGGAGTACACGGTAATGGAGCACGGATGTCATCCTACACAGCAAGGAGGAGCGGCAGAGCTGGACCTTGTCCAACGCGGCGAGGAGGAGAGGCGATGGAGCAGGTCGTGTCGAACGGGCATGGACATCGACAGCTCACCGATGACGAGTTCTAAATGCTCTTAGTTTTAGCTTAATTTCATTTAAATATACAAGTTCCTTGTTAATTGTTTATAGTTTTAACTTAATTTGTCAAATGTACTAGAAACATATGAATTTGTACAAATTTCTGATCAAATTCGTATGAAATTGTGGTTTAAGGAGTTAAGTTTAAGAGCTCAGTTAGGAACTATTTTTTTAGAGGAGCAAATATACTCATTTAACAGATATGGAGCCGTTTTACTCCTCTAAATATTGGAATCAGCTAGAGATGTCCTTATGGCACTTATATATATCACATAAATCATACTACTATACTAATTGAGAAATTGTTACAACCTTAGTTCCATTTTATAAGACGTTCTTGGGAAGTCTAATTGGCTTGGCAAAACTGTCTTATAAAAAGAAACGGAGGGAGTATATTCATCTGGGCATAAGAGCAACTCTAACAATAACTGTAAACTCGCGAACTGTAAAAGGCAGATTTACTGTTCGAAAATAGTCTCTTTCACAGTCATGTTTGCAGTGTTTGTTCTATGCCGGCTATTTTCGAATGGTTAAACAGGGTTTTTGCATGTTTTTGCATCATCAGCATTTCAGACAACATTTTAATGAATACTACGACAATTAAACGATGCAATCGATCATAGTTTTTATATCAAATTGTCACGATCATAGCAACCCAAATATAGCTTGGGAAAAGTTCAACCATATGATCAAAAATATACATCGGCCACGATGAATGCAAGGGATATCATCAAGTCAAATCATCACCGCTGAGCTCACCATCATCACAAGCACTCATAGGAGACTCGCCTAGGACAGATGACGATGGACCACCGCCTAGGCGTGCTTTCCTCCTCCTCTACAAGATGTCGGTGAGCATCATCTGATGCAACTCTATTTGGATGGGAGTCAACTTGAAGCTGTCCATCATCATGATTTCCTTCTCATCGGCAATGAGATCCTTCATTGCCTTGGCCTCCTTTATCTTGAGCCTCCTCTCCTCTAGCTCGGTCTTGTACTTGGTATAATTCCAAATTGCTTCCCACCTTGACTGCTTCATCACCATCTTTTTCTCGTTCATCATCATCTTCATCTCCAACGTCTTGCAGATCAGCACCTCCTTTGACTTCACCATGTCATTAATCTTATCCCTCAATGAGGATGATTCGGCTTCAAGCTTGATCCTCTCCTTTGACTTCGTGTTGCCTTCTGGCTTATTCTTGTTCCTTCCTCCATATTCTTCATTACTAGCATCATCCATCTCCTTCATCTTGTCCTTCTTCGGAGCCACTTCTTGGTCTCTCAAAGAACACTTTGGAATGTGCTCTAGCAACTTCCAACAATGGTGAAGGGTGAAAGGTTTGTGATTCGATCCCTTCATTGCCTTGTACCTCTCCCCGACATAACGTTCCTATACACAATTGGATGATTAATGGACTATAATCCGTAGCTCAACTAGGGAAATGAAAAAGAGATGCATAATAATCTCACATATTCGTCAGCATTAACACCACTTGGAGGATTAAGACGCACTTGCGCCATACACGAGGACCAACGGCTACAAGCCTGTTTGATGACATCCCATCGGCCTTGTAGAGACCGATACGACCGATAGACCGGTTGTGCAACATGAGGCATAAATTGGAAGAACTTATCTTCGATGTGCTGCCAATAGCGCTTGCCGGTTTGGTCCGTGTCGGTCACGACATCAATGGACACTTGTGACCATGCCCGCACCAAGCAAACATCTTCAACCTCGGTATAGTTGAAATGGATCGTATGGGCACCTAGAGGGGGGTCAATAGGTGCTACTTCAAATTTTAATCCTTTTTCAATTTTAGGCTTGACACAAAAGGTAAATTCTCTAGATATGCTATTATATAGAATTTCCCTATATGCAAACCTAACTACTAGCGAGTAAAGGCGAGTGAGATAGAGGAACGAGTAAACCGTAGTAGAGCACGCGGAGACACAGGATTTGTTTTACCGTAGTTCCTTCCTTGTTAAGGGAAGTACATCTGTGTTGGAGGGGTGGGCGGTACTAAGACCACCACGCCACAATAGGCCTCACCCTGTTCTCCGATGGATCCCGCCACCAAAGGTCTGATCCACTTTTCCACTATAGGAACCCTTCGAGGCGGGAACCGGCGCCTTTACACAACTAGCGGGGTACAACTCCACAACCAAATTGGAGGCTCACGTAATGACAACAAGCTGCCACAAGAACAAGTTCAATAACAAAACACAAGATCTAGATATTAACGAGAGTACTAGATCGGGGATTTCTCCAAGTGAATGGAGAGGAGTTGATGCACTTGATTCGTGATGACGATCTAGGTTGTCTCCTCCTTCAATTCCCCCAAAGATCGAAGCCTTCAGGTGTTTGAAGTGGGAGATCTAGAAAGGGAGCACATGCAATAGGTCTGGCCTTTTTCGAATGAATCGAGAGTCCTGACCGAAGGGGATGAAAGGGCTTTTATACCCCCTGTCCCAACTGAGCCGTTGGAGCCTTTGGGGGCCGGATTATCCGGCCTGGGGAAAACTCCGCCCTAGACTCGGATTATCCGGCAAATAATCCGCCCCCACTCAGAGTGACGCGCCGAGCCGGCCCTTGTTTGTCTCCTGGGGGCTGGATTATCCGGCCCAAGGTGATGGCCGGATTATCCGGGCGGGGAAAGAAAGTCTTTCCCTTTTTGGAATTTTCGAGGGAAAATCCGCCCCCAGTCAGAGCGTCATGCCTTGCCTGTCCTTGATCGACTCCTAGGGGACGGATTATTGATACATCCATTTTGCATCACTGTTCTATATCATAATTCACTGTTATTCATTGATATATTTCATATTAAGATGTGATACTTATGTTATTTCATCTGTTTTTGCATGGTTGATGACTTTTGGAGCATGGACCGCTGCAGTCAGGATTCTGATGGAAATGGTGCTGTTTGGAGGGAAAATTCGCGAAGATCAGAAAATCCGGGAAAATATATGGAAATTCCTATTTTTCCAGAAGACAAAGGCTGCCTGAAGAGGGAGTGGAGATGGGCCACAGGGGGGCACACCACCCCCTGGCGCGGGCCACCCTAGGCCGCGCCACCAGGTGGTGTGGCCGCCCTGACCCACCTCTGGATCTCCCCTTTGGCGTATATATTCCTCCTGAAACCTTAAGACTCGGGAAGCAACCACAGAAAGATTCCGCCGCCTCTGCGGGGCGGAAAACACCGAGAGAGAAATATCTCTCCGGTAGACAGATTTCTACCGGGGGAATTCCTTCCCGGAGGGGGAGATCGTCGCCATCAACACCACCATCAAGCTGGACTTCATCGGGATCATCATCACCACCATCATCACCATCAACACCCTCATCACCATCTCCATATTGTTGTAACAATTGGGTTGAATCTAGCATAGTTCATAGGGGAAACTTTCCCGGTGTTGATTACTCTTTGTAGTTGATGCTATTGAGTGAATCATTGAATTATTGTTTATGTTCAGATTATTATACATCATTATTCCATCTCTAACCATGATCCATATGATGTCTTGTGAGTAGTTCGTTTTGTTCTTGAGGACATGGGAGAAGTCATGTTGTTAGTAGTGGAGTTGTGTTGAGAAAGATTCAATAGTTTGATATTTAAGTTGTGGTGTACTTCTTCTAGTGGTGTCATGTGAACGTCGACTACATAACACTTCACCTATATGGTCCTAGGGGAATGCATTGTGTATTTGGCTACTAATCGTAGGGGTTGCTGTAGTGACAGAAACCTGAACCCCCGTTAGGAAACCATTGCACAAGGGACGTTAGGGTCTTAGAGTTTAAAGTTGTGGTTAGGTTTCTACCTTAATTACTTTCTTGTACTTACGGATGTTTGCAAGGGGTATAATCACAAGTATGTATTAGTCCTAGGAAGGTCGGTACATTAGCACAGGTTCTCCCACACAACACTTAGCAAGCTAAAGAAGATTAATCAACTATATGAAGCGAAAGCACTTGATAGTCTTCACATGTGTCCTCGAGAACATTTAGTCATCTTAAGTAATACAACCGGCTTGTCCTTTGCTGCATAAAGGATTGGGCCACTTGCTGCATTTATTCCTACTGTCTTTTATTTACTCGTACTTTATTTTCTTTCTTTATCAAAAAACCCTAAAAATCCGTTTGCTAAGTATTTGTAGAGAATTCCTGATCCATACCACTAGCCAGCACCTTCTGCTCCTCGTTGGGTTCGACACTCTTACTTATCGAAAATACTGCGATACACCCCCTATACTTGTGGGTCATCAAGACTATTTTCTGGCACCGTTGTCGGGGAGTGAAGCGCTATTGGAGAGTGGAACTGGTAAAGGAAACTTCTACTGTGAGTATTGTTTACTTCTGTTAGTTGCTTTATTTTCGTTATGGATAATTCGCTGAGTTTCTTATTTGGTAATTCTACTACCACTGCTAAGGTAGTAGATGAACCTCCACCTGCTGAGAATGATGTTTTCAAAATACCAACAAGAATTATTGATCGTGTTATGGATAACTACTATGTTGGGGATGGAACTGTCCATCCTGGTGATCATTTACTCTTTATACACGAATTATGCGGGTTGTTCAAGTGTGCAGGTATTACTACAGATCAAGTTAAGAAGAAGTTATTCTCATTATCACTGAAAGGAAGAGCTGAGGAATGGTATAAGCTGCTGAAGAATGGTCAAGCTCTGGAATGGGAGGAAATAGTGCCTCTCTTTTATTCAAAGTTTTATCCTCCTAGTGAGATTCATAAAGATCAGAATCAAATATACAACTTTTGGCCTCTTGATGGAGAGAGTACAGCTCAAGCTTGGGGGAGATTGAAGTTACTAATGCTCAAATGTCCCATTCATGAGCTTACCAACAATATTATTATCAATAACTTTTATGCAAGACTCCCTCTACATGATAAGGATTTATTGGATGCTTCTTGTGCTGGATCATTCACTCGCATGGAAGAAGAAACTAAATGGGATCTTCTGGACCGTATTCAAGACAATGCTGAAGCATGGGAGAATGACAAAGGTAGAAAGTCAGGTATAAATTATGATTATGAATGCATTGAATCTTTTATGGGAATTGATGACTTTCAAAATATTAAAAATGCTTATGGTCTAGACTCTCAAGCTATTGCTTCTTATTTTAAGGCTTTTCCTTCCTATATTGAAGTGCCTAAAAAGAAGTGGAATAAGTATCATGAACCTTATAAAGATATTGCTAAGAGTGTTCCTGCATGAAATACTGAAGTTTATACTGCTAATCATGTTTTACCTGAACCTTATATTGAGAAAATGCCTTTCCTAGTTAAGATAAAGGAACATTCTATGATAGCTAGTATGGTTAATGAAAGTACAAATAAAGTTGTTGAACCTAATAAAAATGGATGATGAACCTATAATAGCAAATGTGAAAGATTTTGTCACTAAATATGTAGAAGAGGGACACACTATCCTTTGTAAGGATACCTCCAATATTGTTTCACAAAGTAGTATTATGAGAGCTAGTATTCCTATGTTTTCTGTTAGAATAAGTGATCATTCCTACGATGGTCCTTGTGATAGTTATATTGTTAAGTTTATGTTGATACTGAAAGTTACTATGAGAGAGGGAAAAGTGTTCTTATGCATCTCAATAATATCAAGTTTCCTCGTTTTTTGCTGAAACTTTTTATGTTGCACTTCTTTTGCCATCCTATGCTAGTAGCCTCTGGTTTCAACAACTTGTTTCTTTACAAAATTCCCTTAGATAGGAAGTGGGTTAGACTTAAATGTGTGTATTTTTGCTTCTTAATGCTCTCTTTCACTTCAATTCATCTTCCTATGTGAGCATCTTTGAAATTATCATGCCCATCTTAATGGCTATAAAGAAAGAGCTTTTTGGGAGACAACCCAGTTTACCTTTTCTTTCAGTTTCTTTTTGTTTCTTTGAGTCTTGGAAGTTATTACTTTGGTAATAAACGCTCCTTATCCTTTTTGTTTGGTTTTTGTGTCAAGATCAACCTCTAATGAGAGAGAAGTAAGATTTGGGGAAGTTGCTGTCCCGAAACAGATTTTTTGTGCTTCACCGTAAAAATTCGTGAGAGATCTCTGTCCGTCAGATTGAGCAGTAATTGTTTGTGCTTCTGCCCCAGGTTGTTATTTAACTTTCATTAGTTTTGCACTTTTTTATTTGAGCAACAGAAGATTTTCGAAAAAATTGATCTTTACCTGCTGGTCTATTTTGACAGATTTTGCCACTCTTGCATTTGCTTCTTTATTCGATTTCCTTTTTGAATTATTTTTGGGTTTTTGGAAGGAGTTGCTACAATAGCTTATGTTTTGATGGTTTTCAGTTGAAGTTGAACTCAAAAGGTTTTATCACTTCACTTATACTAATGTTGCTAATGAGAACTGTGTGAAGTTTTGTGTGAAAGAAATTTCCAGGTAGTGGAGGTAATGGTGTAATAAGGAAGAGAAAGGTTTCATGACTCAAGGAATAAGTGTATGAAGATGAAGATATTGATGTTATTCAAGTGATAACTCCGAAGAAATTTATCAAGGACCAAATTCAGAGACCTGTAGAGTCTGTTTTCAAATAGGTAACAGTTCTGGTAAGAAAAGTTCCGCGAAAAAACTATCCAACTATATTTTTTGCAGTTTTTAGACAATAAGGAAAGTTATGAAGCAAAAAAGGGACGGAAAAGGAGCCAGGGTGGCTCACACCACCCTGTGGCACGGGCCCACCCCTTGCCGCGCCACCAGGTGGTGAGTCCACCCCAGACCCCGCCTCTGACTCGTTTTTCCCAGTAACTTCCTTTTGTTTTGAAACTTCGTAATATATAACCCCCCTGATCTCCCGAGGTTCGTATATCATGTTTTCATCATGTTTTTGTTTCAATCTGTTTCTGCCAGGAGCTATTCTTGAAAGTCTAGAAGCACAATGGTGTCTGCCAAGGATAAAGGAAAGGAATCTATGGAGGAAGACCTCCAAGACCTCGGGCAGGACAAGGAGATCAAGAGTGAAGGTGAAGAGGAGGCAAAGCACATCGGCACTACCACAGCAAGCATTGGAGTGGTGGCAAACCCTGCCGAGACTATGTCAATTGGAGGGAAGCCTTCTCATCACCGTTCAGATCCCTGGTCACTTCCTCCACGCACCAAGAATCCTTTCCATACTCTTATCCATGAGCATCAATACCAGAATATGCCCAAGGGGAAATTACCCTCCAATTGGGATTTGCCTCGTTCTAGCCATACAGGAAAAGAAGACTTCAAGGAGGTAGAGTGGGGAAAGAATCAAAAGAGCTGGGATTCTCAACCCAACATGATCATGAGCCCCATTGAGCAAAATTCGCATCTTATTCGTAATCTCACCTTCGAGATTGAGGACTTGCGGAAACTGATCAAAGAGCTCATCAAGAGGATACCACCACCACCGAAGGAGTAATTCGTCATCAGATTGGGCATCCCATTGGTTTGTTCCAAGCTTGGGGGAGTGCCACGGTATCACCTCACTATCTTCTATCTTTTTACCTTTTTAGTAGAGTCATATCATGAATAGAGAAGTTATCATGTAGGATGGTTTGCATTATGGAAGCGTCCCCTCTCTCGTTAGATATGTATCCCTTGGTGTAAGTTGCCGTTATGGAATATTAATGAGAAGATCTATCATTTACTCTTTTGCATACCTTATATTAGTTTTCAATTCGTGGTTATATGATTGATCTTGTTGTTAGTATTGGTATCACTCTGGGATCATTGAGTTAATTCAGTTGGTTTTGGCAAACCTGGCTCGAGTCAGTAGCAACACTATTTTTGAGAGTTGAATGAAAAGATAAAAGTACTCTAAATAAAAATAGTTTCATCATCTTTCTTTCTTGATTTTCTCATAAGTGTAGTATTCTCTAGTTAAGATCTTTTGTGCTTCCAAGGAAGATTTCATGTTTGTTTTTTATAACTTGTATGTTGGTTTGTTTCCTTCAAATCTTATACTTGCTACCCAGCCTTGCTAGCCAAAAACCTGTACTGAGAGGGAATTCTTCTCGTGCATCTAATCCTTTAAAACCAAAACCGTTGCCATTTGTGTCCACCATACCTACCTATTAGCATTATTGCTATTCCAAGTAAATTCATGTTTTTATCTACCTTCCAAATTAAACTTGTTATGTGAAAATTAGTGATTAAAGCTCTCACGAACTTGATGGCACACTTTACTTTCTTGCATCTAATAAACTTGAACCATTGTGCCCATCTATGTTGTGTATATGCTTGCGCTTTGTGAGTTGTGAATTAGCAGAACCATGTTGTCATGGGGAACGCTTTCAACATTGCACTGGTACTTTGTACCTAGTTGATATCATGTTCTTTTGTCTATGGATGTAGTCAGTGTGAAATGAAAGGGGAGCTTGTAAGTCCATGGAGTTATGCATGTGTGTTAGAGAAACGCCTGGGCTGCTGGTCTAATCCATGCTAACATGGTGGAAACCTGCAGCGTAACCATAACGAGCATCTATGAAGCATTCTTCTTATAAAAAAAGAGTCCGATATTGAGAAAAAAGAGAAAAAGAAAAAAAGAGATTATGAAAAGAGGAAAGAGAGAAAAAAGCACCATATTCCCATGGTAAATAAGAAGATTGCTGAGATGCTTGTTTTCTGCTTGCCTTGTCATTTTGATATGGGGATTCTTCCGTATCATCGGGCAAGGGGTACCCTATTGGCGGTTCTCTATGATACACATATGCTTACGATGACAAGAACTTACCGGTGACTAAACTTGAGTAGCATGAGGAGCGGCCCTCGTATTCAAGGGAGATGAGATTCTAAATTTACAACTTGTCAATGCATATCCTCATATTTGATCACTTTAACCTTAATCACTTAAAGATGCCTATGATAGGGGCAATGAGAGCTGAAAGCTAATAAGTACCATAATTTTTGGGAGCTCTTTATGAGTCTTGCAATCCCTGCTTCCCTCTGCGAAGGGCCTTTCTTTTATTTTGTAGTTGAGTCAGTAAACCTATTCCCTTCTATCTTAGCAAGTATTTTGAGTTGTTGTGTTTCATTCATTCATATGGTGATTTATTCAATCATGTTTCTTATGTTCCTTGTTTTGCACATTGCTCTTATCTGGATGTTTACTACTTTGAAAGCTATCATTGAAAACCAGTTATTTGTGAACTCCAGCAAATTATCAACTATTATTCGACCAAGAGCTAAGTTTTCCATTACCAATTATGATTCACTTTATGTATCTTTATTGTGTTTCCTTTACTTATTGAAAGCTAAGCTATATAATGGTGAGTTGTCTTCTATTATGACCTTTGTATTGATGAATGTGATGCTTCTTGTCCGTATTCTTTTTATCGACTCTTCACTCCATAAACCTCAGGTCATGTTTATTAAGCTCAGTTTTGCTTGGGGACAAGCGAAGTCTAAGCTTGGGGGAGTTGATATGTCCATTTTGCATCACTATTCTATATCATAATTCACTGTTATTCATTGATATATTTCATATTAAGAGGTGATATTTATGTTATTTCATCTGTTTTTGCATGGTAGATGACTTTTGGAGCATGGACCGCTGCAGTCAGGATTCTGATGGAAAAGGTGTTGTTTGGAGGCAAAATTCGCAAAGATTAGAAAATCCAGGAAAATATACAGAAATTCCTATATTTCCAGAAGACAAAGGCTGCCAGAAGAGGGAGTGGAGATGGGCCACAGGGGGGCCACACCACCCCCTGGCACGGGCCACCCTAGGACGCGCCACCAGGTGGTGTGGCCGCCCTGGCCCACCTCTGGCTCTCCCCTCTGGCATATATATTCCTCCCGAAACCCTAAGACTCGGAGAGTGACCACAGAAAGATTCCGCCACCTCTGCGGGGCGGAAAACACCGAGAGAGAAAGATCTCTCCGGCAGACAGATTTCTGTCGGGGGAATTCCTTCCCGGAGGGGGGAGATCATCGCCATCAACACCACCATCAAGCTGGACTTCATCGGGATCATCATCACCACCATCATCACCATCAGCACCCTCATCACCATCTCCATATTGATGTAACAATTGGGTTGAATATTGCATAGTTCATAGGGGAAACTTTCCCGGTGTTGATTACTCTTTGTAGTTGATGCTATTGAGTGAACCATTGAATTATTGTTTATGTTCATATTGTTATACATCATTATTCCATCTCTAATCATGATCCATATGATGTCTTGTGAGTAGTTCGTTTTGGTCTTGAGGACATGGGAGAAGTCATGTTGTTAGTAGTGGAGTTGTGTTGAGAAAGATTCAATAGTTTGATATTTAAGTTATGGTGTACTTCTTCTAGTGGTGTCATGTGAACATCGACTACATGACACTTCACCTATATGGGCCTAGGGGAATGCATTGTGTATTTGGCTACTAATCGTAGGGGTTGCCGGAGTGACAGAAACCTGAACCCCCGTTAGGAAACCATTGCACAAGGGACGTCAGGGTCTTAGAGTTTAAAGTTGTGGTTAGATTTCTACCTTAATTACTTTCTTGTACTTACGGATGTTTGCAAGGGGTATAATCACAAGTATGTATTAGTCCTAGGAAGGTCGGTACTTTAGCACAGGTTCACCCACACAACACTTAGCAAGCTAAAGAAGATTAATCAACTATATGAAGCGAAAGCACTTGACAGTCTTCCCATGTGTCCTCGAGAACGTTTGGTCATCTTAAGTAATACAACCGGCTTGTCCTTTGCTGCATAAAGGATTGGGCCACTTGCTGCATTTATTCCTACTATCTTTTATTTACTCGTACTTTATTTTCTTGCTTTATCAAAACCCCCTAAAAATCTGTTTGCTAAGTATTTGTAGAAAATTCCTGATCCATACCACTAGCCAGCACCTTCTGCTCCTCGTTGGGTTCGACACTCTTACTTATCGAAAACACTGCGATACACTCCCTATACTTGTGGATCATCAATTATCCGGCTCAAGGCGTGGGCCGGATTATCTGGTTAGGGGAAGAAAATCCGCCCCTTTTGGGAATTGCCGAGGGAAAATCCGTCCCCAGTCAGAGTGTCGCGCCTTGCCTGCGTTTGCCAAGTGAGGGGCTGGATAATCCGGCCCCCAAACACAATAATTTTTCCTGCACACTTAGCACTCATCAGAAAATTCCATGGTATTGTTATCTAACACGCAAAACACAGGGAACCATGAAATGTTCTTTCAATCTCCCCCTTTTTGGTGTTAGATGACAATACTAGGATTTGCAAGATAGTTCTCGATACAACAACATTTTAGTGAATGAAAGAGACTCCCCCTAATGTGTGCATACTAAAATTTGCATTTGATTACAAATACACACAAGAAGGTACAAGTCTATTTCATTGAAACATACGCGAAAAATTCATACCACTGAAGGGGAGATAGATGCGTCCTCAAAATATTATAAGAATATCCAATGATAGCCATAATGAGCGCCTCCCTCAATATAGATATCCAATATAGCCAATATGATAGATGACTCCATAAGAATAATCCACAAGATAAATCTAGAGCCACACAAACATAGTCTCATACAACACAAATCACAAATCAAAGTTCGATGCTAAATGGGCAAAAGTGAGAAAAAGACCAAAAAGCTAAAGAGCAAATACTTGTGCCCGACCGATGCAAATCCACGCAGACCTAATAGAACTACTTCTCCCCCTTTGGCATCGAAACGCCAAAAAGGAAGAAGAGCGATGCTAGCGCCCCAAGGGATCACTCGTAGTCCTCATTGTTGTCCTCGTCCTCATCCTCAAGCTCCTCGGTGTCATCCTCATCATCAGCAGTGGCCGCAGAAGGACACAGGTGATGCTCAATCTCACCATAGTTGAGCCCAGAAGAAGAGTTCCACCGAGCATATGGGGTGGGAGTAGAAGGAGTAGGGAGATCGCCTAATGCACTGGACACATGGTGGAGAATGAGCTGCTTCACAATCTCAAAATCATAGGATCATTGGAGGGCCATGAGATGGCGCATCCCCATCCTCTTAGTCACATACATGGCATCAACAAGTTGAGGCTTCTCCATGGCCTCCACAAGAATCATAGGATGCATAGGACGAATCTTCTGCTGAGCATACACATCTTCATAGATACCCTTTTGTTCAGCACACCAAAAACGAGAGTCACCTAGCTCAGTATCATGCGGTAGTTCATCAAACAGATCACGATGATGAATGGAAGAGAAGGTAACTGGATCCATCTTCTTATAGTTAATCTTGGGCTCTTTGCCCTTCCTCTTGGACACACCCTTCCTATCCCTCTTTGACTGTTCAGCCATGCGTTTTGCCTCGTTCTTCCTTCTCCTCAGCTCAACCTTGTCCACTAAGTTACCCTCACCATCGTCCCGAAAGTATTTAGCACGAGGACGACGCTTGTATGTATTGGGAGCACTAGAACCACCTGTGAAGCGAATAAGACGGATAGCAAGGGGATAAGCACACACATAAGTCCAAGAGAGAACGTAGAAATAGTAGGCAAACAGTTCATAGTCCAATCATACTCAATGCACAAAATCCATATGAAACTGAACCGGTTTTGACTCTGTCAGGCTGGATTATCCGGCCTGGCCAGGGGCGGATAATATGGCCCTGGCAGAAAATTTCAGAATCGCCTAGATTGAATGCAAAGACATAGATCGGGCCTAGATACTGCAAGACTATAATTTCTACACGAAGCAACAGCCTTCTAGACAACGTTCCACCCAACAAGTAACACATCTAGCCAAAGATGGGGAGAGAGGGAGTTACCCTCACTCATTGGAGGAAGAATGCGGAGGAGAAGGTACTCGGAGGCGCGGAGAAGAAGATTCGGGGAGGCCCGGAAAATCCGACGGCCGGAGAGGCTCCGGGGAGGGTAGGGGGTGGCAGGCGACGGCTGGAGAGAGGGAGAGGGTTGGGGAAGAAGTGCTGCTTGTTATGAGCCCTTCCCCCCGACCCCAGCCCTTAAAGACTACAACCGCCAGGACCGTATTATCTGGCCTACACTTGGGCCGGATTTTCTGGCCTAAAATCTGAAATTCCGTTACACACAGATTCAGGCCCGCGTGTCCCCAAACAACACCCCCACAAGGTGAACAAAGGACTTGTGTGCAAGAAGAGATGGCTTAGGGGTAGGGAAAGGCTTGGGATTAAGAGAACCGAACTGAGATGGTACTACACACTCAAAATTGCAAGAATCGAATCAACTAAAGGCCAAAATTGAGTGTGATTCTCATAAGAACATGAGATGAGCAAGAACAACCAAAAAGATCCAAATAAACCCAACTCTTCTCATGGAAGAGGGCGGTGGCCGAGGCCACCTTATTGGAGTGCATGGTATGACACCGCGGAGATATATCTTGGGTTCATGACCAATACTCATCAATAAGCTCACATATCACAAAATGATATAAAGAGAAATGATTTGACTTGCTTTTGGCATTATGGGGGAGGGTTAGCCCAATCAATTAGGACCACACTCCCCCTATATCCATGCCCACACCTAGACCGAATAAGACTGAGATGTAAGAGTGAGTGCAAGGGTAATCAAGACAAGATCCTTGAATCAACGATATTTAGCTTATTCCTCAAGTAACAAAACCTTGCTTCATCAAGTGGCTTCATGAAAATATCAGCAAGTTGGTTCTTCGTGCTCACAAAAGATAGATCAATATCGCCTTGAGCAACATGGTCCCGAATAAAATGATTCCGAATCTCAATGTGCTTCGTCCTTGTGTGTTGTACCGGATTATACGCAATTTTGATTGCACTTTCATTATCGCATAAAAGAGGCACTTTGTCACAATTGACACCGTATTCCTTTAAAGTTTGCCTCATCCATAATAACTGAGTGCGGCACTAGCAGCAGCAACATATTCAGCTTTGGCGGTGGAGAGAGATATACAATTCTACTTTTTGGAAGACCAACAGACTAGAGACCTTCCCAAGAACTGACAAGCTCCAGAAGTTGATTTCCGATCATCCTTATCACCAGCCCAATCTGAATCAGTATAACCACATAGAGAGAAATTGGAGCCCTTGGGATACCATAGACCGAAATGAGGAGAATGAACCAAATATCGGAAGATCCTCTTGACCGCCACTAAGTGGCTTTCTTTAGGAGCTGCTTGATACCTTGCACACACACCTACACTCAACACAATATCGGGTCTAGATGCGCAGAGGTAAAGAAGAGAGCCGATCATGGACCGGTATACCTTTTGGTCCACATCTTTACCATGGGGATTAAGTTCAAGATGACATTTTGTTTGCATCAGAGTGGCGACGCTATTAAGGTCCGTCATCTTGAATCTCTTGAGCATGTCTTGGATGTATTTTGCTTGGTTGATGAAGGTTCCTTCTCTAAGTTGCTTGATCTCAAATCCAAGAAAGAACCATAACTCCCCCATCATAGACATCTCAAACCTGTCAGTCATAAGCTTTGAAAATTCATCATTAAAAGCTTTATTAGTAGAGCCAAAGATAATATCGTCTACATATAGTTGGCATACGAAGAGCTCCCCCTTAACCTTCTTAGTAAAAAGAGTGGGATCGATTTGCCCAACTTCGAAGCCACGGTCTAACAAAAGCTCTTTAAGGTGCTTATACCACGCACGTGGGGCTTGTTTAAGGCCATAGAGTGCCTTATCGAGTTTGTAGACATGGTTCGGGAAGTTAGGATTGTCGTTGTATTGGGAACGGCAGTACCTAAGGAGGTTAGATAGAGGTGTGGGGACTAGCAGGGAAGCTATCAACGGCGTCCGCAGGCGGAATTGGATACAAGCAAGCGTAGCTAGACGCAGGAAGTACCCAGGTTCGGAGCCCTCGTGATGAGGTAAAGCTCCTACTCCTGCCAGATCTGACTATGAGGGATGTACGGACTACAAGTGCTCCTTGAGCTGTATTCTCTAGCTACTGCCTTAAATGCACTGAGACCAACCCTTTCTACTGAGGCCTTGCCTCTCCTTATATAGGCAGAGAGGCAATGGTCTCACTGGCCAGTCCGACTGGCGGGCCCCACATGCGGGTCCCAGCCGGCTGGTCATCTACAGTATCCGGTATGGTATGTCGCATCGGAGTACGAGCGGTATGGCTATCGTGGGCACAGTGGACACCTTGCGAGCATGTCGTCGGCACCGGGCCACTGTTCCCGCGTCATCCCCGCAAAGTCTTCGGTATGGCCAAGTAGTGGCCGGTCTTGTCATCGTACAGGGTGTACCGTGCACTAATACGCATGTCGTCCTGTCTCCTTGATTGGTTCCGGCTACGTCGCCGTAGCCGGTTGCTTCTTGTTGATCCGGCTACCATGAGGTAGCCGGCCTGGCCTGCTTTGTCCGGCTGCGTCTGGTCAGCCGGACGCGATCCTACTGCATGGTTTCTTGTCCGGTTGGGGTATCTAGGGATCCCCAACACTAGCCCCCCGAGCGCGTGGGGATTCCGCCCTTAGGCGAAATGTGCGCGCGCTCCCTCCTAATTTTGAATTTGTGTCCGGCTACACCTAGCGGTTGCGCTACCCATGACGTCAGTGCTGACGCCGGCCATGCGTGCACGCGCCATCATTGCACTGTGGCGGGCAGCGTAACGTCACGTTGCACGTCGCCTCGAGAACCTGCTGCCCGGCACTTCGGTTCTCGCTCCCGGATCCTCTGAGCATCCCGTGTTAGCACACGGGATCTAGGCGGCGATTGGGGTGAGGGTCGCCCGGATGCTCGCCACGTGGCGCCGTGGACGGTTGCGCTTCCGGCCCTTTAAAAGGATGCCGCGGGGGGAGCAGTTCCCTTCCTTCGCTCCTCCGCCCCAGTTTTCCTCTTCCCTTCCGCGCTCCTGCCCTCTGCGCCCTTGCTCTGCTGCCACTGTAGCCCGCTGCACCGCCCGCTTTTCGTTGTCGGCGGTACGGGCCACCGTCACTCTTCCACCGCCGTGGCTCCTTGTCAGTGGGAAATGGCGGCCGAACGCGGAGGCTGGTGTGGCTCGTCCATCACGGAGGACCACATCCAGAAGTACCACGCAACCCGCATCCTTCCGCCGGCGGAGGAAGTGGCGGTGCGGTTGGCTCCGGCGGGAGAGGTGTCGCCGCACCCGGCGGAGGGGGAGCGCGTCATCTTCCTCTCGCATCTGGCAGGCGAGTTCACGTTGCCGGTGCATCCCTTCTTCCTCACTTTCCTGGCATTCTTCGATCTCCGTCTCCACCATCTCGGCGCCAACGCGATCGGAACGTTGGTGCACTTCATGGCCTTCTACGAGAGCTACCTCGGGATCTAGCCGGATCTCGGGCTCTTCTGCCGACTCTTCCGAGTCCGGCCGCAGGTGCAGTACACGAAGGGGCCGCTAGTCGTCTGCGGCGGCGCCTCCATCTACTCCCGCGCCTAGTCCGGCTATCCAAAGTTCTTGCTCCACGACACAATATGATTGTGGCAGCAGTCGTACTTCTACGTCAAGAACGTCACCAACGTCGACCGGATCAATCTTTCGGCTTTACATGATGTCAAGTCCAGCCAGCAGAACTGGGAGCTGAAGATTCACGGCGACAAGGCAGAGTCGGACGCGATGCTGCAGCGCATGCGCTCCCTCGTCACCTCCCGGCTAACCGGCCTGGACATCACCCTTAGCTGGATGTCATGGTTGATGATGCCGCTGCAGCAGCGAGCGCACAAAATGTGCTACTACTCCTGCCGGCTGGACCCGACCCGGCTGTCGCGCCGTGATCCTCGCTACCACAACCTGAAGGAGTGGGTGTGGACGATCACGAAGGAGCGGCTGCCGGAGGGCTGGACCTTCAACCTGGCGCCCTACAACCGGGACAACCGCGCACCCCGGGGTAGGTCCTTTTAGCCAGAGCTTTCTTTCGTATTTCTTGCATTTATTTCTTGTTCTGTCCGGCTAACTTCTTGTATTCGGCAGATCTTCGCTTGCATCCTTCGCGAGGAGGGTGAGGCTCCCCTCGAGGTTTTCACGCCTGACTTGCCCGAGCCGCGTGCTCGGCGGTCCGGCGAGGAGTCGGACAGGGATGGTGATGCCTTCCCCAGCCAGAACGATGAACCGGCTGCCACCCCCACGCCTAGGTTCATGAGGAGGAGGAGGCCGCACCGACTTCCGATCCGGCTCAGTGCCTTGCGAGGGACAGCGAAGCTGGCGGGAGCGGCTCCAGCCGTTCCAGCTCCCGCCGGCCTACCGCGGAGGAGCCGGCCCCCAAGAGGAGCCGGACCGGCGCCCTTCCGCCGAGTCGCTTGGGCCGGAAGAAGGGGCCGCCTCCGGTTGTGCAGGGGTACGTCTTTCCTCTTCTTCTTTCGTCATCTTCTGCCTGCTTCTTTTCCTGCCTTTCTGCCCTTGGCTTATTTTCTTTTGTTTCCTTTCTCCTGTCTTCTGTTTTCTTAGCATGCTGGTCTCCTTTGGATCCGCGATCCCGGTGCGAGCGCCAACCGGGTCGCCACCTCACGCTCCGACCTCGTCTGCCCGCGCCCCTCCTTCTCCCGCGGCGCCGCCTCCGCCACCACCTCGATCTGAACCGGCTGCCTCAGCCGGAGCGGAGGGTCCGCAGCCAGACGTAGTGGTCCAGCCGGAGGCGGATCCTTAGCCGGGTAGCTCTTCCACGGGCGCGTGAGGGGCCGCTACCGGCAAGGAGCTCGTGGTTGTCGGCGATGACAACTCCGACGACGAGCCGGGGGAGGAGTGGAGGACGGGGATGATTGCCGTGAAGGAGTCCTTGGCTGCCAATGTCGTGGATGACGACGCCTCCTCCGCCGCCTCGTGGACGGACCTCGCTGCCACCCTCGAACTGGCGGTGAAGGAGATCCGGCTGCTGGAGGCCGCAACCGGCGGGAACCGGACCCTGGAGCAGAAGCTTGCTACTGCCAACGGGACCTCCCAGAGTAAGTTTGCTTCATCTGGCTTGTCCATTTTTTACTGATAGCCGGTTTCATCGCAGCTATCCTCATGTGCGCTCAGCGCGAGATCGATCGCTTGAAGAAAGCGAACGACCGGCTGAGCAAGTCCAACTCTACTCTGCGGCTGCAGAATAAGGATTGGCACTCGAAGGTATATGGCCTGGAGGCCACCATCAAGGAGAGAGACGCCTCGCTCGCCAGCCGGATCGAGGCCTTCAATCTTCTCGAGGCCCAGAACAAGGACCAAGAGAAAGAGATCAAACGGCTGGCGATGAAGGAGAAGGCTCTGGTGGAGGAGCTGATGCAGGTTGGCCACACGGCTAAGGGTAAGTTCTTCTTTTCTGTTTCCCTTTCTTTCTAGATCCGGTAGCCGGATCTGACTCTCTTTCCTGACAGCATTTTATCCTGGCATAGACCTGCTGGCATACAACCGGCTGCAGGAGAACTGACCGGGAGCGCAGCCGACGGCCCAGGAGCTCGTCGTCCTTCTTGGCAAAGAAGCTGCCAAGCTTCGTCAAGCGGCGCGAGACATCTTCTCCTTACTGTGGCCGGATGCACCGGTTCCGGAGACGATGGCGCAGCTGGCTGCGAAGGTGGGGGAGGTGTCGGCTGTGGGACTTGGCGACGCGAGCCAGAGCGGAGATGGATCTGGCTCTTATGCTCTCCTGGTACAAGGATGACCGCGTCGAGAAGATCGACAGAGGTTTCTGTGCCGGCGCCGACATTGCCGCCATCCGCCAGGCCCATCCGGAGCTCCGAGGATCCGCCATCAAGATCGCCGACTACGTGGACCCCGACGAGGTGCTCACCGACTCGGAGTCCGTCGGTACTCCTGAAGGTGAAGCCCCGACGCAGCCGGCTGCGGACGCCGGAACAGGATCGAGCGCCA
Source organism: Avena sativa (assembly GCA_916181665.1). NCBI lineage: Eukaryota > Viridiplantae > Streptophyta > Magnoliopsida > Poales > Poaceae > Avena > Avena sativa. Next base: position 64,358,569 of record OV702286.1, on the reverse strand, counting down.
CGCCTCCTCTTCCGCCTGAAGCCTCCGCCAGTCAAAACGCTCCTTACGGCAAAGGTCCTGCCGCGTAGCCACTACCCCGGGATGCCGGGTGTATTTGTGTTGCTTTAATTCTGTTTGAAACTTGTCCGTCTGTACCGGCTGTCTCTGACGCCAGGTAAACTTATGGGATCTTCGCCTCCTTTTTCTTGTTAATTTTGAACTAGATTGAGTTCCCTTCATCTTGTGCTTCGACTTTTCTTTTAATATTTCGCCAGTTGACTTTATCCAGCTGACTTCACCCGGTTACACACCTTTAGCCGGGAGAACTACATCTCCAGTGGGGGTGCGCTCAGCGCACCCACTGGGTGTAGCCCCCGAGGTTTGTAGTAGTCGGCGTAGCCGGGTGCTTCGAACCTTTTCTTCTTTTCCTCAATCTTCTAACTTTGTCCGACTATACTAGTCTTAGGCGGTTACTTTCGCTGGCTGAACACCTTTAGCCGGGGGAACTAACATTCCAGTGGGGGCGCGCGAGCGCACCTACTGGGTGTAGCCCCCGAGATTCGGAGTAACTGGCATAGCCAGGTGCTTTGAATCTTTCTTGCCTTCTCTTGCTCCTGCCCTTGCCCTCACCTAGGCTCCGAACAACCAAGTAAACGCCTTTAGCCGGTCGGGAACTACAAGATTCCACTGGGGGCGCGCGAGTGCACCCAGTGGGTGTAGCCCCGGAGATTCGGAGCGCTTGATGAAGGCAAGGACTTCGAATCTTCTTCTCCTTTTCTTGCTCCTACCCTTGCCCTCACCTGGGCTCCGAACGGCCAGCTAAATGCCCTTAGCCGGTCGGGAACTACAGGATTCTACTGGGGGCGCGCGAGCGCACCCAGTGGGTGTAGCCCCCGAGATTCGGAGCGCTTGATGAAGGCAAGGACTTCGAATCTTCTTCTCCTTTTCTTGCTAAATTCCGAATCAAGGTAGTCGGACAAGAATATACATACACATACATCCTCACCGGTTAATAGGTTAGTCTTCCAAATTGTAGCCGGAAAATGGATTTGTTTTTTCGAAAACTAGCTTGCGCCTCTCTGGACACTTGGTCGCTTTCCCGTGTGCTCTGCTGTTTTCGCTGCGTCCTTGCCGGGCAGCTGGGTTGCGGTCTGCAGCCGGAATCGAAGGGAGCTGACAATACATTGCGCACAGTACTAACGGTTTAGCAACCGAATTGGCTTAAGCTAGTTTCAAGGCCAGGACGCTCGGTCTGTCGCGTCTCCTCCCCGTTTTTCGTGTGGGATGTCTCGGGCTTTTGCTCTTGCTAGCCGGACAGCCAGGTTGCGGTCTGTAGCTGAGACGAAGAGTGGGCCTCTGACATCATCGCACACTACTTAGTCGGTTTGTTGACTTAGCAGGCCGGACCAGCCGGCGAGCCCCCGGGTAGGGGTTGCCGGAGCCAGAAAACCATAAGCGGAAAAACAGATGCGAAAACACATTTCTAGCAAGGAGCCCCCGAGCATCTCGTAGGGGTCCGCATTTTCATTCATAGGTTTTGTGTGATACATACACTGTCTGGCGACTAGGTGTAAAACGGGCACAGCAAGGCCGCGTTCCAGGGACGCTCGGTCTCCTCGTCTGATTTGTCCATCTTGTTCTTGTGCGGCTGCTGCGTGTCAATGAGGTAGTAGGAGTCATTGGGTAGCGCCCAGCTGATGATGAAGGGGCCCTCCCAGGGTGGCGATAGCTTGTAAATGCCCTTCGTGTCTTGCACCAGCCGGAGGACCAGGTCGCCCTCGCGGAACGCGACTGGGCGGATCCAGCCTGAATGGTAGCAGCGTAGTCGTTGCTGGTACAGGGCTGATCTAGACAGAGCCAGCTCGCGGGCCTCCTCTAGGAGGTCCACTCCGTCCTCCCGCGCCACCTGGTTAGCCTTTTTGTCGTATAGGAGCTTGTGCGGTGAGTCGAAGTCGATGTCCACGGAGAGGACGGCTTCCGATCCGTAGACCAGGAAGAACAGGGTGTAGCCGGTTGATCTATTTGGCATGGTGCGGAGGCTCCATAGCACAGCCAGAAGTTCCTTGATCCAGCATCCGGGTGACCGCTCTAATGGCTCGATGAAACATGTCTTGATGCCGACTAGCACCAAGCCGTTTGCTCTTTCAACTTGCCCATTGGACTGTGGGTGCACGACTGAGGCAAGGTCCAGTCGGATGCCCTTGTTGCTGCAGAATCGGGCGAAGGCCCCCTTGGCGAATTCGTGCCGTTGTCGGTGATGATGTTGTTGGGGTAGCCAAACCGGTTGATGATGTCGGTGAAGAAGGTGACGACTGTCGCCCCGTCCAGCTTCCGGATAGGCTTGGCCTCGATCCACTTCGTGAATTTATCCACCGCTACCAACAGATGGGTCATACCCGCATGTGCTCGCTTGAAGGGACCGACCATGTCGAGGCCCCAAACCGCGAAGGGACAGGTGATCGGTATGGTCTTGAGTACCAAAGTTGGCATGTGCCTAAGCTTCCCGAAGCGCTGGCACCCATTGCACGCGCGGACCAGCTGCTCATCATCCTTGAGGGCGGTGGGCCAATAGAAACCATGGCGAAATGCCTTGGCGACTATCGCCCTTCACGAAGCATGGTGCTCTGGTGGATGTCCTTGAGTAGCCGGTAGCCCGTGTCTACATCGACACATCTCTGGAAAATGCCGGATACGCTGCGCTTGTACAGTTCGCCGTTGATGATGGTGTATGTGTGCGCGCGGCGCCGGATTTGCCTGGCCTCCACCTCGTCATCCGGAAGTTCTCCATTGGCGATGTAGTTCATGAAGGGCTGTGCCCAGGATGGCACTTCCCGAATGACGAGGATGCTCCCGCTCTCCGCTTGATGGATGTCGGGGTGTCGTCCGGGTGATGTACCCGGGACGGCAGCCCCCGAGCTGCTTGGCGAACCGGCAGCCCCCGGGTCTTGCGAGCCGGAGGGCACTGCCTTGCCGGAGTTGGTGCGGGTCTTCTTTTTTGGAGGCTCCGCCTGCCCCGCTTCTGCCGCTCCGTCAGCCGGAACGCTCCCTACCCAGATGATGGAGTCTGATTTCGGCGATGGGTTGATGGAGGGTTTGCGCAGGTGCTCCAAGGAAACCCCTGGTGGGATCGCCTGCCCGGTGGACCCGATTCGGGTGAGCGAATCGGCTGCCTCATTGTTGGCGTGGGGGACGTGATGGAATTCACATCCGTCGAAGGAGGCGCTGAGCTTCTGGATGTGGAACCGGTAGAGGGCCATGTTTGCATCTCTGGCGTCCCATTCTCCGGACACTTGCTGCACCACCAGATCCTAATCACCAAAGCAAAGGATCCGGTTGACACCGATCTCCTTGGTCAGCCGGAGTCCATGCGCTAGTGCCTCATATTCGGCTACATTGTTGGAGGCCTTGAAGTGGATCTGCAGCACATACTCCAGCCGGTCTCCCTTGGGCGAGGTGAGCATGATGCCGGCTCCGAAGCCCCCGAGCATCTTCGACCCGTCGAAGTGCATCTTCCAATGGTCCGAATCCGGAACTGGTGGGAGATATTGGGTCTCGGCCCAGTCGACGAGGAAGTCCGCCAGTGCCTGCGACTTGATCGTGAGGTGGGGCTCGTACTGGATGGAGTAGGCGGCGAGCTCGATGGTCCACTTGGCGACTCGGCAGGTGGTGACCTTGTTGGCGATGATCTCCGAAAGGGGTGCGGTGCACACGACCTTAATCGGATGCTCCTGGAAGTAGTGCTTGAGCTTCTTGCATGCCAGGTACACGCCATAGCACATCTTCTGGTAGTGGGGGTAGTTCTGCTTGGAGAAGGAGAGAACCTCGCTGAGGTAGTAGACGGGCCTCGGAAACGGCTGAGCCTTGCCTTCCTCAGGGCGCTCCACCACTAGGACGACGCTGACGACCCGGCTGATGGCTGCTATATAGAGCAACATCGGCTCCTTGCTAGCCGACGTGGCTAGAACCGGCGTTGTGGATAACATGCGCTTGAGGTCATGAAATGCGGTGTCGGCTTGCGAAGTCCAGGAGAACATGTCTGTCTTCTTCATCAGTTGGTACAACGGGAGTGCCTTTTCCCCTAGCCGGCTGACGAAACGGCTGAGGGAGGCCAGGCATCCGGTGAACTTTTGGACTCCAAGCAGGTTCCTGGGCGGCTGCATCCTCTCGATGGCCGCGATCTTCTCCGGATTTGCCTCGATGCCTCGTTGTGATATGAGGAAACCGAGGAGCTGACCGGATGGCACTCCGAAGACGCACTTCTCCGGGTTCAGCTTCATCTGGTACTGGCGGAGGTTGCCAAATGTCTCTCCCAAATCTTCGAGGAGGGTGCGCTTCTCCTTGGTCTTGATGACCACATCGTCCACATAAGCATGCACGTTTCGGCCTATCTGCGAGTGCAAGCACTTCTGCATGCAGCGCTGGTAGGTAGCGCCTGCATTCTTTAGACCAAAGGCATGGTTACGTAGCAGAAAGCCCCGTAGGGGGTGATAAATGATGTCTTAATCTAATAAGCCGGGTTTAACCCGATCTGATTGTAACCGGAATAGCAATCTAGAAAAGACAACAAATCACAGCCGACTGTGGAATCGATGACTTGATTGTTATGGGGCAAGGCGAAGGGGTCTTTCGGGCACGCCTTGTTCAGGCTGGTGTAGTCGATACACATGCGCCAGGTCTTGTTCTTCTTCAGCATCAGGACTGGGTTCGCCAACCAGTCCGGGTGGTACACTTCCATGATGAACCCGGCTGCAAGGAGCCGGGTGATCTCGTCACCAATTATCTTCCTCTTCTCCTCTGCGAACCGGCGTAGAGGTTGCTTGACCGGCCTGGCGTCTGGCCGCACATGAACTGAGTGCTCGGCGAACTCCCTCGGCACACCCGGCATGTCCTTGGGAGACCATGCAAAGATGTCCCGATTCTCATGGAGGAAGTCGACGAGCGCGCCTTCCTATTTGCTGTCCAAGCCGGCACCAATTGTGACGAACTTAGTCGGGTCGGAGGGGTCGAGCAGGATCCTCTTCGTCTCCTTTTCCGGCTGGAAAGCTCCTTCTCTAGCCGGTTTGCTGCTAGCCGGTATGTCCTGCTGGGCCATGGCCACATTGCGCATGATCATGCGCTTCTCCTCGGCTATGATAAGGGCCTCTGCCAGTTTGGAACCGGCTGAGGCGCACTCCATTGACCTCCTGAAGCAGCCGACGACGATGATCACGTCGTGGGGTCCCGGCATCTTCGTCTTGAGGTACGTGTAGTGGGGGACGGCCATGAACTTGGCGAGGGCGGGGAGCCCGAGGAGAGCATGGTAGGAGCTCGTCAGGTTTACCACCTCGAACCAGATCGGTTCACGGCAGAAGTTCTCCTCGGTCCTGAAGATGACGTCCAGCTGGATTTTCCCCAGCGAGGCGCAGGCTGGCCCCGGCAGTACGTCGTGGAACGTTGTGGTAGTCGGGCGCAGGTCGCATTCGCGAATGCCCAGCTTCTCCAGCAAGGACTGGTAGAGGAGGTTGAGGCTGCTGCCTCCGTTGATGAGGACGCACGAGAATCGGCATGTACGCGCGTTGGAGACAATGAGGGGGTCGAGCACCATGGCGTAGCCCCGGGGAGTCGGCAGCTGATCCGGCTGGTATGCGTGGCTCCAGGTGATGGGGGTTTCCGACCAGTTCAGGTACTGGGGGACCGGAGAGACGATGGTGTTGACCTCCTTGGAGCGTCGCCTGCGGCTGTGCTTGTCGTCCAGCTCCGTCTCGAAGATGTGGTAGGCGGCGTGCGGCTGGGGGTAGCCGTTGTTGTTGTTGCCACCGTTGCCGCCGTTACCATCATTACCGGCTCCCCTAGCCAGTGGTGGTGGTCCACCAGGAGGGGGCGGGGGGAGACGAGGTTGGTTAACCTGGTCCTTTAGCTGGCGGGTCCAGCTGCAATTACTAGTGGTGTGCGTAGCCGGTTTGAAGGGACCGCTGTGCAACTTGCACGGGCCGTCAAACATCTGGTCGAAGGTGAGCCGTGGCTTATGCCTCCTTGCATCATTAGCCGGTGCGTCGGGCGCACCCTCCACAGCATTGACCTGCCGCGCGTGGTAGCGTGGCTTCTGCTGTCCGACATGGCGGTCCCCATGGAATCGGTTGTCGTTACCGTGGAGCCTGGAGGATCCGGCTTCGCCAGCCGGATTGCTCGGACGGTCGTGAGCCGGCTACGTAGGAGTCAGACGCCCGTCAGCATTTACTTGAAGGGGCTTCTTCATGGCGGCATCCACCGTGGCGTACTGGTCCGCAACCGTCATGAGCTCCGCCATGGTTTTCGGCTCGTCACACAGTAGCCGGTGGCGAAGCATGGTGCCTTCTCGGCAACCCTCGATGAAGAAACTGATGGCCTGGCTCTCCAGAATGCCCTCGCAGGTGTTGCGCAGCTCCGTCCACTTGGCGAGGTACTCGCGGTCGGTCTCGTGGTCACCCTGGACGCACAAGGCCAGGTCGCGTGGACGCCCTAGACGCTTGTACGTGTCGTTGAAGTTGCGAATGAACACCTTCTCGAAGTCTGGCCAGGCGTTGATGCTATTGGGCGCAAGGCTGTTGAGCCACGTCCTTGCCGACCCGGTTAGCATGAGGGGGATGTAGCGCACGGCAGTGCGCTTGTTCCCATGGGCGATGCCGACTGCCGTAGCATAGTCGGTCAGCCAATCTTCCGGCTTCATGCTGCTGTCATATTTGGGGGTGTCCCTGGGCAGGGAGAACTTATCCGGAAACGGCTCGTTCCAGATGCGGGGTCCGAAACAAACCGGGCCGGTAGAATCTTCTTCCTCCATGACGCGCGCTTGAGCGAGGAGCTCAATGCGGTCATGGGCATCCGGACAATCCGGGTTGGGCGCTCCCACCCGGCCTGAGAGACGGGAACCGGCGGGTCTAGGTGCTCCGGTTGGGAGAGGGGGAGGCGACGGGTTGCTGTTCACCGTCTGCTCCTGGCGCGGCTGGCCCTTGTTGCCAGAGCTGTGGCGCCTGCTGCGGGCCTTAGCCGGCTGAGGGGAGGACGCCTGCTGGGTATCGCACGGCGCGCCCCTGCTGTTGGCAGGGAGCTTGGTCCCCTGGAGTAGCTGGGGTCCTCTTGCATCTGCCGATTGGCGTCAGCCTGCTCGTCCGTGATGCGGAGGAGCTCTGGCATGCGGGCGTGCTGGCGGGCTCGCTCCTCGCCCTCCAGCTTGGGCAGTTCCTCTGCTATGGCTCGCGCCGCGCGTAGGTTCTTGATGGGCGTGCTATAGGTGGGCCGGATGAGGGCGGGCGCGGGATCCGGCTCCCCATCCTTTTCCATCCTACCGCCTAGATCGCCGCCCCGGTGCCGTACCTGGCCGCGCTGGCTCGGCTCCGCGGTAGGCGGAGTGAAGTCGTGTGCACGGTCGTACTCGCGTCGGGTGATCTCGAGTTGCTTGCGGGTTACCGCCAGCTCCATGGCCTCCTGGAGGAGGATCTGTCTCTCCATGGCGAAGTTGGCCTCCGCCTCCTCCGGGTTATCCCCGAGGTTGACCGGCGTCTGGAGCCGATCAATCGCATCCTCCACCGGGTTCCGAGGTTGCGGAGGGGCGGAAGTTCCAACCTCGTCCGCGCCTCGCTCCCGCGGCTGGAGGGGATGAGAGCTGGAGCCGGCCGTCATGACCTCCACGCCGTAGGACGCGACGGAGGCGCTACCGCCCGAATGTGGCAGCTCCGCAACAGAGACGATTTCCCTAGGGAAACGCTCCGGAAAGGTGGCGACATAGACAGGGAGGTCACCGAATAGCAGGACGGTGTCGTTCGCCGGGAAAGAGGTTCCGGTGAAGCAGGAAGCGTTGTCGATGACGCAGTCGAATTTTCCGAGCGTGAGCACCAGGCCGGAGGCCACTTGCTCACCGGCTGACATGCCGGGTCCCGTGCGGAACGTGACTCCGGTCGAAGCCATCTGCCCCACGGTGGGCGCCAACTGTCGTTGTATTGGGAACGACAGTACCTAAGGAGGTTAGATAGAGGTGTGGGGACTAGCAGGGAAACTATCGACGGCGTTCGCAGGCGGGATTGGATAAAAGCAAGCGTAGCTGGACGCAGGAAGTACCTAGGTTCGGAGCCCTCGTGATGAGGTAAAGCTCCTACTCCTGCCGGATCTGACTATGAGGGATATACGAACTACAAGTGCTCCTTGATCTGTATTCTCTAGCTACTGCCTTAAATGCACTGAGACTAACCCTTTCTACTGAGGCCTTGCCTCTCCTTATATAGGCAGAGAGGCAACAGTCTCACTGGCCAGTCCGACTGGCGGGCCCCACATGCGGGTCCCAGCCGGCTGGTCATCTACAGTATCTGGTATGGTATGTCGCATTGGAGTACGAGCGGTATGGCTGCCGTGGGCACAGTGGACGTCGTGCGAGCATGTCGTCAGCACCGGGCCACTGTTCCCGTGTCATCCCCACAAAGTCTTTAGTATGGCCGAGTAGTGGCCGGTCTTGTCATCGTACAGGGTGTACCGTGCACTGATACGCATGTCGTCATGTCTCCTTGATTGGTTCCGGCTACGTCGCCGTAGCCAGTTGCTTCTTGTTGATCCGGCTACCATGAGGTAGCCGGCCTGGCCTGCTTTGTCCGGTTGCGTCTGGTCAGTCGGACGCGATCCGACTGCACGGTTTCTTGTCCGGTTGGGGTATCTGGGGATCATCCCCCCGACAAGGATCCTCAAATCCCAGGGGTTACTTTACATATACCAACTCATGTAGAGGACCATTAAGAAAATCACTCTTAACATCCATTTGTTGTAATTTTAAATTATTATGAGCAGCATAGTCAAGAAGGATATGGATGGACTCAAGACGAGCTACAGGAGCATAAGTCTCGCCGAAGTCAATGCCCTCAACTTGGGAATAGCCTTGTGCCACGAGTCTTGCCTTGTTCCTCACAACAATGTCGTTCTCATCTTGCTTGTTTTTAAATATCCATTTTGTGCCGATAACATTGCGGCAATCCTTGGGCTTCTCTACTAATTTCTAGACCTTGTTGCATTCAAAGTTATTCAACTCTTCATCCATAGCAACAACCCAGTCCGGATCCTCAAGAGCTTCAAACACTTTCTTGGGTTCCACCATTGAGATGTGAGCTTGATGCTCGAAACTTGCCAACTCCCTTCTTGTGGATACCCTTCATCGAAGATCACCTACAACTTTGTCAAGAGTGTGACCCCTTAACTCGAGGTTCCTATTTGCACGAGCTTTGCGACGAAGTTCAATTAGCTTGTTGTCTCTTGGAGGAATAACTTTATCATTTGAGTCTTCGTTGGAATCAATGGCTTGGACTTGATCTGTAGCTTGATTAGCAGTAGTAGGAGATGATGAACCTTGCCCTTGAAGTTGATCAACAGCCGTAACAGGAGGCTGCTACTCTTTAGGAGTTTTAGGGACGGATAATCCGGCCTAGGAGAACCTGAAGAATCTTCACAGACTTGACTAGATCTTGCTCGAATTGGAGAGTGACCGGATAATCCGGGGTCAGCCAGAAAATCCTGCCTGGGACTTGCAGCAGATTCTTCGATATGTTGATCATTTTGGCCAGCGATGGAGGGATGGCCGGATAATCCGGTGTCGACCGGATAATCCGTCCTGGAGCATTCAGGAGCAAGTTGATCTTCAGCATTCTGTGTGGTTGGTGTAGAAGATTCTCCAATGGTTGGAGCATGTTGAGCTTGTGTCGATGAGGGCTCCACTTGAGTAGAGCATTGTCCTTCCCGATCCGCCACAAGGGGTTCCTCAATGGGACGGAAAAATCCCACACCCATTCTTCTTATGGCATCTTGGGGTATTTCAACATCTGCATCACAAACATCAACTTGCCCCGCACGGGAGCCATCATTTTCCTCGAACACCACACTACAAGATTCTACAACAGTTCTGGAGAGCTTATTGTAGACTCTATAAGTGTGGGATTCGGCACCATAACCAACAAAAATGCCTTCTAAAGCCTTAGACTCAAATTTAGATAACCGAACTCCTTTAATGAGAAAGGAACACTTACAACCAAATACCCAGAAGTAGGAGATGTTTGGCTTGTTACCAGTAAGTATTTCATATGGAGTCTTGTCCAAGATTTTGTGGAGGTAGAGCCGGTTGGATGAATGGCAAGCGGTAGAGATTTTGCTTCAGCCCAGAAGTTATAAGGAGACTTAAATTCAGCTAGCATAGATCTGGCCATGTCCATTAAGGTCCGGTTCTTCCTCTCGGCAACACCATTTTGTTGAGGAGTGTACGCATCGGAATATTGATGTCTTATCCCCTCTTCACTTAGGAATTCATTTAAGGTGTAGTTCTTGAACTCGGAACCGTTATCACTTCTTATTGCCAATATAGGGACATTGTGTTGACGTTGAACCTTGTTGGCGAAGTCGATGACCGTTTGTTGAGTCTCGCTCTTCAACTTGAAGAAATAGACCCATGTGTATCTTGAGTAATCATCAACAATCACGAGGCAGTACTTCTTCCCACCGAGGCTTGCATGTGATGGAGGTCCAAAGAGATCCACATGAAGGAGCTCCAAAATCCTCTTTGACGAAATAATGGTCTTCCTTCGATGAGGAGAGTCATGCATTTTCCCTTCAACACAAGCCCTGCTAACACGATCTTTGGCACAGGAAACATTTTCTTTTAGTCCAAGGATGTGGCCACCCTTGTGGAGACTTTGCAAAGTTCTCATATTGATGTGGGATAGTCGGCGATGCCATAACCAACCCGCGTCAGCCTTTACGAAAAGACACATCGGACCTGTAGTGGTTTTCCCCGAAAAGTCCACCACGTACAGGTCATTTTTGACATATCCCACGAAAGCGACTTGACTTGCTCCACAAGAGTACCACCAAATCAGCATTAATGAAAACTGCAAAGCCCATCTTACCAAGGGCACGAACTAAAAGTAAATTGTAACCGAGGGTCTCAACAAGCATGACGTCCACGAGAGAGATATCGTGAGCAACCAAAACTTTGCCGAGACCCAATACCTTAGATTTTGACTTGTCACCATAGGATACGGTTATGTGATCATGATTTGGCCGCATCTCCGCGATGATCACCTTGCTTCCGGTCATATGACTTGTGCACCTACTATCGAGTACCCATTTAGACCCATCGGAAGCATAGCCCTGCAAGAAAGTTACTTCTTGGTTTTAGGTACCCATTTTCCAATGGGTCCTCTCATGTTAGTGACAAGGTTCTGGGGAACCCAAATAGACCAAGGAATGTAACTATCATAAGGACCTACATAACTAGCATAAACATCACCATAATAATCACAATATAACTCATAGTTAGGATTATTAGCCCCTGCAAAATCATCATAGTTAGACTTGTCATTAGTGGTGGTGCTAGTCTTTGGTTGAGTAGTTTTGCTCTTCTTCTTGTTGTTGTTCTTCTTCTTCTTTGTCTTGGGAACATAACCAAGACCCTCTCTTCAATTGTTTGTCCTTTGCTTGCTAAGAACCTCACTTAGAATTTCTTTACCTTTATGTTGAGATTCCTTTACAAGTTCTTCTTGTCCACAAGATGGAGTAGAGGAGCTGGGCATATCATACTTCTCCAATTGAATTTGGAGCTGGTCACGAGACTCATTTAGAGTGGAATGTTCACTCTCCAATGCCTTGTGAGCAATATCAAGTTTCTCACACTTCTCCGAGATTCTAGCATGAGCAGCCCCAAATTCAATATTTTCCTTCTTTAGTTTCTTTACCTTAGCAAGAGCGTTGTCACGTTCTTTGATAAGCTGAGCAACAACCTCTTCATGGGACTCCTCAATTGACTCGAGTCTCTCTTCCAAGGATCCTCGAGCTTCCTCTTCTTCTTCCAAGGCATTCTTCAAGGAGGCTATCTCCAAGGCATCTTCTCTTTCAATTCTGCCCTTTTCTTCGAGGAGATCTTCGGATTGGGCAAGTTGACTCATAAAAGCATCAAAATGAAGTTTGTGCTCACCTTGCAAGTTAGTGAAAAAGTTGTCCAAAGCAATAACTTCTTCTTTTATTTTAACACTAGTATGATCATCCATATCCATATTTATGTTAGTCTTAGGAAATGAAGAAATAGAAGATGATACCTCGGACCCTCTTGCCATAACGCAGGTGATGTTGTTGTTGATGACATTTTCCTTTGGAGAGTCGAAGAGTGATGACAGAGTAGATGTGGTGGCTATAGCAGCCACCTCACGAGTACTATCTTCATCCTCTTCATCTTCACTTGCAGAGGAATATTCTTCTTGTGCCACCAAGACAATCTTGGGTTGCTTCTTGTAAGGGCCATTCTTTTTGATAAATGGCTTCTTTCGAGGTGCCTTGGATTTTTCTTTAAGGATGAGCCCGATGCCACCATTGTTTTCTCTATTTTGATATGGACACTCAGCCACAAAGTGTAGCCTATGTCCACAATGTAGCATGTTCTTAGTTTTGGGCCATTCTCTCTTCTTACACTTGACCCATTCTTGCGCTCGAGTTCTGACTTGGCGTTGGCTGGATCCTTCCAAAAGTTCCTTGCATAGAAGGCCATGTACTCACCATGAGCATGCTTGACTTCCTCGGGGCAGCCCATGGAGACACCCTCGAATCCTCTTTCATCCTCATCTTGCTCAACAACATTTGCCTTTAGAGCAACATTGACCCCTTTTTGCATTCCAATGGCTCGGGCATGGGCATCTTCCGCATTCTTAGCTGCAACCTTGAATGATGCCATTTCTTGCATGACTTCATTCGAAGTCATTTGATGGTAGTTGTGTCTACCTTGCAAGCTCTTCAAGTATGTTGGCTCAAAAGGCATTAGAGCACTCAAATATTTCCTTTTTATCCAAGCATCATCAATGTGAGTGGCTCCATGCTTTCTAAATGTTGTTGCAAAACCCTTGAGTCTTCTATACATATCTTCATGGTTTTCACCATCCAACATGCAGAATCCTTCAGCCTTCATTGCTAAGGGCATCATACCTATTCCTCCTCATGCTTTCATTTCCAATAAAGAGATCGATGAGAGCATCCCAAGCTTCTTTAGCGGTGTTGAAATGCTCAATGTGGGGCATGTCCTTGGGACCCACTCCGAGCTGTATCATGTGGAGAGTTGTTGCATTCAATTGGCTATCCACCACTTCTCTTCTTGTCAAGTTGGTGTGATCTCCAATATGAAGACCCTCTTCGATAATCCTCCAAAGTTCAATTGACGAACTGCATACATGAGACTTCATTAAGAATTGCCATTGATTAAATGAAGATGCAGTAAGTTTGGGTGGATCACCCCTATTGTTTATATGAGGCGGAACCATTATGTTTTTCACCTACCACTTCATCTTCCTTAGATCCGGCGTGAGCCTTATCCTTGGATGAAGGAGTGGTAGCCTCATACGAAGATGGAGATAGGGTTGTAGATGATGTGAAGCGAGCAATCATTTGCTGCATCTCCTCCATCTTGGTCTCAAAGGATTTCAACAAGGATGTTTCCAACGTCTTGAGGTCATCCATTGTGACCTTATCCACAGCCTCATTCCCATTTTTCTTAGTACCCATACTTCTCTTAGGCGGTTAAGCCTAAATAAAGAGTCGGGGCTCTGATACCAATTGAAATGGATCGTATGGGCACCTAGAGGGGGAGGGTGAATAGGTGCTACTTCAAATTTTAATCCTTTTTAAATTTTAGGCTTGACACAAAAGGTAAATTCTCTAGATATGCTATTATATAGAATTTCCCTATATGCAAACCTAACTACTAGCGAGTAAAGGCGAGTGAGATAGAGGAACGAGTAAACCGTAGTAGAGCACGCGGAGACACAAGATTTGTTTTACCGCAGTTCCTTCCTTGTTAAGGGAAGTACATCTGCGTTGGAGGGGTGGGCGGTACTAAGACCACCACGCCACAATAGGCCTCACCCTGTTCTCTGATGGATCCCGCCACCAAAGGCCTGATCCACTTTTCCACTATAGGAACCCTTCGAGGCGGGAACCGGCGCCTTTACACAACTAGCGGGGTTCAACTCCACAACCAAATTGGAGGCTCCCGTAATGACAATAAGCTGCCACAAGAACAAGTTATCAATAACAAAACACAAGATCTAGATATTAACGAGAATACTAGATCGGGGATTTCTCCAAGTGAATGGAGAGGAGTTGATGCGCTTGATTCGTGATGACGATGTAGGTTGTCTCCTCCTTCAATTCCCCCAAAGATCGAAGCCTTCGGGTGGTTGAAGAGGGAGATCTAGAAAGGGAGCACTCGCAACATGTCTAGCCTTTTTCGAATGAATCGAGAGTCCTGGCCGAAGGGGATGAAGGGGCTTTTATACCCCCTGTCCCAACTGAGCCGTTGGAGCCTTTGGGGGCCGATTATCCGGCCCAAGTGAGGGCCGGATATCCGGCCTAGGGAAAACTCCGCCCCAGACTCGGATTATCCGGCAAATAATCCACCCCCACTCAGAGCGACGCGTCGAGCCGGCCCTTGTTTGTCTCCTGGGGGCGGATTATCCGACCCAAGGTGAGGGCCGGATTATCCAGGCAGGGAAAGAAAGTCTGCCCCTTTTCGGAATTTTCGGGGGAAAATCCGCTCCTAGTCAAAGCGCCGCGCCTTGCCTGTCCTTGATAGTCTCCTAGGGGCCGGATTATCCGGTCAGGGGAAGAAAATCCGCCCCTTTTCGGAATTTCCGGGGGAAAATCCGCCCCCAGTTAGAGCGTTGTGCCTTGCCTGCCTTTGCCAAGTGGGCCAGGCCGGATTATCTGTCCCCTTCGCCCCCAAACACAATAACTTTTCCTGCACACTTAGCACTCATGAGAAAACTCCACGATATTGTTAGTTAACATGCAAAACACAGGAAACCATGAAATGTTCTTTCAGTAGTTCACCGTGCGTTTCTTCTTGGCCTTCTGGCCTTGGACGGCATCGAAGACTTCCTCCTCGATCTCCTCTGACTCAGCCTCCTCCTCTTCTTCGCAGCTCCCCTCCTCGTAGTCGTACGAAAGCTGGTTGTCCGTGATGTCAACCTCAGACTCGTTCAACGGATCCACGAACGAATTCGGCATCGCGTGAGGGTTGTAGTTGCGTCGTTTGCAGGCGTCAAGTGCATAAAGAAATTGCAAAACCTGGAGAAGACGATGGATTCGTGGAGAAGATGATGGACATACCTTGCCGGCACATCGGCGACGGGCGGAACATTGGACGCGATGGGCGACGGCTGGGGGGTCACGGCCGGAACTTTGGCTATGACGGACGACGGCTGTGGGGTCACGGGAGGGAGGCCTGAGCGGCACACGACCTGCTTGGCCAGGGTGCCCTTCTTCCCGACCCCCGCACGGACGCCCTCCTTGGCGTGCGGCGCCGATGCGGCCTGTGACGCGCCGGTGTTCCCCAGCCGCTTCCTCTTCAGAGCTTTGCCGGTGCCGGGGTGGCTGGCTAGAGCGGCGATGGCAAAGGGGGAACCAGATCCAAACAGAGCAGCGGCGGCGGTTGCCTGCGGTGGCACGACCTTGGCAACGGCTGGCGCAACCTCTGTGGGGTCCATCGGCTCACATCCGGTGGACTGCGGTGCCGGAGAGAGAGTTGGACGGGAGATCAACGGCGGCGGCGACGCGGAAGCGAGAAAGAGGAGAGGTGAAATGTCCGTCCCACGCGAATGGCTTTCGCGATACAGGGCTCGCTCAGTTCGGCCTCCCACACCAAACATGTAGGGTTTCGCCGCTCAATTCCTCTGTGGACGGTAAACCGGAATACAGTTCCGTTACCTTATACGGGTATCGGCAAACGACCAGTTATTTTACAGTTTTGTTATGTTTACAGGTACTATTTTACAGTTTTGTTGTGTTTACAGGTACTGTTAGAGTTGCTCTAGACCACCTGGGGAGGCTAATCATTCGCAATGGAACATGGAGTACTGCTTTGAGAACACAGTCAGTTACCGCCGCGATGGAAATGAAAATCCTGTTTAAGGGCATCTACAATGCAAGGTGCTTAAAAAAATAAACCTTTTTTACTAAGCACCGGTGTTTAGCTTATTCGTACTACGCAGATGCCTAACTAGCCACCCCTCATATAGAAATGGGACTGGTGCTAAAGAAACTGTTTGGTTTATTTTGCTAAGCCGTGTTTACATGGCCTAACACCGTTTTCGTCGGGTAGGAGCAAGTCACTGTCAACGTCTCCCTCGTCCGTGAAAAATTACAAGCCAATGCAAACAGTTCCCGCATTGTTTGGTCCAGCATGGACTTCTTTTCTTTTACTTTCTAGAAGCAATTTCAGGAGCTTCTAGCGTTGAAAGTGATGTCTTGGCTTATCTACACATGCTTTGAAAGGTACATATAACAAGAGGATTAGAGTGATGAGACCTGAACTAATTTGACTTCAAATCAGGGTGAACCGAACCTACCCAAAGAAGCATGGAAGGGAAGCATAGAAAGATGGTCTATCCCCTAGTCGCCGTGACTCTCTTGACATTTAAAAGGGCAGGCAACCTAACTTTACACACGAAAATTAAGACATTCTGCTCACCAATTCTGACTAGTATTACAAACCCCAAAACTCATGATCTTGTCTATAAATTCTTGAAACAGATATATCATCTAACTATGAGAGAATAACAAAATGATGCTACATAGATAAATAATCCATTTACTTCCATCGCAGTAACACCAAAGGAGAACTCTTCCACCAATGTATATATTACAGCACATTCCCAAAATCTACAAGTCAAAATCCCCAATCCCAAGTGTTAGTGGAAAGTCATCCAGGAACATAGTACAGTAGGCATCTCAAATGCAGAAAAAACTCTAGGTTGTTTCAAATGCACCAAAGAGGCAAAAACTACTCCATATGCTTTTCTCTGTTACACATACATACTAGGTATGCATATGTAACCATGAGGTAGCCAGGTGCAGTTGCTAAGACCTAAAAAAGCATCACTAGCTAGCTACTACAAATACATAATCCTAAGCAGACACATGTGTGACAAGGAAACAGAGAATCTACCATTCTGAAAAAGATCGAAATTTCCGACTAGCCTTTGAAGCTTCTTATTCATGCTGATTCATATGTCCGTGCCGGCAGGATGCTATTGTTCAAGTGGCGATGTAGGTGACTGAACTGCTAGCCGTTCCGATACCTCTGCGAGAGATGTGAGGTTGCACTTGATCACAGCCTCAACGAAGTAGCAAGTCTCATCCTTTGTGTTGCCGTCAGGCACATCAACCACGAAGGACTCGATTACAAGCGTCCCTGGCCTCCCTTCAATGCTCTCTGGGTGGACAGTTATGATGGATGAGTAGTTCTGAAGAAATGACAACACAGAAGATTAGCATGGATCAAACAGAAGCTTAAATAAGTACTCCCTCCTGTACATAATAAGTGTTGCTGACTTAGTACAAAGTGCAGACATGTCCAATCAACAAAAACCTATTATGGATCGGAGGGAGTAGTAAAGATCATCAGTGCAGACATGACATGTCCAATCAACAAAAGCTTAGCTTTACAATCAAGGCAACCGTGGTCAATCAAGATAAACAGGAAACCCATATGCCGATCAACAAGATTCACACACATGGTTTCCTTTAGAGAAGGAAGACAAAGCATGCAAATTTCACACTGCAAACTAATTATGATCATGTTCATTCCTTAGTAGTAGGTCTATGTGATTTTCTAGTAAGATGACGCTTCCTTTCTGATAAGTAGTTACAAATGAGAGAGTAAAATGCTATATATTTGTCACAACACTCGACGAAAACAAGCTTTCTGATCTGGCAGACAAAATTATTGCATCCAATGTTATATCCTCAAGCTATATGTATGACCATGTTAGCATCAGACTTGCGATGAAAACATTCGGTAAGGAAGAAGTAGAGCACGAAATGGCTAGCAGTAGCAAGTACCCTGAGCCTGTGGTCACCGCCAACAAACTTGACACTGAGGATGTGTTCGTCGTCGTCCAGCTGCTCGAGCCTCTCGGTGCTAGTTGTGGCCGGCAGACCGGTCTTGACGTTGACCTCCCGCACACTGCCGATCTCGAGGTCGCCCCCGCGCAGCACGCAGCGGCTGACGAACGGCTTGTACCGCTGCGGCTGGTCGAAGCTCCGCACCAGCGACCAAACCTGCAAACCCGTCATTACATCAATCAAAAACAGTCCGCGAGATGAAACAGCTGGTAATCAGGTCCAGCTCCAGCAAACAGAGACGGATTGAATTCTACCACACAAGTACCAACAGTGCAATAACCGAGCAAGATCATCAAACCAAGCGCAGCGAGACGAGGACTCCAGATCCAGGGATACCCACCAACCGGGGCAAGCACGCCAACAGAATCGACGAACCCGCGCAACAGTGAAAGGAACAGCAAAGGCAGGCAAGAAGGGAGGGAGGGAGGGAGGGAGGGAAAAGGGTGGGCATCTCACGAGATGTACGGGGGCCTTGATGTGCTTGACGAGGGCTGAGCTGCACTGGTTCTCGCCGGGTGCGTGGCCGTGCAGCCGCCGCATGTGCTCCGCCTCCGTCGCCGCCGCTCCTCCGCCCGCCGCGTCGTCGCTGAGCCTCCAGCCCCGCGCGCCGCCATCTACCAGACCCACCATGCCTGAACCCCCTCGCCGCCGCTCCGACCGGTGGTTGGCCTGGCCCCGTCTGCCGCCGCTGTCCTGGCTGTCTTTTTCACCTCCTCTGCTCCTGCTTGGAGAGGGTGGGTTGGGCTAATCCGTTTGGTGGGTTCCTTACACGGGCGGGTACAAAAATCTGCGTGGTGAGGGGAGGTGCGGACCCACCCACGAGTTATCCATGCGCAGACCCGAGGGCAGGGAAGCTTCACTGCTGCGTACGCCAGGTCCATGGACCGGAGTTGTTTCTAGGAAACGACGGTGCCGCTGATATTTTCTGCCAGTCGGCATGTCAGCATGTGTAGGAGGAAAAAATATCTCTAGCTGCCTAAAAAGAGCACTACAGGTCATTGCCAGCTAGGAAATTTTAACGTGGGCCATTTAGGGCACGTACAACTAGGGGTGGAAACTGATGGGGTCCGATCGGATAGTGTCCTTCCCACGTTTGTTTTCATATTTTCAAAACGAATACAACGTGTAACAATTAGGATCAAGCGCAGGGTATTAGTTAGAATCTGTGTATTTGTATGCATGCATTTCAAAAGTCGGATAAATTTTTCGCTAAACTAAAACCTAGAGGGATCAAAAAAACTACTTTGATGACTTGGGGTTTAGATCATCTGACGCTGGATGCTATAAGTTTTGCCATGCTCTTTAGAGATTATATGTGTTTTTGGTTAAATATTCAAATAGTACATTCGAATTTAAATGATAATAGAAGATGATATTTAAAAAAAGATAAAATTACAATAAAGCAAATAGAATAAATAAATAAAGGATTAAATGAATATCTTTATTATAAAACCCATCATACATTGTGCAATTACGATAGAAGGAATGTAAGGAAAAAACAAACGATATGTTTATTACTAAGTAATAGAACATTGTCTTTACAATGAAAATAATAAAAGAAAATTATAAAGTGATAAAAACAAAACACTAGACTAAACCTAAACTAAATCTTCAATCTTTAAGATCTTATTCTTCATTTCCTGCAAAACCACAAAAGAAAATTAATAAAAGTGAAAAAGAAAAGGGGTTAGTATTTGAAAAACTCTCTGAATGGCAATGTGGTGCATTGCTGAATCATCAGTGAGTTTTCAAGAATTATGTTTGAATCTGTTCTTATCACAATTTGCCTCAATTTAAAATCATTGGCTAAGGGGCAAGTTTCACCATGGACAGTAAAGAGAAGTAGATAAACTTTAGAAATAATTCAAAAAAATTCACTTGACCTCATCCACTTTGAACGAATATCTCCAAACTTGATTATTTGAACCAAGACCACATGGTTGAATGCTTAACCAAGCACACAAAGTGTTTTGTGTCACCTCTTCAGTGCAAGCAGCAGATAGATAAGACCAAGGTCCTAACCGTGGCAATGAAGATAAGCACATCATTTATATATCTCACCACCACATCACACATACCATGATCGTTAGCTAAGAAATTAGATCAAGAAGGATCAAGGGAAGCTAAATCAAGACCAGAAACCAAGAGGAGCAGGTCAAGGAACTAGGAGAAGGACAACAACATCACAAGATCGAGAAACAAGACAAGATCATCCTCAACAAACCAGAGAACACTTGTCTACTCTAAAAGAGCAGGTTGATCATTCGATCTATGCCAATAAGATCATCTCTAGTAATTTTATAAGCATAATAGTAACAACATTAGTGGATTTAGTATCTTATCAGAGTTAGATGCAAGCATCCTAGGATCCTAGGATCATCTATTATTACAAAAAGAAGGCATCGGTCTATGCATCACAGGCCCAGGACAAGCCTAACCCAATCTTACTTAAGGATCATCTAAATAGATGATAAGTTTACAGTAGCATCCTGGAATAACCAAGTCATTCCTATAAAACCAGTAATGTGCGCACTCTCTGAAGAGAGGCACCATAGTGATAGTTTCACATAGCAGAAGCCATTCATAGGAATTATTCAATAAAATAAATTGGATACATAAGATCACAGTAGCCTATAATAACAACTAGTGCTAGAATTCAACATCACTTAATCTATTAAAGAGTAGGATACAAATTGTAACATATTCCTAAATAGAAGCTTAGGAATCAAGCACAAGTAGACGCATATGTCTAAATAAACAGATACCACATGTTATAGGTTCATTGTCAAGATGACAGTAACTAAACCAAGGATCACTGAAGCAAACCTAGCATCAAAAACCATAGCTAGCGGTATTCCAAGTTTCCACAAGCTAGTTACTGTAATACAAATTACACATAATGCACTAGCATAAAAAATGCAGAAAGGTAACTGGACATATTCAATAAATAATGATAGTGGATCAATACTAGAAATCCAAACCAAGTTTACCCAAGCTATCAACTTAGCAAGATCAACATGAGGTAGTATGAAAACCCTAGAAGGACACATGTGAGCAAGATAGGTTCATTGGTCAATAGATGATCAAGGTTTCCTCATCATGTAGCATTTATGCCAGTTGACAATGGAGTCACCTCGTTGCGAGAATGAGATGATGAGCTATACCAATCTTGAAAGGAATATGCCCGAGAGGCGATAATAAAGTGGTTATTATCTTATTCCATGTTTATGATAAATGTTTATTTTTCATGCTATAATTGTGTTAATAGGAAACATTAATATAATTGTGATTTATAAACACAAAAGGTTCATAGTAAAGCCTCTCTTAATACTAGCTTGTTGATTAACTAATGATCACAGGTCTCCTAATCATGAACATTGGATGCTGTTAATAACAGGGTCATATCATTGGAGAATGATATGATGAACAGTCACCCGAAGTAGATGTAGCAATACGATCATGTCCTCAAGTTTATATTGATGTCACATTCGTAGTAACTCAATGTCCTTAGACCATGAGATCACATCAATCACTTTCACCGGAAAGGTACTTTGATTCCATCAAACATCACACTATAACAGGGTGATTATAAAGGTGTCGTTAGGTACTTGGAAAGTGTTAGTTGAGGCTCATGGATCAAGAGTGGGATTTGTCCATCCATATGACGGAGAGATATACTCAAGTCCCTCTCGGTGATATCACATTGACATAGCTTGTAAGCAAGTGATTTGATCACTAGAATGTTATATCACGAGAACGAGAAAAAGAGTACTTGTCGGTAACGATATTAAACAAGGTATGGATGATACCATATGATCAGATCTCAGACAAGTAAAATATCGTGAGACAAAAGGAATTTGATTACAACGAAATAGGTTCAGACGATCATTGGATTTTCGTGGAACTAGTGGGAGTCATGATGGATCTCCATGTCCCGCTAATGATTATTGATTGGAGAAAGTCTCGATCATGTCTACATAGTTCTCAAATCCGTACGGAGACACACTTAAGGTTAGTCGACGCAACTGAGTGGATAGGAAACATAGGAGAAGATAATGGACATCGCAGGAATTTGTTCTGTTGAATCTATCATAATAGTTTCGGGGTATTGAAACAAAGCAAGGGAATAAAATGTTAATGTGTTCATGAAATGGAGTGTTTATTAAATGAAGTTCTCATTAAATGAAGTGTTCATTAAATTGAGTTGCATTAAACCAAGAATATTAAAGTGCTTTAATTATAAGACCTTTGATTTTTAGTGGAGTTTTAATGGGAGAAAGTGGAGCTTCATTATTTGTGAGTGGAGTGTCCACCCACATGAATGAGAGGAGGGGAAGGATCACCCTCATGGCCCTAGCCATGGGTGGGGGGCTGCCCCCTTCCCCTATAAAAGGAGGTGGAAACCTCCTCCTCCACACACACACTTACCACTCCTCTCATATGTCCTTTGGTTGACATCTTCTCCCTCTTGCTAGTCTTGTCCATTGCCACTAGAAAAGATGCTTAGGCGAAGCTCTGCTCGAGATCTTCCCCTCTACCATGGCGTAGCGTTGTTGGAGTTCTCGGGAATCCACTACTTCTACTGCATGGCTGGATCAAGGGTTCGGGAGTCGTCAGCACACCGTATGTGTGACCGATTACGTAGGCGCTACCCTCTTGTGGTGCTGATCGTCTACACGTCCTTGAGGATGGTCGTGTATACTCTACAACATCCACGTTTGTTTGCGGGAACGTTATCCCGTGTTACGGTCTTTGAGGGTGAGTCCATCTGAAACCGTTACATGTATCTCCTAGGTATGATCTTGGTGGCTGTAACCATAGGATTTTTTTTTGTTTTCTATGCAACTAACCCCATCAGTGGTATCAGAGCTATGTCTATGCACAGATGCTTTGTACGGTTAGAACACATATGAATATGTGGATGCTGATGATCATGTTATTATATCCTTCATGTATTTTGGATATTGGTGGCATAGTGGGGTGAAGCGGCCCGAACAAACTTTACGTGTCCTCGCACATGCGACCTGTTCCACGCTTGACATGCAACTAGTTTTGCATAAGTGGCTAGCGGGTGTTTGTCTCTCCCACTATAGTTGATATCTGATTTACGATGGGTTGCTAATAATTAGATTATCATCGTTGTGGTTCCATGTTCTTAGGTAAGATCAATTGTATCTATGGAAGCCCAAAGCCATGCAAAATATGCAAAAGATAAATTAAAAGTGTTTAGTTTTATTTTTGCTGGGCTTGTGTCATGATATGGTAAATGTTATAATTTTAGTATGGTGAGATACTCTCGGAATTATAACAAAGTGGGAGCGCCTTAGACCTTGCGCTACACAAATGGAATGATAGAGATCATACCATGATGCACAAGATAGTGATCAAGTGCAAGAACCATATCATATCACTTTATGCATATGATGTTTGTTTGCATCTTATTTATGCTTATGTCTAGCTTAGAACTTGGAGGTAGCATTATAAGATGATCCCTCCTACCAAATACCAAGATAATAACATGTTCTTTCTTAGTATGCATCGTTAAGAAAGTTTGCCGTTTCGAAGCACCACATGATGATCGGGTATGATATACTCTACGTTTGCATATAACGGGTGTAAGACAGTTTTACACACGTGAATACTAAGGTTCTTACTTGGAGAGCCTAGCATGTATAGACATGGCTTCGGAACATGAACCAAAAGGTAAAGAACGAGTCATATGGATGATATGATGCCCATACGATGCTCGCCATTGGAGCTACGCCAACACTCATGATGATCGGTTGTGGCATAGTGAATTTGGTTCATGTAATTACTAAAAATGACTAGAGGGATGTCATTTTTGAGTGGGAGTTCACATAGTAATATGATTAAGGTTGAACTCAATTTATCATAAACTGAATCGAATTGAATTTGCATAGTTCGTTGAAGTCACTCGCATTCGTTTACTACCTTGTGTTTAGCTATAATGAGATAATATAACTATAGGATTCTGGATTTTTTTACTTTCCGAACTAGTATCGTATTGTTTTATGAGTGTCAATATAAATTTTAAAGTACTATTGCAAACTTTTAGAAAAATCTCACCTACTCCGTGAAATTCAATAAGTAGTATTGAATCAAGAGTAACAAATTCCAACGTTAGTATCTAAATATCATGCTTGTCTACATGATTTTTGATATTCGAAAGTTGTTTTAGTATAGGTTATCTAGGAGCTGAAATAATTGTTTCAGAAACCATCATGCGTGAAAGATATTATGATATCTGAAATAATGTTTGGTTGCAATATGACAGAATATAATTTTGGTAAGATACATGTTCTCATATTGTATGAGAATTTGCAAAGGTTGGAGATGCTAGGCGTCCTGATCACCCAAAATGTTTTGGGAATTGATATTATATTCACGATTCATCTTTATAAGCTATAGTAGCTTGATCATGAAAGTTGTCATGATAAGAATGTATAAAGGATGTAGGTAAAATGTTTGCTACATTAAAAGGATTACTAAATGGAATGAAACTTGAAAGAATGCCAAACATTTGATGATGGTGACCCACTACAAAGTGCAAGTCCAAAGGTATTAGTATTTGACTATACACGCTTTGGACCATGTGTCATATGTATGGCACCACTATTGATGTTGGTAGATTCTTGTAAAAAGAAAGGTAATGCTGAAAGAGAATCTTGTAAATATTTGGCAGGAAGGAAAAAGACTGGAAAAGTCTAGCTTAGGTAATAGATGATATACACATTGTGGGTGTATTCTTTGCTTGTTAAACAATGTGGTTCTTGGGTATTGAATACCGGTATTCGATACCGAATTTGTTGGTATGAAGTTTCATATAGAACAACATAATTCATGAACTGCAATGGCCTAAGTAACTAGCAAGAGAATATGTGACGATGTTCATCGAAAACAAATAAAGTGTTATTGTGTTTTCATTGGTATCAAAGCTTTCCTTCAATATTTGTATTTTAATAATTGTTATTTTGTTCCGGTATTATGAGAACAATGGTTGTTCAAATAATTACCGTGTTCCATTCAAGATGGATGAACTTTTACAAATCTAGTTGGATAAATCACGTCCATAAACACTGATGCTAAAAAGTCGTAAGATGAATAATTGGAATATCACTTTTGAGTGACATTGCTGTTTTAATTATATTGGAAATAAAACAAGAAGAAAACTCCATGTTAATGGATTTTTGGAGTCTTTTGATTTTGATCAATTGATGATTGTGAAACATTCCTGGAGATAATTGAAACCTCGTTCATGGGCCAAAGAAGAACGAATGACTAACCTATTGGACATAATGCATGTTGATGTACATTGTCCATTATGTGTATTCATGAGCGATGGATTTAAACTTCATACGCTTTCTCCGAAATTTGAGTAAATACATGTGTATATTTACTTAATAAGGGAGAAGTATGAAAATTTTGAAAATGGTCAAATGATTTCAAGATGAAGTGGAAAATAATTGTAACAAGAAAATAAAGAATTTATGATTGGATCATAAAGGAAGATATTTGAGTTACAAGTTTAGCAAGACACCTAAGATTTGTGGAATCATTCCATTGATTTATGTCTCCCGATAAACCATAGAAATGTGGAGTATTCGAGAGATATAATCAAACCTTGTTTGACATGGTAGGATCAACGGTGTTATTTATAAAATTGCCATTATATTTTGAAGACTAAGCTTTAGTAACTACCTCTTTTACACTGAAAAGAGCTCCATCATGATCCGTTGAAATGACACCATATTAGTTATGGATTGGGATAAAACTCAAATTGTCTTTTCTTAAATTTTGGTATGCTATGCATAAGTAAAATGTTTAGAACCAAAATCGAATGAGCATGTCTTTGTAGGTTATCCCAAATAACCATTGGGTGTTCCTCCATAACACCAAAGACACAAGTGTTTGTCACTTAGAACATCAATTTTCTTGAGAAAGATTTTTTCACGAAAAGTTAAGTGAGAAGAAAATAGAACTTTGATAAGGGTATTGAACCTAAGTTGTATGTGTTGAGTTGCATAGCGCCGGAAAGCATCCCGGAGGCAGCCATAATGCTCATGGCTTCTGTGCCTCAAAGGTTGTAGTCATGGAGATCTAAGTTCCTGTTGCACCACGTAGGTCAAGTAAATAATCAAATACCGAGATTTGAGATTAAATCGTTATTGTTTGACAATGATGAACCAACTATATGCAAAGAAGCGATGATGGGCCCTGACTCCATCAAATGGCTAGAAGCCATAAAATCCGCGATAGTTCCATACACGAGAAACCATGTTACTGAACTTGAAAGACCCTCTAGAAGGCATGAAGACTATCGGTTGTATTTGGATATATAAAGAAACAGACATGGATGTTTCACATGTATGAAATAGTCAACATGTCAGTAAAGAGTTTATGCCAATGTTCAGGGAGTTGAATACGACAAGATTCGATCTTTCGTAGCGATATTTAGTCTGGACGGATTAGTGTAGCAACCACTACATATGTCAATTGTTGTATATGCTAGTTGAGCAAACAAAACAACATTCCTCTAATAGAAGGGTTACCTAGGACGTGTACGTGGCACAGTCCGAGGGGTTTTGTTAAATCAAAGGATGCTAAAAAGGCATGCAAACTTTAATGGTTGAAGTAAGCATAGCGGAGTTGGAATCTTCACCGTGATGAAAATGATAAAATGTTTAATTTTATCAGAGACAATGAAGAGGCTCGCATTTGCAAAAAATTAAGTGGGAGCGCTGAAACATGTTTTTGATCCATTGTGTATAAGACATATTATTGATTGGAAATGATGTATCTTTTATTGACTCAAGTTATTTCATTAAAATTAGATTTAAATGAAAGTTTATTTAGCATCAAAGGCTATTTGGATAGATTGAGACACTAATATGGTTATGCCAGATGTACATAGATGAAATATTGAATGAGTTCAATATGGAAACTACGAGAAAGATTCTTGCCACATGGAAAAGGTTGAATCAAGATTCAAGTGTATTAAGACTTGGTGAGTGAATCAAGATTCGAGTGTTTTGACACTTGGTGAGTAAAATCACATGAATATCTTGATAAACGAGATTCAAGTGTTTTTAAACTTAGTGAGTAAAATCACATGAATATCTTGATAAATGAGATTCAAGTGTATTTGTGAGTAAAATCACATGAATATCTTGATCAATCATACCGTGATATGTACATACCCAGATATTTCCTATGATCTAATGAGCATATACCAGAGTGACTCATAAGATGATCATTGGACAATAGTAAGGATACTCTTATGATCTTTGGAAGAACTAAGAATATACCTTATGTATGTAGAAGTGTCCGATAGTTCATTGTAAAGTGTTACATTGACACTAAATAAGTAGTTCATTGTAAACTTGTTACATTGATACTATACATATAGTTCATTATAAAGTGTTACATTGATATAGTTTTGTCGAAAGATACAAATTAAGTTTATATCGATTTAGGCTATAGGTTAAGGTAGCATAATTTAACGGAAGAAAGTTCCATGATGGATTTGGATGAGTTCCAAAGTTATGGACATTGTGAAGAATACTGCAACGAAAGGCTAAGTATAAGACTGATGTGGTAGCAGCAAAGGAACTAGGTGTGGTTCGATGGGATAGTACTATAAAGATATATTATATGAAAATTATATCAATATGTTTTAAACCCTAAGGAAATAAGGTCTCACCAAATTTATACAAAGCCACCTCATTTGAGAATGAGTGATGTGTGGAGACGCAAAGACATGCCAACACAAGACTTGAAAGTGTCAGATCTAGGGATTATGTTTACCACTATCAAACATGTATATACAACACCAAAGTTCCATAGGTGTTGAATGCGCAAGTTTTTTCAAACTAGATTATTGACTCTAGTGCAAGTGGGAGACTGGAAGGAATATGCCCGAGAGGCAATAATAAAGTGGTTATTATCTTATTCCATGTTTATGATAAATGTTTATTTTTCATTCTATAATTGTGTTAATAGGAAACATTAATACATGTGTGATTTATAAACAGAAAAGGTTCCTATTAACTAATGATCACAAGTTTCCTAATCATGAACATTGGAGAATGATATGATAAACAGTCACCCAAAGTAGATGTAGCAATATGATCATGTCTTCAAGTTTATATTGTTTTCACATTTGTAGTAACTCAATGTCCTTAGACCATGAGATCATGTCAATCACTTTCACCGGAAGGGTACTTTGATTCCATAAAACGTCACACCATAACAGGGTGATTATAAAGGTGTCATCGGGTACTTGGAAAGTGTTAGTTGAGTCTCATGGATCAAGAGTGGGATTTGTCCATCCAGACGATGAAGAGATATACTTAGGGCCCTCTCGGTGATATCACATAGACATAGTTTGCAAGCAAGTGATTTGATCCCTAGAATGTTATATCATGGGAAGTACTTGTCGGTAACGAGATTAAACAAGGTATGGATGATACCAAATGATCGGATCTCAGACAAGTAAAATATTGCGAGACAAAAGGAATTTGATTACATCGAAAGAGGTTCATGCGATCATTGGATTTTCGTGGAACTAGTGGGAGTCATGATGGATCTCCAGGTCCCTCTAATGATTATTGATCGGAGAAATTCTTGATCATGTCCACATAGTTCTCGAATCCATAGGGAGACACACTTAAGGTTAATCGACGCAACTGATTGGATAGGGAACATAGGAGAAGATAATGGACATCACAGGAATTTGTTCTGTCGAATTTGTCGAAATAGTTTCGGGATATCAAAACAGAGCAAGGGAATAAAATGTTAATGTGTTCATTAAAAGAAGTGTTCATCAAATTAAGTACTCATTAAATGAAGTGTTCATTAAATTGAGTTGCATTAAACCAAGAGAATTAAAGTGCTTTAATTGAAAGACCTTTGGTTTTTTGAGTGGAGTTTTAATGGTAGAAGTGGAGCTTCATTATTTGTGAGTGGAGTGTCCACCCACATGAAGAGGGGAGGGGAAGGGGCACCCTCATGGCGCCGGCCATGGGTGGGGGGCTGCCCTCTCCCCCTATAAAAGGAGGTGGAGACATCCTCCTCCACACACACTTTCCCACTCCTCTCATATGCCCTTTGGTTGGCATCTTCTCCCTGTTGCTAGCCTTGTCCATTGCCACTAGAAAGGGTGATTAGGAGAAGCCCTGCTCGAGATCTTCTCCTCCACCATATCTATGATGGTGTAGCGCTGTTGGAGTTCCCGGGGATCCACTACTGTCGCTGCCCGGCTAGAGGAAGGGTTCGGGAGTCGTCGACACACCGTACGTGTGACCGATTACGGAGGCGCTTTCCTATTGTGGCGTTGATCATATGCACGTCCTTGAGGATGGTCGTGTACACTCTACAACAGCCACGTTTGTTTGCGGGAATGTTATCCCGTCTTATGGTCTTTGAGGGTGAGTCCATCTAAAACCGTTACATGTATCTCCTAGATATGATCTTGGTGGTTGCAACCATAGGAATTTTTTGTTTTGTATGCAACGAACCCCATCAAATCTAAGCATCATGACCTGATCATTTCACGAAGTTCAAGTTACAATGATTAGAAAGACCTAGTGTCTTATTTCATAGACTATGAGACCATATCAATCACTATCACCCGAGAATACTTAGATAACATCAAATGTCACTCGGTTAAACAGTGATCACAAAGGTGCGTTCAGGTATTTGGAGGGGCATGTATAGGCATTATGTGTCAAGAGTGGGATTTGTCCATCCGCGTGTAGTAAAGATACTCGAGGGTCTCGGAGAAGTTATATCCAAACAGCTGTGTAGCGTGTGACTAGGTCACGTGGATATCACTTGTCGGAACGAGTTAAGTAGCATTTGTTGGTAACGAGATTGAACACGACATGGTGATGTCATTGATCAAATCTTGGACAATGCAAGTATCAGAGAGACAAAAGGAATATGACACGACGTTTATGGTTCAGTGATGAAAGATTCGTGGAATGCAAAGGGGTCACCATGGGCATCCAACTTCCGCTGATGATCATTGGTACGAGAGAGGTCTCGACCATGTATGGAGTGTTCCCGGACCGTGGGGTATCACACTTAAGGGCTTGATGATGCTCAGAGATCATTTTGGTATTATCAGAATCACTGAAAAATAGAAAGAGAGAAAACTGGAAGGGTTTCAGAAAGTCTAGAGGATGTCCACAGTTGGGTGGAAGGAGTTCCATAACCATGGGGATGTAAGTGAATGTTAAATATTTATTTAATCATTTATTTATATTTATTTAATAAAACAAAAAGGAATTAAAATGGTCAAATTCCTAATTGGGCCAAAATCCCTAGGGAAAAGGGCCCATGAGGGAAATACCAAAGGGAGGAAGGAGGGGAGGTGGCTGGCTGGGCCAAGGGACCCCGCGTGGGGCCACTAGGGCCCTGGCCAGCGGCGGCCAGCCCCCTCTCCTTTGTTTAGTCCCACATGGCTTAGCTAAAGCCACATGGGGTCCTTTTTCCCCTATATAAATACATGTATCTTGAGAAAATAAATACACCAATAATCAATAAAGGTTTCCTCTCTTTTGGGGAGAACTCCAATTGATCTTATCTATCTCTCCCATGACCGCGGTCTCAAGTGAGGATTGTGCAAACATGAGACTTGTTAACCGTAGAGCACCGCGATGCTATGGGATTCAGATCCAGAAGGTCTACTTCCACAACTGCTGCTGGATCGGAGGAGCGGGAGTCATCTTTAGGCACCAAACGTGTGTAACTCCCTCGGAGGTGCAACACTTGGGGCACTAGGAGTTGTTGGAGCTGCAGGAGCTGTTGGACTTCAACACGACCCTGAGTTTGGTGTCAATACGACTACATTAGCCACGCTCTCCTGAGCGTTGACAATGCTTTTCGGTCTTCAAGGGTAAGTTCGCAAAAAGCCCCTCCTATTACTACATTACTAATAGATATGTCATGGCATTAGGGTTCTTGGCGTAGGAAAAAATATATTTTTCATGCGTGAACCCCTTCAGTATTGGTATCTATGATGGTTTGTAAGGGGTAACTGGAGGTAGGTTCTGCCATTTTAATGGGGGTTATTGATACGTTGCTAACGTATCCATAAATTTTGATGTTCCATGCTTGGTTTTTATCCACTTTCTTATGTTTTGTCCACACTTTGGAGTACTTTTTATACACTTTCTTGGACTAACCTATTAACAAGATGCCACAGTGCTAACTGCCTGTTTTCTGCTGTTTTTGGTACCAGGAAAGTCAGAAAATGAATATTCTCAGAATTGGACGGGATAAAAGCCAAAGTCAGTTTTTCACCGAGGGGGACACATAGCTAGAATACGAGAGAGAGAGGGGCCAGAGGGCCGCCACACCACCTGGCCACGCGGCCAGGCTTGGCCTACGCCAGGGGGTGGTGTGGCCGCCTAGGGCACCCCCTCGGCCTCCCCTTTCGCCTATAAGATGCCTCCGATACAGAAACCCTAAGCACCCGATCAAAATTCCACGAAAGAGTCTGTAGCCACCGTCATCTCCATTCCTAGATCGGGAGGGATCTGAAGCTCTTCCTGGCACCCTGCCGGAGGGGAGAATTCACCCTAGAGGCCTTCTTCATCACCGTGCAAGCCTCCGGTGTGATGCGTGAGTATTTCATCCTTGGACTATGGGTCCATGTAGTAGCTAGATGGTTGGTTCTTCTCCTTTGTGCTACCATGTCTAGATCTTGTGAGCTCCGTTCATGATTAAGATCATCTATTTGTAATCCTACATGTTGTGTTTGTGGGGATTCGATGGATATTGAGATGCTATTTCAGATTGATTATTGATTCTATCATGTCTTTGTTATTTGTGATCTTGCATGCTCTCCGTTGTTAGTAGATATCTTGGCCGAGTAGATGCTAGCAACTCCAAGAGGGAGTATTTATGCTCGATAGTGGGTTCATGCCTCTAGTAATCTGGGGAAGTGACAAAAATCTCTAAGGTACTAGATGTGCTGTTGCTACTAGGGAGAAAACAACAATCCTTTGTTCATATAACAATCGTATTGTTTACTTTACACACTTTTCTTAATGCAATTATCTGTTGCTTGCAACTTAATACTGGAGGGGGTTCGGATGATAACCTGAATGTGGATTATTAGTCATAGATGCAGTTGGATTACGGTCTATGTATAATGTTGTAATGCCAAATCAAATCTCATAGGAGTCAAGATGATTAGTATAAGCATGTGTGCTTTCTCGATGTTTGTCAATTGCCCCGCTGTAATTTGTTCACCCAACATGTCATCTATCTTAAGGAGAACCACCACTAGTGAACTATGGACCCCGGTCCTTTCTTTTACCATCAATATACAACTGTTTCCTGTTTTCTATTTACTTTCTGCAAGCTTTTACTTTCTTCCACACAATACGTTTAATCCTTTGTTTTTAGCAAAACTGGTGAGATTGAGAACCTCACTGTAAGTTGGGGGCAAAGTTCTATGGTTGTGTTGTGCAGGATTCCAAGTTGGCAACAACACCTTGGAGGTGTTTCCTTGCTCGTACTGGTTCGATAACCTTGGTTTCATAACTGAGGGAAAACTTGCTGCTGTTCTCATCATACCTTCCTCTTGGGGTTCCCCAATGAGCTCGATATATTTTGGGCCATCAAGCTATTTTTCTGGCGCTGTTGCTGGGGAGTCAAGGACATCTTCACAAGGGGAGTCCCTCATAACCAATCTCTTTACTTTATTTTATTTGTTTTTCTTAGTTTATTTATGCTTTGTTTGCTTGTTACTTTATAAAAAACACAAAAAATTAGTTTTACTAAGTTTGCTTTCTTTATTAAAAACACATAAAAATGACTTCTTGAAAACACTAAGTTGTGTGACTTCACCAGCACCAACAATAATGATTTCATGTGCACACCTATTGCTCCACCTGTTCCTGAAGCTACTTTCTTTGAAATAAAACCTGCTTTACTCAATCTTGTTATGAGAGAACAATTTTCTGGTATTGGTAATGAAGATGCTGTTGCTCATCTAAATAACTTTGTTGAACTTTGTGAGATGCAAAAGCATAGGGATATAGATGGAGATATTATTAAGCTTAAATTGTTTCCTTTCTCTTTGAGAGGAAAATCTAAAGAATGGTTGCAATCCCTAACTAGAAATAGTATTGATTCTTGGACTAAATGCAAAGATGCTTTCATTGGAAAATACTATCCTCTTGCTAAGATTATATCTATGAGAAGTGAAATAATGAAATTTAAACAATTTGATAATGAACATGTTGCTCAAGCTTGGGAAAGAATGAAATCTTTGGTAAAGAATTGTCCCACTCATGGACTGACTGCTTGGATGATTATCCAAACCTTTTATGCATGATTGAACTATTCTTCAAGAAATCTATTGGATTCTGCTGCTGGAGGTACCTTTATGACCATTACTTTGGGTGCTGCAACAAAGCTCCTGGATAATATGATGGTTAACTATTCTGAATGGCACACTGAAAGAGCTCCACAAGGTAAGAAAGTAAATTATGTTGAAGAAACCTCCTCCTTGAGTGATAAAATTGATGTTATTATGTCTATGCTTGTTAATGGGAAAGCTCATATTGATCCAAATCATGTTCCCTTAGCCTCTTTGGTTGCTCAAGAAGAGCAAGTTGATGTGAACTTTATAAGAAATAACAATTTTAGCAACAGTGCCTACAGGAATAATTTTGGTAACAACAATTATAGGACATATCCTCCCAACAATGGTAATGCTTATGGAAATTCCTACAACAATAATAGGAGTGCACCCTCTGAACTTGAAGTTATGCTTAAAGATTTTATTAGCAAACAAACTGCTTTCAATAAAACTATTGAGGAAAAACTCTCTAATGCTGAAAGAAATATAGCATCATTGGCTGAAGCACAATATTCTTTCAGTAAAATGGCTGCTAAACCTGAAACTATTGATAATCCCTTTGCTTCTACTAATGCCATACAAGTTAGAATTGATGAAAATGTTAGAATGTTAGCTGAATTACATGCTAAGTGGGAAAGAGAAGATGAAATTGCCAGAAATATTAGTGTCTGTACTATCACTACCACTAGTGTTGAAGCTAGTAATAGATCTACTACTTTAGATGATACTTATGATTTTGATCTTGATGGTTGCAATATCTCTGAAGTCATTAAGTTCCTACAAAAGCTTGCTAAAAGTCCTAATGCTAGTGCTATGAATATGGCCGTTACAAAACACATTATTGATGCTCTCATACAAATTAAAGAAGAAAAGATGAAACATAAAGCTTCTATTCCTATGAAATAAGAAGATGGTTGGGAACCCATCATTAATATGAAAGTGAATGTTTTTGATTTCAAAGCTTTATGTGATCCTGATAGTAGTGTTTCTATTATGCCTAAAGGATTTATGATATGCTTGATTTGCCACTATTAGAAGATTGTTATTTGAATGTCCCACTTGATGATAATGTTAAAAATAAACTCATGGGGATATTAATTATGTACTTATTATGGTTAACAATGCTTATGTCCCCATTGATTTCTATGTTTTGTATGTTGAATGCAATGCTTCTTGTCCTATTACTTTGGGAAGACCTTTTCTTAGAACTGTTGGTGCCACTATTGATATGAAATAAGGCACCATTAAATATCAACTCCCACTCAAGAAAGGTATAGAACAATTGCCTAAGAAGAGATAGAAGATTTCTTTTGCCTCTCCTATGAAAACAAAATTTGCTCTTAATGCTTCTTCATTTGAGAACACTTGATTCTTTTTCTTGCTTCTTATGCCTAACTTAAAGGCGTTAAAGAAAAGTACTTATTGGGAGATAACCCAAAAGTTTTAGAAGTCTTGGAAGTTATTACTTCACCGCTCCTTATCCTTTTTATTTGCTTTTTGTGCCAATAGTAACCTCTAATGAGAGGGAAGTAATGCTTGGGAAAAGTTGCTGTCCCGAAACAGATTTTTGTGCTTCACCGTAAAAATTCATGTAAAATCTCTGTACGTCATTTTGAGGTGTGAATTTTTGTTCTTCTGCCCCAGGTTATTATCTAACTTTCTTTAGTTCAACACTTTTTTATTTGAACAACAGAAGGTCTTCGAAAAAATTGGTTTTTACCTGCTGGTCTGTTTTGATAGATTTCTGCCATTATTTGCATTTGCTTCTTGTTGGTTCCTTTTTGAGTTCTCTTTGTGGAATTGAGATTTTTGAGGGAAGTGCTTCAGTATCTTGTGTTTTAATGGAAGTTTTATTGGTGTTTAAACTGAACCAAAAGACTTATTATCTTGATTGCATTAATGTTGCTAATAAAGATTGTGTGAAGTTTTGTATGAAGTAAAAATTTTAGGTGTATGGAGAGAATGATGTAATGAGATGAAGAATGGACTAGAGCTCAAGCTTGGGGATGCCACCCCATGTCATCCCAAGAAATATTCAAGAAGTACAAGTGCCAAAGCTTGGGGATGCCCAAGGCATCCCCTTGTTCATCAATAAAAATCCTAGGTTTCTTCCAAACACTTCATTTTTATTGTTTTATGCATAGTTGTGTTGTTCTTGGAGCGTCTTTGTTTTCGTTTTTGGTTTTCGTTTGCTTGGTTTGCTGCATAAATTGGTTGGACACCCTCTTTGATGCATTAGTTTTCAAATAGTTTGGTTTGTATTGGAAAAGAGTAGGAAAAGTTCATGCTTAAGTGGTAAAGAGAGCTTGTTTTTGACTGTGGCCTATGCTTTGTCGTGCCATGCTTGATATTGTTTTGGCTTTGTTCTTAGTGATCTTTGCTATAGCATGACATGTTATAAACAATTGAGATTGCTTAATGTGCCTTTTAAGAATCATGCGTTGTTTTAGCATATTAAAGCATAGTATTGTGGTATTCTCCTTTGATGCTTTATTTGGGTTGACTTGGCGCATGCTCACACCATGTTATGACTATCCCAAGTCACCATAAGCCTTTATGATCCTTTAGTTTTCAACTTGTAATATCACTTTATGCTTCGATTAATGATGTTTTGTCGCTCTACATGATTATGGCCATTATTGCTCTCTTAGTTGGTCGCTCCCAGTCTTTTGCTAGCCTGCATAACCAAGTATGAGTTCCACTCATGCATCCAATTCCAAATAAAACCAAGTTGTTCCAAAGAGTCCACCATACCTACCTATTAGCACTTGCTATTCCAAGTATATTCATGTTTTTATCTACCTTACGAATTAAAATTGTTATGTGAAAAACTAGTGATTAAATCTCTCACGAACTTGATGGCACACTTTACTTTTTTGTATTTAATAATCTGGAACCATTGCATCCATCTTTGTTGCGTATATGCTTGCGCTTTATAAGTTGAAGTTAGCAGAACCATGTGTGGGCCCCCCAGATTAATCATCCGAGAAATCCCTGTTATGCATACACCACGTTCCCATGATTAGTGAGCCGTGGAACATAACCGACAAGTATCATTACAACATCCGAGACATACCGAATTACAAGACTTACATAAATGTCGTTATGGCTACAACAATAATCATCAGCGGAACTTCATCAAGCGTAGATCCCGATCTATGCCTTAACCTACAGGCAACTGACTGGGAGAACGTCCTAGCTTGCTTAGCCGTCAACTTCATCCTCTTCTTGATATCTGACCAAGTTAATAGCCAGGGACAATGCCAATGAGTACTTTGAATGTACTCGCAAACCACCTTAAGATAACAATAATAACAAGAGGATATGCAGTATGGATGTGGTAGTAGGAGGGCTCCAAGAGGGGTTCTTTTCTCAATTAGTTTCTCTTGTAGATATAGAACCTACATATCTTTGTTGAAAACCTTTGTAAACATTTTAGAAACCTGTTGAAAAGTTTTGTAAACATTAGTATTGGGGTACCCATTATTTCCGTCTTCAGGTCGTCCACGACCAAACTCCTTTCTTTCCCTTCCGACCATCCCATGGTCAAAACCTTTCTCTCTTCGGACCATCCCATGGTCAAAACATTTCCAAAACCTTTTTTTTCCAAAATCCTTTTTGAAAACAAAACCAGCACCGCTCTACAACAACCTTCCCAACCGTCCATGACTGCAGACGCGGCTATTCGAATAGATTTACACTCTGCAGAGGTTGCACACTTTACCCACACCATCCGGGTTCACTACCCTGATCTACACCGATCGTGGGTCGAGTAACCGATCAAGACTCTCCGGATGCCCACTCCAATATAAGTGCCTACCCTATGAGTGTTACTCCCCTCAAAACCAGTACATCGGGTACCGATGACCAACCAGAGCGCAT
Source organism: Avena sativa (assembly GCA_916181665.1). Classification (NCBI taxonomy): domain Eukaryota; kingdom Viridiplantae; phylum Streptophyta; class Magnoliopsida; order Poales; family Poaceae; genus Avena; species Avena sativa. The sequence continues at coordinate 64,321,386 of OV702286.1, read as the reverse complement.
TTTACACTTTACACAGTGGGCGCTTTCAATGAGGGGCTCTTAGTAACGCCTGGCTGCCCGCAGACAATTCGTTCCTTCTCCAGGTCGATGTCCCACATGGACCCTTAAGGGAGAAAGCCCAGCCTCCGGGGATCGCGATCCCCTGTAGTAGTTGCGAGGCAGCTTATACCAGAATAGACAAACATCAAATCTAGCCCTATCCCGTTCCAGAGTAATGTGGTTGCACGGGTTAATTGTTCTAGCAAAACTGCAAAGAACCGGGTGCGTTTTTGTGAACCTTTTTCCTCCATCTTTCCTTCAGCATTTTGTAAAAACAAAACCCTTTTCTTTCTCAACATCTCTTGGGAGGTCCCACCTCACCAAGGTTTTACCATAAAACATTTGGTAAAACTTTTCCAGGGGTCTTCCCATCCTCTAGTTTTGCTTCGGCTAAAACAGGGTCTCCAAAGGGGTATGGTGTAATACACCATCTATTCCACTACAGACATATAGGTATCCTCAAGGGGGTTGTACTTAGTAGTACCATTGAGTAATGGTTTGGAGGAGCCAAGCCACTACTAGATATATACATCAACATATATTAAAAATAGTGCAGTTTTAATAAACAGAAGATAAAACATGCATAGGTAAAACAGTAGGACAAGGCTTATGAGCAAGAAGGTGGCTTGCCTGATGATCATAAATATGGCAATATGTCCCTGGACTTCTTATTTAGATAACCAAGAATACCAATAATAATAAGACCTCTTCTTCTCGGTGTCAATACAAGCGCAACTATCGTCGTCACCGAGTATACATGCAAGCAAGCAAGACCACAATCAAACAAGGCATTCAAGCATCAAAACCATACAGCAAGCAAATGACAATACAAGAGTACAAATCATTAGTGGTGTTGAGAAAATGGATTAGAAGGATTGGGAGCATGTCTTGGAACATTTGAAGGAAACCATATGGGTTTCATAGTCTAGAAACTAGGGATGGGAGGGTTTTGGACCAAAGACTTATTCTATAAGGTACCATTGTAAAAACATGATACGAACATATAGGTATTGATAAAATGAAATAAGCAAAAGTGGTTTCACTATTATATCACTCACCAAAGATTTATAGTGATTTTTATAGTGAATAAGACTCTAGTTTTAGGAAATAACTCACCAGAAAAGTTCTGGAGCTCCAAAAATTATTTCCTAGGGTGGTTAGGTAGGTATTTATGTACTTGTTCACTAAGAATTGGAATCATGTCAAAATAATTACCACAATGCCCTCTAAAAATTCCCAAAGGCAGTTCTGGAGCTGTTTTGTCTTTTTCACCAGATTAAATCTACAGAAGATTTTGAGTTGATTCCAAGGGAAAATGGTAGGCATTTAGAATACCTTTCTGTATGAATTGGAATCAACCTTTTTGTAGTTGTGGAACTACTATGCTGATTTTTCTAGTGAATTAACTAAGCCTAGAACAGATTAATTCATGATAAATCCATAGAGGCTTAGAAAGTTATGGACTCCTAGGGTTTCATATATACTGGTGAGAAGGTGTATTGGGAGTTGGAATTAGGTCAATACCATCTTTGGTTTGACCAGGTAATTTTCTAAACACAGAAATAAGGATCTTTTGTTATTTTTACCAAGGAGAAACTAGAGCTCCACTTAGCATGAGGCTCAGTCCCTGAGATAGGTATATGGAGTACCTAGCAGAGAAACTTGGGTTTACCTCAATTGGAGTTGTATAACTCCCAGAAATGATTTAATGGAAATTAGGACACCTCAAGGTGCCTGATTTATTACAAATAGGCTAAATCCTAATTTGTTACATTTTTGATATTGCATGATAGACAAAACCATAAGGTATCCTAGGAAATTTGTATCAGGTCATTTGGAGGTATTTAACATTTTTATTTGCATTTAAAGTAAACATCTAGATATGGATTTATAGAAAATGTTTAAAAGAAAAGGGGATGGAGCAGTGCTGGGCTAAATCTTAAGGTGGATGGGCCGGCGGAGTGGATGCGACCCATGTTGCGGTGCACAGCAAGCGGGAGCACGGTTTAAACCGCTGGCTAGCGGGACCCAGTGGTCAGCGACCGCGGTTGACCGAAGGGGTACCAGCGAACCCTGACCGTCCGATTAAGTGGGCACGGACGGCCCTGCGTCGTCATTCCCAGAGAGGAATCCCGACAGCGACGGAACCCTAGGGCGATGAGGGCATTTCGGAAGAGGCTCAACGGGGGTTCTCCGACGGCCGTGGAGGCGACGGGGAGACGCAGTCGACAATGGCGACTCCAGGGATGGGCGACACGGTGCCTTTCGCTTCCGGGAAGTGGCTCGCGCTAGAGAAGCCACGACGCGGCTTCGGGAGCTCGCCGGAGAAGCTTCCAGGGGCCGCCTTGAGCAGGGAAACAAAGAGGATTAGAAGCAGCAGGGGTAGGGAATCTCACACGGCGACATGCAAAGGAAGAGGGGTGCGGGAGGGGAGGCCTTGCTCGATTTTTGGAAAAGGGTCGAGGCTCCTCTTTCTCCTTCTCTCGAGCAGAACAGAGCAAGGAAGGAGGAGAGGGGGCTCTGGGAGGTAAGTGGAGGGGAGGAGAGGAGAATGAGGGGGCAGAGGCAGGCTGGGTTGCCTCTGGCCTATTTAAATGGAGGTGGGGGCTCAAGAGGGGAAATGTCCATTTTGGACATGGAGGAGGGGTGGAGCTGGCTTGGGATTGGTCAAGGAGGGCGGTGGAGGGGTGGTGTGAGTCATCTGGTCGGCAGGGATAGAGAGGATGAGTAGTGTTGCTGTTGGTTGGACACAAGTGGCTTGTCTCTCCTTCCTCTACTCTTCCAAGGGGTAAAAGGCAAATAAATGTGTGATGGGTGGTACTATAGTGCTACAGTGGTGACGACCAGGAGGGTCATGGTGGTTGGATAGGAGTGCTTGACAAGCTTTGGTGATGGTTTGATCTTGATTTAACTCAATACTAGCTAGGTTTGCTAAATTGAGTAAATAGGTGATTGTGAAGGAAGTTCAAAATTTTGCATAGGACAAGGTGGGAAGATGGTACTGGTAGATAGATGAGGTCAATGTAGATATCCAGGAATTATTTGGGATTTTTCTGAGGGTTTTAATTCCACTTACAGTTATTTATTCAAAAAGTACAGAAGTAGTTTCTCGAAGATCATTTGATAATTTTATATTAGCCAAGGTTGGTTTTTTTTTCTTGGAGATGGTCCCAAATGTGAATACACACTTAGGGGAATTTTCCCAAGATTTATTGGAAGATAAAAGTATTTAAAACAATTATTATTCCAATTCAGCCATTTCAGAAAATGGGCAAAAAGAAATAATAAAGCTCTTCAAAAATATTTATTTTTGATGTGGGAAGATAGGGTATGATATATGGGCCTCAAAAGTGCTTAGAGTTGGGGACGTGTTTTGGCAAAAACCAAACTTTCCTTTGGGAGAGGAGTTTTGGAGATTTTGACTATTAAAGAGATTAATTAGATTTGGATCCATAATAATTATGGATAATATTGATAAATCTAGATGATCATGGTAGATGATGTAGACAAGGTGTAGCAAGCGTTTTGAACCTTGGGAATTGGAAATCCAACTTGAATTAGATGGAAAACAAGGAGTTGTGGATCTAGGGTGATGTTATTTTTATATCACCAAAACCTTGTTGGATCTTGGAGCTAAGAGCTCACCTTGACGCAAGGGATAGATGGGTAATTAGACCAAGTCCTATAGATGATCAAGGCAGAGGGAGTTTGTATTGGTTACATTTGAGGTGGTCTAGAAGTGATGGCAAACTTTGTTGAAAATAAGGCTGCCATACCAGATGAGTCATGATGCCTTATAAACCATGTTGGTTTAAGAAACACAAAGATCCACATGGAACAAGTGAAGTATATATTGATAGACCTATATGAGTAAAACACAACCATGCAAAGGGTTGGTCCACAGAAGGTTGGATGATGGTGTGAGCTTCTGTCAAAGTAGGCATGTTGACTAGATTTGCAGGAATAGTTATTTTCTTGCCTGCAAAACCATCAATAACAAGGGGGTTAGAGGATGTTCTAACCAGGGGCAAGAGTGGGCCTTGGTAGTCCTTAGGATGGTTAACAAGATGGTTCAGGTGCATTACCAAAAATGCACAAGGGTTGAGAAAGGAAGACATCCAAAAAGGTGATGTTGGAAATAGTTTTCCAGACAGCCAAGTTTGGCAGATTTAGAGTTTTTGACTAGATTTTGAGAGGGGATGTTTTTGTTGGGTTGCAAGATACCAAAGCATCATCAAGGGGATTAAGTTGAGGTGTAGATTGAGTAGAAAGGATCCTTGCTTGATATTGGTCTTCATTGACTTGGAAGCTTCTAGAAGGGATATCTCCAGAATTGATCTAGTTAAGGGTTTAAGATGATCAATTAGTATCTAGAGATTAGATCCTGCTTTGTATTCTTTCTTAGGGTGTGGTGGTTTGGAAACCTCTTGATCCTAGTGATGAGATCCTAGAGTAGCTCATACTATCTCCTAATCAATCAAGTCAAACAGCAGATCAAGGCAACTCATCTTACAAACAAATCAACTACTACTAGGGTTACCATCAAGCTTAGCTTGAGGTAAGGATGGGCAATTTTGAAAGGTTGGAGTTTGCATAAGGTAAGAGTCCTTGGTATCCCTACCAAGAGTAGACTTCAAAAGTTTTATACAAGGTTTTGAGAATCCTAGAGGTGGGAGTAGTTGAAGGTTTTGTCTTGAAAACATAAGGAGATTATATTATATATCTCTCCATAGTTTTGTCAATAGAAGCTACTAAAATAGTTTTGGTTGCATAAGCATCTTGGCTAATGTTTTGAAATGCCAGCACATTTGGGAATATGTAAAATGAGCCAGGATAGTTTTGTTAAATAGACTTTTGACAACTGATGTTGAGGTAAGGAGTATATCATAAGATATACAATCAGAAGCATTGATTACCCACAAGTATAGGGGGTGTATCGCAATATTTTCGATAAGTAAGAGTGTCGAACCCAACGAGGAGCAGAAGGTGCTGGCTAGTGGTATGGATCAGGAATTCTCTGCAAATACTTAGCAAACGGATTTTTAGGGGTTTTCGATAAAGCAAGTAAACAAAGTACAAGTAAATAAAAGACAGTAGAAATAAATGCAGCAAGTGGCCCAATCCTTTATGCAGCAAAGGACAAGCCGGTTGTATTTCTATAGATGACCAAACGTTCTCGAGGACACATGGGAAGACTGTCAAGTGCTTTCGCTTCATATAGTCGATTAATCTTCTTTAGCTTGCTAAGTGTTGTGTGGGTGAACCTATGCTAAGGTACCGCCCCATCCAAGACTAATACATACTTGTGATTATACCCCTTGCAAACATCCGTAAGTACAAGAAAGTAATTAAGGTAGAAACCTAACCACAACTTTAAACTCTAAGACCCTTACGTCCCTTGTGCAATGGTTTCCTAACGGGGGTTCAGGTTTCTGTCACTCCGGCAACCCCTACGATTAGTAGCCAAATACACAATGCATTCCCCTAGGCAATTATAGGTGAAGTGTCATGTAGTCGACGTTCACATGACACCACTAGAAGAATTACACCACAACTTAAATAACAATCTATTGAATCTTTCTCAACACAACTCCACTACTAACAACAAGACTTCTCCCATGTCCTCAAGAACAAAACGAACTACTCACAAGACATCATATGGATCATGATCAGAGATGGAATAATGATGTATAACAATCTGAACAAAAACAATAATTCAACGGTTCACTCAATAGCATCAACTACAAAGAGTAATCAACACCGGGAAAGTTTCCCCTACGAACTATGCAAGATTCAACGCAATTGTTACAACAATATGAAGATGGTGATGAGGGTGCTGATGGTGATGATGGTGGTGATGATGATGATGATCTCGATGAAGTCTAGCTTGATGGTGGTGTTGATGGCGACGATCTCCCCTCTCCGGGAAGGAATTCTCCCGGCAGAAATCTATCTGCCGGAGAGATCTTTCTCTCTCGGTGTTTTCCGCCCCGAAGAGGCGGCGAAATCTTTTTGTGGTCGCTCCCCGAGTCTTAGGGGTTTCGTGGGGATGATATACGCTAGAGGAGAGAGGCTGTAGTGGGCCAGGGCGGCCACACCACTCCCAGGCGCGGCCTAGGCCTGCCCGCGCCATGGGGTGGTGTGGGCCCCCTGTGGCCCACCTCCACTCCATCTTCTGGCATCCTGAGTCTTCTGGAAAAATAGGATTTTTCGTATATTTTCCCGGATTTTCTGATCTTCACGAATTTTGCCTCCAAACAGCACGTTTTCCATCAGAATCCTGATTGCAGCGATCCATGTTCCAAAAGTCATCAACCATGCAAAAAATAGATGAAATAACATAAGTATCACCTCTCAATACGAAATATGTCAATGAATAATAGTGAATTAAGACATAGAATAGTGATGCAAAATGGACGTATCAACTCCCCCAAGCTTAGACTTCGCTTGTCCCCAAGCGAAACTTAGCTCAATAAACATGACCTCAGGTTTATGGAGTGAAGAGTCGATAAAAGAATACGGATAAGAAGCATCACATTCATCAAAAGCATAGATCATAATAGAAGACAACTCACTATTATATAACTAAACTTGCATTGAGTAAAGGAAACACAATAAAGATACATAGAGTAAATCATAATTGGTAATGGCAAACTTAGCTCTTGGTCGAAGAATAGTTGATAATTTGCTAGAGTTCATAAATAGCTGGTTTTCAAAGAAAGCTTTCAAAGTAGTAAACATCAATATAAGAGCAATGTGCAAAGCAAGGAACATAAGAAACATGAATGCATAAATCATCATATGAATGAATGAAACACATCAACTCAAAATACTTGCTGAGATAGAAGGGAATAGGTTTACTGACACAAATACAAAGTAAAAGAAAGGGCCCTTCAAAGAGGGAAGCAGGGATTGCAAGTCTCATAAAGAGCTCCCAAAAATTATGATACTTACTAGCTTTCAGCTCTCATTGCCCCTATCATTGGAATCTTTAGGTGATTAAGGTGAAAGTGAGGTCCAATCTGAGTTATATGCTTGACAGACTATAAACTGAAAATCCCAAGTCCCTTGAGTACGAGGGCCGCTCCTCATGCTACTCAACTTTAGTTACCGGTAAGTTCTTGTCATCGTAAGCATGCGCATATCATTGAGAACCGCCAACGAGGTACCCCTTGCCCGATGATACGGAAGAATCCCCATATCAAAATGACAAGGCAAGCAGACAATGAGTATCTCATCAATCTTCTTATTTACCATGGGAAAATGGTGCTTTTTTTTTCTCTCTTTCCTCTTTTCATAGTATCTCTTTTTTTTCTTTTCTTTTTCTCAATAGCTATATCTCTCTTTTTTATAAGAAGAATGCTTCATAGATATCATTATGGTTACGCTGCAGGTTTCCACCATGTCAGCATGGATTAGACCAGCGGCCCAGGCGTTTCTCTAACACACATACATAACTCCATGGACTTACAAGCTCCCCTTTTATTTCACATCAATGACATCCGCTAATAAAAGAGCAAGGTATCAACTGGGTATATATATACAAGTGTTGAAAGTGTTCCCCGTGACAGCACGGTTCTGCTAATCCCCAGCCTATAATTTGCAAGCGTATAACTTTCATGGAGAGTTCACAATGGTTTAGGTTTATTAAGTGCAAGAAAGTAAAGTGTGCCATCAAGTTCGTGAGAGCTTTAATCACTAATTTTCGCATAACAAGTTTAATTTGGGAGGTAGACAAAACAGGAATTTACTTCGAATAGCAATAATGCTACTAGGTAGGTATGGTGGACACAAATGGCAAAGGTTTTGGTTTAAAGGAGGTGGATGCACGAGAAGAATACCCTCTCAGTACAGGTTTTTGGCTAGCAAGGCTGGGTAGCAAGTACAAGAGTTGAAGGAAACAAAAAAACATACAAATGATAAAGACAAACATGCAATCTTCCTTGGAAGCACAAAAGATCTTAACTAGAGAATACTAAACTTATGAGCAAATCAAGAAAGAAAGATGATGAAATTATTTTTCTCTCGAGTACTTCTATCTTTTTCTTTTCAACTCTCAAAAAGGTGTTGCTACTGACCGAGCCAGGTTTGCCAAAACCATCTAAATTAACTCAATGATCCCAAAGTGCTACCAATACTAACAACAAGATCAATCATATAACCACGAATTGAAAACTAATATAAGCTATGCAAAAGAGTGGATGATAGAACTTCTCATTAATATTCCATAACGGAAACCCACACCAAGGGATACATATCTAACGAGAGAGGGGACACTTCCATAATGCAAACCATACTACATAATAACTCCTCTATTCATGATATGACTCTACTAATAAGGTAAAAAGATAGAAGATAGTGATATGATACCGCGACACTCCCCCAAGCTTGGAACAAACCAAGGGGATGCCAAACCTGATGACGAATTACTCCTCAGGTGGTGGTGGTATCATGCTCTTAGCTGACGTGAGGAAATCTTCCAGCATCTTACGAAGCCTATCATTCTCCCATTGAAGCATGTCCACCTTCCTCTTCAAGTCTCGGTACTTATCACAGAATTCTTTAGTGACTCGTAGGGATTCCGTTGATGCAGGGCAAGTGACTGAAGGTACCAGCCCTTGCTTGGGGTCTCGGAGGTCTTCCTCCATAGGCTCCTTCCCTTTCTCCTTGGCAGACACCATTGTGCTTCTAAGCCTTCAAAGAGTATGTCCTGGCAGAAATAGATCGAAACAAAAACACGACAAAAACACGATATATGGACCTCGGGGGATCCGAGGGGTTATATATTACGAAGTTTCATATCAAAAGGAAGGTACTGGGAGAAAACGAGTCAGAGGCGGAGTCCTGGGTGGCCTCACCACCTGGTGGCGCGGCCAAGGGTGGACCGCGCCATGGGGTGGTGTGGGCCACCCTAGCTCCGTTTCCGTCCCTTTTTCGCTTTGTAGCTTTCGTTATTGACTGAAAACTGCAAAAATATAGTTGGATTGTATTTTCGCGGAACTTTTCTTACCAGAACTGTTACCTAGTTGAAGATAGACTCTGCAGGTCTCTGAATTTGGTATCTATTAGATTCTTCCGGAGTCATCACTTGAATAACATCAATATCTTCATCTTCATACACTTATTACTTGAGTCATAAAACCCTTCTTTTCCTTATTACACATTATCTCCACTTTCCTGGAAATTTCTTTCACACAAAACTTCACACAATTCTTATTAGCAACATTAGTATAAGTGAAGTGATAAAACCTTTTGAGTCCAACTTCAACTGAAAACCATGAAAACAAAAGCTACTGTAGCAACTCCTTCCGAAAACCCAAAAAGAATTCAAAAAGGAAATCGAATAAAGAAGCAATTGCAAGATTGGCTAAATCTGTCAAAACAGACCAGCAGGTAAAGATCAATTTTTTTGAAAATCTTCTGTTGCTCAAATAAAAAAGTGCAAAACTAATGAAAGTTAAATAACAACCTGGGTCAGAAGCACAAACAATTACAGCTCAATCCGACAGAAAGAGGTCTCTCACGAATTTTTACGGTGAAGCACAAAAATCTATTTCGGGACAACAACTTCCCCAAATCTTATTTCTCTCTGATTAGAGGTTGATCTTGACACAAAAACCAAACAAAACGGATTAGGAGTGGTTATTACCGAAGTAATAACTTCCAAGACTCAAATAAACAAAAAAAACTGAAAGCAAAAACAAATTGGGTTGTCTCCCATAAAGCTCTTTCTTTATAGCCATTAAGATGGGCATGATAATTTTGAAGAAGCTCTCATAGGGATATGAATTGAAGTGAAAGAGAGCATTAAGAAGCAAAAACACACACACATTTAAGTCTAACCCACTTCCTATGCAAGGGAATTTTGTAAACAAACAAGTTCTTGAAACCAGAGGCAACTTGCATAAGAAGGCAAAAGAAGTGTAACATAAAAACTTTCAGCATAAAACGGGGAAACTTGATATTATTGAGATGCATAAGAACACTTTTTCCTCTCTCATAATAACTTTCAGTATCATGCATAAACTTAACAATATAGCTATCACAAGGACTATCATAGCAATGATCACTTATTCTAACAGAAAACACAGGGATACTAGCTCTCATAACACTACTTTGTGAAACAATATTAGAGGTATCCTTACAAAGGATAGTGTGTCCCTCTTTTTCATATTTAGTGACAAAGTCTTTCACACTTGCTACTATAGGTTCGTCAACCATTTGTTTATCAGGTTCAATAGCTTTACTCATACTTTCATTAACCATACTAGCTATCATAGAATGTTCCTTTACCTTAACTGCGAAAGGCATTTTCTCAATGTAAGGTTCAGGTAAAACATGATTAGCAGTATAAACTTCAGTATTTCTTGAAGGAACACTCTTAGCAATATCTTTATAAGGTTCATGATACTTATTCCACTTATTTTTAGGCACTTCCATATAGGAAGAAAAAGCCTTAAAATAAGAAGCAATAGCTTGAGAGTCTAGACCATAAGCATTTTTAATATTTTGAAAGTCATTAGTTCCCATAAAAGATTCAATGCATTCATAATCATAATTTATACCTGACTTTCTACCTTTGTCATTCTCCCAAGCTTCAGCATTGTCTTGAATACGGTCCAGAAGATCCCATTTAGCTTCTTCTTCCATGCGAGTGAATGATCTAGCACAAGAAGCATCCAATAAATCCTTATCATGTAGAGGGAGCCTTGCATAAAAATTGTTGATAATAATATTGTTGGGGAGCTCATGAATGGGACATTTGAGCATTAGTAACTTCAATCTCCCCCAAGCTTGAGCTGTACTCTCTCCATCAAGAGGCCAAAAGTTGTATATTTGATTCCGATCTTTATGAATCTCACTAGGAGGATAAAACTTTGAATAAAAGAGAGGCACTATTTCCTCCCATTCTAGAGCTTGACCATTCTTTAGCAGCTTATACCATTCCTCAGCTCTTCCTTTCAGTGATAATGAGAATAACTTCTTCTTAACTTGATCTGTAGTAATACATGCACACATGAACAACCCGCATAATTCGTGTATAAAGAGTAAATGATCACCAGGATGGACAGTTCCATCCGCAACATAGTAGTTATCCATAACACGATCAATAATTCTTGTAGGTATTTTGAAAACATCTTTCTCAGCAAGTGGTGGCTTATCTACTACCTTAGCAGTGGTAGTAGCATTACCAAATAAGAAACTCAGCGAATTATCCATAACAAAAATAAAGCAACTAGCATAAGTAAACAATACTCACAGTAGAAGTTTCCTTTACCAGTTCCACTCTCCAATAGCGCTTCACTCCCCGGCAACGGCGCCATAAAATAGTCTTGATGGCCCACAAGTATAGGGGGTGTATCGCAGTATTTTCGATAAGTAAGAGTGTCGAACCCAACAAGGAGCAGAAGGTGCTGGCTAGTGGTATGGATCAGGAATTCTCTGCAAATACTTAGCAAAAGGATTTTTAGGGGTTTTCAATAAAGCAAGTAAACAAAGTACAAGTAAATAAAAGACAGTAGAAATAAATGCAGCAAGTGGCCCAATCCTTTATGCAGCAAAGGACAAGCCGGTTGTATTTCTATAGATGACCAAACGTTCTCGAGGACACATGGGAAGACTGTCAAGTGCTTTCGCTTCATATAGTCGATTAATCTTCTTTAGCTTGCTAAGTGTTGTGTGGGTGAACCTATGCTAATGTACCGCCCCATCCAAGACTAATACATACTTGTGATTATACCCCTTGCAAACATCCGTAAGTACAAGAAAGTAATTAAGGTAGAAACCTAACCACAACTTTAAACTCTAAGACCCTTACGTCCCTTATGCAATGGTTTCCTAACGGGGGTTCAGGTTTCTGTCACTCCGGCAACCCCTACGATTAGTAGCCAAATACACAATGCATTCCCCTAGGCCCTTATAGGTGAAGTGTCATGTAGTCGATGTTCACATGACACCACTAGAAGAATTACACCACAACTTAAATAACAATCTATTGAATCTTTCTCAACACAACTCCACTACTAACAACAAGACTTCTCCCATGTCCTCAAGAACAAAACGAACTACTCACAAGACATCATATGGATCATGATCAGAGATGGAATAATGATGTATAACAATCTGAACAAAAACAATAATTCAACGGTTCACTCAATAGCATCAACTACAAAGAGTAATCAACACCGGGAAAGTTCCCCCTACGAACTATGCAAGATTCAACGCAATTGTTACAGCAATATGAAGATGGTGATGAGGGTGCTGATGGTGATGATGGTGGTGATGATGATGATGATCTCGATGAAGTCTAGCTTGATGGTGGTGTTGATGGCGACGATCTCCCCTCTCCGGGAAGGAATTCTCCCGGCAGAAATCTGTCTGCCGGAGAGATCTTTCTCTCTCGGTGTTTTCCGCCCCGAAGAGGCGGCGAAATCTTTCTGTGGTCGCTCCCCGAGTCTTAGGGGTTTCGTGGGGATGATATACGCTAGAGGAGAGAGGCTGTAGTGGGCCAGGGCAGCCACACCACTCCCAGGCGTGGCCTAGGCCTGCCCGCGCCATGGGGTGGTGTGGACCCCTTGTGGCCCACCTCCACTCCATCTTCTAGCATCCTGAGTCTTCTGGAAAATAGGATTTTCCGTATATTTTCCCGGATTTTCTGATCTTCGCGAATTTTCCCTCCAAACATCACCTTTTCCATCAGAATCCTGACTGCAGCGGTCTATGCTCCAAAAGTCATCAACCATGCAAAAATAGATGAAATAACATAAGTATCACCTCTCAATACGAAATATATCAATGAATAATAGTGAATTAAGACTTAGAATATTGATGCAAAATGGACGTATCAAGCATAAGCACAAACAATCAACAAGGAAACACTACAACACTTAACAAGAAAAAGTTTTTGTTCCCCCTGATTTTTGCATTCTAGACAACTAATCAGGCTTGCTGAAATTGGGATGTTACAGACCTTTCCCCCTTAAAAGAATCTCGTCCCGAGATTCAGGAGAGTAGGGTTAGGGGATTTGAGTCGGGTTGATACGAGGTGTCTTACATGTACTATCTTACGGATTCCGTCTTTGAAAGTGACTACTCTGTCGAGGAAGTTGCTTTAGTCTTCGGCATGCACAGAGAGTTGAGCAGAGTCTAGTCCTGATTGCGAGGGATGACCTTCTTTTCCTTCCGGACTCTATATCTCGAGGGCTTAGACTGGGCAGACTATCTTGAGGATGAACTTCACGGAGTACTCGTCGGAGGATAGAATCTACAGCTGGGAGTACCTCTGTCCAAGGATTCACAACTCTTCCTTAGGGTCGTAGCGTATCCTATTTAATGATTTTAGGGTCGGGACTCCTGAGGTTGCTCCTGGCAGAGGGTTATTCTATTTTGTGGGAAAGACGCAATCTTTCCCCCTTAAGGTTAAACTAGGGTGACTCAAAGTTAACGCAGTCCTTCCTTCTTGGAGTCGTCGGATGATGTTAGGTGCATATCGCAATCTTCTGCTCGGAGTTGGAACCTTCCGATGACGTCCGCAAACTAGGTGTTATGAGGCTTATATACTACTTTATTCGTACTTAGCTGATCGGAGTAGTTGGAATCTCACATACTCTAAGCGATTGGAACTGAACGGTTGGCGATCTTGGGGTCCTTCAGGTATCTCTTTAGCTAAAGAAGCGAAGGGATTTCATAGAATCTTCAGTTAGTTTTGCTTCTGATGCCTCAAGGGTTGTTGTTTGGTGAGAAGGCGTCAAATCTTGCGGTCTTTCTGAAGTACACTCGGGTAGGTAGTCTTCTAAAGATTGAGTGGGGAGACACAGTCTTTCCACTTTGGAGCTTCACTAAGTGGCTTTAGGAGTGGTGCGAACCTTCTGTCTGGGAGTGCTGCCCGATGGTTAGCGGAAAGTTGTCTTCTTTCTGGGTCTTGATTGGAGTCTTCGAGTGACGCCCTATTCTCGCAAACCTTGGTGGGGGCGTGGTTCCCTAACGAAGCCTTCTGGAGTTAGCTCTAGGAGGGTTAGCGTTTAACAAGACTTCTTGTTAGATCTTGAGTCAGAGTAGAGGCATCCAGCTTTGGGGAAACTGTCTTCACTTGAGTTATTAGTGTTGCTTTTGCACGATGGCAGAGTGGACTCGTTGTCTTCACGCTTCCTAATCATCTGACTTCAGGGGTGGTTCTAACCTTCTAGGGAGGAACTTCCTGTCGGTTTGGGTAGGTTTGACTATAGTAGGTAGTCTCCTGAGGTGATCGGAAGTTCTAATGTACCGAAGGTCAGCGTAGTTAGGTCTTCACTTCTTGTCTTGGTTGACTTATGGGGTGGTTTCTTGTGGATATTGGGGATCCTTTGGTGATTGACTTCCGGCTTCAATGGGATTCTTGCTGCAGTAGACTGAGGAACAAGGGAGTGTGGTGCTATTGACGAGTCTTGCGAGGTGAGTTTGACGAGGTATGCCGTCCTACTGAGGTGAAATCTTCGAGTTGATTCTGACTTGACAATGTTGAACTCCTGGGTCTTGTGATGCTTTTCCTCTCATATACTCTCGAGGTTAGTCTAGGTCTCATTACCGACAGCTAACACAGGGGTTTCCTAAGTTACTAGGTGGGTTATCGCTCGTCGAGTCACATTTTTAAGGAGGTCAAAGCAAACAAAAGCATACAAACAAGGTGAACAGAGCGAGGGGCTCGCGATGTCCTTGGCAAACAACACACATAAGGCAACACAGGATACACTTAGGCAAGCAAACACGGTCAACGCTAGGTACCAAGGAGTTAACTACTCGTGATGTAGGGGAATCCTATTCTTAGGACTATTGACCCTAGATAATTGTCTTTCTTTAGGTCGGAGTCACTATCTTGTAGATGAAGTCTTCGTCGTATCTTGGACGTTTCTTGATAGTGCAACACCTGATTTCTTATGATTGTGAGGATTCCGTTGATAGAGCGATATTGTAGTCTCCTTGTGTTTGCTGGTAGTTGCTTGTCTTCATCTTGTTCTCATTGTCCTCACCGGGTTCTAGATCCTAGTTATTTAAAATCCGTAGGTTAGAAGTTTGGACGAGGGATAGAGGAAACCATTTTCGAAAGCATTTACTTAGGATAAGATAATAAGTAGAAAATTTTGAAACTCATTGGGAAACTAGTTTTCGAAAGCCGGGGTTTTCAAAATAAGGTTCCTGTCTAACGACCATTCTAGCTAAGGTTCTCCTACAGTCTGGATGGCTTTGATACCAAGCCTATGGGGCCCCCGGATTAATCATCCGAGAAATCCCTGTTATGCATACACCATGTTCCCATGATCAGTGAGCCATGGAACATAACTGGCAAGTATCATTACAACATCCGAGACATACCGAATTACAAGACTTACATAAATTCCGTTATGGCTACAACAATAATCATCAGCAGAACTTCATCAAGCGTAGAGCCCGATCCATGCCTTAACCTACATGCAACTGACTGGGAGAACGTCCTAGCTCGCTTAGCCATCAACTTCATCCTCTTTTTGATATCTGACCAAGTTAATAGCCAGGGACAATGCTAATGAGTACTTTGAATGTACTCGCAAACCACCTTAAGATAACAATAATAACAAGAGGATATGCAGTATGGCTGTGGTAGTAGGAGGGCTCCAAGAGGGGTTCTTTTCTCAATTAGTTTCTCTTGTAGATGTAGAACCTACATATCTTTGTTGAAAACCTTTGTAAACATTTTGGAAACCTGTTGAAAAGTTTTGTAAACATTAGGATTGGGGTACCCATTATTTCCGTCTTCAGGTCGTCCACGACGAAACTCCTTTCTTTCCCTTCTGACCATCCCATGGTCAAAACCTTTCTCTCTTCCGACCATCCCATGGTCAAAACATTTCCAAAACCATTTCTTTTCCGAAATCCTTTTTGAAAACAAAACCAGCACCGCTCTACAGCAACCTTCCCAACCATCCATGACCGTGGACACGGCTATTCGAATAGATTTACACTCTGCAGAGGTTGCACACTTTACCCACACCATCCGGGTTCACTACCCTGATCTACACCGATCGTGGGTCGACTAACCGATCAAGACTCTCCGGATGCCCACTCCAATATAAGTGCCTACCCTATGAGTTTTACTCCCCTCAAAACCAGGACATCGGGTATCGAGGACCAACTGGAGCGCATTTTACACTTTACACAGTGGGCGCTTTCAATGAGGGGCTCATAGTAACGCCTGGCTGCCCGAAGACAGTTCGTTCCTTCTCCAGGTCGATGTCCCACATGGACCCTTAAGGGAGAAAGCCCAGCCTCCGGGGATCGCGATCCCTGTAGTAGTTGCGAGGAAGCTTATACCAGAATAGACAAACATCAAATCCATCCCTGTCCCATTCCAGAGTAATGTGGTTGCACGGGTTAATTGTTCTAGCAAAACTGCAAAGAACCGGGTGCGTTTTTGTAAACCTTTTTCCTCCATCTTTCCTTCAGCATTTTGTAAAAACAAAACCCTTTTCTTTCTCAACATCTCTTGGGAGGTCCCACCTCACCAAGGTTTACCATAAAACATTTGGTAAAACTTTTCCAGGGGTCTTCCCATCCTCTAGTTTTGCTTCGGCTAAAACAGGGTCTCCAAAGGGGTATGGTGTAATACACCATCTATTCCACTACAGACAGATAGGTATCCTCAAGGGGGTTGTACTTAGTATTACCATTGAGTAATGGTTTGGAGGAGCCAAGCCACTACCATATATATACATCAACATATATTAAAAACAATGCAGTTTTAATAAACATAAGATAAAACATGCATAGGTAAAACAGTAGGACAAGGCTTACGAGCAAGAAGGTGGCTTGCCTGATGATCAGAAATATGGAAATATGTCCCTAGACTTCTTCTTTAGATAACCAAGAATACCAATAATAATAAGACCTCTTCTTCTCGGCGTCAATACAAGCGCAACTATCGTCGTCACCGAGTATACATGCAAGCAAGCAAGACCACAATCAAACAAGGCATTCAAGCATCAAAACCATACAGCAAGCAAATGACAATATAAGAGTACAAATCATTAGTGGTGTTGAGAAAATGGATTAGAAGGATTGGAGCATGTCTTGGAACATTTGAAGGAAACCATATGGGTTTCATAGTCTAGAAACTAGGGATGAGAGGGTTTTGGACCAAAAACTTATTATATAAGGTACCATTGTAAAAACATGATACCAACAGATAGGTATTGATAAAATGAAACCAACAAAAGTGGTTTCACTATTATATCACTTACCAATGATTTATAGTGATTTTTATAGTGAATAACACTCTAGTTTTAGGAAATAACTCACCAAAAAAGTTCTGGAGCTCCAAAAATTATTTCCTTGTGTGGTTAGGTAGACCCTAATGTACTTGTTCACGGAGAGTTGGAATCATGTCAAAATAATTACCAGAATGCCCTCTGAAAATTCCCAAAGCTAGTTCTGGAGTTGTTTTATCTTTTTCACCAGATTAAATCTACAGAAGATTTTGAGTTGATTCCAAAGGAAAATGGTAGGCATTTAGAATACCTTTCTGTATGAATTGGAATCAACCTTTTTGGAGTTGTGGAACTACTATGATGATTTTTCTAGTGAATTAACTAAGCCTAGAACAGATTAATTCATGATAAAACCACAGAGGCTTAGAAAGTTATGGACTCCTGGGGTTTGATATATACTGGTGAGCAAGTGTATTGGGAGTTGGAATTAGGTCAATACCATCTTTGGTTTGACCTAGGTAATTTTGTAAACATAGAAATGAGGATCTTTTGTTATTTTTACCAAGGAGAAACTAGAGCTCCACTTGGCATGAGGCTTAGTCCCTGATATAGGTACATGGAGTACCTAGCAGAGGAACTTGGGTTTACCTCAATTGGAGTTGTATAACTGCTAGAAATGATATAATGGCAATTAGGACACCTCAAGGTGCCTGATTTATTACAAATAGGCTAAATCCTAATTTGTTACATTTTTTATACTGCATGATAGACAAAACCATAAGGTATCCTAGGAAATTTGTATCAGGTCATTTGGAGGTATTTAACATTTTTATTTGCATTTAAAGTAAATAGCTAGATATGGATTTACAGAAAATGTTTAAAAGAAAAGGGGATGGAGCAGTGCTGGGCCAGATCTAAAGGTGGATGGGCCGGCGGAGCGGATGCGGCCCACGTTGCGGTGCGCAGCGAGCGGGGGCACGGTTTAAACCGCTGGCTGGCGAGACCCAGTGGTCATCGACCGTGGTCGGCCGAAGGGGTACCGGCGAACCCCGACCGTCCGATTAAGTGGGCACGGACGGCCCTGCGTCATCATTCCCGGAGAGGAATCCCGACGGCGACGGAACCCTAGGGAGACGAGGGCGGATCGGGAGAGGCTCACCGGGGGTTCTCCGACGGCCGTGGAGGCGACGGGGAGACGCGGGCGACGACGGCGACTCCGGGGATGGGTGACACGGCGCCTTTCGCTTTCGGGAAGTGGCTCGTGCGAGAGCAGCCATGACGCGGCTTTGGGAGCTTGCCGGAGAAGCTTACAGGGGTCGTCCTAAGCAGGGAAACAAAGAGGATTAGAAGTACCAGGGGTAGGGGATCTCACACGGTGACATGCAGAGGAAGAGGGGTGCAGGAGGGGAGGCCTTGCTCGATTTTTGGAAAAGGGCCGAGGCTCATCTTTCTCCTTCTCTCGAGCAGAACAGAGCAACGGAGGAGGAGAGGGGGCTCTGGGGAGGTAAGTGGAGGGGAGGAGTGGAGAATGAGGGGGCAGAGGCAGGCTGGGTTGCCTCTGGCCTATTTAAATGGAGGTGGGGGCTCAAGAGGGGAAATGTCCATTTTGGACATGGAGGAGGGGTGGAGCTGGCTTGGGATTGGTCAAGGAGGGCGGTGGAGGGGTGGTGTGAGTAATCTGGTCTGCAGGGACAGAGATGATGAGTAGTGCTGCTGTTGGTTGGCCACAAGTGGCTTGTCTCTCCTCTCTCTACTCTTCTAAGGGGTAAAGGGCAAATAGATGTGTGATGGGTGGTACTGTAGTGCTACAGTGGTGATGACCATGAGGGTCATGGTGGTTGGATAGGAGTGCTTGACAAGCTTTGGTGATGGTTTGATCTTGATTTAACTCAATACTAGCTAGGTTTGCTAAATTGAGTAAATAGGTGATTGTGAAGGAAGTTCAAAAATTTTCATAGGACAAGGTGGGAAGATGGTACTGGTAGATAGATGAGGTCAAGGTAGATATCCAGGAATTATTTGGGATTTTTCTAAGGGTTTTAATTCCACTTACAGTTATTTATTCAAAAAGTACAGAAGTAGTTTCTAGAAGATCATTTGATAATTTTACATTGGACAAGGTTGGTTTTTGGTTGGAGATGGTCCCAAATGTGAATACACACTTAGGGGAATTTTCCCAAGATTTATTGGAAGATAAAAGTATTTAAAACAATTATTATTCCAATTTAGCCATTTAAGAAAATGGGCAAAAAGAAATAATAAAGCTCTTCAAAAATTATTTTTGAAGTGGGAAGATAGGGTATGATATATGGGCCTCAAAATTGCTTAGAGTTGGGGAAGTATTTTGGCAAAAACCAAACTGTCCTTTGGGAGAGGAGTTTTGGAGATTTTGACTATTAAAGAGATTAATTAGATTTGGAGCCATAATAATTATGGATAATATTTGATAAATCTAGATGATCATGGTAGATGATGTAGAAAAGGTGTAGCAAGCATTTGCAACCTTGGGAAGTGGAAATCCAACTTAAATTAGATGGAAAACAAGGAGTTGTGGATCTAGGGTGATGTTATTTTTATATCACCAAAACCTTGTTGGATCATGGAGCTAAGAGCTCACCTTGATGCAAGGGATAGATGGGTAGTTAGACCAAGTCCTATAGATTATCAAGGCAGAGGGAGTTTGGATTGGTTACATTTGAGGTGGTCTAGAAGTGATGGCAAACTTTGTTGAAAATAAGGCTGCCATACCAGATGAGTCATGATGCCTTATAAACCATGTTGGTTTAAGAAACACAAAGATCCACATGGAACAAGTGAAGTAGATATTGATAGACCTATATGACTAAAACACAACCATGAAAAGATTTGGTCCACAGAAGGTTGGATGATGGTGTGAGCGTCTGTCAAAGTAGGCATGTTGACTAGATTTGCAGGAATAGTTATTTTCTTGCCTGCAAAACCATCAAGAACAAGGGGGTTAAAGGATGTTCTAACTAGGGGAAAGAGTGGGCCTTGGTAGTCCTTAGTATGTTTAACAAGATGGTTCAGGTGCATTACCAAAAATGCACAAGGGTTGAGAAAGGAAGACATCCAAAAAGGTGATGTTGGAAATAGTTTTCCAGACTTAGCCAAGTTTGGCAGATTTAGGGTTTTTGACTAGATTATGAGAGGGGATGTTTTTGTTGGGTTGCAAGATACCAAAGCATAATCAAGGGGATGAAGTTGAGGTGTATATTGAGTATAAAGGATCCTTGCTTGATATTGGTCTTCATTGACTTGGAAGCTTCTAGAAGGGATATCTCCAGAATTGATCTGGTTAAGGGTTTAAGATGATCAATTAGTATCTAGAGATTAGATCCTGCTTTGTATTCTTGCTTAGGGTGTGGTGGTTTGGAAACCTCTTGATCCTAGTGATGAGCTCCTAGAGTAGCTCATAATATCTCCTAATCAATCAAGTCAAACAGCAGATCAAGGCAACTCATCTTACAAACAAATCAACTACTACTAGGGTTACCATCAAGCTTAGCTTGAGGTAAGGATGGGCAATTTTGAAAGGTTGGAGTTTGCATAAGGTAAGAGTCCTTGGTATACCTACCAAGAGTAGAATTCAAAAGTTTTATACAAGGTTTTGAGAATCCTAGAGGTAGGAGTAGTTGAAGGTTTTGTCTTGAAAACATAAGGAGATTATATTATATATCTCTCCATAGTTTTGTCAATAGAAGCTACTAAAATAGTTTTGGTTACATAAGCATCTTGGCTCATGTTTTGAAATGCCAGCACATTTGAGAATATGTAAAATGAGCTAGGATAGTTTTGTTAAATAGCTTTTTGACAATTGATGTTGAGGTAAGGAGTATATCATAAGCTATACAATCAGAAGCATAAGCACAAACAATCAACAAGCAAACACTACAACACTTAACAAGAAAAAGTTTTTGTTCCCCCTGATTTTTGCATTCTAGACAACTAATCAGGGTTGCTGAAATTGGGATGTTACACCATGTATCATGGGGAACGTTTTCAACATTGCACTTATTATTCCGTTGATATCATGATTCTTTTGCTTATGGATCCCGACGGTGTGAAATAAAAGGGGAACTTGTAAGATCATGGAGTTTGTATGTGTGTTAGAGAAACGCCTGCGCCGCTAGCCTAAGCCATGCCTAATCATGGTGGAAACTTGCAGCATAACCATAACGAGCACTCTATGAAGCATCCTCAATAAAAACCTATGCAAATAGCAAATAAAAAGATCACTGAGATACTCATTGTCTGCTTGCCTTGTCATTTTGATTATGGGATAGCTCCTGTATCATGTGCAAGGGGTACCCCATTGGCATTTATTTTACTTTTATGTTGAGTCTCCACCTTCTATACTTATGCACCTATTTTGAGAGCATAGTGGCCATTCTTAGTTCTATGTGCATTGTCCCAAGACTTGTTGATTGATGCATAACTTTGATATTGCTTGTTCTTAAACTATTTGTATCTAGTCACCCTTATGAACTTTTAAGGTGTCCTATGCATTTATGTTTGCTACTCTATGAGGGACAAGCTGGATGCCACTATGCTATGTTTTCTTTATGTGAAACAACCAAACGTCTTGCAAAGCATTGTTATTCATGAATCTTTTGTTTGTGCCTTTTCATGTTACAACATAGTTGCTATGTCTTAATGTTAGAACTTTATCTTTCATGCTATGTTGAAGTACTATGATTCCAGCTATCAATGTTTTACAAATACTTTGATCAAGTTTATGGTGGTGCATGTCACCTCAAAAATTATTCTTTCTTTTTATCACTTACCTACTCGAGGACGAGCAGGAGTTAAGCTTGGGGATGTTGATACGTTGCTAACGTATCCATAATTTTTGATGTTCCATGCTTGGTTTTTATCTACTTTCTTATGTTTTGTCCACACTTTGGAGTACTTTTTATACGCTTTCTTGGACTAACCTATTAACAAGATGCCATAGTGCCAACTGCCTGTTTCTGCTGTTTTTGGTTCTAGGAAAGTCAGAAAATGAATATTCTCGGAATTGGACGGGACAAAAGCCATGGTTAGTTTTTCACCGAGAGGGACATGGAGCCAGAATACGATATGGAGAGGGGCCAGAGGGCCGCCACACCACCTGGCCACGCGGCCAGGCCTGGCCCATGCCGGGGGGTGGTGTGGCCGCCTAGGGCACCCCCTCGGCCTCCCCTTTCGCCTATAAGATGCCTCCAATACAAAAACCCTAAGAACCCGATCAAAATTCCACGAAAGAGTCCGTAGCCGCTGTCATCTCCATCCCTAGATTGGGAGGGATCTGAAGCTCTTCCCGGCACCCTGCCGGAGGGGAGAATTCACCCTAGAGGCCTTCTTCATCACCATGCAAGCCTCCGGTGTGATGCGTGAGTAGTTCATCCTTGGATTATGGGTCCATGTAGTAGCTAGATGGTTGGTTCTTCTCCTTTATGCTACCATGTCTAGATCTTGTGAGCTTCGTTCATGATCAAGATCATCTATTTGTTATCCTACATGTTGTGTTTGCGGGGATCCGATGGATATTGAGATGCTATTTCAGATTGATTATTGATTCTATCATGTCTTTGTTATTTGTGATCTTGCATGCTCTCCGTTGTTAGTAGATATCTTGGCCGATGATACGTCCAAAACGTATCTACTTTCCCGAACACTTTTGCTATTGTTTCTCCTCTAAACTTGTGTGATTTGGATGCAACTAAAATGGACTGACGCTGTTTTCAGCAGAATTGCCGTGGTGTTTAGTTTTTGTGGAGAAAATCAACTATCAGGAAAAATCCAGGAAAATATGCCAAAATCCTATTTCACCCGAAGACTCCTGGAGCCAGAATACAAGACGGAGGGGAGCTGGGCCCAGGCCACACCACCTGGCCGCGCGGGCTAGGCCTAGCTGTGCCAGGGGGTGGTCTGGCCACCCCAGACACCCCCTCGGTCTCCCTCTTCGCCTATAAGATGCCTTCTGACCTAAAAACTCAGGGGGGGGGGGTCGACGTTTTTTCAAAAGGAGTTCCGCTCCGTCGGCACCACCAGATTCCATGATTCGGAACCAGAAACTCCATTCTGGTACCCTGCCGGGACAGGGAATTGGAGGAGATCATCGCCACCATCATCACCATCGCTTCTCCATCGACCATCCATGTTTCCCCCATCTATGAGTGAGTAATCCCCCGTTGTAGGCTATGGGGATGGTAGGGATTGGATGAGATCGTTCATGTAATGGCATCAGATTGTTAGGGCATGGTGCATAGTATCTTTTATTAGTGATTTTTGACTTTGTTACGACTTGTTATGCTTAATTCTTGTCACAAGGGCCCGAGTGCCATGATTTCAGATCTGAACATCTTATTGATTCATTATGATAGTATTGTTTATGGTCTTACCTGCAAGTTGTATACACACATTGTTGTCCGGAACCAATGGCCCCGAAGTGACAGAAATCAGGATAACCGGAGGGAATGGCTTTGATGTGAGGATCACATGTGTTCACAGAGTGTTAATGCTTTGCTCCGGTGCTCTATTAAAAGGAGCACCTTAATTGCTAGTAGTTCCCTTGAGGCCTCGCTGCGAACGGGCTGGCAGGACAAAAGATGTTTTGCAAGTTCTCATTGCGAGCACGTATGACTATATATGGAACACATGCCTAGGATTATCTAGTACTTGGATGCTTTATCTTATTTATCTGCAATTTCCCTATGTTCTGATTGCTATGTGAATTGTCTTGTCCATGCAACGCCCGTCCATCCATCCCTATGCCTACCACACTCGAATCCTACTGTTTACTGCTATTGTTACTACTGTCTTTACTTTACTACTGCTGTTACTTTACTATTCCTACTACAAAACTGTTGCTACTGATAAACTGCTGTGAGCAAGATTGTTTCTAGGTGCAGCTGAATTGACAACTCAGTTGTTAAGGCTTATAAATATTCTTTGGCTCCCCTTGTGTTGAATCAATAAATTGGGTTTCACTTCCCTCGAAAATACTGCGATACACCCCCTATACTTGTGGGTCATGATGACCCACAAGTATAGGGGGTGTATCGCAGTATTTTCGATAAGTAAGAGTGTCGAACCCAACGAGGAGCAGAAGGTACTGGCTAGTGGTATGGATCAGGAATTCTCTGCAAATACTTAGCAAACAGATTTTTAGGGGTTTTTGATAAAGCAAGTAAACAAACTACGAGTAAACAAAAGACAGTAGGAATAAATGCAGCAAGTGGCCCAATCCTTTATGCAGCAAAGGACAAGCCAGTTGTATTACTTAAGATGACCAAACGTTCTCGAGGACACATGGGAAGACTGTCAAGTGCTTTCGCTTCATATAGTTGATTAATCTTCTTTAGCTTGCTAAGTGTTGTGTGGGTGAACCTGTGCTAATGTACCGACCTTCCTAGGACTAATACATACTTGTGATTAAACCCCTTGCAAACATCCCTAAGTACAAGAAAGTAATTAAGGTAGAAACCTAACCACAGCTTTAAACTCTAAGACCCTTACGTCCCTTACAAAGGATAGGGTTGGTACATTGCAAATGTAAATATAATTTTTGATGTTCCATGCTTGGTTTTACCCTTACGTCCCTTCCATTTTTGTTCCAACATTGGAGTACTTTTCATATGATTTCTTGGACTAACCTATTAACAAGAGCCACAGTGCCAGCTCCCTGTTTTCTGCTGTTTTTGGTTCCAGGAAAGTCAGAAAATGAATATTCTCGGAATTGGACGGGACAAAAGCCAAAGTGCCTATTTTTCCGGAAGACATCAAGTGCTAGAATATGAGACGGAGAAGGGACAGAGGCCGGCCACACCACTTGGCCACGCGGCCAGGCTGGGCTCGCACCAGGGGGTGGTGTGGTGGCCCCTGGTACCCCCTCAGTCTCCCCTTCCGCCTATAAGATGCCCTCGGGACAAAAAACCTAAGTACCCGATCAAAAATCCACCAAAGAGTCTATAGCCGCCGTCATCTCCATCCCTAGATCGGGAGGGATTTGAAGCTCTTCCCGGCACCCTGCCGGAGAGGGGAATTCACCCTGGAGGCCTTCTTCATCATCATGTAAGCCTCCGGTGTGATGCGTGAGTAGTTCATCCCTGGACTACGGATCCATGTAGTAGCTAGATGGCTTGTTCTCCTCCTTTGTGCTTTCATGTTTAGATCTTGTGAGCTCCGTTCATGATCAAGATCATCTATTTGTATTCATACATGTTGTGTTTGCGGGGATCCGATGGATATTGAGATACTATTTCAGATTGATTATTGATTCTATCATGTCTTTGTTATTTGTGATCTTGCATGCTTTTCGTTGTTAGTAGCTATCTTGGCCAAGTAGATGCTAGCAACTCCAAGAGTTAGTATTTATGCTCGATAGTGGGTTCATGCCTCTAGTAATCCGGGGAAGTGACAGAAATATCTAAGGTACTAGATGTGCTGTTGCTAGTAGGGAGAAAACAACAATCCTTTGTTCATAGAACAATCGTATTGTTTACTTTACACGCACTTCGTAAAGCAATAATCTGTTGCTTGCAACTTAATACTGGAGGTGGTTCGGATGATAACCTGAAGGTGGATTATTAGTCATAGATGCAGTTGGATGGCGGTCTATGTATTATGTTGTAATGCCCAATCAAGTCTCAAAGGAGTCAAGATGATTAGTATATGCATGTATTGCTTTCTCGGTGTTTGTCAATTGCCCCGCTGTAATTTGTTTACCCAGCATGTTATCTATCTAAGGAGAGCCACCTCTAGTGAACTATGGATCACGGTCCTTGTCTTTTACATACAATCTACAATCTTTTACTTCTTTGTGTTTACTTTCTGCAAACTTTTACTTCTTTCCATTCGATACGTTTAATCCTTTGTTTTCTGCAAAACACGGTGAGATTGACAACCTTATCGCAAGTTGGGGACAAAGTTCTGTGGTTGTGTTGTGCAGGTCTCCACGTTGCTACTAGCACCGGTAGTGCGCCCTGCCAAAGCTCATCTAGTAACACCTTTGGGGTGTTTCCTTGCTCCTTAGGGAAAAAGTAGCCCCACTAAAATGACTAGAGGGACAAAGTTCTGTGGCGTAGTGAATTTGGTTCGTGAATTTCGGGAAAACTTACTGCTGTGCTCATCATACCTTCCTCTTGGGGTTCCCAACGAGCTGTACGTGGAACGACGAGCACATCAAGATCTTTTCTGGCGCCGTTGCCGGGGAGTCAAGGACATCTTCACAAGGAGAGTCCCTCATAACCAATATCTTTACTTTGTTGTTTTTGTTTTGCTTAGTTTCTTTTTGCTTTGTTTTCTTGTTTTGCTCTTTCAAAAACACAAAAAAATTAGTTTTACTAGTTTGCTTTCTTATTTGAAAACCCAAAATAATGACTACTCTTGAAAACACTAAGTTGTGTGACTTCACTAGCACCAACAACAATGATTTTATGAGCACACCTATTGCTCCACCTATGGCTGAAAATACTTTCTTTAAGATAAAACTTGCTTTGCTCAATCTTGTTATGAGAGAACAATTTTCTGGTATTGGTAATGAAGATGCCGCTCCCCATCTAAATAACTTTGTTGAACTTTGTGAGATGCAAAAGCATAGGGATATAGATGGTGATATTATTAAGCTGAAATTTTTTCCTTTCTCTTTGAGAGGAAAAGCTAAAGAGTGGTTGAATTCCTTAACTAGGAATAGTATTGATTCTTGGACTAAGTGCAAAGATGCTTTTATTGGAAAATACTATCCTCCTGCTAAGATTATATCTATGAGAAGTGAAATAATGAAGTTTAAACAATCTGATAATGAGCATGTTGCTCAAGCTTGGGAAAGAATGAAATCTTTGGTAAAGAATTGCCCCACTCATGGACTAACTGCTTGGATGATCATCCAAACTTTTTATGCAGGATTGAACTATTCTTCAAGGAACCTATTGGATTGTGCTGCTGGAGGTACCTTTATGACCATCACTTTGGGTGCTGCAACAAAACTTCTGGACAATATGATGGTTAATTATGCTAAATGGCATACTGAGAGAGCGCCACAAGGTAGGAAGGTAAATTCTGTTGAGGAAACCTCCTCCTTGAGTGATAAGATTGATATTATTATGTCTATGCTTGTTAATGGGAAAACCCATATTGATCCAAATAATGTTCCTTTAGCCTCTTTGGTTGCTCAAGAAGAGCAAGTAGATGTGAACTTCATAAGAAATAACAACTTTGGCAACAATGCTCATGGTAATAAGCTTATAGGAACAATTTTGGTAACAACAATTATAAGCCATATCCTCCCAACAATGGTAATGCTTATGGAAATTCTTACAACAGTAATAAGAGTGCTCTCTCTAAACTTGAAGTTATGCTTAAAGAGTTTATTAGTAAACAAACTGCTTTCAATAAAACTATTGAGGAAAAACTCTCTAATGCTGAAAGAAATATAGCATCTTTGGCTGAAACTCAATCTTCTTTGAATAAAATGGCTGCTAAACCTGAAACAAATGATAATCCCTTTGCAGCTACTAATGCCATACAAGTAAGAATTGATGAAAATGTTAGACTATTAGCTGAATTACATGGTAAGTGGGAAAGAGAAGATGAAATTGCTAGAAACATTAGTGTTTCTACTATCACCACCACTAGTGTTTAGGCTAGTAATAGTTCTACTACTTTAGATGATAAAGTTGATTTTGATCTTGATGGTTGCAATATCTCTGAAGTTATTAATTTCCTACAAAAGCTTGCTAAAAGTCCTAATGCTAGTGCTATGAACATGGCCTTTACAAAACACATTACCGATGCTCTCATAAAGATTAACGAAGAAAAGATGAAACATAAAGCTTCTATTCCTATAATACAAGAGGATGGTTGGGAACCCAACATTAATATGAAAGTGAATCACTTTGATTCCAAAGCTTTGTGTGATCTTGATAGTAGTGTTTCTATTATGCCTAGAAGGATTTATGATATGCTTGATTTGCCTCCTCTTGAAGATTGCTATTTGAATGTCCCACTTGATGATAATGTTAAAAAGAAACTCATGGGGAGTCTTAATGATGTTCTTATTATGGTTAACGATTCCTATGTCCCCGTTGATTTCTATTTTTTGGATGTTGAATGCAATGCTTCTTGTCCTATTACTTTGGAAGACCTTTTCTTAGAACTGTTGGTGCCATCATTGATATGAAAGAAGACACCATTAAATATCAACTCGCACTCAAGAAAGGTATAGAACACTTTAATAAAAAGAGAGAAAAGATTTCTTTTGCTTCTCCTATGAAAACAAAATTTGGTCTTAATGCTTCATCATTTGAGAACACTTGATTCTTTCTTTGGTTCTTATGCCTAACTTAAAGGCGTTAAAGAAAAGTACTTATTGGGAGATAACCCAAAAGTTTTAGATGAGTCTTGGAAGTTATTACTTCAGTAATAACCTCTCCTTATCCTTTTATTTGCTTTTTGTGCCAAGAGTAACCTCTAATGAGAGTGAAGTAATGATTGGGAAAGTTGCTGTCCCGAAATAGATTCTTGTGCTTCATCGTCAAAATCGTGAGAGAGCTCTGTATGTCGGATTGAGCTGTAATTGTTTGTGCTTCTGCCCCAGGTTGCTATATAACTTTCGTTAGTTCAACACTTTTTTATTTGATCAACATAAGGTCTTAGAAAAAATTCGTCTTTACCTGCTGGTCTGTTTTGACAGATTTCTGCCATTTTCTGGATTTGCTTCTTGTGGGTTCCTTTTTGAGTTCTTTTGGGGAATTGAGATTTTTGAGGGAAGTACTACAGTAGCTAGTGTTCTAATGGAATTTTATTTGGTGTTAGAACTGAACCTTAAGACTTATTTATCTTAAGTGCACTAATGCTGCTAATGAGATTGTGTGAAGTTTTGTATGAAGGAAAATTTTCAAGTGTATGGAAGGAATGAGTAATGAGATGAGGGTTGGACTAAAGCTCAAGCTTGGGGATGCCACGCATGTCACCCCAAGAAATATCCAAGAAGTACAATCGTCAAAGCTTGGGGATGCCCAAGGCATGCCTTCTTCATCAATAAAAATCCCAGGTTTCTTCCAAACGCTTCATTTTTATTGTTTCATGCACAATTGTGTTGTTCTTGGAGCGTCTTCTTTTTCATTTTCGTTTTGGTTTTTAGTTTGCTTGGTTTGCTTAGTTTTCTGAATAAATTGGTTGGACCCCCTCTTTCATACATTGGTTTGCAAATAGTTTGGTTTGGTTTGGAAAAGAGTAGGAAAGTTCATACTTATGTGGTAAAAAGAGCTCGTTTTTGACTGTGGTATATGCTTTGTCATGCCATGCTTGATATTGTTTTGGATTTGTGCTTAGTATTCTTTTCTGTAGCATGACCTGTTATAAACATTTGAGATTGCTTAATGTGCCTTGGATGAATCATGCGTTGTTTTAGCATATTAAAGCATAGTATAGTGGTATTCTCCTTTGATGCTTTATTTGGGTTGACTTGGCGCATGCTCACACCATGTTATGACTATCTCAAGTCACCATAGCCTTTAGGATCCTTTAGTTTTCAACTTGTAGTATCACTTTATGCTTTGATCAATGATGTTTTGTCGCTCTGCATGATTATGGCCATTATTGCTCTCTTAGTTTGTCGCTCCCAGTCTTTTGCTAGCCTCCACAACAAAGTATGAGCTCCACTCATGCATCCAACTCCCTAAACCAAGTTATTCCAAAGAGTCCACCATACGTACCTACTAGATTATGCTATTACAAGTATATTCATGCTTTTGTTTACCTTCCACTTCTTATGAGAAAACTAGTGATTAAAGCTCTCATGAACTTGATGGCACACTTTACTTTACTTGCCCTTAATAAACTTGAACCATTGTGTCATCTATGTTGTATATGCTTGCACTTATTTGTTGGGAATTAGCAGAACCATGCTTTCATGGGGAACACTTTCTACATTGCACTTGGTACCTGTACCTAGTTGATATCATGCTCTTTTGTATATGGATGTCGTCGGTGTGAAATGAAAGTGGAGCTTGTAAGTCCATGGAGTTATGTATATGTGTTAGAGAAACGCCTGGGCCGCTGGTCTAATCCATGCTAACATGGTGGAAACCTGCAGCGTAACCATAATGAGTTGTCTATGAAGCATTCTTCTTATAAAAAAGAGTACTATATTGAGAAAAAAAGAGAAAAAAAAGATACTATGAAAAGAGGAAAGAGAGAAAAAAGCACCATATTCCCATGGTAAATAAGAAGAATGCTGAGATGCTTGTTGTCTGCTTGCCTTGTCATTTTGATATGGGGATTCTTCTGTATCATCGGGCAAGGGGTACCCTGTTGGCGGTTCTCTATGATACACATGTACTTACGATGACAAGAACTTACCGGTGACTAAACTTGAGTAGCATGAGGAGCAGCCCTCGTATACAAGGGACATGAGATTTCTGACTTATACTTCGTCAAGCATGTACACCATAGTTTGTTCACTTTAACCTTAATCACTTCAAGATGCTTATGATAGGGGCAAGGAGAGCTGAAAGCTATAAGTACCATAATTTTTGGAAGCTCTTTATGAGACTTGAATCCCTGCTTCCTTTTATGAAGGCCCTTCTTCCACCATTATATATTGAGTCTCCACCTTCTATCTTTATGCACCTACTTTGAGAGCATAGTGGCCATTCTTAGTTCTATGTGCATTGTCCCAAGACTAGTTGATTGATGCATAACTTGTTATTTCTTGTTTTAAACTATTGTATCTAGTCACTCTTATGAACTTTGAAGGTGTCCTATGCATTTATATTTGCTACTCTATTGAGGGACAAGCAAAATACTATCATGCCATGTTTTCTTTATGTGAAACAAACAAACGTCTTGCAAATCATTGTTATTCATGAATCTTTTGTTTGTGCCTTTTCATGTTGCATCATAGTTTCTTTGCTTATTGCTAGAACTTTGTCTTTCATGTTATGATTGAAGTACCATGATCCCATCTTTGAATGTTTTGCAAATACTTTGATCAAGTCTTTGATGGTGCATGTCACCTCAAAAATTATTCTTTCTTTTTATCACTTACCTACTCGAGGACGAGCAGGAGTTAAGCTTGGGGATGTTGATACATTGCAAATGTATCTATAATTTTTGATGTTCCATGCTTGGTTTTATCCACTTTCTTCTGTTTTGTTCCAACTTTGGAGTACTTTTCATATGATTTCTTGGACTAACCTATTAACAAGAGCCAGAGTGCCAGCTGCCTGTTTTCTGCTGTTTTTGGTTCCAGGAAAGTCAGAAAATGAATATTCTCGGAATTGGACGGGACAAAAGCCAAAGTGCCTATTTTTCCGGAAGACATCAAGTGCCAGAATACGAGACGGAGAAGGGCCATGTAACATCCCAATTTCATAAAACCAGATTAGTTATCCAGAATGCAAAAATCAGGGGGAACAAAAACTTTGTCTTGTGCTTTAGTGCAGTGCTTGCTTGTTGATTGCTTGCACTTATGCTTATGATGTGTATTCTAGGATACTCCTTACCTCAACCTCAGTTGACAAAAGCTATTTACCAAAACTATCTTGGCTTAATTTACATATTCTAAAACGTTCTGGCATTTCAAAACAGGAGCCAAGATGCTTATGTAACCAAAACTATTTTTGGTAGCTTCTATTAATAAAACTATGGAGAGATATATAATACAATCTCCTTATGTTTTCAGGATAGAACACTCAACTAATCTTACCTCTAGCTTTACCAAAACCTCCTTTCAAAGCTTTTAAATTCTACTCTTGGTAGAGATACCAAGAACCCTCATCTTATTCAAAACTCAACCTCTTCAAATTCCCTAACCTTACCCAAGCTAGGCTTGATGGTAACCTCATTAGTGGTTATACTTAGCATAAGATGAGTTGCCTCGATCTGCTGTCTGATGAGTTGCTTTGATCTGCTGATTGATTTGTTTGCTTAGGAAGTAGAATGAGCTACCTTAGAAGCTCATCACTAGGATCAAGATGTTTTCCAAATCCTCAATCCCTAAACAAGAATACAATCCTTGTTATGATCCCTAGCCATTAGGTGAGCATCTAAATCCCTCAACCAGATCTATTCTAAGGATTTCCCTTCTAGATGTCTCTAAGTTCTTGAAGACCATTATCAAGCAAGGATCTCTTCTACTCACTCTACACTTCCATATCACCTCTTTAGTAAAGCTCTGCTACCTTGCAACTCCTCCAAGAACATTCCCTCTCATGCTCTAGTCAAATTCCTCAAAACTGCCAAATTTGGCTAAGTCTAGAAACAGTTTCAGTATCACCTTTTTGAAAGCCTCCTCTTCTCAAACCAGGTGCATTTCTGGAAATGCACTTGAACCATCTTGTTAGCCATCCTAAGGACTACCAAGGCCCACAGTTGCCTTTGGCTAGATCCTCCTCCAACCCACTTGTCCATGATGGTTTTGCAGACAAGAAAATAACATCTCCTGCAAATCTAGTCATCATACCTACTTTGGTAGAAGCTCACACCACCATCCAAACTTCTTTGGGCCAACTCTCTGCATGGTTGTGTTCTACTCATTGATGCCTATCAGAACCTATTTCACTTGTCCCAAGTGGATCTCTGTGATGATTAAACCCACATGGTTTATTAGGCATCATGACACTTTCTGCATGGCAGCCTTAGTTTCAACAAACTTTGCCATCATTTCTAGATCCCCTCAGATACAATTAATTCAAACTCTTTCTGCCATGGTCATCTATATGACCTGGTCTACCTATCCATCTATCCCTTGCACCAAGGTGAGCTCTGAGCTCCAAGATGCAAGCATGTTTTGGTGGTATAAAAATAACACCACCCTAGATCATTAATCCTTTTGTTTTCCATCCTTTTCAAGTTGGAATTCCTTTCCCCAAGGTTGAAAATCCTTGCTACACCTTGTCTATACCATCTACCTTGACCCCCAATATTTATCTATAATTATCCATAATTATTATGGCCCCAAAACTATTTAATTCCCTAAATAGTAGAAGTCTCCAAAACTCCCTCCATAAGGGAAAGTTTGGTTTTTACCAAACCACTTCCCCAACTTTTGGCTCTTGTGAGTTCCACATATCATACCTCAACTTCCCACCTCAAAAATAAATATTTTTGAGAAGCTTTATTATTTCTTTTTGTCCATTTTCTTAAATGCTGAATTGGAATAATATTGTTTTAAATACTTTTAATCCCCAATAAATCTTAGGAAAATTCCCCTAAGTGTGTATTCACATTTGGGAACCTTCCACATGAAAATCCATCCATGCCCAATGGATATTTATCAAATGATCTCCTAAAAACCATTTCTGTCATTTTTGAGTAATTGGATTTAAGTGGACTTAAACTCCACCTAAAAATCCCAATTAAATCCTAGGGATCTACCTTGACCTTATCTACCTACCAGTACCATTTCCTACTCTGGTCCAATGCAAAGTGGTGGACTTACTTCACAACCATCACTTGGATCAATTTTGGCCAACTAGCAAACTACTAGTCCAAACCACTTCCAAATTCCATCCAGGCTTGATCAAAGATTAACCTCAGCACCATGACACACCACTGGTCGACTAGTACTGTAGTCCCACCCTAACCAATCCCCATTATGCCCTTGTACTAGTGGTAAGAGGAGAATTAACCCCAATTCTTACAAGGATCTTATCCATAAATCACCATAGCCTCCCTCTCTAATCCAGCACGACCCAATTACCATCTTACCCCTCTCCACCTCCCCTGGACCAATCACTGGCCAGCATTGCTCTCCCCCACGGCCACATTGGTAATTTTACACCACCAACTCCTCCCTCTTGGTATAAAGCCAGCAGGCCTCCCCCAGCCAGCCCCCTTGCCCTCATTTGCCCCCTCTCCATTCCACTTGCCTCCCCCGAGCACCCCACCATCTCCCCTGCTCTGTGCTGTCCGAGGAAGAAGAGGAGAGCCTCGGCCTCCTCTAGAAAATCGAGCAAGGCTCTCTCCTCCCTCCCCCATTCTCGGTGCATGTCAGCCCATGTAATCCCCTTGCTCTCCTGCATCTAATGGTGCTCTTATTTTGGCCTTGGACCCTTCCCTCCGCCATTGCCGTCGAGCTCCGACGAGTTCACCCTCGGCCGCCGTCGCGCCAGCTACCTCCCAGCGCTAGATCCCCTCGTGCCGCCCCTCGTTCGGCTCGTCGTCGACCACCGCGTCGTCCTGCACCATCCCCGACCGTCCCCGAGCCCTCAGGTGAGCTCCCGCCTCCCCACTCCGCCGCTGCTTAGGGTTTCATTGCCGGCGCTCTGTTCGCGTAAGCGATGACCCAGAGCCGTGCATCGCGACTAGATTCGACGGTCACCGTTGCTCGGTACCGCTTTGGCGCTCTCGCTCGCTGATAGTGGGCCCCGCTCGTCAGGTTCGAACGGGATCCTCCCACGCGGCGTGTCCCCTGTGTGGGCCGAATCCCCCTCTGCAGCCCAATAGCTCCCTAGATCCAGCCCAGTGCACCCCTTTTTCTTTTTCTTTTAAAACAGATCCATTATTCCAGAAAAGTATCTGCTAGGTTTAAATCCAAGTAAATTAGTAAATGGACTCCAAATGCCTAGAGTCAAATTTCTATGGGTACTCTAATGTTTTCTCAAACATGCAGAGGCAACCCCATGCCCAAAATAATTTCCCATATTGGCTAGTAATTATTCTACTAAAATGAGTCTAGAACACTAATGACAATTCACAGAGAGTTCTACATCTCCATTTGAGATGAACCAATAACCTACTGGAAGGTATTTGAAGTACCTATAATCCAGCATAGGTCTCAGCCCAAGGTGAACTGTATTCTGCCTTTAGGAAAAATAACAAAACTAGCAACTTTCTGTCTTAGATAATTTCCTCAGGTCTAACCAAATGTGGTATCGGCCCAATTCCAACTCCCAGTACACACCAGTCCCCATATCTACCAAACCCTAGCGGCTCATAATTTATTCAGCTCTGGATGAATTTTAGTGAATTAAATACTTCTGTGATGAGTATTTTCACTAAATAAATCACTTCAAGAGTTTGGCAGCTCCAAATTGAGTAAATCTAATTCCTACAGAAAGGTATTTGAAATACCTATCACTTGCCCTTGGAACCAACTCAATAGCTCCTGTAGAACTAAGTTGGTTATAAAGAGAAGAATCATATAGAACTGCCTTTAAGAATTTCCTGAGGGCATTCTTGTAATTATTTTGACCTGATTCCAACTCTAGGTGGTTCAGTATAGCATGTACTACCAAACCATCCAAGGAAATAATTTTTGGAGCTGCAGAACCTTTCTGGTGAATTATTTCCTCAAACTAGAGTTTAATCCACTCTAAAAAAGCATAAATAATTCTAGGAATTTGATAATCAAGTGAAACCACTTATGTTGGTTTTGTTTTGACAAGACCTATCTGAGGATATCACTTTTGCACATTGACATCCTACTAACCACAGAACCCTAACCCAAGTCCCTTGTATCTATCCTAGATAACTATCTCCCAAGAGAAACACTACAATGGCAATCCTGTAAATTCCACCATTTGAATCCCACTCCTCCACCACCCTCCCAAGTCCAGTAGTACTCTCATGTTTGTTTGTTGTATGGTTTGATTCTTGTATGCCTTGTATTGATTATGGACTTGTATGCTTGCATGTGTACCCGATGACGACGATAGTGTGAGTGTCTGACGACAAGAAAGACGGGTTTTCTTATTATATATATTTGGGTATTCTTGGCCATCTGAAGAAGTCCAGGGACTTATTGCTGATCACAGGCAAGCCACCATTCTTGAACTCTGTTATATGTCCTGTTCCATTTTACCTGCTTTTGTATCCCTTTTATAAACTGCATTATATACCTGCATGTCTTGTTTTATAAATACTACGGTAGTAACTTGGCTCCTCCAAGTTATGATTTCGTGTCCTTCGAGGCACCACCCCCATGAACCTACCATTTTATCCCCTTTAGACCGAGAGTATGATGTTTAGCATCTTACCTCCTTGGAAACCCCGGTTTTTGAGAAAATACACTATTTTGGGATTTTCCCGACTACAAAATGTTTCAAAAAAACGACTTTGTAAAACCCTGGGAAGAGGCATCGTTCCCAGTGGAAGTTTTAACAAAAGAAATGGTGGAGATGAGACTGGAGAATGCTATGGGATGTTCTACGCCTTTACTGGAACAATTTTTACCGCGCAACCACATTACCCCAGGTTGCTAGGTCTTAACCCGTAGTTTGTCCGCATTAGCCGAGGCACTTCTACCATGCTTATAGGGAGAAATCCCTAGAAGACCGGACAAGCGTCCCAGATCACAGATCTGAAGCCTGTTGCTTTCTTCGGCAAGAGTGAGCCTGACCTGGCAAGAGGCCGTTGCAACAATTGGGTCTCCCGCGGACGGTATGACTTAGGTAGTACGGAAGGAAGTGAAGTCTCTAGATTTAAGGTATACGCCAAGTTGCGGCTAGGGTATGCGCGTGTACGGAAGGAAGGACTATGGCTGGGAGCCACATACTCGTTGCTGGGGAGAACAAACCCAAGAGGAAAAGCATGCCTTTGCTAGTGTAGACAAGCGAAAAGTTAGGTTTGATTATCTGGACCCCCATCTACAGTGCTAGTGGGCCGTGGTTGAATCCCGGTGGATGTATTGATTCTTGTGGGTAAAGTGTGCAAACTTTGCAGAGTATAACCTATTCAAATAGCCGTGTACACGGTCAAGGATGGTTGTAAAGGTGTTGGCTAGGAGTACCCAAACTGTGCTTGTTTGGGAAACAAGTACTCTGAGGACGAAGGTTCTGGGGGGAACCCGAGTTCGAAGGCTTTGTTTTGACCCGAGGGGTCGAAGATGTTTAAAAAGGGTTTTCAACTAAAAAACAGTTTTCAAAACTCTTTTTCAACAAAGACATGGAGATGTCTGGATTTATAAAACAGAAGCATGTTTTCAAAACTCTTTTTCAACAAAGATTTGGAGATGCCATAATTTCAAAGTTAGTTTAGGCTTTTCAAAAGCAACCCCTAGTAGAGCTATCCCGCCACAGCCAAAATTGCATTTCCTTTGATTACTTATCCTGGTGGTTTGCGAGTACATTCAAAAGTACTCACGGCTGTGTCCCTGGCTATTTACTTGGCCAGACTTTCAGGAGTTTGAGGTGACGTCCATCGAGCTAGGTCGTCTTCCCAGTCAGCTGCC
The DNA here is from genome assembly GCA_916181665.1 of Avena sativa. Classification (NCBI taxonomy): domain Eukaryota; kingdom Viridiplantae; phylum Streptophyta; class Magnoliopsida; order Poales; family Poaceae; genus Avena; species Avena sativa. The sequence continues at coordinate 64,283,952 of OV702286.1, read as the reverse complement.
TGTAGGTTGAGGCACGATTGGGCTCCACGCTTGGCGATGTTCTGCTGCTAATGATGATGTAGCCATAAAGGCATTTATGTAAGTCTTGTAAATTCGTTATGTTTCGGATGATTGTAATGGTACCTATCGGTTATGTTCCACGGCTCACTGATCATGGGAACATGGATGTATGCATAACAGGGACTTCTCGGATGAATAATCCGGGGAGCCCATAAGCCAGAGGCCGGCCACACCACCTAGTCGCGCAGCCAGGCAGGGCCCGCGCCAGGGGGTGGTGTGGTGGCCCCTGGCACCCCCTCAGTCTCCCTTTCTGCCTATAAGATGCCCTCGGGACAAAAAACCTAAGTACCCGATCAAAAATCCACGAAAGAGTCTGTAGCCGCCGTCATCTCCATCCCTAGATCGGGAGGGATCTGAAGCTCTTCCCGGCACCCTGTCGAAGAGGGGAATTCACCCTGGAGGCCTTCTTCATCATCATGCAAGCCTCCGGTGTGATGCGTGAGTAGTTCATCCTTGGACTACGGATCCATGTAGTAGCTAGATGGCTGGTTCTCCTCCTTTGTGCTTTCATGTTTAGATCTTGTGATCTCCGTTCATGATCAAGATCATCTATTTGTAATCATACATGTTGTGTTTGCAGGGATCCGATGTATATTGAGATACTATTTCAGATTGATTATTGATTCTATCATGTCTTTGTTATTTGTGATCTTGCATGCTTTCCGTTGTTAGTAGCTATCTTGGCCAAGTAGATGCTAGCAACTCCAAGAGTTAGTATTTATGCTCGATAGTGGGTTCATGCCTCTGGTAATCTGGGGAAGTGACAGAAATCTCTAAGGTACTAGATGTGCTGTTGCTACTAGGGAGAAAACAACAATCCTTTGTTCATAGAACAATCGTATTGTTTAATTTACACGCAGTTCGTAAAGCAATAATCTGTTGCTTGCAACTTAATACTGGAGGGGGTTCGGATGATAACCTGAAGGTGGATTATTAGTCATAGATATAGTTGGATGGCGGTCTATGTATTATGTTGTAATGCCCAATCAAGTCTTAAAGGAGTCAAGATGATTAGTATATGCATGTGTTGCTTTCTCGGTGCTTGTCAATTTCCCCTCTGTAATTTGTTTACCCAACATGTTATCTAAATAAGGAGAGCCACCTCTAGTGAACTATGGATCCCGGTCCTTGTCTTTTACATACAATCTACAATCTTTTACTTCTTTGTGTTTACTTTCTGCAAACTTTTACTTCTTTCCAGTCGATACGTTTAATCCTTTGTTTTCCACAAAACACGGTGAGATTGACAACCTCATCGCAAGTTGGGGACAAAGTTCTATGGTTGTGTTGTGCAGGTCTCCACGTTGCTACTAGCACCGGTAGTGCGCCCTGCCAAAGCTCAGCTAGTAACACCTTTGGGGTGTTTCCTTGCTCCTACTGGTTCGATTAAACCTTGGTTTCATAACTAAGGGAAAACTTACTGATGTGCTCATCATACCTTCCTCTTGGGGTTCCAAACGAGCTCTACGTCGAACGACGAGCACATCAAGGGTGTCCCTCTTTCTCATATTTAGTAACAAAGTCTTTCATATTTTCTATTATAGGTTCATCAACCATTTGTTTATCAGGTTCAATAGCTTTATTTGTACTTTCATTAAGCATACTAGCTATCATAGAATGTTCCTTTATCTTACATGGGAAAGGGATTTTCTCAATGTAAGGTTTAGGTAAGACATGATTACTAGTATAAACTTCAGTATTTCTTGCAGGAACATTCTTAGCAACATCTTTATAAGGTTCATGATACTTATTCCACTTCTTTTTAGGCACTTCAATGTAGGAAGCAAAAGCCTTAAAATAAGAAGCAATAGCTTGAGAGTCTAGACCATAAGCATTTTTAATATTTTGAAAGTCATCAGTTCCCATAAAAGATTCAATGCATTCATAATCATAATTTATACCTGACTTTGTACCTTTGTCATTCTCCCAGGCTTCAGCATTGTCTTGAATACGTTCCAGAAGATCCCATTTAGCTTCTTCTTCCATGTGAGTGAATGATCCAGCACAAGAAGCATCCAATAAATCCTTGTCATGTAGAGGGAGTCTTGCATAAAAGTTATTGATAATAATATTGTTGGGGAGCTCATGAATGGGACATTTGAGCATTAGTAACTTCAATATCCCCCAAGATGGAGCTGTACTCTCTCCATCAAGTGGCCAAACATTGTATATTTGATTCTGATCTTTATGAATCTCACTAGGAGGATAAAATTTTGAATAAAAGAGAGACACTATTTCCTCCCATTCCAGAGCCTGACCATTCTTCAGCAGCTTATACCATTCCTCAGCTCTTCCTTTCAGTGATAATGAGAATAACTTCTTCTTAACTTGATCTGTAGTAATACCTGCACACTTGAACAACCCGCATAATTCGTGTATAAAGAGTAAATGATCACCGGGATGCATAGTTCCATCTCCAACATAGTAGTTATCCATAACACGATCAATAATTCTTGTAGGTATTTTGAAAAGATCATTCTCAGCAGGTGGTGGCTTATCTACTACCTTAGCAGTGGTAGTAGAATTACTAAATAAGAAACTCAGCGAATTATCCATAACAAAAATAAAGCAACTAGCAGAAGTAAACAATACTCACAGTAGAAGTTTCCTTTACCAGTTCCACTCTCCAATAGCGCTTCACTACCCGGAAACGGCGCCAGAAAATAGTCTTGATGACCCACAAGTATAGGGGGTGTATCGCAGTATTTTCGATAAGTCAGAGTGTCGAACCCAACGAGGAGCAGAAGGTGCTGGCTAGTGGTATGGATCAGGAATTCTCTGCAAATACTTAGCAAACGGATTTTTAGGGGTTTTTGATAAAGCAAGTAAACAAAAGACAGTAGGAATAAATGCAACAAGTTGCCCAATCCTTTATGCATCAAAGGACAAGCCAGTTGTATTACTTAAGATGACCAAACGTTCTCGAGGACACATGGGAAGCAGTCAAGTGCTTTCGGTTCATATAGTTGATTAATCTTCTTTAGCTTGCTAAGTGTTTTGTGGGTGAACCTGTGCTAATGTACCGACCTTCCTAGGACTAATAAATACTTGTGATTAAACCCCTTGCAAACATCCGTAAGTACAAGAAAGTAATTAAGATAGAAACCTAACCAGAGCTTTAAACTCTAAGACCCTTACGTCCCTTGTGCAATGGTTTCCTAACGGGGGTTCAGGTTTCTGTCACTCCGGCAACCCCTACGATTAGTAGCCAAATACACAATGCATTCCCCTAGGCCCATATAGGTGAAGTGTCGTGTAGTCGACGTTCACATGACACCACTAGAAGAAGTACACCACAACTTAAATAACAAACTATTGAATCTTTCTCAACACAACTCCACTACTAACAACATGACTTCTCCCATGTCCTCAAGAACAAAACGAACTACTCACAAGACATCATATGGATCATGATCAAAGATGGAATAATGATGTATAACAATCTGAACATAAACAATAATTCAATGGTTCACTCAATAGCATCAACTACAAAGAGTAATCAACACCGGGAAAGTTCCCCCTATGAAATATGCAAGATTCAATGCAATTGTTACATCAATATGGAGATGATGATGAGGGTGCTGATGGTGATGATGATGGTGATGATGATGATGATCCCGATGAAGTCCATCTTGATGGTGGTGTTGATGGCGACGATCTCCCCTCTCCGGGAAGGAATTCCACCTGCAGAAATCTGTCTGCCGAAGAGATCTTTCGCTCTCGGTGTTTTCCGCCCCACAGAGGCGGCGGAATCTTTTTGTGGTCGCTCCCCGAGTCCTAGGGTTTCGGGAGGATGATATACGCCAGAGGGGAGAGCCAAAGGTGGGCCAGGGAGGCCACACCACCTACTGGCGTGGCCTAGGGCTGCCTGCGCCAGGGGGTGGTGTGGGCCCCCTGTGGCCCATCTCCACTCCGTCTTCTGGCATCCTTAGTCTTCTGGAAAAATAGGATTTTCCGTATATTTTCCGTATATTTTCCCGGATTTTCTGATCTTCGCAAATTTTGCCTCCAAATAGCACCTTTTCCATCAGAATCCTGACTGCAGCGGTCCATGCTCCAAAAGTTATCAACCATGCAAAAAACAGATGAAATAACATAAGTATCACCTCTCAATACGAAATATATCAATGAATAATAGTGAATTAAGACATAGAATAGTGATACAAAATGGACGTATCAACTCCCTCCAAGCTTAGACTTCGCTTGTCCCCAAGCGAAACTGAGCTCAATAAACATGGCCTCAGTTTTATGGAGTGAAGAGTCGATAGAAGAATACGGACAAGAAGCATCACATTCATCAAATACATATATCATAATAGAAGACAACTCACTATTATATAACTCAACTTGTAATAGGTAAAGGAAACACAATAAAGATACATAAAGTGAATCATAATTGGTAATGGCAAACTTAGCTCTTGGTCAAAGTATAGTTGATAATTTGCTGGAGTTCACAAATAACTGGTTTTCAATGATAGCTTTCAAAGTAGTAAACATCAAGATAAGAGCAATGTGCAAAACAAGGAACATTAGAAACATGATTGAATAAATCATCATATGAATGAATGAAACACAACAACTCAAAATACTTGCTGAGATAGAAAGGAATAGGTTTACTGACTCAACTAAAAAGTAAAAGAAAGGCCCTTCGCAGAGGGAAGCATGGATTGCAAGTCTCATAAAGAGCTCCCAAAAATTATGATACTTAATAGATTTCAGCTCTCATTGCCCCTATCATAGGCATCTTTAGGTGATTAAGGTTAAAGTGATCAAATATGAGGATATATATTGACAAGTTGTAAATTGAGAATCTCATGTCCCTTGAATACGAGGGCCGCTCCTCATGCTACTCAAGTTTAGTCACCAGTAAGTTCTTGTCATCGTAAGCATATGTATATCATAGAGAATCGCCAACGGGGTACCCCTTGCACGATGATACGGAAGAATCCCCATATCAAAATGACAAGGCAAGCAGACAACAAGCATCTCAGCAATCTTCTTATTTACCATGGGAATATGGTGCTTTTTTCTCTCTTTCCTCTTTTCATAATATCTTTTTTTCTTTTCTCTTTTTCTCTGTCTCTATCTCTTTTTATAAGAAGAATGCTTCATAGATACTCGTTATGGTTACGCTACAGGTTTCCACCATGTCAGCATGGATTAGACCAGCAGCCCAGGCGTTTCTCTAACACATATGCATAACTCCATGGACTTACAAGCTCCCCTTTCATTTCACACCGATGACATCCATAGACAAAAGAACATGATATCAACTTGGTACAAAGTACCAGTGCAATGTTGAAAGAGTTCCCCATGACAGCATGGTTCTGCTAATTCTCAACTCACAAAGCGCAAGCATATACGCAACATAGGTGAGCACAATGGTTGAAGTTTATTAAATGCAAGAAAGTAAAGTGTGCCATCAAGTTCGTGAGAGCTTTAATCGCTACTTTTCACATAACAAGTTTAATTTGGGAGATAGATAAAACAAGAATTTACTTGGAATAGCAATAATGCTAATAGGTAGGTATGGTGGACACAAATGGCAAAGGTTTTGGTTTAAAGGAGTGGATGCACGAGAAGAATTATTTTTCTTTAGAGTACTTTTATCTTTTTCATTCAACTCTCAAAAATAGTGTTGCTACTGACCGAGCCAGGTTTGCCAAAACCAACTAAATTAACTCAATGATCCAAAAGTGATACCAATACTAACAACAAGATCAATAATATAACCACGAATTTAAAACTAATATAAGCTATGCAAAAGAGTGAATGATAGAACTTCTCATTAATATTCCATAACGGAAACTCACACCAAGCTATACATATCTAACGAGAGAGGGGACACTTCCATAATGCAAACCATCCTACATAATAACTCCACTATGCATGATATGACTCTACTAAAAAGGTAAAGAGATAGAAGATAGTGATGTGATACCGCGGCACTCCCCCAGGCTTGGAACAAACCAAGGGGATGCCAAACCTGATGACGAATTACTCCTTCGGTGGTGGTGGTATTATTTTCTTAGTTGACGTGAGGAAATCTTCCAACATCTTGCGAAGCCTATTAGTCTCCCATTGAAGCATGTCCACCTTCCTCCGCAAGTCTCGGTACTTATCGCAAAACTCCTTAGTGACTCGTAGGGCTTCCGTTGATGCAGGGCAAGAGACTAAAGGTACCAGCCCCTGCTTGGGGTCTTGGAGATCTTCCTCCATAGGCTCCTTCCCTTTATCCTTGGCGGACACCATTGTGCTTCTAAACCTTCAAAGAGTAAGTCCTGGCAGAAACAGATCGAAACAAAAACACGACGAAAACACGATATACAAACCTCGGGGGATCCGGGGGGTTATATATTACGAAGTTTCATATCAAAAGGAAGGTACTGGGATAAAACGAGTTGGAGGCGGAGTCCGGGGTGGCCACACCACCTGGTGGCGTGGCCAGGGGTGGGCCCGTGCCACAGGGTGGTGTGGGCCACCCTGGCTCCTGTTCCGTCCCTTTTTCGCTTCGTAACTTTCCTTATTGACTGAAAACTGCAAAAATATAGTTGGATAGTATTTTCATGGAACTTTTCTTACCAGAACTGTTACCTATTTGAAAGCGGACTCTGTAGGTCTCTAAATTTGGTATTTATTGGATTCTTCCAGAGTCTCCACTTGAATAATATCAATATCTTCATCTTCATACACTTATTACTTGAGTCATAAAACCCTTCTCTTCCTTATTACACCATTAACTCCACTACCTGGAAATTTCTTTCACACAAAACTTCACACAGTTCTCATTAGCAACATTAGTATAAGTGAAGTGATAGAACCTTTTGAGTCCAAATTCAACTGAAAACCATCAAAACATAAGACACTGTAGCAACTCCTTCCAAAAACCTAAAAATAATTCAAAAAGGAAATCGAATAAAGAAGCAAATACAAGAATGGCAAAATGTGTCAAAACAGACCAGCAGGTAAAGATCAATTTTTGTCGAAAATCTTCTGTTGCTCAAATCAAAAAGTGCAAAACTAACGAAAGTTAAATAACAACCTGGGGCAGAAGCACAAAAAATTACAGCTCAATCCGACAGACAGAGATCTCTCACGAATATTTACGGTGAAGAACAAAAATCTGTTTCGGGACAACAACTTCCCCAAATATTACTTCTCTCTCATTAGAGGTTGGTCTTGACACAAAAACCAAACAAAATGGATAAGGAGCGGTTATTACCGAAGTAATAACTTCCAAGACTCAAAGAAACAAAAACAAACTGAAAGCAAAAACAAATTGGGTTGTCTCCCATAAAGCTCTTTCTTTATAGCCATTAAGATGGGCAAGATAATTTTGGAGATGCTCACTCAGGAATATGAATTGAAGTGAAAGAGAGCATTAATAAGAAAAAATACACACATTTAAGTCTAACTCACTTCCTATGCAAGGGAATTTTGTAAACAAACAAGTTGTTGAAACCAGAGGCTGCTTGCATAAGAAGGCAAAACAAGTGCAACATAAAAACTTTCAGCATAAAACGAGGAAACTTGATATTATTGAGATACATATGAACACTTTTACCTCTCTCATAGTAACTTTCAGTATCATGCATAAACTTAACAATATATCTATCACAAGGACCGTCATAGCAATGATCGCTTATTCTAACAGAAAACACAGGAATACTAGCTATCATAACACTACTTTGTGAAACAATATTAGAGGTATCCTTACAAAGGATATGGTGTCCCTCTTTCTCATATTTAGTAACAAAGTCTTTCACATTTGCTATTATAGGTCCATCAACCATTTTTTTATCAGGTTCAACAGCTTTATTTGTACTTTCATTAAACATACTAGCTATCATAGAATGTTCCTTTATCTTACATGGGAAAGGGATGTTCTCAATGTAAGGTTTAGGTAAGACATGATTAGTAGTATAAACTTCAGTATTTCTTGCAGGAACATTCTTAGCAACATCTTTATAAGGTTCATTATACTTATTCCACTTCTTTTTAGGCACTTCAATGTAGGAAGCAAAAGCCTTAAAATAAGAAGCAATAGCTTGAGAGTCTAGACCATAAGCATTTTTAATATTTTGAAAGTCATCAGTTCCCATAAAAGATTCAATGTATTCATAATCATAATTTATACCTGACTTTCTACCTTTGTCATTCTCCCAGGCTTCAGCATTGTCTTGAATACGGTCTAGAAGATCCCATTTAGCTTCTTCTTCCATGTGAGTGAATGATCCAGCACAAGAAGAATCCAATAAATCCTTGTCATGTAGAGGGAGTCTTGCATAAAAGTTATTGATAATAATATTGTTGGGGAGCTGATGAATGGGACATTTGAGCATTATTAACTTCAATCTCCCCCAAGCTTGAGCTGTACTCTCTCCATCAAGAGGCCAAACGTTATATATTTGATTCCGATCTTTATGAATCTCACTAGGAGGATAAAATTTTGAATAACCATTCCAGAGCCTGACCATTCTTCAGCAGCTTATACCATTCCTCAGCTCTTCCTTTCAGTGATAATGAGAATAACTTCTTCTTAACTTGATCTGTAGTAATACCTGCACACTTGAACAACTCGCATAATTCGTGTATAAAGAGTAATTGATCACCGGGATGGATAGTTCCATCTCCAACATAGTAGTTATCCATAACACGATCAATAATTCTTGTAGGTATTTTGAAAACATCATTCTCAGCAGGTGGTGGCTTATCTACTACCTTAGCAGTGGTAGTAGCATTACCAAATAAGAAACTGAGCGAATTATCCATAACGAAAATAAAGCAACTAGCAGAAGTAAACATTACTCACAGTAGAAGTTTCCTTTACCAGTTCCACTCACCAATAGTGCTTCACTCCCCGGAGACGGCGCCAGAAAATAGTCTTGATGACCCAGAAGTATAGGGGGTGTATTGCAGTATTTTCGATAGGTAAGAGTGTCGAACCCAACGAGGAGCAGAAGGTGCTGGCTAGTGGTATGGATCAGGAATTCTCTGCAAATACTTAGCAAACGGATTTTAGGGGTTTTTGATAAAGTAAGTAAACAAAGTACGAGTAAACAAAAGACAGTAGGAATAAATGCAGCAAGTGGCCCAATCCTTTATGCATCAAAGGACAAGCCGGTTGTATTACTTAATATGACCAAACGTTCTAGAGGACACATGGGAAGCTGTTAAGTGCTTTCGGTTCATATAGTTGATTAATCTTCTTTAGGTTGCTAAGTGTTGTGTGGGTGAACCTGTGCTAATGTACCGACCTTCCTAGGACTAATACATACTTGTGATTAAACCCCTTGCAAACATCCGTAAGTACAAGAAAGTAATTAAGGTAGAAACCTAACCACAGCTTTAAACTCTAAGACCCTTACATCCCTTGTGCAATGGTTTCCTAATGGGGGTTCAGGTTTCTATCACTCTGGCAACCCCTACGATTAGTAGCCAAATACACAATGCATTCCCCTAGGCCCATATAGGTGAAGTGTCGTGTAGTCGACGTTCACATGACACCACTAGAAGAAGTACACCACAACTTAAATAACAAACTATTGAATCTTTCTCAACACAACTCCACTACTAACAACATGACTTCTCCCATGTCCTCAAGAACAAAACGAACTACTCACAAGACATCATATGGATCATGATCAGAGATGGAATAATGATGTATAACAATCTGAACATAAACAATAATTCAATGGTTCACTCAATAGCATCAACTACAAAGAGTAATCAACACCAGGAAAGTTTCCCCTATGAACTATGCAAGATTCAACGCGATTGTTACAACAATATGGAGATGGTGATGAGGGTGCTGATGGTGATGATGATGGTGATGATGATCCCGATGAAGTCCAGCTTGATGGTGGTGTTGATGGCGACGATCTCCCCTCTCCGGGAAGGAATTCCCCCGGCAGAAATCTGTTTGCCGGAGAGATCTTTCTCTCTTAGTGTTTTCTGCCTCGCAGAGGCGGCGGAATCTTTCTGTGGTGGCTCCCCGAGTCATAGGGTTTTGGGAGGATGATATACGCCAGAGGGGAGAGCCAGAGGTGGGCCAGGGCAGCCACACCACCTGCTGGCGCGGCCTAGGGCTGCTCGCGCCAGGGGGTGGTGTGGGCCCCCTGTGGCCCATCTCCACTCCGTCTTCTGGCATCCTTAGTCTTCTGGAAAAATAGGATTTTCCGTATATTTTCCCGGATTTTCTGATCTTCGCGAATTTTGCCTCCAAACAGCACGTTTTCCATCAGAATCCTGACTGCAGCGGTCCATGCTCCAAAAGTCATCAACATGCAAAAAACAGGTGAAATAACATAAGTATCACCTCTCAATACAAAATATACCAATGAATAATATTGAATTAAGACATAGAATAGTGATGCAAAATGGACGTATCAGGTCATCAAGACTATTTTCTGGCGCCGTTGCCGGGGAGCATAGCTTTATTTATCAAGTTCACTTGGATTCTCTATTGTTCGCTGCCATCCATCCATCATGGGTAAGTCTCGTGATGGCAAAGTTCCTATTTTACCATCCACTACAATAAGAGGTACAGTTCTAAACACCTCTATTGCTCTTGATTCACCATCTGTTATGAGTAAGCTTGTTACACCACCACATACACATGATACACACACTGCTACTACTGCTGAATCTAAAACTTCTGATACTTATGATGCTACTTCTACTGTGCTTGATAAGAGTGGTTCATTAGGTCCTTTCCTAGATGCTACGATGGCTAGAACTATAGCTGGAAATACTTAAACTCCTAATGAAGATACTACTACACCTGTTAGTTCACTTGAGTCTAGTGAGAGTTATGATATTGAAGACGGTTATGTTGAGATGACCGATGAATTTATTAAAGAATGTAAAAACATCCATGATAGGAGCGCTGCTAAGAGTCTCCTTGAGAGGCGTACTATTAGACCCAAATTGTCTCCTATTGCTAAGTTTGCGGCTTCTCCCATAAACATTAAAGATAAATATTATGATTTCTCTCTTGATCTATCTTATATAGCTATTGTTGAGAAAGAACCTTTTTGTGGGACTAAGAATGAAAGTGCGGTAGCACATATGACTGAGCTTTCTACCATGAGTGGCCTATTTTCTGATGATATTAAGATGTGTACTTACTTTGTTGCTAAGATTTCCCCTTTTCACTGAAAGGAGAAGCTAAAACTTGGTTTAGTAATTTACCTCCTGGATCTATTGATAGCCCTGGTTGCTTGATTAGTACCTTCCTGCAGAAATATTTTCCTCCTAGTGCTAGACATGCTATTTTGCAGGAACTTTTTGATTTTAAACAGGGAGAAAAAGAGATATTTCCTAAATCATGGGCAAGGTTTTGTGCTTTGATTCATGCACAGGCTGGAAGTCCATTACCAAAGAATGAGCTTCTTGATATATTTTATAATGGACTAACTGAAGAATCTAGGACATACCTAAATAGTTGTGCTGATTGTGTTTTCAGGAATAGGACTCCCAAGGAAGCTGAGGAATTAATGGCTAAAATAAGCAAGAACTATGAAGATTGGACTCCTCCTGAACCAGCTATACCTGAAGCAATCATACCTAAACCAGCTATACCGGCGCCTATACCATTATCTAAGAAGAGGGGAGTTTTTGAATTAAATGATGAAGTGATGAAGGAAGCTAAGAAATGTCTTAAGGAGAAGGGAATTAAAGCTGCAAATGTCAAGAATTTACCTCCTATAGAAGAATTATGTAAGACTATCCCCCATTCATCCACTATTGAGGTACACTCTCTCCAACACTTTGATGAAGGTGATATCCCTTACTCTAAACCTCCTGATCAATGCTTAGAAGAATTCGATATTTTCATTGTTAAGCAAGATAATTTTAATAAAAGGGTGCAAAATCATCTAATGGAAAACACTATTATGATTGGGACCATTGCTATCAAAGTTCAGGTAACATAATCATTAGTGGAATACAAAGTTTTGTCTCATATACAATTGTTTTGGTAACAAGACCTGATCAACCTTGTTAACAAAAGGATTTCATTGAACAAAACAATGTTTTCACCATGATTATCTCCGCTTACTTCTATTCTATCCATTTTAGTTTTTGCTTTCGTTTAGTTTTATTTTTTGTTGTTAGTTGCTTACATGTTAGAGTGTCTTAGAACTTCTGTAGTTCTATCCTTGTTTTGTCATTGCATCATTTAAAAAAAAACTTTCTCTTAGAAATTCATTCATCTATACCTGAAAATGCCCAAAAATAAAGTGTCTCGAAAAATTCCAGAAAATTCATATTAAATTTTTACGTGAAAAAAGGGGCAGAGGAGTGCCTGGAAGGTACCAGGGGGCCCCACCAGGCAGGCACACCACCTGGTGGCGCGGCCAGCCCTGGGGCACGCCTACTGATGGTTCGGTGTTGATGTAGAGCTCGTTGGGAACCCCAAGAGGAAGGTATGATGAGCACAGCAGCAAGTTTCCCTCAGTACGAAACCAAGGTTTAATCGAACCAGTAGGAGCAAGGAAACACCCCAAAGGTGTTGCTAGCTGAGCCTTGGCAGGGCGCACTACCGGTGCCAGCAGGAACGTGGAGACCTGCACAACACAACCACAGAACTTTGCCCCCAACTTGCGATGAGGTTGTCAATCTCACAGGTTTTGCTGAAAACAAAGGATTAAACGTATCAAATGGAAGGAAGTAATAGTTTGCAGAAAGTAAACACAAAGCAGTAAACAATTTGTAGATTGAATGTAAAAGAAAGGATCGGGATCCATAGTTCACTAGAGGTGGCTCTCCTTAAGATAGATAACATGCTGGGTGAACAAATTACAGCGGGGCAATTGAAAAACATCGAGAAAGCATACAAGCATATACTAATCATCTTGACTCCTTTGAGACTTGATTGGGCATTACAACATTATACATAGACCGCCATCCAACTGCATCTATGACTAATAATCCAACTTCAGGTTATCATCCGAACCCCCTCCAGTATTCAGTTGCAAGCAACAGATTATTGCTTTACGAATTGCGTGTAAAGTAAACAATATGATTGTTCTATGAACAAAGGATTGTTGTTTTCTCCCTAGTAGCAATAGCACATCTAGTACCTTAGAGATTTTTGTCACTTCCCCAGATTACCAGAGGCATGAACACACTATCGAGCATAAATACTAACTCTTGGAGTTGCTAGCATCTACTTGGCCAAGATAGCTACTAAAAACGGAAAGCATGCAAGATCACAAATAACAAAGACATGATAGAATCAATAATCAATCTGAAATAGCATCTCAATATCCATTGGATCCCCGCAAACGCAACATGCAGAATTACAAATAGATGATCTTGATCATGAACGGAGCTCACAAGATCTAAACATGAAAGCACAAAGGAGGAGAACCAGCCATCTAGCTACGACATGGATCCGTAGTCCAAGGATGAACTATTCATGCATCACACCGGAGGCTTGCATGGTGATGAAGAAGGCCTCCAGGGTGAATTCCCCTCTCCGGCAGGGTGCCGGGAAGAGCTTCAGATCCCTCCGATCTAGGGATGGAGATGATGGCGGCTACATACTCTTTCGTGGATTTTTGATTGGGTACTTAGGGTTTTCGTCCCGAGGGCATCTTATAGGCGGAAGGAGAGGCCGAGGGGGTGCTGGGGTCGGCCAGACCACCCCCTGGCGCAAGTCAGGCCTGGCCGTGCGGCGAGGTGGTGTGGCCGGCCCCCAGCCCTTCTTCGTCTCGTATTCTGGCATCTGATGACTTCCGGAAAAATAGGCACTTTGGCTTTTGTCCCGTCCAATTCCGAGAATATTCATTTTCTGACTTTGCTGGAACCAAAAACAGCAGAAAACAGGCAGCTGGCACTATGGCTCTTGTTAATAGGTTAGTCCAAGAAATCATATAAAAAGTACTCCAAAGTGTGGACAAAACACAAGAAAGTGGATAAAACCAAGCATGGAACATCAAAAATTATACATACATTTGCAATGTATCACCTGCCTATGGTATGGGCCACCCCTGGCCCTCCACTCACTCTCTCACTTGCCACTTTATTCTCTCTCCCGAGTAAACACTAGTTCATTGCTCGAAATCGCGTTCTTGCTGTGCTTGCCCTCGATTTTTCGATCTCCTTGCTCAGCCCATCTTTGCTGCTGAAATTTGGAGCATTTGTTCTCCGGTATGTGACTCCTCCGCTTGTCCAAGTAGATTTGTGTTTAGTGGTTTATATCTTGAGTATTTTGCTGCTGTAGGTGACAGGTTGTGAGAGCTTGTAAGCTTGTTCATTGCTTAGAGATATAGTTTTGATGCATGTTTAGGCCTCTTACAAGTCCCTATGAGTAGTGCCCTTCATTATATATTCACTTTGCAATCACTTGTTTAATAGATGTTTAAATTTCAGAATAGAAGATGAATGAGCATCAACTAAACCAACATGAACTGAGGGTGCCTGAGGTTATGAAGGTTCACCGAGAGGAGGAAGTTTTTCCTTCCATCAATCCATGCTCCGAATTCATGAGAGCTGTAGGAATTTCCCAGGACTTCCATACTTTGGTTGCTAATGCAGGATTGGAGCACTTTTTGGAAGATGAACCTTGTCAATTTGTTAAACTAACGATGTCCCACTCATAGACTTGTACACTGAGATTTTCCAAGGGAGCAGCTTCTCGAAGGAGAGCGGGAAAATCCGTAACATTCATCTCCCCTATATTCGCTACTTCGCTTACTTTATTGCCAAGTGTGTTCTTGCTAGGAAAACTGCCAATAAGTTATCTTCGTATGATCTAGCATTCATCTCTGCTGCTCTTAAACGAGATATGTCTTACAACTTGGGTGCTTTGATAGCTTTCCATCTTGCTGCTAATCGCGAGAAAGGTGTGGGGGCCTCATTGCTTCTCGTTTACTAGCATTGCATGGTTTAGTACCTCATCATCTAGACTTATAGTTTCCCATAGAAAGACTTGATCTTAATTCCATGATACAGCATAAATTTGTTTCTTCGTGGGCTAGTTTGAGTGAGTTGTCTTATGAAATAACCTTTCTCAAAGCTGGTTGGAGAAGGAGCAAGTTCGAGCGTGTTGTTCTTTTGCCTGCACCTGTTTTGTTTAACCTTGATAACAGAGTAGGATGGTCTCTCATGGAGGAGGAGTTTGATACGTATTTGGGAGAGCTCTCTCAACAATGAGTAGGATACTAGAAGGGAGGTCACAAATGATTCGGTCTATCCCTCCAATGAGGGGGAATCTTCATATCAGCAGCCTACCTATGATTGGGGAGCTTCTTCTTCCCACGGGCCTAACTACGATCATTCATGCAATGACCCACTGGCTTGAAACCCTTACTCGTATTTGGATTGACACCCACTTAGGCCAAAAACCTAAGCTTGGGGGGAGGTACGCCGACATCACACTCATTTCCATATCATTTCGCGTCGGTACTTTGTATATTCATGTTTCGTTATCTTTTTAGTTTTTGTTCTTTCTTTGCTTTTGCTTTCTAAAACACAAAAAGACCAAAAATATTTTTGTTGTTTCTCTTTGTTTACTTCTTCTTCTTTTTGCCTTGTTTTGTTTTTCCCTTTTTGCTTTGTTTGAACTATTCGAAAAAACCCAAAAAGATTTTGCTTTGCTTGTTCTTCCTTTTTGGTTCTTGTTTTAAAAATAGAAAACACCAAAAATATTTTTTGTTCTTCTTTGGTTTTGTGAGTTTTGTTGCAGGGTTCAGCAGTCCTCAGTGAGATTTGGTTTCATATTATTATTATTATTATTATTATTATTATTCAAGCCACACAAGTGAAGGGAAATAATGAGGATTAATGACAACTTGAGGTGTGGTAAGAGGCTGGTAATGAACTCTATTTGTTTTCATTTTTTGTACATATACTCATCATTGTGGGCATGCTTAGTCTGTTCGTGTAGGGTGTATGTTATTCATGGATGCTTATTAGTTCTTGCTTTTTTATGATTAGATTCCAGCTTGCTAATAGTTTGTAGCATGTCATATGAATGTTTGCTTGCATTACTCTATTCATAACTTGGTATGAAACCGTGGTATCCTCCTCTGAATGTTTCACTTGAATTGACTTGGCACATGCGCATGCATGCATATGACTGAAATAATCAGTTAAGCCTCGATGAATTATTTTGCCTTGAGGGTCTTGAATCACTTTCATGCCATGATTAGTCCTGTTTTGTTGCAAGCATGATTATGACAGCTATTGCTCTCTTGTTTGTCGGTCCCTTACTATTGTTAGCCTTCACTTACACTGAGTATGTTTTACTCGTGTTTCCAATTCCCTAAACCCAAATATTGCCAAAGTTGTCCACCATACCTACCTATTAGCATCATTTTCTATTTCTGTGCATATTCAATATGCCTTGTTTTCTTCCGAATAAAATGTTTGCTTGTTATGAGAAAGTTAGTTAGTAAAGCTCTCACGAACTTGATGGCACACTTTATTTCCTGCACTTAATAAACCTGAACCATTGTGACTGTCCATGAAAGTTATATGCTTGCAAATTATAGGCTAGGGATTAGCAGAATCGTGCTGTCACGGGGAACGCTTTCAACACCTGTAAATATATACCCAGTTGATACCATGCTCTTTTGTTTGCAGATGTCGTCGATGTGAAACAAAAGGGGAGCTTGTAAGTCCATGGAGTTATGTATGTGTGTTAGAGAAACGCCTGGGCCGCCAGTCTAATCCATGTTGTCATGGTGGAAACCTGCAGCGTAACCATAATAAGTATCTATGAAGCATTCTTCTTATAAAAAAAGAGAGAGATAGCTATTGAAAAAAGAAAAAAGAGATTTGAGAAAAGAGGAAAGAGAGAAAAAAGCACCATTTTCCCATGGTAAATAAGAAGATTGCTGAGATACTCGTTGTCTGCTTGCCTTGTCATTTTGATATGGGGATTCTTCCATATCATCGGGCAAGGGGTACCCCGTTGGCGGTTCTCTATGATACGCACGTATTTACGATGACAAGAACTTACCGGTAACTAAAGTTGAGTAGGATGAGGAGCGGCCCTCGTACTCAAGGGACATGGGATTTCCAGTTTATAGTCTGTCAAGCATATAACTCAGATTGGACCTCACTTTCACCTTAACCATATTAAAGATGCTTATGATAGGGGCAATGAGAGCTCAAAGCTAATGAGTACCATACTTTCAGCATTTGGAAGCCTTTCAAACTATTCAAAACCTTTTTCATTTCCTTGTTGAGTCTCCACTTATTCTATGAGCACCTCCTTGAGAGCATAGTTGTCATTCTTAGTGTAATGTGCTTGTCTCAAAACTTGATTATTGTGTTATGACTTTGATGCTTGTATATTTGATATCTTTACTTCTAGTCTTCACCTAGACTTCAGAGGTGCCTTGGCATTCACAATAAAAAGGCAAGCGAGATACCACTCTATCATATCTTGTTATGAGCATTGTAATGTTGCTTATGTTTATGCTTCATGCTACTTATTATTTTTGAGTTGGAATCTATTCATAGCTTGCAATGCCTATTAAGTAAACTTAGTTGCATACTCTTTATTATGAATTGTCTAAGTAGTTGATCACATGCTGAGAATATATACATCATATGAAGCAAATGTGTTCGTGAAAGTTTCTTTTATCGCACTCAGTTTTCAATTGAATTGCTTGAGGACAAGCAATAAGCTAAGCTTGGGGGAGTTGATACTCCGAAACGTATCTACTTTCCCGAACACTTTCGCTATTGTTTCTCCTCTAAAATTGTGTGATTTGGATGCAACTAACACAGACTGACGCTGTTTTCAGCAGAATTGCCTTGGTGTTTAGTTTTTGTGCAGAAAATCAACTATCAGGAAAAATCCCGGAAAATATGCCAAAAATCCAATTTCACTAGAAGACTCCCGGAGCTAGAATACGAGACGGAGGGGGGCTGGGCCCAGGCCACACCACCTGGCCGTGCGGGCTAGGCCTGGCCACGCCAGGGGGTGGTCTGGCTACCCCAGACACCCCCTCGGTCTCCCTCTTCGCCTATAAGATGCCTTCTGACCTAAAAACTCAGGCGGGGTTCGACGTTTTTCCAGAAGGAGTTCCGCTCCACCGCCACCACCATATTCCACGATTTGGAACCAGAAACTCCGTTCTGCCACCCTGCCGGGACGGGGAATTGGAGGAGATCATCGCCACCATCATCACCATCGCTTCTCCATCGACCATCCATGTTTCCCCCATCTATGAGTGATTAATCACCCATTGTAGGCTATGGGTATGGTAGGGATTGGATGAGATCATTCATGTAATGGCATCAGATTGTTAGGGCATGGTGCCTAGTATCTTTTATAGTGCTTTTTGGCTTTGTTGCGACTTGTTATGCTTAATGCTTGTCACTAGGGCCCGAGTGCCATGATTTCAGATCTAAACATGTTATTTATTCATTATGATAGTATTGTTTATGGTCTTACCTATAAGTTGTATACACACGTTGTTTTCCGGAACCAATGGCCCCGAAGTGATAGAAATCGTGATAACCGGAGGGAATGGCTTTGATGTGAGGATCACATGTGTTCATGGAGTGTTAATGCTTTGCTCCGGTGCTCTATTAAAAGGAGCACCTTAATTGCTAGTAGTTCCCTTGAGGCCCCGCTGCAAAACGGGCTGGCAGGACAAAACATGTTGTGCAAGTTCTCATTGCGAGAACGTATGACTATATATGGAACACATGCCTAGGATTATCTAGTACTTGGATGCTTTATCTTATTTATCTCCAATTGCCCTATGTTCTGATTGCTATGTGAATTGTCTTGCCCATGCAACGCCCGTCCATCCATCCCTATGCCTACCGCACTCGAATCCTACTGTTTACTGCTATTGTTACTACTGTCTTTACTTTACTATTGCTGTTACTTTACTATTCCTACTACAAAACTATTGCTACTGATAAACTGCTATGAGCAAGATTGTTTCTAGGTGCAGCTGAATTGACAACTCAGTTGTTAAGTCTTATAAATATTCTTTGGATCCCCTTGTGTCGAATCAATAAATTGGGTTTCACTTCCCTCAAAAATACTGCGATACACCCTCTATACTTGTGGGTCATCAGCCGAGTAGATGCTAGCAACTCTAAGAGGGATTATTTATGCTTGATAGTGGGTTCATGCCTCTGGTAATCTGGGGAAGTGACAGAAATCTCTAAGGTACTAGATGTGATGTTGCTACTAGGGAGAAAACAATAATCCTTTGTTCATAGAACAATCGTATTGTTTACTTTACACGCAATGCTTAATGTAATTATCTCTTGCTTGCAACTTAATACTGGAGGGAGTTCGGATTGATAACCTGAAGGTGGATTATTAGTCATAGATGCAGTTGGATTACGGTCTATGTATATTGTTGTAATACCCAATCAAATATCATAGGAGTCAAGATGATTAGTATATGCATGTATGCTTTCTTGATGTTTGTTAATTCCCCATTGTAATTTGTTCACCGAACATGTCATCTATCTTAAGGAGAACCACCACTAGTTAACTATGGACCCCGGTCCTTTCTTTTACCATCAATCTACAACTGTTTACTGTTTTCAGTTTACTTTCTACAAGCTTTTACTTTCTTCCACACAATACGTTTAATCCTTTGTTTTCAGCAAAATCGGTGAGATTGACAACCTCACTGTAAGTTGGGGGCAAAGTTCTGTGGTTGTGTTGTGCAGAATTCCAAGTTGGCAACAACACCTTAGAGGTGTTTCCTTGCTCCTACTGGTTCGATAACCTTGGTTTCATAACTGAAGGAAAACTTGTTGCTGTGCTCATCATACCTTCCTCTTGGGGTTCCCCAACGAGCTCGATATATTTTGGGCCATCAGCTACCAGGGGCAGGTTCTTCTTATAGAAAAGGGTGGGCATGCAGGGTCGTGGATAAGGGTAGTGAATTGCTTGGATCATCGACTAGGCCCTAGACCAGAGAGAGTGTGGATGAGAAGGTACACCCGATTGTGCAACAAAGCTTTGATCTCTTATGGGTAAAGCAATGCACCTCTATAGTGTATAGAAAGTGTGACATATTACTCCCTGTTCTGGGAACGAGCTACAAACCCATCAGTAAAGGAGCTCCATGAAGCTCTAGTAAACATGTGAAGGATGACAAACATAGTTTTCTTAATAAAAAATCTTTTGAAGAAATGTTAACGAAAACTACATTAAGCTTAAGACCTATGGTATGTAGCTATAGTTAGTGCATAAAACTTCCCACCTTGTATAAAAGGAGCTTGCTGGGTAATGTTGTTACTCACTCTTTCCTTCCATCCCCTGCTTAGACTTTGAAGACAAGAGGAGGCTACACTGAATGCTATTGATGGTCAGATGATGTCTTCTATGTGGAGCCAGATCTCTCTAGATCAGTGGAGGACATGGGACCCTAAAGTAGGAGATATGGTATATCTCAAGTACTCCAATGAAGGAAGTCATAAGATTCTGAGTTAAGGGAAAATTATGTCCTAGATACATTAGACCTTTCAGGATTCTTAGTCAGAATAGAGCAATAGCCTTTGCATTAGAGCTACTAGTGGAGTTAGCATAAGTTCATAATTTTTTCCATGTGAAGAATCTAAAAGTGTCTAAAAGAACCAGAAGAATATATTACACACAAAGAGCTAGAATTGCAAGCAGATTTGACTTATATCAAGAAGCCAGCCAAATTACTGAAAGAGACTAAGGAATAGATCTATCAAGTTTTGTAAATTACAGTGGGAGAACCACCCAGAACAAGCTACCTAGTAAAAGTAAGAAGACTTAAGACAAGATTATCCAGAATTCTTCAGGTACACTAAGCTACAACTTTAGGACGAAGTTTTCGTTAAGGGGTGAAGACTATAAGAAACTAGTGTTTAGGATATGGCGAGGGGTAGAAGTTAGAATTTGTGCATTTTCATGCATGCATTTGAAAAGTGGGGTAAATTTTTCACCAAACTAAAACCTAGAGGGATCGAAACTTCTTTCACTTTGATGAAATAGGGTTTAGATCATCTGAGGTGGATGCTATGAGTTTTGACATGATCATTAAAGATTATATGTGTTTTTGGGTTAAATATTCAAATAGTACATTTGAATTTAAAAGATAATAGAAGATGATATTAAAAAATAGATGAAACTACAATAAAGTAATACAAACTAGAATTTTCTCTATGCCCCCTGGGGCACATCCGATAGACAGTTCGTTGTATGAGGAAGAACTGATTAGTTAGTGGTAATAGAATAAATATATCTTTGTGCATAAGGATGATGAAAACAATGAAGCATATCACTTTGGCTTACAGAGTACTTGTTACATGGTTTACTCGTAGTTTCGCCCACCTCTCATGATACATATAAAACAGACCGATTAAATAAAACTAACGAGGAGAGAACCATGACTACCACTATGATCAGCAGAACTAAATAGGAACTATTTTCTTATTGTCACACTCGTTATCGTAAACGCTCAGTTTGTACGCATAATCCTTGCCGATGCTAATGCGTGCAACACATAGTATTGATTCTTGGACTAAATGCAAAGATGATTTCATTGGAAAATACTATCCTCCTGCTAAGATTATATATATGAGAAGTGAAATAATGAAATTTAAACAATCTAATAATGAACATGTTGCTCAAGCTTGGGAAAGAATGAAATCTTTGGTAAAGAATTATCCCACTCATGGACTGACTTCTTGGATGATTATCCAAACCTTTTATGCAGGACTGAATTATTCTTCAAGAAATCTACTGGATTCTGCTGCTGGAGGTACCTTTATGACCATTACTTTGGATGCTGCAACAAAGCTTCTGGATAATATGATGGTTAACTATTCTGAATGGCACACTGAGAGAGCTCCACAAGGTAAGAAGGTAAGTTCTGGTGAAGAAACCTCCTCCTTGAGTGATAAAATTGATGTTATTATGTCTATGCTTGTTAATGGGAAAGCTCATATTTATCCAAATAATGTTCCTTTAGCTTCTTTGGTTGCTCAAGAAGAGCAAGTTGATGTGAACTTTATAAGAAATAATAATTTTAGCAACAATTCCTACAGGAATAATTTTGGTAATAATAATTATAGGCCATATCCTCCTAATAATGGTAATGCTTATGGAAATTCCTACAACAACAATAGGAGTGTACCCTCTGAACTTGAAGTCATGCTTAAAGATTTTATTAGTAAACAAATTTCTTTCAATAAAACTATTGAGGAAAAACTCTCTAATGATGAAAGAAATATATCATCTTTGTCTGAAGCACAATCCTCTTTGATTAATAAAATGGCTGCTAAACATGAAACCATTGAAAATCCCTTTGCTGCTACTAATTCCATACAAGTTAGAATTGATGAAAATGTTAGATTGTTAGCTGAATTGCATTCTAAGTGGGAAAGAGAAGGTGAAATTGCTAGAAATAGTAGTATTTGTACTATCACCACCATAATGTTGATGCTAGAAAACCATATGAAGTCCACTTTCCTTTTGCAACAATGCCTAAAAACAATGGAACCTTTTCTAATAAAAATGCTGAAATTCTTTGAAATATGGAAATAATAGCTCTACTACCTTGGATGGTAATTATGATTTTGATCTTGATGGTTGCAATATCTCTGAAGTGATTATGTTCCTACAAAATCTTGCTAAAAGTCCTAATGCTAGTGCTATGAACATGGCCTTTACAAAACACATTACTGATGCTCTCACAAAAATTAAAGAAGAAAAATTGAAACTAAAGCTTCTATTCCTATGAAATTAGAAGATGGTTGGGAACCCATCATTAATATGAAAGTGAATGATTCTGATCTCAAAGCTTTATGTGATCTTGATAGTAGTGTTTCTATTATGCCTAGAAAGATTTATGAAATGCTTGATTTACCACCATTGGAAGATTGTTATTCAAATGTCCAACTAGATGATAATGCTAAAAAGAAAATCATGGGGAGTATTAATGATGTTCTTATTATGGTTAACAATGCCTATGTCCCCGTTGATTTCTATGTTTTGGATGTTGAATGCAATGCTTCTTGTCCTATTATTTTGGGAAGACCTTTTCTTAGAACTGTTGGTGCCATTATTGATATGAAAGAAGGGACCATTAAATATCAATTCCCACTCAAGAAAGGTATAGAACACTTCCCCAAGAAGAGATAGAAGATTCCTTTTGCCTCTCCTATTAAAACAAACTTTGCTCTTAATGCTTCTTCATTTGAAAAATACTTGAATCTTGCTTCTTATGGCTAGCTCAAAGGCGTTAAAGAGAATCACTTATTGGGAGATAACCCAAATTTTTAGTCAATATTTTTTTCTTTTCTTGAGTCCTGAAAGTTATTGCTTCATTAATAACCTCTCCTTATCCTTTTTGTATGGTTTTGGTGCCAAGAATAACCTCTAATAAGAGAGAAATAATGCTTGGGAAAGTTACTGTCCCGAAACAGATTTTTCTGCTTCGCTGTAAACATTCGTGAAAAATCTCTGTACGTCGGATTGAGATGTAATATTTTGTGCTTATGACCCAGGTTGTTATCTAACTTTTGTTAGTTTAGAACTTTTTGATTTGAGCAACCGAAGATCTTCGAAAAAATCGGTTTTTACCTGCTGGTCTATTTTGACAGATTTCTGCCATTATTTGTATTTGCCTCTTAATCTCTTTCTCTTTGAGTTCTTGCCAATTTCTTGAACTTTTAAAAGGAATTTCTACAGTATCTTGTGTTTTTAATGGAAGTTTTACTTGTGTTGAAACTGAACCCAAAGACTTATTATCTTGAATACATTAATGTTGCTAATGAAGATTGTGTGAAGTTTTGTATGAAGGAAATTTTAAAGTGTAGGTAAGAACAATGTGATAAGATGAAGTATGGACAAAAGCTCAAGCTTGGGGATGCCACCCGTGTCACCCCAAGAAATATTTAAGAAGTACAAGCGTCAAAGCTTGGGGATGCCCAAGGCATCCCCTTCTTCATCAATTAAAATCTCAGATTTTCTTCCAAACACTTCATTTTTATTGTTTCATGCACAATTGTATTGTTCTTGGAGCGTCTTTGTTTTTGTTTTTAGTTTTCTTTTGCTTAGTTTTCTTGAATAAATTGGTTGGACTCCCGCATTCATACATAGTTTCAAATAAGTTGATTTGGATCAGAAAAGAGTAGGAAAGTTCATACTTATAAGTGGTACAAAAAGGAGCTTGTTTTGACTATGGCCTAGACTTTATCATGTCATGTTTGATATTGCTTTGACTTTATGCTTAGTGATTATTGATGTAGCATGACTTGTTACAAACAATTGAGATTGCTTAATGTGCCTTGAAAGAATCATGCGTTGTTTTAGCATATAAAAGCATAATATTGTGGTATTCTCCTTTGATGCTTTATTTGGGTTGACTTGGCGCATGCTCACACCATGTTAAGACTATACCAAGTCACCATAGCCTCTATGATCATTTAGTTTTCGACTTGTAATATCACTTTATGCTTTAATTAATAATGTTTTGTCGCTTTGCATGATTATGGCCATTATTGCTCTCTTAGTTGGTCGCTCCCAGTCTTTTGCTAGCCACATGTACTAAGTATGAGTTCCACTCATGAATCCAACTCCAAATAAAACCAAGTTATTCCAAAGAGTCCACCATACCTAAATATTAGCATTATTTCTATTCCAAGTATATTCATTTTTTTATCTACCTTCCAAATTAAACTTGTTATGTGAAAAATAGTGATTAAAACTCTCACGAACTTGATGGCACACTTTACTTTCTTGCACTTAATAAACTTGAAACATTGTGCCCATCTATGTTGCATATATGCTTGTGTTTTGTAAGTTGTGAATTAGCAGAACCATGTTACCATGGGGAACACTTTCAACCTTGCACTTTATTTAGTTGATATCATGTTCTTTTGCTTATGGATCCCGGCGGTGTGAATTGAAAGGGGAGCTTGTAAGGCTCATGGAGTTCGTATATGTGTTAGAGAAACGCTTGGGCGGCTAGTCTAAGCCATGCCTAATCATGGTGGAAACTTGCAGCATAACCATAGTGAGCAATCTGTGAAGAATCCTAAAAAAGAAAAAAAAGAAGGGGAAAACCCTATCCAAATATCATACAAAAAGATCGTTGAGATGCTCATTGTCAGCTTGCCTTGTCATTTTGATATGGGAAAGTTTTTGTATCATCGGGCAAGGGGTACCCTGTTGGCGGTTCTCTATGATACACATGTACTTACAAGGACAAGAAATTACCTGTGACTAAAGTTGAGTAGCATGAGGTTTGGTACTCGTAAGTAAGGGGCATGCGATTTTCAGCTTATAACTTGTCAAGCATATCCTCATATTTGCTCACTTTAACCTTAATCACCTAAAGATGCTTATGATAGGGGCAATGAGAGATGAAAGCTAATAAGTACCATAATTTTTGGAGCTCTTTATGAAACTTGAATCCCTGCTTCCTTCTATGAAGGGCCCTTCTTTTACTTTTATGTTGAGTCTCCATCTTCTATCTTTATGCACCTATTGATAGATCATAGTGGTCATTCTTAGTTTAATGTGCATTGTCCCAAAACTTATTAATTGATTCATAACTTTGATATTGCTTGTCCTTAAACTATTTGTATCTAGTCACCCTGATGAACTTTGAAGGTGTCCTATGCATTTATGTTTTTCTACACCATGAGGGACAAGCTGAATACCATTCTCATTATCATTTCTATATGAGAAACAAACAAATGTCTTTCAAAGCATTGTTATTCATGAATCTTTTGCTTGTACCTCTTAATGTTACAACATAGTTGCCATGTCTTATTGTTAGAACTATATATTTCATGCTATGTTAGAGTACTATGATCCCAACTATCAATGTTTTACAAACACCTTGATCAAGATTATGATGGTGCATGTCACCTCAAAAAATATTCTTTTTTATCACTTACCTACTCGAGGACGAGCAGGAGTTAAGCTTGGGGATGTTGATATGTTGTAAACGTATCTATAATTTTTGATGTTCCATGCTTGTTTAGTATCTACTTTCTTACGTTTTGTTCATACTTTGGAATATTTTTACACATTTTCTGGAACTAACCTATTAACAACATGCCACATTGCCAGTTGCTTGTTTTCTGCTGTTTTTGGTTTTAGAAAAACTAGTAAGGAAATATTCTCAGAATTGGACCGGACAAAAGCCAAAGTCAATATTTTACCCGAAGCGACACGAAGTCCAGAGGGGAGACGAAGTGGCGCACCAGGGCGGCCACACTTGGTGGCAGCGTGGCCTGGGGGGCGCCACCAGGGGGTGTGGGCACCCTGGTGCTCCACCGACCTTGCCCTTCCGCCTATAAAAGCCTCCCAGGACGAAAACCCTAAGTACCCGATCAAAATTCCATGAAAGAGTCTATAGCCGCCGTCATCTCCATCCCTAGATGGGGAGGGATCTGAAGCTCTTCCCGGCACCCTGCCGGAGGGGAGAGATCACCCTGGAGGCCTTCTTCATCACCGTGCCTGCCTCCGGTGTGATGCGTGAGTAGTTCATCCCTAGACTACGGCTCCATGTAGTACGTAGATGGTTGGTTCTCCTCCTTTGTGCTACCATGTTTAGATCTTGTGAACTCCGTTCATGATCAAGATCATCTATTTGTAATCTTACATGTTGTGTTTGCGGCGATCCAATGGATATTGAGATGTTATTTCAGATTGATTATTGATTCTATCATGTCTATGTTATTTATGATCTTGCATGCTTTCCGTTGTTAGTAGCTATATTGGCCAAGTAGATGCTAGCAACTCCAAGAGGGAGTATTTATGCTCGATAGTGGGTTCATGCCTTTAGTAATCTGGGGAAGTGACATGAATCTATGCCTTTAGTAATATGGGGGATGTGACAGGAATCTCTAAGGTACTAGATGTGATGTTGCTACTAGGGAGAAAACAACAATCCTTTATCCATGGGACAATCGTATTGTTTACTTTATACACTTTTCTTAATGCAATTATCTGTTGCTTGCAACTTAATACTGGAGGGGATTCGGATGATAACCTGAAGGTGGATTATTAGTCATAGATGCAGTTGGATTATGGTCTATGTATAATAATTACTAACCAAATCTCATAGGAGTCAAGATGATTAGTATATGCATGGTATGCTTTCTCGAGTCTGTCAATTGCCCCGCTGTAATTTGTTCACCCAACATGTCATTTGTCTTAAGTAGAATCACCTCTAGTGAACTATGGACCCCTGTCCATTCTTTTACCATTGCTATACCTTCTACTGTTAGTGTTTATTGTTTACTTTCTGCAAGCAATTACTATCTTCCACACAATACGTTTAATCCTTTGTTATCAGCAAAACCAGTGAGATTGACAACCTCACTATAAGTTGGGGCAAAGTTCTGTGGTTTTGTTGTGCAGGATTCCAAGTTGGAAACAACACCTTGGAGTTGTTTTCTTGCTCCTACTGGTTCGATAACCTTGATTTCATAACCGAGGGAAAACTTGCTGCTGTGATCATCATTCCTTCCTCTTGTTGTTCCCAACGAGCTCGATATATTTTGAGCCATCACTCGGCTTCACGCGTGTACGCATCATGGAGCGTGTAGGGAGCCTTGTCCCGAGTGACCTTGATACCTTCGATCCAGATTCACAGATGCAGTATAGTAGCTTTTTCCCTAGTAGACATAGTTTAATCGAACCTTGGGAAATAATGCTAAAAGGAATTAAATAAGGACACATCTACAAGACATTGTTTGTTCATTTTACCTTCGTTTACCGGACCTTCTAGTTTACTTTATATCGTGGGTTATTTCAATGGATGGAGATAGGACAGGGTTGAAGATTCACCTGTAGCTACACATCATATGGGATAAAGATAATAATAAGCACAATCATGTGTAGTGTTTTAATAGAGATAAAATCTACGTGTAGCACATCCCGATATACTAAAGCCCCTGTGAGCCACAGGCATAGCTATAGCCTTTTTATCCAACCATTTGCACCATGAAACACCGGTCTACAAAAAATTATTAAGTGAAAACACGGATCAAACCCTTAAGGAGTGATGATGTTGTTGTTCCCCAATGAATCGCCAAGCGCAAGACCGTACTCCCCTTTCTTTTACCGGTTTCCTATGAGATCGCCACTAACCAAATATCTCACCTCAAGCCTTTATCGATCTAGGGGTCTTGTATACCTACAAGTCCAAAGATCGAGACAAGAGACGAAGAAACAAATATATAAATCTATTATTCAAACAATACACAATGCTCCCATAGATTAGATGCACATAATCGCTGAAAAGGTTTCACCCCAACCCGCAGCCCGTTAGGAATACTCACTCATAATAATAAGATCAAGGATAGAAAACATTGTGCAAAATACTTAGATTGAAATCAAATATTCTTACAATGGTTGACGAATCACAAGGAGATCTAAAGTACAAGATAATGGCTATGGCTATGGAGAGGATGGAGGATGGAGAGGATGAACTATGGTGGTAGATCTCTTTTGGTGGTGTTGTGATGCAATCTGAGAATGGCATCCCTATGCGCGGTGACTAGGACCTCGAAATATATAGGCACATTCACGAAAGTCATAGGGTTTGACAAGACGAAGCCGCTACCACCTAGTACAGGCAGGCCTTGCCTGTACCAGTGGTTGTTATGGCCTCTAGCGCATGGCATTGACTCTAGGGTTGCTTGGCTGTGTAGACTTCCTCAAAATCTTCATTTATGTCTCCAGATTTTGCCTTAAAAGCGTGATTTCCTACACAACACAATTCAAAGCAATGGTTTGCATATCTTTGCAATAATTAGTCATTAGTGTCAAAGCTAGAGAGATTCTTGTCAATTGCATGACTTAAAATAAGGTTTAAACGCGAAGAAAGATGGCTATTTTGACAGTCATCAGACCTCTACCAAGATGACGCCATAGGTCGATGTGGAAGATGACATCTTCATTTGAGGACCGCGTCGCCGAGGTCCATGAGCGTTAGCCTCTATCCATACAAGGTATTCTGGAGTCGGCGGAGGATCACCACAGTCAATAGCTTCTAGGAAACCACCATCGATAGGTGTCTTCCTTCGAGGGCCGCACCCACATGGTCCAGAAGGATTGCCCTGTATCTGGGCCATTTCGCTCGCCGAGAACTCGGGTTCGCCATGGTCGAGGCGAGGCCCGAAAACCTTGGCGACAGAGGAAGTCGTGGCATCAATAATCCCATGTGGACTTGTTTGCCAAGAGATATCCGATAGGCATTCATAACACGCTCCAGGAGACGATGCATCCGCGAATAACCGCACATGCACGACGAATCATTCATCATCGTGAGATGGCAAAGAAAACGGAGCTATCAGTGTCTATGAAGCCACCGAGGATCCTCCTCCATCGCCATGGACTGGAAGAAGTCTACATGCACGTCCTCATATCAGAGTCATGTGGAGCATGGGCGTGAAGTGGAGAGGAGTAGCAAGGAGAGGCGAAGAAGGGTAGATGGTAGCAGAACAAAACTTATATTGTTATAGAAGAATGACATCACGGTAACAACATACATGTAGTGGTTAGCGCTATGGTCATGTCACATGTGAAAGAAAATCCTCGGTTTGTGTGTCATTTTCTTTCAAGATGGAAGGGACTAAACATGTCTGACCCGAGTGGTGCCTGGAAGATCTGTCCGAGCATTTCTGGTCGCCGGTATGGGCATTAAACGCGAGAGGAAACATAAAGGTCAGCTTCACACGCTGCAGCCAAACATGTAATCCTTGGTTCGCGTGTCATTTGCTTTCAAGATGGAAGTGACTAAACATATATGAAGCAAGCGACGCTTGGAGGACCTCACCGTGCGCATCTAGTCGCCTGTATGGGTATTAAACGCGAGAGCAAACAGAAGGGCCAGCTTCCCGCGATGTGGCCAAACGTGCCATCTTGCTTTTGAAGTGTATACAAGTACGTGACAGGAAATATCATGAACCTAAAGCCTGCTATCTGCTAAGGGAATTAACACGACGCAAATAGGTACTTTTCGCAGACGCGCATAGCATATGTAGTGTGCTGCCTACGCGTTCGTGTTTTTCTATCTAAGATAAGTAAAGCAATCTATCTTTCCAAAAAAAATCGTAAGAGCAACCTGACAATCTCATTCACATTGGTATAAGAGAACATTAAGAGAAGTAATGGAATACATAAGATACTGTTTATGCACTGTGAATACATCTTTGAGCAAAATCATGCCGGCAGACGGGAACACGAACACAAAAAAGGAAGCTGTAAAATGGACGCACAAAGTTTTCAACATGTTGTCACAAACAATGCAAACATATAACCATTAATAGCAACAAAAAAAGGAAACATAGTTGTACATAATTAAGCCTAGAAAACTACAAAATCACACGAAAGGGCAAACAACAACGCGAACTGCTTGCTAACTCTATAGGCAAAGCTGCCAATACACGTAAAGAAAGAAAGACCGCTGGTGATGAAATTGTCGGAACACCACCCCGAAGAAGCGTGATAAGTACAAAATTGAAGCATATTTATCTTTTGCATTTGCATAAATAGAATAGGGATTTTGGCATTTCACTGCGTTTGCCGCACCTTTTTGTCCTTGTTTCAACAGGATCCCAAATTACTAAGTCTATTATGAAGGTATCAATTGGAATTGTCATATTATGTTTGAAAGGACATTTACTGTCATAATCACTTTTGGTGTTCGTTAACAACAAGTAGAGCCTTTTTACAGTTTGCTATTTGTCTACAAGTTGATATATTACAAAGTGAAAAGGACCCTTGGCCTGCGGAACATTCCCTGCATATTTACTTGTCTCCTGGAAATTCCAGCCCGGAGTCTCCAGTGTGGCCTGGAGTTTCCCCAGGAGTCTCCGGAGGGGGTTCCTGTTTCCTGCCTGGGTCAGCCAGAGAGGTGGTCTAGAGCTTGGTACAGAGGAAAGTCCGGAGTCTCCAGTCCTTGCCTCAGACCGGAGTCTCCGGTCCACTTGGCTCATAGAAGGGCTGGGTCATTCTGTTCGACGGTCCGGAGGCTGGTCTAGAGATTGACCGGATTCTCCGGTGTAGACCGGAGTCTCCCGTGTGCAGACCCGAGTCTCCGGTCTGAGTTTTCTCCAATGGTCAGAAAATGGTTCAGTGGAGTGAAGGGCTATGAATAGAGGACCTTATCCCCTTCCTCCAGTTGCTCGTCCACCTCAAGAACACCATGCCCATTAGATCCACCAAATCAACAAGATCTCTTCATCCAACCATCCAAAGTCATTGACATTTGGAGAATCGAAGGAGGAGGCCTTGATCTATAGCTTCACCAAGAGAGATCTTCATTTCCCCCTCATTCACTTGAGGGCCCCCATGCTCTAGTGTTTCTTTGGAAACCCTAGATTTTGATTTGGTTCTTACAAGCTTATGTTAGATTGTTTGACAACTTGCTTGTATTTGGGAGCCTCCAATTAAGTTGTGGATGTGTGCCCCGAACTCGTTGTAAAGGTGCCAGCTTCCACCTCGAAGGTTTCCATATAGTGGAAGAGGTGAATCGAACCCCTTGGGGTGAGGTTCATCGGAGAACAAGGGAGGCCTCTCGTGGCGTTGGTGGTTTGAAACCACTCCCTCTCCAAACGTAGACGTACTTCCCCTCAAAAGGAAGGAACTACGGGAAACAAATCCTTGTGTCTCCGAGTGCTCTGATACATTACAAATGTATCTATAATTTTTGATGTTCCATGCTTGGTTCTATCTACTTTCTTGTGTTTTGTCCACACTTTGGAGTACTTTTCATATGATTTCTTGGACTAACCTATTAACAAGAGCCACAATGCTAGCTGCCTGTTTTCTGCTGTTTTTGGTTCCAGGAAGTCAGAAAATGAATATTCTCGGAATTGGATGGGACAAAAGCCAAAGTCGCTATTTTACCGGAAGACATCTGGAGCCAGAATACAAGACGGAGAGGGGCTGGGGCCTGGCCACACCACCTGGCCACGCGGCCATGCCTGGCCCGTGCTAGAGGGTGGTCTGGCCGATCCTAGCACCCCCTCGGCCTCTCTCTCCGCCTATATATTGCCTTTGATACGGAAACCCTAAGTACCCGATCAAAATTCCACGAAAGAGTCTATAGCCGCTGTCATCTCCATCCCTAGATCGAGAGGGATCTGAAGCTCTTCTCGGCACCCTGCCAGAGAGGGGAATTCACCCTGGAGGCCTTCTTCATCATCATGCAAGCTTCCGGTGTGATGCGTGAGTAGTTCATCTTTGGACTACGGGTCCATGTAGTAGCTAGATGGCTGGTTCTCCTCCTTTGTGCTTTCATGTCTAGATCTTGTGAGCTCCGTTCATGATCAAGATCATCTATTTTTAATTCTGCATGTTGTGTTTGCAGGGATCCGATGGATATTGAGATGCTATTTCAGATTGATTATTGATTCTATCATGTCTTTGTTATTTGTGATCTTGCATGCTTTCCGTTAGTATCTATCTTGGCCAAGTAGATGCTAGCAACTCCAAGAATTAGTATTTATGCTCGATAGTGGGTTCATGCCTCTGGTAATCTGAGGAAGTGACAGAAATCTCTAAGGTACTAGATGTGTTGTTGCTACTAGGGAGAAAACAACAATCCTTTGTACAT
This sequence comes from Avena sativa, assembly GCA_916181665.1. Lineage (NCBI taxonomy): Eukaryota > Viridiplantae > Streptophyta > Magnoliopsida > Poales > Poaceae > Avena > Avena sativa. Next base: position 64,251,334 of record OV702286.1, on the reverse strand, counting down.
AGAACAATCGTATTGTTTACTTTACACGCAATTCGTAAAGCAATAATCTATTGCTTGCAACTTAATACTGGAGGGGGTTCGGATGATAACCTGAAGGTGGATTATTAGTCATAGATGTAGTTGGATGGCGGTCTATGTATAATGTTGTAATGCCCAATCAAGTCTCAAAGGAGTCAAGATGATTATTATATGCTTGTATGCTTTCTCGATGTTTGTCAATTGCCCCGCTGTAATTTGTTCACCCAACATGTATCTATCTTAAGGAGAGCCACCTCTAGTGAACTATGGACCCCGGTCCTTTCTTTTACATTCAATCTACAAATTGTTTACTTCTTTGTGTTTACTTTCTTCAAACTATTACTTCCTTCCATTCGATACATTTAATCCTTTGTTTTCAGCAAAACCGGTGAGATTGACAACCTCGTCGCAAGTTGGGGGCAATGTTCTATGGTTGTGTTGTGCAGGTCTCCACGTTGCTGCTGGCACCGGTAGTGCGCCCTACCAACATTCAGCTAGCTATACCTTTGGGGTGTTTCCTTGCTCCTACTAGATTGATAACCTTGGTTTCTTACTGAGGGAAAACTTGGTGCTGTGCTCATCATACCTTCCTCTTGGGGTTCCCCAACGAGCTCGATATATTTGGGCCATGAACAACTTTTTCTGGCGTCGTTGCCGGGGAGTCAAGGACATCTTCACAAGGGGAGTCCCTCATAACCAATCTCTTAACTTTGTTGTTTTTGTTTTGCTTAGTTTCTTTTTTTGCTTTGTTTGCTTGTTTCTTTATCAAAAACACAAAAAAATAGTTTTACAAGTTTGCTTTCTTTATTAAAAACACAAAAAAACTTAAGTCTCCTTTAGTTGTTGCCTCTTCCTTAGCACATGTTGGAAGCTAGGTTGATGCAGCTTCTTTAGTTCACATGTTGGAAGCTAGGTTTGTTAAACTCAATCCTTTAATGCAAGTAATGTTTCTTAAACTTAAAGAAATTGATGACTCTCAGAAGATAGATTTTATTCTTGAAACTTTGCTTAAGGAATTCTATGATGTTTCCAAGGAAGCTAGAAAAGTCTTTGAACGTTTCAATATGCTAGGCTCATGTGTAGATGTTGTTGGTACACGAGAAAAGATGAACAAAACTGAACCTAATGGGGAGGAAACTAAGATACCAATACCCTTTAAACTAGTGGCAATGTATGAAGCCATAGAAAAAATCTTGATTGGATTGTTCCTGAAAACCCTTTTGATGAAAATAGTGAACCTAAGAGCATTGAGAGAGGATCCTCTAGAACTAATTTGGATGATATACCTTGCCTTGTTGAAGATATTTCTAGTATTGATCTTAATGCTTCTTTTTTTGAGAACACTTGATTATTTTTCTTGCTTCTTATGCCTAACATAAAGGCGTTAAAGAAAAGTACTTATTGGGAGATAACCCAAAAGTTTTAGATGAGTCTTGGAAGTTATTACTTCAGTAATAACCGCTCCTTATCCTTTTTATTTGCTTTTTGTGCCAAGAGTAACATCTAATGAGAGAGAAGTAATGATTGGGAAAGTTGTTGTCCCGAAACAGATTTCTGTGCTTCACCGTAAAAATTCGTGTAAAATCTCTGAATGTCCTTTTGAGGCGTGAATTTTTTTGCTTCTGCCCCAGCTTGTTATCTAACTTTCGTTAGTTAAACACTTTGTGATTTGAGAGACAGAAGGTCTTCGAAAAAATTCGTCTTTACCTGCTGGTCTGTTTTGACAGATTTCTGCTATTTTCTGCATTTGCTTCTTGTTGGTTCCTTTTTGAGTTCTTTTGGGGAATTGAGCTTTTTGAGGGAAGTGCTACAGTAGCTAGTGTTTTAATGGAAGTTTTATTGGTGTTAGAACTGAACCTAAAGACTTATTATCTTGAGTGCACTAATGTTGCTAATAATGATTGTGTGAAGTTTTGTATGAAGGAAAAATTTCAGGTGTATGGAAGGAATGAGTAATGAGATGAAGGATAGACTAAAGCTCAAGCTTGGGGATTCCACATGTATCACCCCAAGAAATATTCAAGAAGTACAAGCGTCAAAGCTTGGGCATGCCCAAGGCATCCCCTTCTTCATCAATAAAAATCACAGGTTTCTTCCAAACGCTTCATTTTTATTGTTTCATGCACAGTTGTATTGTTCTTGGAGCATCTTCTTTTTCGTTTTTGTTTTGGTTTTTCATTTGCTTAGTTTGCTGAATAAATTAGTTGGACCCCCTCTTTCATACATTGGTTTTCAAATAGTTTGGTTTGGTTTGGAAAAGAGTAGGAAAGTTCATGATTAAGTGGTAAAGAGAGCTTGTTTTTGACTGTGGTCTATGCTTTGTCATGCCATGCTTGATATTTTTTGGCTTTATGCTTAGTATTCTTTGCTGTAGCATGACTTGTTATAAACAATTGAGATTGCTTAATGTGCCTTGGATGAATCATGCGTTGTTTTAGCATATTGAAGCATAGTATAGTGGTATCCTCCTTTGATGCTTTATTTGGGTTGAATCGGCACATACTCACACCATGTTATGACTATCCAAAGTCACCATAAGCCTTTATGATCCTTTAGTTTTCAACTTGTAGTATCACTTTTTGCTTGGATCAATGATGTTTTGTCGCTCTGCATTATTATGGCCATTATTGCTCTCTTAGTTTGTCGCTCCTAGTCTTTTGCTAGCCTCCGCAACCAAGTATGAGTTCCACTCATGCATCCAACTCCTTAAACCAAGTTATTCCAAAGAGTCCACCATACCTACCTATTAGCATTTGCTATTCCAAGTATATTCATGTTTTTGTTTACCTTCCAAATTAAACTTGTTATGAAAAAACTAGTGATTAAAGCTCTCACAAACTTGATGGCACACTTTACTTTTCTTGCCCTTAATAAACTTGAACCATTGTGTCGTCTATGTTGTATATGCTTGCACTTATTTGTTGGGGATTAGCAGAACCATGCTGTCATGGGGAACGATTTCAACATTGCACGGGTACTTTGTACCTAGTTGATATCATGCTCTTTTGTCTATGGATGTCGTCGGTGTGAAATCAAAGGGGAGCTTGTAAGTCCATGGAGTTATGTATATGTGTTAGAGAAACGCCTGGGATGATGGTCTAATCCATGCTGACATGGTGGAAACCTGCAGCGTAACCATAATGAGCTGTCTATAAAGCATTCTTCTTATAAAAGGAGAGTCCTATACTGAGAAAAAAGAGAAAAAGAAAAAAAAGAGATTATGAAAAGAGGAAAGAGAGAAAAAAGCACCATATTCCCATGGTAAATAAGAAGATTGCTGAGATGCTCGTTGTCTGCTTGCCTTGTCATTTTGATATGGGGATTCTTCCGTATCATCGGGCAAGGGGTACCCCGTTGGCGGTTCTCTATGATACACATTTACTTAGGATGACAAGAACTTACCGGTGAGTAAACTTGAGTAGCATGAAGAGCGACCCTCGTATTCAAGGGACATGAGATTTCTAACTTATACTTCGTCAAGCATGCACACCATAGTTTATTCACTTTAACCTTAATCATTTCAAGATGCTTATGATAGGGGCAATGAGAGCTGAAAGCTATAAGTACCATAATTTTTGGAAGCTCTTTATGAAACTTGAATCTCTGCTTCCTTCTATGAAGGCCTTTCTTCCACTTATATATTGAGTCTCCACCTTCTACCTTTATGCACCTACTTTGAGAGCATAGTGGCCATTCTTAGTTCTATGTGCATTGTCCCAAGACTAGTTGATTGATGCATAACTTGATATTCCTTGTTTTAAAGTATTTGTATCTAGTCACTCTTATGAACTTTGAAGGTGTCCTATGCATTTATATTTGCTACTCTATGAGGGATAAGCTGGATACTATTATGCTATGTTTTCTTTATGTGAAATAAACAAACGTCTTGCAAAGCATTGTTATTCATGAATCTTTTGTTTGTGCCTTTTCATGTTGCATCATAGTTTATTTGCCTTATTGCTAGAACTTTGCCTTTCATGTTATGATTGAAGTACTATGATCCCAGCTTTGAATGTTTTACAAATACTTAGATCAAGTTTATGATGGTGCATGTCACCTCAAAAATTATTCTTTCTTTTTATCACTTACCTACTCGAGGACGAGCAGGAGTTAAGCTTGGGGATGTTGATACATTGCAAACGTATCTATAATTTTTGATGTTCCACGCTTGGTTTTATCTACTTTCTTGTGTTTTGTCCACACTTTGGAGTACTTTTCATATGATTTCTTGGACTAACCTATTAACAAGAGCCATAGTGCCAGCTGCCTGTTTTCTGCTATTTTTGGTTCCAGGAAGTCAGAAAATGAATATTCTCGGAATTGGACGGGACAAAAGCCAAAGTCGCTATTTTACGGAAGACATTTGGAGCCAGAATACGAGATGGAGAGGGGCTGGGGCCTGGCCACACCACCTGGCCGCACGGCCTGGCCCGTGCCAGGGGGTGGTCTGGCCGATCCCAGCACCCCTCGGCCTCTGCTTCTGCCTATATATTGCCTCTGATACGGAAACCCTAAGTACCTGATCTAAATTCCACAAAAGAGTCTGTAGCCGCCGTCATCTCCATCCCTAGATCGGGAGGGATCTGAAGCTCTTCCTGGCACCCTGCCGGAGAGGGGAATTCACCCTGGAGGCCTTCTTCATCATCATGCAAGCATCCGGTGTGATGCGTGAGTAGTTCATCTCTGGACTACGGGTCCATGTAGTAGCTAGATGGCTGGTTCTCCTCCTTTGTGCTTTCATGTCTATGATCTTGTGAGCTTTGTTCATGATCAAGATCATCTATTTGTAATTCTGCATGTTGTGTTTGTGGGATCCGATGGATATTGAGATGCTATTTCAGATTGATTATTGATTCTATCATGTCTTTGTTATTTGTGATCTTGCATGCTTTCCGTTGTTAGTAGCTATCTTGGCCAAGTAGATGCTAGCAACTCCAAGAGTTAGTATTTATGCTCGATAGTGTATTCATGCCTCTGGTAATCTGTGGAAGTGACAAAAATCTCTAAGGTACTAAATGTGCTGTTGCTACTAGGGAGAAAACAACAATCCTTTGTTCATAGAACAATCATATTGTTTACTTTACACGCAATTCGTAAAGCAATAATCTGTTGCTTGCAACTGAATACTGGAGGGGGTTCGGATGATAACCTGAAGTTGGATTATTAGTCATAGATGCAGTTGGATGGCGGTCTATGTATAATGTTGTAATGCCCAATCAAGTCTCAAAGGAGTCAAGATGATTAGTATATGCTTGTATGCTTTCTCGATGTTTTTCAATTGCCCCGCTGTAATTTGTTCACCCAGCATGTTATCTATCTTAAGGAGAGCCACCTCTAGTGAACTATGGATCCCGGTCCTTTCTTTTACATTCAATCTACAAATTGTTTACTGCTTTGTGTTTACTTTCTGCAAACTATTACTTCCTTCCATTTGATACGTTTAATCCTTTGTTTTCAGCAAAACCGGTGAGATTGACAACCTCATCACAAGTTGGGGGCAAAGTTCTGTGGTTGTGTTGTGCAGGTCTCCACGTTCCTGCTGGCACCGGTAGTGCGCCCTGCCAACGTTCAGCTAGCTACACCTTTGGGGTGTTTCCTTGCTCCTACTGGATTGATAACCTTGGTTTCTTACTGAGGGAAAACTTGCCGCTATGCTCATCATACCTTCCTCTTGGGGTTCCCCAACGAGCTCGATACATTTGGGCAATCCTGCTTCACTTTGGTTACTTCTATCCTTTACCGCACTTTACTTATCTAGTTCTTGCTTAGTACTTGTCCTAGGTTGACATATAGGTAAATTCACCTTAGTTGCATGATCTAGAGAATTTACCTTTTGTGTGAAACCCTAAATTGAAAAAGAGTAAAATTTGGACTAGCACCTATTCACCCCCCCCTCTAGGTGCCCATACGATCCTTTCAATTGGTATCAGTGCCTCGGCTCTTTATTCGGGATTAACCGCCTAAGAGATTATGGGCAACCCAAATGAGGGAGAAAGTGAGGCTACCCATTCGGTGACCATGGTAGATCTCAAGAATTTGTAAACAAGCTTGAGCTCTACCTTGGGCAACGAAATCCAACAATTGTGCTAACTCGTTGAGCAACTTGTTAGGGATAAGCAAACCTCACCTCCTCCCTCTCATGTGGAAACACCACCTAACCCAAAGGCAAATGCTCCGGCTAAGCCTTTGGAGGAAGTGGCGGGGGATGAACATAATTCCACTGACTCCACCACCAAAAAGGGTGATGGGAAGTAAGAGCACCATGCGGTCCCCAGATGGTACTCTCCCGACCCCCCTATCCCTCACCCACATATAAATAATAGAGGTGACCCACCTAAGTTAGCTGCACATACTTTTGCTCAATGGCAAGTTTTAATGAAATCTCATGTTCGCAGCTCCTGCATTGATTTGTGGAATATTATGGAAGAATGTATCAAAATTGATGATCCAACCAACTTGACTAGAATAGAAGTGGTAAATATCCAACTCAATGCGACTTCCTTGCACATGATTCAACTTGGAGTGGGGCCAAAGGATTTTCCCCACATTGAGCACTACAATACCGCCAAGGAAGCTTGGGATGCTCTCATTGACTTGTTTGTTGGCAATGAGAGTATGAGAAGAAATAGATATGATGCCTTAAGCAATGAGGCCGAAGGTTTCTTCATGAAGGATGGTGAGGATCATGAAGACATGTATCAAAGACTCAAATCCACAGCCACCGCCTTCAGGAATGTTGGTGCCTCTCACATTGATGATGCTTGGATCAAGAGGAAGTATGTGAGTGCTCTCATGCCCTTTGAGCCTACTGACTTGAAGAGTCTCCAAGGAAGACACAACTACCATCTCATGACCTCCAATGAAGTTATGCAAGAGATGGCCGCCTTCAAGGTTGCTGCCAAGAATGCCAAAGACACTCGTGCTCATGCCATTGGAATGAGTAGTGGTGTCAATCTTGCCTTGAAGGCCAAGGTTGTGGAGTATGATGAAGATGAAGGAAATGACGAGGGACTTTCAATGAGCCACCCCGAAGATTTCAAGGTTGCTCATGGTGAATACATGGCCTTCTATGCAAGAAACTTTTGGAAAGATCCCGCCAAGGCCAAGATGGAAATGCAACGAAGAAGCAACCCTAGTGGGAGAAGAGATAATGGGTCCAAGTTGAGAACTTGCTTCAATTGTGGTGACCGCTATCACTTTGTCGCTGCTTGTCCCTATGAGAAAAGAGAAGATCATGGGGGTAAACTTGTGTTGAAGAATACCTCCAAAGCTCCTTACAAGAAACCTTTCATCAAAAGGAATGCCACCAACAAGAAGCCGAGTGAAATTTTCTTGATCACACATGAAGAATTCTCCTCCGATGATGATGACGAAGATGATGAATAGGAAACATCAAGTGGTGTGGCGGCTCTTGCCACCACTTCTAACCCTACATTCTCACTCTTCGACTCTCCAAATGAGAATATCTCCAACAAGAACGCCACTTGCCTTATGGCAAGAGGAACGGAGGTATTATCATCATCACATTCCACCTCCTTAATCAATGATGATTTTGATGATGAGTTATCGCTTGAGGTCAAAAAGGAACTAGTTGCTTTTGATGTGTTTATGAACAACTTGCAAGGGGAACACAAGAAACATGTTGTGGACCTTTTAAATCAACTTGCACACACACAAGAACTTCTAGATGAGAGATGTAAATTAGGAAGAGAGCACATGATTGAGGTAGAGGCTTTAAATAATTCTCTAGAAGAAGAACAAGAAACTAGAATATCTCTTGAGACTAAACTTGAAGGTCTTGATGAAGCAAATGATCTCATTATTAATAAACTCATGAAGGAATGTGACCATGCTATTGCCAAATATAAAAGGGATAAAAAGGACAAGATTGAGTTTCATGTTGAAAGGATACAGATGCCACCTAGAGGGGGGGTGAATAGGCGGTTAAAAACTTTTCCGAGAGTGGCTCAACAAAGGCAGAAATAAACTAGAGTTTCCTTTGTTAAGCACAAAACCTATAACAACTAGGGTTCACCTATTTGCACCAATGACTTATGCTAAGCAAGACAAGCAACTATGTGATAGCTAGATATATACTTCAAGCACGAAGGCTATCACAAAGTAAAGTGCATAAGTAAGAGCTCGGATATAGAGATAACCGAGGCACGCGGAGACGACAATATTTTACCGAGTTCCTCCCAACATGGAGTACATATCGTTTGGAGAGGGGGTGGTATCAAACCACCAATGCCACAAAAGGCCTCCCTTGTTATCCTGTGAATCTCACCCCAATAGGATCGATCCACACTTCCACTATCGGTGCACTTGTCGGTGGCAATCCGGAACCTCTCACAAGGTTGGGGCACTTCTCCACAACTCAATTGGAGGCTCCCAACAAACAAGCTTGGGGAAAGCTCCACAACTTGATTGGAGGCCCCAAAAAATCCACAAACTTGCAAAACCACCAAACCGTCTAGGGTTCCAATGAACCCAAGAGTAAAAAGCTTCTCACCTTTCACCCAATCGAATGCTCACCGAGAACTCAAACCGATGCACCAAATGCAATGGCAAGAACACACGAAGTGCTCAAGTCCTTCTCTCCCAAATTCCACCAAAGATACAAAAGCTTATGGGGGAATAAGAGAGGAAGAACAATGGAGGAAATCCACAAAAGACTCTAAGATCTAGATCCCAAGATGTTCCCCTCACTTAGAGGAGAGATTGATCGGTGGGGTTGTGGATCTAGATCTCCTCTTTCAAATCCCTCAAGAATATGCAAGAATCAATGGAGGGATTGAGGGACATAAAGCTCAAGAAGGTCAGCAATGGAGGAGAGAACTTGCAAGGAAGGTTGGGGAACCATTGGGGAAGAAGGGCCCCTTAAATAGGTCCCTAGAAATCCAACCGTTAGGCCCAGGAATCGCCCGGTCCGGAGTCTCCAGACTGGGACCGGAGTCTCCGGTGTACCCAGGCCAAACAGGGTTAAACTGGGGGACAATCAGTAAGCGGTCCGGAGATAGACCGGAGATTTAGTCCGGAGTCTCTGGTCTGACAAAAACTGGCAGAAAGACCAATACGAAAACAACCATAACTTTTGCATCCGGACTCCGATTTTGATGATCTTGGGCTCGTTTTAAAGAGGACAATAAGATCTACAAGATAATGCAGGGAACCATCATAGTCCATAAAGGGAGGATAGAACCAAATGACGAAAGATTTGACCTCTCTCAACAAGACGAACCGGTAAAACCTCCAACATCGAAAACGCAATAGAGAATGCATATGAAATCCGTTTTCGATGAACTTGGGCTTCTCATGAAGATTAACACAAGCTCTAAATCCTCTCATGGATAAGAACCAAATAATGGAAGGTTTTACCAATCTCTAAAAGACAAACCGGTAAAACCTCCAATATCAAAAACGCAATAGAGAATGTATATAAAATCCGTTTTCGATGATTTAGAGCTTGTTATGAATATTACCAGAAGCTCAAGAACCTCACATGGATAAGATCCAAATAAAAACCAAGAAAGATTGTGCCAAGTATTCAAAGGTTTGATCTCTCATGAAGGATATGATCAAGTTACTCACTCGAGGGCCCCTCTTGATAGTATGGCTATCTATCCTATAAACCGGTCTCCCCAACTAACACCATGAGACCGGTAAGAAAGAAACCCTATCAAGAACATACCTTTGCCTTGAGCATATTCCACTTGAGCTTGACGATAGTGATCTTGTCCACCTCAAGATGGAACACCTTTCTTGATTGCACTAGCTTGGTGAAGATTTGCAAATTGCTCTCCCATACTCGACTATGGTAGATCTTCTCTCTTGGGCATATCATCTTCCCATATACATGATAACCATAGGATGGCAAGATTCAAGCAAATGATCTCTTCGAGATGGCTCATCTTAAACTTGCACATCATTTCTTCTTTCTCCATTATGTTGGTGTCTTGAAGGAACATAAGAGATATCACTCCAACTTTATTCTTCAAGACACACTTTCCATAGGCTCAACTCTCACATGACCAATCTTTGGATCTCTCCATGAACACCTTGGTCAACACTTGATCTTCTTTACTTTCTTCTTCTCCCAACCTTGAAGCCAACATATGGTACAAGCATTGCCTATGGACAAATCCTACAAGTAAAACTCAATGCAAACATAAGTCCATAAAGATTGTCATTAATTACCAAAACCACACATGGGAGCACAAATGCACTTTCAGATGTTGTTCATGAAAAACTTGTCGAGGACTTTAGGATACTTGACAAGGCTCACAAGGCCTTGGAGAGTGAACTCTTGTTGCTCACCAAGTCTCGTGAAAAGCCTCAAAATCAATTGACTAATATTACTTCACCTAATACTTTCATTCCCTCTAGTTGTACTAGTATACTTGAAGAAAATGCTAGGTTGAAGGGGGAGCTTGCTAAGGCCACCTTTCCCAAGGATAACAAGTCAATTGATGACCTCTTGAGTAAGCAAAGGTCAAGTAATGAAAAGGGGGGCATTGGTTTTGTCTCCAATGGCAAGAAGAAGACCAATAAGAAGAAGAAGGCTAAGCCCACACAAGGAAAGTACAAGGTCATTGTGGATAGTAAGTCCACGAATGGCAAAACTGTGTCTCATGATGATTTTGCGGGAAGTTCTAACCCTCACTATGTTTTAATGCATGATTATTATGGTGATGTGTATGCATGATATGTTGGGCCATATGATGGTTATATTGCTTGGTCTATTTGGGTTCCCAAGACCCTTGTTGCTAACAAAAGAGGACCCATTGAAAAATGGGTACCTAAAAACTAGTTGATCTTTTGTAGACCTACGCTTCCGGAGGGTAAAAATGGGTGCTTGATAGTGGATGCACAAGCCATATGACCGGAAGCGCATCTAGTGTCAAGAAGTTGAGACCAAATATTGATCAAATATCCGTGACATATGCCGACAAGTCAAAGTCTAAGGTAATGAGTTTCGGCAAAGTTGTGATTGCACACGATATCACCCTCGTGGACATCATGCTTATTGAGACCCTTGGCTATAATTTACTTTCAGTCCGTGCTCTTGGAAAGATGGGTTTTGCCATATTTCTTGATAATGATATTGTGATCCTCTTGTGGAGCAAGTCTCTCAAGGTCGCTTTCGTTGGGTACGTCGAAAATGACTTGTATGTGGTGGAATTCTCAGGGAAAACCACTACAAGTCCGATGTGGTTATTTGGAAAGTACGATGTGGGTTAGCTATGGCATCGCCGTCTAGCCCATGTCAACATGAGAACTTTGCAAAGTCTCCACAAGTATGGTCATATTATTGGACTAAAATAAAATGTTTGCTTTGCCAAAGATCGCGTTTGCAGGGCATGTGTTGAAGGAAAGATGCATGATTCTCCCCACAAGCCAAAGAACTACATCAAGTCCAAGAGGATCTTGGAGCTCCTTCATGTGGATCTCTTTGGTCCTCCATCTCATGCAAGCCTTGGTGGGAAGAAATATTGCTTAGTGATTGTTGATGACTACTCGAGATACACTTGGGTATATTTCTTCAAGCTAAAAAGTGAGACACAAGAGAACTTCTTGACTTCATCAACATGGCTCAACGCCAACACAATGTCCCGGTATTAACAATAAGAAGTGACAACGGTACCGATTTCAAGAACTACACATTGAATGGATTTCTTAGTGATGGGGGAATAAAACATCAATATTCTGCTACATATACCCCTCAACAAAATGGTGTAGCTGAGAGGAAGAACCGGACTCTTATTGATATGGCAAGGACCATGTTGGCGGAATTTAAATCTCCATACAATTTTTGGGCTGAAGCTATCTCCACCGCATGCCATGCATCAAATCGTCACTACCTCCGAAAAGAATTGATCAAGACTCCATATGAAATCCTTATCGGTAACAAGCCCAACATTTCTTACTTCCATGTGTTCGGATGTAAGTGTTTCTATCGCATTAAGGGTATTCATTTGTCCAAGTTTGATTCCAAAGCATTAGAGGGTATTTTTGTTGGTTATGGTCTCGAATTCCACACTTATAGAATCTATGACAAGCTCTCCGGAATTGTCATAGAATCTTGTAGTGTGGTCTTTGAAGAATATGATGGTCCCCATGCGGGGCGTGTTGATGTCTGTGATGTAGATGATGGAATGCCTCAGGATTCCATAGGAAGAATGGGTGTGGGTTTCATCCGCCCTATTGAGGAACCCCTTATGGTGGATCAAGAAGAACTATGCTCTACTCAAATGGAGCCCTCATCTTCACAACATCAACAAGCTCCTATCAAGGAGGACAATGACCCATGCCATAGACAAGTTGTGGACCCTCAACCTGGTGATCAAGAAGAAATCTCTAGCCAGGAGTTACTTGAGTCTCCATTTGCCAGAATGTCCAGTGGTGCTAAGTCTATTACACAAGGAAGATCTATAGAAACTGCCATAAGGGAAGCTCAATGCCTGTCTAGAAGTATGCTTGATCAAGACCAAGGTCAATCTTTACCTCTTGTAGAAGATAATAATTCCAATTATGATCAAGGTCAAGTTAATGGTCAAGACGAGGACCAAAATGATGAAGTGATCCCCCCAAGAAACAGCAAGGAGATCGAAACTCGTCGCCAAGCTAGAATGGATAGAATATTGGAATTAAGAGACCACTCTCTTGAGAATGTGGTAGGAGATCTCAGAAGAGAAATATCTACTAGAGCTCAACTAAAGAACTTTGGTGAGCACCAAGCACACATTTCCATGGTGGAACCAAAGAAAGTTTGGGAAGCCCTTGAAGATCTGGATTGGTTGGATGCAATGCACAAAGATCTCAACAACTTTGAGAGAAACAAAGTATGGAAGTTAGTTGAAAAGCCAAAAGATTTCCGCAATGTTATAGGCACCAAGTGGATTTTCAAGAACAAGCAAGATGAGCATGGAATTGTGGTGAGGAACAAGGCAAGATTGGTTGCACAAGGGTTCTCTCAAATTGAAGGCATTGATTATGGAGAGACTTATGCACCCGTGGCTCGCCTTGAGTCAATCTGTATCCTTCTTGCTTATGCGGCACATCATAAATATAAATTACAACAAATGGATGTAGAAAGTGCATTTCTTAATGGTCCATTGCATGAGTTGGTATATGTGAAGCAACCCCCAGGGTTTGAGGATCCCCACTCTCCAAACCACGTCTACAAACTCGATAAGGCACTCTATGGGCTCAAACAAGCCCCACGCACGTGGTATGAGCACCTTAGAGAGTTGTTGTTAGATCGTGGGTTTGAGGTTGGGAAAATCGATCCCACTCTTTTTACTAAGAAGGTCAATGGGGAACTTTTTATATGCCAAATTTATGTATATGATATTATCTTTGGCTCATCTAACAAAGCTTTTAATGATGAATTCTCAAAGCTTATGACTGACAGGTTCAGGATGTCTATGATAGGAGAACTGAGAGTATTTCTTGGTTTTGAGATCAAGCAAGTGAGAGGAGGAACATTCTTCAACCAAGCCAAGTATAATCAAGATATGCTCAAAAGATTCAACATGAAAGAACTAAATGGAGCTCCCACTCCCATGGCAATAAAGACTCATCTTGAACTAAACCCAAATGGTAAAGATGTGGATCAAAAGGTATACCAGTCCATGATTAGCTCTTTGCTTTACCTTTGTGCATCTAGACCCGATATTGGGTTGAGTGTAGGAGTGTGTGCAAGATATCAAGCGGCTCCTAAAGAAAGCCATTTGATGGCGGTCAAGAGAATCTTTCAATATTTGGTTCATACCCCAAACTATGGTATTTGGTATCCTAGGGGCTCAACTTTCTCTCTTTGTTGATACATGGATTCGGATTGGGCTGGTGACAAGGATGATAGGAAATCAACCTCCGGGGCTTGCCAATTCCTTGGGAGGTCCTTGGTGTGTTGGCCTTCTAAGAATCAAAATTGTATATCTCTCTCCACCGCCAAAGCCGAGTATGTGGCAGCTGCTAGTTCTTGTACACAATTGCTATGGATGAGGCAAACTTTATAGGAATACGGTGTCCATTGTGACAAAGTGCATCTTCTATGTGACAATGGAAGTCCTATCAAGATTGCCTATAACCCAGTGGATCATACAAGGAAAAGGCACATTGAGATTCGTCATCACTTCATTAGAGATCATGTTTCTTGAGGTGATATTGAGCTTTCCTATGTGTCAACCAAAGACCAACTTGCCGAAATTTTCATGAAGCAAGGTTTCGTTATTTGAGGAATGAACTAAATATCGTAGATTCTAGGAGCTTGACTTGATCACCTTGCATACACACCTATATATTGACCCTTGTTTGGTTTAGGTGTAGGCATGGAGATAGGGGGAATGCGGTCCTAATACATTGGACTACCCCTCCTCCCATAATGCCAACATTAATAAATTCAATCCTCTTAATATCATTTAGTGATATGTGAGCTTCATTAATGAGTAGTGGCTATGAACCCAAGGATAATTCTTCGCGGTGTCATGCCACAAACTCTTACATGGTGGCCTTGACCACCACCCTCTTCTCATTGAAGAGTTGGTTCTTAGTTCGGGTTTATTTGGTGCATTAATGAACATTTGAATGGATTTCTGTGGTTTCTTTAATTCTTCATAGTAGGTCATCTTAACCCAAGCCTCTTCACGGTCCTATAAACTCTCTCTATCTCATATATGTCCCCATACAAAAATCTTGGAGTTTTTGGTCGGGGAGGACCGGAGTCTCTGGTGTGCTCACACCGGAGTCTCCAATGTAGGACGGAGTCTCTGGTGTAGACCGGAGTCTCCGGTCCGAACGGTTTCTGGCCACATAGAGGGAGGACGGGGTGACCTGAAACAGACAGTTTCATTCATCCACCCCCGTCCTACCCTCACTACCCCGTTGCCTCCTCCCCCAAATCTCCTCCGCGAAGGTCAAGAAGCCCCCAGGATCCGCCGTGCCACCGGCCAATCTTCTCCCCTCCACTATTGGGTGATTCCCAATGGTGGAATCAATCCCATGGATAGATCTGGTACCTCTCCTCCTCCTCTCTCTCTTAGGGTTCATCCCTTGCCTTGTTTTTGAGGATTGGTACTATTTTTTCCCACAGGAATATCTTGTTTGCATGCACACGAGTACTCTACCCTGGTTGCCTTGCCCGATCTGTTGGATCATCTCTACTGGAGCCTCCTTGTTCTTCCCCCGAGTCCCTCGACCGGAGACTCCGGCCCCCGGGTCGGAGACTCCGGTCTGAGCCAGAGACTCCGGTGTGGACCACGGAGACTCCGGTGTGGAATGGATCAAACAGATCCTGCAATGCCTTGAGGGTCCTATGCTGCCTCCTAGGGACATATATACTTACCTCCATGCTATCTCCCCCACTGCTGTTCATAGGTTCTGACTCTTGTCGTCCTCCTCGCACCAAGGCCAAGTTAAAGAGAGCGGATCCTCACTATGATTAGTCCGAGGGTCAGTACATTGTGCCCCCGTCCAACCGAAGACAGCAGGCCCGTGATGTAGCCTATATGAGGAGGGAGCAAGAAAGGGCTGAGGAAGAGAACCGTTCCAAGAGGGCAAAGTACGACAACCTTCAGTATTTGGCCCGCATGTCAAAGCCGGAGCACCGTGAGCTGCGCAAGACTGCTTTCTATGCATTACTTCGCAATAGCGAGGACCCATGCTTTTGGAGGAAGGAGCACGCTGTCTTCATAAAAGACATTTATTGCATGCTCAAGAGATCACCTGTGTGTCGCCAGAAGTACCCAAGTGTTGAGCAAATGAGGAAGATCCCCTACTTATCTGATGCACTATGGATTAGTGAGAAGTTAGGGTTGTTCAACTTGATGGAGCTCCGTGAAGTCTACAACATCACCCTTGTGCAGCAGTTTTATGCCACGGTTGTGTTTGGGACTGACCAAGCCAGGACTATGACTTGGATGACTGGAAATCACCGCTGCTCTGCAACTTTCTATGACTTTTCTAAGGCCATATTTGAGACCTTCCAAGGCGTGTCCACTCATGTTAGGGTATGCATGCACTCAGAAGCTCTTGGGGTGAACAAGAACAAGCTTACCCCTTTGTATGGCAGCGAGGGTGTTGTGGGCAGGTCCAAGGGACTCAAGCCTCTCTATAATCTGATGTTAAGGATATTCCGCCAAACCATTTCCTCTAGTGCTGGCAATGATGATGCCATCAGATGTGGTTTAGTCAACTTGCTATATCATACTCACAGGATTTACATGGCTGGCCCCGAGGCGGATGCAGCTCTTATTGATGTTATGGATTACATACTTGAGGAGATGTACCATGCCATTCTGTACAAGAAGGCTCCCCCATATGCACCACTTGTCATGAGACTCATCAACACTTAGGACCATGGATCCCCACTTGCCATGGCTCCCAACCTTACGGAGCACACTCTTGTCTCTCTTCAGCAGAAGGGTCAGATGGGGCCTCCTCCTAGACGCGCCCATGCCAACGAGGAGGAGATGTCAGAGACCGAGAGGGTGATGGCCCAAAATATATCGAGCTCATTGGGGAACCCCAAGAGGAAGGTATGATGAGCACAGCAGCAAGTTTTCCCTCATTTATGAAACCAAGGTTATCAATCCAGTAGGAGCAAGGAAACACCCCAAAGGTGTAGCTAGCTGAACTTTGGCAGGGCGCACTATCGGTGCCATCAGCAACGTGGAGACCTGCACAACACAACCACAGAACTCTGCCCCCAACTAATGATGAGGTTGTCAATCTCACCGGTTTTATTGAAAACAAAGGATTAAACATATCGAGTGGAAGAAAGTAATAGTTTGCAGAAAGTAACACAAAGCAGTAAACAGTTGATTGTAGATTGATAGTAAAAGAAAGGACCGGGGTCCATAGTTCACTAGTGGTGGCTCTCCTTAAGATAGATAACATGTTGGGTGAACAAATTACAGCGGGGCAATTGACAAACATCGAGAAAGCATACAAGCATATACTACTCATCTTGACTCCTTTGAGATTTGATTGGGCATTACAACATTATACATAGACCGCCATCCAACTGCATCTATGACTAAGAATCCACCTTTAGGTTATCATCCAAACCCCCTCCAGTATTAAGTTACAAGCAACGGATAATTGCATTACGAATTGCGTGTAAAGTAAACAATATGATTGTTCTATGAACAAAGGATTGTTGTTTTCTCCCTAGTAGCAAGAACACATCTAGTACCTTAGAGATTTCTGTCACTTCCCCAGATTACTAGAGGCATGAACCCACTATCGAGGATAAATACTAACTCTTGGAGTTGCTAGCATCTACTTGGCCAAGATAGCTACTAACAACGGAAAGCATGCAAGATCACAAATAACAAACACATGATAGAATCAATAATAAATCTAAAATAGCATCTCAATATCCATCGGATCCCCGCAAACACAACATGTATGATTACAAATAGATGATCTTGATCATGAACGGAGCTCACAATATCTAAACATGATAGCACAAAGGAGGAGAACCAGCCATCTAGCTACTACATGGACCCATAGTCCAGAGATAAACTACTCACGCATCACACCGGAGGCTTGCATGATGATGAATAAGGCCCCTAGGGTGAATTCCCCTCTCCGACAGGGTGCCAGCAAGAGCTTCAGATCCCTCCCGATCTAGGGATGGAGATGACGGCGACTACAGACTCTTTCGTGGATTTTTGATCAGGTACTTAGGGTTTCTGTATCGGAGGCAATATATAGGCGAAAGGAGATACCGAGGGGGTGCCTGGGGCGACCATACCACCCCCTGGCGCGGGCCAAGCCTGGCTGCGTGGCCAGGTGATGTTGCTGGGCCCTAGCCCCTCTCTGTCTCGTATTCTAGCTCCAAGTGTCCCTCGGTGAAAAACTGACTTTGGCTTTTGTCCCGTCCAATTCTGAGAATATTCATTTTCTGACTTTCCTGGAACCAAAAACAGCAGAAAACAGGCAGCTAGCACTGTGGCTCTTGTTAATAGGTTAGTCCAAGAAATCATAAGAAAAGTACTCCAAAGTGTGGACGAAACATAAGAAAGTAGATAAAACCAAGCATGGAACATCAAAAATTATGGATACTTTAGCAACGTATCAACATCCCCAAGCTTAACTCCTGCTCGTCCTCGAGTAGGTAAGTGATAAAAAGAAAGAATAATTTTTTAGGTGACATGCACCATCATAAACTTGATCAAAGTATTTGTAAAACATTGATAGCTGGGATCATAGTACTTCAATCATAACATGAAAGACAAAGTTCTAACAATAAGGCAAAGCAACTATGTTGCAACATGAAAATGCATAAACAAAAGATTCATGCATAACAATGCTTTGTAAGACGTTTGTTTGTTTCACATAAAGAAAACATAGCATAGTGGCATTCAGCTTGTCCCTCATAGAGTAGCAAACATAAATGCATAGAACACCTTCAAAGTTCATAAGAGTGACTAGATACAAATAGTTTAAAATAAGCAATATCAAAGCTATGCATCAATCAAAAAGTCTTGGGACAATGCACATAGAACTAAGAATGGCCACTATGCTCTCAAAGTAGGTGCATAAATATAGAAGGTGGAGAATCGACATAAAAGTAAAAGAAAGGCCTACATAGAAGGAAGTAGGGATTCAAGTTTCATAAAGAGCTTCCAAAAATTATGGTACTTATTATAAGCTTTTAGCTCTCATTGCCCCTATCATAAGTATCTGGAAGGTGATTAAGATTAAAGTGACACAAGTAAGAGGATATGCTTGACAAGTTATAAGCTGAAATCTCATGCCCCTTACTTACGAAGACCGAACCTCATGCTACTCAACTTTAGTCACAAGTAAGATCTTGTCATTGTAAGTACATATGCATCATAGAGAACCACCAACGGGGTACCCCTTGCACATGATACAGGAGCTATCCCATAATCAAAATGAGAAGGCAAGCAGACAATGAGCATCTCAGCAATCTTTTTATTTGCTATTTGCATAGGTTTTTATTGAGGATGCTTCATAGAGTGCTCATTATGGTTATGCTGCAAGTTTCCACCATGATTAGGCATGGCTTAGGCTAGCGTCCTAGACATTTATCTAACACACAAACAAACTCCATGATCTTACAAGTTCCCCTTTTATTTCACACCGCCGGGATCCATAAGCAAAAGAACATGATATCAACGGGGTACAAAGTACATGTGCAATGTTGAAAGCGTTCCCCATGATACATGGTTCTGCTAATTTCAACTTATAAAGTGCAAGCATATACGTAACAAAGATGGACGCAACAGTTCAAGTTTATTAAATGCAAGAAAACTAAAGTGTGCCATCAAGTTCGTGAGAGCTTTAATCACTAGTTTTCACATAACAAGTTTAATTCGAAAGGTAGATAAAAACATGAATATACTTGGAATAGCAAATGCTAATAGGTAGGTATGGTGGACTCTTTGGGATAACTTTGTTTTAGGAGTTGGATGCATGAGTGGAACTCACAATTAGTCGCGGAGGCTAGCAAAAGACTGGGAGCGACCAACTAAGAGAGCAATAATGGCCATAATCATGCAGAGCGACAAAACATCATTGATCAAATCATAAAGTGATACTACGAGTTGAAAACTAAAGGATCATAAAGGCTATGGTGACTTGGGATAGTCATAACATGGTGTGAGCATGTACCAAGTCAACCCAAATAAAGCATCAAAGGAGAATACCACAATACTATGCTTTAATATGCTAAAACAACGCATGATTCTTCCAAGGCACATTAAGCAATCTCAATTGTTTATAACATGTCATGCTACAGCAAAGAATACTAAGCCTAAAGCCAAAAAAATATCAAGCATGGCATGACAAAGCATGGGCCACAGTCAAAAACAAGCTCTCCTTACCAATTAAGCATGAACTTTCCTACTCTTTTCCAATCCAAACCAAACTATTTGAAAACCAATCTATGAAAGAGGGGGTCCAACCAATTTATTCAGCAAACTAAGCAAACCAAGCAAACGAAAAACAAAACTAAAACACGAAAAATAAGACGCTCCAAGAACAACACAATTGTGCATGAAACAATAAAAATGAAGTGTTTGAAAGGAACCTGTAAGTTTTATTGATGAAGGGGATGCCTTGGGCATCCCCAAGCTTTGACGCTTGTACTTCTTGGATATTTCTTGGAGTGATATGCGTTCCATCCCCAAGCTTGATCTTTATTCTATCCTACATCTCATTACTCATTCCTTCCATACACCTGAAATTTTTCCTTCATACAAAACTTCACACAATCTTTATTAGCAACATTAGTGCAGTCAAGATAATAGGTATTTAGGTTCAGTTCCAACACCAATAAAACTTCAATTAAAACACAAGCTACTGTAGAACTTCCCTCAAAAATCTCAATTCCCCAAAAGAACTCAAAAAGGAACCAACAAGAAGCAAATGCAAATGAAAGCAGAAATCTGTCAAAACAGACCAGCAGGTAAAGACGAATTTTTTAGAAGACCTTCTGTTGCTCAAATCGAAAAGTGTTGAACTAACGAAAGTTAGATAACAACCTGGGGCAGAAGCACAAAAATTCACGCCTCAAAAGGACGTACAGAGATTTTATACGAATTTGTACGGTGAAGCACAGAAATCTGTTTCGGGACAGCAACTTTCCCAATCATTACTTTTCTCTCATTAGAGGTTACTCTTGGCACACAAAGCAAATAAAAAGGATAAGGAGCGTTTATTACTAAAGTA
Source organism: Avena sativa (assembly GCA_916181665.1). Classification (NCBI taxonomy): domain Eukaryota; kingdom Viridiplantae; phylum Streptophyta; class Magnoliopsida; order Poales; family Poaceae; genus Avena; species Avena sativa. The sequence goes on along the minus strand of OV702286.1, from coordinate 64,230,610 downwards.
ATAACTTCCAAGACTCATCTAAAACTTTTGGTTTATCTCACAATAAGTACTTTTCTTTAACGCCTTTAAGTTAGGCATAAGAAGCAAGAAAAAGAATCAAGTGTTCTCAAATGAAGAAGCATTAAGACCAAATTTTGTTTTCATAGGAGAGGCAAAATAAATCTTCTCTCTCTTCTTAGGTAAGTGTTCTATACCTTTCTTGAGTGGGAGTTGATATTTAATGGTGCCTTCTTTCATATCAATAATGGCACCAACAGTTCTAAGAAAAGGTCTTCCCAAAGTAATAGGACAAGAAGCATTGCATTCAACATCCAAAACATAGAAATCAACAGGGACATAGACATTGTTAACCATAATAAGTACATCATTAATACTCCCCATGAGTTTCTTTTTAGCATTATCATCAAGTAGGACATTCAAATAATAATCTTCAAGTGGTGGCAAATCAAGCATATCATAAATCTTTCTAGGCATAATGGAAACACTACTATAAAGATCACATAAAGCTTTGAAATCAAAATCATTCACTTTCATATTGATGATGGGTTCCCAACCATATTCTTGTTTTATAGGAATAGAAGCTTTATGTTTCATCTTTTCTTCTTTAATATTTATGAGAGCATGAGTAATGTGTTTTGTAAAGGCCACATTCATAGCACTAGCATTAGGACTTTTAGCAAGCTTTTGTAGAAACTTAATAACTTTAGAGCTATTGCAACCATCAAGATCAAAATCATAATTATCATCTAAAGTAGTAGAGCTATTACTAGCCTCAACACTAGTGGTAGTGATAGTAGAAACACTAATGTTTCTAGCAATTTCATCTTCTCTTTCCCACTTAGCATGCAATTCAGCTAATAGTCTAACATTTTTATCAATTCTAACTTGTATGGCATTAGTGGAAGCAAAGGGATTATCATTAGTTTCCGGTTTAGCAGCCATTTTATTCAAAGAAGATTGAGCTTCAGCAAAAGATGCTATATTTCTTTCAGCATTAGAGAGTTTTTCCTCAATAGTTTTATTGAAAGCAGTTTGTTTACTAATAAAATCTTTAAGCATAACTTCAAGTTCAGAGGGTGCACTCCTATTATTGTTGTAGGAATTTCCATAAGCATTACCATTGTTGGGAGGATATGTCTTATAATTGTTGTTACCAAAATTATTCCTGTAGGCATTATTGCTAAAATTGTTATTTCTTATAAAGTTCACATCAACTTGCTCTTCTTGAGAAACCAAAGAGGCTAAAGGAACATTATTTGTATCAATATGGGCTTTCCCATTAACAAGCATAGACATAATAACATCAATTTTATCACTCAAGGAGGAGGTTTCTTCAACAGAATTTACCTTCTTACCTTGTGGAGCTCTCTCAGTATGGCATTCAGAATAGTTAACCATCATATTATCTAGAAGCTTTGTTGTAGCACACCCAAAGTAATGGTCATAAAGGTACCTCCAGCAGAAGAACCCAATAGATTTCTTGAAGAATAGTTCAATCTTGCATAAAAGGTCTGGATAATCATCCAAGCAGTCAGTCCATGAGTGGGACAATTCTTTACCAAATATTTCATTCTTTCCCAAGCTTGAGCAACATGTTCATTATCAAATTGTTTAAACTTCATTATTTCACTTCTCATAGATATAATCTTAGTAGGAGAATAGTATTTTCCAATGAAAGCATCCTTGCATTTAGTCCAAGAATCAATACTATTCCTAGTTAAGGAATTCAACCATTTCTTTAGCTTTTCCTCTCAAAGAGAAAGGAAACAATTTAAGCTTAATGATATCTCCATATATATCCCTATGCTTTTGCATCTCACAAAGTTCAACAAAGTTATTTAGATGAGCAGCAGTATCTTCATTACCAATACCAGAAAATTGTTCTCTCATAACAAGATTGAGTAAAGCAGGTTTTATCTCAAAGAAAGTAGCTTCAGGAACAGGTGGAGCAATGGGTGTGCTCATAAATTCATTGTTGTTGGTGCTAGTGAAGTCACACAACTTAGTGTTTTCAAGAGTAGTCATTTTTTTTTGTGTTTTTAATAAAGAAAGCAAACTAGTAGAACTAAATTTTTTTGTGTTTTTGATAAAGAAACAAGCAAGCAAAGCAAAAATAAACTAAGCAAAACAAAAATAACAAAGTAAAGAGATTGGTTATGAGGGACTCCCCTTGTGAAGATGTCTTTGAATCCCCGGCAACGGTGCCAGAAAAAGATCTTGATGGCCCAAAATATATCGAGCTCGTTGGGGAACCCCAAGAGGAAGGTATGATGAGCACAGCACCAAGTTTTCCCTCATTTATGAAACCAAGGTTATCAATCCAGTAGGAGCAAGGAAACACCCCAAAGGTGTAGCTAGCTGAACTTTGGCAGGGCGTACTCCCGGTGCCAGCAACAACGTGGAGACCTGCACAACACAACCATAGAACTCTACCCCCAACTTACGATGAGGTTGTCAATCTCACCGGTTTTGCTGAAAACAAAGGATTAAACGTATCGAGTAGAAGAAAGTAATAGTTTGCAGAAAGTAACACAAAGTAGTAAACAGTTGATTGTAGATTGATGGTAAAAGAAAGGACCGAGGTCCATAGTTCACTAGTGGTGGCTCACCTTAAGATAGATAACATGTTGGGTGAACAAATTACAGCGGGGCAATTGACAAACATCGAGAAAGCATAGAAGCATATAATACTCATCTTGACTCCTTTGGGATTTGATTGGGCATTACAACATTATACATAGACCGCCATCCAACTACACCTATGACTAATAATCCACCTTCAGGTTATCATCCGAACCCCCTCAAGTATTAAGTTGCAAGCAACGGATAATTGCATTACGAATTGCGTGTAAAGTAAACAATATGATTGTTATATGAACAAAGGATTGTTGTTTTCTCCCTAGTAGCAATAGCACATCTGGTACCTTAGAGATTTCTGTCACTTCCCCAGATTACTAGAGGCATGAACCCACTATCGAGCATAAATACTAACTCTTGGAGTTGCTAGCATCTACTTGGCCAAGATAGCTACTAACAACGGAAAGCAGGCAAGGTCACAAATAACAAAGACATGATATAATCAATAATCAATCTGAAATAGCATCTCAATATCCATCGGATCCCCGCAAACACAACATGTATGATTACAAATAGATGATCTTGATCATGAACGGAGCTCACAAGATCTAAACATGATAGCACAAAGGAGGAGAACCAGCCATCTAGCTACTACATGGACCCGTAGTCCAGAGATGAACTACTCACGCATCACACCGGAGGCTTGCATGATGATGAAGAAGGCCTCTAGGGTGAATTCCCCTCTCCAAAAGGGTGCCGGGAAGAGCTTCAGATCCCTCTCGATCTAGGGATGGAGATGATGGCGGCTATAGACTCTTTCATGGATTTTTGATCAGGTACTTAGGGTTTCTGTATCGGAGGCAATATATAGGCGAAAGGAGATGCCGAGGGGGCGCCTAGGGCGGCCATACCACCCCCTGGCGCGGGCCAAGCCTGGCCGCGTGGCCAAGTGATGTTGCCGGTCCCTAGCCCCTCTCCATCTCGTATTTTGGCTCTAGGTGTCCCTCGGTGAAAAACTGACTTTGGCTTTTGTCTCGTCCAATTCCGAGAATATTCATATTCTGACTTTCCTGGAACCAAAAAACAGCAGAAAACAGGTAGCTGGCACTATGTCTCTTGTTAATAGGTTAGTCCAAGAAATCATATGAAAAGTACTCCAAAGTGTGGAAAAAGCATAAGAAAGTAGATAAAACCAAGCATGGAACATCAAAAATTATGGATACGTTAGCAACATATCAGAGGGCCTCCTCTCCTACCAAGGCTTGGAGGAAGAGTGCTTCCAATGCACCTCTGCCTCCCATGACACGTGACTATGTACATGAGAAGGTCAAGAAGGCCTAATTCTGGGAGAGGACCCTTTGTTGCATGAATGTGGACATTCACAAGCAATAACATGCCTCCTACAAGAGCAACCGTCGCATAGAGAAACTCCTCAAGGATATCAAGGCTCAGGGTGTAGCAGATGATGAGGAAGGAGAGGATGAGTACACGGATGAGCATGGCGCTCAACCATCCACTGAGTTAGATTACACTCTTACGTTTGGGGCATGGAATGCCCAACATGATAGCTTGGTGGATTGGAAGACCTTTTCTGATGTCACTTCTGGATATGGGTACCAAGGTACCTCCTCTTCTCGCCCTCACGGCAAAGGACCTGCAGCTCCAGATGTTGATGAGGACTATGATGATGACGATGAGGAGGAGGATCAGGATATGGATGAGGAGGATGATGACGAGGACTACTGATCCGTTGGGGCACTAGCTTAGGTCTTTTCCCTTTTTGGCGTTTCGATGCCAAAGGGGGAGAAGACATTGTCATCGGTATTTGCACGGGCTTGGGCTATTTGATTCTTATTTGCTATCTCGACCTTCGTACCTATTTGCCTTATGTTATTGCGAGACACTATTTGCTATTTGTCTGTGACTCTGTGGGTGCTCCTACATTATTGTAACTCGTGGTTGAACTATGTGTTTTATCCATGTACTACCTATCATGCTTGCTTTACATGTTTATCTTTGTGCACATAGTCAGGGGGAGCATGTTCATACTCTGTCATAAGTCATTGCAAATTATTTTTCATGCAAAATCACTTGTTGTCATCGAACACCAAAAAGAGGGAGATTGAAAGGACATATACTGTCATAATCACTTTTGGTGTTCGTTAACAACAAGTAGAGCCTTTTTACAGTTAGCTATGGTCTACAGGTTGATATATTACAAAGTGAAAAGGACCCTTGGCCTGCAGAACATTCCCTGCATATTTACTTGTCTCCTGGAAATTCCAGACAGGAGTCTCCGGTCTGCCTAGACCGGAGTATCCGATGTGGTCCGGAGTTTCCCCAGGAGTCTCCGGAGGGGGTTCCTATTTCCTGCCTGGGTCAGCCAGAGAGGTGGTCCGGAGCTTGGTCCAGAGGAAGGTCCGGAGTCTCCGATCCTTGCCTCAGACCGGAGTCTCCGGTGTAGAGGGACTGGAGTCTCCGGTCCACTTGGCTCACAGAAGGGCTGGGTCATTCTGTTTGACGGTCTGGAGATTGACCGGATTCTCCGGTGTAGACCGGAGTCTCTAGTGTGCAGACTGGAGTCTCCGGTCTGACTTTTCTCCAATGGTCAGAAAACGGTTCAGTGGAGTGAAGGGCTATCCATAGAGGACCTTATCCCGTTCCTCCAGTTGCTCGTCCACCTCAAGAACACCATGCCCATTAGATCCACCAAATCAACAAGATCTCTTCATCCAACGATCCAAAGTCATTGATCTTTGGAGAATCAAAGGAGGAGGCATTGATCTATAGCTTCACCAAGAGAGATATTCATTTCCCCCTCATTCACTTGAGGGCCCCCATGCTCTAGTGTTTCTTTGGAAACCCTAGCTTTTGATTTGGTTCTTACAAGCTTGTCTTTGATTGTTTGACAGCTTGCTTGTATTTGGGAGCCTCCAATTAAGTTGTGGATGTGTGCCCCGGACTCGTTGTAAAGGTGCCGGCTTCCACCTCGAAGGTTTATAGTGGAAGAGGTGAATCGAACCCCTTGGGGTGAGGTTCATTGGAGAACAAGGGAGGCCTCTCGTGGCATTAGTGGTTTGAAACCACCCCCTCTCCAAACGTAGACGTACTTCCCCTCAAAAGGAAGGAACTACGGAAAACAAATCCTTGTGTCTCCGAGTGCTCCACTTTGGTTACTTCTATCCTTTACTACACTTTACTTATCTAGTTCTTGCTTAGTACTTGTGGTAGGTTGACATATAGGTAAATTCACCTTAGTTGCATAATCTAGAGAATTTACCTTTTGTGTCAAACCCTAAATTGAAAAAGAGTAAAATTTGGAGTAGCACCTATTCACCCCCCCCTCTAGGTGCCCATACGATCCTTTCAATGTTATAATATGATATTTTTAAGTGATAAAAGTCATTTTATTGATTTACCTTCGCACCTTGGAGAATACCAAACATGGGGGAAGCTACTGCAGTGTTAACGACCAGTGGTATAGATGGAGCCCGCCCGTACCGTCCGGCTGTACCACGCGGCAGCGCGGCCGCCTGATACATTGCAAATGTATCTATAATTTTTGATGTTCCATTCTTGATTTTATATACTTTCTTGTGTTTTGTCCACACTTTGGAGTACTTTTCATATGATTTCTTGGACTAACCTATTAACAAGAGCCACAGTGCCAGCTGCATGTTTTCTGCTGTTTTTGGTTTCAGGAAGTCAGAAAATGAATATTCTCGGAATTGGACGGGACAAAAGCCAAAGTCATTATTTTATAGGGGGACACCTGGAGCCAGAATACGAGACGAAGAGGGGCTGGGGCCCGGCCACACCACCTGGCCGCGCGGTCAGGCCTAGCCCGTGCCAGGGGTGGTCTGGCCACCCCAGGCACCCCCTCGGCCTCTCCTTCTGCCTATATATTGCCTCTGATACAGAAACCCTAAGTACCCGATCAAAAATCAACGAAAGATTTTGTAGCCGCCGTCGTCTCCATCCCTAGATCGGGAGGGATCTGAAGCTCTTCCCGGTACCCTGCCGGAGAGGGGAATTCACCCTGGAAGCCTTCTTCATCATCATGCAAGCCTCCGATGTGTGGACTACGGCTCCATGTAGTAGCTAGATGGCTGGTTCTCCTCCTTTGTGCTATCATGTTTAGATCTTGTGAGCTCCGTTCATGATCAAGGTCATCTATTTGTAATTCATACATGTTGTGTTTGCGAGGATCCGATGGATATTGAGATGCTATTTCAGATTGATTATTGATTCTATCATGTCTTTGTTATTTGTGATCTTGCATGCTTTCCGTTGTTAGTAGCTATCTTGGCCAAGTAGATGCTAGCAACTCCAAGAGTTAGTATTTATGCTCGATAGTGGGTTCATGCCTCTGGTAATCTAGGGAAGTGACAGAAATCTCTAAGGTACTAGATGTGTTGTTGCTACTAGGGAGAAAACAACAATCCTTTGTTCATAGAACAATCGTATTGTTTACTTTACACGCAATTCGTAATGCAATAATCTGTTGCTTGCAACTTAATACTAGAGGGGGTTCGGATGATAACCTAAAGGTGGATTATTAGTCATAGATGCAGTTGGATGGCGGTCTATGTATAATGTTGTAATGCCCAATCAAATATCAAAGGAGTCAAGATGAGTAGTATATGCTTGTATGCTTTCTCGATGTTTGTCAATTGCTCCGCTGTAATTTGTTCACCCAGCATGTTATCTATCTTAAGGAGAGCCACCTCTAGTCAACTATGGACCCTGGTCCTTTATTTTACATTCAATCTACAAACTGTTTACTGCTTTGTGTTTACTTTCTGCAAACTATTACCTCCTTCCATTCGATACGTTTAATCCTGTGTTTTCAGCAAAACCGGTGAGATTGACAACCTCATCGCAAGTTGGGGACAAAGTTCTGTGGTTGTGTTATGCAGTCTCCACATTGCTACTAGCACCGGTAGTGCGCCCTGCCAAGGCTCGGCTAGCAACACCTTTGGGTTGTTTCCTTGCTCCTACTGGATTACTGTGGGAAAACTTTCTACTGTGCTCATCATACCTTCTCTTGGGGTTCCCCAACAAGCTCGATATATTTTGGGCCATCAAGCTCTTTTTCTGGCGCCGTTGCCGGGGAGTCAAGGACATCTTCACAAGGGGAGTCCCTCATAACCAATCTCTTTACTTTGTTATTTTTTTTGCTTAGTTTACTTTTACTTTGTTTGCTTGTTTCTTTATCAAAAACACAAAAAAATCAGTTCCTCTATAGTTGTTGGTCTATTATTTCCTTGCTTTGTCATGCTTTCTATCAATGGTTGGTTTCTTTGAAACTAGTTCTTATTGGCAAGGTGGGTTCACGGAAGAACAAAAATATTATTATAAGAAACACCACTTGTCACAAAAAGGGAAACACTTATGGGAACAAATTGATAAATTGTATACCATTGCTATAAAAATATGCTCTACTTATAATATTACTTATTGCTTTGATAAATCTTGTTGCTGCAGGAGGTATAAACACCTCCCTTTTCAATGTGAGTATAATGATAATATTACCATATCTTCTTATGTTAAAGGGAATTATGACCTTTATGTTGTGGAACAAATTGAAGAATTTATTGCTTGGAAGGGTACATTTGAACTTGCTAGTTTGCTTGAAAATACTGATGATTCACCTTATAAATATGAGGTTTATGATATACTTAAATTTTGCTTTGATAATTACAAGGTAGGAAATGGCTATATTCTTGGATATCTTAATAGATTCTCTCCACCAATGGAAGAGACTAATGCCTTGCAGGAGCCTATGGAAGAAGAAATTACTGAAACTGAAAGCTCATTGGATGAAAAAGAGGAGGAGAGTGATGATCAAGAGGAGGAAGAATGGATCTACCCATCCCTACCTTGTAATGAGAGTAACTCTTTACCCCTTACATTATTTGATTGTCCCCCATACTTACCAAAGGAGGACGAATGTCATGTTCCCGAGGGTTCTTTTGAAAATGTTTATAATAAAGATCTAGTGTTTATAGATCATGAAAATCATGCTTTATTGGATAGTTATATTGTCGAGTTTATTCATGAGACTACTGAAAATTATTATGAGAGAGGAAAATATGGTTGTAGAAGTTTTCATGGTACTGAAACACCTCTCTATGTGCTGAAAGTTTTGAAGTTACTCTTGTTTTATCTTCCTATGCCTGTCACTTTGTTCTTTGCGAATTTATTTGCATACATGATTCCTATGCATAGAAAGTGGGTTAGACTTAAATGTGTTTTAAATTTGCTTCTTGATGCTTTCTTTTACTTATATTCATATTTCCTATGTGAGCATCTTCTCAAACTATCATGCCTAACTTAAAAGCGTAAAAAAAAGTACTTATTGGGAGATAACCCAAAAGTTTTAGATGAGTATTGGAAGTTATTACTTCAGTAATAACTGCTCCTTATCCTTTTTATTTTCTTTTTGTGCCAAGAGTAACCTCTAATGAGAGAGAAGTAATGATTGGGAAAGTTGCTGTCCCGAAACAGATTTCTGTGCTTCACCGTAAAAATTCGTGTAAAATCTCTGAACGTCCTTTTGAGGCGTGAATTTTTGTGCTTCTGCCCCAGGTTGTTACCTAACTTTCGTTAGTGCAACACTTTTTGATTTGAGCAACCGAAGATCTTCGAAAAAAATCGTCTTTACATGCTGGTCTGTTTTGACAGATTTCTGCCATTTTCTGCATTTGCTTCTTGTTGGTTCCTTTTTTAGTTCTTTTGGGGAATTGAGATTTTTGAGTGAAGTGCTACAGTATCTTGTGTTTTAATTGAAGTTTTATTGGTGTTGGAAGTGAACCTAAGGACTTATTATCTTGAGTGCACTAATGTTGCTAATAAAGATTGTGTGAAGTTTTGTATGAAGGAAAAATTTCAGGTGTATGGAAGGAATGAGTAACGAGATGAAGAATGGACTAAAGCTCAAGATTGGGGATGCCACGTGTTTCACCCCAAGAAAATATCCAAGAAGTACAAGCGTCAAAGCTTTGGGATGCCCAAGGCATCCTTCATCAATAAAAATCCCAGGTTTCTTGCAAACGCTTCATTTTTATTGTTTCATACACAGTTGTGTTGTTCTTGGAGCGTCTTCTTTTTCGTTTTCGTTTTGGTTTTTCGTTTGCTTTGTTTTCTTAGTTTTCTGAATAAATTGGTTTGACTCCCTTTTTTATACAATGGTTTTCAAATAGTTTGGTTTGGATTGGAAAAGAGTAGAAAAGTTCATGCTTAAGTGGTAAAGAGAGCTTGTTTTTTACTGTGGCCTATGCTTTGTCATGTCATGCTTGATATTGTTTTGGCTTTATGCTTAGTATTCTTTGCGGTAGAATGACTTGTTATAAACAATTGAGATTGCTTAATGTGCCTTGGATGAATCATGCGTTGTTTTAGCATATTAAAGAATAGTATTGTGGTATTCTCCTTTGATGCTTTATTTGGGTTGACTTGGTGCATGCTCATACCATGTTATGACTATCCCAAGTCACCATAGCCTTTATGATCCTTTAGTTTTCAACTTGTAGTATCACTTTATGCTTTGATTAATGATGTTTTGTCGCGCTACATGATTATGTCCATTATTGCTCTCTTAGTTTGTCGCTCCCAGTCTTTTGCTAGCCTCCGTAACCAAGTATGAGTTCCACTCATGCATCAAACTCCCTAAACCAAGTTATTCCAAAGCTTCCACCATACCTACCTACTAGCTTAAGCTATGCAAAGTATATTCATGTTTTTTTTACCTTCCAAATTAAACTTGTTATGAGAAAACTAGTGATTAAAGCTCTCACGAACTTGATGGTACACTTTACTTTTCTTGCCCTTAATAACTTGAACCATTGTGTCGTCTATGTTGTATATGCTTGCACTTATTTGTTGGGGATTAGCAGAACCATGTTTTCATGGGGAACGCTTTCAACATTGCACGGGTACTTTGTACCTAGTTGATATCATGCTCTTTTGTCTATGGATGTCGTCAGTGTGAAATGAAAGGGGAGCTTGTAAGTCCATGGAGTTATGTATCTGTGTTAGAGAAACGCCTGGGCCGCTGGTCTAATCCATGCTGACATGGTGGAAACCTGCATTGTAACCATAATGAGCTGTCTATGAAGCATTCTTCTTATAAAAAAAGAGTCCTATATTGAGAAAAAACAGAAAAAGAGAGAAAAAAGCACCATATTCCCATGGTAAATAAGAAGATTGCTGAGATGCTCGTTGTCTGCTTGCCTTGTCATTTTGATATGGGGATTCTTCCGTATCATCGGGCAAGGGGTACCCCGTTGGCAGTTCTCTATGATACACATGTACTTACGATGACAAGAACTTACCGGTGACTAAACTTGAGTAGCATGAGGAGCGGCCCTCGTATTGAAGGGACATGAGATTTCTAACTTATACTTCATCAAGCATGTACACCATAGTTTGTTCACTTTAACCTTAATCACTTCAAGATGCTTATGATAGGGGCAATGATAGCTGAAAGCTATAAGTACCATAATTTTTGGAAGCTCTTTATGAGACTTGAATCCCTACTTCCTTCTATGAAGGCCTTTCTTCCACTATATATATTGAGTCTCCACCTTCTATCTTTATGCACTTACTTTGAGAGCATAGTGGCCATTCTTAGTTCTATGTGCATTGTCCCAAGACTAGTTGATTGATGCATAACTTGATATTGCTTGTTTTAAACTATTTGTATCTAGTCACTCTTATGAACTTTGAAGGTGTCCTATGCATTTATATTGGCTACTCTATGAGGGACAAGCTGAATGCCATTATGCTATGTTTTCTTTATGTGAAATAAAGAAACGTCTTGCAAAGCATTGTTATTCATGAATCTTCTATTTGTGCCTTTTCATGATGCAACATAGTTTCTTTGTCTTATTGCTATAACTTTGTCTTTCATGTTGTGATTAAAGTACTATGATCCCAGCTTTGAATGTTTTACAAATACTTTGATCAAGTTTATGATGGTGCATGTGACCTCAAAAAATATTCTTTCTTTTTATCACTTACCTACTCGAGGATGAGCAGGAGTTAAGCTTGGGGATGTTGATACATTGCAAATGTATCTATAATTTTTGATGTTCCATCCTTGGTTTTATCTACTTTCTTGTGTTTTGTCCACACTTTGGAGTAGTTTTCATATGATTTCTTGGACTAACCTATTAACAAGAGCCACAGTGCCAGCTGCCTGTTTTCTGCTGTTTTTGGTTCCAGGAAGTCAGAAAATGAATATTCTCGGAATTGGATGGGACAAAAGCCAAAGTCATTATTTTACCGGGGGACACCTGGAGCCAGAATACGAGACGGAGAGGGGATGGGGCCAGGCCACACCACCTGGCCGCGCGGCCAGGTCTGGCCTGCGCCGGGGGTGGTTTGGCTGCCCCAGGCACCCCCTCGGCCTCTCCTTCTGCCTATATATTGCCTCTTATATGGAAACCCTAAGTACCCGATCAAAAATCGACGAAAGAGTCTGTAGCTGTCGTCGTCTCCATCCCTAGATCGGGAGGAATCTGAAGCTCTTCCTGGCACCCTGCCGGAGAGGGGAATTCACCCTGGAGGCCTTCTTCATCATCATGCAAGCCTCCGGTGTGATGCGTGAGTAGTTCATCTCTAGACTACGAGTCCGTGTATTAGTTAGATGGCTGGTTCTCCTCCTTTGTGCTATCATGTTTAGATCTTGTGAGCTCCGTTCATGATCAAGATCATCTATTTGTAATTCATACATGTTATGTTTGCGGGGATCCGATGGATATTGAGATGCTATTTTAGATTGATTATTGATTCTATCATGTCTTTGTTATTTGTGATCTTGCATGCTTTCCGTTGTTACTAGCTATCTTGGCCAAATAGATGCTAGCAACTCCAAGAGTTAGTATTTATGCTCGATAGTGGGTTCATGCCTCTGGTAATCTGGGGAAGTGACAGAAATCTCTAAGGTACTAGATGTGTTGTTGCTACTAGGGAGAAAACAACAATCCTTTGTTCATAGAACAATCGTATTGTTTACTTTACACACAATTCGTAATGCAATAATCTGTTGCTTGCAACTTAATACTGGAGGGGGTTCGGATGATAACCTAAAGGTGGATTATTAGTCATAGATGCAGTTGGATGGCGGTCTATGTATAATGTTGTAATGCCCAATCGAATCTCAAAGGAGTCAGGATGAGTAGTATATGCTTGTATGCTTTCTCGATGTTTGTCAACTGCCCCGCTATAATTTGTTGACCCAGCATGTTATCTATCTTAAGGAGAGCCACCTCTAGTTAACTACGGACCCCGGTCCTTTCTTTTACATTCAATCTACAAACTGTTTACTTCTTTGTGTTTACTTTCTACAAACTATTACTTCCTTCCATTCGATATGTTTAATCCTTTGTTTGCAGCAAAACCGGTGAGATTGACAACCTCTTCGCAAGTTGGGGACAAAGTTATGTGGTTGTGTTGTGCAGGTCTCCGTGTTACTACTAGCACCGGTAGTGCTCCCTGCCAAGGCTCAGCTAGCAACACCTTTGGGGTGTTTCCTTTCTCCTACTGGATTTATAACCTTGGTTTCATACTGAGGGAAAACTTGCTTCTGTGCTCATCATACCTTCCTCTTGGGGTTCCCCAACGAGCTCGATATATTTTGGGCCATCACCTCCTCTTCAAATACTCTCTCCTGTCGAAGATAACAGGGAGATCCGACATTCACAGCCACCAAAAACCACAAAAAAACACATATGAAAGGGATCTGAAGGAGGAATTTGCGGACGCAAATCCCTGCTACTTCATAGATCATTGGAGGACATCGGATCATCCCTTTCATCATAAACCGCTGCATCTCCCTCACCATTACTACCCTCATCTGTTATCTATTAGATCTTGTTGTAATTCTAGATTCAATTGTGGTTTGCACTAGATTTATCCCCGTACTTTTGTCCATCTATTTGATTATGATGATGTCGTTGATTGCTTCCAAGTGTGAGTAGTTTGTTTGTTCTTGGGGAGACGGAGAAACCCTAGCACTATTATGAATTGAAAGAAATATGATCTATTCTTGTGTCCATATGACTGGTCGGTGTATGATAGATTTATGATTTGTGTTTGATCTCTCTCTTTAGATGGTATGTGTAGTCGGCCACATATAATTTTCCCTCGGGACTAAAGGGAGGGAGAAATCCTTTGGGCGTGTTTGGAAGTGTGCCTGGAGAGCTTCGTGATAATTGACGTCGGCTAGCAACCTACACGGTCAAAGGAGGATAAAGAGGGACTCCCTAAGCTAATTACGATATCCATGGGGAGACCCTTAATTGTGGTGGTTTGTATGGGTGATTGCTGTTAGACATCACAATGGTTATTTAGAGGTGACCTCACTCTTGGCTCAACAAAGTGGCTTCCTACGAGCATTGTAGTGAACATCTTATTATGATGCTCTCTCCACACATATCATGACACAAGAAGTATATTATCTTAATTAATAATAATATCATGCTAGTGGTGTATCCTACATCCCCGAGAATGTTTTATCCCTATTGAGTTCAACAGCGTTTTCACACAACCTTGTTACTTGCTTTCTTTTACTTGTTTTAATTACTTTTCTGCACACACACCCAAAAACCTTTCAAACACCCTTTACTTGAGATCAAAGACAGCTTACAAGTATCCTTTGGTGAAAAGTGACGAGGGGCATAAAGATCTTAACCAAATAGCTCTATGTGGGTACGATACTCTTATTTTGAAACTAGCTACAATTGATCTGTACACTTGCAGCCATCAAAGCGCACGAAGAATATCCTCACAGGCACATCCTGTGGGCTCCCCCGGATTTAAGCATCCGAGAAATCCCTGTAATGTAAATATCCATGTTCCCATGATCAGTGAGCCGTGGAACATAACCGACAAGTATCATTACAGCATCCGAAACATAACGAATACAAGACTTACATAGTTGCGATTATGGCTACACAACTTTCAGTAGCGAAGCTTCATCACTCGCAGGGCCCAATCATGCCTCAACCTAGAGGCGACTGACTGGGAAGACGGCCTAGCTCGCTGGACGTCACCTAATCTTCCGATGTTCAAACCTCTAAAAAGCCTAGCCAAGTAAATAACCAGGGACAATGCCATGAGTACTTTTGAATGTACTCGCAAACCACCAAGATAAGTGAAATAAGGAAATGCATTTCTAGTTGTGGCAAGATAGCTCTATCTAGGGTTGTTTTTGGAAAAACCTAGACTATCTCTTGTAATTATGGCATCTCCATATCTTTGTTGAAAAATAGTTTTGAAACATGCCTCTATTTTATGAACCAAGATATCCCCATATCCTTGTTGAAAACCTCTTTGAAAACAGTTTTGGAGTAAAAACCCTTTTTAAACCACTTTGACCTCCTCTGGTCAATACAAAACTTTAAACTCAGGTTCCCTCGGAACCTCCATATTTTCATCCATTTTTCCAAACAACCACCATTTGGGTACTCCTAGCCAACACCTTTCCAACCGTCCTTGACCGTGGACACTGCTATTCGAATAGATTATACTCTCCAGAGTTTGCGCACTTTCCCCACAAGAATCAATACATCCGCTGGGATAAAACCACGGCCCACTACACACGGTAGATGGGGGTCTGGATAATCAAACCGAACCGTTCGCTTGTCGACCCTAGCAAAGGCTGCTTTTCCTTTTGGGTTTGTTCTCCCTGGCAACGATTATGTGGCCCCCGGCCATAGTCCTGCCTTTCGTACACGCGTATACCTAAACTGCAGCTTGGCGTATACCTTAACTTGGTGACTCCACTTCCTTCCATACTACCTAAGTCATACCGTTCGCGGGAGACCCAATTCTTGCACCGGCACTCCTGCCAAGACAGGCTCACTCTTGCCGATGCAAGCTACAAGCTTCGGATCTGTAGAACTGTTAGCCCCTGCCCGGAATTCAAGGGATTTCTCCCAATAACCATTGTACAAGCTGCCTCGGCTAAACAAGACAAACTACGAGCTAAGCCCCAACACCTGGGGTAATGTGGTTGCACGGATAAAAATTGTTCCGGTAAAGGCGTAGAACATCCCTTCTCTCTCTCTTGTTCATTTCTCATTTCTCATCATCACCACTTCTTTATTTAAAACATCCTCTTGGAATGATGCCTCTTCCCAAGGGTTTTACAAAGTAGTTTTGAAAGATTTGTAGTAGGGTAAATCCCAAAACAATTTATTCAACAAAAATCCATGGTTTCTCAACGGGGTAGGATGCTAATCATCATAACCTCGATCAAAGGGGTAATTGGTGGGTTTACATCAGGGTGGGTGCCACGAGGGACACCAAGTCATAACTTGGAGGAGCCAAGTCCTTAGCGTAGTATTTATAAAACAAGACATGCAGATAAATAATGCAATTTATAAAGGAGATACAAAATAGGTAATAAAAGGAATAGGACAAGTATCGGAATTCGGGAATGGTGGCTTGCATGTGATCAGCGATAAGTCCCTGGACTTCCTTAGATAACCAAGAATACCCAACAAATAATAATAAGAAGTCCCCTTTTCTTCTTGTCGTTAGACAATCACACTATCGCCATCATCGAGTATACATGCAAGCAGACAATACCACAATCAATACAAGGCATACATGCATCAAACCATACAACAAACAAACATAAGGAATCCGACTTAACTTAGTAGGTTTTGGAGAAGTTGGGTACTAGTAGTGGAATTACTAGATTGCCCTAGATGTGTTTTTCCCTTGGAAGATATTTGTCAAGGCTATTTACCATGAACTTGGGGTGGGGGGTCTGAGGTCTTGTAGGATGTCAATTTGAAACCATGATATCCTCAAATAGGTCTTGACAAAATAAGACCAACACAAGTGGTTTCACAAGATTATCACTTACCTAGATTTAGTTATGCTTTTATAGTGGAATAAACTCTAGTTTGAGGAAATAATTCACTAGAATTTATATGGAGGCCCAAAAATTATTTCCTTGGGTGGTTATATAGTATTTGATCTATTGAACCACACAGAAGTGGAATCTTGTCAAAACAATTACCAGAATGCCCTTAATAAATCATCAAAGGCAGTTCTGTAAGGTATTTGTCTTTTCACCAGATTTCTTTTACAGGAGGTTTTAGTGTGCTTCCAATTTTACATGGTAGGTACTGGAAATAGCTTTCTTTAGAAATTGGAATTATCCATTTTGGATAACCAGAACTACTGGAGGGATTTATCTAGTGAAAAAGGGGTACACAGAGCAGTTTAATTCACTATAATTCAGACAGAGCTCAATAAAATCTGGGCTGCTAGGGTTTGATAGGTGCTGATATTATGATGTACTGGGAGGTGGAATCAGGTCGATACCACATTTGGTTTAACCTAGAGAAAATTACCTAAGGCAGATACTGGTTGTTTTTGTTATTTTTTCTAAGGGCAAACTACTATTCACCTTGGCATTAGACATATGCTAGATGACAGGTATAGCAATTACCTTCCAGTAGAGCTTTGATTCTCCCAAATTGGATATGTAGAACTCTCTAAGAAGTTTATTTAGGTGACAAGGTACTTTTTAGAAATTGATTTATCATAGTTAAACTAGACCTAGTTTGAGATAACCAAAGGTGTTTTCTATTAGAAAAAATATGTATGTACCACCAAGATTTTGGATCTGGTCAAATTCATCTTTCTACATTTTTATTTGAATTTAAACCAAACTGCAACTCTAGTAGATTTGGTGGAAAAGAAAAAAAAATAAACAGGGGGGTGCCCGGGCTTTATCTGCGGTAAAATGGGCCGAGTGCGCCGGACCAGCCCAGCTAGGCAGCACCGCTGGCGGGATCTGAGTTTGAATCCCGCGGGGCGGGGCCTAAGTGTCAGCGAGGGCGGCGGGTGAAGGGGTATCGGCGGCGGTGGGCCGTTCGATTAAGTGGAGATGGACGGTTCTCCGCCGTCGTCCTCAGATGAACGGGCGCCTCCACGCAGAAACCCTAGGGGCGATAGGGACGGCCGGGAGGCTCACCTGAGGTCGCCGGGAGGGGATGGCGAGGCTACAGGGTGACGGAGGACTCCCGGGCGAGTCCGGGGAGGGGCGACACGGCAACGTTTGGCTTTGGGAGGTAGCTCGCACGACGGCAACTGAAGGAGCTCGTCAGGGCTCGCCGGAGATCCTCCAGGGGTTGCTGCATGTCGACAAAAAGAGGAGGGTTAGATGCAGGAGAGCGAGGAGGTGCGGGGAGAGTGACATGCAGGAGAAGAGGATCTGAGAGGAGGGAGCCTTGCTCGAATCTATGGAGGGGGCCAAGAGCTCTTTCTCTCCTCTTCTCGGGCAGGGCCAGGCAGGGGAGAGGGAGTGGAGCTCGAGGGAGGTGAGTGGGAGTGGGAGGGAGCAAATGAGAGGCCGAGAGGGGGCTGGCCAGCCTCTGGCCTATTTAACTAGAGTGGGGGAGGTCCATGATGGACAAGGTCCATGTGAGGGCAGGGGCAGGTCCATGGCTTCCTCATTGGGTGTTGGGGGCGGTGGAGAGAGGGAGTGTGGGGCTCTGGTCGAGCAGAGAGGGTAGGGGCAACTGTGGTAATTAAATTGGGGCATATCTTTGTAAGATGTGGTTGTCTCTCTCTCTCTACTAATCCAAGGGTAAATGCCAAGTGGGTGTGAGAGGGCGGTACTGTAGTGCTACAGTGGTGACGACCAGGAGGGTCATGGTGGATGGAGAGGAGTGCTTGACAAGCTTTGGTGATGGTTGGGTCTTGGTTTAGCTCAAGTTTGTTTGTTTTGCCAATTTTGATCACAAGAGAGCCTGTGAAGGAGTTCAATAATTTGCATTGGGAAAGATGGGGGAGATAGCACTGGTAGCTGGGTATGGTTAAGGTACCTTCTTAGGATTTATTTGGGATTTTTATAAGGGTTTTTAGTCCTCTTAAATCCATTTATTCAAAAAGGGCAGAGGTAGATTCTAGAAGGTCATTTGATATATTTGAATTGTACATGTGGAGTTTTTGATGTGAGATGGTCCCAAATGTGAATGCACACTTAGGGGAGATTTCCCAAGATTTATTGGGGCACAAACGTATTTAAAACATTTATTTTGTTGTTTTTGCCATTTAGGAAAAAGGGCAAAAAGAATTATTAGAGCTGTTCAAAAATATTTATTTTTGAAGTTGGAAGATAGGGTATGCTATATGGAGCTCACATGAGCCAAAATTTGGGGAAGTGTTTTTGACAAAAACCAAACTTTCCATTGGGAAAGGGGTTTTGGAGATTTTGCCTAATAAAGGAATTAAATAGATTTGGAGCCATAATAATTATGTATAATACTTGATAAATCTTGGTGATCAAGGTAGATGATGGATACAAGTTTTAGCAAGCATTTGCAACCTTGGGAAATGGAAATCCAACTTGAATTAGATGAAAAACAAGGAGTTGGGATCTAGGGTGATGTTATTTTTATACCACCAAAAGCTTGTTAGATCTTGGAGCTCAGAGCTCTCCTTGGTGCAAGGGAATGATAGATTGTTATATCAAGTCATATGTATGATCATGTCAGAAGAAGTTTGGATTGGTTACGTTTGAGGTGGTCTGGAAGTGATGGCAAACTTTGTTGAAAATAAGGCTGCCATACCAGAAGAGTCATGATGCCTTATAAACCATGTGGGTTTAAGTAGAACAAAGATCCACTTGGAACAAGTGAAGTAGATGTGGATAGAACTATATGAGTAGACCACAACCATGCAGAGAGTTGGTCCATAGAAGAATTGATGGTGGTGTGAGCTTTTATCAAAGTAGGCATGATGACTAGATTTGCAGGAATAGTTATTTTCTTGACTGCAAAACCATCAAGAACAAGTGGGTTGGGGGATGATCTAACCAAGGTAAAGAGTGGGCCTTGGTAGTCCTTAGGATGGTTAACAAGATGGTTCAGGTGAATTTCCAAAAGTGCACATGGTTTGAGAAAGGGAGGCATTCAAAACGGTGATGTTGAAACAATTTCCAGACTTAGTCAAATTTGGCAGTTTTGAGGATTTCGACTAGAGTATGAGAGGGAAAGTTTTTGGAGGGTTTGAAGGGTACCAAATCATCATCAAGTGGATGATATTGAAGTGTAGAGGGAGTAAAAGGGATCCATGCTTGATATTGGTCTTCATTGACTTGGAGGCTTCTAGAATGGATCACTGCAGAATTGATCTGGTTAAGGGTCTTAGATGATCCACTAGTAACTAGAGATCAGATCCCCTTGTTTTCTGGCTTAAGGTTTGGGGATTTTAAGGTTTCTTGATCCTATAGGATGAGCTCCTAGAGTATCTCATACTATCTCCTAAGCAGACAATTCAAGCAGCAGATCAAGGCAACTCATCTTACAAACAAAGCAAACCTACTACTAGGGTTACCATCAAGCTTAGCTTGAGGTAAGGATGGGTACTTTGAAAAGGTTGTGGTTGGAGTCAGGTGAGAGTACTTGGTATCTCTACCAAGAGTAGAATTCAAAATCTTTGAAAAAGAGGTTTTGGGAAACTTAGAGATAAGATTAGTTGAAGATTCTGTCTTGAAAACATAAGGAGGTTATAGCTCTCATAGTTTTGTCAATGGAAGCTACTAAACTAGTTTTGGTTACACAAGCATCTTGGCTTAGGTTTTGAAATGTCAGAACATTTGAGAATATGTAAAATGAGCCAGGATAGTTTTGTTAAATAGTTTTTGTCAACTGATGGTGAGGTAGGGTATCATATGGTATACACTCACATGCACAAGTACAAACATACAACAAGCAAACACTGCACCAAAGAACAAGAAAAAGTTTTTGTTCCCCCTGATTTTTGCATTCTGGACAACTAATCAGGGTTGCTGAAATTGGGATGTTACACATCGAGTGCTACGGCTTCTGACAGCCACTAATAAAGGAAGACCGCTGATGATGAAATTTTGGGAACACCAGCCTGACGAAGCGACTGATGGCTCTGAAATATAGCCATCTACGTCCACATTTAAACTGTGTATTATTCATATTTTTTATGAAATATCTGTCTAAACCCTACCACTAATGCCTAATGATCAAAAGGGTATGCAATCCTTTCTTTCTATTTTATCCTGCATAGATAATGACATTTGATGATGGGAATCACAACATTAAAGTCAAAGATACGAGATTTCCAACAACCCGAAGAAACCATGAGTCGTGAAGTGGAGACAGACGCTTTAACGACCAACTGTACGGCGGTAATAAAATTCCGGTCGTATAGTTCCGGTCATATAGTTGCCATCGACACCGCTAGGTCAAACAAAACAACTTTCGTGAAGGGACCCCTATATAAAGAGGCCTCGGGCGACGAGAAACAAGAGCTCTTCCTGATCACCAGCCGCCCCTAGATCTCCATCCACAACACCGAAGAGCCACCGAAGGAATAGACTTAGATCTAATCTCCAAACCCTTCTCCATCACCATAGCCATATTCCATCACTTGTAATAGTATATCTCATCTTCGATTGGCAACATTGTAAGACTATTTGCTATCAATCTCATGATTCCCATTACAATGTTTATGATTGTTGATTTCATCTCTATGTGTGAGTAATTCTCTTTGGCTAAGGGCTTCGTCCTAGCCATGTAGCTTTTGTGCATGTTATTTATCATAGATGGGATCATGTATTAGTTTGTATGACATGATGATTATTGTATCCTATCTTGCCTCAATCTAAGGACTTGTCAGGTACCCCAAGACCCCCAGGATTGAGCCAGGTATAGGGAGTATGAGTAATGACTAATCTGCAGGTTGGGAACCTAGTGACAGAAGGGGTAGTACGGCTGTATGTGAGGGATTTACTTCAGATTAACTGTGACGTCACTATGCGTATCATTAGTTCTCTTTCTTCTATGGATGAGACTAGTAGGTTAAAGTGGTTGTGGAGGCAATATCAATTATGGATGCACTATCCACATATAATTTATCTTGCTCTAACAATTATATGCATACTTTATTATTATCTTTTATTCCCATCAGATGTTTTGCATAGCTACAGGTGAAACCGAAAGCCCTAGGCCCTCTCTCTCCATCATCGACAACAACAAAAGACAGCAAACTCTTGGTCCGGTAAAAACACAAAAGGAATTCTAAAACTCCCGAAGGTCCATTAAAGTAACTTCACTACGCTTCTGCTTCCCGAGGATTCGATAAACCTAGGTCTACTAGAGAAAAAGTGCTATACTACATCCGTAATCTGGATCGAAGGTATCAACCCTTTTTGGCGCCGTTGCAAGGGAAGCAATAGCTACCTTGGTGAGGTTAGTAGGAACCTTGCTAGTTTTAATTATTGTTTTTTAATTTTGTTAGTTTGCTTTTAGTCTTTATCTGGAAAATCAAAAATAATTAGTTAGTCTTTAAATTCTTGTTTTTACTATCATAAGTCTTTGTTTAAGAAAACCCAAAAACATAGGAAATATGGCTGAAAAGAAGCTTGGGGAGTTTGTAACTCCCAACAATGATTATTTGTTTACTCCTATTACTCAGCCAACAATTGCTGCTGATGATTATGAAATTAAGCCCCACTATTTAAGTTTGGTTCAATAGAATCAATTTGGAGGGTCTGCTGTTGAGGACGCAGGTATGCACTTGGATACTTTCACTGAAATATGTGATATGATGCGCATAAAAGATGTTGACTCTAATGCGGTGAAATTGCACTTATTCCCTTTCTCTCTTAGAGGAAGAGAAAAACAATGGTTGCTATCTTTGCCTAGAAATACTATTAAATCATGGGTGGAATGTACTTCTTTATTTATGACTAAACTTTTCCCACCTACAAAGACTATGCAACTAAGATCTAATATTACTAGTTTTAGACAGGAAGATCATGAGCCACTAGCGCTTGCATGGGAGAGGATGAAAGAATGCATGAGAAACTGTCCCAGTCATGGGATGGAAGATTGGTTAATTCTCCATAATGCTCTTAACCCTATGTTTAATTCTATGCTTGATACTGCAGCTAGAGGAACATTTATGGGTAAACATATTACCGAAGCAAAGTGACGAGGGGTAACCTCGGCAATGTGCATGGTGAAGAACTTAGGGTTTCACTGAAAAGGGAATGCTAGGGATTTCGTCAGATGTCAGGAAAACAATGGAGTCAAAGTTTCCTGAATTTTGGGAAATCGAACTGTTACAAGTTGCCTAGGAGATTTTCTGGTACCCTCGCTTGGGCTTCTCCCGTCCTATATGTAATAGGTCGGGTCTCAAAGCCATATGCGGATAGGTTTTACATACGCGTGATTACAATACCAACACATTATCGGTTTAGAGACTCTTTCCTAATACAATCAAAGTCATTGTCGGTTGCTTTCTTGGGCCTTCATCTGAAATCTTCATGGACTGTAAGCCTTTTACCCACTATAGGGTAGCGAATCATAAGCATCTAAGTAATCATACCTATGTCAGTAGCCCCCGAGACTCTCTTGAACCGTAGTTTCAGGTTGAGTCTCAAAGTTTCTTTTTCCTTCTTTTCCTTTATATTTATTTATTTATTTTTATTTTTTATAGGGATTTGGTACAATGAGTATGATGCTTCCGACGGATCGGAAATCAGTTAATTGCTCCTGGGCAAAAACAAGGTTGTTGTACATCAAATTCAAGTCCACAGGCCTGAACTCGGAATTTACTACTATCGTAATTCAGTTCGGGCCGCTGAGGTCTTATCGAATACTGAATCCCAGTTTCTATTTTATCGGGTACCCAACATGTCCGTCGGAATTTTTCATCGTCTCGTTGATACGGATATTTTACTGGCAGAGCGCATTCTTGTGCGATTACCAGGCCACACAGGACAAATCCTGGGGTCTTACCTTCATGCTATTGAACATGGCATTCAGATTTTTGTCGTGTTGAGTGCGATCCGAAATTTTTTATCTTTTTGGCGTCTGAAGAACTTTTTGTTTTTTTTGTAACTGCTCCCGATAGGAGTACCTGTTGAAAAAAATTTCACTTTCTTTCTTTATCAGGTGCGCGCCAGCGCTCCTGATAGGAGTAGCCCCCGAGGCTATGTTTGGATATAGGTATCAGAACATAGGCTCGAAATCTTGGATTTATATCGCTAGTGTTTCTATAGATTTTGCCGGGTGCACGACTAGTGCTCCCGACAGGAGTAGCCACCGAGGCTACAGTCAATATTGTATATTCGATTGTAGTCTCAAATCTTCTCCTGGAGGAATTTGCTTCAACTCCAATTTTAATTTCTTCAGGTCATATCTCTTATAGCGAGCCGTAATTTCTACAATATCTCCGCTGTGACATCAGTAATGCCGTATTTTATGATGTTGATTTTGAGAAGACACGTTCTGACGGGACGTTTCGAACATGGGGCCATGCGACAGTAATGATGACGCGTGATACCGTATTCAGCGGAGTTTTTTGACTACACGTCCCCTCTCCGCACGAAAATCGAGGCGTCACGCGCTGTCCTTCCGTTTTTACCGTGGACATAACTTCTTTAGATTTTTCCTTTATGGAATCCTTATAACACGTGTCACCACCGTGCAATCTTCTGTCGGTTCGATTTTGCATCGAACGGTTCGGACCTCACGCCTTTTATCTTTATAAGGGGAAGGAGATTTGTTTTACTATTTTACCTTACCTGCCTCTGCTCCATCTTCTTCCTTGCGCTCTTGCCCCCTTGTGAACTCCTGCTCTTTGCTCATGTTCCTCTTTCGCTGCCATGGGCAAAAGTAATGATGGGATTTCCACTCTTGCCGCGAAGGCCACCAGGAAGAGGGCCGTCGGATGGGCTCCTTCCAAGTGCACGGTGCGAGATCTCCGTGAGGCACGGAACACCGGCCATCTAGTGGAGGGTACCTTCAAGCTTCCTGGAGACGAAGCTGCCCCCATCCCCGAGCTTGGCTAGAGAGTAATGTTCCTCTCCTGTCTTTTCTGTGGCCTTTCTCTTCCTTTCCATGAATTTCTTCGTGGTCTTCTTTTTATTTATGGCATGCAGTTGTATCAGCTCACGCCTAACTCTATCCTTCATGTTACTTGTTTCGTCACTCTCTGCGAGTGCTTTCTCGTGATTCATCCCCATTGGGGCCTGTGGAAGTACTTCTTTTATGTCCATCGTAACGCACTGACACCATTGTCCATGACGTTGGTGGCACCATTTTCTCGGTTCGCTCCGACGTAGATTATTTTGACTTTAAGATCACTGACTCTGTCCAAGGATGGAAGTCTAAGTGGTTTTATATCAAGGATCAACCACTTGAAGGCCAGTCTTTCGGTTTAGCCCCCTTTAATCCTAAGAAACCTTGCCGCAAACTTGACTCCTAGGATCAACGTCCTTCTGCTGAAGAAATGGTTGAAATCCAGCCCTATATTGATCGTACTTCGAAACTATGGCACGAAGTTGGCAAGGAATTGCCGGGTCTCCAGATCCTGGCATTTTTTTGCGGATCCGCGTCCAACTGCTTTAAGCCCGGCTTTCTGGCATATGGGCGTATACCGAGAAGAAGGACCCGATGAGGATTTCCTCAGAAGACCTTACCCTCAAGGTATATGAAAAGAGGGTTCGAATCTTCACTACTGTTACAAAGAAAATCTCGGTTCCATCCAACTGTGTTATAGAGCCCTATGGCAAGAAAAACCGGCTCCCCAAGGTAAATTTCCTTTACATTCATCTTTCCTTCCTTGTATTTGCGGATGAGTTTTTACTCTATCAATGACTAGCGCTTTTTCCATGTTTTCTGCTTAGGACTTTGATCACTTGAGCTCACTTCCTCCTCTCCCTGGAAGCTGTGAGCCCCCTGTCCATCCTTCCGCATCCGACGACATCCCTGTGATTGGGACTGCCGCGGATGAGGAAATGGAATTTTCTGCTTCTGATTCTTCATCGAAGATGCAATCTCTTCCATCGGCTCGCTCCGGAGATTTTCACGTGGAGCGTGCTGGTGACAAGTGGAAGCATGCCTATGCTGTAGAAAGGGTCGAAGACTCGGATGCCTCAACTGCTTCCAAACCCTTCGATGCTGCTCTAGTCTCGGCTGCTCTCGCCCAGATGAACTTGTCCCGCTTTGTGCATGATGTATCTTCGTAAGTGTTTGACTGCTTGTTTACTGCTTTATCAGGTAGTTCTGTTGCTGATGCCTTTCCCAATTATTTTGTTATTTTCTCTTGCAGTGATGATGATGAAGATCCTCCCGTGTCTCCTATTCGTACATCTTTTGCCTGCTGTACCAAGAAATCTCCTCCACCGTTGATGGAGCCGAAAGAAAAGCTTGTGTCTTCTGTGGAGAATATTATCCATAAAGATGTTGCCACTTTGTCAAGGTCGCCGCCGAAAAAGGAAGAAAACTGCTGGTAAAGGTGTGGCGATATCCGAAAATCATGTTGCTGTGGATATGAAAGATGTAAGTCACTCTATACTTTAGAATTTTTTCTTCTCGTAGCTTCTTTTATTTTTCTGATATCCTTTGTTGTGATGTTCTTCAGCCTTTGATGCGCAAGATGGTCGATATGGCCTATCGCTTTTTAAAATCCGCGATGAAGCCAAAGAACTGAAGGGTATGTGTTGTTCACCTTCGAGAATTCTTTATTTGTTTCTCTTTTCCATTTTTCATGATTTATTTGTGTAGCCGCTGCCAAGGAATCCGGAATTATTCAGGACAAGGCGATGACGCGTGTCGATGGTTTGGAGGCCAAACTGCGGGTTGTTGAGGAGGCTTTGGAGGAGGCTAAGCAGAACGCGAAGAATGATGCTGAAGAAGTGGCCAAGCAAGCCTCTATTCGAGATGAAAATCTTGCGTGGCTTTATTTCATTTCTTTCCTTTGGTCATCAATCCTTTCCCTCTTCTTTTATTTTCAGAATTGACTGTCCAGGACCTGACGCTGCATGAAGACAAGAAGGTTGATCCTTTGTCGGATGTTGTTAGCACCTTGGAGGCCAACATCGTTCGTGGGCGCAACCTTCTTGTCTGCTCCTGCCGTGCCTTCAAAAGTCTTCATGCCGAAATATTTCCAACCAAGGAGGTGCCGAACAGCTTGAATGATCTTGTAACCATCTTCGTTGTTGATCCCATCCCCCTTGTTGGTTATAGCTTGACGCGGTTGAAGAGTGGTGGCGAAACTTCAATGGCACTGGAGAGGGCGCACGGCGAGAAAGTCGACTGGGAGAAGTTTAGCTCCTCTGTCCCAGACACCCCCAATGGCCAAGCAGTTGACCTGAAGCCTTATGTTAAGAGGGCCAGAAAGTTTTCTTGGCTGCTTTTAGGCCTGGGCTTAGGCTCGAAGAAACTGGCCGCCCTTTCTACGACGGGCGCCCCTTCTTTGGCTGCTCCTACTGCTCCTGTAACTAGTGCTCCTTCAGCTAGTGATACTCTGTCTTTGAAGGATACAACTTCATAGGCTATGTTTTATAGTTTTATTGTGTCTTCCTTTGTCATCCCTGTAATGAACCTTTTAACTTATCGAGCTGCCTTTTGCTTCCTTTTTACAAGAAAGCAACTGTTTGAATGTATGAGTTTGCTTTTGTGCGCTGAACATTTCATATCTTTCGTGTCTTGTCAGATTATGAATGAATCTTCGGCTCCTTCTAGGTCCGCGCAATTGTCGAATGCAATTCCATCCTCATCTATAGTGGGCGCATCCAATACCGCCATTGTGCGTACGGTGGATCCGCTGTTGTACGCTGAACAAATTGAACAAGTGAAAAAACTTGAAGGAAAACTACGGATTGTTCAGTCGATGGTGGACGTTTCCCAATCTAAGACACGCCAGGCCCTCAACCGCGAAGTTTTTTCTTGGAGGAAATTTCCAGGGCAGGCGAGAAGTTGTTGTGTAAGTCTTCTTCCTCTTTCTTTGATTGCTCCTTCTTGCTTGCGAAAAATAAATATTTTCTCCCCGATTTGTAGGCATTCGATTGTGCGAGAGGGAGGAAACCCAACGTCTACACAACCGAATGCAAGCTCTTGTGTCTGCCTCCCAAAGTTCTGAAACGGATTTTTGGACTGATCATCGCCGTGCTTATACAGTGGCATTGCTTCAGGACCATCTATCAGAGTTGGTGCAGTTTGTCGAGTGCTGCCGTAGATCCTTGTCCATTGTTTACAATGCCATGTTTCCTCGGGATCCTCAGCCTCGGACTTTGCGGATTTGATTGCGAAGTTTCGACAAAGTGAAAGGATTCACCATTACGTGAAGCTTCAACTTGTGGCGGGTGCCAAGCTCGCGCTCTCTTGGGTACATGCTCATCATCCAACGCTAGACCTGGATGTTATATCTTCGGGTCTGCCTCCCCCTTCCGATGGTGACCTTGTTTATATGGCAGCTGACCAGGTGGAAACACTAAATTTTTGAGAGCTGACCAACTATACGGCGGGAACAAATTGTTCCAGCCATATAGTTCTAGTCGTATAGTCGCGTCTGAC
Source organism: Avena sativa (assembly GCA_916181665.1). Classification (NCBI taxonomy): domain Eukaryota; kingdom Viridiplantae; phylum Streptophyta; class Magnoliopsida; order Poales; family Poaceae; genus Avena; species Avena sativa. The sequence goes on along the minus strand of OV702286.1, from coordinate 64,202,660 downwards.
CATAAAATAGCCACGGGAGGTACGTCCAACCCCAAAACTTCAATCCTTTTTCTCTTTTCTACTTCCAAACTCTCTCAAAACCTCAAGAGATCTTCATCTCTACTTAATTTCGTTCGATTTCCTCACACATAAGTGATCTACAGTATGTTTCTCCTCCGATCCTCCAATTACTTTTTGCAAATTCATCTTCAATATATTGTCATTATCAATCTAGGGTAAGACCTACTATGAACTAATTGCCATGATTCTCTTGCCTAGATTATTATTCTCAGGGGATTCTTTAGTGTATTATGATGAGGAATATGTTATGCTTATTATTGTTGGATCAAAAAGTTTTATTTTTGTCTTTCTTTATTATTTTAGATGATGAACACAAGGAGCCAAACTCGTGCTCGTGTCGCCACTAGCGCTTCTCGGGCTGCCGCTCAGGAACGCATGGGGATATGATTCAGGAATGACCTCCAACGTGATCGCTTCAACAAGATCAAGAACCGAGAAGTGAAGGCAACCAAGTGGGCTTGCCAAATATATTGAACCAACTCGGTATTTCTAATGACTTCAATTTACTTTGCATTAGGGTTCGCCTATACAACTTTCTATTCAATGATGTACCTACTTATCGCCGGTTAACTCTTGAATTTCTAAGTTCTTTGCAAAAAGCACCGTTAAAGGATGGAATGGAGAGGAGATGATTTTTTTCTGACTTATGAACAACAATTATGCTTTATCACTAGATGAATGGTACGCATGTTTTAATTTCCCAAAGAATAATGATAATGACTTGCGTGCATCCTTTACTGGCTTAGACCCTTCCTTGGAACAATATTATAATGGGATGAGCTTCAATTCTAGAGTGAGCAAGGGGAAGAATATTCAACATCCTGCAATTTGCCATTTGTTCTATGTTATTTCTAACACCTTGCAGGCACGAAATGAGTTCACCAGACTCAGTGAGGAGGACATCTTAGTCCTCTCAAATGCTGCTTACAACAACTATGACTTTTCACTCAACTTGGGTGCAATTCTTGTGCGCTACCTGGAGCACCAATCCTCCCAAGGCCAAGGACAAATCACAGGTGGAGGCGTCATCACCGTGCTTGCCATTGCCCTAGGCATCAACCTAGGTGACTTGCAACCTGTGCTAGGTGAGCGACGCGTTGGTTTCTCTACTTTAAAGGCTTGTGGAATGCTCACTAGGAGAGGTGGTGTTTATTACTTGCATATTACTAAAGTTGGGCGTCTCTACCCCGCTCCTTTGCCTAATGGTCTTTTCTCTATCGAGGAAGGACGTTTGCTATATGACTTGCAGGTTGAGCAACACCAACCCGAGGAGGAGATTCCGGATGAGGATGAGGACCAAGAAGAGGATCAAGAAGTTCCTTATCAAGAGGAGCAGCCACCCACCCGGTTCGCTACATACCAAGACTTCCAAGAACTTGGAGGGACCGTGGAGAGGATGCATAGCCTCTCCTTGAACCTCCGAGGAACAACTAGTAATTTATGGACTCAATTTGTGAACTAGAGTTCCGACTTTTCCCGCCACCACAATGATTTGAAGGCCTTGCAAAAGCCTAAGCTTGGGGAAGTTTACTCATTATCTTTATTTGGCATTCATTTGTTTTTATTTTCGAAGTTATGTTTTTAATCCGAGTTTATAAGCACTCGTGTTGGTTTCCCCAACACTTTACCTTTAGTTACTTTTATTTTCTTTTGAGATTTTCTAGCCGAGCTTTGCCGCCAATTTTGTATTCTTTAATTCCCTCTCTTAAAAACAACAAAAATATTTCTCCATTTATCTCTATTTTCCCTCTTTCTTTTCTTTTCTTCCTGGGGTTCTCATATATTTGCAGGAAGAGTGATCGACTTCGAGTTTCCAAGAAGCAAATCAAAAGGTAAGAGAGAAATGGAACTAAACATGAGAGGTATGCCTTATGTCTCCCCACTTTTGAAGTTCGAGAAACCCATGCTAGTTAGTAGTAAATGTTAAGATATTATATTGGTGGAATGAGTCTCTGTATTGTAGTAAAATTTTGTTTACATGGGTATTTAGTTGGGTATGTTTTGTTCCAGATCTTGTAGTTAACCAAGTCTTGCCTAAAATTTGCTAAACAATTGTGAATCATAAGAATGATATAGCTTTATGTGTGTCAAACTTCATGGGATGCCAACGAATGATCTTCATGGAGGAAACTCCTAGATTTCAGCTATGAGTTGTTTAAACATATGTAGCAGCAATGCTATAATGGGTAAGATTCTTGGCACTCCCGGGTAGCTGTGTTCATGATGGAATCACTCCTCTGGATATTATGAGTAATCATTGTACAAAAGGAACAAAACTTGGTGATGCCACGAGTGTCCATCACATCCCGATAAACTAATATTTTTTTTGGCATGCTCTCAATTACTTAAGAACTGAAATTCTTGAAGGACAATGAATGGCAAAGTAATGCTTGAAAAGTCTTGATTTATTGATGTGGGATAATTGAGATACTCTAGTGTATATGCTTTTCATGAAAACTCTCACACTCTCAATTTTACATGATTATACTTTATTGTTCAAAGGCAAGCCTATGAGTTGATTACATGACATGGAATAAAGTTTACTCATTTGAATCATCCATGTTAACAATAATTTTGCTACACTATAAGGGTGCATAAAAACCCATATGATATGCTTGCCATTACTCTATCTATGCTGAAGTTTTTCAGATTAATAAAGTGGAGGAAACATGAGAACACCAATCATGAGTAAGATTATCATCTCATTTTTTCAGTTTAAATGTTGAGTTCCTTTTTGATTTTGGTTTTCTTGCTCGAGACGATCAAGTTTAAGCTTGGGGAGGTTGATGGCTCTGAAATATAGCCATGTACGTCCATATTTCAACTGGATATTATTCATATTTTTTATTAAATATCTCTCTAAACCCTGCCACTAATGCCTAATAATCAAAGGGGTATGCAATCCTTTCTTTCTATTTTTCCCTGCGTAGATAATGACTTTTGATGATGGGAATCACAACATTAAAGTCAAAGGTATGAGATTTCCAACAACCCGAAGAAACCAGGAGTCGTGAAATGGAGACACACACTTTAACAACCAACTATATGACGGGAATAAAATTCCGGCCGTATAGTTCCAGTTGTATAGTTGCCATCGACACTGCTAGGTCAAACAGAACAACTTTCATGAAGGGACCCCTATATAAAGAGGCCTCGAGCAACGATAAACAAGAGATCTTTCCAATCACCAGCCACCCCAGATCTCCATCCATAACACGAAGAGCCGCCAGAGGAATAGACTTAGATCTAATCTCCAAACCCTTCTTCATCACCATAGCCATATTCCATCACTTGTAATAGTATATCTCATCTTCAATTGGCGACATTGTAAGACTATTTGCTATCAATCTCATGATTCCCATTACAATGATTATGATTGTTGATTTCATCTCTATGCGTGAGTAATTCTCCTTGGGCTAAGGGCTTCATCCTAGCCATGTAGCTTTTGTGCATGTTATTTATCATAGATGGGATCATGTATTAGTTTGTATGACATCATGATTACTATATCCTCTCTTTCCTCAATATAAGGACTTGTCAGGTACCCAAGACCCCCGAGGATTGAGCCAGGTATAGGGAGTATGAGTAATGACTAATCTGTAGGTTGGGAACCCCAGTGACAGAAGGGGTAGTACGGTTGTATGTGATGGATTTACTTGGGATTAATGTTGACATCATGATGACCCACAAGTATAGGGGATCGCAACAGTCTTCGAGGGAAGTAAAACCCAATTTATTGATTCGACACAAGCGTAGCCAAAGGATATTTATAAGCCTTAACAACTGAGTTGTCAATTCAGCTACACCTGGAAACAATCTTGCTCGCAGTAGTTTATCAGTAGCAACAATTTTGTAGTAGCAATAGCAAAGTAATAACAGTAGTAAAAGTAAAGACAGTAGTAACAATTGCAGTAAATAGTAGGATTAAAGCGAGGTAGGCATAGGGATGGATGGACGGGCGTTGCAAGGACAAGACAATTCATGTAGCAATCAAGATATAGGGCATTTGCAGATAAATAAGGTAAAGCATCCAAGTACTAAATAATCATAGGCATGTATTCCATATATAGTCATACATACTCGTAATGAGAACTTGCATAACATCTTTTGTCCTGCCAGCCCGTTGCAGCGAGGCCTCAAGGGAATCTACTAGCAATTAAGGTGCTCCTTTTAATAGAGCACCGGAGCAAAGCATTAACACTCTGTGAACACATGTGATCCTCATATCATAGCCATCCCCTCCAGTTATCCCGATTTCTGTCACTTCGGGGCCTTTGGTTCTGGACAACAATATGTGTATACAACTTACAGGTAAGATCATAAACAATAATATCCTCATGAATCAATAACATGTTCAGATCTGAAATGATGGCACTCGGGCCCTAGTGACAAGCATTAAGCATAAAAAGTTGCAACAATGTCAAAAAGCACTAACAATAGATACTAGGCACCATGACCTAACAATCTGATGCAATTACATGAACAATCTCATCCAATCCCTACCATCCCCATAGCCTACAGCGGGGGATTACTCACTCATGGATGGGGGAATCATGGATGGTTGATGGAGAAGCGATGGTGATGATGATGGCGATGATCTCCTCCAATTCCCCGTCCCCGCAGGGTGCCAAAACAAAGTTTCTGGTTCCGAATCACGGTATCTAGTGGTGGCGGCGCAGCGGAACTCTATCTAGAAAAAAGTCGAACCCCCGGTTTATTTTAGGTCAGAGGGCTCTTATAGGCAAAAGGAGAGGTCGAGGCGGAGTCTGAGGAGGCCACACCACCTCCTGGCGCGGCCTGGACTGGCCCACGTGGCCAGGGGGTGTGGGCCCCTCGTGGCTCCTCTTTGTCCCGTCTTCTGGCTCCATGAGTCTTCTGATAAAATAGGAGTTTTGCGATATTTTTCGGGATTTTTCCTGAAAGTTTATTTCCTGCACAAAAACGAGACACCAAAGGAATTCTGCTAAAAACAGCGTCAGTTCGCATTAGTTGTATCCAAATCACACAAATTAGAGGAGAAACAATAGCAAAAGTGTTCGGGAAAGTAGATACATTTTGGACGTATCAACTCCCCCCAAGCTTAGCTTATTGCTTGACCTCAAGCAATTCAGTTGAAAACTGAGTGCGATAAAAGAAACTTTCACGAACATATTTGCTTCATAAGATGTATATATTCTCAGCATATGATCAGATACTTAGGAAATTCATAATAAAGAGTATGCAAATAAGTTTACCCAGTAGTCATGCAAGCTATGAAGAGATTCCAACTCATTAATAATAAGCAACATGACACATAAGCATATGCAGGATTGTAGTGCTCATAAGAAGATATGATAAAGTGGTGTCTCGCTTTCCTTTCTTTGGAGCAAAACATAAATGCCAAGACACCTCTGAAGTTCAAGTGAAGACTAGAAATAAACATATAAAAGATACAAGTGTCATAATTAACCGTGTTTTTGGACAAGCACGTTACACTAAGAATGACAGCTATGCTCTCAGGAAGGTGCTCAAAGAATAAATGGTGACTTAACATAAAAGCGAAAGAAAAAGATTTAAAAGTTTGAAAGGCTTCCAAATGTTGAAAGTATGGTACTCATTAGCTTTGAGCTCTCATTGCCCCTATCATAAGCATCTTTAGGTGATTAAGGTTAAAGTGATCAAATATGAGGATATGCTTGACAAGTTATAAGCTGAAAATCTCATGCCCTTACTTACAAGTACTGTTCCTCATACTACTCAAATTTAGTCACAAGTAAGTTCTTGTCATTGTAAGTACATGTGTATCATAGAGAACCGCCAACGTGGTACCCCTTGCCCGATGATACGGAAGATTCCCCATATCAAAATGACAAGGCAAGCAGACAATGATCATATCAGCAATCCTTTTATTTCCAATTTGCATATGTCTCTCTTTTTTCCTCTTTTTTTTCTTTTCTTTCTCTTTTTTCTTTCCTATTTCATAGGTTTTTTTTATATAAGGGATGCTTCATAGATTGCTCACCATGGTTACGCTGCAGGTTTCCACCATGATTAGGCATGGCTTAGACCAGCCGCCTAGGCGTTTATCTAACACATATACGAACTCCATGAGCCTTACAAGCTCCCCTTTCATTTCACACCGCCGGGATTGATACATTGCAAATGTATCTATAATTTTTGATGTTCCATGCTTGATTTTATCTACTTTCTTGTGTTTTGTCCACACTTTGGAGTACTTTTCATATGATTTCTTGGACTAACCTATTAACAAGATGCCACAGTGCTAGTTGCCTGTTTTCTGCTGTTTTTGGATCCAGGAAGTCAGAAAATGAATATTCTCGAAATTGGACGGGACAAAAGCCAAAGTTACTATTTTCCTGGAAGACTCACGGAGATAGAAGGAGAGTCGGAGAGGGGCCACAGGGTGGCCACACCCCCCTTGGCGCGGGTCAGCCCAGGCTGTGCGAGGGCATGGTGTGGGCCCCCTGGCTGGCCACCGACCTTGCTACTCAAGTGCTTTATTAGATCTCTGCTCTCCCCATGTGTGTGAAAGTGACAGTGTGCTCACCATGGTGGCACTTAGGCTAGAGATTACAAATACTTGTTATGAGTTATATTTGGAGTTGGATGTCTTTATGAAATTGTGGTGTTTGTTGGACTCATCTAGTACTCAAGGTGACAGTGTGGGTTTCTAGATGGGAAAGATGAACTTTGAGGTGTGCTGTTATAGCCCTACCATCGATTAGAGTGTTCAACCGGAGAGTAGTTAAGAGTAGTATCATAAAGAGAAGATATTTATATGAGAGTGATCACTAGTAAAAGTATGATCCCTAGGCCTTGTTTCTAAGCATTGAAACACCGTTTGCTACTAGATCTGTTACATGTTTGCTTGCTTCCATCTTTATTTCAGTTTGCCTTTAGTCTTTTCCACGCCATCAAGATATTTCCTATCACCATTACCACTTATAATTATCCATACCACTTGTATTTCACTATCTCTTCGCTGAACTAGTGCACCTATACACCTGACAAGTGTATTGGGTGTGTTGGGGACACAAGAGACTTCTTGTATCTTGATTGCAGGGTTGCTTGAGAGGGAATACCTTTGACCACTTCCTCCCTGAGTTTGATAAACCTTGGGTAATCCACTTAAGGGAAAACTTGCTGCTGTTCTACAAACCTCTGCACTTGGAGGCCCAACAACTGTCTACAAGAATAGAAGTGCGTAGACATCAAGCTATTTTCTGGCGCCGTTAACGGGGAGGTAAGGTAAAAGGTATTCATACCGGAGGATTAAAGAAGAAGAACCTCCCACGGCAAACGCCTATTTTCTGGTGTGAATACTCGAAGTTATTTCCTTTAGATACTGCAATTTTGTCTTTTTGTTTCTTGTTTTCACTAGTTAGGCTTAATGGAAAACAATAACAAAATTAGAGAGCTTTATAGTATTTATCTTGAGTTAGGACATGAAGTGTTTGAAGAGAAAATTAAAGAACCTATGGGACTTTATTTGCGTGCTAATAGCAATGTTATTAGTATGAATTCTTTGAACACCATTATTGCTAATGCTATGGAAATGTCTAAGCTTGGGGAAGCTGGTTTTGATGAAAATAATCTTTTTAGTCCCCCAAGCATGGAGGAGAAAATTTACTTTGATGATACTATTCCTCCAATATATGATGATTACAATGATGAATGTGATATTTTCAGTCCACCTACTATTGAGGAGAAAATCAATTATGATTACAATATGCCTCCTATATTTGATGATTATGGTGATGAAAATAATAATTATAGCTATTTTGTTGAATTTGCTCCCACTACAATTAATAAGAATGACTATGTTCATGTGGGGAGTATTAATTCTTTTATGCATGTGGCTCATGATAAGAATATCTTATGTGATAGTTATATTGTTAATTTTATTCATAATGCTACTGAAAGTTATTATGAGAGAGCGAAATATGGTTTTATGTATCTCAACAATATTAAATTTCCCCTCTCTATGTTGAAAATTTTGAAGCTGCACTTGTTTTGCTTTCCTATGCTTGTTTATTTGTGCTTTCATGACTTGTTTCTTTACAAGATTCCTATGCATAGGAAGTGGGTTAGACTTAAATGTGCTTTGAATTTGCTTCTTGATGCTCTCTTTTACTTCAATTCATATTTCTTATGTGAGCATTTTCTCAAACTATCATGCCTAACTTAAAGGCGTTAAAGAAAAGTACTTGTTGGGAGATAACCCAAGAGTTTTAGCTGAGTCTTGGAAGTTATTACTTTAGTAATAACCGCTCCTTATCCTTTTTATTTGATTTTCGTGCCAAGAGTAACCTCTAATGAGAGAGAACTAATGATTGGGAAAGTTGTTGTCCCGAAACAGATTTCTGTGCTTCACCGTAAACATTCGTGTAAAATCTCTGTATGTCGGATTGAGCTGTAATTTTTTGTGCTTCCGCCCCAGGTTGTTATGTAACTTTTGTTAGTTCAACACTTTTTGATTTGAGCAACAGAAGGTCTTCGAAAAAATTCTACTTTACCTGCTGGTCTGTTTTGACAGATTTCTGCCATTTTCTACATTTGCTTCTTGTTGGTTCCTTTTTGAGTTCTTTTGGGGAATTGAGATTTTTGAGGGAAGTGCTACAGTATCTAGTGTTCTAATGGAAGTTTATTTGGTGTTAGACCTGAACCTTAAGACCTTTTATCTTGAGTGCACTAATGTTCCTAATAAAGATTGTGTGAAGTTTTGTATGAAGGAAAATTTTCAGGTGTATGGAAGGAATGAGTAATGAGATGAAGGATGGACTAAAGCTCAAGCTTGGGGATGCCACGCGTGTCACCCAAGAAATATCCAAGAAGTACAAGCGTCAAATCTTGGGGATGCCCAAGGCATCCCCTTCTTCATCAATAAAAATCCCAGGTTTCTTCCAAATACTTCATTTTTATTGTTTCATGCACAGTTGTGTTGTTCTTGGAGCGTCTTCTTTTTAGTTTTTGTTTTGGTTTTTCGTTTGCTTTATTTTCTTTGTTTTCTGAATAAATTGGTTGGACCCCCTCTTTCATACATTGGTTTGCAAATAGTTTGGTTTGGTTTGGAAAAGAGTAGGAAAAGTTCATGCTTAAGTGGTAAAGAGAGCTTGTTTTTTACCGTGGCCTATGCTTTGTCATGCCATGCTTGATATTGCTTTGGCTTTATGCTTAGTATTCTTTGCTGTAGCATGACTTGTTATAAACAATTGAGATTGCTTAATGTGCCTTGGATGAATCATGCGTTGTTTTAGCATATTAAAGCATATTATAGTGGTATTCTCCTTTGATGCTTTATTTGGGTTGACTTGGCGCATGCTCACACCATGTTATGACTATCCCAAGTCACCATAGCCTTTATGATCCTTTAGTTTTAAACTTGTAGTATCACTTTATGCTTTGATCAATGATGTTTTATCGCTCTACATGATTATGGCCATTATTGCTCTCTTAGCTTGTCGCTCCCAGTCTTTTGCTAGCCTCCGCAACCAAGTATGAGTTCCACTCATGCATCCAACTCCTAAACCAAGTTATTCCAAAGATTCCACCATACCTACCTACTATCTTATGCTATTCCAAGTATATTCATGCTTTTGTTTACCTTCCAAATTAAACTTGTTATGAGAAAACTAGTGATTAAAGCTCTCACGAACTTGATGGCACACTTTACTTTACTTGCCTTTAATAAACTTGAACCATTGTGTCTTCTATGTTGTATATGCTTGCACTTATTTGTTGGGAATTAGCAGAACCATGCTTTCATGGGGAACGCTTTCAACATTGCACTTGGTACTTGCACATAGTTGATACCATGCTCTTTTGTATATGGATGTCGTCGGTGTGAAATGAAAGGGGAGCTTGTAAGTCCATGGAGTTATGTATATGTGTTAGAGAAATGCCTGGGCCGCTGGTATAATCCATGCTGACATGGTGGAAACCTGCAGCGTAACCATAATGAGCTGTCTATGAAGCATTCTTCTTATAAAAAAAGAGTATTATTGAGAAAAAAGAGAAAAGAAAAAAAAATATACTATGAAAAGAGGAAAGAGAGAAAAAAGCACCATATTCCCATGGTAAATAAGAAGAATGCTGAGATGCTCGTTGTCTGCTTGCCTTGTTATTTTGATATGGGGATTCTTCCGTATCATCGGGCAAGGGGTACCCCGTTGGCGGTTCTCTATGATACACATATACTTACGATGACAAGAACTTACCGGTGACTAAACTTGAGTAACATGAGGAGCGGCCCTCATATACAAGGGACATGAGATTTCTGACTTATACTTCGTCAAGCATGTACACCATAGTTTGTTCACTATAACCTTAATCACTTCAAGATGCTTATGATATGGGAAATGAGAGCTGAAAGCTATAAGTACCATAATTTTTGGAAGCTCTTTATGAGACTTGAATCCCTACTTCCTTTTAAAGGCCTTTCTTCCACCATTATATTGAGTCTCCACCTTCTATCTTTATGCACTTACTTTGAGAGCATAGTGGCCATTCTTATTCTATGTGCATTGTCCCAAGACTAGTTGATTGATGCATACTTTGATATTGCTTGTTTTAGACTATTGTATCTAGTCACTCTTATGAACTTTGAAGGTGTCCTATGAATTTATATTTGCTACTCTATTGAGGGACAAGCTGAATACTATTATGCTATGTTTTCTTTATGTGAAACAAACAAACATCTTGCAGAGCACTGTTATTCATGAAACTTTTGTTTGTGACTTTTTATGTGCATCATAGTTTCTTTGTCTTATTGCTAGAACTTTGTCTTTCATGTTATGATTGAAGTACTATGATCCCAGCTATCAATGTTTTACAAATACTTTGATCAAGTGTATGATGGTGCATGTCACCTCAAAAATTATTCATTATTTTTATCACTTATCTACTCGAGGACGAGCAGGAGTTAAGCTTGGGGATGTTGATACATTGAAAATGTATCTATAATTTTTGATGTTCCATGCTTGGTTTTATCTACTTTCTTGTGTTTTGTCCACACTTTGGAGTAATTTTCATATGATTTCTTGGACTAACCTATTAACAAGATGCCACAGTGCCAGTTGCCTGTTTTCTCCTGTTTTTGGTTCCAGGAAGTCAGAAAATGAATATTCTCGGAATTAGACGGGACAAAAGCCAAAGTTACTATTTTCCTAGAAGACTCACGGAGCCAGAAGGAGAGTCGGAGAGGGGCCACAGGGTGGCCACACCCCCCCTTAGCGCGGGCCAGCCCAGGCCACGCCAGGGAATGGTGTGGGCCCCCTGGCTAGCCATCAACCTTGCCTCCTTTGCCTATAAGAGCCTCCCGATACCAAAACCCTAAATCGTCAATCAGAAATCCACGAAAAGTTCCGCAGCACCGCCGCAACCGAAGGGGAGATTCGGGGGACAGAAAGTCTCTATTCTGGCACCCTGCTGGGACGGGGATGTGCCCCCGGAGCCATCTCCATCGATCTCCACCACCATCTCCATCACCATTGCTGATTCCCATGATGAGGAGGGAGTAGTTCTCTCTCGAGGCTAAGGGTTCTACCGGTAGTTATGTGTTCATCTCTCTCTATGCATAATCTTATTGAGATCATGAGCTTGTAATCTAGTAGATCTACTTTGCTACTCAAGTGCTTTATTTGATCTCTGCTCTCCCCATGTGTGTGAAAGTGACAGCGTGCTCACCATGGTGGCACTTAGGCTAGAGATTACAAATACTGGTTATGAGTTATATTTGGAGTTGGATGTCTTTATGAAATTGTGGTGTTTGTTGGACTCATCTAGTACTCAAGGTGACAGTGTGGGGTTTCTAGATGGGAAATATGAACTTTGAGGTGTGTTGTTATAGCCCTACCATCGATTAGAGTGTTCAACCAGAGAGTAGTTAAGAGTAGTATCATAAAGAGAAGATATTTATATGAGAGTGGTCACTAGTGAAAGTATGATCCCTAGGCCTTGTTTCTAAGCATTGAAACACCGTTTGCTACTAGATCTGTTACATGTTTGCTTGCTTCCATCTTTATTTCAGTTTGCCTTTAGTCTTTTCCACGCCATCAAGCTATTTCCTATCACCATTACCACTTATAATTATCCATACCACTTGTATTTCACTATCTCTTCGCCGAACTAGTGCACCTATACACCTGACAAGTGTATTGGGTGTGTTGGGGACACAAGAGACTTCTTATATCTTGATTGTAGGGTTGCTTGAGAGGGAATACCTTTAACCACTTCCTCCCTGAGTTCGATAAACCTTGGGTAATCCACATAACGGAAAACTTGCTGCTATTCTACAAACCTCTGCACTTGGAGCCCAACAACTGTCTACAAGAATAGAAGTGTGTAGACATCAGGGATCCATAAGCTAAAGAACATGATATCAACTAAATAAAGTGCAGTGTTGAAAGTGTTCCCCATGATAACATGGTTCTGCTAATTCACTACTGACAAAGCGCAAGCATATACGCAACATAGATGGGCACAATGGTTCAAGTTTATTAAGTGCAAGAAAGTAAAGTGTGCCATCAAATTCGTGAGAGCTTTACTAACTAATTTTCACATAACAAGCAAACATTTTTATTGGAAGAAAATAGAGGATAATAAATATGCAAGGAATAGCAATATTGCTAATAGGTAGATATGGTGGACTCTTTTTAACAACTTTGGTTTTAGGGAGTTCGATGCACGAGTAAAGTACTCAACACAAGTGAAGGCTAGCAATGAAAAGGGGGCAACAATCAAGAGAGCAGTAATTGTCATAATCATGCTTGCAACATAACAAAATTAATAGTGGCATAAAAGTGACGCAAGAACTCCGAGGCAGAATAAATCATCAAAGCTTAACTCACCTTTTGTTTAGTCATATGCATGCGTGAGCATGTGCCAAGTCGATTCAAATAGAACATTCAGAGGAGGACACCACAATGTCATACCAAGTTATGAATAAAACAATGCAAGCAAACAGTTATATGACATTTTACGAACTAATAATGGATTGGAACTGATCATAAGCAGGCAAGGACCACTAAGTATCCATTAAATAACACACACCTTACATAAACAGAATAAGCATGCTCACAATGATGAGTATATGTACAAAAATTAAAACAAATAGAGTTCATACCAGCCTCTTACCACACCTCGAGTTGTCACAAATTATTATTGCCTTTCACTTGTGTGACTTGAATAATAAGATAAATCCAATCTCCAAGGAGTCACTGAGGACCATTAAACCCTGCAACGAACTTTACAAAACACGAGAAGAACAACAAATATTTTTGGGTTTTCGATTTTTAAAGGCAAGAACCGAAAAGAAGAACAAGCAAAGCGAATTTTTTTTGGGTTTTTCGAATAATCAAAACAAAGCTGAAAGGAAGAAGCAAACCAAGGCTAAAAGATAAAGAAGCAAACAAAGAGAAATAACGAAAATATTTTTGGTCTTTTTGTGTTTTGGAAAGCAGAAATAAAGCATGAACAAAGAAAATAAAATGAAACATGGATATGCAAAGTACCGACTGAACATGATATGTAGATGAGTGTGATGTCGGTATACCTCCCCCCATGCTTAGCCTTTTGGCCTAAGTGGGTATTGATCCCATGCTGGCCAGGAAGGAGTGCCTCCATAATATGGCGAAGAAGTTCCTTCATCCTGATATGAACTCGAGGACGCCCTAGCGTAGTGCGCAGAGTAGTCGTAAGAGGGCACATCCCCCTGGTGCTGCCCGTGGAAACCAAGCAAGCGGAGCTGCTCGTCCACCTCCTCGTTAGAACGCGACCATGGCATCCTACAAATACTGAACAAAGTGAAAGGAATTTCCCTCTCGTCTCCATCAGTAAACAACATCCTATAAACTAAATTCTTGGTACTAGAGTCAGTAGTAACAAAGTGATGTGTTTTCATAGCAGCAAGATCAAGCCTTTGTGGTGTCAACACAGTGTCATTAGGATCAATAGAAAGTTCTAAGGCAGCAACCATGTGTGTGCCAATAATACCCCATAAATGGGTCCTCTAGAAGCTAAGCGACGGGCAATGAGAGAACCAAGATTATACTTGGTATCATTATTAAGTGCAGTAGCAAGAAAGGCAAAATGATAATTAGAAATATTACTAGTGTTTTCCCTACCAAGAATTCTAGTGGCAAGATAGTAAGCAAAATATCTAAGAGCTGGGAGTTGAATGTTCCTTATCTTCCCACGCTGAGCTGTGCGGTCATCGTCATTTGTCACACTTTAGTAGAGCTCCAGCAAATCTTCTTCACTGTCCTAGTCATGCCTATGCCTATAATGCTGCAAAATCTTTCCAATGGCATGGCGATGGCTCAAAATATATCGAGATCGTTGGGGAACCCCAAGAGGAAGGTATGATGAGAATAATAGCAAGTTTTCCCTCAGTTATGAAACCAAGGTTATCGAACCAGTAGGAGCAAGGAAACACCTCCAAGGTGTTGTTTCCAACTTGAATCCTGGACAACACAACCATAGAACTTTGCCCCCAACTTATAGTGAGGTTGTCAATCTCACCAATTTTGCTGAAAATAAAGGATTAAACGTATTGTGTGGAAGATAGTAATTGCTTGCAGAAAGTAAACAGAAAACAGTAAATAGATTATAGATTGATGGTAAAAGAATGGACCGGGGTCCATAGTTCACTAGAGGTGATTCTCCCTAAGATAGATGACATGTTGGGTGAACAAATTACAGCGGGGCAATTGATAGACACCGAGAAAGCATACATGCATATACTAATAATCTTGACTCCTACGAGATTTGATTGGGCATTACAACATTATACATAGACCATAATCCAACTGCATCTATGACTAATAATCCACCTTCAGGTTATCATCTGAACCCCCTCCAGTATTAAGTTGCAAGCAACAGATAATTGAATTAAGAAAAGTGTGTAAAGTAAACAATATGATTGTTCTATGAACAAAGGATTGTTTTTTCTCCCTAGTAGCAACATCACATCTAGTACCTTAGAGATTTCTATCACTTCCCCAGATTCCTAGAGGCATGAACCCACTATCGAGCATAAATACTCCCTCTTGGAGTTGCTAGCATCTACTCGGCCAAGATAGCTACTAAAAATGGAAAGCATGCAAGATCACAAATAACATAGACATGATAGAATCAATAATCAATCTGAAATAGCATCTCAATATCCATCGGATCCCCGCAAACACAACATGTAGGATTACAAATAGATGATCTTGATCATGAACAGAGCTCACAAGATCTAAACATGGTAGCACAAAGGAGACAAACCAACCATCTAGCTACTACATGGACCCATAGTCCAGGGATGAACTACTCACGCATCACACTGGAGGCAGACATGGTGATTAAGAAGGCCTCCAGGGTGATCTCTCCCCTCCGACAAGGTGCCGGGAAGAGCTTCAGATCCCTCCCGATCTAGGGATGGAGATGGCGGCGGCTATAGACTCTTTCGTGGAATTTTGATCGGGTACTTAGGGTTTTCGTCCTGGAAGAAATATATAGGCGAAGGGGCAAGGTCGGTGGAGTACCAGGGGGCCCACACTAGGTGTCGGTGCAGCTAGGGCTGGCCGCACCACCCTAGGGTGTGGCTGCCCTAGCTCCCCTCTTCGTCTCCCCTCCAGACTTCGTATTCCATCTGGTGAAATATTGACTTGGGCTTTTGTTCGGTCTAATTCCGAGAATATTTCCTTACTAGCTTTCCTGAAACCAAAAACAGCAGAAAACAGGCAACTGACACTATGACATTTTGTTAATAGGTTAGTTCCAGAAAATGTGTAAAAATACTCCAAAGTGTGGACAAAACATAAGAAAGTAGATATAAAACAAGCATGGAACATCAAAAATTATAGATACATTTCCAACGTATCAACATCCCCAAGATTAACTCCTGCTCGTCCTCGAGTAGGTAAGTGATAAAAAAGAATAATTTTTTAGGTGACATGCACCAATCTTGATCAAGGTATTTGTAAAACATTGATAGCTGGGATCATAGTACTTTAACATAGCATGGAAGATATAGTTCTAACAATAAGACATAACAACTATGTTATAACATGAAAAGGTACAAACAAAAGATTCACGAATAACAATGCTTTGAATTACGTTTGTTTGTTTCACATATAGAAAACATAATGAGAATGGTATTCAGCTTGTCCCTCATAGTGTAGCAAAACATAAATGCATAGGACACCTTCAAAGTTCATAAGGGTGACTAGATACAAGTAGTTTAAGAACAAGCAATATCAAAGTTTTGAATCAATCAACAAGTCTTGGGAAAATGCACATTAAACTAAGAATGGCCACTATGCTCTCTCAATAGGTGCATAAAGATAGAAGATGGAGACTCAACATAAAAGTAAAAGAAAGACCCTTCATAGAAGGAAGCAGGGATTCAAGTCTCATAAAGAGCTTCCAACAATTATGGTACTTATTAGCTTTCAGCTCTCATTGCCCCTACCATAAGCATCTTTAGGTGATTAAGGTTAAAGTGAACAAATATGAGGATATGCTTGATAAGTTATAAGCTGAAAATCTCATGCCCCTTACTTACGAGTACTGTTCCTCATGCTACTCAAGTTTAGTCATAGGTAAGTTCTTATCATTGTAAGTACATGTGTATCATAGAGAACCGCCAACGGGGTACCCCTTGTCCGATGATACGGAAGATTCCCCATATCAAAATGACAAGGCAAGCAGACAATGAGCATCTCAGCATCCTTTTATTTCCTATTTGCATAGGCATATCTTTTTCTCTTTTTTCTTTCCTATTTGCATAGGGTTTTTTTATATGGAGGATGCTTCATAGAGCGCTCATTATGGTTACGCTGCAGGTTTCCACCATGATTAGGCATGGCTTAGACCAGCCGCCCAGGCGTTTCTCTAACACATATACGAACTCCATGAGCCTTATGAGCTCCCCTTTCATTTCACACCGCCGGGATCCATAAGCAAAAGAACATGATATCAACTAAATAAAGTGCAATGTTGAATGCGTTCCTCATGATAACATGGTTCTGCTAATTCACAACTTACAAAACACAAGCATATACCGAACATAGATGGGCATAATGGTTCAAGTTTATTAAGTGCAAGGAAAGTAAAGTGTGCCTTCAAGTTTGTGAGAGCTTTAATCACTAGTTTTCACATAACAAGTTTAATTCGGAGGGTAGATAAAAACATGAATATACTTGGCATAGCAAATGCTAATAGGTAGGTATGGTGGAATCTTTGGAATAACTTGGTTTTATTTGGAGTTGGATGCATGAGTGGAACTCATACTTGGTATGGAGGCTAGCAAAAGACTGGGAGCGACCAACTAAGAGAGCAATAATGGCCATAATCATGCAAAGCGACAAAAGATTATTAATTTAAGCATAAAGTGATATTACAAGTCAAAAACTAAATGATCATAGAGGCTATGGTGACTTGGTTTAGTCTTAACATGGTGTGAGCATGTTCCAAGTCAACCAAAATAATGCGTCAAAGGAGAATACCACAATATTATGCTTTTACATGCTAAAACAACCCATCATTCTTTCAAGGCACATTAATCAATATCAATTATTTGTAACAAGTCATGTTACAGCAATAACCACTAAGCATAAAGCCAAAAAAATATCAAGCATGACATGATAAAGTCTAACTCATAGTCAAAAACAAGCTCCTTTTATACCACTTAAGCATGAACTTTCCTACTCTTTTCCAATCCAAATCAACCTATTTGAAACTATGTATGAATGCGGGGGTCCTACCAACTTATTTAAGCAAACTAAGCAAACAAAGCACATGAAAACAAAAAAACAAAGATGCTCCAAGAATAACACAATTGTGCATGAAACAATAAAAATGAAGTGTTTGGAAGAAACCTGAGATTTTTATTGATGAAGAAGGGGATGCCTTGGGCACCCCCAAGCTTTGACACTTGTACTTCTTGAATATTTCTTGGGGTGACACAGGTGGCATCCCCAAGCTTGAGCTTTTGTCCATACTTCATCTTATCACATTACTCTTCCCTACAATTTAAAATTTCCTTCATACAAAACTTCACACAATCTTCATTAGCAACATTAGTGCACTCAAGATAATAAGTCTTTTGGTTCAGTTCCAACACAAGTAAAACTTCTAGTAAAACACAAGCTACTGTAGCACTTTCTTTTAAAAAGTTCAAATGATCAGAGAGAACTCAAAGAGAAAGAGATTAAGAGGCAAATGCAAATAATGGCAGAAATCTGTCAAAACAGACCAGCAGGTAAAAAACAATTTTTCCAAGACCTTCTGTTGCTCAAATCAAAAAGAGTTGAAATAACAAAAGTTGGATAACAACCTGGGGCAGAAGCACAAAACATTATAGCTCAAACCAACGTACAGAGATTTTTCACGAATTTTTACAGCGAAGCACAAAAATCTGTTTCGGGACAGCAACTTTCCCAAGTCTTACTTCTCTCTTATTAGAGGTTACTCTTGGCACAAAAACCACACAAAAATGATAAGGAGCAGTTATTACTAAATCAATAACTTCCAAGACTCAACAAAAGATTCCTAATGAAATTTGGGTTATCTCCCAATAAGTGCTTTTCTTTAATGCCTTTGAGCTAGGCATAAGAAGCAAGAAAAGAATCAAGTATTCTCAAATGAAGAAGCATTAAAAGCAAATTTTGTTTTAATAGGAGAGGAAAAAGGAATCTTCTCTCTCTTCTTGGGGAAGTGTTCTATACCTTTCTTGAGTGGAAATTGATATTTAATGGTGTCTTCTTTAATATCAATAATGGCACCAACAGTTCTAAGAAAAGGTCTTCCCAAAATAATAAGACAAGAAGCATTGCATTCAACATCCAAAACATAGAAATCAATGGAGACATAGGCATTGTTAACCATAATAAGAACATCATTAATACTCCCCATGAGTTTCTTTTTAGCATTATCATCAAGTTGGACATTTAAATAACAATCTTCCAAATGTTGCAAATCAAGCATTTCATAAATCCTTCTAGGCATAATAGAAACACTACTATCAAGATCACATAAAGCTTCGAGATCAAAATCATTCACTTTCATATTAATGATGGGTTCCCAACCATCTCCTAATTTCATAGGAATAGAAGCTTTATGTTTCATCTTTTCGTCTTTAATTTTTATGAGAGCATCAGTAATGTGTTTTGTAAAGGCCATGTTCATAGCACTAGCATTAGGAATTTTAGCAAGCTTTTGTAGGAACATAATTACTTCAGAGATATTGCAACCATCAAGATCAAAATCATAATTATCTTCTGTCAACACCCGGATTTTTAATCCCAGATGCTCGTTATGCCATACCTCGCAATCCTAGGATTACCATTTTTGCGAGACATAACGGATTGGATATCACAGTACATCATCCATTACAAACCATACATAAGGTCTTACACAAATAAGGATCTCATGATCCAGTCTTTAATACAACAAGCAGTGGAAATAAAAGATAAGCGTAGAAGTGGGGTCCATCTTCAGGGGCAAAGGAAATGCTGACGAAGGCAGATAGTCCTAGTTATCATAGTCGTCCTGATGGCCATCCTCTTGATAGTCTCCTCATAGTCTGGCCATGAGAATAGCCAGGGACGAAAGCCATGAGTACTCCTTAAGTACTCGCAAACTACCACTAACAAGTATTATAATTCCAAGTTAAAATGTTAAATCTAAGTTTAATTATAAAGTTAGGTTTGAAACCTAAGCTGAATTCACAAGCAAAGAAAGATAAAGTAAAGTTCTAGAATCACTTAAGTTGGGAAGCTAATGTCATACACAACCCTGTTGTGGTCAAGTCAAGATTCATCATTCATTTCAAGTTATTTGGAAAACATCTGACAACGAAACAGTATGGCCATTCCAACTGTCCATAACCGCGGACGCGGCTATTCGAATAGTTTGACACTCTACAGAGGTGGTACACTTTCACCACAAGATTCGATACATCTATCAAGGATAACCATGAATCATCATACTTAGTATGCAGATAATCAAACATAACCTTCCCTTTACACACCCTAGTATAAGCACCTCTCCTATGAGCATGGCCTCCTAACCATGACCATCAGTCATTTTGGGCATTGCATAGGTGGACATCATGAGAGGTAGCCTCAGCTCAAACCTCTCCCGCGAGGGAACTAATACTAATGCATATAAATTTCCAGCTAAGCCTTACCCAATTCAGGTAATGTGGTTGTATGGTAAATTTGGAATGGTATCGCATCCGAATCCAACCATCAGTTTTATAAAAGGGTTAAGGCTCATGCCTCAACATTTTCATCATCATCAACCATTTGTGTTTCTCAACACATGTCAAAACATCTCAATAGAATGACTCATCATTCCAAGGTTTTCATAATTCATTTTCACCAAGTGTTCCCATCTAAAGTGACTCAAGTTTTTGATCCACTCTAAATTACTAAGTTAAGAGTGTTCACTAAGGTGGAAGTGATGGGTTCAATCTCATGCCATAGAATGACATCTAAAGGTTTCTAAATAGGTCAAGTTTTATACTTTTTATGCTACCTGATCAAAGCATGCTTAAGGCATCTTTGCTAAACCATCTATTTTGATCCTAGCTTGCTAAGCACTAAACTTGCAAGTGTTAGCTTGCACTGTTAATGGTGGCTTGCCTTGGTTGGTGCAGTGGTTGAAGTTTTCTTCTTCTTCTTCTTGGTAGAACTCCTCCTCCTCATTAGCTTGGTCGGTACTATCTTCTATAAATACATACGGAGTACACAATCACCAAACAATACTTAACTAGGCTAGATAGCATTCTAAGACACACAATTGATTATCTATTATCATCACAAGCATCACAAGTTTAATTCAATAGTTTCATCCTTTTTGTTTTAGAAAAGTAATTTCTACTCATTGAAAAATTAACTAAGATTTAATATTCACCACTTAAAATATGGGATCATGTTGACACATGTCATCACCACATACTCTAATATGTGGGAATGAGATTTAAAGGTTGGATCATAATCACTTTGGTTTAAGTTCATTATTTAATGATTTAAAGTGACTATAAATGCCTATATAGCATTAATTTGGTACTAGTCCAAAGTCACTGCATGTAAACCTTAATATTATTACATATTTAGATAGATATGATGAAATGTGATTTTTGAGAGTTGGAATCAACTCAAAAGCTAACTTGGTTGATTTTATAAAAATGTTGTAAGGTGCAAATGCTTATGTTTTGTTATTTTTATTAGGAGAGATCTATAACTCTAATTGAATTAAATCCAACGGGCTTGGATAGATCATCTCAATACCTTTCAGAAAAAATTGGTTTCATGCAATTTGGATTTATAAAACTCCCAGAATTAAATTTTAAACTAGTGGACAGAAACTAGATTCAACTTTAAAAAGAAAAATCCAGATTTGAACGGTTGGGCTAGCGCGGGAAAGAACTTGGGCCGGCGCAGTGGCGCTCCACGGGGCGGGGCTCAGCTGACAGGGGGTCCCGCTTGTTAGTGGATCTTAACACGCGAAACGGTACACGCGAAAGGGGATCTACGGCTGAGGGTCGTCATCGATGACGAACAGGTCGCCCTGCGAGCTCGAACCCTAGCGGCTCAGTGGGGGTCTGATGGGGACGTACCAGGGCTCTAGCGGGGTAGGCGAGGTGGGCAAACGAACTGGAAGACGACGACGAGGCGAGGCGCGGTTGCGGTGGATCTTGGGGTGCCCTAAATCACAGGCGCCCTTCTCCTCCTACTGCGGCTGCTCCGGCTCCAATTCCGGCGAGGCAGAGCTCGCTTGGCTCCGGCGAGAGGGGTGAAAGGATCAGTGAGAGGTGGGGAGTGAGTGGATGTGGAGAAATGGTGCAGGGGAGGCCGGTTTATATAGGCCTGACGGTGAGACCGAAGGGTATGGGCAGGTGACTCTGGCGACACGGCTACGGGTGGCTAGCGGCATGGAGGAGGATGGCGATCGGCAGGTGGTCTCCTGGCGGTGCTCTAGGAAGTGAATGCGGGCGTAGGGGTGGTGGCATGCGGTCAGGGCGAGCTGGCGCTCTAAGCGGCAGAGGTGGCGGTGTCCACGACGAGCGGTGGCTGGGGTGAGTTGGGCGGCCAGCGGGGGTGTCTAGGGTGTTTCCCCAGGTCATGGCGGAGCAGTGGGCGCGGGCTACGGCCAAGGGGCGGTCTGTGCACGCGGGGACAGAGCGTGCTCTGCGGGCGGCGTCGGCATGGTCGACCAGCTTCGGGCACGGTGGTTCCTGGCCGCTCTGCTCTTTGTCTCTAGCCTGGGGCTGGTTGGACGGTGGAGGTGGACCACTGGCGACGTGCTAGACATGGCGAGAGAGGCTGGAGAGGTCTGTTGCTGCGAGTGCGTGGTCGGCCGGAGAGGAGTGGCTCGGCATGGCAATGCAGTGCAGCTAGGAGGTAGGGGTTATGCTGGTGTGGGTCTGGTTGGTCTTGAGGGAGACAAAGATGATCAAAGCACTTCAATTTGCTAGACAATATCAACCCCAAAACAGTAATAGTTAGGCCACTTTGACCTTGCCAGCAAGGTGTTTGACAAAATGGCCGAAAGAGAAAAACTTTTGAATTTTGATTTCAAAATTTTTGGGTGTTCTCCACTAGTGCTAGGTAGTCTCTGGTTGCAAGGGTTTTGAAAGTGGAGCTTGTTTGAATGGTTTTTGAAAAAGTGGGATCTTCCCATATGAACTAGATTCAAATTTGAACTATCATTTAAAATTAGCAATTGAAAGATTTTTGCATATCACAAGGTGGGCCTTGGTACCTCATTATGTGTACTAGCAAGGGGTGCAAAGATCATGAATTTTTCTATTAAGAAATGAGTGCTAGGAATACTCAAAGTAGTGTAGTTGATTAAAATGGCCAAAATGACCATTCCTCCTTTTTAATTGTTTTTGATTTGATTTTCTTTGGGAAAGGTTTGGGAATGATGTAGATGATGTTTAAATCACCTAAGAAACATTTTACAAGCATTGGATCACTTAAACAAGGCACTTCAAATCAACTCCTATTTTAAATGCACACACATATGAATGCTTTCATTTTTTTATTGGGAAAAGTTTTTGTTAACCCTATTTTTGGATGATTTGATCTTGATAAGCTTGGATTAAAGTTTTGGGATGTTACAAACCTTCCCCCCTTAAACAAAATCTCGTCCCAAGATTTACAAAGAAAACTAGGAACTAAAGAGATCTGGGAACTCTGTCCTATTGTAATCTTCTCGCTCCCAGGTAGCTTCCTCCTTGGTATGGTTGCTCCACTGGATCTTGAGAAACTTGATGCTCCTGGTCCTGGTGGATCTGTAGGCTTCTTCTAAGATACGGATGGGCACTTCCCGATAGGTCAGGTCATTGTTGATTTCCATAGCTCTGTGATCGATGTTCTTGAAAACTTCAGTCTTCTCAGGCACTTCCAAGCATTTGCAAAGTAACGAGATATGGAACACATTGTGGATGGCTGACATCTCTTCCGGCAGTTCCAGTTGATACGATACTTCTCCTCGGTGGTTTAGAATCTTGAAAGGTCCGATATATCTGGGAGCTAACTTTCCCTTCAGACTAAAGCGTTGAGTTCCCTTCAATGGTGAAACTTTGAGATATACAAAATCTCCGACATTGAAAGTCAGGTCTCTCCTTCTTTTGTCAGCATAACTCTTTTGTCTGGATTGGGCGGTCTTGAGGTGCTCACAGACTTTGTGAACTTTCTCTTCTGCTTCTCGGAAAATGTTGGGTCCGAAGATCTGACTCTCTCCTACTTGCGACCAATGCAAAGGGGTACGACACTTTCTTCCATATAGGAATTCAAATGGTGCCATCTGCAAACTATCTTGATAACTGTTGTTATATGAGAATTCTGCGAAAGGCAGGCAGTCTTCCCATTTTGATCCGTATTCCAACACACAAGCTCTAAGCATATCCTCCAGGATCTGGTTGACTCTCTCAGTCTGTCCATCTGTTTGCAGGTGATAAGCGGTACTGAATTTCAACTTGGTTCCTAAACCTTCCTGAACTTTTTGCCAAAATCTTGAAGTAAACTGGGTTCCTCGATCTGATACGATGGTCTTGGGGGTCCCATGCAGACTAACAATCCTAGCAATGTACAGTTCTGCTAACTTTGCACTCTGGTAGGTAATCTTGACAGGTATGAAATGGGCTACCTTGGACAGTCTATCAACGATGACCCAGATTGAGTCATTTCCCCTACTAGAAGTAGGTAAACTAGTGATAAAGTCCATTCCGACGGAATCCAATTTCCATTCCGGAATCTGCAATGGTTGCAATAGTCCTGCAGGTCTCTGATGCTCGGCTTTGACTCTTTGACAGATGTCACATTTGGCGATGTAGCTTCTGATCTCTCTCTTCATCTTGTGCCACCAAAATTGCTCTTTCAAATCCTGATACATCTTTGTTCCTCTGGGGTGGATAGAATAAAGAGTATCATGAGCTTCCTTCATGATAATTTCCTTCAGCTCTGACTCTGCTGGCACACAGATACATCCTTTGTACCACAATACTCCTTCTTCGTCTTCGGTGAATCCAGGTACCTTTCCTATACCAATACGACGTTTGATTCCGTCGATACTTTCATTCCCTTTCTGGGCTTCCTTGGTTTGGCTAATCAACATGGGTTGGAGTTCAATGCTAGCTAAGAATCCTTTGCTAACTAATTCAGCCTTGAACTGCTCCAACTCCTCATACAAACTTGGTTGCTTCTCCTTGATCATGATGTTAAGCCTACACGGCAATCTGCTAAGAGCATCCGCTACCACATTGGCTTTGTCGGGGTGATAGTGAATGTCAAAGTCATAATCCTTGATTAACTCTATCCATCTCCTTTGTCTCATATTTAGCTCCTTCTGAGTGAAGATATACTTCAAGCTCTTGTGATCCGAGTAAATCTCACAACGATTACCCATCAAATAATGACGCCATGTCTTCAACGCTAGAACCACAGCTGCTAGCTCAAGATCATGGGTCGGATAGTTCTGCTCATGCCGCTTCAGTTGTCGAGACAGATACGCAATAACTTTGCCTTCTTGCATCAATACACATCCTAGACCAATCTTGGATGCGTCACAATACACATCAAACGGCTTCTTGATGTCTGGCGTGACCAATATTGGGGCTGATATCAATCTCTTCTTCAGCTCTTCGAAACTGGCTTCACACTTGTCTGTCCATTCAAACTTCTTGTCCTTCTTCAACAATTGGGTCATTGGTCCGGCTATGCTCGAGAATCCTTCTATGAACTTGCGGTAGTATCCCGCTAATCCGAGAAATGCACGGACTTGGGTTTGAGTGGTTGGGGCTTCCCATTCTTCGACATCTTTGATCTTGGCGGGATCAACAGAGACTCCTCCGGCAGACACAATATGTCCTAGGAATCCTACTTCCTTCAGCCAAAACTCACACTTGCTGAACTTGGCATATAACTGATGCTCTCTCAGGGTTTCTAGGATAACTCTCAGATGTTGCTCATGCTCTTCTTCTGACTTGGAGTAGATAAGGATGTTGTCGATAAACACCACTACAAACTTATCTAGGAAATTCATAAAGATCTTATTCATGAGATTCATGAAATAAGCAGGGGCATTGGTTAATCCAAAATACATAACTGTATACTCATATAAACCATAGCGAGTAGTAAAGGCGGTCTTCGGAATATCCGTTGCACGAATCTTAAGTTGGTGATAACCAGTCCTAAGTTCAATCTTTGAGAATACCTGAGCTCTGGTCAACTGATCAAATAGATCCTCTATCTTTGGCAAGGGGTACTTGTTCTTAATGGTGACGTCATTCAACTTTCTGTAATCTGTACATAGACGGTTGCCTCCATCTTTCTTGTCGACGAATAACACTGGTGATCTCCATGGCGATGCGCTTAGCTGAATCAAGCATGTTGCTAACATGGCATCCAACTGCTTCTTCAGTTCCACTAACTCTGAGGGGTTCATGCTATAGGGTCTCTGGGCTATAGGTCCGGTTCCGGGGATTAGTTCGATAATGAACTCAATATCCCTATCCAGGGGCATAACTGGCAATTCATCTGGGAATACGTCGGGTTATTCACAGACTACTCTGACTTGGTCTATGGTGGGCAGGGCTACACTCTTGTTGCACTTGAATTGGCGGGGTAAGGTTTCAGAGATATGCTCTACTGTGGCTCTAGAACTACTGGTCATGGTGATAGCTTTCTTAGCACAGTCTATCAATCGTTTATGCCTTGACATCTAGTCCATACCTAGTACTACTTCCAATCCTTTGGTTCCAAGTACAATTAGGTTGGCATAAAAATCTATCCCATGTATTCTGATAGGTACAGCTTTGCAAATTTTTCTAGCTTTTGTAGTTGAACCGGGGATTTGAACTATCATGACATGCTTCAGGTTGGTTGGGTGAATCTTACTAGTGCATGCAAATTATTTGGTGACAAATGAATGCGATGCTCCAGAATCAAACAATACTCTTGCTAAAACTGAGTTGACAAAAAACATAACCAGCACTACATCTGGCGCTTCCTGGGCTTCTTCTGCGTTCATGTGGAAGAGACGACCGTTGCGGTTGTGAGGGTTCCCTGGGGCAAATCTCCTTCCTGGTTGAACACGACGCTGCTGCTGAGCTGGGGCATTCACAGGGGCATTGGCGACAGTCTTCTTGGTACACTCATTGGAGTAGTGACCCTTCACTCCACACTCAAAACAAGTTATCTAGGACTTGTCCTTGACTGCGACAAGCATAGCATTGCTGCCAGTTCTGGGTGCAGTGTTGTTGTTTTTGTTGTTGTTGCTCTTGGGAGGGGCACTGTTGAAATGGTTGGCATTGCCTGAGTTGTGATTGTTTCCTCCGGACTTCACATTGCCTCCGCTATGGTTGGGGTAGCTAGGGTGAGAATTTGGGGGTCGGTTGTTCCTTGGTGCATATCCTGGTGAAGGGTTGGGACGGTACTTCTGGTGACTACTTGATCCAGACTGTTGCATCATACGACACTTGCGGTTGTTGTTTGCCTGGTTAATCTTCCCTTCCATCTGAATGGCAGAGTCGACTAGTTCTTCGAGATCTTGGAAGCGGATATTGATGAGGACAGTCTGCATCTCATCATGCAGTCCGTTCAAGAATCTCTCCTTCTTCTTGACCTCTGTGTTGATCTCATCAGGTGCATATCTGGCAAGTGACAGGAATCTGTCATGGTACTCCACCACAGTCATTCTTCCTTGCTTCAATTCGCGGAACTCATCTCTCATCCTATTGACTAGACCTTGTGGCACGTGGGTGCGGCTGAACTTGACTTTGAATGCTTCCCATGTCATAACCTGACCATGGTTCATATTGTGGATGTTATTCCACCAAGCTCTTGCATCTCCCGCCAGATAGTGGGTGGTGAAGAGGACTTTCTCATTTTCATCAACTCCTGCAACTTCAAGGTTGTTTTCCATCGTCTGTAACCAGTCGTCCGCATCTAATGGGTTTTCAGATTGGTTGAAGATTGGGGAATTGGTATTCTGAAAATTTTTGAGTTTGGATCCATGGTGATCCTGATTTCCATGTCCTTGGTTGTTGAGAGCCATTTGGACGATCTGCTATAATGTTGCTAAGTTGGCTTGGCGCTCGGCCCTGCTTGCTTCACAGTCTGCAATGAGATTCTGCAAGATCTGCAGCATTGGGTCCTGCGACGAGTTGCTCCCCCCCTGGTTTCCACGAGTCATCTGAAGATTGCGATAGATATAGGGGTAAGAGGGAAATTCTAAGGTTCATGGTTTTGGGTTTTCAAAGCTACAACTTTGAGTTAGTCTCAGGTTTTTCAACTAACTTCATTTTCATTTATGCAAGCAAGCACATGATACAACACACACCACAACAAACAAAGGGAAAGCAGATGGTTTGAAGAACCATTCTGCAAGCTACGATACAGTGGGACCGATACAACTCATGCTACGACAGTGCTCTCGTGCATCTACTCATCGTCGATGAAGTCGGAGTCCTCGTCATTAGTGTAGAAGTCCACAGCATCCTCCTCCAGAAAGTCATCATCATTGCTGAGGTAAGAATCCATGTCTCCCTGGATGTCTTCACCCTCATCTTCCTCTTCCTTGGCGGCAAGCTGAGCTTCCTGCTCCTTGATGGTCTTCTCGAGGTCGGCCACCTTCTTGCAAAGACGGTCGATGGTGCGATCCTTCTTTGCACGCTGGCGGCGAAGAGACTGGCGATCTTGGACGAGCAGTGCGAAAGTCTGGGCCTTCTGGTCGGCAATGGCACGGTTCTGGTTGGCTAACTCCCGGGCATTGTCCAGTTCATGTTGTCTCTCGTGCAGCAAGAAGTCAAGATTCTCCACTTGATGCCTCAATTCTGGCTGACTTGGCATCTCCATCGGCATTCCCATGAAATCACGTCTTGCATAGTGGGCAAAACGGGTCCCTTGGATCTTGTTGACGCTGAGGGCACATAGACGTGTGATAGCTTCATGCATTCCCTGGCTAATCCATCTAGCCAGTTGTTCTCTCTCACGGAGAGCTAAATTCTCCCAGAAGTTGGTGCTTCGATGCTTCCTCTAAGATCTGCGGTGACTAGCCACTGTAGGTCTCCTCCTGGGGGTCCTGGAAGTTGAGCTCCAAGAAACTCCGGATGTGGGCGTCCCAGTAACTCCGACAGTGAATCCAGATCCCTCTTGAAGATCAGCTGACCTCTGTTTCCCAACTGGTAGAACTTGCTGAACTGAGTCTCCATCTACAAGAATTAAGGATGAGTAAATTAGTGAGGTGATCAAGTGTGTCAAGTTTTAAGTAGTAATGTAAGAATTTTGAGGAACATGAATTTTTGAGAAAGGATGAGTTCACAAGGGTAAGAGAGGAAATAGTTTTTCATAAATACTCACTTTGGTTTTGAAGCTAAGTTTTTGGTTTGGACGTCCATTCTAACTAGGGTCTCCTATGGGCAACCTGGCTCTGATACCAACTTGTCAACACCCGGATTTTTAATCCCAGATGCCCGTTATGCCATACCTCGCAATCCCAGGATTACCATTTTTGCGAGACATATCGGATTGGATATCACAGTACATCATCCATTACAAACCATACATAAGGTCTTACACAAATAAGGATATCATGATCCAGTCTTTAATACAACAAGCAGCGGAAATAAAAGATAAGCGTAGCAGTGGGGTCCATCTTCAGGGGCACAGGCAATGCTGACGAAGGCAGATAGTCCTAGTTATCATAGCCATCCTGATGGCCATCCTCTTGATAGTCTCCTTCATAGTATGGCCATGAGAATAGCCAGGGACAAAAGCCATGAATAGTCTCTAAGTACTCGCAAACTACCACTAACAAGTACTATAATTCTAAGTTAAAATGCTAAATCTAAGTTTAATTATAAAGTTAAGTTTGAAATCTAAGCTGAGTTCAGAAGCAAAGAAAGATAAAGTAAAGTTCTAGAATCACTTAAGTTGGGAAACTAATGTCATACACAACTCTGTTGTGGTCAAGTCAAGATTCATCATTCATTTCAAGTTATTTGGAAAACATCTGACAACGAAACAGTATGGCCATTCCAACTGTCCATAACCGCGGACGCGGCTATTCGAATAGTTTGACACTCTACAGAGGTGGTACACTTTCACCACAAGATTCGATACATCTATCAAGGATAACCATGAATCATCATACTTAGTATGCAGATAATCAAACATAACCTTCCCTTTACACACCCTAGTATAAGCACCTCTCCTATGAGCATGGCCTCCTAACCATGACCATCAGTCATTTTGGGCATTGCATAGGTGGACATCATGAGAGGTAGCCTCAGCTCAAACCTCTCCCGCGAGGGAACTAATACTAATGCATATAAATTTCCAGCTAAGCCTTACCCAATTCAGGTAATGTGGTTGTATGGTAAATTTGGAATGGTATCGCATCCGAATCCAACCATCAGTTTTATAAAAGGGTTAAGGCTCATGCCTCAACATTTTCATCATCATCAACCATTTGTGTTTCTCAACACATGTCAAAACATCTCAATAGAATGACTCATCATTCCAAGGTTTTCATAATTCATTTTCACCAAGTGTTCCCATCTAAAGTGACTCAAGTTTTTGATCCACTCTAAATTACTAAGTTAAGAGTGTTCACTAAGGTGGAAGTGATGGGTTCAATCTCATGCCATAGAATGACATCTAAAGGTTTCTAAATAGGTCAAGTTTTATACTTTTTATGCTACCTTTAGAACAAGTAAAGAACTTGGTGTAAACTAAGGGAGGTAAAAACTTGTAAACAAAGACTTGAGGTAACTACTAGTAAAAAAGGGGTGTGATCAAAGCATGCTTAAGGCATCTTTGCTAAACCATCTATTTTGATCCTAGCTTGCTAAGCATTAAACTTGCAAGTGTTAGCTTGCACTATTAATGGTGGCTTGCCTTGGTTGGTGTAGTGGTTGAAGTTTTCTTCTTCTTCTTGGTAGAACTCCTCCTCCTCGTAAGCTTGGTCGGTACTATCTTCTAAAAATACATACGGAGTACACAATCACCAAACAATACTTAACTAGGCTAGATAGCATTCTAAGACACACAATTGATGATCTATTATCATCACAAGCATCACAAGTTTAATTCAATAGTTTCATCCTTTTTGTTTTAGAAAAGTAATTTCTACTCATTGAAAAATTAACTAAGATTTAATATTCACCACTTAAAATATGGGATCATTTTGACACATATCATCACCAAATACTCTAATATGTGGGAATGAGATTTAAAGGTTGGATCATAATCACTTTGGTTTAAGTTCATTATTTAATGATTTAAAGTGACTAGAAATGCCTATATAGCATTAATTTGGTACTAGTCCAAAGTCACTGCATGTAAACCTTAATATTATTACATATTTAGATCGATATGATTAAATGTGATTTTTGAGAGTTGGAATCAACTCAAAAGCTAACTTGGTTGATTTTATAAAAATGTTGTAAGGTGCAAATGCTTATGTTTTGTTATTTTTATTAGGAGAGATCTATAATTCTAATTGAATTAAATCCAACGGTCTTGGATAGATCATCTCAATATCTTTCAGACAAAATTGGTTTCATGCCATTTGGATTTATAAAACTCCCAGAATTGAATTTTAAACTAGTGGACAGAAACTAGATTCAACTTTAAAAAGAAAAATCCAGATTTCAACGGTTGGGCTAGCGCGGGAAAGAACTTGGGCCGGCCCAGTGGCGCTCCGCGGCGCGGGGCTTAGCTGACAGGGGGTCCCGCTTGTCAGTGGGTCCTAACACGCGAAACGGTACGCGCGCTGTGGGCCGTAGGATTAGAAAGGGGGTCTATGGCTGAGGGTCGTCATCGACGACGAACAGGTCGCCGGCGAGCTCGAACCCTAGCGGCTCGGTAGGAGTCTGCTGGGGACGTACCAGGGCTCTAGCAGGGTAGGCGAGGTGGGCAAACAAACTGGAAGACGACGGCGAGGCGAGGCGCGTTTGCGGCGGAGCTTGGGGTGCCCTAAATCGCAGGCGCCCTTCTCCTCCTGTTGCGGCTGCTCCATCTCCAATTCTGGCGAGGCAGAGCTCGCTTGGCTCCGGCAAGAGGGGTGAAAGTATCAGTGAGAGGTTGGGAGTGAGTCGATGTAGAGAAATGGTGCGGGGGAGGCCGGTTTATATAGGCCCGACGGCGAGACCGAAGGGTATGGGCAGGCGACTCCGGCGACACGGCTAGGGGCGGCTAGCGGCATGGAGGAGGATGGCGATCGACAGGTGGTCTCCTGGCGGTGCTCTAGGAAGTGAATGCGGGCGTAGGGGCGGTGGCATGCGGTCTGGGCGAGCTGGCGCTCTGAGCGGCAGAGGCAGCGGTGTCCATGGCGAGCGGTGGCTGGGTGAGTTGGGCGGCCAGCGGGGGTGTCTGGGGTGTTTCCCCAGGTCACGGCAGAGCGGTGGGCGCGGGCTGCGGCCAAGGGGCGGTCTGTGCATGCAGGGACAGAGCATGCTCTGCGGGCAGCGTCGACATTTTCGACCAGCTCCGGGAGCGGCGGTTCCTGGCCGCTCTGCTCTCTATCTCTGGCCTAGGGCTGGTTGGACGGTGGAGGTGTACCACTGGCGACGTGCTAGACATGGCGAGAGAGGCTGGAGAGGTCTGCTGCTGTGAGTGCACGGTCGGCCGGCGAGGAGTGGCTTGGCATGGCAATGCAGTGCAGCTAGGAGGTAGGGGTTATGCTGGTGTGGGTCTGGTTGGGCTTGAGGGAGACAAAGATGATCAAAGCACTTCAATTTGCTAGACAATATCAACCCCAAAACAGTAATAGTTAGGCCACTTTGACCTTGCCAACAAGGTGTTTGACAAAATGGCCGAAAGTGAAAAACTTTTGAATTTTGATTTCAAAATTATTGGGTGTTCTCCACTAGTGCTAGGTAGTCTCTGGTTGCAAGGGCTTTGAAAGTGGAGCTTATTTGAATGGTTTTTGAAGAAGTGGGATCTTCCCATATGAACTAGATTCAAATTTGAACTATCATATAAAATTAGCATTTGAAAGATTTTTGCATATCACAAGGTGGGCCTTGGTACCTCATTATGTGTACTAGCAAGGGGTGCAAAGATCATGAATTGTTTCTGTTAAGAAATGAGTGCTAGGAATATTCAAAGTAGTGTAGTTGATTAAAATGGCCAAAATGACCATTCCTCCTTTTTAATTGTTTTTGATTTGATTTTCTTTGGGAAAAGTTTGGGAATGATGTAGATGATGTTTAAATCACCTAAGAAACATTTTACAAGCATTGGATCACTTAAACAAGGCACTTCAAATCAACTCCTATTTTAAATGCACACACATATGAATGCTTTCATTTTTTTATTGGGAAAAGTTTTTGTTAACCCTATTTTTGGATGATTTGATCTTGATAAGCTTGGATTAAAGTTTTGGGATGTTACATCATCTAAAGTAGTAGAGCTATTGTTTTCCATATTTTGAAGAATTTCAGCATTTTTATTATAAAAGGTTCCATTGGTTTTAGGCATTGTTGCAGAAGGAACTTCATGTGGTTTGCTAGCATTAACATTAGTGGTGGTGATAGTAGAAATACTAATATTTCTAGCAATTGCATCTTCTCTTTCCCACTTAGCATGCAATTCAGCTAACAGTCTAACATTTTCTTCAATTCTAACTTGTATGGCATTAGTAGCAGCAAAGGGATTTTCAATAGTTTCAGGTTTAGCAGTCACTTTATTCAAAGAAGATTGTGCTTCAGACAATGATGCTATATTTCTTTCAGCATTAGAGAGTTTTTCCTCAATAGTTTTATTGAAGGCATTTTGTTTACTAATAAAATCTTAAAGCATGACTTCAAGTTCATAGGGTGCACTTCTATTATTGTTGTAGGAATTTCCATAAGCATTACCATTATTAGGAGGATATGGCCAATAATTGTTATTACCAAAATTATTCCTATAGGCATTGTTGCTAAAATTATTATTTCTAATAAAGTTCACATCAACTTGCTCTTCTTGAGCAACCAAAGAAGCTAAGGGAATATGATTTGGATCAATATGAGCTTTCCCATTAACAAGCATAGACATAATAACATAAATTTTATCACTCAAGGAGGAGGTTTCTTCAACAGAATTTACCTTCTTACGTTGTGGAGCCCTCTCAGTGTGCCAATCAGAATAGTTAACCATCATATTATCTAGAAGTTTTGTTGTAGCACCCAAAGTAATGGTCATAAATGTACCTCCAGCAGTAGAATCCAGTAGATTTCTTGAAGAATAATTTAGTCCTGCATAAAAGGTTTGGATAATCATCCAAGTAGTCAGTCCATGAGTGGGACAATTCTTTACCAAAGATTTCATTCTTTCCCAAGCTTGAGAAACATGTTTATTATCAGATTATTTAAATTTCACTATTTCACTTCTCATAGATATAATCTTAGCAGGAGGATAGTATTTTCCAATGAAAGCATCTTTGCATTTAGTCCAAGAATCAATATTATTTCTAGTTAGGGATAGCAACCATTCTTTAGCTTTTCCTCTCAAAGAGAAAGAAAACAATTTATTTTAATAATATCTCCATCTATATCCCTATGTTTTTGCATCTCACAAAGTTCAACAAAGTTATTAAGGTGAGCAGCAACATCTTCAGTACCAACACCAGAAAATT
This sequence comes from Avena sativa, assembly GCA_916181665.1. Classification (NCBI taxonomy): domain Eukaryota; kingdom Viridiplantae; phylum Streptophyta; class Magnoliopsida; order Poales; family Poaceae; genus Avena; species Avena sativa. The sequence goes on along the minus strand of OV702286.1, from coordinate 64,168,478 downwards.
GTTCTTTCATAACAAGATTGAGTAAAGTAGGTTTAATTTCAAAGAAAGTAGCTTCACGAACAGGTGGAGCAATAGGTGTGCACATGAAATCATTGTTGTTGGTGCTAGTGAAGTCACACAACTTAGTGTTTTCAAGAGTAGTCATTTTTTTGTGTTTTTAATATAAAGAAGCAAACTAGTACAACTATTTTTTTGTGTTTTTGATAAAGAAACAAGCAAACAAAGCAAAAATAAACTTAGCAAAACAAAAAACAAAGTAAAGAGAATGGTTATGAAGGACTCCCCTTGTGAAGATGTCCTTGACTCCCCGGCAATGGTGCCAGAAAAAGTTGCTTGATGGCTCAAAATATATCGAGCTCGTTGGGGAACCCCAAGAGGAAGGTATGATGAGCATAGTAGCAAGTTTTCCCTCAGTTATGAAACCAAGGTTATCGAACCAGTAGGAGCAAGGAAACACCTCCAAGGTGTTGTTTCCAACTTGGAATCCTAGACAACACAACCACAGAACTTTGCCCCCAACTTACAGTGAGGTTGTCAATCTCACCATTTTGCTGAAAACACAGAATTAAATGTATTGTGTGGAAGATAGTAATTGCTTGCCCAAAGTAAACAGAAAATAGTAAATAGATTGTAGATTGATGGTAAAAGAATGGACCGGGGTCCATAGTTCACTAGAAGCGATTCTCCTTAAGATAGATGACATGTTGGGTGAACAAATTACAGCAGGCCAATTGACAGACACCGAGAAAGCATACATGCATATACTAATCATCTTGACTCCTACGACATTTGATTGGGCATTACAACATTATACATAGACCGTAATCCAATTGCATCTATGACTAATAATCCACCTTCAGGTTATCATCCGAACCCCCTCCAGTATTAAGTTGCAAGCAATAGATAATTGCATTAAGCAAAGTGTGTAAAGTAAACAATACGATTGTTCTATGAACAAAGGATTTTTTGTTTTCTCCCTAGTAGCAACAGCACATCTAGTACCTTAGAGATTTCTGTCACTTCCCCAGATTCCTAGAGGCATGAACCCACTATCGAGCGTAAATACTTCCTCTTGGAGATGCTAGCATCTACTCGGCCAAGATAGCTACTACCAACGGAAAGCATGCAATATCACAAATAACATAGACATGATAGAATCAATAATCAATCTGAAATAGCATCTCAATATCCATCGGATCCCCACAAACACAACATGTAGGATTACAAATATATGATCTTGATCATGAATGGAGCTCACAAGATCTAAACATGGTACCACAAAGGAGAAGAACCAACCATCTAGATACTACATGGACCCGTAGTCCAAGGATGAACTACTCACGCATCACACCGGAGGCAGACATGGTTATGAAGAAGGCCTCTAGGGTGATCTCTCCCCTCCAGCAGGGTGCCGGGAAGAGCTTCAGATCCCTCTCGGTCTAGGGATGGAGATGGCGGCGGCTACTAACTCTTTTGTGGAATTTTGATCAGGTACTTAGGGTTTTCGTCCCGAAGGCAATATATAGGCGAAGGGGCAAGGTCGATGGAGTACCAGGGGGGCCACACCAGGTGGCGACATGGCTAGGGCTGGCCACGCCACCCTAGGTTGTGGCCGCCCTGGCTCCCCTCTTCGTCTCCCCTCCGGACTCCGTATTCCTTTTAGTGAAATATTGACTTGGGCTTTTGTTCGGACCAATTCCGAGAATATTTCCTTACTAGCTTTTCTGAAACCAAAAACAACACAAAATAGGCAACTGGCACTGTGGCATCTTTTTAATAGGTTAGTTCCAAAAAATATGTAAAAATACTCCAAAGTTTGGATAAAACATAAGAAAGTAGATATAAAACAAGCATGGAACATCAAAAATTATAGATACGTTTCCAATGTATCACATGGTAATAGGCATATTATAAATTTTGAATGAAACAGTTGACCTATAAGGGGTGTTAGTGAAAGTGAAACTTTCAACGAAAGTTTTGGTGAGCATGGCATATTGCTCACTCTCATCCTGCATGTAAGTGGTTAGACCCACCCTCTGAACAAGAAGTAGGAAATCATCAAGGATCCCTGCAGCTTGCAAAAAGGCAAAGCAAGGGAAGGTGGATGGATGAGCATCTCCTTCATCTCCTTCATTGCCAAAGCGCGGTGCAATAAGATCATCATTATATGATGGTATAAATTGAGACGCTGATCTTGAAGGCCTTGCCCTCCTGGGTGTGTCTCTCAAATACTTCCCCAAAAGTATGATTGTTCATCTCTCCTTTTTCTAAAATTTTAGACAACCATCATATAAGTGATTGCAAAGTGATTACATAATGAAAGGAACTACTTATAGGGACTTGTAAGAGGCCTAAACATGCATCAAAACAATTTCTCTAAGCATTGAACAAGCATGCAAGCTCACATAACCTGTCACCTATAGTAGCAAAATACTCAAGATATAATCCACTAATCACAAATCTACTTGGACAAGCGGAGGAGTCACATACCGGAGATCAAATGCTCCAAATCTCAGCAGCAAAGATGGGCTGAGCAAGGAGATCGAAAATCGCGAGCAAGAACACCAAGAACATGGGTTTGAGCAATGAACTGGTGTTTTCTCGGGAGAGAGAAAGGAGTGGCAGCAGGGAGAGTAAGTGGAGGGCCAGGGGTGGCCCACACCATGGCTAGGCGCGCCCCTGGTGTGGTCGTGCCACCAGGTGGTGTGCCTACTTGGTGGGGCCCCCTATGTCACTCCAGGTACTTCTCTGCCCCTTTTTTGACGTAAAACTTTAATATGAATTTTTTGGAATTTTTCGAGATACTTTATTTTTAGCAATTTTCAGGTATTGATGAATAATTTTCTGGCAGAGAGATAATTTTGGAGTGGTGCAATAACAAAACAAAACTAAAACTTCAGAATTTCTAAGACACTCTAATATGCAAGCAACTAGCAATAGAAAAGTAAACTAAGTGAAACAAAAATTACAATGGATAAAATAAAAGTAAGCAAAGATAATCATGGTGAAAACATTGTTTTGTTCATTAAAATCCCTTTGTTAACAAGGTTGATCAGGTCTTGTTACCAAAACAATTTTATATGAAACAAAACTTTGTATTACACTAAATTATTATGTTACCTCAACCTTGATAGCAATGGTCCCAATCATAATATTTTCATAGTTTTCTCTTGGTATGGGACAATATATTTCTCCAACTTGAATGCCCTCAATATTTTCAATTGAATTTAGGCCATAGGTCTTATCAATCTTCTTGGGGAAATAGACAGTATGCTCCTTGTCATTAACATTAAAAGTTATCTTTCCTTGATTACAATTAATGACAGCTCCTGCAGTGTTAAGAAAAGGTCTCCCAAGAATAATAGACATATTATCATCTTCAGGCATTTCAAGCACAACAAAGTTAGTTAATATCAAGCAATTATGAGCCACTTGAACAGGTACATCCTCACATATACCAACAGGAATAGTAGTAGATTTATCAGCCATTTGTAAAGATATATCAGTTGGTATTAGTTTCTCCAATTGAAGTCTTTTGTAGAGAGAAAAAGGCATAACACTAACTCCTGCTCCCAAATCACACAAAGCAGTTCTAACATAATTATTTTTAATAGAACATGGAATAGTTGGAACCCCTGGGTCTCTAAGTTTCTTTGGAACCTTACCATTAAAGGAATAATTAGCAAGTAAAGTAGAAATTTCCTCATTAGGGATCTTCCTTTTATTAGAGACAATTTCCTTCATATACTTTGAATAAGGAGGTAATTTAATAGCATCACTTAAAGGAATTTGCAAAAATAAAGGTTTCATCCATTCACAAAACTTATTATAGTGTTCATATTCCTTTGACTTGTGTTTCTTATCAGGGAAAGGCATTGGTTTTTGAACCCAGGGCTCTCTTTCACTACCATGTTTATTAGCAACAAAATCTTCCTTGGTGTACTTAGCATTCTTAGTGTTCCTTTCAGGTTCTTCTTCAATTTCTTCTTTATCAGGAGCATCATTTTTCTCATTACCACTCTCAGTTTCAGCATCAGAGACAGATATACTATTAGGATCTTTAGCAGGTTCAGAAGATTCTCCAACTTTTTTATGTTTCTTTTTCTTCCTCTTAGAAGAAGTACCTCTATTTTCAGTTTGTTGAGAATCCTGCTCAATTCTTTTAGGATATCCTTCAGGATATAAAGGATCTTGAGTGAGAGCTCCACTCCTAGTTCTAATTTCATAAGCATGTTTTTCTTTAGAAGCATTAACTAGCAAATCTTTTTGTACTTTAGTAAGCTGATCAATTTGAGTTTGAACCATTTGGAAATGTTTAACGAGCATTTTAACATCATTAGAGGTCCTTTCCACAATGTCCCTTAACTCAAGGATAGCTCTAGAGTTTTCCATCAAATGATTTTGCACTCTTTTGTTAAAATTACCTTGCTTAACAATAAAAATATCAAATTCTTCTAAGCATTGATCAGGAGGTTTAGAATAAGAAATATCACCTTCATCAAAATGTTGGAGAGAGTGTACCTCAATAGTGGATGAGTGGGAGATTGGCTTACATAATTCTTCTATAGGAGGTAAATTCTTCACATCTTCAGATTTAATACCCTTCTCCTTAAGACATTTCTTAGCTTCCTTCATCACTTCATCATTTAGTTCAATCACTCCTCTCTTCTTTGGTGTTGGTGTTGGCTCAGGCATAGTTAACTCAAGTGTAGTTGACTCAGGTGGAGTTGACTCAGGTGAAGTCCAGTCATCATAATTCTTGCTTATTTTAGCCATTAATTCCTCAGCTTCTTTGGGAGTTCTCTTCCTGAAAACACAATCGGCACAACTATCCAGGTATGTCCTAGATTCATCAATTAGTCCATTCTAATATATATCAAGAAGCTCATTTTTAGGTAATGGACACACAGGCTGTGCATGAATCAAAATACAAAACCTTGCCCATGATTCAGGCAATATCTCATTTTCTCCTTGTTTAAAATCAAAAAGTTCCTGCAGAATGGCATGTCTAGCACTAGGAGGGAAATATTTCTGAAAGAAAGTATCAATCAAGCAATCAGGGCTATCAATAGATCCAAGATGTAAATTATTAAACCAAACTTTAGCTTCTCCTTTCAGTGAAAAAGGGAAAAAAATTGCAACAAAGTAGGTGCGCATCTTAATATCATCAGAAAATAGGCCACTCATGGTAGAAAGTTCAGTCATATGTGCTACATCACTTTCATTTTTAGTCCCACAAAAAGGTTCTTTCTCAACAATATTTATGTAAGATAAATCAAGAGAGAAATCATAATCCTTAACTTTAATGTTTATGGGAGATGTAGCAAACTTAGCATTAGGAGACAATTTAGGTCTAACAGTATGTTTCTCGAGAAGACTCTTAATAACACTCCTACCATGAGTGTTTTGGCATTCTTTAATAAATTCATCAGTCATTTCTGTATATCCGTCTTCAATATCGTAGATCTCTCTAGACTCAGGTGAACTGATAGGTGTAGTAGTATCTTCATTAGGAGTTTTAGTATTTCCAGCTATAGTTTTAGCAATCGTAGCATCTAGGAAAGGACCTAATGAACCACTCTTAATAAGCACAATAGAAGCAGCATCATAAGTATGAGAAGTTTCAGATTCAGCCAAAGTAGTTGCATGTGTAGCATGTGTATGTGGTGGTGGTGTGAGGAGCTTACTCATCACAGATGGTGAATCAAGAGCAACAGAGGTGTTCAAAATTGTACCTCTCCTTGTAGTGGATGGTAATATAGGAACCTTTCCATCACGAGATTTACCCATGATGAATGGATAGCAGCGAATAATAGTGATTCCAAGTGAACTTGATAAATAGAGCTATGCTCCCCGGCAACGGCGCCAGAAAATAATCTTGATGACCCACAAGTATAGGGGATCGCAACAGTCTTCGAGGGAAGTAAAACCTAATTTATTGATTCGACACAAGGGGAGCCAAAGAATATTTATAAGCCTTAAAAACTGAGTTGTCAATTCAGCTGCACCTGGAAACAATCTTGCTCGCAGTAGTTTATCAGTAGCAATGGTTTTGTAGTAGCAATAGCAAAGTAATAGCAGTAGTAAAAGTAAAGATGGTAGTAACAATTGTAGTAAACAGTAGGATTAAAGCGCGGTAGGCATAGAGATGGATAGACGGGCGTTGCATGGACAAGAAAATTCATGTAGGAATCAAGATATAGGGCATTTGCAGATAAATAAGGTAAAGCATCCAAGTACTAAATAATCATAGGTATGTGTTCCATATATAGTCATACGTGTTCGTAATGAGAACTTGCACAACATCTTTTGTCCTGCCAGCCCGTTGCAGCGGGGCCTCCAGGGAATCTACTAGCAATTAAGGTGCTCCTTTTAATAGAGCACCAGAGCAAAGCATTAACACTCCATGAACACATGTGATCCTCATATCATAGCCATCACCTCCAGTTATCTCGATTTCTGTCACTTCGGGGCCTTTGGTTCCGGACAACAATATGTGTATACAACTTACAGGTAAGATCATAGAGAATAATATCCTCGTGAATCAATAACATGTTCAGATCTGAAATCATGGCACTCGGGCCCTAATGACAAGCATTAAGCATAACAAGTTGCAACAATGTCAAAAAGCACTAACAATAGATACTAGGCACCATGCCCTAACAATCTGATGCAATTACATGAACAATCTCATCCAATCCCTACCATCCCCATAGCCTACAGTGGGGATTACTCACTCATGGATGGGGAATCATGGATGGTTGATGGAGAAGCGATGGTGATGATGATGGCGATGATCTCCTCCAATTCCCCGTCCCGGTAGGGTGCCAGAACAGAGTTTCTGGTTCTGAATCATGGTATCTGGTGGTGGCGGCACAACGGAACTCTATCTAGAAAAACGTCGAACCCCCCGTCTGTTTCAGGTCAGAGGGCTTTTATAGGCGAAAGGAGAGGTCGAGGCGGAGTCCGAGGCGGCCACACCACCTCCTGGCGCAACCTAGCCTGGCCCGCGCGGCCAGGGGGTGTGGGCCCCTTGTGGCTCCTCTTCGTCCCGTCTTCTGGCTCCGTGAGTCTTTTGGTAAAATAGGAGTTTTGCGATATTTTCCGGGATTTTTCCTGAAAGTTGATTTCCTGCACAAAAACGAGACAGCAAAGCAATTCTGCTGAAAACAGCGTCAGTCCATATTAGTTGTATCCAAATCACACAAATTAGAGGAGAAACAATAGCAAAAGTGTTCGGGAAAGTAGATACGTTTTGGACATATCACGTCACTGTGCATTTCATTAGTTCTCTTTCTTCTATCAATGAGATTAGTAGGTTATTGCTATAAGTGGTTGCGGAGGCAATAGTAATTATGGATGCACTACCCACATATAATTTATCTTGCTCTAAAAATTATATGCATACTTTATTATTATCTTTTATTCCTATCATATGTTTTACACAGCTACAGGTGAAACCGAAAGCCGTAGGCCCTCTCTCTCCATCATCGACAATAATAAAAGACAGCAAACTCTTGGTCCGGTAAAAACACAAACGGAATTCTAAAACTCCCGAAGGTCTGTTAAAGTAACTTCACTACGCTTCTGCTTCCCGAGAATTCTGTAAACCTAGGTCTACTAGGAAAAAGACCGATGAAGACCTTCACAGCCATGTCCAGTGCTCCAGCCGCCGACCACCGCAGGAACAACGGCCCACAGTCACCACCGCCAAGTTCCACAACTTCTGACCGCATAGGAACATCAGCCCGTAGTCGCTATCGCCGAGTGCCGCAGCTCCCGACCTCCTCGCAAGCAGCGGGTCGTTCCTGGAAGGTCTCCTCATCGTTGATACGTGGAAGGATGCTCCTCTCATCGCCTTCTCTCAAGCCGTGAAGGAAAGTGGTGAACACCAACAGTAGGGGAAAAGAGTATTATTATGCACACGCAAGGTGCCTAATTATACTTTTCTCCCACTGTTGGTGTACCCCGGGCACCATCGACAGCTCTAGCCGCGAAAAATGACACAGTAGTCCACATCTGCAAGCAACGAATGTAGATGCATTTTCGGCGAGATGCTCGCATGCCCAGCGCCTAAACTAAACCTACTTTACCGCGATGTCCTCATCCTGCTCTCGAACTTAGAAGAAACCACACCAGTCCCCAAAACGTGTCAGATATAGAAAAGCCGTCGTTCGGGCGCGTTTCGGTGATGATTCTTCTAGGACGAAGAGCGGCATGAGTTGAGGCCATGAGAATAGAGGTGAAAAACTAATAGGAAGTCGCAAATACGAAAACCGACGTGCGGGTGCAAGGCGAGCCGCGACTCACTTTGCAAGGCACGCACGGGTTCTTGAGGATACAACGTGCGGTGGGCCCCGCTGGCGCAGAAAACCGCTCTCATGCATGATAACGCCACGCATGGCACGTCGTAGTTACCCGCGTATGCTTTGCTCGGATCTAAACAGGACCCACTGATACCTCCGTGATAAGACGTGGATGTCTACAGGCTAGCCTACTAGATCAACTGCATGCTCGCAAGAACCCGAGTCATCTATGGTCCACGATCCCATCTACCATGGGTTTAATACACCATGTTAACACAATACGCACCCCATTACCATTAGAAATCTCACCCAACAAGGGTTTATCGCACCACGTCGACTTTGGGTGGGCACTAGATACGCGAGGAACCGCTCCATGTAGAGCATACATCACCACGGCGTCTACGGACGGTACATATGCCTACGAAATACCGTGGCAGGTATGGGTTCGCAGCGTCACATCGGCTTTAAGCGGGATCATGCCCATGATAAACCATAGTCGACATGGGCTCATGGCGCCACATATGATTTTGGCGGGCCCCACAACCCGGCGGGTCCGGACCTTTGTCGCGTAGGGAAGACCTCTCACCGTGCGTGTTCTAGCCCGCGTACGCTGATAACGGGCCCATGTTGCGCGTGTGGCCCACCATCCGGCGACGTGGGTATGGTGACACGCGGTACACCCAACGACGGTACGGAATATTTCGTCCTGGCCCGCAGTAGCTCCTGCCTCTCGGAGTAGTAGGGTTCCTTTTCAACATCGTCGCATGTCCTTTGTAGCGTCCACCCCATGGCTGAAAAGAATTAGGGCGACGTGATAATAGTTTGAGCCGAAATAATATAGCGCTATTATTTAGTCCTCATAAAGTAAATAGAATAAATAAATAAAGGATAAATGAATATCATTTATTTCCTACAAAACAACAAAATAAAACTGATAAAAGTAAAAAAAGGGGGTTAGTATTTGAAAAACTCTCGGAATGGCAATGGGATGCATTTTTGAATCGTCACTGAGTTTTCAGGAATTTGGGACCAATGTTTGAATCTATTCTTATCAGAATTTTCCTCAATTTAAAATCATTGACTGGGAAAGTTTCACCATGGACAGTAAAGAGAAGTAGATAAACTTTAGAAGTAATTCACAAACTTTCACTTGAGTGCATCCACTTTGAACAAATATCTCCAAACTTTGTAACTTGAACCAAGACCACATGGATGAATGCCTAACCAAGCACGCACACTCTCATGTGTCACCGCAACAGTGCAAGCATCACATAGATAATACCAAGGTCCCAACCGTAGCAATGAAGATAACGACACCATTTACATATCTCACCACCACATCACATATACCATGACCTTTAGCTAAGAAAGCTATACCAAGAAGGATTAGGGGAATCTATATCAAGGCTAGCAACTAGGAGTAGCAAGCCAAGTAGCTAGGAGAAGGAAAACCAACACCACAAGATACATAAACAAGACAAGATCATCCTCACTAAACCAGAGAACACTTGTCTACTCTAAAACAATAGGTTCATCATTTGATCTATGCCAATAAGATCATCTCTAGTAATTTTATAAGCATAATAGTAAGAACATCAGTGTATTTTAGTATCTTATCAGAGTTAGATGCAAGCATCCTAGGATCCGAGGAAGCATCTACTCTTACACAAAGAAGGCCTCTTACTTGAACATATTGAGTAAAGAATGACAATAGATCAATACTAGCAATCCAAACCAAGTTTTTACCCAAGCTATCAACTTAGCAAGATCAACAAGAGGTAGTATGAACCTTAGAAGGAGACATGTGAGCAAAACAGGTTCAACAGAAATCACCAGTGATAGTACCATTGCAAGTGAAGTATAGGGAAGAGAGGAGAAAGAGAGAACCAGAGTGAGGCCAAGAGAGCACCTACCTGGAGGGTATGCACTAGGGCATGTCGAAGAGGAAGAAGAGACAGTGTCAATGCAGATGCGGTGGAGTCCATGGCACCAGGAGCACCGCAAGTGCTACACCAACACCAAGCCGCAACTAACGGTGTCAACCACACTCCAGAGCACCGCTTTAGCGCCTAGAGAAGCTCCCGGACATCACCAGCACACGACTGCGCCAGGGCACCAAAAACCTAGTTCTTTGTAGGGGCCAATGTGGCTAGGAGAGGGGGCGCCAGGTGAATCGAACTGGATCAGTCGATGGAGAGGAGGGCGGCCAGAGCAGCTAGAGCTCACTGATCGAGCGGAGACGGCGCTAACGGCACGAATCTCTAGAGGTCAGAGGAAGAGAGGGTCGAGCGAGAGAGAGGGGGAGTGGGTCAATCAGACTGACCCAGCCTAGTGGGAGTGGGTTGAGCATGACCTAGTGGGCCGGGCAGTTCAGTGGGTCAGGTTACCTAGTCTGCTAGGCCCAAGTATAATTTAAAAGGAATCAATTTTTTAAATAAATAGAAAATAAATATTATATAATACAAAAGATTCTAGAAAAATATAGGAAAATACTAAAAATAATAAGGAATCACTTTTCTGTAGAAAAATATTTCTCTATCCTAGAAAAACAATAAAATGAAATTCTAAACAGATAGAATTATTAAAATTAGGGATTATAAAATGGATTATTTAAATCCAAAATTACCATAAAATGAAAATAAAATAATTTCTTTATTCATAATAAAGTCTAAATCCTAATAAATACTAATTAGATTTTCAAAACTAATGTAGGATTTATTTTTATATGAAAAGGTATTTAATTACTTTTTTAAAATGTTTTTATTTAATTAAAAGTCAAGAAAAATACTTTAAATATCCCAAAATTGGGTAAAACACACAAAGAGGGGTAATAACTCAAAATCAAACATTTCATGACAATATTATGCATAAAATCATCATTTGATTCTTTAAACATTGTCCTTACCGGGCAATGATGATGTTTTGTAGCAATAAAAGTTTAGGGGCAAATTGAAGTATCCGACTTCATTACCTTGCAGTCTCAAGGCAAGTTTCATCACTTTATCATGTCTTTTGATGATGTTTTATCAAGTATTTTAAATCTATTATTGTTATCACTTATATTTTGAAAAGGATGGAAGCAAATAATATTTTCATACTTGATGATCGATCCTAGTGGTGATAATATATTGTGGCTGGCAATGGAACCATGGTACAATATGTGGATTGGTGGAGGTTCCATTTGCATGGGAATGTATCATATATGATTCATAACCAATATCACCAGTGATTCAAGCTTATTAAAATACGCTTTAAGCATAGGATCTAGAATGAGATGGGAAAGTCATCTGTATCTTCTTCATTTTGCATGCTGACTGATGACCTACCGTAAGATGTATGTCCACAGGACTACATGTATATGGGTGAAACCTCATAATATTCCATGATATTGGTATCTATGATGGTCTGTAAGGGACCGTCGGAGGTAGGTTCTGCTATTTTAATGGGGATACCGAGGGGCAGGTTCTACTTATAGAAAAGGTGGGCATGTGAGGTCATGGAGAAGGGTAGTGAATGGCTTGGATCATCGACTGGTCCCCATAATAGAGAGAGTGTGGATGGGAAGGTACACCCGGTTGTACAACAAATCTTTGATCTTTTATGAAAAAAGCAACATACCTCTACAAAGTGTATAAAAGTGTGACATGTTACACATGTTTCAGGAGGAAGCTGCGAACACGACAGGAAAAGAGCTCCATGAAGCTCCAATAAACCTGTGAAGGCTGACGTACACAATGTTCTTAATAAAAAACCTTCTAAAGAAATGTTTACGAAAACTGCATTGAACTTACTACGTATGGTATATAGCTATAGTTAGTGCATCAAACTTCTCACCTTGCATAAAATGAGCTTGTTGGGTAATGTTGTTACTCATCCTTTTCTTTGATTCTCTGCTTAGACTATGAAGACCAAGAGAAGGATACACTGAATGTTATTGATGGTTAAGATCATGTCTTCCACATGGAGTCAGATCTCTCCGGAGGAGTGGAGAGCATATACTACATTATTCGATGTGGAGCTGGAGAGGAAGAATCAGAGTAGCCATCGGTAGTTTTAGTAGTATCTCAGTTGAGTCAAGCAACATAAAATCTTTGCTAAATAAGTTGTTGAGCTCCCAAACTTGTAAATTAATTTCTTCCTTATCATTCTTAATTTGTAACTGCACTAAGTATAGTTGCTCAGGTATCCTCGGGTGAGGAGGATATTATTGTGAACACCTATGGTTTGTAATGATAATATTGTATGCTTTATGGACCCACGATGTTTCTTTTGTACCACTTTGAGGATGTAATATTTATGAGCTTTTGGACATATTATGTCAATGACTTGCATACTACAATGTGCAGTGGTATGTGATGACCCACAAGTATAGGGGGTGTATCGCAGTATTTTCGAGGAAAGTGAAACCCAATTTATTGATTCGACACATGGGGAGCCAAAGAATATTTATAAGCCTTAACAACTGAGTTGTCAATTCAGCTGCACCTGGAAACAATCTTGCTCACAGCAGTTTATCAGTAGCAACAGTTTTGTAGTAGGAATAGTAAAGTAATAGCAGTAGTAAAAGTAAACACAGTAGTAACAATTGCAGTAAATAGTAGGATTAAGGCGCGGTAGGCATAGGGATGGATGGACGGACGTTGCATGGACAAGACAATTCACATGGCAATCAAGACATAGGGCATTTGCAGATAAATAAGATAAAGCATCCAAGTACTAAATAATCATAGGCATGTATTCCATATATAGTCATATGTGCTCGCAATGAGAACTTGCACCACATCTTTTGTCCTGCCAGCCCGTTTGCAGCGGGGCCTTAAGCGAACTACTGGCAATTAAGGTGCTCCTTTTAATAGAGCACCGAAGCAAAGCATTAAAACTCCGTGAACACATGTGATCCTCACATCAAAGCCATTCCCTCCGGTTATCCCGATTGCTATCACTTCGGGGCCTTTGGTTCCGGACAACAACGTGTGTATACAACTTGCAGGTAAGACCATAAACAATACTATCATAATGAATCAATAACATGTTCAGATCTGAAATCATGGCACTCAGGCCCTAGTGACAAGCATTAGGCATAACAAGTCGCAACAAAGTCAAAAAGTACTAATAGTAGATACTAGGCACCATACCCTAACAATCCGATGCCATTACATGAACGATCTCATACAATCCCTACCATCCCCATAGCCTACAATGGGGGATTACTCACTCATAGATGGGGGAAACATGGATGGTCGATGGAGAAGTGATGGTGATGATGATGGCGATGATCTCCTCATATTCCCTGTCCCAGCAGGGTGCCATAACGGAGTTTCTGGTTCCGAATCACGGAATCTGGTGGTGGAGGCGCAGCGGAACTCCTTATGGAAAATCATCGAACCCCCTAGGTTTTTTGGTCAGGAGGCCACTTATAGGCGAAGAGGGGGACCGAGAGGGTGTCTGGGGCGGCCAGACCACCCCCTAGCGCGGCCAGGCCTAGCCCGCGCGGCCAGGTGGTGTGGCCAGGGCCCAGCCCCACTCCGTCTCGTATTCTGGTTCCATGAGTCTTCTGGTGAAATAGAATTTTTGGCATATTTTTCAGGATTTTTCCTGATAGTTGATTCTCTGCACGAAAACTAGACACCAAGGTAATTCTGCTGAAAACAGTGTCAGTCCGTGTTAGTTGCTGATGACCCACAAGTATAGGGGGTGTATCGCAGTATTTTCGATAAGTAAGAGTGTCGAACCCAACAAGGAGCAGAAGGTGCTGGCTAGTGGTATGGATTAGGAATTCTCTGCAAATACTTAGCAAACAGATTTTTAGGGGTTTTTGATAAAGCAAGTAAACAAAATACGAGTAAATAAAAGAACGTAGGAATAAATGCAGCAAGTGTCCTAATCCTTTATGCAGCAAAGGACAAGCCGGTTGTATTACTTAAGATGACCAAACGTTCTCGAGGACACATGGGAAGACAGTCAAGTGCTTTCGCTTCATATAGTTGATTAATCTTCTTTAGCTTGCTAAGTGTTGTGTGGGTGAACCTGTGCTAATGTACCGACCTTCCTAGGACTAATACATACTTGTGATTATACCCCTTGCAAACATCCGTAAGTACAAGAAAGTAATTAAGGTAGAAACCTAACCACAACTTTAAACTCTAAGACCCTTACGTCCCTTGTGCAATGATTTCCTAACGGGGGTTCAGGTTTCTGTCACTCCGGCAACCCCTACGATTAGTAGCCAAATACACAATGCATTCCCCTAGGCCCATATAGGTGAAGTTTCATGTAGTCGACATTCACATGACACCACTAGAAGAAGTACACCACAACTTAAATATCAAACTATTAAATCTTTCTCAGCAAACCTCCACTACTAACAACATGACTTCTCCCATGTCCTCAAGAACAAAACAAACTACTCACAAGACATCATATGGATCATGATCGGAGATGGAATAATGATGTATAACAATCTGAACATAAACAATAATTTAATGGTTTACTCAATAGCATCAACTACAAAGAGTAATCAACACCAGGAAAGTTTCCCCTATGAACTATGCAAGATTCAACCCAATTGTTACAGCAATATGGAGATGGTGATGAGGGTGCTGATGGTGATGATGGTGGTGATGATGATGATGATCCCGATGAAGTCCAGCTTGATGGTGGTGTTGATGACGACGATCTCCCCTCTCCGGGAAGGAATTCCCCCGGCAGAAATCTGTCTGCCGGAGAGATCTTTCTCTCTCGGTGTTTTCCGTCCCGCAGAGGCGGAGGAATCTTTCTGTGGTCGCTCCCCAAGTCTTAGGGTTTCGGGAGGATGATATACGCCAGAGGAGAGAGGCTGGAGTGGGCCAGGGTGGCCACACCACCTGCTGGCGCGGCCTAGGGCTGCCCGCGCCAGGGG
This sequence comes from Avena sativa, assembly GCA_916181665.1. Classification (NCBI taxonomy): domain Eukaryota; kingdom Viridiplantae; phylum Streptophyta; class Magnoliopsida; order Poales; family Poaceae; genus Avena; species Avena sativa. Next base: position 64,153,274 of record OV702286.1, on the reverse strand, counting down.
GTGTGGGCCCCTTGTGGCCCATCTCCACTCCGTCTTCTGGCATCCTTAGTCTTATGGAAAAATAGGATTTTCCGTATATTTTCCCGGATTTTCTGATCTTCGTGAATTTTGCCTCCAAACAGCACCTTTTCCATCAGAATCCTGACTGCAGCGGTCCATGCTCCGAAAGTGATCAACCATGCAAAAACAGATAAAATAACATAAGTATCACCTCTCAATACGAAATATATCAATGAATAATAGTGAATTAAGACATAGAATAGTGATGCAAAATGGATGTATCAGTTGCATCCAATTCACACAAGTTTAGAGAAAAACAATAGCAAAAGTGTTCGGAAAAGTAGATACGTTTTGGACGTATCAGTATGCTGGGTCACCATAAAATGCAGAGCAGCTGTTACTCGAATACGGATACAAATCATATGGTTTTTCAATTCGGAACGAATATGAATAACATAATAATAGGCTCGTGTCTTATAGTGAGTCAACTGTAAATATGGTAGATAGATAAATGTATTTGTGTAATGCATCAATAGTTTCATGATTAATGAGAAAAAACCACTTTGTTAGTTTTTAAGGTTGGATTAATTGACATTAGACTTCAATTACCAAATTAGGCAAACATAATTTTATTCGGATACGGATATATTCATTTCCATATCCATATTTGCTTCAAAATTCATTACCACATTCATATTGATATTTTTAAAACAAATCCATATATTTACCACACCTATATTTATGTTCATCTGGACTCGGATGTTTCTATGGCCATTTTCAATTTCCTAGATACGAATATCGGATAATTCAGATTATTTGTTACCAGTTCCTACCTCTCTATGCGCTCGGGTGCTTAAAGGTCGTTATTTCCCAAACTGCGACTTTTGAAATGTCCCAAAGCCTAGAGCTTCTTCTTTTACATGGAGAATCATTTTATTTGGCATGGAACTGGTGAAGGAGGGTGTCCGTTAGGGGATTGGCAATGGCAGGAGTACAAACTTGCTTAAAGATCACTGGATCCTTGGCATACCACCTCTACACTCAGAACGCTCACCCCTGTACCGGAGGGTGCCACTGTTAGCTTCCTGATTGATGAGGAAAATGGTGGGTAGGATTCGGTGCTAGTTCGCTTGACCTTTGATGAGGAGGTGGCGACAAGAATCCTGCAAGTTCCGATCAGCAGGAATGGAGGCAATGACTTTGCCTCTTGGTCTCATTCAAATTTGGCATTTACTTAGTTAAGTCAGCCTACAACCTGGCATGTACCCAGGAGTTCATGTTGCATCGTAGCCTGTTTCTAGTCTGATTGCGCTGAAGAGGCCAAAAGCTGGAAGAAACTTTGGGGGATCAAGGCTCCGGGTAAAATGAAGATCACGATGTGGAGATTCGCCCATGATTGTCTTCCTACTGCTCATCAGCTCTGATGTCGACATATTGAATGCCAAGATGATTGTTTTTTCTGTCATCGAGAGGAGCGAGTGGAGCATGTATTTCTCTTATGCCAATATGCTACTGAGATTATGGTATCTTTGACCTCTTTTTTTTATTTGACATGGGTACCACTACGACCCACTGGATTCTCTCTTCCAAACGCAAAATCTTAACTGATAAGACGGGAAGATATGTTGATACTACTCCGGTCCACTTCGGTGAGGTGCCACAGCGTCGTCCGGCCAACCCAACCCCTAGCAAGGGGCTTCCTTTCTTCTGGACTTCCTTTCTTTCCGAAGACATAAGACAAGAACAGAAAAGACAAGACAAGAAAACACTAGAACAGTAGAAACCAGGAGCTTGGCTGCTTCTCCTCCACACTTCTTTATTTCTCCGTGCCCCTTCCGCATGCGCTTCACGCGCCATTGACACTCTGATCAAAAAGATAGACCTTGGTTCTATTTCATCTCCTCAACAAGTTTAGTAAAAAGCATAACGTCCCTATTGTTCCGATGGAGAGAAGGAGCCTTGGAATGTTCTTAACTGAATATTTAGAAAAAGAAAAAGGAAAATATTCCATTAAGAAAGTTATGAATTTGATTGAGTTTCCCTTACTTGACCAAACAAGTTCCAATATAGTATGATTTCGAATACTCTAAGAAAGTAATATAGTAGGAGGGAGAGAAAAACTTTGGGATATATTGATTCTGATTGTGTTGAGATCCAAATAATCACTAAAGGCGATGCGTTTCAACTTTAACAATGGGCAATGGTGGTGCAAAGGGAAAGCGAAAACTTTTTCGCGATAGGATTTCTAGAATAATTCTAGTGATTAGGTAAAAACTTTTGCTACAAAGAACGGTTGTGATAAGAAATGCTCTATTTTTCTTGCTCTTGCTACAGTTAAATGATCTTCTTCTGATAATTCATCCAACCCAAGAATAGCGATAATGTCCTGAAGTGACATGACACCGAATCAGCAAGAGTGAACTCATAAGAGTCACTCAATAAGAATGTATGAGACGAACTCAAAAGAGTGAGGCGAGACCCTAAAGAAGGGTAGTTCAATTGGTCAGAGCACCGCCCTGTCAAGGCGGAAGCTGCGGGTTCGAGCCCCGTCAGTCCCGAACCCATCTCAATTGGATCTCTTCCCGGGGTACCCCTTCATTTCGGGTTAAGAAGATGGGAAAGCGCATTTCTCTCTATAAAAGCAGCGCGTTCCGAGGTGTGAAGTGGGAGAGAGGGGATGTGATGATTGAGGTTTTGAATAAGATGACCTTTGCATTTTAGATTTGGATCTTCCCCGGGCGATGGTTTAGCGGATTCGGAATTGTAACTAAGCATCATGGGTTCTATACCCGATTCAACACTAGAGCAATGCAGCCAATCCTAGATACATAACTATATAAAGTGTGCAGTGAGGGATCTTTATTGGTAGCCAGTCTTTCACTTCTGCCTCTCCAGTCACATGCCCTTCTTGATGCTTCTACACAGTGCGGATAAGGCTACGGTGCCTTTTTTTAACTGATCTTCTCCTTCTATATTGGCCAGATACGATGCTTTTCGTGGATTGGCTGCCAACTGCAAACGGATTAATTAAATGAGACTGGTCACTATCTCTTCTTATGAGCTTAATTCTAGCTCGTTTTAAGGAGCTTATAGCTAGTTTTGCTTTGTCCCTCTTGACATTGCTAGTGTTTGGCAGGAGCTAAAGAAATTCTTTTCAATCAAACTTAAACGTAAATCTTTTGTTATCTTTGAGTTCTTGGAGAGGTCGTCGGAGATTGAAAAGATTCTGCTAGCTGTTACTTTGTGGCATATGTGGGATGCTCGGAATTAGGTCCGTAATGGTGATTCAGTGGGACATCCAAATAGCTTAGCAAGGAAAATAAAGGCCTATGTCGAGATGATCGAGCTACATCTTCTGAGACCTGTTACCAACCACAGTCGTGTGACCATTGCTTCTACTCCACATTGGTCGCCGCCGCCGGAAGGTACAGTGCTTGCCAATGTAGATGCAGCTTTGTTTGTTTCTTCGTCGTGGATGGGGGTGGGCGTCATGCTCAGGGACCACAGCGGTACATGCTTGTTTGCTTGCAGTCAAGCCTTTGATGAGGTCACGTCGCCGGAACTTGCCGAAGCACTTTCTGTTAGGCGTGCATTATCCCTTCCTCTTGAAGAAGGTATCAACAAGATCATCTTTGCTTCAGACTGCTTATCCGTGATTCAACGTATCCGTTCTCCATCCTTGAAAACGTACTAGCATTGATGTGGTGATCCAAGATATCAAGTTTATGGCAGCAGAATTTTTGTCTGTGAGCTTTTGTCATACTAGTCGTTCGATTAACACTTCAGCATATGTCTTAGCTCGTAGGGCTGAACATTTTTTTTTTTCTATATTTCGAGGTGGGGTCTGGAATGTATCCGTGATGCTCTATTTAATGATTCAATGTGATCAATAAAGCGCTGAGATCTAAAAAAAAATACATAGATTGGAGAGGTTTAGGGTGGGCGCTAGGTTTGATTTCCTGGCCGTTAGGCCCAAATCGCATGATCTCGGGAATCCCTTAGCGTCGATGCAAAGTGAAATATCCAACGCTAAGCTTTCTTTCTTTCACGAATGAGTCTATTTGACAAGCGATTAGCCCCATATTACCGTCCGAGATAAGCGCCTCGCGTTGAGTCAGAGCGCTTGGATAATTATCTAACTTTTTGGTATTTATTTTTCCTTACTTAAGCGTCTAACTAAGAGGCCGGCGTTGTACATGCGCTTAGAGTAGAAGTTCTCTTATCTAGATACCCGAAATTCTTTCAGAACCTCCGTACCCGATTTAGTTGTAGCTACAAGCAAAACTTAGCTGCCATAATTGACTTGTGCTCCCTTCGTTTCACAATATAGACAATATAAGACATTTTAGCTTTGTAAAGATAATATAGATTACCTTCACAAAGTTAAAACATGTTATACCCTGTAATTGTGTGCGTGATGAGACACCATGATTCATGACAGAAAACCTTACTATTAATCCCCAGCTACGGCCATGGGAGGTTAGGGCATCTGCACCGGGTCGACCCAAACGGCTGACCAAAACGGTTTTGTTCTGTCTGCTTGGCTCGGACCGTGGTCGTTTTTAGGTGATAGTCCGGTCTGTTCGGCCAGCCGCGTCCAGCGGCGCGACCCATCTGTCCGCGTCTGGCCAACAGGATGAGGGCGAAATTTATCTTAAATTCAAACAGAGATAATACACGCTTTAACTGGCCATGTTTGTACATATTCATAGCTAATTTACAATCAAAATATAAAAAACTAAATCTAAGCTAGTCCTAGCTACTGATCCCCGCCACCGCGCCGCCACGTCCATCTAGGGTTCGAGGTCGATGTACTCCGGCGGCGCCTAGAGGTGTACCGGTGGCAGGGCTAGAGCAGGCGCCTAGAGGTGTGCCGGTGGCAGGGCTAGAGCAGGCGCGGGCGCGGGCTGGTCAATCACCTTCCCATGCCACGCTGGCCACGCATCTGCTCCTCCGGCGCGGTCGGAGCAGCCCACCCCGGCAGCGACGGTGGAGGCTACTGCGCATTTTTATGTGCCACTGGGCTGGTGGGTTAGACGGCCTCTTGGTAGCCGCTCCACAAGGCATCCTTGCCCTTCGCACTGGACGCAATGGCCTGCTCGGTGAAGGCGTCCTTGTCGTAGTCCCACGCCAGGAGCTCCTGGTACTCTGGGGACAGGTGTGCGGCAGCGGCTGCAACAGCGTCCTCTTCCTACTCCTTGACGACAACGTCGTTCTTGATGCCAAGCTCGTCATCGGAGTGGTTGATGGCATTGTCTTCGTCAGGGTTGAAGGCAGGGACGTCGTAGACCTGCCACGGCTCGAACTCGCCGCGGAAGGCGCTCGCGCGCCGCATCGTGTGTTCCCAGGCAAGGAAATCCTTCCAGAACGCCTTGTTCTGGTAGGCGCAATCCCACCGGAGGGAAGGTGGGAGCTTGTGAATGCGCCGTGCGATCTCCTCCTCCATCCCCTTGCCCTCCTTGGGAACGGGTAGCATCGGTACCCGCTCCCGGTTGAGGTGCTAGCCCGTGGGGAGGGAGACATCGTGGTGTGCGATGCCTGCTCCCTCCCTCCAGCCCTACTCACACTCCGCCAGGCGGAAGTAGTGGCAGGGCTCCTCCTCCACCTGGCACACAGCGAGACAGTGGGCGAAGTCCTCCGGTGGCGGCACGACCCCGTGAAGGAAGGTCGGCAGGTCGGAAGAGGAAGGAGCCCCCTGACTGTGTTGGCCGCTCGATGCGGATCCGCTCTCCTTATGGTCGTTCTTGCCTTCTTGAACCATCCCGGCTTCTTCATCGTTGGCGGTGGGAGCGGCAAAGGCCTGAGAGTGGGTGAATTTAGCGATGGCGAGAAGTGGGGAGTGCGGCACCGACGGGCGCAGGGGCCGGCTTTATAGCCCCTGCCCATGCAAACGCGCGCAGTTTCTCACGCCTTCGCTTTCAATACCGGCGTGGGAACTCAGGCGCCGTCCCTTTAGTCAGGGTGTCGTCTCATCGGTATTGATGGCGAAGGCTGTCGTCGGTCAGGCTGCCGTCCCGCGCCTCTGAATCGGTGTCGGTTGCGTGTCTGAATCGGTGCCGCTCGAAGCGGTCGCTGACAGGTGGGCCAGTAGCATGCGCGGGAGGAAACACCCTCGGCCCGCCTGTGTCCGCCCTGATGTATTGGCCATGCAAATTTGGTGCGCCGATGGATCGAGTCAGACGTGTCGGTCCGGATGGATCGTGCCGCTGAAGAGACCGCGTACGTCCACGCCGACGTGTTCGGACGTGCTCGGATGGGTTGGGTCGGCCCGTTGGAGATGCCCTTACTCCAGTGGGCTGCCTCAGCATCCCAAGTTTATGGTTTGTATCATTTTTAATCCTTGTTTGTCGTACCTTCATTTCTATGAAAAACATTCACCATACAAATTTCTTCTATCTGTTTCTGTAAAATTTCATACTCCCTCAGTCCTAAAATAGATGTAGCTGGTTTATCAAAATTTGGATGAATCTATATATTAAATAGTATCTAGATTCGTTCAAATTTTGACAAATTTGCGACATCTATTTTTAGACGGAGAGATTAATAAAATTTTCTTCCATTCCCTTTCTGGGAGGGTGACACAGTGGGCAGATAATTCACTTGTTGTATTCAAGACTCAAATAAAACTTGATTTTAAATATACAGAGAGTTTCTCAAGTGGATAACATCCTCAAAAGGTCAAAAGGCCCAATAATAATCAAGTGAACACTCAATAGAGCCACTTTTACAACAGAAGTCAAAATGTGTCCATAGAAACAACAACTACAAAACACAATTTTAAGACCACTTAGGAACTGGTCAGAAAATTAAGCATTTTTTGTCATACAGAGGACTAAGCGAGTTGCTTCAGTTGAAAATTAGATTTTTCCAAGTACATAAAAAATATGATAAATATTATCATGGACAACAACACAGAGAAAACTGCAGCTCTAAGCAAATGTAAATCTTTATCTCTACTACTAATAAAAGCAAACACAAATTTCCCTAGATGTACCCCATATCATACACAGAATGATTAAGACCGCCCGATCTGGCCACTAAAGAAAATCTAACGGCTAGAATTAGCCTAATTAGTTCTTCATGTGTACTTAGCATTTTATAACGACGGACACAGTTATCCCGTCGGATGGAACGGATGCCCCCGTTTCCTCAGCCCCTACATCCGCTCAAGCAATGTACAAAAACGAAACAGATCATGCTCCCCTTCCCTGATCCCCTCACCCTGACCGTGCCGGCTGCGGCCGCCGCCGGTTGCCATCGTGATGCAGGCCACGCCGTTGCACTGCAGGCCACCATGCCTGCCTCCGTGTGACGATGCCTCATGAGCGGGAGGCGTCGGCCTGGGCACCATTAACCCGCTCCTTGACCAGGACCTGTCAGTGTGGACGCTGTCGACCACGTCTGTTGGACGCCGCCCAACTCCTTGCATCGGATGCGTCGACTAGGACATCGCCGCCCACTCCACGAACTGCGCCTCTCAGGTCTGCTTTGGAACCCAGGTTAAGACAGGGGGATAACAATGTTCTCTGTCAGTTTATGAACCTTCTCCTTCAGAGGTTAAGGTTATTCATTTTGATACCACGATTTTCATTCTCATTCAGTATTTACTGCAAGAGGGAAAGAGAGGATTCGTAGCCACTGGAGCTCAACCCTAAATTTTATCCAATGGAGCCGTTTTGTTTAGAAAATTATGAAGTGCAGATTTGACACAACTTTATTCATGTAATTTTCTAGGTACAAGTAGCAACTATTCGGACCTCCAAGGTCCCAAAAGATGGTTCTAATGCTTGTGCAAGTTTGTTCCAGCTGAATTTTAGCTTGTATGATTTTTGTCCCCTAATGTTTTTGCACAAAAAATACTTCTTCTACGCACCTTACTCTTATTTCTGTGCAGTGCAATAAAGACTGGATTAGTTGTACTCATACATTTCTTATTTATGTACTGAACTACCATAAGATTCAGAAGACAGTGTTGTCTACAAGATGGTGTTCTTGGAATCCAGCATCTGGCTCCTTGTTTTGGTTGCAAGACTGCACTGAAACTACCGAAGAAATACGGTTCATTAGGAGTATGCCCAGGATGTTCTCATCAAGCTATGAAGTTTCACTTGGAAAAACTATGAAATTCTTGGTTTGAGGAGGTATGGACGTTTTAATATAAAAAAACATGTGGAACTTGCATCTGATAGCAGACATACCTTGTGAGATATAGACATATATTCTGCATCGTGAATTTCATGTACATAGCTTACTGTAATCTTTAGCGACCTATAGAAATTTGACCTATTACTTTTCCTTGCACACGGATGGAAATATTCAGCATTATAGGGAAAAAAGGTTAAATACGAGAGAAACTTTCATTGGCATCAGATACCTAACTTAATCCTTAAATCCAACAGAAGACATAAGCTAATATTTATGTATTTAGCTTGCATGTCATCAGGATTTTCAGAGTGTTTAATATGGAGTATACATTGTGCTCTTTTTGAACATCAATTGTACAATTTTTCCCTTTCATTTTCTTTCAATTGCAGTATACCTCCTAGGGTCCTGGTGATACCTCAAGTTCATCAACTGATAAATTGTTGCCTTGATGGATACTAGAAATATTACAGAAACAACACTATGGGCCAGGTCAAAATAGTACATTTACTTTTATTTTAGTATATATTATCAGACCTGGTTTATTTGGTATTAATTCTAAGTGTAAAGTCCACTTGTGATCCCTATCTTCCAGAGCCTCTTTTCATAGTCCGTGTTTTCTGTAATTGAAAGAAGGAATATATATGCCTCCTGGGCTCCTGGTGATACCTCAATTTCATGTCAATAAATTGTTATCATGTTGGATAAAAAAAAGTACAGAAAATATCATCATGGACTAGATGAAAATTATGGTTCTAGACAATATTATGAAGATGCTTGGAAGTTACAGCTCGGTCTTATAATCGACAATGTAGTAAATATTTTCTAGAGGCTGTTGGGTATTTTTATTGACCATGTTTTATATGCTTGAATTGCATTCTCTCACCTGGAGGACTTATCATCCAGGGTAAGCACACCTATGGAGGAACACATACACAATGGTGTAGAACACGGTCATGTCTGCTAGAAAGCCAAAAAGATTATTTTATTTTTTGTACTACAGTCATAACTAGATAAACAACTAATGCATGAATTTGTGAGAGATATTGTCAATTTTATGTGTTAGTTCATGCTACAAGAAGAAGCAATATGAATGTTTGATGTTTACCTTGCTACCTTCATTTTGTAATGGATGTAAATATTCAGCATTAGTGAAAATGTTTATCCATGAGACACTTGCATTGGCACCAGATCCCTAACTTAATCCTTAACTCCAACGAAAGACATAGCTAATTCTTATGTATTTAGCTTACATATCATCAGGATTTTCAGAATGTTTACAACTTGGTCTTTTGATCCACAATGTAGTAAATATTTTCTAGAGGGTGCTGGATATTTTTATTGACCATTTTTTGATATTCTTGAACCGCGTTCTCTCACATGATGACGTATCATCCTAGGGTATGCACACCTATCGCGGAACACATACACAATGGTGGTGTGGCCATGTTTGCCGTAAATCCAAAAAAGATTGTTTTATTTTTCCGAACTACAATGATAACTAAACAAACAAGTAATGCATGAATTTGTCAAGATATTGGGAATTGTATATGTTAGTTTGTTCTACAAGAAGAAGCCATACAGATATTTAATGTTTACTTTGCTACCTTTATTTTGTAATGTGATATTTTGCACTAATCCCTTAAATATTAGTAGTCCCTCCATCCGCAAACAAGTGACTTCGATTTATCTGAATTCACATGTATATTGTCGTGTTTTAGTGTTTAGATACATGTGAATCCAGAAAACTTAAATCAGTTTTTCTTAACGGACGGAATAACTCTTATTATCACAGCTGATAAGACAAATGTGCATTTTTTTATTTGTTATACAAGCATAATCTCATTTTAAGCTCTAATATGCTCCCTCTGTTCACTAATGTAAGTCTTTTTAGATATTTCAAAGTGGACTAGATACACTCTAAAATGAGTGAACCTATACACTAAAACATGTCCACATACATGTGTTTTATAAAAAGACTAGAATGTTTTACATTAATGAACGGAGGGAATACCTTTTATGTTCTAAATTTCATTTAATGTTGAAATAAACATACTCAATGTCTTGGTTAAAAGTATGCAAACATCTTTCTCTAGTATATTTATTTTTCTTAAGTTGCATTAACCAACACGTGTGATTGCACGTGCACAACTACTAGTATCCAATAAGATCCCAAATGGATAAAACTTGGCATCTTATTTAAATACTCTACAGAAGAAAATAAAAAAACTTTATTGATAAACAAGGACTCGAAGAAAAATCAAAACAAAAAACAACCACGCTTATTTATACTATATTGCTAGGCTTCATACCTTATTTTTTTCAAGAAGGGCATAATTCATATGCGCACTTCATTGTCATCTTCTTCCTTAAAAAATGTTTCATTCGAAGGTGTGTTCAACAAAGTAATAATAAAATTGCAACATGGCAGAGAGCAACACAAAGCATAAAACCAAGAACAATGAAGACAAACTATTTTCTATGCATTGGTATTTTGTATATGACTAAATCAAGCAAATAGGAGCATGCCCATGCATATCTACGGTAGATACTTGCAAATTTGAGACGGCGGCGTTAGTCATGGAAACCGACACGTTGTTTCCTCCCCATGTGAACAGTCGACAATCCCAAATTTCTATCCTTATTCTGAATCCTCTTGAAACCCGAAACCAATTTGATCCAAAAATCAATCCTAGAACACTTCCCATCCAAATCCAACCACAAAGAGCCCCAAAAATCACCCAAACACCACCCCAATCCAAGAAATCCTACAAACAGCGGACACCCTAAGGAAGAGTATCGAGAGATCGAGAGCCAAGACAATAAAGACGCGAAAGATTTAAGAATCATTCAATCGTGTGTGAGGCCTCCGAACCCGGGAATTGCAGCCCCTAGTGGAGATTTTAAGAGGAATTTTGATGTACATGTGGAATCAAAGGTTCTGTTTCAGTCAGAGGAGGAGAAATTGTAGGATTTCGACGTTCGTGATTGTCATATTATTAGTGGCCTCTTCAAATTTGAGTCAAATATATATATATATACGACAGGACTATTCAGAAACACCCCCTTAAGAGGTTCCTAGATAACTATCTAGCAACCCCCACCTAAACTACCTTCCGTCCTCCTCCTCTCCCGTGTCGTCAGCCCCCTCCTCCTACCCCGCGTGCTACCTACCTCCTCTGATCCGCGCGCCGCCGGCCTCCTCCGCCCCGTGATACGTTGCTAACGTATCCATAATTTTTGATGTTCCATGCTTGGTTTATCTACTTTCTTGTGTTTTGTCCACACTTTGGAGTAATTTCTATACACTTTCTTAGACTAACCTATTAACAAGAGCCACAGTGCCAGCTGCCTGTTTTCTGCTGTTTTTGGTTTCAGAAAAGTCAGAAAATGAATATTCTCGGAATTGGATGGGACAAAAGCTAAAGTCAGTTTTTCACCAAGGGACACCCGGAGCCAGAATACGAGACGGAGAGGGGCCAGGGGGCCGCCACACCACCTAGCCACGCGGCCCAGCCTGGCCCGCGCCAAGGGGTGGTCTGGCCGCCCTAGGCACCCCCTCGGCCTCACCTTTCGCCTATAAGATGCCTCCAATACAGAAACCCTAAGTACCTGATCAAAATTCCACGAAAGAGTTTGTAGCCGCCGTCATCTCCATCCCTCGATCGGGAGGGATTTGAAGCTCTTCCCTGCACCCTGCCAGAGGGGAGAATTCACCCTGGAGGCCTTCTTCATCACCATGCAAGCCTCCGGTGTGATGCGTGAGTAGTTCATCTCTGGACTACGGGTCCATGTAGTAGCTAGATGGCTGGTTATTCTCCTTTGTGATATCATGTTTAGATCTTGTGAGATCCGTTCATGATCAAGATTATCTATTTGTAATTCATACATGTTGTGTTTGCGGGGATCCGATGGATATTGAGATGCTATTTCAAATTGATTATTGATTCTATCATGTCTTTGTTATTTGTGATCTTGCATGCTTTCCGTTGTTAGTAGCTATCTTGGCCAAGAAGATGCTAGCAACTCCAAGAGTTAGTATTTATGCTCGATAGTGGGTTCATGCCTCTAGTAATCTGGAGAAGTGACAGAAATCTCTAAGGTACTAGATGTGTTGTTGCTACTAGGGAGAAAACAACAATCCTTTGTTCATAAAACAATCGTATTGTTTACTTTACACGCAATGCGTAATGCAATTATTTGTTGCTTGCAACTTAATACTGGAGGGGGTTCGGATGATAACATGAAGGTGGATTATTAGTCATAGATGCAGTTGGAGTATGGTCTATGTATAATGTTGTAATGCCCAATCAAGTCTCAAAGGAGTCAACATGAGTAGTATATGCTTGTATGCTTTCTCAATGTTTGTCAATTGCCCCGCTGTAATTTGTTCACCCAACATGTCATCTATCTTAAGGAGAGCCATCTCTAGTGAACTATGGACCCCGGTCCTTTCTTTTACTATCAATCTACAATCAAATGTTTACTATTTTCTGTTTACTTTCTGCAAACTATTACTTTCTTCCACTCGATATGTTTAATCCTTTGTTTTCAGCAAAACCGGTGAGATTGACAACCTCATCGCAAGTTGGGGGCAAAGTTATGTGGTTGTGTTGTGCAGGTCTCCACGTTGTTGCTGGCACCGGTAGTGTGCCCTGCCAAAGTCCAGCTAGCAACACCTTTGAGGTGTTTCCTTGCTCCTACTGGTTCGATTAAACCTTGGTTTCATAACTGAGGGAAAACTTGCTACTGTGCTCATCATACCTTCCTCTTGGGGTTCCCCAATGGGCTCGATATATTTTGAGCTTAGGAACCAATTTTCTGGCGTCGTTGCCGGGGATTGAAGAAGAAGCTCCCACGTCAACCATGCGCCAGGAAGGATTTTCTGGCGCTGTTGCCGAGGAGTCAAGGACATCTTCACAAGGGGAGTCCCTCATAACCAATATCTTTACTTTGTTATTTTTGTTTTGCTTATTTTACTTTTTCCTTTGTTTGCTTGTTTCTTTATCAAAAACACAAAAAAAATTAGGTTTACTAGTTTGCTTTCTTTATTAAAACACAACAAAAAAATGACTACTCTTGAAAACACTAAGTTGTGTGACTTCACTAGCACCAACAACAATGATTTTATGAGCACACCTATTGCTCCACTTGTTCCTAAAGCTACTTTCTTTGAAATAAAACCTGCTTTACTCAATCTTGTTATGAGAGAACAATTTTCTGGTATTGGTAATGAAGATGTTGTTGCTCATCTAAATAATTTTGTTAAACTTTGTGAGATGCAAAAGCATAGGGATATAGATGGAGATATTATTAATCTTAAATTGTTTCCTTTCTCTTTGAGAGGAAAAGCTAAAGAATGGTTGAATTCTTTAACTAGGAATAGTATTGATTCTTGGACTAAATGCAAAGATGCTTTCATTGGAAAATACTATCCTCCTGCTAAGATTATATCTATGAGAAGTGAAACAATGAATTTTAAACAATATGATAATGAACATGTTGCTCAAGCTTGGGAAAGAATGAAATCTTTGGTAAAGAATTGCCCCACGCATGGACTGACTGCTTGGATGATTATCCAAACCTTTTATGCAGGATTGAACTATTCTTCAAGAAATCTATTGGATTCTGCTGCTCGAGGTACCTTTATGACAATTACTTTGTGTGCTGCAGCAAAGCTTCTGGATAATATGATGGTTAACTATTCTGAATGGCATACTGAAAGAGCTCCACAAGGTAAGAAGGTAAATTATGTTGAAGAAACCTCCTCCTTGAGTGATAAAATTGATGTTATTATGTCTATGCTTGTTAATGGGAAAGCCCATATTGATCCAAATAATGTTCCTTTAGCCTCTTTGGTTGCTCAAGAAGAGCAAGTTGATGTGAACTTTATAAGAAATAAAAAATTTAGCAACAATGCCTACAGGAATAATTTTGGTAACAACAATTATAGGCCATATCCTCCCAACAATGGTAATGCTTACGGAAATTCCTACAACAATAATAGGAGTGCTCCCTCTGAACTTGAAGTTATGCTTAAAGACTTTATTAGTAAACAAACTGCTTTCAATAAAACTATTGAGGAAAAACTCTCTAATGCTGAAAGAAATATAGCATCATTGGCTGAAGCTCAATCTTCTTTGAATAAAATGGCTGCTAAACCTGAAACTAATGAGAATCCCTTTGCAGCTACTAATGCCATACAAGTTAGAATTGATGAAAATGTTAGACTATTAGCTGAATTGCATGTTAAGTGGGAAAGAGAAGATGAAATTGCTAGAAACATTAGTGTTTCTACTATCACTACCACTAGTGTTGAGGCTAGTAATAGCTCTACTACTTTAGATGATAATTATGATTGTGATCTTGATGGTTACAATATCTCTGAAGTTATTAAGTTCCTACAAAAGCTTGCTAAAAGTCCTAATGCTAGTGCTATGAATATGGCCTTTACAAAACACATTACTGATGCTCTCATAAAGATTAAAGAAGAAAAGATGAAACATAAAGCTTCTATTCCTATAAAACAAGAAGATGGTTGGGAACCCATCATTAATATGAAAGTGAATGATTTTGATTTCAAAGCTTTATGTGCTCTTGATAGTAGTGTTTCTATTATGCCTAGAATAATTTATGATATGCTTGATTTGCCACCATTGGAAGATTGTTATTTGAATGTCCCACTTGATGATAATGCTAAAAAGAAACGCATGGGGAGTATTAATGATGTTATTATTATGGTTAACAATGCATATGTCTCTGTTGATTTCTATGTTTTGGATGTTGAATGCAATGCTTCTTGTCCTATTACTTTGGGAAGACCTTTTCTTAGAACTCTTGGTGCCATCATTGATATGAAAGAAGGCACCATTAAATATCAACTCCCACTCAAGAAAGGTATAGAACACTTCTCTAAGAAGAGAGAGAAGATTTCTTTCGCCTCTCCTATGAAAACGAAATTTGGTTTTAATGCTTCTTCATTTGAGAACACTTGATTCTTTTTCTTGCTTCTTATGCCTAACTTAAAGGCGTTAAAGAAAAGTACTTATTGGGAGATAACCCAAAAGTTTTAGATGAGTCTTGGAAGTTATTGCTTCAGTAATAACCGCTCCTTATCCTTTTTATTTTCTTTTTGTGCCAAGAGTAACCTCTAATGAGAGAGGAATAATGATTGGGAAAATTGCTGTCCCGAAACAGATTTCTGTGCTTCACCTTAAAAATCCGTGTAAAATCTCTGTACGTCCTTTTGAGGCGTGAATTTTTGTGCTTCTGCCCCAGGTTGTTATATAACTTTCATTAGTTCAACACTTTTCGATTTCAGCAACAGAAGGTCTTCGAAATAATTCGTCTTTACCTACTGGTCTGTTTTGAAAGATTTCTGCCATTATTTGCATTTGCTTCTTGTTGGTTCCTTTTTGAGTTATTTTGGGGAATTGAGCTTTTTGAGGGAAGTGCTACAGTAGCTTATGTTTTAATGGAAGTTTTATTGGTGTTGGAACTGAACCTAACGACCTATTATCTTGAGTGCACTAATGTTGCTAATAAAGATTGTGTGAAGTTTTGTATGAAGGAAAATTTTCAGGTGTATGGAAGGAATGAGTAATGAGATGAAGGATGGACTAAAGCTCAAGCTTGGGGATGCCACGCGTGTCACCCCAAGAAATATCCAAGAAGTACAAGCGTCAAAGCTTGGGGATGCCCAAGGCATCCCCTTCTTCATCAATAAAAATTTCAGATTTCTTCCAAACACTTCATTTTTATTATTTCATGCACTGTTGTGTTCTTCTTGGAGCGTCTTTTTTTTGTTTTTGTTTTGGTTTTTTGTTTGCTTTGTTTTCTTAGTTTGCTGAATAAATTGGTTGGACCCCCTATTTCATGCATTGGTTTTAAAATAGTTTGGTTTGGGTTGGAAAAGAGTAGGAAAGTTCATGCTTAAGTGGTAAGGAGAGCTTGTTTTTTACTGTGGCCTATGCTTTGTCATGCCATGCTTGATATTGTTTTAGATTTCTTCTTAGTATTCTTTAATGTAGCATAACTTGTTATAAACAATTGAGATTGCTTAATGTGCCTTTGAAGAATCATGCGTTGTTTTAGCATATTAAAGCATAGTATTGTGGTATTCTCCTTTGATGCTTTATTTGGGTTGACTTGGCGCATGCTCACACCATGTTATGACTATCTCAAGTCACCATAGCCTTTATGATCCTTTAGTTTTCAACTTGTAGTATCACTTTATGCTTTGATTAATGATGTTTTGTCGCTCTGCATGATTATGGCCATTATTGCTCTCTTAATTGGTCGCTCCCAGTCTTTTGCTAGCCTCCATAACCAAGTATGAGTTCCACTCATGCATCCAATTCCTAAAACCAATTTATTCCAAAGAGTCCACCATACCTACCTATTAGCATATGCTATTCCAAGTATATTCATGTTTTTGTTTCCCTTCCGAATTAAACTTGTTATGAGAAAAGTAGTGATTAAAGATCTCACGAACTTGATGGCACACTTCACTTTTCTTGCCCTTAATAAACTTGAATCATTGTGCCGTCTATGTTGCATATGCTTGCACTTATATGTCGGGGATTAGCAGAACCATGCTGTCATGGGGAACGCTTTCAACATTGCACTTGTACTTTGTACCTAGTTGATATCATGTTCTTTTGTCTATGGATGTCATCGGTGTGAAATGAAAGGGGAGCTTGTAAGTCCATGGAGTTATGTATGTGTGTTAGAGAAATGTCTGGGCTGCTGGTCTAATCCATGCCGTCATGGTGGAAACCTACAGCATAACCATAATGAGCTGTCTATGAAGAATTCTTCTTATAAAAAAAGAGTCAGATATTGATAAAAAGGAGAAAAAGAAAAAAAAGAGATATGAGAAAAGAGGAAAGAGAGAAAAAGCACCATATTCCCATGGTAAATAAGAAGATTGCTGAGATGCTCGTTGTCTACTTGCCTTGTCATTTTTATATGGGGATTCTTCCGTATCATCGGGCAAGGGGTACCCCGTTGGCGGTTCTCTATGATACACATGTACTTACTATGACAAGAACTTACCGGTAACTAAACTTGAGTAGCATGGGGAGCGGCCCTCGTAATCAAGGAACATGAGATTTCCAAGTTATACTTTGTCAAGCATATACACCATAGTCTGTTCACTTTAACCTTAATCACTTCAAGATGCTTATGATAGGGGCAATGAGTGATGAAAGCTAAAAAGTACCATAATTTTTGTAAGATCTTTATGAGACTTGAATCCCTACTTCCTTCTATGAAGGCCTTTCTTTTACTTTTATGTTGAGTCTCCACCTTCTATCTTTATGCACCTACTTTGAGAGCATAGTGGCCATTCTTAGTTCTATGTGCATTGTCCCAAGACTTGTTGATTGATGCATAGCTTTGATATTGCTTGTTTTAAAATATTTGTATCTAGTAACTCTTATGAACTTTGAAGGTGTCCTATGCATTTATGTTTGCTACTCTATGAGGGACAAGCTGAATGCCACTATGCTATGTTTTATTTATGTGAAACAAACAAACGTCTTGCAAAGCATTGTTATTCATGAATCTTTTGTTTGTGCCTTTTCATGTTGCAACATAGTTGCTTTGCCTTATTGTTAGAACATTCTTTCATGCTATGTTGAAGTACTATGATCCCAGCTATCAATGTTTTACAAATACTTTGATCAAGTTTATGATGGTGCATGTCACCTCAAAAATTATTCTTTCTTTTTGTCACTTACCTACTCGAGGACGAGCAGGAGTTAAGCTTGGGATGTTGATACGTTGCTAACGTATCCATAATTTTTAATGTTCCATGCTTGGTTTTATCTACTTTCTTGTGTTTTGTCCACACTTTGGAGTACTTTCTATACACTTTCTTGGACTAACCTATTAACAAGAGCCACAGTGTCAGCTATCTGTTTTCTGCTGTTTTTGGTTCCAGGAAAGTCAGAAAATGAATATTCACAAAATTGGACGGGACAAAAGCCAAAGTCAGTTTTTCACCGAGGGATGATACATTGCAAATGTATCTATAATTTTTGATGTTCCATGCTTGGTTTTATCTACTTTCTTATGTTTTGTCCACACTTTGGAGTACTTTTCATATAATTTCTTGGACTAACCTATTAACAAGAGCCACAGTGCCAGCTGCCTGTTTTCTGCTGTTTTTGGTTCTAGGAAAGTCAGAAAATAAATATTCTCGGAATTGGACGGGACAAAAGCCAAAGTTATTATTTTACCGGGGGACACTTGGAGCCAGAATACAAGACGGAGAAGGGCCAGAGGGCGGACACACCACCTGGCCGCGTGGCCAGGCCTGGCCTGCACTAGGGGGAGGTGTGGCCAGCCCAGGCACCACCTCGGCCTCTCCTTGCGCCTATATATTGCCTCTGATACGAAAACCCTAAGTACCTGATCAAAATTCCACGAAAGAGTCTATAGCCGCCGTCATCTCCATCCCTAGATCAGGAGGGATCTGAAGCTCTTCTCGGCACCCTGCCAGAGAGGGGAATTCACCCTGGAGGCGTTCTTCATCACCATGCAAGCCTCTGAGGTGATGCGTGAGTAGTTCATCTCTGGACTACGGGTCCATGTAGTAGCTAGATGGCTGGTTCTTCTCCTTTGTGCTATCATGTTTAGATCTTGTGACCTCCATTCATGATCAAGATCATCTATTTGTAATTCTGCATGTTGTGTTTGCGGGGATCTGATGGATATTGAGATGCTATTTCAGATTGATTATTGATTCTATCATGTCTTTGTTATTTGTGATCTTGCATGCTTTCCGTTGTTAGTAGCTATCTTGGCCGAGTAGATGCTAGCAACTCCAGAGTTAGTATTTATGCTCGATGGTGGGATCATGCCTTTGGTAATCTGGAGAAGTAATAGAAATCTCTAAGGTACTAGATGTGATGTTGCTACTAGGGAGAAAACAACAATCCTTTGTTCATAGAACAATCGTATTGTTTACTTTACACGCAATTCGTAATGCAATAATTTGTTGGTTGCAACTTAATATTGGAGGGGGTTCGGATGATAACCTGAAGGTGGATTATTAGTCATAGATGCAGTTGGATGGCGGTCTATGTATAATGTTGTAATGCCCAATCGAATCTCAAAGGAGTCAAGATGATTAGTATATGCTTGTATGCTTTCTTGATGTTTGTCAATTGCCCCGCTGTAATTTGTTCAACCAGCATGTTATCTATCTTAAGGAGAGCCACCTCTAGTGAACTATGGACCTCGGTCCTTTCTTTTACATTCAATCTACAATCAACTCTTTACTGTTTTGTGTTTACTTTCTGCAAATTATTACTTCCTTCCATTCGATACGTTTAATCCTTTGTTTTCTGCAAAACCGGTGAGATTGACAACCTCATCGTAAGTTGGGGGCAAAGTTCTGCGGTTGTGTTGTGCAGGTCTCCACGCTGCTACTAGCACCGATAGTGCGCCCTGCCAAGGCTCAGCTAGCAACACCTTTGGGATGTTTCCTTGCTCCTACTAGATTGATAACCTTGGTTTCGTACTGAGGGAAAACTTGCTATTGTGCTCACCATACCTTCCTCTTGGGGTTCCCCAACGAGCTCAATATATTTTGGGCCATCAAGCATATTTTTTGGCGTCGTTGCCAGGGACTAAAGAATAAGAAGATCCCACATCAACTACGCGCCAGCAAGGGACACCCGGAGCTAGAATACAAAACGGAGAGGGGACGCCACACCACCTGGCCGCGCGACCCAGCCTAGCCTGCGCCAAGGGGTGGTCTGACTGCCCTAGGCACCCCCTCGGCCTCCCCTTTCGCCTATAAGATGCCTCTGATAAAGAAACCCTAAGTACCCGATCAAAATTCCACGAAAGAGTCTGTAGCCGCCGTCATCTCCATCCCTAGATCGGGAGGGATTTGAAGCTCTTCCCGGCACCCTGCCGGAGGGGAGAATTCACCCTGGAGGCCTTCTTCATCACCATGCAAGTCTCCGGTGTGATGCGTGAGTAGTTCATCTCTGGACTATGGGTCCATGTAGTAGCTAGATGGCTGGTTCTCCTCCTTTGTGCTATCATGTTTAGATCTTGTGAGCTCCGTTCATGATCAAGATCATCTATTTGTAGTTCTGCATGTTGTGTTTGCGGGGATCCGATGGATATTGAGATGCTATTTTAGATTGATTATTGATTCTATCATGTCTTTGTTATTTGTGATCTTGCATGCTTTCCGTTGTTAGTAGCTATCTTGGCCAAGTAGATGCTAGCAACTCCAAGAGTTAGTATTTATGCTCGATAGTGGGTTCATCCCTCTGGTAATCTGGGGAAGTGATAGGAATCTCTAAGGTACTAGATATGTTGTTGCTACTAGGGAGAAAACAACAATCCTTTGTTCATAGAATAATCATATTGTTTACTTTACACGTAATTCAGGTACCGGTTCTTGAATAGCAGAGCTATATATATATAGCACTATTTAAGACCCCTTAAGAGATTCCTATATAAACTTATTCAAGAATCCACCATCTAACCATCTTCTTCTCCGTCCTTCTACCACCCGCGCCCTTCCACCCCAAGCGCCCAAGCATCCTACCTACTGCAGGTGTCAGCGGGCCACCATGTAGCTCTCCCCCACCTTCACGTGCTGGTGAGCCACCGCGCGAAAGTTAACATGGAAAGAAACGAAAGTTAACTCATGTGCAATGTTCACAGTTTTCTAGTTTTAATATATTTAAAATTAATTAAAAATCGTAAGGAATTTGGACACACTTTCTGAATGAAAAAGTTGCACAATGTTAAACAGTTTTCTAACGGTATATCACAAGTATCAGTCGGATAAACGGTTTGAAAATAAGACACAAAATTCTGTATGAAATTTGAAAAGTCCGCGAAAATGAAGTTTGATATATTCAAAATTAACTAAAAACCATAAGGAATTTGGAAAAATATTATAAACAAAAGCGTTGCGCAATTTTCATACCATTTCAAAGGTATATCACATGCATCATTCCTACGAGCGGTTTGAAAATTACGTCCAAAATGCAGTAGAGTAACAGAGAAGTTCGCGAAAACGTTATTTAGTATATTTGAAATTATTTAAAATATATACCGAATTTGGAAAAACTTTATTTATAAAAATTATACGAAATTTCCATACCCTTTTCAACAGTATATTGCATGCATCATTCTGGTAAGTGGTTCAAAAATTGAAAGCAATATACAGTCTGCAAAATCACGAAATATCGGTGTTCCGTCAGGAAGTTAACTAGCATAGAAAGTGGTAGTTAATTTATACACACGGGAGAGTTAAGAAGTTCACAAAAGTTAATTTTCATAGGTGAAAGTAAACATTTATTATTATGTAGCGCAGAGTATTTATATAGCAACAGAAGTTAACTAACACGTATCCAGAAGTTAGCATGTATGTTAAAAGTAGTTTACTTACTCTGTTTTTTACGGACGGAAATCCTACGTAATAAAGTCATTTTTACGTACTTCATTGTCCAAACCAATCCCCTCTTCGAGTAATTGAATAAATATGAACATAATTTTACTCTAATTAATTAAAACTATAAGGAATTTGAAAAAATGTCTGAATCAAAAAGTCACGCAATGTTCTCAGCTTCCAAACGGTATATCACACTCATCAATCGGACAAACGGTTTAAAAGTAAGATACAAAACATTGTACGAAATACGAAAAGTCCGTGAAAATGAAGTTTGATATATTCAAAATTAACTAAAAACCATCAGGAATTTGGAAAAATATTATAAATAAAAGAGTTGCGCAATTTTCATACCGTTTAAATGATATATCACATGCATCATTCCGACTAGCGGTTTGAAAAATACGTCCAAAATACACTATAATAATAAAGAAGTTCGCGAAAATACTGTTTGATATATTTGAAATTATTTAAAAAATATAGCAAATTTGGAAAAACTTTATTTACAAAAAAGATGCGAAAATTTCATACCTTTTCAACGGTATATCGTATGCATCATTCCGATAAGTTGTTCAAAAATCGCGAGCAATATATAGTCTACAAAATCACGAAATATCGGTGCTCCGTCACGAAGTTAACTAGTATATAAAATGGGAGTTAACTTGTACACATGGGGATAAGAAGTTCGCGACGAAAGTTAGAATTCATGATGACTGCTACATACTGGAAGTTAACTTGAAAAAAAACGAAGTTAACTCGTGTTGGCGTGGAAGTTAACAAAAGTTCCTACTATTCGCGTGAAAAGAAACAGAGGTTTCTGAATAGTTATATATATAGGAAAATTTTATCTCACTCCTAGGTGTAGTTACACCCACGCCTCGTATACTACTACATACGAAAGTATGTGTGATACTTTATGAGTTGGAGTATGTTCATATACTATATCTAAGATACTTTCAATCATGTTATACGAAAAAGTTACAGGTTAACCCATGTTTGCACT
Source organism: Avena sativa (assembly GCA_916181665.1). NCBI lineage: Eukaryota > Viridiplantae > Streptophyta > Magnoliopsida > Poales > Poaceae > Avena > Avena sativa. Next base: position 64,130,700 of record OV702286.1, on the reverse strand, counting down.
ATATATTCAAAATACCTTTATATTGGTACGTATAAAAGAAGTATGTTAAAAAATCATACATACTACAAAAAAGAAGTACATATATTACCTAATTAATATTATATACTTCATACTATGCGTATATACCCTCCGGTATGATAGATACTGCCTAGATAGTGTGAAATACACGTGGGTGTAACTACACCCGGGTATAGTATGAATACGTCCGAACTATTCTGAAATCGCTATCTTTTGATGATTAATTGTACTTCCCGACAAACTACTAAAAAACAAGCTATTGTACGATATGTATTTTGAATCGTATTTTTCAACTGTTTATCGAAATTGTACAAATAATATACTGTTAGTAAGCTAATAAAAATCCAACTTTTATATCTCTTAACATTTTCACAAATTTTGCATGTTTTAAACATAATCTTAAAAATCAGAAATCTGTCTAAAAATGAGCGAAAAGTATTTTCACTCTAGTTTGCGAATATCGAAATGGTGCAAATGATATACTGTTGGAAACATAATAAAATTTTGCAACTTTATCGTCTTTAAAGTTTTTTCCCAATTTCTCACAGTTTTTGAATAGATTTGAAAATGTAAAAATTCGGATCTGGTCAAAAACGGGCGAACAGTATTTTTACGATTATTTTTCAACCGGTTATCCGAATAACACAAATAATATGGTGTTGAAAAGTTGTGAACTAGGCGCAACCTTTTTATTTAGAATGTGTTCGCAAAATTATTACAGTTTAAGACTATTTTTCAAATTACCCTCCATAGTTTTTAGATATTAGGATTGAACTATATTTATATTTATTACCAAATGGTATATCCAAATGATACAAGTAATATATCATTGGAAAGGTGTCAACTAGATGTAACTTTTTTGTTTAAATCACTTTTATTTAATTCTCAAGGGTTGAGAATAATCTAATTCATATTTGGATAACGATATATAAGTTGAAGGTCTTAACACCATCCACCCCCAACCCTAAGTCGTCGTGCGCGTGTTCAACACAATATTATTGACCAGCGTCTCGGCTTCGTCGTTCGTCGCCTCTGACGCGGCGTACGGGCGACGAAACCACGAAAGGGTGTTAGGATGATGAATTCTCGGTATCCTAACATCTAAGGCTACCGCATCTACATGAATTAAAACCACGAAGCCATTAAAAATTAGAAAATGCAGACTATAACAAAAAAAGAAGTACAGATAAAGTAAAAATGCCACATAGAGGAAAGTTTAAATTAAAATAGAGAAAACGTAGACTATAATAGGGGAAGTAACGAGAAAGTTAACAGGTAGTACAGGTGCCACACAAAGGAAAGTTTAAATCTAAAACTAGATATTACAGGTGGGGGATACAAAAAGGTCTACCATGCAGCGTTAACGTTAACGCGTCGATAGGTACCAAGTGAGAACATAAATCTAAGTCTTGTTTGCATAACGATATATAAGTTGGGGGTCTTAACACCACTCACCCCCAACCTTAAGTTGTTGTGCTCGTGCTAAACACAACATTATTGACCAGCGTCTCGGCTTCGTCTCCCATCGCCACTCACGCGGCGCACGGGTGACGAAGCCTCGAATGGGTGTTAGCGTATCAAGGCTATGTCGCTCGTTGACGCTACCGCGTTGACGACGACGTACCTTCGGTACCCTAACACCTAAGGCTACCGTGGATACGTAAATTAAGATCACTAAGTCCTTAAAAGAGAGAATGTGTAGACTACAATAGAGAAAAAGCACATAGAAAGTTAACATGTAGTACAAATGTCCCACAAAGATAAGTTCAAATTTAAAACAGAGAAAGTGCAAACTATAATAGGGAGAAGTACGGACAAAATTAACATGCAGTACACATGCCTCGTAAAGAAAAGTTTAAATTTAAAATAGAGAAAGTGCAGACTACAATAGGGAGAAAGACAGAGAAAGTTGACAGGAAGTATACATGACCCGCAGAGGAAAGTTCACATATGAAACTACATATTGGGGGATACAAATAGTATACCATGAAGCGTCGATGCTAATACGTCGACTTATACCAAGTGACAAATTAAATCTAAGTCTTGTTTGCATAATGATATATTAGTTGGGGGTTTAACACCATCCACCCCCAACTCGTCGTGCGCGTGCTCAACACGATCTTATGGACCAACGACTCGGCTTTGTCGCCCGTCACCGCTGACGCGGTGTACGGGTGACGACGCCTTGACTGGGTGTTAGGGTACTGAGGTTACGTCGCTCGTCGACGCTACCGCGTCGACAGAGATGTATCCTCAGTACCCTAACACCTAAGACCGCGTCTACGTAAACTAAGACCACTGAGTCCTTGAAAAAGAGAAAGTGTAGACTACAACATGGAGAACCACAGAGGAAGTTAACAGGCAGTACAAATGACCCATAAAGGGAAGTTCAAATTTAACACAGAGAAAGTGCAGACTATAATAGGGGGAGCACATAGGTAACATGCAGTACTTTACATATGAAACTAGATATTGGGGGTGAATACAAATAGTCTACCATACAACGTCGACACTAATGTGGATTGCTATATAAAGATGAAATATTTAAAAAATAATAAATATCTCTGCAAAACGAAGGAAGTGCATATTTCGACTTTAGGAAGTACGAATGTATATTCCAAGAAGTACAAATACTAGTCGAGAAAAGTTCAGACAGCTTCTTTTAAATCATAAGAAAATTAAAATAAGCGGACAGTAATTTAAAATCTGCTCCTAAACCATGAGAAATTTGGAAAAACATTCTGAACGAAAAAATTACTCCTACTTCATAGATTTCCAACGCCATATCATTTGTATTATTCCAACAATCGGTTTAGAAATAATTGTACAAATACCGTCTGCCCGTTCTAAATAGATTCGAATTTCAGTATTTTCAAAATTATTCGAAAACTGTATAGAATTTTAAAAAACTTTAAAAATGGAAATGTTGTGCAATTTTAATATCTTTCCAATGGTATATCATTTGTATCATTTGGAAAAGAGATTCAAAAACCGGAGTAAAAATTCGTTATCTTTCCATATAGATGGATTACATATTTTCTAAATTAAATTCAAACCGTGTAGAATCTTCGAGAACTTTGCAAATGAAAAAGTTACGATTTTCCAAGATCTTTCCAACGGCATATCATTTGTACAATTATGATTAATAGTTGAAAAACTAGAAGTAAAATTTGTATGCTAAAACAAATGGGCAGTTCACAGAATTCAAATAAGAAGCTCAATACTGCCATCCGGGAAGTACAACTATTAACAACGGGAAGTGTAGTCTGATGTGCAGAATAATATTATGCAACCGGTTGCAGAATAGCTCTGATATATATATATATATTGCCAAGGTTTGATCCTTAATTCCCACAACATATGTTTGTTTCCACCAAAAAGTAGTATCCGGTTACATTACAACTTCTAATCCCGAGTCTGATGGCAATGCACGGGCCTGGTGACTGGGCCGGCGAGAGGAGCAAAGGTGAGGCGGTTTCCTTTTGCAGGCATGCAGGGACGGAAATAGCTGGCCAATAGGAGGTGGATCAGAAAGCTGTCATTTGTTGGAAATATTCCCTAGAGGCAATAATAAAGCTATTGTGATTCATATTTTTCCTTGTTCATGATATTGTTTATTGTCCATGTTATAATTGTATATATTGGAAAATAAATACATGTGTGGGTAAATAAACAACACAGAGTCCCTATTAAGCCTCTTCTACTAGTTTGTTAGTCAAGCGATGGTTAAGGTTTCCTATACCATGGACATTGGTGTCACTTCATAATGGTAGCACATTCATTAGTGAATGATATGATGGACAAGAAACTTAATAATAAGCATAGCTTATGATCGCAATGTCTAGTTTGTTTGCTATCTCTTTAAGTATATGTCAAGCATAGTTTCCTCGGATCATGAGATCATGTTACTCTCGGACATCAGAGGAATACCTTGTGGACAGCAAATGTCACTCCGTAAATGGGTGATGATAAAGGTGGCTTTCAGGTATTACCGATGGTGTCTATTGGGTTGTCTGAATCAAGATTGGTATTCCTTTGTATGACAGAGTGTATGATAGGGCCTTCTCGGTAGTATAGCATCCAAGAGCTTAGTGACTAAAGTAGTTGGTCACATGGATCTTATGAAACGGTGCGAGTAAAGAAACTTGCCAGTAATGAGATTGAACTAGGTATAGTAATACCGACAATCGAATCTCGGGCAAGTAACATATCGTGATACAAAAGGAATCGTATATCGGATTGTCTAAATCTTTTACATAGTGGTTCAACCGAAAGAACTTCGTTGAATGTGTAGGAGTAATCATGGGCATCCTAGTCCCGCTGATGGTTATTGATCGAAGAGTTGTCTCTATCATTTATGCATATTCTCGATCCCGTCGGGTCACGCACTTAACCTATGATGTCGCTACTCTTCATTTGAGAATATGTATGGTTGAATATGAAATGTTGTTTTGGAGTCTCGGATGAGATCCTTGATATCATGGTCTGCTTTGGAATGGTCCGGGGGTAGATAATTATATATGGCACTTCTTGTTTTAGGCTTTTTGGAAAGTTTAGAAGGTTTCATGTGGATGAAAGCTTGTAGAATGTTCTCGGGAGGGTCCATGTGGGGTACACCTATGAGGTGGGGCCTCATGGTCCCAAGTGGGGTCACCCCAACCCTAATGGTTTAGGGCGCCACAGCCACCAAGGCCCAAGAGGGGCCAGCGCCCCAAACCCTAACTTGGGGAGGGAGTTGAAGTGGGGGAGGATGACTCCACCTCCCTTGGCCATCGGCCTCAAGGAGTCTTGGGGGAGGGGCAAGGCTCCCTCCCTGGCTGCCTATATAAAGGAGAGGAGGGGCCAGAGGCGCACACACCCCTGTCCCCTGGCGCCTCTCTCTACCTCTCCCGAGATTAGGACAGGCGAAACCCTGCTACAATCTCCCTCCACCATAGTAGTGTTGTCACCGTGTTGCAGATTCTCGCGGGGATCTCCAACATCTCTTGTAGGATAAATAAGGAGGAGACGACATCGTAGCGGAACGTGTGGATACCGCAGAGGTGTTGTCCATTTGATACAAGGATCTCGAAGGTTAAGATATACTACGGTTTAAACCATCGTAAGCGATCAACTAAATCATACACTATCTCTAGATCGTTAACGCTCGTGTTATTTGAGGGCAAGTAGATTAGATCTATTCTACTTGCTACTTGCATCTAGTAGATTATATCTTGCGGGGTTCTTTCTTACTATTCTGTAGGAATTTTTTGTTTTCCATGCAACGAACCCATCATCATCAACAACATGTCTGATGCTCGCAATACGATGTGTTCACTCTTCTTCGCCATGCACATGTTTCTCTTGGTGCTGTTGGTGAGATCTCGCTAGCTAATTGAGCAGATGAAGAGGGTTCGGAAGATCCGCGGAGAGCTAGACACCAACCCCTTACAAGCTGATGAGGGGTGCGAGTCTATCTTCAAGTTATCCGAAGAAGGGGACAACCAACACATTGTCAATGGTGGGCCTTGGTAGTACAAGGGTAACACCTTCCTAGTGGTGGTGATGGACACTAGAGTTGATCCTACATTGGTATTATTCACCCATGTAACTATGTGGGTTCAATTCCGGGACATCCCTTTCTACCTCCTCACCAATAAGCTGGTGTGAACACTCGGAAGGGAGATCGGCACCCTTGTCATGATCTATAATAACTCATGCAGTAACATCTTCATCAAATCTTAGAGCTCAGGTGCAACTCCCTATGTACACTGCTCTAGAGAAATGGATCATGTTGGAGGATGATATCTGGGGAGAGGAGAAGTTCAAATTCATTGTGAAAGACTTCCTAACATCTACTTTTTTGTGGCTTCATTGGTCATATGGAGGGGAGGTGAGACCTTTCCCTTGCAAAAAAATAACTAAACTATGGACTGTAATTGCGGATCCCTATGGTGCATTTAGACAACCCGCCATCTTGACTCCTCCTAGAGTCTATGGGGCATCCTTGCAATCAACGCAAGCAGGAAGAGGATCCATTATGTGCAACTAAACTAGGTTGTGTTGGAACAAGGTGAACCATCCTTGCATGCGTAACACATCACTATTGCATAGGTCACGAATGATGTTGCTAAAATCCCAGTGAGCAGCGACAAGGCTATCTGCGATGGCAAGCCAACATCCGCGATGTACCATTGACGCCATGCTCACCAACTGGATCCAGTACACCACTGCATGTTGTAGTGCACAAGTCGTAGACATAATAATCACGAACTACCGTTTCGCAAATATAATATCCCTCGGAGTGGTACAACATAAATATTGCGGGTCCACAACTTTTATATTTTCATTATATTCAATCAAAATTGTACAAATGTTTTGAAATCCTCATCGGTCCATTGAGGACTTCTTAGAATATTGAAATTCAAACTAACTAGTTTTGGTAGCAATGGCGTCACTACATGGAATATCACTAGAGCTCCTCAACTTAATTAAGTAAGTCTATGCTGCTCGGCTCATCTATACTATTCTAAAGACTACGCTTCTGTTTCCATGTCTTCAGGGTCTACTCTGTATTCTATACCATAGTCTACTCCTTCAATGCCTCCAGAAAGATCTGGTTCCTCATAATAGACCTCTCCATCATCACCATGAGTATTGTTTTCCTTTGTATCGATATTCTCACAGCCTAGCAAGGGATGAAGATATTTTAATACGATCATACTCTGCAAGTTCTATAGTTGGTTGTGTAACCATGTATACAGGCATCCATGTTTCCTTTTTGGTTTTCAAAATATTTTTTTATCAAAGGTTGCTTTTAATATAAAAAACTATATCCGTCAATTTTCATGGGTTGTTAGAATTTTCTTAAGTTCTTTTCCACGCTGCATTCGCAATCCGTTCCCGGAGAGGGAGTATCATGTCACGTTTTATACACTCTCGAGAGGCGCGCTACTTTTCCCACAAACTTTCCTAGCCTTATTTCTGTAACACATTCCTTAGGTGTCTGGCATGTTACCAAATTTCTCCAAATCATGTCGAGCTATACCTAATTCCGTATTCCTTCCTTTACACTAGACCCAGTAAATGACTGTTTCTCAAATGTTATCCTCTCAGAGATACTAAAGTTGTTATCTTGAAGCACAAGATGGGGACATTATAGGCTCCCACCCACTGCAATTCCTCTGAGGGAATACAACCCAACTTAGTCATCAGAAGTTACATGAAACAAAGAACACCTCTGACTTGCTCGTCCCATTCCAAGATTTGTGGCCAACACGGTTTATACGACGCCTTGGAATAACTCACTACATGTGTTGCTTAATCCTAGGTTCTCTTGGTAATCTGTTCCCACAACATCTCACATTGTGGTTTCCATTTACCTTCTATTCATTCATTTTATTAATAAAACAATATTTGCTTTTGTAGAAACATTTGTGATACTTCTGGAAAAGTATTTATAAAATATAACTTGCAAGAGTTGTGTAAGGCTTAATTTGCCACTTATATGCAAGGTTGAGCTTGCATGATAACTGCGAGATAATGTCGTTCGAAGTTTCGAGTTGACCCTTGACGTCAGGTTCTATAAAAATCAATCAGTGTTCGATAAATGCAATGCTTTTAGAAAACCAATATGCTTTAATGTAATTATATGCTATGCGATGTGTTAACTCAATTGCTTTCAATTTTGCCATGATTTGAATCGCTATGATTTTAGATGAATTTCCCTTTTAGGGTTTTATTTGGATTTCACTTTAGAATTTTCATATATATGCATTACATAAATTTATTTAAATTCAATCTTGTGAGTTTAAGCTTTGAAATGATATTTCCCTATTTTTAGGAATAGTATTTAAGCTTATATGATTTTTAGAGTATTTTTACTCATCTTTAAGGCATTTATTTAAGTCAAATAACTCACTTGGAATTTTTATCCTATAAAAATATTTTAATAATTCCAGAGAAATATGATTTATAATCCTTGCATTTCCCTATTTGAAACTATTTTTACTTTATTTAAGAAAATCCTAGGGTCCTTTGTGGTTAATTGGGGATTTTAAATAAATGTGAAATTATTAAATTTCCCATGAGCCCACCGGTGAGACTAGTTGGTCAAAACCAGCTGAAACCGTTCGGTCGAAGAAAACCGACTCGCTCACTTGCTCCCTCCTCTCTCCCTCGCCCGCGCTCGCATGCACTCTAGCTACTACGCGTCGCCGATGTCGTGCCGGTCGGTTCCGGCCGTTCCCGGCCGTCTCTGCCGCCACCATGGCTCGTAATTGAACCACCACGCTCCGATCTACCTTCCTAGCGCTCAGATTCACCAAGATCTACTTCTCGCGGCCTCTCGCAACCCTAACCCTAACCCTAGGGTTTTGGGTTCAAGCGCCGACGTCCTCCTACGCTCCTCTGGTGCTTTCTCACCGTGGAGATGGTGCTAGACTCCTCCGCCGTGTTCTTCCTCATGCGATTATGCTGGCGTAGGTCGAGGTAAGACCCCCACTAGTTGCTCCCTGTGCCACCTGGTGGTTGTCTTCTTCCTCTCTGGCTCTAGGCTAAGATCTCGTGCAACAGCAGGTAGGTACTTGATACGTCCATTTTGCATCACTATTCTATATCATAATTCAGTGTTATTCATTGATATATTTCATATTCAGAGATGTTACTTATGTTATTTCATATGTTTTTGCATGATTGATGACTTTTGGAGCATGGACCGCTGCAGTCAGGATTCTGATGGAAAAGGTGCTATTTGGAGGCAAAATTCGCGAAGATCAGAAAATCCGGAAAAATATACGGAAATTCCTATTTTTCCAGAAGACAAAGGCTGCCAGAAGAGGGAGTGGAGATGGGCCACAGGGGGCCTGATACATTGCAAATGTATCTATAATTTTTGATGTTCCATGCTTGGTTTTATCCACTTTCTTGTGTTTTGTTCCAACTTTGGAGTACTTTTCATATGATTTCTTGGACTAACCTATTAACAAGAGCCACAGTGTCAGCTGCCTGTTTTCTGCTGTTTTTGGTTCCAGGAAAGTCAGAAAATGAATATTCTCAGAATTGGACGGGACAAAAGCCAAAGTGCCTATTTTTCCGGAAGGGATCAAGTGCCAGAATACGAGATGGAGAAGGGCCAGGGATCCACCACACCACCTGCCCGCGCGGCCCAGGCCTGGCCCGCGCCAGGGGGTGGTGTGGCCGCTCCCGGCACCCCCTCGGCCTCTCCTTCCACCTATATATTGCCCTCGGGACGAAAACCCTAAGTACCCGATCAAAAATCCGTGAAAGAGTCTGTAGCCGCCGTCATCTCCATCTCTAGATCGGGAGGGATCTGAAGCTCTTCCCGACACCCTGCCGGAGAGGAGAATTCACCCTGGAGGCCTTCTTCATCACCATGCAAGCCTCCGGTGTGATGCGTGAGTAGTTCATCCTTGGACTACGGATCCATTTAGTAGCTAGATGGCTGGTTCTCCTCCTTTGTGCTTTCATGTTTAGATCTTGTGAGCTCCGTTCATGATCAAGATCATCTATTTCTAATCATACATGTTGTGTTTGCGGGGATCCGATGGATATTGAGATGCTATTTCAGATTGATTATTGATTCTATCATGTCTTTGTTATTTGTGATCTTGCATGCTTTCCGTTATTAGAAGCTATCTTGGCCAAGTAGATGCTAGCAACTCCAAGAGTTAGTATTTATGCTCGATAGTGGGTTCATGCCTCTGGTAATCTGGGGAAGTGACAGAAATCTCTAAGGTACTAGATGTGTTGTTGCTACTAGGGAGAAAACAACAATCCTTTGTTCATAGAACAATCATATTGTTTACTTATACGCAGTTCGTAAAGCAATAACCTGTTGCTTGCAACTTAATACTGGAGGGGGTTCGGATGATAACCTAAAGGTGGATTATTAGTCATAGATGCAGTTGGATGGCGGTCTATGTATTATGTTGTAATGCCCAATCAAGTCTCAAAGGAGTCAAGATGATTAGTATATGCATGTATTGCTTTCTCGGTGTTTGTCAATTGCCCCGCTGTAATTTGTTCACCCAGCATGTTATCTATCTTAAGGAGAGCCACCTCTAGTGAAGTATGGATCTCGGTCCTTTTCTTTACATACAATCTATAAACTGTTTCTGCTTTGTCTTTACTTTCTGCAAACTTTTACTTCTTTCTATTCGATATGTTTAATCCTTTGTTTTCCACAAAACACGGTGAGATTGACAACCTCATCGCAAGTTGGGGACAAAGTTCTGTGGTTGTGTTGTGCAGGTCTCCACATTGCTACTAGCACCGGTAGTGCGTCCTGCCAAAGCTCAGCTAGTAACACCTTTGGGGTGTTTCCTTGCTCCTACTGGTTCGATTAAACCTTGGTTTCATAACTGAGGGAAACTTGCTGTTGTGCTCATCATACCTTCCTCTTGGGGTTCCCAACGAGCTCTACGTCGAACGACGAGCACATCAAAGATTTTCTGGCGCCGTTGCTGGGGAGTCAAGGACATCTTCACAAGGGGAGTCTCTCATAACCAATCTCTTTACTTTGTTGTTTTTGTTTTGCTTAGCTTCCTTTTTGCTTTGTTTGCTTGTTTTGTTATTCAAAAACACAAAAAAATAGTTTTACTAGTTTCCTTTCTTATTTCAAAAACACAAAAAAATAAGTCTCCTTTAGTAGTCACCTCTGCCCTAGCTCACCATGTTGATCCCTACATTCACCTTGAAAGACCTTTCAATTGGTAGTGGTTCTATAATTGGGAAGGACAATATTGAAGAATTCTTCAATCATGTTAGTAAGCATGAGGATACTGAGAATAGATCCCTTGCAGAACTTGCCCCAAACTATGAGATTGCTGCAGCTTCTTTAATTCACATGTTAGAAGCTAGGTTTGTTAACCTCAACCCCTTAATGCAAGTAATGTTTCTTAAGCTTAAAGAAATTGAGGACCCTGAAAAGAGGGATTTTATTCTAGAAACTTTGTTTAAGGAGTTCTATGATGTTGCCAAGGAAGCTAGAAAAGTCTTTGAACATTTCAATATGCTAGGCTCATGTGTAGATGTTGTTGGTACACGAGAAAAGATGAACAAAACCGAACCTAATGGGGAGGAACCTAAGATACCAATACCGTTTAAACTAGTAGCAATGCATGATGCCATAGAAAAGAATCTTGATTGGATTGTTCCTGCAAACCCTTTTGATGAGAATAGTGAACCTAAGAGAATTGAGAGAGGATCCTCTAGAACTTATTTGGATGATATACCTTGCCTTGTTGAAAATATTTCTGGTATTGATCTTAATGCTTCTTCATTTGAGAACACTTGATTCTTTCTTTGCTTCTTATGCCTAACTTAAAGGCGTTAAAGAAAAGTACTTATTGGGAGATAACCCAAAAATTTTAGATGAGTCTTGGAAGTTATTACTTCAGTAATAACCGCTCCTTATCCTTTTTATTTGCTTTTTGTGCCAAGAGTAACCTCTAATGAGAGTGAAGAAATGATTGGGAAAGTTGCTGTCCCGAAACAGATTTCTGTGCTTCACCGTAAAAATTCGTGTAAAATCTCTGTACGTCCTTTTGAGGCGTGAATTTTTGTACTTCTGACCCAGGTTGTTATCTAACTTTCGTTAGTTCAACACTTTTTGATTTGAGCAACAGAAGGTCTTCGAAAAAATTCATCTTTACCTGCTGGTCTGTTTTGACAGATTTCTACCATTTTCTGCATTTGCTTCTTGTGGGTTCCTTCTTGAGTTCTTTTGGGGAATTGAGCTTTTTGAGGGAAGTGCTACAGTAGCTAGTGTTCTAATGTAAATTTATTTGGTGTTATAACTGAACCTTAAGACTTATTTATCTTAAGTGCACTAATGTTGCTAATGAGATTGTGTGAAGTTTTGTATGAAGGAAAATTTTCAGGTGTATGGAAGGAATGAGTAATGAGATGAAGGATGGACTAAAGCTCAAGCTTGGGGATGCCACACGTGTCACCCCAAGAAATATCCAAGAAGTACAAGCGTCAAAACTTGGGGATGCCCAAGGCATCCCCTTCTTCATCAATAAAAGTCCCAGGTTTCTTCCAAACGCTTCATTTTTATTGTTTCATGCATAGTTGTGTTGTTGTTGGAGCGTCTTCTTTTTGGTTTTGGTTTTAGATTTTAGTTTGCTTGGTTTTCTTAGTTTTCTAAATAAATTGGTTGGACCCCCTATTTCATACATTGGTTTGCAAATAGTTTGGTTTGGTTTGGAAAAGAGTAGGAAAGTTCATACTTATGTGGTAAAAAGAGCTTATTTTTGACTGTGGCCTGTGCTTTGTCATGCAATGCTTGATATTTTTTTGGCTTTATGCTTAGTATTCTTTGTTGTAGCATGACTTGTTATAAACAATTGAGATTGATTAATGTGCCTTGGATGAATCATGCGTTGTTTTAGCATATTAAAGCATAGTATAGTGGTATTCTCCTTTGATGCTTTATTTGGGTTGACTTGGCACATGCTCACACCATGTTTTGACTATCCAAAGTCACCATAGCCTTTATGATCCTTTAGTTTTCAACTTGTAGTATCACTTTATACTTTGACCAATGATGTTTTGTCGCTCTGCATGATTATGGCCATTATTGCTCTCTTAGTTTGTCGCTCCCAGTCTTTTGCTAGCCTCCACAACAAAGTATGAGCTCCACTCATGCATCCAACTCCCTAAACCGAGTTATTCCAAAGAGTCCACCATACGTACCTACTAGATTATGCTATTACAAGTATATTCATGCTTTTGTTTACCTTCCACTTCTTATGAGAAAACTAGTGATTAAAGCTCTCATGAACTTGATGGCACACTTTACTTTTTTGCCTCTAATAAACTTGAACCATTGCGTCCTTCTTTGTTGCGTATATGCTTGCTCTTTATAAGTTGAAATTAGCAGAACCATGTTTCATGGGGAACGCTTTCAACATTGCACTTGTACTTTGTACCCCATTGATATCATGTTCTTTTGCTTACGGATCCCGGCGGTGTGAAATAAAAGTGGAACTTGTAAGTGTTGGGTCCGCAACATAAAACAAAAAAAATTCCTATGGTGTGAACTACACGCCAAGATCTATCTACTAGGTACAAAGCAAACGGGTGGACATACATCCATGGAGAACTTACCCTCGAAGACAACGAGTTTTGTTAACGAGTAGGAACTCGTGGTTGATGTAGTCGTACACTTGCCGATCTCAAGATCGTGAGGAAGTCTGAGCGCCGCAACTCAACAGCGCATCCGCACTCGCACACATGCTCAAGCCACCGGACAACCTCCACCTCCTCGCTCCAGCGATCCAGCGGAAGCAGCAACTCCTTCCAGACGAAATGCCACCGGGAACATGTATCTCGCTAATCCGAGACCATGGGGGAATAATTCTAGAGGGGGAGAGAGATCCTTCACAAGGAGGTGTGAGGATGAAGGAGGGAATGGGTGGCCTTTTATAGGAGGGGGGGTGCCCCCTCTCTCCATGGCCGGCGCATGGGGGGGTGACCCCTCACCTCCCCCATTCATGTGGTGGTAACTCCTCCACATTAAAATGCCTCTTCACATTCCCTTTTAAAGTCTCCACTTTAAATGCATTAAGTTTCTCCAAATTTAATGCTCTCTCATTTAATAAAACTCTTTTTATTAAATTTATTCAGAATTTTGCTAATTACTTTAATTAACAAACATTCACATATAGCCCCTTGCAATATTTCAATATCACATGCAGAACCACTTTCTATAATTTCACCCGAAACAATTTCCGGTTTCTATTGAAACAATTCCTGCGCTTTGCAATTCTTTTGTCTGAAACATATTTGCTCCAAAATGGTGTCCGATAACTCTTAAGTGTGTCACCCTACGGTTCGCAAATAATGCAGACATGATCGAGACCCTACTCCGATCAATAATCAGCAGCGGGACCTGGAGATCCGTACTGACTCCTACACATTCAACAATGACTCCTATGATCGTGAGAACCTTTAACGCTTGTAACTAAATCCCTTTGTCTCTCGATATATTACATGTCCGAGATTCGATCATCGGTATCTCCATACCTAGTTTGATCTCGTTACCGACATGCACTCTTTTCTCGTTCCCGTGATATAACATTCTAGTGGTCACATCACTTGCTTGCAAGCTATCCTAATGTGATATCACCGAGAGGGCCCAGAGTATATCTACCAGTCATCTGGATTGACAAATTCCACTCTTGATCCATGAGCCTCAACATAACACCTTCGTAGCACTGAACGCATCTTTATAGTCACCCTGTTACGGTGTGACGTTTGATGTTTTCAAAATACTCTTCCGGTGTTAGCAATTAACATGATCTCATGGTCTAAGGATAAAGATTACTTGGTATGATGTTATAGCAATATAAACATAATGACTTGATCGTAATGCTATACTTCGGATGAATGTTCATCACATCATTCCACCAATGGTGTGACCTTGTTATTAACAACATCCAATGTCCATGATCAGGAAACCTTGATCATCCTGTTAATCAACAAGCTAGTTTATAAGAGAGGCATGACTAGGAACCCTTTTTGTTTATTAAACACACATGTATTGATGTTTCCTATGAATACAATTATAGCATGCAAAATAAACATCTATCATATACAAGGAATACATAATAACAACTTTATTATTGCCTCTCAGGGCATATTTCCTTCAGTCTCCCACTTGCACTAGAGACAATAATCTAGTTCACATAGTGATAAATCTAACACCCATGGAGTTCTGGTGTTGATCATGTTTTGCCCTAGGGAGTACTTTAGTCAACGGATCTGCTACATTCAGGACCGTGTGCACTTTACAAATCTTTACATCTCCATCCTTGACATGCTCGCGGATGGAGTGAAAACGGCGCTTAATATGCTTGGAATTCTTGTGAGACCTTGGTTCCTTGGCGTTGGCTATGGCTCCATTGTTTTCACAATAGATCACCATCGGGTCCAACGCACTGTGAACTACACCCAGTTCTGTTATGAACTCCTTCATCCAAACCGCTTCCTGCGCTGCTTCTGAAGCAGCAACATATTCCGCCTCTGTTGTTGATCCAGCCACCACAGGTTGTTTGGAGCTCCTCCAACTAACTGCTACTTCGTTCAAGAGAAATACGTATCCGGATTGAGACTTAGATTCATCCGGATCAGTGTCAAAGCTAGCATCGACATAACACTTAGCGACTAGCTCTTCTTCACCTCCGTATACAAGAAACATATCCTTAGTTCTTCTCAAGTACTTAAGGATATTTTTGACCGCTTTCCAGTGTTCTGAACCTGGATCAGATTGGTACCTACTAGTCAAACTAATAACATGTGCCACATCCGGTCTTGTACATAGAATGGCATACATTATAGAGCCTATGGCTGAGGCATAGGGGATCTTATCCATTATCTCTCTTTCTTCCGCCGTAGCCGGACTTTGAGTCTTACTCAATGTCTTGCCTTGCAACATAGGTAAGAACCCCTCCTTACTTCCGTCCATATTAAACTTCTTTAATATCTTATCAAGGTATGTACTCTGCGATAGCCCAATTAGGCGTCTTGATCTATCTCTATAGATTTTAATGCCTAATATATATGAAGCTTCACCAAGGTCCTTCATCAAAAATTTGCTGTTTAGATAACTTTTAACACTGTTTAAAAGATCTAAATCATTTCCAATCAATAATATGTCATCCACATATAATATCAGAAATGCCACATTGCTCCCACTCACTTTCTTCTAAATACAAGCCTCTCCATAAGTTTGGACAAATCCAAACTCTTTGATCACCTCATCAAAGCAGAGATTCCAACTTTGTGATGCTTGTTTCAGTCCATAGATGGATCGCTAAAGTTTGCACACCTTATTAGCATCCTTAGGATCGACAAAACCCTTAGGTTGTATCATATACAACTCTTCTTCAATATTACCATTGAGGAACGCAGTTTTGACATCCATCTGCCATATTTCATAATCGAAATATGCAACAATTGCTAACATAATCCTAACCGACTTAAGCATCTCTACGGGAGAGAATGTCTCATCGTAGTCAACTCCTTGAATTTTTCGAAACCCCTTTGCGACAAGTCGAGCCTTATAGATGGTCACATTACCATCAGCATCAGTTTTTCTTTTGAAAATCCATTTATTCTCAACGGCCTTTCGGTCGTGAGGTAAGTCCACCAAGTTCCAAACTTGGTTCTCGTACATGGATTCCATCTTGGATTTCATGGCTTCCAGCCATTTGTTGGAATCCAGGCTCATCATCACTTCTTCATATGTCGCAGGGTCATCTATTTCATCAATCATGAAATTCATAACAGGATTGCCGTACAGTTCAGGAGCTGCACGTGTCCTGCTTGACCTCCGAGGTTCGGTAGTGTCCTCTTTCGGAGTTTCATGATCAATATCATTAGCTCTCTCTTCATTAGGTGAAGTTAACTCCGAAACAACTTCTGGAGCTGCGCTACTTGCCATTTCATGAAGAGAAGGTTCAATAACCTCTTCGAGTTCTACCTTCCGACTACTCACACCTTTCGTGAGAAACTCCTTCTCAAGAAAGGATCCATTCTTGGCAACAAAGACCTTGCCCTCGGATCTGTGATAGAAGGTATACCCAATCGTTTCCTTAGGGTATCCTATGAAGACGCATTTTTCTGCTTTGGGTTCGAGTTTATCCGGTTGAAGTTTCTTCACATAAACATCGCATCCCCAAACTTTAAGAAATGACAGCTTAGGTTTGTTTCCAAACCATAATTCATACGGTGTCTTTTCAATGGATTTAGATGGAGCCCTATTTAAAGTGAATGTAGTGGTTTCCAGTGCGTAACCCCAAAATGACAGTGGCAAGTCAGTCAGAGACATCATAGATCGAACCATATCCAATAAAGTACGATTACAACGTTCTGACACACCATTACGTTGTGGTGTTCCGGCAGGTGTGAGTTGTGAAACTATTCCACAGTCTTTCATATGTGTGCTAAACTCGTAACTAAGATACTCTCCTCCACGGTCGGACCGCAGAAATTTGATCTTTCTGTAATGATGATTTTCCACTTCATTATGAAATTCTTTGAACTTTTCAAAAGTTTCATACTTGTGTTTCATCAAATAGATATACCCATATCTACTCAAATCATCCGTGAAAGTAACAAAATAACGATATCCACCTCGCGCCGACACACTCATTGGTCCACACACATCAGTATGTATGATTTCCAATAGATCTGTCGCCCGTTCCATTGAACCGGAAAACGGCGTTCTAGTCATCTTGCCCATAAGGCATGGCTCACATGTATCAAATGATTCAAAATCAAGTGATTCCAAAAGTCCATCAGAATGGAGTTTCTTCATGCGTTTAATGCCAATATGACCTAGACGGCAGTGCCACATATATGTAGATATATCATTATCAAGTTTAATCCTTTTAGCATCAACATTATGAATATGCGTAATACTACTATCGAGATCCAACAGAAATAAACCATTCAACATAGGTGCATGACCATAAAAGGTATTATTCATATAAATCGAACAACCATTGTTTTCAGACTTAAATGAATAACCACTTTGCATCAAACACGATCCAGATACAATGTTCATGCTCAGTGCAGGCACCAAATAACAATTATTTAGGTTTATAACTAATCCCGATGGCATATGGAGAGGCAGCATTCCGACGGCGATCACATCAACTCTTGATCCATTGCCGACCCGCATCGTGACCTCGTCCCTTGCTAGTTGTCGCTTGTTCCGTAGCCCCTGAACCGAGTTACATATATTAGCAACCGATCCCGTATCAAATACCCAGGTGCTACTACGAGTACTAGTCAAGTACACATCAATAACATGTATATCACATATACCTTTGTTTGCCTTGCCGGACTTCTTGTCCGCCAAATACTTGGGCCAGTTGCGCTTCCAATGGCCAGTCCCCTTGCAATAGTACCACTCGGTGTCAGACTTAGGGCCAGCTCGAGGTTTCTTTTCAGGCGTGGCAACAAACTTGCCACCCTTCTTTCCCTTGTGCTTGCCTTTCTTGTCCTTCTTGAAACCGGTGGTCCTATTGATCATCAACACTTGATGTTCTTTCCTAATCTCCACTTCTGCAGTCTTAAGCATTGATAGAAGCTCGGGAAGAGACTTCTTCATGCCCTGCATATTAAAGTTCATCATGAAGCTCTTGTAGCTAGGTGGCAGAGATTGGAGAACATGATGTATGCCTAAGTCAATGGGAATTGTTATTCCCAAGGACACAAGCTTATCGGCGTACCCAGACATTTTGAGTACGTGCTCACTAACGGAGCTGTTTTCCTCCATCATGCAGCTAAAGAACTTTTTTGTAGCATTATAACTCTCTACGGCAGCATGGGTATCGAAAATCATTTTCAATTCTCCCATGGTATCAAAAGCATTTCCATTTTCAAAACACTTTCGAAGTTCTGGCTCTAGCCCATACAATATGTCGCAATGAACTAAGTTGTGGTCCTCCTGACGAGTTATATAGACGTTCTTTTCCTCGTCAGGGGCATTAGGAGCTGGTGGGGGGCCTAGCGGCGCATCTAGCACATATTGCTTTTGTGCAGCAGTGAGGAGAATCCTCAAATTCATAGCCTAGTTGGTAAAGTTGCTACCATTCGCAGCAAGTTTCTCTTTTTCCATGAACACATTGAAATTAAAAGCAGGTGGTGCCATCTACAACAGAATTTTTAAAGTATATTTAGACTAATTTTATGATAGATTGAGTTCAACTAATCCAAATTACTAATGAACTCCTACTCAAAAACGACATCCCTCGTGTCCTTTTGGTGATTACATGAACCAAATCCACTACACCAAGTCCGATCATCACGTGAGTCGGTGTAGCTTCAAAGGCGAGCATCTATATGGGCATCATATCAACTATATGACTCATGCTTAACCTTCCGGTCCGTGTTCCGAGGCCATGTCTGTACATGCTAGGCGCATCAAGTAAGAACCTTAGTATTTGCGTGTGTAAAACTGTCTTACACCCGTTGTATGAAAGCGTAGAGTTGAAAACACCCGATCATCATGTGGTGCCTCAAAACACGATCCACAAAACGGTGCATACTTAAGGAAGAACACATTTTATCTTGATATCTAAATGAGGTATCATCTTATAATGCTACCAAACGCGCCAAACTAGCAATATAAGATGCTAACATCTAATGTGTGAAGTGAGGTGATATGGTCCATGCATTTGATGTCTATCATTTGCATCGTGGTATGATCTCTATCATTCCTTTGTGTGTAAGGCCAAGGTCTATGGAACTTACACGTTAAGTGAGTTGTAAGAGTATCTATTATACATCTACTTACAACAATACAATATCAAAACACTAGCCCAGCAACGATCTAAACTAGACGCCTCTAATTTATCAATTGCAAGTTTTACGTGGCTTAGGGCTTTCGGAGATAGAACCTGTCTAACCTACGAACATGAACCACAACGAGGATAACCAAGTTATTAGCAACTCGTTGTAAATCAGATATTGACTATAGTAGGAGAGACAGACACCCGCCAGCCACTTATGCAAAACAAGTTGCATGTCAGTCGTGGAACCGGTCTCATGTACGATGACATGTAAGGTGGGTCCGGGCCGCTTCATCCCACTATGCCACCAATATCCAAAGTACATAGAAGATGCAATAACATGATCATCATCGGCCACATATAAACATATGTGTACTACCCGTGCAAAGCACCTACGCATAGATCAGGCTCTGATACCACTGTTGGGTCCACAACATAGAAAACAAAAAAATTCCTACGGTGTGAACTACATGCCAAGATCTATCTACTAGGTACAAAGCAAACGGGTGGAAATACATCCATGGAGAACTTACGCTCGAAGACAACGAGTTTTGTTAACGAGTAGGAACTCATGGTTGATGTAGTCGTACACTTGCCGATCTCAAGATCATGAGGAAGTCCGAGCGCCGCAACTCAGCAGCGCATCCGCACTCGCACACACGTTCAAGCCACCGGACAACCTCCACCTCCTCGCTCCAGCGATCCAGCGGAAGCAGCAACTCCTTCCAGACGAAATGCCACCGGGAACATGTATCTCGCTAATCCGAGACCATGGGGGAATAATTCTAGAGGGGGAGAGAGATCCTTCACAAGGAGGTGTGAGGATGAAGGAGGGAATGGGTGGCCTTTTATAGGAGGAGGGGGGTGCCCCCTCTCTCCATGGCCGGCGCATGGGGGGTGACCCCTCACCTCCCCCATTCATGTGGTGGTAACTCCTCCACATTAAAATGCCTCTTCACATTCCCTTTTAAAGTCTCCACTTTAAATGCATTAAGTTTCTCCAAATTTAATGCTCTCTCATTTAATAAAACTCTTTTTATTAAATTTATTCAGAATTTTGTTAATTACTTTAATTAACAAACATTCACATATAGCCCCTTGCAATATTTCAATATCACATGCAGAACCACTTTCTGCAATTTCACCCGAAACAATTTCCGGTTTCTATTGAAACAATTCCTGCGCTTTGCAATTCTTTCGTCTGAAACATATGTGCTCCAAAATGGTGTCCGGTAACTCTTAAAGTGCCACCCTACATGCAGAACCTTTAACGCTTGTAACTAAATCCCTTTGTCTCTCGATATATTACATGTCCGAGATTCGATCATCGGTATCTCCATACCTAGTTTGATCTCGTTACCGACATGCACTCTTTTCTCGTTCCCGTGATATAACATTCTAGTGATCACATCACTTGCTTGCAAGCTATCCTAATGTGATATCACCGAGAGGGCCCAGAGTATATCTATCCGTCATCTGGATTGACAAATTCCACTCTTGATCCATGAGCCTCAACATAACACCTTCGTAGCACTGGACGCATCTTTATAGTCACCCTGTTACGGTGTGACATTTGATGTTATCAAGATACTCTTCCGGTGTTAGCAATTAACATGATCTCATGGTCTAAGGATAAAGATTACTTCGTATGATGTTATAGCAATATAAACATAATGACTTGATCGTAATGCTATACTTCGGATGAATGTTCATCACATCATTCCACCAATGGTGTGACCTTGTTATTAACAACATCCAATGTCCATGATCAGGAAACCTTGATCATCCTGTTAATCAACATGCTAGTCTATAAGAGAGGCATGACTAGGAACCCTTTTTGTTTATTAAACACACATGTATTGATGTTTCCTATCAATACAATTATAGCATGCAAAATAAACATCTATCATATACAAGGAATACATAATAACAACTTTATTATTGCCTCTCAGGGCATATTTCCTTCAGTAATATCATGGATTTTGTATGTGTGTTAGAGAAACGCCTGGGCCGCTAGCCTAAGCCATGCCTAATCATGGTGGAAACTTGCAGCATCACCATAATGAGCACTCTATGAAGCATCCTCAATAAAAACCTATGCAAATAGCAAATAAAAAGATCGCTGAGATGCTCATTGTCTGCTTGCCTTGTCATTTTGATTATGGGAAAGCTCCCGTATCATGTGCAAGGGGTACCCCGTTGGCGGTTCTTAATGATACACATATACTTACAATGACAAGAGCTTACTCGTGACTGAAGTTGAGTAGCATGAGGATCGGTCTTCGTAAGTAAGGGGCATGAGATTTCGGTTTATAACTTGTCAAGCATATCCTCTTAGTTGTGTCACTTTAACCTTAATCACCTTCAAGATGCTTATGATAGGGGCAATGAGAGGTGAAAGCTACAAGTACCATAATTTTTGGAAGCTCTTTATGAGACTTGAATCCCTACTTCCTTTTACAAAAGGCCTTTCTTCCACCATTATATTGAGTCTCCACCTTCTATCTTTATGCACCTACTTTGAGAGCATAGTGGCCATTCTTAGTTCTATGTGCATTGTCCCAAGACTAGTTGATTGATGCATAACTTGTTATTGCTTGTTTTAAACTATTGTATCTAGTCACTCTTATGAACTTTGAAGGTGTCTTATGCATTTATATTTGCTACTATATTGAGGGACAAGCTGAATACTATTATGCTATGTTTTTATTTCTGTGAAACAAACAAACGTCTTGCAAAGCACTGTTATTCATGAATCTTTTCTTTGTGCCCTTCCATGTTGCATCATAGTTTCTTTGCTTATTGCTAGAACTTTGTCTTTCATGTTATGATTGGAGTACTATGATCCCAGCTTTGAATGTTTTGCAAATACTTTGATCAAGTCTTTGATGGCGCATGTCACCTCAAAAATTATTCTTTCTTTTTATCACTTACCTACTCGAGGACGAGCAGGAGTTAAGCTTGGGGATGTTGATACATTGCAAATGTATCTATAATTTTCGATGTTCCATGCTTGGTTTTATCCACTTTCTTGTGTTTTGTTCCAACTTTGGAGTACTTTTCATATGATTTCCTGGACTAACCTATTAACAAGAGCCATAGTGCCAGCTACTTGCTTTCTGCTGTTTTTGGTTCCAGGAAAGTCAGAAAATGAATATTCTCGGAATTGGACGGGACAAAAGCCAAAGTGCCTATTTTTCCGGAAGGGATCAAGTGCCAGAATACGAGACGGAGAAGGGCCAGGAGCCACCACACCACCTGGCCGCACGGCCAGGCCTGGCCCGCACCAGGGGGTGGTGTGGCCGCTCCCGGCACCCCCTCGGCCTCTCCTTCCGCCTATAAGTTGCCCTCGGGACGAAAACCCTAGGGACCCGATCAAAAAATCCATGAAAGAGTCTGTAGCCACTGTCATCTCCATCCCTAGATCGGGAGGGATCTGAAGCTCTTCCTGGCACCTTGCCGGAGAGGGGAATTCACCCTGGAGGCCTTCTTCATCACCATGCAAGCCTCCGGTGTGATGCGTGAGTAGTTCATCCTTGGACTACAGATCCATGTAGACGCTAGATGGCTGGTTCTCCTTCTTTTTGCTTTCATGTTTAGACCTTGTGAGCTCCGTTCATGATCAAGTTCATCTATTTGTAATCATACATGTTGTGTTTGCGGGGATCCGATGGATATTGAGATGCTATTTCAGATTGATTATTGATTCTATCATGTCTTTGTTATTTGTGATCTTGCATGCTTTCCGTTGTTAGTAGCTATCTTGGCCAAGTAGATGCTAGCAACTCCAAGAGTTAGTATTTATGCTCGATAGTGGGTTCATGCCTCTGGTAATCTGGGGAAGTGACAGAAATCTCTAAGGTACTAGATGTGCTGTTGCTACTAGGGAGAAAACAACAATCCTTTGTTCATAGAACAATCGTATTGTTTACTTTACACGCAGTTCGTAAAGCAATAATCTATTGCTTGCAACTTAATACTGGAGGGGGTTCGGATGATAACCTAAAGGTGGATTATTAGTCATAGATGCAGTTGGATGGCGGTCTATGTATTATGTTGTAATGCCCAATCAAGTCTCAAAGGAGTCAAGATGATTAGTATATGCATGTATTGCTTTCTTGGTGTTTGTCAATTGCCCCGCTGTAATTTATTCACCCAGCATGTTATCTATCTTAAGGAGAGCCACCTCTAGTGAACTATGGATCCCGGTCGTTTTCTTTACATACAATCTATAAACTGTTTCTGCTTTGTGTTTACTTTCTACAAACGTTTACTTCTTTACATTCAATATGTTTAATCCTTTGTTTTTCGCAAAACACGGTGAGATTGACAACCTCATCGTAAGTTGGGGACAAAGTTATGTGGTTGTGTTGTGCAGGTCTCCACGTTGCTACTAGCACCGGTAGTGCGCCCTACCAAAGCTCAGCTAGTAACACCTTTGGGGTGTTTCCTTGCTCCTACTGGTTTGATTAAACCTTGGTTTCATAACTGAGGGAAACTTGATGTTGTGCTCATCATACCTTCCTCTTGGGGTTCCCAACGAGCTCTACGTCGAACGACGAGCACATCAGGGCCCACACCACCCCCTGGCGCGGGCTACCCTAGGTCGCGCCACCAGGTGGTGTGGCCGCCCTGGCCCACCTCTGGCTCTCCCCTCTGGCGTATATATTCCTCCTGAAACCCTAAGACTCGGGGAGCGACCACAGAAAGATTCCGCCGCCTCTGCGGGGAGGAAAACACCGAGAGAGAAAGATCTCTCCGGCAGACAGATTTCTGCCGAGGGAATTCCTTCCCGGAGAGGGGAGATCGTCGCCATCAACACCACCATCAAGCTGGACTTCATTGGGCTCATCATCATCATCACCACCATCATCACCATCACCACCCTCATCACCATCTCCATATTGCTGTAACAATTGGGTTGAATCTTGCATAGTTCATAGGGGAAACTTTCCCGGTGTTGATTACTCTTTGTAGTTGATGCTATTGAGTGAACCATTGAATTATTGTTTATGTTCAGATTGTTATACATCATTATTCCATCTCTGATCATGATCCATATGATGTCTTGTGAGTAGTTCGTTTTGTTCTTGAGGACATGGGAGAAGTCATGTTGTTAGTAGTGGAATTGTGTTGAGAAAGATTCAATGGTTTGATATTTAAGTTGTGGTGTACTTCTTCTAGTGGTGGCATGTAAACGTCAACAACATGACACTTCACCTATATGGGCCTAGGGGAATTCATTGTGTATTTGGCTACTAATCGTAGGGTTTGCCGGAGTGACAGAAACCTGAACCCCCGTTAGGAAACCATTGCACAAGGGACGTAAGGGTCTTAGAGTTTAAATATGTGGTTAGGTTTCTACCTTAATTACTTTCTTGTACTTACGGATGTTTGCAAGGGGTATAATCACAAGTATGTATTAGTCCTAGGAAGGTCGGTACATTAGCACAGGTTCACCCACACAACACTTAGCAAGCTAAAGAAGATTGATCAACTAAATGAAGCGAAAGCACTTGACAGTCTTCCCATGTGTCTTTGAGAACGTTTGGTCATCTTAAGTAATACAACCGGCTTGTCCTTAGCTGCATAAAGGATTGGGCCACTTGCTGCATTTATTCCTATTGTCTTTTATTTACTCGTACTTTGTTTACTTGCTTTATAAAAAAACCCTAAAAATACGTTTGCTAAGTATTTGTAGAGAATTCCTGATCCATACCACTAGCTAGCACCTTCTGCTCCTCGTTGGGTTCGACACTCTTACTTATCGAAAATACTACGGTACACCCCCTATACTTGTGGGTCATCAAGACTATTTTCTGGCGCCGTTGCCGGGGAGTGAAGCATTATTGGAGAGTGGAACTGGTAAAGGAAACTTCTACTATGAGTATTGTTTACTTCTGCTAGTTGCTTTATTTTCGTTATGGATAATCCGCTGAGTTTCTTATTTGGTAATGCTACTACCACTACTAAGGTAGTAGATAAACCACCACCTGCTGAGAATGATGTATTTAAAATACCTACAAGAATTATTGATCGTGTTGTGGATAACTACTATGTTGGGGATGGAACTGTCCATCCCGGTGATCATTTACTCTTTATACACGAATTATGCGGGTTGTTCAAGTGTGCAGGTATTACTACAAATCAAGTTAAGAAGAAGTTATTCTCATTATCGCTGAAAGGAAGAGCTGAGGAATGGTATAAGCTGCTGAAGAATTGTCAAGCTCTTGAATGGGAGGAAATAGTACCTCTCTTTTATTCAAAGTTTTATCCTCCTAGTGAGATTCATAAAGATCGGAATCAAATATACAACTTTTGGCCTCTTGATGGAGAGAGTACAGCTCAAGCTTGGGGGAGATTGAAGTTACTAATGCTCAAGTGTCCCATTCATGAGCTCCCCAACAATATTATTATCAATAACTTTTATGCAAGGCTCCCTCTACATGAAAAGGATTTATTGGATGCTTCTTGTGCTGGATCATTCACTCGCATGGAAGAAGAAGCTAAATGGGATCTTTTGGACCGTATTCAAGACAATGCTGAAGCATGGGAGAATGACAAAGGTAGAAAGTCAAGTATAAATTATGATTATGAATGCATTGAATCTTTTATGGGAACTAATGATTTTCAAAATATTAGTAATTCTTATGGTCTTGATTTACAAGTTATTACGAATTGCTTTAGGGCTTTTGCTTCTTATATTGAAATTCCAAAAAGGGGATGGAACAAGTACCATGCACCTTATAAAGATATTGTTAACTGTGTTCCTGTTGGGAGTGCTGAGTATTGCACTATTGATCACAACTTACCTGAACCTTATATCGAGAAGATTCCCTTCCCAGATAAGGTAAAGGATCATCCTATGATAACTAATGTAATCACTAAAAGTGAAAAGAGAACTGTAAAACCTGATGAACAAATAAATGTTGAACCTGTGGTAGCAATTGTGAAAGACCTTGTCACTAAAAGCATAGAAGATGGACACATAGTTTTTTGTGAGGATGCTTCTAATATTGTTTCACATCCTAATAGAGTTAAAAAAGATAGTGTCCCTATGCTTTCCGTTAGAATTGGTGATCATTGCTATTATGGTTTATGTGATATTGGTGCAAGTTCCAGTGCTATTCCTTACGAGCTTTACAGAGAAATTATGCATGAAATCAGTCCCTGCAAATTGGAAGAGATTGA
The DNA here is from genome assembly GCA_916181665.1 of Avena sativa. Classification (NCBI taxonomy): domain Eukaryota; kingdom Viridiplantae; phylum Streptophyta; class Magnoliopsida; order Poales; family Poaceae; genus Avena; species Avena sativa. Next base: position 64,104,184 of record OV702286.1, on the reverse strand, counting down.
TGTGGTTATTCACCTTGCTAATAGAGATACCATCTCTCCAATTGGTATTGTATGAGATGTGGAAGTTCTTTGTGGTAAGATTAAGTATCCTGCTGATTTTCTAGTACTTGGTTCAGCTGCTAGTAAAAGTTATCCTATCATCTTTGGTAGACCTTTCTTGAGTACTTGTGGAGCTGTTATAGATTGCAAGAGGGAGAATATCTTGACTAAATTTGATGGGGAATATTATGAGTTTAATTTTTCGAAATTTACTAAAGAACCCTGTGAAGAGGAAACCCATAATGAGGATTTTAGAGTTGAACAACTTTCTTCTATCTCTCTTGCTCCTAACAATGCTTTGCAGCAATTTATGGAAGATCACGAAAGTGAGAACTTCATGGAAGAAAGGAATGAGATTGACGAGATTCTCTGTTGTCAACCCAAGATGCTTAAGCATAACTTGCCTGTAGAAGACTTGGGTACCACGTTGCTGATGACCCACAAGTATAGGGGGTGTATCGCAATATTTTCGAGGGAAGTGAAACCCAATTTATTGATTCGACACAAGGGGAGCCAAAGAATACTTATCAGCCTTAACAACTGAGTTGTCAATTCAGCTGCACCTAGAAACAATCTTACTCACAGCAGTTTGTCAGTAGCAACAGTTTTGTAGTAGGAATAGTAAAGTAACAGTAGCAGCAAAACAAAGACAGTAGTAACAAAAGCAGTAAACAGTGGGATTCGAGTGCGGTAGGCATAGGGATGGATGGACGGGCGTTGCATGGACAAGACAATTCACATATCAGAACATAGGGCAATTGCAGATAAATAAGATAAAGCACCCAAGTACTAGACAATCCTAGGCATGTGTTCCATATATAGTCATACGTGCTCGCAATGAGAACTTGCACAACATCTTTTGTCCTGCCAGCCCGTTTGCAGCGGGGCCTCTAGGGAACTACTGGCAATTAAGGTGCTCCTTTTAATAAAGCACCGGAGCAAAGCATTAACACTCCATGAACACACGTGATCCTCACATCAAAGCCTTTCCCTTCTGGCTACCCCGATTTCTGTCACTTCGGGACCATAGGTTCCGGACAACGACGTGTGTATACAACTTGTAGATAAGACCCAAAACAATACTATCATGATGAATCAATAATAAGTTCAGATCTGAAATCATGGCACTTGGGCCCTAGTGACAAGCATTAAGCACAACAAGGTTGCAACAAAGTCATAAAGCACTAATAGAGATACTAGGCACTATGCCCTAACAATCTGATGCCATTACATGAACGATCTCATCCAATCCCTACCATCCCCATAGCCTACAGCGGGGGATTACTCACTCATAGATGGGGAAACATGGATGGTCGATGGAGAAGCGATGGTGATGATGATGGCGATGATCTCCTCCAATTCCACGTCCTGACAGGGTGCCAGAACGGAGTTTCTGGTGCTATTTCGTGGAATCTGGTGGTGGCGGCGGAGCAGAACTCCTTCTGGAAAAACATCGAAACCCCCGAAGTTTTTAGGTCAAAAGGCTCCTTATAGGCGAAGAGAGAGGCCGAGGGGGTGCCTAGGGGCCCACACCACCCCCTGGCACGGCTTGGCCTGGCCCGCGCCACCAGGTGGTGTGGCCACCCCAGGGCTCCTCTCCGTCTCGTATTTTGCTCCTAGAGTCTTCGGGTGAAATAGGATTTTTGGCATATTTTCCAGGATTATTCCTGATAGTTGATTTTCTGCACAAAAAGTAGACACCAAGGCAATTCTGCTGAAAACAGCGTCAGTTTGCATTAGTTGCATCCAAATCACACAAGTATAGAGGAGAAACAACAGCAAAAGTGTTCGGGAAAGAAGATACGTTTTGGACGTATCAACTCCCCCCAAGTTTAGCTTATTGCTTGTCCTCAAGCAATTCAGTTGAAAACTGAGTGCGATAAAAGAACTTTCACAAACACATTTGCTTCATATGATGTAAATATTCTCAGCAATGTGATCAACTACCTAGATAATTCATAACAAAGAGTATGCAACTGAGTCTACTTAATAGTCATTGCAAGCTATGAAGAGATTCCAACTCAAGAATAATAAGTAGCACGAAGCACAAATATAAGCAACATTACAATGCTCATAGAAAGGTATGATAGAGTGGTATCTCGCTTGCCTTTGATTATGAATGTCAAGGCACCTCTGAAGTTCAAGTGATGACTAGAAGTAAAGATATCAAAGATACAAGCATCAAAGTCATAACACAAGTAATCAAGTAATGGAACAAACACAAAAAATGACAACTAATGCTCTAAAGAAGGTGCTCAAAGAATATGTGGAGACTCAACAAGTAGAAGAAAAAGGTTTTGAATAATTTTGAAAGGTTTCCAAATGCTGAAAGTATGGTACTTGTTAGCTTTGAGCTCTCATTGCCCCTATCATAAGCATCTTTAATGTGGTTAAGGTGAAAGTGACACAACTAAGAGGATATGCTTGACAAGTTATAAATTGAAGTCTCATGCCCCTTACTTACGAAGACCGATCCTCATGCTACTCAACTTCAGTCACAAGTAAGCTCTTGTCATTGTAAGTACATACGTATCATAGAGAACCGCCAACGGGGTACCCCTTGCATATGATACAGGAGCTATCCCATAATCAAAATGACAAGGCGAGCAGACAATGAGCAATCTCAGCGAACTTTTTATTTTCTATGTGCATAGATTTTCATTGAGGATGCTTCATAGAATGCACATTACGGTTATGCTGCAAGTTTCCACCATGATTAGGCATGGCTTAGGCTAGCGGCCCAGGCGTTTCTCTAGCATACATACAAACTCCATGATCTTACAAGTTCCTCTTTTATTTCACACCGTCGGGATCCGTAAGCAAAAGAACATGATGTCAACTAAGTACAAAGTACCTATGAAGCGCTGAAAGCGGTCCCCATGATACATGGTTCTGCTAACTTCAACTCATAAAGCGCAAGCATATGCGCAACAAAGAAGGACGCAATGGTTCAGGTTTATTAAGTGCAAGAAAATAAAGTGTGCCATCAAGTTCATGAGAGCTTTACTAACTAACTTTCTCATAACAAGCAAACATTTTATTCGGAAGAAAATAGGGCATGTTGAATATGCACGGAGATAGCAAACGATGCTAATAGGTAGGTATGGTGGACACTTTGGAAATATTTGGTTTAGGGAGTTGGAAACATGAGTAAAACACTCAGTGGAAGTGAAGGCTAGCAATAGTAAGGGAGCGACAAACGAGAGAGCAATAGTTGTCATTATCATGCTTGCAACAAAACAGGACTACTCATGGCACGAAAATGATTCAAGATCCTCAAGGCAAAATAATTCGTCAAGGCTTAACTGATTATTACAGTCATGTGCATGCGTGAGCATGTGCCAAGTCGATCAAATGAAACATTTAGAGGAGGATAACACGGTGTCATACCAATTTATGAATAGAGTAATGCAAGCAAACATTCATGAGACATGCTACAAACTATTAGCGGGCTAGAGCTAATCACAAGAAAGCAAGAACTACTAAGCATTCAAAGATAACATACACCCTACATGAACAGACTAAGCAAGCTCACAGAGATGAGTATATGTACAAAAATGAAGACAAATAGAGTTCGTTACCAGCCTCTTACCACGCCTCAAGTTGTCATTAATCCTCATTATTGCTCTTCACTTGTGTGGCTTGAATAATAATATGAAACCAATAATCCACTGAGAACTGCTGAACCTTGTAACCAACTCGCAAAAACCAAAGAAGAACGACAAATACTTTTGGTGTTTTCGATTTTAAACAAAAACCAAAAGAGAAAAACAAGCAAAGCAAAATCTTTTTGGGTTTTTCGAATAGTTCAAACAAAGCAAAAAGGAACAAGCAAACCAAAGCAGAAAGAAGAAGCAAACCAAAGAGAAACAACAAAAATATTTTTGGTCTTTTTGTGTTTTAGAAAGCAAAAGCAAAGAAGAACGAAAACTAAAAATAGAACGAAAGCATGAATATACAAAGAACCGGCGCATCATGATATGGAGATGAGTGCGGTGTCGGCGTACCTCCCCCCAAGCTTAGGCTTTTGGCCTAAGTGGGTATCAATCCCAGGCTGGCCAAGATGAAGTGTCACCGGGGTACGACGAGGAGGTACCCTCGTCCTGGTGCGAGCCAGAGTACATCCCTCCATAATGTGCGGAATAATCATAGGAGGGCACATCCTCCTGGTGCTGCTCGTGGAAACCCAACAAGCGAAGCTGCTTGTCCACCTCCTCCTTGGAGCATGACCATGGTCTCCTGTCAACACTGAACAAAGCAGGCTGGGGCAAAAGGATCTCCCTTTCATCCCCGTCAGTGAAAAGCACCCTATATACTAGATTGTTCAAATCAGAGGTAGCAGTGACAAAGTGATGAGTCTTCATGGCAACAAGGTCGAGCCTCTGTGGTGCTAGCATAACATCATCAGGAGCCACAGAAAGATCTAATGCATCAACTACACGGGAGGCAATGATGCCCCCATGGATAGGTCCCCTAGCAGCTAGGCGGCGAGCAATAAGAGAGCCAAGATTGTACCGAGTATCATTGTTGAGCGCAGCAGCAAGGAAAGCTAAGTGATAGTTGGAGATATTACTAGTGTTCTCCCTACCCAATACACTAGTGGCAAGATAGTAAGCAAAGTATCTAAGAGCAGGGAGTTGGATATTTCTTATCTTTCCGCGCTGCGCCACGCGGTCATCATCATTGGTCACCCCTCGGTAAAGCTCCAATAAATCAGCGGGCCGCCCTTGAATTTTCTTCACGGTCCTTGTCATACGCACACCTATAATACTGCAAAATCTCTCCAAAGGCATGGTGAAGGGCATATCATAGATCTTAAATGAGACAGTAGAATGATAGGATGTGTTAGTCAATGAGAAGCTCTCAACAAAAGTTTTGGTGAGCATAGCGTATTGTGCACTCTCATCTTGCATATAAGAGGTCAAACCAACCCTCTCAATCAGTAGCAAGAAATCATCAAGAATACCTGCAGCTTGCAAGAAAGTAAAACAAGGGAAAGAGGATGGGTGAGCATCTCCATCATCTCTTTCACTGCCAATACGTGATGCAATGAGGTCTTCATTGTATGATGGCCTAGCTTGAGAGGCTGTTCTTGAGGGCCTCGACCTCCTAGGTGCATCACTCTCAAATATCTCTCCAAAAGTGTGGTTGTTCATGCTTGGTATTCTGAAATTTAAACACCTATTAAACAAGTGATTAAAAAGTAAATATAATGAAGGATTCTACTCATAGGGACTAGCAAGAGGCCTAAACATGCATCAAAACTATATCTCTAGGCATCAAACAAGCTTACAAGCTCTCATAACCAGTCACCTACAGCAGCAAAATACTCAACGTATAATCCACTAAACACAAATCTACTTGGACAAGGGGAGGAGTCACATACCAAGGAACAATTGCTCCAATTTTCAGCAAGAAAGATGGGCTGAGCAAAGAGATCGAAGAAAACGAGAGCAATCATAGAAAGAACGCGATTTTGAGCTATGAACTAGAGCTTACTCGGGAGAGAGAAGAAAGAGGCAGGTGAGAGAAGTAGTGGGGGGCCAGGGGTGGCCCACACCAGGGCATGGAGCCACCCAGGGCTGGCCGCGCCACCACATGGTGTGCCTGCCTGGTGGGCCCCTGGTACCTACCAGGTACTCCTCTGCCCCTTTTTTCACGTAAAAATTTAATATGAATTTTCTGGAATTTTTCGAGACACTTTATTTTTGGCCAATTTTCAGAAATAGAAGAATGATTTTTCTGACAGACAGATTTTTTTTCTTTTTGGAAACATGATGCAAGGACAAAACAAGGCTAGAACTACAGAAGTTCTAGCATGCAAGCAAGCTAACAACACAAAGAAAACTAAACAAAAGCAAAAACTAAAATACAAAGGATAGAAATAAACAGAGATAATCATAATGAAAACATTGTTTTGTTCAATGGAATCCTTTTGTTAGCAAGGTTGATCAAGTCTTGACACCAAAACAATTGCATATGAGACAAAACTTTGTATTCCACTAATGATTATGTTACCTCAACTTTGATAGCAATGGTCCCAATCATAATAGTTTCAAATTTTTCTTTTGGTATGGGACAATATATTTCTCCAACTTGAATGCCTTCAACATGTTCAATTGAATTTAAACCATAAGTCCTTTCAATCTTCTTGGGGAAATAGACAGTATGTTCCTTGTCATTGACATTGAAGGTCACCTTTCCTTGATTACAATTAATAACTGCTCCTGCAGTATTAAGAAAAGGTCTCCCAAGAATAATAGACATATTATCATCTTCAGGCATTGCAAGCACAACAAAATCAGTTAATATCAAGCAATTATGAGCCACCTGAATAGGTACATCTTCACATATACCCACAGGAATAGTGGTAGATTTATCAGCCATTTGCAAAGATATATCAGTTGGTATCAATTTTTCAAGCTGAAGCCTCTTATAGAGAGAGAAAGGCATAACACTAACTCTAGCTCCCAAATCACACAAAGCAGTTCTAACATAACTGTTCTTAATAGATCAAGGGATAGTTGGAATCCCTGGATCTCCAAGTTTCTTAGGAACCTTACCATTGAAGGAATAATTAGCCAGCAAAGTAGAGATTTCTTCATTAGGGATCTTCCTTTTATTCGAGACAATGTCCTTCATATACTTTGAATAAGGAGGCAATTTAATAGCATCAGTCAAAGGAATTTGCAAGAATAAAGGTTTCATCCACTCACAAAACTTATTATAGTGTTCATCTTCCTTTGACTTGTGTTTCTTATCAGGGAAAGGCGTAGGTTTTTGGACCCAAGGTTCTCTTTCACTACCATGTTTCTTAGCAATAAAATCTTCTTTGGTGTATTTAGTAGTCTTACTGTGGTTTTCAGGTTCTTCTTCAACTTTTTCTTCATTAAGAACTTCATTTTCTTCATTACCACTTTCAGTTTCAGCATCAGAGATAGATATACTATTAGGATCTATAGCAGGTTCAGAGGGTTCTACAATAGTTTTATGTTTCTTTTTCCTTTTCTTATGAGTAGAACCACTATTTTCAGCTTGTTGAGAATCCTGCTCAATTCTTTTGGGATGCCCCTCAGGATATAGAGGATCCTGGGTAGCAGCACCACTTCTAGTTCTAATTTCATAAGCATGTTTTTCTTTAGCAGCATTAACTAGCAAGTCGTTTTGCACTTTAACGAGTTGATCTATTTGAGTTTGAACCATTTGAAAGTGTTTAACAATCATTTTAACATCATTAGAGGTTCTTTCCACAATATCTTTCAACTCAACAATAGCTCTAGTGTTTTCCATTAGATGATTTTGCACCCTTTTATTAAAGTTATCTTGCTTAACAATAAAGATATCAAATTCTTCTAAGCATTGATCAGGAGGTTTCAAGTAAGGGATATCACCTTCATCAAAGTGCTGGAGAGAGTGTACCTCAATAGTGGATGAATAGGGAATAGGCTTACATAATTCTTCTATAGGAGGTAAATTCTTGACATCTGCAGCTTTAATTCCCTTCTCCTTAAGACATTTCTTAGCTTCCTTCATCACTTCATCATTTAATTCAATAACTCCCCTCTTCCTTGATGTTGGAATAGGCACAGGAATAGATGGTTCAGGTACAATTACTTCAGGTATAGCTTGTTTAGGAGGAGTCCAATCTTCATAATTCTTGCTTATTTTAGCCATTAATTCCTCAGCTTCCTTGGGAGTCCTATTCCTGAAAACACAATCAGCACAACTATCTAGGTAGGTCCTAGATTCTTCGGTTAGTCCATTATAAAATATATCAAGTAGTTCATTCTTAGGTAATGGACGTCCAGCCTGTGCATGAATCAAAGCACAAAATCTTGCCCAAGATTCGGGCAATACCTCTTTTTCTCCCTGTTTAAAATCAAAAAGTTCCTGCAAAACAGCATGTCTAGCACTAGGAGGGAAATATTTCTACAGGAAAGTATTAAACAAGCACTCAGGGCTATCAATAGATTCAGGAGGTAAATTACCAAACCAAGTTTTAGCTTCTCCTTTCAGTGAAAAAGGGAAAATCTTAGCAACAAAGTAAGTACGCATTTTAATATCATCAGAAAACAAGCCACTCATGGTAGAAAGTTCATTCATATGTGCTACCGCACTTTCATTCTTAGTTCCGCCAAAAGGTTCTTTCTCGGCAATAGCTATGTAAGATAGATCGAGAGAGAAATCATGATCTTCATCTATAATGTTTATGGGAGAAGCAGCAAACTTAGCAGCAGGAGATAATTTGGGTCTAATAGTACGCCTCTCAAGGAGATTCTTAGCGGCTCTCCTATCATGGGTGTTCCTACATTCTTCAATAAACTCATCAGTCATCTCAACATAATCTTCTTCAGCATCATAACTCTCACTAGACTCAGGTGAGCTAACAGGTGTAGCAGTGTGTTCATTAGGAGTTTCGGTTTTTCCAACTATAGTTCTAGCAATCGTAGCATCTAGGAAAGGACCTAATGAACCACTCTTATCAAGCACATTAGAAGCAGCATTATAAGCATTAGAAGTTTCAGATTCAGCAGTAGTAGCAGTATGTGTAGCATGTGTATGTGGTGGTGTAAGGAACTTACTCAGAACAGACGGTGAGTCAAGAGCGGTAGAGGTGTTCAAAACCGTACCTCTTCTTGTAGTGGATGGTAAAATAGGAACCTTGCCATCACGAGACTTACCCATGATGGATGGAAAGCAGCAAACAATAGAGAATCCAAGTGAACTTGATAAATAAAGCTATGCTCCCCGGAAACGGCGCCAGAAAATAGTCTTGATGACCCACAAGTATAGGGGGTGTATCGCAGTATTTTCGAGGGAAGTGAAACCCAATTTATTGATTCGACACAAGGGGAGCCAAAGAATACTTATCAGCCTTAACAACTGAGTTGTCAATTCAGCTGCACCTGGAAACAATCTTGCTCACAGCAGTTTATCAGTACCAACAGTTTTGTAGTAGGAATAGTAAAGTAACAGTAGCAGCAAAACAAAGACAGTAGTAACAAAAGCAGTAAACAGTGGGATTCGAGTGCAGTAGGCATAGGGATGGATGGACGGGCGTTGCATGGACAAGACAATTCACATAGCAATCAGAACATAGGTCAATTGCAGATAAATAAGATAAAGCACCCAAGTACTAGACAATCCTAGGCATGTGTTCCATATATAGTCATTCGTGCTCGCAATGAGAACTTGCACAACATCTTTTGTCCTGCCAGCCCGTTTGTAGCGGGTCCTCTAGGGAACTATTGGCAATTAAGGTGCTCCTTTTAATAAAGCACCGAAGCAAAGCATTAACACTCCGTGAACACACATGATCCTCACATCAAAGCCTTTACCTTCCGGCTACCCCGATTTCTGTCACTTCGGGACCATAGGTTCCGGACAACGACGTGTGTATACAACTTGTAGATAAGACCCAAAACAATACTATCATGATGAATCAATAATAAGTTCAGATCTGAAATCATGGCACTCGTGCCCTAGTGACAAGCATTAAGCACAACAAGGTTGCAACAAAGTCATAAAGCACTAATAGAGATACTAGGCACTATGCCCTAACAATCTGATGCCATTACATGAACGATCTCATCCAATCCCTACCATCCCCATAGCCTACAACGAGGGATTACTCACTCATAGATGGGGGAAACATGGATGGTCGATGGAGAAGCGATGGTGATGATGATGGTGATGATCTCCTCTAATTCCCTGTCCTGGCAGGGTGCCAGAACGGAGTTTTTGGTGCTGCTTCGTGGAATCTGGTGGTGGCGGCAGAGCGGAACTCCTTCTGGAAAAACATCGAAACCCCCAAAGTTTTTAGGTCAAAAGGCTCCTTATAGGCGAAGAGAGAGGCCGAGGGGGTGCCTGGGGGGCCCACACCACCCCCTGGCGCGGCCTGGCCTGGCCCGCGCCACTAGGTGGTGTGGCCACCCCAGGGCTCCTCTCCGTCTCGTATTCTAGCTCCTAGAGTCTTCGGGTGAAATTGGATTTTTGGCATATTTTCCGGGATTTTTCCTGATAGTTGATTTTCTGCACAAAAAGTAGACACCAAGGCAATTCTGGTGAAAACAGCGTCAGTTCGCATTAGTTGCATCCAAATCACACAAGTATAGAGGAGAAACAACAGCAAAAGTGTTCGGGAAAGTATATACGTTTTGGACGTATCAGTTGCCACCTAAAAAGGATCCGGTCTTCGATCTAAAACCTCTCCCTGATGATCTTAAATATGCTTATATTGATGATAAAAAGATATATCATGTTATTATTAGCTCTAAACTTTCAGGAAAGGAAGAAGAAAGGTTATTGGAGGTTTTGAAGAAACACCGAGGAGCTATGGGCTATACTCTGGATGATTTAAAAGGGATTTCACCTACTATATGTCAGCATTCTATCAACATAGAACCAGATGCAAAGCCAGTAGTAGAGCACCAACGACGTTTAAATCCTAAAATGAAGGAAGTGGTAAGGAATGAGGTATTGGAACTCCTTGATGCTGGTATTATTTACCCTATTGCTGATAGTGAATGGGTTAGTCATGTTCACTGTGTTCCTAAAAAGGTGGTATTACCGTTGTTCCTAATGATAATGGTGAGCTTATTCCCCAAAGAATAGTAGTAGGCTATATGATGTGCATTGATTTTAGAAAAGTCAATAAATTTACTAAGAAAGATCACTACCCGCTTCCTTTTATTGATCAAATGTTGGAAAGGTTGTCTAAAAAGACCCATTTTTGTTTTCTTGATGGTTATTCTGGTTTCTCTCAAATTGCTGTTAAACAACAAGATCAAGAAAAAACTACTTTTACTTGCCCTTACGGAACTTATACTTATAGACGTATGCCTTTTGGTTTATGTAATGCTCCTGCTACTTTTCAAAGATGCATGCCTGCTATCTTTCATGGTTTTTGTGAGGAGATTGTAGAAGTGTCCATGTATGACTTTTCTATCTATGGAACTTCTTTTGATAATTGTCTACACAACCTTGATAAAGTTTTGCAGAGATGTGAAGAAACTAATCTTGTTCTTAATTGGGAGAAATGCCACTTCATGGTTAATGAAGGGATTGTCCTTGGGCATAAAGTTTCTGAAAGAGGCATAGAAGTTGATAGAGCTAAGGTTGAGGCAATTGAGAAAATGCCATGTCCAAGAGAAATCAAAGGTATTCGTAGTATCCTTGGTCATGCTGGTTTCTATAGAAGGTTTATTGAAGACTTTTCTAGGATATCCAAACGCCTCACTAATCTTCTTCAAAAAGATATACCCTTCGTTTTTTATGATGATTGTAAGGAAGCTTTTGAAACTCTTAAGAAGGCTTTAATTACAACCCCTATTATTCAACCACCTAATTGGAGTTTACCCTTTGAAATAATGTGTGATGCTAGTGATTTTGCTGTAGGTGTTGTCCTTGGGCAACGAATTGATAAAAAGCTAAACATTATTCATTATGCTAGTAAGACTCTAGACGCTGCTCAAAGGAATTATGCTACTACTGAAAAAGAATTTCTAGCTGTCATTTTTGCTTGTGATAAGTTTAGACCCTATATTGTAGACTCAAAAGTCACCATTCATACTGATCATGCTGCTATTAAATACCTTATGACAAAGAAGGACGCTAAGCCTAGGCTTATTAGATGGGTGCTGCTTTTACAAGAGTTTGATCTACATATAGTAGATAGGAAAGGTGCTAAAAACCCTGTAGCTGATAATTTATCTCGAGTGGAAAACATCTCTTTTGACCCTATGCCTATGATAGTTTCCCAAATGAACAGTTGGCTGCAGTAGGGGTAAGCTCACGAGGGAGCCCTTGGTATGCTGATTATGCTAATTTTATTGTCTCCAAGTATTTGCCTCCAACTTTTACAGCTCAGCAAAGAAGGAAGTTCTTTTATGATTTGAGGCATTATTTTTGGGATGACCCACACTTATATAAAGAAGGACTGGATGGTATTATGCGAAGATGTGTTCCATAATATGAACAAAATGAGATATTGCGTAAATGTCATGATAGTGCTTATGGAGGACATCATGCAGGAGATAGAACTGCACAAAAGGTTCTACAATCAGGTTTCTACTGGCCTACCCTTTTTAAAGATGCAAGAAAATTTGTTTTATCTTGTGATGAATGTCAGCGTGTAGGTAATATTTCTAGACGCAATGAAATGCCTATGAACTACTCTCTAGTTATTGAACCCTTTGATTGCTAGGGATTTGACTTTATGGGTCCTTTCCCTCCCTCGAAAGTTTATACTCATATTCTTGTTGCCGTTGATTATGTTACTAAGTGGGTGGAAGCCATTCCTACGAAGAGTGTTGATGGGGAAACTTCTCTAAAAATGCTTAAGGATGTTATCTTTCCTAGGTTTGGAGTGCCTAGGTATCTCATGACTGATGGGGGTTCTCATTTCATTCATGGTGGTTTTAGAAAGACCCTTGCTAAATATGATGTTAATCATAGAATTGCTTTAGCTTATCACCCCCAAACTAGCGGGCAAGTAGAGTTATCAAATAGAGAAATTAAATCCATCTTGCAAAAGACTGTTAATAGATCTAGAAAAAACTGGGCTAAAAAGTTGAATGATGCCTTATGGGCTTATAGAACTGCCTACAAAAATCCTATGGGGATGTCTCCTTATAAAATGGTTTACAGGAAAGCTTGTCACCTACCTTTAGAATTAGAACACAAAGCTTTCTGGGCAGTTAAAGAACTAAATAGAGATTGTAAGCTCGCTGGTGAGAAAAGGTTGTTTGATTTAAGTTCTTTAGATGAATGGAGGAGTGAAGCCTATTAAAATGCTAGGCTCTTTAAGGAAAAAGTTAAAAGATGGCATGACAAGCGAATACTTAAGAGAGAATTTCATGTTGGTGAGAAAGTTCTATTGTATAGGTCTCGTCTCAGATTTTTTGCAGGAAAGCTACTGTCAAAATGGGAAGGACCTTTCATTATTGAAGAAGTATACCATTCGGGAGCAATAAAAATTTCTCCTTTAAAAGATAATACTACACAAGTAGTGAATGGGCAGCGACTCAAACACTATATTGCTGGGGATTCTTACAATGAAGATGTTGATGCCTTTCGAGTTATAACTCCGGAAAAATTTATCAAGGACCAAATTCAGAGACCTGCAGAGTCCATTTTCAAATAGGTAACAATTCTGGTAAGAAAAGTTCCACAAAAACACTATCTAACTATATTTTTGCAGTTTTTAGTCAATAAGGAAAGCTACGAAGCGAAAGAGGGACGGAAACGGAGCCAGGGTGGCTCACACCACCCTGTGGCGCGGGCCCACCCTTGGCCGCGCCACCAGGTGGTGAGTCCACCCCGGACTCCGCCTCCGACTCATTTTCACCTAGTACCTTCCTTTTGTTATGAAACTTCGTAATATATAACCCCCCGGATCTCCCGAGGTTCATATATCATGTTTTCGTTGTGTTTTCGTTTCGATCTATTTCTGATAGGTAGAGTCCCAGATTTGGAGCTACAATGTCTTCCTCTGGATCATCCAAGGAAGATTCTTTAGAGGATATCATCAACCCATACATGAGAGAGTTGAAGATTCATCCCAAGGAGTTGTTGCTTGAATATGGGGAGCTCCGGATAAAAGAGGTCCGAGGCCCTAAAGGTGAAGGAAGTCTGGAGGACAGGATGGAAGCACTGGAGCAAGCAGTCTTTAGGTACAGGAAGATGGCGGAACGCGAAGTGGATATCATCCATAAGATTTGTTCCGAACTCATCGTCGAGCGACAAAAGGAGACTACTAAACTCAAGGATGAAGTCCTCTCACTCCGCCAAACAACCAACAAACTGCAAGCACGGCTCTATGACGTTCAAAATCAAAACTGTGAGTATGAGGTTAGGTTTAAATGCATAAGTGCTACTGCAAATTTCAGGATGCTGGAAACCACGATGTCCTTTGTTGATGGGAAACCCTTACCCTGGAAGTCAAACAATGATGAGAGAGTACCACCACCGAAGGAGTAATTCGTCATCAGGTTTGGCATCCCCTTGGTTTGTTCCAAGCTTGGGGGAGTGCCGCGGTATCACATCACTATCTTCTATCTTTTTACTTTTTAGTAGAGTCATATCATGAATAGAGAAGTTATCATGTAGGATGGTTTGCATTATGGAAGTGTCCCCTCTCTCGTTAGATATGAATCCCTTGGTGTGAGTTGCCATTATGGAATATTAATGAGAAGTTCTATCATTTACTCTTCTGCATAGCTTATATTAGTTTTCATTCATGGTTATATGATTGATCTTGTTGTTAGTATTGGTATCACTTTGGGATCATTGAGTTAATTTAGTTGGTTTTGGCAAACCTGGCTCGGTCAGTAGCAACACTATTTTTGAGAGTTGAATGAAAAAGATAAAAGTACTCTAAAGAAAAATAATTTCATCATCTTTCTTTCTTGATTTGATCATAAGTTTAGTATTCTCTAGTTAAGATCTTTTGTGCTTCCAAGGAAGATTGCATGTTTGTCTTTGTCACTTGTATGTTTGTTTGTTTCTTTCAACTCTTATACTTGCTACCTAGCCTTGCTAGCCAAAAACCTGTACTGAGAGGGAATTCTTCTCGTGCATCCACTCATTTAAACCAAAACCCATGCCATTTGTGTCCACCATACCTACCTATTAGCATTATTGCTATTCCAAGTAAATTCTTGTTTTATCTACCTCCCAAATTAAACTTGTTATGTGAAAATTAGTGATTAAATCTCTCACGAACTTGATGGCACACTTTACTTTCTTGCACTTAATAAACTTGAACCATTGTGCTCACCTATGTTGCGTATATGCTTGCGCTTTGTATGTTGTGAATTAGCAGAACCATGCTATCATGGGGAACGCTTTCAACATTGCACTGGTACTTTTTACCTAGTTGATATCATGTTCTTTTGTCTATGGATGTCGTCGGTGTGAAATGAAAGGGGAGCTTGTAAGTCCATGTAGTTATGCATGTGTGTTAGAGAAACGCCTGGGCCGCTGGTCTAATCCATGCTGACATGGTGGAAACCTGCAGCGTGACCATAACGAGCATCTATGAAGCATTCTTCTTATAAAAAAAGAGCCGATATTGAGAAAAAAGAGAAAAAGAAAAAAAAACATTATGAAAAGAGGAAAGAGAGAAAAAAAGCACCATATTTCATGGTAAATAAGAAGATTGCTGAGATGCTTGTTGTCTGCTTGCCTTGTCATTTTGATATGGGGATTCTTCCGTATCATCGAGCAAGGGGTACCCCGTTGGCAGTTCTCTATGATACACATATGCTTACGATGACAAGAACTTACTGGTGACTAAACTTGAGTAGCATGAGGAGCGGCCCTCGTATTCAAGGTACATGAGATTCTCAATTTACAACTTGTCAATGCATATCCTCATATTTGATCACTTTAACCTTAATCACCTAAAGATGCCTATGATAGGGGCAATGAGAGCTGAAAGCTAGTAAGTATCATAATTTTTGGGAGCTCTTTATGAGACTTGCAATCCCTGCTTCCCTCTGCGAAGGGCCTTTCTTTTACTTTTTAGTTGAGTCAGTAAACTGATACATTGCAAATGTATCTATAATTTTTGATGTTCCATGACTGGTTTTATCCACTTTCTTGTGTTTTGTTCCAACTTTGGAGTACTTTTCATATGATTTCTTGGACTAACCTATTAACAAGAGCCACAGTGCCAGCTGCCTGTTTTCTGCTGTTTTTGGTTCCAGGAAAGTCAGAAAATGAATATTCTCGGAATTGGACGGGACAAAAGCCAAAGTGCCTATTTTTCCGGAAGGGATCAAGTGCCAGAATACGAGACGGAGAGGGGCCAGGGGCCGGCCACACCACCTGGCCCGCGCCAGGGGTGGTCTGGCCGACCCCAGCACCCCCTCGGCCTCTCCTTCCGCCTATAAGTTGCCTTCGGGACGAAAACCCTAGGGACCCGATCAAAAAATCCACGAAAGAGTCTGTAGCCGCTGTCATCTCCATCCCTAGATCGGGAGGGATCTAAAGCTCTTCCCGGCACCCTGCCGGAGAGGGGAATTCACCCTGGAGACCTTTTTCATCACCATGCAAGCCTCTAGTGTGATGCGTGAGTAGTTCATCCTTGGACTACGGATCCATGTAGTAGCTAGATGGCTGGTTTCTCCTCCTTTGTGCTTTCATGCTTAGATCTTGTGAGCTCCGTTCATGATCAAGATCATCTATTTGTAATTCATACATGTTGTGTTTGCGGGGATCCGGTGGATATTGAGATGCTATTTCAGATTGATTATTGATTCTATCATGTCTTTCTTATTTGTGATCTTGCATGCTTTCCGTTGTTAGTAGCTATCTTGGCCAAGTAGATGCTAGCAACTCCAAGAGTTAGTATTTATGCTCGATAGTGGGTTCATGCCTCTGGTAATCTGGGGAAGTGACAGAAATCTCTAAGGTACTAGATGTGTTGTTGCTACTAGGGAGAAAACAGCGATCCTTTGTTCATAGAACAATTGTATTGTTTACCTTACACGCAGTTCATAAAGCAATAATCTGTTGCTTGCAACTTAATACTGGAGGGGGTTCGGATGATAACCTGAAGGTGGATTATTAGTCATAGATGCAGTTGGATGGCGGTCTATGTATTATGTTGTATTGCCCAATCAAGTCTCAAAGGAGTCAATATGATTAGTATATGCATGTATTGCTTTCTCGGTGTTTATCAATTGCCCCGCTGTAATTTGTTCACCCAGCATGTTATCTATCTAAGGAGAGCCACCTCTAGTGAACTATGGATCCCGGTCCTTTGTCTTTACATACAATCTACAATCTTTTACTGCTTTGTGTTTACTTTCTGCAAACTTTTACTTCTTTCCATTTGATACGTTTAATCCTTTGTTTTCCGCAAAACACAGTGAGATTGACAACCTCATCGCAAGTTGGGGACAAAGTTCTGTGGTTGTGTTGTGCGGGTCTCCACGTTGCTACTAGCACCGGTAGTGCGCCCTGCCAAAGCTCAGCTAGTAACACCTTTGAGGTGTTTCCTTGCTCCTACTGGTTCGATTAAACCTTGGTTTCATAACTGAGGGAAACTTGCTGCTGTGCTCATCATACCTTCCTCTTGGGGTTCCCAACGAGCTCTACATCAACACCGCCAAGAAGCATTTTTCAGGGCGCCGTGCATTGAGCCATCATAAACCTACCCCCTTCTATCTCAGCAAGTATTTTGAGTTGTTGTGTTTCATTCATTCATATGATGATTTATTCAATCATGTTTCTTTTGTTCCTTGTTTTGCACATTGCTCTTATCTTGGTGATTACTACTTTGAAAGCTATCATTGAAAACCAGTTATTTGTGAACTCCAGCAAATTATCAACTATTCTTCGACCAAGAGCTAAGTTTGCCATTACCAATTATGATTTACTTTATGTATCTTTATTGTGTTTCCTTTACTCATTACAAGTTAAGTTATATAATAGTGAGTTGTCTTCTATTATGATCTATGTATTTGATGAATGTGATGCTTCTTGTCCGTATTCTTTTATCGACTCTTCACTCCATAAACCTGAGGCCATGTTTATTGAGCTCAGTTTCGCTTGGGGACAAGCAAAATCTAAGCTTGGGGGGAGTTGATACGTCCATTTTGCGTCACTATTCTATATCATAATTCACTATTATTCATTGATATATTTCATATTAAGAGATGATACTTATGTTAGTTCATCTGTTTTTGCATGGTTGATGACTTTTGGAGCATGGACCGCTGTAGTCAGGATTCTGATAGAAAAGGTGCTATTTGGAGGCAAAATTTGCGAAGATCAGAAAATCCGGGAAAATATACGGAAATTCCTATTTTTCCAGAAGACAAAGGCTGCCAGAAGAGGGAGTGGAGATGAGCCACAGGGGGGCCACACCACCCCCTGGCGCGGGCTACCCTAGGCCGCGCCACCAGGTGGTGTGGCCGCCCTGGCCCACCTCTGGCTCTCCCCTCTGGCGTATATATTCCTCCTGAAACCCTAAGACTCGGGGAGCGACCACAGAAAGATTCCGCCGCCTCTGCGGGGCGGAAAACACCGAGAGAGAAAGATCTCTCTGGCAGACAGATTTCTGCTGGGGGAATTCCTTCCCGGAGAGGGGGGGGGTCATCGCCATTAACACCACCATCAAGCTGGACTTCATCGGGATCATCATCATCATCACCATCACCACCCTCATCACCATCTCCATATTGCTGTAACAATTGAGTTGAATCTTGCATAGTTCATAGAGGAAACTTTTCCGGTGTTGATTACTCTTTGTAGTTGATGCTATTGAGTGAACCATTGAATTATTGTTTATGTTTAGATTGTTATACATCATTATTCCATCTCTGATCATGATCCATATGATGTCTTGTGAGTAGTTCGTTTTGTTCTTGAGGACATGGGAGAAGTCATGTTGTTAGTAGTGGAATTGTGTTGAGAAAGATTCAATGGTTTGATATTTAAGTTGTGGTGTACTTCTTCTAGTGGTGTCATGTGAACGTCGACTACATGACACTTCACCTATATGGGCCTAGGGGAATGCATTGTGTATTTGGCTACTAATCGTAGGGTTTGCCGGAGTGACAGAAACCTGAACCCCCGTTAGGAAACCATAGTACAAGGGACGTAAGGGTCTTAGAGTTTAAAGCTGTGGTTAGGTTTCTACCTTAGTTAATTTCTTGCACTTACGGATGTTTGTAAGGGGTATAATTACAAGTATGTATTAGTCCTAGGAATGTCGGTACATTAGCACAGGTTCACCCACACAACACTTAGCAAGCTAAAGAAGATTAATCAACTATATGAAGCGAAAACACTTAACAGTCTTCCCATGTGTCCCCGAGAACGTTTGGTCATCTTAAGTAATACAACCGGCTTGTCCTTTGCTGCATAAAGGATTGGGTCACTTGCTGCATTTATTCCTACTGTCTTTTATTTACTCGTACTTTGTTTACTTACTTTATCAAAAAACCCTAAAAATCCGTTTGTTAAGTATTTGCAGAGAATTCCTGATCCATACCACTAGCCAGCACCTTCTGCTCCTTATTGGGTTCGACACTCTTACTTATCGAAAATACTGCGATACATCTCCTATACTTGTGGGTCATCAGTACTCCATCCTCCGTCCTCTCTCTAGTCCTACTTATCTTTCTACAACTTTTTCTACTGCTAGTCTACCTATTCTATGGTTTTTTGTACACTTGATCCAGTCATGGCCAGTTCTAGGTCTTCTAGAATGTTCTAGTTAGTTGGTTAAGCTCCTACTGCTCGACATGCTAACTATTGCTAAGTACTTGGTCCATGTATTTACTGAATATTGGTGTATGCCATGTTCTTCACTTAAAGTCGACATCTCTGCAGTTAGGTTCCGTGGTGTTGGATTGGCGTAGTTAGATGATTTAGATCATTTCAGTAACTTTGTATGAGGATTTCTTTTGTGAAATGAATGTATCTAGACTTCTTTTAGTGTGTAGGTTCGGAGTGAACTTGCACACTAAAAAATGTCTAGATAATTTTGTTTCACAAAAGCTAAAACGTCATATATTTTGAAACGGAGGGAGTAGATATAAGCATTAGCAAATATAAAATATCCCGTTTCAGCTCTTCTATCAGACGACATGCAACAAGTGTAATTTATATCTTTTTATAAAGTAAACCCCCACTAAGAGTCATTTATGATAGTCTATCTACACATGCAGCCTATCCACATCATCGCATATTCCCATCCATCCAATTCTAAGTGTCTTCCTTATTCATGGCCGTCTGGTGGTAAAAATGACCACTTATGTACCAGTTTTGTTCGCGCGGACCAAATAAAATTGCACCACACTTTATCCAAGCCCATATACCCCCCGTGTTCTGTAAAAAACCTTGAGCCAGTGCAACCTCTTACCCCAGCCCATATGCAACCTATCGTCCTACACTCACAGAATCGCAATATCCGGCTCATCACTCTCTTTCTTTTCCACTAACGCTGAGCCACAAATCATTGACAGAAGTTCAAAAGGAAACCATTGACGGCTGACGCTTCATGTCCCATGACCACACCGTGCGATCCACTAGCTGTAACACATGTCTTCTCCTCTTCCACCAAATCAAAATTAATCCCCCGCAAGAGGCCTCCTTTCATCTTCCCCTCTTGTGAGTATATAATCGACTCCCTGTTCCTCGCGACTCAAAAAGTTCGCCTGCTTAATCCTAATGGGATCCTACTTCTGATGGTACTGCTGATCCACCACCTGATCTTCCACCTCACCACATGATCTTATCTAGCGTCGTCATTGCATTATAGTGCCGCCATGTCCTACCAGTACCACAATGATGGGAAGATCTAGAGCATCACGTGATCTTCAATCTCACATGATTTTATCAACCGAATAGTTTAGCTAATTGCACAATTCATTTTTTGTGTTTAGTCTCCAGAAACAGCAGCGAGAGGCGAGTTTCACTGAGACTGAGCACTAGCATCTCCGTTCTGAGGTATTTCTCTAAAGAAAAGCATTGCCCTGGACTCGCAGCATCCACTAGACTAGCAATGATTGAGAAGCCTATTCTACATCAGCTTCCACGGCATCGACAACCAACTTTTTTTTCCAACCTGAATGCCCAAGATTATTACTTATTTCTTTGTATGCATTGCATGAACCATCGATATTCCTGTTAGTCAGACTCAGTTCATGTTGATGGAGTCCATCGAAAAGGTAAGTTTAATACTACTATTGGATCTTTTTGTTAGGTGGGTGCTCCGCGAGATTGGAAATATGCTTTCAGGTAGTACCAATTGTCAACGAAGATATTTTGTATTATGCCTTTACACACGTTATCATTGGTGCTTTTGTGTCCTAGAATTAAGGGCGATAGCACCCTGAGAGGCTCCTACGAGGCCACATGCATGCAGTGCCTTCACACATGTATTCTTCTTTCACTTTTTTCTGTGCGTGTGTGATCAGATATGTTGTTCTTTATATATTGTGACTCATTCATTCCCGATGCACATTCATCCAGTTTAATGCTTAGTCTCTTTTGCATCAGGAATCAGGGTAATACTTATTGATGTTGCTTCTGCCCTGCAGGTATTTTACAAAATGTTGTTTAGTAAATATAATACTCCCTCTGTTTCAAATTACTCCGCCGGCACGCTTATGTAGGTGGGCTATTACTTCCTCATTTTTTATTCAAAAAAATCCCGAGATTTTTGAAATAGATAGTATGAAATGTGTACTACGTATACCAAAAATCCAGAATTTTTTTTGGATGAAAAATAAGAGAGCACTAGTCCACCTAGGTAAGCGTGCGCGCGGAGTAATTTGAAACAGAGGGAGTACCTTTCAAGTTGATTGGTCTATGAAGTGATTTGATCCTTTGTATGCCTCCTCTATATTTCCTATTGCCTTATCTTTCTAGATTTTCCCCTGTTACAATTTATTAGAAGTGAATACACAAGCTGTACTTAAATCAGTGTTGTGCTCCTTGCTTGCTTTTGGGAAGAAGTCTTCTGAAAAACCATTGTCAAATCTACCACATGCATACCTATATATCTATACATATAATGTAAAACCCAATTAAAAGTTATTAGTAATAGTTTGCCTCAACATATAGCCCGTCCTCATCATCAAATAATAATATCCACCAAATCGTGATTTTCAGCTATATCTTTGTCTATGGCTATTTGACATAATCTTCACCCTATAGTTGGTAAATGCTCGACAAAAAAGTCATGTGGCCAAATTCAAAATTCACAATATCTATGTCTTTGAATATTTATTTTTAGTATCATTTATAATTCCAATTATATTTTACATATCTCAATTAATATTAGATTTTTCCTCTACAAAGATATCACTAAGCATTCCCGCGGTAACGCGCGGTGTATTTTTCTAGTTATTCAATATGTTTTATTAGAGATCACTAGTTGGATTATGCTCAAATGGAGTACTGACACGTGGAGAGGAACGGCCATTTGTGTCTTCCTCTAAAATATTATTAGTCGAGATGTTACTACCAGTGGTATTTTGGCATAAAAACCAAAACTGAGTGGCATTTTATTTTGACTCTTTTGTTCTAAAACTAGTGATATTTTTGGCTATTCTCTCTTCCTAGAGTCGCTCTTATCCGAAGCAAACAAACTGTCCTCCACTTTCTCATGCCACTTCCTTTCTTCCTCTCCGTCTTCCGAGTCCACACTCCTGACCATCTATCTACCTGCCGCTTCATTCAAAAAGATAAAATAAATACACAATCTACCTACGGCTGCTGCCCATTCCTCAGTCCAACCCATCCGCCTCCACCTCCACCTCCACCCCCGTTTCCGGCCTCAGGGTCGCCGCTTCCATCGTGTTCCTCATCTTCCTCTCCCAACAGGACATAGCTCGCGTTCCTGCTGCACTCTCTACCTCGTCCCAGTCTTCGGCTATTCTTCGGCTATTGGTCTCCTTCCAATTCGAGGTATGAGCTAGTTTGTTTGTTCACATCCAGCGTTTCTTCAAGTTAAATCAATCCCACTACTACTAGGGAGGGAGGCGACCTTCACAGTATCTGGGTGACCACCCGGCACACCATTTAGATCCGCCCCTGTTTCGTGGTCGAAATTAGATGACGAAAAGAGTTGGGATGTGGACCATGGGATATATCTAGCTTGTCCCGTTTATTATGCTCTTAAATCTTTGGTTTCCAACTTCCCATGATGGATGAAGTAGCATAATTTTTTCATTCCATCGTAAAAATGTTCGTGAACTTGCATATAATTTTTTTCATAGGCATTTTTTGGGAAGAATTTCTGCCAGTTTTCTCGTTATTTGTATAAAATACTAATTACATATGCAGTTAAACCAAAACTACTAATGTTTCTTTTCTTTCAGAAAGTGTTAATCCCGAGAACACTCTGGTGCAGTGGTATGCTCAAGTTTGCAAATCCAGCCAACTAATTCTGGGAGTGTGGGGGATAAGTCTTCTGCATCTAAAAGAAGTGTTGATTCGAAGTGAAGTTGTGTTATCATTGCAAGCCACAATGAAGGAGACTTCCCAGGTAAGATTATCTGCTGCACGCCCTTTTTAAGGGGCTGAGCCGCTGGGGGCAGGTTACATTATAGAAACCTTATTTTAACAAGTTACATGTTTTCACGGGTTGTATTTATACTGTTATGCTATGTTGTATTGAATGTACTGTAAAAAAATGTGGTTTGCTTCAACGAGTTTACTTCAACATATAACCCCTGTATAGTTTATAAGCAGAAGGTGCAGACATCTTTACTTTTGGATGCTACAGGTGTACGAAAACACTAAGGCCTCTAATATTATGTAAATTTCATCAATTCATTCTCTTGTAAATTAGAATCAAGAAACTGAAGGTAACCAACTTGTTTTCTGTATTTTGGAGCAGTGGAGTATATTCACTCAATAAGCATGACTATATTAGCCACTGACTTTGCTTTCAACATCTGTTGATATCTGTTATCCCTTTTACTGCATTTGAATAAATGGACACATTATGGGCATTTCCACAGGATATTGAGAGCAAGCCAAATTTGCAACCATCAGTGCAAGTTGGTGATGAAGAATCTGAACAGCCAAATACAATAGTGACCGATGAACCTTTAGGAGATTCTTGTTCATTATCATGTGCAGGCGATGATAATAAAAAAGTTTCCCGTGAAGATATTGAATTAGTAAGAAAGATGCCTACATTCTCTGTTATTTTTGTGGGGATAATGTTGGTATTGCAGCTTTTGCTGTTTCTGAACAACTAAGCATTCCGGGCTATTGCAGGTCCAGAATTTAATAGAGCGATGCCTACAGTTATATATGAATAGAGGAGAAGTTGTTAGGACTCTTTCTACTCGTGCAAGAATAGAACCTGGTTTCACTACATTAGGTAAGGTTTAATGTTGAGTTTGTCCTGTAACTTATTTGGTAGCAAGGCCATAGCTCTTTCTCGTATCACACGAAAGAACCTGTTATCAGATAATCTTCTTGTACATTTTTTAGATGTTCACTCAAACTGGCCTAGGAACATGAAGTTTCTAAGATGAGAGCCCTGATCTGGATATAGTGCAGTTATTTGTACACCAGCCGGAACTATTTTGGCGTAGTGACTAAATTCATAAATTGAGAACTAATATTATTCAGGATATGTTTCAACATAACATTTGCTGCTAGACTGCATTGTACTTATTTTTCATTAAGATTGTTTCATCCGTTTTAGTACATAATGCATATCTTAACCATGTTTCGTAATGAAGTGCATATTTTTAAATTCCTTGTTGTTTTATATGTCTTTAGGAAGCTCAGCATTTAGATTTTACTATTATAGCACTAAAGCCTTTCTCCGCTTTTGCTCATTCAGTATGGAAGAAGCTTGAAGAAGAGAACTATGAGTTTTTTCAGGCTTACTACATAAGGTTGAAACTAAAAAAACAGATCAACTTGTTTAACCATTTACTGGAGCACCAATACAATCTGATGAAGCACCCAGTACCCCAGCAGGTTCCATTTGCTCCAACACAGAATGGGATTCGTCCTATGCCCGGTAATGTCCATCTTCATATTGTAGTATCGTAACTAAATTAGGCAATGTTGGATTTTAATAACAACAAGCCTTTGGTTCATTTGGATGTGTTTGTTTATACTAATAACTTTATTTTTCTGTCAGTTGGCTAGTTGGTGGTGCCTGTAACTCCCACATAAACAGCACAGTACTTCAATGGTCACTATGTCCTATGTTAGGTTATTACCTGAATGACAATACCTGCCTTACGCTATCAGCTTAATGACCTTGGCAATCAGCAATAGATGACACAAATAAGTACAGGTTTCCTGAAAACAGCTATTTACTGATAAGTTTTGGAAATCATAACTCAAGTTCAATCTGTCTTGAACTTCCAACACATTGGTTTAGTCCATCATTTCTACAAAAGTTTCTTCAGTTGTAAATGCTGATAAACAGTTCTGGACTAAAACCAGTTGAATACTTGATTGGAATAACACTCCCTTTTGCTTTGCTTTCCTCCATGCACGTGCTAATGATGCTCTTGGAACCTATGTTAATACACGCGGCTTCTGCTCTGGATCAAGAGTTGTGATTACTATGGCGTGCCTTGATAGCTCAAGCAAGAAATTTCATGCTATCTTTTCTTTTCCGGCTTTGCTCCATTTTTTCA
Organism: Avena sativa; assembly: GCA_916181665.1. Classification (NCBI taxonomy): domain Eukaryota; kingdom Viridiplantae; phylum Streptophyta; class Magnoliopsida; order Poales; family Poaceae; genus Avena; species Avena sativa. Next base: position 64,079,003 of record OV702286.1, on the reverse strand, counting down.
CTGATCTGCTTCTTTTGTGAAGTTCTATTGCGTTTTTTCTTATTCGATTCTACCTGTTATCAGTGCAGTTAACAATATGCCTATGGGATATCCAGTTCTTCAACAACCTGGACTGCCTGCTCCTGGTCAGCCTCATGTTAATGCAATGGCTTGTGGTACACCGGGCCACCATATAGCAAATGGAATTCCTTATCATCCGATTCGCATGAGCTCAGGAAATGGGTAAGCATCTTCGCTAACCTGTTTCCATTTACTTATGTGTATTTGCAGCTTTCTTTCAGTTAATTATGATAAATTGGAAAAGTGAAAATAATGTTTGTATCTTGTAGATATCACTCTTGTCCTTTTAAGATCTATATGGAATTATTAGCAAATGGACTTCTTGTTATCTAATCCAACTAGTAATTATTGCTTCTCGTTTTGTTGCTTACTGCTAGCATAAAAACAATCAAGAACAACTTGTTGAATACTATTTTCTTAGCTTTCCCTATGAGAAATGTTAACTTAAACATAACCAAATGGTTTTCTTCATGTTGGTCCATTTTCATTTTAGCTGTACAATCATGCTTGTTCAAGTATATTATTTTTCTCGGCACCTTCATAATTCAATTAATATGTACCTTGTTTTGCTAAAGCATAATGGACAATGAAGCACCTGAAGTTGCACATGCTGCGACAGCCTTTGGTACCATGTCATCTGAGATTGCTATGAGTCCATCATCCGCGATGTCAAGCAACCATGTTTCTTTCACTCCATCTGAGATATCAGCGATGGATGTGGATGCATCAGCAATGGATGCCAGCTTTGGAGTTGATGTGGGGAATGGAGGTCCTCTGCAAATAGGATTAGATAGTGGTGATGGCTCTTCCTTAGGGCAGCAGATCTGGGATTTCAGCCTATCTGATCTGTCAGCAGATTTGACAAATTTGGGAGGTAGTGTTCTATCTTGTAAGATCTTACTATGTACATCAGTTATGTTTTTTATCATGCCATCCCGATTGATATTGCAAGTCAGTAACATTGCTTCATGTGATTGGAAGTTACAACATATATGATATATTCTTGTAGCCCGACTCTTGTTTTATTGAGGAAGTTAGTATGCTAACTAAAAATAATTCTAGAATATATGTTCAAATCCTAGTTGCAGCAAAGCAAGAATCAGAAAAAACTGCTAGTTTTTAATGAAAATTTAAGGACAACAAGCTATAGCTTCGGTAAAAATATGCTGTTATCCATAATTTGTTTTCCTGGACCTGACTATCCATAACATCGTTCCCTCTGATAGCATCCTTGCACCAGTCTGAATATCTGATCTGCGGTTTCAGTTTTGTTCTCTTATAGTAACGGCTGTTCTGTTGAGTTTCAGATCTGGCAGCTCTTGAGAACTATGATGGCAACCCATTCCTTCCTTCGGACTCCGATCTCCTACTTGATTCCCCAGATCAAGACGACATAGGTGATTTCGAATGCTTCTTTAATATGTCTATTGGAACTTAGATTTTGAGAAGTTGAATCTGTTACTAGTCAAATCTGACCGTTCATTTTCCTGCCGATTGGTTGTAGTCGAGTACTTCGCTGACACTGTCGACGGGCCTTCTCAATCAGATGAAGAGAGATAATCACAGATGCGTAACAAAGAGTCTCAGAACTTGATCCTGGGCAGGCTGCTTTTATTTTGTGGTGTTCTTGAATCTGCGATATGTATGAAACCAAACCTCCTATTAGCTTAAATGTACCAAGTTTTATTCATGAGCAACTATGGAATTTTGTAGTCACTGGTTCCAATATTTCAATAAACAGTGAGGCAGTTCATTGTGCTCACCTCATATTTTATCTTCTTGATATAATGATATCTACGTCAGTGTTTGTTTCGTTACAGGGTATATTTTGATTCGTTGGCATGCCTGCCACAGACAATCTAAATTATACAGTATTTTTTTGCGATGAAATCTATTACTGTAGAAGCATGTTCTAGTCCAATAGCGCTGCATCTTTTCTGTCAAACCACATTAGCAATTGAACTTGGTTGGAGAGTGGACCATCACTCTCGTGTGTATGTGCACGCATTGCATGTTCATTGTTTTGCTGGAATTGGGGTTCTTGCGGGTACAAGGCGAGGATGGTCGGTTAACAGAATTGTCTTATAAGTGAAATGGATTTTCATTTGACGGCAGAGAGTGGTGTACTTCCGTCTAAAGTACAGGCAACTCAGACAGAAAGGCTACTTTGATTATTTGTTCTAGTTTTATCTTGAAATATCTGGAGCAAATTAAGCTGTTTTTTGTTTCTTACTGTCAGTAAGAATAGTCACTATAGCAAAGCAAGGATGTAAAACCCGGATACAAGAAGGGAAATGATACGTCTCCTCCGAGGGATCACGCGCTCGCATCCCCCGGGTGCGTGGTCGTTGGATGAGATCGATCGCGTTGTACAGATTTCACTGGCTCCACCACCAGCCCACCGCCCCGGTCAATGAAAAAATCTCTACCTTATCCCTTCCTCTATCGCGGTGGGCATCATCTTCTCCATCGCTCCCTCCCCATCTCAAATTCCTCTCCGCTTCTCTCCGGCACGAGGAAACCTCTCTCCTCTTTTTCCGATGAGGCTTGTTACGCGTGCCCCATGGCTATCCCTTCCTTTTTTTTTCTGCTGCAAGGAGCCTGCGGAGAACCGATTTTTGGGAGCATGCAGGGCGCCCACACTGTTGCTGATGTTGAGAGCACGGAGCGTTGCTGCGAAGGAGAGAGGCGCTACCAAAGACCGGCGAACGGGTCATGGAGCCCTCCCTCTACGAGGTGGTGCTGCTGGTGTAGCTAGCCGCGCCTATTATGGGCTCCCACGGCTTCAAGCGGTGGAGGGATGTTACGAGCCGCGGCGCCGATTTGAGGCGGCTCGGTTGCTACAAGCAGCGTCACTGACACTGCTACCAAAGGCCTACGCCAGTTGCTACAAGGGTATGCGCAGGTTGCTAAAGGGGCGCCAACGGCTGCTACCGGAGGCTTACTATGTTGCTACGACAGGCCGGCGGCGACAGCTGCCCCAATTGCTACAAAGGCCTGCGTCGGCTGCTATAAGGGCCTGCGCCAATTGCTACCAGCGGCGATGCCGCTTGCTACAAGGGCCTACGCCAATTGCTACCAGCGGCGGTGCCGCTTGCTACAAGAGGCCTACGGCGTTGCTATGACAGGTCGCCGGTGGCGCTAGTGGTAGCAACGGTTGCTACAAAGGGCATCAGCGACTGCTAGCAGAGGCCTACAATGTTGCTACGACAGGCCGCCGGAGTCGCTACGAGTAGCTGCCCCAATTTCTACCAGTGACGGCGCGGCGGGTGCTACAAGGGTGTCGAGAACTGCTACAATGGGCGTCGACGGCTGCTACCAGGGGCCTACGTCGTTGCTACGAGCGGCATCGGCGGTTGCTACAGGCAGCGTCAGCGGTAGCTACAAACCGGCGGTGTTCTACAAGCTTGCCGGTGACACTAGTCGTGGCCGTCGGCGATGCTATGGAAGGCCATCGGAGATGCTACATACGACCGGCGGCGTTGCTACAAGCGTTGTCGACGCTTGCGGTGCTATCGGCGGCGTGGTCAACGTCGGCGAGGTGTCTGACAAGGCGTTGGGTACTAGTGGTAACGCGCTGCTCGTCGGTGGTGGTCTTCAATGCCCCCGACTCTGTTTTCTTTTCTGTGGTCAGGCATATTTTGCGAAGGGACCGGGGTGACGATGAAAAGGCTATACGGACACGTTTCAAACGGGCGACCCAGGGAATCGGGAGGTTCTATCCCCGGGGGACGCCTAGTACGACCCATACAAGAAAGTGGATCCCGGATCTTTGATTGGCGGTACGTCTTTTTCACCTTCCGATTCTACCCCTGAAGTTGAAGAAAATTACATACCAAGTGGATAACGGACAGAGGCAGCGGTTGCCCCTGCACGACGTGCAGGACGTATGCGAGAATTATAGAGCCGGCCGGAGGCAGCGGTTGCCTGGTCGGGGGCGGCAAGCTGAATCACGACATGCAACATGTGAGCGAAACTGGAAGAGGGTGGCGACCTGGCCTGAAGCCTGTGTGTGTGGTAGAGCGAGAACAGGAGGAGATAAATGGCGATGCTGGGATGCTTCAAGGAGAGATGGTGGCGGGGCTAGCAGAGACCGTCTGCCTCCGACCAAAGCCCCTGACCCGAGATTTCGACCACTGCCACTCGCCGACGCGTGTGCCGTCCGACATGGGCTCCTCGCCCCGCGCCGGATGGCCTTCCGTCGCCAAGGCCCGCGGTACGACTTACACTGCGCCCAGACCTGCTGCTTTATGTCTCCCGGGAACTCTTGGCGCCGAGCTCCACCCCCGGACTGTCAATCCCCACGCCATGCCCTGCGAGCAGCGAGCTCACCTGAGAACTGTAGTCGCTGCTTCCCTCTACAACGACTAGAGCGCGAAGGCGTATGGAGGGACGGCTGGCCGGACAAAGCAAATATCATAGTGTGATGCTTGATCGGAGCAGGCAGCTTGCAGGCGCGGCGTTAATTGCCACCTACACGGCCAGAGCGCTTTGGGTCAACAATTGCGTGTATAGCTGTATCTCCTCGCGATGCGTTGCTCCTGTAGTCAATCAGTTTCATTTAATCAGGGAGTACTATTACTTTCTAATGTATCTAGCACTATTTTTCTACTCCCTCCGATCCAAATTAATTGACTTGGATTTGTCTACATTCGGATGTATCTAGCACTAAAACATGTGTAGATACATTCGAATCTAGACAAATCCAAATCAATTAATTTGGGTCGAAAGGAGTACTATGATCACATAATGACATCACATTTTGTGTGATGCGACTACATCTAGGTTAAATTTTAAAGGCCGAAGGGGACCAATGAAACTGAGTTGTCTACACATAATTGTAGCTAGAATATTATAGTCTGGTTGTCACAGTGACTGAGTGAGATTAGTAAACACCACTGCATATAAAACGTGCATTCCAGAGGAATCAACTATAATTTATGGATATATCATGCATATAAAACGTGCATTCCAGAGGAATCAACTATAATTTATGGATATATCTCCTTGGCCGGGTAAATCTATGATTAAATAGTTTGAATTATTTGGTTCTGCCTTAGACACACAGTTCACTCTAAGACTAAGTTCTTCAACTAATAACACTTTGTATTAAATTTAAAAGTATTACACATTTGAAACCGGTGTTCTGTGATTTTCACTAAAACACGGTAGAAAAGACATCTCAATTAAACCACCATGCCATTTGGGTCAATCAAAGGATTTAAACCTATGAAACGTTGTCCACTTGATTTCATATGCCACCGTAGCAACGCACGGGTTTTGTGCTAGTAGTCATGGTTAGTCTAGATCTACTTCCTCTGTTTCAGTTTCATCTTCCGTTGACTCGCCATCCACGCACATACAAAGCAGAAACTAAATCTAAGAGCCGCTTGATGAAAAATAGGAGTATCAATGATACACTTCATGTGTTTCAATTTTTTTTAGTGCGATGCCTGTTTCGAAGTATCAAATCAAAATATGGATAAAAGAGTGAAAAACTGAATCTCCACACTGAAAATGATTTGTTGAAGTTGATTCTGGAGGCATATGACAGTTTTATACTCTCTCCGTCCCAAGCCTTAAGGTCTATATTTTTTTTGAAAAGTTAAGCTACGGAAAGTTTGACCAATTTTTTTAAAAAAACTATCAAGAACTATGATATTATATAGACATCACGTGAAAATATGTTTCATGATGTATCCAAGGTATATATTTCATATTGTAAATATTAATATTGTTTTCTTAAAACTTGATCAAACTTTACATAGTTTGACTTTTTCAAAAAATTATAGGCCTTAAGCCTTGAGACGGAGGTAGTATAGTACAAGGTAGGGAGTGGAGTACTTCGCTGATGCCGCCAATGAGACCCTTTGGTAACTACCTTAGGCTGCACCTTATCAAGAAGCCCTTCATGCCGGGTAGACATATTTTAGAAGAGGTGGTGATAGTACATGAAACCATTAACAGACTTTATAGAAAGAAAATGAATGATGTTATTTTTTTAAATCGATTTTGAAAAAACTTATGATAAGGTTAAATGTTCTTTCCTCCAACAAGTGCTTCGTATGAAAGGTTTAAATGGCATGAATGGATAAATAACTTTGTACCATAGAGGGAGTCTAGGTATTCAAGTTAATGATGGCCTAGGTCATTATTCCAAACCCAAGAAGAATTGCGCGAATGAGACCCTTTGTCTCCCATTCTTTTTAATCTCATTGAAGACATGTTGGCTATCTTGATTGCCCGTGCGAAGGAAGATGATCAAATCGAGGGACTCATTCCTCATCTAGTTAAGGGTGGAGCTTCTATATTGCAGTACACTGATGATACTATATTTTTTATGGAATATGACCTGGAAAAAACTCTTAATATGAAACTTATCTTATGTATTTTTTGAACAACTTTCGGGTTTCGGGTCTGAAGGTTAATTTTCACAAGAGTAAAATATTGTGTTTTGGAAAGGCCAAAGAAAGAGAGGAAGATTATAAAATTCTTTTCGGTTGTGAGTCAGGATCACTACCGTTTAGATATTTAGGAATACCAACTCATTTTAGAGAACCCGAGAATGGAGAGTGGAAACCTGTCGAAGACCATTTTGAGAAAAAATTGAGTAGTTGGATAGGTAAGATGCTTGGTTCTAATTAATTATGTCTTTACCAGCATGCCCATGTTTATGTTGTACTTCCTATAATTACCTAAAGGGGTAAGGAAGAGACTATATTTTTCCAGGTCGTGCTTCTTTTGGCAAAGTGATGGGCATAGAAAGAAATATAAACTTAGCAAGTGAGTATAATTTGTAGATCTAAAGATCAGGGAGGATCAGGAGCAGAAGTTTTGGAAATAAAAAATAGATGTTTACTTAGGAAGTGGCTTTTTATACTTCTTAATAATGAGGAGGGACTATGACAAGAGTTGCTGCAAAATAAGTACCTTCATTCTAAAACTCTATCTCAAGTTTCAGCAAAACCAGTTGACTCTCCATTTTGGAAAGGCCTAATGAATATCAAGGATGATTTTTTTAGCAAGGCTCCTTTCAAATTGGCAACAAGGATATATTAGATTTTGAGAAGATACTTAGCTAGGGAATAAGCCGCTAGCTTAACAATATCCATCTCTTTATAATATTACTCACGAAAGAGGGGTTACGGTTGCAAACTTCTAGTCGGGCACTCCTTTAAACATAGGTTTTCGGTGGGCTTTGATCGATAATAACTAGACATATTGGAACCATATGGTGCATCGGCTAATGCAAGTTCAGTAAACAAGCAGAAATAAAGTTTCAAATGGAGCTTAACTAGCTTGGAAACATTCACGGTTAGGTCTATGTATCTGAATTTGATTAGCAGCCATACTAGGTTCCTACTCAAATATATTTGGAAATTCAAGGTACCAATTAAAATCAGAATTTTCATGTGGTTCCTCCATCGAGAAGTATTTCTTACAAAAGATAACCTTACTAAGAGGAACTGACAAGGCTGCAAGAAATGTTGTTTTTTCAATCAAGATGAAATAATACAATATCATTTCTTCGACTATCCTTTTGCCAAAGTGTTGTGGAGAATTGTGCAATTTGCTTTCTATCTAACTCCTCCATCAAATGTAACAAATCTTTTTAGAAACTAGTTGAATGGGGTTCAAAATGAAGATAAATATTATATCCGAGTGGGTGTGTGCGCTTTATTATGGGATATTTGGCATGTTCAAAATAATTGCATCTTTAACAAGTCAAGTTTTTCATATTTTTATAGGCTATTGTTTTGGCTACCAATTGGATCCATATGTGGTCCTTTCTCCTGTCGGTGGAGCAGAGCCATGTGCACCCACTTGGAGACAGTCGCACGGGCTTTGTACAACCAATACATTTGGTCTTTTGATAGACGATTATTATGTTCATGCAAAGGTGTTGTATGTTGCTACTTTTGTTTAGATGGCTGATATGTCCACTTTGTGTGACCCAAGATATGTAAATCATGTAAACCTGTTCAATAAAGTAATAAAAATATGTATGCATCTATTGATGTAGAGGCCGGGTGAGCTCGTTTTGAAAAAAAAATCAATAAACTCTTGGGATATACTTAACTAATTTTACATTTGCTTGAATTTGAACCAAATCTTAGAGCATCTCCAGCCGTACTGTCCCCGACCAAATTTTGGCAATAAAATGGGCCACCAAGGGGGCGTCGGTGGAAATTTTCAGCGTGGGGGTGCCGATTCCCAGTCACGCCCCCGGTTCGGCCACCCAGCCGGCAATTTTGATGGGAAAAACAGTACAAATTTGGCTTAATTTATCACCTTCTACATAAATTTGGCATAAATTTGACCAAAGGTTCGACCAAAACTAGCAAATAGTACAAAAAAGCACATAGTTTGGCATGAATTTAAACAAGTTTTGAAACACAAATTAAAATACATCAAATTAGATGTTGCCTTTGTGCCTCCAGAGGTGCTCCACCAGATCCTGCTGAAATTGTTAATGCATGTCTGGGTCTCAGATCTCCTGACGCATAGCGACGTAGGCAACCCATGATGCTGGCACCTCATGATCAACAACTACAAGAGACCCTGTCTAAAATATGGTTCATTATCAATGATCATCGGCTCCTCCTTCTCACTCTCAATGACCATGTTGTGCAAGATCACATAAACATTCACCACCTCCCACATTTGATCTTTCGACTAGGTCAGAGCAGGTTGCCGGACTAGCAAATCGGGCTTGGAGCACACCAAATCGACATCCTTCCTTTAAGCTTCTTGCTCCTTGGAAAAGTTAGAATTCTTGCCCACAACAAGATTTGAGATAGTCTTCAGAAATGTTGACCATCTTAGATAGATGCCAGCTGTCAAGTAGTATCCCTTGGCAAAGACATTTGAGTGTTGTAGTATGTTATTGTGATATCCTGCCATTTTGAAGAAGGAATGTCAAATCCAGAGATCATGTGTAGCCATGGCCTCAAGTATCACACTGCAAGCTCCTTGTGGCCTTTGTACATTCACTGCCAAGCAAATGTGCAGTAATGCATGCAGTGGATACTTCTAAGCATCCTAGGAAATCCTCTGGCTTCATTCATTGCTAGGATCTGAGTAGTGTCTTCAACATCGGGTGATCTCAAGTATGTTGGTCCAAACACTGCAAACCACTACCCTGCAGAACTTGTACATGCACTCAATGGCGGTGGACTCTGATATGTCCAAAACGTATCTACTTTCTCGAACACTTTTGCTATTGTTTTTCCTCTAAACTTGTGTGATTTGGATACAACTAACACGAACTGACGCTGTTTTCAGCGGAATTACCTTGGTGTCTAGTTTTTGTGCAGAAAATCAACTATCAGGAAAAATCTCGGAAAATATGCCAAAAATCTTATTTCACCAGAAGATTCACAGAGCTAGAAGACGAGACGGAGGAGGGCCATGAGGGGCCCACACCACCTGGCCGCACGGGCTAGGCCAGGCCGTGCCTGGGGGTGGTGTGGCCGCCTCGGTCACCCCCTCGGCCTTCCTCTTCGCCTATAAGATGCCTCTTGACCTAAAAACCAAAGGTGGTTCAACGTTTTTCCAGAAAGAGTTCCGCTACACCGCCACCACCAGATTCCATGATTCGGAACCAGAAACTCCATTTTGGCACCCTGCGAGATAGGGAATTGGAGGAGATCACCGCTATCATCACCATCGCTTCTCCATCGACCATCCATAATTCCCCCATCTATGAGTGAGTAATCCCCCGCTGTAGGCTATGGGGATGGTAGAGATTGGATGAGACCGTTCATGTAATGGCATCAGATTGTTAGGGCATGGTGCCTAGTATCTATTATTAGTGTTTTTTGACTTTGTTGCAACTTGTTATGCTTAATGCTTGTCACTAGGGCCCGAGTGCCATGATTTCAGATCTGAACATGTTATTGATTCATGATGATAGTATTGTTTGTGATCTTACCTACAAGTTGTATACACATATTGTTGTCCGGAACTAAAGGCCCCAAAGTGACAATAATCAGGATAACCAGAGGGGATGGCTTTGATGTGAGGATCACATGTATTCACGGAGTGTTAATGCTTTGCTCCGGTGCTCTGTTAAAAGGAGCACCTTAATTGCCAGTAGTTCCCTTGAGGACCCGCTACAAACGGGCTGGCAGGACAAAAGATGTTGTGCAAGTTCTTATTACGAGCACGTATGACTATATATGGAACACATGCCTATGATTATTTAGTACTTGGATGCTTTATCTTATTTATCTGTAAATGCCCTATGTCTTGATTGCTATATGAATTGTCTTGTCCATGCAACGTCCGTCCATCCATCCCTATGCCTATCGCGCTTTAATCCTACTGTTTACTGCAATTGTTACTACTGTCTTTACTTTTACTATTGCTATTACCTTGCTATTTCTACTACAAAACTGTTGCTACTGATAAACTGTTATGAGCAAGATTGTTTCCAGGTGCAGCTGAACTGACAACTCAGTTGTTAAGGCTTATAAATATTCTTTGGCTCCCCTTGTGTCGAATCAATAAATTGGGTTTCACTTCCCTCGAAAATACTGCGATACATCCCCTATACTTATGGGTCATCAAGACTATTTTCTGGCACCGTTGCCGGGGAGCATAGCTGTATTTATCAAGTTCACTTGGAATCACTATTGTTCGCTTCCCTCCATTCATCATGGGTAAGTTTCGTGATGGAAAAGTTTCCTATATTACCATCCACTACAAGAAGAGGTACGGTTCTAAACACCTCTGTTGCCCTTGATTCACCATCTGTGACAAGTAAGATCCTTACACCACCACATACACATGCTACACATACTGCTACTACTGCTGAATCTAAAACTTTTGATACTTATGATGCTGCTTCTACTGTGCTTCATAAGAGTGGTTCATTAGGTCCTTTCCTAGATGCTACGATTGCTAGAACTATAGCTGGAAATACTGAAACTCCTAATGAAGATACTACTATACCTGTTAGTTCACCTGAGTCTATAGAGAGTTATAATATTGAAGACGGATATATAGAAATGAATGATGAATTTATTAAAGAATGTCAAAATACTCATGGTAAAAGTGCTATTAAGAGTCTCCTTGAGAGGCGTATTATAAAACCCAAATTATCTCCTAATGATAAGTTTGCTACATCTCCCATAAACATTAAAGATAAGGATTATGATTTCTCTCTTGATTTATCTTACATAACTATTGTTGAGAAAGAACCTTTTTGTGGGACTAAGAATGAAAGTGCGGTAGCACATATGACTGAGCTTTCTACCATGAGTGGCTTATTTTCTGATGATATTAAGATGCGCACCTACTTTGTTGCTAAATTTTTCCCTTTTTCACTGAAAGGAGAAGCTAAAAGTTGGTTTAATAATTTACCTCCTGGATCTATTGATAGCCATGATTGCTTGATTAGTACCTTCCTTCAGAAAAATTTCCCTCCTAGTGCTAGACATGCCATTTTGCAGGAACTTTTTGATTTTAAATAGGGAGAAAAAGAGATATTGTCTGAATCATGGGCAAGGTTTTGTGCTTTGATTCATGCACAGGCTAGATGTCCATTGCCTAAAAATGAGCTTCTTGATATATATTATAATGGACTGACTGAAGAATCTAGGACATACCTGGATAGTTGTGCTAATTGTGTTTTCAGGAATAGAACTCCCGAAGAAGCCGAGGAATTAATGGCTAAAATAAGCAAGAATGATGATGATTGGAATCCACCTGAACCAATTACACCTGAGACAGCTATACCTGAGTTAAATGTGCCTACGCCGACACCAACATCAAAGAAGAGGGGAGTTATTGAACTAAATGATGAAGTGATGAAGGAATCTAAGAAATGTCTTAAGGAGAAGGGTATTAAAGCTAAAGACGTGAAGAATTTACCTCCTATAGAAGAATTATGTAAGCCAATCTCCCACTCGTCCACTATTGAGGTACACTCTCTCCAACATTTTGATGAAGATGATATTCCTTACTCTAAACCTCCTGATCAATGCTTGGAAGAATTTGATGTTTTTATTGTTAAGCAAGATAATTTTAATAAAAGGGTGCAAAATCATTTAATGGAAAACTCTAGAGCTATTATTGAGTTGAAGGATATTGTGGAAAGAACCTCTAATGATGTTAAAATGCTTGTTAAACATTTTCAAATGGTTCAAACTCAAATTGATCAGCTTATTAAGGTACAAAAAGATTTGCTAGTTAATGCTTCTAAGGAAAAACAAGCTTATGAAATTAGAACTAGAAGTGGTGCTGCCACCCAGGATCCTATATATCTTGAGGGGCATCCTAAAAGAATTGAGCAAGATTCTCAACAAATTGAAAATAGTGGTACTTCTCCAAAGAAAAGGAAAAATAAACATAAAACTATTGTAGAGTCTTCTGAACCTGCTAAAGATCCTAATAGTATATTTGTCTCTGATGTTGAAACTGAAAGTGGTAATGAGGAAAATGATGCTACTGATAAATAAAAAGTTGAAGAAGAACCGGAAAAACATACTAAGAATACTAAATACACTAAAGAAGATCTTGTTGCTAAGAAACATGGTAGTGAAAGAGAACCTTGGGTCAAAAAACCTATGCATTTCCCTGATAAGAAACACAAGTCAAAGGAAGACGAACACTATAATAAGTTTTGTGAGTGGATGAAACCTTTATTTTTGCAAATACCTTTGACTGATGCTATTAAATTGTCTCCTTACTCAAAGTATATGAAGAATATTATCTCTAATAAAATAAAGATCCCTAATGAAGAAATTTCTACTTTGCTTGCTAATTATTCCTTTAATGGTGAGGTTCCAAAGAAACTTGGAGACCCAGGGATTCCAACTATTCCATGCTCTATTAAAAATAGTTGTGTTAGAACTGCTTTGAGTGATTTGGGAGCATGAGTTAGTGTTATGCATTTTTCTCTCTATAAGAGACTTCAATTGGAAAAATTAATACCAACTGATATATCTTTGCAAATGGCTGATAAATCTACTATTATCCCTGTTGGTATATGTGAGGATGTACCTGTTCAAGTGGCTCATAATTGCTTGATATTAACTGACTTTGTTGTGCTTGAAATGCGTGAAGATGATAATATGTCTATTATTCTTGGGAGACCTTTTCTTAATACTACAGGAGCTGTTATTAATTGTAATCAAAGAAAGGTGACTTTTAATGTTAATGACAAGGAGCATATTGTCTATTTCCCCAAGAAGATTGATAGGACTTATGACTTAAATTCAATTGAACATGTTGAGGGCATCCAAGTTGAAGAAATATATTGTCCCATACCACGAGAAAAATATGAAACTATTATGATTGGGACCATTGCTATCAAGGTTGAGGTAACATAATCATTAGTGGAATACAAAGTTTTGTTTCATATAAAATTGTTTTGGTAACAAGACCTAAAAAACCTTGTTAACAAAGGGATTTTAATGAACAAAACAATGTTTTCACCATGATTATCTTCGCTTACTTTTATCTTATCCACGTTTATTTTGCTTTCACTTAGTTCACTTTTCTGTTGCTAGTTTCTTGCATATTAGAGTGTCTTAGAACTTCGGAAGTTTTAGTTTTGTTTTTGCATCATTTCAAAGTCATCTTTCTGTCAGAAAATCATTCATCAATACCTGAAAATTGCTCAAAAATAAAGTGTCTCGAAAAATTCTAGAAAATTCATATTAAATTTTTACGTGAAAAAAGGGGCAGAGAAGTGCCTAGAGTGACCCGGGGGGGCCACCAGGTAGGCACACCACCTGGTGGCGTGGCCACACCAAGGGCGCGCCTGGCCATGATGTGGGCCACCCCTGGCCCTCCACTCATTCTCTCACTTGCCACTTCCTTCTCTCTCCCGAGAAAACATCATTTCATTGCTCAAAATCACGTTCTTGCTATTCTTGTCCATGATTTTTCGATCTCCTTGCTCAGCCCATCTTTGCTGCTGAAATTTGGAGCATTTGTTCTCCGGTATGTGACTCCTCTGTTTGTCCAAGTAGATTTGTGTTTAGTGGATTATATCTTGAATATTTTGTTACTGTAGTTGACAGGTTTTGTGAGCTTGTGATCTTGTTCAATGCTTAGAGAAATTGTTTTGATGCATGTTTAGGCTTCTTATAAGTCCCTATGAGTAGTTCCCTTCATTATGTATTCACTTTGCAATCACTTGTATAATTGATGTGTAAATTTCAGAATATCAAAGATGAACAACCACACTTTTGGAGAAATATTTGAGAGGGACACGCCCAGGAGAGCAAGGCCTTCAAGATCAGCCTCTCAGTTTAGGCCATCATACAATGAAGATCTTATTGCACCACGCTTTGGCAATGAAGCAGATGAGGGAGATGCTCACCCATCTACATTCCCTTGTTTTACCTTTTTGCAAGCTGCAGGGATCCTCGATGATTTCTTACTACTGGTTCAGAGAGTTGGTCTGACCACTTACATGGAAGATGAGAGTGAGCAATATGCCGTGCTCACCAAAACTTTTGTTGAGAGTTTCGTTTTCACTAACACCCCTTATCGGTCAACTGTTTCGTTCAAAATTTATAATTTGCTTATTACCATGTCATTGGAAAGATTTTGCAGCATTGTAGGCATAGGCATGACTGGGACAGTGAAGAAGATCCAAGATCGACCCGCTGATTTGCTGGAGCTCGACCGAAGTGTGACAAATGACGATGACCGCGTAGCTCAACACGGGAAGATAAGGAACATTCAAATCCCAGCTCTTAGATATTTTGCTTATTATCTTGCCACTAGCATTCTTGGTAGGGAGAACACTAGTAATATTTCTAATTATCATTTAGCATTCCTCGCTGCTGCACTTAATAATGATACCAAGTATAATCTTGGTTCTCTCATTGCTCGTCGCCTAGCCGCTAGAGACCTATTTATGGGGCATTATTGCCTCACGCATGGTTGCTGCTTTGAAATTTTCTGTTGATCCTAATGATAGTGTGTTGACACCATAAAGGCTTGATCTTGCTGCTATGAAAATGCGTCACTTTGTCACTACTGACTCTATGTGGCGCTCCGCTAAAACCACTACTAGAAAATCGATGTGTCTTTGTGCATTGCATCATCATGACTGCCTGCTCATGTCATCATGCCACATTGCATTTGAGCATCGTCATGCCATCATGCATATTTTTTTTCTTGTATTTTTTCGAAGCGCAAAAGTATTTTTATTAAACACCGTATTTTGTTTTTCTAAAATATCCGTACGGTCTAATATATATTAAGCCGTCATCTCTCTTTGTTATTTCAAATTAAAACAATATTTTTCTGGTCCGTTACGTGACCATAAAGATTTTCTTATTTTACTAAAAATAAAAGTTTTGTTTCAAAACTAGTCTTATCTAGTCTAGTTTAGACTATCTAAATATCTTCCGCCACCTACTCTTTCTTTCCAAACCTATCCCCATCTGCTCCTTTTCCCCAAACTCTTTGATCTAATCTCCTTTGTTTCCTATCGCATCCAGTTTTTTTTTTCTTGGGTGGCTGCAAATCAGTTCAAGGCGCTGCGCGAGTTCCTCTCCAAACAAAGCTAGCACCACCAGATTCCCAATCAATCAATTCATCAGTTCACCGTGCTATTTCTTTACGCGCGCTGCTATTTCCATGACCCAATCCAGAGTGTCGCTGTTTTTCTACAACCAGCAGACAAAAGTCAATCGGCCGCTTGCCAATTTCCTTGTATCTTGCACGTTTGTTTTCCTCAAAGCTAGCACCACCAGATTCCATCGTTGCTGCCTGGAGCTCGCCGCCGCTGCTTGCTTCTTGTTGGATCCTGGCCGACAGCTCCACACGCCACCCTGTCATGGCTCTTGCAGCCCGAGACGCAACCACCACTCAGCCTCGCTTGGCCCTCCCCCCTTGCACGAGGAGAAGCCCACCTCCACGGCGCTGCAGCAGGGGCCGGCTGCTTGGCGCGGCGCCTAAGCGAGCGCACGCACTACAAGGCCTACAGCTCCGGGTCCTCGAAGTAGATCAATCAGTAGACGCCTCAGCTGCCAGCGCAGCCCCGTATCTCTTTTTTTTCGTTTGTTGCCTTGAGTCTAATCATCCTGTTATGTCGCTATACCTGCCATGTCAACCGCCGTGGCTCACAAACCAACCCATGTTTGGACGTCCGAATACATATTCGATGAAATTCCCGTAAGAGTTTCGGCCTCTTCGACCGCAGCAGCAGCGCTGCACTCCATCGTGCACAGCTCTGATACCCCTGTCAGCGCGCGCTCTGCCATTCGTCTCTGTTCGTGCTGCTATCCCGCAGGTGTTCGAGGAAAAGCCACACCGGATCGTGCCGTCCGCCACCATCACCCCTCCAACAATATCTTGATGGCTTCGACTACTCCCGTGACGATTGACTACTTCCGGCAGTTCAACTTCAACTTGAAGCCTTTTTCCTCGCCTCTCCGATCCTAATTGTGAGACCCAACTCCTACCCTATTTTTATAAATGACATATCACTTGCTGCATATTAAATTGTACCTGCTCATATACATATTATCACGTGGTTTGGATTGAATAGGAATTCATCTAAATTAAATATGAAGACTATATGTAGCCAATTCTTGTCTTATATTAACTCCATTTAAATTGTGTAGCTCACGATTGCCATGTTTTTGCCACGTCGGGATAGATAAACAACTTAAACCATAATATTTAATTGTCGGGATCCCGATCCCGCTTAATATTGTTAAGATAGGCCGCATATTGCCATGCTATGCACCATATCGTGTCGAATCTTCTGCCGTAGTATTAAATATTGCATCCGGTGTTTCTTCTAGTGTTTGCTTCTTCGCGGATTAGGCCGAGGAGTATATGTGAGTATCGACAAGTTCTTCGGCTATGTACCTTCGGCTCTGTTTCCCAGGTGAGCATCTCCCCCCCTTCTACCTATTTTGCATTTATAGTCTTTATTTCCTCCTAGTAATCTATTGCTATCCGTGTCACGATGCTTTAGTTTCCATGCACCAGTTATATCACGTGCAGCCTCTATATTGCCTTGGACACCTCCTATTACCTGTGTTTGGTAGATAGCTGGCCTTGCGAGTCGTAATTGCTTGCTCAGGTGCGAACTCATGTTGTCGAGTACCACAGTTGTTGGTATGCTGACAGCTGTTTATGGTGGAGATGTTTAGTGGTGTAGATGATCATGACTTTAAATACAACTATTGAAATGCTAGATATAACTAATGCAGAGACATCGGTGGGAAATAGATGTTATTTGGTTCTTCCACGCTCACTTGTGTCCCGTAGGACCCCGAGTGCTTGATACCTGTTCCTTGACTATTCGCACTATCCATATCCGGGAGGCCTTATGGACCCTCCTGAGCCTGAGCTTGATTCATTTCTATTTCTTGGGGCCACAAGTAGTTTGGGGTTTTATTACTATCATGTACTTATGCCATGCTTTACTGCTTTATTTACAATTGTGCGTGGAGCACCTGTACTGTTTTGGATCGTGGCACGATTTCACGGTATCGACAAGCCTAGTCACACTTTCGGGTTCCCAGTCGTTTACAGCCGTTCTCGCAAACCCTGGGTCCGCTCCGGAGCCGGCCAACTTCGTTGCGGGTAGCTTAGTGGGGTGGCCCCCTGAAATATTTTATGAATCCTGTGATCGCTTTATCGTGAATGCCTCGTTGGGTTTTGAGTTGGTTTTTCCGAGGTTGATCGAGTGTGTGTTGCTATTTGTGTACCCCTGCAGGGTAAAACTTTCTGAAAGCCGTGTCCGCGGTTATGGACGACTTGGAGCACAGTATCTCGATCATAGACAAGCATAACTAAAGTAGTGCTATAAAGTTGACTTAATATATGACTAGCAATCAGATTCAACTATAACGGAATGGATATTAAAAATGCCAACAACTGGTGGATTTGGGTTGTTTGTTATATATGCCTAGTAAGTATTGCAACTCCAATGGAATGCGATAAAAGTGCCAACAACTGCTGGGTTTTGGGATTCCTCAGGACAATTATATCTGACTAGTAAAGGTTCCAACTACCACAGAATGGTAATTAAAACTGCCCACTACTTATGCTTCAGGATGACTCATGCTGTCTATATCTGATTAGTAAGTACTGCAACTATAACGGAATGAGTAAAATTGCCAACTGTGTGAGTTTCTCGGTCCGACTTCCTCGTTTGGTCTCGAGGGGGGACATACCAGGATGGGTTTGTCTGGTGTTAGCTTCAGGTTGGATCCGGATAGGTCTTTCTTATCCCTCTCTGATAACCGCCAGTTGTACTGAGTCTCTATAGGTTATTTAGTGCTACTGCGCTGCCGCTTCAGTCCACCATACCTATGTAGGCGAGAGACGCCGAATTCTAGCCTCGCCATGTACCGGCCTCAGTACTGACGCTCCTCTTTTTTCTTTGCCCTTTGCCGGCACCCCTTTTGTTTTAGCAGGTTTGAGATCGACGTCGTTAGCAGGGTTACCCTTCCGGCTTGGCCTGGGCAGGGTTATGGACGCCATTGGTTATTCTTCAGGGCTCTTAGCCCCGTTTGCATCTTGTCCATACTCGGACGCTGTATCGTTTTCCAGGTGATTTGGATCTTTGTATCGTATATCTGTATTCTTGACTCGTTGAGTCGCTGTTGTATATATATCTGTTCTGTGGGTCCCATCGAGGACTGTTGTGTAATGGTATTACTTTGTTTTCCACCCGCACGAAAGTGCCTGGTGGGCGTCCTTGAATCGTTTCTATGCGGGTTTGGCGGAAAGGGCTAAAACTTGCATAGGGCCGATTCGAGGGTGTTACAGAGTGGTATCAGAGATCAGCAGTTGCGATATCCCACTGGTCCAGCCTGTAGGATAACCTAGCTAACGGACGATCTAGAGTGTTAAATCTATTTTGTAAAATCGGTTGGATAGATCTGATTAGGTCTGATTTTACTCCTTACCCCTCTGTTGTTCTCCTCTTACCTCTGCGTGTTTTAAATCTGCTCTCTTATCTTTTCTTCGAGTCCAGGAATTCTCGTGGTTGGGTTTCCATCGTAACTTCAGGGTTTTGCTTCCTCCTTGGGCAACGGTGTTTCTACCTCCAGACTTCATGCTATCTGAGTGGTCCTTTATCTCTGGTACCATTCTTTGTTCCTTGTTTGTGCCTTTCGGTGTTTTCCGAAGCGGCGACATCATCTACACCAGACCTGATGCAGTGTCTGTATCACTCTTTTATTTCCGAACCTCGCTTGTCGAGATCTTCAGTCTGATTCCGATAGTTGGTTGCATAATTGTCCTAATTGTGTGCAGAGTAATGGTTTGGGTGCGCGATGGACTGATCACCATCCGACTACTCTTAACATTTGCTCTTGTACATTGAGTTGTCGGATCTATGCAATTTACTCCTTCCTCTGAAGTTAGAGGTAGCATTGTGACCTCTTTCTTTGTCTTTGTTTCTCCAGAGTGTTCTCGACGAACGTGAGCAACGATCCCTTGTTGGTGGTGTCGCCAATTCAAGAAAGAGCAATGATCCTTGTTAGTGGTGTCGCGAGGATCTACACGAAGCGAGAAGATTCAGATCGCCGGCCTTCTTCCCCGGACCATGAGGCGGATCTCGAGGGCGAGATCCCTTGTTAGTGGTGTCGAATTGTGGCGCCCCGCTAAAACCACTACTAGAAAATCGCTGTGTCTTTGTGCATTGCATCATCATGACTGCCTGTTCATGTCATCATGTCACATTGTATTTGAGCATCATCATACCATCATGCATATTTTTTTCTTGCATTTTTTTCGAAGCGCAAAAGTATTTTTATTAAACATCGTATTTTGTTTTTCTAAAATATCCGTACGGTCTAATATATATTAAGCCGTCGTCTCTCTTTGTTATTTTAAATTAAAACAATATTTTTTCGGTCCGTTATGTGACCATAAAGATTTTCTTATTTTACTAAAAATAAAAATTTTGTTCTAAAACTAGTCTTATCTAGTCTAGTTTAGACTATCTAAATATCTTCCGCCACCTACTCTTTCTTTCCAAACCTATCCCCATCCGCTCTTTTCCCCAAACTCTCCGATCTATTCTCTTCTGTTTCCTATCGTAGCCAGTCTTTTTTTCTTGGGTGGCTGCAAATCAGTTCAAGGAGCTGCGTGAGATCTTCTCCAAACAAAGCTAGCTAGCTGAGCTTTATCCCAATCAATCAATTCATCAATTCACCGTGCTATTTCTTTACGCGCGCTGCTATTTCCATGACCCAATCCAGAGTGCCTCTGTTTTTCTACAACCAACAGACAAAAGTCAATCGGCCGCTTGCCAATTTCCTTGTATCTTGCACGTTTGTTTTCCTCAAAGCTAGCACCACCAGATTCCATCGTTGTTGCCTGGAGCTCGCCGCCGCTGCTTGCTTCTTGTTGGATCCTGGCCGACAGCTCCACACGCCACCCTGCCATAGCTCTTGCAGCCCGAGACGCAACCACCACTCAGCCCCGCTTGGCCCTCCCCCCTTGCACGAGGAGCAGCCCAGCTCCACGGCGCTGCAGCAGAAGCCGGCTGCTTGGTGCGGCGCCTAAGCAAGCACATGCACTACAACGCCTACAGCTCTGGGTCCTCGAAGTAGATCAATCAGTAGACGTCTCAGCTGCCAGCGCAGCCCCGTATCTCTTTTTTTTCGTTTGTTGCCTTGTGTCTAATCATCCTGTTCTGTCGCTATACCTGCCATGTCAACCGCCGTGGCTCACAAACCAACCCATGTTTGGATGTCCGATACATATTCGATGAAATTCCCGTAAGAGTTTCGGCCTCTTCGACCGCAGCAGCAGCGCTGCACTCCATCGCGCACAGCCCTGATACCCCTGTCAGCGCGCGCTCTGCCGTTCGTCTCTGTTCGTGCTGCTACCCCGCAGGTGTTCGAGGAAAAGCCACACCGGATCGTGCCGTCCGCCACCATCACCCCTCCAACAAGATCTTGTTGGCTTCGACTACTCCCGTAACGATTGACTACTTCCGGCAGTTCAACTTCAACTTGAAGCCTTTTTCCTCGCCTCTCTGATCCTAATTGTGAGACCCAACTCCTACCCTATTTTTATAAATGACATATCACTTTCTGCATATTAAATTGTACATGCTCGTATACATATTATCATGTGGTTTGGATTGAATAGGAATTCATCTAAATTAAATATGGAGACTGTATGTGGCCTATTCTTGTCTTATATTAACTCCATTTAAATTGTGTAGCTCACCATTGCCATGTTTTTGCCACGTCGGGGTAGATAAACAACTTAAACCATAATATTTAATTGTCGGGATCCCGATCCCGCTTAATATTGTTAAGATAGGCCGCATATTGCCATGCTATGCACCATATCATGCCGGATCTTCTGCCGTAGTATTAAATATTGCATCCGGTGTTTCTTCTAGTGTTTGCTTCTTCGCGGATTAGGCCGAGGAGTGTATGCGAGTATCGACAAGTTCTCCGGCTATGTACCTTCGGTTCTGTTTCCCAGGCGAGCATCTCTCCCCCTTCTACCTATTTTGCATTTATAGTCTTTATTTCCTCCTATGGATCTATTGCTATCCGTGTCGCGATGCTTTAGTTTTCGTGCACCAGTTATATCACGTGCAGCCTCTATATTGCCTTGGACACCTCCTATTACATGTGTTTGGTAGATAGCTGGCCTTGCAAGTCGTAGTTGCTTGCTCAGGTGCGAACTCGTGTTGTCGAGTACCACAGTTGTTGGTATGATGGCAGCTGTTTATGGTGGAGATGTTTAGTCGTGAAGATGATCATGACTTTAAATACAACTATTGAAATGCTAGATATAACTAATGCAGAGGCATCGGTGGGCAATAGATGTTACTTGGTTCTTCCACGCTCACTTGTGTCCCGTAGGACCCCGAGTGCTTGATACCTGTTCCTTGACTATCCGCACTATCCACATCCGGAGGCCTTATGGACCCTCCTGAGCTAGAGCTTGATTCATTTCTATTTCTTGGGGCCACAAGTAGTTTGGGGCTTTATTACTATCCTGTACTTATGCCATGCTTATGCTTCAGGATGACTCATGCTGTCTATATCTGATTAGTAAAGGTTCCAACTACCACAGAATGGTAATTAAAACTGCCCACTACTTATGCTTCAGGATGACTCATGCTGTCTATATCTGATTAGTAAGTGCTGCAACTATAATGGAATGAGTAAAATTGCTAACTGTGTGAGTTCCTCGGTCCGACTTCCTCGTTTGGTCTCGAGGGGGGAAATACCAGGATGGGTTTGTCTGGTGTTAGCTTCAGGTTGGATCCGGATAGGTCTTTCTTATCCCTCTCTGATAACCGCCAGTTGTACTGAGTCTCTATAGGTTGTTTAGTGCTGATGCGCTGCCGCTTCAGTCCACCATACCTATGTAGGCGAGAGCTGCCGAATTCTAGCCTCGCCGTGTACTGGCCTCAGTACTGACGCTCCTCTTTTTCCTTTGCCCTTTGCCGGCATCCCTTTTGTTTTAGCAGGTTTGAGATCGACGTCGTTAGCAGGGTTACCCTTCCGGCTTGGCCTGGGCAGGGTTATGGATGCCATTGGTTATTCTTCAGGGCTCTTAGCCCCAGTTGCATCTTGTCCATACTCGGACGCTGTATCGTTTTCTAGGTGATTTGGATCTTTGTATCGTATATCTGTATTCTTGACTCGTTGAGTCGCTGTTGTATATATATCTGTTCTGTGGGTCCCATCGAGGAATGTTGTGTAATGGTATTATTTCGTTTTCCACCCGCTCGAAAGTGCCTGGTGGGCGTCCTTGAATCGTTTCTATGCGGGTTTGGCGGAAAGGGCTAAAACTTGCATAGGGTCGATTCGAGGGTGTTACACTCTAGTACGGAGGGTTTAGTATACATGATGTTGTTTACTAATGGAGACGAGAGGGAAATTCCTTTGCCACAATCCACTTTGTTCAGTATTTACAGGATCTCATGGTCGCGTTCCAAGGAGGAGGTGGACGAGCAGCTTCGCTTGCTTGGTTTCCACGGGCAGCACTAGGGGGATGTGCCCTCTTACGACTATTCTGCGCACTATGCTGGGGCATCCTCGAGCTCGTATCAGGATGAGGGCACCTCTTCGCCATACTACAGAGGCGCTCCATCTTGGCCAGCTTGGGACTGATACCCACTTAGGCCAAAAGCCTAAGCTTGGGGGGAGGTACACCGACATCACACTCATCTACTTATCATGTTCAGTCGGTATTTTGTATATCCATGTTTCACTTTCTTTTTAGTTTTTGTTTTTGCTTTATTTCTACTTTCCAAAAAACAAAAAGACCAAAAATATTTTCGTTGTTTCTCTTTGTTTTCTTTTTTTGTCTTTTTAGCCTTGGTTTGCTTATTCCTTTTTGCTTTGTTTTGATTATTCGAAAAAACCAAAAAGATTTCGCTTTGCTTGTTCTTCCTTTTGGTTCTTGCCTTTGAAAAATCAAAAACCCAAAAATATTTGTTGTTCTTCTTTGGTTTTGTGAAGTTCGTTGCAGGGTTCAGCAGTCCATAGTGGAGTTGGGTTTCATGTTATTATTCAAGCCACACAAGTGAAGGGCAATAATGAGGATTAATGACAACTTGAGGTGTCGTAAGAGGCTGGTGACGAACTCTATTTGTTTTCATTTTTGTACATATACTCATCATTGTCGGCATGCTTAGTCTGTTCATGTAAGGTGTATGTTATTTATGGATGCTTAGTAGTTCTTGCTTTCTTATGATTAGCTCCATCTTGCTAATGGTTTGTAGCATGTCATATGAATGTTTGCTTGCATTGTTCTATTCATAACTTGGTATGACACTATGGTATCTTCCTCTGAATGTTTCACTTGAATTGACTTGGCACATGCTCATGCATGCATAAGACTGAAACAATCAGTTAAGCCTCAATGAATTATTTTGCCTCAGGATCCTTGAATCACTTTCATGCCATAATTAGTCATGTTTTGTTGCAAGCATGATTATGACAATTATTGCTCTCTGGTTTGTCGCTCCGTTTCTATTGTTGGCCTTCACTTGCACTGAGTATGAGCTCTACTCGTGTTTCCAACTCCCCAAAACCAATATTGCCAAAAGTGTCCACCATACCTACCTATTAGCATCATTTGCTAGTCAGTGCATATTCAGTATGCCTTGTTTTCTTCCGAATAAAATGTTTGCTTGTTATGAAAAAGTTAGTTAGTAAAGCTCTCACGAACTTGATGGCACACTTTACTTTCTTGCACTTAATAATCTTGAACCATTCAGTCCATCTTTGTTGCGTATATGCTTGGTTTTTATAAGTTGAAGTTAGCAGAACCATGTATCATAGGGAATGCTTTCAACATTGCACTTATTATTCCGTTGATATCATGATTCTTTTGCTTACGGATCCTGACGGTGTGAAATAAAAGGGGAACTTGTAAGATCATGGAGTTTATATGTGTGTTAGAGAAACGCCTGGGCCGCTAGCCTAAGCCATGCCTAATCATGGTGGAACCTTGCAGCATAACCATAATGAGCATTCTATGAAGCATCCTCAATAAAAACCTATGCAAATAGAAAATAAAAAGATCGGTGAGATGCTCATTGTCTGTTGCCTTGTCGTTTTGATATGGGATAGCTCCTGTGTCATGGGGCAAGGGATACCCCGTTGGCGGTTCTCTATGATACGTATGTACTTACAATGACAAGAGCTTACTTGTAACTGAAGTTGAGTAGCATGAGGTTCGGTACTCGTAAGCAAGGGGCATGACATTTCAACTTATAACTTGTCAAGCATATCCTCTTAGTTGTGTCACTTTAACCTTAACCATTTAAAGATGCTTATGATAGGGGCAATGAGAGCTCAAAGCTAATGAGTACCATAATTTCAGCATTTGGAAACCTTTCAAACTATTCAAAACCTTTTTTTTGTTGAGTCACCACTTATTCTATGAGCACTTTCGTGAGAGCATAGTTGTCATTCTTAGTGTAATATGCTTGTCACAAAACTTGGTTAATTGTGTCATGACTTTGATGCTTGTATCTTTGATATCTTTACTTCTAGTCTTCACTTGAACTTCAGAGGTGCCTCAGCATTTATGTTTGCTCTACAATCAAAGGCAAGCGAGATACCACTCTATCATACCTTCTTATGAGCATTGCAATGTTGCTTATGTTTATGTTTCATGCTACTTATTATTTTTGAGTTGGAATCTCTTCATAGCTTGCAATGACTATTAAGTAAACTTATTTGCATACTCTTTATTATAAATGGCCTAAGTAGTTGACCATATGCTGATAATATATACATCTTATGAAGCAAATGTGTTCGTGAAAGCTCTTTTATCGCACTCAGTTTTCAACTGAATTGCTTGAGGACAAGCAATAAGCTAAGCTTGGGGGGAGTTGATACGTCCAAAATGTATCTACTTTCCCGAACACTTTTGCTATTGTTTTTCCTCTAAACTTGTGTGGTTTGGATACAACTAACACAGACTGACGTTGTTTTCAGCAGAATTACCTTGGTGTCTAGTTTTTGTGCAGAAAATCAACTATCAGGAAAAATCCCGGAAAATATGCCAAAAATCCTATTTCACCAGAAGATTCACGGAGCCAGAAGACGAGACAGAGGAGGGCCACGAGGGGCCCGCACCACCTCGCGGGCCAGGCCAGGCTGCGCCTGGGGGTGGTGTGGCCGCCTCGGTCACCCCCTCGGCCTCCCTCTTCGCCTATAAGATGCCTCTTGACCTAAAATCCAAGGGGGTTCGACGTTTTTTAAGAAAAAGTTCTGCTACGCCGTGATACATTGCAAATGTATCTATAATTTTTGATGTTCCATGCTTGGTTTTATCCACTTTCTTGTGTTTTGTTCCAACTTTGGAGTACTTTTCATATGATTTCTTGGAAAAACCTATTAACAAGAGCCACAGTGCCAGCTGCCTGTTTTCTACTGTTTTTGGTTCCAGGAAAGTCAGAAAATGAATATTCTCGGAATTGGACGGGACAAAAGCCAAAGTGCCTATTTTTTTGGAAGGGATCAAGTGCCAGAATACGAGACGGAGAAGGGCCTAGGGGCCACCACACCACCTGGCCGCACGGCCAGGCCTGGCCTGTGCCAGTGGGTGGTGTGGCCGCTCCCGGCACCCCCTCGGCCTCTCCTTGCGCCTATATATTGCCCTCGGGACGAAAACCCTAAGGGCCCGATCAAAAGTCCACAAAAGAGTCTGTAGCCGTCGTCATCTCCATCCCTAGATCGGGAGGGATCTGAAGCTCTTCCCAGCACCCTGCCAGAGAGGGGAATTCACCCTGGAGGCCTTCTTCATCACCATGCAAGCCTCCGGTGTGATGCGTGAGTAGTTCATCCTTGGACTACGGATCCATGTAGTAGCTAGATGGCTGGTTCTCCTCCTTTGTGCTTTCATGTCTAGATCTTGTGAGCTCCGTTCATGATCAAGATCATCTATTTGTAATCATACATGTTGTGTTTGCGGGGATCCGATGGATATTGAGATGCTATTTCAGATTGATTATTGATTCTATCATGTCTTTGTTATTTGTGATCTTGCATACTTTCCGTTGTTAGTAGCTATCTTGGCCAAGTAGATGCTAGCAACTCCAAGAGTTAGTATTTATGCTCGATAGTGGATTCATTCCTCTGGTTATCTGGAGAAGTGACAGAAATCTCTAAGATACTAGATGTGTTGTTGCTACTAGGGAGAAAACAACAATCCTTTGTTCATAGAACAATTGTATTGTTTACTTTACATGCAGTTTGTAAAGCAATAATCTGTTGCTTGCAACTTAATACTGGAGGGGGTTCGGATGATAACCTGAAGGTGGATTATTAGTCATAGATGCAGTTGGATGGCGGTCTATGTATAATGTTGTAATGCCCAATCAAGTCTCAAAGGAGTCAAGATGATTAGTATATGCATGTATTGCTTTCTCGGTGTTTGTCAATTGTCCCGCTGTAATTTGTTCACCCAGCATGTTATCTATCTAAGGAGAGCCACCTCTAGTGAACTATGGATCCAGGTCCTTGTCTTTTACATACAATCTATAAACTGTTTACTGCTTTGTGTTTACTTTCTGCAAACTTTTACTTCTTTCCATTCAATACGTTTAATCCTTTGTTTTCCACAAAACACGGTGAGATTGACAACCTCATCGCAAGTTGGGGACAAAGTTCTGTGGTTGTGTTGTGCAGGTATCCACGTTGCTACTAGCACCGGTAGTGCGCTCTGCCAAAGCTCAGCAAGTAACACCTTTGGGGTGTTTCCTTGCTCCTACTGATTCAATTAAACCTTGGTTTCATAACTGAGGGAAACTTGCTGTTGTGCTCATCATACCTTCCTCTTGGGGTTCCCAACGAGCTCTACATCAATACCGCCATCAAGCAATTTTCTGGGCGTCGTGCATTGAGCCATTGTGCCGCCACCACCTGATTCCGTGATTCAGAACCAGAAACTCCATTCTGGCACCCTGCCGGGACGGGGAATTGGAGGAGATCACCGCCATCATCATCACCATCGCTTCTCCATCGACCATCCTTGATTCCCCCATCTATGAGTGAGTAGTCTGAAGGGTTTCGCAGCATAGTAAATCAAAATTTTCTACGGAAGCAAACAGAGGGAAAGCCAAGATCTAATCTAGGAGATGCAAACAACGAGAGAGATTGGATTAGATCTTCATACCCATGAAGATTCGCACAGCGGAACGTTCGTCGGAACGTGGGTGATGTAGTCGTACTCGCTTCTCCTCCTCGCGATCCGATCCGATCTAGCACCACAAGTGGCGGTGCCTCCGTGAGATGCACACGTGCAGCACCTCGACGTCTCCTCCTTCCTCGGACCAGCAAGTATGGTGGAGAGATGGATTGGATCTACAGCACGACGGCGTGGTGTATATGGTGGAGAATTTCTGCCGCAGGGCTTCGCCTACAAACAGTCGGGAGGGAGAGAGGAAGGGCAGCAGGGCAACTAGGGTTGGAGGAAGGTGTGTGGGGGGAGGGGGCGCACCAGCCCTCTATATATAGAGGGGGGCGGCCAGCCCTAGCCTCTCCTCCAAGCCTATCTCTAGTTTAAACAATTTAAACTCTCCCTTATCTAGAAATCTTATCTTATCTTATCTCTAGTTTAAACGATTTAAACTCTCTAGGATCGGCTGGGCCCTATGGGGCCTTGTGCCCCTGGCCCAATGCGGCCAGGACACTCCCTCATAGGCCCATGCCCCCTCCCGGAAGGTGGGACCACGTTGGCCCCCTTCCGGAAGGTTCTAGAAGCTTCCGGTACAATACCGATTAATCCGGAACAATTCCGAACTCCAAAAACTGCACTGCCTTATATGAATCTTATTCTCCGGACCATTCCGGAACCTCTCGTGATATCCCGGATCCCATCCGAGACTCCGAACAAAAATTCATAAACCAATTATCCAATCTATCCTAGCGTCGAGACACGTTAAGTGTGTGACCCTGCGGGTTCGAGAATATGCAGACATGATCTTCTATCAATAATCAACAGCGGGGTCTGGGCACCCATATTGACTCCCACACATTCATCGATGACCATATCGGATGAACCACGATGCCAGGATTCAATCAATCCCATATATATATTCCCTTCGTCTCGCGATATTTTACTTGCCCGAGATTCGATCATCGGTATCGTCATACCTAGTTCAATCTCGTTCACAGCAAGTACTTTACTCGTTCCGTAATCCGATATCACTTTGTGATTAACTCCTTAACCACATGCTTGCAAGCGGTGTTGATATCGATTACCGAGTGGGCCCGAAGTATATCTCTCCGACTTGGGAGGGACAAATCCCATCTCGATACATACAACCCAACAGATACTTTCCGATCACCTGAGAGACACCTTTATGATCACCCTCTCATAGGATGACGTTTGATGACCTCAAAGCTTTCTTCCGATACCAGGGAGTTGTATTATCTCATGGTCTAAGGAATACAATATTTGACATAAGAAAAGCTTCGCAAAGACGAACACGATGACACGATCTAATTGCTTCGCTTAGTTTGGGTCTGTCCACCATATCATTCTCCCAATGATATGATCTCATTATCAATTGACAACTCATGTCTATGGTTAGGAAACCTTAACCATCATTGATCAATGAGCTAGTCCATAGAGGCGTACTAGGGACACGGTGTTGTTCACAAACCACACAAGTATTAATGTTTCCGCTTAATACAATTCTAGCATGGAATATAAACTTTATCATGAACAAGAATTATAATAATAACATCTTTATTATTGCCTCTAGGGCATAATTCCAACAGTCTCCCACTTGCACTAGAGTCAATAATCTAGTTTACATCTGGCAACAATCTCACACCCATGGCACTGAGGTGCTGATCATGTTTTACACGTGGAAGAGGTTTAGTCAATGGATCTGCGACATTCAGACCTGTATGTACTTTGCTGATCTTCAGATCTCCATCTGCTATATAATCTTGTATTATATGAAACTTGCGGTTGATATGCTTGGTCTTTGGATGATATCTTGGTTCCTTAGCGAGTGCTATGGCGCCAGTGTTGTCACACAATATCTCTAGTGGGTCCAATGCACTTGGAACCACGCCAAGCTCAGTGATGAAGTTTCTGATCCAAACTCCTTCACTTGACGCTTCTGCAGCAGCCATGTATTCCGCTTCTACTGTAGATCCCGCGATCACGCTTTGCTTGCAGCTTCTCCAGCTCACAGCTCCTCCATTCAAAATATACACGTATCCTGTCTGAGATTTAGAATCATCCTTGTCGGTGTCAAAACTAGCATCGACGTAACCTTTTACGACGAGCTGTTCATCACCCCCATAGACTAAGAACATTTCTTTAGTCCTATTTAGGTACCTTAGGATGTTCTTCACGGCTGTCCAGTGTTCCACTCCTGGATCACTTTGATATCTGCTCGTCAAACTAAGAGCATTGGACACATCCGGTCTAGTACACAGCATGGCATACATGATGGAACCTATGGCCGAGGCATAAGGCACTTTGCTCATAGCTTCCCTATCATTTACCGTAGCTGGACACTGAGCCTTGCTCAATATCTTACCTGACAACATAGGTACTGAACCTTTCAATGCCTTATCCATTCTGAACCTTTTCAGAACTTTGTCTAGGTATGTACTCTGGCTTAAAGCTATCAGGCGTCTTTGTCTATCTCTATAGATTTTGATGCCCAATATATAAGCAGCTTCACCTAGGTCTTTCATTGAAAAACACTTGTTCAAATAACTCTTCACATCGTTAAGCATGTTGATGTCATTTCCAATAATCAATATGTCATCCACATATAGTGCCAGAAACGTCACCGAGCTCCCACTCACTTTCTTGTAGATGCAAGCTTCGTAGCAATTTGGAACAAATCCAAAGCTCTTGATCACTTGATCAAAACGAAGGTTCCAACTCCGAGATGCTTGCTTCAGTCCATAAATGGAACGCTGAAGTTTGCATACTTTATCAGTATCCTTAGGATCGACAAAACCTTCGGGTTGCATCATATACAACTCTTCATCAATGTTGCCATTGAGGAAAGCAGTCTTGACATCCATTTGCCATATTTCATAATCATGAAACGCAGCAATTGCTAATAAAATCCGAATGGACTTAAACATCGCTACGGGAGAGAAAGTCTCATCGTAGTCAACACCTTGAACTTGTCGAAAACCTTTCGCGACAAGCCGTGCTTTATAGACGGTAACATTACCATCCGCGTCCGTTTTCTTCTTGAAGATCCAGTTACACTCAACGGCCTTTCGGTCGCTAGGAGGGTCCACCAAAGTCCATACTTGGTTTTCGCTCATGGATCCCAATTCGGATTTCATGGCTTCTAGCCATTTCTCAGAGTCTGGGCTCATCATCGCTTCCTCATAGTTCGTAGGTTCGTTGTCTTTTACTAACAAGACAGTCAAGACAGGGTTGCCGTACCACTCAGGAGGGGCACGCGACCTTGTCGACCTGCGACGTTCAGTAGCAGCATCGTCCGAAGCTTCATGATCCTTGTCATTTGCTTCCTCTATTGTTGGTGCAGGCGGCACTGGAACAATTTCAGGTGATGCGCTACTCTCCAATTCAAGAGAAGGTTCAATAACCTCGTCTAGCTCTACTTTCCTCCCACTCACTTCTTTCGAGAGAAACTCCTTCTCAAGAAAGGAACCGTTCTTTGCGACAAACACTTTGCCTTCGGTTCTATGATAGAAGGTATACCCAATAGTTTCCTTAGGGTATCCTATGAAGACGCATTTCTCCGCTTTGGGTTCGAGCTTGTCCGGCATCAACTTCTTGACGTAAGCTTCGCATCCCCAAACTTTAAGAAACGACAACTTAGGTTTAGCACCAAACCATAGTTCATACGGTGTCGTCTCAACGGATTTAGATGGAGCCCTATTTAAAGTGAATGCAGCGGTTTCTAATGCATAACCCCAAAATGATAACGGCAAATCAGTAAGAGACATCATTGATCGGACCATATCTAATAGGGTTCGATTCCGGCGTTCAGACACACCATTGCGCTGTGGTGTTCCGGGTGGCGTGAGTTGTGAAATGATTCCACTTGCTTTGAGATGCGTGAGAAAATCATAACTCAAATATTCGCCCCCACGATCGGATCGTAGAAACTTAATCTTTCTGTTACGATGGTTCTCCACTTCATTCTGAAATTCTTTGAACTTTTCAAACGTTTCAGATTTATGTTTCATTAAATAGATATACCCATATCTACTTAAGTCATCGGTAAAAGTGAGAAAATAGCGATATCCACCGCGCGTTGAAACACTCATCGGTCCGCATACATCGGTATGTATGATTTCCAACAAGTCCGTTGCTCGCTCCATCATACCGGAGAACGGTGTTTTGATCATCTTGCCCATGAGGCATGGTTCGCATGTGTCAAATGATTCAAAATCAAGAGACTCCAATAGTCCATCAGAATGGAGTTTCTTCATGCGCTTTACACCAATATGACCTAGACGACAGTGCCACAAATAAGTAATATTATCACTATCTACTTTGCATCTCTTAGCCTCAATGTTATGGATGTGTGTTTCATCCCTTTCGAGATTTAGAAGAAATAAACCATTCACAAGAGGTGCATGACCATAAAAGATGTTACTCATATAAATAGAACAACCATTATTCTCCGATTTAAATGAATAACCGTCTTGCAATAAACACGATCCAGAAATAATGTTCATGCTCAACGCAGGCACATAATAACATTTATTAAGGTTTAAAACTAATCCCGAAGGTAAAACTAAGGAGAGCGTGCCGACGGCCATCACATCAACTCTTGATCCGTTGCCAACGCGCATCGTCACCTCATCCCTCGCAAGCCGCCGTCTATTCCGTAGCTCCTGTTTCGAGTTACAAATATTAGCAACTGAACCGGTATCAAATACCCAGGCACTACAACGAGGGCTAGTAAGGAAAACATCAATAACATGTATATCAAATATACCTTTGATGGTGCCAGCCTTCTTGTCCGCTAGGTACTTCGGACAGTTGCGCTTCCAGTGACCCTTGTCCTTGCAATAGAAGCACTCAGTGTCCGGCTTAGGACCAGACTTGAGCTTCTTCTCAGCAGGGGCAACGCGCTTGCCGCCGCCTTTCTTGAAGGGCTTCTTTGCACCTTTACCTTTCTTAAAGGAGGGCTTGTTGACCATCAACACATGATTATCCTTCTTGATGTCCACCTCCGCAGCCTTCAGCTTTGCGAAGAGCTCGGTGATCGTATCGGTGGAACCAATCTGATTATGAGTCACTACAAAACTTTTGTAGCTGGGAGGGAGTGATTGCAGAACCCTGTCAATCTTGAGCTCCTCTGGAATCTTGCAGTCCAGTTGCTCAAGGCGTTGAGTGTAGCCCGACATCTTAATGGCGTGCTCACTAACGGAACTCCCTTCCTCCATATTGCAGTTAAAGAACTTCTCAGAGATCTCATATCTCTCAGAACGGGCCTGAGTCTGAAACATGGTTTTCAGCTCTTCGAGAATCTCAAAGGGCCCGGGATAGTTTTCAAAACGATTTTGAAGTTCCGGTTCCATAGCAAACAACATGGTGCTCTTAATCACACCGTAATCATCTTTGCGCGACTGATAGACAGCTTTCTCATCAGCCGGCGCAGTTGCAGCAGGGGGGTTACCTAACGCTTTCTCAAGGACATAGTCCTTTTGTCCGCCAGACAGAATGATTCTTAGATTGCGGAACCAGTTGGTGAAGTTAGACCCATTGTTTCTAAGCTTTTCTTTCTCAGCAAAAACGTTGAAGTTGAAGTTGGACTTGGCCATGTGATCTACAGTATTTGCAAGTACAATTTAGACTATGTTCATGATAAATAGTTCAACTTAATCAAATTACTAGATGAACTCCCACTAAATTCAACATCCCTCAAGTTGTTTAGTGAACACGATCCAAATTCACCACACCTAATCCGATCATCACGAGAAGAGATGTGGTTTCAATGGTGGACAACGAAGTGTCGATCATATCATTCATATGACTCATGATTAACCTTTCGGTTCTTGTGTTCCGAGGCCATGTCTGTACATGCTAGGCTCGTCAAGCTAGACCCAAGTATTTCCGCGTGTGCAAAACTGGCTTGCACCCGTTGTATGTGAGCGTAGAGTCTATAGCACCCGATCATCACGTGATGCTTGGACACGACGAACTTTCGCAACGGTGCATACTTGGGGAGAACACAGTTTTTATCTTGATCTTTAAGTGAGGAATCATCTTATAATGCTACCGTCGCGATCTAAGCATAATAAGATACATAAAAGGATAAACATCACATGCATATAACTTTATGTGACATGGTATAGCCAATCTTCGCGCAATGATCTCCATCTTGTGCGTTCCGGCATGATCTCCATCACTCCACCATGACTGCCTCCACCACGAATAGCAACTACAACTATTGCTAACTACTTAGCGATAAAGTAAAGCTATTACATGGCGTATAAGAAGTTGACTCGCAGGTCATACACAATTATAAAGACAACCATATGGCTCCTGCCGGTTGTGTACTCATCGACATGCAAGTCGTGAAACATTACAAAACATGATCATCGCATATATTATACACATCACATCTTGGGCCATACCATATCACAGAAAACACTCCCTGCAAAAACAAGTTAGACGCCTCTACTTTGTTGTTGCATGTTTTACGTGGCTTATGGGAGTAGATGCTAAGAACGATTCTTACCTACGGAAATCCACAACGGTGATATTATGGTTGCCAAACTCCGGTGTTAAACCCATGAACACTATAGTGAGATAAACTGACATCCACCAGCCGCATGTGTGGAACAAGCCACACGTCAAGTGCGGAGCCGGTCTCGCGAACGACGTCGCGTAAGGTTGGCTTGGACCAATTCAATCTCACTATGCCGCGTCATAAGAAGAACACAAACAAGAGGCTTGCAACAGAAAACATCAACGCCCGCAACAACCATGTTGCGTTCTACTCGTGAATCACATCTACGCATAGATCTAGCTCTAATACCACTGATGGGTTTCGCAGCATAGTAAATCAAAATTTTCTACGGAAGCGAACAGAGGGAAAGCCAAGATCTAATCTAGGAGATGCAAACAACGAGAGAGATTCGATTAGATCTTCATACCCTTGAAGATTCGCACAGCGGAACGTTCGTCGGAACGTGGGTGATGTAGTCGTACTCGCTTCTCCTCCTCGCGATCCGATCCGATCTAGCACCACAAGTGGCGGTGCCTCCGTGAGATGCACACGTGCAGCACCTCGACGTATCCTCCTTCCTCGGACCAGCAAGTATGGTGGAGAGATGGATTGGATCTACAGCACGACGGCGTGGTGTATATGGTGGAGAATTTCTGCCGCAGGGCTTCGCCTACAAACAGTCGGGAGGGAGAGAGGAAGGGCAGCAGGGCAACTAGGATTGGAGGAAGGTGTGTGGGGGGAGGGGGCGCACCAGCCCTCTATATATAGAGGGGGGCGGCCAGCCCTAGCCTCTCCTCCAAGCCTATCTCTAGTTTAAACAATTTAAACTCTCCCTTATCTAGAAATCCTATCTTATCTTATCTCTAGTTTAAACGATTTAAACTCTCTAGGATCGGCTGGGCCCTATGGGGCCTTGTGCCCCTGGCCCAATGCGGCCAGGACACTCCCTCATAGGCCCATGCCCCCTCCCGGAAGGTGGGATCACGTTGGCCCCCTTCCGGAAGGTTCTAGAAGCTTCCGGTACAATACCGATTAATCCGGAACAATTCCGAACTCCAAAAACTGCACTGCCTTATATGAATCTTATTCTCTGGACCATTCTGGAACCTCTCGTGATATCCCGGATCCCATCCGAGACTCCGAACAAAAATTCATAAACCAATTATCCAATCTATCCTAGCGTCAAGACACATTAAGTGTGTGACCCTGCGGGTTCGAGAATATGCAGACATGATCTTCTATCAATAATCAACAGCAGGGTCTGGGCACCCATATTGACTCCCACACATTCATCGATGACCATATCGGATGAACCACGATGCCAGGATTCAATCAATCCCATATATATATTCCCTTCGTCTCGCGATATTTTACTTGCCCGAGATTCGATCGTCGGTATCGTCATACCTAGTTCAATCTCGTTCACAGCAAGTACTTTACTCGTTCCATAATCCGATATCACTTTGTGATTAACTCCTTAACCACATGCTTGCAAGCGGTGTTGATATCGATTACCGAGTGGGCCCGAAGTATATCTCTCCGACTTGGGAGGGACAAATCCCATCTCGATACATACAACCCAACAGATACTTTCCGATCACCTGAGAGACACCTTTATGATCACCCTCTCATAGGATGACGTTTGATGACCTCAAAGCTTTCTTCCGATACCAGGGAGTTGTATTATCTCATGGTCTAAGGAATACAATATTTGACATAAGAAAAGCTTTGCAAAGACGAACACGATGACACGATCTAATTGCTTCGCTTAGTTTGGGTCTGTCCACCATATCATTCTCCCAATGATATGATCTCATTATCAATTGACAACTCATGTCT
This sequence comes from Avena sativa, assembly GCA_916181665.1. Lineage (NCBI taxonomy): Eukaryota > Viridiplantae > Streptophyta > Magnoliopsida > Poales > Poaceae > Avena > Avena sativa. The sequence continues at coordinate 64,042,966 of OV702286.1, read as the reverse complement.
ATGGTTAGGAAACCTTAACCATCATTGATCAATGAGCTAGTCCATAGAGGCGTACTAGGGACACGGTGTTGTTCACAAACCACACAAGTATTAATGTTTCCGCTTAATACAATTCTAGCATGGAATATAAACTTTATCATGAACAAGAATTATAATAATAACATCTTTATTATTGCCTCTAGGGCATAATTCCAACATAATCCCCCGCTGTAGGCTATGGGAATGGTAGGGATTGGATGAGATCGTTCATGTAATGGCATCGGATTGTTAGGACATGGTGCCTAGTATCTATTATTAGTGCCTTTTGACTTTGTTGCAACTTGTTATACTTAATGCTTGTCACTAGGGCCCGAGTGCCATGATTTCAGATCTGAACATGTTATTGATTCATGATAATAGTATTGTTTGTGATCTTACCTGGAAGTTGTATATACATATTGTTGTCCGGAACCAAAAACCCCGAAGTGACAATAATCGGGATAACCGGAGGGGATGGCTTTGATGTGAGGATCACATGTGTTTACGGAGTGTTAATGCTTTGCTCCGGTGCTCTATTAAAAGGAGCACCTTAATTACCAGTAGTTCCCTTGAGGTCCCGCTACAAACGGGCTGGCAGGACAAAAGATGTTGTGCAAGTTCTCATTACGAGCACGTATGACTATATATGGAACACATGCCTATGATTATTTAGTACTTGGATGCTTTATCTTATTTATATGCAAATGCCCTATGTCTTGATTGCTATATGAATTGTCTTGTCCATGCAACGCCCATCCATCCATCCCTATGCCTATCACGCTTTAATCCTACTGTTTACTGCAATTGTTACTACTGTCTTTATTTTTACTATTGCTATTACCTTGCTATTGCTACTACAAAACTATTGCTACTGATAAACTGCTGTGAGCAAGATTGTTTCCAGGTGTAGCTGAATTGGGAACTCAGTTGTTAAGGCTTATAAATATTCTTTGGATCCCCTTGTGTCGAATCAATAAATTGAGTTCCACTTGCCTCGAAAATACTGCGATACACCCCCTATACTTGTGGGTCATCAGACTCGATCATGCATAGATAGCCATCTTGTGTATCGGCAGGAGCTCCATATGCAAGCATCCTCAAAGATGCCATGCACTTTTGGATTGAGGAAAATCCTACTGTGCCGGTGTAGTCCTTCTTCCATTTGAAGTAAGTGTCGAACTTGCAGATGACATGCACAATCTTGATGAAGAGCTTTCGGCCCATCCTGAAACAATGCTGAAATGTCGTCTCTCCATGCAACGGATCATCAGCGAAGTAGTCAGCGTACAACATGTAGTGCCCTTCCAGATGCTGCCTCGGCTTACTCTTGCAGCGTTCCAGCGCCGAGCCACCGCACCGTGGCTTTGCATTCCATGTGTACAGGTCAGACATGCAGGCAAGGATCTTCAAGTGTTCTTCATCATCGGCTGCCGCGGTGGTCTCCTCCTCCATCAGGACGACGAACATTTCCTCGTCATCGGAGTTCAGGGCCGGGTGGGCAAAACACCGAACACCTCACGGTCGTGGTGGGCGAGGAGCTTCTCGGGAAGCTTCCTGTGGCGTGGAGTCACCGCTAAATCTCTCGGGGAACAAGGATATGGGGGATGGTGCGGTGGTGGGAGACTTTCCTAGCGGCGAGCTTTGGGCGGAGTGGGGACTGGGGAGGGTGGTGTCGGCGGCAGCATGGCATCGAGGGGAAGAAGAGGGGAGGAGGTGGGGCGAGAAGGTGAATCTCGACGCGGATATGCGCTGCCTTGCAAAGAGAGCTAGCCCACACTCTTTTTCGCTTCATCCGGCGCCCATAGTGATCCACAAGGCGCTAGGTTCGCTGGCTGAAAGTTCTGCCCAATCAGCGAAAATTTGGCTTTTGAGAGGCCGAGAGGGAGGGAATCAATTTGCCGGCGAAAAAAAGATCCTGAGGGTTCACGGGGGCTGGCTCGAGATGCTCTTAAAATTGGAATCAAGGTCTTGGCATAGAAACGCTCTTAGAATTGGAATCAAGGTCTTGGCATAGAAACGACAAGGACCACAAGAACCCACACGTCATGATGAGTAGCAGTATTCTTTGTTCAATTCCATGTACGATAGTACTAACAGATTAACTAGTATTCTTTGTTCAATTCCATGTATACTAACAGATTAACTATGACTACGTGGACATACGCGCTTCGTCACGCTACCTACAATCCATTTGTTAGAATGTGGTAGGTGTGTTGTACTCACTGCTGGTAACATATTTTATTTTGTTTGTGTTATCGTAAATTAAATATATGAGTATGTGTGTGGTTGAGTGTTTTAAAGACAATCATTTATGTATTAGGCATGTATGAAACTGAGAGATATGACATTAGACGTAAAAAGCGGGCCCTTATTTTATATTGAAGCTCATAAGAAACATATAAGTACCCATGTTCATTCAAGTAAACAAAAAATACATCGAGTAAACTTCAAACAAAAATACATCGAGCAATAGAACAAGTTCAGTACCACAAGAAACTGACATATTACATGATTAAGATAAAAAAATAATGATGTCAAAACAAGCTAACTTATAAAAATCACACGATAATCTTATTCGACTGCCTCAAAATCGATGCCTGCAACTATTTGGATTGCAGAGCTTCAAAAGAAGGCACAACTCTGTATTCAACACTTATAAGTTGATAGATTATGAAATGATTAGTTTAGTCAATATAGACAATATACTAATTCTATGCAGGAGTTATACTTGATATATTTCAAATTATTCACTGGTTCAATAAAATTTAAAAGAGAAGGTATGGCTGGAAGTTGCCACGAATCTTTACATAAAAGCAAGATCCAATATGTAATGAAGTTTGATAATTTTTGTATATCAAAATAAAAAATAGAAGCTATGGCATTTCTTTTGGACCCACTTAGTCGATGAAACCCGCTTGTTCATTAATCATAAAGCATGATCCAAGTCAAGGGCACTGAATTTTTTGTTAACACGTGTAGAAATTGTAGAAGAACGTAGAACATATATCAATTTACACAAGCATATATGCTAATATATTTAAAAGAAAATTCAGTTGCAGAGCTTAAGAGGGGCCAAAATTAGCTTATTCTGCTTTGTTTCAGAAATACATACATGTTAATTCTTGAAGTAACATGAAACAAGACCGTTTCTCGCAAGACGCGACCATTTCTCGCCCTGTTAGCCTCCACGCTTTCCGTTCAGCGATCTATAGATTGCGGGTTCTCACTAACCGCTCTATGTCGCATCATCTCATGCCTCGCGAGCCTTCTCCTTTCAATTCCTTTTTTACCGCCATCTGTCCCTGATTTTTTGAATCAAAGCGGTGAGGATGATGCGACATCTTCGCGTATTCCCACATAGGAGCGTCTCTACCCTCGCCTCCCCCTCTCTCCCCTGCACCATCCCATGCGCTCACTTCCTCCTTATCTTCCTTACCACCGGCAAAGCGTGGCAGAGGACAGGTGCGCGAGGTCAGGGGCGATGTTGAATCGATACTCGGTAGGTCCGAGGCGAGAAAGCAGAGACGGACGGAGCTGGATGCGGGAGCTGGACGGGAGGCGGTGGCCTCGTGAGTGGAGGGGTGGTGGGAGCGGAGGTGATAGGGAGAGCTCGGGAGCGGAGGAGCCTTCTTCTTTTCAATTGTTTTTTTGGCCACTTGTTTCTGATTTTTCTAGTCAAAGCGGTGAGTATGATGCGACATTTTCTCGTAGTCCCGCATAGGAGCCTCTCTACCCGCGCCGTCCCCTCTCTCTCATCCCCACCGTCACACGTGCTCACCTCCTCCTTATCTTCCTCACCACCGGCAAAGCGTGGCGGCGGACGGTTGCGCGAGGTCGGGGACGATGTTGAATCGGTACTGGAAAGGTTCGAGGTGGAAAAGCAGAGACAGTCAATGCTGGATGCGGGACCTAGACGGGAGGCGGTGGCCTCGTGAGTGGAGGGGGTGGAGGGAGCAGAGATGAGAGGGGGAGCTCGGGAGTGGAGGGGGTGGCGCACGTTGCTGGGAGAGACGGAGGAGGGGCTGGGATGGGCGGCAGCTCGAGTGGAGGGGAACAAGATCGAGATAGGGGTGGGGATGGGAGGGACTAACTCGTAAGACTTCGGTCAATACCTAAAACTACACGATTTATATGACTCAGATTGAAGATTAGATGGCCAGAAACGCGCGCGTGTAGATAGTCTCAGATGGCTCGCTTTTGCTCAGACTTAGGCTTAAGCTAATATGCTTTCTCTTTTCTGTACAGGTACCAAAAGACGGATGCATCTGCGGCTTTAATCCCTCTTGGGATATGTGACTATGAGTACTGCCACTCTGCTGCGTCCTCTTTGCGGCTAGCTGAGCTCTAGATCCGACCGAGGACACCGTAGAACTCGAAAAGTACCCGGATGGTGCTGTTCAAGCCTGCAACCGAGGTGGCATGACGTTAGTGAGAGCGAGGAGCTCTGTTCTACAGGAATTTCCTTTTCTCTGCACTGTTATTGCAGTTTGTTTGCTTTCATTTTGCTGTTTCTTATCGCAGATTGATTGATCGCGGTTCCTCCTTTACCAGACGGCCTTGTCTGTGCTTGCTTTCCACTTTACTAATTTGTGTCTTTGCCTTTTTGTTGCTCTGCCTCTTCGCCGTCTGCCTGGCAGACATGATCCCAACCGGAACTTTTCTGCTCTACTAGTTGTGTCCTCTCATTTCTTATGCCTTGATGACCATGGCCTTTTATCATGGCCTATTTAGTTATGATGTCTCGTCCATGAAACAAAAAGAAGGCATCCTTGACATAGACATATGCTCAAGATGCTGAATGCTCCTTATGTTGGCACAAGAAAATTCACCAAACAGATATTATTATATCTACTAACTTCGAATACATGGATTGAAATATAATGTTCTAGATGTGAAAAAATCAGGGACTCTAATCCCGATCCCGAGCCCCGATGCAAAATCAGGACCATGACCTTAAACCCTCGAGCAGGTTTTTCTTTGTTTGGTAAAATAGCCCCGCATTGGGGACATGGAGTATTGACTCTCGAGACATATGCTTCCGGGATGAACAATGAAAGAATCAAAATAAATATAAAAAAATCTGGAAAAAAATTGGTGAACTTGTTTTTGTTTCTATAGTTTGTGTTCGTGCAAATTTGCATGAAAAAAAATCAACAGCTATGTTTCCCCAACAAAAAAATAACGTTTAGTGCTCTAAACAAACAACAAACTTGGCACACAACTTGTATTTTTAACACATGCCAAGGTACTAGTGTTTTCTCCATAAAAAAAATAGATAACCAGGGGCACAAATATGCGCATGTCTAACTTATTGATATCTTTTAGCGTTCATAAAATTATTTATCTCAGGAAGGAGAATATGCTCTTGGGAGCCGAGTTGTATATCTTCCCGTGTTATCGTTAGTCCCTCGTTTCTATTTACATGGCGCACACATGTCTTAAGGTCTATCTCTGGTCATTAATTTGACCAATAAAGTCTGTACTTTTGTGCTACGTAAATTATACCATTGCATTCCTATTCGAAATTTTTATGGCACATGTCTCGTACCATTCGTCAAATTAGTAGTCAAAGTTAAATTTTATACCACGAGATCGCCATATAAATAGAAACTGGGGGAGTAACTTTTATTGCCAAGCTCCCCTCTTAGATGAGCATGTTTATCCATGACAGCCATTTGAACATAAAACCCCCAAATTTGCTAGTAGCAGAAAGACCAGCGAATTTTAGCATATACTTGCTGAAAAGCTATTTTGAAAACCACTTCATTTAACAATAAAATGAAGAAGCTCTTCTAGTACTAGTATAGACGAAGACACGCATGCGCGACAGCTCCTTGAAAGTTGAGGTGTATAAAATGAAGAATTGAAAGATGCTGGTTAAACACCATAAACAAGCTCCTTTTCCCAAGTCTGGCAGTAGTACCAACGCCAGTCGCCAGACAAGACAAATGACGAGAATGTGCGTCCGTGCCGGCCGTCCCCGTTTCTGGCGCATCATACGGGTAGTGGCACAGGAAAGTTGCGGCGCGCGGACTTGGTGCCTCTCCGGCTTGGGGGTTCGGACGGAGCTGCTAGTGCTGCAAAAATCACGGCCTGATCAGCTGAGGCCAGGGCTCCACCAAAGTCAAAAGCTCTAAATGGAAACGGCCGGCACGCACGGCGCGCGACGCTGCGCCTGCATCAAACGACGCGAAAGAAAAGAGAGCAGCGAGAAGAGGTTAAAGATAGAAATGGGCAGGTGTGTCGTGGATTCGTCGTGGGTGTAGGTGACGAGCAGATGCAAAGGATTTCTGAAAGCCACCGTGCAGGAGCTTTACCGGAGACGAGAGATCGAGTGGATGGTTGCAGCAAAGGGTTTGGCATTTCGTTCCACGATTTTCTTTTTGCCCTTGATCGAGATTGGTAACTGTAATGAACATTTGAAAACTAAATACAAATTCACTCAAATTTAAGTTATCGCGCATAAAGTTTTTGGAAAAATTAAAAGGAAGACATGGAATCCAACTCCTAACCATGCAAAAAGATGCTGAGATCCTAAGGGCATCAGGAGTAAACGGAAGAGTAAACTTTAGAGGAGTAAATGTACTCCTCTTAAGGAGGTCGGCGCCGGACCGAACCCTTAAACTTTAGAGGAGTAAAACTTTTTTTTTAGAAATTAAACTATCAATTGCCAAACATTCGGCATAGTTCACATACAATCAAATAAAATGTTTACGAATGAATAACGATTAAGTTTACAAACCAAATAAATTCAAAGCCAAACACATGGCAGAGTTCAAATTCAACAAATCATCAGAATAGTTCAAACTCAACTAGTTAGCATCATGGAGAGCCCAGTGATGCTCAACAAGGTCCTGCTGCAGCTGTTCATGCACCTCCTTGTTCTCAATGCACGCATGGGCTTGAAGAAATGCTTGGATCCTATTGGCATCATGTGCAGTTTCAACCTAATCACCATTAAAGATATACCGAAAGTTCTCGGACATGCCACACTCATCTTCAGTGATCATGTTATGCAAGATGATGCAACACTTTATTATTTGCCAAAGCACCTTCGGCTTCCAATACTCAGCAGGGTTTTTGATTATGCCAAATCTCTTCTGAAGCACACCAAAAGCACTCCACATCCTTCCTCGCAGACTCTTGAACCTTTGCAAAGTGAGCCTTCTTGGGATTGTTGATGAGAGTTCTTGAAATTTTCTTCACAAAGGTGGTCCATGGAAGATAGATGCCATTTGTAAGATAGTAACCCATGGTGTACTCACGGTTGTTGACTTCATAGCTAACATGAGGAGCATCACCTGCAACAGGCCTAGAGAAAAGTGGTGATCTAGAAAGCACATTAAGGTCATTGTGAGACCCAGGCAATCCAAAAAAAGCATATCAAATCCATAGATCCTTCGATGTCACCGCCTCTAGGATGATTGTTGGATTGTTGCAATGGCCCTTGTACTGACCTTCCCATCCAGGTGGACAATTCTTCCATGTCCAATGCATGCAATCTATTGAGCCAAGCATCCCTGGCCATCCTTTTTCTTGACTCTCACCCAAGAGCCTCTCGGTGTCATCTTCATTGGGTGCCCTCAAATACTCATCTCCAAAGATCTCAATCACAGCCATTGTGAACCTACGGACAACCTCCAAGATGGTATATTTGCCAATACGAACATAGTCATCAATGGCATTGTAGCATCCCAGCATTTAGGACTAAACGAAAGGTAGATTTAGGATTTTGTGCATTTGCATGCATGCATCTGAAAATCTGGGTAAATTTTTCGCTAAAATAAAATACTAGAGTGATCAGAATTCTCTCACTCCAATGAGTTAGGTTTAGTGCCATCCGAGGTGAGTGGGATGAATTTTGACATGATCTCTATTGATTAAGTGAATTATGAGGGGAGAAATTTGAGTTATAAATAATCATTCACAATAATACAAACACAAGTATTATAAATAAAAGTATAAATAATATTTAAGTCTAACATTATATTGTTCTGTTACAAGAAGAAAATAAATAAAGGAAAATTACAATGAAACAAATAAGTGAATAAATAAAATGGAAAATTGTTGGGTCCGCAGCATAGAAAACAAAAAAATTCCTATGGTGTGAACTACACGCCAAGATCTATCTACTAGTTACAAAGCAAACGGGTGGACATACATCCATAGAGAACTTACCCTCGAAGACAACGAGCTTTGTTAACGAGTAGGAACTCGTGGTTAATGTAGTCGTACACTTGTCGATCTCAAGATCATGAGGAAGTCCGAGCGCCGCAACTCAGCAGCGCATCCGCACTCGCACACACGTTCTAGCCACCGGACAACCTCCACCTCCTCGCTCCAGCGATCCAGCGGAAGCAGCAACTCCTTCCAGACGAAATGCCACTGGGAACATGTATCTCGCTAATCCGAGACCATGGGAGAATAATTCTAGAGGGGGAGAGAGATCCTTCACAAGGAGGTGTTTGGATGAAGGAGGGAATAGGTGGCCTTTTATAGGAGGAGGGGGGGGTGCCCCCTCTCTCCATGGCCGGCGCATGGGAGGGTGACCCCTCACCTCCCCCATTCATGTGGTGGTAACTCCTCCATATTAAAATGCCTCTTCACATTCCCTTTTAAAGTCTCCACTTTAAATGCATTAAGTTTCTCCAAATTTAATGCTCTCTCATTTAATAAAACCCTTTTATTAAATTTATTCAGAATTTTGTTAATTACTTTAATTAACAAACATTCACATATAGCCCCTTGCAATATTTCAATATCACATGCAGAACCACCTTCTACAATTTCACCTGAAACAATTTCCGGTTTCTATTGAAACAATTCCTGCGCTTTGCAATTCTTTCGTCTGAAACATATGTGCTCCAAAATGGTGTCTGGTAACTCTTAAGTGTGCCACCCTACGGTTCGCGAATAATGCAGACATGATCGAGACCCTTCTCCGATCAATAATCAGCAGCGGGACCTGGAGATCCGTACTGACTCCTACACATTCAACGATGACTCCTACGATCGTGAGAACCTTTAACGCTTGTAACTAAATCCCTTTGTCTCTCGATATATTACATGTCTGAGATTCGATCATCGGTATCTCCATACCTAGTTTGATCTCTTTACCGACATGCACTCTTTTCTCGTTCCCGTGATATAACATTCTAGTGATCACATCACTTGCTTGCAAGCTATCCTAATGTGATATCACCGAGAGGGCCCAGAGTATATCTATCCATCATCTGGATTGACAAATTCCACTCTTGATCCATGAGCCTCAACATAACACCTTCGTAGCACTGAACCCATCTTTATAGTCACCCTGTTACGGTGTGACGTTTGATGTTATCAAGATACTCTTCGGTGTTAGCAATTAACATGATCTCATGGTCTAAGGATAAAGATTACTTCGTATGATGTTATAGCAATATAAACACAATGACTTGATCGTAATGCTATACTTCGGATGAATGTTCATCACATCATTCCACCAATGATGTGACCTTGTTATTAACAACATCCAATATCCATGATCAGGAAACCTTGATCATCCTATTAATCAACAAGCTAGTCTATAAGAGAGGCATGACTAGGAACCCTTTTTGTTTATTAAACACACATGTATTGATGTTTCCTATCAATACAATTATAGCATGTAAAATAAACATCTATCATATACAAGGAATACATAATAACAACTTTATTATTGCCTCTTAGGGCATATTTTCTTCAGTCTCCCACTTGCACTAGAGACAATAATCTAGTTCACATAGTGATAAATCTAACACCCATGGAGTTCTGGTGTTGATCATGTTTTGCCCTAGGGAGTACTTTAGTCAATGGATCTGCTACATTCAGGTTTGTGTGCACTTTACAAATCTTTATATCTCCGTCCTTGACATGCTCGCGGATGGAGTGAAACCGGCGCTTAGTATGCTTGGAATTCTTGTGAGACCTTGGTTCCTTTGCGTTGGCTATGGCTCCATTGTTGTCACAATATATCACCATCGGGTCCAATGCACTGGGAACCACACCCAGTTCCGTAATAAACTCTTTCATCCAAACCGCTTCCTGCGCTGCTTCTGAAGCAACAACATATTTCGCCTCCGTTGTTGATCTAGCCACCACAGGTTGTTTGGAGCTCCTCCAACTAACTGCTGCTCCATTCAAGAGAAATACGTATCCGGATTGAGACTTAGAGTCATCTGGATCAGTGTCAAAGCTAGCATCGACATAACACTTAGCGACTAGCTCTTCTTCACCTTCGTATATAAGAAACATATCCTTAGTTCTTCTCAAGTACTTAAGGATATTCTTGACCGCTATCCAGTGTTTCAAACCTGGATCAGATTGGTACCTACTAGTCAAACTAATAGCATGTGCCACATCCGGTCTTGTACATAGCATGGCATACATTATAGAGCCTATGGCTGAGGCATAGGGGATCTTATCCATTATCTCTCTTTCTTCCGCCGTAGCCGGACTTTGAGTCTTACTCAATGTCTTGCCTTGCAACATAGGTAAGAACCCCTTCTTACTTCCGTCCATATTAAACTTCTTTAATATCTTATCAAGGTATGTACTCTGCGATAGCCCAATTAGGCGTCTTGATCTATCTCTATAGATTTTAATGCCTAATATATATGAAGCTTCACCAAGGTCCTTCATCAAAAATTTGCTGTTTAGATAACTTTTAACACTGTTTAAAAGATCTAAATCATTTCCAATCAATAATATGTCATCCACATATAATATCAGAAATGCCACATTGCTCCCACTCACTTTCTTGTAAATACAAGTCTCTCTGGACAAATCCAAACTCTTTGATCACCTCATCAAAGCAGAGATTCCAACTTCGTGATGCTTGCTTCAGTCCATAGATGGATCGCTGAAGTTTGCACACCTTATTAGCATCCTTAGGATCGACAAAACCCTTAGGTTGTATCATATACAACTCTTCTTCAATCTTACCATTGAGGAACGCAGTTTTGACATCCATCTGCCATATTTCATAATCAAAATATGCAGCAATTGCTAACATAATCCTAACCGACTTAAGCATCGCTATGGGAGAGAATGTCTCATTGTAGTCAACTCCTTGAATTTGTTGAAACCCCTTTGCGACAAGTCGAGCCTTATAGATGGTCACATTACCATCAGCATCAGTTTTCCTTTTGAAAATCCATTTATTCTCAACGGCCTTTCGGTCGTGAGGTAAGTCCACCAAGGTCCAAACCTGGTTTTCGTACATGGATTCCATCTCGGATTTCATGGCTTCTAGCCATTTGTTGGAATCCGGGCTCATCATCGCTTCTTCATACGTCGCAGGGTCATCCATTTCATCAACCATGAAATTCACAACAGGATTGCCGTACAGTTCAGGAGCTGCACGTGTCCTGCTTGACCTGCGAGGTTCGGTAGTGTCCTCTTTCGGAGTTTCATGATCAATATCATTAGCTCTCTCTTCATTAGGTGAAGTCAACTCCGAAACAACTTCTGGAGCTGCGCTACTCGTCATTTCATGAAGAGAAGGTTCAATAACCTCTTCGAGTTCTACCTTCCAACTACTCACACCTTTCGTGAGAAACTCCTTCTCAAGAAAGGATCCATTCTTGGCAACAAAGACCTTGCCCTCGGATCTGTGATAGAAGGTATACCCAATCGTTTCCTTAGGATATCCTATGAAGACGCATTTTTCCGCTTTGGGTTCGAGTTTATCCGGTTGAAGTTTCTTCACATAAACATCGCATCCCCAAACCTTAAGAAATGACAGGTTAGGTTTGTTTCCAAACCATAATTCATACGGTGTCTTTTCAACGGATTTAGATGGTGCCCGATTTAAAGTGAATGCAGCTGTTTCCAGTGCATAACCCCAAAATGACAGTGGCAAGTCAGTCAGAGACATCATAGATCGAACCATATCCAATAAAGTACGATTACGACGTTCTGACACACCATTACGTTGTGGTGTTCCGGCAGGCGTGAGTTGTGAAACTATTCCACAGTCTTTCATATGTGTGCTAAACTCGTAACTAACATACTCGGACCGCAGAAATTTGGTCTTTCTATTACGATGATTTTCCACTTCATTCTGAAATTCTTTGAACTTTTCAAAAGTTTCAGACTTGTGTTTCATCAAATAGATATACCCATATCTACTTAAATCATCCGTGAAAGTAACAAAATAACGATATCCACCTCGCGCCGACACACTCATTGGTCCACACACATCAGTATGTATGATTTCCAATAGATCTGTCGCCCGTTCCATTGAACCGGAAAACGGCGTTCTAGTCATCTTGCCCATAAGGCATGGCTCACATGTATCAAATGATTCAAAATCAAGTGATTCCAAAAGTCCATCAAAATGGAGTTTCTTCATGCGTTTAACGCCAATATGACCTAGACGGCAGTGCCACATATATGTAGATATATCATTATCAAGTTTAATCCTTTTAGCATCAACATTATGAATATGCGTAATACTACTATCGAGATCCAACAGAAACAAACCATTCAACATAGGTGCATGACCATTAAAGATATTATTCATATAAATCGAACAACCATTGTTTTCAGACTTAAATGAATAACCACTTTGCATCAAACACGATCCAGATACAATGTTCATGCTTAGTGCAGGCACCAAATAACAATTATTTAGGTTTATAACTAATCCCGATGGCATATGGAGAGGCAGCGTTCCGACGGCGATCACATCACCTCTTGATCCATTGTCGACCCGCATCGTGACCTCATCCCTTGCTAGTTGTTGCTTGTTCCGCAGCCCCTGAACCGAGTTACATATATTAGCAACCGATCCCGTATCAAATACCCAGGTGCTACTGCGAGTACTAGTCAAGTACACATCAATAACATGTATATCATATATACCTTTGTTTGCCTTGCCGGACTTCTTGTCCGCCAAATACTTGGGGCAGTTGCGCTTCCAATGGCCAGTCCCCTTGCAATAGTAGCACTCGGTGTCAGACTTAGGGCCAGCTTGGGGTTTCTTTTCAGGCGTGGCAACAGACTTGCCATCCTTCTTTCCCTTGTGCTTACCTTTCTTGTCCTTCTTGAAACCGGTGGTCCTATTGATCATCAACACTTGATGTTCTTTCCTAATCTCCACTTCTGCAGTCTTAAGCATTGACAGAAGCTCGGGAAGAGACTTCTTCATGCCCTGCATATTATAGTTCATCACGAAGCTCTTGTAGCTAGGTGGCAGAGATTGGAGAACATGATGTATGCCTAAGTCAATGGGAATCGTTATTCCCAAGGACACAAGCTTATCGGCGTACCCAGACATTTTGAGTACATGCTCACTAATGGAGCTGTTTTCCTCCATCATGCAGCTAAAGAACTTTTCTGTAGCATTATAACTCTCTATGGCAGCATGGGTATCAAAAATCATTTTCAATTCTCCCATGGTATCAAAGGCATTGCCATTTTTCGAAACACTTTCGAAGTTCTGGCTCTAGCCCATACAGTATATGCCGCAATGAACTAAGTTGTGGTCCTCCTGACGAGTTATATAGACGTTCTTTTCCTCCTCAGGGGCATCAGGAGCTGGTGGGGGGCCTAGCGGCGCATCTAGCACATATTGCTTTTGTGCAACAGTGAGGAGAATCCTCAAATTCATAGCCCAGCTGGTGAAGTTGCTACCATTCGCAGCAAGTTTCTCTTTCTCCATGAACACATTGAAATTAAAAGCAGGTGGTGCCATCTACAACAGAATTTGTAAAGTATATTTAGACTAATTTTATGATAGATTGAGTTCAACTAATCCAAATTACTAATGAACTCCCACTCAAAAATGGGGAGAGAGATCCTTCACAAGGAGGTGTTTGGATGAAGGAGGGAATGGGTGGACTTTTATAGGAGGAGGGGGGGTGCCCCCTCTCTCCATGGCCGGCGCATGGGGGGTGACCCCTCACCTCCCCCATTCATGTGGTGGTAACTCCTCCACATTAAAATGCCTCTTCACATTCCCTTTTAAAGTCTCCACTTTAAATGCATTAAGTTTCTCCAAATTTAATGCTCTCTCATTTAATAAAACCCTTTTATTAAATTTATTCAGAATTTTGTTAATTACTTTAATTAACAAACATTCACATATAGCCCCTTGCAATATTTCAATATCACATGCAGAACCACCTTCTGCAATTTCACCCGAAACAATTTCCGGTTTCTATTGAAACAATTCCTGCGCTTTGCAATTCTTTCGTCTGAAACATATGTGCTCCAAAATGGTGTCTGGTAACTCTTAAGTGTGCCACCCTACGGTTCGCGAATAATGCAGACATGATCGAGACCCTTCTCCGATCAATAATCAGCAGCGGGACCTGGAGATCCGTACTGACTCCTACACATTCAACGATGACTCCTGTGATCGTGAGAACCTTTAACGCTTGTAACTAAATCCCTTTGTCTCTCGATATATTACATGTCCGAGATTCGATCATCGGTATCTCCACACCTAGTTTGATCTCGTTACCGACATGCACTCTTTTCTCGTTCCCGTGATATAACATTCTAGTGATCACATCACTTGCTTGCAAGCTATCCTAATGTGATATCACCGAGAGGGCCTAGAGTATATCTATCCGTCATCTGGATTGACAAATTCCACTCTTGATCCATGAGCCTCAACAGAACACCTTCGTAGCACTGAACCCATATTTATAGTCACCCTGTTATGGTGTGACGTTTGATGTTATCAAGATACTCTTCCGGTGTTAGCAATTAACATGATCTCATGGTCTAAGGATAAAGATTACTTCGTATGATGTTATAGCAATATAAACACAATGACTTGATCGTAATGCTATACTTCAGATGAATGTTCATCACATCATTACACTAATGGTGTGACCTTGTTATTAACAACATCCAATGTCCATGATCAGGAAACCTTGATCATCCTGTTAATCAACAAGCTAGTCTATGAGAGAGGCATGACTAGGAACCCTTTTTGTTTATTAAACAAACATGTATTGATATTTCCTATCAATACAATTATAGCATGTAAAATAAACATCTATCATATACAAGGAATACATAATAACAACTTTATTATTGCCTCTCAGGGCATATTTCCTTCAAAAATGAATTGCAATAATGAAACAAATAGAAGAATCCTTTATTAACAGAAAATATATATATTACATTATTCTTTTACAATTAAGGAATAATAAGAAATAGTTATAATAATAATAAGATAAACTAATGTATTACAATGACCAGAAAAGGAAATTACAAAATTGGATAAAAGGAAAATCCTAAAACTAATCTTCATCTTCTTATCATTTTCTGATCTTGTACCTGTGAACACAGAAGAAAACAAAACGAAGTAAAGGGGTTAATGTTAGATACATTGCTCTCAGTATTAACAGTGTAATGCACTGTTACTGTTCATCACTGAGCATAATTTTAAAAGGGGCAAGTTTCACCAATTTAAGAATCTGTTCTTATCAGCTTGTATGCCTCAGTACAACTTCACAGGCATTAGTCAGAGGGGCAAGTTTCACCAAGAAGGGGTAAGAAGGAAGCAGTGAATCAGCTATAGTGGCTTGATCTGATCCACAAGGGAAGGGTCCCACTTGCAAGCAGCATACTCACAGCATGCAGTAGGTGTGCTGTCGACACAATAGGCTCCACAGGGAGTGTAAAAGGGAGGGCACAGCCGTAGCACCATCCACTGTTCTCACTTCACAACCACATCTATCCAGTTCTATTCACACCACATGTTGTTCTCAAGAACACACATTCATTTCTTCACACCACCATCAAATCCACCATTTAATCAACATCTAGTTGATTCCATAAGCCATCCCAGAGCAGATCCAATAGTAGAAGGAGAGGGGAGCGGGCATATCACAACAGAATGAGTAATCACAAGAAGCTAGTTCTTCCGAATCTAGAAGGACAAGGTTCAGGAGCACAAGATTCGCATGAGTAGGCTGATCAAATGCAAGGCAGTAGTACCAGAAGGAGCAGATACACATTAGCAGATCTTCGAGTTAACAACCAGAAGATCAAGAAGTCAAGATATAGTTCACAAGCTACACATCAACAGGTAGCTACACCAAACCACCAATCTTAGTATCTGTTCTTATCAGACATATTAAAGATATTTTGTGGTGGTGGGATACTCTCAAATTTGCACACAAATGGTATGCTAGTATCATCACAGAGTTTGGTTTCTATACACAAAGAATTATAACTGTCCCTATTTTACACAGACGTGCCTCAGCCTTTGCATCACTGGCTGGGAACCATCCAAGTCTTTGGCAAGCAATAAAGTAGCATATCATGAAGATGATCTTGGCCACTGTGCATCCTCTAAAGAGGTAACACAGCAGCTAGATCATCTATAGAAGCCACAAAGATTGCATACAGGACATAGCCAATAGATCAAAGCATCAACTTTATAAAACCTTAAATAAGCTAAATCATTTTCCTAGTGTTGGTCACTAGGAATCATTTCAATTAAAGCCACTGTTCAATTACTAACCAGCACAACTCTTAGCCATCCAAAGGAACAACAAATCCTGCCATTGGAACCCACTACTGTGCACACTCTAGCATGGGAGGCACCACAGTAGTGGATCACAATAATTGAAGTCACCAAATTAAATTGCACAAGTCAAAGTTGTTTAGCACAAGTTACTTGGCAATGAGCCATAGGTCAAGTAGTCATCTTCAAGCCAAATCAAATCAACATCCTTCTAATTCATCTGCTGGTAAGCAGAGGTTGTATGAAAATCATTTTTCTAGACAGTTGTGTAGGAATCATAGTGTTTCGAGCATCACCATTCCACCTATATCCAAACTTTCACTTAAATATAATTTATTCAACCACAACCTGCAGTAAAGGCAGCTGTTGAATCATAAATGCAAGTGCCATAGTATAACAGTTTAGAACAAATGTGTTCTTAACCTTATTTCTCTAGTTTGCAAGGGCTAGGAACCATTTAAAACCTTATTATCTTATTGATAGAAAATATATAACCATAACTCAGCTTTAAGCATAAAGTTATCAAAGAAGCTTATCTCAAATTTTGGCCATCTTAAACTGCCAGTACAACTTCAAATCATTTCCAGGCTTCTATCACTGGCAACCTGGACCAAGGCATGTCCACTACCATATCAGTTACTCAAATCTAGTGTAACCATGGCCTAGCTGTAGAACCACTAGACCATCATCATATCTAGCCACAATCAAAATTCCACAGATGAGCACTAAGGCTCATTGTCCAGGACATTAATCATTAGAAACAGAACCTATAGATCAGTAAGTTACAAATACCACTACCACCTAGCAGCAGAGGTACCACTCTGGATGTACAGCAACTCATAGCCAAAACAACAACAAACACCCCATATCGAGCAATAGATCGGCAACAATTGATCATAGCACAACCAAGATCATCACTTAATCATCAGAGAACCATTGCTAGAACAAATTAAGGGGAATCTCTAATTAGAGTTCGACACAGAGATAAGAAGTGAGGCAAGAAAGGACCAGGGGGTGTGTACCTGGCACTCGGGGAGCAACCACTGCGGCGTGGAGAGGCAGGGCCAGCGATACCACGGCGGAGCTCACCTGAGGTCGTCTTCACCGACCACCAAACCACATCAATGACCACCAAGAACCAGGGTCGCCGGGTTGCACTTATTGCCGTCCCGCCAGCATCGGAGAAGGGGATGAAGAGTCCAGGATTCACCAGCACCAAACCACCACCACAAAGCCACGAGGTAGCCAGCAAGCGCCGGAGTCACAGGCGGCGAAACCCTAGCGCCATAAAGGAGAAGGGAGTGCGTAGAAGGAGGTGCGGATCTCAAATCAAGCTGGACCAGAAGAACTAGTAGAGTGCGGCGGAGCTTTTAGCTGCATCGGCGAGGGCCGCAACAACCAGCATCGCCGGAGTCATGTCGGTGGGCGACGGTGGCGGAGCTGTTCGCGTCGCACGCGAGCGCAGTGGGGGGGGTGAGAGACTGACCGACTCGGTCCGTTTGACCGGATCGGCCTAAGGGACTAGATCGACCTAATGGGCTACGCTAGCTTATGGGCCAAGCCCAGTTATAAAAATAAAGAGACGGATGAAGAAATAAAATAAAATGGACATAAGGAAATAACCAAAATACCCTTGTGCACAATTTTAGTTTTAGAAAAAAAGGTAGAAACGATCTCAAAAATATATATAATACATCAAAATGCACACTAAAATAATGTCTAACTAGGAAAATATAATAATATTTATTTAAGTTAAAAAAATTAAATAAATAATAATACCATTAAACCCCTAAATGAAATTTAGTAAATCAATAAAAATCCTAAATTGATGGAAAATTCACTTTTGAGTCCTAAAAAGAAATATATTAACTTATAAAAATATGAAATATAGATTTGCAAGTTATCTTAGGATTTATAGAAAATAAATGTGTGTTTAATTTTATAAAAAGTATTTTCTTAAAATGTACTCCTTTTATTTTTTATAAACCAAAAATAATTTCCTTATAACTTCATCCAAGTTATTTAGAATTTATTACTTTGGAAAAATATTAATATTTTCTCCAAAATTGTTTATTGCTTAATAAATTAAATAGAACACCAAATAAATATTAAGTCTAAATATTACACTTAAAACCATAAATATAAGTATACAATAGTCCTTTAGAAACTTTAACTAACTATAAGTCAAAGATGTGCAAGTTCATTTTGCAAATCATTAACTTATATTGGAAGTGATAATCTCAATTTGTATATATATCCTAAACTTGGTATTAACAAATAAATTATATAATAAATTTCTCTATTTCCCATAAACAAATCTTATAATACAATCCATGAATATTAAACATGCTAGATTTAAATCTTTATGGCTAAGTTTCATATTTATAAGCTTTCATGTTTAATATGTTTAGGAAAAACCCTAATGGTTGATAATGCCATAAATATTATATCTTAAGCCCAATTATATTCGTATAGTTAACTTTGGTCTAATACACCATAAACTAAGAATATAATAACCCAAGTTGATGAACCTTATCAAACACCATAACTTTAGTCCTATTAACGTTCAGAGTTGATTAACTTAACCTAAATAACATTTTTTTCAAATATTATTTCTTTTCCCACTTCAAAAGAAACACTATGCTATTTTTTTTAAAACATAACAACTTAATACATGCAATTTATAAACGTTACATGACACCACTTAACCTTAGGATTGTATTATGATTGTACTTTACATTTCATATCTTATATGTTTATCTTAGAATCCCTGCAACTACACTCTGTTGTGAAGTAAACTTGAAGATAAATAAAATCATAAACAAATCATCTAAATCCAACTCACTTGTAATGTTGGGGAATTACTTTGGGGATTTTAAACACATGCATCTCATTACTTATGCATATCAACATATTGCTTCTTTAAACATTGTCCTTACCGGGCAATGATGGCATTTTGTAGAACCCGAGGTCCAGGGTCAAGTCAAGACATTCGACTACAATTCTTCGCTATACCAAGGCAAGTTAACACTTGCTCATGTCCTTTGGTTATTTTCTATCAAGTATTTGCAAACTGTTGTTGTCATCACCTGCATTTCAAAAAGATCAGAAAACACTATTTTGATAATAGTGTGAACTATTGGTTACTGATCCAGGGTGATCAGTTAATCTATTAAGCCTGGCAATTGGAATACCATTGTCTAGGAATATATCATCTAGGACTTAACAACCAATATCGCCAGTGATTCTAGCGTCGTATATCACGCGTTAACCATAAGATCTATAATGGCTCTGAGGAAGTCAGCTGGATCTTCTCCCTTTCGTATGCTGACGGACAACTTTTATTGGAGCCGTGATCCTACATTTAGGCATGTGCAAGGGTGGGAACCGTCAATTCCCCGGTATTAGTTGTCGACTTTTGCTCTCTTCAGGAGTGTAAACCGGCGTAGCCGTTGTCCTGAGCTAGAAAAAGGGTGAGTATACGGGGTCACGGAGAAGGGCAGTACTGGCTTGGATCATCTAACTGGGCCCCACACCAAAGGAAGTGTGGATGGGAAAGATCGTCTGGTTGTGCAACAAGGATTTGATCTCTTATGGGTAAAGTAGCGCACTCTGCAGAGTGTAAGAACTGTGACATGACTCTCTATTCCGGGAAGGAGCTGCGAACGTTGTAGGAAAGGAACCCCACGAAGGTTCTGGTCAACCTGTGAAGACTGACGAACATAGTTTTTCAGAATAAAAGCAACATTTGAAGAAATGTTTATGAAAACTTGCATAGCCTACGACCTACGGTCCGTGGATATAGATAGTGCATCAAACACTCCTTTTTAGTGAACTTGATGAGTACGCTCGTACTCAACCGTACCTTCTTAACCCTTGCTAGATTCTGAAGACATTGACGACCAAGAAGATGAAACACTATATTCAGCTGAAGACCAAACAAAATTTCGTTATGAGGAGCTAGAGTTATCCGGAAGCATCGAGGGAAACAACTATGAAAACAACTATGGAATGGAGGCCGAAGAGTCTGAAGCGTAGATGTATCAGATATAGTTAGTTAAGCCTAGTAGTTTAGATCTCTATCCTCTATCTACTATTCTCGTATAAATCTTAAGGTGTAGTTTGCTTCTTTATCTTCTTCTCAAGTCATTATAGTATAGCTTTGAGTCATCGAGATTCCTCTATGGACCTAGGAGAATCTCAGAGTCGTCATGTAATTTCTGATTGTAATAATATTAATGTATGCTTGTGGGCCCGCTTTGTTTCTGTTGTACCACTCTGAGAATATAATATTTGCGGAATGGTGTTCCGTTAGTGTTATGTCCATGACTATAGTATACTACAACATGTAGTGATATGCTGGGTCACCGCAGGCATCCGCAGAACACCCATATGCAAGCACTCGAATAGCTGCAAGACACTTCATCAACGGGCTTGTGCTAATCTCACCGGATGCACTCCTCCAAAGCTTGAACCAATCATCATGCTTCTCCACTTCTTCCGCAATGGTGAGAAAGATGCTCTTGTGCATACGGAAACGTCGGCGAAAGTACTTCTCTAGATAGGTGGCATTGGGGTTGAAATAGTCGCGCATGATCTTAGCATGGCCCTCGGCTCTATCCCGGTTGATGTATGTGCGACCGAACTACGATCCTAGCCTCGGCCGCCCAACTTCATCGTTCAAAAGGATGGCCATGGCCGTATCGACATTGCCGTCGTCCTCCTCCTCTTCCTCCGATGATGACTCGTCTAAGATGTACTCCCTCAACATCTTCATCTACACGACGATGACGCTGGTCAAATTTGAAAACATCACCTTGATATTCGGCTGAACACCTCATGGGCAGAGGAGGTGACGAGGTTGGCCGGGCGGTCATCGGGTAGAGCAGAGGAGGCGTTGAGGGCGATGGTGCCTGTCTTCTGCAGCCTTCCCAGCCTCTGACGGCTTGAAGTTGCCACGAATCGACAGCGACGGATCCCGATTTGCTCCAAATCAGGGCAACGACCAAGGAAAACGAGCTTTCCCTGTCGATTTCGGTGACGGCAAGAGGTGGCGAGCGAGGGGAGAGGTAGGCCGGAGGGGCGGCGGGGTATAGGGGTCGCCGGCGGCAACGCCGGCGGGTATGGATGCGGCGGGTCAGGAGGCGGGAGGTTTTCTCAGAAGTGGCCTCAGAGGAGTAAATTTAGGAGCTGGCCGCCACTTTTACTCCTCCGATGAGTAAAAATTTACTCCTCTAACCGTTTTGGGGATCGGTTAGGTGCGGCATCTACCAAATTTTACTCCTCTAACCGATTTTAGGAGATGCCCTAATGTTTTGTTTCCTACCAAAATCATCAATTTCGTGAATCGTTCAAATTTCGTGGGAGTTTTTCCTCCATGGTGGTACTCCTTCCGTTTCAAAATATAAGATATTTTAGCTTTGTGAAAGGAGTGTATCTAGACCACTTTTAGTGTGTAGGTTCACTTCAAATCCACATGAACCTACACACTAAAAAGGGTCTAGATACACTCCTTTCGCAAAGCTAAAACATCTTATATTTTGAAACGGAGGGAGTAGCATTGAAGCGTACTACTTCTTACTTCCTTAAAAGTAAAAAAGTTTTGACAAATCAATTTGGCTTGTCAAAACATTTTATATTTAGAAACGGAGGAAGTGGTTAAGATGGAATTTATGCATGGTGTTTTTTTCCTGACAAAGGGTGTTGTATTAAACTAAGAAACATATATACATGTCTAATATGAAGATTCATCCGGTAGGAAATACTTAGGAGGACAATACACAAGGGGTCAAAGATTAGTGGGTGGGCACCATTCAAGATAGAGGACATTGTACCAAAGCGATGGCTTTGGTCACCATGCTTGTTTCCTGGGAGATTTAAAATAGATCACAATTTAAGAGTCTTCGCACCCACACATATCTCCTAACATTTGTGTTGGCCAAAACAAAAAAGTAAGTGGTTAACTAAAGTTTACTCGGGCAAAAGGAATCTTAAGTACAAATAGAATAGGTTTCAAGAGTGAATTAAGCATGTAAGAGTTGGGTTCAACTGTTGAATTTATGTTAGCATCATACTATTTGACTTCTTAGCACCATAACATTATTTGGATTTGACCATTTGCCGATCGCTTTCAGGCTTTGTCCATACTATGCATTTGTTTCCTATTTAAAGTCTTTGTACTTGGCCAAGGCTCCTTATTGAATGAAAATGGTAAGTTTATTTTGCCTCAATCTAAGAAGAAGGTCTAGTAAGAAATGAGGAACTAAAGCCCTAGGTCATAAACGATGACGAAGAAATCTTGATTATTATTTATGGTAATATGTTTTCATAAGACTTGTATGCAACCAATAAAAACAAACCTTTGAGCTCTTAAGTATTAATATAACTCGTATAACCCTCTATCTATATATACATGTCATACTTGTTTCGAGTGATTTTAAGTTTAACTATAAATTTAAACATATAAGAGAATCGGGTCGTAAAATTATACCATTGGAAACTATTTTCGAACAGAGATTTAATATAACAATTTTCTAATCAAATTATGCATATTTTGTTGGCAAAAATTAAACCTTGAAATGCAGGTGCCCCCATGTAAATAGGTATGGAGGGAATACGAACATGGCTTTCCTAGTATAAAATTTGGAGTACATCTTTACAAGCAACCTTCTGCAATAGCCTATGGAGTAGTCAACAAAATTCCATTTTACAAGTAGCTATATTAGAAACAATCTAGTTGTTTAGAAGAAACATCATTTTCCAGTGTTGTGATCAGAAAGAGGAAAAGATAATGTCTATCTAAAATATATGTATCAAAAAACACCAAAATAGAAAAAGGGCTTCAGTTCATGCTAAATTCTTGAAGGGATCAAAATTGGAAAATGATTGATAAAAGAAAATGTGTTGTACCATGCTAAAAAAAATTGAGTGCATTCGTAGTTATGATACACAATGATGAAATATCTTGATCAATTAATCTAGTCTCTTGATAGATATCATATGAAATTGTGATGGGAAAGCAATTCATATGAATTATGGTGGTCATTTCTTTGACACTGGAGTTATCTATAAGAAAAATTATCTTACATACCGAATTTGAAAAACAATGTTTACAAGAACTCACATCGCTAATGATTATCTATACGAAGTAATTTGATAAATGCAAGTGATACCTTCTATCCGTATTACGCACACAGTATAGTGTCTTTTACCCTAGAAGATCCAGATTTATCGAACCTTGAGAAACAATTACGGTAGGTTAACGAGCGTCTGCACGACTTGCTAGTTTGCTTCAATATTCGTTTACCAGATTTTTCCAGTTTGCTTTATTATCGGGGTTAAATCAATGGATGGAGATAGACCAGGTTTGAGGTTTCACCTGCAGCTATGCATACATATGGGATAAAAATAATAATAAGCACATTCATGTGTGAATGATCTAATATAGATATGATTTGTGGGTAGCACATCTGTAAATACAAAAACCTCGCGAATCACAGGCATAGCATAAATTCTCTTGGCCCAACCGTTATACCACGAAGTACCGGGCTATGAATGATTATTAAGTAAAATAGAGACTAAAGCATTAAGATCAGTGATGTTATTGTTGTTCCCAAGTGGATCACTAAACGTCTAATGTACTCCTCTTGTTGTCACTGGGTTCAGGCATAGACGCCGTTTACCACACATATTACCTCGAATCTTGATCAATCCTCAAGGTCTTGGGTACGTAACAAGTCCTTGGATTTGATGTAGGAGATAATGATACAAATACAAATCTGCTATACAATCACACACAATATTCCCATGTAATTAGATGCACATAATTGTTGCGAGGCTATTCCTCAACCCGCAGCCTGTGAGGACTACTGTTGGGCCACGCAGAGATAAACATTTTTTTCCTACGCAGTACTCCCAAGATCTAGCTGAGGTAGAAGGCCATGAGGATTACCACTAGACGCGTGGGTGCAGATTACTGATGAAGCACGTCAGTTGATGCAATGAAGTCCCACGAACCAATCCAATCCCACGATCATCGAAGTGCTGAAAGTATAATACCTCTGCCAGTATCCACACGTGCGAGGAGGAGCTCTGACGGCGGACTGCTAGGTCCGATGCGGCGGCTGGACTGAATGGGGCTAGGGTTTACAACACATGGATGTGTCTGACTGTGCCCTTTGGGCATCCCGCGTCCTACTATATATAGGCATTGAAAGTGGACTCCGCAATATTTTTGGCTGATGCGTCCAAAATTAAAGCATTTTTACATCTTGTTTTTACATAAATAGAATAGGGATTTTTTTCATTTCACTGCGCCTACGCGCGCTATTTCGTTCTTCTTTCAACGAGATCCCAAATCATGGAGTCATAGATGAACATATCAATTAGAGCTATTATATTGTGTAATTATATGATATTTCTAAGTGGTAAAAGCCATTTTATGAATTTACCTTCGCACCTGGAAGAATAACAAACAAGGAGGAGGCATCAGCACCGATAACAACCACTGGTACGGGCGGAGCCTGGCCGTACCGTCTGCCCGTACCAGGCGCCATCGGAACCGCCTCGTCAAATAGTTTGTCCTGGCGAAGACGAGAGAGAGATTTGGCATTTACAGCCACCAGAAACCACGAAACACCACATCAGAAAGGGGTCTGAAGGTGGAACTTGGCTGGGGTAAAATCCCAGCTCCTTCGCGGATCATTGGAGGACAACGCATCACCCCTTTCACCATCAACCACTGCATCTTCATCGCCACCATTACCCCATCTTACATCTATTAGATCTCTTTGTAATTCCAGATCCAATTGTGGTTTGCATTAGATCTACACATGTACTTTAATCCATCCATTTGATTATGATGATGTTGTTGATTGCTTCTATGAGTGAGTAGTTCTTTTGTTCCTGGGGAGATGGATAAATCCTAGCACCACTATGAACTTGTAATAAAGATGATCTATTCTTGTGTCCATATGACTAGCTTGTCTATGATATAATTATGACTTGTGTTTGATTTCTCTATTTAGATGATATGTGAAGTTGACCATATATCATTTGCCTTCGGGACTAAAGGGAGGAAGAAACTCTTTGGACGTGTTGTGGAAGCGTACCCGAAGTGCCCCATGACAGATTGGCGCTGGCTCGTAACCCACACGGTCAAAGGGGGATCAAGAGAGACTCCCTAAGATAATTACAATATCCATGGGGAAACCCTTAATTGCGGTGGCCTGTATAGGTGATTGCTCTCAGGCATTACAGTGGTTATTTAGAGGTGACCTCACACTTGGCTCAATAAAGTAGCTTCCTACGAGCCTTGTCGTGAACATCTTATTATGAGGCTCTCTCCATACATATCATGACATAAGAAGTATTTTATCTTGATTATATATAATAATAGTACTATGCTAGTGGTGTATCCTACATCCCCGAGAACGTTTTAGCCCTATTGAGTTCAACCACGCTTCCATACAATCTTGTTACTTGTTTTCTTTTATTTGTTTTAATTATTTTTTCTGCAAACAACCATAAACAATTCAAACACCCTTTACTTGGAATCAAAGACAACTTACAAGTATTCTTTGGTAAATAGTAACAAGGGGTATAGATACCTTTACCAATAGCTCTTTGTGGGTTCGATATCTTTACTTCGAAACTAGCTACAATTGATCTGTGCACTTGAATTCATCAGTGGCCCAAACACTAAGGCCCTATACAGGTCATCACGAATCAAGACCTGGTCTCAAAACCTTATCTCAAGACCTTGTCTCAACTTATCGACCTAGTCTATGTATGGTTCAGGTCCAAATCGACCGACATACATGCTCCCGCTCTTAAGTGTGTGAACCTACAGGATCATGGCAACTTGGACATGATTGGAGTCTGACTCGCAATCGATCAATCGGTAGTGGCTCCTAGCAGTATGTGCTGACTCCCAACTGCCATAGAGTCATGACGACATACCTTCCAACATGACTTAGATATGAGTCCCTTTTGCCTCAAGATACACCTTGTCAAGATATGGGCGAAATGCCATCATCCCTTTAATAGCTCAACTCTCTTCTCGATCTGTGATATGTGATTCATCCAACTAACTCTTTAGTCGATCACCCAGTTAACACTTAAATGAGCCGCGCATGGCCATGCTTCGGAATCATATCACACGAGAGGTCCTAGAGAATATCTCTCTAGTCGGAGTGGCAAAATCCCATCTTGGTTATCCATATCATGCAGCTTGATTCTTAGCCAACTCGAACTCTACCTTTATAACTACCCTATTACGGAATAGCGTCTGACAGAACCTAAGTTGATTGATCCACAACTTGGAATGTGCGACAACCTCGGGTCTAAGGATTATATTGATTGATACATACAAATGATGACTTGATCGTTGTATCCCAGTATGGGTCAGGCCGACTCGTTAAACTCTTTAGTCACATCCGTGTAAGTTTGAGTAGCATCATCATGTCCATGACAAGTGGAACCTAGTCATCAGCCAACTTTCATATTAGTCTAAGTTGTGTGTCCAGCACAACCTCAACGACTAAGGACATCTAGTATGAACAACATGAATATATACTTTCACAACCGAATCCGATATTCAATGATACATATCAGATGTTTATACTAGGAAAACTTAATTACTTTATGAATACATTGGAAATTACATCATACATGATTGCCTCTAGGACATATTCACAACAACTACTCACTCATAATAGGATCATGGATAAAAAATATTGTAGAATTACTTAGATCAATACCAAATATTATTACAATAGTTGCCAACCGTGAGGAGATCTTGAATACAAGTTATGGCTATGGCTACGGATGGAGGTGGAGATGGAGATGATGAACTATGAAGGTGGTGAAGTGGTAGATCTTCCTCGATGTGTTTTCAGATGTAATCTGCGAATGACGACTTTCTCTGTGGCGGTTGAGGGTCTTGAAATATATAGGACCCTTCACAGAAGTTGCTTGGTTTGACCTGGCGAAGCCGCCGCTAGGTGGTACGGGTGGACCGTATGGGCTTTGGACCATGTTTGAAAACATAATGATCATGCATATTTCTAAAAAGTCTTCATACAGTCTTTGAACAATAGAACCATCCTGGGGTAAAAATGATTTTGAAATATTATTTCCATGATGATCTTCCCCGCCAAATTAACTGAATGCTCCTTTTGATGGAGAATTGTCTCAAGCTTCTACCTTTATCCAAGACCTAGGCATCCTATCATGTTCATAAGGGTGACTCTATTTTATTCTAGCATGACAAATGGATATATTTTGACCCCAAAGCTCAGTGGCCACACTTATACTTCTTTGTGATCTAAGTATTTTTTTTAGCAATTTAACACATTTCAACAAATTCATGAGGGGTATATTATTGACATGCTAGAAATTTGAAAATAGTCATCGGGGGCCACTTTCTTTGCTTTGAATGCTTATAGCTCTAAATTTGGATTCTTGCTGCTCGAAGAAACATAATGTCTTCTTTTCACTTAACATGTTGAACATTTGAGAATTACTATAAAGGAAGATTTTTCCTTACTATAATACTCTTGAATCATGTGTGGCTTTTGCAGGCGAGAAACTAGGGATCATATCTCTTTCTTCCACCTCTGCATTAATGTGTTGAAAGTATTTATGCCAATTTTGTGACTTGCCCAAATAACACTAGGACACCATCATTAAAAATTTCAAAGATCATTTCAACAAGGCACTCTTCATGAAAAAAATTGATCTTGGCAACTCAGATTATTTGGACAACCAGAAATGGTTGCAATTTTAAGGGAAATGGAGCTAGTATATTTTGGTGCAAGAAAAAAAAATTCAAAGAGGAGCTCGTCTTTGTTATCCATAGATCCAACTAAAAAGAAATGTGTCATCTTCAAAACTTGGGTGAAGAAATTTTGATTAAAAACTCTCCTTAGTAGACCTTTCTCTTTTTTCCCTATATATACTTGTCTACAAAATGTAACATTTTCCTAAAAAAAATAATCGGCTAATTTCTCTATTTTGCAGTTCTTTTCCGCAATTGCAAAAGTTTGAAATATTGATCATCATTTCACTATCAACCAAAGATTTAAACTGAATAATCTCTTTGTTCTAGAACCTAAGACATATACTAATTAGTTAAGGCAAGAAACTGATTAACTACTACATATATTTAGACCTATTAGCCTATAGAAGATTTTCTCCATTCATACCATATATGGAGACGCATTCTACATTTCAGCAACCAATCCAAAAATTATGGTGTCTCCAAAAATGCGCTATGGATGAACAAACAACACTTCCATGGGCATTTTGGCTATTACAAGAGATGAAATATATAGACATGATCACCAAAAAACATGCAGGGACTTGCTAGTGCAATTGGTACGGTGGTGTAACCTAAGGACGCTAAGGCCTCATTTGTGTGTACTGTGCATTGAATATTATCCATGAGCCACTTGCTAAAGTGTGAAAGGTGGACTAGAGAGTAAACAAGCAGTCATGCCTCCTTTGAATCTCTAGTCCCGCCCCCTTTTCCCTCCAGTATAAGAGGCACACCCTCTTGAGCTTCCCAACTCCCTCCAAAGGCAACCAACCATATCCTCTGCTCGTTCACGCTGTTTCACTTTCACACACCTTGTTGGTCCACTGCAATGGCCAGGAATGGCGGTGCTCATGTCGTTGCTGCAGTCCTTTGTCTCCTGCCACTTGCAGCAATGGTGAAACTGGCTTCTGGTGATGGTGGCCATGACTACGGCATGGCCTTGAGGAAGAGCCTCCTCTACTTCGAGGCGCAGAGGTCCGGCACGCTCCCTCCTGACCAGAGGGTCACCTGGAGGGAGAGCTCTGGTCTCTTTGATGGGAAAGCCAACGGAGTATGCACACTTTTATCTTCATATATAGATTGATAAAAAACACAATGCCATTTATTTATGTTCATTATTTCTGGGTTTTTTTCGTTCCAGGTGGATCTCGTGGGAGGGTACTACGATGCAGGGGACAACGTCAAGTTTGGTCTGCCCATGGCGTTCACGGTGACCATGATGTCCTGGAGCATCCTGGAGTACGGCAAGCAGATGGCTTCCGCCGGCGAGCTCCAGAACGCCATGGGAGCCGTCAAGTGGGGCACGGACTACTTCATCAAGGCGCACCCCGAGCCCGACGTGCTCTACGGGGAGGTCGGGGACGGCGACACGGATCACAACTGCTGGCAGCGGCCGGAGGACATGACGACGAGCCGCCAGGCGTTCCGCGTCGACCCCCAGAACCCCGGGTCGGACCTGGCCGGAGAGACAGCCGCGGCGATGGCCGCCGCGTCGATGATCTTCCGCACCACGTATCCGGGCTACGCCAACCTGCTCCTTGAACATTCTAAGCAGGTATAGTATAGACCCAATGCCTCCACTGAACTGACCTCTTCTTGGAAGCTGAACAAGAATTGCACGGATTTACTTACAATGTTGTGTGATACTCGTTTAGTTGTTCCAATTCGCCGACAAGTACCGCGGAAAGTACGATGCAAGCATCAAAGTGGCGCGGAACTACTACGGGTCTTTCAGCGGATACGGGGTAAGTAACTTTGAAGCAGGATCCATCTGGAGTGGAGATGCAATGCAAACGCTCTGACATTTCAACCCCCATGGTGCGTTGCAGGATGAGCTTCTATGGGCGGCGGCGTGGCTGTTCGAGGCGACGGAGGACCGGTTCTACCTCGAGTACCTGGCGACCAACGGCGACTCGCTCGGCGGCACCGGCTGGTCCATCAACCAGTTCGGATGGGACGTCAAGTACCCCGGCGTGCAAGTCCTAGCGGCCAAGGTACAGACTGCTTGCTCTGGTTAATCATTTCCCGAATTCGATCGGCATGGCAAGTTCATCTGCCTGACTCGCGCTTGTGCCGTGCAGTTCCTCCTTCAGGGCAGAGCCGGCGAGCACGCGGACGCGCTTCAGAGGTACCGGCAGAACGCGGAGTTCTTCGTGTGCTCGTGCGTCGGCAAGGGCGCCGTCAACGTCCCGAGGACCCCCGGCGGCGTGATGTACCACCAGAGGTGGAACAACCTCCAGTTCGTCACCAGCGCGTCCTTCTTGCTCACGGTGTACGCGGACTATGCCACGGTGACCGGCAGGGGAGCCGTCCGCTGCCCGGCCGGTGCGGCGCAGCCCTTTGAGATCCTCGCATTTGTAAAGTCTCAGGTAATTCCCTTTTTTCTTCACGACCACTCCATCACATGTGACGTGCTACAAGTATGTAGCGTACGCTGACACGTACGGCATTCATTCTGAACGTCAAAAAAAAATCAGGTGAACTACATCCTGGGCGACAACCCGAGGGGAACGAGCTACATGGTCGGGTACGGTCTGAACTACCCGCGGCAGGTGCACCACCGGGGCGCCTCCATCGTGTCGATAAAGACCGACCCCTCCTTCGTCAGCTGCCAGGAGGGCTACTCCAGCTGGTACGGCAAGCAGGCCTGCAACCCCAACCTCCTGGAAGGGGCCATCGTCGGCGGCCCCGACGAGTACGACGACTTCGCCGACGAGAGGAACAACTACGAGCAGACGGAGGCGGCCACCTACAACAGCGCCCCGCTACTCGGCGTCCTCGCCCGCCTCGCCGGCGCGTGCGGGGGGCTGGACGAGTACCAGTCGGTCCCACAGGTGGCGGAGAACCACACATTACTACGATCATCTTCTCACCGGCATCATCACGGTAATTACCCGACTGTACTCGATGCAACCAACGCCTAATTAATTTAGCTGAAGTGCAATGGCACACAAATGGAACTCTGAATGTGATTCATCTCGTGGCTGGCCTGCTGCAGCTTCGGAGCACCTTGAGATCGAGCAGAACATGACGAGGACACGGGCGACGAAGCGCAGGACCTACTACAGGTACTCGGTGACGGTGACCAACAGGTCCAGGAAGACGGTGCGGGGGCTCCACCTCGGCATCTCGGAACTCAACGGGCGGCTGTGGGGCCTCGACAAGGCGCGGTACGGGTACGTGCCCCAGAAGTGGCTGCCGGCGCTGCGCCCCGGGAGGAGCCTCAGGTTTGGGTACGTGCAGCCGGGCCCTCCGGCCAACGTATGGGTCACCGGATACAAGCTGGTCTGAAGTCTGATTGCTCAAGTTTGCGGTGCTAGGGTGGATAATCTCTAGAGTTTCCGGTCTGTGTTTGTTTTGTTGTGAGTTAGGCGCGGGAACGGGAGGAAGGAGTGAAGAGATTAAACGTGTTTTTGGGCGCTCATCCTCTTCGTCCCCAATGTGTGTTCCTGTTAGGCAAGAAGAGGGATTTGGAGTCTGGAGAGATGGAGATGTAATTGTTCATCCTCCTTAACCTTCCAAATTATCAAATGTTGTTGCATTTTGCTTTCGCTCTCCATCCGCCCGAACCTTCAAGTGTCTCTTCAAGTTATTAACTGAAGATGGGGTATGACAAACTTTACTTAAAAGAAAGAGTAAATTTCAGTTTTTACCCTTAGTTTGATACTTTTACGCTAATTACCCCGTTTAGCAAGTTTTCATCGTTATTACCCCATTTAGCAATAGTTTTGACAATCTTTACCCCTTCTAAATTATTTACCCCATACCGTTCGAATCACTGATTGCAAATAGCCTCCGCTGCTATATACTACCAACAGGATGCACGCAGTGAACGGCGATAACCTGCTTGGCCGGCCATGTTTCACCCAACGATGGCAATGCTGGCCTTGTCGGCCAAGATGCTGCCGTGCATATGGAAACCATGAACATTCGTGCGTGGTCCAGACGTTTGAACCGTCGCACATGCACATACTTCTACTATGGTGTTTAATCAACTCTACGTGTGGGTTTGCTTGTTGCGGTTTAAATAAAAAATGAGCTATCGGCTTTTGCTTAACAGATCAATTGATGAGGACTTGCGTTCAGTTCAACGTAGCACAGGGTTTGGTTAGTTTAAGAAAGACACCATTTGTTCTTTTTAAGGGAAGACACGATTTGTCCTTCATATCCGAACTAGAATAAATGAGAGAGAACATTACTAACGCATCGTGTTCATGGGGGCGGCAGTACTAGACTCGAAGGAAGATCAGTTGATTGTGGTAAATTATCTTTAAGAACTTGAACATGGTACACTAGTGTGGTTAATTGCTTGATTTTTGGTTTAATAATTGCATAATTAAATAAATTGGCACGTCACATGTACCTAACACCCGGACTCACCCATCAAAATGCCAAAAAATTTAGAAGGGGTAAAAATTGGCACAAATTTTGTAAATGGGGTAATTAGGATGAAAACTTTCTAAATGGGTAATTAGTGTCAAAAATGTCAAACTTGGGGGTAAAAAATGGAATTTACTCTAAAAGAAAATATGTTGGAAAAAGCATTATCCCAAGTGGTTTGGAAACCCGGCGACTCTTACTTTTGGGCCGGTCTAATGACAATGAACAAGAATTTCTTCCGCTTCGGAACATTTTCTATTAAAGACGGATCTCAGATACGATTTTGGGAGGATAAGTGCCTTGATACTGCTACACTCCGTGAACTATATCCAGTATTGTATTCTATCGTTCATTATAAGGAGGAAACGATCACCACCATATTGGAATCATTCCCCCCCAACGTGACTTTTATGAGAGATTTGATTGACACCAGACTAGACTCTTGGATCGCACTGCTACATTGGTTAGCAAATGTCCAACTATCAACTGGGTTTGATGTATTTCGATGGAACTTAAGTGGGAATGATTCATTCTCCGTTAGTTCATTATACAATGCATTAGTCCTGCCAGGCATACCATCTTTAGATAATATAATGATCTGAAAGATGAAGATACCTCTAAAAACAAGATCTTTGCTTGGTATTTTCGTCCAGGGATTATTCTCACTAAAGATAACATTTTTAGGCAAAATTGGCATGAGAATCCTTTGTGTATTTTGTCATCATAATGAGACGATCAAACACTTGTTTTTGCAATGCAATTTTGGGTCTATATGGTCAGTTACCCAAATAGCTTCAGGCTTGTATCCACCACGTAGTATTGCCAACATAATCGCTGGATTTGTTTACCCGACATGGATGACAGCATAATCTTCGGATCGGCCCTCCTGAAGCATCCTAGGCGTTTTACAATTTCTGTACAAGTGTGATCATACACCATATAATGGATAGCTGTAGAACGTAGGAACCCGCTCATCGCGGTCTAAAACTGGATAAAAAACTTGTGTCTCTGTGTGATTATATGTTCGTCTAACTCGCCGGAGGTTACGGTCCTGGCCAAACTAAAAGGATCTCACATCCAGGTGTTGAAATCCAAAACATGACATCGGTAAACGATGCCAATTGCCAAATTACTTGTATGCCCTTTCCTAGGCCACCTCTTGCATGACTACCTGGAGAAGTTGGTAGTACCCAATGAATGCTACTCGATGCGACTATTGTGCAGGAGATCGCCATACGTGGGAGGGTGGGGGTAGTAGGACATCCAAATGGTGGTAGAAGTTCATTGTACCTAGCAACCTGATAAAGTGGACTCCACAAGTATCAACATGTCAATAACCAAGTATCACACATATTGTCCAATTCATGACATACGAAGGTGGGTCAAGGCGAGAAGTTTCGTGAATGTCTGTTTGTGTTGGGTTGGCGTCCCAAAGCGCCAATCAACGGAGGGCTATCATGTGGCCATGTAACCTTGTAATTACGACTCTCCCATTTGCTTAATACGCACATAGCTCATGCGGGTTCTCGAAGAAAAAGGAGATACAAAGGTGATATTTCTCCTATACACATGACATACAAAGATGAATCTTTTTCTTTACACATGGTAGATAATGACAATGAGGGGATCTGAGGAGGGCGAAAGGGGATATGATTCGAAAGAGGGAGGGGCCGTCTTGAGATTAGGGATAAAAACGGAGCGGAAACAGACAGAACTGAGTGGTGCCACATTTGTTTTCATATTTTTTGCGGAAGCGGAAACGAATACGGAAACCCCGAAAACAAAAACAGAAGCAGATATTGTCGGAAACAGATACAGACCGAATACGGTGCAAACGTAGAACGATGCAGATTTTATCCGAAACCAAGAGAACCCTAGTATCATGCAACAAATCTCAAGCATTCAAGAGAACAGACAAAATCGTGTCCTAATTATAGTACAGTGCTAGATTTACAAGGGAATAAGAAAACAGATAAAATCATGAAAGCCTCCTCGAATGCATAATGGATTTACATGGTCATCAGTTCTGGGACGAGCAACTTTGCAAGTTTAGCTTGACAAGGTCAAGTAATGGGCTAGTTGGATTTGGCCATATGCATCA
Organism: Avena sativa; assembly: GCA_916181665.1. Classification (NCBI taxonomy): domain Eukaryota; kingdom Viridiplantae; phylum Streptophyta; class Magnoliopsida; order Poales; family Poaceae; genus Avena; species Avena sativa. The sequence continues at coordinate 64,008,139 of OV702286.1, read as the reverse complement.
ACCCTAAAATGGAAAATCCATATTAGATGGAAACGAAAATTCTGTTTCCGCTTCTGTTCCGCCGAAAAACGCTATTCCATTTTCGTTTCCGTTTCCGCCAAAAAAGTTCCATTTTCGTTTTCGTTTTGCAAAATTTCGTTTCCGTTTTCGTATTTTTATTTCGTTTCCGTTTTTCCGCGAAAACGTCGAAAAATTTCCACTCCACTTTCATCCTACTTGAGATGCGAGGGAGCTCGTCAACACTCCTATGTCACTATGAAAGATGAAGAAAAGGACAGAAGATAGCAGAAAGTTGTTAGTAATAAATTTGAAGGTGGTTCTCTAACGTTGGCTCCTGGACGGCTGAGATGTGTGGACAACTGCTAATGTTGCGGTCGTACCACCAACTGCAGTCTGTGATCCTCCGCAACGATAACAGGCTGCACAGCACAGCCGGCCAGGCCAGTCTTCTTCTCGTTCAGACAGACAATCCTACGTCGTGCCGAGCTTCGAGGAGGACCTGAGATCCCATCATTTCCTTCCTCCCTCCCTCCCGTCGAAGCGGCGGCTCGGACCGAAACGCCTGGCTTGCCCCGCGGTCCAATCCATGGCAGCCGCCTCCGCTTCCGTCTCCGCCGGCAAGACGCGGCTGGTCGACCGCTGTATCGACGCAGCGGCGCGCGGCCCAGCCACCGTGGAGGCCTGGCGCCGCCAGCGCCGGTCCCTGGAGCGCCTCCCGGGGCCGCTGGCTGACGAGCTCCTCCGCCGCCTCGCCGCTCGCCGCCTACTGTTCCCCTCCCTCCTCGAGTAAGCGCCCCACCTTCTCCGCTTTAGATACGCCTGAGCCTGCGCCATGTTTTCTTTGTTCTTTCTACGACGAGCCAGATTTGCGCGGTACTTCTCCTGGATCTGTTGCTTCCTGAGTTGTGTGGATGAAGCGTGCTTGCTTGTGCAGGGTTTTCCGGTACTCGGTGGAGGAGATCGACTTTAGCGGTAACATCGCCGTAGATGCGGAGTGGCTGGCTTACCTCGGTGCATTCCGGTACCTGAGGGTCCTCAAGATGGCGGACTGCAAGAACGTCAACAGCGCTGCGGTCTGGGCACTCTCCGGTACAACTCTGAAGCGTGTTCCATTATGATTTGAACCATAATTTCCAGTCTACGGTTTCCATACATGATTTGGTTTGATTGAAGATATTAATTGTTTAACTAGTTTTAGCCAAAATCCTCTGATGCTCTCCAGGCATGAGCACACTAAAGGAATTGGACTTGTCGAGATGCTCAAGGATATCAGACGCCGGCATCAAACATATAATCTCCATTGATTGCTTGCAGAAGCTACACTTATCTGACACTGGGTTGACTGACAATGGGGTGATGCTCTTGTCTGCACTGAAAAACTTACAACTGCTAGATTTGGGAGGAATTCATATGACTGACAAAGCATTACGGTCATTACAGGTATAGCCTATGATGTACAACTGTTTTTATTTGGGTTAATTGGATAGACGCCACTCCAATTCTGGGCTATTTAAGAAACGCCACTACAACTTTCAACTTTTGAAAAATGCCACTACAATTCTGCATACATTCATATACGCCATTATGGCCATTTCAACACACATACCCCACAAATATACACTTGTATTTCTATAATACATACGTATATACGGTAGCCCTCACTAGAATCAGCTTAGGCCATGTGTATTTCTTTAGATGACTGCTGACTATGCTTCCTCCATGTCATAGAAAACAGTATTAAAGCTATAATTTACAATGAGTTATATGTATCTCTATTAGTAAGCACCACAAAAGCTAAAATATGTCGTTAACTAACTAAATAGTGTATAATAAATTAGCGCAACCTGAGTTAGAAAAATAGAAAAAGCGAAAAGAGTACTTCATACGTGCAGCCATTTTATTCTCGAAGAGCATAAATACAACACGTGTGTATTGATTTATTACAAATATAATATTAAAAAATAACAAAATCATTATTGCACACAAATGAATTGGCAAAAAAAGGTTAAATATGGTGAGGCGCACCTTGTATACATATGTACAACAATAATATAAGTGTATATCGTGTTGTACGTGTGTGAAAAATAGGCATAATGGCATCTATGGAATGTATAGAGAATTGTAGTGGCGTTTTTCAAAAGTTGAAAGTTGCAATGGCGTTTCTCAAATAGCTAGAAATTGTAGTGGCATCTATCTAATTAACCCTTTTTATTTCGCCTACAGATGTAGAGATTGTCCCTTGCTCACTTTTGTTTTATTTAATATAGTCTTTAGCTTATGCACATATATCAGTATGCCACTATTTCTTTTTTGAATGATGTGTAATGTACTAATCTAGTGCTAATCTTTTATACGTGCTACTGCACCAGGCACTGACACAACTTGAGCACCTTGATATATGGGGCAGTGAAATTACTAATGAAGGAGCTTCCATCCTTAAAGCATTTACAAGATTGAGGTTCCTAAATGTTTCTTGGACACATGTGACTCGCTTACCACCTCTCCCAAACATGCGGTATCTTAATATGAGCAACTGTACAATTCATTCTATTTGCGGTGGCGATTCTGAAGTTCACATTCCTCTGGAAAAGTTTGCTGCCTCTGCAGCCTCATTTGGGAACATTGAGGAAGTGTTCTCTAGCATCGAAGCAAGCTCATTTTCATTCTTGGATATGTCTGGTTGTTCTTTAAGCAACTTGTATATCTTGCAAAAGTTCAAAAGTCTAGAGCATTTGGACCTTAGCTTGAGCAGAATAACTGATGAAGAAATCCAGAATGTTGCAAATATTGGAATGAACCTGAGATATCTAAGCCTGAAGAATACTGGAATAACCTCTCAGGCACTATGTATTTTGGCAGGATCAATTCCTAACCTTTACTCGCTGTCTTTAGCTTACACAAAAATTGATGATTCTGCTCTAGCATACATCAGCATGATGCCTTCATTGAGAGTGATAGATCTAAGTCACACAAGTATCAAAGGTAGCTCGCTTGCTTCCCATCTATTTCTTTCTGTTGATTAAATCAACATGCTTTCTCTTCGAGATACCGAATTATACTGAATTCTATCACATGACAGGTTTCAGGCGTGTTGAAGCAAACATGGAAGAAATACTGTCTATGCCTCCACTTGAACATCTCATATACCTCGAAAGTCTTTATCTGGAGGATACAGCACTGTCAGATGAAGTTATACCTCCCCTAGCATCCTTCAGAGCACTGAAATATTTGTACCTAAAAAGTGATTTCTTGTCTGATCCTGCCTTGCATGCGCTGTCTTCTGCCTCAAACTTGATACATCTTGGTTTCCGTGGGAATGTATTGTCAAACTCTGGGATTCTGCAATTTGTACCCCCTGTGCAGCTACGTGTGTTAGATTTAAGTGGCTGCTGGATCTTAACAGGAGATGCCATCTCAACATTTTGTAGACGTCATCCAGTGATTGAGGTGAGACATGAACTAATGCAGGAACTTCAAGCAAATCGTGGTGGTACTTCACAAGTTCACAAGTCCAGGCAACTTCTAAAGGCAAAAGCAAAACCTGTTGACATTTTGACTGATCCTAGCAGGCTTTCTGGTATCTCTTTCGCAGGTAAGGGTGCTATAACCCACTCTGGTGTATTCTCTTTCAGTTAGAAGGAAGACAATCTCAGTGTGAGCTAGGCCTTCTATAATGCACGACACTAATTTTGCCCTTTTTTATTTAAACAGATGAAAGGATAAAATACAGCAGGGGGGAATTGATGAACATCCAAGACCGTACTGAGTCCAATCCACTGTTGCATGGTGTGCAGCTTCCACCAGAACTGCGAAGAATGGAATGAGACAACTTCTGGTTACATTCTCATGCACTTCAATCTCGTCAGTTGATTGAATAGTCCAGCCTGTTTTATTTTGGGACCTGTCAATTTTGAATTAATAAAAGTCGGCTGGCTGTCTCTCTCAGTGTACCGTCTGTTGTAATATGAAGAATTAGCTTGTATAATTTGTATGTTCGTGTGATCCCTAACTATGTAATCATTCAGCTCTGCTGTTATTATGCAGGACATTTGTATCATATGTAATCAGTCAGCTTAGCTTGTATACTTGCATCTGGCCTATGAACAGCACACTGCAACCAAAGGAGTTCAGTAGTGCAGTATTGTCCATGTAAACATTATTCCAGGATGGGATAACTCCATTCATATCATTTTGTTCCTTTCTGGGGCATAATCAGTAAGTCCCCTCCCTCTACTGGGAATAAATGATGTACTTGTTATTCTAATCAGCCCAACTACAAACTTCCAGAAGTAATGCAAAGTATGCACCAAAAAAGGAAGAAGCATGCTTGTTGTGAGTTGTATTTTTCATGTAACAGTACAATGCGTAAGATAAATTAACTATACAGAAACAATAGCTAATGCTTTGCATAAGCGATTTTGAGAAGCTAAACAAATGAAAAACAGTTAGTACTTGCAAGCAAAAAGGCCCTGCTGGCCAGAGACCAATTTCTTCTTGAGCAAAAAACCAAACCCCACTGTGCTCATCAATCACAACTCACCAGTATTCGCCGCATGAGCATTTCCCATCTTTCATCCTATGGAACCTGTTGCTATCTCTCAATATTATCGCCCTTCCAGTGGATTTAGAGATATATTTGATTGCAGAATGACAGTCTGCGCACACACGGAGATTCTTAAATATCCTTATTGGTTCCCTTGCTGACGTAGTAATCAAACCAAATGCGACAGCGATCTTCTCGCTGTGCTGAAGCAGACACTGCTCCTTAAGCTCATCTGACATGTCATGGAGAACAATGCTTGTGTCTGGTACATAGCCCATGTCCTTGATTTCTCTGATCAATGCGAACAACTTTCCATAGATCTCTTGTGCTTGCGGATGGCTGGTGTCACCAGCTCGAAACTCATGAATGGTGTTTCCAACATCTATCCAACTCAAGCCAATTTCTTTACTCAAATTCTTGTCTCTCATCAGACTCCTTACTCTTGCAACTTCATCCCATAGACCAGCCTGAGAGTATAAGTTTGAGAGCAGGACGTATGGAGCTGGATCTTGTGGATCGAGATCTATGACATGATTAGCAGCAATTTCACCAATCTCAATATTTTTGTAAGTCCTGCAGGCACCGAGAAGAGTCTTCCAAACCACCGCATCTGCTTTATATGGCATCTCGTAAATGAACTCCAGGGCTTCTTGAACAAGACCTGATCGTGCAAGCAGATCCACCATGCAAGCATAATGTTCCATTCTCGGTATGAGTCCATGATCCTTCTGCATTGATTTGAAGTGTTCCTTCCCTTCTTTCACAAGACCAACATGGCTGCAGGCAGATAACACAGCAATGTATGTGACATCATTTGGTTTGACACCGGCCAAGATCATGTCATGGAACAATGACAGCGCTCGTTCTGCGTACCCATGCTTGGCTAAGCCACTGATTATTGAAGTCCATGAGATCACATTATGGTCCATCATTTCATCAAATGCTCGGCAAGCATCTTCCAAGTGTCCACACCTAGAATACATGGAAACAAGGGAGTTGCTTACACCTTTATCAGACCCAAAGCCTGCTTTCATTGAAAGCGCATGCAGTTGCTGACCTTTGGTTAGCAATCCTAAACTGGCGGCACCACTAAGCAGACTAGCAAACGTGAACGTGCTGACTCCGATGTCCATGCTCTCCATGTGAGAACTCCAAAAGGGATTGCTCCTCTGAGCTCCACCAATATCAGAACTGATGGAAAGTATGTTCCTTTCATAAAGCTGGTTGAACGCCTGTCTAGCCTCCTCCATGCAACCAGATTCAGCATACATGCTCACCAGAGCATTCCCAACAACATTTACATCATCTATGCTGGTTTTGACGACATGGGCATGAATTTGTCGGCCTGAATCTTGATCAGAAAAGTTTGCACATGCCTTAAGAACACTAGAATATGTCATGTGGTTTGGTTTGATGCTCTCATTTAACATTTCACAGAAGAGTTCGATCACATTGTTTTCCTGTGCTCCAGATTGCACATATCCTGATATCAGCGCTGTCCATGACACCACGGTACGCCTGGGCATTCGTTTGAAGACCTTCCTTGAATATTCCATAGACTGTTTCATATGCAATTTTGCGTACATGTCCACAAGTCCACAGCTCACACAGGAATCAGATACTAGCCCCAGTCGGAGTGCTAGAGAATGAAGTTGCTGCCCTAATGTAACTGATCCGAACTCCGCACAAGCCGAAACCATACTGCTCATGGTGTATCCATCGGGCTCAAAACCATCTTCCATCATAACAAGAAATAATTCGACCGCCTCACCCATGCACCCACCCTGCACATACCGTGTAATCATCAGTGTCCAGACGACCACTGTCCTCTCGATCAACCCATTAAACACCTTTCGTGCTGTAACTAGGTCCCTGTTCCTCGCAAACATATCAATTAAGGCACAGCCCACTGAGACGTCGGCGGCCCAGAACCCCGTCTTGAGTACCAATCCGAGGACCACACCACCAGCCAAGCCAAAAAGCTCCCTGGGGAAGCAGGCACGAGCCGCAGCGCACAGCGTGAAGGCATTTGGCCGGAGTCCTGACTCAAGCATCTCGCCGATCAGGCTCAAGGCTTCATGTTCTTGGCCGTTTCGCGCTAGGCAGAAGGCCATGGCAGTCCAGGTGACGAGGTCCCGAAGGCCACGCATTCCGTCAAACACCCTGTGCGCGGCACACACGTGTCCGCACTTGGAGTACATAGTGAGGAGGGAGTTGGCGACAACAGCGTCAGTATCCAGGAACTCTGTGCGGAGGAGACGGCGGTGGAGCGCTCGGCCGAGACCAAGGTCGCCGGCGCGCGCGGCAGCGGCAAGGAGCGACGCCGCTTCGGAGGGTTGGCCGGACGAGAGCGCCAGGTTTACGGTCGGTGGGTTGAGGTTGCGATGAGGGGTCTGGAGAGGAGGTGGCCTTGGTGGCAGCTGTGGGAGCCTGGCGGGAAGGGCGGTGAGGGTGGAGGCCATGGCGGCCTGGCGGGAAGGAAGGGAGAGTACGGTGAGGCCGTTGGGTAAGTAACGGCCATCCAGCTGTTGTGTGATGATAAGTCAAAAAAATCGACTGTGGCGTGTCCCCAAAAGAATTCCATTTCAAAAATAAACCTTTTTCAAAATAAATACTCCCTCCGACCCAAATTAATTGACTTGCTTTCAACTAGATTTGGAGATATCTAGCACTAAAATAAGTCTAGATACATTCAAATTTAGACAAATCCAAGTCAACTAATTTGGGTCAGAGGGAGTATAAAAACTACCTTCTTATTTAGTGTCTGCCTCGCTGCCCTTAAACGTATCTCTGATAGGCGCAACCCCACCTTGAGAGATTCCTTCCTCCTTTCAGTCCGGACTTTTGGGATGGACTGGACTCTCTTCTTATAGTTAGGCCGTGAGCGCATGAACGTCTAGAACGTAGGCTGAGTGCTGGGCTGGGCCAAGTGGACGCTAACATCTGGTATCAGAGCTAGCGATCGCCATGCCTTCCTGAGGGGCTTCTCAGGGGGATGGGATGTTAGGCTGCTGTTGGGGTGAGGCTACACGAAGTTTAGTCCCACCTCGTCTACGGAAGGAGGCCACACCCACCTTATAAGGGAGAGATTCCTTCCTCCTTTCAGTCCGGGCTTTTGGGATGAAGTGGAATCTCTTCTTATAGTTGGGCCGTGAGCGCATGAACGTCCAGAACGTAGGCTGAGTGCTAGGCTGGGCCAAATGGACGCTAACAGTGGAACACTCAGGACCAGCGGTTCATAAGATAGTGCTGAGCACTAGGGCGCTACCCATGGGCCGACCTAGCGCCCCTCCAGTATGGGCAGCCGTTCACATTTGCCGACGATGTAACTATTGTGATTTGTGATTGTCGATTCCATCCAAAATTTGATAGTTTAAACTAGTTTCTTAGGGTTCCAAAGATTCTGGGTCCACCACTAGCGATATCCCTTGTATGGTAGCGCTAGGATCCGGGACGCTAAGCCCACCGAGGTTCTAGATAGCATGGTACGGTTGGCTAGGTGAAATTTTTTAATTCAGAAAGGGTAGCATCTTAGTTTAGGACACTACCTTCTAAAATGTAGAACTTTGAACTCATATATAACTTTGATATGATTCTTTTTTATGTGGGTTGTAAATTAAATTATCTTCCAACGACACTAGTACCATGATGGTTGGACAAATAGAGAATATTTAGTGAATTATTTGAATAATTTGGGTGAATAATTTGAATTTATATTTGAATAATTTAAAAAGATTAGTGAATTAGAAGTAATAGTGTTTATTTGATTTCCAAAAAGAATTAGTTCTTATTATTTTTTGAATATTAAACAACTATAAAACAATAAAGGAAATTGACATCAATATAAATGTATAACTTAAATAGTTATTTCTTATTTCTTTCCTTTATTCCACAAATAACAAATGAATACAAAGGAATATAAAGAAAGTACTTTACAGAGACAAATATTGAAGGAAATAGAAACTTTATTAATAATAAACACATATTACATTGTTCTTAGCAAAGAGGAAAAGAAAAAGATTATAAATGAAAAACTAATAGACTAGTCCTAACTAAACCTAGTCTAAATCTTCTTATTCTTCACGTGAACCTATACCTGCAAATAAGACAGAAAAGGAATAAAACAAAGTGAGGCAGCGTAATGCACTGTTTTATAATCATCATTGAGCCAATTCTTTTTAAAGAAGGGACAAAACCAGCAAGTGTAGAATCCGTTCTTTTCACAGTTTAAGCCTCAGAACATCCTCATTGGCTGGAAGGGGCAAGTTTCACCAAGATAAGGATTAGTAAATAGACGAGGGGGTTTAATGTCAAAATTACTTGATCTCATCCACAGCCAGAGCAACAGTGAAGCTGCTCACACACCTAAATGCATGCATTGAGTTGTCAACAGTAGAGAACAAGAGAGAGGTTTAAAACCCAGTAGCATAATGCAAAGCAGAGCTTTGCTACCCATTTCACAGACCCAAACACCACTTTGTCACAACATCACCAAGAACACCACTAGTTCTTGCAAACCACACCACCCAAATCAGCCACTTTCCACCACAGAAGGCCCAGGAAATCACAACAAGGATGGTGACCTAAGGAGGGGGAAGGATATAGGTGGACAACAAGGTCACAAAGGAGCAGCAACACCAGGAGGAGCAAGCCAAGGCTAAAGGGGAAGGCAGCAGCAGGCCAACACAAGGCTACCAAGGGTAATCCCCAACATTTTCAATCCAATAGTGAATCTGGAGCATATTCATATGAGTAATCATGTTTATATATGGATCCGATCATGCAAGTACATGATACATACATAAGCAATAAACCATCAAGTAAAAACAAGGGGTTTCTACTTGAGGATGGTCTCAGAGCAGCATCATACTCACCATAGTTGCTGGTACATGGAACATCCCCAACTGGGTAGCACCTATGTACCAACAGGTTCATCACTTCTTGAGGACAAGCCTAAGCATCATCTTTTAAAAACACTTAATCATTTTACTAAATGATTTAGGAAACATACATGTATAATAGTATCTCAACATCTATCACAAGATAGAGCCTTTGATCATAATAGTTTTACACTAAAAGTATCAGACTAAGCAATATCAGCCAGCAGTAAAGCACCATCACTCAAAAGGAGTGAGCTCATAATCACAGCCACACAGATAGAGACACCAACTTAAACTTGCTCAACAAAATGTTCTCTGACAAAGAACATGAGAACACCAACAAGTTCAACAAAGTGATCACTGACAGACTACTCAAATCATGCTCAACAGTGGGTGTAACAAACACCACTAGAAGGTCAACATCCAAGAGATTAACACAATCATATTAACCCTAGAAACCTAACCGAACATCACTTCAAGGAGGGTCAAACCCTAGGATTCATAGATGAACCCTAAATGGGGAAATTCCATCACAAGTGACCACATGGCATGGAACAGAGGCTAGGTAGAGCATAGGGAGGAGAACAGGGAACTTACTCAAGGTCCTCGCAAGATGTTTGAAGAGGAAGCAGGGAAGTGGCCGGTAGTAGGAAGGAAGCGACGACACGGAGAGCACCCCGTGTTGGAGATATGCCCTAGAGGCAATAATAAATGTAGTTATTATTATATCTTTGTGTTTATGATAAATGTTTACATTCATGCTATAATAGTATTAACAAGGAAACATTAATACTTGTGTGATTTGTAAACTTATTTTGAAGTCCCTAGTGAAGCCTCTATATAATACTAGCTTGTTGGTTAATAGATGATTGTGGTTTCCCTATCATGAACATTGAGATGTTATTAACAACAAGATCATATCGTTAGGAGAATGATATGGTGGACATACTCCTATAGATAAGCGTAGCATAAAGATCAAGTCATTTTAATAGTTCAATTGCTATATGCTTTCTGATACATAGTTATCTAATTCCTTCGACCATGAGATCATGCATATCACCTTTACCGGATGGATGCTTTGATGACATCAAACACCACACCGTAACTGGGTGGCTATAAAGGTGGTATTGAGTGTTCAGAAAGTATTGGTTGAAACACATGGATCAAGAGTGCGATTTGTCCATCCATATGACAGATAGATATACTCTGGGCCCTCTCGGTGAAATGTCATCCAATTAGCTTGCAAGCATGTGACTGGCTCACAAGGGATCACATATCACGGGAACGAGAAAATAGTACTTATTAGTAACGAGGTTGAACTAGGTATGCAGAGATACCGACGATCATAACCTCGGATAAGTAAACTATCGTGAGACAAAGGGAAATTGATATCGTATGTAAGTGGTTCATTCGATCGCAAAGTAATCGTAGAAATATGTGGGAGCCATATGAATTTCCAGATTCCTCTATTGGTTATTGTTCGGAGAAGTGTCTCGATCATGTCTGCATAATTCACGAACCGTAGGGAGACACACTTAAGGATTCGACGTTGTTTGAGTAGTTATGGAATGATGAGAAAGAGTCCGAATGTTGTTCGGAGTCTCGAATGGGATTCGGGATATCACGAGGAGATCCAGAATGGTCCAGAGAATAAGATTCATATAAAGAAAGTCCCGTTTCGGAGTTGGGAATGGTTCCGGTGTTTTCATCGGGAATGTTCTAGAATGTTCCGGAATGTCCGGCACTCCGGGAGGGGGAAGGGTACATGAATGTGTCATTGTAAGTTGGAATGATTGCATCATGTACTAGGTGTCTTTGCTGTCCAAAATAAAGGGTTTATTTAAAACCTAATTTGAAAAGTCAAACGGCTAGTTTGAAAGTCAAACGGCAAGTTTTGGAAAGAGGAGGAGGAGTGGGAAACCGAGTTGGGGAGGGATTCCCTACTCCAACCGCCGGCCCACCTCCAAGCCGAGTTGGGGAGGGACTCCCCTCCCCTTGGCCGCGCCTCCCACCTATAAAGGGAGGGGCAGGGCTGCCCCTCCTAGCACACAAGTACCTCTCCTCCAAAACCCTAGATTGGCGCCACCACCTCCTGCTGCTGCCGCCACCTCCCAGGGTTGCCCTAGCCGCCGACTTGGGGTGCCCCAAACCCTAGCCGCCGGCTCTAGCACCTCCTCCTTGGTGTGTCTAAAACCTAGATCGCCGAGGAGCCCTCTCATACTCCACCATACTCGCTCCGGCTTAAGGCGAAGCCCTGCGAGATCTCCCCTCTACTTCCGGTACCACGCCGTTGTGCTGCCGGAATCGCGAGGAGAGTGCTACAACCTCCGCTGCCTGCTGGAACAAGGGAGAGGAAGGTCTTCGTCGAGTATCGAACGTGTGACCGACTGCGGGAGCGCTGCCGGAACGCAGCGCCGGAAGGATCGTCTACGCGATCTTGAGATCAGAAAGAGTACGACTACATCACCCACGAGAATCTGCTCTCGTTAAACACTTTGGAATCTTCGAGGGTGAGTTATTCCATCAACTCGTTGCTACAATCTAGTAGATAGATCTTGGCTTGTTTGTTTGTATGCGGTAGAATTTTTTTGTTTTCCATGCTACAAAACCCTACAGTGGTATCAGAGCCGTGTCTATATGTAGATCTGTTGCACGAGTAGAACACAATGGTCATTATGGGCATTGATGCTTTTATTGTCAATTGCTTCTTGTGTACTTTGCATCTTGCGGGATGTTGGGATGAAGCGGCCCGGGCTAACCTTACATGACATCGTTCATGAGACTTGCTCCACGCTTGACATGCAACTTGTATTGCATAAGTGGCTTTGCGGGTGCCTGTTTCTCCCAGCATAGTGGAGATCCAATTTACAATGGGTGATTAACAATACTAGTATCAATGTTGTGGTTCTTGTTCGTAAGTTAGAACGACACTTATTGAAAGCCCCAAACCACGTAAAATATGCAAAGAAAGTAGAGGCGTCAAACTTTGTTTTGCAGGGGTGTGCAGTGATGTGATATGGCCATGATTGTGATTATATTTTTGATGTATGCAATGTTCCTTATTGTAAGTTGGCAACCGGCAGGAGCCATATGGTTGTCTTTAATTTATGTTAAGATCCGCGTATCTATTCAAAGTAGTTGTAATAGTTGAAGCCGGTGGACGACAACCATGGAGAAGTGTCATTGACCTTGATGCAATGCCGGTGATGATGGAGATCATGTTCGTGCTTGAAGATGGAGATCGGAAGCACAAAGAAGAAAGGCCATATCATATCACATATTATGAATTGCATGTGATGTTAATCCTTTATGCATCCTGTATTGCTTAGTAGACGACGGTAGCATTATTCAAGTTCTAAAGTGTTCACCCTTAGTTTGCACCGTTGCTAAAGCTTGTTGTTTCGAAGCACCACGTGATGATCGGGTGTGTTAGATTCCGCAAGTGTATACAACGTAAGCAAGCCAGATTTGCTTATGCGGAAGCTAAGGTTTGATCTTGACGAGCCTAGCATGTACAGACATGGTCTCAGGAACACGGATCACCGAAAGGTAAAGCATGAGTCATATAGTAGATATGATGAACATGTCGATTGTTCGCCATTGAAACTATATCAACTCTCGTGATGATCGGTTTTGATATGGTGGATTTGGTTCGTGTGATCACTAAAACAATGTGAGGGATGTTGTTTTGAGTGGGAGTTCACCTAGATTAAACTTTACTATTAATTAGAACTCAATTTGTCATAAACTTAGTCTAAACTATTGCAAATATGTTGTAGATCAATGGCAGCCCCTACCATCAATTTTAATGCATTCCTAGAGAAAGAAAAGTTGAAAAACAATGGAAGCAACTTCGCGGATTGGTTCCGCAATTTGAGGATTGTCCTCATAGCTGGTAATTTGACCTATGTGCTGGATGCACCGCTGGGTGACCCACCTGCAGCTGATGCTACCGGTGAAGTAAAGAATGTTTACCTTGCTCGGAAGAATCAATACTCCATAGTTCAATGTGCAATCTTGTATGGTTTAGAATCGGAGCTTCAGAAAAGGTTTGAGAATTCAGACCCACATGATATTGTCCGTGACCTCAAATTGATCTTTGAGACTCATGCGGCAATTGAGAGCTATGAGGCTTCTGAAAAGTTCTTTAACTGCAAGATGGAAGAGGGCAGCTCCGTCAGTGAGCATGTGCTTAAGATGTCTGGGCACGCAAACAAACTTCAAAGTTTGGGTATAGTGATTCCTAATGCTTTGGGGATTTACCGTGTCCTCCAATCACTACCACCAAGTTACAAGAACTTTGTGATGAACTACAACATGCAGAACATGAACAAGCAGTTGCCAGAACTGTTTGCTATGTTAAAATCTGCAGAAGTGGAGATCAAGAAAGAGCACCAAGTGTTGTTGGTCAATAAGACCACCAAATTCAAGAAAGGCAAGTCTAAGCAGAAGGGACACTTCAAGAAGGGTGGCAAGAAAGTTGCCACACCGACGAAGAAGACCAAGGCTGGACCGAAGCCTGATACTGAGTGCTTTTACTGCAAAGGAGAAGGTCACTGGAAGCGGAATTGCCCAAAGTACTTGGCGGATTTGAAGAAAAACGGCAACATCAAGAAGAAAGGTATATCTGATATACATGTTATTGATGTGTATCTCACTAGTATTCGTAGTAGTGCCTGGGTATTTGATACTGGTTCGGTTGCTCATATTTGTAACTCGAAACAGGAGCTGCAGAATAAACGGAAGCTAGTGAAGAACGAGGTGACGATGCGCGTGGGAAACGGATCAAAGGTTGATGTGATCGCGGTCGGCACACTACCCCTTCATCTACCATCGGGATTAGTTTTATACTTAAATAATTGTTATTTGGTGCCTGCGTTGAGCATGAACATTATATGGGGATCTTGTTTATTGCGAGACGGTTACTTGTTTAAATCCGAGAATAATGGTTGTTCGATTTATATGAGTAATATGTTTTATGCACATGCACCTTTGATAGATGGTCTATTCTTGTTGAATCTCGATAGTGGAAATACACATATTAATAACATTGAGGCTAAACGTTTGAAATCAAGCGATAACTCGACCTATATGTGGCACTGTCATCTTGGTCACATTGGAGTGAAGCGTATGAAGAAACTCCATTCCGATGGACTTCTTGAATCACTTGATTTTGAATCACTTGAAAGATGCGAAGCATGTCTGATGGGTAAAATGACTAAGACTCCATTTTCTGGTATGATGGAGCGAGCTACGGACTTATTGGAAATCATACATACCGATGTGTGTGGTCCAATGAGTGTAGCATCGCGCGGTGGTTACCGTTATGTTCTTACCTTCACGGATGACTTGAGTAGATATGGGTATATCTATTTCATGAAACATAAGTCCGAAACTTTCGAGAAGTTTAAGGAATTTCAAAGTGAGGTAGAGAATCAACGTAACAAGAAGATTAAATTTCTACGTTCTGATCGTGGAGGTGAATATCTAAGTTACGAGTTTGGCGAGCATTTGAAGAAATGCGGAATACTTTCACAATTGACACCGCCGGGAACACCACAACGTAATGGTGTGTCTGAACGTCGTAATCGAACTCTCTTAGATATGGTTCGTTCTATGATGTCACTTACAGATTTACCGCTATCATTTTGGGGTTATGCATTAGAAACAGCCGCATTCACTTTAAATAGGGCACCGTCTAAATCCGTTGAAACGACACCGTATGAATTATGATTTGGGAAGAAACCTAAATTGTTCTTCCTTAAAGTTTGGGGATGCGAAGCCTATGTAAAGAAGTTATAGCCGGACAAGCTTGAACCCAAAGCCGAAAAATGCGTCTTCATAGGATACCCGAAGGAAACTATTGGGTATACTTTCTATCATAGATCCGAAGGCAAAATCTTCGTTGCCAAGAATGGATCCTTTCTAGAGAAGGAATTTCTCTCGAAAGAAGTGACTGGAAGGAAAGTAGAACTCGACGAGGTTGACGAACCTTCTCTCGAAATTGCGAGTAGCGCAGCGCTGGAAGAAGTTCCTGTGGTGCCTGCACAAATTAGAGAGGAAGCTAATGATGATGATCATGAAACTTCGGTCGAAGTTGCTACAGAGCCTCGCAGGTCAACGAGAACTCGTACCACTCCAGATTGGTATGATCCCGTTATGAGTGTCATGTTGGTGGACAACACCGATGACCCTGAGACATATGAGGAAGCGATGATGAGCCCAGATTCCAATAAATGGCAGGAAGCCATGAAATCCGAGATTGGATCCATGTACGAAAACCAAGTATGGACTTTGGTGGACTTACCGGATGGCCGGAAGGCTGTCGAGAACAAATGGATTTTCAAGAAGAAAACAAATGCCGATGGTAATGTTACTGTCTATAAAGCTCGACTTGTCGCAAAAGGGTTTCGACAAATTCAAGGAGTTGACTACGATGAGACTTTCTCACCAGTAGCAAAGCTAAAGTCTGTGAGGATTATGTTAGCAATCGCTGCATATTACGATTATGAGATATGGCAGATGGATGTCAAAACAACATTCCTCAATGGTGACATTGATGAAGAGTTGTATATGATGCAACCCAAAGGTTTTGTCGATCCTAAAGATGCTAACAAGGTATGCAAACTTCAACGGTCCATCTATGGATTGGAGCAAGCATCCCGAAGTTGGAATCAACGTTTTGATAAGGTAATCAAAAGTTTTGGTTTTATACAAACTTATGGAGAAGCTTGTATTTACAAGAAAGTGAGTGGGAGCTCTGTAGCATTCTTAATACTATATGTGGATGACATATTATTGATTGGGAATGATGTAGACCTTCTTAATAGTATCAAAGAATATTTGAATAATAGTTTTTCAATGAAGGATCTTGGCAAAGCAGCTTACATATTAGGCATAAAGACTTATAGAGATAGATCAAAACGCCAAATATCATTGTCACAAAGTACATATTTGGACAAAGTTCTAAAGAGGTTTGGAATGGAAGATAGCAAGAAAGGGTTCTTGCCCATGTTGCCCAATACGACCTTGAGTAAACCTCAGAGTCCGACATCGGCAGAAGATAGAGAAAGGAAGAGTAAGACTCCCTATGCCTCAGCCATAGGATCTCTAATGTATGCCATGCTATGTACTAGACCCGACATTGCATATGCTGTTAGTTTGACTAGCAGATATCAAAGTGATCCAGGAGTGGATCATTGGACAGCGGTCAAAAACATCCTTAAGTACTTGAGAAGAACTAAGGATATGGTTCTTTCTTATGGAGGTGATGAACAGCTCGTTGTTAATGGTTACACCGACGCTAGTTGGAACACCGATCCGGATGATTCTAAATCACAATCTGGATACGTATTTATTTTGAATGGTGCAGCAGTTAGCTGGAGGAGTGCAAAGCAAAGAGTTGTGGCGAGATCTTCAACTGAATCGGAATACATGGCTGCTTCGGAGGCTTCACAAGAAGCAATATGGATGAAAGAGTTCATTACAGAGCTGGGTGTGGTTCCTAGTGCGTTGGACCCAATGTCTATCTACTGTGATAACATGGGCGCCATAGCCAATGCGCAAGAACCAAGGTCACACAAGAAGCTGAAGCACATCAAGCTACGTTTTCACGCTATTCGAGAACATATCCAAGATGGGGATATAAAGATTTGCAAAGTACACACAGATCTGAATGTGGCGGATCCGTTGACTAAACCTCTCCCGAGGGCAAAACATGACCAACACCAAACTGCCATGGGTGTTCGGTATATTACCATGTAATCTAGATTAGATGACTCTAGTGCAAGTGGGAGACTGTTGGAGATATGCCCTAGAGGCAATAATAAATGTAGTTATTATTATATCTTTGTGTTTATGATAAATGTTTACATTCATGCTATAATAGTATTAACAAGGAAACATTAATACTTGTGTGATTTGTAAACTTATTTTGAAGTCCCTAGTAAAGCCTCTATATAATACTAGCTTGTTGGTTAATAGATGATTGTGGTTTCCCTATCATGAACATTGAGATGTTATTAACAACAAGATCATATCGTTAGGAGAATGATATGGTGGACATACTCCTATAGATAAGGCGTAGCATAAAGATCAAGTCATTTTAATAGTTCAATTGCTATATGCTTTCTGATACATAGTTATCTAATTCCTTCGACCATGAGATCATGCATATCACCTTTACCGGATGGATGCTTTGATGACATCAAACACCACACCGTAACTGGGTGGCTATAAAGGTGGTATTGAGTGTTCAGAAAGTATTGGTTGAAACACATGGATCAAGAGTGGGATTTGTCCATCCATATGACGGATAGATATACTCTGGGCCCTCTCGGTGAAATGTCATCCAATTAGCTTGCAAGCATGTGACTGGCTCACAAGGGATCACATATCACGGGAACGAGAAAAGAGTACTTATCAGTAATGAGGTTGAACTAGGTATGCAGAGATACCGACGATCATAACCTCGGATAAGTAAACTATCGTGAGACAAAGGGAAATTGATATCGTATGTAAGTGGTTCATTCGATCGCAAAGTAATCGTAGAAATATGTGGGAGCCATATCAATTTCCAGATTCCTCTATTGGTTATTGTTCGGAGAAGTGTCTCGATCATGTCTGCATAATTCACGAACCGTAGGGAGACACACTTAAGGATTCGACGTTGTTTGAGTAGTTATGGAATGATGAGAAAGAGTTCGAATGTTGTTCGGAGTCTCGAATGGGATTCGGGATATCACGAGGAGATCCGGAATGGTCCGGAGAATAAGATTCATATAAAGAAAGTCCCGTTTCGGAGTTGGGGAATGGTTCCGGTGTTTTCATCGGGAATGTTCTAGAATGTTCCGGAATGTCTGGCACTCCGGGAGGGGGAAGGGTACATGAATGTGTCATTGTAAGTTGGAATGATTGCATCATGTACTAGGTGTCTTTGCTGTCCAAAATAAAGGGTTTATTTAAAACCTAATTTGAAAAGTCAAACGGCTAGTTTGAAAGTCAAACGGCAAGTTTTGGAAAGAGGAGGAGGAGTGGGAAACCGAGTTGGGGAGGGATTCCCTCCTCCAACCGCCGGCCCACCTCCAAGCCGAGTTGGGGAGGGACTCCCCTCCCCTTGGCCGTGCCTCCCACCTATAAAGGGAGGGGCAGGGCTGCCCCTCCTAGCACACAAGTACCTCTCCTCCAAAACCCTAGATTGGCGCCACCACCTCCTGCTGCTGCCGCCACCTCCCAGGGTTGCCCTAGCCGCCGACTTGGGGTTCCCCAAACCCTAGCCGCCGGCTCTAGCACCTCCTCCTTGGTGTGTCTAAAACCTAGATCGCCGAGGAGCCCTCTCATACTCCACCATACTCGCTCCGGCTTAAGGCGAAGCCCTACGAGATCTCCCCTCTACTTCCGGTACCACGCCGTTGTGCTGCCGGAATCGCGAGGAGAGTGCTACAACCTCCGCTGCCTGCTGGAACAAGGGAGAGGAAGGTCTTCGTCGAGTACCGAACGTGTGACCGACTGCGGGACCGCTGCCGGAACGCAGCGCCGGAAGGATCGTCTACGCGATCTTGAGATCGGAAAGAGTACGACTACATCACCCACGAGAATCTGCTCTCGTTAAACACTTTGGAATCTTCGAGGGTGAGTTATTCCATCAACTCGTTGCTACAATCTAGTAGATAGATCTTGGCTTGTTTGTTTGTATGCGGTAGAAATTTTTTGTTTTCCATGCTACGAAACCCTACACCCCGAAGGGGTGCTATAACCCACGCCTGCAACATGTTGGAAGCGGCCGAAGATGAAGGGGAACGTGCCTCGAGCAGCCAGAGCATTGTCGAAGAAGCACCGGAGTGGCCAACCCTAACCCTAGACACGGGCAGGGGTCAGCGCGGCCAGCGGAGGGCACCAGCATTGAATCAGCTAGGACAACAGTGTGTTGTGGTGTAGACTACGTCGTCCTGCACAGTGATGGCGGCCATGGTGCCCAGGCTTGGCCGGAATCACGCGTAGCGGTGGCGGTGACATTGAGCGAGTGAGGGGAATCACGCGCGAGAGAGGTGAGGGAGAGAGTGAACGTGTGGGGGTACTGGGCTGGTGGGCTGCCCAGTACAACCCAAGTGGTCTTTGACCAGCCCTGGTGGGCCGGGACTGGTTGGGTCGAGCCATCCCAGTGGGCCGGGCCCATGTCTTAAAAGACTTAACCAAAAATAACTATTTACAAATATCCCCCAGAAACAAAATCAGCTCTAGGAAAATAAATAAAAATCCTAAAAATATAAATACTATATCAATGAACTCACAAAAATGTCCTCTAACCAATAAAAATAATAGACAGTAATTTTAGGTAATTAAATTTAGGTCTATTATTATTGTATGTATTCCTTTTGGAATTCTATAAAAATAAATAAAATACTTAAAATTGAATAAAACTCATTTTTAAGATCCTAAATGGATATACTATGATAAAAATACTAATTTGTATTTTTGAAAAGTAAGTAAAGTTTGTTAAAAAATAAAACCTTTATTCCTTAAATGGAATTTTAAGAAAATAATTGAAAGAGTTAAAAATCAAATAAATCCATTTTTAAACTCTTATAATAATATTAGCTATCATAAAAATATTAAATTTAAGAATTAAGTAAATCTAATAGTCTTTAAGTAATACATTCTTTTTATTAATTAAAAGAGTTAGGCAACCTTTATAAGGTGGGTAAAATATGCAAAGAAGGAAAATAATAAATCATAGCATGACATTACTATGCATTGTATATTGCTTCTTTAAATATTGTCCTTACCAACAATACTGGTCTTCTGTAGAAACCGGAGCTCAAGGTCAGGTGGAAGTATCCGACTTCACTACCTTGCAGTCACAAGGCAAGTTCATCTCTTGCTCATGTCATTTGAAGAGTCTTTATGAAAGTATTTGAAAATTGTGTGTTATCACCTGTGTTCTAAAAGAGACAGAAAATAAGTATTTTCCCAAACAAATGAAATGCTATTATCATCCTAAGTGGTGATAAATACTAAGAATGACAATGGAAGCTAAGATTCGAGTTGCTAAACAACTAGGACTTAATAACCCATGACATCAGTGATTCTAGCACCATATAATACGCGTTAACCATAAGATTTGGAATGGGACGGAGAAGTCACCTGGATCTTCTTCCTTTTGCATGGACGAACGACCTTATCATGAGGCTATTGATTTCTCGTTAAGAACTTAGCACATGGGTGGGACCCTTTAGTTCCCTGTGATATTGGTGTCTAGATTATCTGTGCATAGCTGTCTTGGTGGAGGTTCACCATAGCTGATGGTGGGTGCCAGGCAGAGCTGCTTACAGAGTCTTCGAGAGGCTACCCAAAGTGTAACCGTGGTAAACCTTCTTGGGGGATCATGTCTTCATGCAGGACCATGAAGAAGGGCAGTGATTGGCTTGAATCATCTACTGGGCCCCACATCAAGGAATTGTGGATGAGAAAGTACGCCTAGTTGTGCAACAAGGATTTGGTCTCTTATGGGTAAAGCAACGCACCTCTGTAGAGTGTATAAAAGTGTGACATGTTACTCCCTGTTCCGGGAAGGAGCTACGAACACAGTAGGAAAGGAACTCCATGAATTTTTGGTTAACCTGTGAAGGTTGATGGGCATAGTTTTTGATAATAAAATCAATCTTTGAAGAAAGTTTTATGAAAACTGCATAGTGCCAACGACTTATAGTCTGAGGTGGTAGTTAGAGCATCAAACTTCCCACCGTGCATATAATGAACTTGCTGGGTAACGATGTTACTCACCCTTTCCTTTGAACTCCTTGCTAGACTCTGAGAACCAGAAGGATAACCAGGTGTATGCTACAAAAGTCCAGAACGACGTCTACTACGAAGAGCCGGACCTGTCCGGTGGAGTCGAAGGGGTGGACTACGGGATACACATTGGAGCTGAAGACAACGAGTCAGAGTAGTTGCTAGGCCTGAACTTAGATATCTAGGTTGAGCCAAGTAGCATAAACCCTATAGAATAGGCTATTGAGCTCACGCCTTTCTTATCATTGTGTTTTTCGTTCTTCCGCTGAACTTATTACATAAGTTGTATGGTTTGTAAGTTTGACCCTTTCAAAGATCTCGATCTTTTGGTATTGTATTGATAATATGTATGTTGTAATTTGGACCCGTGATGTTTCTGTTGTACCACTCTGAGGGATGTAATATTTGCGGAATGGTGTTTCATAAGTGTTATGTCAACGACTATAGTATACTACAACATGCAGTGGTATGCTGGGTCACCGCAGCTAGTATCAGAGCAATTGCTTTGACCTTAGGTTGGAAACCTAGTAAAGGGAATTACCTGTAGGAGTCTAGGAGCAATGGTAAAGAGTTTGCTAGAATATATGATGAATATTCAATTGGGAATATTTCGTTATATGTTTAGTGCGATAATTCTTTATTATGATGCACTATACGAATTATAGATATTTGTATACAACTAGAATGGCACCAAAGTTTCCTAAACAAACTTTTACTAAGGTGGAGGATAGTCTTGAGGATTATCAAGGAGAGTTGGTGGATCAACTTCAAGAACTTTTGGGAATTTTTGGATGTGAAGCCAATATTCCAGTGCAGACTTTTGCATACTTTGATGGTCAAATTATTGCGAAGTACCGAGTCAAAATATGTTTATCGGAGAAGCTTAGACCAAATTTTGCTATGCCACGTGGTGAAGGTCGTAGTCAGTCCGTAGCATATAATATGGAACTAGTAGAAGCACTTGCCACTATTCGGGAGCACAAGGTGGAATTACTTGCAGGGAGCACATACACTGTGATTCCTCCTGATTATGTAGACTCAGATTTAGGTGTGAATCATCTTCAGTTAGTCAAGGAGCATCCAAGGTTAGCTTCTAAGAACATGGACCAATACCGTATGGTAGTAGAGTCTCTCTACAATGCTCATTGTCTGATAGTGGAAGATAATGATAGTATGCTTGAGGACCTTACTAATCCATAGAAGCGGAAATTTATAGCAGCTTAGTTAGAGAAGGAGGTAGGAGGTGAAATTAGTCAGTTATCCAAGAATATACCTATAGATCCAGTATCCAATACACTATATCCCTATTCACCTACACCACAACCCACCAAATATCCAGATGAAGGTACTAGATATCCTATACCACCGAATTCTAGGGAACTAAATTTTCGAAACTTCCTATCAGAAATTCTGAAGGATGGAGGTGTGGATCGACTGACATATCTACTAGGAATCCTATTCCCGTAGAATATTCTATTGGCGATGTCGAGTAAATTAGTCGGATGGGAGTGATGTCTTATTTCGCTGATGGAAGGGATGTCCACATGGAGAATGTAGAGTCGGATGAGGAAGATCCCGAGGAAGTAGAGTTTGAATCCTATGAGTATTCCATGACTCTGGAAGATGTTCCTAATTTTGTTTAGAATGATGAATGGATACAAGAGCTTTATGGAAACTCTGATGTGGAATCTGATGTTGAAGATGACTCAGATGAGTTGGAAGGAATGGATGCACTTCAGCTAGATGACATGTCGAGTCCTGATACTTCTAATACTAAGTACGTTCCATCAAGGAGGCAAGTTGTTCCACAGACTGTGCGTCGGACTTCACGCCAGCACGGATGGATTCCAGGCATGTACAACAAGCGTGAGGCTTTTGAGGAAAAGACTCACAAGGAGAGTTAGTAGTTTGGTAATGCGTATTGTAGAGTTTGAGAGCTTGAGGTAATAAGTGAGGTAGCGCTCACATGGATATACAACAGTTGTATAATATGGGTTATACTGTATATTATGTGTGTTGCATATTTGGTTCTTATTTGGATCTTGATTTCCATTGTGTGACTAGTTCTGGGCATGAAGTTGAGCTCAGAAAGCATGGCATGATGTAAGTATGAGTTTCACTTTATGTACATGACTAGGGGGTTATGGAAACGGGTGTAGAGGACGAGACTGAACGGCAACGCTTGGAGCACAAAGCTAAGGGAAAGGCGGATGCAAACGCGAGAATGCAGGCAGATCTACCACCACCACCACCACCAATGAGGCCATTAATGGAGCAGGATTTCATACAATACATGCAGATGATAAAAGAATCCTAGAACAAGTTCATGAAAGGAATAATGGATCGAGTTGGAAATCAGAGGGAACCTGAAGGTCGTTGTGCAACCACAACCAAGAGGAAATACATCATATGCAATAATTGTGGACTTCCGGGGCATGTTAAAAGGGAATGCCAAAAACTGGTGATCATATTCTATGGGTGTGGTCAGAAGGGGCACATGAAGCCTGATTGTCCCAAGAAACCACCAGGTGATGGGTCCACTTCAGACGTTGGTCAAGCAAAAGGCGGAGGCGGACATCCAAATAGAGGTGGAAATTATGTGAACAACAACAATGGCAAGAGGAGAGGACCTATCGGAAAGTTGAATTGTGCAACCTTGGAGGAGGTGGATAACTCGAACCAAGTGACGATAGGTACGCACAATATTCTCACCAATCTAGGAAAAGTTTTATTTGATATGGGTGCAACTACTTCATTCATATCTGAACAATTTTTGTGATAAGTTCGGGATTAGAAGGGCACCGCTAGAACAACCTATGACCGTTGTTACCGCTGGAGGGATTGTGGTAGTGAAAAAATATTAAACTAAACCAAGTTATCGCAATCTGTGGTCAAACCTATTATGCAGATCTTTATGTGATCCCATTAAAAGGGATATCAGTAGTGCTGGGAATGGAATGGATGACTAAACATGGAGCATAGATCAACTATGAGGACAATACTATGCCAATAAGGACTACATGAGGAGGAATATTAGTTTACCAAGTAGATAAACACACATATATAGAAGTGGAGCTATAATTAAACTCCATGAGTGAGGTCAAATTGGAGGATATTCCTGTAGTAAATGAGTTTCGAGATGTATTTCTAGCAGAATTACCAGTGGTGCCACCTGATTGGGAGATAAAGTTCATTATTGATCTAATACCTGGTACAACACCTATTTCTCAAGCACCATACAAGATGGTTCCTAAAGAGCTGAAGGAACTTGAAGAACAAATTGATGAGTTGGTAGGAAAAGGTTTCATTCAAGAGAGTGTATCCCCATGGGGTACTATAGTGATTTTTGTTGATAAAAGAGATCAAGGACAACGGATGTGTGGAGATTACAGAAATTTGAACAACGACACCATCAAGAACAAGTATTCTTTGCCAAGAATTCAGGATTTATTTGATCAAGTCAAGGGAGCCGGAGTGTTTTCCAAGATTGATCTAAGATCAGGCTAACATCAAATCAAGATTAAGCCTGAGGATGTTCCAAAAACAACATTTGTGTCAAGATATGGACATCATGATTATGTGGTCGTACCATTTGGGTTAACTAATGCACCAGAAATTTTCATGAATTTGATGAACAAGGTTTTTATGCCATATCTGGCCAAGTTCGTTATAGTGTTTATTGATTATATTTTGATATACTCAAAGGATAAGGAGGAACATGCTAATCATTTGAGGATAGCATTACAAATTCTGAGAGAACACCCGCTGTTTGCTAAGTTCAGTAAGTGTGAATTTTGGTTGGACAAGGTTGAATTCCTTGGTCATGTCATAAGTAGGGATGGAATTGCAGTCAATGCATCCAAAGTGCAATCAGTGTTGGATTGGAATGCACCTACCAATGTTAAACAAATCAGAGGTTTCTTAGGGATGGCAGTTTACTATCAGAGGTTCATTGAAGGTTTCTCAAGGATAACAGGACCAATGACCAAACTTCTAAGGACAAATACTTGTTTTTTGTGGGGTGAAAAGTGTCAAGCCAGTTTTCAAGAATGGAAGACTAAGTTGATTACAACACCAGTCTTAGTTGTACCAGAAACCAGAAAGGATTACACGGTTTATTGTGATGCATCTAAGGAAGGCTTAGATTGTGTTCTAATGCAAGACTGCAAGGTAATTGCTTATGGGTCTAGACAACTCAAACCTCATGAAGTCAACTACCCAACACATGATTTGGAATTAGCGGAAGTAGTTTTTGATTTAAAGAGTTAGAGGCATTTTCTTTATGGAGCAAGGTGTGAACTATACACTGATCATAAAAGTCTCAAATATTTCTTCACTCACAACGAACTGAACATGAGGCGAAAGATATGGTTGGAGTTGATTAAGGAGAGTTAGGCAGGTCTAAGCAGTTAGGGGTTCTCTTCAGCTCAGCATTAAGATGATTCAAAGTAGGCTTCTTTGGAAAAAGTCCCAGATCTAAATATCCTTATGACCTTACAATCAATTATACTCTAGGAAAGGCCAATGTAGTAGCAGATGATTTAAGCCAAAAGAGTGGAGATGTTCAACCGACAAATCGGGAACTACCGAAGGAATTACAAATGGATTTGGAAAGGTTGGAAATATAGTTCTTAAGAATAGAAGTTCATGTGGGATTAGCTACCATGAGGGTTATGGAAGAGCGAAATAGTGATCTTCGTCATGAGATCTATTGACATCAACTTGATGATACATTCATTGCTAAAGAAATCTAAAGAATTTTTGAAGGTCAAACATCAATTTTTCACCTTGGAGATTATGGATCTTTATGGTTTCAAAATCGTCTTTGCGTACCAGATGTATCGGAGATTAGAGAGATAATAATCCGAGAAGCACATGAGACACCATATTCAATTCATCCAGGAAGTACAAAGATGTACACGGATCTTAAAGAGCTACTTTGGTGGAATAATATGAAAACATACATTGCCAAGTATGTGTATGAATGCCATACCTGCTAGAGACTGAAGGCAGAACATCAAAGTCCAGCAGGACCACTACAACCACTAGAAATTCCAGAGTGGAAATGGGAGAAGATTGGTATGGATTTCATTACAGGATTACCAATGACTCCGAAGAGGAAGGATATGGTATGGGTAATAGTTGATAGACTTACCAAAAGTGCACATTTCATTTCAGTGAACCAAAAGGATAATGCTGAGAAGCTAGTAGAGGTATATGTCAAAGAGATTGTAAGTAAGCATGGAGTACCCAAAAGAATTGTATCGGATAGAGGGTCTGTGTTTACTTCAGCATTTTGGAAGCAACTACATGAAACACTCGGGTAAAAAACTGGATTTTAGCACAACTTATCATCTAGAGACCAGAGGTCAGACAGAAAGAACTAACCAAATCTTAGAAGATATGTTGAGGGCATGTACTTTAGATTTTGGAGGTTCATGGGAAGATCATCTACCTTGGGCAGAATTTTCATACAACAACAACTACCAGGGTAGTATAAAGGTAGTACATTATGAGGTACTATATGGTCTAAAATGCAGATCGCCAATATGTTGGTATGAACCAGGTAGTAGCAAAGAATTTGCACCGGATTATATCAAGGAAAAGCAAGACATTATCGATACCATTAGAGATCG
Organism: Avena sativa; assembly: GCA_916181665.1. Classification (NCBI taxonomy): domain Eukaryota; kingdom Viridiplantae; phylum Streptophyta; class Magnoliopsida; order Poales; family Poaceae; genus Avena; species Avena sativa. The sequence goes on along the minus strand of OV702286.1, from coordinate 63,981,290 downwards.
ATTGAAGATCGCTCAAAGTCGTCAAAATATTTATGCAGATCAAAGTCGAAGAACATGGCATCTAGAAGTGGGAGATGTGGTATATCTCAAGGTTAGACCAATGAAAGGAGTTAAAAGATTCAGAGAAAAAGGAAAATTGGGTCCAAGGTATATCAGACCATTCCGGATACTGAGTCAGAATAGAACTATAGCTTATGCTTTAGAGTTACCACAAGGTTAGCTCAAGTTCACAATGTTTTCCATGTATCACAACTCCGGAAGTGTCTCAAAGTTCCAGATGATGCAATCACACATCAAGAGGTTGAATTGCAAGTGGATTTGACTTATGTTGAAAAACCATGCAAAATTTTGGAAGAGAACTAGAAACGGTTAAGGAACAGAGCTATTAGGTACTGTAAGGTACAATGGGCAAATCATCCTAAACGGGAAGCAACCTGGGAAAAACAGGATGATCTATGAGAAGCTTATCCTGAGCTATTCAGGTATACACCAGTAAAACTTCAGGACGAAGTTTAATTTAAAGGGGGAAGACTGTAACATCCGAGCGTTTGGGAACCAACAAAGGGTTCAAAGAGAAATTTGTGCATTTGCATGCATTCATTTGTAAATTTGGGGTAAATTTTTTGCCAAACAAAATCCTAGGAAGATTAGAGTTTCTTGCACTACTTTGAGTTAGGGCTTAGCTCTTAGAAGTGTTTGCTATGAATTCTGACATGGTCCTTAGGAGATATTATGAATTTGGGTGAATAATTTGAATTCATACTTGAATAATTTAAAAATATTAGTGAATTATAAGTAATAGTGTTTATTTGATTTCCAAAAATAATTAGTTCTTATTATTGTTTGAATATTAAACAACTATAAAACAATAAAGGAAATTGATATCAATATAAATGTATAACTTAAATAGTTATTTCTTATTTCTTTCCTTTATTTGACAAATAACAAATGAATATAAAGGAATATAAAGAAAGTACTTTACAGAGATAGATATTGAAGGAAATTGAAACTTTATTAATAATAAACACATATTACATTGTTCTTACAAAAGAGGAAAAGGAAAAGATTACAGATGAAAAACTAACATACTAGTTCTAACTAAACCTAGTCTAAATCTTCTTATTCTTCACTTGAACCTATACCTGCAAATAAGATAGAAAAGGAATAAAACAAAGTGAGGGGTTAGTATTAGATTACTCTGAGTTATTAACTGTGTAATGCACTATTTTCTAAACATCATTGAGCCAATTCTTTTTAAATAAGGGACAAAACCAGCAAGTGTAGAATATGATCTTTTCACGGTTTAAGCCTCAGAACAACCTCATTAGCTGGAAGGGGCAAGTTTCACCAAGATAAGGATTAGTAAATAGATGAGGGGGTTAACGTCAAAATCACTTGATCGCATCCACAACCAGAGCAACAGTGAAGTTGCTCACACACCTAAATGCATGCATTGAGTGTTCAACACCAGAGAACAAGAGAGAGGTTTAAAACCCAACATCACAGTGCAAAGAAGGGATTTGCTACCCATTTCACAGACCCAAACACCACTTTGTCACAACATCTCCAAGAACACCACTAGTTCTTGCAAACCACACCACCCAAATCAGCCACTTTCCACCATAGAAGGCCCAGGAAATCGCAACAAGGATGGTTACCTGAGGAGGGGGAAGGATATAGGTGGACAACAAGGTCACAAAGGAGTAGCAACACCAGGAGAGCAAGCCAAGGCCAAAGGGGAAGGTAGCAGCAGGCCAGCACAAGGCTACCAACGGTAATTCCCAATATTTTCAATTCAATAGTGAATCTAGAGCATATTCATATGAGTAATCATGTTTATATATGGATCCGATCATGCAAGTACATGATACATACATAAGCAACAAGCCATCAAGTAAAAACAAGGGGTTTCTACTTGAGGATGGTCTCAGACCAGCATCATAGACCAGGGGATCTAGTTTTAACTAGATGATACTCACCATAGCTGCTGGTACATGGCACATCCCCAACTAGGTAGCACCTCTGTACCAATAGGTTCATCACTTCTTTATCACAAGCCTAAGCATCATCTTTTAAAAACACATAATCATTTTACTAAATGATTTAGGAAACATACATGTATAATAGTATCTCAACATCTATCACAATACAGAGCCTTTGATCATAAAAGTGTTACACTGAAAGTATCAGACTAAGCAATATCAGCCAGCAGTAAAGCACCATCACTCAAAAGGAGTGAGCTCACAATCACAACCACACATATAGCCACACCAACTTAAACTTGCTCAACAAAGTGTTCTCTGACAGAGAACAAGAGAACACCAACAAGTTCAGCAAAGTGATCACGAACAGACTAAACAAATCATGCTCAACATTGTGTGTAACAAACACCACTAGTAGCTCAACATACATGAGATTAACATAATCATATTAACCCTAGAAACCTAACTGAATATCACTGCAAGGAGGGTCAAACCCTAGGATTCACAGATGAACCCTAAATGGGGAAATTCCATCACAAGTGACCACAAGGCATGGAATAGAGGCTAGGTAGACACAGAGAGGAGAACATGGAACTTACTCAAGGTCCTCGCAAGATGTTTGAAGAGAAAGCAGGGAAGTGGTTGGCGACAGGGAGGAAGCGGCGGCATGGGGAGCACCCCGAAGGGTTGCTGCAACCCGTGCCTATAGCGTGTTGGAAGCGGCAGGAGATGAAGGGGAACGTGCCTCGAGCAGCCAGAGCATTGTCGAAGAAGCACCAGAGTGGCCAACCCTAACCCTAGCCACGGGCAGGGGTCAGCGCGGCCAGCGGAGGGCACCACCATCGAATCGACTAGGACAACTATGTGCAGTGGCTTCGACTGCGTCGTCCTACACAGCGGCGGTGGCCACGGTGGCCGGGCTTGGCCGGAATCGAGCACAGCGACGGTGGTGGCATCTAGCGAGCGAGGAGATTCCTGTGAGAGGGAGATGAGGGAGAGAGTGAACGCATGGGGGCACTTGGCTGGTGCGCTTCCTAGTATAGCCCAGGTGGTCTTTAACCAGCCCTGGTGGGCCGGTACTGGTTGGGCCGGGCCAGCCCAGTGGGCCGGGCCCGTGTCTTAAAAGACTTAACCAAAAATAACTATTTACACATTGCCCCCAGAAACAAAATCAGCTCTAGGAAAATAAATAAAAATCCTAAAAATATAAGTACTATATCAATGAACTCACAAAAATGTCCTCTACCCAATAAAAATAATAGTTAGTAATTTTAGGTAATTAAATTTAGGTCTATTATTATAGTATGTATTCCTTTTGGATTTTTATAAAAATAAATAAAATACTTAAAATTGAATAAAATTCACTTCTAAGATCCTAATGGATATACTATGATTGAAAAATACTAATTTGTATTTTTGAAAAGTAAGTAAAGTTTGTTAAAAATAAAACCTTTATTCCTTAAATGGAATTTTAAGAAAATAATTGAAAGAGTTAAAAATCAAATAATCTCATTTTTAAACTCTTAGAATAATATTAGTTATTATAAAATATTAAATTTAAGAATTAAGTAAATATAATAGTATTTGAGTAATACATTCTTTTTATTAATTAAAAGAATTGGGCAACCTTTATAAGGTGGGTAAAACACGCAAAGAAGGAAAATAATAAATCATTGCATGACATTACTATGCATTGCATGTTGCTTCTTTAAATATTGTCCCTACCAGACAATAATGGTTCTGTAGAAACCAGAGCTCAAGGTCAAGTGGAAGTATCCGACTTCACTACCTTGCACTCACAAGGCAAGTTCATCACTTGCTCATGTCCTTTGAAGAGACTTTTTGAAAGTATTTGAAAATTGTGTGTTATCACCTATGTTCTAAGAGATAGAAAATATGTATTTTCCCAAACAAATGAAATGCTATTATCATCCTAAGTGGTGATAAATAATAAGAATAACAATGGAATCTAAGATTCTAGTTGCCAAACAACTAGTACTTAATAACCCATGACATCAGTGATTCTAGCGCCATATAATACACATTAACAATAAGATATGGAATAGGACAGATAACTCAGCTGGTTCTTCTTCCTTTCGCATGTATGGATGACCATATCATGAGGCTATTGATTTCTCGTTGAGAACTTAGCACATGGGTGGGACCCCTTAGTTCCCCGCGATATTGGCGTCTAGATTATCTGTGCATAGCTGTCTTGGTGGAGGTTCACCATAGCTGATGGTGGCTGACAGGCAGAGCTACTTATAGAGTCTTCAAGAGGCTACTCGAAGTGTAACCGTGGTAAACATTCTTGGGGGATCGTGTCTTCATGCGGGGTCATGGAGAAGGGTAGTGATTGGATTGGATCATCTACTGGGCCCTACATAAAGGAATTGTGGATAGGAAAGTACGCATGGTCGTGCAACAAGGATTTGGTCTCTTATGGGTAAAGCAACGCACCTTTGCAGAGTGTATAAAAGTGTGACATGTTACTCCCTGTTCCGGGAAGGATCTACGAACGCGGCAGGAAAGGAACTCCATGAAGTTCTGGTCAACCTGTGAAGGTTGATGGGCATAGTTTTTGATAATAAAATCAATCTTTGAAGAAAGTTTTACGAAAACTGCATAGTGCTAACGACTTATAGTCTGAGGTGGTAGTTAGAGCATCAAACTTCCACCGTGCATATAATGTTTTGTGTGTTTTAGATAAAGAAACAATCAAACAAAGAAAAACAAATAAAACAAAGTAAAGAGATTGGTTATGAGGGACTCCCCTTGTGAAGATGTCCTTGACTCCCCGGCAACGGTGCCAAAAAAATACTTGCTGGCGCGTGGTTGACGTGGGTGCTTGTTCGTTCAATCCACGGCTCCAGAAAGATGCTTGTTGGCTCAAGATATGATGAGCTCGTTGGGAACCCCAAAAGAAAGGTATGATGAGCACTTCAGCAAATTTTCCCTCAGTTGTGAAACCAAGGTTATCGAACCAGTAGGAGCAAGGAAACACCTCCAAGGTGTTGTTTCCAACTTGGAATCCTGCACAACACAACCATAGAACTTTGTCCCCATCTTACAGTGAGGTTGTCAATCTCACCAGTTTTGCTAAAAACAAAGGATTAAACGTATTGTGTGGAAGAAAGTAATAGCTTGCAGAAAGTAAACAGAAAACAGTAAACATTTGTAGATTGATGGTAAAAGAAAGGAACAGGGTCCATAGTTCACTAGTGGTGATTCTCCTTAAGATAGATGACATGTTGGGTGAACAAATTACAGTGGGGCAATTGACAAACATCGAGAAAGCATACATGCATATACTAATCATCTTGACTCCTATGAGATTTGATTGGGCATTACAACATTATACATAGACCGTAATCCAACTGCATCTATGACTAATAATCCACCTTCAGGTTATCATCCGAACCCCCTCCAGTATTAAGTTGCAAGCAACAGATAATTGCATTAAGCATTGCGTGTAAAGTAAATAATACGATTGTTCTATGAACAAAGGATTGTTGTTTTCTTCCTAGTTGCAACAGCACATCTAGTACCTTAGAGATTTTTGTCACTTCCCTAGATTACTAGAGTCATGAACCCACTATCGAGCATAAATACTCCCTCTCGGAGTTGCTAGCATCTACTTGGTGAAGATATCTACTAAAACCGAAGATCATGCAAGATCACAAATAACAAAGATATGATAGAATCAATAATCAATCTTAAATAGCATCTCAATATCCATCGGATCCCCGCAAACACAACATGTATGATTACAAATATATGATCTTGATCATGAATGGAGCTCACAAGATCTAAACATGATGCACAAAGGAGGAGAACCAACCATATAGCTACTACATGGACTTGGAGTCCAAGGATGAACTACTCACGCATCACACCGGAGGCTTGCATGGTGATGAAGAAGGCCTCCGGGTGAATTCTCCCCTCCGACAGGGTGCCGGGAAGAGCTTTAGATCCCTCCCAATCTAGGGATGGAGATGACGGTGGATACAGACTCTTTTGTGGATTTTTGATTGGGTCCTTAGGGTTTCTGTATCAGAGGCAATATATAGGCGAAAGGGGAGGCCGGGGGGGTGCCCTAGGCGGCCGCACCACCCCCTGGCACGAGCTAGGCCTAGCCGCATGGCCAGGTGGTGTGGCCGGCCCCTCGCTGTCTCGTATTCTGGCTCCGTGTCCCCCTTGGTGAAATATTGACTTTGGCTTTTGTCTCGTCCAATTCCGAGAATATTCATTTTCTGACTTTCCTGGAACCAAAAACAGCAGAAAACAGGCAGCTGGCACTGTGGCATCTTGTTAATTGGTTAGTCCAAGAAAGTGTATAAAAAGTACTCCAAAGTGTGGGCAAAACATAAGAAAGTAGATATAAACCAAGCATGGAACATCAAAAATTATAGATACATTTGCAACGTATCAACATCCCCAAGCTTAACTCCTACTCGTCCTCGAGTAGGTAAGTCATAAAAAGAAAGAATAATTTTTGAGGTGACATGCACCATCATAAACTTGATCAAAGTATTTGTAAAACATTGATAGCTGGGATCATAGTACTTCAACATAGCATGAAAGATAAAGTTCTAACAATAAGACATAGCAACTATGTTGTAACATGAAAGGCACAAATAAAAGATTCATGAATAACAATGCTTTGCAAGGCATTTGTTTGTTTCACATAAGGAAAACATAGCATAGTGGCATTCAACTTGTCCCTCATAATGTAGCAAATCATAATTGCATAGGACACCTTCAAAGTTTATAAGGGTGACTAGATACAAATAGTTTAAGAACAAGCAATATCAAAGTGATGCATCAATCAACAAGTCTTGGGACAATGCACATTAAACTAAGAATGGCCACTATGCTCTCTCAATAGGTGCATAAAGATAGAAGATGGAGACTCAACATAAAAGTAAAAGAAAGGCCTTCATAGAAGGAAGCAGGGATTCAAGTTTCATAAAGAGCTTCCAAAAATTACGGTACTTATTAGCTTTCAGCTCTCATTGCCCCTATCATAAGCATCTTGAAGTGATTAAGGTTAAAATGAACAAACTATGGAGTATATGCTTGACAAAGGATAAGTTGGAAATCTCATGTCCCTTGAATACGAGGGTCGCTCCTCATGCTACTCAAGTTTAGTTACCGGTAAGTTCTTGTCATAGTAAGTACATGTGTATCATAGAGAACCGCCAACGGGGTACCCCTTGCCCGATGATACAGAAGAATCCCCATATCAAAATGACAAGGCAAGCAGACAACAAGCATCTCAGCAATCTTCTTATTTACTATGAGAAGGTAGATAAAAACATGAATATAGTTGGAATAGCAAATGCTAATAGGTAGGTATGGTGGAATATTTGGAATAACTTGGTTTTATTTGGAGTTGGATGCATGAGTGGAACTCATACTTGGTTATGGAGGCTAGAAAAAGACTGGGAGCGACCAACTAAGAGAGCAATAATGGCCATAATCATGCAAAGCAAAAAAACATCATTGATTAAATCATAAAGTGATATTACAAGTCGAAAACTGAAAGATCATAGAGGCTATGGTGACTTGGGATAGTCTTAACATGGTGCGAGCATGCGCCAAGTCAACCCAAATAAAGCATCAAAGGAGAATACCACAATACTATGTTTTAATATGCTAAAACAACACATGATTCTTTCAAGGCACATTAAGCAATCTCAATTGTTTATAACATGTCATGCTACAGCAAAAATCACTAAGCATAAAGCCAAAACAATATCAAGCATGACATGACAAAGCATATGCCATAGTCAAAAACAAGCTCCTTTTTACCACTTAAGCATGAACTTTTCCTACTCTTTTCCAATCCAAACCAATCTTTTTTGGAAACTAATGTATGAAAGAGGGCGTCCAACCAATATATTCAAGCAAACTAAGCAAACCAAGCAAACAAAAACCAAAACAAAAACAAAGATGCTCCAAGAACAACACAACTGTGCATGAAACAATAAAAATGAAGTGTTTGGAAGAAACCTGAGATTTTTATTGATGAAGAAGGGGATGCCTTGGGCATCACCAAGCTTTGACGCTTTTACTTCCTGGATATTTCTTGGGGTGACACGGGTGGCATCCCCAATCTTGAGCTTTTGTCCATTCTTCATCTCATTACATCATTCTTTCCTTACACCTGAAATTCTTCCTTCATACAAAACTTCACACAATCTTTATTAGCAACATTAGTGTACTCAAGATAATAAGTCTTTGGGTTTAGTTTCAACACCAATAAAACTTCCATTAAAACACAAGCTACTGTAGCACTTCCCTCAAAAATCTCAATTCCCCAAAAAGAACCCAAAAAGGAATCAACAAGAAGCAAATGCAAATAATGGCAGTAATCTGTCAAAACAGACCAGCAGGTAAAAACCAATTTTTTCGAAGACCTTCTGTTGCTCAAATCGAAAAGTGTTGAACTAACGAAAGTTAGATAACAACCTGGGGCAGAAGCACAAATAATCACAGCTCAAATCGACATACAGAGATTTTACACGAATGTTTACAGCGAAGCACAAAAATCTGTTTTGGGACAGCAACTTTCCCAAGCATTACTTCTCTCTCATTATAGGTTACTCTTGGCACAAAAAACAAATAAAAAGGATAAGGAGCGGTTTTATAGAGGTAATAATTTCCAAGACTCATCTAAAACTTTTGGATTATCTCCCAATAAGTACTTTTTCTTTAACGCCTTTAAGTTAGGCATCGGTAATTTGAGAAGATGCTCACATAAGAAATATGAATTGAAGTAAAAGAGAGCATCAAGAAGCAAATTCAAAACACATTGAAGTCTAACCCACTTCCTATGCATAGGAATCTTGTATGCAAATAAATTCACAAAGAACAAAGTGATAGGCATAGGAAGGTAAAACAAGAGTAACTTCAAAACTTTCAGCACATAGAGAGGTGTTTCAGTACCATGAAAACTTCCACAACCATATTTTCCTATCTAATAATAATTTTCAGTAGCCTCATGAATAAAATCAACAATATAACTATCACATAAAGCATGCTTTTCATGATCTACAAACACATAATTTTTATCAAGCTCAAAAATAATGGGATTAAAACCTTCAAACCCACATTTAACAAATTTATAACAAGGTGACTGATCATTCTCAAGAGGTATGGGGTTCCAAGATAAGGTCAAGACCCCTCCAATCTCGTTTTTAATAGTAGTACAATGAATATTATCAACCAATATAGGACCATCATCTAGAGCTTTATCATAAACATTTTCTAAGCAAAGCTCTTTAGTACCATGCATTTCGAAGTTAGGCACTAATAAAGGATTATCATAGATAACAGGAGCATAATTATTATCACAAGTTTTACCCATAGTAGATTTTTTAAGTGAATCCACAGGAACATAACATTCATCCTCCTTTGGTAAGCATGGGGGACAATCAAATAATGTAAGGGATAAAGAGTTACTCTCATTAGAAGGTAGGCATGGGTAGCTAATCCATTCTTCCTCCTTTTGTCCATCACTCTCCTCCTATTTTTCATCTAATGAGCTTTCAGGTTCAGCAATTTCTTCTTCCATAGACTCCTGCAAATTGTGGACACATTCTTGTGCATGACTGAGTCTCTCTTTATAATCAATGATATAACAATTATTGCTGAAATTTTCTATGCAATGATCAAGGATAGAAGAGACCATATCTTTAAGGTCTTTATAAACAGCACAGGTTTCATAGTTTTTAGACATGAAGGATTCTATTTCAGAAGCTCCCATAAACAAAACGAATTGTTCTACTTCTTCAAATCCAAGATGAATATAGTTATTCCAGTGATAGTTCACAATTACAAATTCTTTATTAAAGCCACATTGGAATTTAAGATATTTAGTATCCTGTTTAGAGCAACAATTTATATCATGGCATTTAAGCAAAATTATAGCAATTAGATCCAACCTTTTTAACACGACTCTCATGACTTTACCCTTATAAGATTCTCTATACCTTATAAAATCTTCCATGGAGGTTCTAGCAGGCGGTGGTTCATCTACTACATTAGTGATAGTAGTTTTCCCAAATAGGAAACCGAGTGGGCTATCCATAATGAAATAGTGATTAGAGCAGAACTAGACATAAAAACAACTTGAAGTGGGAACTAATTTTGTGTGTGTTTTGATAAAGAAACAAGCAAACAAAGCAAAACAAATAAAACAAAGTAAAGAGATTGGTTATGACGGACTCCCCTTGTGAAGATGTTCTTGACTCCCCGGCAACAGCGCCAGCAAAATACTTGCTGGCGCGTGGTTGACGTGGGTGCTTGTTCCTTCAATCCATGGTGCCAGAAAGATGCTTGTTGGCTCAAGATACGATGAGCTCGTTGGGAACCCCAAGAGGAAGGAATGATGAGCACAACAGCAATTTTTCCCTCAGTTGTGAAACCAAGGTTATCGAACCAGTAGGAGCAAGGAAACACCTCCAAGGTATTGTTTCCAACTTGGAATCCTGCACAACACAACCACAGAACTTTGTCCCCAACTTATAGTGAGGTTGTCAATCTCACCGGTTTTGCTAAAAACAAAGGATTAAATGTGTTGTGTGGAAGAAACTAATAGCTTGCAGAAAGTAAACAGAAAATAGTAAACAATTGTAGATTGATGGTAAAAGAAAGGACCGGGGTCCATAGTTCACTAGTGGTGATTCTCCTTAAGATAGATGACATGTTGGGTGAACAAATTACAGCGGGGCAATTGACAAACATCGAGAAAGCATGCATGCATATACTAATCATCTTGACTCCTATGAGATTTGATTGGGCATTACAATATTATACATAGACCGTAATCCAACTGCATCTATGACTAATAATCCACCTTTAGGTTATCATCCGAACCCCCTCCAGTATTAAGTTGCAAGCAACAGATAATTGCATTAAGCATTGCGTGTAAAGTAAACAATATGATTATTCTATGAACAAAGGATTGCTGTTTTCTCCCTAGTAGCAACAACACATCTAGTACCTTAGAGATTTCTGTCACTTCCCCAGATTACTAGAGGCATGAACCCACTATCGAGCATAAATAATCCCTCTTGGAGTTGCTAGCATCTACTCGGCCAAGATATCTACTAACAACAGAGAGCATGCAAGATCAGAAATAACAATGACATGATAGAATCAATAATCAATCTTAAATAGAATCTCAATATCCATCGCATCCCCGCAGACACAACATGTATGATTACAGATAGATGATCTTGATCATGAATGGAGCTCACAAGATCTAAACATGATAGCACAAAGGAGGAGAACCAACCATCTAGCTACTACATGGACCCGTAGTCCAAGGATGAATTACTCACGCATCACACCGGAGGCTTGCATGGTGATGAAGAAGGCCTCCGGGGTGAATTCTCCCCTCCGGCAGGGTGCCAGGGAGATCTTTAGATCCCTTCCGATCTAGGGATGGAGATGACGGCGGATACAAACTCTTTCGTGGATTTTTGATCGGGTCCTTAGGGTTTCTGTATCGTAGGCAATATATAGGCGAAAGGGGAGGCCGAGGGGGTGCCCTAGGCGGCTACACCACCCCCTGGTGCAGGCCAGGCCTGGCCGTGCGTCCAGGTGGTGTGGCTGGCCCCTGGCCCCTCTCCGTCTCGTATTCTGGCTCTTTACTTTGGCTTTTGTCCCATCCAATTCTGAGAATATTCATTTTCTAACTTTCCTAGAACCAAAAATAGCAGAAAACAGGCAGCTGGCACTGTGGCATCTTGTTAATAGGTTAGTCCAAGAAAGTGTATAAAAAGTACTCCAAAGTGTGGGCAAAACATAAGAAAGTAGATATAAACCAAGCATGGAACATCAAAAATTATAGATACGTTTGCAACGTATCAATACGCCTTAACTTATCTCTCTAGAATACCCATTATAGACCTTTATGATCACCCTATTATGGTCTGATAGTTGAAGCAATCTAAGCAGCCTCGGGTGATAGTGATTGGATATGATCTCACGATCAAGGGAAAAGGTTACTATGTTTCTAATTATTGCAATTATGATCTAGGTGACTTGATCATGTTACAATATTTATTGTAATACCTTAGACCCTACACTCTAAGCACAAGCCTGGATGAACCTAGAAGTAGATAAGGGATTCTACCACGGAGGCCCAAGGCCACCCACATGTAGGCCCGTAGAAGCGAAGCAAGGCACGGTACCGGCCAACCACCCTACCCACTTCCAATAACATCAGTACAAGAGCAAGCAACATAGTCGACAGGTAAAGCGATCAAAAACATACTCAAATGAGTATGTATGTGAGCGACATATAATAGTACATCAGAGCCACACCATCTAAAACAACAGAAACAGAAATATTCAACGCCATACGGCAAGATCCAAATATCCTATATAGAGATAACATTTTAGGATACATACTAATACATCACACACCAAAGTATCAAGCAGAAGCGGAAAACAAGATCCGAGTACGGACAAGAAGCAAATTGGCATAAGATGCGCTGGAAATAAGCACACCCTGCCCATAGATCTCACGGATCTCCATCCCCGGAATCTCTACACCAGACAGTCGTTGCCACCATCATCGGTCTCTTTGACCTAGTAACCTTCCTGAGAGTATACATGTCCATCTGAACCAAAAATTTATCGTGTGAGACCCTAGGGGTACTTAGCAAGTCTTAATGCATCTAAAGGGAACAACCTAGGGTGACGCAATTGCAGCGAAAGATAATATCTAAACAGTTCTATATAGACACGCTACAACACCCCCAACGAGAGATGGACGGATGCTCGTTAATTAGTAACAACAGTTATGTAAGTAACATAAATAAACATCGTTCACCCTCCTTCTCGCTTACCGACGAGAAGGCGGAAGAACATCCCATCCATTGGCAATTTTGTTAACCATTCCATGATGATTGCACTATTTACTAGTCATATCTTAGTCAATTTAAAGGCAGAACTTTAGTTATGCTTGTCTATGATCGAGAAATTGTGCTCCAAGTCATCCATAATCATGGACATGACTTTTAGAAAGATTTACCCTATAGGGGTGCACAAATAGGAACACACGGATGATCAACCTCGGGAAGAACCAAATATAAAGCAACGAGGCCTCACGACAATGCATTCACAGGATTCATAAAATATTTGAGGGGGCCACCCCACTAAGCTACCCGCAACGAAGTTGGCTGGCTCCGAGACGGACCTAGGGTTTGTGTCAATGGCTGTAAACGACTAGGAACCCGAAAGTGTGTCTGGGCTTGTCGATACCGTGAAAACATTCCATGTTCCAAAACAGTACAGGCGCTCCACGCGCAATCGTAAATAAAGCAGTAAAGCATGACATAAGTACATGATAGTAATAAATCCCCAAACAACTTTGTGGCCCCAAGAAATAAAGTGTGAATCAAGCTCAGGCGAAGGGGATTCATGGTCCCACATGCGAATAGTGCGATAGTCAAGGAACATGAATCAAGTACTCAGGGTCCTACGGGACACAAGTGAGCATGGAAGAACCAAATAATAGCTATTGCGCTCTTTATTTAGTTATCCCATTACTACATAGTTTAAGTTGTTTAGGTACCTCGTTAACAAAAGACTCGCACAAACCCTACACATGCAATTCTACGACTTGCATGGCTCAACCAACTCCTGTAGTAATGGTTCATAAGATTGAGGTTACAAGCTTCGGTGGGGTTTAAAAGTAAAGGGTATGCAATACTTGGGATTTAATTTAATGCAATCGTGACTCAATGATACAAGAATAAGATAGAGGCATAGGTGCTATATGTATGCAAGCAGGAGGAATTGCTTGCCTGTCAGATCAGCAGTTGGGTAACCGGGATCCGGATAGTAATCTTGGTCCTCCTAATAATTCCCTTGCTCGGCATCTGTCCAGATAAAAACCAAACACACAAAAAGACATAGTAAATAAATTGCACAATCATAGGAATGAATTCAACAAGAAATCAAGGTATTCCATGATGGAATTATGCACAAATACATGGTATAACATAACATGACATGGGTGAGGTGTGGAAACAATAATAAAGCACTTTATCTAATTATTTAGGCATGTTTTACTTCAATAAACAGTTCTGAATATTTGATATTTATATGATGCATGCTTTGATTCATATCATGGAATGCATAATCAGAACAGGCTCGTCACGCTAATCGATTTAGACATATTATTTGTCAAATTTGGAATTGCGGATTTAAAGTTATGAATTTATTAAAAAAGGCATTTATTGGCATTTAAATAATTTCGAAATTTTAAATTTCTCAAAAATTATTTTGGATGGTATATTTGAATTTCTGGCATTTTTATGATCATAAAACATATATCATTTGTATTATTTGAAAATGTGGATTTAAATTTATTATTAAATGCAAAACAATTTAAATTAGGGTCAAAAATTCATAGGTTTTCCTAGTTAGAGTCAAATATGGACAAATTTTAAAATAGGCTTAGATTCATATTTGAATTTGAATCATATTTCATTTTGAAAAAAAATTCAAATTCGAATTATTTACAAAGATATGAATTTATAAAGATTAATTCAATTTCTGGAATTTTTATTATTTAGAAAAACGTTGGGACTTTTGTTACACGGGCTAACCCTACCCATCGTCATAGACAAGTGGGCCAGTGAAGCTACGGGGCCACTCGCGCGCGTCGCCCAGCGAAGTGGCTACATGTGGGTAGTCCGGGGGTTGCGGGGTGAGATTTCCAAAAGGTGGGGTACCTTTTCATAAAATATACGGGTCAGATCTGGTGTGCAGCTGACTGGTGGGGTCACTGGAGGGATGCCGGTTAAGGTGTAAAAGGTATAGGGGTATTTGGGAAATGCCACGCAATTAACTGAATTACTGTTCGCCGTCCTCGAGTTAACTGAAGAACCTGGCACCGTTGGGGTTGATCTGGGGACCTTAGCACGATCTGGTGGAACAAATCCACTGCGGTAGCGCTGGTCTGGTGCTAGGTAGGGCTTGCACACGAGCTAAAGCCACAGTGGTGGGGTTTCGTCTACCTCCTACTCGGTAGGAACACACCGGGACAGACGAGTTGCAGCGGTGCGGTAGGTGATTCCTAGGGGTTGGCAAGGGGATAGGTGGTATGGTGCAACAAGGCAAGCATGGTAGGACACATAGGCGGCAGTGGGTCACGCAGCAGCAGTGACACGCAAGCTCGACAACAGCTAGAGGAGGCTCGGCCAGGGCGTTCGACGAAACGCCACGGTGCTACATGAAATGTCGATCTAGGGGAACATGACTGGGAGGGCCAGGAGCTCACTACGAGGCCGATGATGGTGTTGGTAGTGCTCGGGGTGCCGACGATCTGCGGAGAATCTCGCAACCTGCGTTCTAGGGTTTTGCTCAGGCTCGACCTTGACCTACGAGTTCTGGGCCTCCTCCTCTTCTTATCCTTGTACAAGCATCTCCTGGATCTTCCCCATCGCCTGGCGCTCCTCTCCTCCTTCCTCTCCTCGGTGGACAGAGGTGAAGCTGAGGTTGACGGCTATGGGGTAGGTAGGGCTAATAGGAGGAACAGGGAGAGGAAGAGACTCGGGGTAGAGCCCATGGGGTTTAATCTGGATCGAACCAGAGTGTTGGGGTGGCATGATAGTTAAGGATAGAGGAGAGGGAGTGCTTGGGTTAGGTTAGCAAAAGCAACTTGGGTTGCTTTCTCCTTCTTCTCTCTCTCTCTCTCTCGGGGTGGACAGCAGGGCGACCACGGTCAGGTTAAGGGAGGGGACAACAACACATGGGTGGCATGCTTATCTTCTTGCTTTGCAAGAAGGAGGGGCTGGTTTGATAAGAGAGGGGTGAGGCTGAGATGGTCACATGGCCATGTGCCATGGTCTCCATGGTGGCTTGGGTTAGCACTAGGGTTAGGCACGGTTTAGCATGGTGGGGTGGTGGGGTGGTTGTGGTTCGGTTCAACCAACCAAGAGGGGTGAGGTTGTGAGCTAGAATAGGAAGATTAGGTAGTTATAATTTGAATTATCTTGTTTTTTTGAATTTTTAATAAACCAAAGGATATAGAAGAAACCACATAAAGATACAAGCTCAAGTACAAACTAAAGAGGAGACATGAAGGAGGGAAAGTAGATGGTTCATGAAGATTATTTGAATTTGATTCTTCTTGAGAGCTCCCAAATCAAATAGTCCCATAAACCAAAAGAAAACAAGAAGGGGGGATGGTGGTAATCTTGCATGGGCCATGCATGTGGAATTATGCCACCTTTATAATTGTAAAAACAATCATGGTTCCATATGGTCACATATCCATGCATGCACTCGTAGATTTGAATTTTGGGTCAACAAAAGATAGGAGCTTGCTTGTCATATGGGAGTAATCGCAAATGCACATATATGATTCCAAATGGCCAAATAGTGTGTATTTCCCACTAGATCAACTTGTAGGTAAAATAGCATCATACATGAGCATATAATGAATAAAACCATATGGAAGCTAAGATGAAGCATTTCTACTCACATGGCATGCAAAGGTGGCCATGAGGCTCCACATATTTAATATTGTGAAAACAACATAATCACATATGGGAGCATGTAGAAATAGAAGTGGATCCATTTTAATATGCATGAGCTTGACATAATAACTAAAGAAATGCAATTCCTCATATATAGTTTGGATGGTGGAATTATAAGGCGGTGACAAAGAAAGGTGGTGGACTCAAGAAAAGATATACCCCCAACTCAACTTGGGCATGGAGCAATTTATCAAGAAGCAAATACAATATATCAAGGGGCAACTACAAGTGATACAATATAAATGCATATGGGATAAGAACCAAATAGAGGGGTTTTATATGATGCTCAAATGAAAGGTGGCATGGTGACATGAGCATGATATAATGCTGATGCAATAACAACATGTAGGAAGTAGCATTTTATTATTAGACCATGTAGCATTTCAAGTTTTAGAACATTGGGATGCTACAACTCTCCCCTACTAAACAGGTGAAAGGACATTTATTTTCTTAATCTGTTTTGATGTTTGTTAACAACACAAGGATCGTTTAACAGTATGCTGATGGTGCCAGGTAATTATGCTGAAAAGAGATAAGTCCATGGCATAGTGGAAAATTTCCTGGAAGAAACAATGGTTTCCTGAAGTTTTCAGACCGGAGTCTCCGGTGTGCAGACACTGGAATCTCCGGTGTGGTCTGGAGTTTCCCCCAAATCCCTAGAGTGGATCGAAGGAGAAGCCCTGGGTCACTCTGTCTGGTGGTCCGGAGACAGGCCGGATGTTTGCCAGGATCTCCGGTGTACTCTGAGTGACCAGAGTCTCCGGTGTGAGAAGTCCGGAGTTTCCAGTGTCCTTAGTCCAGAAATCCTGCCAAACCTACGGACTGAACGACAAAACCTGGCCCAGGAAATTTTGATAGGCGGTCTAGAGATGGACCAGAGGCAGGCCGGAATCTCCGGTGTAGATCAGAGTCTTAGGTCTACAGATCGGGATCTCCGGTGTGGAAGTTCTCCAACGGGTAGAAAACGGTCAGCAGCAGTGGAGGCTATAAATAGAGGACCTCATCTTCTACCTCTAGCGGCTTGTTCTAGAAAAGAAAAGCACGGCCATTAGAGCCACCAAATCAGCTAGATCTCCACATCCAACCATCCGAAGTCGTTGATCTTTGGAGGATCGAAGGAGGAGGTCTTGATCTACAGCTTCACCAAGAGAGATCTTCATTTCACACTCATTCACTTGAGTGCCCCTTGCTCTAGGGTTTCATTGGAAACCCTAGGCCTTGATTTGGTTCTTACAAGCTTGTCTTTGATTGTTGTGATAGCTTGCTTGGATTCGGAAGCCTCCAATTAAGTTGTGGATGTGTGCCTCGAACTTGTTGTAAGGGTTCCAGCTACCACCTTGAAGGTTGCCTATATAGTGGAAGCGTGAATCGATCCCTTTGGGGTGAGGTTCACTAGAGAACAAGGGAGGCCTCTCGTGGCGTTGGTGGTTTGATACCACCCCCTCTCCAAACACAGACTTACTTCCCCTCAAAAGGAAGGAACTTCGGGAAATAATCCTTGTGTCTCTGCGTGCTTCATTTCGGTAACTTCTATCCTTTACCGCACCTTACTTATATGTTGCTCTTGCTTAGTTAGTTGTTCTAGTGTGACATATAGGTAAATTCACCTTAGTTGCATATCTAGAGAATTTACCTTTTGTGTAAAACCCTAATTTGAAAAAGAGTAAAATTTGAAGTAACACCTATTCACCCCCTCTAGGTGCCCATACGATTCTTTCAATTGGTATTGGAGCCTCGCCTCTTTATTCGAGCTTAACCGCCTAAGAGAATATGGAGAACCCAGATGAAGGTGGAGAGGGTGAGGCTAGAACTTTGGTGACTATGATAGATCTCAAGAAGTTGGAAACAACCTTAAGCTCTACCTTGGGCAACGAAATCCAACAGTTGCGTCAACTAGTTGAGCAACTTGTTAAGGAAAAATCAGCCTCACCACCTCCCTCTCAAGAGTAAACACCTCCTAACCCTAAGGAAAATGCTCCGGCTAAGCCAACGGGTGAAGTCGTGGGGGACGAACATGTTGGAACTAAATCCACCACCAAAAAGAGTGATGGGAAGGAAGAGCACCATGCGGTTCTCGGATGGTACTCTCCCGACCCTTCGATCCCTCATCCCCATATAAATAATAGAGGTGACCCACCTAAGTTAGCTGCACATACTTTTGCTCAATGGCAAGTTTTGATGAAATCGCATGTGCACAGCTCTTGCATTGACTTGTGGAACACCATTGAAGAAGGACTCGGAATTGAGGATCTAATAAACTTGACAAGAAGAGAAGTGGTCAATAGTTAACTCAATGCCACCGGTTACACATGATTCAACTTGGGGTGGGACCAAAGGACTTTCCCCATATTGAGCACTTCAATACTGCCAAGGAAGATTGGGATGCTCTCAGTGATTTGTTTATTGGGAATGAGAGCATGAGAAGAAATAGATATGATGCCTTGAGCAATGAAGCCGAAGGCTTCTATATGAAGGATGGTGAGGATCATGAAGACATGTATCGAAGACTCAAATCCACTGCCACCGCCTTTAGGAATATTGGTGCCTCTCATATTGGTGATGCTTGGATAAAGAGGAAATATGTGAGTGCTCTCATGCCCTTCGACCCCACCGACTTGAAGAGTCTCCAAGGAAGACACAACTATGGCCAAGGTTGTGGAGTATAATGAAGAAGAAGGAAGTGATGATGCTCTCTCTATGAGCCACCCTGAATATGTCAAGGGTTATCATGGTGAATACATGTCCTTCTATGCGAGAAACTTTTGGAAAGATCCCCCCAAGGCCAAGATGTAGATGCAACAAAGAAGCAACCCAAGTGGTAGAAAAGAAAGTGCTACAAGACTGAGAACTTGCTTCAACTATGGTGACCGCTATCATTTTGTTGCCGGATGTCCATATGAGAAGAGAGAACATAATGGTGGTGAACTCATATTGAAGAAAAATCCAAAGGCCCCTTTCAAGAAGCCTTTCTACAATAAGAATGCCACCAACAAAAATTCCAGTGACATTGCATTGATAGCACATGAAGAGTTCTCCTCCGATGATGAAGATGAGGAGGAAGAAGAAACTACGAATGGTGTAGCTACCATCTCCACCACCTCTACATCCACCTTCTCCCTCTTCAATTCACCAAATGAGAATATCTCTAACAAGAACATCACTTGCCTTATGGCAAGAGGATCAGAGGTATTATCATCTCCTCTCTCCACCTCTATTATGAATGATGATATAACTCTTGAGGTGAAGGAGGAACTAGTTGCATTCGATAATTTCATGAGTACCTTGCATGGGGAGCACAATAAACATTTTGTGAATCTCTTAAATCAACTTGCTCACACTCAAGAACTTCTTGATGAGAGATGCAAACTTGGGAGAGAGCACATGCTTGAGATGGATGCTCTTACTAATGCCCTAGAAGAAGAGCAAGATACTAGGGCGTATCTTGAAGAAAAATTTGAAGGCCTTGATGAGGCAAATGATCGAATTATTGTTAAACTCATTAAGGAACATGATCATGCCATTTATATGTACAAAAAGGCTAAAAGGGACAAAATTGAGTTTGGTGTTGGTCATGACAAACTTGCCAAGGATTTTGAGAGGCTCAACAAGACTCACAAGGTCTTGGAAAGTGAACTCTTGACTCTCACAAAGTCTCGTGAACAACTTCAAACTCAATTGACTAATGTTGCTTCACCTAATATTTTCATTCCCACCAGTAGTACGAACATCCTTGAAGAAAATGCTAGGTTGAAGGGGGAGCTTGCAAAGGCCACCTTCCCCAAAGGTAACAAGTCTCTTGATGACCTATTGAGTAAAAAAAGGCCAAATAATGAGAAAAGAGGTCTTGGCTATGTATCCAAAGCCAAGAAGAAGAATAACAAGAAGAAGAAGGCCAAGCTCGCACAAGCAAAAGACAAGACCATTATGGGTAGTAATACCCCAAGTGGCAAAACTATGTCACAATATGTCTTAATGCGTAATTCTTATGGTGATGTTTATGCACAATGTGTTCGTCCATTTGATGGTTATATTGCTTGGTCTATTTGGGTTCCAAAGACCCTTGTCACTAACAAAACAGGAACCATTGAAAAATGGGTACCTAAAAACTAGGTTGACCTTTTGTAGAACTATGCTTCCGGAGGGTCAAGTGGGTGCTTGATATTGGTTGCACAAGTCATATGACCAGAAGCAAAGTAATAATGACGGATATAAGGGCAAATCAAGATCATATAACTGTCACATATGCCGATAAGTCAAAATCTCAGGTAATGGGTCTTGTCAAAGTTGTGGTTGCACACGATGTTACACTTGTGGACATCATGCTTGTTGAGACTCTTGGCTATAATTTACTTTCAGTTCGTGCCCTTGGAAATATGGGTTTTTTCCGTCTTTATTTATAATGATATTGTGGTTCTCTTGTGGAGCAAGACTCTAAAGGTTACTTTCGTTGGGTAAGTCGAAAATGACCTGTATGTGGTGGAATTTTCGGTGAAAACCACTACAAGTGTGATGTGCTTATTCGGAAAGGCCGATGTGGGTTGGTTATGGCATCACCGACTATCCCGTGTCAATATGGTAACTTTGCAAAGCCTCCACAAAGGTGGCCATATTGTGGGACTAAAAGAAAATGTTTGTTTTGCCAAAGATCATGTTTGCAGGGCTTGTGTTGAAGGAAAGATGCATGATTCTCCCCACAAGCCAAATAACATTATAAAGTCCTAGAGGATTTTGGATCTCCTTCATGTGGATCTCTTTGGTTCTCCATCTCATGCTAGCCTTGGTGGGAAGAAATATTGCTTGGTGATTGTTGATGACTACTCAAGATATTCATGGGTATACTTCTTCAAGTTGAAGAGTGAGACCCAACAATACTTCATCAAATTCGTCAATATGGTTCAACATCAATTCAATGTACCCGTGCTAACAATAAGAAGTGACAACGGCACTGAGTTCAAGAACTACACATTAAATGGATTTCTTAGTGATGATTGGATAAAACATCAATATTCCACCACATATACCCCTCAACAAAATGGTGTAGCTGAGAGGAAGAACCGGACATTAATGGATATGGCAAGGTCCATGTTGGCGGAGTTGAAGTCTCCATACAATTTTGGGTGGAGGCAATCTCACCACATGCCATGCATCAAACCGGCTCTACCTCTGCAAATAGTTGATCGAGACGCCATATGAAATATTTACCGGTAACAAGCCCAACATTTCAATCTTCCGGGTGTTTGGTTGTAAGTGTTTATATCTCATAAAAGGTGTTCATTTGTCCAAATTTTATTCCAAAGCTTTAGAGGGTATTTTTGTTGGCTATGGTCTCGATTCCCACACTTATAGAATCTATGATAAACTCTTTGGAATTGTCATAGAATCTTGTAGTGTGGTTTTCAAAGAATATGATGGCCCCCAAGCAGGGCATGTTGATGTTTGTGATGTAGATGATGAAATACTTCAAGAATCCATAATAAGAATGGGTGCGAGATTCATCCACCTCATTGAGGAACCCCTTGTGGAAGATCGAGGAGAACTATGCTCTACTCAAGTGGAGCCCTCATCTTCACAACTTCAACAAGCTCCCATTATTGAGGGCAATGATGACCCAAGCCAAAGACAACCTGGGAACCCTCATCAAGTTGATCAGGCAGAAAGTTCCAGGTTAGATTATCCAGTCTCTCCATTGACCGGATTGTCCATCCCCGCACAGACAGTTACACAAGGTAGATTTATTCAGTCATCCACAAGACCATCTCAATGCCTTTCAAGTAATTTGCCTGATCAAAATCAAGATCAACCTATACCTCATGCTGATGAAAATGAACCCATTTTTGATCAAGGTCAAATTGATGGTCAAGACGTGGACCAAAATGATGAAGAGATACCCACAAGAAATAACAAGGAGATCGAAACTCGTCGCAGAGCTAGAATGCACAGAATGTTGGAAAGAAGAGACCACACTCTTGAGAATGTTCTTGGTGATCTAAGGAGTGGTATGTCTACTCGAGCTCAATTGAAACATTTTGGTGAGCATCAAGATCATATATCCATGGTGTAGCCAAAGAAAGTGTGGGAAGCTCTTGAAGATTCAGATTGGCTAGAAGCAATGCACAAGGAGCTCAACAACTTCGAGAGAAACAAAGTATGGAAGTTAGTAGAAAAGCCCAAGGAGTGCCACAATGTTATTGGCACTAAATGGATATTCAAGAACAAGAAAGATGAACATGATATTATTGTGAGGAACAAGGCAAGATTGGTAGCACAAGGGTTCTCTCAAATTGAAGGCATTGATTATGGAGAGACTTATGCTCCCGTAGCTTGCCTTGAGTTCATCTGTATCCTTCTTGCATATGATGCACATCATAATTTTAAATTCAACAAATGGATGTGGAAAGTGATTTTATAAATGGTCCTTTGCATGAGTTGGTTTATGTTAAGCAACCCTCGGGTTTATAGGATCCCAAATTCCCAAACCATGTCTACAAACTTGATAAGGAACTCTATGGACTTAAACAAGCTCCACATACTTGGTATGAGCACCTTAGAGAGTTGTTGTTAGACCGTGGATTTGAGGTTGGGAAAATTGATCCCACTCTTTTTACTAAAAAGGTTAATGGGGAGCTTTTCGTTTGCCAAATATATGTTGATGATATTATCTTTGGCTCATCTAACAAAGCTTTTAATGATAAATTCTCAAAGCTTATGACTGACAGGTTCAGGATGTCTAATATGGGAGAGTTGAGGGTATTTCTTGGTTTTGAGATCAAGCAAATAAGAGGAGGAACCTTCTTCAATCAAGCCAAATATACTCAAGACATGCTCAAGTGGTTCAACATGAAAGAACTAAATGGAGCTCCTACCCCATGGCAACCAAGACTCATCTTGAGCTTAACCCAAATGTAAAGATGTTGATCAAAAGGTATACTGATCCATGATTGGTTCTTTGCTTTACCTATGTGCATCTAGACCTGATATTGTGTTAAGTGTAGGAGTGTGTGCAAGATATCAAGCGGCTCCTAAAGAAATCCACTTGATGTCGGTTAAAAGAATCTTTTAATATTTGGTTCATACCCCAAACTATGGTGTATGGCATCCTAGGGGCTCAACATTCTCTCTTTGTGGATACACTGATTCGGATTGGGCTGGTGATAAGGATGATAGAAAATCAACCTCTGGGGCTTGCCAATTTCTTGGTAGGTCCTTGGTGTGTTGGTCTTCAGAAAAGCAAAACTATATATCTCTATCCACCGTTGAGGCTGAGTATGTGGTTGATGCTAGTGTATGCACCCAATTGTTATGGATGAGGCAAACTTTAAAGGAATATGGTGTCCATTGTGACAAAGTGCCTCTTTTATTTGACAATGAAAGTACTATCAAGATTGCCTACAATCTGGTGGATCATACAAGGACAAAGCATATTGAGATCCGTCATCATTTCATTAGAGATCATGTAGCCCGAGGAGATATTGAGCTATCCTATATGTAAACAAAAGACCAACTTGCAGATATATTCACGAAGCCACTTGATGAAGCAAGGTTTTGCTATTTGAGGAATGAGCTAAATATCATAGATTCAATAAGTTTGACTTGATCATCTTGCATACTCACCTATTACTTGATTATTGTGTGGTTTAGGTGCATGCATGGACATAGGGGGAGTGCGGTCCAGTCTATTGGGCTATCCCTCCCCCCATCATGCCAAAATTAAGAAAATCAATTATCTTAGTATCGTTCTTTTTGATATGAAAGCTTCAATGATGAGTAGTGGATATGAACCCAAGGATAATTCTTCGTAGTGTCATGCCTCGCACTCTTACATGGTGGCCTCGGCCACCGCCCTCTTTGTCATGAAGAGTTGGTTCTTGGTTCGATTAAAATTGGAGTTTTCACTTGGCCTTTAATTCGGATTTCATTGCCTACTTGGTCCTTCATAGTTTGGAATCTAAACCTAAGCATGTTACTCTCCCCTTAAACACATTCTATCTATCATATATGTCCCAAATTTGAATATGGTAGTTTTTGGTCGAAAAGGGCCGAAAATTCTGGTGTGCAAACACCGGAGTTTCTGGTCTGTCGGACCGGAGTCTCCGGTCTAGGACGGTTTCGACCTGTGACTAAAGGGAGCCGGGGTGAAAGAGTCACACAAGACTCTATCTTCCACCCCGACTCCCACCCTCACACTCGTCGCCTCCTCCTCCAAAACCGCCGCCCAGAGGAGAATATCATTTTGCGGCCCAAAAGTTGAGGCGCCCAGGCAAAGCGGTACCCAAGTTGCTTGTAATCAGCTGCGTTTCCCATAGTTGGCTTGCCAAATACTCAGAGGGTCTTTTTCGGCACAAATTCAACTTTACGTTTCAATACAAAATATCAGGCTAACACTCGTCAAGTTGGCCCCCCTTTCAGTTTTCGCCGTTATGTTGCTGCCGTCGTGGCTTCCATGTAGGCTTGTAGTGTTGGCGCGTGCATCCTTTATGCGTGTTCTTCTTCCCCAAAGCGAAAATCTGTGGTTGCATCCATGGTGTGGAGCTGGGACATGGATGAACCTTCTCGGCCCCACTCTCCTCCCCATCCCGAATCGGAGCTCGCCCTCACCATGACCGCACCCATGGCACAACGCGGGGACGAGAATTCATTCCCGGGTGAGATCTGTCACCATGCCGACCATGCTCGGTCCTATTGTCCTCCTCTAGAATCCGAGCTCGCCGTCGTCGTGGTCGCACATGCACTAGCCATGGCGCCTTCCTCTCCAAATCCCAATGTCACATCCACTCAGTTCGGCATAACACCAACAAGGTGAAAATTGTTGGAAATATGCCCTAGAGACAAATAGTAGTAAGGACTATTATCATATTTCATATAGTTTATGATTAAGTTTTATATCATGCTATGACTGTATTGAGTGGAAACACCAATACACGTGTGATATACAAACAACCAGGGGTTCCCAGTGAAACTCTAGTCACTGGTTCATTGGTCAACAGATGATCAAGTTTCCTGATCATGTGGCATTTATGCCAGTTGGAACTGAGGTCATCTCATTCTGAGAATGAGATGATGAACAAATACCCAACCTAAACATCGTGACCCGATCATGTCACGAAGTTCAAGTTACAACGATTACAAATGGATCCTCGTAGACTATTCCTTAGACTGTGAGGCTATATCAATCACTGTCTCCCGAGAGTGCTTAGATAGCATCAAACGTCATCTAGTAATACGGTGGTTATAAAGGTGTGTTCAAGTATTCGGAGGAAACCGTAGAGGCAATATATGTAACGAGCAGGATTTGTCCGTCCATGTGATGGGAAGATACTCAAGGGCCCACTCGGAGAAGTTATATCCAATAATTGCGCATCGTGTGATTCAATCACAGGGATATCACTTGTCGGAACGAGTCAAGTAGCATTGTTTAGTAACGAGATTGAACACGACATGGTGATGTCATTGATCAGATCTCGGGCAATGCAAGTATCGAGTGACAAAGGGAATAAGACACGACTGTCCCGGTTCAAACGATGAAAGATCTTCATGGAACGCACAGGGGTCACATGGCCATCTAGGTCCCTCTGTCGATCATTGGTGCGGGAGTGTCCCGACCATATCTGGAGTGTTCCTGAACCATGGGGTATCACGCTTAAGGGCTTGATGATGCTTAGAGAGTGTTTATAGGATTGGTAGAATCACCGAAGAAGAGTAGGGAGAAAACCGGAAGGGTTTCGGTAAGTCCGAAGGATGTCCAGAGTGGAGGTGGAAGGTGTTCCATAGCCACGGATATTAGATAATGTGTGATTTAATCATTTATTCATAATTATTTAAATAAAGAGAAAATCAATTTTAATGGTCAAAGGCTTAATGGGCCAATTCCGGAGGGAGAGGGCCCATTAGGGGAAAGGAGAGAGGGAGAGGGGCCAAGGGGGAGGCCGGCTGGGCCTAGCCCCCCCGCGCGGGGCCCACTAGGGTGGCCGGCAGCCACCCCTCCCCCTCCTCTCCTTTAGTCCCACCCCGGGACTTTGAGGGAGGGTGTACCCCCTCCTCCCCTATATATAGTGGGGTATTTGGCCAAGATAAATACACCAATAATCAATAAAGGTCTCCCCACTTTTGGGAGGACCTCTAATTGATATTCTCTCTCTCCCCTCTCTCTCTCGTGACCGTGGTCCCAAGTCTAGATTGCACGAGCGAGAGACATCTTCACCGCCGAGCGCCGTCGTGCTGCGGGATTCGGATCCAGGAGCTCTACTTTCGCAACTGCTGCTGGATCGGGGAAGCGGGAGTCATCGTCAGGCACTGGACGTGTGTAACTCCCTGTGAGGTGTCACACTTGAGGCACTCAAGTCGTTGGAGCCAAGGAGCGCAAGGACTTCATCACGACCTTGAGGTTAGCTTCGGCTCGTCTACATCAACCACGCTCTCCTGAGCATTGACAATGCTTTTCGGTCTTCGAGGGTAAGTTCGCGAAAAGCTCCTCCCATTACTGTATTACTAATAGATAGGTCCTGGCAGCTTCAGGGGTTCAGGGGCGTAGAGTAAAATTTATTGTTTTCATATACGGAACCCCAACAAAAATGCATCCAGTTTTCTTCTTGTGATTGAAGAAGAACATGTATGTACCGTTTCTGTATCATACTCTAACAATGTATACACATATGTTGTTTACTAGATTTTCATTTTAAATTAGTAGCTCCATGATGATGAAACATAGAGAACCTAAATGGAATGACGATGAAGACCATGTTCTGTACTTTGCATTGCATCAAAAAGGGCTTGCTGATGAAGCATGTTACCAAGAGAGTGGAGTTCATCAGCCATTGCCAAAAATATGGGAACAAATCAATGAGTGATTCAATGCAAATACGCACAGAGAAGCTAGATCCATGTCATCAATCATCAATAGGTGGCACATTCTAGTGATGCATTCAAATGCATACACTATGTATCATGTACTTGAAGTGGTTGTTATCCTGAGCAAAATGCCTAATATGCATATTACCTTTGTCTGTTCTATGCTACAATTCTGCTGTTATGGGCGTGGAAAGAAAAGATGGGCTTCACTGAATATTACGCAGTTAGGCCTAACTTAGTCTTACACAAATAAGCAAATCTTAGTCTTACACAAATAAGCGTAACTGAGTCTTGACCAAAGAATCATTTACTTCATAGAACTAGGGGGAAACTAAAGATAAATTTAAATACAAATGGTTCATCGGATCTGCCAGTATGAGCACTAGGTCCCTGGAGCTGGTGGTATCATCGGAACGAACTAGAATGCTGCATTTGGCCATCTCTCATTCTCCATCAAATCATACGACCCCACTAATGAGCCAATTGTAGGGCCCCTCCCCCCGACGTGGATTAGGCTCCAGGTCGGATCTAGAGTGTCAACATGATAGGCATGTGAGTGTGCAATAAACACATAGTCTGCTATCAACACTAGAAGTGCTGGCACCTCAGCAACAACACTAGCATGTTCTTCGTGGACTCCGGAAATAGCGTCAACAAGTATTTCGTCAGCTTCACCAGCAGCAGCATTAGTAAGTATTTCATCAGCTTCACCAGCAGCAACCTTAATAGGTATTTCATTAGCTTCACCAACAACAACATTAACAAGTATTTCGTCAGCTTCATCAGTAGCACCATCACCAAGTATTTCGTCATCTTCACCAGGAGCAACAACAACTAGTTCTTTGTCAGCTTCACCACCAGCAACATCAGGAGCTGGGGCTACCTGAGCAATTACAGGTTCAACAGCTCTAGGGGCTCCGACAAAGAAAGGGTAGTTGATCCCAAGAAACACAGATTGTCCCTTCAGATTTTTGACTCTGCTCCAGACTTGCTCTACTGGGTCTTTGGATGGACATGCGGACCTCAAGAAAACGTGACACCGCAGTGATGGGTATGAAGAAAGTTGGGTCCCCATATGTTCTATTGTATCACCAATGCTATTTAGTGCTCCCCTGATATGAATCCACATGAGTTCAACATCCTATTTCATGTCACCTCCGAGAGGTGCCAGGAACCAGCGCCTTGATCCAAGTTCAGCATCTGCTACTGCATCTTCGATCACTGGAGCTCGAATGACGCACGGGGCTGCATGTGTACCTGCATGTCACTTACAGTTAATAAGCAGAATTTTGAATGGGATTTTACATGCTATATGACACCATGACCCACCCCAGATGAACGGCTCCCAAACATGCACGTCACCGCTAGGTTTAGTGACCACATAAATGCATTGCGGTTTATTGGAATAGTAGCTGGAGGTGAAGACGATGTCGACATACTTCTCCGGCCGCAGGAAGTTTTCGCACAAGACTGTCCATTCCTTGTCTTCTGGGCATCTAATGAATGTGATTGCCTTGTCGAAAACCGCTAAGAGGTCGTACTTCCAGGTCTTCCACACCTCCCGAGGTCTATGTGTGATCTGTACCTTCAGGAGCTCAAGTTCTGCCATGTTGAACCTATAAGCGAATTCGGAAATGGGCGGCGGCCACCCGTTGTTGAATGCAGTAATGCCGACACCCTCCAAAGATGGTATTGTAAATCTCAATGATCCGTAGCCATTTTTGAGAGTCCAAGTACTCCCATCCTGGGATAAAAGGACCAGCCACTCACCGTTGCCACCCACCCAGTTCTGGTCATCTCCCATTTCCATCTCTTCTTCTTCCTTGATATTCACCACTACTGATTCCGACCACTTATCCAGCAACATCATTTTTGCATGAATATTCTGCAGAGTTTGTTGTCAGTTGGTAGAATCACCTAGCATGGATTCCATTGCAAATACAATTTCACAATTAGACCTTCAGATTAAAGTAATATGTATGAGTGTCTCCGGAGATATCGCCTAAATTGTGCTTGTGTCACTACAAAAATACCCAAAATATCAAGTAGGAGCAGAGCTCCCCCGAACAAACTCCTGACGATGATCATAAACAGCTAGGGGCATAATAGCCTTAAATCGTCTAATTTGTTTATTTTTTTAGAAAACAGAATATCACCTAGCAGGCATTCCATTGCAAATCGAAATTGACAACTCGTCTATCACCTAAATTAAGACTGTGTGACTATGAAAATACCAGAATATCTAGTACGAGCAGAGCTTCCGCTGTACAGAATAGTCTTAAATGGTTCAATTTGTTCAACCCGCGCGTGCACACAACATGTTTGACGAAAGGAACATAGGATTCCGATGAAAGTTCAGCATATATGAATCAACGATATGACTGAACCAATAAGCAAGATACTGGAACTTATGTGGCCATTGCGGTCGTTTGGCCATTTGCTGGTATCGGGGTAAAGAAGGCCTGGCGTGCCGAACAGTTGTTTGTCCATGCCTCGCATCGTGAAGCGATAGCCAGGATGGAGTGAGCGAGGCGACTAGCAGAGATGATGTCCAACCCCGTGGTGATCCTGTGCACATTCGCGACACTGAGGTTTGGCTATCCCCAATCCTCGCGGTGGCGGTCGCCATGGCCAGCCACATCGTCATCGCCTGCCTTTCGCTTTAGCCTGCTGCTACCCCAAGCTCTACCCATAGCGGCAAATGGAGTCTGGAATCCGGAAGATTAATGGAGGCGTTATGATAAGGAGGCGGATGGATTCGAGAGGGGATGGAATCAGGGAGGGGGCAGTTGTTTGAGTAGGGAGTGACCCAGTGAGGAACCGCCCGCCGCTGGTTCTCGTCCGCGTGGAAGACAAGGAAGGGGGCGTTATTATTGAGGGCGTGCACCAGAACCGTCTAGAGGAAGTGAAAAAATAAATCGTAAGAGAGAAAAATGTAGGGCCCACCTACTAGTGAGTGAAGGTCGGCACGCGCAAACGTGACTATGTTTGACTTGGATCGTGCATGGCGGACCTTGATTCCACTGCATGCAAGTGGTGCAGAACCAATTTCAGGTAGCGCTAGCATTACATGTAAAACCACCGTTTTTCTCCACCTCCACCCTACTACAAATGGTCATGCACCATTCTAGATATTAGTAAGGGCGGTTCCAATCTTGTAGTAAGTAGTTTCACTTCTCCATCTCCTTTCCTCCTCCACGGCCTCATCGCCTTTCTCCTCCACGGCCTCATCCATTTCCTCCACCACAGCATCACCCTCTTCCTCCGTGTCCTTTCCCTCTTGCGTGTAGTCATGGACTCTCGGATGTCCAAAACAACGGCAGGCAAGCGACTACGTACTTCAACATAGAAGTACATGGTGGGAAGAAGATCAATGTCATCTACACCACTGACCCTCGGACGATGATGAACACTCTGAATAATTACAAGAGTTGGCTACGATTCGAAGAAAGCAGGTTCGTCGTCTCGACCTCGAGTACAGCCGCGGTCGGCATCGGATCACCATGGTGCAACTCTCCATAAAGGGGCACGTCTTCGTATACCAGCCTTTTTGCGAGAAGGGGGATGATGGGAACAAGTAGACTTTGCTGTATTTTTGTTCCTGAACCGTCTAATTGCAAAACTTCTTGCTATATTGTTTATCTGAATTCGTTTTCATGCAGGTGGGGTGAAAGGATTAGGTTGCTCTTTCATGACTTCCTCGTGAACCACCAGATAACATTTACTAGTGTTGACATCACGAATGACACTAGACTACTTGAAAGCCCGACTGTCAACATTAAAATCCTAAAGGAGTGCAGAGTGGACATCCAGAAAATTTACTAGACCCTAGGGACGAGGGGCAAAAGGACTGGGATGGCCGATCTTGCCACCAAACTCATCGACCCATGGTACGCTGACATGAAGGGCAAATTTCCGAAATGTTGGTGGAGGCGTTTAGGAGACGATTACTAGGGGATAAGCCACTTTCTGAACTTAATCTGAAGTATGCTGCAACTGACAGGTATGTCAGCCACGAGCTATACCGCCAAATCGTAAAGTTTTGTTCTAGGCATTGTACCATTGAACCACCACAAAAGCAAGTTCTTTGCCCCAGATGCCGGAGTGTAGAGGAATCTACAAGCCGGGGGAAGCGACCGAAGGCATCCTGGGATCGGTCGCCTTCTCCGCCAATCATTCCAACAGGCTGGGATGTAGACTTTTAGTGCATGATTGTTGTGTTTGTATGGGGCTTGTTGTGTTTATGAAAACATGTTATTTCAGAAGTACTATGTGTGATGGCTATGTGTGAGCAATTCTGAACTGCCGTTTATTACCTTTGTCGAACTATAATCTAGGTTTGTTTATGACTATATCCTTCACTATAACAGAAATTGTGCCCTTTTGTGGACAACAACGTCTGATCTTGTGGATCCCACCTTATGCATGACAGTTCTAGATTCTGCCGCATGCAAAGGGCACAAACAGAATTTGTAAGTATGAATGTTGAGCATACAAAAGAGGGAAATGTAATTCATACAGGTTAACTACCTTTTTTCTTGTGGGGTATATAGGTTAACTACCTAATAGCACAGGGATCATACGAGCTCAGTTGTTACACATAGAATGCTTAGAAAGTACATGCGAGATAAAATGCATGCGAGATAAAACTAGGAACAGAATGCGAAACTAGTAGTGGTAAACAGAACACTCACCAATTCGCCAAATCATGTTGAGCATCTCGTAGCAGACATACACGTCCCTGGCTGCATACTTGATCGCATCGTAATTCAGGTGCCTCCACTCCCATCGCTCTGCAGGTGCTTCGGGAAGTCAACCTTCATGCCGGTGTACTCGCGGTCGATGATGTCGGCAGCGAGTCTTGCCATGCCGGCTTTCCTCGTATCGTCATCTGGGTACCTCCACACACGTTGGAGATCGACGTGATTGATGACATGAACGAGGAGATCCGCTCTAGCGTCAGAGTGTCGTTCTTGATGTCGACGCTGGCGAAGTAGATCTCCCTCCTACGCAGGAAATCACGAAGCTCCGGGCATACATAGTTGGCCTTGCATACGTGGTATAGGAGGCAGTGGTTGCGCATGGACAGCTACAAAACCGCCGCCCTCTTCCTATCTCCGGTATACTCGAGGTCAAGGCCGATGATCTTGTACCTGTCCATCGGCTTCTGTAGCCACCGCTCGTACATTGCGATGACCTTGGCCACCTCTCCGCTGACGCATTTGTGTGGACGAACGTCAACTCGGTGGTGCCATGGGCGGTGACGGTGTACTCGTCGGTGAAGTCGCTTCCGTTGCTGAACACACCGTACTCTACGTCCATGGAAGCAGCTAATGCGACAACGGTGGCCTAGCATTGGTAGCGGTGGCTGGGGCTAGGCGTGGCGGTGGAGAGATCTATTGTGGTGGTATGGCGTGGCGGAGGCGGTGCCTGCGGTGGCATCGATGGTTCTTGCGGTGGTATGGCGCGGCGGAAGGAGTTGGGGATTTTTGCACAGTGATGTGATGTGGAGATGGAAGGCAGTGCATAAAAGGGGGTGTGCGCGTGTCGTAAATTGTGTTTACCAATATTCCGGTCATACCCAAGCGGAAGCAAGCTTGACTGGGTGAGCACCGTTGGTTTCCAATCCTAGCGATTAAATTCAGTGGCCGTGCCCGGTAGGCGATGGGACGGGTGTGCGGCATGGCTTTGGCATGGCAGAGACCGGTCACGGAGACCACCGTCCTGTTGCCGATCTGCAGCGGGTGCACGGTGCTGACACGACGTAACATGACAGGACAAAAGGAAGTATATAACTATTTGTGATTATTATTCCCAGCAAGTTTAAGGGAACTGTAAGCATAGACAGAGACCTAGCATCCCTACACCCCGGGCAGCCGCCCATGCCTGCCGATTGCGCAAAGCTTGCAATTTCCTTTCTTTAATTTGGTGATTTTTTCCAGAATTTGCCAAATTGAAGCTCATTTTCCTAGGCTTCTAGAAGTTTCTGGGTAGGCCAATAGTGTAAGCATGCATGATCAAGTAACTTTGCAACACACATGTCAGTGGAAAAGCATGAGGTTTCAACACACCACATAGTTTAAGGGTCTAGAAACGGTAAGAGAATTAAACATTACGAGTGGTCGGGCTAGCACAGTCATGGGTTGGTCGGCTAGAAGTTGCTGATTCTTAAGTAAGGGGACACCAGGCTGGTCTTGACATACTCCCTCAGGATTTGGCCATGAGCAGTGTGCTTAGCCTTGGTCGCCAACTTGTGTTTACTAGCCGGGCTTTTACCGATGCCAACCGCATGCGGAATCAAGCAATCAATCCTCAGGTTGACTCCTTTCTTATAGAAAGGGCACCTGAGCTCCCCAAGTCGAGTACGGAAAGGGATTCTCCTGCTCTTGAGCTTCTTCATGACATGGTGGCTCTTGTTGTCCCTATTCTCCTTATTAGAGTCCACCTCACTTGAATCTACCTGTAACGTATCAAATGCAAACAGAAATGAGAAAAATAACAAATATATATTCCTCCCACCATTCCAAGTTACTTTCAATACAATAACATATTTATACAGGTTCGGCAGTTCACTACGGCTGTCTCCCCAGCTCGCTCCTAAATTAATATTGTTTGCGTTCTTGATAACTTATTAATAAATATAATATGGATTCATTTAGGAGAGACTAGATCTCTCCATGTACCGGTTTGTACGGTGCATCTAGTAATTAGGACTAGATTTTTTTATGAAACCAGGACTAGATTAAGCTTAAGTAGAAAATATGAAACATCGGCGAGCACATAGTCCCCCAAGGGCGGAGCATGTTTGTCGAAATCCACGCCCTCATCGGGGCCTCTAAAGTCGTCAGCACCGGCGAGCACATAGTTCCCCAAGGGGTTGAACTACACGTCCTCCTCACCTTGTGCTGCATGATGCTCCTCCAGATCTGCCGCAGGAATCACCACCCCGGTGGTGATGCCCGCACACTCACCCCCACACACTGGTTTCATGGAGAAGGTTCATGGATGTACGTTGAGGATTGTGGGGTTTTGCTAGATAGGGAAGAGAGAGGAGTGGATGAATGCGAAAGGAGGACCCAATAGGCTAGGTTTTTAATGCGGGGACATTTAGGCCTCCTCGAGGGCCCCAGTAGGCAGATCTTCTGGCTGCGGCTGTCGGGTGGAAGGTTCGTGCGGTGGGGGCATGTCGGAAGTGAGAGTGCATGCACACTGCATAGTAAAAATGGTATAGCCCATGGGCCGTGGATGAGTAGCTGCCGTGTAGTGGACTTATAGCCGCTGCAGACTAGATTAAACGTGACATGACCACTCGCGGAATTATTTAATATATGGCTCATTGTTCCTTCTGGTAGAAGTGTCGTTGCGAGACCCTAAAAACCCTATGGATAAAACAAGGGGGGAGATGACAAGCGGACTTCCGTGTGTTCTCACGATGTAGTGTGAAGGCACGACATCGTGCAACGATCCATGTTGGATAAGAGATGATCAATAGTAGGCACGAATGATCCGTGTGAGGGCTGTGTCAACCGATCAGCGTGTTTGGCCTTTCAGAGAGTTTGTGACTACGAGAGAGGGCAAAACTGAGTACTACCCTGGTCCGCAAATAAGTGTACATCTAGCTTTGTCCTAAGTCAAATTTAGTTAAGTTTGAGTAACTTTTTAGGGAATTGTGACAATATTTATGACACTAATTTTGTACCATTAGATATGTTTTCAATATTAGTTTCATAATATGTCAATTTGATGTAATATATGTTGCTATATTTATGAAAATAACACACATCCAAGTTGGTTAATGAAAAGAACACACATCCAAGTTATTTAATATTAGTTTATGAAAATAACACACATCCAAGTTGTTTAATGAAAAGAACACACATGCAATGACATCTAGTGGATCCAGGTGGTTTATGAAATGAACACTCATGAGGTTAGTCTACTGGTTTATGAGAAGAACACACATCCAAGTGGTTTATGAAATGAACACACATACAATGACATCTAGTGGATCCACTTGGTTTAATCAAAGCAACACACATGCAATAACATCTAGTGGATCCATGTGGTTTATGAAATGAACACTCATGGAGTGACTCTACTGGTTTATGAAAAGAACACACATCCAATTGGTTTAATGAAAAGAACACACATGCAATGACATCTAGTGCATCCAAATGGATTAATGAAATGAACACAATTGTAGTGACATCTAGTGGATCCATGTGGTTTATGAAATGAACACTCATGGAGTGTATCTACTAGTTTATGAAAAGAACACATATCCAAGTGGTTTATGAAAAGAACACTCATGGAGCGTATCAACTGGTTTATGAAAATAACACATGTCCAAGTGGTTTATGAAAAGAACACACATGCAATGACATCTACTGTATCAGTGTTGTTTAATGAAAAGAAGACACATGCAAGTGGCATCTAGTGGATCCATGTGGTTTATGAAAAGAACACTCATGTAAGGGATCCATGTGGATTATGAAAAGAACACACATCTAATTGGTTTAATGAAAAGAACACACATGTAATGACATCTAGTGGATCCAAGTGGTTTATGAAATGAACACACATGCAGTGACATCTAGTGGTTTATGAAAATAACACACATCCAAGTCGTTTAATGAAAATAACACACATGCAAGTGGCATCTAGTGGATCCATGTGGTTTATGAAAGAACACTCGTGTAGTGGATCCATGTGGATTATGAAAAGAACACACATCCAATTGGTTTAATGAAAAGAACACACATGCAATGACATCTGGTGGATCCAAGTGGTTTAATGAAATGAACACACATGCATTGACATCTAGTGGATCCATGTGGTCTATGAAATTAACACTCATGGAGCATATCTACTGGTTTATGAAAAGAACACATATCCAATTGGTTTCATGAGAAGAACATACATGCAATGACATCTAGTGGATCCAAGTGGTTTAATGAAATGAACACACATGCAATGATATCTAGTGGATCCATGTGGTTTATGAAAAGAACACTCGTGTAGGGGATCCATGTGGATTATGAAAAGAACACACATCCAATTGGTGTAATGAAAAGAACGCACATGTAATGACATCTAGTGGATCCAAGTGGTTTATGAAATGAACATACATGCAGTGACATCTAGTGGATCCAAGTGGTTTATGAAATGAACACACATGCAGTGACATCTAGTAGATCCAAGTGGTTTATGAAATGAACACACATGCAGTGACATCTAGTGGTTTATGAAAATAACACACATCCAAGTTGTTTAATGTAAAGAACACACATGCAAGTGGCATCTAGTGGATCCATGTGTTTTATGAAATGAACAATCTTGGAGTGTATCTACTAGTTTATGAAAAGAACACATATCCAAGTGGTTTATGAAAAGAACACTCATGGAGCGTATCAACTGGTTTATGAAAAGAACACATATCCAAGTGGTTTATGAAAAGAACACACATGCAATGACATCTAGTGTATTAGTGTTGTTTAATGAAAAGAACACAGATGCAAGTGGCATCTAGTGGATCCATGTGGTTTATGAAAAGAACACTCATGTAGGGGATCCATGTGGATTATGAAAAGAACACACATCCAATTGGTTTAATGAAAAGAACACACATGCAATGACATCTAGTGGATCCAAGTGGTTTATGAAATGAACACGCATGTAGTGACATCTAGTGGTTTATGAAAACAACACACATCCAAGTCGTTTAATGAAAATAACACACATGCAAGTGGCATCTAGTGGATCCATGTGGTTTATGAAAAGAACACTCATGTAGTGGATCCATGTGGATTATGAAAAGAACACACATCCAACTGGTTTAATGAAAAGAACACACATGCAATGAAATCTGGTGGATCCAAGTGGTTTAATGAAATGAACACACATGCATTGACATCTAGTGGATCCATGTGGTTTATGAAATTAACACTCATGGAGCATATTTACTGGTTTATGAAAAGAACACATATCCAATTGGTTTAATGAGAAGAACATACATGCAATGACATCTAGTGGATCCAAGTGGTTTAATGAAATGAATACACATGCAATGACATCTAGTGGATCCATGTGGTTTATGAAAAGAACACTCGTGTAGGGGATCCATGTGGATTATGAAAAGAATACACATCCAATTGGTTTAATGAAAAGAACACACATGTAATGACATCTAGTGGATCCAAGTGGTTTATGAAATGAACATACATGAAGTGACATCTAGTGGATCCAAGTGGTTTATGAAATGAACACACATGCAGTGACATCTAGTAGATCCAAGTGGTTTATGAAATGAACACACATGAAGTGACATCTAGTGGTTTATGAAAATAACACACATCCAAGTTGTTTAATGTAAAGAACACACATGCAAGTGGCATCTAGTGGATCCACGTGGTTTATGAAAAGAACACTCATGTAGTGACATCTAGTGGATCCATGTGGTTTATGAAATGAATACTCATGGAGTGTATCTACTGGTTTATGAAAAGAACACATATCCAAGTGGTTTATGAAAAGAACACTCATGGAGTGTTTCTACTGGTTTATGAAAAGAACACATATCCAAGTGGTTTATGAAAAGAACACACATGCAATGACATCTAGTGTATCAGTGTTGTTTAATGAAAAGAACACAGATGCAAGTGGCATTAGTGGATCCATGTGGTTTATGAAAAGAACACTCATGTAGGGGATCCATGTGGATTATGAAAAGAACACACATCCAATTGGTTTAATGAAAAGAACACACATGCAATGACATCTAGTGGATCCAAGTGGTTTATGAAATGAACACACATGCAGTGACATCTAGTGGTTTATGAAAATAACACACATCCAAGTTGTTTAGTGAAAAGAACACACATGCAAGTGGAATCTAGTGGATCCATGTGGTTTATGAAAAGAACACTCATGTAGTGAATGCATGTGGATTATGAAAAGAACATACATCCAATTGGTTTAATGAAAAGAACACACATGCAATGACATCTAGTGGATCCGAGTGGTTTAATGAAACGAACACACATGCAATGATCTCTAGTGGATCCATGTGGTTTATGAAAGGAATAGTTATGGATTGTTTCTACTAGTTTATGAAAAGAACACATATCCAATTGGTTTAATGAAAAGAACACACATGCAATAACATATAGTGGATCCAAGTGGTTTAATGAAATGAACGCACATGCAATGACATCTAGTGGATCCATGTGGTTTATGAAATGAACACTCATGGATTAACTCTACTGGTTTATGAACATCACAAACATCCAAGTGGTTTATGAAAATAACACACATGCAATGACATCTAGTGGATACACTTGGTTTAATGAAAAGAACACTCATGCAATGACATCTAGTGGGTCCATGTGGTTTATGAAATGAACACTCATGGAGTGACATCTAGTGGATCCAATTGGTTTATGAAATGGACACACATGTAGTGACATGTAGTGGTTTATGAAAATAACACACATCCAAGTTGTTTAATGAAAATAACACACATGTAAGTGGCATATAGTGGATCCATGTGGTTAATGAAAAGAACACTCATGTAGTGGATCCATGTGGATTATGAAAGAACACAAATCCAATTGGTTTAATGAAAAGAACACACATGCAATGACATCTAGGGGATCCAAGTGGTTTATGAAATGAACACACATGCAATGACATCTAGTGGATCCATGTGGTTTATGAAAAGAACACACATGTAGTGACATCTAGTGGTTTATGAAAATAACACACATCCAAGTTGTCTAATGAAAAGAACACACATGCAATGACATATCTACTGGATCCATGTGGTTTATGAAATGAACATTCAGGGAGTGACTCTACTAGTTTATGAAAAGGACACACATCCAATTGGTTTAATCAAAAGAACTGATACGTCCAAAACATATATATTTTCCCGAACACTTTTGCTATTGTTTTTCCTCTAAACTTGTGTGATTTGAATACAACTAACACGGATTGACGCTATTTTCAGCAGAATTACCTTGGTGTCTAGTTTTTGTGCAGAAAATCAACTATCAGGAAAAAATCCCGGAAAATATGCCAAAAATCCTATTTCACCAGAAGACTCATGAAGCCAGAAGACGAGACAGAGGAGGGCCATGAGGGGCCCACACCACCTGGCCGCGCGGGCCAGGCCAGGCCATGCCTGGAGGTGGTGTGGCCACCTCGGTCACCCCCTCGGCCTCCCTCTTCGCCTATAAGTTGCCTCTTGACCTAAAAAACCAAGGGGGGTTCAACGTTTTTCCAAAAAGAGTTCCGCTGCATCGCCACCACCAGATTCCATGATTCGGAACTAGAAACTCCATTCTAGCACCCTGCCGGGACGGGGAATTGGAGCAGATAATTGCCATCATCATCACCATTACTTCTCCATCGACCATCCATGTTTCCCCCATCTATGAGTGAGTAATCCCCCGTTGTAGGCTATGGGGATGGTAGGGATTGGATGAGATCGTTCATGTAATGGCATCAGATTGTTAGGGCATGGTGCCTAGTATCTATTATTAGTGCGTTTTGACTTTGTTGCAACTTGTTATGCTTAATGCTTGTCACTAGGGCCCAAGTGCCATGATTTTAGATCTAAACATGTTATTGATTCATTATGATAGTATTGTTTATGGTCTTACCTGCAAGTTGTATACACATATTGTTGTCCGGAACCAAAGGCCCCAGAGTGACAGCAATCGGGATAACCGAAGGGGATGGCTTTGATGTGAGGATCACATGTGTTCACGGAGTGTTAATGCTTTGCTCCAGTGCTCTATTAAAAGGAGCACCTTAATTGGCAGTAGTTCCCTTGAGGCCCTGCTGCAAACAGGCTGGTAGGACAAAAGATGTCGTGCAAGTTTTCATTGCGAGCACGTATGATTATATATGGAAAACATGCCTATGATTATTTAGTACTTGGATGCTTTATCTTATTTATCTGCAAATGCCCTATGTTTTGATTGCCATATGAATTGTCTTGTCCATGCAACGTCCGTCCATCCATCCCTATGCCTACCGCGCTTTAATCCTACTATTTACTGCAATTGTTACTACTGTCTTTACTTTTACTAGTGCTATTACTTTACTATTGCTACTACAAAACTATTGCTACTAATAAACTGTTGTGAGCAAGATTTTTTCCAGGTGCAGCTGAATTGACAACTCAGTTGTTAAGGCTTATAAATATTCTTTGGCTCCCCTTGTGTCGAATCAATAAATTGGGTTTCACTTCCCTCAAAAATACTGCGATACACCCCCTATACTTGTGGGTCATCAAGACTATTTTCTGGCGCCGTTGACGGGGAGCATAGCTCTATTTATCAAGTTCACTTGGAATCACTATTGTTCGCCGCCATCCATCCATCATGGGTAAGTCTCGTGATGGCAAGGTTCCTATTTTACCATCCACTACAAGGAGAGGTATGGTTCTAAACACCTCTATTGCTCTTGATTCATCGTCTGTTATGAGTAAGTTCCTTAGACCACCACCACCACACACACATGCTACACATACTACTACTGCTGAATCTGAAACTTCTGATACTTATGATGCTGCTTCTACTGTGCTTGATAAGTGTGGTTCA
The DNA here is from genome assembly GCA_916181665.1 of Avena sativa. Taxonomy (NCBI): domain Eukaryota; kingdom Viridiplantae; phylum Streptophyta; class Magnoliopsida; order Poales; family Poaceae; genus Avena; species Avena sativa. Next base: position 63,940,289 of record OV702286.1, on the reverse strand, counting down.
TTAGGTCCTTTCCTAGATGCTACGATTGCTAGAACTATAGCTGGAAATACTGAAACTCCTAATGAAGACACTACTACACCTGTCAGTTCACCTGAGTCTAGAGAGAGCTATGATATTGAAGACGGTTATATAGAGATGACTAGTGAATTTATTAAAGAATGTCAAAACACCCATGATAGGAGTGCTATTAAGAGTCTCCTTTAGAGGCGTACTATAAGACCCAAATTGTCTCCTAATGCTAAGTTTGCTGCATCTCCCATAAACATTAAAGATAAGGATTATGATTTTTCTCTTGATTTATCTTACATAACTATTGTTGAGAAAGAACCTTTTTGTGGGACTAAGAATGAAAGTGTAGTAACACATATGACTGAGCTTTCTACCATGAGTGGCTTATTTTCTGATGATATTAAGATGCACACCTACTTTGTTGCTAAAATTTTCCCTTTTTCACTGAAAGGAGAAGCTAAAACTTGGTTTAATAATTTACCTCCTGGATCGATTGATAGCCCTGATTTCTTGATTAGTACTTTCCTTCAGAAATATTTCCCTCCTAGTGCTAGACATGCTATTTTGCAGGATTTTTTTTATTTTAAACAGGGAGAAAAAGATATATTGCCTGAATCATGGGCAAGGTTTTGTGCTTTGATTCATGCATAGGATGGATGTCCATTACCTAAAAATGAGCTTCTTGATATATATTATAATGGACTATCTGAAGAATTTAGGACATACCTGGATAGTTGTGCTGATTGTGTTTTTAGGAATAGAACTCCCAAAGAAGCTGAGGAATTAATGGCTAAAATAAGCAAGAATTATGAAGATTGGACTCCTCCTAAACCAGCTATACCTGAGATAACTATACCAGAACCAACTATCCCTGCGCCTATACCAACATCAAAGAAGAGGGGAGTTATCGAACTAAATGATGAAGTGATGAAGGAAGCTAAGAAATGTCTTAAGGAGAAGGGAATTAAAGCTGCAGACGTCAAGAATTTACCTCCTATAGAAGAATTATGTAAGCCAATATCCCACTCATCCACTATTGAGGTACACTCTCTCTAACATTTTTATGAAGGTGATATTCCTTACTCTAAACCTCCTGATCAATGCTTAGAAGAATTTGATGTTTTTATTTTTAGGCAAGATAATTTTAATAAAAGGGTGCAAAATCATTTAATGGAAAACTCTAGAGCCATTATTGAGTTAAAAGATATTGTGGAAAGAACCTCTAATGATGTTAAAAATGCTTGTTAAACATTTTCAAATGGTTCAAACTCAAATTGATCAACTTATTAAGGTACAAAAAGACTTGCTAGTTAATGCTGCTAAAGAAAAACATGCTTATGAAATTAGAAATAGAAGTGGTGTTGCCACCCAGGATCCTCTATATCCTGAGGGGCATCCTAAAAGAATTGAGAAGGATTCTCAACAAGCTGAAAATAGTGGTACTACTCCTAAGAAAAGAAAAAAGAAACATAAAACTATTGTAGAATCCTCTGAACCTACTAAAGATTCTAATAGTATATCTGTCTCTGATGCTGAACCTGAAAGTGGTAATGAGGAAAATGATGTTCCTGATAAAGAAAAAGTTGAAGAAGAACCTGAAAGGCACACTAAGAATACTAAATACACTAAAGAAGGTTTTGTTGCTAAGAAACATGGTAGTGAAAGAGAGCCTTGGGTCCAAAAACCTATGCCTTTCCCTGATAAGAAACACAAGTCGAAGGAAGATGAACACTATAATAAGTTTTGTGAGTGGATGAATCCTTTATTCTTGCAAATTCCTTTGACTGATGCTATTAAATTGCCTCCTTATTCAAAGTATATGAAGGATATTGTCTCGAATAAAAGGAAGATCCCTAATGAAGAAATTTCTACTTTTCTTGCTAATTGTTCCTTTAATGGTAAGGTTCCAAAGAAACTTGGAGACCCAGGGATTCCAACTATTCCATGCTCTATTAAAAATAGTTATGTTAGAACTGCTTTGTGTGATTTGGGAGCAGGAGTTAGTGTTATGCCTTTTTCTCTCTATAAGAGACTTCAATTGGAAAAGCTAATACCAACTGATATATCTTTGCAAATGGCTGATAAATCTACTACTATTCCTGTTGGTATATGGGAGGATGTACCTGTTCAAGTGGCTCATAATTGCTTGATATTAACTGATTTTGTTGTGCTTGAAATGCCTAAAGATGATAATATGTCTATTATTCTTGGGAGACCTTTTCTTAATACTACAGGAGCTGCTATTAATTGTAATCAAGGAAAGGTGACTTTTAATGTTAATGACAAGGAGCATACTGTCTATTTCCCCAAGAAGATTTTTAGGACTTATGGTTTAAATTCAATTGAACATGTTGAGGGCGTCCAAGTTGGAGAAATATATTGTCCCATACCACGAGAAAAATATGAAACTATTATGATTGGGACCATTGTTATCAAGGTGGAGGTAACATAATCATTAGTGGAATACAAAGTTTTGTTTCATATAAATTTTTTTTGGTAACAAGACCTGATCAACCTTGTTAACAAAGGGATTTTAATGAACAAAACAATGTTTTCACCATGATTATCTTTGCTTACTTTTATTTTATCCATTTTAGTTTTTGCTTTCGCTTAGTTTAGTTTTCTGTTGTTAGTTGCTTGCATATTAGAGTGTCTTAGAACTTCTGAAGTTTTAGTTTTGTTTTGCTTTTGCATCTTTCTGTCAGAAAATCATTCATCTATACCTGAAAATTCCTCAAAAATAAAGTGTCTCGAAAAATTCTAGAAAATTCATATTAAATTTTTACGTGAAAAAAGGGGCAGAGAAGTGCCTGGAGAGTACTAGGGGGCCACCAGGCAGGCAGACCACCTAGTGGCGCGGCCAGCCCAGGGGCGTGCCTGGCCATGGTGTGGGCCACCCCTGGCCCTCCACTCACTCTCTCACTTCCCACTTCCTTCTCTCTCCCGAGAAAACATCAGTTCATTGCTCGAAATCGTGTTCTTGGTGTTCTTGTCCATGATTTTTTGATCTCCTTGCTCAGCCCATCTTTGCTGCTGAAAATTGGAGCATTTGTTCTCCGGTATGTGACTCCTCCGCTTGTCCAAGTAAATTTGTGTTTAATGGTTTATATCTTGAGTATTTTGCTGCTATAGGTGACAGGTTTTGAGAGCTTGTATGCTTGTTCAATGTTTAGAGATATTGTTTTGATGCATGTTTAGGCCTCTTACAAGTCCCTATGAGTAGTTCCCTTCATTATGTATTCACTTTGCAATCACTTGTATAATGGATGTTTAAATTTCAGAATATCAAAGATGAACAACCACACCTTTGGAGAAATATTTTGAAGGAAATATGCCCTGAGAGGCAATAATAAAGTTGTTATTATGTATTCCTTATATATGATAGATGTTTATTTTGCATGCTAGAATTGTATTGATCGGAAACATCAATACATGTGTGTTTAATAAACGAAAAAGGGTTCCTAGTTATGCCTCTCTTATAGACTAGCTTGTTGATTAACAAGATGATCAAGGTTTCCTGATCATGGACATTGGATGTTGTTAATAACAAGGTCACACCATTGATGGAATGATGTGATGAACATTCATCCAAAGTATAGCATTACGATCAAGTCATTATGTTTATATTGCTATAACATCATACGAAGTAATCTTTATCCTTAGACCATGAGATCATGTTAATTGCTAACACCAGAAGAGTATCTTGATAACATCAAACGTCACACCGTAATAGGGTGACTATAAAGATGGGTTCAGTACTACGAAGGTGTTATGTTGAGGCTCATGGATCAAGAGTGGAATTTGTCAATCCCGATGATGGATAGATATACTCTGGGCCCTCTTGGTGATATCACATTGAGATAGCTTGCAAGCAAGTGATGTGACCACTAGAATGTTATATCCTGGGAACGAGAAAAGAGTGCATGTCGGTAACGAGATCAAACTAGGTATGCAGATACCGATGATCGAATCTCGAACATGTAATATATCGTGAGACAAAGGGATTTAGTTACAAGCATTAAAGGTTCTCACGATCACAGAAGTCATCGTTGAATGTGTAGGAGTCAGTACGGATCTCCAGGTCCCGCTGCTGATTATTGATCGGAGAAGGGTCTCGATCATGTCTGCATTATTTGCGAACCGTAGGGTGACACACTTAAGAGTTATCGGACACCATTTTGGAGCAAATATGTTTCAGACAAAAGAATTGCAAAGCGCAGGAATTGTTTCAATAGAAACCGGAAATTGTTTCGGGTGAAATTGCAGAAAGTGGTTCTGCATGTGATATTGAAATATTGCAAGGGGCTATATGTGAATGTTTGTTAATTAAAGTAATTAACAAAATTCTGAATAAATTTAATAAAATAGTTTTATTAAATGAGAGAGCATTAAACTTGGAGAATTTTAATGCATTTAAAGTGGAGACTTTAAAAGGGAATGTGAAGCGGCATTTTAATGTGGAGGGGTTACCACCACATGAATGGGGGAGGTGAAGGGTCACCCCCCCATGCACCGGCCATGGAGAGGAGGGGCACCCCCTCCTCCTATAAAAGGCCACCCATTCCCTCCTTCATCCTCACACCTCCTTGTGAAGGATCTCTCTCCCCCTCTAGAATTATTCCCCCATGGTCTCGGATTAGCGAGATACATGTTCCCGGTGGCATTTCGTCTGGAAGGAGTTGCTGCTTCCACTGGATCGCTGGAGCGAGGAGGTGGAGGTTGTCCGGTGGCTTGAACGTGTGTGCGAGTACGAATGCGCTGCTGAGTTGCGGCGCTCGGACTTCCACTCGATCTTGAGATCGGCAAGTGTACGACTACATCAACCACGAGTTCCTACTTGTTAACAAAACTCGTTGTCTTCGAGGGTAAGTTCTCGTTGGATGTATGTCCACCCGTTGCTTTGTACCTAGTAGATAGATCTTGGCGTATAGTTCTCATCGTAGGATTTTTTTTGTTTTCTATGCTGCAGACCCAATAGTGGTATTAGAGCCAGGTTTATGCGTAGGTGCTTTGCACGGGTAGTACACATATGTTTATATGTGGGCGATGATGATCATGTTATTGCATCTTCTATGTATTTTGGATATTGGTGGCATAGTGGGATGAAGCGGCCCGGACCAACCTTACATGTCATCGTACATGAGACCGGTTCCACGACTGACATGCAACTTGTTTTGCATAAGTGGCTGGCGGGTGTCTGTCTCTCCTACTATAGTCAATATCTGATTTACAACGAGTTGCTAATAACTTAGTTATCCTCGTTGTGGTTCATGTTCGTAGGTGAGAATGATTCTATCTCCGAAAGCCCTAAGCCACGTAAAACTTGCAATTGATAAATTAGAGGCGTCTAGTTTAGATCGTTGCTGGGCTAGTGTATTGATATGGTATTGTTGTAAGTAGATGTATGATAGATACTCTTACAACACACTCAATGTGTAAGTTCCATAGACCTTGGCCTTACACACAAAGGAATGATAGAGATCATACCACGATGCAAGTGATAGAGATCAAATGCATGGACCATATCATCTCACTTTACACATTAGATGTTAGCATCTTATACTGCTAGTTTGGCGCTTTTGGTAGCATTGTAAGATGATCCCTCATTTAGATATCAAGATAAAAATGTGTTCTTCCTTGAGTATGCATCGTTCTGTGGATCGTGTTTCGAGACATCACGTGATGATCGGGTGTACTCGAATCTACGCTTTCATAAGAACGGGTGTAAGACAGTTTTACACACGCGAGTACTAAGGTTCTTACTTGGTGAGCCTAGCATGTACAGACATGGCCTCGGAACACGGACCGAAAGGTTAAGCATGAGTCATATGGTTGATATGATGCCCATATAGATGCTCGCCTTTGAAGCTACACCGACTCACGTCATGATCGGACTTGGTGTAGTGTATTTGGTTCATGTAATCACCAAAAAGGCACGAGGGATGTCGTTTTTGAGTGGGAGTTCATTAGTAATTTGGATTAGTTGAACTCAATCTATCATAAACTTAGTATAAATAAACTTTACAAATTCTGTTGTAGATGGCACCACCTGCTTTTAATTTCAATGTGTTCATGGATAAAGAGAAACTTGCTGCGAATGGTAGCAACTGCACCAACTGGGCTATGAATTTGAGGATTCTCCTCACTGCTGCAGAAAAGCAATATGTGCTAGATGCACCGCTAGGCCCCCACCAGCTCCTGATGCCCCTGACGAGGAAAAGAATGACTATGTGACTCGTCAGGAGGACCACAACTTAGTTCATTGCAGCATACTGTATGGGCTAGAGCCAGAACTTCGAAAGCGTTTCGAAAATGGCAATGCCTTTGATACCATGGGAGAATTGAAAATGATTTTCGATACCCATGCTGCCGTAGAGAGTTATAATGCTACTGAAAAGTTCTTTAGCTGCATGATGGAGGAGAACCGCTCCGTTAGTGAGCATGTACTCAAAATGTCCGGGTACGCAGATAAGCTTGTGTCCTTGGGAATAATGATTCCCATTGACTTGGGCATACATCGTGTTCTCCAATCTCTGCCACCTAGCTACAAGAGCTTCGTGATGAACTATAATATGCAGGGCATGAAGAAGACTCTTCCCGAGCTTCTGTCAATGCTTAAGACTGCAGAAGTGGAGATTAGGAAAGAACATCAAGTGTTGATGATCAATAGGACCACCGGTTTCAAGAAGGACAATAAAGGCAAGCACAAGGGAAATAAGGGTAGCAAATCTGTTGCCGCGCCTGAAAAGAAACCCCGAGATGGCCCCAAGTCCGATATCGAGTGCTACTATTGCAAGGGGACTGGCCATTGGAAGCGCAACTACCCCAAGTATTTGGCGGACAAGAAGTCTGACAAGGCAAACAAAGGTATATGTGATATACATGTTATTGATGTGTACTTGACTAGTACTCGCAGTAGCACTTGCGTATTTGATACGGGATCGGTTGCTAATATATGTAACTCGGTTCAGAGGCTACAGAACAAGCGACAACTAGCAAGGGATGAGGTCAGGATGCGAGTCGGTAATGGATCAAAAGTTGATGTGATCGCCGTCGGGACGCTACCTCTCCATATGCCATCGGGATTAGTTATAAACCTAAATAATTGTTATTTGGTGCCTGCACTGAGCATGAACATTGTATCCGGATCATGTTTGATGCCAAGTGGTCATTCCTTTAAATCTGAAAACAATGGTTGTTCGATTTATAAGAATGATATCTTATATGGTCATGCACCTATGTTGAATGGTTTATTTCTGATGGATCTCGATAGTAATATTACGCATATTCATAATGTTAATGCTAAAAAGATTAAACTTGATAATGATATATCTACATATATGTGGCACTACCGTCTAGGTCATATTGGTATTAAACGCATGAAGAAACTCCATTTTGATGGACTTTTGGAATCACTTGATTTTGAATCATTTGATACATGTGAGCCATGCCTTATGGGCAAGATGACTAGAACGCCGTTTTCCGGTTCAATGGAACGGGCGGCAAATCTATTGGAAATCATACATACTGATGTGTGTGGACCAATGAGTGTGTCAGCGCGAGGTGGATATCGTTATTTTGTTACTTTCACGGATGATTTGAGTAGATACGGGTATATCTATTTGATGAAACACAAGTCTGAAACTTTTGAAAAGTTCAAGGAATTTCAAAATGAAGTGGAAAATCATCGTAATAGAAAGATCAAATTTCTACGGTCTGACCATGGAGGAGAGTATCTAAGTTACGAGTTTAGCACACACATGAAAGATTGTCGAATAGTTTCACAACTCACGCCTGCCGGAACACCACAACGTAATGGTGTGTCGGAACATCGTAATCGTACCTTATTGGATATGGTTCGATCTATGATGTCTCTGACTGACTTGCCACTGTCATTTTGAGGTTATAAACTAGAAACAGTTGCATTCACTTTAAATCAGGCACCATCTAAATCCGTTGAAACGACATCGTATGAATTATGGTTTGGAAACAAACCTAATTTGTCATTTCTTAAAGTTTGGGGATGCGATGTTTATGTGAAGAAACTTCAGCTAGATAAACTCGAACCCAAAGCGGAAAAATGCGTCTTCATAGGATACCCTAAGGAAACAATTGGGAATACCTTCTATCACAGATCCGAGGGCAAGGTTTTTGTTGCCAAGAATGGATCCTTTCTTGAGAAGGAGTTTCTCGCGAAAGGTGTGAGTAGTCGGAAGGTAGAACTCGAAGAGGTTATTGAACCTTCTCTTCATGAAATGGCAAGTGGCGCAGCACCGGAAGTTGTTTCGGAGTTGACTTCACCTAATGAAGAGAGAACTAATGATATTGATCATGAAACTCCGAAAGAGGAAACTACCGAACCTCGCAGGTCAAGCAGGACACGTGTAGCTCCTGAACTGTACAGCAATCCTGTTGTGAATTTCATGGTTGATGAAATGGATGACCCTGCGATGTATGAAGAAGCGATGATGAGCCCGGATTCCAACAGATGGCTAGAAGCCATGAAATCTGAGATGGAATCCATGTACGAGAACCAAGTTTGGACCTTGGTGGACTTACCTCACGATCGAAAGGCCGTTGAGAATAAATGGATTTTCAAAAGAAAAACTGATGCTGATGGTAATGTGACCATCTATAAGGCTCGACTTGTCGCAAAGGGGTTTTGACAAATTCAAGGAGTTGACTACAATGAGACATTCTCTCCTGTAGCGATGCTTAAGTCAGTTAGGATTATGTTAGCAATTGCTGCATATTTCGATTATCAAATATGGCAGATGGATGTCAAAACTACGTTCCTCAATGGTAATATTGAAGAAGAGTTGTATATTATACAACCTATGGGTTTTGTCGATCCTAAGGATGCTAATAAGGTATGCAAACTTCAGCGATCCATCTATTGAAGCAAGCATCCCGGAGTTGGTATCTCCACTTTGATGAGGTGATCAAAGAGTTTGGATTTGTCCAAACTTATGGAGAGGCTTGTATTTACAAGAAAGTGAGTGGGAGCAATGTGGCATTTCTGATATTATATGTGTAAGGGTTCGTAGCATGGAAAAAAAAATTCTACCGCATGAACACACAATCAAGATCTATTCTATGATCAAGCCAAGATCTATCTACTAGATTGTAGCAACGAGTCGATAGAGGAACTCACCCTCGAAGATTCCAAAGCGGTTAACGAGAGCAGATTCTCGTGGGTGATGTAGTCGTACACTTGCCGATCTCAATATCGCATAGACGATCCTTCCAGCGCTGCGTTCCGGTAGCGCTTCCGCAGTCGGTCACACGTTCGGTACTCGATGAAGACCTTCCTCTCCCTTGTTCCAGCAGGCAGCGGAGGTTGTAGCACTCTCCTCGTGATTCCGGCAGCACGACGGCGTGGTACCGGAAGTAGAGGGGAGATCTCGCAGGGCTTCGCCTTAAGCCGGAGCGAGTATGGTGGAGTATGAGAGAGCTTTGGTGATCTAGGGTTTAGACACACCAATTAGAAGGCTCTAAATCGGAGGCTAGGGCAATTAGAAGCTCTAACTTGACGGCTTGGGAGAAATCCCTAGGCTGTGGCTAGGGTTTAGGTTTAGAGGAGAGGGACTTGTGTGTACTAGGAGGGAGCCCTGCCCCTCCTTATATAGGTGGAGGGGCCGGCGGCCAAGGGGAGGGAGTGGAGTCCCTCCCCAACTCGGCTTGGGTGGTGCGCCGGCTTGGGGAGGAGGACTCCCTCCCCAACTCGGTTTCACCTCTTCCTCCTCTTTCCAAAAAATGTCGTTTGACTTTTCAAACTAGCCGTTTGACTTTTCAAACTAGGATTTGAATAAACCCTTTATTTTGGACAGCGATGACACTTAGTACATGATGCAATCATTCCAACTTGTAATGACACATTCATGTACCCTTCCCCCCTTTTCGGAGTGCCGGACATTCTGGAACATTCTAGAACATTCCCGATGAAAACACCGGAACCATTCCCAAACTCCGAAACGGGACTTTCCTTATATGAATCTTATTCTCCAGACCATTCCGGATCTCCTCGTGATATCCCGGATCCCATCCGAGACTCCAAACAACATTCGGTCTCTTACTCATCATTCCATAACTACTCAACAACATCGAATCCTTAAGTGTGTCTCCCTACGGTTCGTGAATTATGCGGACATGATCGAGACACTTCTCCGATCAATAACCAATAGAGGAATCTGGAAATTCATATGGCTCCCACATATTTCTACGATTACTTTGCGATCGAATGAACCACTTACATACGATACCAATTTCCCTTTGTCTCACGATATTTTACTTATCCGAGGTTATGATCGTCGGTATCTCTGCATACCTAGTTCAACCTCGTTACTGATAAGTACTCTTTTCTCGTTCCCGTGGTATGTGATCCCTTGTGATCCAGTCACATGCTTGCAAGCTAATTGGATGACATTCCACCGAGAGGGCCCAGAGTATATCTATCTATCATATGGATGGACAAATCCCACTCTTGATCCATGTGTCTCAACCAATACTTTCCGAACACTCAATGCCACCTTTATAGCCACCCTGTTACGGTGTGGTGTTTGATGTCATCAAAGCATCCTTCCGGTAAAGGTGATATGCATGATCTCATGGTCGAAGGAATTAGGTTACTATGTATCAGAAAGCTTATAGCAAATGAACTATATTAAATGACTTGATCTTTATGCAACGCTTAACTATAGGAGTATGTCCATCACATCATTCTCCTAATGATATGACCCTGTTGTTAATAACATCTCTATGTTCATGATCAGGAAACCATGATCATATATTAACCAACAAGCTAGTTTAACAAGAGGCTTTACTAGGGACTCTTTTATGTTTACAAATCACACAAGTATTAATGTTTCCGGTTAATACAATTATAGCATGGTATGTAAACATTTATCATAAGTATGAAGATATGATAATAACCACTTTATTATTGCCTCTTGGGCATATCTCCAACAGTCTCCCACTTGCACTAGAGTCAATAATCTAGTTTCAAACCTTTGTGTATTCAACACCTATGGCTTTCTGGTGTTGTATGTACACGATTGCTAGTGGTCAACTGATCTCCGGATCTGACACCTCCAGGTCCGTGTGTAATTGCATGTCTTTGCGTCTCTACGCATCACTCATTCTTTAATGAGATGGCTTTGTATAAATTTGGTCCTTCGGTGAGACCTTTAGTTCTTTGGGGTTAAATCATGTTGATAATACTGTCGTACAATATATCTTCATAGTATTATCCCACTGTGAACTACACCTAGTTTGATAACAAACTACTTGACACAAATGCCCTCTTTAGCTGCTATAACAGCAGTTATATACTTAGCCTTTTGTTGTAGTATCTGTCACAATGTCTTAACTTTGGAACTCATCCAAATCTATTATGGAACTTACTTTCCATTATATTGTGCCACCCTTAGTTTAGATTGAGATAAACTTAATTTGTACTCTGTGACAAAACTAGTATCAATGTAGTACTTTTACAATGAACTAACCATCTATTTGCCACTTCTACAAAAAAAAAATATTCTTAGTTCTTCCAAAAGATCATAAGGATATCCTTACTATCGTCCAATGATCATCTTATGAATCATTCTGGTATATGCTCATAAAATTTAGAGCATAGGACATATCTGGATTTGTACATATCACAGTATGATTGATATAAATACTCTTTGTGATTTCATACATCAAGTATCAATCTATACTTGAATCTTTGTTTCACTTACCAAGTGTCAATACACTTGAATATATCATCAATATTGAACTCATTCAATCCTTTCTGTGTGACAAGAACCTTTCTTGTAGTTTCTTTATTGAACTCATTCAATACATCATCTATGTACTTTTGGCACAACCATATTAGCGTCTATTGATGCCAAATATTTGGGTTTTGCCTAAGTCTTTCATCAGGATGAAATTCTTAATATGTGTTAATAAAAGATACATCATTTCTAATCAACAATATGTCCTCCACATAATGTATTAGAAATATGTCTTAGCGCTCCCACTTAATTTCTTGCAAATGCAAGCATCTTCATTGTCTCCGATAAAATTAAACTCTTTTAACAGTTTCATCATAGTGAAGATTCCAACTCCGCTATGCTTACTTCAACCATTGAAGTTTGCATATGCATTTAGCATCCTTTGAATTAACAAAACCCTTTGGACCGTGTCATGCACACGTCCTAGGTAACCCTTCTATTAGAAGAACTTGTTTTGTTTATTCAACTACCACATAACAAAAATTATATGTAGTGGTTGCTACATTAATCCGTCTAGATTAAATATCGCTATGAAAGATCAAATCTTGTCATAGTCAACCTTTGAACATTTTGTGAACTCTTTCCCAACATGTCGACTATTTCATAGATGTGAAACATCCATGTCTACTTCTTTATAGATCCAAACACAACTGTAAGGTCTTACACCTTTCTCGAGGGTCCTTCAAGTTCAAAACTTGATTTCTCGTGTATGGAACTATCACGGATTTTATGGCTTCAAGCCATTTGACAGAGTCAGGGCCCATCATCACTTCTTTGCATGTAGTCCGTTCATTATTCTCAAATAATGATTCAACCCTCAAATCTTGGTATTTGATTGTTTACTCGACCTACTTGGTTCAATAGAAACTTTGATCTTCGTAACCACAACCTTTGAGGCACGTGAGCCATGAGCATTGTTGCTGCCTCCGGAACACTTTTCGGCGCTGCGCAACTCTGCACATATAGCTAAGGTTCTTTTATCCTTATCAAAGTTCTATTGTCCTCCCACTTAACTTTTCACGAAAAATTCCTTCTCAAAGAAACTTGACGTTCTAAGCGACAAACACTTTTGTCTCCGGTGTTATGGAGGAATACTTAACAAAGACAGGTTCATCCGACTTTGGTTGCAAACATCTTTCTTATGCATGGCATACCAATGTTTAAGAAAGGACAACTTGGGTTTTATCCCAAACCATAACTTTATATGGTGTCAATTCAACGGATTATGATGGAGCTCTTTTCAGTGGAAAAACATCAGTCTCTAAAGCTTTTAACCTTTAAAATATAATGGCAGTTCTATGAATTACACCTTTGATCTTTACCATGTCAAACAAGGTTTTAATTACACATCTCGAACGCTCCATACTCTTATGGTGTTTCGGGAAATGCAAATCCACAGAACGATTCCTTAAATCTTAGGTATTATGCTAAACTTGTAACTCAAATATCTTCCTTTATGATCTTTATCATAAACTATTTATATTCTTATTACAATGATTTTGCACTTCATCTTGAAAGACTTTGAACTTTTTCAAAATGTTTCATACTTCATCCTTATTAAGTAAATATTCATATATTCACTCAAATTTCGGAGAAAGCATATGAAGTTGAAATCTATCGCTCTTGACTACATATAATGGATTTCATACAACAATATGTACAAGTTCCAATAAGCTAGTCATTCGTTCCCTTTTGGCCTATGAACGAAGTTTTAATTATCTCTAGGAAAGTTTCACAAGCGTCATGTGATCAAAAATCAAAAGACTCCAAAATTCCATCCACATGGAGTTTCTTCATGTTTTCTTTCCAATATAATTTAAACGGCGATGTCACTTCCTAAGTGATCTTTCAATCAATTTGTCTTTCGACATTTTTAGCACTAGTTTTATGGATGTGATTTCTCCAACGAGATTTGTGAATCATCCATCTTTTATGGATTACGACAATTATTTGAACAACCCTTTTGTTCTCATAATACCTGATAAAACAAATCTTGAAGGCAAGCTTTGATGTTTAGCGAGCAACACAATAACCCTTTATTTGTTCTCGATAAATATCATCACATATTCTTTTGCTAGTTATTTAGGCCATTGTAGTTCATGAATTGTGTTGTTTCGTATGACGATTCACACCAACAAATTCAGTATCAAATACTTAAGAACCACATTGTCTAATAAGCTAAGAATATAGCCATAACATGTATATCATCTATATACTTAAACTGAACAATTCTAGTCTTTTCTTTTCTGCCATATATTTATGAGATTCTCTTTCAGTATTTCCTTTTCTGTTTGAAAGAATCTATCAACATCAACAGTGGAGTCATTCATATGACACATAGTCCAAAGCGTGTATAATCAAATACCAATGTCTTTGGACTTTCACTTTGAAGTAGATCACCATCATCAAATGTTTGGTGTTCTTTCAAATTCCTTTCTTTAGTAATCCATTGGTGTAGTAAACACTTTACCTACATCAAATGTTCACCCTTATCATGGAATTATCCATGATCAAGCTACTTTTAGCTTGTAACGGTGAATCGCGAGTATAATGTTGCTCTCCAAAACCTTTTGGAGGATTAGGACAACTAGTGTCTCCAACCTTTTGCAAATTCTCATCAAATATGAGAACATGACTTTTGCCATATTATACTCTATCATGTTGCAACCAAAACTTCATTTCAGATATCACAATATCTTCCACACATCATGGTTTCTGAAACAACTCTTTCAGATCCTAGATAACCTTGATATTAAGACAGTCCTTTGAATATCAAGAATCATGGAAACAAACATGATACTCATACACTAACTCTTGGAATTGTCACTCTTGTTTTAATATCAATTATTAAACTTCATGGAGTAACCGGAACTTACTGAAAGTTTGCAATAGGACTTTTAAACTTTAGATTAACACTTCAAAACAATACGATACCAGTTCGTAAAGTAACTAACCAGAATTCTATAGTTCTATCATCTCAATTATAACTAAGCGTAAGGTGGTAAACGGATGCCAATGACTACAACAACTATGCAAATTCACTTTGATTTAATTTATGATAAATAGTGTTCAACTTTTAATCATATTGCCGTTGAACTCCCACTCAAAACAATATCCCTCACATTGTTTTAGTGATCACACGAACCAAATCCACCACATCAAAACCGATCATCACGAGAGTTGATGTAGCTTCAATGGCGAACAATCAACATGTTCATCATATCTACTATATGACTCATGCTTTACCTTTCGGTGATCCGTGTTCCTGAGACCATGTCTGTACATGCTAGGCTCGTCAAGATCAAACCTTAGCTTCTGCATAAGCAAATCTGGCTTGCTTACGTTGTATACACTTGCGGAATCTAACACATCCGATCATCACGTGGTGCTTCGAAACAACAAGCTTTAGCAACGGTGCATACTAAGGGTGAACACTTTAGAACTTGAAATTTATGTGCATGAGGGATCATCTTATAATGCTACCGTCGTCTACTAAGCAATACAAGATGCATAAAGGATTAACATCACATGCAATTCATAATATGTGATATGATATGGCCTTTCTTCTTTGTGCTTCCGATCTCCATCTTCAAGCACGAACATGATCTCCATCATCACTGGCAAAGCATCAAGGTCAATGACGCTTCTTCATGGTTGTCGTCCACCAGCTTCAACTATTACAACTACTTTGAATAGACATGCGGGTCTTAACAGAAATTAAAGACAACCATATGGCTCCTGCCGGTTGCCGACTTACAATAAGGAACATTGCATACATCATATATAATCACAATCATGGCCATATCACATCACTGCACACCCCTGCAAAACAAAGTTAGACGCCTCTACTTTCTTTGCATATTTTACGTGGTTTGGGGCTGTTAATAAGTGTCGTTCTAACTTACGAACATGAACTACAACATTGATACTAGTATTGTTAATCACCCGTTGTAAATTGGATCTTAACTATGCTAGGAGAAACATGCACCCGCAAAGCCACTTATGCAATACAAGTTGCATGTCAAGCGTGGAGCAAGTCTCATGAACGATGTCATGTAAGGTTAGCCCGGGCCGCTTCATCCCAACATACCGCAAGATGCAAAGTACACAAGAAGCAATCGACAATAAAAGCATCAACGCCCACAATGACCATTGTGTTCTACTCGTGCAACAGATCTACATATAGACACGGCTCTGATACCACTGTAAGGGTTCGTAGCATGGAAAACAAACAAATTTCTACCGCATGAACACACAATCAAGATCTAATCTATGATCAAGCCAAGATCTATCTACTAGATTGTAGCAACGAGTCGATAGAGGAACTCACCCTCGAAGATTCCAAAGCGGTTAACGAGAGCAGATTCTCGTGGGTGATGTAGTCGTACACTTGCCGATCTCAAGATCGCGTAGACGATCCTTCCAGCGCTGCGTTCCGGCAGCGCTTCCGCAGTCGGTCACACGTTCGGTACTCGATGAAGACCTTCCTCTCCCTTGTTCCAGCAGGCAGCGGAGGTTGTAGCACTCTCCTCGTGATTCTGGCAGCACGACGGCGTGGTACCGGAAGTAGAGGGGAGATCTCGCAGGGCTTCGCCTTAAGCCGGAGCGAGTATGGTGGAGTATGAGAGAGCTTTGGTGATCTAGGGTTTAGACACACCAATTAGAAGGCTCTAAACCGGAGGCTAGGGCATTTAGAAGCTCTAACTTGACGGCTTGGGAGAAATCCCTAGGCTGTGGCTAGGGTTTAGGTTTAGAGGAGAGGGACTTGTGTGTACTAGGAGGGAGCCCTGCCCCTCCTTATATAGGTGGAGGGGCCGGTGGCCAAGGGGAGGGAGTGGAGTCCCTCCCCAACTCGGCTTGGGTGGTGCGCCGGCTTGGGGAGGAGGACTCCCTCCCCAACTCGGTTTCACCTCTTCCTCCTCTTTCCAAAAAATGTCGTTTGACTTTTCAAACTAGCCGTTTGACTTTTCAAACTAGGATTTGAATAAACCCTTTATTTTGGACAGCGATGACACTTAGTACATGATGCAATCATTCCAACTTGTAATGACACATTCATGTACCCTTCCCCCCTTTTCGGAGTGCCGGACATTCCGGAACATTCTAGAACATTCCCGATGAAAACACCGGAACCATTCCCAAACTCCGAAACGGGACTTTCCTTATATGAATCTTATTCTCCGGACCATTCCGGATCTCCTCGTGATATCCCGGATCCCATCCGAGACTCCGAACAACATTCGGTCTCTTACTCATCATTCCATAACTACTCAACAACATCGAATCCTTAAGTGTGTCTCCCTACGGTTCGTGAATTATGCGGACATGATCGAGACACTTCTCCGATCAATAACCAATAGAGGAATCTGGAAATTCATATGGCTCCCACATATTTCTACGATTACTTTGCGATCGAATGAACCACTTACATACGATACCAATTTCCCTTTGTCTCACGATATTTTACTTATCCGAGGTTATGATCGTCGGTATCTCTGCATACCTAGTTCAACCTCGTTACTGATAAGTACTCTTTTCTCGTTCCCGTGGTATGTGATCCCTTGTGAGCCAGTCACATGCTTGCAAGCTAATTGGATGACATTCCACCGAGAGGGCCCAGAGTATATCTATCCGTCATATGGATGGACAAATCCCACTCTTGATCCATGTGTCTCAACCAATACTTTCCGAACACTCAATGCCACCTTTATAGCCACCCTGTTACGGTGTGGTGTTTGATGTCATCAAAGCATCCTTCCGGTAAAGGTGATATGCATGATCTCATGGTCGAAGGAATTAGGTTACTATGTATCAGAAAGCTTATAGCAAATGAACTATATTAAATGACTTGATCTTTATGCTACGCTTAACTATAGGAGTATGTCCATCACATCATTCTCCTAATGATATGACCCTGTTGTTAATAACATCTCTATGTTCATGATCAGGAAACCATGATCATATATTAACCAACAAGCTAGTTTAACAAGAGGCTTTACTAGGGACTCTTTTATGTTTACAAATCACACAAGTATTAATGTTTCTGGTTAATACAATTATAGCATGGTATGTAAACATTTATCATAAGTATGAAGATATGATAATAACCACTTTATTATTGCCTCTTGGGCATATCTCCAACAATATGTGGATGACATATTATTGATTGGAAATGATATAGATCTTTTAAACTGTGTTAAAAGTTATCTAAACAGCAAATTTTCGATGAAAGACCTTGGTGAAGCGTCATATATATTAGGCATTAAAATCTATAGAAATAGATCAAGGCGTCTAATTGGGCTATCGCAGAGTACATACCTTGATAAGATATTAAAGAAGTTTAATATGGACGAAAGTAAGAAGGGGTTCTTACCTATGTTGCAAGGCAAGACATTGAGTAAGACTCAAAGTCCGGCTACGGCGGAAGAAAGAGAGATGATGGATAAGATCCCCTATGCCTCGGCCATAGGCTCTATAATGTATGCCATGCTATGTACAAGACCGGATGTGGCACATGCTATTAGTTTGACTGGTAGGTACCAATCTGATCCAGGTTCGGAACACTGGATAGCGGTAAAGAACATCCTCAAGTACTTGAGAAGAACTAGGGATATGTTTCTTATATACGGAGGTGAAGAAGAGCTAGTCTCTAAGTGTTATGTCGATGCTAGCTTTGACACCGATCTGGATGACTCTAAGTCTCAATCCAGATACGTATTTCTCTTGAACGAAGCAACAGTTAGTTGGAGGAGTTCCAAACAACCTGTGGTGGCTGGATCAACGACGGAGGCGGAATATGTTGCTGCTTCAGAAGCAGCGCAGGAAGCGGTTTGGATGAAAGAGTTCATTACGGAACTAGGTGTGGTTCCTAGTGCATTGGACCCAATGGTGATCTATTGTGACAACAATGGAGCCATAGCCAATGCAAAGGAACCAAGGTCTCACAAGAATTCCAAGAATATAAAGCGCCGGTTTCACTCCATCCGCGAGCATGTCAAGGATGGAGATATAAAGATTTGTAAAGTACACACGAACCTAAATATAGCAGATCCGTTGACTAAAGTTCTCCCTAGGGCAAAACATGATCAACACCAGAACTCCATGGGTGTTAGATTTATCACTATGTGAACTAGATTATTGTCCCTAGTGCAAGTGGGAGACTAAACGAAATATGCCCTGAGAGGCAATAATAAAGTTGTTATTATGTATTCCTTATATATGATAGATGTTTATTTTGCATGCTAGAATTGTATTTTCGGAAACATCAATACATGTGTGTTTGATAAATAAAAAAGGGTTCCTAGTTATGCCTCTCTTATAGACTAGCTTGTTGATTAACAAGATGATCAAGGTTTCCTGATCATGGACATTGGATGTTGTTAATAACAAGGTCACACCATTGGTGGAATGATGTGATGAACATTCATCCGAAGTATAGCATTATGATCAAGTCATTATGTTTATATTGCTATAACATCATACAAAGTAATCTTTATCCTTAGACCATGAGATCATGTTAATTGCTAACACCGGAAGAGTATCTTGATAACATCAAACGTCACACCGTAACAGGGTGACTATAAAGATGGGTTCAGTACTACGAAGGTGTTATGTTGAGGCTCATGGATCAAGAGTAGAATTTGTCAATCCCGATGATGGATAGATATACTCTGGGCCCTCTTGGTGATATCACATTGAGATAGCTTGCAAGCAAGTGATGTGATCACTAGAATGTTATATCACGGGAACGGGAAAAGAGTGCATGTCGGTAACGAGATCAAACTAGGTATGGAGATACCGATGATCGAATCTCGGACATGTAATATATCGCGAGACAAAGGGATTTAGTTACAAGCGTTAAAGGTTCTCATGATCACAGAAGTCATCGTTGAATGTGTAGGAGTCAGTACGGATCTCCAGGTCCCGCTGCTGATTATTGATCAGAGAAGGGTCTCGATCATGTCTGCATTATTCGTGAACCGTAGGGTGACACACTTAAGAGTTATCGGACACCATTTTTGAGCACATATGTTTCAGACGAAAGAATTGCAAAGTGCAGGAATTGTTTCAATAGAAACCGGAAATTGTTTCGGGTGAAATTGCAGAAAGTGGTTCTGCATGTGATATTGAAATATTGCAAGGGGCTATATGTGAATGTTTGTTAATTAAAGTAATTAACAAAATTATGAATAAATTTAATAAAATAGTTTATTAAATGAGAGAGCATTAAACTTGGAGAATTTTAATGCATTTAAAGTGGAGACTTTAAAAGGGAATGTGAAGAGGCATTTTAATGTGGAGGGGTTACCACCACATGAATGGGGGAGGTGAGGGGTCACCCCCATGCGCCGGCCATGGAGAGGAGGGGCATCCCCTCCTCCTATAAAAGGCCACCCATTCCCTC
This sequence comes from Avena sativa, assembly GCA_916181665.1. Lineage (NCBI taxonomy): Eukaryota > Viridiplantae > Streptophyta > Magnoliopsida > Poales > Poaceae > Avena > Avena sativa. Next base: position 63,920,102 of record OV702286.1, on the reverse strand, counting down.
CTTCATCCTCACACCTCCTTGTGAAGGATCTCTCTCCCCCTCTAGAATTATTCCCCCATGGTCTCGGATTAGCGAGATACATGTTCCCAGTGGAATTTCGTCTGGAAGGTGTTGCTGCTTCCGCTGGATTGCTAGAGCCAGGAGGTGGAGGTTGTCCGGTGGCTTGAACGTGTGTGCGAGTATAGATGCACTGCTGAGTTGTGGCGCTCGGACTTCCACTCAATCTTGAGATCGGCAAGTGTACGACTACATCAACCACGAGTTCCTACTCGTTAACAAAACTCGTTGTCTTCGAGGGTAAGTTCTCGTTGGATGTATGTCCACCCGTTTCTTTGTACCTAGTAGATCGATCTTGGCGTATAGTTCTCATCATAGGAATTTTTTTGTTTTCTATTCTGCGGACCAAACATATTTGAGAGGGACACACCCAGGAGGGCAAGGCCTTCAAGATCATCCTCTCAGTTTAGGCCATCATACAATGAAGATCTTATTGCACCACGCTTTGGCAATGAAGGAGATGAGGGAGATGCTCACCCATCCACCTTCCCTTGTTTTACCTTTTTGCAAGCTACATGGATACTCAATGATTTCTTACTACTGGTTCAGAGGGTTGGCCTGACCACGTACATGGAAGATGAGAGTGAGAAATATGTCGTGCTCACCAAAACTTTCGTTGAGAGTTTTGTTTTCACTAACACCCCTTATCAGTCAACTGTTTCGTTCAGAATTTATAATCAGCCTATTACCATGTCATTGGAAAGGTTTTGTAGCATTATAGGTATAGGAATGACGGGGACAGTGAAGAAGATCCAAGGTCGACCCGCTGATTTGCTGGATCTTTATCGAAGTGTGACAAATGACGATGACCGCGTAGCTCAGCACGGGAAGATAAGGAACATCCAACTCCCAGCTCTTAGATATTTTGCTTATTATCTTGCCACTAGCATTCTTGGTAGGGAGAACACTAGTAATATCTCTAATTATCATTTAGCCTTCCTCGCTGCTGCACTTAATAATGATACCAAGTACAATCTTGGCTCTCTCATTGCTCGCCGCATAGGTGCTAGGGGACCTATTTATGGGGGCATTGTTGCCTCACGTATGGTTGTTGTATTAGAACTTTCTGTGAATCCTACTGACACTGTGTTGGCACCACATAGGCTTGATCTTGCCGCTATGAAAACACATCATTTCGTCACTTTTGACTCTAATACGGACAGTTTAGTATACATGATGTTGTTTACTGACGGAGATGAGAGGGAAATTCCTTTGCCACAATCCACTTTTTTCAGTATTTACAGGAGGCCATGGTCGCGTTCTAAGGAGGAGGTGGATGAGCAACTCTGCTTGCTTGTATTCCACAGGAAGCACCAGGAGGATGTGCCTTCTTATGACTACTCTGCGCACTACGGTGGGGCGTCCTCGAGCTCGTATCAGGACGAGGGTACCTCCTCGCCGTACTACGGAGGCGCTCCATCTTGGCCAGCCTGGGATTGTTACCCACTTAGGCCAAAAGCCTAAGTTTGGGGGAGGTACACTAACATCACGCTCATCTACATATCATGTTTTGTCGGTACTTTGTATATCCATGCTTTGTTCTCTTTTTAGTTTTCGTTCTCTCTTTACTTTTTCTTTCTAAAACACAAAAAGACCAAAAATATTTTCTTTGTTTCTCTTTGTTTGCTTCTTTTTGCCTTGGCTTGCTTCTTTCGTTTGGCTTTGTTTTAATTATTCAAAAACCCAAAAAGATTTTGCTTTAATTGTTCTTCCTTTTTGGTTCTTGCCTTTAAAAATCGAAAACCCAAAAATATATTTTGTTCTTCTTTGGTTTTGTGAAGTTTGTTGCAGGGTTCAGCAGTCCTCAGTGGAATTTGGTTTCATGTTATTATTCAAGCCACACAAGTGAAGGGCAATACTGAGGATTAATGACAACTTGAGGTGTGGTAAGAGGCTGGTAACAAACTCTATTTGTTTTCATTTTTGTACATATACTCATCATTGTGGGCATGCTTAGTCTGTTCATGTAGGGTGTATGTTATTTATGGATGCTTAGTAGATCTTGCTTTCTTATGATTAGCTCCAGCTTGCTAATAGTTTGTAGCATGTCATATGAATGTTTGCTTGCATTGCTCTATTCATAACTTGGTATGACACTGTGGTATCCTCGTCTGAATGTTTCACTTGAATTGACTTAGCACATGCTCATGCATGCATATGACTAAAGCAATAATCAGTTAAGCCTCGATGAATTATTTTGCCTCGGGGGTCTTGAATCACTTTCATGCCATGATTAGTCCTGTTTTGTTGCAAGCATGATTATGACAATTATTGCTCTCTTGTTTGTCGCTCCCTTACTATTGCTAGCCTTCACTTGCACTGAGTATGAGCTCTACTCGTGTTTCCAATTCCCCAAAACCAATATTCCCAAAAGTGTCCACCATACCTACCTATTAGCATCATTTGCTTTTCCGTGCATATTTAGTATGCCTTGTTTTCTTCCAAATAAAATGTTTGCTTGTTACGAGAAAGTTAGTTAGTAAAGCTCTCACGAACTTGATGGCACACTTTATTTCTTGCACTTAATAAACCTGAACCACTGTGACTGTCCATGAAAGTTATATGCTTGCAAATTATAGGCTGGGGATTATCAGAACCGTGCTGCCACGGGGAACGCTTTCAACACCTGAAATATATACCCAGTTGATATCATGCTCTTTTGTTTACGGATGTCGTCGGTGTGAAATAAAAGGGGAGCTTGTAAGTCCATGGAGTTATGTATGTGTGTTAGAGAAACGCATGGGCCGCCGGTCTAATCCATGCCTAATCATGGTAGAAACCTGCAGCGTAACCATAATGAGCTGTCTCTGAAGCATTCTTCTTATAAAAAAGAGTCAGATATTGAGAAAAAGAGAAAAAAAAGATATGAGAAGAGAGGAAAGAGAGAAAAAAGCACCATTTTCCCATGGTAAATAAGAAGATTGCTGAGATGATCGTTTTTGTCTTGCCTTGTCATTTTGATATGGGGATTCTTCCGTATCATCGGGCAAGGGGTACCCCGTTGGAGGTTCTCTATGATACACATGTATTTACTATGACAAGAACTTACCGGTAACTAAAGTTGAGTAGCATGAGGAGCGGCCCTCGTACTCAAGGGACATGAGATTTCTAGTTTATGGTCTGTCAAGCATATAACTTAGATTGGACCTCACTTTCACCTTAACCATTTAAAGATGCTTATGATAGGGGCAATGAGAGCTCAAAGCTAATGAGTACCATATTTTCAGCATTTGGAAGCCTTTCAAACTTTTCAAAACCTTTTCATTTCCTTGTTGAGTCACCACATATTCTATGAGCACTTTCTTGAGAGCATAGTTGTCATTCTTAGTGTAATATGCTTGTCTTGAAACTTGATTAATTGTGGCATGACCTTGATGCTTGTATCTTTGATATATTTACTTCTAGTATTCACTTGAACTTCAGAGGTGCCTTGGCATTTATATTTGCTCTACAATCAAAGGCAAGCGAGATACCACTCTATCATACCTTTTTATGGGCATTGCAATGTTGCTTATGTTTATGTTTCATGCTACTTACTATTTTTGAGTTGGAATCTCTTCATAGCTTTCAATAACTATTGAGTAACCTTATTTGCATGCTCCTTATTATGAATTGACCAAGTACTTGATCATATGCTGAGAATATATACATCTTATGAAGCAAATGTGTTCGTGAAAGTTTCTTTTATCACACTCAGTTTTCAACTGAATTGCTTGAGGACAAGCAATAAGCTCAGCTTGGGGGGAGTTGATACGTCCAAAACGTATCTACTTTCCTAAACACTTTTTCTATTGTTTTTCCTCTAAACTTGTGTGATTTGGATACAACTAACACGGAATGATGCTGTTTTCAGCAGAATTACCTTGGTGTCTAGTTTTTGTGCAGAAAATCAACTATCAGGAAAAATCCCAGAAAATATGACGAAAATCCTATTTCACCAGAAGACTCATGGAGCCAGAAGACGAGACGAAGGAGGGCCACGAGGGTCCCACACCACCTGGCCGCGCGGGCCAGGCCAGACCATGCCTGGGGGTGGTGTGGCCGCCTCGGTCACCCCTCGGCCTCCCTCTTCGCCTATAAGTTACCTCTTGACCTAAAAAACCAAGGGGGGTTCGACGTTTTTCTAGAAAGAGTTCCGTTGCACTACCAGCACCAGATTCCGCGATTTGGAACCAGAAACTCCATTCTGGCACCCTGCCGGGACGAGGAATTGGAGGAGATCATCGCCATCATCATCACCATCGCTTCTCCATCGACCATCCATGTTTCCCCCATCCATGAGTGAGTAATCCTCCGCTGTAGGCTGCGTGGATGGTAGGGATTGGATGAGATCGTTCATGTAATGGCATCAAATTGTTAGGGCATGGTGCCTAGTATCTATTATTAGTGCTTTTTGACTTTGTTGCAACTTGTTATGCTTAATGCTTGTCACTAGGGCCCGAGTGCCATGATTTCATATCTGAACATGTTATCGATTCATTATGATAGTATTGTTTATGGTCTTACCTGCAAGTTGTATACACATATTGTTCCCTTGAGGCCCCGCTACAAACGGGCTGGTAGGACAAAAGATGTTGTGCAAGTTCTCATTGCGAGCATGTATGACTATATTTGGAAGACATGCCTATGATTATTTGGTACTTGGATGCTTTATCTTATTTATCTGCAAATGCCCTATGTTTTGATTGCCATATGAATTGTCTTGTCCATGCAACGCTCGTCCATCCATCCCTATGCCTACCGCGCTTTAACCCTACTATTTACTGCAATTGTTACTACTGTCTTTACTTTTACTATTGCTATTACTTTACTATTGCTACTACAAAACTATTGCTACTAATAAACTGTTGTGAGCAAGATTGTTTCCAGGTGCAGCTGAATTGACAACTCAATTGTTAAGACTTATAAATATTCTTTGGCTCCCCTTGTGTCGAATCAATAAATTGGGTTTCACTTCCCTCGAAAATACTGCGATACACCCCCTATACTTGTGGGTCATCAAGAGCACACATGCAATGACATCTAGTGGATCCAAGTGGTTTATGAAATGAACACACATGAAGTGACATCTAGGGGTTTATGAAAATAACACGCATCCAAGTTGTTTAATGAAAATAACACACATGCAAGTGGCATCTAGTGGATCTATGTGGTTTGTGAAAAGAACACTCATGTAGTGGATCCATGTGGATTATGAAAAGAACACACATCCAATTGGTTTAATGAAAAGAACACACATGCAATAAAATCTTGTGGATCCAAGTGGTTTAATGAAATGAACACAGATGCAATGACATCTAGTGGATCCATGTGGTTTATGAAATAAACACTCATGGAGTGTATCTGCTGGTTTATGAAAATAACACATATCCAATTGGTTTAATGAGAAGAACACACATGCAATGACATCTAGTGGATCCAAGTGGTTTAATGAAATGAACACACATGCAATGACATCTAGTGGATCCATGTGGTTTATGAAATGAACACTCGTGTAGGGGATCCATGTGGATTATGAAAAGAACACACATCCAATTGGTTTAATGAAAAGAACACACATGCAATGACATCTAGTGGATCCAAGTGGTTTATGAAATGAACACACCTGCAGTGACATCTAGTGGATCCAAGTGGTTTATGAAATGAACACACATGCAGTGACATCTAGTGGATCCAAGTGGTTTATGCAATGAACACACATGCAGTGACATCTAGTGGTTTATGAAAATAACACACATCCAAGTTGTTTAATGTAAAGAACACACATGCAAGTAGCATCTAGTGGATCCATGTGGTTTACGAAAAGAACACTCATGTAGTGACATCTAGTGGATCCATGTGGTTTATGAAATGAATACTCATGGAGTGTATCTACTGGTTTATGAAAAGAACACATATCCAAGTGGTTAATGAAAGAACACTCATGGAGTGTATCTACTGGTTTATGAAAACAACACATATCCAAGTGGTTTATGAAAAGAACACACATGCAATAACATCTAGTGTACCAGTGTTGTTTAATGAAAAGAACACAAATGCATGTGGCATCTAGTGGATCCATGTGGTTTATGAAAAGAACACTCATGTAGGGGATCCATGTGGATTATGAAAAGAACACACATCCAATTGGTTTAATGAAAAGAACACATATGCAATGACATCTAGTGGATCCAAGTGGTTTATGAAATGAACACACATGCAGTGAGATCTAGTGGTTTATGAAAATAACACACATCCAAGTTGTTTAATGAAAAGAACACACATGCAAGTGGCCTCTAGTGGATCCATGTGGTTTATGAAAAGAACACTCATGTAGTGAATCCATCTGGATTATGAAAAGAACACACATCCAATTGGCTTAATGAAAAGAACACACATGCAATGACATCTAGTGGATCCAAGTGGTTTAATGAAACGAACACACATGCAATGATATCTAGTGGATCCATGTGGTTTATGAAATGAACACTCATGGATTGTATCTACTAGTTTATGAAAAGAACACATATCCAATTGGTTTAATGAAAAGAACACACATGTAATGACATCTAGTGGATCCAAGTGGTTTAATGAAATGAACACACATGCAATGACATCTAGTGAATCCATGTGGTTTATGAAATGAACACTCATGGAGTGACTCTACTAGTTTATGAAAAGAACACACATCCAAGTGGTTTTTGAAAAGAACACACATGCAATGACATCTAGTGGATCCACTTGGTTTAATTAAAAGAACACACATGCAATGACATCTAGTTGATCCATGTGGTTTATGAAATGAACACTCATGGAGTGACATCTAGTGGATCTAATTGGTTTATGAAATGAACACACATGCAGTGACATCTAGTGGTTTATGAAAATAACACACATCCAAGTTGTTTAATGAAAAGAACACACATGCAAGTGGCATCTAGTGGATCCATGTGGTTTTTGAAAAGAACACTCATGGAGTTACTGTCAACACTCGGATTTTTAAGTCCAGATGCCTGTTATGCTATACATCGCAATCCCAGGACTACCATTTTTGCGAGACATAACAGAAGTGGTACCACAATACATCATCCATTACAAACCATAATAAGGTATTACAAATAAAGGATCTCATGATCCAGTCTTAATACAATCAAAGCAGTGGAAAGTAAATGTAGTAGGCTCCATCTTCAGGGTCACAGGCAATGCTGACAGTGGAAAGTAAATGTAGTAGACCTCCTGATGTCCATCTTCCGGGTAATCCTCCTCATAGTCTGGCCATGGGAATAGCCAGGGACAAAGCCATGAGTACTCTTTAAGTACTCGCAAATTACCACTAGTATAAGTAAAATTAAAGCTAGTAGGAATCATAATCTCTATGTTTGTTTGCAAAAAGCCAAGTTTATTTCATAAAGCTTCAAGAGTAAAGACCTAATTTTAGTTCTCTATATCACTTAAGTGGGAACTTAGATCTCATGTCCACAACTGTGTTGTGGTCAAGTCAAGGTCATCCTTCAAGTCACAAATCATTTTGAAAACATCTAACAACGGAATAGTATGGCCACTCCAACTATCCATAACGGCGGACGCGACTATTCGAATAGTTTGACACTCTACAGAGGTGGTACACTTTCACCACAAAATTCGATACATCTGTTAGGGATAATCCTGAATGATCATACTTAGTATGTGGATAATCAATCTTAACCTTTCAATTACACACCCTAGTATAGGCACCTCCCCTATGAGTTTAGCCTCCAAAACATGGCCATCTGCCATCCTGGGCACTGCATAGGTGGACATTCATCACGAGGTAGCCTCATCTCAACCTCTTCCACAAGGGAACCCATACTAAGACATATAAACTTCCAGTCAATCCCTACCGAACTCAGGTATTGTGGTTGTACGGTAAAATTGGAATGGTATCGCATCTGAACCCAACCATCAGTTTTTATTAAAGTCAAGGCTCATGCCTCATCAGTTTCATCATCAAACCATTGTGTTTCACAACACATGTCAAAATGTTTCAATAGAATGAATCTTCATTCCAAGGTTTTCATAATCATTTTCACCAAGTATTCCCATCTAAAGTGATCTAGTTTTATGCTTATCACTAGCCACTAGTATTGAGGGTATCTCTATTGGGGGTACTAAATAAGTATAAGTATCCAAGGCTAATTCTATGATCTTGATGGTCTCCATCCCATTTTTCCACTAATCACATTTCATTAACTAGGTAAGAAAATTGTAGTAAAGGGAAAAGTAAAACTTGGGGTAAAACTGGGAATGGTATATTCAAAGTTGCATAACCAAGCATGCCTAGTGCATCTGGTATAAGGGGTTTACACAAGTAGCATGCATAGTTTTAGCTTTCACTGATAGCTTGCCTTGAGCAGTCCAGTTGTTGCAGTCATTGAAATTATTTTCTTCTTCCTCGAAGTACTCCTCCTCGTTGTATCCTAGGTCGGTACTAGCGTCTAAAAATACAATCAATGTAGACACTCACCAAACAACACTTCACTACTTTTATTTAGCACACAAGGCTCATACTAGATGATCTAGCATCTTCTCAATCATCATGCGGAATATTCACATTTTCTTATTCTTCTTATTTTAGAAAAGTAATTTCTACCCATTTTAAATCCTTAAGATATAATATTCTCCAATTAAAATAGTGGATCATGTTGACACATGCCATCACCATCTATTCCAACACTTGGGAATGTGATTTAAAATGGTGATCATATATTACAAGATTTAATATTACTATTTAATAATATTAAGGTGACTAGAAATGCCTATATAGCACTCTTTTAATACTAAGCCATGTTTCATATTCGTAAAACCAAATCTTTTAACATATTCATTTAGAGCATGGCAAATGAGATTTTTGAGAGGTGGAATCATCTCAAAAACATTTATAGTTTATTTTAGAAAAATGTTTGAAGTGTCAAAAGTCTCTGTCTTGTTATTTTTGGTATAGGTGATCTATAATTCTAAATGGTTTTAATCCAACGGGAGTGGTTAGATAATTTCACTACCTTTCCAACAAAATTGGAATCATGCATTTTGGTTCAGTGAATCTCTTTGAATTGAATTTTGAATCTACTGATAGAATCTAGTTTTAACTAAAATGGAAAATCTTGTTTGAATCAACGCGCTCTGCGCGGGAAACGACATGGGCTGGCCCAACTGCACAGCGCTGGCACTGCGGGCTGCTGACAGAATGGTCCCACGCGTCAGTGACCCATCTAAACCGAAACGGTATCTTTCAATCTTAGCCCTACGATTAGACTAGGATCTACGGCAGTGGTTTGTCGTCTCTGTCGAACTGCTCTGGCGAGATACGAACCCTAACGTGGCGGTAGGGTCGCTGGGGACTTACCGGGGCCCTAGCTATGGCCAGTGATGGGGGCGAATGGGGTGGTCATTGACGGCGGTTCGATTGGCGGTCACGGCAGCTCCTAGGGTGGCTGCAATCAACGACTTCCTTCCTCGACTGCAGCGGTGGACTCCGGCCATATTCCGGCATCGTGGTGCTCTCCTTGCTCCGGGGAAGGGTCGGTGAGTTTCTTGGGTGAGTGGGGAGTGGAATGGTGTAGAGAATGAGGGTTGGGGTGGCCTCTATTTATGCCCCAGGGGTGGAGGCAGTGCAGCATGGTCTGGCTTCTCCCGCGATGTTGCTACAGGTCTCGTTGAGCATGGCGGAGGGCATGGGTCGGTGCAGTGGACTATGGCGATCGTCACACGAGTGATGACACAGCAAGGGGCGGTCTCTGTTGGTCAGACGACATCGGCGCTCTGTTCCAGTATGCGGGTGTTCGTCACGCAGTACGGTGGTCACGGGGCGCGCGGCGGCGAACGGTCATGTCTGGGAGGTCACTGGTGCTACTGCGATCGCGGGTATGAGCAGAGAGAGTGAGGCGCGGCATGTGCGTGCGAGGCAGCTGCGGCTCTCCATCGTGCGCTCGGCAGGGCAGGGGCTTAAATGGGCGTGGCTGGTCTGGCTCCTTCTCACCTCGCCCTTGGTCAAGGGGTGGAAAGGGGGTAGCGGTGAGGTCATGGCTACTTTCTAGACATCATGGGAGAGGGTGGCGTGGTGCGCAATGACTGGCTCGTGCTCAACCGGCATGCCTGACTCGATACGGGCGTGTCACTGGTGCAACGATGGAGAGGATGCTCTCCACTGCACGGCCAAGTACCAAGGATGATCATGGACAAGTAGTGGAGTGAAAATGAGGTACAAGAGATGATCAAATGATTGATCACAAACAGTAGATAGTTGGTAGATGTACTGTGCCTGCCAGGTGTTCGATCAAATGGCCGCATGATTTCAACTTTCAAATTTTTGAATGATTTTTGGTGAGTGATCTTGTTACTTGCTTAGTAGTCCATGGTTGCTGGGAATTGTCACGGGGAATCGATTTGAATGGTTTTTAAAAATGATGATCTAGGCATATGAACTTGATTCAATTTTGCAATGCCTCTTAAATAGATTTGAAAATAGTTTCTGCCACTTTGTAAAGTTTGCTTGGATTCACTTGGAGTTGGTCTAGCAAGGGGTGAAAAGAATTGGAATTGTTTCTGTTGGAAATATTTTACTAGGAACACTCAAAGTGGTCTAGTGGATAATTTTGGCCAAAATGACCATTTGATCTTATGATCTATATTTGATTTTCTTTTCATTTGATTATGCTTGGAAATAATCTAGATGATGTAGTATTCATTTTTAGACTAAGCCTTATCATTAGTAACAATCAATCATGGCAATTTCAAACATTCATACACTAATGCAAATCACACAGGCACTCATATTAAGTTTAATAATGAAAGTTTTTGTTAACCCTAAACTTGGGTGATTAGAGCTTGATAAGCTTGATTAATATTTTTGGGATGTACAAACCTTCCCTCCTTAAAAAGAATCTCGTCCCGAGATTCAAGAAAAATACTAGGAACTAAAGAGATTTGGAAACTCAGTCCTAATATAGTCTTCTCGTTCCAAGGTGGCTTCTTCTTCAGTATGGTTACTCCATTGGATCTTGAGAAACTTGATACTTCTGGTCCGAGTGGTTCTAAATGCTTCTTCTAGTATACGGATGGGCACTTCACGATAAGTTAGATCCTTGTCGATATCTATGGCTCTGTGATCGATGTTCTTGAAAACTTCAGTCTTCTCCAGAACTTCTAAGCATTTGCGAAGTAACGAGATATGGAACACATTATGCACGGCTGACATCTCCTCAGGCAGTTCCAGTTGATAGGATACTTCTTCTCAGCGATTCAAGATCTTGAAGGGTCCAATATATCTGGGGGCTAGCTTTCCTTTCAGACAAAAACACTGCATTCCCTTCAAGGGTGATACTTTGAGATACACAAAATCTCCGACATTGAAGGTCAAGTCTCGACGTCTTTTATCTGCATAACTTTTCTGTCTGGATTGAGCGGTCTTGAGGTGCTCACGGACTTTGTGAACCTTCTCTTCAGCTTCCCGTAGAATGTCGGGTTGGAAGATCTGACTCTCTGCTACTTACGACCAATTCAACGGGGTACGTCACTTTCTTCCATACAGAAATTCAAATGGGGCCATTTGCAAACTGGCTTGATAACTATTGTTGTCAGAGAATTCCGCGAAAGGCAGACAATCTTCCCATTTAGATCCATATTCTAACACACAAGCTCTCAACATATCTTCTAAGATCTGGTTGACTCTTTCAGCTTGTCTACCGGTTTGCAGGTGATAAGCTGTGCTGAAATTCAGTTTGGTTCCTAATCCTTCTTGGACTTTCTGCCAAAATCTTGAGGTAAATTGGGTTCCTTGATCCGACACTATGGTCTTGGGGGTTCTATGCAAACTGACTATTCTAGCGATATACAACTCCGCTAGCTTCGAACTTTGGTAGGTTGTCTTGACGGGTATGAAATGGGCTACCTTGGACAATCTATCCACTATGACCCAAATAGAGTCATTTCCCCTACTAGATGTAGGCAAACCTGTGATAAAGTCCATTCCGACGGAATCCCATTTCCATTCCGGAATCTACAATGGTTGCAAAAGTCCTGCGGGTCTCTAATGTTCCGCTTTGACTCTCTGACAGATATCACACTTGGCTATGTAGCTTCCGACTTCTCTCTTCATTTTGTGCCACCAAAATTGCTCCTTCAAATCTTGATACATCTTCGTTCCTCCCGGGTGGATAGAATAAAGAGTATCATGAGCTTCCTGCATAATGACTTGTTTCAACTCCGAATCTGCTGAAACACAGATACGTCCTTTGTACTACGTAATTGCTTCTTCATCTTTGGTGAATCCGAGTACCTTCCCTATTCCGATACGATGCTTGATTCCATCGATACTTGCGTTTCCTTTCTGGGCCTCTTTTATCTGACTAATCAAAGTGGGTTGGAGTTCTATGCTAGCTAAAAATCCTTCACTAACTAGCTCCACTCTGAAATTCTCCATCTCCTCATGCAGACTTGGATGGGATTCCTTTATCTGCTACCACATTGGCTAATCAAAGTGTTTAATCTACACGGCAATTTGCTAAGAGCATCCGCTGCCACATTAGCTTTTCCGGGGTGATAGTGAATGTCAAGGTCATAATCCTTGATTAACTCTATCCATCTCCTTTGCCTCATATTCAGATTCTTCTGGGTGAAGATATACTTCAGACTCTTGTGCTCCGAATAGATCTCACAGCGGTTACCCATAAGGTAATGATGCCATGTCTTCAAAGCTAACACTACAACTGCTAGTTTGAGGTCATGGGTAGGGTAGTTCTGCTCATGCTGCTTCAGTTGTCTGGACAGATAGGATATAACTTTGCCTTCTTGCATTAATACACATCCGAGACCAATCTTGGATGCATCACAATACACATCAAAAGGCTTCTTGATATCGGGCATGATCAAAATTGGGGCTGAAATTAATCTCTTCTTGAGATCTTGAAAACTTGCTTCACATTTGTCAGTCCATTCAAACTTCTTATCTTTCTTTAACAACTGGGTCATCGGTCTTGTGATGCTCGAAAATCCTTCAACGAACTTGTGGTAGTATCCGGCTAATCCAAGAAATGCGTGGACTTCTGTTTGGGTGGTTGGGGCTTTCCATTCTTCAACATCTTTGATCTTGGCGGGATCAACAACGACTCCTCCTTCCGACAGGATATGGCCTAGGAATCCTACTTCTTTTAACCAGAATTCACACTTGCTGAACTTGGCATACAACTGATGCTCTCTAAGGGTTTCAAGGATGGTTCTCAGATGTTACTCATGATCCTCTTCTGATTTGGAGTAGATCAGAATGTCATCGATAAACACAACGACAAACTTATCCAGAAAATTCATAAAAATCTTATTCATGAGATTCATGAAATAAGCGGGGGCATTGGTTAATCCAAAAGACATGACATTGTACTCTTACAATCCATATCTTGTGGTGAAGGCAGTCTTTGGGATATCTGTTGCATGAATCTTCAGTTGGTGATAACCAGTTCTAAGATCAATCTTAGAAAACACTCTGGCTCCAGTGAATTGATCAAACAAATCTTCTATCTTCGGCAAAGGGTACTTGTTCTTGATGGTGATGTCATTCGACTTCCGATAATCTGTACAAAGACGGTTGGCACCATCCTTCTTATCAACAAACAAAACGGGTGATCTCCATGGTGATGCACTTGGTTGAATCAGTCCTTTTCCTAGCATATCATCAAGTTGCTTCTTCAGCTCCACTAGTTTAGATGGGTTCATACTATAGGGTCTCTGAGCTATGGGTCCGGTTCCAGGGATTAGTTCAATGATAAACTCGATATCCCGATCTAGCGGCATACCAGGTAATTCATCTGGGAAAACATCGGGGTATTCACATACTACTCTGACTCGGTCAATGGTGGTCTTGGCTAGACTCTTGTTGCACTTGAATTGACGGGGCAATGTCTCAAATACATGTTCTACTGATACTCCGGTGCTACTGGTCATGGTTATGGCTTTCTTGGCACAGTCGATTAATCCTTGATGTTTCGACATCCAATCCATCCCTAGCACTACTTCCAAACCTTTGGTTCCAAGTACTATTAGATTGGCATAAAAATCTATCCCATCTATTCTGATAGGTACGGCCTTGCAAACTTTTCTAGCTTTGGTGGTTGAACCAGGGATTTAAACTATCCTAACATGCTTCAGATTTGTTGGTTAGATCTTACTAGTGCATGCAAATTCTTCTGTAACAAACGAGTGTGATGCTCCCGAATCAAACAACACTCTTGCTAGAACTGAGTTAACAGAAAACATACCTAGCACGAAATCAGGCTCTTCTTGGGCTTCCTCAGCATTCATGTGGAACAGACGGCCATTACGGTTGTGCGGGTTTCCTAGGGTGAATCTCTTTCCAGGCTGGACACGACGTTGCTGTTGGGCAGGTGCATTCACATTGGTTGTTGTGGCAAGGTTCTTGGGGCACTCGTTGGAGTAGTGACCCGTGACCCCGCATTCAAAGTAAGTGATCATTGACTTGTCTTTCCCTGCGACATGCACAACATTGCTTCCAGTCCTTGGGGCAGTATTGTTGTTGTTTTTGTTGTTGTTGTTGTTGTTGTTGGACTTTGGCGGTGCATGGTTGAAATTATTGGAGTTGTCGGGGTTGTTGTTGTGGTTTCCTCCGGGCCTTGGCTTTCCTCCTCCACGGTTGGGATAGTTCGGACGGTTCATTAGGGGTCTGTTGTTTCTGGGTGCATATCCTGCAGACGGGTTGGGGTGATACTTCGGGGTATGGTGGGGTCCTGGGTGATGCATCATCCGACATGTGCGGTTCTCACTGGCCTGGTTAATGTTGCCTTCCATCTAGATTGCAGAATCCACTAAGGCTTCAAGGTCATCAAATGGAATCTTGACTAGCACTGTCTACATCTCATCATGCAGACCATTTAGAAATCTTTCCTTCTTCTTGGCTTCATTGTCAATCTCATCAGGTGCATACCTAGCTAGTGACAGAAATTTGTCACGGTACTCAACCACGGTCATCCTTCCTTGCTTCAAGTCTCTGAATTCATCTCTCATCCTCTTGATCAGACCCGGGGGCACATGGGTCCTGCTGAACTTGAGTTTGAACTCCTCCCAAGTCATCATCTGACCTCTGTTCATCATACGGGTACTATTCCACCAAGATCTTGCATAGCCGGACAGATAGTGGGTGGAAAACAACACCTTTTAATTAGCATCAACTCCTGTAACTTCTAGATTGTTTTCCATGGTTTGTAGCCAATCATCAGCATCTAGAGGCTCCTCGGACTTACTAAACATGGGTGGGTTGGTATTCTAGAAGTTCTTAAGTTTGGATCTATGGTGATCTTGGTTTCCCTAGCCCTGATTATTGTGGGCCATCTGGGCTATCTGTTGAAGAGTGGCTAAGTTGGCTTGACGTTCAGCTCTACCAGCTTCACAGCCAGAAACTAACATTTGCAGAATCTGCAGCATTGGGTCTTGAGATGAACTGCTTCCTCTGGGATTTCCGCGAGTCATCTGAAGATTGGGATAGATAGTAAGACAAGAGGGAAATTTCTAGGTTCATGGGTTTGTTTTCAAAAACCTTAAACTTTGAGTATGACTCAGGTTTTGCAAACTAACAACTTTCTTTTCATTCATTCATTCCAAGCATAGATACAAACACACACCACAACAAGGAAATAGATGGTTTTAAGAACCATTCTGTGAATCTATGATACACTAGGACCGGGTACAACTCACAACTACGATAGTACTCATGTGCAACTAATCATCATCAATGAAGGCATCATCATCCTCATCAGTGTTGTCCTCCATGGCTTCATCCTCCAGGTAGTCATTGTCATCACTGAGGTAAGAGTGAATATCCCCACGGATGTCTTCACCTTCCTCCTGCTGCTGCTCCTCCAGCTGGATCTCCTGGTCATGGATGGTCTCCTCCAAGGTGGCTATCTTCTGGCAAAGACAGTCGATGATGCGATCCTTTTTGTCGCGCTGGCTGCGAAGTGACTTGCGTTCCTTGGCGAGGATGGCGATGGTTTCCTTCCTTTCAACAACTGCAACATTGCTCTGGTTGACGTGATCACGGGCATTGTCTAACTCTTTCTGTGTCTCATGTAGCATGAAGTCCATGTGGTCTGCGTGGTGCTTCAACTCCGGATGGGCTGGCATGGATAGAGGTTGTCCTATAGAGTCACGTCTTGCATAGTGAGCAACATGGGTGCCGATGATCTGGTTGATGTTCTGAGCACACAAACGAGCGAGAGCTTCTTGCATAGCCCTGGCTAATTCGTCTAGCCAGTTGTTCTCCTGAACACTAAACTAAATCTTGTTAGAAAGAGGTGGCTCCATTCTGACTCTCAGGTCGGCAACAATCAGCCACTATAGCTTCCCTCCACCGTGGTCCTTGAGCTGTGCTCCGAAGAACTCCGGGTGCGGGCGTTCAAGATACTCTGAGAGCGAATCCAGATCCCTCTCAAAGATAAGCTGTCCTCTGTTGCCCAACTGGTAAAACTTGGTGTATTTGACCTGCATCTATAAGAATTGAGGATGGGTAAGTTAGTGAGGTGATCAAGTGTGTCAAGTTTTAGGTTGACTTGTAAGAGTTTTGAGTAATGAGTGATCTCTTTTTGAAAGAATCTCAAGGATAAGAAGGAGAATAGGTTTTTGTAAATACTTACTTTATTTCTGTTGAAACTAGGTTTTCCAGGCATCCATTCTAACTAGGGTCTCCTATGGTCAGGAACGCTCTGATACCAACTTGTCAACACCCAGATTTTTAAGTCCAGATGCCTGTTATGCCGTACATCACAATCCTAGGATTATCATTTTTGTGAGACATAACAGAAATGGTACCACAGTACATCATCCATTATGAACCATAATAAGGTCTTACAAATAAAGGATCTCATGATCCAGTCTTAATACAAGCAAAGCAGTGGAAAGTAAACATAGTAGGCTCCATCTTCAGGGTCACAGGCAATGCGGGCGATGGGAGATGATCCTAGTTGTCATAGACCTCCTACTGTCCATCTCCCAGGTAATCCTCCTCAAAGTCTAGCCATGGGAATAGCCAAGGACAAAGCCATTAGTACTCTTTAAGTACTCGCAAACTACCACTAGTATAAGTAAAAGTAAAGCTAGTAGGAATCATAAGCTCTACGTTTGTTTGCAAAAATCTAGGTTTATTTCATAAAGCTTCAAGAGTAAAGACCTAATTTTAGTTCCCTATATCACTTAAGTGGGAACTTAGATCTCATGTCCACAACTCCGCTATGGTCAAGTCAATGTCATCCTTCAAGTCACAAATCATTTTTAAAACATCTGACAATGGAACAGTATGGCCACTCCAACTGTCCATAACCGCGGACGCGGCTATTCGAATAGTTTGACACTCTGCAGAGGTGGTACACTTTCACCACAAAATTTGATACATTTGTTAGGGATAATCCTGAATCATCATACTTAGTATGCGGATAATCAATCTTAACCTTTCAATTACACACCCTAGTATAGGCACCTCCCCTATGAGTTTGGCCTCCCAACCATGGCTATCTGCCATCCTGGGCACTGCATAGGTGGACATTCATCACGAGGTAGAGCTCAACCTCTTCCGCAAGGGAACCCATACTAAGACATATAAACTTCCAGTCAAGCCCTACCGAACTCAGGTATTGTGGTTGTATGGTAAAATTGGAATGGTATCACATCTGAACCCAACCATCAGTTTTTATTAAAGTCAAGGCTCATGCCTCATCAGTTTCATCATCAAACCATTGTGTTTCACAACACATGTCAAAACATTTCAATAGAATGAATCTTCATTCCAAGGTTTTCATAATCATTTTCACAAAGCATTCCCATCTAAAGTGATCTAGTTTTATGCTTAGCACTAGCCACTAGTATTGAAGGTATCTCTATTGGGGGTACTAATCAAGTATAAGTATCCAAGGCTAATTCTATGATCTTGATGGTCTCCATCCCATTTTTCCACTAATCACATTTCATTAACTAGGTAAGAAAACTGTAGTAAAGGGAAAAGTAAAACTTGGAGTAAAACTAGGAATGGTATATTCAAAGTTGCATAACCAAGCATGCCTAGTGCATCTGGTATAAGGGGTTTGCACAAGTAGGATGCATAGTTCTAGCTTGCACTGATAGCTTGCCTTGAGCAGTGCAGTTGTTGCAGTCGTTGAAATTCTCTTCTTCTTCCTCGAAGTACTCCTCCTCGTTGTAGCCCAGGTCGGTACTAGCATCTAAAAATACAATCAATGTACACAATCACCAAACAACACTTCACTACTATTTAGCACACAAGGGCTCATACTAGATGATCTAGCATCTTCTCAATCATCATGTGGAATATTCACATTTTCTTATTCTTCTTATTTTAGAAAAGTAATTTCTACCCATTTTAAATCCTTAAGATTTAATATTATCCAATTAAAGTAGTGGATCATGTTGACACATGTCATCACCATCTATTCCAACACTTGGAAATGTGATTTAAAATGGTGATCATATATTACAAGATTTAATATTACTATTTAATAATATTAAGGTGACTAGAAATGCCTATATAGCACTCTTTTAACACTAATCCATGTTTCCTATTTTTAAAACCAAATCTTTTTACATATTCATGTAGAGCATCACAAATGTGATTTTTTAGAGGTAGAATCATCTCAAAAACATTTATAGTTTATTTTAGCAAAATGTTTGAAGTATCAAAAGACTCTATCTTGTTATTTTTGGTATAGGTGATCTATAATTCTAAATGGTTTTAATCCAACGGGAGTGGTTAGATAATTTCACTACCTCTTCGACAAAATTGGAATCATGCATTTTGGTTGTGTGAATCTCTTTGAATTGAATTTTGAATCTACTAACAGAATCTAGTTTTAACTAAAATGGAAAAATCTTGTTTGAATCAACGGGCTCTACGCGGGAAACGACATGGGCCGGCCCAACTGCACAGCGCTGGCGCAGCGGGCTGCTGACACAATGGTCCCATGCGCCAGAGACTCATCTAAACCGAAACGCTATCTTTCAGTCTCAGCCCTACGATTAGACTAGTATCTACGGCTATGGTTTGTCGTCTCCGTCGAACTGCTCCGGTGAGATACAAACCCTAACGCGGCGGTGGGGATCGCTGGGGTCTTACCAGGGCTCCAGCTTTGGTCAGTGATGGGGGCGAATGGGGTGGTCGTCAACAACGGTTCGATTGGCAGTCACGGGAGCTCCTGGGGTGGCTGCAATCAACGGCTTCCTTCCTCAACTGCAGTGGTGGACTCCGGCCAAATGTCAGTGTCATGGTGCTCGCCTTTCTCTGGGGAAGGGTCGGTGAGGTTCCTGGGTGAGTGGGGAGTGGAATGGTGTGGAGAATGAGGGTTGGGGTGGCCTCTATTTATACCCCAGGGGTGGAGGCAGTGCGGTATGGTCTGGCTTCTCCAGCAACGTTGCTACAGGTCTCGTTGAGCATGGCGGAGGGCATGGGTTGGTGGGGTGGACTATGGCGATCATCACGCATGTGACGACACGGCAAGGGGCGGTCCCTGTTGGTCGGACGATGTCGGCGCTCTGTTCCAGTACATGGGTGTTCGTCACACAGTACGGTGGTCACGAGGCACGCGGCGGCGAACGGTTATGTCTGGGAGGTCACTGGTGCTACGGCGATCGTGGGTATGAGTGGAGAGAGCGAGGCGCGACGTGTGCGTGTGAGGCAGCTGTGGCACTCCGTCGTGCACTCGGTAGGGCAGGGGCTTAAGTGGGCGCGACTGGTCTAGCTCCTTCTCGCCTCGCCGTTGGTCAAGGGGTAGACAGGGGTGGCGGTGTGGTCATGGCTACTTGCTAGACATCGTGGGAGAGGGCGGCGCGATGCGCAACGACTAGCTCATGTTCGACCGGCATGGCCGGCTCGGTACAGGCGTGCCACTGGTGCAACGGTGGAGAGGAGGCTCTCCACTACACGGCCAATTATCAAGGATGATCATGGACAAGTAGTGGAGTGAAAATGAGGTACAAGAGATGATCAAATGATTGATCACAAACAGTAGATAGTTGGTAGATGTACTGTGCCTGCTAGGTGTTCGATCAAATGGCCGCATGAATTCAACTTTCAAAATTTTGAATGATTTTTGGTGAGTGATCTTGTTACTTGCTTAGTAGTCTATGGTTGTTGGGAATTGTCAAGGGGAATTGATTTGTATGGTTTTTGAAAAATTGTGATCTAGGCATATGAACTTGATTCAATTTTGCAATGCATCTTAAATAGATTAGAAAATAGTTTCTGCCAGTTTGTAACGCTTGCTTGGATTCACTTGGAGTTGGTCTAGCAAGGGGTGAAAAGAGTTGGAATTGTTTCTGCTGGAAATCTTTTACTAGGAACACTCAAAGTGGTTTAGTGGATAAGTTTGGCCAAAATGACCATTTGATCTTATGATCTATATTTGATTTTCTTTTCATTTGATTCTGCTTGGAAATGATCTAGATGATGTAGTATTCATTTTTAGACTAAGCCTTATCATTAGTAACAATCAATCATGGCAATTTCAAACATTCATACACTAATGCAAATCATACAGGCACGCATATTAAGTTTAATAATGAAATTTTTTGTTAACCCTAAACTTGGGTGATTAGATCTTGATAAGCTTGATTAATATTTTTGGGATGTTATAGTTACTCTACTGGTTTATGAAAAGAACACACATCCAAGTGGTTTATGAAATAAACACACATGCAATGACATCTAGTGGATCCAAGTGGTTTAATGAAAAGAACACCATGCAATGACATCTACTGGATCCATGTGGTTTATGAAATGAACACACATGCAATGACATCTAGAGGATCCATGTGGTTTATGAAAAGAACACACATGCAGTGACATGTAGTGGTTTATGAAAATAAGACACATCCAAGTTATTTAATGAAAAGAACACACATGCAAGTGGCATCTAGTGGATCCATGTGGTTTATAAAAAGAACACTCATGGAGTTACTCTACTGGTTTATGAAAAGAACACACATCCAAGTGGTTTATGAAATGAACACACATGTAATGACATCTAGTGGATCCAAGTGGTTTATGAAATGAACACACATGCAAGTTGTTTATGAAAAGAACACGCATGCAAGTGGCATCTAGTGGATCCATGTGGTTTATGAAATGAACACTCATGGTGGCCATTAGATCGCGTCTAATGGTGGCCGTTAGATCGCATCTTCTAGAAGGCTCGCCCCCGTGAAGAACTAGTTGTCTGATCCGATTGTTGCAGACTGTTTGATTGGGGTGCGTGGACGAATAAGATGGTTATTTGTAAGAGCGATCCGCGAGTAGGCTATTCTGCGACATGATTGGACGCACTTACATTTTCACTTATATTAGTATTATTTCCACTCCCCTATAGCCTACTAGTAATATCATAGAGATTGTGAGTGAGCACGTATACTCCATGGCCCCCTCCTCCACCACACATCACTATGCCCGGATGACGCCACTGGATTTCGTGTGTCGTGCCCAGACGACAACCGCTGATTCTCAGGTCGCTACCTTCATGCTAAGAAATCATTTTACAAGCTTTTGAATTTATCTTACATATTCCTTCTATTCGCCAATCTAACTACTAATCTTTTATCCGATTTCTCAACGAACTTCAGATGTGGGAGCTGCTGTAGCCCAAGAATCTGGAGATCTTCGCGCGCAACTTCACAGCGATGTTCCCGCTCGTGTGCTCCCACCCAGGATGCTTTCGTCGTTACTCCTACCACCAGCTCCTGCTCCACGAGCTCGCATGCCCATGCGGTGCGTGCGCCTGCACGGAGCCGGACTGCAACTACATCAGACCACTGGCAGAACTCGTCGTCCACCTTGCATAAGAGCACTTGATCGAGGTGATTAAGATCTTGTATGGCCACACCCAAGTTCTCCAAGAGCAGGTGCCATTCACTGACTTGGCATGCCGCCGACTAATTTTCCAGGAGGGGGCGGCTTTGTTTTCGTCCTGACCATCACCGCCGGCATTCAAGGAACCAGAGCTAGGCCCACCTTCATGTGTGCGGTATGCGTCAGGTCGGTCTCGAGCGCCTGGACCCTATACACGGTGCACATGTGGGCGAACACCCAAACACCATCATCCGATATCATGCTTGTGCTAGCCGAGGCACCGAGCTGCCCGACATCACCGGAGGTGGAGTATGCGGACCTAAGGTCGATCCTATGTGTGCCATCTCAGTACCTTATCGGTGCTAGACCGAACAGGCAGATGCATTTCTACATTTGTATCGAGAAGACCGACAAGGAAATGTAGTACTTATGTTGTCGTTACTATTAGACTTAAGCGATGCTTCTTAGGTGCATAGAGCATACGTGTTGTGTGAATGTACCCTAGTTGTAGTTTTTAATACTCCTTAATAATTCGATGAGTTATTGGTCCCATCAGCTTGTTGTTGTCACGTTGCAAAGCCCTCTTGCTCTGGACAGACTGGCAATACCATGTTCTCCCGCATGTCAGTGTCATCTGTTCCATGGGCCCACCTGCCAGTGTCACGTCCCCCTTACTTCTCTTCCTTCCCCTCAAAGCCACTGCCCCCACTTCTCTTCCATCCCGCCACTACCGTTTGATGGTTGTAATCTGATTTTGTTGGATTGTTTACATGTAATCTATGTGGATCATGCAACATGCAAATGGCACAAACACAATTTCTAAAGTGTAAGCACTTACACGCTGCTATTGCACATATTTCTCAATATAGCTCGCCAAACCCATTACAATAATTGTACTCACACTAAACACAACCGAAATTGCAACCAGCCTAAACAACATGTAAACCCACATCACAGCACTATCGTCGGAGTCCACCTTGATTGGTGACTCTGCCGTGCCCTTCCCAACAACATCCACTCCCGCCTGTGGCTTTCCCTTCGCCAAGGAGGCAACAATGGTGTTCTGCATTGCTTTGTCCCCATCGTCCTCCACATCAGAATTGACAATGACGAAGGGGACGGGGTTGGCAACAATTAGTCCTTCTACATGCAGGAGGGGCCGAGCTCGGAGACATAGCATCGTCTCTCCGCTCAAGAAACCATGGCCATTTGATACTGCGACGGTAGGGTCTTGGGGTGGATCCGCCGCAGCTAGCCCGACCGGGAGCGGTGGAGCGGATGGATCTGCCGGCGCGAGCCGTGACAAGTTCTGAGGGAGTAAGAGTGTGGGCCAGGCATGTCTAGAACCTAAGCAAGGCCTCCTAGTGATATGTATGCGAGCAAGGTGCCAAAAAATTTCATCCAATGAGCGCGAGAGGGCCTTTGAACCACGAAGGCGCGAGGTTTGGTTGACAAGTCTACACGCTAGGTCCCCCACCTGTTAGCCGAATGTGGACAGTAGCATTCTTCCCGAGTTATTAAGTGGGGATAAATCACGCTTCACCACGCCACTACTCTGACATCCAAAGGCTTCTCTTTCCTCTGCCTTGCTCCGTCCCCTCGCTCATGGCTCGTAGCTCATGCAGTTCGTCTCGGGCGGAATCAGGGTCGGCTCAACGCTGTCAGGCGGGTGCCGGAGGACTCCCTATGATTACTACCCCACGATGTTGTGTTTGTGCGGTGAGAAGATGCCAAGATGGATTTTGTGAACCGACAAAAATACTGCAGGAAAATTCAGCAACTGCAGCATTAGAACGGTAAGTTCCTACTGTAGGTACAATCGTAACTCGGATCCAGAAAGCATAATGTAGTTCTTTTTTGTTTCCTTTGATCTACTTTGCAGGAAGGGAGGGGAACTGGCTATGACAAGTTTGTGTGGATTGAAAAGCCACTAATAGGTTTTCACAAAGAGATTGTTCAGGATTTGCGTGATGCTGTGTGGGACAAGAAAGAGGAGATTCATGCGTTGGAGCGATATATCGGGGAGCTTTGCCAGGTGCAGGGAGGTAGGAGCAGGGAGGTGGTGAGACAGACGGGCTCAAGATTAGGCCAGATAGTGGAAACAATTTCCTCATTATCTGGGCATTATCTGTTGCCTTTGCAGTTTATGTTGCCATGTCGTTGTCCAGTAGCTGAAATAAGTTGCTGCTTCGTGGAGTGTAGCAGCCAGCTTAGAACTTGTTTTTCAGCTCAGAACCTTATCATAAGTGTAATGCCAATAGCAGGGATTTATTAAGCGCCTATAAATAATTCATGTTTGTGCCACTAACATCCATCGATTTTGGAGACCCCTTAACCACTCAGCCATCATGGTCTCGGTGGTGTGATTGTTCAGATGGTAGTGGCACAATCACAATTTCAGATTCAACTAGTGGCCTCAGCCGTATCTAATCCTCAAGTCACGATATATTTTACTCCGAGTACGGGAGGCAGATTGTTTCGCCCGACAAATTCCATGCACATAGCTCCAGAGTTTAACCGAACGACATATATAGGTTCAAGTTCAATACATTATTAGGCTTCTACACTGCTAGCCTTCTTCCTCTGCCTGGGTGCCAACTTTCTTCCTCTTGCCTTCACGTCCACTTGCTTCTTCATTTCATGCCTTCTTCCTCTTCCTGGGTGCCAATTTTCTTATCTTCACGTACCATGCATCTCCGGGTCGAGGGAAGTCAGGCCAATCAACACCAGAATCGTGTCCAGCATCATCATTCCACTCGTTTTGGGTTTTTTCCCGCAGCAAAATCACTGAGTCAGCTATCTTGTTTCTTACCTTGCGCTTCATGTAAAAAAATAGTACATTGATTACTACCTAATATCTACAGACTATAAACAATTTTTTGAATGTACCATCTCATACCTAGGTTTGGGAGCATTAAGGGGACAACCCGCTGCTCTATGGCCTATAATATGGCAGGTCTTTCATCTGTTTTACCCTTCTTGCTAGCACAGAAAGACGAACCCATCTTCTCAAGAAAATCCTTAAACCTATTCACCTAAGGTCTTCCTTTGCCCCTTTTTGTAACTGGCTGGCAAAGCTCGAAACTCGGTTGGACTCGACGGGTCTAGCATACGCAGCTCTGAACTTTTCCATAAAGTAGTAGTCGGACAAATACTAATCCAAATGTGGTAGAGTTCTTTTCTTCACCAAGAAGGCCAATGCATGGTCGCAAGGTTTCTCAGTATGCTTCCACTCTAAGCAGGTGCATTCTCGCAGCTGGATGTTCACAACATCCCTTTTGCCACTCTTGGACATATCGACCACCTCACAGCTGCTGCTGGTTGACGGGAGAACCCTAAGATGAGCAAGTACTCGGCTTCGCTTGTGCAGTTGCTATACAACAGGCAGTAGCATATGTCCTCTAAGTCCCCTACCGATCTCTCTCCTTATATTTAACATCGTCATGATCATACCGTGTATGTTGTCCATCAAGATATGAACATGACACACTTTTATGTCCTTCACCTAGTTATTCAGGCATTCTACAAGGTTGTTGTTTATGTAATCAACTTCGATGTCAATGTTGAATTGACTCCTCTTCCATAGCTGCGAATGACGGACGGTTAAGTACTACGGAAGTTCAGGGCCTTCCACAAAAATCTTGCTCATGAAATATTCACTGCTACTAGGTTTGTAAGGTCTAGCAGCAGGAAACATGTAAGAAAATACGCTGCCTAGCATAGTGTTAGTACAAGTTGAGCATCATATGGGCATGGCATTCTCTATGTTCAGCTCACGAGAACACCTCCTTCACTGCATTCGTCAGCCCTTCGCATGCATCCGTGGATATAGCCAATGGATCCATGTTGCCTATTGATCTCTAGAGCTGCCTCATAAACCAAACCTAGTTTTCCTCTGTTTCTGTTTCAAACAGCCCGAATGCCATTGGGAACATATAGGACCATCAAGTGTTGTGGCAGATGGCAGGCAGCCTTTCCATTTGCCAGTTAGGACAGTGTTGTCTACACTCAGATATGACCTACATCCGTCCTTGAATCCCTGGATGCAAGGTTTAAGCACCATGAAAAATCTTTTGAAATAAATTTTACCATGTACTGATTCAGTGTCAATCTCCACAACACTTCCCAGACACCTTGCTTGTACCTCCGCCTTGAACTTGTACAGCATCCTGAAGCTATTGGTCCAATCCCCGTGCAAGACACTCAGAGCTTTCTCTTTACCTTTCCAAACCGTGTAATATGGTAGAACAATGTTGTATTTAGAACCGAAGCTAGTCTGAATATTCTTCACGATCTCCTTAGGGTTATCCTTTAGTATGGACATAGCTTGTATATCCACCCACTCCGTATCAGCCATTGAGGATTTCAGTTTGCTGCCTATCGGACACATGTGGGGATGACCCATTTTTTTCACCTACAACACAGATTCATTTAAAAGATAAGTGGAGTCGACTCGTTGCCAGAAAGATCTTGCACAACAATTGTAGTTATAGAGTGAAAAGAGAGAAAGTTTGAATGGTCTACTGCATTCATTGCCCCAATACCCTAATTGCCTTCGACGCAGGTAAGGCTCTTGTTGTGATCCTCCATGGGCAATGTACCTCAACCCGTCCATTCCTCCATGTTAACCTGCAAATAGCCTCATACCTCTGGGCAGTGTTCTTCAGTCGATGAACGTCGAACTCCCCCTTGACACAAAATTCCGGAACGACATCTTGAACTCATGCACGCTCCTAAACTCGGTGCCGACCGAAATTATTGGATACTCGTGGTCATGTTTCATTTATTCTACTTCAACACCCAAATCATCGATTAGAATGCCAGCCTCATTGTTAAGTTCCTCGTCTATTTCATCATCACCGGATTCTTGATCCTCTACAGTGCACTCTTCGTCATCTGATTCAGAATCTTGGCCATCGTCTCTAATGCCTAGTACTGCACACATCATATTGACTCCCATGGGTGGGGCTGCACCATCATCTCCACCCGGATGGACCGGAACATTGCCCTAATCTACCTCACCGGCAACTCTGTTTTCACCCAGACACTCTGTTAGTTCTGATGCAACCACATGGGGTGGTCTTACATTTGCACGCATCCCAGGTTCTTCAGTAGACAAATAGCAGTCAGAATCTATTTCATCTTGACTGTACAGAACCCTCTTGCTCTTCTTGTGTACATCCTCCTTCATGATGTAATCTTTCCTGATGGTATCAGTAGGGCTTGACATCTGCGTTCCATTCACCATCGAACTAGGCTTTTTGTTGCTGCTCTTGGGTGTGATCTCCTTCCTGCTTCCCCTCAGGGGTGTTGGCTCCAGGGTGCTGGCATTATTGCCTAACCTCTGCTGCGTGTTCTTCTTCGAATTAGCCCTTTTGCTGCTACTATTGGGCATGTTCTCCTTCATGCTAGCATTATTGCCTAACCTCAACGGCGTGTTCCACTCCAAATTAGCATTTTTTTCTGCTACCACTGGGTGTGGTAACCTCCGTGCTGGCCATCTTCGCCTTTTTTCTACCACTCCTAGGAGTGTTCACCATCGTGCTCGGCCTCTTAGCGTTTTTGTTGCTATCGTTCAGTGTGGCATTTTGACTGGATCTTATGGGTGTACTCTGCGGTGTGGTGCCTTTTTTCATGCGACTCTTGGGCGTCCTCTTCTCTGGCATGGTCTCCTTGGTGATGTTCTTCTTCGGGGTGCCCTTTCTGGGGATGCTGTTCCTGCTACTCTTTATGATGCTCCTCTGTAAGACTCTCCTCTGTTCGAAGCTACCTTCAGTCGCACAATCCCCAGTGATGCCATGGATCAGGTCACACATGCCTTCTACAAATCCATTATCTCTATTGTCGAAATCCAATTCCTCTCCAACCATTTGCACTATCAAGTGGATGTACACTTCACCTCTATAATGTTTCCTTGTAAACAATACTACTAAATCACTAGTATCTTTCAGTTTTATAGCCTTTTCCCTCCTGTAACCAAAATATACCAAATGTGCTACCTAGGAGGACCCCCACAGCACCTTCACACATAATGATGCCATCAGGTCAGATAACTGTACCACTTTAGGATCGTATTTTCCAAGGATTACATCAAATTGTCATAGAATATTTCTATGCCATCATCTAATTTTCCAGTATACTCCTCAACACCGATACGAATGATTACTTTGCCATCATCCGGTTCTGCAGGATAGAAACCTCCGAGAGGTTCGAGAGGTGGAGCGGCACCATCAGACCCAGCCACAACGCCACCGTCGCCATCACCAGCATCATCGTTAGCTGGAGAAACCTCGGTGGAAGTACTAGGACCAGGAGCAATGCGAGGGTCATTAGTAGTGGGAGGTACAATACCTGGTGGACAGGCAGGGCCACGGCTAACGGCAGCCACAATAGGAGCAGCTGCTACCAAGCCACATCGACAATTAGGAGCAGTTCCCACAACAGCAGTGTTTCGAGTGCTAGCAAAGTCTAGACCATGAGCTCGCTCCAGACCAGCAGCTCGCTGAACCTGAGCACGGGTTCGAGGAGGACACAAGGCAGCAGTCTTGGCAACAATAGTGGGGAAGCCTCCGAAAGCCTTAGTTTGCTCAACAGTGGCAGGGATTGGGTCAACAGTGGCCAGATCAACAACAATACAGAGACGACCAATATAGATTCCAGAGCAGGAGTTTGCAACTTGAGCACGGTTTCGAGGAGGAGCAGCACACAAGGAAGCGGTCTTGGTAACACCAACGGGGTAGCCTCCGGAAGCCTTAGTTTTCTCAACAGCGGCATGGATTGGGTCAGCAGCAGCCAGAGCAACAACACCACGGGGACGACCAGTACCAACAGATTCTAGAGCATAGTTTTGCACAACCTGAGCATAGTTTCAAGGAGGAGCAGCACACAAGGAAGCGGTCTTGGCAACAATAGCGGGGCAGCCTCCGGAAGCCTTAGTTTGCTCAAGAGCGGCATGGATTGGGTCAGCAGTAGCCAGAACAGCAACACCATAGGGACAACCAGTACTAGCAGATTCTACAGCAGAGTTTTGCACAACGGCAATACGGGGACTCCTACGAGGAGGTTGCCTGACAGAAGCATGGCACAAACGAGGAACCACATTTTGCTCAACAGTAGCAGGGGTTCAAGTTAGATTATCCTATCCAATAATAGCTAGGCGACTCCCAGTAGCAGGAGCTTCCACATCCAGTATTTTAGAAATCAGCATAACCACGCGAAGCCCAACAAACTGTTTCATCAACCCAATTAGTTGACTGTCACACGCTATAGGAACTGTGAAGCCTCGTTCATCCATGAAGCTGAACCGTGCAGTCTGCTCTGGCCCCATTTCAGCATGTTCACGCACAACAACAACCATACCGGAGATAGTGCATAACTGTGCAGGTGCTACTTTCATCTTCAGACTGCGAGTTTGATTCCACTTGCTCTTCCCATCTGCTAATTTAATGTGGTAGCCATAGAGAGTGACCACAACCGTGTATTTGGGTTCAGCGGAGATCCTACTTGACAGAAAATGGGGGACAAAAGATAAGAATTGTTTGTCAGCGTTGTGCTAGCAAACAATTCTAGGTTCGATCTATCTCTGTAATGCCAATAGCCAGCTAGCAGTTATAGATAGTGCGAATAGAAAAGAGAAGCGTAGCTCACTCGCAATTAGCCAGAAGTACTTCTTCCTCGGCAATAGGATCTGCCATCCTTTGCGCTGCTCAGCTCGTCGGTGGTAGAGGCGGGCTAGAGCATCACAACGGCGGGCATGGCATTCGGCATTGGAGCTCAGGATCAGCGAGTAGGCGCAACAACTTAGCACCGGAAGTCAAATGCTCGAAGGGATCATTCTGGTTGGAGAGGGGATTCCGACGCCGCCGGTGCTAGGGTTCATGCGAAAGGAGGGAGTGGATTTGTGAATTTGGTCAACACACCAAGCTCCTTTAGTCCCTCGTTTTGCCTACGTGGTTGCCGCGTTGGCGCTCGCGTCATGGACATATTACTAACATGAGGGTCCCGACCGTCTACTTCATGGGGCAGTTTCATGGAATGTTTGGATTTGGTAGGGGTGAGATGAGTTTGCCTCGAAATGGCCTTTCTCGGTAGTTGGCAGCCCAACATTTTGAAACACGGCAATTTCAGGCAACTTAGATACAGTGATGCACTCGCCCGAGAACTTTCGGGCCGCAAACCAACAAGCCCCGCCGGGAGGCCACTTTGCCGCTAGGATTCACCGTGCCGCCAGCCAACTCCACCCTCTCCACCCCTAGGACATTCCCCACCGCTGGAATCACTCCAATGGATAAATCTGGTACTCTTCTCACCATGAACCTAGGGTTCATCCCCTTCGTTTATTTTGAGTATTGTACTGATTTGTCCCACTGGAACCACATGTTTGCATGCACTCTATCACTTTAGTCTCATTCCTTTGCCCGATCTGCTAGAATCATGTCCTCCCACAACCTCCTTGTGCAACTCGAAATCTCCAGACCGGAGATTCTGGTTCGTCAGACTGGAGACTCCGGCCCAGGCCGGAGATTCTGGTGTAGGCCGGAGACTCCGATGTTGTTTGCTTCTAGCACATCTTGTAAAGTTTTGAGGGTCTTGTTTTGCCTCCAGGACATATATTCTCACCTCCATGCTACCCCTCTCACTTTATATTCACAGGTGGCTCTGGTCTTGTCGTGGTCGCACCAAAGCCAAGTCCAAAAGGGCAGATTCTCGGTTTGATGAGGAAGATGGTCGTTATGTGATCCTGCCATCCAACCGAAGCCAACAACTCAGAGATGCTGAATATATGAGAAGGAACCAAGAGTGCATAGAGGAGGAAAATCGCGCCAAAATGGCCAAGTATGACAATTTGCAATCCCTTGCCCACATGACAAAGAAAGAATATTGTGAGTTACGCAACACAAGGTTCTATGACCTGTCGAGAACCAGTGAGGACCCATGCTATTGGAGGAAGGAGTAGAAAGTATTCATGACATACATCTATCTCAAGCTCACCAAGTCCCATGTGTGTCCACAACGTTATATGGACTTCCCTTTCATGCGTGCCAATGACTATTTCGCAGATGCTCTCTAGGTCACTGAGAAGCTTGGGCTGCACAATATTATGGAGCTCCATGAGGACTACAATGTTGCCTTGGTGCAACAATTTTATGATACGGTTGTCCTTGACCATGATGAGGCTAGGACCATGACTTGGATGACAGGTGACTACTGGTGCACTGCCACCTTCCATGACTTTTCACGAGTCATTAGCTAGATCTTCAGTGGAGTGTCCGTTCCGATTGGACACCGTATGCATGATGCTTCCCTTGGAGAGAACAAAAACAAGCTAGCACCTCTCTATGGGAAAGATATCACTATTGGGGAGTCCAAGGGACTCAAGCCTCTATACAATCTACTGTTGAGGATTTTTCGCCACACCATTTCCCCAAGTGGCGGAAATGATAATGCTATTAGGTGTGGCCTAGTTAACCTACTTCACCATGCTCACAAGGTATATTATGCTGGACCTACTGCTACAGATTTCACTATTGATGTCATGGACTTTATTTTTTGAGGAGATGCACCAGGCCATTCTCTTCAGAAAGTCTCCACCATATGCAGCTCTAGTTATGAGGCTCATCAACTCTCAGACACATGGTTCACCTTTTGCCCTTCCTCCCTATCTTGTGGAGCATGTCTCTATGGCTCTCCAAAAGATGGGAGAATGGGCCCTGCTCCTAGACTGCACTATGTAAGCGAAGATCATGAGATTTCTGAGGCTGAGCAGGCTCCCACTCCTCCAAGGGGCTCTAGGAGGAAAAATGCCTCCAATGCTCCCATGGCTCCTGTCACACGTGAGTTTGTTCAGGAGAAGGTCAAGAAGGCGCCTTTCTAGGAGAAGACACTTTGTTGCATGAATGTGGACATTCACAAGGGACAGCATGACTCCTATAAGAGCAACCACAAAATTGAGAAGATCCTCAAGGAAATCAAGGCTCAAGGAGAAGAGGAAGAAGATGAAGGGGAGTCTGAATACAATGATGAGCATGGAGTTGAACCATCTACAGAGTCAGATCACACACTCTCCTTTCGTGCTTAGAATGCTATGAATGCCAGCTTAGTTGATTGGCAAACCTTCTCAGAGGTCACATCTGGTTTTGCTTCACAGGGCACTTCCTCTTCTCGCCCTCATGGCAAAGGCCCACAGACTCCTGCTGCTGATGATGACTATGCTATGGATGAGGATAAGTATGATGACGACAATGACTCCAAGTGATTCCTTTGGGGCGATAGCTTGGACTTTTATCATTTCAGTGTTTTAATGCCAAAGGGGGAGAATTTGTCTATTAGTAACATTCGGGAGTTGCATGGATTGGGTATTTGGCTACTTGTGCGTGTTTGTTGCATGTTTGTTGTGAACTTGTGCGTGTTTGTTGTGAACATTTGCTTTTATTTGGTTCTTGTGAAACTATCTATGTGTGTGTGTGGATATGTTATGCTCGTTCCTTTATTGTAATGGTTAAACATCCCCATGTTTAGTTTCTATTACCTGACTTGCATGTATTACATGATTATCTTGCTGCACATCGTTAGGGGAGCATATTTATGTCTCTTAGTAAGATCCCCATGCAAAACCTCTTGTTGTCATCGAACACCAAAAAAGGGGAGAATGAAAGGGCATTTATTTTCTTAATCTGTTTTGGTGTTCGTTAACAACAAAAGGATCATTTAACAGTATGATGATTGTGCCAGGTAATTATGCTGAAAAGAGATAAGTCCATGGCATAGTGGAAAAGTTCCTTAAAGAAACAGTGGTTTCTTAAAGCTTTTAGACCGGAGTCTCCGGTGTGCAGACACTCGAATCTCCGGTGTGGTCTGGAGTTTCCCCCAAATCCCCGGAGTGGATCGAAGGAGAAGTCCTAGGTCACTCTATCTGGTGGTCCGGAGACAGGCCGGATGTTTGCCAGGATCTCCGGTGTACTCTGAGGGACCGGAGTCTCGGTGTGACCAGTCTGGAGTTTCCGATGTCCTTATTCCAAAAATCCTATCAAACCTCCACAGTGAACGACAAAACCTGGCCTAGGACATTATAATAGGCACTCCGGAGATGGACCGGAATCTCTGGTGTAGACCGGAGTCTCTGGTCTGTAGACCAGAATCTCTAGTGTGGAAGTTCTCCAACGGGCAGAAAACTGTCAGCAGTAGTGGAGGCTATAAGTAGAGGGCCTCATCTTCTACCTCCAGCGGCTCGTTCTAGAAAATAAAAGCACCACCATTAGAGCAACCAAATCAGCTAGATCTCCACATCCAACCATCCAAAGTCGCTGATCTTTGGAGGATCGAAGGAGGAGGCCTTGATCTACAACTTTAGTAAGAGAGATCTTCATTTCCCCCTCATTCACTTGAGGGCCCCTTGCTCTAGGGTTTCATTAGAAACCCTAAGCCTTGATTTGGTTCTTTCAAGCTTATCTTTGATTATTGTGATAGCTTGCTTGGATTCAAGAGCATCCAATTAAGTTGTGGATGTGTGCCTCGAACTTGTTGTAAGCTTGTTGGCTACCACCTTGAAGGTTGCTGATATAGTGGAAGCATGAATCGATCCCTTTGGGGTGAGGTTCACTAGAGAACAAGGGAGGCCTCTCATGGCGTTGGTGGTTTGATACCATCCCCTCTCCAAACCCAGACGTACTTCCCCTCAAAACAAAGGAACTGTAGGAAATAATCCTTGTGTCTCCGCGTGCTTCATTTCGGTTACTTCTATCCTTTACTGCACCTTACTTATATATTTATATTGCTTAGTTAGATTTGCTAGTGTGACATATAGGTAAATACACCTTAGTTGCATATCTAGAGAATTTACCTTTTGTGTCAAACCCTAATTTGAAAAAGAGTAAAATTTGGAGTAGCACCTATTCAACCCCCTCTAGATGCCCATACGATCCTTTCAACAAGAATCTCGCCCTGAGATTATAGGAAGAAGATTCAAAGAGGGTAGGATACTCGGAACAGAGGTCATGATCGCGCTCCCATGTTACTTCATTAATGGAATGGTGCGACCACTGCACCTTGCAGAAATTGATAGACTTGTTGCGAGTCTTTTGTTCTACGACTTCAAGAATTTTGACAGGGTGTTCTTTATAGGAGAGATCTTCTTGGAGATTGATCCACTAGTTATCCATGGTCCTGCCAGGATCCTTGAAGAACTTCTTGAGTTGAGAGATATGGAAGACATCATGAAGTTTGAGTTTTTCAGGAAGCTCTAGTGCATAAGCCACTTCTCCTCTTTTTTCACGGATTTTTAAAGGATCGATGTATCTAGGTGCAAGCTTTCCTTTGATACCGAAACGATGAGTGCCTCTCATGGGAGTGACACGAAGGTAAACAAGATCACCAGGGACATACTCCATATCCGTCAGTTTTCCGTCATAATTGCTTTTCTAACGACTCTAAGAAATTTTCAAGTTCTCAAGAATTATAAGAACCTTCTCTTCTGCTTGAGTGACAATGTCGGGACCAAAGAATTTTCTTTCACGTGCCCTTGATCAACTAATCGGAGTTCAACACTGGCGAACATAGAGGACCTCGAAGGGTGCCATCTTGAGACTCTTTCGAAAGTTGTTGTTGTAGGATAATTCAGCACATGTGAGGCACTCTTACCACTTCATACCGAAAGAAATGACGCAAGCATCAAGCATATCTTCAAGAATCTGATTGATCCTTTCCACTTGCCCTTGCGATTGAGGATGTTAAGTTATGCTGAAGTTTAGCTTTGTTCCCAAGCCTTTCTAGAAACTTTCCCAATACTTGGAGGTAAAGATACTCCCATGGTCTGAGCTAATTTCAAGAGGAACCCCATATAGAGAGACAATTTTTTTGATATAGAGCTCGGCCAACTGACTACCAGAAATTGTTTCCTTCACCGAAAATAAGTGAGCCACTTTTGAGAGCCTGTCAATGACAACAAATATTGTATTGTGGCCTTTCTGAGACCTTGGAAAGCCAGTTATGAAGTCCATCTCTACTTTCTCCTATTTCTGTTCTGGAGGCTTAAATGGTTGTAGAAGACCAGAAGGGTTTTGATACACGGCTTTCACTCTACGGCAAACATCGCACTCTAAGACATACTAAGCATAGTCATGTTTCAATCCAGGCCACCAATACTGTGTTTTCAGGTCCTTGTACATCTTTGTGCTGCTAGGGTGGATAGAAAGAAGAGAATCGTGAGCTTCCTTGAGTACTTGCTCTCTTAAGCCGGGAAGTTCAAGAACAATTTTCTGGTGATCATAGAAAAGAGTGCCTTGATCATCCAAATGGTAAGACTCATACTTAGGATTCTGAGACTTTGTGGCAAATTCTTTGCAGAAAGGATCATCAAGCTGAGCTAAGCGAATCTTTTCTTCAAATGAAAGAGTAGCTACCAAGTTGGCAATATAGCCACGGGGTACAAGCACGAGGTTGAGTTGACGGAATTCCTTGCACTAGGAAGGTTCATCTTCTTTGACCAAGAGGTTATTCACATATGCCTTGCAACTGAGGGCATTCACCATCAATTTGCTTTGCCCGGAGTGTAGTTGATCGAAAGATCAAAGTCGTTGATGGTTTCAATCCATCTCCTCTAACGAAGGTTGAGGTCCGGCTGTGTGAAGATATACTTCAGACTTTTGTGGTCAGAAAAGATCTCACAACGGGTTCCAAGCAAGTAGTGCCTCCATACTTTCAAAGCAAAGACAACCGATGCAAGTTCAAGATCATGCATCAGATAGTTGATCTCATGTGTTTTCAATTAACGGTAAGCATAAGCAATGACTTTCTTTTCTTCCATGAGGACCACACCAAGTACTTGAAGGGAGGCATCACAGAATATCTAAAATGGCTTTGATGTATTTGGAGGAATCAAGACAGGCATGGAGGTGAGCTTTTCCTTTAGTGTTTCAGAGCTTTCTTGACACGCTGGTGACCAAAAGAATTTCTGGCCTTTCTTGAGGAGATCGGTAAGAGGCTTAGCAAGTTTTGATAAGTTCTGAACAACTCGATGGCAATATCTAGCCAATCCAAGAAAACTCCGGACTTCTTTGACATTCTTAGGAGGGAGCTACTCCACAATCATCTGAACAGTCTCTGGGTTGATGACAATTCCCTTAGCAGAAATGACGTGACCTAGATAGGTGATTTCAGGGAGCCAAAGTTCACACTTTGAGAACTTTGCATAGAGGCGGTTCTCATGAAGCTTGGTAAGAACACAACGGAGATGTTCCGCATGTTCTACTTCTGTCTTGGAATAGACCAGGATGTCATCGAGATATACCACCATAAATTTATCAAGGTATTCCATGAAAACTGAGTTCATAAGCCTTGAGAATGTATCGGGAGCATTGGTGAGGCCGAAGGACATGACCATGTACTCATACAGTCCATAGCGAGTTGTGAAAGCTATTTTAGGAACATCTTCCTTGTGGATCTTTATTTGATGATATCCGCTTCTCAAGTCAAGCTTAGAGAATACCCCTGCTCCTGCAAGCTGATCAAAGAGATCGTTGATCCGCGGAAGGGGATATTTATTCTTGATGGTTTTTGCATCAAGAGCATGGTAGTCAACACAAAGTCGATCAGTCTGGTCTCGCTTCTTCACAAAGATTGTTGGGCTGCCCCAAGAGGAAGTGCTATGCTGAATAAAACCCAATTTATCTTGTTCATCAAGCTACCATTTGAGTTCGGCCAACTCTGCAGGACCCATCTTCCAAGGCCGCTTCGAGATAGGAGCAGTTCCAGGTTCAAGCTCAATAACAAACTCGACCTCTCGGTCAGGAGGCATACCTGGTAGCTCTTTTGGAAAAACATCTGGGAATTCACAGACCACTGGAACATTTTACAAGGCTTCCATAGCATCAATGTTCTGGACAGCCAAGGAGTAGAGCTGAATAGAAGGAGTTTGCCTTGGAGAATAGACTATATGGCCTTAGGGATTTTCAGAGAAACCGAGTGTTCGGCACAATCAATCATGGCTTCATTGGCTTTCAACTAGTCCATGCCCAATATGACATCAATATCCGAACTGCCAAGAATAATCAAGGAAGCCAGAAATGAAGAACCACCAATTTGAATTTGATTGCCATGACTGATCTTGGTAGATAGCATTCTTGCCCCGGGAGAGAGAACCATTAATTTCTTATCCAGCGAGTCTATAGCTAGCTCGTGCTCATTTTCAAACTTGTGAGATACAAAAGAATGCAATGCTCCAGAATCAAATAGAACTCGTGCAGGAATAGAGTTTACAGGAAGCGTACCCATCACAACTCTAGGTGCATGCTCAGCTTGAACAATGTTGATGTTGTTGGCGCGAGCAACAGTTCACATGGGCTTGGTGTTGATGTTGAGATCCCGTGGTGTAGGTGAACGAGCAGCAGTTGTGGAATTAGGTCTTGGAGGGGGTGGAGGAAGAGCCTTATTGTTCATTGGATAGTTCCACTGCTGGTGTCCAGTGTTCCCACAAGTGAAACAAGCGCCACTCGGGCGAGGAGTAGACTATCCAGGAACTCCACCATACGGCGCTCTCGGGTAGTTGTTGCTGTAGCCCCTTGGAGAGACATTGTAAAAGTTTGGTGGCCTTGGCGAGAAGCTTGATGGTCTTAGCAGAGCAGGGAGTGGCGGTGCGGTATTAGGGACCCACACTCGGTGCTTAGAAGGAGCGTCCATTGCCGAGGAACCACCAGTACCATGGTTGTGCTTCTTGGATTCATCATAGGCCTATTTACTTGCTTCCTCTTGAAGAGCTACATGTTGAAGCTTGAGCAACGAGCTTGGAGTGGTACGAGTGAGAGAATACTTGATTGAAGCATTGATCCCTTGGTGGAACCTCTTTTGCCTCTTCTTGTCATTAGAGACCTTGTCACCTCCATAGCAAGATAGATTTGTGAAGTTCTTGATATAAGTGTTAACATTGTCATTCGTTTGTTCCTTCCTTGAAAATTTCAGGCAGATACTATTCCTTGAAAGCATCCGTGAGTCGCTCCCATGATGGTTGAAATCCATGTGGGCATGATCTCAGATAGTTCTCCCACAAAAGAGCGGCTTATCCACGTAGAAGGTGAGTAGCGAACTTGACCCTGTCTTGTTCAGCCACATCAGCGGTATCAAGCAGCCTTGTGATCTCGCGGATCTAGTCGTCGGCATCTAATGGCTCGACGGTCACCTCAAAGTGCCGAGGGTTGAACTTGAGGAAGTCTTTCATGTTGCCACATTGGGGAGGCGGAGGAGGTGGTGCAAACTCATTCATCCGAACACTCTCCTCAAACCGTGCTAGTTCTGCTGCATAGTCCCTAGAGTGTTGGAAAGACTGAGAAGTGCAGCACCAAGTTCTGGCAAACTCGGGATATCATTGTTATTGCGGCGAGGCATCCTGTTATTGATGGAAAAAACTTGCGTTCGTTCCATAATGGAGAATTATTAATAATCCAAAATAGCACTAAAATGGAATTAACCATGATTAAAGGATACAATTTACTAAGATGATATTAAAATATCAAGCAAAGTTCATAGCACCTAGAAGATAGTTAGCATATCGCACACGACTGAAAAGGAGTG
The DNA here is from genome assembly GCA_916181665.1 of Avena sativa. NCBI lineage: Eukaryota > Viridiplantae > Streptophyta > Magnoliopsida > Poales > Poaceae > Avena > Avena sativa. Next base: position 63,881,626 of record OV702286.1, on the reverse strand, counting down.
TGGAACACAAATCTACTGAAGAAAAAAATTCCGCATTTTTTGGCATTAAAATACCAACTAGATGCACAAAACCACTTAACGGATAGAGATTAGCAACTCCACATTTCATGAAAGCATACTTAAAGAATGAACACCCCTAACTATATCACGTCGGTAACAAAGAGTAAGACAAATCATATCGGTTTACAAAGAGTTGGATAGATTGCATCGGTTTACAAAGAGTCAGATAGATCACGTATGTTTACACATAAGTCTATCGATATCGAATGTACCAATAGTTGATAACCAAAAGCAAATTGTGACAACAAGGTTGGATGCAACAGATAGACAAAGATTTACACACACATACTATGGTACTACGGAAACCCCAGACATGTGAATACTAGTTTGAATTTTTAGAAGAGGATAGACAAACGTTACACTTCCTTACCAGAATAGGGTGGGTGGGTAAGAACAAAAATGGAAGTAGTCCTACTCTCACGTTTAGTTTTTTCCTAGTATACATAGATACCAAAATATTTTATAGGCTGACAACGACCATCTTGTCTGAGACCCTGAAGGGCGGAATGGCTTTGATACCAATTGCAATATCTCAGACCCTACGCTCTAAGCACAAGCCTAGATGAACCCAAAAGTAGATAAGGGATTCTACCGCGGAGGCCCAAGGCCACCCACATGTAGGCCCATAGAAGCGGAGCAGGGCACGGTACCGACCAACCACCCTACCCACTTCCAAGAACATTGGGACAAGAGCGAGCAGCTTAGTCGATAGGTAAAGCAATAAAAAACATACACAAATGAGTATGTATGTCAACGACATACAATAGTACATCAGAGCCATGTACACCATCTAAAACAATAGAAGCATAAATATTCAACGCGACATGGCAAGATCCAAATATCCTAGATAGAGATAATAGTTTACAATACATCCGCATACATCACAAATCAGAGTATCAAGCGGAAGTGGAAAACAAGATCCACGTACGAACAACAAGAAAATTGGCACAAGATGCCCCAAAAATAAGCACATCCCGTCCACGGATCTCCATCCCTGGAATCTCTACACCTGATAGTCGTTGCCACCATCATCGGTCTCTTCGACCCAGTAACCTTCCCGAGAGTATACCTGTCCATCTGAACCAAAACTTTATTGTGTGAGGCCCTAGGGGTACTCAGCAAGTCTTAATGCATCTAAAGGGAACAACATGGGGGTGATGCAATTGCAGCAAAAGATAATATCTAAACAGTTACATAGAGACACGCTACAACATTCGCCCAACCAGAGATGGACGGACGCCCGTTAATTAGTAACAACAGTTATGTAAGTAACATAAATAAACATCGCTCGCCCTCCTCGCTTATTGACAAGAAGGCGGAAGAACATCCCATCCGTTGGTAATTTTTAACCATTCCATGAGGATTGCACTATTTACTAGTCATATCTTAGTTAATTTAAAGGTGGTACTTTAGTTATGCTTGTCTATGATCGAGAAACTGTGCTCCAAGTCGTCCATAACCGCGGACACGGCTTTCAGAAAGATTTACCATAAGGGGTGCACAAATAGCAACACATGCACGATCAAGCTCGGGAAGAACCAAATAAAAAAGCAACGAGGCCTCGACACAATGCAGTCACAAGATTGATAAAATATTTCAGGGGGCCACCCCACTAGCTACCTGCAACAAAGTTGGATGGCTTCGAGATGGACCTAGGGTTTGTGTCAATGGCTGTCAATGACTAGGAACCCGAAAGTGTGACTGAGCTTGTCGATACCACGAAAACATTCCATGTTCCAAAACAGTACAAGCGCTCCACGCATAATCGTAAATAAAGAAGCAAAGCATGGCATAAGTACAGGATAGTAATAAAGCCCCAAACTAGTTTGTGGCCCCAAGAAATAAAGTGTGAATCAAGCTCAGGCGAAGGGATTCATGGTCCCACATGCGGATAGTGCAATAGTCAAGAAATAAGAATCAAGTACTCAGGGTCCTACAGGACACAAGTGAGCATGGAAGAACCAAATTACAGCTATTGCTCACTAGTGCCTCTTTCTTTAGTTATCCTATTACTATATAGTTTATGTTGTTTAGCTACCTCATTAACCAAAGACTCACACAAACCCTACAAATGTAATTCTATGACTCGCATGGCTCAACCAACTCTTGTAGTAATGGCTCATAGGATTGAGGATACAAGATTTGGTGGGGTTTAAAAGTAAAGGCTATGCAATACTTGGGATTCAATTTAATGCAATCTTGACTCAATGATGCAAGAATAAGATAGAGTCATGGGTGCTATCTGTATGCAAGCATGAGGAATTACTTGCTTGTCGGATCAGCAGTGGGGTAACCGGGATCCAGGTAGTAATCTTGGTCCTCCTGATAATTCTCTTGCTCGACGTCCGTCCGGATAAGAACCAAACACACAAAGGGCCATAGTAAATAAAGTGTGCAATCATATGAATAAATGCAATAAGCATTCACCGTATTCCATGATGTAATTATGCATAATTACATGGTATAACATAGCATGGCATGGGTGAGGTGTGGAAACAATAATAAAGTACTTTATTTAAATATTTAGGCATGTTTTACTCTCATAAACAGTTCTAAATATTTAATATTTATATGATGCATGCTTCAATTCATATCATGGAATGCATAATCAGAACAGGCTCGTTGTGCTGATTGATTTAGATATATTATTTGTCGGATTTGGAATTACAGATTTAAAGTTATGAATTTATTAAGAAAAAGTCATTTATTGGCATTTAAATAATTTCCAAATTTTAAATTTTTCAAAAATTATTTTGGATGGCATATTTGAATTCCTGCCATTTTTCTGATCAGAAAACATATATCATTTGTATCATTTGAAAATGTGGATTTAAATTTATTATAAATGCAAAGCAATTTAAATTAGGGTCAAAAGTCACAGGTTTGACTAGTTAGAGTCAAATCTGGGCAACTTTAAAACATGGTTAGATTCATTTTTGAATTTGAATCATATTTCATTTTAAAATTTTTGTCAAATTCGAATTATTTAAAAAGATATAAATTTATTAAGATTAATTCTATTTCTGGAATTTTTATTATTTAGAAAAACGCTGGGACTTTTGTTACACGGGCTAAACCTACCCACCGTCATAGACAAGTGGGCTAGGGAAGCTCCAGGGCCACTCGCGCGCGTCGCCCAGCAAAGTGGCGACACGTGGGCAGTCTAGGGGCTGCGGGGTGAGATTTCCAAAAGGTGGGTACCTTTTCATAAAATGTATGGGCCGGATCTGGTGTGCAGCTGATTGGTGGGGTCACTAGAGGGATGTCGGGTTAAGGTGTAAAAGGTACAGGGGTATCTGGGAAATTCCATGCGGTTAACTGAATTATTGTTTGTCGTCCTTGAGTTAACTGAAGAACCTGACGAGCATGACATACAACAAAAATTCAGGCGCCGCTAGGGTCGATCTGGGGACCTCGGGCACGATCTGGTGGAACAGATCCACTACGGTGGCGCTGGGATGGTGCTAGGTAGGGCTTGCACATGAGCTAAAGCCAGAGGGGCTGGGTTTTGTCTACCTCGTACTCGGTAGGAACACACCGGCACAGACGAGTTGCAACGACGTGGTTAGGTGGTTCCCAGGGGCTGGCAAGGGGCTAGGTGGTGCGGTGCAACAAGGCGAGCACGGTAGGACACACGGGCGGCAGCGGGTCACGCAACAGCGGTGACGCAAAAGCTCGACAGCAGCTAGTGGAGACGCGGCCAGGGCGTTCGACGAAGTGCCACGGTGCTACAGGAAACACCGATGCAGGGGAACATGTCTGGGAGGGTCAGGGGCTCACCGCGGGGCCTATGATGGTGTAGGTAGTGCTCGGGGTGCTGACGATCTACGGAGAAGCTCGTGGCCAGTGTTCTAGGGTTTTGCTCGGGCTCGACCTTGTCCTGCGAGTTCTGGGCCTCGTCCTCTTCTTCTCCTTATACATACACGATCACGGCCATCTCCTCGATTTTCCCCGTTGCCTGGCGCTCCTATCCTCCTTCCTCTCCTCGTCGGACAGAGGTGAAGCCGAGGTTGGTGGCTATGGGGTAGGTAGGGCTAGCAGGAGGAACAAGGAGAGGAAGAGTCTCGGGGCAGAGCCCAGGGTTTGATCTGGATCGAACCAGAGGGTTGGGGTGGCGTGATAGATAAGGACAAAGGAGATGGAGTGCTCGGGTTAGGTTAGCAAAAGCAACTTCTTCTCTCTCTTTCTCAGGGTGGACAACAGGGGGACCAGGGTCAGGTTAAGGGAGGGGCAACAACACATGGGTGGCGTGTCGATCTTCTTGCTTTGCAAGGAAGGAGGGGGTGGTTAGATTAGAGAGGGGTGAGGTTGAGATGGTCCCATGGCCATGTGCCACGGTCTCCATGGTGGCTCGGGTTAGCTCTAGGATTAGGCACGATTTAGCATGGTGGGGTGGTGGTGGGGTTGTGGTTCGGTTTAACCAACCAAGAAGGGTGAGGTTGTGAGCTATGGTGTAGCTATAATAGGAAGATTAGATAGATAGGATAGTTATAATTTGAATTATCTTGTTTTGTTTGAATTTTTAATAAACCAAAGGATATAGAAGAAACCACATAAATATACAAGCTCAAGTACAAACTAAAGAGGAGACATGAAGGAGGGAAAGTAGATGGTTCATGAAGATTTTTTGAGTTTGATTCCTCTTGAGATTTCCCAAATCAAATAGTCCCATAAACCAAAAGAAAACAAGAATGGGAGGATGGTGGTAATCTTGCATGGGCCATGCATGTGGAATTATGCCACCTTTATAATTGTAAAATCAATCATGGTTCCATGTGGTCACATATCCAAGCATGCACTCGTAGATTTGAATTTTGGATCAACAAAAGAAAGGAACTTGCTTGTCATATGGGAGTAACCACAAATGCACATATATGATTCCAAATGGCCAACTAGTGTGTATTTTCCCACTAGATCAACTTGTAGGCAAAATAGCATCATACATGAGCATATAATGAATAAAACCATATGGAAGCTAATATGAAGCATTTGTACTCACATGGCATGCAAAGGTGGCCATGAGGCTCCACATTTTAATATTCTGAAAACAACATAAACACATATGGGAGCATGTAGAAATAGAAGTGGATCCATCTTAATACACATGAGCTTGACATAATAACCAAAGAAATGCAATTTCTCATATATAGTTTGGATGGTGGAATTATAAGGTAGTGACAAAGAAAGGTGGTGGAGCCAAGAAAATATATGCCCCCAACTCAACTTGGCCATGGAGCAATTTATCAAGAAGCAAATACAATATATCAAGGGGCAACTACAAGTGATACAATATAAATGCATATGGGATAAGAACCAAATAGAGGGGTTTTATATGATGCTCAAATGCAAGGTGGCATGGTGACATGAGATGATATAATGATGATGCAATAATAACATGTAGGAAGTAGCATTTTATTATTAGACGATGTAGCATTACAAGGTTTAGAACATTGGGATACTACACTTTTTTTTTGAAAGGAAGACTATGAGGCAAAAGCCCCACAACATTTTATTACCCACTAGCACACAACAAGTCCAGAAACAACAAAGAAAGACTACCTAATACAGAGAAGAAAGTCCTACCTGTACAACTAGCTATATACACAAATTACTGTAAGTTGCCTATCCAGACCATGAAAGCAGCGTGGTGTCTCCACTTGATCCTATGCCCAAGCATGATCATATCATGTACAAAATTTCTTCTCCACCCCAAAAAGGATTGCCTCTCATGGTTAAATATTTTTTTCATTCCTTTGCTTCCATATATGCCAGCAATCCATGATAACAATTTCCATAAAGAAAGGTTTTCTGAAATCTCTCCTGGCTGCCAGCGAAGAACTCTTCATATTTTGGCCCAAAGACCAGTCAATCTGCAAATAATTCCACACGTGTTGACTGGAATTACAACCAAAGAAAAGATGCATTCTATCCGCGTATGCTCTTGTAGGAGATAGCACACAATGCTTATACTCAGTCACCTTCCAATTCCTCCTCTGAAGAAGATCACGCGTATTCAACCGATCTGACAATAATAGCCAAGCAAAGAACTTTACCCGCATAACACATGCAGTCTTCCAAATCCAACTATAAGCTCCCATGACAGTAATGTGAGAGTGAATATGTTTGTAATAGAGAGACGATGTGTAACTATCTCCCCACACATATGTACAAGTATCCCTATCCAGGGAAAGTTGATTTGCTTGCATCAGAGCAACCAAGGACTTATATTCATCATGATCTTGTACAGTTAAAGGTATATAGAACAGACTAGTGAGATCCTCAGTGCCAAAATAGCCGCAGCAGAAAGATTACTGTCCAACACAAAAGAAAATAGTCGAGGAAATCTTTGCGCTAATGTTCTTGTGGATCCTGTAAATTCCCAATGATCAGTCCAGAACAGAAAATTGTCGCTTCTACCTGGCTTGACACATGAAACATTTTGATATTGCTCTACAAGCTTCAAGATATCTCGCCACCAAAAGGAACCACATAACTTTTCAGCATGGGGCACAACATCATTGTAATACGTCTCCCAAATTAACTTGACCCATGGAATGTCAGCTCTGTTGTAAAACTTGTCCAAATGCTTCAAAAGAAGCGCTTCATTTTTATTTTTAAGATTCACAATACCAACATCCCCTTTATCCTTAGGTATAGTCAGCATATCCCAAGCAGCTAGAGATTGTTTAGGGGTGTCAATATTGTCTCTCCATAAGCATTGTCTCAGAATTCTATCAATAGGCTTAATGATTCTAGGAGAAATCTGGAACGTCAAAAGGAAGAATAGGGGCATAGAAGAAAGTGCAGATTTAACAAGCTGTAACCTGCCCCCCTTAACAAAAAGCTGGAAATGCAAGTGAGCCTTCTCTCCAATCTATAAACAAGAGGCATCATGTCCTAAATTTGTGGTTTTGTAGTCCCAAGAGGGAGTACCAAATAGGTAAAAGGAACGCTAGCAACTTGACATCCAAATGCAATAGCCAATTCCTGTACTTGGTCATCAGACACATTAATAGGAACAATGCTTGACTTATGGTAATTCACTTTAAGTCCAGTAGAAAGAGAAAAGTCATGCAACAAATCTTTCACAGCCATCAACTGATCCATCTCAGCAGGCAAAATGAGTAACGTGTCAGCTGCATACTGAATTATAGGAAAGTCAGGATCACCAGTATTTATTGGGAGAGAAATCCGATCTTGCTGTAGCAAATCATTCACCACCGTTTGCAGCAAATCAGATCCCAACACATAAAGTGTGGGAGAAAGAGGATCACCCTGATGGACCCCTCTCTTACAATGAAACTTCTTGCCTGGAACATCAGTCAATACAATTGCTGAAGAACATGTGGATAGAATGCTTCTAATCTACTTTAGGAAAGTACAATCAAAACCCTTATGCTCCAGAACCTTCAGGATGGCCTCATGCTCTATGGTGTCGAAAGCTTTGGCAAAATCAAGTTTCAAAATGATGATTGGCTTTTTGGACACATGACATTGATGAAGATACTCAAAAGCCCAAGCAATATAGTCCTGGATCATTCTAGACTTCAAAAACCCATATTGATTCTTGTGAATGCAGCTTAGAATCTTTCCTTGCAATATATTTGCAACCAATTTAGTAAGGAACTTGATGCACATATTGGTCAATGAAATGGGCCTATAATCGTTTACATCCTCAGGGCTTTGCACCTTAGGAACTAAAGTAATATATGACTCATTAATATTCTACAAATTAATGGACCCATCATGGAAATCTCTAGCAAGATGATAGAACTCCTTTTTAACCAAAGGCCAACACTTTTTCAGAAATAAACCATTGAAGCCGTCGGGCCCAGGTGCCTTATCCGAAGGAATTTCCTTAACAACCAAATCCATCTCTTCCTCTAAGAAAGGCAAAATAAGCTCAGCTAAGCCACTAACCTTTTTAATTAATCTAGACAAATTGAACCTCATATCTATGCCCTCAGTTCTACCCATCCTGTCCTTGTAGCAAGACCAGAGCATGCCTGCTATCTCATCATGGTCAGTCACCACCCTTCCATCTTCAGCTTTTAACAAAGAGATTGTATTTCTTCTAAACCTTTGAGTGGCCATAGCGTATAAAAACTTGGTATTATCCTCTGACAATTTAATCCATCTCATTGTACACCTCTTTCTCCAATAATTGCATTCAATTAGTAGCAGTTCTTCAAGGTGTATTTTCACAATGGATCTGAAATTAAACTCAGTTTTATACAGAGGCCTTTGCTCTTCAATATTATCCATAATCAAAATCACTTTATTACAATTTTGAATAAGAAGCTTCAGCTTAGAAAGGCTCAAATGACAATGCTTCAAAGCATATCTCAAAGACTTTAGCTTTTCAGCTATCACAGTCGAGCTATGTGTTTTATTCGAAATTTTCTCCTAGGATTGTTTAACAAAGTCCATAAAACCTGGCTGATCGACCCAAAAGCTCTCAAACCTGAATATATTACTCTTGGGAATAACAGTATCAATATGAACAACACAAGGAAGGTGGTCAAACTTTGTGTGAGCAAGGGGAAGGACAACCAAGTTTGGGTAGTCAGTGATCCAATTAGCACTAGTCAAAAACCAGTCAAGCTGCTCTAACAGTGGTTGTTCCTGCATGTTAGACCAAGGTATCTCCTCCCTTTGAGTGGCAGCTCAAGCAGACCCAAATGACCAATTATTTCATTAAAAAGCAACATGTCATTAATGTTACCCCCAGGTTTATTTCTATTTTCATTAGACCTGATAAAGTTAAAGTTGCCCAGCAACAGCTAGTTACTACCCACGGGAATCTGAATATTATACAGCCATTGAACAAAGTGATCTCTCAAAACACCCTGACAGGGTCCATAGACTGTGACGAGGGGTAACCTCGGCAATGCGCATGGTGATGGACTTGGGGTTTCACAAAAAAGAGAACGCTGGGGATTTCATCGGATGTCAGGGAAACAATGGAATCAAAGTCGTTACATATTGAGTAATTGCACTATTACAAGTTGTCGTCTAGATTTCGGTACCCTCGCTTGGGCTTCTCCCGTCCTATATAATAGGCCGGGTCTCAAAGCTGTATGCGGATAGGTTTCATGCACGCGTGATTACAATACCAACATAATGTCGTGTATAATCCCTTTCCTAATACAATCATAGCCTTTGTCGGTCGCTGCCTTGAGCTATCGTCTAGAATCTTTATGGGTCGTAAGCCTTTTACCCAATATAGGGTAGTGAACCATAAGCATCCAAGTAATCATACTCATGTCAGACTGAGACAAGGTTCCATCTCTCACCATTATGTACTGAACACATATTAATAGAAATACCGAACTCTGAATATCAATTAACGTTCCAGTGAAAATAGTCGAACACCAAAGTGGCTGTGAGAAAAACATCATCCCAATACTTTAAAGGCATAAAAGAGTTAGCAAGTAAAGAGAGACCAACTTCAACAATATGACGGTGTTTACGCTCAGCTGAACCATTTTGTTGATAAGCATGAGGACATGAAACATGATGAGTAATACCTACTCGTTGAAAGAAAATGTGGATTTTTTTCATATTCAGCTGAACCATTTTGTTGATGAGCATGAGGACATGAAACATGATGAGTAATACCTACTCATTGATCAAAAAAGGGATGCTACACTTATGTTGGGTAATTTCCATCACACCATTCACTAATGATATGACTTTATTGTCAATTGGCATAAATGCTCCATGATCAGGAAACCTTGATCAACAATTGCCCAATGAACTAGTTGTATAGAGGTTACTAGGACTTGGTTTTTTTAGATACCACACTTGTATCAATGTTTCCACTGGATACAGTTATAGCACAATACAAACTATACAAAATAGTGGGTTGCCCATGGTGGCCACGGTGCATGGGCTAACCATTGTTGGATCAGATAAAGAGAGCAAACAATGTTAAGGAAATAAACGACAGAGCTGATCAGGAACAAACGGCAGAGCTGATCCTAGAGCAAAAAACTTGCATAACACATGTGTGTAGCACAATAGCTCTTGCATAACACATGTGTGCAGCACGGTAGCTCGTCGGCTGTGGTTTACATGCGTGTAGGACACTTTTTAACCCGTGGCCATCAGCAAACTAGTATTAGACATGCATTTATTCCTTGCACATGGACATGGAGTCAATTACCACACATGCACCGTGAGAATGGGGTAGTAGATAAGGATGATCGAGAATGGGTTGTGTGTGCACGTGAAGCTGTGTGTGAGATGTGTTCCCGCGCAAAGAAGTTATTATACTAGCGTTGTGACCATTTAATGCACCATGAGCCATGTGAGACATTTTATTTCTCTGGCTCTACATGTTTACGCGCGGGCATGGATTTGCATGCACCATGCACCGTATGTTTACTTGTAAAGCTATAAATAGGTGCAGGTTAAAGACGGTTAATTGCTAGCTGTTTTTGCATGCACCGTGGACCATGCGTTCACTTGTAAAGCTTCCAAGAGATGAAGGTTAGACACGGTAAACGGATAGCTGTGCATGCTCATAATAGTCGATTACTAAAAACTCCGTTATTTATACATTACAGCCGTTACCAGCATCAATATGTCAAGGGAGCATGTGCAACGCAATCGGACGGTGAGTAGCCTATGCGTTATAGCCACCATGGATAGGAAATCCGCGTTGATAAAACTATTATGAACTAATTTGAGATATGAAAATAAATAATATTTATTATTTGCCTCTAGGGCATATCTTCTTCACCTACCTCTACTCGGGCGCGTTAGCCGGGGGTATCTTCGGCCTCGTGATGTTCACAAGAAGCATCTTTGTCAACGAGGTTGGCATGACACTGCTAGAAAAAAGTCTATAGAAGATTGAACTATAGGAGACGCATATCAAACATACGCGTCTCGACTAAATATATACGACGCACCAGTATGGCATGCGCCTCGAACACTCGAGACGCATCCTGGCCATGTGTGTCTTGAATATGGGGGGTAGGCCTAGGGCACGCAGGTGTCTAGGTGTTCGAGATGCATCCTACCTATATGTGTCTCACATATTTTTCCATACTCAAGACGCATCCTCTAATGGTGCGTCGTGTATATTCAAGGTGGAACTACCCACCTAGTCCAACCGGACCAGGTTCCTACCCCGACCAACTTGACCCTCTCCCCTCTTGCTCTCACGCTTGCATCGCACTCACCCGCACACACGCACCCGCACCCGCTCGCGGTTCCCCTCTCTGCCACTTCGTTCGCCCTCTTGGTCACGCCGCCGCCGCCACTCCTTCGGCCGATGCCGGCCTTCTCTAGCACCGCCGCACTCCACTACGACTCTGCCTCACTCCCTTACTCCTACTCCTCTGCCGCTGTGGCCTATGCCCCCCAGCGGCTAACCCTACCCAACCTAGGGGTAGGTCACCGGCAGAAGTTTGACGCCATGGCGCTGTCTCCGGCCCTCTACGCCGCCTTTGGCTTTCCCCACGCTGTCCTCGAGCCCCAGATCAGCTTCCTCCACTTCTACACCGCCGCCACATCCCACGCCTCCTACCCATGTCCCCACAACGAACCCTAGCCTAGTGAGGGTGTTGTGCTACGACTTATATTGCCATTGGATAGGCTGGCTGGCACATCCCGCCTCTACTGCGGTGGTAGGCTCAGTTGCCTCACCTCTGCCATGACTACGACCATGACAACTACGAATCAGGTTGTGTTCTTCTATGAACAGCCCTCGAGCTGAGGATCTATTCTAGGATTAGGGTTCTAATTTGGTTTAGGATCAAGGTGATGATCTGGTTGTGCTGTTGTTCTATTGGTCATGTACTATGGTTGTGTGATGAATTATTGCTTCCTAGGTTGTGGTTTTTGTGGTTGAGTTCATCATAGATGAACTAGGGTTCATGGCAGGTGGTTTGATTCATTTATTCAAGTTGTTATTACTGGTTAGTAAGTTGTGGGCACTTGTTAAAGATGATTTGTGCAATAGGATTTAGTTTATCATATTTATGCTTGCTAGTTTATCTATACCAACTGGATATTCCTTGGTTTTGTTTATCTTTAATTGTTTGAATGCCTTGGGGTTGTAATTCACTAGCCAAGTAACTATTTAGGTTTGCACTTGTAGATGTTCATCTTAAATAGAGAAATTATTCTTTTTGATTAGTGTAAGTGAGGTGTTGAGGTGTGTCACATAGTAACTAAATGTTTTATGTTAAGGTGATTAGTTCTTGATTGTGTGCTTGCTGTTCACGAGCCCCATCCTATGTCGACCATGAGCCCCAGCTTCCCACCCCGTCATGGTGTTGTTGCTACAACTGGAGGCTGGCCATGGCCTCCCCGCCCCATGGTGTGGTGGTAGGTAGTGGCTACCCCCTTCTTCCTCGTCTACGACTACCGCGTCTACGACTATATAGCTAAGGTATGCCTCCCTCCTTATGTGACATTGAGGAACTATTGTGGTTTAGGACTAGGTTTAGATTTCTTAGGCACTATGTGAACTTTATCTTGAACTTTGAGCTTTGAACTCCAAGCTCAATATCATTTTCAGTATGTGGATTCTATCTATATCTTATTTTGGCACATAGTCTCAAAATGCATTTTATTCATAGAAGCACATAGATACATGAGTTCATCTTACTACAACACATAGAAACATGGGTTCATCCTACTAAAACTACTACAACACAGATATACATGGGTTCATCCTACTACAACTACTACATCTATTAGTGCACACACTCACAGATGCCCTTCTTCTTCTACCTGCCTTCAGCAAACTTCACCTTCTTCTTCTTCAGCATATTGATCCTATCTTTGCAATACTCAATGCCTTGTTTAAGCAAACACAAGGAACTAGTTGCTTTGAGCTCAGGAAGCAAGCTTGCTAGAACTTTTTTAGGCAAAGTGTAGTCAGCAGTTCTAGTGAATAAATCTTTGCAAATTGATTCATGCTCTGCTATTCTTCGATCATCTTTCACTGCTACCTCACCCAACTGCTCCAGTCCCCTAGCAGCATCTGCCATTCCAGCAGCCTTCCTCTCCTCCTTCTCTTGATTGCTTCTCCTTGTGTAAACCTTGGTCGCCATACATAGGAACGCAATGTCGACCGCAAACTCTACTAGATTTTATGGACAAATGGGTGCACATGTGGACAATAACATACACACACAAGGAGTACAGTAGCACAGTGCAAAGATGCCCACTACACTATTGGATAAGAGCACAAACACATGTAGCACAACGTAAAGGATATGCAACCAAAATTGTAGTTGCCTATATTCAATTTTTTGACTACTGCTCCACTTCAGACATCTATCACTTCAGCTATCTATCACCGCTGCTCCATTTCAGGCATCTATTAGACATTAAAAACATGACAAAACGGGCATCTATCACCTCGGGCGCCTACCTTGCATATGCGAGACGCATATCAATATGCGTCTTGTATATATACACGAGATGCATATCATATGTGAGGTATACACGGCGCATATGCGATGCGTCTCACATAATTATTATGTGCAATGTGACGCTCGAGACACACTAGAAATGCGTCTCGAATAGCAAAACCCGTGCATCTCGAGTAGACTTTTTTCTAGTAGTGTGGGCATGGCGCTCATGATCGTGTTTGCCTTCAATTTCTCCTCGCAGTCCGACGCCCTCGTTGTATCAAGCCCTCCGGGGTATGCATGCAACACCATGATTTCCCAAGGGTTGATATGTCTGTACTTGGATATATAGACACCAGATCGACATTTGTGATGGGCAGAGCGTTGGGCTCGTCGCCTGCTTTGTTTCCTCCACAGGAAAATCCATTTATATCCAGCGGTGATCTCCATCCACCTTGGGTCCGCCTTGTCACCTACATTGCCGCAATTACTAAGGTGTTAGAAGGGATCAAGGCGGCCGTGTGTTAATAAGGCCAAATAGATGTTGAAGGTTCCATCTCGTATGCTCGTATCTAGTTGATAGTCGGTAAAGATTCCAAGGGGTTTTCGTGGCGGATCAGAAAAAGTGTGTGTGCCAAACGATTAGCGTTTTGCGATAGTGTTCTTGGCGAGTGGGGCGACACATTGCCAAAGTTTATACATGGTGGTGCTGTTTGGGTACCACGTCTCACCTTTTGAGGTGGAAACCCTAGGTCTGACCTTCGCTGGTGGTTGTACCTGGCAATGGCGGCTCTCTAGTTATTTCCTTGCTGAAGGCATTTTTGGGAGATTGAACCTTCTCATCAGTGAAAGCCTAAGATCTGACTGTTGGTTGGACCGAACGACAAGGATAACGTTTGTGCACTGCTACGCGTTCTTTTGGAGATTTTTTTTTTGTCTAGATGTCGCTGGTGCTCTTACCGTTGCGATTGTTTATACACGTCTTTATTTTCTTTTTTCTTCTTATTTTATTTTTTAGATGTGTCCATCCTTAACATTAAACTGTTGCGGACGGGCTATAATTTCGTCTTTGTATATATTAATATTAGTACATATTTTTTATCGAGAAAAGGGTAGGTAAGTGCTAAAAGTACTTCCACTAAGCCATGTTCTCGGTAAGTTGCTGAAGGGCAGTGATGCCATGCTGTGACCACTAGTACTGCAACCAATTAATGTTTTGGAGATATATTTTTGCCAAGGATAGCAATGCTCCTGATTTCAAACGTGTGGCGACTGGCGAGCCATCTTAATCAGAGAGATGGGACGCAGAGATGATACACTACACTAGTAGCTACACGTACACACTTATTACATGGATGGAACGTACGACTACAGTACTTAAACAAAATCGTGGCCGGGCCAGCAGTGCAGTGAGCTCAAGCAGAGGCCGCGAACCCCTCCTCGTCACTCTGTCCGTTGGTCGCGAAGCAGCTGTTGCGGCGGATTTCGCCCACGTCTCCTCCGGTGGGCTGGAACTGGCTCAGCTTCACCAGCGAGTCCCGGAACTGGCTGTAGAACCACCATTTGTTCTCGGCGAGGCCCTTGACCCCCCACTCGGTGCGCGAGTCGTTGACGAGCACCAGGTCGGAGGTGAACACCCCCTTCCCCTCCAGCAGGTTGCTGAAGTACCTGTTGTCGAACACGATCGGGGTGCTGACGTCGAGGTCCTGCAGGTGGTTCGGGTCGCTGGAGCAGCTGTCGCGGAGCTGCTCGACGAACGCCGCGTCTCCCCGCGGAGAGGTGAAACGGTCGGAGAAGGAGCTGCAGCGCGCCTTCCCGACGGTGTGCGCGCCGGAGAGCGCGACCAGGTCGATGGGCTCCAGGTTGCGGCTCTTGAAGGAGTCGATGAGCTTGTTGGCGTCGGCGCTGGGCTGCGGGAGGTCGAAGACGGCGCTGCTGCTGGCCGGCGCCTTGCTGTCGAACCGGCCGAGCGGCATCTCGTAGAAGTAGAACACTTCGCTTTCCCCGGCCTGCACAGTTTCATCTTATTTCGCGAGTAAGGTCCTATCCGAGTGCTAGCTATGAGTAGACAGCTAGTACTAGCTAGCAGCGACGAGACGCGTACGTACCACGAAGACGGCGTCGCGGGTGGCGAGGGCGATGATGTCGGCGCAGGACACGGTGGCGCCACAGGCGGCGTGGACCTTGACGCGGATGTCCTCGATGAGCTGGATCGCCCGCGGCTGCAGCGTCAGGTTCGGCACCAGATCCAGCTCGCTGTTGGTTCCCTTGAGAAGGAGGGACGCGTCGCAGCCCTGAGGGAAGCAGTCGTGGAAGAAGATGCGGAGGAGGCCGGCGGCGAGGGCGATCTCGCCCAGGACCGCGCTCTCCACGATGGGCCACACGATGTCCTGTAGGTTCGGGCACGAGTTCGCGTGGAAGTCGTAGGAGAGGCCGCTAGCGAGGCGACTGTCGTCGACTGGCAAGGAGGTAAACGGCCGCGGCCTCGACAGGGCTGGGCACAGCACGGCGGCAAGGAGGCACATGGCCAAGATTGCCCTGCAGCTCGACGCCATGGATCCTAGCTTTGCTAGCTACTACCTGCAGTGTCGGTAAGCGAGCGAGCGGGCGAGCGTGGCTTCCTCGCGTCAACAAGATGCTGCTCATATATGCAAGAAAATGCAACTCTGTAGCTGATGCCGGTGTGATTGGTTAGTGTAAATGGGCACAAAAAATCCATATCGGATCGAGTGACAAGCAAAGCCTAGTTGATCACGTGACTCCACGACCGTGCAGCTAGTAGGATCTGAACAATTGTCAGATTCCATTACTCAACACGACGGCTTGTCGACAACTTTTGTGCGTGGTAATTTTTGCAAAGTTGACTCGGAGGGTAGCATCAACTTGCTGCGATCTTACATCGATTTCAGCAAAATTGATCTCGGATAGAATTGCAACATTGAACCCAAAGCTGTGCATTACACTCAGTCTTAGCTCATGTGTAATCCAAGTTTGTGCTTGTAATGACGCAGATTTGTAAATTTTTACTATTATTTTTAGGACTCTTTATACTGCTGTTAATATATATTTTTATTTTTGAAAAACATAGTACAATCGTAGACACTCACAACACGTACATGCATCCACCTCTATGAACGCACACACGCGCATCCTATCTTATGAGCACCTCCAAGAGCATGAGCCAGCGGATCGGGTTTTGAGATTGACGAAATCACCACGAGCGCCTCGCTATTAACGAAAACGTCGTCTCCCACTGAAAGAATATCCCGCCTTTTATATAATACACAGTGTCAAATCTGGGGTTTTGAACTCTGATGGACTGAGATACAACCATCCTCCTAGCCACCCAATTACAGGTTAGTTTGCGCCGTCGATGGTTACTAATACTACATCGGTTCAATTTGTATAACCTGCCTATCTATTAGAAAAAACTGGAGGTGGACATTGATCAGTTTAAAATCAAGATGTACCAACGTTCGAGGTTATTAGCCAGTATCAGTCACATGTACTCCCTCCGTTCAGAAATATAAGACAGTTTAGCTTTATGAAATAAGTGTATCTAGACACTTTTAGTGCATAGGTTTACTCTGAATCTCCACGAATCTATATACTAAAAGATGTCTAGATACGTTCGATTTACAAAACTAAAACGTCTTATATTTCCGAACGGAGGGAGTACGACATAGACGTGTACCAACGAGGAGAAGCACACGGACAGGGAAGAAAATCCTATAAAACCCGGTCTATATTCCTTAAGGATAGACCCATCTCTATACATAGTGGCTAGAAAAAAGACTAATTAATAGACGAAAAGAAATTAGAAAATTAAAAAAATAAACACGTGTCAGGAATAAAATAGAGTCTATAAATATACCCGGTTCCCACGGACACGGCCAAGGCAAATCCCTTTCCGTGGAGCGATGGATCGCACGCGTCGGCCGGCTGTCCGACGGCACGGCCACCTCATCTTCTGATTGAACGCATGCGCTTTTCTTCCACTCGTTTTCTACCTGGTCCCTTATAAAAAAAATCGCTTAGGGCTTTTGTGGTAGGCTACGTTGCCTCCATCTCATATATATATATATATATAGAGGACATATTCATACTACACCCGGTGTAGTTATATCCACGTGCTTTTCACACTATGTAAGAAGTATCTATGATATTAGAGGGTATGTACGCGTAGTATGAAGTATATAATAATAATTAGATAGTATACGTACTACTTTTTGGTACTATGTATGATTTTTTCACATACTTTCTTTTAACGTACAAAGACGAATGTATTTTGAATATATAGTGCAAACTATGGGTCAATTTGTAATTTTTTCACGTAACTTGATTGGAAGTATCCTAGATATAATATATAAACATACTCCAACTTATAAAGTATCATATATACTTTCGTATAGAGTATATGAGGTATGGGTGTAACTACACCCAGGAGCAAGAAGGATTTTTCCTATATATATATATATATATATATATATATATATATATATAGTGACGCTATTTGACACCTAGGGTATAGAATAGTTATTCTTCACCCACCCTCTATCTTTCAAACCGTCACGTAAATTTTCTCTTACCTCGGAAGTCAAGAAGAACATAATAAAATTTAGACATGTCGTAAAAAAATTATTTACATGCCGTATAAAAATACGACATAAAATGCATATTTTCTATGTTTTTTACACTAAAATGACTCATAAATTGTATTTTTTATGTCGATTTTTTTGCGTTTTTGATGAATATGAACATAATTATTAGTATACAAAACATTAGTTTCTAAATATGAGAACATAAAAATATATAAATAACTATTCTAAACCCTGGATGTTGAATAGGGTATCTATCTACATATAATATATATATGGCAGGGATTACATATACATGTACGGTTCGTTTACAAATACATGTACTGTCCGGAGACCGATTCGTAACACTCTTTCTCAATCTAAGCCACTACTACATACAAGGTTTAGATTGGTTCTAAATCGGTTTAACATCTGCCGAGTGGCTGGCTTAGTGAAAACATCAGCTAACTAATCATTAGAAGAGATGAACCTCACCACCAAGGCGCCGTCAGCAACTTGTTCTCGTACAAAATGAAAATTGATCTCAATATGCTTGATTCGAGCGTGAAAAACTAGATTCACCGTGAGGTAAGTAGCCCCTAGATTATCGCACCATAAAACCGGAGCTTGCTGTTGACACACACCTAGTTCTGTGAGCAAAGAACTAACCCACATAGCTTCAGCTGCTTCATTTGCTAGTGCCTTATACTCTGCCTCGGTACTAGATCTCGAGACAGTGGGCTTCTTCGAACTCCACGATATAAGATTCGGACCCACAAAGACTGCAAAACCGCTCGTAGAGCGTCTGTCATCAACACATCCAACCCAATCTGCATCAGTGAATATACTAATATTCCGCTATGGTGACTTATGAATGCGTAGACCAGTGTCCAACATTCCTTTAACATAACGTAGGATGCGTTTGACTGCCTCCCAATGTACCTCAGTGGGTTGAGAGAGGAACTGACACACCTTGTTCATCGCAAAGGAAATATCCGGACGTGTGAGAGTCAAATACTGCAGACTACCAACAACACTGCGATACGGAAAGAATCTTCTGTACCTAGGAGTGCACCAGTATCTCGAGCAAGTCGCTCGGTAGTAACCAGAGGAGTGGAAGTGGGGTTGCAATTCTCCATATTTACAGGTGTAACAAATCAAGCGCATACTTGATTTGCACAAGTGTCATGCCCCCTGAATTGTACGACGCTTCCAATCCGAGAAAATACTCCAGAGTGCCCAGATCCTTAATAGGAAAAGTGTCTGAGAGAGAGCGAACAAGACCCTCAACTGCTGCAGTAGTGGAGCCGGCAATAACTATGTCGTCAACATATACCAACATACACTAGTGGAAAAAGGGCCTCTAGTCCCGGTTCATAAGGCCCGAACCGGGACCAATCACTCGGGACTAATGCTGGTCCCGGTTCGCGCACGAACCGGGACCAATGGGTCTTCACGTGGACGGGCACGCGACGAGGGGGGTTGGATCATTGGTCCCGGTTCGTGGAACAAACCGGGACCAATGGGTCTCCACGTGGGAGCGCGAGAGACGAGCGGGGGTGGATCATTGGTGCCGGTTCTTGGCACGAACCGGGATCGTTGGTCTCTGTGCCGCGGCAGGGTTTTGTGCCACGACAGGATTTTCGGGCTATTTTTATGCCGCGGCAGGATTTTCGGGCTATTTTTGTGCCGCGGCAGGATTTTTTTATCAATTTAATGGTACTACATATATACAGCAATAATGAAACCACGATATATATATTACACATCATGCATGATCACAAATATATTATACACCGTCTCATCCGTCTTCTTGGTCGAAACATATTATAATTACAAACGATACTCTCACACGAAATTGATCTAATTTACATCTTCTTTTTTACACTTCACCCTTCCAAATGAAGCGGGTAATAGTATTCTCCTTTCGGATCTATGACTTGTTCTAACAAGAATCCGGCAATTTCCTCTTAAATTGCTTGCACGCGTTCTTGTGATAGAAGACCGTCCCGCATCCGTTCGATCTAATATAAAGAAGGGGATCAATATATATGAATGAAACTAAACACAATTGGTGGTAATAAAATAAAGTTGTGATTATTGTTTATCGTACTTCAATTTTTTTGATGTTCCGATATGCGCCCTTCTCTTTGGTCGTCTGACAATAAACTCGCATACATAGTATCCACATAAGTTATTCCCGGCTTCCTGCCTCAAGCACTTTACGAGAACGGAGTTCAATCAAAATAATAATCAAGCATGATAATGGTGGTATTGAAACTAGAATCAAAGAGATGCGTGGATCTAGCAAGTAGTACTTACAGTCAATGGTTGAAATGTAAGCTCTGGCTTCCAAACACCCCTAGTTTTGGCGGTGAACCGTTTCCAAGCCTTCTGGAGGCATTCCTGCATATCCGCCCACTTTTCTAATGGTGTGTGTTTCGAGTCTAGGACTTTTAATACTCCGGTGTCAACAGCAATGATTAATAGAATATAGTGGAAGTTGGACACACTAACAAAATATAACACAAGTCAATTATACGCTTAACATCGAGTAAGCAAAAATAGAATGTGTACAAGACAGTAACACTCACCCAGCGTTGTAAGGAAATAGTATTTCCCTTCTGTTGCTGAAATGCTTCAACACTTGTACCAAGTTATCCTCTGTCTCTTTGGGTTTTGTTTTTAGAGTAACTTCATGAACGAAATTGTAGTCAACAAACCCAAGGTCATAGATTTGTCCTTTGTTGCATTCGAGAATCTTCATTCTGCATATATAATTAGTATAGTGATGAGTAAGATTATACAAGCAACAAATGAGCTGAGCTAGAAAGACTTAATTACATAAATTAATAATACTTACAAACAATAGGCACTGACGATAGTTTTGTCGAGGGCGTCTCGTTGGTAAAACTGAAATAATTTTGGAAATTCGATCAGTAGGAAGCCATCTCCATGACCGTAATGGTGGTGTTTATATGCAGCATAGATCCAGTTTTTGGATTCAGCACAGGCTTGGATGTACCAGTTATGCAATCTTTGCATTTTTGTTGGTAGATCTTTGACTAACTCGGGTTTGACGAGAGGAGCCCCGTACTGGTACACGTATGCTGTTTCTTGGTACCCCTCGAAATCATCCATACGGCTCATGTACTCAGTAATAGACAGTCCATATAATTGGGCCTTTTCTCCGTACAGTCGAACAAACTCCGGATCAATGTTCGGATCATGCCGCTCCTGGGCTCTCCACTCATTGGTATCGTACACTTTGAGTGGTTCGATCGATTGATTTTTCTGTTGTCCGAGCTGGGCAACTTCTTTCCCGACTCTCCGCTCTTTTGCCTCAGCCGACTTGGTAATAGAGCGATTATAGTCTGATGTGAGCGCTATGGGTTGGTGAAGCTGAATCTTAAGCGCGGCTGCTTTGGCTTTATCTTCTGCGGTGACCGGGAAGAATGCCTCTATCGGCTTTTTCTTGTTAGCCATGTCAATCTTCCACTTTTCATAATGGGCAGCTGCGGCCGCAGCAGTTTCCTCATCTGTCTTCTCGCAAGGTAGCTTCTTCATATTCTGATGAGGTACTTTTGGGAGGGGCGATAGCTTATGTTTTGGTGATTGGAACGTGCTCTTGCTGCTGCTGGTGGTGCTTCCCCTCTTAGTATACTTCCGCTTTTGTCTCTGAGGCTAAGGGGACGGAGACGGCTGACGCGGCGATGGAGACGGTTGCGCTGGAGAATGGTGAGGTGGCGGTGAAGGTGGATTGCTGCTCTGAGGAGTGGGTGGCCTTGGCGGCACATAATTTGGAAGCATGCTGCGCTCCTTTGGCCATAGAATAGTCCCCCCTTTGGCTTCTGCTAGTTGAGTCAGCTCCATATCTTCCCCTGCAGGGTGGTCTAGCTTCAGCTCCTCAAAATCTTCCTTCACCTCATCCACCGTGACGACAACATACCCTTTTGGAACCGGTCTGCAATGCCAAGTTGGGTTAGGCGCAATTGGTACCGCCATGCCGACCGCCACCGTCACCCTTAAGTTCATAACCCGCACCTTTAGCTCACAAGCTGTGGTCTCCGTGATATCATCCACTTGGTAGCGTTTAGGAGGAGATGTCGTCGGTGCATCATCATCAACATCATGGAGCTGCGTGGAAGCGACGTTGCTTTTCTTATTCGATAGGGTGCCGGTACCCTCGAATGCAGCTTCTACCACGTGCCGCTGAGATTGGCCGCTAGTACCTTGCTGGCTAAGTCTATCGAGTTGATCATGGTGCCGCTTTAATGCTTCTTCTACATTATGTAGCCGGTCTGCAGCGGCCGCTTTCTCAGCTGCCTCCCTTTCCTTTCTCCTCTGATGGCTTTTATCGGGATATCTCTTTATTTCCGGGGGGAAGGCAACCTTCCATGGCTTGGAGCCTGGTGTGCCTCGTGCTCGTCCGTCGTGTTCAGGATTTTTAAGGGCGCGTGTGAGCTCGTCGTTCTCTCTATCAGGAACGAACCGTCCCACTGCAACATCATCTACTGCATTTCTAATATCGTCGATAGGCAGTAGGGGATCATCTTTGTGTTTCTGATTATATATTACCCTCTCTTCTTTGTCCAACATGCCCCCATGGCCATAAAACCAGTTTCTCGCCCGTGGTGTCCATGTTGCGGGCTCTGGTCTGATCCCGGCAGCTATGTAATTAACCTCAAGTGCATCCCACTTAGGCATGCAACCAGCGTAGCCAGCAGGCCCCATGTTATGATGGTATACTTTCTTAGCAGCGTTCTCCGTATTTATTCTAGACCTTTCCTTAGCTTTCTCTGATGTCTTGTACTTCACAAAATCCTCCCACTGGTGTTTTAACTTAGCATAGCTGCCTTGAGTGAAATCCGTAGTCTTCTCTATCTTGACAAAGTTATTGTACAGTTTCTTCTTCTAGTTCTTGAATGCATCGGCCATCTTGATGAGAGAAAACTTCTTCACTCTTTGCACAAGCTCCATTCTTGCTCTCTCCTCCTCATCTGGATTCACATCTGGCATCGGCAGGAGGAAATTAATCATGAGCTTGTCAAAAAGCTTATCTTTGGCGATGTCGCTGACATATGAGACTCCACCGCCGCTTGGCCGATTCCATTCTTGAACGGTGATCAGGATGTAGTCCCTCGCAAGAACTCCGCATTGCTTAATAAATTTTCTTGCGACATCGACGGGAGCTTGCGGTTCGCCATCTACACCGACCACGTCGATCCTATACCTCACAGTGTCATCCAACTTTTTTGTTGGGCCTCATTTCGTTCTTACAGAAGAAGTTCTCGATCCGGAGGGCTAAAAGAAGAAAGAGTGTTAATATATGCATGTATATATATAGACAGCAGCATTTTAATTACAAAAAAATATATATACACCTCGTCGGTGTTTGCGAGATTTAAGGTTCCGCCGGAGCCGGAGCCTTCTCCCTTATCAGCTTTTCCCCTGTCCCAGGCTTCGGCTTCTCCTCGGTTGAGAGACTCATCTCCCTGACCGGAATCATTCAGAAACTCACTGGTGACATCGATATCGATATCTTCATTTTCGCAGATCATTCCTTGGAGGATGTTTTCCTGATGTTCTGGAATCATAGTATCTTGATGTGTTGGATCCATAGTATCTGCAAAGATGATGTTCTGGAATTACATATTAAGTTTATGACAAGAAAGGGGAAACAACAATCAACACATGGCATTGATGCAATGCTCAAGCAAGGATGATGATATGACAAGTTAAACAGAGTTGAAATGTAACCCTAAGGCATGCTTGGCAATTTAAGTGGGATCCGAAGGGTCCAAACCCTAGTACAAGAGAGACCCCGAAATCACCTACGAGGGGTTAATTTCATTCTCTGATTAAACTTGTAATTAAAGTTGTTGAAAAATGCATGATTATGAGTCTATTATGTAGATCTCATTTTTCTAAACATTTTGATATATTATACATATTTTTCTGACTTAGAAATAATTAGTTATTGAATTTATAAGATTAAACTCTTTTATGAAATTATTTAAACAATTATTAAACTTTTACTGCATCATTATGACGTCAGCTCGGGGTGGGGGTTTGTTTTTCTCCATGGCTAAACTAGCCACAGAGACTGAGGCGAGGGGCCCAAGCCACCTCAGGTGCCACGCTAGCGGGGCTTGGTCAGCGCCCACGTCAGGCACACGCGACGCCACATCGATGCCACAGTGGCACCACGTAGCCTCGCCGGTGAACTGCCAGGCGGTGGTGGAAGACGGCGGAGAACAATGCGCGGGGTGACGTGACTAGGACCATTCGAACCAGCGCGATGCGGGCTACCTAAAACGGGCGGCGCCGCTATGGGAGGTGCGCCGGAGAAAGGGGTTTGACGGTGGCCGGCGGCGGCAGGTGCTCGTGGGGAGGACGATACAGTGAGGGAGGGAGACGTAGGAGTGGTGCTAGAGCACCAGTGGCTCACTAGGAGGCCGATGGAGGGTACGGCGAGGCCGGAGGAAGCCGGGTGCTGCCGGAATCAGTGGAGAACGCGGCGACCAGAGTCGGGGACGGTAGGGTCGATTGCAGCGATGGAATCCTTGCCTCCTCGTGGTGGCGTCCGACGGCGGCGGACAGTGGCGCTCAGCGATGGGCATCGACGGCGTGAAGCGGCCGCTCTGGATTTGGGCAGCCTGACATCGTGATTTTGCTCCGCCGCAAATTTTCCTTAGCCGCGCGTCGATGTGCTCTGTGATTTGGGGGAGTTGGGAAGGAGGAAGGGCCGGGGCTGTTAACTGTACATGCCTTTGGTCCCGGTTCGTCCCACCAACCGGGACCAAAGGATCAACGGTCCCGGTTGGTGGGACGAACCGGGACTAATGGTCTGGGCAGGAGCGATGTTGTGCTGCCACGTGCGCGGGCCTTTGGACCCGGTTCGTCCCACCAACCGGGACCAAAGGATCAACGGTCCTGTTTGGTGGGACGAACCGGGACCAAAGGCACGTTGATGGCAGCGCGCGCACCCAGGATCATCGGTCCCGGTTGGTGGGACAAACCGGGATCGTTGACCCGTTTTTCAGATTTTGGCAAACCTTTTGGTCTTTCCGCCACTTTTAAATTTGTTTTCTTCTTTAATTAATAAGATGTTTCAATTTAAGATGATTATTTATTTGGATTTTCAAAAAACTTTTAACAGGAAAAGTGCTTCAATTTAAATAACTAATCAAAAACCATTTTCTGTTTTCAAATATTTTTATTTGAACTATACAATTTTACTATTTTCAATTAAAATTGCATTACCACATATTTATTGCATAATTTGGAATTTGAAAAAACTTTCAACGGAAAAAGTGCTTCAATTTAAATAACAAATCAAAAACCATTTTATTTTTTCAAATATTTTTATTTTAACTATACAATTTTACTAATTTCAATTAAAATTGCATTAACAAATATTTATTGCATAATTTGGAATTTCAAAAAACTTTTAATAGGAAAAGTGCTTCAATTTAAATAACTAATCAAAAACCATTCTCTGTTTTCAAATATTTTTATTTGGACTATACAATTTTACTATTTTCAATTAAAATTGCATTAACAAAATATTGAACTTGAAAAATTGCCTGCCGTTTTGAATATAGTTTGAAACGGGTATAAGAAATTCAAAAATGATCCAAAGAATGTGAAACCTTCGCGTGGTGTCATATTATGTGTCACAGTTGCAAGGAAAAATATTGAACTTGAAAAATTGCAAACATCATAAAAAATCCTTCACAAAATGGCCTATCATTTTCAAGGTTTCATGGCATTTAGGTCAAACCACCAATGTTATGGCTTGAATCAAGGCATAGTTTGTGATAATGTGCCCATATTGTGCACACATGTGCATCTTGGGATGGCTTACGATGTTGCAGAAGGAAGTTTTCCTTTTCGACGCACGAAAAAGCCAATTTCCATTTTTGAGGTGCCGAAATCGGGGTGTTCTGTGAAGCAACCACCAAATTAAAGTTTGGCATTGGTACCAACCCATTTTTCAAAAATACTAGACCACCTTATATGGAAAATTCTCCAACCGGTGTATCTGGAACCTTTCCGTCCATCCCTCATGAAAAAGACAAATTCCTGCTGAATCGGTAGGAGGTTGCCAAGATTTGAACTACAAGTACATGATATAATGCTTGTGAATTTAAAAAAAATCATTTATAGGTTCACAACATGCTATTTCATCAGAGATCCACTTCAAGTTCAGCGAGGCTCAGCCCCGGGCTAAGAAGCTTCATGCCCGCCGTTTTGAATATAGGTTGAAACGGGCATAAGAAATTCAAAAATGATCCAAACAATGTGAAACCTTCGCGTGGTGTCATATTATGTGTCACAGTTGCAAGGAAAAATATTGAACTTGAAAAATTGCAAACATCATAAAAATCCTTCACAAAATGACCTATCATTTTCGAGGTTTCATGGCATTTAGGTCAAACCACCAATGTTATGGCTAGAATCAGGGCATAGTTTGTGATAATGTGCCCATATTGTGCACACATGTGCATCTTGGGATGGCTTATGATGTTGCAGGAGGAAGTTTTCCTTTTCGACAAACGAAAAAGCCAATTTCCATTTTTGAGGTGCCGAAATCGGGGTGTTCTGTGAAGCAACCACCAAATTAAAGTTTGGCATTGATACCAACCCATTTTTCAAAAATACTAGACCACCTTATATGGACAATTCTCCAACCGGTGTATCTGGAACCTTTCCGTCCATCCCTCATGAAAAAGACAAATTCCTGCTGAATCGGGAGGAGGTTGCCAAGATTTCAACTACAAGTACATGATATAATGCTTGTGAATTTTAAAAAAAATCATTTATAGGTTTACAACATGCTATTTCATCAGAGATCCACTTCAAGTTCAGCGAGGCTCAGCCCCGGGCTAAGAAGCTTCATGCCCACCGTTTTGAATATAGTTTGAAACGGGCATAAGAAATTCAAAAATGATCCAAACAATGTGAAACCTTCGCGTGGTGTCATGTTATGTGTCACAGTTGCAAGGAAAAATATTGAACTTGAAAAATTGCAAACATCATAAAAAATCCTTCACAAAATGACCTATCATGTTCGAGGTTTCATGGCATTTAGTTCAAACCACCAATGTTATGGCTAGAATCAGGGCATAGTTTGTGATAATGTGCCCATATTATGCACACATGTGAATCTTGGGATGGCTTACGATGTTGCAGGAGGAAGTTTTCCTTTTCTACGCACGAAAAAGCCAATTTCCATTTTTGAGGTGCCAAAATCGGGGTGTTCTGTGAAGAAACCACCAAATTAAAGTTTGGCATTGGTACCAACCCATTTTTCAAAAATACTAGACCACCTTATATGGACAATTTCCCAACCGGTATATCTGGAACCTTTCCGTCCATCCCTTATGAAAAAGACAAATTCCTGCCGAATCGGTAGGAGGTTGCCAAGATTTGAACTACAAGTACATGATATAATGCTTGTGAATTTAAAAAAATTATTTATATGTTCACAACATGCTATTTCATCAGAGATCCACTTCAAGTTCAGCGAGGCTCAGCCCCGGGCTAAGAAGCTTCATGCCCGCCGTTTTGAATATAGTTTGAAACGGGCATAAGAAATTCAAAAATGATCCAAACAATATGAAACCTTCGCGTGGTGTCATATTATGTGTCACAGTTGCAAGGAAAAATATTGAACTTGAAAAATTGCAAACATCATAAAAATCCTTCACAAAATGACCTATCATGTTCGAGGTTTCATGGCATTTAGGTCAAACCACCAATGTTATGGCTAGAATCAGGGCATAGTTTGTGATAATGTGCCCGTATTGTGCACACATGCGCATCTTGGGATGGCTTACGATGTTGCAGGAGGAAGTTTTCCTTTTCGACGCACGAAAAAGCCAATTTCCATTTTTGAGGTGCCGAAATCGGGGTGTTCTATGAAGCAACCACCAAATTAAAGTTTGGCATTGGTACCAACCCATTTTTCAAAAATACTAGACCACCTTATATGGACAATTTCCCAACCGGTGTATCTGGAACCTTTCTGTCCATCCCTCATGAAAAAGACAAATTCCTGCCGAATCGGTAGGAGGTTGCCAAGATTTGAACTTCAAGTACATGATATAATGCTTGTGAATTTTAAAAAAAACATTTATAGGTTCACAACATGCTATTTCATCAGAGATCCACTTCAAGTTCAGCTAGGCTCAGCCCCGGGCTAAGGAGCTTCATGCCCGCCGTTTTGAATATAGTTTGAAACGGGCATAAGAAATTCAAAAATGATCCAAACAATATGAAACCTTCGCGTGGTGTCATATTATGTGTCACAGTTGCAAGGAAAAATATTGAACTTGAAAAATTGCAAACATCATAAAAAATCCTTCACAAAATGACCTATCATGTTCGAGGTTTCATAGCATTTAGGTAAAACCACCAATGTTATGGCTAGAATCAGGGCATAGTTTGTGATAATGTTCCCATATTGTGCACACATGTGCATCTTGGGATGGCTTATGATGTTGTAGGAGGAAGTTTTCCTTTTCGACGCACGAAAAAGCCAATTTCCATTTTTGAGGTGCCGGAATCGGGGTGTTCTGTGAAGCAACCACCAAATTAAAGTTTGGCATTGGTACCAACCCATTTTTCCAAAATACTATCCCACCTTATATGGACAATTTCCCAACCGGTGTATCTAGAACCTTTCCGTCCATCCCTCACGAAAAAGACAAATTCCTGCCGAATCGGTAGGAGGTTGCCAAGATTTGAACTACAAGAACATGATATAATGCTTGTGAATTTTTAAAAAAATCATTTATAGGTTCACAACATGCTATTTCATCAGAGATCCACTTCAAGTTCAGCGAGGCTCAGCCTCGGGCTAAGAAGCTTCATGCCCGCCGTTTTGAATATAGTTTGAAACGGGCATAAGAAATTCAAAAATGATCCAAACAATATGAAACCTTCGCGTGGTGTCATATTATGTGTCATAGTTGCAAGGAAAAATATTGAACTTGAAAATTGCAAACATCATAAAAAATCCTTCACAAAATGACCTATCATGTTCGAGGTTTCATGGCATTTAGGTCAAACCACCAATGTTATGGCTAGAATCAGGGCATAGTTTGTGATAATGTGCCCATATTGTGCACACATGTGCATCTTGGGATGGCTTACGATGTTGCAGGAGGAAGTTTTCCTTTTCGACGCACGAAAAAGCCAATTTCCATTTTTCGTGTGTGGGTGCAACCGAGACTAAAGCTTTAGTCCCGGCTGGTGGGTGCAACCGAGACTAAAGCTGTCGGTGGGATAAGGACGCGTGGGTAACCTTTAGTCCCGGCTGGTGGGTGCAACCGAGACTAAAGTTGTCGGCGGGATAAGGACGTGTGGGTGCACGCACTGCTCGATGAGATAAAGCATGTAGCGCACGACGCCCTGTCGGAGGAACAAGACAAAGTAGAAGCGGCGCCGTGCCTATAAAAGGAGCATCAATACACCATGGCAAGCAGCTCAACAAGCCAACATAGGTAGAGAGAGTTTCATCCCCATGGATGGAGGGTTGGGAAATCTCCCATGGCGGAGCTTCTCGAAGATGTCGTTGGTGTACATGCCCTACGGCATCTTCGGAAGCTCTGCCTCGGAAAAATTTCCCTGCAAGCCCATGAAAGACTCCATCTCCTCTAACAGTGTTGGGGAAAGGGTTGGGAAATCTCCCGTGGCGGAGCTTCTCGAAGATGTCGTTGGTGGACACGTCCTACGGCATCTTCGGAATCTCCGCCTCGGAAAAATTTCCCTGCAAGCCCGTGAAAAACTGCATCTCCTCTAACAGTGTTGGGGAAAGGGTTGGGAAATCTCTCGTGGCGGAGCTTCTCGAAGATGTCATTGGTGCACACACCCTACGGCATCTTCGGAAGCTCCGCCTCGGAAAAATTTCCCTGCAAGCCCGTGAAAGACTCCATCTCCTCTAATAGTGTTGGGAAAAGGGTTGGGAAATCTCCAGTGGCGGAGCTTCACAAAATGACCTATCATGTTCGAGGTTCTCATATAAAGTTTTCATACATCACATAAAGTTTCCATACATTACATAGATTTACATAGGGTTTAGGGTATGAATCCTTCATCGCGTATGTCGATCCCTTGCCTATGATTGCTTCTTAGGCCGTAACCATGGAGCATCTTCTTTGCTTAATGGGATGCTTGGGTCAGTTTTCACGGTGAAGGGCAGAATATCATCAAACTTATCATAATCGGCTGACATGTCTGTCTTGTCCTCGACTCCCATGATGTTTCTTTTCCCTGAAAGAACTATGTGACGCCTGGGATCATCGTCTGATGTATTTGTTTCTTTATTTTTTCTTTTTTTCGGTCTAGAGGACATGTCCTTCACATAAAAAACCTGAGCCACATCATTGGCTAGGACGAATGGTTCGTCTGTGTAACCAAGATTCTTGAGATCCACTGTTGTCATTCCGTATAGCTGGTCTACCTTTACCCCTTCTCCATTCATGTTGACCCAACTGCACCGAAACAAAGGGACCTTAAAAGTAGGTCCATAGTCAAGTTCCCATATCTCCTCTATGTAACCATAGTATGTGTCCTTTTTCCCATTCTCGCATGTTGCATCAAAGCGGACACCACTGTTTTGGTTGGTACTCTTTTTATCTTGGGCAATCATGTAAAATGTATTCCCATTTATCTCGTACCCTTGGAAAGTCAATACAGTCGCAGATGGTGTCGCGGCCAACAAGTAGAGCTGATCTCCAATAGTGGTGTCATTCATGAGATGTAATTGCAACCAAGTGCCGAAAGTCTCCATGTGATTTTCTTTAATCTAGTAGTCATCCTTCCCCGAGAACTTGGAGCGTACAACATTCATGTGTTCCTCGATATACAGAGCCACGAAGGTAGAACTTTGCAGAACTATGTAGTGTGCTTGATTCAAAGAATGTCCATCCCTAAATTGAAGGGAATATGCCCGAGAGGCAATAATAAAGTGGTTATTATCTTATTCCATGTTTATGATAAATGTTTATTTTGCATGCTATAATTGTATTGATCGGAAACATCAATACATGTGTGTTTAATAAACAAAAAGGGTTCCTAGTCATGCCTCTCTTATAGACTAGATTGTTGATTAACAAGATGATCAAGGTTTCCTGATCATGGACATTGGATGTTGTTAATAACAAGGTCACAACATTAGTTGAATGATGTGATGAACATTCATCCGAAGTATAGAATTACGATCAAGTCATTATGTTTATATTGCTATAACATCATACGGAGTAATCTTTATCCTTAGACCATGAGATCATGTTAATTGCTAACACCGGAAGAGTATCTTGATAACATCAAACGTCACACCGTAACAGGGTGACTATAAAGATGGGTTCAGTGCTACGAAGGTGTTATGTTGAGACTCATGGATCAAGAGTGGAATTTGTCAATCCTGATGATGGATAGATATACTCTGGGCCCTCTCGGTGATATCACATTAAGGTAGCTTGCAAGCAAGTGATGTGATCACTAGAATGTTATATCACGGGAACGAGAAAAGAGTGCATGTCGGCAACGAGATCAAACTAGGTATGGAGATACCGATGATCGAATCTCGGACATGTAATATATTGCAAGACAAAGGGATTTAGTTACTAGCGTCAAAGGTTCTCACGATCACAGAAGTCATCGTTGAATGTGTAGGAATCAGTATGGATCTCCAGGTCCCGCTTCTGATTATTGATCTGAGAGGAGTCTCAATCATGTCTGCATTATTCGCGAACCTTAGGGTGACACACTTAAGAGTTACCGTACACCATCTTGGAGCACATATGTTTCAGACGAAAGAATTGCAAAGCGCTGGAATTATTTCAATAGACACCGAAACTGTTTCGGGTGAAATTGCTGAAATTGGTTCTGCATGTAATATTGAAATGTTGCAGGGGGTTATATGTGAATGTTTGTTAATTAAAGTAATTAACAAAATTCTTAATAAATTTAATAAAAGAGTTTTATTAAATGAGAGAGCATTAAACTTGGAGAATTTTAATGCATTTAAAGTAGGGACTTTAAAGGGGAATGTGAAGAGGCATTTTAATGTGGAGAGGTTACCACCACATGAATGGGGGAGGTGAGGAGTCACCCCCCATGCGCCGGCCATGAAGGAGGGGCACCCCCTCCTCCTATAAAAGGCCACCCTCTTCCTCCTTCTTCCTCACACCTCCTTGTGAAGGATCTCTCTCCTCCTCTAGAAATATTCCCCCATGGTCTCGGATTAGCGAGATACATGTTCCCGGTGGCATTTCGTCTGGAAGGAGTTGCTGCTTCCGCTGGATCGCTGGAGCGAGGAGGTGGAGGTTGTCCGGTGGCTTGAACGTGTGTGCGAGTACGGATGCGCTGCTGAGTTGCGGCGCTCGGACTTCCTCACGATCTTGAGATCGGCAAGTGTACGACTACATCAACCACGAGTTCCTACTCGTTAACAAAACTCGTAGTCTTCAAGGGTAAGTTCTCGATGGATGTATGTCCACCCGTTGCTTTGTACCTAGTAGATAGATCTTGGCATGTAGTTCTTATCGTAGGATTTTTTTTGTTTTCTATGCTGCGGACCCAACAGTGGTATCAGAGCCTGATCTATTCGTAGGTGCTTTGCACGGGTAGTACACATATGTTTATATGTGGGCGATGATGATCATGTTATTGCATCTTCTATGTATTTTGGATATTGGTGGCATAGTGGGATGAAGCGGCCCGGACCAACCTTACATGTTATCGTACATGAGACCGGTTCCACGACTGACATGCAACTTGTTTTGCATAAGTGGCTGGCGGGTGTCTGTCTCTCCTACTATAGTCAATATCTGATTTACAACGAGTTGCTAATAACTTGGTTATCCTCATTGTGGTTCATGTTCGTAGGTGAGAACGGTTCTATCTCTGAAAGCCCTAAGCCATGTAAAACTTACAATTGATAAATTAGAGGCGTCTAGTTTAGATCGTTGCTGGGCTAGTGTATTGATATGGTATTGTTGTAAGTAGATGTATGATAGATACTCTTACAACACATTCAACGTGTAAGTTCCATAGACCTTGGCCTTACACACAAAGGAATGATAGAGATCATACCACGATGCAAATGATAGAGATAAAATGCATGGACCATATCATCTCACTTTACACATTAGATGTTAGCATCTTATACTGCTAGTTTGGCGCTTTTGGTAGCATTGTAAGATGATCCCTCATTCAGATATCAAGATAAAATGTGTTCTTCCTTGAGTATGCACCGTTCCATGGATCGTGTTTCGAGACATCACGTGATGATCGGGTGTACTCGACTCTACGCTTTCATACAACGGGTGTAAGACAGTTTTACACACGCGAGGTACTAAGGTTCTTACTTGGCGAGCCTAGCATGTATAGACATGGCCTCGGAAACACGGACCGAAAGGTTAAGCATGAGTTATATAGTTGATATGATGCCCATATTGATGCTCTCCTTTGAAGCTACACCGACTCACGTGATGATCGGACTTGGTGTAGTGGATTTGGTTCATGTAATCACCAAAAAGGCACGAGGGATGTCGTTTTTGAGTGGGAGTTCATTTCTAATTTGGATTAGTCGAACTAAATTTGTCATAAACTAAATCGAAGTGAATTTGCATAATTTGTTGTAGTCATTGGCGTCTGTTCACTACCTTATGCTTAGTTTTAATTGAGATAATAGAACTATAGAATTCTGGATATTTACTTTACGAACTGGTATCGTATTGTTTTGAATGTCAATTTAAAGTTTATAAGTCCTATTGCAAACTTTCAGCAAACTCTATTTACTCCATAAATTTTAATAAGTAGTATTAAATCAAGAGTAAGAATTCCAATGTTAGTATCTAAAGTATCATGTTTGCCTCCATGATTATTGATATTCAAAAGTTATTTTAATATCAAGATTATATAGGAGCTGGAAATTGTTTCAGAAAGCATCATGTGTGAAAGATATTGTGATATCTAAAACAATATCTTTGGTTGCATTATGATAGAGTATAATTTAGGAAAATACATGTTCTCATATTGTATGAGAATTTGTGAAGGATGGAGATGCTAGGCATCCAGATCTCCCAAAAAGGTTTTTGGGAACTAAAATTATACTCGTCATTCTTCCTTATAGGCTATAGTAGCTTGATCATGAAAGTTGTCATGATTAGGATGAATAGAAGATGTAAGTAAAATGTTTACTACACTAATAGATTACTAAAGAATGGATTTTTGAAAGAATACCAAACATTTGATGATGGTGATCCACTTCAAAGTGCAAGTCCTAAGGTATTAGTATTTGACTATATACACTTTGTACTATGTGTCATGTGAATGACACCACTATTGATGTTGATAGATTCTTTTAAAAGAAAAAGGAATTGCTGAAAGAGAATCTATAAAATATTTGGCAGAAAAGAAAAAGTTGGAGATGTCCAACTTAGGTATATAGAAGATATACATGTTATGGCTGTATTCCTTGCTTGTTAAACAATGTGGTTCTGAGGTATTGGATACCGGTATTGGATACCGAATTGGTTGGTATGAAGTGTCATACAGGACAAATGCAATTCATGAATTACAATGGCCTAAGTAACTAGCAAGAGAATAAGTGATGATGTTCATCGAAAAGAAATAAAGTGTTATTGTGTTTTTCGTTGTCGTCAAACCCAGCCTTCAAGATTTGTTTTAATAATTGTTATTTTGTTCCGGTATTACGAGAACAATGGTTGTTCAAATAATTACCGTATTCCATAAAGGATGGATGAATTTTTACAAGTCTAGTGGGAGAAATCACATCCATAAACACTATTGCTAAAATGTCGCAAGGCAAATGATTAAAATATCACTTATGAAGTGACATCACTATTTTAAATTATATTGGAAAGAAAACATGAAGAAACTCCATGTTAATGGAATTTTTGGAGTCTTTAATTTTGATCAATTGACGCT
The DNA here is from genome assembly GCA_916181665.1 of Avena sativa. NCBI lineage: Eukaryota > Viridiplantae > Streptophyta > Magnoliopsida > Poales > Poaceae > Avena > Avena sativa. The sequence goes on along the minus strand of OV702286.1, from coordinate 63,846,645 downwards.
TGTGAGACTTTTCTCGAGATAATTGAAACTCCGTTCATAGGCCAAAGAGGAACGGATGACTAGCTTATTGGAAATTGTACATGCTGATGTGCATAGTCCATTATGTGTAGCCATATGCGATGGATCTTTTTGCTTCATATGCTTTCTCTAGAAATTTAAGTGAATTTATCTATATATTTACTTAATAAGGAAGAAGTATGAAACATTTGACAATTGTTCAAATACTTTCAATATGAAGTGAAAAATCATTGTAACAAGAAAATAAAAGAGTTTATGATTTGATCATAAAGGAAGATATTTGAGTTACATGTTTAGCAAAACACTTAAGATTTGAAGAATTGTTCCATGATTTGTGTTTTCCAATAAACCATAGGAGTATGGCATATCTGAGAGATGAAATCAAACCATGTTTGACATGGTAAGATCAAAGGTGTCATTTATAAAACTGCCATTATGTTTTAAGGATTGAAACTTTAGAGACTACCGCTTTTACACTAAAAAGAGCACCATCGTGATCCGTTGAAATGACACCATATAAGTTATGGTTTGGGATAAAACCCGAATTGTCTTTTCTTAAATTTTGGTATGTATGCATAAGTAAAATGTTTACAACCAAAGTCGGATAAGCATGTGTTTGTAGGTTATCCCAAATAATTTGTTGGGAATTTCTCCATAACACCGAGGACAAAAGAGTTTGTCGCTTGGAACGTCGAGTTTGTTGAGAAGGAACTTTTCGTGAAAAGTTAAGTGGGTGAACAATAGAACTTTGATAAGGTTGTTGAACCTTAGCTATATGTGCTAAGTAGCGCAGCGCCGGAAAGTGTCGCGGTGGCGGCCACAATGCTCATGGCTCCCGTGATTACAAAGGGTGTGATCTCGGAGATTAGAGTTCCTATTGAACCGTGTGGGTCGGTAAGAATCAAATAGTGTGATTTGATAAGCAAGTCGTTATTGTTTTGACAATGATGAACCGACTACATGCAAAGAAGCGATGATGGGACCTGACTCCATAAAATGACTAGAAGTCATCGAATCCGTGATAGTATCCATACACGAGAATCAAGTTTCTGAACTTGGAAGACCATCTGAAAAGGCGTAAAGCCTATCGGTCGTGTTTGGATCTATAAAGAAATAGACATGGATCTTTAACATCTATGAAATAGTCGACATGTCGGAAAGAAGTTTACGGCAATGTTCAAGGAGTTGACTATGACAAGATTTGATATTTCATAGCGATATTTGGTCTTGACAGATTAATGTAGCAACCACTACATATAATTTGGTATATGGTAGTTGAATAAACAAAACATGGTTCTTCTAATAGAATGGTTACCTAGGACGTGTACATGACACGGTCCGAAGGGTTTTGTTAATTCAAAGGATGCTAAAAGGGCATGCAAACTTCAATAGTTGAAGTAAGCATAGCGGAGTTGGAATCTTCACCATGATGAAACTGTTAAAAGAGTTTAAATTCATCGGAGATGATGAAGATGCTTGCATTTGCAAGAAATTAAGTGGGAGCGCTAAAACATATTTCTAATACATTATGTAGAGAACATATTGTTGATTGGAAATGATGTATCTTGTATTGACACAAGTTAAGAATTTCATTAAAATAAGATTTCGATGAAAGACTTGGGCAAAACTAGAATATTAGGCATCAATATCTATTTGGATAGATTGAGGCGCTAATATGGTTGTGCTAGACATACATATATGAGATATTGAAAGGGTTCAATATGGAAACAACAAGAAAGGTTCTTGCTGCATGGAAAGGATTGTATCAAAATTCAAGTGTTTCAACACTTGGTGAGTAAAATCACATGAAGATTTTGATCGATTATACCGTGATATGTATTTATCCATATATGTCCTATGCTCTAAATGTTATGAGCACATACCAGAATGATTCATAAGTTGATGATTGGACAATAGTAAAGATATTCTTACGAGCTTTGGAAGAACTAAGAATATATCATGTATAAGTGACAAATAGTTAAAGGTAGTTCATTGTAAAGTGTTACATTGATACTATTTTCGTCACAAGATACAAATTAAATTTATCTCAATTTAGACTATGGGTGGCACAATGTAATGGAAAGGTTGTTCCATGATGGATTTGGATGAGTTCCAAAGTTGAGACATTGTGACGGATACTACAACAAAAGGCTAAGTATATAACTACTATAGTAGCAGCAAAGGAGGGCATTTGTGTTAAGTAGTTTGTTATCAAACTAGGTGTGGTTCAAAGTGGGCTAATACTATGAAGATATATTGTGTGACAATAATATCAACATATTTTAAGTCAAACGAACTAAAGGTCTCACCAAAGGACCAAATTTATAATGCCATCTCATTTGAGAATGAGTGATGCGTAGAGACGCAAAGACATGCAAATACACAAGGACCTGAAACTGTCAGATACGGAGATTATGTTAACCACTAGTAATAGCGTATATGCAACACCAGAAAGCCATAGGTGTTCAATATGCAAAGTTTTTCAAACTAGATTATTGACTCTAGTGCAAGTGGGAGACTGAAGGAAATATGCCCGAGAGGCAATAATAAACTGGTTATTATCTTATTCCATGTTTATGATAAATGTTTATTTTGCATGCTATAATTGTATTGATCATAAACATCAATACATGTGTGTTTAATAAACAAAAAGGGTTCCTAGTTATGCCTCTCTTATAGACTAGCTTGTTGATTAACAAGATGATCAAGGTTTCCTGATCATGGACATTGGATGTTGTTAATAACAAGGTCACAACATTAGTTGAATGATGTGATGAACATTCATCCGAAGTATAGCATTACGATCAAGTCATTATGTTTATATTGCTATAACATCATACGAAGTAATCTTTATCCTTAGACCATGAGATCATGTTAATTGCTAACACCGAAAAAGTATCTTGATAACATCAAACGTCACACCGTAACATGGTGACTATAAATATGGGTTCAGTGCTACGAAGGAGTTATGTTGAGGCTCATGGATCAAGAGTGGAATTTGTCAATCCCGATGACGGATAGATATACTCTGGGCCCTCTCGGTGATATCACATTAAGGTAGCTTGCAAGCAAGTGATGTGATCACTAGAATGTTATATCACGGGAACAAGAAAAGAGTGCATGTTGGCAACGAGATCAAACTAGGTATGGAGATACCGATGATCGAATCTCGGACATGTAATATATCGCGAGACAAAGGGATTTAGTTACTAGCGTTAAAGGTTCTCACAATCATAGAAGTCATCGTTGAATGTGTAGGAATCAGTATGGATCTCCAGGTCCCGCTTCTGATTATTGATCTGAGAGGAGTCTCAATCATGTCTGCATTATTCGCGAACCATAGCGTGACACACTTAAGAGTTACCGGACACCATCTTGGAGAACATATATTTCAGACGAAAGAATTGCAAAGCGCTGGAATTATTTCAATAGACACCGAAACTGTTTCGGGTGAAATTGCTGAAATTGGTTCTGCATGTAATATTGAAATGTTGCAGGGGGTTATATGTGAATGTTTGTTAATTAAAGTAATTAAAAAAATTCTGAATAAATTTAATAAAAGAGTTTTATTAAATGAGAGAGCATTAAACTTGGATAATTTTAATGCATTTAAAGTAGGGACTTTAAAGGGGAATGTGAAGAGGCATTTTAATGTGGAGGGGTTACCACCACATGAATGGGGGAGGTGAGGAGTCACCCCCCATGCGCCGGCCATGAAGGAGGGGCACCCCCCCTCCTCCTATAAAAGGCCACCCTCTTCCTCCTTCTTCCTCACACCTCCTTGTGAAGGATCTCTCTCTCCCTCTAGAAATATTCCCCCATGGTCTTGGATTAGCGAGATACATGTTCCCGGTGGCATTTCGTCTAGAAGGAGTTGCTGCTTCCGCTGGATCGCTGGAGCGAGGAGGTGGAGGTTGTCCGGTGGCTTGAACGTGTGTGCGAGTACGGATGCGCTGCTGAGTTGCGGCGCTCGGACTTCCTCACGATCTTGTGATCGGCAAGTGTACGACTACATCAACCACCAGTTCCTACTCGTTACCAAAACTCGTAGTCTTCGAGGATAAGTTCTCGATGGATGTATGTCCACCCGTTGCTTTGTACCTAGTAGATAGATCTTGGCGTGTAGTTCTCATCGTAGGAATTTTTTTGTTTTCTATGCTGCGGACCCAACATAAATATCATTGCTTTCTTTCCTAGCGTGCCTTTTCCACTCAGTCTCCCCTCATACCATGATTCAGGAACACCAATCGGCTTAAGGTCAGGAAGAAAGTCTACACAGAATCCAATGACCTCCTCTGTTCCATAGCCCTTGGAGATGCTTCCTTCTGGCCTAGCACGGTTACGAACATATTTCTTTAAGACTCCCATGAACCTCTCGAAGGGGAACATATTGTGCAGAAATATAGGTCCGAGAATGGAAATATCTTCGACTAGGTGAACTAAGAGATGCGTCATAATATTGAAGAAGGACGGGGAGAACACCAACTCAAAACTGACAAGACATTGGACCACATCCTTCTGTAGCCTGTCCAGACTTTCTCGATCGATTACCTTCTGAGATATTGCATTGAGGAATACACATAGCTTCACAATGGCTAATCGAACATTTTCCGGTAGAATCCCCCTCAATGCAACCGGAAGCAACTGTGTCATAATCACGTGGCAATCATGAGACTTCAGGTTCTGAAATTTTTTCTCTGCCATATTTATTATTCCCTTTATATTTGACGAGAAGCCAGCCGGGACCTTGATACTGTAAAGGACTTCAAAAAAGATTTCCTTCTCTGCTTTGGTAAGAGCGTAGCTGCTTAAGTATTCACGTCCTTTATCAGTATGCTTGTTGTATGGGTCTTTGATACGTTGCTGGTCCTCCCGTGCTTCTGGTGTATCTTTTGTCTTCCCATACACGCCCAGGAAGCCTAGCAGGTTCACGCAAATATTCTTCATCACATGCATCACGTCGATTGAAGAACGGACCTCTAGGTCTTCCAATACTCAAGCTCCCAAAATATAGATTTCTTTTTCCACATGGTCGTGTGTCCGGTAATGGGGTCTTTCGGAACAGATTGACCACCAGGACCCATTCCAAAGATTACTTCTAGGTCCGTCACCATACCAAATACATCAGCACCTTTAGGGAGCTTAGGCTTCTTCCGGTAATCTACCTCACCATTGAAATGCTTGCCTTTCTTTCTTACTTGATGATTGGTCGGAAGAAATTTACGACACCCCAGGTACACAACCTTCTTACATTTATCCAAATATGTACCTTTAGTCTTATCTAAACAGTGCGTGCATGCATTGTATCCCTTGTTTGATTGTCCTGAAATGTTACTAAGAGCAGGCCAATCATTGATGGTTACGAACAACAACGCTCGTAGGTCAAATGGCTCCTGTTTGTGCTAATCCCACACCTTTACACCTGGTTCTGCCCACAACTGCAAAAGTTCATCGACTAATGGCCTTAGGTACACATCAATGTCGTTGCTGGGTTGCTTCGGTCCTTGGATGAGCACTGGCATCATAATAAACTTCCGCTTCATGCACAACCAAGCAGGAAGGTTGTAGATACATAGAGTCACTGGCTAGGTGTCGTGACTATAGCTCTGCTCCCCAAAAGGATTCATGCCATCTGTACTTAGACCAAACCATAAGTTCCTCGCATCACCTGCAAAGTTCGATTACTTTCTCTCGATGTTTCTCCACTGCGACCCATCGGCGGGGTGTCTCAGTTTCCTGTCTTTCTTACGCTCTTATTTGTGCCATCGCAACAACCTGGCATGCTCTTTATTTCTGAACAGACATTTCAACCGTGGTATTATAGGAGCATACCACATAACCTTAGCAGGAACCCTCTTCCCAGAGGGCTCGTCATCACTCTCAACATCACCAGGGTCATCTTGTCTAATCTTGTATCGACATGCAGTGCATACCTGGCATTTATCCATATTCTCGTACTTCTCACCGCGGTACAGGATGCAGTCATTAATGCATGCATGTATCTTCTCCACATCTAATCCTAGAGGGCAGATAGTCTTCTTTGCTTCGTACGTTGTCTCGGGCAGCTCGTTATCCTTTGGAAGCTTCGGCTTCATTATTTTCAGTAACTTCTCAAATCCCTTGTCAGATAAGCCAGTCTCTGCCTTCCCTTTCAGCAGTTCAAGTGTGGTACCGACCTTTGTGCTGCCATCTTTGCAATTTGGGTACAACAACTTTTTGTGATCCTTTTGCATGGCCTCCAACTTAAGCTTCTCCCTTTCTGTATCACATTATTGCTTTGCATCAGAAATGACCCGACCAAGACCATCAGCGGGCTCATCCGATGCCCGTTGTTCTTCTTCATTGCCGCCTCCCTCTTCTTCATTGTCTTCCATTGCAGTATCACCGTATTCTTCAGGGGACATAGGATAGCTTTCATCATCCTCCTCTTCTTCATTTTTTTCCAGCCTAACCCCTCTTTCTCCGTGCATGGCCCAACAATAATATCCGGGCATGAAACCTCTCCGAAGCAGATGGCTTTGAAGGATTCTCGGGGCAGAGTGCTCCGCCACGTTCCGACAGTCGACACAGGGACAAGGCATAAAATTATCCACTTTGTTTGCCTTACCCAAATCGATAAATTTATGCATGCCTGCAATAAAATCGGAATCACGTCGGTCGCCATACATCCATCACATCTGTGCATCGATCTACGTCATAATAATTAACCATTACAATAACATCGTGAATAATAAAATTACCACCCTACATGGACACATGCAATATTTTTGTATCAGTTACAGATAAAGAAGATAAGGTTGCTAACCTCAGCCGAGGATACCGTGTTGTGCGAACTAAAGTGTGGCTCCAACATTTTGTCGAACACCTTGTGTTCAATCAAAGACAAAAAAAGCTAGCACCCACACCTCACACACAATCTAGCAAAATTTGGTGGCAAGGGGCAAAGGGCTGGACTTATATATAGCCAGGGGAGGGTTTTTGGTCCCGGTTAATGCCACGAACCGGGACCAAAGCCCCTCCCGCGCGACACGTGGTGGCCCAACAGCGCTCCCCCCACCCAGGTCATTGGTCCCGGTTAATGGCACGACCTGGGACCAATGACCTTGGTGGGGGGCGCATTGCTGGGCCGCCACGTGTCGCGCGGGAGGGACTTTGGTCCCGGTTCGTGGCATTAACCGGGACCAATGCCCACCGTCGCTTTGTCGTCCCCGTGTATAAATATGAGGCCACAGCGCGTCGCTTTCGCCATCGCCTTGGCCTCTCTGCAGTCGATCTCCACCCACCCCTTTCGCCATCGCCTCTCCACCGCGCCGTTGTCTCGCCTCCCCTCCCTCTGCAATCTCCACCATGCCGCCATGGAGTTGCCCATGCTCAACTTCTACGAGGCGGTGATGTTTGTGTACTACGGCATCCTCGCGCCGCCGCGCGTGACCGTGCCCGCCGGATTTCGCATTAGCGAGGCGGGTGTGCGGTGGCTCTGCTCCTCGTCCCTGGCGGATACGAGATGGAGTGCGTCATCATGGAGCGTCGCCGCCAGATGCCCGCGTGGATGAGGGCGTTGCCCCGGTACGCGGCGGCCAGCGAGTACTGGCCCCGGCTGTTCAAGAAGGAGCGGAAGGCCAAGCTTTGCAGCCGCATCGTGGACAGGCGCGTGGTGCACCTGGATCTCCGCAACCGAGAAGGGCGGGAGATGTTCTGGTCTGTCCTTGGACGGACCATATACACCGCCATCGACGCCGCTAGCCGCACAGAGGAGCTCCGTCTACCGAACAACGCCGAAATCGTGGAGATTTCGTCCGACGACGACGAGGAAGCCGACGGCTCGGAGGACAGCGGCAGCGGAAGTGTTGTCGACTAGGAAAATTTGTAAAGTCGCACCTTTGTTTGGAAAGAATTTGTGGTCGAATAATAAAATGTCTCAATTTAGATGTTTGTCTCGATTAATTTATGGAAGATTTTTTCAAAAATACTGATCAATTCAATTTCTACCTCGAATTAATTTCTGCCCTGAATTAATTTACATTAATTGTCCCGAATTGCGAACCGTCACGGGGTTTTTGGTCCCGGTTCGTGGCATGAACCGGGACCAATGCTCCGCAGAGCGCCATGTGTGCGTCGCGGGGGCATTGGTCCTGGTTCATGCCACGAACCGGAACCAATGCTTAGAGATGAACCGGGACCAATGCCCAGGCGGCATGAACCGGGACCGGTGCCTGGCATTGGTCCTGATTATGAAAACGAACCGGGACCAATGGAATTTGGGCGCTGGACCAAAGACCCTGTTTCTACCAGTGATAAAAACTTGAACATCTGCCTGATTGAAGATAAACAGGGACGTATTGGCCTTGGAAGAAACAAAGCCAAGCTGAAGTAAGCGAGCACTCAAGCGGGCATACCATCTCGTGGGGATTGCTTCAACCCATAGATAGCACGTTGTAAGTTGCACACATGATATGGATACCGAGCATCCTCCAAACCAGGGGGCTGCTGCATATAGACATCCTCCGACAAAAAACCATGAAGAAAAGCATTGCTCACATCAATCTGGCGCAGGACCCATCCCCGAGAAACTGCAAGTGAAAGGACCAAGCGAATGGTCGTGGGCTTCACAACTGGACTGAACGTGTCACCATAATCAATACCGTGTTGCTGGGTAAAGCCGCGAGCGACAAGGCGAGCTTTGTGCTTCTCAATGGAGCCATCGGGATGATGCTTCGTCTTGAATACCCACTTACTGCCAACAATATTGGTGCTGGGCGGTCGAGGAACCAAAGTCCAAGTCTGTGTCTGAGAGAGCGCTGAGAATTCTTCAGACATAGCGGCATGCCATTTCGGTTCTCGGAGTGCATCCTTATGAGAGATTGGGGCCGCAAAGAAAGCACGTCTGCGCAGATCATACCGCACGATGCCATCGGTGTAGCTTTTCTCATGACCAGTGTCGTCGTGGAGGCGCGTGACCATGATGTGACCGGGAGCCAAAGTAGAGATCGAGGACGGCGCGATGACGCGCTCGGACGTTGTAGCCGGAGCAGGTAACCCAGCTGGTGGTGATGACGTATAGTCACAGGGAGCCGAAGTAGAGCCAGACGACAAGAGAGTTGCGGCCGGCTCGGACGAGGTGCACACTTCTAGCTCGTGCAAGCCACGGGGTGCAGTGCCCATGTTGGGAGCATGCACATGTACATCAGGAACATGTAGTGTTGCTTTAGGAACATGCACACACATGTCCGCGCGTGGCTGCTGGGCAGATAAATCGATGGCAGCTCCTTCCTGAACATGCAAAACAACATCTCGAGGAGACAAATTAGTGGACAAATAGGATAAGTCATATTGACGCACATGATCACTCGTAACCGGTTCAGACTCAGGAAACGTGATATCCTGACAGAGAGTAGGAATATCAATCGTAATACCTGGAGTGGCATACGGAAAGATAGACTCATCGAACACGACGTCTCGAGAGATGTAGATGCGACCAGTGGACCGATCGAGACATTTGTAGCCCTTGTGCATAGGACTATAGCCTAAGAAGACACACATCTTAAATCGAAACTCAAGTTTGTGAGCATTGTACTTGCGAAGACTAGGACAACACGCACAACTAAAAATACGGAGGAACTCATAATTCGGCTGGATTCGGAGAAGTCTAAAAATAGGAGTATCCTTATTAAGAACCGGAGTAGGCATACGGTTAATTAAGTAACATGCAGTCAAAAAGGCTTCATCCCAAAAACGTAACGGAAGAGACGAATGAGCAAGCAAGGCGAGACCCGTTTCAACCAAATGACGGTGCTTGCGTTCAGCGACTCCGTTTTGCTGGGAAGTGTGTGGACAAGATACACGGTGAGAGACGCTAGTGCATGATGACCCACAAGTATAGGGGGTGTATCGCAGTATTTTCGATAAGTAAGAGTATCGAACCCAACGAGGAGCAGAAGGTGCTGGCTAGTGGTATGGATCAGGAATTCTCTGCAAATACTTAGCAAACGGATTTTTAGGGGGTTTTGATAAAGCATGTAAACGAAGTACGAGTAAATAAAAGACAGTAGGAACAAATGCAGCAAGTGGTCCAATCCTTTGTTCAGCAAAGGACAAGCCGGTTGTATTACCTAAGATGATCAAACGTTGTTGAGGACACATGGGAAGACTGTCAACTGCTTTCGCTTCATATAGTTGATTAATCTTCTTTAGCTTGCTAAGTGTTGTGTGGGTGAACCTGTGCTAATGTACCGACCTTCCTAGGAATACATACTTGTGATTATACCCCTTATAAACATCCGTAAGTACAAGAAAGTAATTAAGGTAGAACCTAACCACAACTTTAAACTCTAAGACCCTTACGTCTCTTGTGCAATGGTTTCCTAATGGGGGTTCAGGTTTCTGTCACTCTGACAAACCCTATGATTAGTAGCCAAATACACAATGCATTCCCCTAGGCCCATATATGTGAAGTGTCATGTAGTCGATGTTCACATGACACCACTAGAACAAGTACACCACAACTTAAATATCAAACTATTGAATCTTTCTAACACAACTCCACTACTAACAACATGACTTCTCCCATGTCCTCAAGAACAAAACGAACTACTCACAAGACATCATATGGATCATGATCAGAGATGGAATAATGATGTATAACAATCTGAACATAAACAATAATTCAATGGTTCACTCAATAGCATCAACTACAAAGAGTAATCAACACCGGGAAAGTTTCCCCTAGGAACTATGCAAGGTTCAACCCAATTATTATAGCAATATGGAGATGGTGATGAGGGTGCTGATGGTGATGATGGTGGTGATGATGATGATCCTGATGAAGTCCAGCTTGATGGTGGTGTTGATGGCGACGATCTCCCCTCTCCGGGAAGGAATTCCCCCAGCAGAAATCTGTCTGCCGGAAAGATCTTTCTCTCTCGGTGTTTTCTGCCCCGCAGAGGCGGCGAAATCTTTCTGTGGTTGCTCCCCGAGTCTTAGGGTTTCGGGAGGATAATATACGCCAGAGGGGAGAGTCAGGGGTGGACCATGGCGGCCACACCACCTGGTGGCGCGGCCCAGGGTGGCCCGTGCCAGGGGGTGGTGTGGGCCCCTAGTGGCCCATCTCCAGCCCCCCTTCTGGGTTTCTTCATCTTCTGGAAAAATAGGATTTCCATGTATTTTCCCGGATTTTCTGATGTTTGCAAATTTTGCCTCCAAACAGCACCTTTTCCATCAGAATCGTGACTGCAGCGGTCCATGCTCGAAAAGTCATCAACCATGCAAAAACAGATGAAATAACATAAGTATCATCTCTTAATATGAAATATATCAATGAATAGCAGTAAATTATGATATAGAATAGTGATGCAAAATGGACGTATCAACTCCCCCTAAGCTTAGACTTCGCTTGTCCCCAAGCGAAACTGAGCTCAATAAACATGACCTCAGGTTTATGGAGTGAAGAGTCGATAAAAGAATACGGACAAGAAGCATCACATTCATCAATACATAGATCATAGTAGAAGACAACTCACTATTATATAACTTAACTTGCAATAAGTAAAGGAAACACAATAAATATACATAAAGTAAATCATAATTGGTAATGGCAAACTTAGCTCTTGGTCAAAGAATAGTTGATAATTTGCTGGAGTTCACAAATAAGTGGTTTTCAAATGATAGCTTTCAAAGTAGTAAACACCAAGATAAGAGCAAAGTGCAAAACAAGGAACATATGAAACATGATTGAATAAATCAACATATGAATGAATGAAACACAACAACTCAAAATACTTGCTGAGATAGAAGGGAATAGGTTTAATGACTCAACTAAAAAGTAGAAGAAAGGCCCTTCGCAGAGGGAAGCAAGGATTGCAAGTTTCATAAAGAGCTCCCAAAAATTATGATACTTACTAGCTTTCAGCTCTCATTGCCCCTATCATAGGCATCTTTAGGTGATTAAAGTTAAAGTGATCAAATATGAGGATATGCTTGACAAGTTGTAAATTGAGAATCTCACGTCCCTTGAATACGAGGGCCGCTCCTCATGCTACTCAAGTTTAGTCACCGGTAAGTTCTTGTCATCGTAAGCATATGTGTATCATAAAGAACCGCCAACGGGGTACCCCTTGCCCGATGATACGGAAGAATCCCCATATCAAAATGACAAGCCAAGCAGACAACAAGCATCTCCGCAATCTTCTTATTTACCATGGGAATATGGTGCTTTTTTCTCTCTTTCCTCTTTTCATAATCTTTTTTCTTTTTCTATTTTTTCTCAATGTCGGACTCTTTTTTCTATAAGAAGAATGCTTCATAGATGCTCGTTATGGTTACGCTGCAGGTTTCCACCATGTCAGCATGGATTAGACCAGCGGCCCAGGCGTTTCTCTAACACACATGCATAACTCCATGGACTTACAAGCTCCCCTTTCATTTCACACCGACGACATCCATAGACAAAAGAACATGATATCAACTAGGTACTAAGTACTAGTGCAATGTTGAAAGCGTCCCCCATGACAACATGGTTCTGCTAATTCTCAACTTACAAAGCGCAAGCATATACGTAACATAGGTAAGCACAATGGTTCAAGTTTATTAAGTGCAAGAAAGTAAAGTGTGCCATCAAGTTCGTGAGAGCTTTAATCACTAATTTTCACATAACAAGTTTAATTTGGAAGGTAGACAAAACAAGAATTTACTTGGAATAGCAATAATGCTAATAGGTAGGTATGGTGGACACAAATGGCATGGTTTTTGGTTTAAGGAAGTGGATGCACGAGAAGAATTCCTCTTAGTGCAGGTTTTTGGCTAGCAAGGCTGGGTGGTAAGTACAAGAGTTGAAGGAAACAAACAAACATACAAGTGATAAAAACAAACATGCAATCTTCCTTGGAAGCACAAAAGATCTTAACTAGAGAATACTAGACTTATGGGCAAATCAAGAAAGAAAGATGATGAAATTATATTTTTCTTTAGAGTACTTCTATCTTTTTCATTCAACTCTCAAAAATAGTGTTGCTACCGACCGAGCCAGGTTTGCCAAAACCAACTAAATTAACTCAATGATCCCAAAGTGATAGCAATACTAACAACAAGATCAATCATATAACCACGAATTGAAAACTAATATAAGCTATGCAAAAGAGTAAATGATAGAACTTCTCATTAATATTCCATAACGGCAACTCACACCAAGGGATACATATCTAACGAGAGAGGGGACACTTCTATAATGTAAACCATCCTACACAATAACTTCTCTATTCATGATATGACTCTACTAATAAGGTAAAAAGATAGAAGATAGTGATGTGATACCGCGGCACTCCCCCAAGATTGGAACAAACCAAGGGGATGCCAAACCTGATGACGAATTACTCCTTTGGTGGTGGTGGTGTTCTCTCATCATCGTCCGACTTCCAGGGTAAAGGCTTCCCGTCAACAAAGGACATCGTGGTCTCCAGCATCCTGAAACTTGCAGCAGCACTTATGCGTTTAAATCTAACTTCGTACTCACAATTTTAATTTTGAACATCGTAGAGCTGTGCTTGAAGTTCATTGGTTGTTTGACGGAGTGAGAGGACTTCATCCTTGAGCTCAGTAGTCTCCTTTTGGTGCTCAGTGATAAGTTCGGAACAAATTTTGTGGATGATATCCACTTCGCGTTCCGCCATCTTCTTGTGCCTAAAGACTTCTTGCTCTAGTGCTTCCATCCTATCCTCCAGACTTCCTTCACCTTTAGGGCCTCGAACCTCTTTTATCCGGACTTCCCCATCTTCAAGCAACAACTCCTTGGGATGGATCTTCAACTCTCTCATATATGGGTTGATGGTATCTTCTAACGAATCTTCCTTGGCTGATCCAGAGGAAAACATTGTGGCTCCAAATCTAGGACTCTTCCTGTCAGAAACAGATCGAAACGAAAACATGACGAAAACACGATATACGAACCTCGGGGGATCCAGGGGATTATATATTACGAAGTTTCATAACAAACGGAAGGTACTGGGAGAAAACGAGTCAGAGGCGGAGTCCGGGGTGGACTCACCACCTGGTGGTGCGGCCAAGGGTGGGCCCGCGCCACAGGGTGGTGTGAGCCACCCTGGCTCCGTTTCCGTCCCTCTTTCGCTTCGTAGCTTTCCTTATTGACTAAAAACTGCAAAAATATAGTTAGATAGTGTTTTTGCGGAACTTTTCTTACCAGAATTGTTACCTATTTGAAAACGAACTTTGCAGGTCTCTGAATCTGGTCCTTGAAAAATTTCTTCGAAGTTATAACTTGAAAGGCATCAACATCTTCATTGTAAGAATCTCCAGCAATATAGTGCTTGAGTCGCTGCCCATTCACTACTTGTGTAGCATTATCCTTGAAAGAAGAAATTTTTATTGCTCCCGAACGGTACACTTCTTCAATAATGAAGGGTCCTTCCCATTTTGATAGTAGCTTTCCTGCAAAAAATCTGAGACAAGACCTATACAATAGAACTTTCTCACCAACATGAAATTCTCTCTTAACTATTCTCTTGTCATGCCATCTTTTAACTTTTTCTTTAAAGAGCCTATCATTTTCATAGGCTTCACTCCTCCATTCATCTAAGGAACTTAAATCAAATAATCTTTTCTCACATGCGAGCTTACAATCTCTATTGAGTTCTTTAACTGCCCAGTAAGCTTTGTGTTCTAATTCTAAAGGAAGGTGACAAGCTTTCCCATAAACCATTTTATAAGGAGACATCCCCATAGGGTTTTTGTAGGCAGTTCTATAAGCCCATAAAGCATCATTCAACTTTTTAGCCCAGTTTTTTCTAGATCTATTAATAGTCTTTTGCAAGATGGATTTAATTTCTCTATTTGATAACTCTACTTCCCCACTAGTTTGGGGCTGATAAGCTGAAGCAATTCTATGATTAACATCATATTTAGCAAGGGTCTTTCTAAAATCACCATGAATGAAATGAGAACCTCCATCAGTCATGAGATACCTAGGCACTCCAAACCCAGGAAAGATAACATCCTTAAGCATTTTTAGAGAAGTCTCTCTGTCAGCACTCTTCGTAGGAATGGCTTCTACCCACTTAGTAACATAATCAACGGCAACAAGAATATGAGTATAACCTTTCAAGGGAGGGAAAGGACCCATAAAGTCAAATCCCCAACAATCAAAGGGTTCAATAACTAGAGAGTAGTTCATAGGCATTTCATTGCGTCTAGAAATATTACCAACACGCTGACATTCATCGCAAGAGACAACAAATTTTCTTGCATCTTTAAAAAGGGTAGGCCAGTAGAAACCTGATTGTAGCACCTTTTGTGCAGTTCTATCTCCTGCATGATGTCCTCCATAAGAACTACCATGACATTTACGCAATATCTCCTTTTGTTCATATTCTGGAACACATCTTCGCATAATACCATCCACCCCTTCTTTATATAAGTGTGGGTCATCCCAAAAATAATGCCTCAAATCATAAAAGAACTTCCTTCTTTGCTAAGCTATAAAAGTTGGAGGCAAATACTTGGAGACAATAAAATTAGCATAATCAGCGTACCAAAGGCTCCCTCGCGAGCTTACCCCTACTACAGCCAACTGTTAATTTGGGAAACTATCATTAATAGGCATAGGGTCAAAAGAGATGTTTTCCAATCGAGATAAATTATCAGCTATAGGGTTTTTAGCACCTTTCCTATCTACTATATGTAGATCAAACTCCTATAAAAGCAGCACCCATCTAATAAGCCTAGGATTAGCATCCTTCTTTGTCATAAGGTATTTAATAGCAGCATGATCAGTATGAATGGTGACTTTTGAGTCTACAATATAGGGTCTAAACTTATCACAAGCGAAGACGACAGCTAGAAATTCTTTTTTAGTGGTAGCATAATTCCTTTGAGCAGCATCTAGAGTCTTACTAGCATAATGAATAATGTTTAGCTTTTTATTGATTCGTTGCCCAAGGACAACACCTATAGCTAAATCACTAGCATCACACATTATTTCAAAGGGTAAACTCCAATCAGGTGGTTGAACGATAGGAGCTGTAGTTAAATCCTTCTAAAGAGTTTCAAAAGCTTCCTTACAATCATCATCAAAAACAAAGGGTACATCTTTTTGAAGAATATTAGTGAGGGGTTTTGATATCCTGGAAAAATCTTTAATAAACCTTCTATAGAAACCAGCATGACAAAGGATACTACGAATACCTTTGATGTCTCTTGGACATGGCATTTTCTCAATTGTCTCAACCTTAGCTCTATCAACTTCTATGCCCCTCTCAGAAACCTTATGCCCAAGGACAATCCCTTCATTAACCATGAAGTGGCACTTCTCCCAATTAAGAACAAGATTAGTTTCTTCACACCTCTGCAAAATTTTATCAAGGTTTTGCAGACAATTATCAAAAGAAGTTCCATAGATAAAAAAAGTCATCCATGAACAATTCTACAATTTCCTCACAAAAACCATGAAAGATAGCAGACATGCATCTTTGAAAGGTAGCAAGAGCATTACATAAACCAAAAGGCATACGTCTATAAGCATAAGTTCCGTAAGGGCAAGTAAAAGTAGTTTTTTCTTGATCTTGTTGTTTAATAGCAATTGAGAGAAACCAAAATAACCATCAAGAAAACAAAAATGGGTCTTTTTAGACAACCTTTCCAACATTTGATCAATAAAAGGAAGCGGGTAATGATCTTTCTTAGTAATTTTGTTGACTTTCCTAAAATCAATGCACATCCTATAGCCTACTATTATTCTTTGGGGAATAAGCTCATCATTATCATTAGGAACAACAGTAATCCTCCTTTTTTAGGAACACAATGGAAAGGACTAACCCATTCACTATCAGCAATAGGGTAAATAATACCAGCATCAAGGAGTTTCAATACCTTATTTCTTACCACTTCCTTCATCTTAGGATTTAGACATCGTTGGTGCTCTACTAATGGCTTTGCATCTGGTTCTATATTGATAGAATGCTGACATATAGTAGGTGAAATCCCTTTTAAATCATCCAGAGTATAGCCCATAGCTCCTCAATGTTTCTTCAAAACCTCCAATAACCTTTCTTCTTCCTTCCCTGAAAGTTTAGAGCTAATAATAACAGGATATATCTTTTTATCATCAATATAAGCATATTTAAGATCATTAGGGAGAGGTTTTAAATCGAAGACCAGATCCTTTTTAGGTGGCAACATGGTACCCAAGTCTTCGACAGGCAAGTTATGCTTAAGCATTTTGGGTTGACGACGAAGAATCACGTCAATCTCATTCCTTTCTTCCATGAAGACCTCACTTTCGTGATCTTCCATAAATTGCTGCAAAGCATTGTTAGGAGCAAGAGAAATAGAAGCAAGTTGTTCAACTCTAAAATCCTCATTATGGGTTTCCTCTTCACAAGGTTCTTTAGTAAATTTCGAAAAATTAAACTCATAAGATTCCCCATCAAACTTAGTCAAGATTTTCTCCCTCTTGCAATCTATAATAGCTCCGCAAGTACTCGAGAAAGGTCTACCAAAAATGATAGGATAAGTTTTACTAGCAGCTAAACCAAGTACTAGAAAATCAGCAGGATACTTAATCTTACCACAAAGAACTTCCACATCTCGTATAATACCAATTGGAGAGATGGTCTCTCTATTAGGAAGGTGAATAACCACATCAATCTCTTCCAATTCGCAGGGACTAATTTCATGCATAATTTCTCTGTAGAGCTCATAAGAAATAGCATTGGAACTTGCACCAATATCACATAAACCATAATAGCAATGATCACCAATTCTAACGGAAAGCACAGGGACACTAGCCTTTTTAGTTCTATTAGGATGTGAAACAATATTAGAAGCATCCTCACAAAAGACTATGTGTCCATCTTCTATGCTTTTAGTGACAAGGTCTTTCACAATAGCTACCATAGGTTCAACGTTTATTTATTCATCAGGTTTTACAATTCTCTTTTCACTTTTAGTGATTACATTAGTTATCATAGGATAATCCTTTTCCTTATCTGGGAAGGGAATCTTCTCAATATAAGGTTCAGGTAAGATGTGATCAATAGTGCAATACTCAGTACTCCCAACAGGAACACAGTCAACAATATCTTTATAAGGTGCATGGTATTTGTTCCATCCCCTTTTTGGAATTTCAATATAAGAAGCAAAAGCCTTAAAGCAATTTGTATAACTTGTAAATCAAGACCATAAGCATTACTAATGTTTTGAAAGTTATCAGTTCCCATAAAAGATTCAATGCATTCATAATCATAATTTATACCTCACTTTCTTCCTTTGTCATTCTCCCAAGCTTCAGCATTGTCTTGAATACGGTCCAGAAGATCCCATTTAGCTTCTTCTTCCATGCGAGTGAATGATCCAGCACAAGAAGCATCCAATAAATCCTTATCATGTAGAGGGAGCCTTGCCAACAAATTTATTGATAATAATATTGTTGGGGAGCTTATGAATGGGACATTTGAGAATTAGTAACTTGAATCTCCCCCAAGCTTGAGCTGTACTCTCTCCATCAAGAGGCCAAAAGTTGTATATTTGATTCTGATCTTTATGAATTTCACTAGGAGGATAAAACTTTGAATAAAAGAGAGGCACTATTTCCTCCCATTCCAGAGCTTGACCATTCTTCAACAGCTTATACCATTCCTCAGCTCTTCCCTTCAGTGATAATGAGAATAACTTCTTCTTAACTTGATCTGTAGTAATACCTGCACACTTCAACAACCCGCATAATTCGTGTATAAAGAGTAAATGATCACCGGGATGGAAAATTCCATCCCCAACATAGTAGTTATCCATAACAGAATCAATAATTCTTGTAGGTATTTTAAAAGCATCATTCTCAGCAGGTGGTGGTTCATCTACTACCTTAGCATTGGTAATAGCATTACCAAATAAGAAACTCAGCGAATTATCCATAACGAAAATAAAGCAACTGATAGAAGTAAACAATACTCACAGTAAAAGTTTCCTTTACCAGTTCCACTCTCCAATAGCGCTTCACTCCCCGACAACGGTGCCAGAAAATAGTCTTGATGACCCACAAGTATAGGGGGTATATCGCAGTATTTTCGATAAGTAAGAGTGTCGAACCCAACGAGGAGCAGAAGGTGCTGGCTAGTGGTATGGATCAGGAATTCTCTGCAAATACTTAGCAAACGGATTTTTAGGGGTTTTTGATAAAGCAAGTAAACGAAGTACGAGTAAATAAAAGACAATAGGAACAAATGCAGCGAGTGGCCCAATCCTTTGTTCAGCAAAGGACAAGCCGATTGTATTACTTAAGATGATCAAACATTCTTGAGGACACATGGGAATACTGTTAACTGCTTTCGCTTCATATAGTCGATTAATCTTCTTTAGCTTACTAAGTGTTGTGTGGGTGAACCTGTCCTAATGTACCGACCTTCCTAGGACTAATACATACTTGTGATTATACCCCTTGCAAACATCCGTAAGTACAAGAAACTAATTAAGGTAGAACCTAACCACAGCTTTAAACTCTAAGACCCTTATGTCCCTTGTGCAATGGTTTCCTAACGGGGGTTCAGGTTTCTGTCACTCCGGCAACCCCTACGATTAGTATCCAAACACACAATGCATCCCCCCTGGACCATATAGGTGAAGTGTCATGTAGTCCATGTTCACATGACATCACTAGAAGACGTACACCACAACTTAAATATCAAACTATTGAATCTTTCTCAACACAACTCCACTACTAACAACATGACTTCTCCCCCGTCCTCAAGAACAAAACGAACTACTCACAAGACATCATATGGATCATGATCAGAGATGGAATAATGATGTATAGCAATCTGAACATAAACAATAATTCAATGGTTCACTCAATAGCATCAACTACAAAGAGTAATCAACACCGGAAAAGTTTTCCCTAAGAACTATGCAAGGTTCAACCCAATTGTTACAACAATATAGAGATGGTGATGAGGGTGCTGATGGTGGTGGTGTTGATGATGATCCCGATGAAGTCTAGCTTGATGGTGGTGTTGATGGCGACGATCTCCCCTCTCCGGGAAGCAATTCCCCCGGCAGAAATCTGTCTGCCGGAGAGATCTTTCTCTCTCAATGTTTTCCGCCCCGGAGAGGCGGCGGAATCTTTTTGTGGTCGCTCCCCGAGTCTTAGGGTTTCGGGAGGATAATATACGCCAGAGGGGAGAGCCAGGGTGGACCAGGGCGGCCACACCACCTGGTGGCGCGACCCAGGGTGGCCCGCGCCAGGGGGTGGTCTGGGTCCCCTGTGGCCCATCTCCAGCCCTCTTTCTGGCTTTCTTCGTCTTCTGAAAAAATAGGATTTTCCATGTATTTTGCCTCCAAACAGCACCTTTTCCATCAGAATCCTGACTGCAGCGGTCCATGCTCCAAAAGTCATCAACCATGCTAAAA
This sequence comes from Avena sativa, assembly GCA_916181665.1. NCBI lineage: Eukaryota > Viridiplantae > Streptophyta > Magnoliopsida > Poales > Poaceae > Avena > Avena sativa. The sequence goes on along the minus strand of OV702286.1, from coordinate 63,826,224 downwards.
CAGATGAAATAATATAAGTATCATCTCTTAATATGAAATATATCAATAAATAGCAGTATATTATGATATAGAATATTGATGCAAAATAGACGTATCAGTGCGCTGAAAATACTGATGGAGCCTGTGATACTCGTCGCCCCAATCCGACTGGACGACTTTAATTTTGGAGTTTAAAAGAAGCTCAACATGAGCCTGAAAAGCATAAAACACTTGCTCAACATCAGACTTATGTTTAAGAAGATAAATCTAGCAAAAACAGGAATGGTCATCAATAAAACTAACATAGTATTTAAAACCACCGGAAGAAGCAACAACGGGACCCCAAACATCGGAATGGACAAGCTCAAGGGGTGCAGTGGTAACACAATGAGACAAATTATATGATAATTGATGACTTTTGGCACACTGACACGCATCACAAATCAAAGAAATATCTACTAGAGCACAAGATAAATCATGGGTCTTAACAATAGTTTGCACTACATTATTGGCAGGATGACCTAGACGCTGGTGCCACTGAGACGATGTAGTCTTGGCACCGAAAAGGGCATGTCGAGACGATGATGACGACGACACACGACTAAACGGGATGGGGTAGAGTCCTCCATGACTTCTATCGTGAAGAAGAATTCTCCGTGTGGTCTTGTCCTTAACACGGAAAAAATGACGATGAAACTCAACAAAAACGTCATTATCAGAAACAAGGCAATAGACCGAAAGAAGATTCTGGCTAATGTGAGAGACATGAAGGATATTATTCAGTTTTCATATTGAACCGGCTAAAGAAGAATGACCAATGTGTGCAATAGACAAACCTGCACGGTGGCCACTTGAACTTGATCTGTCCCGCCATAGCGCTCTTGCATATGAAGGTGCTGAAGTTCATTCGTCAGATGATCCGTAGCCCCGGTATCCATGATCCAGGATGGAGGGGCATGGGAACTCGTCGAGGCGGAGTTCCCAGAGCGCTGGTTGTTGGCACGTACGAACTCGGGATTGAAGCGGTTTCGACATTCAGATGCGATGTGCCCCCAGTAGCCGCAAATTTGAAACTGAGGACGTTGACGGCGGCGGCCATTGCCTCCGTTCTGGCGGTTTCCACCGCCATTGCCACCGTAGTTTCCACTGCCGTTGCCACCATAGTTCGGGCGGCCATAAACGCCCGAGTTTGGGACGTATCCACCACCGCCAGCGTTGTATTAGCCACCTTCGTAGCCAGCATTGGGACGGCCTCCGTTGCTGCCGGGCTGATAGCTACCAGCTGGGGGTCCCCCACCAGGTGAGGAAGACGAGAACACCGGCGCCCGCGGATGCCAGGGGGCGCCGCTACTACCGCCAAAACCACCAGGACGTGATGCTGTGTTGGCGGAGGAAGACCACTCCACGGTCTGGGACTGCTGTGCCTGAAGCGCCTCGAAGGAGAGGACATGAGAGTAAAAATCGGCATATGGAACTGAGACGTTGCCGATAGTGAGAGCACCGGCGATGGAGTTGTAACTGGGGCCTAGGCCGGTGACGATGTGATCGACGAGCTCGTCGTCGGTGATGGGGGCGCCAGCGGTGTCCATGGCATCGACGAAGCTCTTCATCATGTGCATGTACTTCGCCGCTGACATATCTTCCTTTCTTGTCGTGTGCAGCTGACGACGGATGTGCCGCACATTGGCGCGGTTTTGAGCGCCAAACATGGTGTGGACGGCAGCCCATACCGCTGCCGCCGTCTTGCAGCCGGTGAGATGCGTGGCGATGTCCTCCTCCATGGAGGAAAGAAGAAGGCCGAGCACCTTCTGGTCCAGCGCGCATACTCGGGGTTGAGGACGGTCTGGGCGGCGTCACCGGTACCTTCAGTGACGGTCTTCGCCGGAGCAGGCACGGAGTTGTCGAGGAAGCCGTGCAGATGAGCGCCGCAGAGGTTGGGAAGCGTCAATCCTCGCCACAACATGAAGTTGCTGCTGTTGAGGCGGACAGCGACGGACGGGACCGCCATAGTCGCCATCGACGAGGTGGAACCCGCTGGAACGGAAGTGGAGAAGGGTGAGATGATCGGGTCTACGAGTTCCAGGCCCTTGGACGCCGAAGATTTCATCACGCGGGAAGGAGATCGTCGCGTGGAAGAATAATCTGCGCTGCACTCAGGAGGCCGAAGCTAGATCGATCGTTTGAGGAGGCGGCGGACGGATCGTGGCTCTGATACCAAAATAAATCGCTTAGGGCTTTTGTGGTAGGCTACGTTGCCTCCACCTCATATATATATATATATATATATATATATATATATATATATATATATATATATATATATATATATATATATATATATGGCAGGGATTAGATATACATGTAAAGTTCGGTTACAAATACATGTACTGTCCGGAGACCAATTCGTAACAGAAAAAACAAAAAATTGATTTGGAGTTGGACTAGTACAAGTACCCGCGTATTTTTTTTAGTTTAAACTAACTATGTTTGAAAAAGAAAATAGAACTGGGACTAAATAAATTTAACTATGAAGCGGGAGGGATAAGGTGCCGCTTTACAACCGTAAGAGCATCTCTAGCGCCTACCTACCGTAAACAGCCCAAAATCGTAAAATAACTGTCAGTTTTGCGCCCCCACAGAAAACCGGCACGAAACAGTTACCGTAAACCTGTTCGGTCCGCAAATGTTTTTACCGGGGACGTCAAATTTCACCCACCGGCCCGATGATGCGGGGCGAGAGGGGAAACCGAACACAACCTCTATCTACGCTGGCGGAGATGGCGCGCTGAAGTTTCACACCCCCCGCCCCGCCCCCGCCTTCTTCTTTCACACTTCCCTCTCTCCCGCTCAGCCACGGCCGCCTCCCCTCATCGATTCCGGCCTCAACCACGGCGACCCACCGCAATCGAGTGCCCCGCACCTCGCCGCGTTGGTGCAAGGTCGAATCTTGCGGGGGCGGGCACAAAATCTCTCCCGGCGAAAGGTTTCAATGGAAACCTCCATGGATGCGCCACAGAGCTTCGATTCGATCGCGCCCTCGAGCTAGACGACCGGATCCGGCAGCGCTGGTGCCTATCCTTACTCCTCTTCCGATTGAACGCATGAGCCAATTTCCTCCACTCACTTTTCTACCTTCTCCTTTATGAAAAAACAAAAAATGATTTCTGAGTTGGACTAGTACAAGTAATAGGATTGCAAGCGGACGACCCGCGTTAGCTGAAAAAACAAAATTTCATTTAGACTAAACTATTTTTGCAGAATAAAATAGAATTAGACTAAACAATTTTGACTACGAAACTATATGGATCCGTTTGCAACCGTAACTAATACAGTTGCGCATTACCATTCTTACTGCGATCTTAAGTCGAATTCAGCAAGATTGCTTTGAAACGTGCAAAAGCTTTCAGCAAGATTGATCCTCGATGGAATTACAACAGTTATCTGAAAGTTCTGTGCCCGTCTCACGTGGTGGCCGGGTGAAACCCTAGATCCCACTACCCTCCGTCACTTTCCACTCCCTCGTGCTCTTCCGCCACACCCACGGGACGTGACCAGGCAAAGCCCTGGTGGTGCAGGTGGGGGTGGGGATTCTCCGTTCCCTTGTGTGGTGGGGTGTACGCGGTGTCACACTTCCATGCCAAGGCATGGAGACGACGCTTGGGCTTGGTCTGTGGCGATTCGTTGGCTGGATTCTTCGGGTGGCGAGGGTTGTGGGAAGTGCGGGATGCCACGATCGTCTCTAACTACTGGATGATGACGCAGCAGAATAAAGGTGACCAGATCCTGTTGTTCCTAGAGCACCATGGCGTGTATCCTGCTTCAAGTTGGCCTCCTTGATCCAGTCGTCGACGAGATTTCCGTAGTTTGGCACGGGATGTTACTAAATATCTTTAGTGAAATCGATGCGGTAGTGCATACCCTTATTATTTGGATGAGGCCAGAAGCTTCGTCCTCTTGTCAGTTTCATAGGGCATGTCATCATGTAGATTTCCATGAAACCGACAGATGTGGAGAATATCATGGTGGCTGCGATCGAAGTTTTGTAATGACGGAGAGGGTACTGGTTGCGATGAAGACAATGTGTCACAGGTTTTCCATGTGTGTCGGGTGTTTGGTGACTTGTAGCAGCAGCTTGGAAAGCCGGGGTGGCCACGATGGAAGTGACATAACGGTCAAAACTGATAGGGGTCCCAACTTGACCCAAAAATACCCTCTAGGCATTTGGCACGCCAACTATGGGCACCTCGATCCGATGGAAAGCAACTCAGACCCCGTGATGTCTTCCCACGACAACTTTGGGACCGCAAAGTGACTAAATTAGCATGAACTCACAACCATCCATTGAATAACAATTCTATTCGCTAAATTAGCTACCTATTCAACTAATCATTACATGTGCCACCCTTTACCTACTAGGATGGGGATGACGACTACTAAAACTGCTCACATGAATCTACCTTTCTCCTCTCCCTTTACTTGAAGTTCATGTTTTAGATTTTCTACCACTTGATCAAATACGGCAAGATCAGTCTCAAGTATCAACTTCTCTATAACTGTTAGGACGGGGATGACAACAGCTAAAACTTCCCACATGAATCTACTTTTCTCCTCTCACTTTACTTGAAGTTCATGTTTTACATTTTCCACCACTTGATCAAATACGGCAAGATCAGTCTCAAGTGTCAACTTCTCCTTGCGAATAAAATCTAAATTCTTCTTTTCTTCCTCGACAATACGCTTCATCTCGAATATCAACAGGTTTTTACGGGCTAATTCATCACCTAAATTGGCCACCATATCCTCCAAATCCATCCTTTGGCTACACCACTAGGTTGATTCATCTTGGTATACAATGTACCATGGATCATCAGCCTCCCTATCACACTGTAACAATCCCCAAATAAACCCAATTGAAATCACTCTGATAGGCCATGGTGGCACTTCAAATTCAATGGTAGTACAAAGAGACGAAGCTACCTGCACTTCCGACAAGGTAGGAGAAGGAGAACGTGGCCACACCATGATCAAATCCCACCCTCGCTGGTGTACCCGCTACGACCAGTCATTGAGGACTAATTTAGACCTGCAATCTTGAGAAAATTACGGGAACCGAATCGATTATGGAGGCAGGGTAGGAGTAGAGGTCTTACCAAGCAATACTACCAATTGTTGCCACCGTTCGCCAGTCTACGGTGGCGGAACAAAATCCCGATCGTCGTGGGCGGCGGACCTGCATGTGGTTCGTACTGCCTTGACGTACAATGCGCGTGGACGAAACAAGTGCTGGAGCCGTGGTTGAGGTGCAGCGCTGCAACTCGTCCGATGCTGCCGGAGGACAGAGCCTGCGATGCGACGAGGTGCGACGATGACTGCTCTATACGCCGGCAAGAGAGAGAGACGACTGCACGCGTCATACACGATCCCACATATCAATGTTTGGGAGTAGCTTCTCCGACCCCATATCATGACCCCATCGGTCATTAGCCACTGTGGCCCCACAGAGCGGCCCCATTTGTCATTAGCTGCACCAGCCACACAATCGGGAAATAAAGCAGCCCACACGTCAGCGAGAGATGGATGGCTGGTCCGACGTGTATACTGGCCCCACCCGTCAGCATGTAATGGTCAAGCTTTTGACCTGACGGCATCCCTCCATCCGAGTGTCGGAGAGGGTTTGAGAACAGAGGGAGAGGGAAAGTTTAGCGGCTGAAAAAAACTATGTACAACTAAGAAATCAAGGGCACGAAAATAGAAATCTCTATATTTTTTTAGATGTGTGCACCCTTGCTCGTCTGCCTCTGTCCAAACATAAGTGACTTGGTTTTGTCTAAATTCAGATGTATCTACATACTAAAACACGTCTAGATACATGCGAATTTAGACAAACTAAAGTCACTTATTTTCGAAGCGAGGGAGTATTTTTTATTGAGAAAAGGGTAGGTAAGTGCTAAAAGTACTTCCACTAAGGCTGGTCATAGTACAAAATAACATAGAGTAGTAACATGTATATGTTACTAGTCTATATTACTACCTCCATAGTAGGAAATAACTTATATGTAGTAACATGCAATGCCACATTAATTAGGTTGTAGACTCATTTTGCCTTGATATGTGATGTTATAGTAACATAGCTAGTTACTCTATCTATCTCTCTCTTCGTTAACTCATTGCCACATACGCAAAAATACTGACTTGGACTCTTAGTTACTATTGAAGTTACCCCACTATGACTAGCATAAGCCATGTTCTCAGTAAGAACAAGTATAATAAGATACAGTCAGCAGGCTATAAGGATTTAAATACTATATTTGTGGTGAGTTGGATGAGAGAGAAAAGAGAGAAGATGTGCCGGCTGTAGGATAAGAGCCAGCTGCAGCACATATTCCTAAGCACTTTGTGAAAGTATCAAGTGGACCATATGTTGAAAAAGTAGTACTCTTTCATATAACTATTGGCAGTAGCACGTGATGCCATGCTGTGACCACTAGTACCCCAGCCATTAATGTTTTGGGGATATTTAACTAACGTGAGCTTTGTTGGTAAGGGGGACGCCTGCCCCCAGGTCCCTCTAGGACGCGAGAGGATATTTTTGCCAAGGATAGCAATGCTCCTGATTTCAAACGTGTGGCGACTGTCGAGCCATCTTGATGGGACGCAGAGATGATACACTACACTAGTAGCTACACGTACACACTTATTACATGGATGGAAAGTACTCCCTCCGTTTGAAAATATAAGATATTTTATCTTTGTAAATCAAATGTATCTAGATGTATTTTAGCGTATAGGTTTGAAGTAAATCTATACAATAAAGGGTGTTTAAATACATTCGTTTTACGGAGCTAGAATGTCTTATATTTCCAAACGGAGAGAGTACGTACTACAGTACTTGAACAAAATCGTGGCCGGGCCAGCAGTGCGGTGCGCTCAAGCAGAGGCCGTGAACCCCTCCTCGTCACTCTGTCTGTTGGTTGCGAAGCAGCTGTTGCGGCGGATCTCGCCCACGTCTCCTTCGGTGGGCTGGAACTGGTTGAGCTTCACCAGGGAGTCCCGGAACTGGCTGTAGAACCACCATTTGTTCTCGGCGAGGCCCTTGACCCCCCACTCGGTGCGCGAGTCGTTGACGAGCACCAGGTCGGAGGTGAACACCCCCTTTCCCTCCAGCAGGTTCCTGAAGTACCTGTTGTCGAACACGATCGGGGTGCTGACGTCGAGGTCCTGCAGCCGGTCCGCGTCGCTGGAGCAGTTGTCGTGGAGCTGCTCGACGAACGCCGCGTCTCCCCGCGGAGAAGTGAAACGGTCGGAGAAGGAGCTACAGCGCGCCTCCCCGACGGTGTCCGTGTCAGGTTCGGTATTAGATATCATCTTCCCATATCTATTATAACCATAGGATGACAAGCTTCAAGCAAATGATCTCTTTAAGATGGCTCATCTTGAATTTGCACATCATTTCTTCTTTATTTATTATGTTGGTGTCTTGAAGGTACATAAAATATATCGCTCCAACTTTATTCTTTAAGACATACTTGCTATAGGTCCAACTTTTACTTGACCAATCTCCGGATCACTCATTGAAACCTTAGTCAACACTTAATCTTTTTCACTTTCTTCTTTTCCCAACCTATGGTTCAAGCATTGCCTATGGACAAATCCTATAGGTAAAACTCAATGTAAACATAAGTCCATAAAGATTATCATTGATTATCAAAACCACACATGGGGGCACACATGCACTTTCAGGGTGCTACGCGTCATGCTCAACCGCTCCTTCGAGAAGCCGTTCCTGGTACCGTCTCTGTTTGCCGAAGATCTAGACCATGTGGCGTGCTCTGACCAAGCGTGGTTGCGAGGAGTGCGGCTGTTGCAGAGTTTCGGTGTTTTATCTATGGTGGTGGTGGAAGCTTCATCTTCATCGAGCAGATTCTATGGCGGCCATGGTTGGTGCCGTGCTCTTTGGCCGAAAGGGCGGCCCATTCGAAACTTCATGTGGGGAGGCCTTGTTTAATCCTGCTTCTGGAGCTTGACCTCTCCATGACCCCAAGTGGTTCATCCCCGGGATCATGGAGATGGCCAGCGGTGGTGGTTCTGAGCTAGGGAAGACGCCGATACGAGCGTTCTATCGGTGTGTTCTAGATCTCGGTGTTGGATGAGCCTCTACTTCACCTGGCTCTTCTTATGGCGTCGGTGGCACAACTGACACCTTGAGGTCACCGGCGGAAGACGGAGGAGGACGCCAGGCACTTGATTGCTTTTTTATTTTTAGTGTCAGGGTTCTTTTTGCAATTTTCTAGGCCTTATCTTCGATTATGTGGTCTTCCTATGAAATAGATGTATTGGGGGTAGGTGTAATTTGGTACCCGTCTTGGTAATATCAGAGCTTCTGGGCCCTTCGAGGCCTTTTTCATTCAAAAAAATATAAGAGATGGGGAGGGACCCCCACATTGCCAACTAGCAACGTGAGACTAAAGGAGGAAAGGCGCGCCATGGGGAGGAGGGTCGACCAGGTGGGCCCCTTGATGACCCACAAGTATAGAGGGTGTATCGCAGTATTTTCGATAAGTAAGGGTGTGGAACCCAACGAGGAGCAGAAGGTGTTAACGAGTGGCTTGGAGCAGGAATTCTCTGCAAATACTTAGCAAACGGATTTTTAGGGTTTTTTGATAATGCAGGTTAATAAAGTACGAGTAAATAAAAGACAATAATAATAAATGCAGCTAGTGGCTCAATCCTTTCTTTAGTAAAGGACAAGCTAATTGTATTACTTAAGATGACCAAATGTTCTCGAGGACACATGAGAATATCGTCAAGTGCTTTCGCTTCATATAGTTGATTAATCTTCTTTAGTTTGCTAAATGTTGTGTGGGTGAACCTGTGCTAATGTACCAACCTTCCTAGGACTAATACATACTTGTGATTATACCATTTGAAGCATCCGCAAGTACAAGAAAGTAATTAAGGTAGAAAGCTAACCACAACTTTAAACTCTAAGACCCTGACGTCCCTTGTGCAAAGGTTTCCTAACGGGGGTTCAGGTTTCTGTCACTCCGGTAACCCCTACGATTAGTAGCCAAATACACACTGCATTCCCCTAGGCCCATATAGGTGAAGTGTCATGTAGTCGATGTTCACATGACACCACTAGAAGAAATACACCACAACTTAAATATCAAACCATTGAATCTTTCTCAACACAACTCAACTACTAACAACATGACTTCTCCCTTGTCCTCAAGAACAAAACGAACAACTCATAAGACATCATATGGATCAAGATCAGAGATGATATAATGATATTAAAAATCTGAACATAAATGATAATTCAATGGTTCACTCAATAAAATCAACTACAAGGAGTAATCAACACCAGGAAAGTTTCCCCTAAGAACTATGCAAGATTCAACCCAATTGTTACAGCGGTATGGAGTGGTGATGATGGTGGTGATGGTGGTGGTGATGATGATGATCCTGATGAAGTCCAGCTTGATGGTGGTGTTGATGGCGACGATCTCCCCTCTCCGGGAAGGAATTCCCCCAGCAGAATTCTGTCTGCCAGAGAGATCTTTCTCTCTCGGTGTTTTCCGCCCCGCAGAGGCGGTGAAATATTTCTGTGGTCGCTCCCCTAGTCTTAGGGTTTCGGGAGGATAATATACACCAGAGGGGAGAGCCTAGAGTGGGCCAGGGCAGCCACACCACCTGCTGGCGTGACCTAGGGCTACCCACGCCAGGGGGTGGTGTGGCCCCCCTGTGGCCCATCTCCACTTCCCCTTCTAGCAATCTTCCTCTTCTGGAAAAATAGAATTTTCCATGTATTTTCCCAAATTTTCTGATCTTCGCGAATTTTGCCTCCAAACAGCACCTTTTCCATCAGAATCCTGACTGAAGCGATCCATGCTCCAAAAGTCATCGACCATGCAAAAACAGATGAAATAACATAAGTATCATCTCTTAATATGAAATATATCAATGAATAATAGTAAATTATGATATAGAATAGTGATGCAAAATGGACATATCAACTCCCCCAAGCTTAGACTTCGCTTGTCCCCAAGCGAAAACTAAGGTCAATAAACATGACCTCAGGTTTATGGAGTGAAGAGTCGATAAAAGAATACGGACAAGAAGCATCAGATTCATCAATACATAAATCATAATAGAAGACAACTCACTATTATATAACTTAACTTGCAATAAGTAAAGGAAACACAATAAGGATGCATAAAGTAAATCATAACTAGTAATGGCAAACTTAGCTCTTGGTCGAAGAATAGTTGACAATTTGCAGGGGTTCACAAATAACTGGTTTTCAATGATAGCTTTCAAAGTAGTAATCACCAAGATAAGAGCAATGTGCAAAACAAGGAACATAAGAAACATGATTGAATAAATCATCATATGAATGAATGAAACACAACAACTCAAAATACTTGCTGAGGTAGAAGGGAATAGGTTTACTGACTCAACTAAAAATAAAAGAAAAGCCCTTCACAGAGGGAAGGAGGGATTTCAAGTTTCATAAAGAGCTTCCAAAAATTATGATACTTATTAGCTTTCATCTCTCATTGCCCCTATCATAAGCATCTTTAGGTGATTAAGGTTAAAGTGACACAGCTAAGAGGATATGCTTGACAAGTTATAAGTTAAAATCTCATGCCCCTTACTTACGAGTACCGAACCTCATGCTACTCAACTTCAGTCACAAGTAAGCTCTTGTCATTGTAAATACATATGTATCATAGAGAACCGCCAACGGGGTACCCCTTGCACATGATACATGAGCTATCCCATAATCAAAATGACAAGGCAAGCAGACAATGAGCATCTCAGCGATCTTTCTATTTGCTATTTGTATAGGTTTTTATTGAGGATGCTTCATAGAGTGCTCATTATGGTTAAGCTGCAAGTTTCCACCATGATTAGGCATGGCTTAGGCTAGTGGCCCAGGCGTTTCTCTAACACACATATAAACTCCATGATCTTACAAGTTCCCCTTTTATTTCACACTGCCGGGATCCATAAGCAAAAGAATCATGATATCGGCGGAATATAAGTGCAATGTTGAAAACGTTCTCCATGATACATGGTTCTGCTAACTTTAACTTATAAAGCGCAAGCATATACGCAACAAATATGGACACAATGGTTCAAGTTTATTAAATGCAAGAAAGTAAAGTGTGCCATCAAGTTCGTGAGAGCTTTAATCACTAATTTTCACATAACAAGTTTAATTTGGAAGGTAGATAAAACATGAATTTACTTGGAATAACAATAGTGCTAGTAGGTAGGTATGGTGGACACAAATGGCATAGGTTTTGGTTTTAAGGATTGGATGCACGAGAAGCATTCCCTCTCAGTACAGGTTTTTGGCTAGCAAGGCTGGGTAGCAAGCATAAGAGTTGAAGGAAACAAACCAACATACAAGTGATAAAAAAACAAACATGCAATCTTCCTTGGAAGCACAAAAGATCTTAACTAAAGAATACTAAACTTATGAGCAAATCAAGAAAGAAAGATGATGAAATTATATTTCTTTAAGAGTACTTTTATCTTTTTCATTCAACTCTCAAAAATAGTATTACTACTGACCGAGCCAGGTTCCAAAACCAACTAAATTAACCCAATGATCCCAAAGTGATACCAATATTAACGACAAAGTCAATCATAAAACCATGAATTTAAAACTAATATAAGATATGCAAAAGAGTGAATGATAAAACTTCTCATTAATATTCCATAACGGCAACTCACACCAAGGGATACATAGATATCTAACGGGAGGGGGGACACTTCAATAATGCAAACCATCCTACATGATAACTTCTCTATTCATGATATGACTCTACTAAAAAGGTAAAAATATAGAAGATAGTGATGTGATACCGTGGCACTCCCCCAAGCTTGGAACAAACCAAGGGGATGCCAAAACCTGATGACGAATTACTCCTTCGGTGGTGGTGGTATTCTCTCGATGAGATTTTTGATCAATTTTCCCAAGTCCTCAATCTCGAAGGTGAGAGTATGAATCAACTCCGAGTTTTGCTCAATGCGGCTCATGATCATGTCGGGTTGCGAATTCCAGCTCTTGCGATTGTTTCCCCACCACTCTTGCTCCTTGAAGTCTGAGAACGAGGCATATCCCAATTGGATGGTAGTTTCTCCTTGGGCATATTCTGGAATTGATGCTCATGGATAAGGGTATGGAAGGGATTCTTGGTGCGTGGAGGAAGTGACCATGGAGCCAAACAGTGACGCGGAGGCTTCCCTCCAGTTGACATCCGTGCAGTCCTTTTGATCTTGGTAGGGTTTGCCAACACTCCAATGCTTGCAATGGTAGTGCCGGTGTGCGGATGCTAGCTTTTCTTTGCCTCCTCTTCATCTTCACTCTTGATCTCCTTCTCTTGCCCGGGGTCTTGGAGATCTTCCTCCATAGGCTCATTTCCCTTATCCTTGGCGGAGACCATTGTGCTTCTAAACTTTAAGAATAGTTCCTGGCAGAAACAGCTTGAAACGAAAACATGACGAGAACACGATGTACGCACCTCGGGGGATCCGGGGGATTATATATTACGAAGTTTTATAACAAAAGGAAGGTACTGGGAGAAAACGGGTCGGAGACTGAGTCCGGGGCAGCCACACCACCTGCTGGCGCGGCCAGGGGGGCCCGCACCAGGGGGTGGTGTGAGCCACCTTGGCTCCGTTTCCGTCCCTCTTTCACTTCGTAGCTTTCCTTGTTGGATAAAAACTGCAAAAATGTAACTGGACAGAATTTTCGCGGAACTTTTCTTACCAGAACTATTACCTACTCGAAAATGGACTCTACAGGTCTCTGAATTTGGTCTTTGATAAATTTTTCTGGAGTTACTACTTGAATAGCATCAATATCTATATTGTAAGAATCTCTAGCAATATAGTGCTTGAGTCACTGACCATTCACCACTTGTGTAGTGTTATCTTTTAAAGAAGAAATTTTTATTGCTCCTGAACGATATACTTCTTCGATAACAAAAGGTCCTTCCCATTTTGAAAGTAGTTTCCCTGTAAAAAATCTGAGACGAGACCTATACAATAGAACTTTCTCACCAACATGGAACTCTCTCTTAAGAATTCTCCTGTCATGCCATCTTTTAACTTTTTCCTTACAGAGTCTAGCATTCTCATATGCTTCACTCCTCCATTCATCCAACGAAATTAAGTCAAATAATCTTTTTTCACCAGCAAGCTTACAGTCTCTATTAAGTTCTTTAACTGCCCAATAAGCTTTGTGTTCTAATTCTAAAGGCAGGTGACAAGCTTTCCCATAAACCATTTTGTAAGGAGACATCCCCATAGGATTTTTATAGGCAGTCCTATAAGCCCATAAATCATCGTTCAACTTTTTAGCCCAATTTTTTCTAGATCTATTAACAGTATTTTGCAAGATGGATTTAATTTCTCTATTTGATAACTCTACTTGTCCACTAGTTTGGGGATGATAAGCTGAAGCAATTCTATGATTAACATCATATTTAGCAAGGGTCTTCCTAAAACCACCATGAATAAAGTGAGAACCTCCATCTGTCATAAGATACCTAGGCACTCCAAACCTAGGAAAGATAATATCCTTAAGCATTTTTAAAAAGGTCTCCCCATCAGCACTTTTTGTAGGTATGGCTTCTACCCACTTAGTAACATAGTCAACAACAACAAGAATATGGGTATAACCCTTTGAAGGGGAAAAGGACCCATAAAGTTGAATCCCCAACAGTCAAATGGTTCAATAACTAGAGAGTAATTCATAGGCATCTCATTGCGTCTAGAAATTTTACCTACTCGTTGGCACTCATCACATGATAAGACAAATTTTCTTGCATCTTTAAAAAGGGTAGGCCAGTAAAAACCTGATTGTAGTACCTTCTGTGCGGTTCTATCTCCCGCGTGATGTTCTCCATAGGCACTACCATGACATTTCCGCAATATCTCCTTTTGTTCATATTCTGGAACACACCTTCGCATAATACCATCTACTCCTTGTTTATATAAATGTGGGTCATCCCAAAAGTAATGCCTCAAATCGTAAAAGAATTTCCTTCTTTGCTGAGCTGTAAAAGTTGGAGGAAAATACTTGGAGACAATAAAGTTAGCATAATCAGCATACCAAGGGCTCCCCCGCGAGCTTACCCCTACTGCAGCCAACCGTTCATTTGGGAAACTATCATTAACAGGCATAGGATCAAAAGAGATGTTTTCCAATCGAGATAAATTATCAGCTATAGGATTTTCAGCACCTTTCCTATCTATAATATGTAGGTCGAGCTCTTGTAAGAGAAGCACCCATGTAATAAGCCTAGGCCTAGCATCTTTCTTCGTCATAAGGTACTTAATAACAACATGATCAGTATGAATGGTAACTCTTGAGTCAACAATATAAGGTTTAAACTTATCACAAGCAAAGACAAGAGCTAAGAATTCTTTTTCAGTAGTAGCATAATTGCTTTGAGCAACGTCGAGAGTCTTACTAGCATAATGGATAACATTTAACTTTTTATCTATTCGTTGCCCAAGGACAGCACCTACAGCAAAATCACTAGCGTCACACATTATTTCAAAGGGTAAACTCCAATCAGGTGGTTGAATGATAGGAGCAATAGTTAAAGCCTTCTTTAGAGTTTCAAAAGCTTCCTTACAATCATCATCAAATACAAAGGGTACATCCTTTTGAAGAAGATTAGTAAGGGGTTTTGATATCTTAGAGAAATCTTTAATAAACCTTCTATACAAACCAACATGACCAAGGATACTACGAATACCTTCGACGTCTCTTGGACAGGGCATTTTCTCAATTGACTCAACTTTAGCTCTATCAACTTCTATGCCTCTTTCAGAAATCTTATGTCCAAGGACAATCCCTTCATTCACCATGAAGTGGCATTTCTCCCAATTAAGAACAAGATTAGTTTCTTCACATCTCTGCAAAACTTTATCGAGGTTGTGTAGACAATTATCAAAAGAAGTTCCATAGACGGAGAAGTCATCCATGAACACTTCCACAATTTCCTCACAAACACCATGAAAGATAGCAGACATGCATCTTTAAAAAGTAGCAGGAGCATTACATAAACCAAAAGGCATACGTCTATAAGCATAGGTTCCATAAGGGCATGTAAAAAGTAGTTTTTTTATTGATCTTGTTGTTTAACAGCAATTTGAGAGAAACCAGAGTATCCATCAAGAAAACAAAAATGGGTCTTTTTAGACAACCTTTCTAACATTTGATCAATAAAAGTAAGTGGGTAATGATCTTTCTTAGTAACTTTGTTAACTTTTCTGAAATCAATGCACATCCTATAACCTACTACTATTCTTTGGGGAATAAGCTCATCATTATCATTAGGAACAACGGTAATTCCCCCTTTTTTAGGGACACAATGAATAGGACTAACCCATTCACTATCAGCAATAGGGTAAATAATACCAGCATCAAGGAGTTTTAATACCTCGTTTCTTACCACTTCCTTCATCTTAGGATTTAAACGACATTGGTGCTCTACCACTGGCTTTGCATCTGGTTCTATATTGATAGCATGCTGACATATAGTAGGGGAAATCCCTTTTAAATCATCCAGAGTATAGCCCATAGCCCCTCGGTGTTTCTTCAATACCTCCAATAATCTTTCCTCTTCATTCCCTGAAAGTTTAGAACTAATAATAACAGGATATATTCTATTATCATCAATGTAAGCATACTTAAGATCGTCAGGTAAAGGTTTTAGATCGAAGTCCGGATCCTTTTTAGGTGGCAACGTGGTACCCAAATCTTCCACATGCAAGTTATGCTTAAGCATCTTCGGTTGACGACGGAGAATCTCATCAAACTCATTTCTTTCTTCCATGAAGATTTCACTTTTGTGGTCTTCCATAAATTGCTGCAAAGCATTGTTAGGAGCAAGAGAAATACAAGCAAGTTGTTCAACTCTAAAATCCTCATTATGGGTTTTATTTTCACAAGGTTCTTTAGTAAATTTCAGAAAATTAAACTCATAAGATTCCCCATCAAATTTAGTTAAAATTTTGTCCCCTTTGCAGTCAATAATGGCTCCACAAGTACTCAAGAAAGGTCTACAACAAATGATAGGATAGGTTTACTAGCAACCAAGTACCAGAAAATCAGCAGGATATTTTATCTTACCACAAAGAACTTCTACATCCCGAACAATACCAATTGGAGAGATGGTCTCTCTATTAGCAAGGTGAATAACCACATCAATCTCTTCTAGTTCGTAGGGACTGATTTCATGCATAATTTCTTTGTAAAGCTCATAAGGAATAACACTTGAACTTGCACCAATATCACATAAACCATAATAGCAATGATCACCAATTATAACAGATAGCACAGGGACACTAGCCTTTTTAGTTCTATTAGGATGTGAGACAATATTAGAAGCATCCTCACAGAAGACTATGTGTCCATCTTCTACACTTTTAGTGACAAGGTCTTTCACAATTGCTACAATAGGTTTAATGTTTATTTGTTCATTAGGTTTTACAGTTCTCTTTGCACTTTTATTGATTACACTAGTTATCATAGATGCTCTTTTACCTTATCCGGGAAGGGTATTTTCTCGATATAAGGTTCAGGTAGGATGTGATCAATAGTGCAAAATTTAGTACTCCTAACATGAACACAATCAACAATATATTTATATGGTGCATGATACTTGTTCCATCCCTTTTTTGGAATTTCAATATAGGAAGCAAAAGCCTTAAAACAATTTGTAATAACTTGAGAATCAAGACCATAAGCATTACTAATATTTCGAAAGTCATCAGTTCCCATAAAAGATTCAATGCATTCATAATCATAATTTATACCTGACTTTCTTCCTTTGTCATTCTCCGATGCTTCACCATTGTCTTGAATATGGTCTAGAAGATCCCATTTAGCTTCTTCTTCCATGCGTGTAAATGATCCAGCACAAGAAGCATCCAATAAATTCTTATCATGAAGAGAAAACCTTGCATAAAAGTTATTGATAATAATATTGTGAGGGAGCTCATGAATAGAACATTTGAGCATTAGTAACTGTAATCTCCCCCAAGCTTGAGCTGTACTCTCTCCATCAAGAGGCCAAAAGTTGTATATTTGATTCCGATCTTTATGAATCTCACTAGGAGGATAAGCTTTGAATAAAAGAGAGGTACTATTTCCTCCCATTCAGGAGCTTGACCATTCTTTAGCAGCTTATACCATTCCCCAGTGCTGGCTCGTGGTTGATGTCGAGCTCATTGGGGAACCCCAAGAGGAAGGTATGATGAGCATAACAGTAAGTTTCCCTCAGTTATGAAACCAAGGTTATCAATCCAGTAGGAGCAAGGAAACACCCCAAAGGTGTTGCTAGCTGAGCCTTGACAGGGCGCACTACCGGTGCTAGTAGGAACGTGGAGACATGCACAACACAACCACAGAACTCTGTCCCCAACTTGCGATGAGGTTGTCAATCTCACCGGTTTTGCTGAAAACAAAGGATTAAACGTATCGAATGGAAAGAAGTAATAGTTTGCAGAAAGTAAACACAAAGAAGTAAATAGTTTATAGATTGTATGTAAAGAAAGGACCGGGATCCATAGTTCACTAGAGGTGGCTCTCCTTAGATAGATAACATGCTGGGTGAACAAATTACAGCGGGGCAATTGACAAACATTGAGAAAGCAATACATGCATATACTAATCATCTTGACTCCTTTGAGACTTGATTGGGCATTACAACATAATACATAGACCGCCATCCAACTGCATCTATGACTAATAATCCACCTTCAAGTTATCATCCGAACCCCCTCCAGTATTACCAGAGGCATGAACCCACTATCGAGCATAAATACTAACTCTTGGAGTTGCTAGCATCTACTTGGCCAAGATAGCTACTAACAACAGAAAGCATGCAAGATCACAAATAACAAAGACATGATAGAATCAATAATCAATCTGAAATAGCATCTCAATATCCATCGGATCCTCGCAAACACAACATGCAGAATTACAAATAGATGATCTTGATCATGAACGGAGCTCACAAGATCTAACCATGAAAGCACAAAGGAGGAGAACCAGCCATCTAGCTACTACATGGATCCGTAGTCCAAGGATGAATTACTCACACATCACACCGGAGGCTTGCATGGTGATGAAGAAGGCCTCCAGGGTGAATTCCCCTCTCCGGCAGGGTGCCGGGAAGAGCTTCAGATCCCTCCCGATCTAGGGATGGAGATGACGGCGGCTACAGACTCTTTCGTGGATTTTTGATCGGGCACTTAGGGTTTTCGTCCCGAGGGCAATATATAGGCGGAAGGAGAGGCCAAGGGGTGTCGGGAGCAGCCACACCACCCCCTGGCGCGGGCCAGGCCTGGCCGCGCTTCCAGGTGGTGTGGTGGCCCCTCTCTGTCTCGTATTCTGGCACTTGATGACATCCGGAAAAATAGGCACTTTGGCTTTTGTCCCGTCCAATTCCGAGAATATTCATTTTCTGACTTTCCTGGAACCAAAAACAGCAGAAAACAGGCAGCTGGCACTTTGGCTCTTGTTAATAGGTTAGTCCAAGAAATCATATGAAAAGTACTCCAAAGTGTGGACAAAACACAAGAAAGTGGATAAAACCAAGCATGGAACATCAAAAATTATAGATACATTTGCAATGTATCAACATCCCCAAGCTTAACTCCTGCTCGTCCTCGAGTAGGTAAGTGATAAAAAGAAAGAATAATTTTTGAGGTGACATGAACCATAAAAGACTTGATCAAAGTATTTGCAAAATATTCAAAGTTGGGATCATAGTACTTCAATCATAACATGAAAGACAAAGTTCTAGCAATAAGCAAAGAAACTATGATGCAACATGAAAAGGCACAAACAAAAGATTCATGAATAACAATGCTTTGCAAGACGTTTGTTTGTTTCACATAAAGAAAACATGGCATAATAGTATTCAGCTTGTCCCTAAATAGAGTAGCAAATATAAATGCATATGACACCTTCAAAGTTCATAAGAGTGACTAGATACAATAGTTTAAAACAAGCAATAACAAGTTATGCATCAATCAAGTAGTCTTGGGACAATGCACATAGAACTAATAATGGCCACTATGCTCTCAAAGTAGGTGCATAAAGATAGAAGATGGAGACTCAATATAATGGTGGAAGAAAGGCCTTCATAAAAGGAAGTAGGGATTCAAGTCTCATAAAGAGCTTCCAAAAATTATGGTATTTATAGCTTTCAGCTCTCATTGCCCCTATCATAAGCATCTTGAAGTGATTAAGGTTAAAGTGAACAAACTATGGTGTACATTCTTGACGAAGTATAAGTCAGAAATCTCATGTCCCTTGTATATGAGGGCCACTCCTCATGCTACTCAAGTTTAGTCACCGGTAAGTTCTTGTCATCGTAAGTATATGTGTATCATGGAGAACCGCCAACGGGGTACCCCTTACCCGATGATACGGAAGAATCCCCATATCAAAATGATAAGGCAAGCAGACAACGAGCATCTCAGCATTCTTCTTATTTACCATGGGAATATGGTGCTTTTTCTCTCTTTCCTCTTTTCATAATCTCCTTTTTTCTCTTTTCTCTTTTTTTCTCAATATATGACTCTTTTTTTATAAGAAGAATGCTTCATAGATAGCTCATTATGGTTACGCTGTAGGTTTCCACCATGTCAGCAAGGATTAGACCAGCGGCCCAGGCGTTTCTATAACACATATACATAACTCCATGGACTTACAAGCTCCCCTTTCATTTCACACTGACAACATCCATATACAAAAGAGCATGATATCAACTAGGTACAAGTACCAAGTGCAATGCTGAAAGCGTTCCCCATGAAAGCATGGTTCTGATAATTCCCAACAAATAAGTGCAAGCATATACAACATAGAAGACACAATGGTTCAAGTTTATTAAGGTCAAGTAAAGTAAAGTGTGCCATCAAGTTCATGAGAGCTTTAATCACTAGTTTTCTCATAACAAGTTTAATTTGGAAGGTAAACAAAAGCATGAATATACTTGGAATAGCATAAGCTAGTAGGTAGGTATGGTGGACTCTTTGGAATAACTTGGTTTAGGGAGTTGGATGCATGAGTGGAACTCATACTTTGTTGTGGAGGCTAGCAAAAGACTGGGAGCGACAAACTAAGAGAGCAATAATGGCCATAATCATGCAGAGCGACAAAACATCATTGATCAAAGCATAAAATGATACTACTAGTTGAAAACTAAAGGATCATAAAGTCTTATGGTGACTTGAGATAGTCATAACATGGCGTGAGCATGCGCCAAGTCAACCCAAATAAAGCATCAAAGGAGAATACCACTATACTATGCTTTAGTATGCTAAAACAACACATGATTCATACAAGGCACATTAAGCAATCTCAATTTTTTATAACAAGTCATGCTACAGCAAAGAATACTAAGCATAAAGCTAAAACAATATCAAGCATGGCATGACAAAGCATAGGCCACAGTCAAAAACAAGCTCTCTTTACCACTTAAGCATGAACTTTTCTACTCTTTTCCAAACCAAACCAAACTATTTGAAAACCAATGTATGAAAGAGGGGGTCCAACCAATTTATTCAGCAAACTAAGAAAAACCAAGCAAACAAAAAACCAAAACAAAAACGAAGACGAAAAAGAAGACGCTCCAAGAACAACACAATTGTGCATGAAACAATAAAAATGAAGCGTTTGGAAGAAACCTGAGATTTTTATTGATGAAGAAGGGGATGCCTTGGGCATCCCCAATCTTTGACGCTTGTACTTCTTGGATATTTCTTGGTGTGACATGCGTGGCATCCCCAAGCTTGAGCTTTAGTCCATCCTTCATCTCATTACTCATTCCTTCCATACACCTGAAATTTTTCCTTCATACAAAACTTCACACAATCTTTATTAGCAACATTAGTGCACTCAAGATAATAAGTCTTAAGGTTTAGTTCTAACACCAAATAAACTTACACTAGAACACGAGCTATTGTAGCACTTTTCTCAAAAAGCTCCATTTCCCAAAAGAACTCAAAAAGGAACCAACAAGAAGCAAATGCAGAAAATGGCAGAAATCTGTCAAAACAGACCAGCAGGTAAAGACGATTTTTTTCGAAGACCTTCTGTTGCTCAAATCAAAAGGTGCTGAACTAACGAAAATTAGATAACAACCTGGGGTAGAAGCAAAAAAATTCACGCCTCAAAAAGATGTTCAGAGATTTTACACGAATTTTTTCGGTGAAGCACAAAAATCTGTTTCGGGACAACAACTTTCCCAATCATTACTTCTCTCTCATTAGAGGTTATTCTTGGCACAAAAGGCAAATAAAAAGGATAAGGAGCGGTTATTACTGAAGTAATAACTTCCAAGACTCATCTAAAACTTTTGGGTTATCTCCCAATAAGTACTTTTCTTTAACGCCTTTATGTTAGGCATAAGAAGCAAAAAGAAGAATCAAGTGTTCTCAAATGGAGAAGCATTAAGACTAAATTTTGTTTTCATAGGAGAGGCAAAAGAAATCTTCTCTCTCTTCTTAGGGAAGTGTTCTATACCTTTCTTGAGTGGGAGTTGATATTTAATGGTGCCTTCTTTCATATCAATAATGGCACCAACAGTTCTAAGAAAAAGTCTTCCCAAAGTAATAGGACAAGAAGCATTGTATTCAACATCCAAAACATAGAAATCAACGGGGACATAGGCATTGTTAACCATAATAAGGACATCATTAATACTCCCCATGAGTTTCTTTTTAGCATTATCATCAAGTGGGACATTCAAATAACAATCTTCAAGAGGAGGCAAATCAAGCATATCATAAATCCTTCTAGGCATAATAGAAACACTACTATTATCAAGATCACATAAAGCTTTGAAATCAAAGTCATTAACTTTCATATTAATGATGGGTTCCCAACCATCTTCTTGTTTTATAGGAATAGAAGCTTTATGTTTTATCTTTTCTTCTTTAATCTTTATGAGAGCATCAGTAATGTGTTTTGTAAAGGCCATGTTCATAACACTAGCATTAGGACTTTTAGCAAGCTTTTGTAGGAACTTAATAACTTCAGAGATATTGCAACCATCAAGATCAAAACCATAATTATCATCTAAAGTAGTAGAACTATTACTAGCCTCAACACTAGTAGTGGTTGAAAGGGCATGTATGCCCCCATGTGTGGTTTTGGTAATTAATGACAATCCCTATGGACTAGTGTGCAAATTGAGTTTCAATTGTAGGTTTGTCCATTGGCATCGCTTGGACCATGTGTTGGTTTCAAGGATGAAAAATAAGAAGCATCGTCCAAGGGCTTTGTGCCTATTGGAATCAAGTAGAAGAAGAAGAATAAGAAGATCAAGTATGCCTTGAAGAAGAAGAAGAATAAGATGGAGTTCCTCATGGCTTTCTTCAAGACATCATCATCAAGATTTGATGTGCAAGCTCATGGTGCGCCATCTCTAGAAGATATCATGCTTGGAGCTTGCCATCCTCGGTGTTCATGGAGTGATGAAGACAAGGTCAAAGAAGAGGTTTCCTCATGGAGTATGGGGGAGCCATTCGTAAGTCTTCATCAAACAAGAGCATGCAATAGCAATCAAGAAAGGTGTTCCATCTTGAGAAGGACAAGACGGTCTACATCAAGCTCAAGTGGGATGCTCAAGGCAAAGGTATGATATTGATAGGGTTTCTATTTTACCGGTCTCTTGTAGTGTTCTTGTAGTGTTGGGAGACCGGTTTTAGGATAGAGTGCCGCACTATCAAGAGGGGCTCTCGAGTGGGTGACTCGTTCTTATCTTTCGAAGAGAGCTCAAACCTTTTCATACATAGCATCATCTTTCTTGGTTGTTGTTTGGTTCTTGTCCATGTGAGGATCTAGAGCTTGTGGTTATCTTCATAACAAGCTCTAGTTCGTCAAAAATGGATTTTCCTTGCATATCTTATTGCGTTTTTGATCTTGCGGGTTTTTTCGGCTCCACATCTTGGGAGGTATCTCACATGTATATTTATGGTATTTTCTACCTTGGTGATACCCAATATTTCACCTTTTTTGGATTCTAATCTTTATTATCTTTCCAACAAAATTGGTTTCATCCCAATTAGAGTTTCCAAGCTCTACTTCTTGTGTTTTGGATTCTAGAGGTTTTACCGGTTCGTCGCTTCTAAGAGGTCATACCTTTATCCATTTTATTTTTATCCTATCTTTTTGGACTATGATGTTTCTTTGCATAATATTGTAGAGATTTTTGTTCTCTTCAAAACGAGCCCAAGATCATCGAAATCGGAGTCCGGAGTCAAAAGTTATTAAAGTTTTCGTGCAATGCTGTCCAGCGTTTTTGCTTGAGCAGTAGTACCGGCCCAAGTTCTGGCCAAAGTTCCGGTAAATCTCGTTTTTCTTCTGTATCTTGTGTTTCTATTTAGAGGTAGTACCGGTGGGGCACCGATAGTTCCGGTGGGGCACGAATCTGGCCCAAACGGGCAGATTTTTCTTGCCCTATTTAAGGGCCCCTTCTTCCCAAAAGTTTCCCCAACTTTGGAGGTCATTTTTGCTAGCTCTTCCACTCTCTCTCCTCCATTGTTTACCTTCAAAAGCTTGCCCTCTTCCCTTCTCCCTCCCATGATTCTTGCATCTCCTTGAGGGATTTGAGAGAGGAGATCTAGATCTACAATCCCCACCAAATCAAATCCCTTCTTTGTGAAGGAATTCCTGGGATATAGATCTTGGAGAGTTTTTGTGTTATCCTCTTGTGTTCTTCCTCCCTTATTCCCCCAATAGTTTTTGTAGCTTTGGTGGAATTTGAGAGTGAAGAACTTGCCTCTTGTATTTGGTGTATAGGTTTGAGTTCTCCTCGGAGATTCGGTGAGTTCAAGCTCTTAGGCTTGTTTCTCTTGGGTTCTTGGAATCCTAGACGGTTGTATGGAGTTGTGGTGTGTTCTTGGGCTCCAATTGAGTTGTGGAGGTTCCCCAAGCTTGTTGGCTTTTTGTGGCATTGTGGAGCCTTTGTGGCATTTCTTGGGAGCCCTCCAATTGAGTTGTGGAGATTGCCCCAAGCCTTGTACGGGTTCGGTGACCGCCCTCAAGTGTCCCATAGTGGAACGTGAGTAGGCCTTTATGGTGAGCTCACAGGAGAATAGGGTGAGCCTTTTGTGGCATCGGTAGGTTGCGTGCCTTCGCATCTTGGGGTGAGGCCTTGTGTGGCGTTAGGTGAGCATCGAGCCACCACACCTCGAGGTGAGCCACCGTTCGAAGTACATTGCGCCCCCGCACCTCTCCAACGGAGACATAGCTTATTTGGAAGTGAACTTCGGGAAACAAATCATCGTCTCCGCGTCTATTGATTATCTCTCAACCGAGCCCTTTACTTATGCAATTTACATTGTGATAGCCTTCGTGCATGAAGTATTTTATCTTTCTATCACCTTGTTGCTTGTCTTGCTTAGCATAGGTTGTTGGTGCACTTAGTGAACCTAGTGGATATAGGTTTTGGCTTCATAAATTAAACGTTAAGTTTTATTCAGCATTTATTAGAGCCTAAACCGTAATATTTTTAAAACGCCTATTCACCCCCTCTAGGCGACGTCCATTTTCCCTTTCAATTGATATCAGAGCGAGGTCTCTCGCTTCTTAGGCTTCACCTCGAGAGTAAGGATGTCTCCTAGGGGTTTAATTCACTCTCACGCATTTACATTTGATGGCACAAATTATGATGTTTGGCGTATTCGCATGCTTAGTCATTTCCGGGTCATTGACCCAAATATTGAGTGAATTCTAGATATGGGCTTGTCTCCTCCTAAGGATCCCCAAAATCTATCTTTGGAGGAGGAGAAAAACTCTTATCTCGAAGCTCAAGCATCTAATGTGCTTGTTAATGTTGTGAGCTTTGTAGTTCTTTCCTCAATCATGCCGTTTCAGAATGCTCATGATATTTGGACTAAGCTTCAAGCAAAGTATGATGTGTCCAAGCTTAATGAGGATGATTGTGTTCCCTCCACCTCTGACCGTGATGAGTTCTCATCTTCTTCCACTTCACCAACATGTGAGTTGTCACAAGGTAATGATATGGTGAGTGGTGATAGAACTTGTAATGTGGATAGTGAGCTTGGCATTCATGATTATTCAAATCTATATCATTGCAATGTTGTATCTTTGGGCATGAACATGTAGGTCTATATGTGATTTACATCCTAGTGTTGATTGCCCTTGCATATCATGTAGACATGGTTTGAATATATCTCATGATTATATGCTTGCTTTGCCTTGTTTCCATGATAAATGTTCTTTTATTTCCTCTAGTACTTGTGTTGCTAACCATGTAGAGGAAATCGAAGATTGTGTGGCCAAGGCAAGGTTGTTATTGGAGCTTCATGTGTTCCCCCATCATCACCTTCTCCCAACATTCACGTATGCCTCATGGCTAAGGAATCAAAGGTAACTTCTCCTTTGGACCTCAATGCACCTCATGATGATGTGAATGTTGACTTAGATGTAGGATATGATGATGTTGCTTCTTTAAAAGAGAAGGCGAGCTAGTCCTTCGTGCTCTTCACAACGATAAAAATGCTTGCTCTACTTTCATTGAAATCTTGAACTTTGCCATTAAAAGTAAGCAACTAATTTATGAGCATGAGGACACAATTGAAAAAATGGGTAGTCTTGAGCGTGAGTATGCCAATGACATTGCAAACTTAAATGAAGCTCTTGAAGAGGAACAAACCACCAATGAATCTCTTGAGGAGACCTTTGCTCTAGAGCTATCTAGAGTAAAGAAATCTCATGATAGAGATCTTGAGGTGGCTAGTGACCTCCAAATTAAGAATGATGAACTTGAAGTTGCTTATGCCAAACTCCTTGAGGATTTTGAGCACCTCAACAATGGCTCTAGGGTCATTAAGGAGGAGCTCATCAAACTCACCGAGTCACATGAGCAACTTAAAGCTTCATACTCTAAAGAGCTTTCCAAGTTGCCCTCGCCTCTTACTACTTTTGATGATGCTTGTGCTAGTAACTCTATCTCTTGTGAAGCATCTATTGTGAAGGAGAATGTTGAGCTAAATGCTCAACTTGCTTTGCTAACTAGCAACTATGGGAAATTGGAAGAGAGTCATGCTAAGCTCTCCAGCTCGCACGAGGATCTTCTAGTTTCCCATGGTAGGCTAAAGTTGGCTCATGAGGCTACTATGTCAAAGGTAACATCTAGTGAGCCTCATGTGGGCATTAGCACTACATCTAGTCCTAGTATCATATTGCCATGTGCTAGTCCTTGTAATTCATCCACTCATGCTATTGCTATATCTTGTGATGAATTGCATCCCTTGCCTTGTTGCTCTAACAACGTAGCATCTACTTCCTCTAGTATTGTTGTTGATACTAA
Organism: Avena sativa; assembly: GCA_916181665.1. Classification (NCBI taxonomy): domain Eukaryota; kingdom Viridiplantae; phylum Streptophyta; class Magnoliopsida; order Poales; family Poaceae; genus Avena; species Avena sativa. The sequence continues at coordinate 63,799,861 of OV702286.1, read as the reverse complement.
CCATGTATAGGAAAACAAGAATCTCAAGGCTCAAGTTAATTCTTTGAATAATGACTTGAAGAAGTGTCATGAAGGGAAGATCACACTCAAGAACATCTTGGGTGTGCGAATATCCCCAAATGACAAGAGTGGGCTTGGATATAACTCCAACATCAAGAACAAGCCCACCAACTTGTTGAAGCACAAGGGCAACAAGAAGAATGGCCAAGGTCAAGTGAAGAATCCGACCAACATTGTGTGCTTCAAGTGCAAGGAAGAAGGCCATCATGTGAGATGTTGCCCATTGAAGAAGAAGCAACAAGGGAAGCGGCCTCAAGCTCCACCTCAAGCTAGAAGTGGGCCTCTTCCCAAGACTCAAGCTCTTCCTCAAGGGGTGGCATCTTCCAAGAAGAAAGATAGCAAGAGAAGAACTTGCTACATATGCCGCGAGAAGGGACACCTTTCTTCATCATGCACCATGGGTAACTCCTCATCCAAGCCTATCTTGATATATGATGCATATTCTCTTGGTAAGGATGAGGTGGGAAATGTGTTTGCCAAATATGTTGGTGCCCAAAGTGGGGTCAAGAAAAGAACCATTTAGGTGGCCAAGCCTATTGTGACTAACCTCTTAGGACCCAACTTGGTTGGGGACCAACAAGCTAAAACTTGATCAATAGGTGTTGGTTGGAGGGCATTGGGGGCTTGGCTACATTATGAAGAATTGAGGGATCTTCATCATTTATTTTTGTCAAGTCAAGCCAATTGGATTATCTTGCTTCTACCTTATATCCAATGTTCCTCCTTGCGGTAACGTGTGCTCAACTCCTTTACTTTGAAAGTTACTTGCTCCCTTGTGCATGTGTTGGCTTTGTACCATTATATGTGTTTGTACATGTTGTGCTTCCTTCATACCTATATTGAGTTGTCTAGTATACTTGTGTATGTTGGTTGGCACATCATGTATTTGTGTTCTTGTGTTTGAGACTTTGTTGAATTTATTTAGTATCTTTCTTGGCTCTTGCAAGAGATTAATGGACTATCCCATTTTGGGGGAGTGTTATGCTTGGGCATTCCACAATCCTAAAATGTGTGTACATGAGGAATACCACTTAGTATGTATATTACAATTTTATCTAGTCTCTATGTGGTATGTCTTTCTCATGATAAATTTAAGTTCCATAATGTCCATTAATCATCTCCATTTGGATGTTTTACCTCTTGTTGAGTTTTCTTGATTTATCACATTATAGGGGAGTCATATGCTTTGTGCATATTACAAACCTAGAGAATGTGGAGATTTGAGGTAGTGTCACTTAGAATTGATATTTATTTATCTAGCTCCTATGTGGCACTTTTAGCTCAAACAAGTTCCAACTCCCTCAGATTGCTTTTATTGCTCATATTTTGGATCTTGTTTGTGAGAGTTTTTCTTGATATGTGTTTCCTCATATTTGGACCCCCATATCCTCCATGGAAACCATGTGCTTCAAGTTACACTAATCTTTAATGATTGTGTGACTATTTGGAGCTATCAAGAATCTCTCTCGAAGCATCAAGCATAATTGTTATATCTTGTTACATGCTTTTTTGTGTGAATATGATCATGATTTCCTTGCAAACTACCTCGGGAAAATTTTCCCCATAATTCTTGTCCTTGGACAAGTGGTACTCCATATATGGTAGGATTTATTGATCAGGTTCGCTTTGTCCATTGCTCTTCTTTGTCCTATCTTTGGCCAAGAAAATGTTTTCTCTTTCTCCCATGTATTCCTTGCCTCTTGTGGATCCTTTTAGTTTATTGGTATTCTCTTATGTTTTAATTAATGTAGGTAGTAGTGATGATCTCTTTTGTGTGCATTTTGCATTCAAAAGCAAAATTCAATATAATGCACCATTCATGGGGGAGCTCTCCTATATTATCTAGAACACTCCTTTTATGCTTGTTGTGTTGATCCACATAGTGTTTCTTGTGCTTGGATGCTTGATCTTTTCTTTTGGTACTTTGTGCCATCATGAAAAGTGTAGATAGTTTGGTTTGTGTGTTGGAACCTTGCTCTATTTGGGATTTGGCTTTGTCTCATTCTTTGTTACTTGTTTTGATATTTTAGAATGAGATAAATCCTTGAGCATTATGTGTTTTGTGCATCTTTTGTTCTTTGGCTTTTGCTTTGTTCATTTGTTGAATTTGTGTCCTTCCATGTGTTGATTTGGCTCTTTGATACAATTTGGACACCGTTTTTCGTGTCACGCTCTTGTGTGCTACTTCTTGGTTTACTTGGTATTTTAGTTCAAATTGTATCTCATTTTTGGTTCTTGAGAGTCTTGTGCATGCATATTTACTACATGTTTATATTATGGCATGCTTTCTCTCTTGATCCAATATATAGGGGATTCTCCACCAAATCCTATCGGCTAAGATGTGCATGAAATTCAATTTCATATTAATATGCACATATTTATGTGGATCTTCTCCTATGTATTGTAGTTTCCTAACTACTTTGGACCCAATTTGTTTGGGCACCATAGTGTACTTATTGTTGTATAGGTACATTGGGGATATATTGGGTGCTTGTCTCTTCAATTAGGAAGAAGTGATTCCTACATGTCAATTGGAGGCAAGCTAGGATGATCAACAAATTCTTATCCTCTACATCCTACCAATTATATCTCGGTAACAAGTATCTCTCTCATGCATACATATCTTGTTTCCAACCTTTTGTAGTTTGCTTGTTGGCATGAGTTTGTGTTTTTGCATTTTGTGTTTCTTTTGTTGGTTTTTAGGAGATCTCTCTATTGCAAATGTGAGTATGTTGAGAGGAGTTCATATAATGTGTACTATACAAAATCATGCTCATGATTCACTTATCCCAAATATGTCATTCTAGCAATTATATTGCCTATCCTTTCCTCAATTCTCTCTCATGTGCAATAGTGAGTATTTTGCAAAGTTGATTTCGATATGTGATTCTTGTTGCCTTTGTTCATATATTCCAACTATTCCTTTTTCCCTTAGTAATAGTTGAATGTATGTAGTGTGTTGGTGTTTGAAGCTCGTTGATGTACAGTAAGATATATTTGAGCCTTTGGCCATGCTTTCTAGCAAAAATCTTATTGGTATATTATATGACTTTCTTTTGTTGTTCATGTGCTTGTTGTGTATCTATTTTGTGTGTGCATGTTTCTTCGTGGGCATATGTCTTTGTGATATTCTCCACCTAGAAACTTATACACACAAGAGAAGATAAATCTTTTCGGTTGTTCTTGTTTTCCTTGGATACCACCCTTTATTTCTTTCTGACTCTTCGGTGGCTTCCAAATTTATTTTCCTATGAGTGCTTGTCCCATGTGTTTGCATCTACGAGCACTCATAATTTTCTCTCTCTTGTCGTGTATTGTTAAATGAGTTGGTAGGAGTGAGGATTCCATGATTGTGCACCTTGTTTCCAAATATAATTATTATAATTGGTGCATAATCCTTGGGGAGCTTCTCTAACTCACTTAAGAATGCTAATTTGCCTTTCTCTTTGTTTGAGGTTTAAATGTCTATGGGGGAGTGAGGATTTCATACTTGTGCATGACGTATTCAATTCAATGAGTCTAATTTGTGCACAAAGATTGGGGAGCTTCCCTATTACATCTAAACACTCATTTGTTCGTATCTTTTTGTCTTGTGTTGTTTTGGTATCAATTGATGTTGTCAATTGGTATTTTTGGATCCGTTGATTGCTTGCTTCATTTGTTGAAGCTTCTTTCATTTCCTCTTATTTTTTTCAATCTTTGGGTCCTCAATATAGTCTTACTTCCTCCCAAGGATCCATCATTGGATATGTGCATATGCACACCTTTGGAGGAATTCTCATTATATTGGCCGTCTAGAACTTTTCACCCATTTTGGCAATCGATGCCAATGGGGGAGAAGTTTTGGAGGGTTTAAGGGAAGTTGGTTTATGCTTTGAGTTGGTTCTTAAGCATTAACCTTGCATGCTCTTGCATCTTTGTTGTTGCTTTGCATGTTTAATATATAGAGTAAACTCAACCACCCATAATGGTTGGCAGTCTATGCAATGAAATTCAAGTTCATCACACATGCATAGATTGTAGGGGAGTTTGCTCTATATATTTTGGTTGTACCAACATCACATACTTGTGCAGTATTTGATGTTGGGGCAACCATTTTGTTCGTTAAATTCCATATTTAAACCCTCTCAAAGGGATTGTCGTCAATTACCAAAATGGGGGAGATTGAAAGGGCATGTGTGCCCCCATGTGTGGTTTTGGTAATTAATGACAATCCCTATGGACTAATGTGCAAATTGAGTTTCACTTGTAGGTTTGTCCATTGGCATCGCTTGGACCATGTGTTGGTTTCAAGGATGAAAAAGAAGAAGCATCGTCCAAGGGCTTTGTGCCTATTGGAATCAAGTAGAAGAAGAGAAGAAGATCAAGTATGCCTTGAAGAAGAAGAAGAATATGGAGTTCCTCATGGCTTTCTTCAAGACATCATCATCAAGATTTGATGTGCAAGCTCATGGTGCGCCATCTCTAGAAGATATCATGCTTGGAGCTTGCCATCCTTGGTGTTCATGGAGTGGTGAAGACAAGGTCAAAGAAGAGGTTTCCTCATGGAGTATGGGGGAGCCATTCGCAAGTCTTCATCAAACAAGAGCATGCAATAGCAATGAAGAAAGGTGTTCCATCTTGAGAAGGAAAAGACAGTCTACATCAAGCTCAAGTGGGATGCTCAAGGCAAAGGTATGATCTTGATAGGGTTTCTATTTTACCGGTCTCTTGTAGTGTTGGGAGACCGGGTTTAGGATAGATTGCCGCACTATCAAGAGGGGCTCTCGAGTGGGTGACTCGTTCGTATCTTTCGAAGACAGCTCAAACCTTTGGCTACATAGCATCATCTTTCTTGGTTGTTGTTTGGTTCTTGTCCATGTGAGGATCTAGAGCTTGTGGTTATCTTCATAACAAGCTCTAGTTCGTCAAAAATGGATTTTCCTTGCATATCTTATTGCGTTTTTGATCTTGCGGGTTTTTCCGGCTCCACACCTTGGGAGGTATCTCACATATATATTTATGGTATTTTCTCACTTGGTGATACCCAATATTTCACCTTTTTGTTGGATTCTAATCTTTATTATCTTTCCAACAAAATTGGTTTCATCCCAATTAGAGTTTCCAAGCTCAACTTCTTGTGTTTTGGGTTCTAGAGGTTTTACCGGTTCGTCGCTTCTGAGAGGTCATACGTTTATCCATTTTATTTTTATCCTCTCTTTTTGGACTATGATGTTTCTTTGCATAATATTGTAGAGATTTTTGTTCTCTTCAAAACGAGCCCAAGATCATCGAAATCGGAGTCCGGAGTCAAAAGTTATTAAAGTTTTTGTGCAGTGCTGTCCAACGTTTTTGCTTGAGCGGTACTACCGGCCCAAGTTCCGGCCAAAGTTCCGGTAAATCTCGTTTTTCTTCTGTATCTTGTGTTTCTATTTAGAGGTAGTACCGGTGGGGCACCGGTAGTTCCGGTGGGGCACGAATCTGGCCCAAACGGGCAGATTTTTCTTGCCCTATTTATGGGTCCCCTCTTCCCAAAAGTTTCCCCAACTTTGGAGGTCATTTTTGCTAGCTCTTCCACTCTCTCTCCTCTATTGTTGACCTTCAAAAGCTTGCCCTCTTTCCTTCTCCCTCCCATGATTCTTGCATCTCCTTGAGGGATTTGAGAGAGGAGATCTAGATCTACAATCCCCACCAAATCAAATCCCTTCTTTGTGAAGGAATCCTTGGGATCTAGATCTTGGAGAGTTTTTGTGTTATCATCTTGTGTTCTTCCTCCCTTATTCCCCCAATAGCTTTTGTAGCTTTGGTGGAATTTGAGAGTTAAGAACTTGCCTCTTGCATTTGGTGCATAGGTTTGAGTTCTCCTCATAGATTCGGCGAGTTCAAGCTCTTGGGCTTGTTTCTCTTGGGTTCTTGGAATCCTAGACGGTTGTGTGGAGTTGTGGTGTGTTCTTGGGGCTCCAATTGAGTTGTGGAGGTTCCGCAAGCGTGTTGGCCTTTTGTGGCATTGTGGAGCCTTTGTGGCATTTCTTGGGAGCCCTCCAATTGAGTTGTGGAGATTGCCCCAAGCCTTGTACGGGTTCGGTGACCGCCCTCAAGTGTCCCATAGTGGAACGTGAGTAGGACTTTGTGGTGAGCTCACGGGAGAATAGGGTGAGCCTTTTGTGGAGTCGGTAGGTTGCGTGCCTTCGCATCTTGGGGTGAGGCCTTGTGTGGCGTTGGGTGAGCATCGAGCCACCACACCTCGAGGTGAGCCACTTGTGGCGTTCGAAGTACATTGCGCCCCCGCACTTCTCCAACAGAGACGTAGCTTCTTTGTTAATGAACTTCGGGAAACAAATCATCGTCTCCACGTCCATCGGTTATCTCTCAACCGAGCCCTTTACTTATGCAATTTACATTGTGATAGCCTTCGTGCTTGAAGTATTTTATCTTGCTATCACCTTGTTGCTTGTCTTGCTTAGCATAGGTTGTTGGTGCACTTAGTGAACCTAGTGGATATAGGTTTTGGCTTGATAAATTAAACATTAAGTTTTATTCCGCATTTATTAGAGCCTAAACCGTAATATTTTTAAAACGCCTATTCACCCCCCCTCTAGGCAACCTCCATTTTCCCTTTCAATGGTGATAGTAGAAACACTAATGTTTCTAGAAATTTCATCTTCTCTTTCCCACTTAGCATGTAATTCAGCTAATAGTCTAACATTTTCATCAATTCTTACTTGTATGGCATTAGTAGCTGCAAAGGAATTATAATTAGTTTCAAGTTTAGCAGCCATTTTATTCAAAGAAGATTGAGCTTCAGCCAAAGATGCTATATTCCTTTCCGCATTAGAGAGGTTTTCCTCAATAATTTTATTGAAAGCAGTTTTTTTACTAATAAAGTCTTTAAGCGTAACTTCAAGTAAAGAGGGAGCACTCCTATTGTTGTTGTAGGAATTTCCATAACCATTACCATTGTTGGGAGGATATGGTTTGTAATTGTTGTTACCAAAATTATTCCTATAAGCATTATTGCCAAAATTGTTATTTCTTATGAAGTTCACATCAACTTGCTCCTCTTTAGCAACCAAAGAAGCTAAAGGAACATTATTTGGATCAATATGGGCTTTCCCATTAACAAGCATAGACATAATAATATCAATCTTATCACTCAAGGAGGAGGTTTCCTCAACAGAATTTACCTTCTTACCTTGTGGAGCTCTCTCAGTATGCCATTCAGAATAGTTAACCATCATATTATGTAGAAGCTTTGTTGCAGCACCCAAAGTAATGGTCATAAAGGTACCTCCAGCAGCAGAATCCAATAGGTTCCTTAAAGAATAGTTCAATCCTGCATAAAAAGTTTGGATGATCATCCAAGCAGTTAGTCCATGAGTGGGACAATTCTTTACCAAAGATTTCATTCTTTCTCAAGCTTGAGCAACATGTTCATTATCAGATTGTTTAAACTTCATTATTTCACTTCTCATAGATATAATCTTAGCAGGAGGATAGTATTTTCCAATGAAAGCATCTTTGGATTTAGTCCAAGAATCAATACTATTCCTAGGTAAGGAATTCAACCATTCTTTAGCTGTTCCTCTCAAAGAGAAAGGAAACAATTTCAGCTTAATAATATCTCCATCTATATCCCTATGATTTTGCATCTCACAAAGTTCAACAAAGTTATTTAGATGGGCAGCAGCATCTTCATTACCAATACCAGAAAATTGTTCTCTCATAACAAGATTGAGTAAAGCAGGTTTCATCTCAAAGAAAGTAGCTTCAGGCACAGGTGGAGAAATATGTGTGCTCATAAAATCATTGGTGTGGGTGCTAGTGAAGTCACACAACTTAGTGTTTTCAAGAGTAGTCATTTTTTTGTGTTTTTGATAAAGAAAGCAAACTTGTAAAACTAATTTTTTTGTGTTTTTGCTAAAGAAACAAGTAAACAAAACCAAAATAAACTAAGCAAAACAAAAATAACAAAGTAAAGAGATTGGTTATGAGGGACTCCCCTTGTGAAGATGTCCTTGACTCCCCAGCAACGGCGCCAGAAAAATACTTGCTGGCTCATGGTTGATGTCGAGCTCGTTGGGGAACCCCAAGAGGAAGGTATGATGAGCACAGCAGTAAGTTTCCCTCAGTTATGAAACCAAGGTTATCAATCCAGTAGGAGCAAGGAAACACCCCAAAGGTGTTGCTAGCTGAGCCTTGGCAGCGCGCACTACTGGTGCTAGTAGCAACGTGGAGACCTGCACAACACAACCACAGAACTCTGTCCCCAACTTGCGATGAGGTTGTCAATCTCACCGGTTTTGCTGAAAACAAAGGATTAAACGTATCAAATGGAAGGAAGTAATAGTTTGTAGAAAGTAAACACAAAGCAGTAAACAGTTTGTAGATTGTATGTATAAGAAAGGACCGGGGTCCATAGTTCACTAGAGGTGGCTCTTCTTAAGATAGATAACATGTTGGGTGAACAAATTACAGTAGGGCAATTGACAACCATCGAGAAAGCATACCAGCATATACTAATCATCTTGACTCCTCTGAGACTTGATTGGGCATTACAACATTATACATAGACCGCCATCCAACTGCATCTATGACTAATAATCGACCTTCAGGTTATCATCCGAACCCCCTCCAGTATTAAGTTGCAAGCAACGGATTATTGCTTTACGAATTGCATGTAATGTAAACAGCACGATTGTTCTATGAACAAAGGATTGTTGTTTTCTCCCTAGTAGCAATAGCACATCTAGTACCTTAGAGATTTCTATCACTTCCCCAGATTACCAGAGACATGAACCCACTATCGACCATAAGTACTAACTCTTGGAGTTGCTAGCATCTACTTGGCCAAGATAACTACTAACAACGGAAAGCTTGCAAGATCACAAATAACAAAGACATGATAGAATCAATAATCAATCTGAAATAGCATCTCAATATCCATTGGATCCCCGCAAACACAACATGGAAAATTACAAATAGATGATCTTGATCATGAACGGAACTCACAAGATCTAGACATGAAAGCACAAAGGGGGAGAACCAGCCATCTAGCTACTACATGGACCTATAGTGCAGAGATGAACTACTCACACATCACACCGGAGGTTTGCATGATGATGAAGATGGCCTCCAGGGTGAATTCCCCTCTCCGGCAGGGTGCCGGGAAGTGCTTCAGATCCCTCCCGATCTAGGGATTGAGATGATGGCGGCTACAGACTCTTTCGTGGATTTTTGATCAGGTACTTAGGGTTTTAGTCCCGAGGGCAATATATAGGCGGAAGGAGAGGCCGAGGGGGTGCCTGGGCTAGCCACACCACCCCCTGGCGCGGCCAGGCCTGGCTCGCGCGGCCAAGTGGTGTGGTGGCCCCTTGGCTCCTCTCCGTCTCGTATTCTGGCTCCAGATGACTTCTGGTAAAATAGCGACTTTGGCTTTTGTCCTGTCCAATTCTAAGAATATTCATTTTCTGACTTTCCTGGAACCAAAAACAGCAAAAAACAGGCAGCTGGCACTGTGGCTCTTGTTAATAGGTTAGTCCAAGAAATCATATGAAAAGTACTCCAAAGTGTGGACAAAACACAAGAAAGTAGATAAAACCAAGCATGGAACATCAAAAATTATAGATACATTTGCAATGTATCACCCAACTCTTCCTTTTAGTGATAATGAGAATAACTTCTTCTTGACTTGATCTATTGTAATACCTGCACACTGCTGACTCGTGTATTAACGAGCTCGTTGGGGAACCCCAAGAGGAAGGTATGATGAGCACAACAGTACGTTTTCCCTCAGTTATGAAACCAAGGTTATCAAACAAGTAGGAGCAAGGAAACACCCCAAAGGTGTAGCTAGCTGAACTTTGGCAGGGCGCACTACCAGTGCCAGCAGCAACGTGGAGACCTTCACAACACAACCACAGAACTTTGTCCCCAACTTGCGATGAGGTTGTCAATCTCACCGGTTTTGCTAAAAACAAATGATTAAACGTATCGAGTGGAAGAAAGTAATAGTTTGCAGAAAGTAAACACAAAGCAGTAAACAGTTGATTGTAGATTGAAAGTAAAAGAAAGGACCGGGGTCCATAGTTCACTAGAGGTGGCTCTCCTTAAGATAGGTGACATGTTGGGTGAACAAATTACAGCGGGGCAATTGACAAACATCGAGAAAGCATACAAGCATATACTACTCATCTTGACTCCTTTGAGATTCGATTGGGCATTACAACATTATACATAGACCGCCATCCAATTATATCTATGACTAATAATCCACCTTCAGGTTATCATCCGAACCCCATCCAGTATTAAGTTGCAAGCAACAGATAATTGCATTAAGAATTGCATGTAAAGTAAACAATACAATTGTTCTATGAACAAAGTATTGTTGTTTTCTCCCTAGTAGCAACATCACATCTAGTACCTTAGAGATTTCTGTCACTTCCCCAGATTACCAGAGGCATGAACCCACTATCGACCATAAATACTAACTCTTGGAGTTGCTAGCATCTACTTGGCCAAGATAGCTACTAACAACTGAAAGCATGCAATATCACAAATAACAAAGACATGATAGAATCAATAATCAATCTGAAATAACATCTCAATATCCATTGGATCCCCGCAAACACAACATGCAGAATTACAAATAGATGATCTTGATCATGAACAGAGCTCACAAGATCTAGACAAGAAAGCACAAAGGAGGAGAACTAGCCATCGAGCTACTACACGAACCCATAGTCCAGAGATGAACTACTCACGCATCACACCGAAGGCTTGCATGATGATGAAGAAAGCCTCCAGGGTGAATTCCCCTCTCCGGCAGGGTGCTGGGAAGATCTTCAGATCCCTCCCGATCTAGGGATGGAGATGACGGCGGCTACAGACTCTTTCGTGGAATTTTGATCGGGTACTTAGGGTTTCCGTATCAGAGGCAATAGATAGGCGGAAGGAGAGGCCGAGGGGGTGCCTGGGGAGGCCATACCACCCCCTAGCGCGGGCCAGGCCTGGCTGCATGGCCAGGTGGTGTGGCCGGGCCCCAACCCCTCTCCGTCTCGTATTCTGGCTCCAGGTGTCCCTCGGTGAAAAACTGACTTTGGCTTTTTTCCCGTCCAATTCCAAGAATATTCATTTTCTGACTTTCCTAGAACCAAAAACAGCAGAAAACAGGCAGTTGGCACTGTGGCTCTTGTTAATAGGTTAGTCCAAGAAATCATATGAAAAGTACTCCAAACCGTGGACAAAACATAAGAAAGTAGATAAAACCAAGCATGGAACATCAAAAATTATCGATACGTTTGCAACGTATCAACATCCCCAAGCTTAACTCCTGCTCGTCCTCGAGTAGGTAAGTGATAAAAAGAAAGAATAATTTTTGAGGTGACATGCACCATCATAAACTTGATCAAAGTATTTGTAAAACATTCAAAGCTGGGATCATAGTACTTCAATCATAACATGAAAGACAAAGTTCTAGCAATAAGACAAAGAAACTATTTTGCAACATGAAAAGGCACAAACAAAAGATTCATGAATAATAATGCTTTCCAAGACGTTTGTTTGTTTCACATAAAGAAAACATAGCATAGTGGCATTAAGCTTGTCCCTCATAGAGTAGCAAACATAAATGCATAGGACACCTTCAAAGTTCATAAGAGTGACTAGATACAAATAGTTTAAAACAAGCAATATCAAAGCTATGCATTAATCAACAAGTCTTGGGACAATGCACATAGAACTAAGAATGGCCACTATGCTCTCAAAGTAGGTGCATAAAGGTAGAAGGTGGAGACTCAATATAAAAGTGGAAGAAAGGCCTTCATAGAAGGAAGTAGAGATTCAAGTTTCATAAAGAGCTTCCAAAAATTATGGTACTTAATAGCTTTCAGCTATCATTGCCCCTATCATAAGCATCTTGAAGTGATTAAGGTTAAAGTGAACAAACTATGGTGTATGTGCTTGATGACCCACAAGTATATGGGGTGTATCGCAGTATTTTCGAGGGAAGTGAAACCCAATTTATTGATTCGACACAAGGGGAGCCAAAGAATATTTATAAGCCTTAACAACTGAGTTGTCAATTCAGCTGCACATGGAAACAATCTTGCTCACAGCAGTTTATCAGTAGCAACAGTTTTGTAGTAGGAATAGCAAAGTAACAGCAGTAGTAAAGCAAAGAAAATAGTAACAAAAGCAGTAAACAGTGGGATTCGAGTGCGGTAGGCAAAGGGATGGATGGACGAGCGTTGCATGGACAAGACAATTCACATAGCAATCAGAACATAGGGCAATTGCAGATAAATAAGATAAAGCATCCAAGTACTAGACAATCCTATGCATGTGTTCCATATATAGTCATACGTGCTCGCAATGAGAACTTGCACAACTCTTTTGTCCTGCCAGCCCGTTTGCAGCGGGGCCTTTAGGGAACTACTGGCAATTAAGGTGCTCCTTTTAATAGAGCACCGGATCAAAGCATTAACACTCCATGAACACATGTGATCCTCACATCAAAGCCATTCCCTTCCGGTTATCCTGATTTCTGTCACTTCGGGGCCATAGGTTCCGGACAACAACGTGTGTATACAACTTGTAGATAAGACCAAAAACAATACTATCATAATGAATCAATAACATGTTCAGATCTGAAATCATGGCACTTGGGCCCTAGTGACAAGCATTAAGCACAACAAGTCTCAACAAAGTCATAAAGCACTAATAAAAGATACTAGGCACCATGCCCTAACAATCTGATGCCATTACATGAACGATCTCATCCAATCCCTACCATCCCTGTAGCCTATAGCGGGGGATTACTCACTCATAGATGGGGGAAAAATGGATGGTTGATGGAGAAGCGATGGTGATGATGATGGCGATGATCTCCTCCAATTCCCCGTCCCGGCAGGGTGCCAGAACGGAGTTTCTGGTGCTGTTTCGTGGAATCTGGTGGTGGCGGTGGAGCGGAACTCCTTCTGGAAAAACGTCGAACCCCCCGAAGTTTTTAGGTCAGAAGGCTCCTTATAGGCGAAGAGAGAGGCCGAGGGGGTGCCTGGGGGGCCCACACCACCCCCTGGCGCGGCCTGGCCTGGCCTGCGCCACCAGGTGGTGTGGCCACCCTGGCTCTTCTCCGTCTCGTATTCTGGCTCCTGGAGTCTTCGGGTGAAATAGGATTTTTGGCATATTTTCCGGGATTTTTCCTAATAGTTGATTTTCTGCACAAAAAGTAGACACCAAGGCAATTCTGCTAAAAACTGCGTCAGTCCACATTAGTTGCATCCAAATCACACAAGTATAGAGGAGAAACAATAACAAAAGTGTTCGGGAAAGTAGATACGTTTTGGACGTATCAACTCCCCTCAAGCTTAGCTTATTGCTTGTCCTCAAGCAATTCAGTTGAAAACTGAGTGCGATAAAAGAACTTTCACGAACACATTTGCTTCATATGATGTAAATATTCTCAGCAATGTGATCAACTACTTAGATAGTTCATAATAAAGAGTATGCAACTGAGTCTACTTAATAGTCATTGCAAGCTATGAAGAGATTCCAACTCAAGAGTAATAAGTAGCATGAAGCACAAACATAAGCAACATTACAATGCTCATAAAAAGGTATGATAGAGTGGTATCTCGCTTGCCCTTTGATTATGAATATCAAGGCACCTCTGAAGTTCAAGTGATGACTATAAGTAAAGATATCAAGGATACAAGCATCAAAGTCATAACACAAATAATCAAGTAATGGAGCAAACACAAAGAATGAGAACTATGCTCTCAAGAAGGTGCTCAAAGAATATGTGGAGACTCAACAAGTAGAAGAAAAGGTTTTGAATAATTTGAAAGGCTTCCAAATGTTGAAAGTATGGTACTCGTTAGCTTTGAGCTCTCATTGCCCCTATCATAAGAATCTTTAATGTGGTTATGGTGAAAGTGAGGTCCAATCTGAGTTATATGCTTGACAGACTGTAAACTGAAAATCCCATGTCCCTTGAGTACGAGGGCCGCACCTCATGCTACTCAACTTTAGTTACCGGTAAGTTCTTGTCATCGTAAGTATGTGCGTATCATTGAGAACCGCCAACGGGGTACCCCTTGCCCGATGATACAGAAGAATCCCCATATCAAAGTGACAAGGCAAGCAGACAATGAGTATCTCAGCAATCTTCTTATTTACCATGGGAAAATGGTGCTTTTTTTTCTCTCTTTCCTATTTTCATAAAACTCCCTTTTTTCTTTTTCTTAATAGCTATCTCTCTCTTTTTTTTGTAAGAAGAATGCTTCATAGATATCATTATGGTTACGCTGCAGGTTTCCACCATGTCAGCATGGATTAGACCAGCGGCCCAGGCGTTTCTCTAACACACATACATAACTCCATGGACTTAAAATCTCCCCTTTTATTTCACACCGACGACATCCGCAAACAAAAGAGCAAGGTATCAACTGGGTATATATTTACAAGTGTTGAAAGCGTTCCCCGTGACAGCACGGTTCTGCTAATCCCCAGCCTATAATTTGCAAGCATATAACTTTCATGGAGAGTTCACAATGGTTCAGGTTTATTAAGTGCAGGAAATAAAGTGTGCCATCAAGTTCGTGAGAGCTTTACTAACTAATTTTCCCATAACAAGAAAACATTTTATTCGGAAGAAAACAAGGCATAATGAATATGCACGAGAGTAGCAAATGATGCTAATAGGTAGGTATGGTGGACACATTGGAAATATTTGGTTTAGGGAGTTGGAAACATGAGTAAAACACTCAGTGGAAGTGAAGGCTAGCAATACTAAGGGAGCGACAAACGGGAGAGCAATAGCTGTCATTATCATGCTTGCAACAAAACATGACTACTCATGGCATGAAAGTGATTCGAGATCCTCAAGGCAAAATAATTCATCAAGGCTTAAATGATTATCACAGTCCTGTGCATGCGTGAGCATGTGCCAAGTCAATTCAAATGAAACATTCAGATGAGGATACCGTGGTGTCGTACCAATTTATGAATAGAGCAATGCAAGCAAACATTCATAAGACATGCTACAAACTCTTAGCGAGCTGGAGCTAATCATAAGAAAGCAAGAACTACTAAGCATCCAAAGATAACATACACACTACTTGAACGGACTAAGCAAGCTTGTCAACACCCGGATTTTAATCCCAGATGCCCGTTATGCCATACCTCACAATCCCAGGATTACCATTTTTGCGAGACATAACGGATTGGATATCACAGTACATCATCCATTACAAACCATACATCAGGTCTTTACACAAATAAGGATCTCATGATCCAGTCTTTAATACAACAAGCAACGGAAATAAAAGATAAGCGTAGTGGTGGGGTCCATCTTTAAGGGCACAGGCAATGCTGACGAAGGCAGATAGTCCTAGTTATCATAGCCGTCCTGATGACCATCCTCCTGATAGTCTCCTTCATAGTATGGCCATGAGAATAGCCTTGGACAAAAGCCATGAGTACTCTTTAAGTACTCGCAAACTACTAATAACAGGTACTATAGTTCTAAGTTAAAGTGCTAAATCTAAGTTTAACCATAAAGTTAAGTTTGAAACCTAAGCTGAGTTCTGAAGCAAAGAAAGATAAAATAAAGTTCTAGAATCACTTAAGTTGGGAAGCTAGTATCATAAACACAAACCTGTTGTGGTCAAGTCAAGATTCATCATTCATTTCAAGTTATTTAGAAAACATCTGACAACAAAACAGTATGACCATTCCAACTGTCCATAACCGCGGACGCGGCTATTTGAATAGTTTGACACTCTGCAGAGGTGGTACACTTTCACCACAAGATTCGATACATCTGTCAGGGATAACCTTAAATCATCATACTTAGTATGCAGATAATCAAACATAACCTTCCCTTTACACACCCTAGTATAAGCACCTCTCCTATGAGCATGGCCTCCCAACCATGACCATCAGTCATCTTGGGCACTGCATAGGTGGACATCATGAGAGGTAGCCTCAGCTCAAACCTCTCCCGTGAGGGAACTAATACTAATGCATATAAATTTCTAGCTAAGCCTTACCCAATTCAGGTAATGTGGTTGTACGGTAAATTTGGAATGGTATCGCATCCGAATCCAACCATCAGTTTTATAAAAGGGTTAAGGCTCATGCCTCATCATTTTCATCATCATAAACCAGTTGTGTTTCTCAACACATGTCAAAACATCTCAATAGAATGACTCATCATTCCAAGGTTTTCACAATTCATTTTTCACCAATTGTTCCCATCTAAAGTGACTCAAGTTTTTTGATCTACTCTAAAATACTAAGTTAAGAGTGTTCACTAAGATGGAAGTGATGGGTTCAATCTCATGCCATAGAATGACATCTAAAGGTTTCTAAGTAGGTCAAGTTTTATACTTTTTATGCTACCTTCAAAACAAGTAAAGAACTTTGTGTAAACTAAGGGGGGTAAAACTTGTCAATAAGACTTGAAGTACTAATAGTTAAAGGGGGTGTGATCAAAGCATGCTTAAGGCATCTTTGCTAAACCATCTAGTTTGTTTCTAGTTTGCTAAGCACTAAACTTGCAAGGGTTAACTCTGGGGTATTGCTAGCTTGCTAAGGGTAGCTTGCACTATTAATGGTGGCTTGCCTTGGTTGGTGCAGTGGTTGAAGTTTTCTTCGTCTTCGTCTTGATAGCACTCCTCCTCCTCGTAAGCTTGGTCGGTACTATCTTCTATAACAATACATACGGAGTAGACAATCATCAAACAATACTTAACTAGGCTAGATAGCTTTCTAAGACTCACAATTGATGATCTATTATCATGAAAAGCATCACAAGTTTAATTCAATAGTTCCATTCTTCTTAATTTAGAAAAGTAATTTCTACTCATTGAAAAATTAACTAAGATTTAATATTCACCACTTAAAATATGGGATCATGTTGACACATGCCATCACCACATATTCTAACATGTGGGAATGAGATTTAAGGGTTGGATCAATATTACTTTGGTTTAAGTTCATTATTTAATGATTTAAAGTGCCTAGAAATGCCTATATAGCATTATTTTGGTACCAGTCCAAAGTCACTGCATGTAAACCTTAATATTATTACATATTTGGATAGATATGATGAAATTTGATTTTTGAGAGTTGGAAACAACTCAAAAGCTCACTTGGTTGATTTTATAAAAATGTTGCAAGTTGCAAATGCTTCTGTTTTGTTATTTTTATTAGGAGAGATCTATAACTCTAATTGAATTAAACCCAACGGGCTTGGATAGAGCATTTCAATACCCTTAAAACAAAATTGGTTTCATGCAATTTGGATTTGTAAACCTCTCTGAATTGATTTTCAAACTAGGGGACAAAAACTAGATACAAACTAAAAAGAAAAATCCAGATTTGAACGGGTGGGCTAGCGCGGGAAAAGACTTGGGCCGGCCCAGTGGCACTCCGTGGCGTGGGGCTCAGCTGACAGGGGGGTCCCACTTGTCAGCGGAAGTTTAAACGCAAGACGGTACACGCGCTGTGGGCCGTAGGATTAGAATAGGAATCTACGGCTGAGGGTCGTCGTCGACGACGAACAGGTCACTGGCGAGATTGAACCCTAGCGGCTCGGTGGGGGTCTGCTGGGGACGTACCAGGGCTCCAGCGGGGTCGGCGAGGCGGGCAAACGAACTGGAAGACGATGGCGAGGCGAGGCGCGGTTGCGGTGGAGCTTGGAGTGGTCGCAATAAGCGGCGCCCTTCTCCTCCCGAGTTAGCGGCTCCGGCTCCAATTCCGGCGAGCTGCTGCTCCCTTTGCTCCGGCGAGAGGTGGGTGAGGTTTAGAGAGGTGAGTGGAGTGGAATGGTGTGGAGAGAAGAGGCTGGGGAGGGCTCCTTTTACAGGCCCGACGGTGAGACCGAGCGGGATGGGCAGTCGACGGTGGCGACATGGCTACGGCGGGGTAGAGGCATGGCTAAGGGTGGCGATCGATGGGTGGTTCCCTGGCGGTGCTCTAGGCATTGAATGCGGCCGTAGGGGTGGTGGCACGCGGTCTGGGCGAGGTGGCGCTCTGAGAGGCAGAGGCGGCGGTGTCCATGGCGAGCGGTGGCTGCGAGGCTTTGGGCGACCAGCGGGGTGTCTGGGGTGTTCTCCAGGTCATGGCGGAGCGGCGGGCACGGGCTATGGCCAAGGGGTGGTCTGAGCGAGCGGGGACATGGCGTGCTCTAGGGGCGGCGTCGGCATGCTCGACCAGCTCCGGGCGCGGCGGTTCCTGGCCGCTCTGGCCTAGGGCTGGTTGGGCGGTGGAGGTGGACCACTGGCGGTGTGCTAGACATGGCGAGAGAGGTTGGAGAGGGCTGCTGCTGCGAGTGCACGGTCGGCCAGCGAGAGAGGGCTCGGCATGGCACTGCGGTGCAGCTAGGGGGTAGGGAAGAGGCTGGGGTTGGTCTGGTCAGGCTTGAGGGGGACAAGATGATCAAAGCACATTGCAATTGCTGGACAAAATCAACCCAAAACAGTATTAGTTAGGCCAATATGATCTTGCCAGCAAGGTGTTTGATGAAATGGCCGAAAGAGAAAAAGTTTTGAATTTTGGTTTCAAAATTTTTGAGTGATCTCCACTAGTGCTAGGTAGTCTCTGGTTGCAAGGGTTTTGAAAGTGGAGCTCAAATAGATGGGTTTTGAAATAGGGGTGATCTATGCATATGCATTAGATTCAATTTTCAATTGTCATTTAAAATAAGTAAAAGAATGTTTTTAGCAGATCAAAAGGTGGCCTTGGTACCTCATTATGCGTACTAGCAAGGGGTACAAAGATCAAGAATTGTTTCTGTTAGGAATTGAGTACTAGGAATAGCCAAAGTAGTGTAGTGGATTAAAATGGCCAAAATGACCATTCCTCCTTTTTAATTCCTTTTGATTTGATTTTCTTTAGGAAAAGTTTGGGAATGATGTATATGATGTTTAAATCACCTAAGAAACATTTTACAAGCATTGGATCACACAATCATGGCAATTCAAAACAATTCCTATTTTAAATGCACACACATATGAATGCTTTCATTTTAAATTTGGAAAAGTTTTTGTTAACCCCATTTTTGGATGATTTGATCTTGATAAGCTTGGATTGAAGTTTTGGGATGTTACACAAGCTCACGATGATGAGTATATGTAAAAAATGAAAACAAATAGAGTTCGTTACCAGCCTCTTACCACGCCTCAAGTTGTCATTGATCCTCATTATTGCTCTTCACTTGTGTGGCTTGAATAATAATATGAAACCAATATCCACTGAGGACTGCCGAACCCTGTAGCAAACTCGCAAAAACCAAAGAAGAACAACAAATATTTTTGGTGTTTTCGATTTTTAAACAAGAACCAAAAGGGAAAAACAAAGCAAAGCAAAATCTTTTTGGGTTTTTCGAAAAGTTCAAACAAAGAAGGAAAAAAGAAGAAGCAAACCAAAGAGAAACAACAGAAATATTTTTGGTCTTTTTGTGTTTTTAGAAAGAAAAAGCAAAGAAGAACGAAAACTAAAAATAGAACGAAAACATGAATATACAAAGTACCGACGCAACATGATATGGAGATGAGTGCGGTGTCGTCGTACCTCCCCCCATGCTTAGGCTTTTGGCCTAAGCGGGTATCAATCCCAAGCTGGCCAGGATGAAGTGTCACCCTGGTATGATGAAGAGGTCCCCTCATCCTGGTGCGAACTTGAGTACGTCCCTCCGAAATACGCGGAGTAATCATAGGAGGGCACATCCTCCTGGTGCTGCTCGTGGAAACCCAGCAAGCGGAGCTGCTCGTCCACCTCCTCCTTGGAGCGCGATCACGGTCTCCTGTGAACACTAAACAAAGAAGGCTCTGGCAAAAGGATCTCCCTTTCATCCCCGTCAGTGAAAAGCATCCTATATACTAGATTGTTCAAGTCAGAGGTAGCAGTGACAAAGTGATGAGTTTTCATGGCAACAAGGTCAAGCCTCTGTGGTGCAGCATAGCATCATAGGGATCCACTAAAAGACCTAATGCATTGACTATACTCGAGGCAATAATGCCCCCATAGATAGGCCCCCTAGTAGCTAGGCGGCGAGCAATAAGTGAGCCAAGATTGTACCGAGAATCATTGTTAAGCGCAGCAGCAAGGAATGCTAAATGATAGTTGGAGATATTACTTGTGTTCTCCCTACCAAGTACACTAGTAGCAAGATAATATGCAAAGTATCTAAGAGCAGGGAGTTGGATATTTCTTATATTTCCGCACTACGCCACATGGTCATCATCATTGGTCACCCCTCGGTAAAGCTCCAACAAATAAGCGGGTCGCCCTTGAATTTTCTTCACGGTCCCTGTCATGCGTACACCTACAATACTACAAAATCTCTCCAAAGACATGGGGAAGGGCAGATCATAGATTTTTAAAGAGACAGTAGACTGATAGGGAGTGTTAGTAAACGTGAAGCTCTCAACAAAAGTTTTGGTGAGCATAGCGTATTGCGCACTCTCATCTTGCATATATGAGGTCAAACCAACCCTCTCAATCAGTAGCAAGAAATCATCAAGAATACCTGCAGCTTGTAAGAAGGTAAAACAAGGAAAAGAGGATGGGTGAGCATCCCCATCATCCCTTTCACTACCAATACGAGTTGCAATGATATCTTCATTGTATGATGGCCTAGCCTGAGAGGTTGTTCTTGAGGGCCTCGACCTCCTAGGTGCATCACTCTCAAATATCTCTCCAAAAGTATGGTTGTTCATGCTTGGTATTCTGAAATTTAAACACCTATTAAACAAGTGATTGCAAAGTAAATATAATGAAGGATTCTACTCATAGGGACTTAAAAGAGGCCTAAACATGCATCAAAACTATATCTCTAAGCATCAAAAAAGCTTACAAGCTCTCATAACCAGTCACCTACAGCAGCAAAATACTCAACATATAATCCACTAAACACAAATCTACTTGGACAAGGGGAGGAGTCACACACCAGGGGACAAATGCTCCAAATTTCAGCAAGAAAGATGGGCTGAGCAAGGAGATCGAAAAAATCGAGAGCAAGCACAGCAAGAACGCGATTTTGAGATATGAACTGGAGCTTACTCGGGAGAGAGAAGAAAGTGGCAGGTGAGAGAGTTAGTGGGGGGGGGGGTCAGGGGTGGCCCACACCAGGGCATGGCGCCACCCAAGGCGGACGCGCCACCATGTGGTGTGCCTGCCTGGTGAGCCCCCCTAGTACCTCCCAAGTACTCCTCTGCCCCTTTTTTCACGTAAAAATTTAATATGAATTTTCTGGAATTTTTCGAGACACTTTATGTTTGGGAATTTTTTAGAAATAGAAGAATGATTTTTCTGACAGACAGATTTTTTTCTTTTGGAAACATGATGCAAGGACAAAACAAGGCTAGAACTACAAAAGTTCTAACATGCAGGCAACTAACAACAAAAAGAAAACTAAACGAAATCAAAAACTAAAATACAAAGGATAAAAATAAACGGAGATAATCATAATGAAAACATTGTTTTGTTCAATGGAATCCTTTTGTTAACAAGGTTGATCAAGTCTTGCTACCAAAACAATTGCATATGAGACAAAACTTTGTACTCCACTAATGATTATGTTACCTCAACCTTTGTAGCAATGGTCCTAATCATAATAGTTTCAAATTTTTCTCTTGGTATGGGACAATATATTTCTCCAACTTGAATGCCTTCAACATGTTCAATTGAATTCAAACCATAAGTCCTTTCAATCTTCTTGGGGAAATATACAGTATGTTCCTTGTCATTAACATTGAAGGTCACCATTCCTTGATTACAATTAATAACAGCTCCTGCAGTATTAAGAAAAGGTCTCCCAAGAATAATAGACATATTATCATCTTCGGGCATTTCAAGCACAACAAAATCAGTTAATATCAAGCAATTGTGAGCCACCTGAACAGGTACATCCTCACATATACCCACAAGAATGGTGGTAGATTTATCAGCTATTTGCAAAGATATATCAGTTGGTATTAATTTTTCAAGTTGAAGCCTCTTATAGAGAGAGAAAGGCATAACACTAACTCCAGCTCCTAAATCACACAAAGCAGTTCTGACATAACTGTTCTTAATAGAGCAAGGGATAGTTGGAATCCCTGGGTCTCCAAGTTTCTTAGGAACCTTACCATTGAGGGAATAATTAGCAAGCAAAGTAGAAATTTCTTCATTAGGGATCTTTCTTTTATTCGAGACAATGTCCTTCATATACTTTGAGTAAGGAGGCAATTTAATAGCATCAGTCAAAGGAATTTGCAAGAATAAACGCTTCATCCACTCACAAAACTTATTATAGTGTTCATCTTCCTGTGACTTGTGTTTCTTATCAGGGAAAGGCATAGGTTTTGGACCCAAGGTTCTCTTTCACTACCATGTTTCTTAGCAATAAAATCTTCTTTGGTGTATTTAGTATTCTTAGTGTGGTTTTCAGGTTTTTCTTCAACTTTTTCTTCATTAGGAACAACATTTTCTTCATTACCACTTTCAGTTTCAGCATCAGAGATAGATATACTATTAGGATCTATAGCAGGTTCAGAGGGTTCTACAACAGTTTTATGTTTCTTTTTCCTTTTCTTACGAGTAGAACCACTATTTTCAGCTTGTTGAGAATGCTGCTCAATTTTTTGGGATGCCCCTCAGGATATAGAGGATCCTGGGTAGCAGCACCACTTCTAGTTCTAATTTCATAAGCATGTTTTTCTTTAGCATCATTAACTAGCAAGTCGTTTTGCACTTTAATGAGTTGATCTATTTGAGTTTGAACCATTTGAAAGTGTTTAACAATCATTTTAACATCATTAGAGGTTCTTTCCACAATATCTTTCAACTCAACAATAGCTCTAGTGTTTTCCATTAGATGATTTTGCACCCTTTTATTAAAGTTATCTTGCTTAACAATAAATATATCAAATTCTTCTAAGCATTGATCAGGAGGTTTAGAGTAAGGGATATCACCTTCATCAAAGTGTTGGAAAGAGTGTACCTCAATAGTGGGTGAGTAGGGAATAGGCTTACATAATTCTTCTATAGGAGGTAAATTCTGGACATCTGCAGCTTTAATTCCCTTCTCCTTAAGACATTTCTTAGCTTCCTTCATCACTTCATCATTTAATTCAATAACTCCCCTCTTCTTTGATGTTGGAATAGGCACGGGAATAGATGGTTCCGGTACAATTACTTCATGTATAGATTGTTTAGGAGGAGTCCAATCTTCATAATTCTTGCTTATTTTAGCCATTAATTCCTCAGCTTCCTTAGGAGTCCTATTCCTGAAAACACAATAAGCACAACTATCTAGGTATGTCCTAGATTCCTCGGTTAGTCCATTATAAAATATATCAAGAAGCTCATTCTTAGGTAATGGACTTCCAGCCTGTGCATGAATCAAAGCACAAAACCTTTCCCAAGATTCGGGCAATACCTCTTTTTCTCCTTGTTTAAAATCAAAAAGTTCATGCAAAATAGCTTATCTAGCACTGGGAGGAAAATATTTCTGCAGGAAAGTACTATTCAAGCACTCAGGGCTATCAATAGATCCAGGAGGTAAATTACTAAACCAAGTTTTAGCTTCTCCTTTCAGTGAAAAGGGAAAATCTTAGCAACAAAGTAAGTACGCATCTTAATATCATCAGAAAACAAGCCACTCATGGTAGAAAGTTCATTCATATGTGCTACCGCACTTTCATTCTTAGTCCCTGATGTGCTCGTCGTTCGACGTAGAGCTCGTTGGGAACCCCAAGAGGAAGGTATGATGAGCACAACAGCAAGTTTTCCCTCGGTTATGAAACCAAGGTTTAATCGAACCAGTAAGAGCAAGGAAACACCCCAAAGGTGTTACTAGCTAAGCTTTGGCAGGGCGCACTACCGGTGCTAGTAGCAACGTGGAGACCTGCACAACACAACCACAGAACTTTGTCCCCAACTTGCGATGAGGTTGTCAATCTCACCGTGTTTTGCGGAAAACAAAGGATTAAACGTATCGAATGGAAAGAAGTAAAAGTTTGAAGAAAGTAAACACAAAGGAGTAAACAGTTGTAGATTGTATGTAAAGAAAAAGGACCGGGATCCATAGTTCACTAGAGGTGGCTCTCCTTAGATAGATAACATGATGGGTGAACAAATTACAGCGGGGCAATTGACAAACACCGAGAAAGCAATACATGCATATACTAATCATCTTGACTCCTTTGAGACTTGATTGGGCATTACAACATAATACATAGACCGCCATCCAACTGCATCTATGACTAATAATCCACCTTCAGGTTATCATCCGAACGCCCTCCAGTATTAAGTTGCAAGCAATAGATTATTGCTTTACGAACTGCGTGTAAAGTAAACAATACGATTGTTCTATGAACAAAGGATTGTTGTTTTCTCCCTAGTAGCAATAGCACATCAAGTAACTTAGAGATTTCTGTCACTTCCCCAGATTACCAGAGGCATGAACCCACTATCGAGCATAAATACTAACTCTTGGAGTTGCTAGCATCTACTTGACCAAGATAGCTACTAACAACGGAAAGCATGCAAGATCACAAATAACAAAGACATGATAGAATCAATAATCAATCTGAAATAGCATCTCAATATCCATCGGATCCCCGCAAACACAACATGTATGAATTACAAATAGATGATCTTGATCATGAACGGAGCTCACATGATCTAGACATGAAAGCACAAAGGAGGAGAACCAGCCATCTAGCTACTACATGGATCCGTAGTCCAAGGATGAACTACTCACGCATCACACCGAAGGCTTGCATGGTGATGAAGAAGGCCTCCAGGGTGATTTCCCCTCTCCGGCAGGGTGCCGGGAAGAGCTTCAGATCCCTCCCGATCTAGGGATGGAGATGACGGCGGCTACAGACTCTTTCGTGGATTTTTGATCGGGTTCTTAGGGTTTTCGTCTTGAGGGCAATATATAGGCGGAAGGAGAGGCCGAGGCGGTGCCGGGAGCGGCCACACCACCCCCTGGCGTGGGTCAGGCCTGGTCGCGCGGCCAGGTGGTGTGGTGGCTCCCTGGCCCTTCTCCTTCTCATATTCTGGCACTTGATCCCTTCTGGAAAAATAGGCACTTTGACTTTTGTCCCGTCCAATTCCGAGAATATTTATTTTCTGACTTTCCTGGAACCAAAAATAGCAGAAAACAGGCAGCTGGCACTGTGGTTCTTGTTAATAGGTTAGTCCAAGAAATCATATGAACAGTACTCCAAAGTTGGAACAAAACACAAGAAAGTGGATAAAACCAAGCATGGAACATCAAAAATTATAGATACATTTGCAATGTATCAACATCCCCAAGCTTAACTCCTGCTCGTCCTCGAGTAGGTAAGTGATAAAAAGAAAGAATAATTTTTGAGGTGACATGCACCATCAAAGACTTGATCAAAGTATTTGTAAAACATTCAAAGCTGGGATCATAGTACTTCAATCATAACATGAAAGACAAAGTTCTAGCAATAAGCAAAGAAACTATGATGCAACATGAAAAGGCACAAACAAAAGATTCATGAATAAAATGTTTTGCAAGACGTTTGTTTGTTTCACATATAGAAAGCATGTCATAATAGTATTCAGCTTGTCCCTCAATAGAGTAGCAAATATAAATGCATAGGACACCTTCAAAGTTCATAAGAGTGACTAGATACAATAGTTTAAAACAAACAATATCAAGTTATGCATCAATCAACTAGTCTTGGGATAATGCACATAGAACTAAGAATGGCCACTATGCTCTCAAAGTAGGTGCATAAAGATAGAAGGTGGAGACTCAATATAATGGTGGAAGAAAGGCCTTTGTAAAAGGAAGTAGGGATTCAAGTCTCATAAAGAGCTTCCAAAAATTATGGTACTTATAGATTTCAGCTCTCATTGCCCCTATCATAAGCATCTTCACGTGATTAAGGTTAAAGTGAACAAACTATGGTGTACATGCTTGACGAAGTATAAGTCAGAAATCTCATGTCCCTTGTATACGAGGGACGCTCCTCATGCTACTCAAGTTTAGTCACCGGTAAGTTCTTGTCATTGTAAGTACATGTGTATCATTGAGAACCGCCAAAGGGGTACCCCTTGCCCGATGATAAGCAAGAATCCCCGTATCAAAATGACAAGGCAAGCAGACAACAAGCATCTCAGCATTCTTCTTATTTACCATGGGAATATGGTACTTTTTTCTCTCTTTCCTCTTTTCATAGTATCTCTTTTTTTCTTTTCTCTTTTTTCTCAATATAGGACTCTTTTTTTATAAGAAGAATGCTTCATAGACAGCTCATTATGGTTACGCTGCAGGTTTCCACCATGTCAGCATGGATTAGACCAGCGGCCCAGGCGTTTCTCTAACACATATACATAACTCCATGGACTTACAAGATCCCCTTTCATTTCACACCGACGACATCCATATACAAAAGAGCATGATATCAACTAGGTACAAGTACCAAGTGAAATGTTGAAAGTGTTCCCCATGAAAGCATGGTTCTGCTAATTCACAACAAATAAGTGCAAGCATATACAACATAGACGACACAATGGTTCAAGTTTATTAAGGGCAAGTAAAGTAAAGTGTGACATCAAGTTCGTGAGAGCTTTAATCACTAGTTTTCTCATAACAAGTTTAATTTGGAAGGTAAACAAAAGCATGAATATACTTGGAATAGCATAAGCTAGTAGGTAGGTATGGTGGACTCTTTGGAATAACTTGGTTTAGGGAGTTCGATGCATGGGTGGAACTCATACTTGGTTGTGGAGGCTAGCAAAAGACTGGGAGCAACAAACTAAGAGATCAATAATGGCCATAATCATGCAGAGAGACAAAACATCATTGACCAAAGCATAAAGTGATACTACAAGTTGAAAACTAAAGGATCATAAAGGCTATGGTGACTTGAGACAGTCATAACATGGTGTGAGCATGTGCCAAGTCAACCCAAATAAAGCATCAAAGGAGAATACCACTATACTATGCTTTAATATGCTAAAACAACGCATGATTCATCGAAGGCACATTAAGCAATCTCAATTGTTTATAACAATTCATGCTACAGCAAAGAATACTAAGCATAAAGCCAAAACAATATCAAACATGGCATGAAAAAAGCACATGCCACAGTCAAAAACAAGCTCTTTTTACCACATAAGTATGTACTTTCCTACTCTTTTCCAAACCAAACCAAACCATTTGCAAACCAATGTATGAAAGAGGGGGTCCAACCAATTTATTCAGAAAACTAAGCAAACCAAGCAAACTAAAAAACAAAATGAAAACGAAAAAGAAGACGCTCCAAGAACAACACAACTATGCATGAAACAATAAAAATGAAGCGTTTGGAAGAAACCTGAGATTTTTATTGATGAAGAAGGGGATGCCTTGGGCATCCCCAAGCTTTGACGCTTGTACTTCTTGGATATTTCTTGGGGTGACACGCGTGGCATCCCAAAGCTTGAGATTTAGTCCATCCTTCATCTCATTACTCATTCCTTCCATACACCTGAAAATTTTCCTTCATACAAAACTTCACACAATCTTTATTAGCAACATTAGTGCACTCAAGATAAATAAGTCTTAATGTCCAGTTCTAACACCAAATAAATTTCCATTAGAACACTAGCTACTGTAGCACTTCCTTCAAAAAGCTCAATTCCCCAAAAGAACTCAAAAAGGAACCCACAAGAAGCAAATGCAGAAAATGACAGAAATCTGTCAAAACAGACCAGCAGGTAAAGACGAATTTGTTCTAAGACCTTCTGTTGCTCAAATCAAAACGTGTTGAACTAAAGAAAGTTAGATAACAACTTGGGGCAGAAGCACAAAAAATTACAGATCAATCCGAAATACAGACCTCTCTCACGAATTTTTACGGTGAAGCACAAAAATCTGTTTCGGGACAGCAACTTTCCCAATCATTACTTCACTCTCATTGGAGGTTACTCTTGGCACAAAAAGCAAATAAAAAGGATAAGGATAGGTTATTACTGAGGTAACAACTTCCAAGACTCATCTAAAACTTTTGGGTTATCTCCCAATAAGTATTTTTCTTTAACGCCTTTAAGTTAGGCATAAGAAGCAAGAAAGAATCAAGTGTTCTCAAATGAAGGAGCATTAAAACCAACTTTCTTGCCCTTACCTCTCTTATTTTTATTCTTAACCTTTTGGAAAATGTGATTGTTTGGTGGAGAAGAAAGGTGCATGGTCCCCTTTCTCACATCTATTATTGCTCCAAGAAGTTCTAATAGGGACCTTCCAAGTGTAATTTGTCCTTTTCTTGCACATTCAATAACAAGATAATCAATAGAAATCGTTTTCCCAAGGATCTTTGTAAACACTCCTTCAGCTATTCCAAGAGGTAATATGGTATTATTATTAGCAAGAGATATTTCTTTTCCTCCTTCAGTAATCCCCCAAAGATTCAAAGATTCATAAATATCTTTGGGCATAAGACAAAATTCAGACATGATATCGCAGCGGGCTTGAAAAGTTTCAGTGTTTATCTCAATCTTTACTGTAGGGAACCACTTTGATGGTTCAGAGTTTATTGGAACATAATTGTGATGCTCCCTAAGCGTATTATAGAAACTTTCTAAGCTAGTAGTGCTAGCCTCAAGAGTGTTCAACCTAGCAAATATTTTTGCGAAAGAAATATCAATTTGGCTAGGCATGTTGTAAGTGAGGATCAATTTATTTATAGCATTAATAGCATCATCCTCATTACATTGGAGGAAATCTCCTCCCACAATAGCATATAAAGCATATCTATAGCAAAGAGCAATCCCAAGATTTTACACGAGTTTTTACGGTGAAGCACAGAAATCTGTTTCGGGACAACAACTTTCCCAATCATTACTTTTCTCTCATTAGAGGTTACTTTTGGCACAAAAAGCAAATAAAAAGGATAAGGAGCGGTTATTACTAAAGTAATAACTTCCAAGACTCATCTAAAAGTTTTGGGTTATCTCCCAATAAGTACTTTTCTTTAATGCCTTTAAGTTAGGCATAAGAAGCAAGAAAAGGAATCAAGTATTTGGAGAAGCATTAAAACCAAATTTCTTGCCCTTACCTCTCTTACTTTTATTCTTAACCTTGGGGAACTTGTGAATGCTTGGTGGAGAAACAAAGTGCATGGTGCCCTTTTACACATCTATTATTGCTCCAAGGAGCTTCAATAGGGATCTTCCAAGTGTGATTTGTCCTTTTCCTACACATTCAATAACAAGATAATTAGTAGAAACCATTTTCCCTAGGATCTTTGTAAACACTCCCTCAGCTATTCCAATGGGTAATATTGTGGCATTATTAGCAATAAAAATTTCTTCTCCTCCTTCAGAAAGCCCCCAAAGATTCAAAGATTCATAAATATCTTTGGGCATAAGATAAAACTCAGACATGATATCACAACGAGCATGAAAAGTTTCATTGTTTATGGCAATCTTTACTGTGGGAAGCCATTTGGAGGGTTCAGAGTTTATTGGAACATAGTTGTGATGCTCTCTAAGCATAATATAGCAATCTTTCAAACTAGCAGTGCTGGTCTCAAGAGTATTCAATCTAGCAAATATGTTTATGAAAGAAGAATCAGTTTTGCTAGGCAAGTTGTAAGTAAAGACCAATTTTTTTATAGCATTAATAGCATCGTCCTCATTGCATTGGAGGAAATCTCCTCCCACAACAGCATCTAAAGCATATCTATAGCAAAGAGCAATTCCAAGGTAGAAACTGCTAAGAAACAAGCTTTGAGTGATTTTAGATTCGGTTTTTTCATGTAAATCAGAGATTCTAGACCAAGCTTCTTTAAAACTCTCTTAAATTCCTTTTTTAAAAGTGAAAACCATTTCCTCAGGTGACATAGTGATTGGAGCAATGCTAGACATAACAGCAACTTAAGATAGGAACTAATTTTTTTGTGTTTTAATAAAGAAAGCAAACTTGTAAAACTAATTTTTGTGTGTTTTTGATAAAGAAACAAGCAAACAAAGCAAAAATAAACAAAGCAAAACAACAATAACAAACTAAAGAGATTGGTTATGAGGGACTCCCTTGTGAAGATGTCCTTGACTCCTCGGCAACGGCGCCGGAAAAGTACTTGCTGACTCGTGTATTAATGAGCTCGTTGCGGAACCCCAAGAGGAAGGTATGATGAGCACAGCAGTAAGTTTTCCCTCAGTTATGAAACCTAGGTTATCAATCCAGTAGGAGCAAGGAAACACCCCAAAGGTGTAGCTAGCTGAACTTTAGCAGGGCGCACTACCGGTGCCAGCAGCAACATGGAGACCTGCAAGGTTATTAATCCAAGGTTATTAAGATCCAAATCATCAAAATTAGGGTTAACAAAAACTTTTCCAAACAAAATTATTAAAGCATTCATGTGTATGTGCATTTAAAATAGGAGTTGTTTTGAATTGCCGTGGTTCTGTGATCCATTGATTTTAAAATGATTCTTAGGTGAAATAAACATCATCTAAATCATTCCCAAACTTTTCCCGAAGAAAAACAACTCAAAATGAATAAATGAAGTGAATGGTCATTTTTGCCAAATTAACTATCATGCCTACTTTGGATATTCCTAGTACTCAAAACCTAACAGAAACAATGATGGATCTTTACACCCCTTGCTAGTACACATAATGAGGTACCAAGGCCCACTTTGTGATCTGCCAAAAACATTCAAACACTATATTTAAATGGCATTGGAAAATTGAATCTATTTCATATGGGAAGATCCCTCTATTTCAAAAACCACTCAAACAAGCTCAAATTTCAAAACCCAAGCACCCATAGAGTCTCAAGCTTAGTACTAGCACACCCACCAAAAATATTTTCAAAATTCAAAAAGAAAGTTCATGCGGCCATTTCATCAAACACATGGCATGCATGAATTACACCTAATATCTAGCTTACTGGTCTGAACAGGGTTTTGCCCCCATTTGACCCCCATTTGCTCCCAATGTCTCCAAATGATCTAACCAAGGCCTAACTACCCCATCCCCTACCCCCTAGTGGCAAGGCCAAGCCATGCCGAGCACCCACTCTCCGGCCGACCATGCCATCACCCCAGCAGACCACCTCCCCCTCTCTCGCCATGTCTAGCAGCTAGCCAGGACCTCACCGCCACCATCTGTCCCCTCCCCGAGCCAAGCCAGAGCATGGACCACCGAGGAACCACCGTGTCCAGTGCCACTACGCCATGCTGAGCACGCGCCAGAGTGCCGCGCCCGACACACGTGCACAAGCCGCCACTCGACCGCAGCCCGCACCCATCGCTTCGCCATGACCCAGGGAGCACGCTGGACATGCCCGTTCGCCGCCCAACGCCTCACAGCCACCACTCGCCGTGGACACCATCGTCTCTGCTGCTTAGAGAGCCAGCTCCGCCTGACCGCATACCACCGCCCCTAAGCCCGCATTAAAGCCCTACAGCACCGCCAGGAGACCGTGTGTCGATCACCGCCCGCAGCCATGCCGCTAGCAGCCCGTAGCCATGTCGCCACCGTCACATGGCCATGCCGCGCTGTCCCGTCGTTGAGCCTATAAAAGGAGGGCACCCCCAGCCTCATTTGGCACACCACTCACCTCCCCTCACCTCACTGCACGTCCCACACCTCTAGCCGGAGCAAGGCGAGCAGCCGTTCGCCAGAATTTCACCGGAGTAGGCCACCTCTGGAGGAGAAGGGCGCCGCTGATTGCGACCAACCCCGGAGCTGCCTCGATCGTCCTTGAGCTCGCTGTCAACCACCAGTCCGTTTGCCCCCATCGCCGTCGTCGCTGGAGCCCTGGTACGCCCCCTATGCACCCCCACCGAGCCGCTAGGGTTAGAGCTCGCCGGCGACCAGTCCGTTGTCGATGACAATCTCTAGCCGTTGATCCCCGTTCTAATCCAACGCCCCAGATCGCCCCGTACCGCTTTGCGCATTATGAGCCGCTGACCGGTTGACCCCCCTGTCAGCTGAGCCCCGTGCCAAGGAGTGACACTGGGCTGGCCCGTTAGCGTTCCCGCGCAACCTAGTTAGTTTGAATTAGGATTTATCTTTTTAGTTTAAACTTAGTTTTGTCCCCTAGTTTGAAAATCAATTCAGAGAGATTTACAAATCCAAATGGAGTGAATCCAATTTCGTTGGAAAGCTACTGAAAAGATCTACCCAAGCCCATTGGATTTAATTCAATTAGAGTTAGAGATCTCTCCTAATAAAAATAATAAGACAGAAGCACTTGCACCTTGCAACATTTTTATAAAATCAACCAAGATAGATTTTGAGTTGATTCCAACTCTCAAAAATCACATTTCACCATACCTATCTGAATAGGTAATAATATTGAGGTTTACAAGCAGTGACTTTGGACTAGTACCAAAATAATGCTATATAAGCATTTTTAGTCACTTTAAATCATTAAATAATGAACTTAAACCAAAGTAATTATGATCCAACCTTTAAATCACATTCCCACATGTTAGAATATGTGGTGATGCCATGTGTCCACATGATCCCATATTTTAAGTGGTGAATATTAAATCTTAGTTAATTTTCAATGAGTAGAAATTACTTTTATAAAATAAAAGGAATGAAACTATTTAATAAGACTTCTGATACTTGTGATGGTAATATATCATCAATTGTGTGCCTTAGAGTGCTAATTAGACTAGTTAAGTATTGTTTGGTGATTGTGTACTCCGTATGTATTTATAGAAGATAGTATTGACCAAGCTTACGAGGAGGAGGAGTTCTACCAAGAAGAAGAAGAAGAAGAAGAACACTTCAACCACTACACCAACCAAGGCAAGCTAACACTTGCAAGTATTATACTTATCAAGCCACCATTAACAATGCAAGCTACTATTAGCAAGCTAGGATTGAACTAGATGGTTTAACAAAGATGCTTTAGGCATGCTTTGACTATACCACTTTGACTATTATTTACCCCAAATATTATTTTCAAGCTTTACTTCCTTTACTTTACCCAAAGTTCTTTACTTGTTTTGAAGGTAGCATAAAGAGTATAAAACTTGACCTATTTAGATAAATTTTAGATGTCATTCTATGGCATGAGATTGATCCCATCTTTCCACCTTAGTGAACACTCTTAACTTAGTAGTTTAGAGTAGATAAAAACTTGAGTCACTTTAGATGGGAGCACTTGGTGAAAATGAATTATGAAAACCTTGGAATGATGAGTCATTCTATTGAGATGTTTTGACATGTGTTGAGAAACACAACTGGTTTATGATGATGAAAATGTTGTGGCATGAGCCTTAACCCTTTTATAAAACTGATGGTTGGATTCGGATGCGATACCATTCCAAATTTGCCGTACAACCACAATACCTGAATTGGGTAAGGCTTAGCCGGAAGTTTATATGCATTAGTATTAGTTCCCTTGCGGGAGAGGTTTGAGCTGAGGCTACCTCTCAATGTTGTCCACCTATGCAGTGCCCAAGATGACTGATGGTCATGGTTGGGAGGCCATGCTCATAGGAGAGGTGCTTATACTAGGGTGTGTAAAGGAAAGGTTATGTTTGATTATCTGCATACTAAGTATGATGATTCAGGGTTATCCCTGACAGATGTATCGAATCTTGTGGTGAAGTGTACCACCTCTGCAGAGTGTCAAACTATTCGAATAGCCGGGTCCGCGGTTATGGACAGTTGGAATGGCCATATTATTTCATTGTCAAATGTTTTCAAAACAACTTATGAAATGAATGATGAATCTTGACTTAACCACAGCATGGTTATGTTTATGACAATAGCTTCCCAACTTAAGTGATTCTTGAACTTTATTTTATCTTTCTTTGCTTCTGAACTCAGCTTAGGTTTCAAACTTAACTTTATAGTTAAACTTAGATTTAGCACTTTAACCTAGCACTATACTATCTTGTTAGTTGTAGTTTGCGAGTACTTAAAGAGTACTCATGGCTTTTGTCCCTGGCTATTCTCATGGCCAGACTATGAAGGAGACTACCAAGATGATGGCCAGCAGGACGGCTATGATAACTAGGACTATCTGCCTTCGTCAGCATTGCCTGTGCCCCTGAAGATGGACCCCACCACTACGCTTATCTTTTTTTCCGTTGTTTGTTGTATTAAGACTGGATCATGAGATCTTTATTTGTGTAAGAACTTATGTATGGTTTATAATGGATGATGTACTGTGATATCCAATCTATTATGTCTCACAAAAATGGTAATCCTGGGATTGCGAGGTACGGCATAATGGGCATCTAGGATTAAAAATCCGGGTGTTGACAGATGAACTACTCACGCATCACACCGAAGGCTTGCTTGATGATGAAGAAGGCCTCCAGGTGAATTCCCCTCTCCGGCAGGGTGCCGGGAAGAGCTTCATATCCCTCCCGATCTAGGGATGGAGATGACGACGGCTACAGACTCTTTTGTAGAATTTTGATCGGGTACTTAGGGTTTCCGTATCAGAGGCAATATATAGGCGGAAGGAGAGGCCGAGGGGGTGTCTGGGGCGGCCAGACCACCCCCTGGCGCGGGCCAGGCCTAGCAGTGCGGCCAGGTGGTGTGGTCGGGCCCCAGCCCCTCTCCGTCTCGTATTCTGGCTCCAGGTGTCCCTCGGTGAAAAACTGACTTTGGCTTTTGTCCCGTCCAATTCCGAGAATATTCATTTTCTGACTTTCCTGGAACCAAAAACAGCAGAAAACAGGCAGCTGTCACTGTGGCTCTTGTTAATAGGTTAGTCCATGAAATCATATGAAAAGTACTCCAAAGTGTGGAAAAAACATAAGAAAGTAGATAAAACCAAGCATGGAACAACAAAAATTATGGATACGTTTGCAACGTATCACACACTTGAACAACCCGCATAATTCGTGTATAAAGAGCAAATGATCACAAGGATGGATAGTTCCATCTCCAACATAATAGTTATCCATAACACGATCAATAATTCTTGTAGGTATTTTAAAAGTATCATTTTCAGCAGGTGGTGATTCATCTACTACCTTAGCAGTGGTAGTAGCATTATGAAATAAGAAACTCAATGAATTATCCATATTGAAAATAAAGCAACTAACAGAAGTAAACAATACTCATAGTAGAAGTTTCCTTTACCAGTTCCACTCTCCAATAGCGCTTCACTCCCCGGCAACGGCGCCAGAAAATAGTCTTGCTGACCCACAAGTATAGCGGTTGTATCGCAGTATTTTCGATAAGTAAGAGTGTCGAACCCAACAAGGAGTAAAGGGTGTTGATGAGTGTCTTGGAGCAGGAATTCTCTGCAAATACTTAGCAAACGGATTTTTAGGGTTTTTTGATAATGCAGATAAATAAAGTACGAGTAAGTAAAAGACAATAATAATAAATGCAGCAAATGGTCCAATCCTTTCTTTAGCAAAGGACAAGCCGGTTGTATTACTTAAGATGACTAGACGTTGTCGAGGACACATGGGAATATCGTCAAGTGCTTTCGCTTCATATAGTTGATTAATCTTCTTTAGTTTGCTAAGTGTTGTGTGGGTGAACCTGTTCTAATGTACCGACCTTCCTAGGACTAATACATACTTGTGATTATACCCCTTGCGAGCATCCGCAAGTACAATAAAGTAATTAAGGTAGAAACCTAACCACAACTTTAAACTCTAAGATCCTGACGTCCCTTGTGCAAAGGTTTCCTAACGGGGGTTCAGGTTTCTGTCACTTCGGCAACCCCTACGATTAGTAGTCAAATACACAATGCATTCCCCTAGGCCCATATAGGTGAAGTGTCATGTAGTTGACGTTCACATGACACCACTAGAAGAAATACACCACAACTTAAATATCAAACCATTGAATCTTTCTCAACACAACTCCACTACTAACAACATGACTTCTCCCTTGTCCTCAAGAACAAAACAAACTACTCACAAGACATCATATGGATAAAGATCAGAGATGATATAATGATATGTAACAATCTGAACATAAATGATAATTCAATGGTTCACTCAATATCATCAACTACAAGGAGTAATCAACATCGGAAAGTTTCCCTAAGAACTATGCAAGATTCAACCCAATTGTTATAGTGGTATGGAGTGGTGATGATGGTGGTGATGATGATGATGATCCCGATGAAGTCCATCTTGATGGTGGTGTTGATGGCGACGATCTCCCCTCTCCGGGAAGGAATTCCTCGGGAAGAATTCTATCTGTTGGAGAGATCTTTCTCTCTCGATGTTTTCCGCCCCGCAGAGGCGGCGAAATCTTTCTATGGTCGCTCCCCCAGTCTTAGGGTTTTGGTAGGATAATATACGCAAGAGGGGAGAGTCTGGAGTGGGCTAGGGCAGACACACCACCTGTTGGCACGGCCTAGGGCTGCTCGCGCAAGGGGGTGGTGTGGGCCCCCTGTGGCCCATCTCCACTTCCCCTTCTAGCAATCTTCGTCTTCTGGAAAAATAAAATTTTCCATGTATTTTCCCGGATTTTCTGATCTTCGTGAATTTTGCCTCCAAACATCACCTTTTCCATCAGAATCCTGACTGTAGCGGTCCATGCTCCAAAAGTCATCGACCATGCAAAAACAGATGAAATAACATAAGTATCATCTCTTAATATGAAATATATCAATGAATAATAGTAAATTATTATATAGAATAGTGATGCAAAATGGACGTATCACCCCTCCCACCCACGTGCGATGGCCAAGGTCGGCCGGTGGGTCCCCCCACATGGGCCTTTTCCTCCAGGAATTAGCCCATTAGGGGAGTTATGCTCAAAAATCATTTATTAATATTATTTTTATTATTTATTCCAATAATTAATATTAGAAACATATTTAATGTTTCCTCATGATCTAAAATATCTTTTCGACCATTTTGAACTTCTTCGGACTTTACCTAGAACCCTTCCGGTTTCTCTTTCTTTCCACTAATGATCACAACGATTACAAAAGAAAATCTCTAAATGTTGAAGAACCCTTAAGTGTGTTACACTACGGTTCAAGAACATCACAAACATTATCGAGACACCTCTCATTTATTCATATCAATGATCATCAGCAGGATCGGGATACCCATAATGACCCCTATGCATTTCAAGATTTCTTATCGTTTTACCATAAACATTGAGTCTAATTCCTTTTGTTACTTCGATACATAACTCATTCGAGATCTGATCATCGTTATCAACATATCTTATTCAATCTCATTACCACAAGTCTACTTAACTTGTTCACATGATATCATATCCTTATGACCTAGTCATTCACTGCAGCTTCTTGGATATAATCTCACCGAGTGGGCCCAGTGTATCTTCCCATCACGTAGGAGAACAAATCTCGATCTTGATGCATACACCTGAACGTATACCTCTATAATATCCAATATACACCTTTATGATCACCCTGTTATGGTGTGACAGTTGATGTAATCTAAGCAGTCTCAGGTGATAGTGATTAGATATGATCTCACGGTCAAGGGAGAAGGCTACTACGTTTCTAGTTATTGCAATGGTGAACTATGTTACTTGTCAATGAGGTTGGCATGGCCTGGCACTCATGATCGTGTTGGAATTCAGTCTCTCTTCGCAGTACGGCGCCCTTGTTGTATCAAGCCCTCTAGGGTATGCATGCGACACAGTGATTTCCCAAGGGTTGATATGTCTGTACCTGGATATATATGAAGGAAATATGCCCTATAGTCAAATAATAAAGTGTTTTATTTGATATATCTCTTGTATGTTCATAATAGGTTTCATGCCGTGCTATAACTGTGTTAATACGAAACATTAATACACGTGAGGTATGTAAACAAACCATGTCTCTAGTTACCTCTAGCAAACTAGCTCATTGGTCAAGTGAATCTAGGGTTTCGAGATCATGGGCATGTATGCCAACTGACAATGAGGTCACATCATTGGTTGAATGATGTGATAAACAAACACCCAATAGTTGTATCATAATGAGATCTAGTTACAAACATTCATCATTCATGGTAATAAAGAAACCTCGCAACCTAATCCTTTGACTATGGGATAATATAAATCACCATTACTGGAGGGAGCTTAGATGGTATCAAGCATCAAGCCGGTAAAGGGTGATCAAAAAGGTGTCACTCAGGTTTTCCAAAGGAACGTGTAGAGGACTACATATCAAGACCAGGATTTGCCAATCCAAGTAACGGATAAATACATGTGGGCCACCTCGGTGAGGTTGCATTAACTAAGCTTGCAAGTGTGTGACTAGGTCACGGAATGCAATGGCATGGGAACGAGTAAACGAGTTCATTGGTAACGAGATCAAACTAGGTATGGAGATACCGAAGTTCAAATCTCGGATGAACTAAGTATCAAGTGGCAAAGGGAGTGGGACACGATGTTGAAGGTTCAAGCAATGAGATTCAAGAAACACACAAGGGTCATCATAGGCATCCAGGTCTTGCTGATGGTCATTGATACGATAGAGGTATCGATCATGTCCATAGTGTTACCAAACCGAAGGGTGTCACACTTAAGGGTGGGGACACATAGGGATTGATACGGCACCGCAGGAGAAATGAGAGAGAGAGAAACCGGAATAGTTCCATCTAACACCCGATATTGATCGGAGGGGTCCGGAAGCAGTTCCTGAGTGAAAGATATAATAATATATATGTTTTATATTAATTAGTTAAATTAATAATAAAACATATATTTTTATTTTATTTTAATAGGCATCCCTTTGCTAATGGGCCTCACATAAAGGGGAGGCCCAAGAGGGCAAGGCGCCTAAGGGAGGAGGGCTAGCTGGCCTAGCCCTAATAGGCTCCCCACGTGGGTCCCTGTCAAGACCCGGATTTTTAATCCCAGATGCCCGTTATGCCATACCTTGCAATCTCAAGATTACCATTTTTGCGAGACATAACGGATTGGATATCACAGTACATCATCCATTACAAACCATACATAAGGTCTTACACAAATAAGGATCTCATGATCTAGTCTTTAATACAACAAGCAGCGGTAACAAAAGATAAGCGTAGCGGTGGGGTCCATCTTCAAGGGCACATGCAATGCTAACGAAGGCAGATAGTCCTAGTTATCATAGCCATCCTATTGGCCATCATCTTGATAGTCTCCTTCATAGTCTGGCCATGAGAATAGCCAGGGAAAAAAAGCATGAATACTCTTTAAGTACTCGCAAACTACCACTAACAAGTAGTATAATTCTAAGTTAAAGTACTAGAGCTAAGTTTAAGTTAAGTTTGGAACCTAAGCTGAGTTCTGAAGCAAAGAAAGATAAAATAAAGTTCTAGAATCACTTAAGTTGGGAAGCTATTGTCATAAACACAACCCTGTTCTGTTCAAGTCAAGATTCATCATTCAGTTCAAGTTATTTGAAATACATATGACAATGAAACAGTATGACCATTCCAACTATCTATAACCGCGGACGCGACTATTCGAATAGTTTGACACTCTGTAGAGGTGGTACACTTTCACCACAAGATTCGATACATCTGTCAGGGATAACCCTGAATCATCATACTTAGTATGAAGATAATCAAACATAACTTTCCCTTTTACACACCCTAATATAAGCACCTCTCCTATGAGCATGGCCTCCCAACCATGACCATCAGTCATCTTGGGCACTGCATAGGTAGACATCCTGAGAGGTAGCCTCAGCTCAAACCCATCATCATTCCAAGGTTTTCACAATTCATTTTCACCAAGTGTTCCCATCTAAAGTGACTCAAGTTTTGATCTACTCTAAACTACTAAGTTAAGAGTGTTCACTAAGGTGGAAAGGTGATGGGTTCAATCTCATGCCATAGAATGACATCTAAAGCTTATCTTCAAAACATAGGTCAAGTTTTATACTTTTTATGCTACCTTCAAAACAAGTAAGGGACTTTGTGTAAACTAAAGGAAGTAAAGCTTGTAATGTAATACTTGGGGTAGTAATAGTCAAGGTGGTGTGACCAAAGCATGCCCAAGGCATCTTTGCTCATTCATCTAGCTTAATTTTAGCTTGCAAGTGTTAGCTTGCATTGTTAATGGTGGCTTGCCTTGGTTGGTGCAGTGGATGAAGTTTTCTTCTTCTTCTTGGTAGAACTTCTCCTCCTCGTAGACTTGGTCGGTACTATCGTCTATAAATACATACGGAGTACACAATCACCAAACAATACTTAACTAGTCTAATTAGCATTCTAAGACAAACATTTGATGATCTATTATCATCACAAGTTTAATTCACTAGTTTCATTCTTTTTAATTTAGAAAAGTAATTTCTACTCATTGAAAAATTAACTAAGATTTAATATTCACCACTTAAAATATGGGATCATGTGGACACATGTCATCACCACATATTCTAACATGGGGGAATGTGATTTAAGGGTTGGATCATAATTACTTTGGTTTAAGTTCAATATTTAATGTTTTAAAGTGACAAGAAATGCCTATATAGCATTATTTTGGTACTATTCCAAAGTCACTGCATGTAAACCTTAATATTATTACATATTCTGATAGGTATGGTGAAATGTGATTTTTGAGAGTTGGAATCAACTCAAAACCTATCTTGGTTGATTTTATAAAAATATTGCAATGTGCAAATGCTTCTGTTTTATTATTTTTACTAGGAGAGATCTATAACTCTAATTGAATTAAATCCAACGGGCTTGGATAGATCATTTCAATACCTTTTTGGCAAAATTGATTTCATGCAATTTGGATTTGTAAATCTCTCTGAATTGATTTTCAAACTTAGAGACAGAACTAAGTTTAAACTAAATAGGAAAATCCTAATTCAAACTAACTGGGTCGCGCGGGAAACTCTAACGGGCCGGCCCAGTGTCACTCCGCGGCGTGGGGTTCAACTGACAGGGGGTCCACAAGTCAGTGGCTCATAACACGCGAAGCGGTACGGGGCGATGTGGGCCGTTAGATTAGACTGAGGATCAACGGCTGTGGCTTGTCGTCGACGACGAACCTGTCGCCGGCGAGCTCGAACCCTAGCGGCTCGGTGGGGGTGCATAGGGGGCGTACTAGGGCTCCAGCAAGGTCGGCGAGGTGGGCAAACGGACTGGTGGTCGACGGCGAGCTCAGGGACGGTCGAGGTAGCTCCTGGGGTGGTCGCAATCAGCGGCGCCCCTTCCTCCTCTGCTGCGGGCTACTCCGGCCAAATTCCAGCGAGCAAGAGCTCGCGCTGCTCCGTCTAGAGGTGGGGAATGGTCAATGAGGTGAGGGGAGTGGAGTGGTGTGCTTCAAACGGCTAGGGGTGCCCTCCTTTTATAGGCTCGACGGCGAGACCGAGAGGGATGGGCAGGCGACGGTGGCGACATGGCTACGAGCGGCTAGCGGCATGGCTGAGGGTGGAGATCGACGGGCGGTCTCCTGGCGGTGCTCTAGGAACTCAGTGCGGGCATAGGAGCGGTGGTATGCGGTCGGGGGCAGCTGGCGCTCTGAGCGGCAGAAGCGGCAATGTCCATAGCGAGCGGTGGTTGTGGTGCATTGGGTGGCGAACGGGCGTGTCCGTCGTGTTCCCTGGGTCGTGGCAGAGCAGTGGGCGCGGGTTGTGATCGAGTGGCGGCTTGTGCACGCGTGCCAGGTGCGGCGCTCTGGCGCGTGCTCCGCATGGCTCGCTGGCACTAGGCACGGGTTCTCCTCGATGGTCCACTACTAGGCTTGGCTTGGGGAAGGGAAAGAGGGTGGCGGTGAGGTCTTGGGTACCTCCTAGACATGGCGAGAGAGAGGGAGGTGGTCTGCTAGGGCAAGTGCATGGTCGGCCGGCGAGCTAGTGCTCGGGGTGGCTCGACACTGTGGCTAGGGACAAAGGGGAGGGGTGCTAATGGTATGGTTAGATCATGAGGGGACCAAAGGATTAAATGGAGATCAAATAGGGGTAAAACCCTGTTCAAAACAGTGAGCTATGGTTTAGAGTTTAACCCTGCCTGCCAAGTGTTTGATTAAATGGCCGCAAGAAATAAACTTTTGAATTTTGAAAATAATTTTGGTGGGTTTGCTAGGCATAAGCTTGAGACTCTGTGGTTGCTTGGGTTTTGAAAATTTAGCTTGTTTGAGTGGTTTTTGAAATAGTGGGATCTTCCCATATGAATTAGATTCAATTTTAAACTGTCATTTAAACTTAGCATTTGAAAGATTTTAGAAGATCAGAAAGTGGGCCTTGGTACCTCATTATGTGTACTATCAAGGGGTGTAAAGATCCACACATGTTTCTGTTAAGTTTTGAGTACTAGGAATAGCCAAAGTAGGCATGATAGTTAATTTGGCCAAAATGACCATTCACTTCCATTATTCATTTTGAGTTGTTCTTCTTTGGGAAAAGTTTGGGAATGATGTAGATGATGTTGATTTCACCTAAGAAACATTTTACAAGCAAAGAATCACAGAACCATGGCAATTCAAATCAAATCCTAATTTAAATGCACATACACATGAATTCTTTCATTTTTACTTTGGAAAAGTTTTTGTTAACCCTAATTTTGATGATTTGGATCTTGATAAGCTTGGATTAAAGTTTTGGGATGTTACAAACCTTCCCCCCTTAAAAAAATCTCGTCCCAAGATTTACAAAGAAAACTAGGAACTAAAGAGATCTGGGAACTCTGTCCTAATGTAATCTTTGCGCTCCCAAGTGGCTTCCTCTTTGGTATGGTTACTCCACTGAATCTTGAGAAATTTGATGCTCCTGGTCCTAGTGGTTCTGTAGGCCTCTTCTAAGATACGGATGGGTACTTCCCGATAGGTCAGGTCATTATTGATCTCTACAGCTCTGTGATCGATGTTCTTGAAAAATTCAGTCTTCTCGGGCACTTCCAAGCATTTGCGAAGTAACGAGATATGGAACACATTGTGGATGGCTGACATCTCTTCAGGCAGTTCCAGTTGATACGATACTTCTCCTCGACGTTTCAGAATCTTGAATGGCCCGATATATCTGGGGGTAACTTTCCTTTCAGACTAAAGCGTTGGGTTCCCTTCAATGGTGAAACCTTGAGATATACAAAATCTCCGACATTGAAAGTCAGGTCTCTCCTTCCCTTGTCAGCATAACTCTTCTGTCTGGATTGAGCGGTCTTGAGGTGCTGTAACTACCTCGGTGAATTACGCTCCTAGTTACAAGCCTGGATGAGCGGAAATGGTTAAAATAGTACGGTGGGGCCCAAATGCCACTCACAGGTAGACCTTTCGGCCATCCTAACCATTTCCAAACATCAGGACAAGAACGGGCGGCGTAATCGGCAGGCGAAGGGATCAACTACATACACAAATAAGTATGTATGCAAGCCACCATACAACAGTCCTCAGAGCCATTCCATCTAAAAGAAATAGAAATATTGCAACGCCATACGGCAAGATCCAAATAACCTAGATAGATATAATATTTTAGGATATCTCCTCATACATCAAACATCAGAGTATCAGGCGGAAGCGGCAAACAAGATCCGAGTACGGACAAGAAGCAAATCGGCATAAGATGCCCCATAAATAAACACATCCCGCCCACAGATCTCACGGATCCCCGTTCCCGGAATCTCTACACCGAATGATCGTTGCCCACATCGTCCGTCTCCTCCAACCAGTATCCATCTTGCGAGTTTACCTGTTCATCTGAATCAATAATTTATCGTGTGAGACCCTAGGGGTACTCAGCAAGTCTTTATGCCTCTAAAGGGGACACAACCTGGGGTGACGCAATTGCAGCAAAAGATAATACCTAACAATTCTATAGATACTCGCTAACCATCCGCCTAACCAAATATAGACGGATGTCCGTAAATTAATAACAACAGTTATAACGGTAATATTAACAGATCCATCCTCCTCCTCGCTTACCAACGAGAAAGCGGACGAACATCCCCCATCCGTTGGCAGTTTTATTATCCATTCCATGAGAATTGCACTATTTACTAGTCAGGTACTTAGTCAGGTTAAAAGCGGTACTTTAGTTATACTTGTCTATGATCGAGAAACTGTGCTCCAAGTCGTCCATAACCGCGGACACGGCTTTCAGAAAGTTTTACCCTGCAGGGGTGCACAAATAGCAACACACACTCGATCAACCTCGGAAAAACCAAATCAAAACCCAACGAGGCAGTCACGACAAAGCAATCACAGGATTCAGAAATATTTCAGGGGGCCACCCCATTAAGCTACCCGCGACGAAGTTGGCCGACTCCGAGACGGACTCAAGGTTTGTGTGGACGGATGTAAACGACTGGGAACCCGAAAATGTGACTGGTCTTGTCAATACAGCGAAAACGTGTCACGGACCTAGACAGTACAGGTGCATCCTCGCACAATCTTAAATTAAGCAGTAAAACATGGCATAAGTACAGGATAGTAATAAATCCCCAAACTAATTGTGGCCCCAAGAAATAAGAATGAATCAAGCTCTGGCTCAGGGGGGTCCATAGGCCTCCCGGATGTGGATAGCGCGAATATTCAAGGAACAGGAATCAAGTACTCGGGG
Source organism: Avena sativa (assembly GCA_916181665.1). Lineage (NCBI taxonomy): Eukaryota > Viridiplantae > Streptophyta > Magnoliopsida > Poales > Poaceae > Avena > Avena sativa. The sequence continues at coordinate 63,755,400 of OV702286.1, read as the reverse complement.
TCCTACGGGACACAAGTGAGCATGAAAAACCAAATAGCAGATATTGCTCACCGATGCCACTTTCATTAGTTATCCCATTACTACTCAGGTTAAGTTGTATAGGTACCTCGTTATCCATTAGACACTCACATACCCTACACATGCTGTTCTACGACTCGCATGGCTCAAACAACTCCTGTAGTAATGGCTCATGGGATGGAGGAACAAGCTTCGGTGGGGTTTAAAAGTAAAGGCTATGCAGTACTTGGGATTCAGTTTAATGCAATCGTGACTCAATGATGCAAGAATAAGATAGAGGCAATAGGTACTATATGTATGCAAGCATGTGGTAGTGCTTGCCTGGCAGCTCAGTTGAAGCGAGAGAAGGATCTGGGTAGTGCTCCTGGTTCTCTTGATATATCCCCTGCTCAGCGTCTATTCGAAGAAGAACCAAACAAACAAGGGCCAACATAAATAAAGTGCACAAGCATATGAATAAAATGCGACAAGCAAACAATCATGCCATGATGAATGATGCACAATTTTCATGGCAATAAAGTAGCATGGCATGGGTGAGGTGTGGAATACAAGAAATAAACATTTTATGGGGTTTTAATCATTTTTATCCTAAAATAAGTTGCTGTATCCTTTATATTTATATGACGCATGCTGCAATTCAGAACATGGAATGCATAAACAGAAAGGTCTCGTCGAGCTAATCATTTTAGACATATCATTTGTCAAAATTGGAGTTATAAAACAAAAGTTATTAATTAATTAAGAAAAAGGGCATTTTATTGTAATTTTAATCAACTTGAACTTTTAAGTGTTCAAAATATATTTTGAAGGCCATATTTGAATTCCTCACATTTTTCTGATTTCAAAACATATATCATATGGTTAATTTGGAATTATATTTTAAAAGATATTTGAAAACAGATTTAAATTTGAATTTAAATTAATTTTGAAAAGTTTGAATTAAAACAGAAAAACAGAAGGTCTTTTGTCACTCAGCCCATTCCTAGCCACAGTCACAGACAAGTGGGCCCAGGCTGACTAGGACACACGCGTCCAGGAACTATCTTTCTCACCCCGGCGCTTCCTAGCCACAAAGAGTGACAGATTGGCCTGGCAGAGACATAGGTCCCACGTGACAGCGAGGGCCAAGGGTGGACCACGTGGCGCAGCGAGGGGAGCGCGGGTTGAGGAGTCCAAAAGTCTGGGTACCTTTTTGCAAAAAGACTGGGAGGCTGACAGGTGGGACTGGTGTACCGCGGGTTTAGCCAAAAAAGATGCAGGGGGTTAAGTGCAAAAAGGGGTGCCCGTACTGTTCCTCTTCTTTCTCTGAACCGCGGACAGGTTCGTGCGCGACAGGCCCAGGGCGCGGCGCGGGGATTCGATCCGGGACCTGTGGCTTGCGCTCGGCGGCGGTAGCCACTGCGGTAGGCTGGGGTTGGTGACAGGAGGGAGAGCGGGGCATAGCTAAGGTGTGATGCGGCACGGAGACGAGCCGAAGCCGATGCCGCCGACGCACAGAGCATATTCGACACGACGACCGGCGAGACCAGGGGGTGTTAGCGGGGAAGGGGATGCCAGGGAGGTGGAGCAGCTCACCGCGGTTTGGTTGGTATGGTCGGATCGTGCAGGAGAGCGACGGAGCGGCGAGGACGCAGACGCCGGGCGGAGCTAGGGTTTTCGGCGGCGTTGCGGTGCTGCAGCAGACGGGGTCCTTCTCCTCCTCGCTGGCAGTTACTGGGCGATGCAGGGCGGCCTCCTCGGTCTACCAGGCCACCTCCACGACGAGCACGCTGGCTGGAACGGCGAGGAACAGAGGTAGACGGCGGCGGCTGGCGTCGGGATCTGGCGATGGTGGAGAGAGAGGGGAGGTACGGCAAGGCTTGGGGTGGATCTGGGGGTCGTCTGCAGAGAGGAGGGAGTGGGTAAAGCAGAGAGGGAGAGGGGAGATGCTGTGCGGGAGTGGGTAGGGTTAAAGGTGGCTTCGGCCACCTTTTTCCCTCCTCTCCTTCACGTGCTCGGGCTGGCTCGGGCAGGGCAGGGGCAGGGTAGATGGGGGCTGGTAGGGCTGCCAGGTGGGGTCCGGTGAGGAGGCTCGGGCTGGAGGGGCCCTCACGGCAGGGAGAGAAAAGAGAGGGAGAGAGAGAGAGGGGGAAGCTCGGGTTGGAGCTAGGGTTGGTTAGAGGGAGGCTCGGGTCAGGGTTTTAGGGTTGGGACAGGGTAGTTTAGGTGGGGCCAGGGTGGCCAGGTGGGGCCAGCAAGGGAGAGAGAGGGGGTGAGAGAGGTGTGGGTAGCTAGGGTTAGCTAGAGAGGGGGCTCGGGTTAGGTTAGATGGTGCTCATGGTAGAGAGAGAAAGAGAGAGAGGGGCTAGGTGGAGTGGTTTTCTTTGACTAGATCAAGCAAGACAAACCAAGATCAAACAAGAGCTAGACAAAAGGGAGGATGAGATAAAAAGGTGGTGAGGGTTTAGAGAGAGAGGTTAGGGTTTGGAGATAGAAAAGAGAGAGGGGTAAGAGAGATTAGGGTTTAGAAGAACTAGGCTAGGAGAGAAAAGAGAGAAAGAAAAGAATAAGCCTCATATGAACATGCATAAGAGTTTTATTTAAAAGAAAAGATATGGGTGTGATAAAGAGGTGATGGGATGGATGGAGATGGGTGTAGGGTTTGGCATGATCCAAACAAGATCAAGCATGAAGAGGGGTAGAGAGAGATATGGGGGATGATCCACTCAAAGATTCAAATAAAATCCAAAAGACTAGAATGTGGTGGTACTTGCATGGCCCATGCAAAATATTTAATGCCATGTTTATTCTTGTGAAAACAATAATATTCACATGGCATTATTCCTCTGCATTCCCAAAAGTGGAATAAAGACAAGCAAAAGGATTTAAAGGAAAGTTCCAGATGGAGTAGATGGAGATGATCACATTTGATTATAATTGGGACTTGCTAGTGTGTATATTCCACTAGATGTTTAATAGTCCCAAAAATACCCCAACATGAGCATAAATCCATAATAATCCATATGAAAGCTAGGAAAAAGGGGCACTACTCATAATGCATGCAAGGTGGCTCCACATATCAATAATGTGAAAACAACATGATGCTAATATGAGAGCATGTGGAAAAAAAGAAATGGATCCATCCCTTCCCACATGAGCTAGAAGTAAAACCCAAAAAGGTGCAAAGCTCATATTTAGTTGGATGGTGGAATTATAAGGTGGTGACAAGGAAAGGTGATGGAGTTGAATAAAAGATATGCCCCCAACTCAACTTGGGCATTAAACAATATATCAATAACCAAATACAATATCAAGAGGCAAATACAATTAATAATGCATATGAGAGAAGAACCAAAACAAAAAGGGTCTTATATGATGCTCAAATGCAAGGAGGCATGATGACATGAGCATGATATAATGATGATGCAACAATTATATATAGGAAGGTAGCATATAGACTAGGCTAGTAGCATTGCAATTCTTAGACAATTGGGATGCTACAACTCTCCCCCACTAAACAAGAATCTCGCCCCGAGATTCCTAGGAAAAAGAAAACAACACAAGGAGAGGCGGTTGTTCGGAACGAAGGTGACCCTCATGTTCCCAAGTTGATGAACAACGGAAATAACTTGCTAGACTTGCTGCGAGTCTTGCGTTTTGCTTGAGAAACAACGGTTAGAAGAGTTGAAGGATTGACGTGAGGCAAGAAGGTAGGATGAACATAGCTCCGGTTTTCTCAAGAAACATGATAAAAGAATAGAACCACTTGTGAAAGAAAGGACAAGATGATGTATCATGGATAAAGAAAGACACACCGTTAAGATTAAAGATTTACCAATACTAGAGAGGATGAATCTTTATCTCGCCGGAAGAAAAGAGCTAGATTGGAGAGGTTTTGAACCACTATGACAATAGCATCGTATCTGCTCTCGGATTTGAGAAGTGAAGTACGGAAACAATATTGCCTTCAAACAATAGTGTCCCTTGATATCAACAGAAATATTTAGTTAGACATTGTCGGATTAGATTCTTGTTGCGCCGGTAAGAACCAAAGGATCACGCAATTGAGGTGCGCGGATATAACTTCCAGAAACGGATGTGAAGCCAGAACGTGGTGGAATCCTGAGAAGCAAAGAATATGGAGGATATGGAGTTTATTGTAGAGATACTTATTGCTTTCTTTAGCCTTGAGGCTAACGCAATGGATTTGCGGCTGATGGCATCAACCATAATTGGCTTTACCACAGAAAAAGAATTGATGAAACAAAGAGAGAGATAGTTTCCTTTCATCTTGTTTGGGGATATCGAGCATCGGTAGAATGACAAGGACAGAAAAGAGTTTGCGCATGTTTCCACCAGATAATTGATGATTTTGCTCCAGCTAGAATAGACAGACCACCAACAAGAGATTATTGATTACTTTCTCCGGGATAGCACTCCGGATAAAAAAACAAAGACGGAAGTAAAAGTATCGAGGGATAAAGGCCACTTCTAACTTCCGTGGAATGAGTGAAATCACATTAATTCACCAATTCAATGTACGAGAGCGAAGGATAAGAGTAGTGGTATGGTAGCTACTCCATCCCGCACTCAAAGCATTACTCCGCACATGAATAGGCAAACTAAACAACCCAACTACCAAAACAGACTGAAGATCTTGACAAGGAGAGCTCATGGAACTCCGCAAGGAAACAAAGATTGATGCAAACGATTCACCTGATCCAAGATAGATAAGGGTGATGATGTTATCGTCATATTGGAAGTACCAAGCCACCGGAAAGATATGAAGGAAGATTACGGAGACAACAGCAAGATTCCACAGACAAAGAAAAGATAGCATCACTTGAACAGAAGGAATACAAGATCTAGAAGGTCTCCATGGCCTCCGGTGGATTGAGCATAGATGATAGAACGAGAGGGTTCCAAAAGATCACTTGACGAGACTGAGGTGAAAGAACTCCATGTTCTTCTTGAAATGATTGAGAGAGATTTAGCAGTCTTGAGGAAAATCTTTAGCGGAACAACGATGATAACTTGCCAACAAGGAACAACTCCGGATTGGTTGAAGATGGAGGATGGAATTAACAATGAACTTGCTGATTCCAGAATTAAAGCGATCTATTTAGCAGAAGGACGTGGCCGAGATAGGTGACTTCAAAAAGTCAGAATTCTCACTTTGAGACTTTGCACACAGGCAGTGCTCCCGAAGCTTGAGAGAAAGAGACACAGATGATCTTCCATGTCCTTCCATTGATTTCAATAGGCAAGTATATTATCAACATATACCACCATGGATTAACAAGATATTCCCAGAATACCAAGTTCAAAAGGCAAGAGAAACGAACAAATGCTCGAACACTTCCTGAGCTCAACGCTCTTAGAAAGATCAATATTAAGAGCACGGATTCGTGTTGAAGAAGATGCACTGGAAGAATAGATTATCTGGTCCTTCGGAAGAAAAAGAGATGTCACCTGGTTCACATTGTCGATTGGATCACCGGTTACAAAGATAAAGAGATCTTGGATAAAGAAACGATGATAGCTCATACCTCAAGCAAAGCTACCAGAGACGAAAAGATGCAATTCCCTCGTCTCAAAGAGAATTTTGCAGATATGGAGTTCAAAAAGATGTGCAGCATGATGGACAGATGATAGACCGCCGTAGTGCCTTGAGAAACTCCGGATTGCCAAAGATGCTTGAATATGCATAGATATGATCACGGTGTACTCAAAATCACAGGAGATAACCGTCACCATTTGGAGGATAGTGTTGATAGCATTTTCCATATTCCACTCATGATAAGTGTCCTACAGCTATGCTGAGAACCCAATTACAATCACCAGCATCGGATCGACACATGTTATGTAATTAGCCCAAGAGAATTGGAGATGAAATAAAACTCCAGGATTAAGCGCCGGTGACAAAAGAATGAGTTAGCATGAACATGCTGATAAAAGGGAGATAGATAATGTTTCACACACGACTGAAAAGGAGTGTGGAAGCATGGATGTATGAAAGAAAAATTTTCCGCATTTTTCGGCATTAAAATACCAATAGATGCGCAAAAACACTTATCAGGTAGAGATTAGCAACAGATGGTTTCACAGAATGTGGAGTTGCTAGAAGGAAGGACACCCTTAAGAAGATGGCACCGGTTAACAAGGAGTCAGATAGATCGCGCCGGTTTTCAAAAGCCTGTCAATATGGAATATACCAACAGTTGATAACCAAAAGTAGATTGTGATAACAAAATGGATGCAACAGATAGACAAGGAATTACACACACACACACTTTCTATGGTACTACGGAAACCCAGAACACGTGAATCCTAGTTTGAATTTTAAGAAGAGGATTGAAAACGTTGCACTTCCTTACCAGAAAAAGGGTGGGTGGGTGGGTAAGAAGAAAAGTGGAAGCAGTCCTACTCTCGCGTTTTGTTTTTCCCTAGTATACATAGCTACCAAAAATATTTGCTAGACTGACAACGACCATTTGGCTGAGACCCTGAAGGTCGGGATGGCTCTGATACCAATTGTAACTACCTCGGTGAATTACGCTCCTAGTTACAAGCCTGGATGAGCGGAAATGGTTAAAATAGTATGGTGGGGCCCAAATGCCACTCACAGGTAGACCTTTCGGCCGTCCTAACCATTTCCAAACATCGGGACAAGAACGGGCGGCGTAATCGGCAGGCGAAGGGATCAACTACATACACAAATGAGTATGTATGCAAGCCACCATACAACAGTCCTCAGAGCCATTCCATCTAAAAGAAATAGAAATATTGCAACGCCATACGGCAATATCCAAATAACCTAGATAGATATAATAGTTTAGGATATCTCCTCATACATCAAACATCAGAGTATCAGGCGGAAGCGGCAAACAAGATCCGAGTACGGACAAGAAGCAAATCGGCATAAGATGCCCCATAAATAAACACATCCCGCCCACAGATCTCACGGATCCCCGTTCCCGGAATCTCTACACCGAATGATCGTTGCCCACATCGTCCGTCTCCTCCAACCAGTATCCATCTTGCGAGTTTACCTGTTCATCTGAATCAATAATTTATCGTGTGAGACCCTAGGGGTACTCAGCAAGTCTTTATGCCTCTAAAGGGGACACAACCTGGGGTGACGCAATTGCAGCAAAAGATAATACCTAACAATTCTATAGATACTCGCTAACCATCCGCCTAACCAAATATAGACGGATGTCCGTAAATTAATAACAACAGTTATAACGGTAATATTAACAGATCCATCCTCCTCCTCGCTTACCAACGAGAAAGCGGACGAACATCCCCCATCCGTTGGCAGTTTTATTATCCATTCCATGAGAATTGCACTATTTACTAGTCAGGTACTTAGTCAGGTTAAAAGCGGTACTTTAGTTATACTTGTCTATGATCGAGAAACTGTGCTCCAAGTCGTCCATAACCGCGGACACGGCTTTCAGAAAGTTTTACCCTGCAGGGGTGCACAAATAGCAACACACACTCGATCAACCTCGGAAAAACCAAATCAAAGGCAGTCACGACAAAGCAATCACAGGATTCAGAAATATTTCAGGGGGCCACCCCATTAAGTTACCCGCGACGAAGTTGGCCGACTCCGAGACGGACTCAAGGTTTGTGTGGACGGCTGTAAACGACTGGGAACCCGAAAATGTGACTGGGCTTGTCGATACAGCGAAAACGTGTCACGGACCTAGACAGTACAGGTGCATCCTCGCACAATCTTAAATTAAGCAGTAAAACATGGCATAAGTACAGGATAGTAATAAAGCCCCAAACTAATTGTGGCCCCAAGAAATAAGAATGAATCAAGCTCTGGCTCAGGGGGTCCATAGGCCTCCCGGATGTGGATAGCGCGAATATTCAAGGAACAGGAATCAAGTACTCGGGGTCCTACGGGACACAAGTGAGCATGAAAAACCAAATAGCAGATATTGCTCACCGATGCCACTTTCATTAGTTATCCCATTACTACTCAGGTTAAGTTGTATAGGTACCTCGTTATCCATCAGACACTCACATACCCTACACATGCTGTTCTACGGCTCGCATGGCTCAAACAACTCCTGTAGTAATGGCTCATGGGATGGAGGAACAAGCTTCGGTGGGGTTTAAAAGTAAAGGCTATGCAGTACTTGGGATTCAGTTTAATGCAATCGCGACTCAATGATGCAAGAATAAGATAGAGGCAATAGGTACTATATGTATGCAAGCATGTGGTAGTGCTTGCCTAGCATCTCAGTTGAAGCGAGAGAAGGATCTGGGTAGTGCTCCTGGTTCTCTTGATATATCCCCTGCTCAGCGTCTATTCGAAGAAGAACCAAACAAACAAGGGCCAACATAAATAAAGTGCACAAGCATATGAATGAAATGCGACAAGCAAACAATCATGCCATGATGAATGATGCACAATTTGCATGGCAATAAAGTAGCATGGCATGGGTGAGGTGTGGAATACAAGAAATAAACATTTTATGGGGTTTTAATCATTTTTTATCCTCAAATAAGTTGCTGTATCCTTTATATTTATATGACGCATGCTGCAATTCAGAACATGGAATGCATAAACAGAAAGGTCTCGTCGAGCTAATCATTTTAGACATATCATTTGTCAAAATTGGAGTTATATAACAAAAGTTATTAATTAATTAAGAAAAAGGGCATTTTATTGTAATTTTAATCAACTTGAACTTTTAAGTGTTCAAAATATATTTTGAAGGCCATATTTGAATTCCTCACATTTTTCTGATTTCAAAACATATATCATATGGTTAATTTGGAATTATATTTTAAAAGATATCTGAAAACAGATTTAAATTTGAATTTAAATTAATTTTGAAAAGTTTGAATTAAAACAGAAAAATAGAAGGTCTTTTGTCACTCAGCCCATTCCTAGCCACAGTCCAGGAGCTATCTTTCTCACCGTCCAGGAGCTATCTTTCTCACCGCGGCGCTTCCTAGCCACAGAGAGTGACAGATGGGCCCGGCAGAGACATAGGTCCCACGTGACAGCGAGGGCCAAGGGTGGACCATGTGGCGCAGCGAGGGGAGCACGGGTTGAGGAGTCCAAAAGTCTGGGTACCTTTTTGCAAAAAGACTGGGAGGCTGACAGGTGGGACTGGTGTACCGCGGGTTTAGCCGAAAAAGATGCAGGGGGTTAAGTGCAAAAAGGGGCGCCCGTACTGTTCCTCTTCTTTCTCTGAACCGCGGACAGGTTCGTGCGCGACAGGCGCAGGGCGCGGTGCGGGGATTCGATCCGGAGACCTGTGGCTTGCGCTCGGCGGCGGTAGCCACTGCGGTAGGCTGGGGTTGGTGACAGGAGGGAGAGCGGGGCATAGCTAAGGTGTGATGCGGCACGGAGACGAGACGAAGCCGATGCCGCCGACGCACAGAGCGTGTTCCACACGACGACCGGCGAGACCAGGGGGTGTTAGCGGGGAAGGGGATGCCAGGGAGGTGGAGCAGCTCACCGCGGTTTGGTTGGTTGGTGTGGTCGGATCGTGCAGGAGAGCGACGGAGCGGCGAGGACGCAGACGCCGGGCGGAGCTAGGGTTTTCGGCGGCGTTGCGGTGCTGCAGCAGACGGGGTCCTTCTCCTCCTCGCTGGCGGTTACTGGGCGATGCAGGGCGGCCTCCTCGGTCTACCAGGCCACCTCTACGACGAGCACGCCGGCTAGAACGGCGAGGAACAGAGGTAGACGGCGGCGGCTGGCGTCGGGATCTGGCGATGGTGGAGAGAGAGGGGAGGTACGGCAAGGCTTGGGGTGGATCTGGGGGTCGTCTGCAGAGAGGAGGGAGTGGGTAAAGCAGAGAGGGAGAGGGGAGATGCCGTGCGGGAGTGGGTAGGGTTAAAGGTGACTTCGGCCACCTTTTTCCCTCCTCTCCTTCACGTGCTCGGGCTGGCTCGGGCAGGGCAGGGGCAGGGTAGATGGGGGCTGGTAGGGCTGCCAGGTGGGGTCCGGTGAGGAGGCTCGGGCTGGAGGGGCCCTCACGGCAGGGAGAGAAAAGAGAGGGAGAGAGAGAGAGGGGGAAGCTCGGGTTGGAGCTAGGGTTGGTTAGAGGGAGGCTCGGGTTAGGGTTTTAGGGTTGGGACAGGGTAGTTTAGGTGGGGCCAGGGTGGCCAGGTGGGGCCAGCAAGGGAGAGAGAGGGGGTGAGAGAGGTGTGGGTAGCTAGGGTTAGCTAGAGAGGAGGCTCGGGTTAGGTTAGATGGTGCTCATGGTAGAGAGAGAAAGAGAGAGAGGGGCTAGGTGGAGTGGTTTTCTTTGACAAGATCAAGCAAGACAAACCAAGATCAAACAAGAGCTAGACAAAAGGGAGGATGAGATAAAAAGGTGGTGAGGGTTTAGAGAGAGAGGTTAGGGTTTGGAGATAGAAAAGAGAGAGGGGTAAGAGAGATTAGGGTTTAGAAGAACTAGGCTAGGAGAGAAAAGAGAGAAAGAAAAGAATAAGCCTCATATGAAGATGCATAAGAGTTTTATTTAAAAGAAAAGATATGGGTGTGATAAAGAGGTGATGGGATGGATGGAGATGGGTGTAGGGTTTGGCATGATCCAAACAAGATCAAGCATGAAGAGGGGTAGAGAGAGATATGGGGGATGATCCACTCAAAGATTCAAATAAAATCCAAAAGACTAGAATGTGGTGGTACTTGCATGGCCCATGCAAAATATTTAATGCCATGTTTATTCTTGTGAAAACAATAATATTCACATGGCATTATTCCTCTGCATTCCCAAAAGTGGAATAAAGCCAAGCAAAAGGATTTAAAGGAAAGTTCCAGATGGAGTAGATGGAGATGATCACATTTGATTATAATTGGGACTTGCTAGTGTGTATATTCCACTAGATGTTTAATAGTCCCAAAAATACCCCAACATGAGCATAAATCCATAATAATCCATATGAAAGCTAGGAAAAAGGGGCACTACTCATAATGCATGCAAGGTGGCTCCACATATCAATAATGTGAAAACAACATGACGCTAATATGAGAGCATGTGGAAAAAAAGAAATGGATCCATCCCTTCCCACATGAGCTAGAAGTAAAACCCAAAAAGGTGCAAAGCTCATATTTAGTTGGATGGTGGAATTATAAGGTGGTGACAAGGAAAGGTGATGGAGTTGAATAAAAGATATGCCTCCAACTCAACTTGGGCATTAAACAATATATCAATAACCAAATACAATATCAAGAGGCAAATACAATTAATAATGCATATGAGAGAAGAACCAAAACAAAAAGGGTTTTATATGATGCTCAAATGCAAGGAGGCATGATGACATGAGCATGATATAATGATGATGCAACAATTATATATAGGAAGGTAGCATATAGACTAGGCTAGTAGCATTGCAATTGTTAGACATTTGGGATGCTACAGGTGCTCACGGACTTTGTGAACTTTATCTTCTGCTTCCCGGAGAATGTCGGGTCCAAAGATCTGACTCTCTCCTACTTGCGACCAATTTAAAGGGGTACGGCACTTTCTTCCGTATAGGAATTCAAAGGGTGCCATCTGCAAGCTAGCTTGATAACTGTTGTTATATGAGAATTCTGCGAAAGGCATGCAGTCTTCCCATTTTGATCTGTATTCCAACACACAAGCTCTAAGCATATCCTCTAAGATCTGGTTGACTCTCTCCGTCTGTCCATCTGTTTGCGGGTGATACGCGGTGCTGAAATTCAACTTGGTTCCCAATCCTTCCTGAACTTTCTGCCAAAATCTCGAGGTAAACTGGGTTCCTCGATCTGATACGATGGTCTTGGGGGTTCCATGCAGACTAACAATCCTAGCAATGTACAACTTTGCTAGTTTCGCACTCTGGTAGGTAGTCTTCACAGGTATGAAGTGAGCTACCTTGGACGGTCTATCAACTATGACCCAGATTGAGTCCTTTCCCCTACTGGAAGTAGGCAAACCGATGATAAAGTCCATTCCTATGGAATCCCATTTCCATTCCAGAATCTGCAATGGTTGCAACAGTCCTGCAGGTCTCTGATGCTCTACTTTGACTCTTTGACAGATGTCACACTTGGTGATGTAGCTTCCGATTTCTCTCTTCATCTTGTGCCACCAAAATTGCTCTTTCAAATCCTGATACATCTTTGTTCCTCCAGGGTGGATAGAATAAAGAGTATCATGAGCTTCCTTCATGATAATTTCCTTTAGCTCCGAATCTACTGGCACACAGATACGTCCCTTGTACTACATTACTCCTTCTTCGTCTTCAGTGAATCCAGGTACCTTTCCTGTATCAATACGACGTTTGATTCCGTCGATACTTTCATTTCCCTTCTGGGCTTCCTTGATTTGGCTAACCAAAGTGGGTTGAAGTTCAATGCTAGCTAAGAATCCTTTGCTAACTAATTCAGTCCTAAACTGCTCCAACTCTTCATACAAACTTGGTTGCTTCTCCTTGATCATGGTATTTAGCCGACATGGCAATCTGCTAAGAGCATCCGCTACCACATTGGCTTTGCCGGGGTGATAGTGAATGTCAAGGTCATAATCCTTGATTAACTCTATCCATCTCCTTTGCCTCATATTCAGCTCCTTCTAAGTGAAGATATATTTTAAGCTCTTGTGATCTGAGTAAATCTCACAGTGATTACCCATCAGATAATGACGCCATGTTATCAATGCTAGAACCACAGCTGCTAGCTCCAGATCATGGGTCGGATAGTTCTGCTCATGTTGCATTAGTTGTCGAGACAGATACGCGATGACTTTGCCTTCTTGCATCAATACACATCCTAGACCAATCTTGGATGCGTCACAATACACATCAAACGGCTGCTTGATGTCTCGCATGATTAATATTGGGGTTGATATCAATCTCTTCTTCAGCTCCTGGAAACTGGCTTCACATTTGTCAGTCCATTCAAACTTCTTGTCCTTCTTCAACAATTGGGTCATGGGTCGGGTGATGCTCGAGAATCCTTCTACGAACTTGCGGTAGTATCCCGCTAATCCGAGAAATGCACGGACTTAGGTTTGAGTGGTTGGGGCTTCCCATTCTTCGACATCTTTGATCTTGGAAAGATCAATAGAGACTCCTCCGGAAGACACAATATGTCCAAGGAATCCTACTTCTTTCAGCCAAAACTCACACTTGCTGAACTTGGCATATAACTGATGCTCTCTCAGGGTTTCTAGGATGATTCTCAGATGTTGCTCATGCTCTTCTTCTGACTTGGAGTAGATAAGGATGTCGTCGATAAATACAACTACAAACTTATCTAGGAAATTCATAAAGATCTTATTCATGAGATTCATGAAATAAGCAGGGGCATTGGTTAATCTGAAAGACATAACCGTATACTCGTATAAACCATAGCGAGTAGTAAAGGCGGTCTTCGGAATATCCGTTGCACGAATCTTAAGTTGGTGATAACTAGTCCTAAGATCAATCTTTGAGAATACCTGGGCTCCAGTCAATTGATCAAATAGATCCTCTATCTTTGGCAAGGGGTACTTGTTCTTGATGGTGATGCCATTCAACTTTCTGTAATCTGTACACAGACGATTGCCTCCATCTTTCTTGTCGACGAATAACACTGGTGATCTCCATGGCGATGCGCTTGGTTGAATCAATCATATTGCTAACATGGCATCTAACTACTTCTTCAACTCCACTAACTCTGAGGGGTTCATGCTATAGGGTCTCTGGGACATGGGTCCGGTTCCGGGGATTAGTTCGATAATGAACTCAATATCCCTATCCGGGGGCATACCTGGCAATTCATCTAGGAATACGTCGGGGTATTCACAGACTACTCTGACCTGGTCTATGGTGGGTAGGGCTAGATTCTTGTTGCACTTGAATTGGCGGGGTAAGGTTTCAGAGATATGCTCTACTATTACTCCAGAACTACTAGTCATGGTGATGGCTTTCTTAGCACAGTCTATCAGTCCTTTATGCCTTGACATCCAGTCCATACCTAGTACTACTTCCAATACTTTGGTTCCAAGTACTATTAGGTTGGCATAAAAATCTATCCCATGTATTCTAATAGGCACAGCTTTGCAAGTTTTTCTATCTTTGGTTGTTGAACCGGGGATTTGAACTATCATGACATGCTTCAGGTTGGTTGGGTGAATCTTACTAGTGCATGCAAATTCTTCGGTGACAAATGAATGCGATGATCCCGAATCAAACAATACTCTTGCTAAGACTGAGTTGATAGAAAACATACCCGGCACTACATCTGGCGCTTCCTAGGCTTCTTCTGCGTTCATGTGGAAGAGACGACCGTTGCGGTTGTGAGGGTTCCCTGGGGAAAATCTTCTTCCTAGTTGAACACGATGCTGCTACTGAGCTGGGGCATTCACATTGATATTGGCTGCAGTCTTCTTGGGACACTCATTGGAGTAGTGACCCTTCACTCCACACTCGAAACAGGTGATTTGGGACTTGTCCTTGACTGCGACAGGTACAGCATTGCTGCCAGTTCTGGGTGCAGTGTTGTTGTTGCTCTTGGGAGGTGCACGGTTGAAATCGTTGGCATTGTCGGAGTTATGATTCTTCCCTCCGGACTTCACATTGCCTCCGCTACGGTTGGGGTAGCTTGGGCGAGACATTGGGGGACGGTTGTTCCTTGGTGCATATCTCGATGAAGGGTTGGGACGGTACTTCTGGTGACTGCTGGATCCAGACTGCTGCATCATACGATGCTTGTGGTTGTCGTTTGCTTGATTAATCTTCCCTTCCATCTGAATGGCAGAGTTGAGTAGCTCTTCGAGATCCTGAAAACGGATGTTGATGAGGACAGTCTGCATCTCATCATGCAGTCTGTTCAAGAATCTCTCCTTCTTCTTGGCCTCCGTGTTGATTTCATCCGGTGCATATCTGGCAAGTGACAGGAATCTGTCACGGTATTCCACCACAGTCATTCTTCCTTGCTTCAATTCGCGGAATTCATCTCTCATCCTGTTGACTAGACCTTGCGGCACGTGGGTGCGGCTGAACTTGACTTTGAATGCTTCCCATGTCATCACTTGACCATGGTTCATATTGCGGATACTATTCCACCAAGCTCTTGCATCTCCCGCCAGATAGTGGGTGGCGAAGAGAACTTTCTCGTTTTCATCAACTCCTGCAACTTCGAGGATGTTTTCCATAGTTTGTAACCAGTCGTCAGCATCTAATGGGTTTTCAGATTGGTTGAAGATTGGGGGATTGGTATTCTGAATTTTTTTGAGTTTGGATCCATGGTGATCCTGATTTCCATGCCCTTGGTTGTTGAGAGCCATATGGGCAATCTGCTATAGTGCTGCTAAGTTGGCTTGACGTTCTGCCCTGCTTGCTTCACGGTCGGCGATGAGATTCTGCAAGATCTGCAGCATCTGGTCCTGCGATGAGCTGCTCCCTCCTTGGTTTCCACGAGTCATCTGAAGATTGAGATAGATATAGGGGTAAGAGGGAAAGTCTAAGGTTCATGGTTTCGGTTTTTCAAAGCTAAAACTTTGAGTTAGACTCAGGTTTTTCAACTAACTTCATTTTCATTCATGCAAGCAAGCACACGATACAACACACACCACAACAACAAAAGAAAACAGATGGTTTTAAGAACCATTCTGCCAGCTACGATACAGTGGGACCGATACATCTCATGCTACAACAGTGCTCTAGTGCATCTATTCATCGTCGATGAAGTCGGAGTCCTCATCATCGGTGTAGAAGTCCACTGCATCTTCCTCTAGAAAGTCATCATCGTTGTTGAGGTAAGAATCCATGTCTCCCTGGATGTCTTCACCCTCCTCTTCTTCCTCCTTTGCTGCAAGCTGAGCTTCCTGCTCCTTGATGGTCTTCTCGAGGTCATCCACCTTCTTGCCAAGATGGGAGATGGTGCGATCCTTCTTTGCACGCTGGCAGCAAAGAGACTGGGAATCCTGGACGAGCAGTGCAAAAGTCTGGGCCTTCTGGTCGGCGATGGCACGGTTCTGGTTGGCTAACTCCCTGGCATTGTCTAGTTCCTGTTGTCGGTCATGCAGCAAGAAGTCAACATTCTCCACTTGATGCCTCAACTCTGGGTGACTTGGCATCTCCATCGGCATTCCCATGAAGTCACGTCTTGCATAGTGGGCAAAACGGGTTCCTTGGATCTTGTTGACACTGAGGGCACATAGACGTGCGAGAGCTTCATGCATTGCCCTGGCTAATCCATCTAGCCAGTTGTTCTCTCTCACGGAGAACTGAATTCTCCCAGAAGTTGGTGCTTCGATGCTTCCTCTAAGATCTGCGGTGACTAGCCACTGTAGGTCTTCTCCTGGGGGTCCTGGAAGTTGAGCTCCAAGAAACTCCGGATGTGGGCGTCCCAAGAACTCTGACAGTGAATCCAGATCTCTCTCGAAGATCAGCTGACCTCCGTTTCCCAACTGGTAAAACTTTCTGAACCGAGTCTCCATCTACAAGAATTAAGGATGAGGAAATTAGTGAAGTGATCAAGTGTGTCAATTGAGGAACATGAATTTTTGAGAAAGCAAGAATTCCCAAGGATAAGAGAGGAGATAGTTTTTCGTAAATACTCACTTTGGTTTTGAAACTAAGTTTTTGTTTGGACGTCCATTCTTACTAGGGTCTCCTTGTCAACACCGGGATTTTTAATCCAAGATGCCCGTTATGCCATACCTCGCAATCCTAGGATTACCATTTTTGCGAGACATAACGGATTGGATATCGTAGTATATCATCCATTACAAACAATACATAAGGTCTTACACAAATAAGGATCTCATGATCCAGTCTTTAATACAACAAGAAGTGGCAACAAAAGATAAGCGTAGCGGTGGGGTCCATCTTCAAGGGCATAGTCAATGCTGACGAAGGCAGATAGTCCTAGTTATCATAGCCATCCTGTTGGCCATCATCTTGATAGTGTCCTTCATAGTCTGGCCATGAGAATAGCCAGGGACAAAAGCCATGAGTACTCTTTAAGTACTCGCAAACTACCACTAACAAGTAGTATAATTCTAAGTTAAAGTACTAGACCTAAGTTTAACTATAAAGTTAAGTTTGGAACCTAAGCTGAGTTCTGAAGCAAAGAAAGATAAAATAAAGTTCTAGAATCACTTAAGTTGGGAAGCTATTGTCATAAACACAACCCTGTTGTGGTCAAGTCAAGATTCATCATTCAGTTCAAGTTATTTGAAATACATTTGACAACAAAACAGTATGGCCATTCCAACTGTCCATAACCGTTGACGCGGTTATTCGAATAGTTTGACACTCTGCAGAGGTGGTACACTTTCACCACAAGATTCGATACATCTGTTAGGGATAACCCTGAATCATCATACTTAGTATGCAGATAATCAAACATAACTTTCCCTTTTACACACCCTAGTATAAGCACATATCCTATGAGCATGGCCTCCCAACCATGACCATCAGTCATCTTGGGCACTGCATAGGTGGACATCATGAGAGGTAGCCTCAGCTCAAACCTCTCCCGCGAGGGAACTAATACTAATGCATATAAATTTCCAGCTAAGCCTTACCCAATTCAGGTAGTGTGGTTGTACGGTAAATTTGGAATGGTATCGCATCCGAATCCAACCATCAGTTTTATAAAAGGGCTAAGGCTCATGCCTCAACATTTTCATCATCATAAACCATTTGTGTTTCTCAACACATGTCAAAACATCTCAATAGAATGACTCATCATTCCAAGGTTTTCACAATTCATTTTCACCAAGTGTTCCCATCTAAAGTGACTCAAGTTTTGATCTACTCTAAACTACTAAGTTAAGAGTGTTCACTAAGGTGGAAAGATGATGGGTTCAATCTCATGCCATAGAATGCGAGACGGAGAGGGGCCACAGGGTGGCCACACCATATGGTGGCGCGGGCTAGCCCTGGTCGCGCCACCAGGTGGTGTGGGCCCCCTGGCCGCCCACCGACCTTGCCTCTTTCGCCTATATATTCCTCTTGAGGCAAAAACCCTAAGGAGTCAATCAGAAATCCACGAAAAGTTCCGCAGCACCGCCGCCACCGAAGGGGAGATTCAGGGGACAGAAAGTCTCTGTTCTAGCACCCTGCCGGGACGGGGAATTGCCCCCGGAGCCATCTCCATTGATCTCCACCACCATCTCCATCACCATTGCTGATTTGCATGATGAGGAGGGAGTAGTTCTCTCTCGAGGCTAAGGGTTCTACCGGTAGCTATGTGTTCATCTCTCTCTATGCATGTTCATATTGTGATCATGAGCTTGTAATCTATAGATCTATCTTGCTACTCAAGTGCTTTAATAGATCTCTGCTCTCCCCATGTGTGTGAAGTTGACAGTGTGCACACCATGGTGGCACTTAGGCTAGAGATTACAAATACTTGTAATGAGTTATATTTGGAGTTGGATGTCTTTATGAAATTGTGGTGTTTGTTGGAACCATCTAGTGCTCAAGGTGATAGTGTGGGGTTTTCTAGATGGGAAAGGCTTACTTTGAGGTGTGCTGTTATAGCCCTACCATCGATTAGAGTGTCCAACCGAAGAGTAGTTAAGAGTAGTATCATAAAGAGAAGATATTTATATGAGAGTGTTCACTAGTGAAAGTATGATCCCTAGGCCTTGTTTCTTAGTATTGAAACACCGTTTGCAACTAGATCTGTTACATGTTTGCTTGCTTCTATCTTTATTTCAGTTTTACTTTAGTCTTTTTCACGCCATCAAGTTATTTTCTATCACCGTTACCACTTATAATTATCTATACCACTTGTATTTCACTATCTCTTCGCCGAACTAGTGCACCTATACACCTGACAAGTGTATTGGGTGTGTTTGGGACACAAGAGACTTCTTGTATCTTGATTGCAGGGTTGCTTGAGAGGGAATACCTTTGACCACTTCCTCCCTGAGTTCGATAAACCTTGGGTGATCCACTTAAGGGAAAACTTGCTGCTATTCTACAAACCTCTGCACTTGGAGGCCCAACAACTGTCTACAAGATTAGAAGTGCGTAGACATCAAGCTATTTTCTGGCGCCGTTGCCGGGGAGGTAAGGTAAAAGGTATTCACACCGGAGGATTAAAGAAGAAGAACCTCCCACGGCAAACGCTTATTTTCTGGCGCTGTTGCCAGGGAGGTAAGGTAAAAGGTACTCACATCCTCCGGTGTGAGTGGTCGAAGTTATTTCCTTTAGATTCTGCAATTTTGTCTTTTTGTTTCTTGTTTTCACTAGTTAGGCTTAATGGAAAACAACAACAAAATTAGAGAGCTTTATAGTATTTATCTTGAGTTAGGACATGAAGTGTTTGAAGAGAAAATTAAAAAACCCATGGAACTTTATTTGCATGCTAATAGCAATGTTGTTAGTATGAATTCTTTGGACACCATTATTGCTAGTGCTATGGAAAAGTCTATCTTGGGGAAGCTAGTTTTTAGGAAAATGATCTTTTTAGTTCCCCAGCTTTGGAAGATAGCTATTCTATTTCTTATGATGTGTTGGGGGGATACCCCCGGGTAGAGTCACGCCGGGGTATAAAGGCCGAGTTAGCTGAGGTACGACAAGGTCAAAGCAAGTGCTGGCCGAGTCACCTCAAGGCAGGCCGAATCACGGAGTAACCCGGACCAGAGGATGTCCACCTAACTGAGTCCCGACCGATGTATGTCATATGTCGGCAGGATTTATGTAACTTGTATGCAGGTATCCGTGTGGCCGCATTAACCAGGCACGATCCGGGTTATATCAGGCTTGCAAGAGAAGGAAGGTATCTCGCTGGTCAAAAGGTGGTCTCTGTACGCTGGAGCATGAGCGAAGCGGATAGAGAGAAGGACCACCGAGGCATGGCCGACAAGGGTGACGCACCCTGTGTCGGATGACACTGGCGCCGCAGAAGCTTACGTAGCCTCTACATGGCTTACGATGGCAAAAAGTGATCCGGTCGGTTTGCTATTTTGGGAAGAGGCATATCCCCAGGAATATGCCTCCACGTATGCCCTAATTGGAGACCTAGCCACTCCTTTATAAGGAGGGCTAGGGCATCTGTAGAAGGGGTTGATTTCGAGTTGGTTGGCATTTGAGTAGTTGTTTCCTAGGAGATAGCTAGTGGTGAGAGTAAGAGAGATCTTTCTTCCTCCTCTCCCCAATACAGCTCAAGGAGCATCTGTAATCTTGTGAACTTGGGAAATACCAAACATCTGTGTGTGGAATCACCACACTATCCCTCCCTAGATTCCTCTAGTGCATATTTTCCCCACCTTTAGCCTATCCATGGCATCTGCCGTGACACCACCACGACAGTTGGCGCCCACCGTGGGGCTAGCGGCGCTAGCAGGAGTGAAGATCCGGACGGGAAACCTCATCGGCAACGGCGAGCGCATCGTCTCCGGGCTCGTTCAGCGCTTTGGAGCGCTGGACTTCGTCAGCGACAATGTTGGCTGCTTCGGCAAGCAACCTCTCCCACGCAACGGCCTCTTTGTCAAGCTTGGCGTGCACAAGATCTACGTCGCCGTCGATGTGTCGTGCATTCACCTGCAGCACGTAGTCGAGGGAGGCGACCCACTCCTTAGCGCGGCTCGCGAGGCGTGTATCACTCGCTCCCCTGACCGTGCCGAGGTGATGATGACGGCGCCTGACGCTGGCGCGAGGAAGGATCCGGCACCAAATCCGGAGGTAACACCCAAAGCACCAAGGAAAAGTAGAGGTCTTCCACTAGAGAGGCCAGAAAATGTGTTGTAGCAAGCAATAGATAGATTGGCAATTCCCATAGCACCTGTGGTAGATCCGGCTCAGGCACAGGCCAAGTTAGAGGAAACTAGGCAGAAAAAACTAGAGGGTGCGAAAAAGATAGCCGCGGCTTAGCAGTCGTTGAACATGACACTACGCGAGTATGCAAAGGCAAATAAGGTAGATGCTGTAAAAGTGAAGGGGAGAAACCTCATTAGTGAAATGAACAAAGAGGGTGATACTAGAGTTGAGGAATCAGAAAACATTCTGTCCGTGGGCCTGCCGAAGTACAGTACCCCGGCAAAGAACCTCAGAGCAGCAGATGCAGCCAGGACCGCAGATGACGTAGTTCTTGAAAGCCGGTAAACAAGCAAGACAAAGGAGAAGGGTAGTGTTAATAAGAAAGTGGGACCGGGGCCATGTTTCCAATACAGAAATCCTCGTTCCGAGTTAGAGGGTTTGACGGGCGAAGCCCGACAATGGCAGAAGGATAGGGTCAATGAGTTAGTTCAGATCGTGAACAGACAAAATGAAGAGATGCTAAGGGCAAATCCGGCAAGGGCTGGGGCCTCCAAAGTCGTTCATTCAGCAATAGGTAACCCGGAGAAATCTGCTGGAGCTGCATCGTCTCCTCATGGTGGCACAAGAAGAGAGGAAGCGGTAGCCTCGGCGAGGAGAAACAAACAGATAGTCCCATATGACCCGGCAAGGGCAGGAAAAGGAAAAGCTGTGCAGGGAAATGAGGATCGACGAAGTGTTAGCCGAGGTGAAGCTGGCCGAGGTAACCGTGACCAAGGCAACGCCGGTCAGGGAAACGCTGTAAACGGCAATGCCGGACAACGCAACTTAGTGGGTGCAGGGCAACCGCAGCAGCAGAATATACCACGACAAGAGCGAAGTGCCGGCCAAGGTATGCAACAGAGAGGTGCTCCACAAGATCAAGATAGATATAATGATGGAGATTCGGAAATGGTGAACGCAGGATACCCTAGGCAAGACTATCACGTGATAGGGTCAAGGTTGGGAAGCAGGAATTTGATGCCTGATGATGTCAGGTTAAAACTGGATCGGCTCTATAGGTCGGAGCAGATTGAGGGGCAAGGTCCTCCGGGTCCAGCGTGCTTTGGGCCCCGGATTATGAAAGAACCTCCAGTACCCAACTTCCAGTTACCTAGAGGCACGAAAACATATGACGAGAGCACCAAGCCGGAGGATTGGTTGATCAACTACGCGACGGCGGTGAAAATTGCTACAGGCAACTTGAGATGGGCTGTGAGATATGTACCTCAGATGCTAGAAGGGCCAGGGAGGGTATGGCTAAACAATTTACCACCTGGTAGTATCAACTGTTGGATCGATTTTGAGGAAATGTTTGTCAGTAACTGCTCGAGGACGTATCAGAGGCCGAATAGGCCACATACATTAGCAATGTGCAAGCAAAGACCAAATGAGATAGACCGGGAGTTCTTAACCCGTTGGTGCACTATGCGAAACTCATGTGAGGGCGTGATTGAGTCACAGGCCATAGCTTGGTTTACGCAAGGGTGCAGGTATGCAAGCATGCTGTGGCAAAGGTTACAAAGAGATATGCCAACTACACTGGCCTAGGCTGATTCATATGCTTTGGGTGACCCAACTCAACCTAGGCTTGTGTCAAACGAGTCGAATGAGGAGTATTACCAGCGAGATGGAGCCGGGTCATCCCGGCGGAATGATTACCGGGGTAAGAGAAGAGATGATAGACCGGATTACAGGTACAGTTCGCAACAAGTTGCTGCTGTAAATCAAGATCAACCCGGAGCAGGAAGTAATCAGCATCAGAAAACTAGAGGGCAACAATGGACCCCAAGAAATGATGGCAAGAAAACTTGGACGCCCGAGCAAAAGAGACAGTGGCAAGAAAAGAAATACCGACCGAGGTATACGTATGAGGAAATGCTGGATCAGCCGTGCAAATTTCACACACCAAATCCGAGTAACCCGGCGGGTCACACGACACGGCAATGTGAGTGGATGAGGAAGATAGAACAAAGTGGTTCGGGAAATGCTCAGGCACCTTGGAACGATCAACCTCGGCAAGAGTTACCCCGGCAGCAATTACTCTTCGGAGCGAACACGCAACAGTTAATGTTGCCACCACCTCCACCGAGGTATGAGAATCATGAGAGAAGGGATGCAGTGCATCAGGTGGAAAATCAACATCAACCAGATCAAAGATATCCCGGCAATGAGGGGAGAAATGAATATAGAGAGCATCACCAGAGCTACTGTGTGTTTACCACGGAGAAGACAGATAGAAAGAGCTTATATGGAGGTAAATGCGGTAATGCCCGCAGTGACAAGGTATATGCCTTGGTCGGATCAGAAAATTACGTGGAGTATCAAGGACCATCCAAGCTTATGCCTAGTCCTGGTTCGTATGCACTGGTACTGGACCCAACGTTCATTAGACCAAATATCAATGTAAGATTTTCTAAGGTGCTGATTGACAATGGCAACAACATCAATATTATGTACGTGGATACAATGCGCAAGTTGGGTATCTCGGAGAACATGCTCCAGGCTACGAGAACAACTTTCCATGGTATTGTGCCAGGCATTTCCTGTGAACCCATTGGCAAGGTCCGGGTAGACGTGCTATTTGGCACAAGAGATAACTGCCAAACTGAAAATTTGGAGTTTGAGGTGGTGAACCTAGAAAGTGCGTATCACGCGTTACTCGGCAGGCCTGCCCCGAACAAATTCATGGAAAGTTGTCACATCAGTTACCTGAAGATGAAGTTGCCAGGGCCAAACGGAGTAATTACTATAGAAGGAGATTTCCGACGTTCCATTGAGTGTGCGTTAGCCGGGTCTAACCTGGCCGAGTCACTCGTGATTGCGCAAGAGAAGAGAAAGACCCAAGAGGTGGCGGCATTGGCTCAATCCACACAGCAATATATGTCGGCGCTGAGTAACCCGCATGGAAGTGTCTCATTTCAAGCAACTAAAGATACAAAGAAAGTGCCTGTTGATGATCTGTTCCCAGAGCGCACCGTAATGATTGGTGCCGGGTTAACTGAAAAATAGGAAAGCGAGCTCGTCAACTTCCTCCGTGAGAATCGGGATATTTTTGCTTGGTCCACACAGGACTTGCAAGGTGTTCCGAGGGAGTTGGCCGAGCACTCTTTGAATGTGAGACCCGGAGCAAAGCCGGTGAAGCAACCTCTCCGCCGCTTCGCCGAAGATAGGAGAAAAGTCATTGGAAATGAGATAACTCAGCTCCTAGCAGCTGGGTTTATCATGGAAGTGATTTACCTGGATTGGCTATCTAATCCGGTGCTGGTGGAAAAGAAGAAAGACGATCCGAATGTGGCAGTGGTTTGGCGTATGTGCATCGATTACACGAACCTGAATAAGGCGTGCCCAAAAGATCCATTCCCACTGCCAAGGATATAACAAGTCATAGATTCTACTGCTGGGTGTGAACTGTTGTCATTCATAGATGCATATTCTAGTTTCCACCAGATACCTCTGAACCCGGATGATCAAATAAAGATCGCGTTTATCACCCCGTATGGGGCTTATTGCTATCGCACCATGCCTTTTGGTTTACGTAATGCAGGGGCAACGCACCAAAGATGTATGCAAAAATGTTTACATGACCAAATCGGCCGAAATGTACAAGTATATGTGGATGATGTGGTTATAAAAACCAAGGAAAGCAAAACGCTCCTTGATGATATCAGGCAAACGTTCGCGAACCTAAGAAGGTTCTGAATGAAGCTTAACCCGGAGAAGTGTACCTTCGGTGTCTCGGTGGGAAAATTACTCGGATTTCTTGTCTCCAGCCGAGGTATCAAAGCTAACCCAACTAAAATCCGAGCCATAAAGAGAATGGAACTGCCAAAGTGTCTTAACGATGTCCAGAAGTTCACCAGTTGCCTGGCATCTTTAAGTCGGTTTGTATGTCGGATGGGAGAAAAGGCATTGCCTCTCTATCAACTAATGAAAAAAGCGGACAAGTTCGTATGGACGCCGCAGGCCAACGAAGCCTTCATCCAATTAAAGAAAATGTTAGCCACTGCACCAGTGTTAGCCTCTCCACTATCAAAAGAGCCAATGTTGCTCTACATAGCTGCAACCAACCGAGTTGTAAGTGTAGTGGTGGTGGTAGAGCGCGGCGAAGAGGGTAAGTTAGTGCAAAGGCCAGTCTATTACCTGAGCGAGGTATTATCAGCATCAAAGCAAAACTATCCTCACTATCAGAAGATGGCGTATGGTGTGTATATGGCAGCAAAGAAGCTAAAACACTACTTTGAAGAACACCCAATCAAAGTGATATGTGAAGCACCCATATCAGAGATAATGAGTAACAAGGACGCAAGCGGCCGAATCGCAAAATGGGCAATTGAGCTAGCCCCTTATGCTCCACAATACGACAGGCGAGATGCGATCAAATCTCAGGCTGTGGCCGATTTTTTCGTAGATTGGGCTGAAATGCAATATGAGCCACCGTTACCAGATCCGAACTATTGGAGAATGCATTTTGATGGATCAAAAACAAAAACTGGCTTAGGCGCCGGAGTTGTGCTTACCTCACCAAAGAACGACCAGCTGAAGTATGTGCTGTAGATCCATTTCGCAGCATCAAACAATGTCGCTGAGTATGAAGCACTTGTGCATGGGCTCAAAGTGGCAAAATAAATTGGAATACGTCGGATCCAATGCTTTGGTGACTCGGATTTGGTAATTAAGCAAGTCTCTGGGCAATGGGACGCTTTGGATCCAAACATGGCATTGTACAGATTTCATGTGCAAAAGATATCAGGATACTTTGAGGGATGCGAGTTTCACCATGTACCCCGGTTGGAAAACGAGGCTGCCGACGTATTGTCGAAGCTCGGATCAACACGACAAGCAATTCCACTGGGTGTATCTCTAGAACACCTCAGAAAACCATCTATCAGGCCATTCCAGAAACCGACTCAATCTACATCCCAGCAGATCCGGAGTCCAGAGTTGTACCCATGGACATTGACGTGGGAAGTGGTTCAGGAAACCTGGGGACTGCGCAACGCGATCCGGCCGAGGTTATGTCGATGGATCAAATGGATATTGATGATGATGTGTTTCCGGTGCGAGCTATACCAGCTTGGGCACTGCCCATATTTCAATTCCTGAAGGATGGAACTTTGCCCAGTGAGGAGGTGCTTTCCAGGCAAATTCAGAGACGCGCAAAGGCATACACGATTATCAATGCCGAACTATACAAGAGGAGTGTCACAAATGTCCTCTAGCGATGTGTTGACCCGGAAGAAGGGCTTGACATCCCCCAAGATATACATCAATGGGAATGTGGGCATCACGCCTCATCCAGAGCTTTGGTAGCAAAAGCTTTCCGGCACGGATCCTATTGGCCAAGTGCCTTGGAACAAGCAGAAGATCTAGTAAGAAAATGCAATGGTTGTCAGAGGTATGCAACCAAGACACATATGCCAATGTTGGAGCTCAAGACCATACCAATTACCTAGCCATTTGCCGTATGGTGTTTGGATATGGTTAGCCCGTTTAAACCAGCGAGAGGAAATATGACCGATATCTTGGTTATGGTGGACAAGTTCACCAAATGGATTGAGGTGAAGCCGATAAGAAAATGTGATGGAGCTACGGCCATAACATTCCTCAAAGATTTCATTCTGAGATATGGCTATCCTCACAGTATCATAACAGATAATGGCACCAATTTTGCTGAAGGAGCATTTGCACGATTCTGCCAAGATAAGAAGATCCGGTTGGACGTTGCTTCAGTAGCCCACCCCGCATCGAATGGACAAGTGGAGAGATCCAACAGATTAGTGTTATCCAGGATAAAACCCCGACTCATTGAGCCGCTGCAAAGATCAGCGGGGTGCTGGATAGAAGACCTACCAGCGGTACTGTGGAGTTTAAGAACAACTCTGAATCGATCAACAGGCTATACGCCATTTTTTCTGGTATATGGGGCAGAAGTTGTACTACCAGCCGACATAGAGCCTGATTCGCCTAGGGTCAACCAATAGACAAAAGCCGAAGTGCGAGAAGCCCGGAAAAATGATGTTGATCTGCTGGAAGAAGCGAGAGAGTTGGCATTGTCCAGATCCACCATATATCAGCAAAATCTCCGACACTATCATAGCCAGAAAGTTAACCCCCGAGTCTTCTGGGAAGGTGATCTGGTACTCCGGTTGGTACAACGTACTGCTGTCATGCATAAGTTATCCCCCCATGGGAAGGGACATTCATTATGAGCAAAGCATTGCACAATGACTCTTATTATCTCATCGATGCAAAACCACAGGAGAAGAACAAGGCGGACAGGTCCGGCGAGGAATCTAAGCATCCATGGAATGTAGCTCTACTTCGTCCCTTCTACACTTAACAAAGAAGTGTGTGTATCCGAGTCTCTCATACGTCGGTATGTATGCCGGCAATGAGTCTATCAATAAAATCTTGGCACCTCGAGCAGTAACTTGGGGACTGCCTTAATATATCTTCTGTACTTGTTATTTATTTTTACGTCGGCTAGCTTAAGTTGCTTCTGCCTAAGTCGGATTAGTAGTGTGTGAGCACCAAAAACTCAACTCTTCGACTTGCTGCTGTCCAACAAGATTTGGCTTCAAGGCAAGCAAGAGAACAAGTTGGAATTGCGTAGCACACAAAAAACGAGTAAGGAAAAGAACGTAATCGAGCCGACATTTGTTATTCGGACTAACTTTATGTTTAACTTGTTTTTACTATGCTAAATTATTTTGAGCTAGTCCTAAAGTTTCCAAGTATTGTTAAGTCAATTTTTGAAACTCAGACTCGTATGTCACAAAACCGAACCAAGGTAGACACGAGCCGAGCAAAGAAATTGGAGAAACAAGAAAATAAAACTCGGGGACTGATGCGCTCGACGATCGATGTAGAGCTCATTGGGAACCCCAAGAGGAAGGTATGATGAGCACAGCAGCAAGTTTTCCCTCAGTTATGAAACCAAGGTTTAATCAAACCAGTAGGAGCAAGGAAACACCCAAAGGTGTTACTAGCTGAGCTTTGGCAGGGCGAACTACTGGTGCTATTAGCAACGTGGAGACCTGCACAACACAACCACAGAACTTTGTCCCCAACTTGCGATGAGGTTGTCAATCTCACCGTGTTTTGCGGAAAACAAAGGATTAAACATATCGAATGGAAAGAAGTTAAAGTTTGCAGAAAAGTAAACACAGAGCAGTAAAGGATTGTAGATTGTATGTAAAAGACAAGGACCGGGATCCATAGTTCACTAGAGGTGGCTCTCCTTAAGATACAAAACATGCTGGGTGAACAAATTACATCGGGGCAATTGACAAACACCGAGAAAGCAATACATGCATATACTAATCATCTTGACTCCTTTGGAACTTGATTGGGCATTACAACATAATACATAGACCGCCATCCAACTGCATCTATGACTAATAATCCACCTTCAGGTTATCATCCGAACCCCGTCCAGTATTAAGTTGCAAGCAACAGATTATTGCTTTACGAACTACGTGTAAAGTAAACAATACGATTGTTCTATGAACAAAGGATTGTTGTTTTCTCCCTAGTAGCAACAACACATCTAGTACCTTAGAGATTTCTGTCACTTCCCCAGATTACCAGAGGCATGAACCCACTATCGAGCATAAATACTAAATCTTGGAGTTGCTAGCATCTACTTGGCCAAGATAGCTACTAACAACGGAAAGCATGCAAGATCTCAAATAACAAAGACATGATAGAATCAATAATCAAACTAAAATAGCTTCTCAATATCCATCGGATCCCCGCAAACACAACATGTATGGATTACAAATAGATGATCTTGATCATGAACGGAGCTCACAAGATCTAAACATGAAAGCACAAAGGAGGAGAAACCAGCCATCTAGCTACTACATGGATCCGTAGTCCAAGGATGAACTACTCACGCATCACACCGGAGGCTTGCATGGTGATGAAGAAGGCCTCCAGGGTGAATTCCCCTCTCTGGCAGGGTGCCACGAAGAGCTTCAGATCCCTCCCGATCTAGGGATGGAGATGACAGCGGCTACAGACTCTTTCGTGGATTTTTGATCGAGCACTTAGGGTTTTCGTCCCGAGGGCAACTTATAGGCGGAAGGAGAGGCCGAGGGGGTGCCAGGAGCGGCCACACCACCCCTGGCGCGGGCCAGGCCTAGTCGCGCTGCCAGGTGGTGTGGTGGCTCCCTTGCCCTTCTCCGTCTCGTATTCTGGCACTTGATCCCTTCTGGAAAAATAGGCACTTTGGCTTTTGTCCCGTCCAATTCCGAGAATATTCATTTTCTGACTTTTCTGGAACCAAAAACAGCAGAAAACAGGTAGCTGGCACTGTGGCTCTTGTTAATAGGTTAGTCCAAGAAATCATATGAAAAGTACTCCAAAGTTGGAACAAAACACAAGAAAGTGGATAAAACCAAGCATGGAACATCAAAAATTATAGATACATTTGCAATGTATCAGGGACTACACCCAAGATAATCCGGCACGAGCAACTTAGTAGCAAAATATAATTTGTGTGCTTAATACATCTGCACCCGGCATACCGGGGATCTGATAAATTTCAGAGTGTTTTTTTGTGCTCAAGGAGCAGCAGCAGGTGGAACTCCGGCTTCAGCCTCATCATCGTCTTCATCCTCTTCAACATCTGAAGCTTCGTCCTCTTCCTCGTCTCCTGAACCATTTTCGACGTATTCGTCGTCAATAACGCCAAGGAAACTTGGTCCTTCATTCCATTGATGGATGGGAGCAAACTGGATGAGGTTGTGGGCGCAAGCCTTGCGCCGGGTTACCCAATCCGGGTCAGTCGACCACTTGGATCCGGTGCGCAGGCACTCAAGAAGCTTCAGATCCAACTTTTCATACCAGGTGAGGACAAAATGGAGAACAATTTTGGCTCCGGCGCAGGCGGCGGATTCCCCCCAGAGGTCAAGCTGGGTCTCGCACTCCATTACCTTGGCAATCAGAGCAGTGGACCCCTCTGGAGTATCTTCACTAGGCCAAAGGGCATTGAAGACTTGGACTGCTGCATCTAGGAGACCCTTACCGTAGTTCTTCACAATCTCGATGCGAGAGGATAGGCTGACCAGCAAGTCCTCCATGTCATAGGGAATATTTCAGCGCCAGGACCAGTTGGGGTACCCCTCTGCTGGCGGAACTTGGAAACTGCAGCAACCGCAATAGCATCGCCCTCTGGAAATTTGTCTGAAAACAAGACAAGTGAGATAAGCAAAGGAGGTTGACCCGGAGAAAATCATGTCGGCTGAAGGAAAAGAACTTACGAGAAATATGGCTATGGATCCGGGTCAGCTCCTTGGTGCAGTTATCACGTCTCTCCCGAAGCTTTTCAAGTTCAGCGTTCACCGAGCCAAGCTTGACGTCAGCCTCCTTCAGCAGTTCTTGATCCTTTGCAAGTTGGAGGTTGAGGCGTTCTTGCTCCTCAGTGAAATCTTGGCCAGCTTTGTCCATCTCAGCCTTATGGAGCGCCTTGAGCTTCTTCATTTCAGCCTTGAGTTTGGCAATTTCATCGTCTTTGGCTCGGAGTTGGGCGAGCTCATCATCCTTCTTCTTAAGTTTGGCCTGATGCTGCCCTGCTTGTTCGAGAAAATGCAGCATCATATCATGCACGGGCACACTATCTTCAAGAGATGCTGAAAGAGTTTGTTGACCCGGCAAAGCCGAGGTATGAATATATGCCGAGCTTAGGAGAAAGGAAAGAGAGCGCAGAAGAAGATTAACCGAAGTGACTTACCTTTTATCTGCTCCAAGTTCTTCCTCACGATGGTGTTTTCGGCCTCCACCCCGGCTGCGCAATTCGAATGACAAATTAATCCGGCAGGGAAAGACAAAGAAAGATGAGAAAAAAGGCAAAGAGAAAACTTACCCCTTTTCTCAAACTCGGCGAGAAGCATAGAATGTTTTGAGCGCAGCCCCTTGTGTGTGTCCAGGAGGCGCTGAAACTCAGCGCTCCGGCGATTGGTGGTGACCTGAGGAAAGCAAAGTTGACTTAGTTACGTGCATGTTCAAAGTGTACAAGATCCAGGCCAAGTGGAACTTAACCCAGCTCTAGGTGTGTGCATATTCGAAGTGTACAAAATCCGGGCCAAGTGGAACTTAACCCGGCTCTAGGTGCGTGCATATTCGAAGTGTACAAGATCCGGGCCAAGTGGAACTTAACCCGGCTCTAGGTGTGTGTGCATATTCGAAGTGTACAAAATCCGGGCCAAGTGGAACTTAACCCGGCTCTAGGTGCGTGCATGTTCGAAGTGTACAAGATTCGGGCCAAGTGGAACTTAATCCGGCTCTAGGTGTGTGCATATTCGAAGTGTACAAGATCCAGGCCAAGTGGAACTTAACCCGGCTCTAGGTGTGTGCATATTCGAAGTGTACAAGATCCGGGCCAAGTGGAACTTAACCCGGCTCTAGGTGTGTGCATATTCGAAGTGTACAAGATCCAGGCCAAGTGGAACTTAACTCGGCTCTAGGTGCGTGCATGTTCGAAGTGTACAAGATCCAGGCCAAGTGGAACTTAACCCGGCTCTAGGTGTGTGCATATTCGAAGTGTACAAAATCCGGGCCAAGTGGAACTTAACCCGGCTCTAGGTGTGTGCATATTCGAAGTGTACAAGATCCGGGCCAAGTGGAACTTAACCCGGCTCTAGGTGTGTGCATATTTGAAGTGTACAAGATCCGGGCCAAGTAGAACTTAACCCGGATCTAGGTGTGTGCATATTCGAAGTTACTAAGGAGCTACGCTAGTTCTCTAAGGAGCATCCGGCCGAGTAACAAATTACTCCTCCGGAGGCTCGGGGACTAATGGATATATCTATAAGCACTTGTACATGTTAAAGAAAAGACAAAGCAACGTACCTCCATCATCTGGCCGACAAGGTTGATAGCCTTGGCGGCTGTATTCATTTGTGCGACAAACTCAGTTGGCCCAAACTTCTCCAGGAGATCGTCGTTATGGACGAATTCTGCCTTGTTCCAGTTATTGATGAACTCAATTAGCGCCGGAGGATAGCGCTCTCCACTAAGCATGTGGGGCGCAATTAGACCCTTGGCATGGGCCTCCCTCCTTTCAACTTGGGCAGCAGTGGGGCTGGCATGAAATGCAAGTTGCGTGCTAGCTCACCCGGGGGAAGCATCTTTCTTTGGTGGAGTTTTCTTCGGAAGCATGGACGCGAGCATGCGCTGTCCAGCCTCGATTGATGCTGCCCTGGCGGAGTCAGAAGTTTTCTTGGCCTTAGGCTGCTACTGAGAGGTTGAGGTTTGAGCTGCGGATTTAGTCTTCGGTGCAGCCTTGGTGCTAACTGGGCCTTCTCGCCGAGTCTTGGAAGACTCGGACGAGGCAGAGGGACTTGGTGCTGCTGCTGGTGCTTGTGCTGCTGCGGTTGGTGCTGGCGCTGTTGCTTGTGCTGGTGCTGGTCTTGGCGGGGGTGCTGTTGGTACCTCGGAGGTAGCAGGTTGCGGCTAAGCCGAAGAGGAGCTAGGAGCATACACTGCCTCGGCAGAGCCACTTCTTCCTGCTCCAAGGTCACCCTCCTCTGGACGAGGTGGGCTAGAAACCGAGAAGCCACTGAACCCTCCTGAATGGGGATCAACAGGTATGAATCGTCGCCACGAGGGGGAGATGGGCTATGCTGGAAGGAGGAGGAGATGCTCGAGCCGCTCTGAGGAAACTCCACCGTAGCCCTGCCGAATGAAGCGACGAATGATAAGTTATGGCAAAGGAAAAGCATGTAAATAACAAGGCACGAAGCAGAAAATTGGACGAAGAAGAAGGTGACTTACTCATCAGAAGTCAATGGCTCCTTGGGCTTCCGAGCTCTCCGAGTCATGGCCTTAGTCGTAGGCTTGGTGGCAGCTTTGTCTGCGGACTTCTTTCACCTCTTTGTTGGTTTAGAAGGTCCGGAAGAAGAAGCAGAAGCGGCCGCCCTTTTGACGCGGCTGGGACCGGCTCACCCGTGGCAAGTGGAGGATCATCGTTGATCTGGCTCCTCCTCATCCGAGCCAAGTCAATCCTTTGCCCATTTGAGCGAAGGCTCGGTGCCATCTTCGAGAGTTTGCTGGAGAAACAACTAAGAGAGAAATATAAAAGGATCAGATAAACAACATACTCCGACATAAAATATAACTCGGAAAGAGATTGAATCACGAGATTTACCGTAGGAGGAGGCTTGTCCCGGCAGAAATGTTATATCCCCCATTCCCAATCAGCGGAGAAGTTTTTGTCGGTCGTGAAAAGGGCCTTGACCCGGCGGAATATCTCGGTGTTATTTAATTCAAATAAGGAAGTCCGGTTGGGGTCAAGTACCCAGATCATATGGCACAGTTTGTGTGTGCGCTTCTGGAGAGGGGAGATCCGGCTGTAGACGAATGTGATCATCACGTCCTCGTTGCGTAGCCCCGCATCCTTTAGCTCCTGAAACCGTTTGTTGACTTGATTCGCCAAGACAGTGGGTTTCTTGGAAACCCGGTCCCACAAATCCGGATTAGGAGGACCCGAAGCATAGGGGCGCAGCCGGATCAGATCTTCATTCGTGCCATTTCTGACATAGAAGAAAGTTCGGGCCCAGCCCTTGCAGGAATCAAGCCCCGTGACCCGGGGAAAACGGATTGTTTCCGGGGAGAAATAGAGGCAGCACTGAACTGAGTCAGATGTTTGTCCTCCGGGTCAAGCTGTTTATTTGGAATCACGTTCCTTCATAGACCAAAGAACCAGATCCAGAGCTCTTTGGTAGGCCACAAACCGACATACCCTTCTATGGTGGAGGAGAATGAAGAGAGGGACGTAATGGCGTTCACCGGAAGATGGTGGGGTTAAAGTTCATAGATGTTGAGGAAGTCATGAAAGAAATCACTGACGGGGAGGCCGAAGCTGTGCTGGAAATGGGAGAGGAACACGACGAACTCACCCGGATTGGGTTAGGGAGCGAGCTCCTCGGAGGCGAGGCGGGCAACCACACCCTCAGGGATGCGGCGCATGCGGTATAGCCAGTCCAGGTCGTCCTGGCACACCCAGGAACCAGCCCAGGCGCCGCGTTCTGCGTTCTCCGCCCCCTCCTCCATCTCCGCCTCCACGACGGCGAGCTCTTCCTCTGTCATGTCTAGATCGCTATCCTCACCAGCCCAATCAGCGGTTGGAGGTAAAGACTTGGACTGGCGCGGACCCGTGGCAGTGGAACTGCGCAGGAGCGGCAACGAGGGAGGTGCGAAAAGGCACGGTGCGGCAGCAGCACTGCTAAGCAGGTGCGGCAGCGGCGCTGTCGCTAGGAAGAAGAAGAAGAAGAGGTAGAGGGGCGCGAGAAGGGGAAAAAGACCAAGGGGCGCGCCCCTCCCCTATTTAACCACGCCCCAGCGGGGGTAGTGGGATCATGCGATGCGGAGAGGCCACACGGTGTGGCCGTGTATCTGCCGGGTAAGCCAATCAGAGGCGAGCCACAGGAAGGGTCACAGGGCGTAGGGTATCCCACGACGCGATGTGATGATACAGTTAACGAGGAGACAGGCGCGACGTGATGTGTGCAACAGTAACAGTTGACATTAACTGCAGCAGTAACTGGCACATGCCCTTAAAATTAGGCAAGATAATGATTACCCTCCACGTGGGATAGCGTACGAGAGAAGGAAGGATAACCCGGAAAACTAAAGGATGACCCGGCCAGCGAGTGAAAACTCGGAATGTGCCAAGGGAAAAGCTAGCCAATGAAATCCAGGCTATGAGGTAACTCAGAAAAGGCAGCAAAAGGCTCGGTAAATTGAACCTGCCGTGGCCTTAGCGGCTGGAGCTGCTAAGACCGCACCAGCTTCGGGGACTAATGTTGGGGGGGGGATACCCCCGGGTAGGGTCACACCGGGGTATAAAGGCCGAGTTAGCCGTGGTACGACAAGGTCAAAGCAAGTGTTGGCCGAGTCACCTCAAGGCAGGCCGAATCACGGAGTAACCCGGACCGAAGGGTGTCTACCTAACTGAGTCCCGACCGACGTATGTCGTATGCCGGCAGGATTTATGTAACTTGTATGCA
This sequence comes from Avena sativa, assembly GCA_916181665.1. Classification (NCBI taxonomy): domain Eukaryota; kingdom Viridiplantae; phylum Streptophyta; class Magnoliopsida; order Poales; family Poaceae; genus Avena; species Avena sativa. Next base: position 63,720,643 of record OV702286.1, on the reverse strand, counting down.
GGTACCCGTGTGGCCGCATTAACCAGGCACGATCCGGGTTATGTCAGGCTTGCAAGAGAAGGAATGTATCTCGCTGGTCAAAAGTTGGTCTCTGTATGCTGGAGCATGAGCGAAGCGGACAGAGAGAAGGACCACCGAGGCGTGGCCGACAAGGGTGACGCACCCTTTGTCGGATGACGCTGGCGCCGCAGAATTTTTTGAAGTTGCACTTGTTTTGATTTCCTATGCTTGTTGCTTTGTGCTTTCATGACTTGTTTCTTTACAAGATTCCTATGCATAGGAAGTGGGTTAGACTTAAATATGTTTTGAATTTGCTTCTTGATGCTCTCTTTTACTTCAATTCATAGTTCTTATGTGAGCATCTTCTCAAACTATCATGCCTAACTTAAAGGCATTAAAGAGAAGTACTTATTGGGAGATAACCCAAAAGGTTTAGATGAGTCTTGGAAGTTATTGCTTCAGTAATAACCTCTCCTATTCCTTTTATTTGCTTTTTGTGCCAAGAGTAACCTCTAATGAGAGAGAAGTAATGATTGGAAAAGTTGATGTCCTGAAACAGATTTCTATGCTTCACCGTAAAAATTCGTGTAAAATATCTGAGCGTCTTTTTGAGGCGTGAATTTTTGTGCTTCTGCCCCAGGTTGTTATATATCTTCCGTTAGTTCAACACTTTTTGATTTTAGCAACAGAAGGTATTCGAAAAAATTCGTCTTTGCCTGCTGGTCTGTTTTAATAGATTTCTGCCATTTTCTGCATTTGCTTCTTGTTGGTTCCTTTTTGAGTTCTTTTGGGGAATGAGCTTTTTGAGGGAAGTGCTAAAGTAGCTAGTGTTCTAATGGGAGTTTATTTGGTGTTATAACTGAACCTTAATACTTATTTATCTTGAGTGCACTAATGTTGCTAATAAAGATTGTGTGAAGTTTTGTATGAAGGAAAATTTTCAGGTGTATGGAAGGAATGAGTAATGAGATGAAGGATGGACTAAACCTCAATCTTGGGGATGACACGCGTGTCACCCCAAGAAATATCCAAGAAGTACAAGCGTCAAAGCTTGGGGATGCCCAAGGCATCCCCTTCTTCATCAATAAAAATCTCAGGTTTCTTCCAAACACTTCATTTTTATTGTTTCATGCACAGTTGTGTTGTTCTTGGAGCGTCTTCGTTTTTTATTTTTGGTTTTCGTTTGCTTGGTTTTCTTAGTTTGCTGAATAAATTGGTTGGACTCCCTCTTTCATACATTGGTTGATATTGTGATCATGAGCTTGTAATCTATAGATCTACCTTGCTACTCAAGTGCTTTAATAGATCTCTGCTCTCCCCATGTGTGTGAAGTTGACAGTGTACACACCATGGTGGCACTTAGGCTAGAGATTGCAAATACTTGTTATGAGTTATATTTGGAGTTGGATGTATTTATGAAATTGTGGTGTTTGTTGGAACCATCTAGTGCTCAAGGTGACAGTGTGGGGTTTTCTAGATGGGAAATGCTTACTTTGAGGTGTGCTGTTATAGCCCTACCATCGATTAGAGTGTCCAACCAGAGAGTAGTTAAGAGTAGTATCATAAAGAGAAGATATTTATATGAGAGTGTTCACTAGTGAAAGTATGATCCCTAGGCCTTGTTTCTTAGTATTGAAACACCGTTTGCAACTAGATTTGTTACATGTTTGCTTGCTTCTATCTTTATTTCAGTTTTACTTTAGTCTTTTCCACGCCATCAAGCTATTTTCTATCACCGTTGCCACTTATATTTATCTATACCACTTGTATTTCACTATCTCTTTGCTGAACTAGTGCACCTATACACCTGACAAGTGTATTGGGTGTGTTGGGGACACAAGATACTTCTTGTATCTTGATTGCAGGGTTGCTTGAGAGGGAATACCTTTGACCACTTCCTCCTTGAGTTCGATAAACCTTGGGTGATCCACTTAAGGTAAAACTTGCTGCTGTTCTACAAACCTCTGCACTTGGAGGCCCAACAACTGTCTACAAGAATAGAAGTGCGTAGACATCAGGCCCTCTCGGTGGTATCACATTGAGATAGCTCGCAAGCAAGTAATGAGATCACTAGAATGTTATATCACAGGAAAGAAAAAAGATTGCATGTTGGTAACGAGATCAAGCTAGGTACGGGTATACCTATGATCAAATCTCGGACATGTAATATATCATGAGACAAAGGGATTTAGTTACTAACGTTAAAGGTTCTCATGATCACAAAAGTCATCGTTGAATATGTAGGAGTCGGTACGGATCTCTAGGTCCCGCTGCTGATTATTGATCAGAGAAGGGTATTGATCATGTATGCATTATTCGCGAACCGTAGGGTGACACACTTAAGGGATACCGACACCATTTGGAACAAATATATTTCAGAGAAAAGAACTACAAAACACTGGAATTATTTTAATGCACACCGAAATTGTTTCGGGTGAAATTGCTGAATTGGTTCTGGATGTGATATTGAAATGTTGCAGGGGAGTTCATGTGAATGTTTGTTAATTAAAGTAATTAACAAAAATTTGAATAAAATAATTAAAATAGTTTTATTAAATGAGAGTTTGCATTAAATTTGGTGGAAATTTAATGGGGATGAGTGGAATTTTGAGTGGAGGGAAATTTGTGTGAGTGGGAGCTCCACCCACATGAATGATGGAAGTGGTGGGGGCACCACCTTGGCGGCCGGCCATGGGAGGGCTGCCACCATCTCCCCTTTAAAAGGCCTCCACTCCCTCCTCTCATCTCACACCTCCTCGTGAAGGATCTCTCTCCCCTCTAGAATTATTCCCCCTTGGTCTCGGATTAGCGAGATACATGTTGCCAATGGATTTTTGTCTGAAAGGAGTTGTTGCTTCCACTGCATCGCTAGAGCGAGGAGGCGGAGGTTGTTCAGTGGACCAGACGTGTGTGCGATCACGGATGCGCTGCTGATTTGCGGCGCTAGACTTCCTCTCGATCTTGAGATCGGCAAGCATACGACTACATCATCCACGAGTTCAACCTCATAACACTTTGTCGGTCTTCAAGGGTATGTTCTTGATACGTCCATTTTGCATCACTATTCTATGTCTTAATTCACTATTATTCATTGATATATTTTGTATTGAGAGGTGATACTTATGTTATTTCATCTGTTTTTGCATGGTTGATGACTTTTGGAGCATGGACCGCTGCAGTCAGGATTCTGATGGAAAAGGTGTTGTTTGGAGGAAAAATTCACGAAGATCAGAAAATCCGGGAAAATATACGGAAAATCCTATTTTTCCGAAAGACTAAGGATGCCAGAAGTTGGAGTGGAAATGGGCCATAGGGGGCCCACATCACCCACTGGCGCGGGCAGCCCTAGGCCACGCTAGTAGGTGGTGTAGCCACCCTGGCCCACTCCAGCCTCCCCCCTCTGGCATATCATCCTCCCGAAACCCTAAGACTCGGGGAGCGACCACAGAAAGATTCTGCCGCCTCTGCGGGGCGGAAAACACCAAGAGAGAAAGATCTCTCCGGCAGACAGGTTTCTGCCGGGGAAATTCCTTCCCGAAGAGGGGAGATCGTCGCCATCAACACCACCATCAAGCTGGACTTCATCGGGATCATCATCATCATCATCATCACCACCATCATCACCATCAGACCTCATCACCATCTCCATATTGCTGTAACAATTGTGTTGAATCTTGCATTAGTTCATAGGGGAAACTTTTCCGGTGTTGATTACTCTTTGTAGCTGATGCTATTGAGCGAACCATTGAATTATTGTTTATGTTCAGATTGTTATACATCATTATTCCATCTCTGATCATGATCCATATGATGTCTTGTGAGTAGTTCGTTTTGTTCTTGAGGACATGGGAGAAGTCATGTTGTTAGTAGTGGAGTTGTGTTGAGAAAGATTCAATAGTTTGATATTTAAGTTGTGGTGTACTTCTTCTAGTGGTGTCATGTGAACATCGACTACATGACACTTCACCTATATGGGCCTAGGGGAATGCATTGTGTATTTGGCTACTAATCGTAGGGGTTGCCGGAGTGATAGAAACCTGAACCCCCGTTAGGAAACCATTGCACAAGGGACGTAAGGGTCTTAGAGTTTAAAGCTGTGGTTAGGTATCTACCTTAATTACTTTCTTGTACTTACAGAGTTTGCAAGGGGTATAATCACAAGTATGTATTAGTCCTGGATGGGGCGGTACATTAGCACAGGTTCACCCACACAACACTTAGCAAGCTAGAGAATATTAATCAACTATATGAAGCGAAAGCACTTGACAGTCTTCCCATGTGTCCTCGAGAACGTTTGGTCATCTTAAGTAATACAACCGTCTTGTCCTTTGCTGCATAAAGGATTGGACCACTTGCTGCATTTATTCTTACTGTCTTTTATTTACTCGTACTTTGTTTACTTGCTTTATCAAAAACCCCTAAAAATCCGTTTGCTAAGTATTTGCAGAGAATTCCTGATCCATACCACTAGCCAGCACCTTCTGCTCCTCGTTGGGTTCGACGCTCTTACTTATCGAAAATACTGTGATACACCCTCTATACTTGTGGGTCATCAAGACTATTTTCTGGCGCCGTTGTCGGGGAGTGAAGCACTATTGGAGAGTGGAACTGGTAAAGGAAACTTCTACTATGAGTATTGTTTACTTCTGCTAGTTGCTTTATTTTCATTATGGATAATTCTCTGAATTTCTTATTTGGTAATGCTACTACCACTGCTAAGGTAGTAGATAAACCACCACCTGCTGAGATTGATGCTTTCAAAATACCTACAAGAATTATTGATCGTGTTATGGATAGCTACTATGTTGGGGATGGAACTGTCCATCCTGGTGATCATTTACTCTTTATACACGAATTATGCGGGTTGTTCAAGTGTGCAGGTATTACTACAGATCAAGTTAAGAAGAAGTTATTCTCATTATCGCTGAAAGCAAGAGCCGAGGAATGGTATAAGCTGCTGAAGAATGGTCAAGATCTGGAATGGGAGGAAATAGTGCCTCTTATTTATTCAAAGTTTTATCCTCCTAGTGAGATTCATAAAGATCAGAATCAAATATACAACTTTTGGCCTCTTGATGGAGAGAGTAAAGATCAAGCTTAGGGGAGATTGAAGTTACTAATGCTCAAATGTCCCATTCATGAGCTCCCCAACAATATTATTATCAATAACTTTTATGCTAGGCTCCCTCTACATGACAAGGATTTATTGGATGCTTCTTGTGCTGGATCATTCACTCGTATGGAAGAAGAAGCTAAATGTGATCTTCTGGACCATATTCAAGACAATGTTGAAGCTTGGGAGAATGACAAAGGTAGAAAGTCAGGTATAAATTATGATTATGAATGCATTGAATCTTTTATGGGAACTGATGACTTTCAAAATATTAGTAATGCTTATGGTCTTGATTTGCATGTTATTACGGAATGCTTTAGAGCTTTTGCTTCTTATATCGAAATTCCAAAAAGGGGATGGAATAAATACCATGCACCTTAGAAAGATATTGTTGATTATGTTCATGCTGGGAGTGCTGAGTATTGCATTATTGATCCCATCTTACCTGAACCTTATATCGAGAAGATTCCCTTCCCAGAAAAGGTAAAGGACCATCCTATGATAACTAATGTAATCACGAAAAGTGAAAAGATAACTATAAAACCTGATCAACAAACAAACATTGAACCTGTGGTAGCAATTGTGAAAGACCTTGTCACTAAAAGCACAGAAGATGGGCACATAGTCTTTTGTGAGGATGCTTCTAATATTGTTTCACATCCTAATAGAACTAAAAAGGCTAGTGTTCCTATGCTTTCTGTTAGAATTGGTGATCATTGCTATTATGGTTTATGTGATATTGGTGCAAGTTCCAGTGCTATTCCTTATGAGCTTTACAGAGAAATTATGCATGAAATCAGTCCCTGCGAATTGGAAGAGATTGATGTGGTTATTCACCTTGCTAATAGAGAGACCATCTCTCCAATTGGTATTGTGCGAGACATGGAAGTTCTTTGTGGTAAGATTAAGTATCCTGCTGATTTTCTAGTACTTGGTTCAGCTGCTAGTAAAACTTATCCTATCATTTTTGGTAGACCCTTCTTGAGTACTTGTGGAGCTATTATTGATTGCAAGAGGGAGAAAATCTTGACTAAGTTTGATGGGGAATCTTATGAGTTTAATTTCTCGAAATTTGCTAAAGAACCTTGTGAAGAGGAAACCCATAATGAGGATTTTAGGGTTGAACAACTTGCTTCTATTTCTCTTCCTCCTAACAATGCTTTGCAGCAATTTATGGAATATCATGAAAGTGAAATCTTCATGGAAGAAAGGAACGAGATTGACAGGATTCTCCGTGATTAGCCTAAGATGCTTAGGCATGACTTGCATGTAGAAGAGTTGGGTACCACGTTGGCACCTAAAAAGGATCCAGTTTTCGATCTAAAACCTCTCCCTGATGATCTTAAATATGCTTATATCGATGATAAAAAGATATATCCTGTTATTATTAGCTCTAAACTTTCAGGAAAGGAAGAATAAAGGTTGTTGGAGGTTTTGAAGAAACACCGAGGAGCTATGGGCTATACTCTGGATGATTTAAAAGGGATTTCACCTACTATATGTCAGCAGTCTATCAACATCGAACCAGATGCAAAGCCAGTAGTAGAGCACCAACGACGTTTAAACCCCAGGATGAAGGAAGTGGTAAGGAATGAGGTATTGAAACTCCTTGATGCTGGTATTATTTACCCTATTGCTGACAGTGAATGGGTTAGTCATGTTCATTGTGTTCCTAAAAAAGGAGGTATTACCCTTGTTCCTAATGATAATGATGAGCTTATTCCTCAAAGAATAGTAGTAGGCTATAGGATGTGCATTGATTTTAGAAAAGTCAATAAAGTTACTAAGAAAGATCATTACCCGCTTCCTTTTATTGATCAAATGTTGGAAAGGTTGTCTAAAAAGACCCATTTTTTGTTTTCTTGATGGTTATTCTGGTTTCTCTCAAATTGCTGTTAAACAACAAGATCAAGAAAAAACTACTTTTACTTGCCCTTATGGAACTTCTGCATATAGACGTATGCCTTTTGGTTTATGTAATGCTCCTGCTACTTTTCAAAGGTGCATGTCTGCTATCTTTCATGGTTTTTGTGAGGAAATTGTAGAAGTGTTCATGGATGACTTTTCTGTCTATGGAACTTCTTTTGATAATTGTCTGCACAACCTTGATAAAGTTTTGCAGAGATGTGAAGAAACTAATCTTGTTCTTAATTGGGAGAAATGCCACTTCATGGTTAATGAAGGGATTGTCCTTGGGCATAAAGTTTCTGAAAGAGGCATAGAAGTTGATAGAGCTAAGGTTGAGGCAATTGAGAAGATGCCATGTCCAAGAGACATCAAAGGTAATTGTAGTATCCTTGGTCATGCTGGTTTCTATAGAAGGTTTATTAAAGACTTTTCTAGCATATCAAAACCCCTTACTAATCTTCTTCAAAAAGATGTACCCTTCGTTTTTGATCATGATTGTAAGGAAGCTTTTGAAACTCTTAAGAAGGCTTTAACTACAGCTCCTATTGTTCAACCACCTGATTGGAGTTTATCCTTTTAAATAATGTGTGATGCTAGTGATTTTGCTGTAGGTGCTGTCCTTGGGCAACGAATTGATAAGAAGTTAAGCGTTATCCATTATGCTAGTAAGGCTCTAGACGCTGCACAAAGGAATTATGCTACTACTGAAAAGGAATTTCTAGCTGTTATTTTTGCTTGTGATAAGTTTAGGCCCTATATTGTAGACTCAAAAGTCACCATTCATACTGATCATGCTACTATTAAATACCTTATGACGAATAAGGATGCTAAGCCTAGGCTTATTAGATGGGTGCTGCTTTTACAGGAGTTTGATCTACATATAGTAGATAGGAAGGGTGCTGAAAACCCTGTAGCTGATAATTTATCTCGATTGGAAAACATCTCTTTTGACCCTATGCCTGTTAATGATAGTTTCCCAAATGAACAATTAGCTACAGTAGAGATGAGCTCGCGAGGGAGCCCTTGGTACGCTGATTATGCTAACTTTATTGTCTCCAAGTATTTGCCTCCAACTTTTACAACTCAGCAAAGGAGGAAGTTCTTCTATGATTTGAGGCATTATTTTTGGGATGATCCACACTTATATAAAGAAGGAGTGGATGGTATTATGCGAAGATGTGTTCCAGAATATGAACAAAGGGAGATATTGCGTAAATGTCATGGTAGTGCTTAGGAGGACATCATGCAGGAGATAGAACTGCACAAAAGGTGCTACAATCAGGTTTCGACTGGCCTACCCTTTTTAAAGATGCAAGAAAATTTGTTTTATTTTGTGATGAATGTCAGCGTGTTGGTAATATTTCTAGACGCAATGAAATGCCTATGAACTATTGTCTAGTTATTGAACCTTTTGATTGCTAGGGATTTGACTTTATGGGTCCTTTCTCTCCTTCGAAAGATTACACTCATATTCTTGTTGCCGTTGATTATCATACTAAGTGGGTAGAAGCCATTCCCACAAAGAGTGCTGATGGGGAGACTTCTCTAAAAATGCTTAAGGATGTTATGTTTCCTAGGATTGGAGTGCCTAGGTATCTCATAACTGATGGGGGTTCTCATTTCATTCATGGTGGTTTTAGAAAGACCCTTGCTAAATATGATGTTAATCATAGAATTGCTTCAGCTAATCACCCCCAAACTAGCGGGCAAGTAGAGTTATCAAATAGAGAAATTAAATCCATCTTGCAAAAGACTGTTAATAGATCTAGAAAAAACTAGGCTAAAAAGTTGAATGATGCTTTATGGGCTTATAGAACTGCTTACAAAAATCCTATGGGAATGTCTCCTTAAAAAATGGTTTATGGGAAAGCTTGTCACCTACCCTAAGAATTAGAACACAAAGCTTACTGGGCAGTTAAAGAACTAAATAGAGATTGTAAGCTCGCTGGTGAGAAAAGATTATTTGACTTAAGTTCTTTAGATGAATGGAGGAGTGAAGCCTATGAAAATGCTAGGCTCTTTAAGGAAAAAGTTAAAAGATGGCATGACAAGCGAATACTTAAGAGAGAATTTCATGTTGGGGAGAAAGTCCTTTTGTATAGGTCTCGTCTCAGATTTTTTGCAGGAAAGCTACTGTCAAAATGGGAAGGACCTTTCATTATTGAAAAGGTATGCCATTCAGGAGCAATAAAAATTTCTTCTTTAAAAGATAATACTACACAAGTAGTGAATGGGCAGCGACTCAAGCACTATATTGCTGGAGATTCTTACAATGAAGATGTTGATGCCTTTCAAGTTATAACTCCGGAGAAATTCATCAAGAACCAAATTCAGAGACCTGCAGAGGCTGTTTTCAAATAGGTAACAGTTCTGGTAAGAAAAGTTCCACAAAAATACAATCCAACTATACTTTTGCAGTTTTCAGTCAATATGGAACGTTACGAAGCGAAAAAGGGACAGAACCGGAGCCAGGGTGGCGCACACCACCCTGTGGCGCGGGCCCTCCCCTGGCCGCGCCACCAGGTGGTGAGTCCACCCCGGACTCCGTCTCCGACCCGTTTTCACCCAGTACCTTCCTCTTGTTATGAAACTTCGTAATATATAACCCCCGGATCCCCCGAGGTTTGTATATCGTGTTTTCATCATGTTTTTGTTTCGATATGTTTCTGCCAGGACATACTCTTTGAAAGATTAGAAGCACCATGTTGTCCGCCAAGGATAAAGGGAAGGAGCCTATGGAGGAATACCTCCAAGACCCCGGGTAGGAGAAGGAGATCAAGAGTGAAGATGAAGAGGAGGCAAAGCACACCGACACTACCATTGCAAGCATTGGAGTGGTGGCAAACCCTACCAGGACTATGTCAATTGGAGGGAAACCTCCTCATCACCGTTCAGATCCCTGGTCACTTCCTCCACGCACCAAGAATCCTTTCCATACCCTTATCCATGAGCATCAATACCAGAATACGCCCAAGGAGAAATTACCCTCCAATTGGGATTTGCCTCGTTCTAACCATACAGGAAAAGAAGACTTCAAGGAGGAAGAGTGGGGAAAGAATAGCAAGAGCTGGAATTCTCAACACGACATGATCATGAGCCGCATTGAGAAAAACTCACAGCTAATTCGTACTCTCACCTTCGAGATTGAGGACTTGGGGAAACTGGTCAAGAGGCTCATCGAGAGGATACCACCACCACCTAAGGATTAATTCGTCATCAGGTTTGGCATCCCCTTGGTTTGTTCCAAGCTTGGGGGAGTGCCGCGGTATCACATCACTATCTTCTATCTTTTTACCTTATTAGTAGAGCCATATCATGAATAGAGGAGTTATTATGTAGAATGATTTGCATTATGGAATATTAATGAGAAGTTCTATCATTCACTCTTTTGCATAGCTTATATTAGTTTTCAATTCATGGTTATATGATTGACCTTGTTGTTAGTATTGGTATCACTTTGGGATCATTGAGTTAATTTAGTTGGTTTTGGCAAACCTGGCTCGGTCAGTACCAACACTATTTTTGAGAGTTGAATGAAAAAGATAAGAGTACTCTAGAGAAAATAATTTCATCATCTTTCTTTCTTGATTTGCTCATAAGTCTAGTATTCTCTAGTTAAGATCTTTTGTGCTTCCAAGGAATATTGCATGTTTGTCTTTATCATTTGTATGTTTGGTTGTTTCCTTCAACTCTTATACTTGCTACCCAGCCTTGCTAGCCAAAAACCTGTACTGAGAGGGTATTCTTCTCGTGCATCCACCTCCTTAAAACCAAAACCTTTGCCATTTGTGTCCACCATACCTACCTATTAGCATTATTGCTATTCCAAGTAAATTCTTGTTTTATCTACCTCCCAAATTAAACTTGTTATGTGAAAATTAGTGATTAAAGCTCTCACGAACTTGATGGCACACTTTACTTTCTTGCACTTAATAAACTTGAACCATTGTGCTCACCTATGTTGTGTATATGCTTGCGCTTTGTAAGTTGTGAATGAGCAGAACCATGCTATCATGGGGAATGCTTTCAACATTGCACTGGTACTTTGTACGAAGTTGATATTATGTTCTTTTGTCTATGGATGTCGTCGGTGTGAAATGAAAGGGGAGCTTGTAAGTCCATGGAGTTATGCATGTGTGTTAGAGAAACGCCTGGGCCGCTGGTCTAATCCATGCTGACATGGTGGAAACCTGCAGCGTAACCATAAAAAGTATCTATGAAGCATTCTTCTTATAAAAAAAGAGATAGAGATTGAGAAAAAGAAAAAAAAGAGATATTATGAAAAGAGGAAAGAGAGAAAAAAGCACCATATTCCCATGGTAAATAAGAAGATTGCTGAGATGCTTGTTGTCTGCTTGCCTTGTCATTTTGATATGGGGATTCTTCTGTATCATCGGGCAAGGGGTACCCCGTTGGTGGTTCTCAATGATACACATATGCTTATGATGACAAGAACTTACCGGTGACTAAACTTGAGTAGCATGAGGAGCGACCCTCGTATTCAAGGGACATGAGATTCTCAACTTATAACTTGTCAATGCATATCCTCATATTTGATCACTTTAACCTTAATCACCTAAAGATGCCTATGATAGGGGCAATGAGAGCTGAAAGCTAGTAAGTATCATAATTTTTGGGAGCTCTTTATGAGACTTGCAATCCCTGCTTCCCTCTTTGAAGGGCCTTTCTTTTGCTTTGTAGTTTAGTCAGTAAACCTATTCCCTTCTATCTCAGCAAGTATTTTGAGTTGTTGTGTTTCATTCATTCATATGATGATTTATTTAATCATGTCTTATGTTCCTTTCTTTGCACACTGCTCTTATCTTGATGTTTACTACTTTGAAAGCTATCATTGAAAACCAGTTATTTGTGAACTCCACCAAATTATCAACTATTCTTCGACCAAGAGCTTTGCCATTACCAATTATGATTCACTTTATGTATCTTTATTGTGTTTCCTTTACCTATTACAAGTTGAGTTATATAATAGTGAGTTGTCTTCTATTATGATCTATGTAGTTAATGAATGTGATGCTTCTTGTCCATATTCTTTTATCGACTCTTCACTCCATAAACCTGAGGCCATGTTTATTGAGCTCAGTTTTGCTTGGGGACAAGCGAAGTCTATGCTTGGGGGAGTTGATACGTCCATTTTGCATCACTATTCTATGTCTTAATTCACTATTATTCATTTATATATTTCGTATTGAGAGGTGATACTTATGTTATTTCATCTGTTTTTGCATGGGTGATGACTTTTGGAGCATGGACCGCTGTAGTCAGGATTCTGATGGAAAAGGTGTTGTTTGGAGGCAAAATTCACGAAGATCAGAAAATCCAGGAAAATATACGGAAAATCCTATTTTTACAGAAGACTAAGGATGCCAGAAGACGGAGTGGAGATGGGCCACAGGGGGCCCACAACACCCCCTGGCGCGAGCAGCCCTAGGCCGCGCCAGTAGGTGGTGTGGCCACCCTGGCCCACTCCAGCCTCCCCCCTCTGGCGTATATCATCCTCCCGAAACCCTAAGACTCGGGGAGCAACCACAGAAAGATTCTGCCACCTCTGCGGGACGGAAAACACCGAGAGAGAAAGATCTCTCTGGTAGACAGATTTCTGCCGGGGAAATTCCTTCCCGGAGAGGGAGATCGTCGCCATCAACACCACCATCAAGTTGGACTTCATCGGGATCATCATCATCATCATCACCACCATCATCACCATCAGCACCCTCATCACCATCTCCATATTGCTGTAACAATTGTGTTGAATCTTGCATTAGTTCATAGGGGAAACTTTCCCGGTGTTGATTACTCTTTGTAGTTGATGCTATTGAGTGAACCATTGAATTATTGTTTATGTTCAGATTGTTATACATCATTATTCCATCTCTGATCATGATCCATATGATGTCTTGTGAGTAGTTCGTTTTGTTCTTGAGGACATGGGAGAAGTCATGTTGTTAGTAGTGGAGTTGTGTTGAGAAAGATTCAATAGTTTGATATTTAAGTTGTGGTGTACTTCTTCTAGTGGTGTCATGTGAACATCGACTACATGACACTTCACCTATATGGGCCGAGGGGAATGCATTTTGTATTTGGCTACTAATCGTAGCGGTTGCCGGAGTGACAGAAACCTAAACCCCCGTTAGGAAACCATTGCACAAGGGACGTAAGGGTCTTAGAGTTTAAAGTTGTGGTTAGGTCTCTACCTTAATTACTTTCTTGTACTTACGGATGTTTGCAAGGGGTATAATCACAATTATGTATTAGTCTTGGATGGGGCGGTACATTAGCAAAGGTTCACCCACAAAACACTTAGCAAGCTAGAGAAGATTAATCAACTATATGAAGCGAAAGCACTTGACAGTCTTCCCATGTGTCCTCGAGAACGTTTGGTCATCTTAAGTAATACAACCGGCTTGTCCTTTGCTGCATACACTACTAGGAAACAACCTATAGATAGACAAGATGTTCAGTGGTGCATATGCGAAACCATGCGCCACAGGAAAACATCAGTGGCGCACCAGAAAGCATGCGCCACAAAAGATTGGAAGTTCTGTGGCGCATTCTCCAGAGTATGCGCCACAGAAGATTGGTGGGACCCGCCAGCCGGGGTGGGTTGATCCAAATTCTATGGCGCATTCTGAGATATGCGCCACAGAAGTTGCCTCTTCTGTGGCGCATATTTCCTCATGCGCCATAGAACATGGAGGGGGGCCCCACCACGGAATCTAATTCACCCAATTCTGTGGCGCATGTTCTGATATGCGCCATAGATGCGTTTCACTTCTGTGGCGCATATCCCAACATGCACCACATAACTTGGAAATGGGCCCACACAGGGAATCTAATTCACCCACTTCTGTGGCGCATATGGACTTATGCGCCACAGAAGTTTAAGCATCTGTGGCGCATTTCCTCCATATGCGCCACAGATGAGGGCGTCCAGATCCATGTTAAAAAGGTGACAAAAGCTAGCTTTCTTATCTATCTATCCACCACCACCCATTTCACATCTCTACCTCCTCCCAACTCGTCTTCCTCCTCCATCACACCCCATCTTGCCCATAGTTTCTCCATTTTCTTGTAACTAAACCTACTTTAATCCATAGATTGGTAAGTGGAAGCTTCGCTCCAACTTCTAGATCTAAAAGTTTCTTACTTTTATCTCTCACATCTCTATTTGTTTACTAATTTCCTCTCCACCAACTTGCATTGTAGATCTATTTGTCCACACTCTCTCATCACGCGGTCTCGTCTCGCTATTATTGTATCTACTAGGTGAGTACTTGGCCATGAACATGTAGGTGAAGCTTGTCGCGCGGGCGGTGTGTGTGTGCGATCCATGGCGAGACGATTCTTGTGTGGTGCATGAATGTTTGCAATGGGAGGAATTTTTTGTTGGTTGCTTGTTGTTGTGTCGGGCCCGGCCGGTGTGGTTGCATGAATGTTTGCCGAAATGTTGATTCATTTCCATTTCGGCAAATTTTTGCACTACCCATATGTCCTAATTTTAGGAAAGGTCATGCCAAATTTTTTCCGGCTAGCATTCATGCATGTGTGTGTTCATATGGTGTGGTTCTCACCTATACTCTCTATTTTGACCGCTCAGGTAACCATGGTCCTCACGATGAGCGAAGGTCGAATTGCTAGGTACCAGAAAGTCGTGAAGGAGGACATGATTCTAAACAACAAGACCATGATAAGATGTCCTTGTCGAACATGCAAACTGCAGCGCTGGATCGACCCTGAATCTGGACAATTGGAGGGTCACCTGCTCAGGCGTGGTTTAATGCGCGACCTCAATGAGGCGCCCGCAGGATGGTGGTCACGAAGATGTGGGCGGGCGAGAAGTCGAAGAGTCTATCGGGCATGATCATCATGACGAAGGAGATGCCAGCGGGCATGATCATCATGACGAAGGAGATGCTGGCGGGCATGATCAGCATGGAGAAGGAGATGGCGACGGGCATGATCATGATCATGAAGAAGGAGAAGACGCGAACACACAGACGCTGCTAACTTCGGTCTTGTAGGACCCTCATGTTCAAGAACTGCTCCTCAAGGAGACAAGCAACAACAAAGCTGCAGCCAGAGAGAAAGCCAAGCTGGCCCAAATGGAGGTAGACGGGATGACTCCATTGTATCCTGGGTGTCGCCCCGAGGATACACGTTTGAGTGTAACGCTCAAGGCTCTGGAGATGAAGGCCGAACACAAATGGACCGATGTGAGCTTCAACGCAAACATGGAATACTGGCACAACCGACTTCCTAAGGGGAACAAATTGCCAACAAGTATCGAGAAGGCCAAGAAAATCGTGTGCCCTCTCGACCTACCACACATTAAATACCATGCATGCATCAATGATTGCGCACTTTATTGGAACGAGTACGCGGATAGAACCACATGTCCGGTGTGTGGCCAAGGATGTTACAAGAGAGGGAACAAGAAAGTTCCTCGAAAAGTGGTATGGTACTTTCCTATCACCCCTCGTCTGCAGCGATATTTCGTAGATCCTAAGGAAGCAAAGCTCATGCAATGGCACGCGGAAAGAGAGAAACCCGAAGATGATCTAGAGAAGGGCAAGATCCTAACACACACTTCAGACGCTAGCCAGTGGAATGCATTAGACATCGAGTTCAAAGAGTTCGGGGGCGATGCAAGGAACATCAGGCTGGGTATGAGCACCGATGGACTCAATCCTTTTGGAAACCAGAGTACCACGCATAGCACCTGGCCCGTGTTTGTATGGCCATACAACCTTCCCCCGTGGCTATGCACGAAGCAAAGGTATGTACACATGAGCATTCTTATTCAGGGGCCGAAACAACCAGGTATCGATATGCATCTGTATCTCGGGCTATTGAGAGAGGAGTTAGCCAGCTTGTGGGAGACACCGGCCCGTACGTGGGACGCCTACACTAAAGAATATTTCCATCTGAGAGCCGCGTTGCTCACGACCATGCAGGACTATCCTGGTTACGCATATGTATCGGCCCAGGTGAACCACGGACACAATGCATGCGTCAAGTGCATGGATGAGACACCGCATCTCCAGCTACCAAGGGATCCCGGGTCTTCGAAAACCGTGTTCCAAGGTACTCGAAAGTAGCTCCGGATGGATCACCCGTGGAGAAAACGTGGTGACCTGTTCAATGGTAAGGACGAGCTCGAAAGAGCCCCGCGTCCGAGGAGCGGCGAAGAAATCGAGGAGCTTTTGAATAATTGGGTAGATTGCCCTGCGCCTGGAAAAAAACGACCGAGGACAAAGCCGCTGCTGGGTGTATGGAAAGCAAGGTCTATTTTCTGGGACCTGCTGTATTGGAAGGTCCTTCACACTCCCCATAGCCTCGATGTAATGCACATCACGAAGAACGTTACCGAGAGTCTGCTTGGCACTCTACTGAACATGCCGGAGAGGACCAAGGATGGGCCAAAAGCAAGAAAGGACCTTAAATTGCTTGGCATAAAGAAAGATCTTCAGTACCCTGATAGTGATGATGATGATTATGATGATGATCAGACGAAAGGGACTCAAGGTCGCCACAAAAGAGTTAAGAAGAATGAGGTGGTGCTTCGTGCTGCCTGCTTCACTCTGAGTCTGGAGGAGCTCGAGCAGTTTTTCAGGTGCATCTTAGGAGTGAAAGTTCCTCATGGTTACTCGGGGAAGATAAGCAGATATCTGGACGTGGCGAAGAAGAGGTTCAGCAGTATGAAGTCTCACGACTGTCACGTGCTGATGACGTAGATACTCCGCATTGCGATTCGTGGGATAATGGACGAGCATGTCCGTGAGATGTTGTTTGGCCTCTGTAACTTTTTCGACGTCATATCTAGGAAGTCGATCGGTATGAAGCATCTCGACAGGCTACAGGAAGAGATCGTGATGATACTATGTGAGCTTGAGATTTACTTCCCGCACGCATTCTTCGACATCATGGTGCATCTGCTTGTACATGTCATGGACGACATCATCCAGCTTGGGCCGACATTCCTACACAACATGATGCCGTTTGAAAGGCTAAACGGTGTCATCAAAGGATTCGTTCGCAACAGGTCTCGTCCAGATGGAAGCATAGCCAAGGGCTTTCTAATCTACGAGTGCATCTCCTTCTGCCAGAATTATCTAACCACCAAGAACGAGGATGTTGGAATACCCACAAAGAAGCACCTCGGCGGGCTCGGTGGATATGGTCACCCTGAGGGCTGCCGCTCACTACATGTCGGCATTGATGGTCGACGCACTGATTTTGAAGGGCACACCGAGTCGCGCTACAACACATTGAAGTGGTCGGCCCTTGGGTCGAAGAGCACATAAGCTTAATCGAGCAGGAGTACGTCGACCAGGGCCGGCCAAGGAAGAAGGGAGACGTAACCAGAGAGCACAACTCCAGCTTCACGGGTTGGTTCAAGAAAAGGCAACTGGACAATCCCCCACCCCCACAAACGCCTTCTACGGAAGATCAAAAACTCATATTCTCCTTGTCGCAGGGCCCAGGGCACAACCTAAGGACCTATCAGCCATACGAAATAAATGGTTACAGATTCTACACCGAGAAAAAGGACAAGAATAGTGAATATCAAAACTCAGGAGTAACTATGATATCCTATGCTGATGACGAGACTACTGTGATGGAAAGATTCTATGGAAGGATCAAGGAGATATGGGAGCTTGACTACTGTGGAGAGATCGTACCGATGTTCCGTGTTAGATGGGCCAAGAACGTGGAAAAAGAAGGCCGCTATTTCACCACAATGGTTATACCAGATGCCAAATCAACGAGGAATGCCTCCGCAAAAAATGAGCCTTGGGTACTCGCTAGCCAAGTTGATCAATGCTTTTTTATTGTTATACTTGGTGTGATTTAATCATGATGTGGTGTTCTAGAGTTTCTTAGTGATCAAATGATCACCTAGATCGATGTAGGATGGCTCCAGATCAAGTAGATGCTTTTATAGATGGTTTGGTACTGTTTGAGTGCTCTATGATTGATTTATTTGCTCCTGTAATTTCTACTTGCTGCACGTGTTGATCTAGCATGGGACCGGCGCCTCCAATCTGACTTAAATGGAAAGTGTGCATGTATACATCTCTTTTATGATTGTTTGATACTTTGATTCATCTGGATTAAATAGCTAGAGATCTTTTTTAAATAGCTACTGTTTAAATAGCTAGAGCTATTTTTTAAATAGCTACTGTTTAAATAGATACTTTGATACATCTACTGTTTAAATAGCTAGAGCTCTTTTTTATTTAACCTCTGCCTACTTCAATGCTCATGTATCAGAGTGGGGAATGTGGAGGCATTGCACAATGCTGGGTTAGCATGTCTGTGTGTGCATGTGTGTGTGCCCATTATCCACCCATTGCATGTCTGTGTGCATGTGTCTATGTGCCCATGTGTGTGTGTGTGTTAGCATGTTTGTGTGTGCACATTGCACAAGCAGGGTGAACCACATTTTTGCCAGAATTAGAGCTCTTATATATATATATCTGTTATACATATCTGTTATATATATCTGTTATACATATCTGTTATATATATCTGTTATACATATCTGTTATACATATCTGTTATATATATCTGTTATGCCAGAATTAGAGCTTGTTATATATATCTGTTATACATGCTTTATGGGGATGATGGTACCTGCTGTTGAAATGTACTGTGGATGATGGATGTTGGATGATGGATGATGGATACTGGGGTCAATGCATGGGGCTGTCAATATGGGGATGGGGTCTTTTGTCTTGCAGGGATATATTTCTTCATTTTAGTTGCCCATTTCTCCCGAAGTGTCGATTCACTTCCGTTTCGGTTGAGAAATGGGCACTCCTAGGTCAAAAAATTAGCAAAGGTCATGCCGAATTTTTCGACCGAGATTTGTGCTAACTTTTTGCCTCTTTTAAATAGAGTAGTGCAAACATGTCGGGCAATAAGGAGTCTGGCCCTTCTAAGCACATGATCAACATCGAAGAACAAGCTAGACAGGCCAACCGGTCATTCTGGCAGGGGTCCCAACACGAGGAGGAGGAGGAGGCGATGAGGATGACACCACCACCGGAGGAGGAGGCGACCGTTGCCAGAGCTGTTGGGGCCAATGAGGGCGGAGATCCTGATAACGAGGGGGACGAAGACGACTACGATGGAACTAGTGAAGGCGGCGGCGAAGAGGATGACACCACCAATGGCAGCGAGCGCACGGATGGCGGTAGCGGCAACCCGACCGCTTCTCAGAAGAAGAAGAAGGAACATAAGGAGCGGAAGGTGCCAATGCTCGCCACCGTCTGCAATGAGTTCACTGAGGTCACAGAAAGTGGCCAACCCATTGCGCCAGAGGCGATTGCTAAAGGGTACGGCCTGCAACTCGGGTGCATCGTCCGGGAAAGCATGTCGATCAACACGAAGTACATAAGACATGCTGACCATGCATCTTTGGTCGATAACCTCCTTAAGAAGCTTCACAAGCGATACAGATTCCTAGAGCATTTTGGAAACCTCGAGAGAAATAAGAACCCAGTGAACAAACTAGCCCTCATGAAGATGAGCAACGCCTTGAGCAGCTGGAAAACCCGGGTGAAGAATAACATTGACAAAGGTGAAAGCTAGGAGGTTATTAGTAAGAAAAATCCGATGCTCGACGAAGAGGAGTTTAGGATATTCAAGGCGGATATAGCTACCGCTGACGCTATAAAATGGACTCAATGGGGAAGGAGTATGCGGAAACAGAACATAGGTAACCACCGCCTTGGAAGCGGCGGTTACGGGGAGAAACAGGCCATTTGGGACAAGGAGGACGCTGAGCTTGAACGCCTTGGTAAAGACAACCCTTGGCTTAAAATCACGGACTTGTAGCTTAGGCAATTTGTTCGGGCCTGCTACTACCTGGACAAGGAAACAGGGGAGTTCATCACCGACGATCCGGAGGTGAAGGAATTCAAGAAGAAGCTGGTAAGGAATTTATCACCGATCTCAAGTCTATTGCGTTCTAATTAAGATAATGAAGTCAAGAATCTAAATGGGTTCACCTTTCCTTGTCTCTACAGGTGGATGAACTGAACGCTACTGCCACAGAGTCGTCCCAGGATTCGATGGAGCCGTGGGACATGGTTTTCAACAGGGCGACCAATGCTTACAAGAAGAGGGACAAGGGGTTGCCGCCGTCCTCAGCTGGCCGTGTGTCCGGCTTCAGTACGAGCATGGAGTTCAAGGAGTACTACAAAGAGGACGCCAAGAAAAGAAGGGAGAGGAAGAACCAGGATAAAGCCGCTGTTGCAGAGCTGAAGATGAAGGTGCAGACACTGGAGGAGATGGCGGTGGACGAGAAAACGGCTCCGCTCGATGATCCCCCCTGAGTTTTTCGAGGGGCTTACTGCTTGGAATGCGGGAGGTCGACAGGGGCCGATACATCTGCCTAGCTTAAGCGGCAGCAACTCGGGCTTCAATGTTACCGTGTCGCCGGACCTAGTGACCCCGCCGGCCGTCAATGTCGGGACGCAGCCGCTCGTTTTGGTCACACCGACGCCCCCTCCCGCCAAAGATACCAATAAGGCACAACCGACGGTGGTGGTGCTTCGTGAGGCACCTTAGCGGGAGATTACAGATGATGATAGGCCGGCCGCCGGCATCAGCCGTGTCTCTACACTAGCCGAGATCCATGCCATCACCAAGGTAACTAATTAGTTAGTGCACATCATCTCCTGTACGCCTTTGATGCATGACTGCTTCCATCTCATGACGCCCAACAACATGTGTTTGCCTCAGGACACTTCTTGCGTACTCCTGCTTAAAGATGTCGGCGGTGAGTTGAAGGATGTTGCCATGGGCACTCTTATACAACCAGCGAGCCGCACGATGCACAACAATCCAATGGATGATGACGTGATGAGGGTCATGTTGGCTCGGGTGTTGCCAGGGTGCAACGACATGGACCCCCCCTTTCAACCTTAGGGAGCCGACGAACACAAGACCCTTGGGGAATGCTACAACTGGCCCTTGACATGGCCGAAGACCCAGATTCGTCTTGCGGGAGGGAGCACCGGTGCCACCTCTTGACCGATCGCCCGACCACCACCTCAGAAGCCAGTAGCCGTCGTCGTCGCCACCACCAGCCATCACCATCAACTCTTGGCAGCGTGTGCACCGCCACATGGCAAAGACATTGTGCCACAACCGCCGTCGCCCCCGCTACCACCACCACATGATGGCACCCATGAAGATGATGATGAATTGGTCAACGTTGACGACTTCATCAACACCGGCGCCGCCAAAGGATTGCATATGCCTTCTGTGGATGAAGAACCCTTCGCAGCTCGCGATGACCATCAAGCTGGTCGGCCCAATACATGCACGCAGTGCCTGGTCTTCCATGGTCTTTCTCAAGAGACGCCTCCGGCCGTCGATCCACGACAAGAGAAACCGGGATTGGTTTTTAGCCCCAACACACTCCGAAAGGCGACTGATGAGCAGATGGCAGTGGCTGACACTATTGTGAAGAAGAAGCACTATAGGAAGAGAGGTAATAATAATAATAAGGGTGTGATCCAGCCTCTTCCGAAGAGGATCCGGGGTCAGGACGTCGTCGTCGTACCATCCACACAATTTGGCTTGCCCCGAGTGCATGTAGCTGGTGATCCGATATTGACTCCGGATATGATCCACATTGCGGTTGGAGCCATGTTAACTTTGCACGAGGGTGTCAAGACACTAGAGGCCCTCCTTCTTAAAGAAGAAGATCCAAATTACCCGGTTTTCATGGCCAAGGTGCCATTGGACGTGGGCTTCGTCGATGAACCCCCCGCGGATATATTCTTCATAGCGTTCGAGGACATATTCAAGCTGTTTCTCACGAAACGGCTGGACTATAACTTGGTCCACCTATACGCGCTCAATCTGGCGCTCACGATCAAGAGAGAAAGTACCCCGGAAATTGCGATAGTGGATCCCTACTACATGCGGGACAACCAGTTGGTCGAAGGATCAGAGACACGGACCAAGGTGACGACGTACCTCGAGAAGTTCATGGTCGACAACAAGAGGAAGGGCACACTTCTTTTGCCTTTCTTTCCTGAGTAAGTACACACACTCGCTCATCGCCACCGTAACTTATGCATTTCTTATAGATTTCTTCCTTTGCTCTTTTTCCAACATTCCGTTCCAATTGTGTTGTGCAGAGACAAATACTTCACACTCATCGTCCTTGCCCCGAGGTATTCGCTAGCCACGTATTTCGACTCGGGGAGTTTGACGAAGAAGAAAGACTACACCAGAATAAGGGGTGTTCTCAATGAGGCTCTCGAGGGCTACACCAAGAAGGGATGCACCTTCGTAGATAAGGGGAATGTATCAAGGATGGCAAACACGTGTTCAAGCACGTGCTAGACTTCCCCTGTGTCAAGCAGTCGACTACTGGTGCCAAGGAGGCCTTCTACGTCCTCCATCACCTTAAAGGCTATGTTCGGGATTGCCATAACCTAACGCTACCATCTAGTCTCTGAGGATGGGCCGAAACTTTGGCGAAAATCGACGATGCTGATCTTAGAGAAGACTTCCATCGCATTTAGATGAAGTTGTCACAAATCATCATTGAAGATGTCAACACAAGGGGGGGTTCCCTACAACAAGGCAGAGGGTTGAGTAAGAGGGAGATTGAAGAACGCCTCTATAAGCAGGGTGACACAAGGACGTGGACAACGAAAGAGGGATATCTACCGTTCCCGAAGCCAAGCGAGAAGAGGAAGTCTTCATCATGATCGATGTGTGCCTCTAGCATGATCTAGTGTGTGTATATTCTTGATGGACGCCTGCTGTATTAGTGTGTGTGTCATAAACTTTACTATCTCGTGGTCGAAATGGTCATTGTTGTTAGACTTAAACTACCTTGTGGTCGTGTTGTCGTTGAACTTATTCCTTCTATGATGATCTATCTTTTAGGTTTATGGATCCTTTGTTTTATATTCTGTGAACATATATATATATATATGCATGTGACCCAGTCATTCTTTTCGTTGTATTTTTACTAATATGCCTTGTCGTCTATAGAGATGGCGACGAGGTGGTATGTGGTGTACATGGGTAGGGTTCCAGGAGTCTACGAGGAGTGGGAGGATTGTCACAAACAAGTGAACAAGTTCAGCGGCAACATCTACAAAGGATACGTGACTAGAGAGGAGGCGATAGCCAAGTGGAGGAACCACTTGTGGAAGAAGAACCGGATGAAGATATTGGTCGGGCTAATGCTCTTGCTCACCATTATCACAGTTGTATTCTATTTGATCCTAGTGTAGGCGGCGGTGGCCACTTCATATTTGTAATGTGAGCTAATATGAACTTTGTATTCGGTGCTTGTGTAAAAATTTGGCACTTGACACTATATATGTATCTCGATCGGGCTCTAAGTGTTTGTATTATATATATGTCGGTTTTCATGCATCTACTACTTGTGCAATGTATTTTATACTCATCTAGATAAATACTGTATAAATCCTGTATAAATACCTGATTATACACCAGGAAAGTATTTTACTTTGAATATGTGTTACGCAATCAGTGGCACATATAATTATATAGTCAGTGGCGCATGGCTTTGCTATGGCGCATATGTGTAAATGCGCCACAGAAGTTATTCCTGTGGCGCATATGAAGAAATGCACCACAAAAGTCTGGGACTTCTGTGGCGCATATCTATATGCGCCACAGGAAGCAGATAACAGTGGCGAGATAACAGTGGCGACTAGGATATGTGCCACAGAAGATGTAATTACATGCGCCACAGAAGAGTTGTTTCCTAGTAGTGATAAAGGATTGGGCCACTTGCTGCATTTATTCTTACTATCTTTTATTTACTCGTACTTTGTTTACTTGCTTCATCAAAAACCCCTAAAAATCCGTTTGCTAAGTATTTGTAGAGAATTCCTGATCCATACCACTAGCCAGCACCTTCTGTTCCTCGTTGGGTCACTCTACTTATCGAAAATACTGCAATACACCCCCTATACTTGTGGGTCATCAGTTCTCTATGGATGTATATCCACTTGTTCTTTGTATCTAGGTAGATAGTTCTTGGTGCTTAGCAGTTCCCATCATAGGATTTTTTTTGTTTTCTATGCTACGCGCCCAACAAACGGATCACCGATCTTCGCAGTGTCTCCCTATAGCCACTAAACTAGGACAGTGTTGTGGCGTTCCCTTGAACAACAGAGTATCCGGGCTTGCTCGGGGACGAGCATAGGTCATCGCATTTTCCAAGGAAGTGGTTAGTGCGATGACCCAGCATACCACTGCATATTGTAGTATACTAGTCATTAACATAACACCAATGAAACACCATTCCACCCATATTATGTCCTTCGGAGTGCTACAACAAAATTATCATGAGTCCAAGGCATGACTATAGATTACAACTTAGTATCTTACAAAATATCTAGAGAACCTCTTAAGTACAAAGAGTAAGAATATCCTTAAAAAGGAAAACCAGAAATAACAACTAGTAAAATATTCCACGAATAAATCTACCTCTAAGACTATCTGGCTTGTGATTGTCGCTACAACTAGAGAGACATGTTCTATAAGCTAGAGATTTGACTCCTATCTATTCTGGAACTTTGTATCCACTACGGTTGATGTAGACGTTGACTTCATTGACTTCACTAAATATCTCTGGTTTCTTGTAGTAATCCTCGTTAGTGTCTATAGGTGTCGGTGATGGCTTCAACGGCTTAATAATATAGCAGGTGTTAATAAGATATGATTGAGAACGAGCGTACTCAGAAAATTCACTAAAATGGACTAGTTGATGCACTATCTAAAACCACAGACCATAGGTCATAGGCTAATGCAAAGTTTTCATAAACATTTCTTCAAAATGTTGCTTTTATTATGAAAAGCTATGTCCATCAGCCTTTGTAGGTTTACTAGAACTTCATAGAGTTCCTTTCTTGCCATGTTCACAGCTCTTTCCTGGAACAGGGAGTAACATCTCACATTTTGTACACTCTACAGAGGTGCATTACTTTACCCATGAGGACCTTAGCCTTGTTACACATCCGAGTGATGAGCTCGTCCACACTTCCTTAGTATGGGGCTCAGTATAAGTTCAAAGCCTATCATTGCCATTCTTCGTGACCCGCATGCCCACAATTTTATGAGAATAACCTACCATTGGTAGCCTCCATCAAAATGGTAGAACGTACCTCCGACAACACCTTACAGACCCTAATTGACACTACGCATTTGAAGAAGATATACCCTAGAGGCCAATAATAAAGATGTTTTTATTGATATATCTCATTAGTTTATAATAGTTTTGTATCATTCTATAACTATATTAAGTATAAACATTAATACTTGTGTGGTATATAAACAAACTAGGTCCCTATTATCCTCTAGACTAGTTCATTAGGAAGTTGATGATCGAGGTTTCCCAATCATGGACTTTACCACAACAACTGACAATGAGGTCACTTCATTAGATGAATGAAGATATGGACACACACCCAACCCTAGTATTACAATGTGACCCAGTCACAAAGTTCAACATTGCGATATCTAGTAAAACATAGTAACTTATTCCTTTGACCGCGAGATCATGTTTAACCACTACTACCTGAGGCTGATTTGACAACATCAACGATCACACCATAATAGGGTAATCATAAATGTGTATGTCGGGTATTTCAGAGGGGTATGTTGGGGCATATGCATCAAGATCGGGTTTTGCACATTCAAGTGATGGATAGATACCCTAGGCCCACTCGGTGATATTACATCTACAAGTTTGCAAACATGTGACTAGGTCACAGGGATGTAATATCAAGGGAACGAGTAAATGTGTTTGTCTCTAAAAAGATTGAACTAGGTATGGAAATATCGAAGATCAGGTCTTGGACAAACTAGGTATCCTAGAGTAAAGGGAATGAGAATCGGCGTTCAAGGTTCACGCGATCAAGTTATTTGTGGAATGCATGGGGCCATCATTAGTTTCTAGACACCGTTGTTGGTCATTGATCCGAGAGGTGTGTCGATCATGTCTATGTATTCCCGAACCATAGGGTGTCACGCTTAAGGGTAGATGACGCTTAGGGATCGATTCGAGATAGTAGGAGAAAAGAGAGATAACACTAGAATTGTTCTAGGGAGATACAGAAAGTGTTCCAGAGATATCCGATAATGATCAGAGAGGTCCGAAAGCTCTTTCGGAGTGATATGTATTAAATTATATGTATTTAATATTAATTAAATTAATTAATATTAAAAATATATTTTTTAATTGAAATTATGGGGTAGTTGTAGGGGTTTGCGTATGAAAACAATAAAATTTTACCGTACGCCCCTGAACCCCTGATGTTGCCAGGACCTATCTATTAGTAATGCAGTAATGGGAGGGTCTTTTCGCGAACTTACCCTTGAAGACCAAAAAGCGTTGTCAACGCTTAGGAGAGTGTGGTTGATGTAGACGAGCCGAAGCCGACCTCAAGGTCGTGGTGAAGTCCTTGCGCTCCTATGGCTCCAACGACTTGAGTGCCTCAAATGTGACACCTCATAGGGAGTTACATGCATCCGGTGCCTAGCGATGACCCCCGCTTCCCTGATCCAGCAGCAATTGCGGAAGTAGAGCTCCTGGATCCAAATCCCATAGCACGACGGTGCTTCACGGTGAAGATTTCTCTCGTTCATGCAGTCCGAACTTGGGACCACGGTCACGGGAGATAGAGAGAGAATATATCAATTGGAGGTCTCCCCAAAAGTGAGGAAACCTTTATTGAATATTGTGTGTATTTTCTGGTCAAAATACCCCACTATATATAGGGGGAGGTACTACCTCCCTCAAAGTCCTAGGGTGGGACTAAAGGAGGGGAGAGGGGGCAGCCGCCGGCCGGCCCTGGTGGGCCCCACGTGGGGGGGGGGGGGCTAGGCCCAGCCGGCCACCCCCTTACCCTTTCTCTCCTCCCGCCTTTCCTTCATGGGCCATTCTCCCTTCGGAATTGGACCATTAAGCCTTTTTTGATCTTTAATTGATTTCTCTTTTATTAAATAATTATGAATAAATGATTAAATCAATATTTAACATTCATTCACATATTATTAAATCTCCATGACTATGGAACACCTTCCACCTTCACTCTGGACATCCTCTAGACTTACCGAAACCCTTCCGGTTTTCTCTCTTTCTATTTTTCGGTGATTCTACCGATCCTATAAACACTCTCTAAGCATCATAAATCCCTTAAGCATGATACCCCACGGTTCGGGAACACTCCAGACATGCTCGGGACACTCCCGGACCAATGATTGACAAAGGGACCTGGATGTCCATGTGACCCCTGTGCATTCCACGAAGATCTTTCGTCATTTGAACCATGACTGTCACATTTTATTCCTTTTGCCTCTCGATACTTGCATTTCCCGAGATCTGATCAATGACATCATCATGTCGTGTTCAATCTCGTTACCGAACAAAGCTACTTGACTCGTTCCATCAAGTGATATCCCTATGATCAAATCACGCGCTGTGCAGCTATTGGATATAACTTCTCCGAGTGGGCCCTTAAGTATCTTTCCATCACGCGGATGGAAAAATCCCGCTCTTGACAGATATTGCCTCTATTGTTCCTCCGAATACCTGAACACACCTTTATGATCACTGATGTCTACGCACTTCTATTCTTGTAGACAGTTGTTGGGCCTCCAAGTGCAGAGGTTTGTAGAACAGCAGCAAGTTTTCCCTTAAGTGGATCACCAAAGGTTTATCGAACTCAGGGAGGAAGTGGTTAAAGGTATTCCCTCTCAATCAACCCTGCAATCAAGATACAAGAAGTCTCTTGTGTCCCCAACACACCCAATACACTTGTCAGGTGTATAGGTGCACTAGTTCGGCGAAGAGATAGTGAAATACAAGTGGTATAAATAATTATAAGTGGTAATGGTAATAGAAAATAGCTTGATGGCATGGAAAAGACTAAAGGCAAACTGCAATAAAGATGGAAGCAAGCAAACATGTAACAGATCTAGTTGCAAACGGTGTTTCAATGCTTAGAAACAAGGCCTAGGGATCATACTTTCACTAGTAAACACTCTCATATAAATATATTACCTTCATGATACTATGCTTAACTACTCTCCGGTTGGACACTCTAATCGTTGGTAGGGCTATAACAACACTCCTCAAAGTAAGCCTTTCCCATCTAGATAACCCCACACTATCACCTTGAGCACTAGATGGTTCCAACAAACACCACAATTTCATAGAGACATCCAACTCCAAATATAACTCATAACAAGTATTTGTAATCTCTAGCCTAAGTGCCACCATGGTGTGCACACTGTCAACTTCACACACCTGGGGAGAGCAGAGATCTAATAAAGCACTTGAGTAGCAAGGTAGATCTACTTGATTACAAAGCTCATGATCACAATATGATCATGCATAGAGAGAGAGATGAACACATAGCTACCAGTAGAACCCTTAGCCTCGAGAGAGAAATACTCCCTCCTCATCATGGGAATCAACAATGGTGATGGAGATGGCGGTGGAGATTGATGGAGATGGCTCCGGGGGCACTTCCCCATCCCGGCAAGGTGCCAGAACAGAGACTTTCTATCCCCTGAATCTCCCCTTCGGTGGCGGCGGCGCTGCGGAACTTTTCGTGGATTTCTGATTGACTATTTAGGGTTTATGCATCGGGAGCCTCTTATAGGTGAGAGGGAGACCGAGGGGGTGCCGAAGGGGCCCACACCACCCCCTGGCGTGGCCTGGCCTGGCCTGCGCCACCAGGTGGTGCGGCCAGCCCCTGGACCCTCTCCGTCTCGTCTTCTGGCTCCGTGAGTCTTCCGGTAAAATATCGACTTTGGCTTTTGTCCGGTCCAATTCCGAGAATACTGATTTTCTAACTTTCCTGGAACCAAAAACAGCAGAAAACATGCAACTAGCACTGTGGATCTTGTTAATAGGTTAGTCCAAGAAATCATATGAAAAGTACTCCAAAGTGTGGACAAAACACAAGAAAGTATATAAAACCAAGCATGGAACATCAAAAATTAGAGATACATCTGCAATGTATCAACATCCCCAAGCTTAACTCCTGCTCGTCCTTGAGTAGGTAAGTGATAAAAAGAAAGAATAATTTTTGAGGTGACATGCACCATCATAAACTTGATCAAAGTATTTGTAAAACATTCAAAGCTGGGATCATAGTACTTCAATCATAACATGAAAGACAAAGTTCTAGCAATAAGACAAAGAAACTATGTTGCAACATGAAAAGGCACAAACAAAAGATTCATGAATAAGAATGCTTTCCAAGATGTTTGTTTGTTTCACATAAAGAAAAGATAGCATAGTGGCATTAAGCTTGTCCCTCATAGAGTAGCAAACATAAATGCATAGGACACCTTCAAAGTTCATAAGAGTGACTAGATACAAATAGTTTAAAACAAGAAATATGAAAGTTATGCATCAATCAACATGTCTCGGGACAATGCACATAGAACTAAGAATGGCCACTATGCTCTCAAAGTAGGTGCATAAAGATAGAAGGTGGAGACTCAACATAAAAGTAAAAGAAAGGCCTTCATAGAAGGAAGTAGGGATTCAAGTTTCATAAAGAGCTTCCAAAAATTATGGTACTTATTAGCTTTCATCTCTCATTGCCCCTATCATAAGCATCTTGAAGGCGATTAAGGTTAAAGTGACACAACTAAGAGGATATGCTTGACAAGTTATAAGCCGAAATCTCATGCCCCTTACTTACGAAGACCGAACCTCATGCTACTCAACTTTAGTCACAAGTAAGCTCTTGTCATTGTAAGTACATATGTATCATAGAGAACCGCCAATGGGGTACCCCTTGCACATGATACAGGAGCTATCCCATAATCAAAATGACAAGGCAAGCAGACAATGAGCATCTCAGCGCTCTTTTTATTTCCTATTTGCATAGGTTTTTATTGAGGATGCTTCATAGAGTGCTCATTATGGTGATGCTGCAAGTTTCCACCATGATTAGGCATGGCTTAGTCTAGCGTCCCAGGCGTTTCTCTAACACACATACAAACTCCATGATCTTACAAGTTCCACTTTTATTTCACACCGCCGGGATCCATAAGCAAAAAAACATGATATCAACGGGGTACAAAGTACAAGTGCAATGTTGAAAGCGTTCCCCATGATACATGGTTCTGCTAATTTCAACTTATAAAGTGCAAGCATATACGCAACAAAGATGGACACAATGGGTCAAGTTTATTAAATGCAAGAAAGTAAAGTGTGCCATCAAGTTCGTGAGAGCTTTAATCACTAATTTTCACATAACAAGTTTAATTTGGAAGATAGATAAAAACATGAATATACTTGGAATAGCATATGCTAATAGGTAGGTATGGTGGACTCTTTGGAATAACTTGGTTTAAGGAGTTGGATGCATGAGTGGAACTCACACTTGGTTTCAGAGGCTAGCAAAAGACTAGGAGCGACAAACTAAGAGAGCAATAATGGCCATAATCATGCAGAGCGACAAAACATCACTGATCAAAGCATAAAGTGATACTACAAGTTGAAAACTATAGGATCATAAAGGCTATAGTGACTTGAGATAGTCATAACATGGTGTGAGCATGTGCCAAGTCAACCCAAATAAAGCATCAAAGGAGGATACCACTATACTATGCTTTAATATGCTAAAAGAACGCATGATTCATCCATGGCACATTAAGAAATCTCAATTATTTATAACAATTCATGATATAGCAAAGAATACTAAGCATAAATCCAAAACAATATCAAGCATGGCATGACAAAGCATAGGCCACAGTCAAAAACAAGCTCTCTTTACCACTTAAGCAATGAACTTTCCTACTCTTTTCCAATCCAGACCAAACTATTTGAAAATCAATGTATGAAAGAGGGGGTCCAACCAATTTATTCAGAAAACTAAGCAAACAAAGAAAACAAAAAACCAAAATGAAAACGAAAAAGAAGACGCTCCAAGAACAACACAACTTTCCATGAAACAATAAAAATGAAGCGTTTGGAAGAAATCTGGGATTTTTATTACTAAAGAAGGGGATGCCTTGGGCATCCCCAAGCTTTGATGCTTGTACTTCTTGGATATTTCTTGGGGTGACACTCGTGGAATCCCCAAGCTTGAGCTTTAGTCCATCCTTCATCTCATTACTCATTCCTTCCATACACCTGAAAATTTTCCTTCATACAAAACTTCACACAATCTTTATTAGCAACATTAGTGCACTCAAGATAATAAGTCTTTAGGTTCAGTTCCAACACCAATAAAACTTCCATTAAAACACAAGCTACTGTAGCACTTCCCTCAAAAAGCTCAATTCCCCAAAAGAACTCAAAAAGGAACCAACAAGAAGCAAATGCAAATAATGGCAGAAACTGTCAAAACAGACTAGTAGGTAAATACGAATTTTTTCGAAGACCTTCTGTTCCTCAAATCGAAACGTGTTGAACTAACGAAAGTTAGATAACAACCTGGGGCCGAAGCACAAAAATTCACGCCTCAAAAGGACGTACAGAGATTTTACACGAAATTTTACAGTGAAGCACAAAAATCTGTTTCAGGACAGCAACTTTCCCAATCATTACTTCTCTCTCATTAGAGGTTACTCTTGGCACAAAAAGCAAATAAAAAGGATAAGGAGCGGTTATATTACATATATAATAACTTCCAAGTCTCATCTAAAACTTTTGGGTTATCTCCCAATAAGTACTTTCCTTTAACGCCTTTAAGTTAGGCATGATAGTTTGAGAAGATGCTCACATAAGAAATATGAATTGAAGTAAAAGAGAGCATCAAGAAGCAAATTCAAAGCACATTTAATCCTAGCCCACTTCCTATGCATAGGAATCTTGTAAATAAACAAGTCATGAAAGAACAAAACAACAAGCATAGTAAAGCAAAACAAGTGCAACTTCAAGACTTTCAACATAAAGAGGGGAAACATAATATTATTGAGATGCATAAAACCATGTTTCCCTCTCTCATAATAACTTTCAGTAGCATCATGAATACAATTAACAATATAACTATCACATAAAACATTCTTATCATGAGCCACATGCATATAATAATTATTACTCTCCACACAAGCATAGTCATTCTTATTAATTGTAGTGGGAGAAAATTCAACAAAATAGCTATCATTATTATTCTCATCACCATAATCATCAAATATAGGAGGCATATTGTAGTCATTAATTTTCTCCTCAATAGTAGGTGAACTGAAAATATCATATTCATCATTGTAATCATCATATATTGGAGGTTTGGTATCATCATAAGCAGTAGAATAGCTATCTTCCAAAGTTGGGGAACTAAAAAGATCATTTTCATAAAAACTAGCTTCCCCAAGCTTAGACTTTTCCATAGCATTAGCAATAATGGTGTCCAAAGAATTCATACTAACAACATTGCTATTAGCATGCAAATAAAGTTCCATGGGTTTTTTAATTTTCTCTTCAAACACTTCATGTCCTAACTCAAGATAAATACTATAAAGATCTATAATTTTGTTGTTGTTTTCCATTAAGCCTAACTAGTGAAAACAAGAAACAAAAGACATAATTTCAGAATCTAAAGGAAATAACTTCGAGCACTCACACCGGAGGATATGAGTACCTTTTACCTTACCTCCCCGGCAACGGCGCCAGAAAATAGCTTGATGTCTACGCACTTCTATTCTTGTAGACAGTTGTTGGGCCTCCAAGTGCAGAGGTTTGTAGAACAGCAGCAAGTTTTCCCTTAAGTGGTTCACCCAAGGTTTATCGAACTCAGGGAGGAAGTGGTCAAAGGTATTCCCTCTCAAGCAACCTTGCAATAAAGATACAAGAAGTCTCTTATGTCCCCAACACACCCAATACACTTATCAGGTGTATAGGTGCACTAGTTCGGTGAAGAGATAGTGAAATACAAGTGGTATAAATAATTATAAGTGGCAATGGTGATAGAAAATAGCTTGATGGCGTGGAAAAGACTAAAGGCAAACTGAAATAAAGATGGAAGCAAGCAAACATGTAACAGATCTAGTTGCAAATGGCTTTTCAATGCTTAGAAACAAGGCCTAGGGATCATACTTTCACTAGTGAACACTCTCATATAAATATATTATCTTCATGATACTACGCTGAACTACTCTCTGGTTGGACACTCTAATCATTGGTAGGGCTATAACATCACTCCTCAAAGTAAGCCTTTCCCATCTAGATAACCCCACACTATCACCTTGAGCACTAGATGGTTCCAACAAACACCACAATTTCATAGAGACATCCAACTCCAAATATAACTCATAAAAAGTATTTGTAATCTCTAGCCTAAGTGCCTCTATGGTGTGCACACTGTCAACTTCACACACATGGGGAGAGCGGAGATCTATTAAAGCACTTGAGTAGCAAGGTAGATCTACTTGATTACAAAGCTCATGATCGCAATATGATCATGCATAGAGAGAGATGAACACATTGCCACCGGTAGAACCCTTAGCCCCGAGAGAGAACTACTCCCTCCTCATCATGGGAATCAGCAATGGTGATGGAGATGGCGGTGGCGGTCGATGAAGATGGCTCTGGGGGCACTTCCCTATCCCGGCAGGGTGCCAGAACAGAGACTTTCTGTCCCCCGAATCTCCCCTTCGGTGGCGGCAGCGCTACGGAACTTTTCGTGAATTTCTGATTGACTATTTAGGGTTTATGCATCGGGAGGCTCTTATACGCGAGAGGGGAGACCGAGGGGGTGCCGGACGGGCCCACACCACCCCCCGGTGCGGCCTGGCCTGGTCTGCGCCACCAGGTGGTGTGGCCAGTCCCTGGCCCCTCTCCGTCTCGTCTTCTAGCTCCGTGAGTCTTCCGGTAAAATATCGACTTTGGCTTTTGTCCGGTCTAATTCCGAGAATATTGATTTTCTGACTTTTCTAGAACCAAAAACAGCAGAAAACAGGCAACTGGCACTACGGATCTTGTTGATAGGTTAGTCCAAGAAATCATATGAAAAGTACTCCAAAGTGTGGACAAAACACAGGAAAGTAGATAAAACCAAGCATGGAACATCAAAAATTATAGATACATTTGCAATGTATCAATCACTGTATTACCAAGTGACGTTTGATGCTATCTAAGCACTCTGGAGAGACAGTGATTGATATAGCCTCACGGTCTAAGGAATAGTCTACTAGGTCTATTCTAATCATCGTAACTTGAACTTCATGACATGATCGGGTCATGATGTTTAGGTTGGGTATTAGTTCATCATCTCATTTTCAGAATGAGGTGACTCCATTCCAACTGGCATAAATGCCACATGATCAGGAAACCTTGATGATCTGTTGACCAATGAACCTGTGACTAGAGTTTTCACCGGGAATCCCTGGTTGTTTATATATCACACGTGTATTGACGTTCGTTTCAATACAGTTATAGCATGATATAAAACTTAATAATAAACTATATGAAATATGATAATAATCCTTATTATTATTTGTCTCTAGGGCATATTTCCAACAGTCTCCCACTTGCACTAGAGTACAAATAAACTAGCTGCATTTGTTCTTAATCATTGGCACCATATATTTCGGTACCTTGAACATGCTTACTCATGGAAGAGGTTGAGTCTTGAGCCTGTACTTTACTGTCCCAAATCATTTGCAACTTACTAATGTCACCTAGATTGACATTAATACTTTATCATAACATGATAACATCTTTGTGTATGCATCGTCGTTATGGCAGCAGAACGATGCCGGTTTCTAGGAGCCTATAGTGACTTTAGATCAACCTCGAGGGCTTTCTCATGGGCACTGTTCTTTGGGACACATCATTCTACATTAAAAGCGAACTAGCCCCGCCATAACATTATACATCACTTTAGATGGTACCCTTATCTTTTATTATAACTGTAATTATCGAAACACTAGTGCATCTTGTGCAACTTTCGATATTTTGTTCATCTCGCTTCCTACCTAACTTTAGTCAGTATTATTGATATGGGAGTTTCCAACATATTCCCTTACAACATAACCCTTTATGCTTTAAGATATGTCATCCTTTATGGATTTTGAATTATGTCTATAGTTCTCTATTTAGACACTGTGGACTAACTTAGCTCAATGTTCCGTGATTCATACTTAATCACTTTTCAAATGTTCCTTCTTGGATCATATATTATGTTAAGTTATCATCATGGTTTTCTAAGATAGAACATACGTCTCAACATAGTGGATGATGATCATCCTTTTCTTTCTTTCAACCATTGATGTTAAACTTAATGATATTCCTAATTTGAGTTATCAAGGACCACTTCCTTAATTAACTTATATTCTGAAACCCTTGTTAGAATCTCTTTAGGAATACTACATAATATCGTGATATTCTTATTATCAACTTCTAATTTCTATAAATCTTTATTTATCGGTACTTGCATTTTCATTCTTAATGTGTCGTATTCACACTTAAGAATCACTCTTTAAGCTCCCACTCAAAATATGTTCCCAACATATTTGAGTATGAGTCATTACTCCTACTAAAATATGTTCCTACATATTTGAATCAGAGACTTATTTTGCTCCCACTAAAAAATATGTCATTCACATATTGTTTTAGGAAGACTTTAATAGCTCCCACTCAATTTGATGCAAATTTCATATCCACTCACTATTTTTGAACAACTTCAAAATCCGTTGATCAATTATCAAACTCAGAGATTTACTATGAGACTCTAGTACCTTACTAGTTTTAAATCCATTAGACTTTCAGCACATTTGTATCAAATTCATTTGCATTTGTCCAATACTTTATTCATGACAAATCTTGCCTTTGTCATTCAACCTTTTCTTCATGACTTTGAAGTCTTTTGGAAAATTCAAGTAACCCCTTTACTTGTTAAGATTTAGCAACAAATTTGTTTCTAATCTTAAGTGAATTTTATCTTTAGGATTTCTCATAACTTTAGTTCACCATTATTTCCTTAGTAGTTCGTAGGTATGTCATATTCCGGTAATCATGACAAATGATTCTCAAATGTGTCCACACAAGATGTGGAGTACATTTTGAATCCTACTTTGTGTAGTGAAAACACTAGTGGGGAAAACACAATGATCATTATCATTGATTCTTTCCTTTATGAAGAGAATTGTTCAGGAATGCTTTCTGTTGTGCTTCTCAACACTTTGATGCAGGGTTTTGAATACACATCGTGTTTTTCACTATCTTCCATAAGCTTCATATTTGAGAAATACCACTAAATATGAACTTTCTCGAGAATGCACCAAAATCCAAGCAATACCAGTTTTGCTTCCTTTTTGGTTCTAGCCATGGCTATCGTATTAATAATTTTCAATGAATACTCTACAAAGACTTATTCGCTATTGTTTTGGTTATATCAAATAACCCCAAAACTTCCACGACGATCCATACAATATATGGCGTCGATCTAATGAATCCAGATGGTTCACTATATATATATATATTCTAATTGAGTGCCAACTATTTCTAACTAATGGTCTTTACATCTTCACTACAACAAATTATTTGGTGCCATCTATTTACCCACTTGATATCTAATATCATATTGTGATGCTTTGCATTTTGACATTTCAAAGCATTGCATTCCATAATTTATTTATGCCAATCTTATAAAGTTGAATTTCATTACTATTGATCAAATCGTAGTAATTAGATTCTCTTTTATCTTTAATAACCTTTGTTGATGAAATAATTTGATCAAATAAAAATATTTTCATACTTATGTTTCTTTTCATAAACCACTTTACAAAATTCAAACAATCATATAATGATAATTCCTAGTTTGTTAGAACAATTTACATCGAATATATAATCTCTTTTAACAATTCATCAAAACACTTTGTATTCATGTAATACACGGTGTTTAAGTTATTTCCCGAACTTAGGCATGATTCATATGTGACAAGAAATCAAATGACTTTCACATATTATCACATAACTATGAATTTAAACAATGGTTTCATTCAAAATAAATATATCATTAAGTTAGGTATTTTCAAGGAATTTTATTATTTTACAAATGTTCATGCATTATCAATTAGTTTCAAAACCAGGATAACTCACACGTAATCGAACAAGATATGAACATCAATAGAAATCATTCATAAAAGTAGAACAACTGTTTGTTACAAACTCATATGAATAACCGTCTCACGAAGTGTGAGACACACTAAACACGTTTACCATCTATTGATTACAATAATCACCCTCAAACATAAACTAAGTGATAAATGTCGAGGGAGTGTGTCATTGGCCATCATCAGCATGCTCGCCATCAACACGCAACATCACCTCCTCTCCAGCAGGAAACTCTCATGCAGAAGAACCTGTTTTCAGCAAAACAGAACAAGTATCAAATATACTTAACATTGCAATATGTGTTTGCAAGATTATAACATTTATAAAATTGTATATCAAATGTATACCTTTGCCATCGATGACCTCACCCGTAATGGGTTCAACCTTCACATTCTTGAGATGTGATATGAACCTGTGGAAATCCTGTGTTTCCGTATCGCCTCTCATGACGCAAATCCTGGCATGTGCTTGGTAGCTTGGTGGCGGTGACCGCAGCACAACGCCATTTGCAAAATAGCTCATCATCCAGCTATCTAGGAAGTATGCAGGCCTCATGTACGCATCATGCATGCGCTCCAAATGACTCTTCAGACAAGTGTGTTCCTCCATCTTTATGGAAAGGAATTCTCCAAGCAGCTCATGTTTCCATATGCGCACATGGCTTATGAACTCTGCTCTCAGCTGATCCACCATCGCATATGGATCAAGATCACCCATGAGCGGTTGGAGTTCTTCCAGCATCCTGTAACTCATTATTATCTGAATGTAAGTGGACATCTATTGGCGATAGTAGCGATCTGCCAGCTCTTGTGGGGTCTCATAGCCGTTAGGCTCGGCCAATTCCACCATGTGGCATATGTAATCTACCACATGATTCCTAGTAAGGAGATCATTTAGGCGCATAAGCCAACCAGGGAAGTTGGATCCATCAAGTCTAAGTTTCTCACCAACTACCCACTCATCAATGTCAAAGTAAGCTTCACGGTGAGCCATCTATACATTTATAATTGCAAAACGAATTTAGACTAAGTTTATAATTAAATGAGTGATGGTTGTGTAATATAGCCATCTACATCCACATTTAAACTGTATATTATTCATATTTTTGATGAAATATCTCTCTAAACCCTGCCACTAATGCCTAATGATCAAAGGGGTATGCAATCCTTTCTTTCTATTTTTCTTGTGCATATAATGACGTTTGATGATGGGAATCACAACATTAAACTCAAAGATACGAGATTTCCAACAACCGAAAGAAACCAGGGGTCGTGAAGTGAAGACAGAAGCTTTAACGACCAACTATACGGCGAGAATAAAATTTCGGCTGTATAGTTGCCATAGACACCGCTAGGTCAAACATAACAACTTTCATGAAGGGACCCCTATATAAAGAGGCTCTGGGCAACAAGAAACAGAGGCCCCAGAGAACCCCAGAAATCTTCATCCACAACACCGAAGAGCCACTGGAGGAATAGACTTAGAACTAATCTCCAAACCCTTCTCCACCACCATAGCCATATTCCACCACTTGTAATAGTAGATATCATCTTCGATTGGTGACATTGTAAGACTATTTGCTATCAATCTCATGGTTTCCATTGCAATGTTTACGATTGTTGATTTCATCTCTATGTGTAAGTAATTCTCTTTGGACTAAGGGCTTCGGCCTAGCCATGTAGCTTTTGTGGATGTTATTTATCATAGATGGGATCATGAATTAGTTTGTACGACATGATGATTATTGTATCCTCTCTTGCCTCAATCCAAGGACTTGTCAGGTACCCAAGACCCTGAGGATTGAGCCAAGTATAGGGAGTATGAGTAATGACTAATCTGCAGGTTGGGAACCCCAGTGATAGAAGGGGTAGTATGGCTGTATGTGAGGGATTTACTTGGGATTAAGAGTGACATCACTATGCATATAATTATTTATCTTTCTTCTATGGATGAGACTAGTAGGTTATTGCTATAAGCGATTGCGGAGGAAATAGAAATTATGGGTGCATTGCTCACATATAATTATCTTGCTCTAACAATTACATGCATACTTTATTATTATCTTTTATTCCCATCAGATGTTTTGCACAGCTACAGGTGAAATCGAAATCCCTAGGCCCTCTCTCTCCATCATTGACAACAACAAAAGACAGCAACCTCTTGGTCCGGTAAAACACAAAAAGAATTCTAAAACTTCTGAAGGTCCATTAAAGTAACTTCACTATGCTTTCTGCTTCCCTAGGATTTGATAACCTAGGTCTACTAGGAAAAAAGAGCTATACAACATCCATAATCCGGATCGAAGGTATCAACCCTTTTCCTGGCGCCGTTGCCGGGGAAGCAATAGCTACCCCGGTGAGGTTAGTAGGAACCTTGCTAGTTTTAACTCTTGTTTTTAGTTTTGTTGGTTTGCTTTCAGTCTTTATTTGAAAAACCAAAAAAAATAGTTAGTCTTTAAATTCTTGTTTTTACTATCATAGTCTTTGTTTAAGAAAACCCCAAAACATAGGAAATATGGCTGAAAAGAAGCTTGGGGAGTTTGCAACTCCCAACGATGATTATTTGTGTTCTCCTATTACCCAACCAACAATTACTGCTGATGATTATGAAATTAAGCCCCACTATTTAAGTTTGGTTCAACATAATCAATTTGGAGGCTCTGCTGTCGAGGACGCAGGTATGCACTTGAAATCTTTCACTAAAATATGTGATATGATGCGCATAAAAGATGTTGACCCCGATGCGGTCAAATTGTGCTTATTTCCTTTCTCTCTTAGAGGAAGAGCAAAAGAATGGTTGCTATCTTTGCCTAGAAATACTATTGCATCATGGGTGGAGTGTACTTCTTTATTCATGATTAACATTTTCCCACCTACAAAGACAATGCAACTAAGATCTAATATTACTGGTTTTAGAGAGGAAGAGCATGAGCCACTAGCGCTTGCATGGGAGAGGATGAAAGAATGCATGAGAAACTGTCCTAGTCATGGGATGGAAGATTGGTTAATTGTCCATTTATTTTATAATGCTCCTAACCCTGTGTCTAAGTCTATGCTTGATACTGCAGCTGGAGAAACATTTATGGGCAAACATATTACCGAAGCAAAGCATCTACTAGAAAATATGCAAGACAACCATGCCCAGTGGCATGTGGATAGATCAAACATGAAGAAAGTGAACTCCGTGTCACCATAAGAAAATGAAGAACTCAATGTTAAGCTGGATGAGCTCATATTAGCCATAAAAGGTAAGGAAAACCAGGTAAGAGCTATCCTAGAATCAAATATTGAAGAAATAGACTTCATAGCTCGTAATGATTATAACCCTGCTTGGAAGAAGAATTATAATCCTAATTTTCAGAAACATTATTCTAGTCCTGCAGGTAACTCTAATAATAATAAGGGATCAAGTAATGGTAGTCTCCAAGAAACACTTAAGTCCTTTATGGACTCGCAAAATGAGCAAAACAATATCCTTGTTAAAATAATGGAGAACCATGATGCTATGCTTGGTAAATTATCTAACCAAGCTATAAGTTTGAGGAATAATTTGCAGGCCCTCCAAGAAAGAACAAGGATTGTTGAGGCACAACTAGGTAAGATAACTGAGAGTCAAACTTTCATTCTAGCTAAATTTGAAGGTAAATCTGAGCCCAACCCTTTTGAAGACCTCAAGATGATAAGAATCCAAAGGAAGGAGCCCGAAGAACTTGATTATAGTAATGCTCCTTCACCAAATTACACCGTTGAAGATCTTGTAAAAAGGATCAATATCAAGATTCCGGTAAGTGAAGGAAATGAAGAAGCTATGTATCAACACTTTGTTAATCAGGTAGCAATATAGGTACGTGAGCTTGAGGAAGAGTATAAGAAAATTGCTGAAAAATTACTTGTGAAGCTTGATGATATATTTGAGCCTACTATTAAGATTAAAATTGGGACCAATGAGATAGCTACACTTTGTGATCTAGGTGCAAGCATTTCAACAATTCCAAAAAGTATTTTTTAATAAGTTAAATCTTGGCTCTTTTGAAATCATCGAGTTAAAATTACATCTAGCAGATTCTACCTACAAACAAGCTGTAGGGATTAAAGAAAATACTTTAGTATACATTAAAGGTTGTCCTGCTCTTATTGATTTTGTTATTGTTGACATTCCTAAAGATGCTACTGCTCCTATTATAATAGGCTGTCCATTCTTAAGAACTATTAAGCTTTGATTAATCTACATAAAGGGAACATGAAGCTTCAATTGCCTTCGTGGGATCCTTTTGTTATTCATTTTCCCAGGAAGAAGAAAGCCAAGCATGATGAAAAGGAGGCCATCACTTTGAAGGCCAACTATTTTGGAATGGGTGTCCCACTCATCTGCCCTAAGTGAGCAACGTCGAGTTCAAGCTATTTAGCATAAAAGAGCGCTTCATGGGAGGCAACCCATGTGAAATAAAGGTTTAAGTAAAGTTTTTAAGATTTAGTTTAATTTTTATGTTTAATAAAGAGTGCTAGCAAGCTCCAGTTGAGGAGAAGATGTTTGGTAGTACTAAAAATCCTGCTTTATACATGCTGATGTTGGTCAACAATTTTTACTGTCATTTTTCTATCAAAAACAAGGTGTTTCGTTGAGATTCAGGATAAGAAAGAATTCTCAAAGAAATATTTTTTTTGATGACTAGAAGGTTTAACGACCAACTATACGGCGAGAATAAAAATTCCAGCCGTATAGTTTGGCTGTATAGATATCTTTGCCATCGACAAATTTTCTTTCTTAGGTACTGAAGGTTTAACGACTAAGTATATGGCGGGAATAAAAATTCTAGCCGTATAGTTCCGCCCGTATAGTTATCGTTGCCTTTGTAAAATTTATTTTCTAGGATACAGAAGGTTTGACGACCAACTATACGGCATAAATAAAAATATCGGCCGTATAGTTGCGCTGCCAGGTGAAAACCCTAATTTTTTTACCCCAGACCAACTATGCGGCGGGAACAAATTGTTCCGGCCGTATAGTCTAGCCGTATAGTTGTGTCCGACCACAAAATCGCCACGGGAAGGTACCCCCAAGACCAAAACTTCAATCCTTTTTCTCTCTTCTACCTCCAAACTCTCTCAAAACCTCAAGAGATCTTCATCTCTACTTAATTTTGTTTGATTTCC
This sequence comes from Avena sativa, assembly GCA_916181665.1. Taxonomy (NCBI): domain Eukaryota; kingdom Viridiplantae; phylum Streptophyta; class Magnoliopsida; order Poales; family Poaceae; genus Avena; species Avena sativa. The sequence continues at coordinate 63,678,351 of OV702286.1, read as the reverse complement.
TTGCACACAAGTGATCTATGGTATGTTTCTCCTCCGATACTCCAATTAGTTTTTGCAAATTCATCTTCGATCTATTGTCATTATCAATCTAGGGTGAGACCTACTATGAACTAATCGCCATGATTCTCTTGCCTAGATTATTATTTTGAGGGAGTGTGCTAAGATGAGGAATATGTTATGCTTATTATTGTTGGATCAAAAAGTTTTATTTGTCTTTCCTTATTATTTTATATGATGAACACAAGGAGCCAAACTCGTGCTCGTGCCGCCGCTAGTTCTTCTCGGGCTGCCGCTCAAGAACGCATGAGGATACAGTTCAGGGATGAGCTCCAACGTGATCGCTTCAACAGGATCAAGAACCGAGAAGTGAAGACAACCAAGTGGGCTTGCCCCATTATATTGAATCAACTCGGTATTTCTAATGACTTCAATCTACTTTGCAATAGAGTTGGCCTACAAAACTTTGTATTTAATGATGTGCCTACTTATCACCAGTTAACTCTTAAATTTCTAAGTTCTTTGCAAAGCACCGTTAAAGCATGGCATGGAGAGGACATGATTTCTTTCCGGCGTATGAACAACAATTATGCTTTATCACTAGATGAGTGGTGTGCATGTTTTAATTTTCCAAACGCCTTATGCGCATCCTTTACTGGCATAGACCCTTCCCCAGAACTTCATTATAATAGAATGAGTTTCACTTCTAGAGTAAGCAAGGGGAAGAATATTCAACATCCTGCAATTCGCTATTTGTTCTATGTTATTGCTAACACCTTGCAGGCACGAAATGAGTTCACGAGACTCAATGAGGAGGACATCTTAGTCCTTGCAAAAGTTGCTTTCAACAGCATCAACTTGTCACTCAACTTGGGCGCAATTCTTGTGCGCTACCTGGAGGACCAATCCTCCCAAAGCCAAGGACCAGTCACAGGTGGAGGCGTCATCACCGTGCTTGCCATTTCCCTAGGCATCGACCTAGGTGACTTGCAACTAGTGCTAGGTGAGCGACGTGTTGGTTTCTCTACTTCAAAAGCTTGTGGAATGCTCACTAGGAGAGGTGGTGTTTATTACTTGCATATTGCTAGAGCTGGGCGTCTCTATCCTGCTCCTTTGCCTAATGGTCTTTTCTCTATCGAGGAAGGACGTTTGCTATATAACTTGCAGGTTGAGCAAAACCAACCTGAGGAGGAGATTCCGGATGAGGATGAGGACCAAGAAGAGGAGCAAGAAGTTCCTTATCAAGAGGAGCAGCCACCAACCCGGTTCGCTACATACAAAGACTTCCAAGAACTTGGCGGAACTATGGAGAGGATGCATAACCTCTCCTTGAACCTCGGAGAAACAACTAGTAATTTATCAACTCAATTTGCGAACTGGAGTTACGACTTTTTCTCGCCACCACAATGATTTGAAGGGCTTGCAAAAGCCTAAGCTTAGGGAAGTTTCCTCATTATCTTTATTTGGCATTCATTTCCTTTTATTTATTTCGAGGTTATGTTTTTAATTCGAGTTTATAAGCACTCGTGTTGGTTTCCCCAACGCTTTATCTTTAGTTATTTCTATTTGTTTTTGAGACATTCTAGCTGAGCTTTGCTGCCAATTTTCTATTCTTTAATTCCCTCTCTTAAAAACAACAAAAATATTTTTTCCATTTATCTTTATTTTCCCTCTTCCTTCCTTTCTACTCTCCTTGTTGCTTTCAAATATTTGCAGAAGAGTGATCGACTTCGAGTTTCCAAGAAGCAAATCGAAAGGGAAGAGAGAAGTGGAACCAATCATGAGATTTATGCCTTAAGACTCCCCTCTTTTGAAGTTTGAGAAACCCATGCTAGTTAGTAGTAAGTGTTAAGATATTATATTGGTGGAGTGAGTCTTTATATTGTAGTAAAATTTTGTTTTCATGGGTATTTAGTTGGGTACGTTTTGTTCCAGCACTTTTAGTTAAGCAAGCAAACATGTAACATATCTAATTGCAAACGGTGTTTCAATGTTTAGAAACAAGGCCTAGGGATCATACTTTCACTAGTGAACACTCTCATATAAATATCTTCTCTTTATGATAATACTCTTAACTACTCTCCGGTTGGACACTCTAATCCATGGTAGGGCTATAACAACACACCTCAAAGTAAGCCTTTCCCATCTAGATAACCCCACACTGTCACCTTGAGCACTAGATGGTTCCAACAAACACCACAATTTCATAAAGACATCCAACTCCAAATATAACTCATAACAAGTATTTGTAATCTCTAGCCTAAGTGCCACCACGGTGTGCACGTTGTCACTTTCACACACATGGGGAGAGCAGAGATCTATTAAAGCACTTGAGTAGCAAGGTAGATCTACTTGATTACAAAGCTCATGATCACAATATGATCACGCATAGAGAGAGAGATGAACACATAGCTACCGGTAGAGCCCTTAGCCTCGAGGAAGAACTACTTCCTCCTCATCATGGGAGTCAGCAACGGCGATGGAGATGGTGGTGGAGATCGATGGGGATGGCTCTAGGGGCACTTCCCCGTCCCGGCAGGGTGCCGGAACAAAGACTCTTTGTCCCCCGAATCTCCCCTTCGGTGGTGGCGGCGCTGCAGAACTTTTCGTGGCTGGAGGCTTGACGACTTAGGGTTTTTGCATTGGGGGGCATCTTATAGGCAAAGAAACAAGGTCGGTGGCTGGCCAGGGGGCCCACACCTTGCCCTGGCGTGACCAGGTGGGACCCGCGCCAAGGGGTGGTGTGGCCACCCTATGGCCCCCATTCATCTCTCCTTATGGCTCCATGAGTGTTCCGGGAAAATAACGACTTTGGCTTTTGTCCGGTCCAATTCCGAGAATATTCATTTTCTTACTTTTTGGAACCAAAAACAGAAGAAAATAGGCAACTGGCACTGTGGCATCTTGTTAATAGGTTAGTCTAAGGAAGTGTTTAGAAATACTCCAAAGTGTGGACAAAACATAAAAAAGTAGATATAAAACAAGCATGGAACATAAAAAATTATAGATACATTTGCAACGTATCAACATCCCCAAGCTTAACTCCTGCTCGTCCTCGTGTAGGTAAGTGATAAAAAAAGAAAGAATAATTTTTCAGGTGACATGCACCATCATAAACTTGATGAAAGTATTTGTAAAACATTGATAGCTGGGATCATAGTACTTCAACATAGCATGAAAGATAAAGTTCTAACAATAAGACATAGCAACTATATTGTAACATGAAAAGGCACAAACAAAAAGATTCATGAATAACAACGCTTTGCAAGACGTTTGTTTGTTTCACATAAAGAAAACATAGCATAGTGGCATTCAGCTTGTCCCTCATAGAGTAGCAAACATAAATGCATAGGACACCTTCAAAGTTCATAAGAGTGACTAGATACAAATAGTTTAAAACAAGCAATATTAAAGTTATGCATCAATCAACAAGTCTTGGGACAATGCACATAGAACTAAGAATGGCCACTATGCTCTCAAAGTAGGTGCATAAAGATAGAAGGTGGAGACTCAACATAAAAGTAAAAGAAAGGCCTTCATAGAAGGAAGTAGGTATTCAAGTCTCATAAAGAGCTTCCAAAAATTATGGTACTTATTAGCTTTCATCTCTCATTGCCCCTATCATAAGCATCTTGAAGTGATTAAGGTTAAAGTGAACAAACTATGGTGTATATGCTTGACGAAGTATAAGTTGGAAATCTCATGTCCCTTGAATACGAGGGCCACTCCTCATGCTACTCAAGTTTAGTTACCGGTAAGATGTTCTCATAGTAAGTACATGTGTATCATAGAGAACCGCTAATGGGGTACCCCTTGCCCGATGATACGGAAGAATCCCCATATCAAAATGATAAGGCAAGCAGACAACGAGCATCTTAGCAATCTTCTTATTTACCATGGGAAAATGGTGCTTTTTCTCTCTTTCCTCTTTTCTCATATCTCTTTTTTTCTTTTTCTCTTTTTTTCTCAATATCTGACTCTTTTTTTATAAGAAGAATGCTTCATAGACATCTCATTATGGTTACGCTGCAGGTTTCCACCATGACAACATGGATTAGACCAGCGGCCCAGGCGTTTCTCTAACACACATACATAACTCCATGGACTTACAAGCTCCCCTTTCATTTCACACCGACGACATCCATAGACAAAAGAGCATGATATCAACTCGGTAGAATGTACAAGTGCAATGTTGAAAGCATTCCCCATGACAGCATGGTTCTACTAATCACAACATATATAAGTGCAAGCATACACAACATAAACGACACAATGGTTCAAGTTTATTAAGGGCAAGAAAAGTAAAGTGCGCCATCAAGTTCATGAGAGCTTTAATCACTAGTTTTCTCATAACAAGTTTAATTCGGAAGGTAGATAAAAACATAAATATACTTGGAATAGCAAATGCTAATAGGTAGGTATGGTGGAATCTTTGGAATAACTTGGGTTTAGGAGTTGGATGCATGAGTGGAACTCATACTTGGTTATGGAGGCTAGCAAAAGACTGGGAGCGACCGACTAAGAGAGCAATAATGGCCATAATCATGAAGAGCGACAAAACATCATTAATCAAAGCATAAAGTGATACTACAAGTTGAAAACTAAAGGATCATAAAGGATATGGTGACTTGGGATAGTCATAACATGGTGTGAGCATGCGCCAAGTCAACCCAAATAAAGCATCAAAGGAGAATACCACAATACTATGCTTTAATATGCTAAAACAACACATGATTCTTCCAAGGAAAAATAAGGAATCTCAATTGTTTATAACATGTCATGCTACAGCAAAGATCACTAAGCATAAAGCCAAAACAATATCAAGCATGGCATGACAAAGCATAGGCCACAGTCAAAAACAAGCTCTCTTTACCACTTAAGCATGAACTTTCCTACCCTTTTCCAATGCAAACCAAACTATTTGAAAACCCATGTATGAAAGAGGGGGTCCAACCAATTTATTCAGTCAACTAAGAAAACCAAGCAAACGAAAAACCAAAACAAAAACGAAAAAGAAGACGCTCCAAGAAGAACACAACTGTGCATGAAACAATAAAAATGAAGTGTTTGGAAGAAACCTGGGATTTTTATTGATGAAGATGGGGATGCCTTGGGAATCCCCAAGCTTTGACGCTTGTACTTCATGGATATTTCTTGGGTGACACGCGTGGAATCCCCAAGCTTAAGCTTGGTCCATTCTTCATCTCATTACATCATTCTCTCCATACACCTGAAAATTTTCCTTCGTACAATCTTTATTAGCAACATTAGTGCACTAAAGATAATAAGTCTTTGGATTCAGTTTCAACACCAATAAAACTTCCATTAAAACACAAGCTACTGTAGCACTTCTCTCAAAAATCTCAATTCCCCAAAAAGAACTCAAAAAGGAATCAACAAGAAGCAAATGCAAATAATGGCAGAAATCTGTCAAAATAGACCAGCAGGTAAAAACCAATTTTTTCGAAGACCTTCTGTTGCTCAAATCAAAAAGTGTTGAACTAAGAAAGTTAGATAACAACCTGGGGAAGAAGCACAAAAATTAACGCCTCAAAACGACATACAGAGATTTTACACGAATATTTACGGTGAAGCACAGAAATCTGTTTCGGGACAACAACTTTCCCAATCATTACTTCTCTCTCATTATAGGTTACTCTTGGCATAAAAAGAAAATAAGAAAGGATAAGGAGCAGTTATTACAGAGGTAATAACTTGCAAGACTCATCTAAAACTTTTGGGTTATCTCCCAATAAGTACTTTTCTTTAATGCCTTTAAGTTAGGCATGATAGTTTGAGAAGATGCTCACATAAGAAATATAAATTGAAGTAAAAGAGAGCATCAAGAAGCAAATTCAAAACACTTTTAAGTGTAACCCACTTCCTATGCATAGGAATCTTGTAAAGAAACAAGTCATGAAAGCACAAAGCAATAAGCATAGTAAAACAAGACAAGTGCAACTTCAAAATTTTCAACATAAAGAGGGGAAACTTAATATTATTGAGATGCATAAAACCATGTTTCCCTCTCTCATAATAACTTTCAGTAGCATCATGAATAATATTAACAATATAACTATCACATAAAACATTCTTATCATGAGCCACATGCATAAAAGAATTAATACTCCCCACATAAACATAGTCATTCTTATTAAGAGTAGTGGGAGCAAATTCAACAAAATAGCTATAATTATTATTCTCATCACCATAATCATCAAATATAGGAGGCATATTATAATCATAATTAATTTTCTCCTCAATAGTAGGTGGACTGAAAATATCATATTCATTATTGTAATCATGATATATTGGAGGTATAGTATCATCAAAGTAAATTTTCTCCTCCATGCTTGGGGGACTAAAATGATCATTTTCCTAAAAACTAGCTTCCCCAAGCTTAGACTTTTCCATATCATTAGCAATAATGGTGTTCAAAGAATTCATACTAATAACATTGCTATTAGCACGCAAATAAAGTTCCATAGGTTTTTTAATTTTCTCTTCAAACGCTTCATGTCCTAACTCAAGATAAATAATATAAAGCTCTCTAATTTTGTTGTTGTTTTCCATTAAGCCTAACTAGTGAAAACAAGAAACAAAAAGACAAAATTGCAGAATCTAAAGGAAATAACTTCGAGCACTCACACTAGAGGATGTGAGTACCTTTTACCTTACCACCCCGGCAACAACGCTAGAAAATAGCTTGATGTCTACGCACTTCTATTCTTGTAGATAGTTGTTGGGCCTCCAAGTGCAGAGGTTTGTAGAACAGCAGCAAGTTTTCTCTTAAGTGGATTACCCAAGGTTTATTGAACTTAGGGAGGAAGTGGTCAAAGGTATCCCTCTCAAGCAACCCTGCAATTAAGATACAAGAAGTCTCTTGTGTCCCCAACACACCGAATACACTTGTCAAGTGTATAGGTGCACTAGTTCGGCGAAGAGATAGTGAAACACAAGTGGTATGGATATAAGACAATGGTGCTAGAAAATAGCTTGATGGTGTGGAAGAGACTAAAGGCAAACTGAAATAAACATGGAAGCAAGCAAACATGTAACATATCTAATTGCAAACGGTGTTTCAATGTTTAGAAACAAGGCCTAGGGATCATACTTTCACTAGTGAACACTCTCATATAAATATCTTCTCTTTATGATAATACTCTTAACTACTCTCCGGTTGGACACTCTAATCCATGGTAGGGCTATAACAACACACCTCAAAGTAAGCCTTTCCCATCTAGATAACTCCACACTATCACCTTGAGCACTAGATGGTTCCAACAAACACCACAATTTCATAAATACATCCAACTCCAAATATAACTCATAACAAGTATTTGTAATCTATAGCCTAAGTGCCACCACAGCGTGCACGCTGTCACATTCACACACATGGGGAGAGCAGAGATTTATTAAAGCACTTGAGTAGCAAGGTAGATCTACTTGATTACAAAGCTCATGATCACAATATGATCATGCATAGAGAGAGATGAACACATAGCTACCGGTAGAGCCCTTAGCCTTGAGGAAGAACTAATCCCTCCTCATCATGGGAATCAGCAACGGCGATGGATATGGTGGTGGAGATCGATGGAGATGGCTCCGGGGGCACTTCCTCGTCTCGGCAGGGTGCCGGAACAGAGACTTTCTATCCCCCAAATCTCCCCTTCGGTGGCGGTGCTGCTGTGGAACTTTTCGTCGCTGGAGGCTTGACGACTTAGGGTTTTTGCATCGGGAGGCATCTTATAGGCGAAGAGGCGAGGTCGATGGCCGGCCAGGGGGCCCACACCATGCCCTAGCGCGACCAGGTGGGACCCACGCCAAGCGGTGGTGTGGCCACCCTGTGGCCCCCCTTCATCTCTCCTTCTGGCTCCGTGAGTCTTCCGGGAAAATAACGACTTTGTCTTTTGTCCGGTCCAATTCCGAGAATATTCATTTTCTGACTTTTCTGGAACCAAAAACAGAAGAAAACAGGCAACTGGCACTGTGGCATCTTATTAATAGGTTAGTCCAAGAAAGTGTATAGAAATACTCCAAAGTGTGGACAAAACATAAGAAAGTAGATATAAAACAAGCATGGAACATAAAAAATTATAGATACGTTTGCAACATATCAACAATCTTCATGGAGGAAACTCCTAAATTTTGGCTATGAGTTGATTAAACATATGTAGCAGCAATGCTAGAATGGGTAAGATTCTTGGCATTCTCGGGTAGCTGTGTTTATGATGGAATCACTCCTCTGGCTGATATGAGTAATCATTGTGCAAAACGAACAAAAACCTTGGTGATGCCACGAGTGTCCATCGCAGCTCTTAATTACTTGAAGGACAATGAACATAAAAATAGTGCTTGAAAAGTCTTGACTTATTGATGTGGGAGAATTGAGATACTCTAGTGTATATGTTTTTCATGAGAAACTCTCACACTCTCAATTTTACATGATTATACTTTATTGTTCAAAGGCAAGCCTATGAGTTGATTACATGACATGGAACAAGGTTTTCTCATTTGAATCATCCATGTTAACAATAATTTTGCTGTGCTATAAGGATGCATAAAAACCCGTATGATATGCTTGCCATTACTCTATCTATGCTGAAGTTTTTCAGATTAATAAAGTGGAGGAAACATGAGACTACCAATCATGACTAAGATCATCATCTTGTTATTTCAGTTTAAATGCCGAGTTCCTTCTTGATTATGGTTTTCTTGCTCGAGGACGATCAAATTTAAGCTTGGGGAGGTTGATGGCTGTGTAATATAGCCATCTACATCCACATTTAAACTAGATATTATTATATTTTTGATGAAATATCTCTCTAAACCCTGCTACTAATGCCTAATGATCAAAGGGGTATGCAATCCTTTCTTTCTATTTTTCCATGCGCAGATAATGACGTTTGATGATGGGAATCACAACAGTAAAGTCAAAGATACAAGATTTCCAACAACCCAAAGAAACCAAGGGTCGTGAAGTGAAGACAAAAGCTTTAACGACCAACTATACGGCGGGAATAAAATTTTGGCTGTATAGTTCCGGCGTATAGTTGCCATCGACACCGCTAGGTCAAACATAACAACTTTCATGAAGGGAATCCTATATAAAGAGGCTTCGGGCGACGAGAAACAGAGGCCCCGGAGAACCCCAGAAACTTGCATCCACAACACTGTAGAGCCACCGGAGGAATAGACTTAGATCCAATCACTACAAGAAAAGTTTCCTTCTGCAACGAATTGGACCGACGGTCTTTGTAGAAGGTGCGTCTTCTGCGATGCAATTCTCGGCTCGGCCGTGGCCAATGGAAAACATTTTTTTCCGGTTTCGTGGCCCTCTACTATGACGGATCTGCTAAAAACATGGAGGAAGCTCGGCTAGCGCATGGCAGAAGCAAGATTGTCATTTCCTCGCGTGATTTTGACTCGCCGAAGTCTTTTGAGGCATGTGGGTCCTGGACGTCAGTGTCTCTAGCGGATCATACTTTTTGGTCGCGCCTCCTTTATTTGAACTCGATAATGTTGCTCGAGGCGTCTGCCGTTTAGTCAGGCTTCTAGGTCCCACATGTTAGCCTCTCACTATAAGGATTGTGTGTATGATGGAATTTTTTCCTTCGCTCGCGCTACCCTGTTTCGAAGTTGATAGCGCTGCTCCATGCATCTACCGTTTGATCAACCTCCTAGGACCCACATGTCATCCTCTGATTAGAAGAAACGTGTGTATGATGAAATTTTTCCTTCGCTGGCGCTACCCCGTTCTGAAGTTGATAACACTGATTGACGCATCTACCGTTTAACCAACCTCCTGAGCCCCACATATCATCCTCTCATTAGAAGAAATGTGTGTATGATGGATTTTTTTCCTTCGCTCGTGTTACCCTGTTCTGAACTTGATAGCGTTGTTCGATGCATCTACCGTTTAATCACGATACTGGGCCTCACATGTCATCTCTCATTAGAAGAAACGTGTGTATGATGGAGTTTTTACCCTTTGTCGCGCCTTCGTGTTCCGAACTTGATAGTGTTGCTCGCTGCTTCAGCCGTTTATACAGGCTGGTGGGCCCGACATGTAAACCTCCGCTGTGTAGGAAATATGTGCAAGCTCGACTTTTTTCTTCTCTCGCGCCTCCTCGTTTGGAACTTGGCAACATTGCTCGATACATCACCCGTATAATGTCTCCCTGCTAGGTCCAGATGTCAGCCGCCTATGTGGAGGAAACGTCTATATGTTGGACATGTTTTTGGTCACATCCGCCGGTTTGACCTTGGTAATGTTGTTCCATGTGGCAGGCGTGTATGGTCTTGCTGCTGGGGCCCACGTGTCAGCCTCTCTTGATAAGAAACGTGTCGATCTTGGTCTTCTTTTTTCTGGTCGAGACTGTTGTACAAGTACTTTTTAAACGCGCTCGTTAAACTTGATCTCTTATATGGTAAGGTAGATGGGCGCTAGCTGCAGGCAGGTGGGTCGGCCATGTCAGCCTCTCAGTACAAAAATATTGCTACAGATAAACTGCATGCCTTGCCACTACATAAGAAAATTGTTATCCTTTTATAAAGGTAATAAGAAGCTAAAAAAATGAAGCCCATGTCTTTGAAATCCAGCGATGTCATTTCCTCAAGAGAGTTTTTTGCCCGACAAAAGTGAATCTTAAAACGTAAAAAATGTATACTAACATCGTATATAACTTATTTATTTTTCTTCTTAAAAAATTGCTTGTCCATCTGCTACGCATGATTGCTAGCATCTCAACTAAATTTTTTTTAAGTATAAATAATGTAGTAGGTAGTACTTAAAAACATGGATAGGCGGAGTTTTTTTAGGGGTGAGTGGACGGTGCCCAAAAAAGGCCGAATTGAAGAAAAACGGGTCAAGCAGGGATTGATGGGTTATTTTTCATGGGCTCTCGCCCAATCTAACTGGGCTATTTGCGCGGCCAAATGACCCAAAACATGGCCGAGTTAGAAGGTCTTGGGCTATAATGAGGCCGGATGGGCTAATTTCTTGGCCTCGATAGTTAAAATCCCAAGGTACATGCTGGGGCTCGGCCGGATTCAAAACACAGCCGTCAACAAGGGGAAAAAGGTATAAAATATGAGCGTCTAGATCCCAGACGCTTGAAAACTTGTTATGTTAAGGAGCTGACGTCACCCTACTAATTGTGCTAATACTCAGTTATAACCTAGTAGTTGCAACTCATTAAAATCCCAGTTACAAGCTGTTGCAACAAATGTGTAATCCTCACGTTTCACAAATCACGAGGTAAATCCAATAGCAAGAGAGGTGACTCTTGAGAACTGGCAAATCCGATAAAATATTCTCAGATATTTCTGTGAAAATTGTGGACAAACACCACGCGTCCACAAAAACTTTCCGCCGAGACCCCAAACTTTTCTAAGCCCGCCCTCAATCGAGCGACTAGCCCCAGTCTCTTCAAATTTTGCGCCGTTCTTATGGGAGATGCACCGGATTAGAATCAGGCTGCAAACTTCTCCACACCTTAAAAAAACTTCTCGACGCATTTCTATCAACAGTGTCGGCCTACCACCATTGGTTGCGCCGTTCTTCACGAGATGCACCGGCCGACGGTCAGATGGGCGATCCCCACGCTCCGCCTGCTAGATTCAGGCACTGGATATTCTTCTTGGCTTTGGTTTGTTCTCTACCTCTCCTAGAAATAGTTAAAGCTTGTGACCATCTAGATTTACAAGGTGCTTGCAGATTTGGGTAGGTACGTTCTTTAGGTAAATCTATAGTAAAGCTCTGGACAGAAGAGTTCGAAAACATCTTAAAAAGGACTTGGCAGAGATCCTGTGCAAGCTTTTGACCTGATATATTCCCCATCCTTCTTTGATATGATGGAGCATTTGGCTGTTGATGTACCTGATGAGGAAGTACTTAGAGGTACAGTACAGTATAGATGGATGTACCCTATAGAACGTCGACTTCGCATTTCCAAGGAGCGAGACGATATCTGTAGAAAGTTTGATAAATGAGTGTTATGCAAAGATATCTTCACATATAAGACTGTAGAAAGTTAGATATATTCAGATGTCTGACTTGGCTATGTTTTCTAGGTGCTTTGCAGAAACAAAAGTACCAGCAAATTTTGATCCACCAATAAAAAGACCGAATGGACTAAGATCTAAGGATCATGTAAGACGCTCAAATTACACTATGAATTGTCTATGAATTGTCTAGATGGGGTAACCTCTTGTCTATTTTGTAACGCTAGATTTTGGAGCTTGAATTTCTAGCCCTTATCTATCGTCCTGATAGGAGTATAACAAAAGCTTTAGCTTGTATTTCCAACGGTGTCTGCCATAGTGCTGATGTACCTTATGTGGAGACTGACGCAACTGGAGGTTGCCTGATGAACCTGCACTTGATTGCGTTTAGATTCGAAATCCTGCACTTGACATTGTCGTCCCAAGGAAAAGAAGGTTGTGGATCTGGTAATAACGCCTTCTGTAGAACAAGATGCTGGAGGTGATGATTTATGAATTGCATGTCCCTCTCTATCAATGAAAATGGCATATTGTTTGCCTTGTTTCAAAAATAAATAAATATTTTCATGTCTCCTTGTGTTAGTCGATGCAAAGAAGATACTGTTTTCTGTTCAAGTCATGTGAACAAATATGTTTGTATGTAGAGACATAAATGCGGATTGGGTGACAAAATCAGCATAAAATTTTCAGATCAATAACACAAGCATAATGGCATTGCAAGAAAAGGAACATAACCATCTTTTCACCGTGCTTGTGAAAAGGAGATGAGTCAAGAACCATGCCTGCAAGTGGCAGAGGAAAATTCTTGTGCAGCTCAGCTAGCATTGGTTTATCATCGATAATACTCAAGCATCCTAATATTATGATTACATACTAGGAGTAGTTCCAGTTCCACACTACAGTTCAACAGGCAAAAGTGTAAGAAATGCGTAAGGTAGCTCCATAATACAGGTTCCAGAGAAAAGCATACAAATCATAAGAAAGAAATCTCCGCATCACAGTTCACCACCTTCAGGTGCAACAGTTTCTACAGATTATAAACCCAAATCACCGCCTCCTTCAGGTGGCACGATAATTTTGGGAGCGGGATCAGCAGCACCAACAGCAGCGCCAGCACCGGTAGCATGAGTCTCCACAATAGGTGAACTATCGAGCACCACAATGTCCTCCGAAGGCTCTTCACTACCAGCTCCAACCGCACGAGTCTCTGCAGATGGTAAAACCAATCCACCACCTCCATCATCTGGCACGACGATGGCAGGTGCAGGCTCATCAGTACCAGCTGCAGCTGCAACTGCATCAGTCTCCATAGAAGGTAAACAAGGAGACGTCTTATGTGTAGCGATTTGACATCCATTTTCTACTTCGTTATCTGAGAGTCTTCTTCAACTTTGTGCTTTTGTGGTTACAAGATAAATAGAGATTACAGCGAAAGCATCTACGTGCAACGACAAGAACATATGTCATTCTATTGATTTACCTTGTCATCTAGGATAGTAGAAGTCACAAGATTGGAACCTATTTCATCGAGAATCCTCTTTTTTGCTCCTTCCCCTATCTCCTTATGCAGCAAGTTGTAATATTGATTACATGATGTTGATTGACAAATATATGCAAATGTTCAAAAGTTTGTGCTGTCGAACTACCAACTTCGAACGGATCCTCACTATTCTTAGTTATGGGATCTAGCCTAGAAAACAAGCTTCTATGGAATCCTAGTCTACAAAAAAGGATGCATACCCAGGATAAGAACTACTCAACACATGACAATGCTGTGCAACCGACAGTAAAAATTTAACCGCATCATTAACTCTATCATGTAAGTTCAGAGTGAATCTAGATACACTCGTTTCACATAAGCTAAAACCTCTTAGATTAAGAAAAGGAGGGTATAGGTACGAGTGTTCTAGTATTTCACAAACCACCATTGCTGCCGCGGGATAGAGATGACGGATGCTCCACCGCCCTATAGAAGGTTGCCGCGCCGATCTCGCCACCACCTGTAGAGGACGGAGCCGAGGAGCTGGTCGGCAACAATATGGAGCGAGAGGCCATGGGGCGGTAGTGGATGGCAAGAAGGGACTGAGTAAAAGAGGCTGTGTGTGCGTGGGGGGAGGCCGGTGATGGAGTTACATCCAGCTTGTCTCGAAAGGAACTCGCTGCCACCTGCACCGGCGTGTGCAAAACTCCCTCCCTCTCTCTTCTGCGGCAGCTACTAACAGTAGTACTCGAGCTAGCTTCATTGAGTTCTCTGGTACTCCTACTAGTAGAACTTTACTACTACTACTACTAGGTAGATAAGGAGTACTTGTTCAGAAGATTAAAAAACTAGACTAGCACACTGTCGTACAGTATTGCCTTGTCAAATCACTGGTGATGACATGATGAGCGACATGTTTTTCCTGGTAATCCTGGAAACATCGTGTGTGTTCCTTCCACCACTTACCAACACGTTCAACTTAGGCTTATAGGACCCAAACTACATTGAAAAATAAACAAAAATACGGACCTGCAAGGAGTAATACTAACAATACTACTATTATACAACATTCTAGAAGAAATCATGTATGGAATAGTAGTAGTAGAGTACAACTGTACTCCTAATAAGGTTCTTTTACAAGCTTGGTGAAATATACATACTGGAGAAACTACCAAGTGTACAAAAGTGGTTTTTGGTCATACAGAGTATTTTACAAGCCGGACCGGGTGTGAAACTAACTGCTGAGTACTCGTACATCAGCTAAAAACCAGCCAAAAGAAACAGTTCAACAGAAGGCTGAGACCAAATTAGCTATCCTTGAACAGGCTCGTTCCACTCCAAGGCGTTTGAGAAGCTTGGGATGAACCAAAATGGAGTATCCGACCATGTCTAGCGAGTTTTGGTGTGGAAACCAATAGCTGCGTCACCATTCAGACTGAAGCGACAAATTTCAGGACGTGGCCTGTACTCGTAGCCAATTTCTTGGTGCGATGTGTAAACACAGTTCCTTCTCGTCAGATGTCCTGGCGGATCATTTGCATCACCTATTGCAATGATAATCAGATAGTTCATGCCAAGGAAAAGAGAATATGATCCAAGGTCAGTAACCCTTTTCCCTCGGTTAGCTGCAGTTAACTGGCTTGTGTCCATCGAGAACACCACGCACTCAAACCCAGAAGGATAGGTGCAAACGGTGTGACCATAGTGAACAACACTAGTATCATCAGCAATTGCATTGCCTGAGACACCATATGTATAGACCAGAAGAAGTTTTGAACCACTGGCAAATCTTGCTTACCACCACCTACCAGGATCATTCTCCTCATCGTCCTCAACAAACCCATGTGTCAGGTACAGCACATCGCGTGGCGATAGGATAAGGATAGGACCTTCAAAGGGAAAGGAAATGTAACATGGAAATAATATTGATATTGATCTGACATTGTCGAAGTTGATATACAGTACTATTTTCAAAAATCTTGACTATACTTAAGATGTTTGATTGCGTAAAAAAATGCCAACCTAGGGATATTCTATGGAAATTCTAATTCTTTTCAACATGGGGATATGCTATGGAAATTCTCCTAGAGACACGGTTTGATTCATGGGATCAAATGAAATAGGAAATAATCCTGAAGCGGCAAATTTCAGGACGCGGCTTGTACTCGTAGCCAATTTCTTGGTGTGATGTGTAAACACAGTTCCTTCTCGTCAGATGTACTGGCGGATCATTTTCATCACCGACTGCAATGATAATCGGATAGTTCACGCCAAGGAAAAGAGAATATGATCCAAAGTTAGTAACCCTTTTCCATCGGTTAGCTGCAGTTAACTGGCTTGTGTCCATCGAGAACACCATGCACTCAAACCCATAAGGATAGGTGCAAACGGTGTGATCATAGTGAACAACACTAGTATCATCAGCAATTGCATTGCCTGAGACACCATATATATAGACCAGAAGAAGTTTTGAACCACCGACAAATCTTGCTAACCACCACCTACCAGGATCATTCTCCTCATCATCCTCAACAAACCCATGTGTCAGGTACAGCACATCGCGTGGCGATAGGATAAGGATAGGACCTTCAAAGGGAAAGGAAATGTAACATGGAAATAATATTGATATTGATCTGACATTGTCGAAGTTGATATACAGTACTATTTTCAAAAATCTTGACTATACTTAAGATGTTTGATTGCATAAAAAAATGCCAACCTAGGGATATCCTATGGAAATTCTAATTATTTTCAACATGGGGATATGCTATGGAAATTCTCCTAGAGACACGGTTTGATTCATGGGATCAAATGAAATAGGAAATAATCCTGAAGCGGCAAATTTCAGGACGCGGCTTGTACTCGTAGCCAATTTCTTGGTGTGATGTGTAAACACAGTTCCTTCTCGTCAGATGTACTGGCAGATCATTTGCATCACCTACTGCAATGATAATCAGATAGTTCACGCCAAGGAAAAGAGAATATGATCCAAAGTCAGTAACCCTTTTCCATCGGTTAGCTGCAGTTAACTGGCTTGTGTCCATCGAGAACACCATGCACTCAAACCCATAAGGATAGGTGCAAACGGTGTAAACATAGTGAACAACACTAGTATGATCAGCAATTGCATTGCCTGAGACACCATATGTATAGACCAGAAGAAGTTTTGAACCACCGACAAATCTTGCTAACCATCACCTACCAGGATCATTCTCCTCATCATCCTCAACAAACCCATGTGTCAGGTACAGCACATCGCGTGGCGATAGGATAAGGATAGGACCTTCAAAGGGAAAGGAAATGTAACATGGAAATAATATTGATATTGAAATGACATTGTAGAAGTTGATATATAGTACTATTTTCAAAAATCTTGATTATACTTAAGATGTTTGATTGCGTAAAAAATGCCAACCTAGGGATATGCTATGGAAATTCTAATTCTTTTCGAAATGAGGATATGCTATGGAAATTCTCCTAGAGACACGGTTTGATTCATGGGATCAAATGAAATAGGAAATAATCCTAAAGCGGCAAATTTCAGGATGCGGCCTGTACTCGTAGCCAATTTCTTCGTGTGATATGTAAACACAGTTCCTTCTTGTCAGATGTACTGGCGGATCATTTGCATCACCTACTGCAATGATAATCGGATAGTTCACACCAAGGAAAAGAGAATATGATCCAAGGTCAGTAACCCTTTTCCATCGGTTAGATGCAGTTAACTGGCTTGTGTCCATCAAGAACACCATGCACTCAAACCCAGAAGGATAGGTGCAAATGGTGTGACCATAGTGAACAACACTAGTATCATCAGCAATTGCATTGCTTGAGACACCATATGTATAGACTAGAGGAATTTTTGAACCACCTGCAAATCTTGCTAATCACCACCTACCAGGATCATTCTCCTCATCATCCTCAACAAACCCATGTGTCAGGTACAACACATCGCGTGGCCATAGGATAAGGATAGGACCTTCAAATGGAAAGGAAATGTAAGATGGAAATAATATTGATATTGATCTGACATTGTAGAAGTTGATATACAGTACTATTTTCAAAAATCTTGATTATACTTAAGATGTTTGATTGCGTAAAAAAATGTCAACCTAGGGAGATGCTATGGAAATTATAATTCTTTTCGAAATGGGGATATGCTATGGAAATTCTCCTAGAGACACGGTTTGATTCATGGGATCAAATGAAATATGAAATAATCCTATAGGATCTTGAATGTAAAGTTCATAGGGAAAAAAGCAAGGTTGGATCCTACAAGATTTTGGTGTCTTATATACCAAAGGAAAACCAACAAGGATTATTTCTAGGAGGTTTAATATCTTATCTTAACTTATATTATCTTACCACTATGTAGTGTATGAATAACTTTGAATATTCACTGTTGGATCAGGACTTGCGAATCCCAACATTGCCAGCAGTTGGATCTTCTTTTCCATTCTAGCATCTACTTGAAGATTCTATTGATAGTCTTTAGCACAATGAACGCTATGCACAATCCTCAAAACACACTTCTCCATCATTCTAGAATCTTCTCCTTCATTTCTCAAGACCATGTTAACAAAATTTACAAGTACTAGTATCTAATAAACATCGACTTCTACATGATAGAAAATACAAGAACTAAATATGCGCCCATACTTTATAGATGTCGATCAAATTTCTAATTTTTTGAGCTTTAACTAGTATTATATATGTCATATGTCTAGTATCTGAGTCTCACGTAAATACTACTAGTAGATACCATATTTTCCATGGATTTACTAGTACTAGGAGACAAGGCAATACTATCAGCAGAACTCAATCGTATGAATCAAATTACTTATATGTAAGAAAACTTAGTAAGGATTGCATTCCTCTGAAATTCCTAGGGAATTCGTACGAATCAAAGAGGCTAAAATTCCTATGAAATTCCTACTAACCAAAGAAACTTCAGAAAAAATAACTTACATTGATTCAGGAATAATATCTGGGTCTCACATAAGTACTTACTACTGCGTAGTAGATACCATATTTTCCATGGGATGTACTAGGAGATGAAGCAATACTATCAGTAGACCTCAATCATATGAAATAAAGTACTTATATGTAAGAAAACCTCCTAAAGATTGCATTCCTCTGAAATTCCTAGGGAATTCCTTCGAATCAAAGAAACTAAAATTTTAATGGAATTCCTACTAACCAATGGAAGTTCAGAAAAATAGCTTGCATCGATTCAGGAACAAAGCTAATAAAATACGTAGGGAGGAGAATTTACCAAGTTCTAGAGACTTCCATGCATAAACACAGCCATTCTCGGTCACGGCGAACACATGATCGTGTTGGATAATAGCATCGTAGTATCTGAAGTGGCCCTGGAACTCGTTCACACAAACTGGCCATCCATGACTATCATTCCCGTTGATAACAGCAATCTTGAATTCGAAAATGGCGACTAGAGAGAAATCTTTGTATCCCCCAGCGGCTGTCGGAACTTGGCAAATGACTATCTTCTGCAGTTTAGTACATCGACCTTCATCAGCATCATCCTGAAATGTAAGTGCAGAACCTTCGGTCAGTTCAAACCCCGACACTTGCGGAATAATAATCTTGCGATGAGTGTACATGTTGACACGTCCCACATGAAATAGGTCCCAACTGTGACGATCCAATCTCCATTGCCGCCTGCTCGCTGCTCATCAAAACCATTTGGCATCACAGCATCAGAGGAGAACCTGTCCAGCGGCGTCAGCTTGCACGGGCTGCCCGCCACTTCGAAGCAGTCTTTGGATTCCCATGCTCTCACCATCAGGTGAGAATGAAGAACACATGGGAGGCCAAACAGATGAGAAGAAGGCGTAGTTCCACTCCCTTTTGCGGATTTAAGAATATGTTTGGACGAATCGATGAGGCGGCGATGGTGGCGTCGCAATGGTTGATGAGTACTTGAAGAGAGCCTTCGGTGAACACCTTACGAAACTGCTCAGGATCTTTACAGACCTTGCTCGATCTCACCATGGAAGGAGGCTGCATATGGTGTTTTGGGGGCTTTCTTTAGGGTGGGGTGTGGTGGGGGAGGGAGGGAAGATCGTTGGCGTGAGCTAGCGGCCCATGGTGCAATGGAGAAGACAAAGGTTGATGGTGTGTAGTACTCTACTACTAGTAGTACTGCAGAAGGTGGGCGAGTGGGGTGTGGGGCTCCAATTGAGGCTAATTTCACAAACTTCCAACAATTACAGCTATAGTTGCAACGAGCTCCAACTATTGAGCCTCGGGTATGTAAGAAATAATGCTAAGAGGGATAATCGAGAATTTTGTGGTATCTGCAGCATTTGTACCCAAAATTAATTTTAGTACAATAGCTTCTTGCAACTAGACTATCCTGATTATCTGGAGTTCCCTGCAATTTTGAATCCAATTGTTGGAGGTGTGTGCAATTCCCACCCTCCTCGTGTTCCGAGGAAGCTCTATGACCCTATGTCCAAACAAAAAAAATTATCAAATACAAACAAAAAAAGAAAGACCATCTCTCAGGGCTCGTTTGATTTGCAGGATTCTCAAAACATAAGAAAAGGAAACTACAGGAATTTGGATCAAGTATGTGTTTGAATCATAGGGAAAGCAAAGCAATTAGACCATGAGGTTGGAGTGGACGGAAATTTTCCTAAAATAGAGGGCAAAGGAATACTTTGAAGGAATCTCAATTCCTGTGTTTTTCCTATTCCTATATTTTTCCTATCCTGCGTTCCAAACGGGACATAATTCCTACATATTGGAATCCTATGAATCAAACAAAACAGCGTAGGATTATTTCCTAAGGGACAAGATCCTTCACAAAACCTTTGAATTTTCTTCGAATCAAAGAAGGAATAAAAAAGGTTTCATCTCTCAGGAAAAAAAGGAACTCCACCTCTTGGAGAAAAAAAGGAACTCCGCCTCTTGGAAAAAAAAGGAACTCCACCTCTTGGACAATTCACTATGACGAGAGTAGCTACTAAAGTCTATGTCTAGTACTAGCTGTAGGGCCCAACCGTAGCACGTTATTTACAAGTAGTACTACTAGTACAGTATCAGTCTTTGAAGGTGCCTCGAAGGAAACATAATAAAGCTCTTCAGGTAATAAATGATCACGGCAATTTCCAAGATACACAATCTTTTGCTTGTTCATTTTGATCTGGGCGACAACCGGAGGATAGAGGAGTACTAGCTGCTTCGTGTCTTGGGCCATTGAGCTAGAGTAGAAATTTGGATATCTAAAAACCTGAATTGTCCTGTTAAACCAATGCTCGTTGCATGCAGCTTGATCAAACAGACTTACTGCACTATTTTACTGCGTGTTCGAAAAAATAGGGAGTACAAGAAGTACTAGTACACTAATGTTACACAGAAGTTTTTTTTTGAACGGACACAGAGAGTTCCACATTCATCTTTGTAGTGCCAAAAGTGGAAGTTGTGCCAATATAGTACTGTAGTAGTCATGTCCAGGTTGCCTTACAGGAAAAAAAATAGTACGACGAGCAACAAGATCTATCTATTTTTGTACTCCTATTTGCGTATACTAGTAGTACTACTACGTACTCAGGAACGACACGAGTGTGTGCTCCACTAGTGCGCCTCCGCACGTAGGGTAATCCAGTACGGAGTAGATCGCCACCGCATGGTCGCGTGATTATTATGCATTGGTCCATGCTCTAGTCGTGGGCACATGCCATAGTAGTAAAAAATTTGTGAAAAATGGATTACTCATAAATAATTACTCCCTCCATCCTAAAATAGTAGTTACTGACTTGGCTTTGTCTAGATATACATGTATTTCGATGCATTTTAGTACTTAGATGCTCCCTCATTTCTAAATTAGAAAGCATATTAGGTTTTGTCGAAGTCAATATTTATAAAGTTTGACCAACTATATATACAAACATACTAACTTATATAATATCAAACACATATAATATGAAAACATGGTTCGTGATGATTCTGATAATATTGAGTTGATGTCGTAGATGTCCATATTATTTTCTAGATATTTAGACTAAATTCTAGGGCAGCCTATCCTGCACGCTGGACCCACGTTGATGCGTCGTCCACACCAACGCAATTTCAATGGCAATCTTGGTTCAAGACTTAAATCAAGTCGAATTGACAAGTTGGGCAGAAAATTCTGTAATCACTGAGTTAGATGACTAAAATCGAAGCACTGTCAGAATGGTTCGTGTGTTTATCTTTGGTGCATATCATAGAAGTAAACAATTACATAAAAGTCATACTAAACCCCTAAATACTTCATAATAACATTAGTAGCAAACTTAGTTTACATCCAAAATGCATCCTTCCTAGTACCAAAAGAGAACCTACATGCGACTACTACTAGTAAACTGGAGTAGTAAAATAGTACTACTAGTAGTACTATTTATCTGCTAATACACTATTACAGTCTTGATCATCAGCCATAGTTTAAGATCATTTTTTCCTGTCGATGCCAATCCAGAAAGATACATGGGTGGACTGTTCAACCTTCATCAAGAACCGCAGCGACACCCCGAGGTACGTCCTGAGCTTGTCGGACGGGAGGTTGGCCGACAATGAGCTGCTCGTCAGCTTGATTACCGCATTAAGACTCTCGACCATCGACAAGTCCGCTGACCCCGGCGGGCCAGGCGCACACAGTTTCACCGTGTACCACAGCCACAAGCACCTGTCTTGCCTGATGCACACAAAGGGCACGACGGCGGCCGGGCCGAGCACGCTGATGGTCAGGCCGAACACGGCACCGCCATCCCCGTAGAGGGAGCGCGTGAATCCCCTCGTGCTTGTTGGTGGTGGAGTCGGGATGAGGCAAAAGAAGGCACTGCGTAGATGGCCCTGGTTACTATGACCCCGTGGGCCTTCTTCTTGTGGGGAAGGAGCCCTGCCGGCAAGGCAATGAAATCACAGGCGGAATCAATGCAGGAGCATGGGCCGTGCGAGCACGCAATCTTGTGCTCATCGAGCTTGTCGAAGGCAACCAAGCTAAAGCAGCCGTCGTAGGGGCACTCAATCATCACCTCAGACTTGACGACGTTCATAGCAGCCTGCTCACGATCGAATCTGACGACGCGGTACACGAACTTGTGGGATTGGTTACAGAGGGAAGATCGGCTCGCCGACATAGTGCC
This sequence comes from Avena sativa, assembly GCA_916181665.1. Taxonomy (NCBI): domain Eukaryota; kingdom Viridiplantae; phylum Streptophyta; class Magnoliopsida; order Poales; family Poaceae; genus Avena; species Avena sativa. The sequence continues at coordinate 63,655,716 of OV702286.1, read as the reverse complement.
GCCGGCCAGAAACCCGGGTTGGGTGGGTATACTGAAGAGTATACTGATTGAGTTTCGTACTGTACTGGTATGATTGTACATGTGAGTAATAAAGCAGGTGTCATGATGTACTGTACCGGACAGTATATGATACGTCCATAACGTATCTATAATTTTTGATGGTTTTATGCTAATAATATGCTTTTGACACTCCTTTTTGTATAATGTTTATGATTTATTTGCACTAACCTACTAATAGTTGCAAAATTGCACAATGTTCTTATTTTACACTTTAATGTGTTGGAATTACCAAGAATACAAGTGGAAACCTTGTTGGAGTAAAATTGGGATTTTTCTAGAAATCTGTCTTAGAACTCTTTTTTAAGATGGTCACGTTTTAGGTCTAAGACAACGTCAAACGGAAAACTCTTCAACTACAAAGTTGTTGGAAATTTCACGACAAACGTTCTGGACATAAAATTTAGCTGATTCCGAGTCCAGACAGGCCCGCTAGGCCCAATTTATTATAGCCTAAGATGGGGTGACGGGAATTCAAAAAGCTACATAAAGGGAGGAAACCTAATTCGCCCAAGACACCTCCACCCACGAATTTGCAGCCGCCAAAGCCACGTTTCTGCCTCCCCATGGATCCCATCTCCATGGGGGAGGGCTTCCAATAAGCCATGAAGGAAGGGGGCAAAGGGGCGGTGCTCCCCCATGATACCGGCAGCGGGGAAGGAGTCCCCCGCGCCGCCGCCCTCTTCACCATCTTCACCGCCATCTCCATCACCTAATCCTCCTAGTATGCAGTGGTTCATCCTCCCACACACCTCTGTACCGTCCTATGTAAACATGGTGTTTGATGCTATAAGTTATAAACTTATGATCTATGTCATGTTTGCGTAGTTTCTTTGTTCTTATATTGAATGGTTGAACGTCTTTGGTTCATTAGAGTTGTATGTTGATATGGTACAGTCCTTTGGTGTCCATTATATTTGTGCGTACATGGATTAAACATCATAGGGTTTGTAGTATGCGTAAAAGGAAGGGGGGAGATCTGCCGGAGTGACAGAAACCAGAGGACGCGAACCGGAACGTTGCACATATGCGAGTAAGAGGAACATTAAACTTAAGGCTATGATTGGGGAAACCTTAATGCATTGTTAGTACTTACGGATGTTTGCTAACAATCCAATCATATAGTACATATAATTCCAAGTAGTGAAGCGCATGTATATTTAGCCTCTCCCACATAGAAAACTGCATCGAAGACAATGAACCTGATCTATTCGCTATTTAAACTTGGACAAACCCACCACAATTACCACCACTATTCCACACTCATGGTTCTGTTAGTTTAGTGTATTTTATTGCTGCAGCAACTAGCTTTACTTTCTTGTTACTTAGTATCATGCAAAGCTATCTCTATTATTCGTATTGTTGTTCTAGTTTTATTTCCTAGATAATGTAAATGTTTAGTGTGCGTAGAGTTGTATCAGTGGTTGGTAGAACTTGAGAGAATATTTATCCTACCTTTAGCTCCTCGTTGGGTTCGACACTCTTACTTATCGAAAAGGCTACACACGATCCCCTATACTTGTGGGTTATCAAGACTTTTCTGGCGCCGTTGCCGGGGAGCAATAGCGTGTGGGTGAATATTCTTGTGTGCACTTGTTTGTTTTATCTTTAAGTAGTTTTTACTTTCAGTTTTAAGTTGTTCTCTATCTTAGTATGGATAGGGAAGGCGAATTACAAAAAAATTAGTTGTACTTGTTACCTAAAAACGTTTTCGAAAAGGAAAGTGATTGGAAAGATAAGTAATGCTTAAATGGGGGTCGACCTTGAAAACTTGTGTTCATGCCTATGAAACCAAAACAAATCTTCGCATGGAAGCTTTTTAGTTAAAAACCACAGGAAAGAATGGGAAAGTTTTTGTGTTGAAGTTTTTCACACAGAATAAGAAATACCAAACAGATAAATTGAAGAATGGCCAAAAGTTTTTTCCACAACCCCTCGGTTTGCAAACCTTTAAACTTTGTTTTTTGAGCAACATAGAAACTTTAATAAATTTGGAGCGTTTGTATCTTTTTATTTATTTGTCTTAGCATCAAACACCAGTTACATTTGTTTTCTTTGAGTCTTGGAAGTTGTCAACTCTATAGCTATCTCTCCTGATTATTTTTATTTGCTTTTTGTGCCAATAGTAACCTCTAATGAGAGAGAAATAATGCTTGGGAAAGTTGCTATCCTGAAACAGATCTTTTTACTTTGCTGTAAAAATTTGTGTAAAGTCTCTGTACGTCGGTTTGAGTTGTAATTTTTTGTGCTTCTACCCCAGGTTGTTATCCAACTTTCGTTAGTTTAAAACTTTTCGATTTGAGCAACAGAAGGTCTTCGAAACAATTGGTTTATATCTGCTGGTCTGTTTTGACAGATTTCTGCCATTATTTGCATTTGCTTCTTGTTGATTCCTTTTTGGGTTCTCTTTGGGGAATTGATCTTTTTAAGGGAAGTGCTATAGTAGCTTGTTATTTAATGGAAGTTTTATTGGTGTTGAAACTAAACCCAAAGACTTATTATCTTGAGTACACTAATGTTGCTAATGAAGATTATGTGAAGTTTTGTATGAAGGAAAAATTTCAGGTGTTAAGGAAAGAATGATATAATGAGATGAAGAATGGACTACAGATCAAGATTGGGGATGCCACCCCATGTCACCCCAAGAAATATCCAAGAAGTACAAGCGTCAAAGCTTGGGGATGCCCAAGGCATCCCCTTCTTCATCAATAAAAATCTTAGGTTCTTCCAAACACTTTATTTTTATTGTTTCATGCACAGTTGTGTTTTTCTTGGAGCGTCTTTGTTTTGTTTTAAGTTTTCTTTTGTTTGGTTTTCTTAAAAAAATTGTTGGACCCCTGCACTCATATGTGGTTTCAAATAAGTTGATTGGTTATTGGAAAAGAGTAGGAAGCTTCATGCTTATAAGTGGTACAAAAGGAGCTTGTTTTTGACTGTGGTATATGCTTTGTTATGTCATGCTTGATATTGTTTTGGCTTTATGCTTAGTGATTTTTTCAGTATCATGACATGTTACAAATAATTGAGATTGCTTAATTTGCCTTGAAAGAATCATGCGTTGTTTTAGCATATTAAAGCATAGTATTGTGGTATTCTCTTTTGATGCTTTATTTGGGTTGACTTAGCGCATGGTCACACCATGTTAAGACTATCCCAAGTCACCATAGCCTTTAACTTGTAATATCACTTTATGCTTTAATTAATGATGTTTTGTCGCTTTGCATGATCATGGCCATTATTGCTCTCTTAGTTTGTCGCTCCCAGTCTTTTGCTAGCCACCATAACCAAGTATGAGTTCCACTCATGCATCCAACTCCAAATAAAACCAAGTTATTCCAAAGAGTCCACCATACCTACCTATTAGCATTTTCTATTCCAAGTATATTCATGCTTTTATCTACCTTCCGAATTAAACTTGTTATGAGAAAACTAGTGATTAAAGCTCTCACGAACTTGATGGCACACTTTACTTTTCTTGCCCCTAATAAACTTGAACCATTGTGTCATCCCCCGTGCCGCCGCCCTCTTCACCATCTTCACCGCCATCTCCATCACCTAATTCTCCTAGTATGCAGTGGTTCATCCTCCCACACACCTCTATACCGTCCTATGTAAACATGGTGTTTGATGCTACAAGTTATAATCATATGATCTATGTCATGTTTGCGTAGTTTTTTTGTTCTTAGATTGAATGGTTGAACGTCTTTGGTTCATTAGAGTTGTATGTTGATATGGTACAGTCCTTTGGTATCCGTTATATTTGTACGCGCATGGATTAAACATCATAGGATTTGTAGTATGTGTAAAAGGAAGCGGGAGTTCTGTCGGAGTGACAGAAACCTGAGGACGCGAACCAGAATGTTGCACGTATGGCAGTAAGAGGACCATTAAACTTAAGGCTATGGTTGGGGAAACCTTAATGCATTGTTAGTACTTACGGATGTTTGCTAACAATCCAATCATATAGTACATATAATTCCAAATAGTGAAGCGCATGTATATTTAGCCTCTCCCACATAGAAAACTGCATCGAAGAGAATGCACCTGATCTATTCGCTATTTAAACTTGGACAAACCCACCACAATTACCACCACTATTCTACACTCATGGTTCTGTTAGTTTAGTGTATTTTATTTCTACGGCAACTAGCTTTACTTTCTTGTTATTTATTATCATGCAAAGCTATCTCTATTACTCGTATTGTTGCTCTAGTTTTATTTCCTAGATAATGCAAATGTTTAGTATGCATAGAGTTGTATCAGTGGTTGATAGAACTTGAGAGAATATTTATCCTACCTTTAGCTCCTTGTTAGGTTCGACACTCTTACTTATCAAAAAGGCTACACACGATCCCCTATACTTGTGGGATATCAATACAGTACAGACAGAGGGAGAGACCGAGGCAAGAAGATCGAGGTGAGTGAGAGGCAAAAAGATCTACTCCTGAAGAGAGACGAAAAGCCTACGGCCTGCTGTAGGGTGTACAGTGCTGCAGGGGAGAGACCGAGGACTGTATGTATGTCTTCGACACCAACCTGTGATTAACTTTTTTGGTCTTATCAAATTTAAATAGCCTTAATAATCCCAGACAAAGGGAGTAGTAGTACTACATCTTAGAACAAATCAGACGAACCAGTACTGCATTTATTAGTGGTACTTTTTTGAGAAATTATAATTAGTAGTAGTACTTAGATATGTGAAAAACCAATCCATGTTACTACTCCAATAGAGAGTACGATCACTCTATTTTATGGATTCTTGTTTACTGTACATACTAGTAGTAAAAGCTAGAATGAAGATTGTCTCAGAACAAATTTTAGCTCTACAATATCTAGCATACGCGCAAACCTCAAAAGACACTTCATTGCTTAGTTTCAGGGATCTTGTCCTAAATGCATGGACTTGGATGTAATTTTCATTTTTATGAGGTCCTTGATGTAACTTGTACTTCCACCGACCGCATGTTAACTAATAAAGCACCTCGCTCTTACAGGACCTACCATAATTAAAAAATAATTACACTGCCCCGATTATCAGACAAAGTGGAACATGGTTTCTTATAATTCCAAAGTTTTTAGAAATAGGATGTTTTAAGCTTCCCAACTAACTTTGCACACTTTAGTGACTTTTTACCGATTTAATAAAATTAGGTCAAACATTTGCTACACAAGTAAGGACAATTCATTGCTATTGAATTAAATGTATTTTTAGAGGTAGATGGGTGATGTAGTAAACAATGTCGACGGTGTTAGTTTCCAACTATCATGAAAGAACATTTAGTTCTCAATTTTTCGAGTGATAACAAGATTGTTCTTTTACGTAAAGAAACTCCGAAGAATATGGATCTAAATACCACAAGACAAGTTTTCAGACATAAAGAGTGGACCAGCATGTTGTGCTGTCGATACCCATGTTTTATGAGCTTTCAAACTTCCAAGCTAACTCCGCCAACTTGAATGACTTTATGCCAATTATTTATCGAATTTAGGTCAAATTTGAACTACAAGTAAATTGTAGGTTGCTTTGAAAGTTTTATGAAAACTCTTCTGGAGGTACCTATTCAGGGGACTATTAATATATCATAAACCACCGAGAGTTTTGGCGACACGCTCAACTTCATGCTAAGATTTTGCATCTTGACAGTTTAACAAAATTAGGTCAAACTTGAGCTACAAGTAAGCGTGGAAGATCGCTCTTGAATTAAATGTTTGTCGATATTTGAATGACTTCCTAGCTAACTCTTCCCATTTGAATGACTTTATGTTGATTTATCGAAATTAGGTCAAATTTGAAACTACAAGTAAATTGTAGGTTGCTTTGAAAGTTCTATGAAAAAGCTTTTGGGGGGCACCCATCAAGGGGTCACAATCAATATGTCAGAAACCACCGAGAGTTTTGATGATAGTTTCAACTTTTTTCTAAGATTTTGCGTCCTGACTATTTAACGAAATTAGGTCAAACTGGAGCTACAAGCAAGTAAGCGCGATAGATTTCTCTTGAATTAAATGTCTTTTCTAGGATAAATGGGTGCATCTTCTTGTAGTAAACAATGTTGCCAGTGTGAGTTTACAACTATCGGGAAAGAACATTCTCAATTTTTCAAGTGATATCGTGATTATTCTCTCATATAAAGGAAGTCCGAAGAATAAGGATCCAAATGCCACAAGCCAAGTTTTCACACATATATAGTGGACCAACATATTGTACTTATGATTCCCATGTTTTGTGAGTTCTCAAACTTCCTATAGCTTATCGCTCTGCCCACTTGAATAACTTTATATGTCGATTAATCAAAATTAGGTCAAATTTGAACTATATACTACAACTTTTGTAGGTTGCTATGAAAGTTATGCGAAAAAGCTTTTGGAGGTACCCATTGGGGGGTCACAATCAATATATGAGAAACAACCAAGAGTTTTGACAACTGGTTTGACTTTATGCTAAGATTTTGCATCATGACACTATTTAACGAAATTTTTGGGTCAAACTTGAGCTACAAAGTAAGCGCGATAGATTTCTCTTGAAATATATGACTTTTTAGAGGTAGATGGGTGTATTTTCCTGTAGTAAATAATGTCGTCATTGTGATTTTCCAACTATCAGGAAAGAACATTCAATTCTCAATTTTTTGAGTGATGAAGAGTGAGGTTGTTCTTTTCCATAAAGAAATGTCCGAAGAATATTTACCGACATATATAGTGGACCAACATGTTGTACCAACGATTCCCATGTTTTATGAGTTTTCAAACTTCCTGGCTAACTCTGCCCATTTGACCGAATGACTTTATGTCGATTTATCAAAATTAGGTCAAATTTGAAACTTCAAGTACATTATAGGTTGCTTTGGTAGTTTTACAAAAAAAACTTTTGGAGGTACCATCGACGGGTTAGAATTAATATATCATAACACACCGAGAGTTTTGATGATAGGTTCAACTTCTTGCTAAGATTTTGCATCTTGACAATTTAACAAAATTAGGTCAAACCTGAGCTACAAGTAATTAAGCGTGATAGGTTGCTCTTGAAATCAAATGTATTTTCAGAGGTAGATCGGTGTACCTTATTGTAATAAACAATGTCGTCAATGTGAGTTTCCAACTATCAGGAAAGAACATTCAATTCTACATTTTCCAAGTGAAGACGAGCCAGGTTGTTCTTTTTCGTAAGAAGTCCGGAGAATATTGGATGTGAATGCCACGCCAAGTTTACAAACATATATAATGGACCAACATGTTGTACGAACGATTCCCATGTTTTATTTATGAGTTTTCAAACTTCCTAGCTAACTCAGCCCATTTGACCGAATGACTATATGACGATTTATCAAAATTAGGTCAAATTTGAAACTACAAGTAAATTGTAGGTTGCTTTGAAAGTTTTAAGAAAAATCTTTTGGAGGTACCCATCGAGGGATCACAATTAATATATCTGAAAACAACGAGAGTTTTGACGATAGGTTCAACTTCTTGCTAAGATTTTGCATCTTGACAATCTAACGAAATTAATTAGGTCAAACTTGAGCTACAAGTAAGCGAGATAGCTCTTGAATTAAATGTCATTTCAGAGGTAGATGGGTGCATTTTCTAGTAGTAAGCAGTGTCGTGGGTGTGAGTGTCCAACTACTAGGAAAGAACATTGAATTCTACGTTTTCCGAGTGAAGACGAACGAGGTTAGTTGTTCTTTTCCGCAAAGAGAAGTCCAAAGAATATTGGATGTGGATGCCACAAGAAAAGTTGATAGACAACATGGTGTACTTGTGATTCCCATGTTTTATGGGTTTTGAAGCTTCCTATAGCTAACCCCGCACATTTGAATAACTTTATGTCGATATCTCGGAATTAGGTCAAATTTGAAACTACAAGTAAATTGTAGGTTTTGTTTGATAGATTTACGAAAAAGATTTTGGACGTACCCGTCGTGGGTTCAAAATTAATATACCAGAAACTAGCAAGAGTTTTGACGATAGGTTCAACTTCTTGCTAAGACTTTGCATATTGGTAATATAATGAAATTAGGTCAAACTTGAGCTAGCTACAAGTAAACGCCATAGATTGCTCTTGAATTAAATGTCTTTTCATAGGTAGATCATCAGTGCATCTTCTTGTAGTAAACAGTGTCATCGGTGTGAGTTTCCAACTATCAAGAAACAACATTAAATTCTACATTTTCCGAGTGAAGAATACGAAAGAGTATGTTCTTTTTCCTAAAGAAAAGTCCGAAAAATATTGGATCTGAATGCCACAAGCCAAGTTTACATACATATATATTGGACCAAGATGTTGTACCAACGATTCCCATGTTTTATGAGTTTTCAAACTTCCCAGCTAACTCTGCCCATTAGAATGACTTTATGTTGATTTATCGAAATTAGGTCAAATTTGAAACTACAAGTACTAGTAAATTGCACGTGCCCTGCACGTGAGACTCGGATAATAGACATCTGCCATATCATCACTATATAAAATTATAATAGGCAAAGCGGAAAAAATATAATAGGTAAAATTTGAACTACTACAAGTAAACTGTGTAGGTTGCTTTGAAAGTTTTGCGAAATTGCTCTTAGAGGTACCAATCGGAGGGGCCGCGCGCGCGGGGTGGGGGTGGGGGGAGGGGGGCGGGGGGAAATTAATATACTATCATAAACAAGAAGAGAGTTCTGACGACAGGTTCATCTTCTTGCTAAGATTTTGCGTCTTGATAGTTTAATGAAATTAGGTCAAACTTGAGCTACAACTAAGCGCGATAGATTGCTCTTGAATTTAATGAAATTAGATCAAACTTGAACTATAAGTAATAAATTGTAGGTTGCTTTAAAAGTTTTATGAAAAAAAGCTTTTGGAGGTACCCATCGAGCGGTTAATTAATATATCAGAAACCATAGAGAGTTTTGACGAGTGGTTCGACTTCTAGCTAAGATTTTGCATCATGAAAATTTTGAACACCTTTTGAAAATGATCACATGAAATAGGGAGAGAGGGGAAATGATATTTCTATTCTCTGTGGGCAACCCACAAGCTTGAGGTGCAACTTAAGCTTAAAGATAACTTTATTTTTTTCACTATGTATAAGGTGAACCTTAGCGGATGCCACATAGTAGACCATTTTTTTGAACTAGTAGTAGGCCATATTAAGGTGTGATTTTTTACACAATGCAGGAGTAGTATATTTCTTTGCTTAGACATATGGTCACCTTTGTCCACACGCTGTACATGCTGACAGAATAAAACGTTGGCAAGGGAAGAGGGCAGTAGCGAAGAGAAGTTGAAGGCGGTTCCATGTCAGAGCAAAGTTATGATGGGTTTCTGACTCAAGGTACTCCTGTCGCCTCACAGTGTACTACACTATGCTAGTACTAGTAAATTTCAGGACCTATGCACGCAAAACAAATTGTGTGTTTTCTATCTCCTTTGTTGCCTCCAACCATCCATCCTCCCTATCTCCTATCCTTTCCCTTCGTGCACCAGCCCGACTGATCTCTCCCTCATCCACAGCATGGTGCTGCGCACGTGTGCCTTGGTACGGCGGCTCTGTGTCTCTGGCGTGTTCGGCAGCCGCGTTGGTGTGGAGTAGGGACGAGGAGTACATAGGAAGGAAACCACTTTGGTCCTTGACAGAAAAAAAATCAAACTTTTCTAGTTTTTGAAATTTTCACTTGCTTACCAAACATCGGGAGGGAAGGTTACTCAAAAGATTGGTCATTCACAGTACTTCTTATCTTATCTTTATCTTGTCTTATCTCTTACAATACCATACCATACCACTGTATAGTGTACGGATAACTTCGAACATTGACCATTGGATCAAGACCGGCAAATCCAAACATTGCTAACCGTTGGATCTTCTTTTCCATTCTTAGCATCTACAAAGATTCTACTGATAGTCTTTAGCACAATGAACGCTAGTATGCGCAACCCTCAAAACACACACTTTATTACTCAGTTTCAGGGTCCTTGTGCTAAATGCATGGACTTGGGTGCAATTTTCATTTTTATGAGGTCCTTGGTGTAACTCGTACTCCCACCGACCGTGTTAACTCTCAAGCACCTCGCTCCTACGAGACCTACCATGGTTAAAAGAAAATGCAACCGCCCCAATTATCAAACAAACTAGACCACAGTTCCTTATACGTAATACCCAAGTTTTTAGTACTAGGATTTTTCAAGCTTCCTAGCTAACTTCGCACACTTTAGTGACTTCTTGTCGATTAACGAAATTAGGTCAAACTTGAGCTACAAGTAAGCGCGATAGATTGCTCTTGAATTAAATGTATTTTTGGATGTAGATGGGTGCATCTTCTGTAGTAAACAATGTCGTCGTGTGAGTTTATAACTACAAAGAAATAAAATTCTCAGTTTTCCGAGTGATGACGAGATGGTTCTTTTTCGTAAAGAAAGCTCGAAATAGAATATGGATCTCAATGCCATAAGCCAAGCTTCTAGACATATTAAGTGGACCAACACTACACGAAAAGTTTCCTTTAGCAACGAATTGGCCCGACGGTCGTCGTAGAAGGTGCGTCTTCCGCGAGATTTGCTAAAAATGGAAAAAAAAAATTCCGGTTTCGCGGCCCTCTACTACGACGGATCTGCTAAAATGTGGAGGAAGCTCGGCTGGCACATGGCAGAAGCAAGATTTTTGTTTCCTCTTGCGATGTTGACTCGCCGAAGTCTTTTGAGGCATGTGGGTCCCGGACGTTAGTGTCTCTAGCGGACCATACTTTTCGGTCACGCCTCCCTAATTTGAACTCGATAATGTTGCTCGAGGCGCCTGCCGTTTAGTCAGGCTGCTAGGTCCCACATGTCAGCCTGTCATTAGAAGGACCGTGTGCATGATGGAAATTTTTTTCTTCGCTCGCGCTACCCTGTTCCGAAGTTGATAGCGCTGCTCCATGCATCTATTGTTTAGTCAACCTCCTGGGACCCACATGCCATGCTCTCATTAGAAGAAACGTGTGTATGATGGAATTTTTTTTCCTTTGCTGGCACTACCCCATTCCGAGTTGATAGTGCTGCTCGAAGCATCTACCGTTTAACCAACCTCCCGAGCCCCACATGTCATCCTCTCATTAGAAAAAACGTGTATATGATGGATTTTTTTCCTTCGCTCGCGCTACCCTGTTCCGAACTTGATAGCGTTGTTCGATGCATCTACCGTTTAATCACGATGCTAGGCCCCACATGTCATCCTCTCATTAGAAGAAACGTGTGTATGATAGAATTTTTACCCTCTATCATGCCTTCGTGTTCTGAACTTGATAGCGTTGCTCGCTGCTTCAGCCGTTTATACAGGCTGGTGGGCCCGACATGTCAGCCTCCTCTGTGCAGGAAACGTGTGCATGCTAGACTTTTTTCTTCTCTCGCGCCTCCCTGTTTGGAACTTGGCAATGTTGCTCGATACAACACCCGTTTAATGTCTCCCTGTTGGGTCCGCATGTCAGCTGCCTATGTAGAGGAAACATGTGTATGTTGGACATTTTTATGGTCGCGTCCGCCGGTTTGACCTTGGTAACGTTGTTCCATGCGGCAGGCATGTATCGTCTTGCTGCTGGGGCCCATGTGTCAGCCTCTCTTGACAAGAAACGTGTCAATCTTGGTCTTTTTTTTCTAGTCGAGACTATTGTACATGTACTTTTTAAACGTGCTCGTTAAACTTGATCTCTTGTATGGTAAGGTTGATGGGCACTAGCTGCAGGCAGGTGGGTCGGCCATGTCAGCCTCTCAGTACAAAAATATTGCTACAGATAAACTACATGCCTTGCCACTACACAAGAAAATTGTTATCCTTTTATAAAATGTAAAAAATATATACTATCATCGTATATACCTTATTTATTTTTCTTCTTAAAAAATTGCTTATCCATCTGCTATGCGTGATTTCTAGAAGCTCAACTAAAAAATGTTAAGTATAAATAATGTAGTAGGTAGTACTTAAAAACATGGATAGGCGGAGTTTTTTTAGGGGTGGGTGGACGGTGCCCAAAAAAGGCCGAATTGAAGAAAAATGGGCCAAACAGGGATTGATGGGCTACTTTTCATGGGCTCTCGCCCAATCTAATTAGGCTATTTGCATGGCCGAATAACGCAAAACATGGCCGAGTTAGAAGGTCTTGGGATATAATGAGGCTGGATGGGCTAATTTCTTGGGCTTGATAGTTAAAATCCCAAGGTACATACTGGGGCTCGGCCGGATTCGATACAAAGCCGTCAACAAGGGAAAACAGGTATAAAATATGAGCGCCTAGATCCCAGGCGCCTGAGAACTTGTTATGTTAAGAAGCCGACGTCACCCTACTAATTGTGCTAATACTCAGTTGTAACCTATTAGTTGCAACTCATTAAATTTCCAGTTACAAGCTGTTGCAACAAATGTGTAACCCTCACGTTGCACCAATCACGAGGTAAATCCAATGGTGAGAGAGGTGACTCTTGAGAACCGGAAAATCCGATAAAATATTCACAGATATTTCTATGAAAATTGTGGACAAACACCTCGCGCCTGCCAAAACTTTACGCCCAGACCCCAAACTTTCCTAAACACGCCCTCAATCGAGCGACCAGCCCCTGTCTCTTCAAATTTTGCGCCATTCTTATGGGAGATGCACCAGATTAGAACTAGGCCGCAAACTTCTCCATGCCTTAAAAAAACTTCTCGACGCCTTTCTATCAACAGTGTCGGCCTACCACCATTGGTCGTGCCATTCTTCACGAGACGCACCGGCCGACGGTCAGCTGGGCGATCCCCACGCTTTGCCTTCTAGATTCAGGCACTGTACATTCTTCTTGGCTTTGGTTTGTTCTCCACCTCTCCTAGAAATAGTTAAATCTTGTGACCATCTAGATTTACAAGGTGCTTGCAGATTTGGGTAGGTATGTTCTTTAGGTAAATCTAGAGTAAAGCTCTAGACAGAAGAGTTCGAAAACATCTTAAAAAGGACTTGGCAGAGATCCTGTGCAATCTTTTGACCTGATATATTCCCCATCCTTCTTTGATACGATGGAGCATTTAGCTTTTGATGTACCTGACGAGGAAGTACTTAGAGGTATAGTACAATATAGATGGATGTACCCTATAGAATGCCGACTTCGCCTTTCCAAGGAGCGGGAAGATATCCGTAGACAGTTTGATAAGTGAGTGTTATGCAAAGATATCTTCACATATAAGACCATAGAAAAGTTAGATATATTCAGATGTCTGACTTGGATAAGTTTTTTAGGTTCTTCGCAGAAATAAAAGTACCAGCAAATTTCGTTCCACCAATAAAAAGACCGGATGGACTAAGATCTAAGGATCATATAAGATGCTCAAATTGCACTATAAATTGTCTATGAATTGTCCAGATGGGGTAACCTCTTCTCTATTTTGTAACGCTAGATTTCGGATCTTGAATTTCTGGCCCTTATCTGTGGTCCTGATAGGAGTATAACAAAAGCTTCAACTTGCATTTCCAACAGTGTCTGCCATAGCGCTGATGTACCTTCTGTGGAGACTAACGTAGCTAGAGGTTGTCCTGATGAATCTGCACTAGATTGTGTTTAGATTCGAAATCCCGCACTTGACATTGTCGTCCCAAGGAAAAGAAGGTTCTGGATCTAGTAATAATGCCTTCAGTAGAACAAGATGCTGGAGGTGATGATTTATGAATTGCATGTCCCACTCTATAAATGAAAATGGCATATCGTTTGCCTTGTTTCAAAAATAAATAAATATTTGCATGTCTCCTTGTGTTAGTCGATGCAAAGAAGATACTATTTTCTGTTCAATTCATGTGAACAAATATGTTTATATGTAGAGACATAAATGCGGATTGGGTGACAAAATCAGCATAAATTTGCCAGATCAACAACACAAGCATAATGGCATTGCAAGAAAAGGAACAAAACCATCTTTTCACCATGCTTGTGAAAAGGAGATGAGCCAAGAACCACGCCTGCAAGTGGCAGAGGCCAATTCTCATGTAGATCAGCTAGCATTGGTTTATCATCGATAATACTCAAGCATCCGAATATTATGATTACATACTAGGAGTAGTTCCAGTTCCACACTATAGTTCAACAGGCAAAAGTGTAAGAAATGCGTAAGGTAGCTCCATAATACAGGTTCCAGAGAAAAGCATAAAAATCATAAGAAAGAAAGCTCCGTATCACAGTTCAGCACCTTCAGGTGCAACAGTTTCTAAAGATTGTAAACCCAAATCACCGCCTCCTTCAGGTGGCACGATAATTTCAGGAGCGGGATCAGTAGCACCAACAGCAGTGCCAGCACCGGTAGCATGAGTCTCCACAATAGGCGAACTATCGAGCACCACAATATCCTCTGAAGGCTCTTCACTGCCAGCTCCAGCCGCACAAGTCTCCGCGGATGGTAAACCCAACCACCACCTCCATCATCTGGCACGACGATGGCAGGTGTAGTCTCATCAGTACCAGCTGCAGCTGCAACTGCATCAGTCTCCACAGAAGGTAAACAAGGAGGCGTCTTAGGTGTAGCGATCTGACATCCATTTTCTACTCCATCATCATGAAACTGAGAGTCTTCTTCAACTTTGTGCTTCTGCGGTTACAAGATAAACAGAGATTACAGCAAAAGCATCTACGCGCAACGACAAGAACATATGTCATTCTATTGATTTACCTTGTCATCTGGGATAGCAGAAGTCAAAGTATTGGAACCTATTTCATCGAGAATCCTCTTTTTCGCTCTTTCCCATATGTCCTTCTGCAGCAAGTTGTAATATTGATTACATGATGTTGATTGACAAATATATGCAAATGTTCAAAAGTTTGTGTTGTCGAACTACCAACTTCGAACGGATCCCCACTGTGTTTAGTTATGGGATCTAGCCCAGAAAACAAGCTTCTATGGAATCCTAGTCTACAATAAAAGGATGCATACCCGGGATAAGAACTACTCTACACATGACAATGCTGTGCAATCGACAATAAAAATTTAACCGCATCATCAACTCTATCATGTAAGTTCAGAGTGAATCTAGATACACTCGTTTCACATAAGCTACAACATCTTATATTATGAAATGGAGGGAATAGGTACGAGTGTTCTAGTATTTCACAAACCGCCATTGTTACCGCAGAACAGAGATGACGGATGCTCCACCACCCTACAGAAGGTTGCCGCGCCGATCTCGCCGCCACCTGTAGACGATGGAGCCGAGGAGCTGGTCGGCAACAATATGGAGCAAGAGGCTAGGGGGCGGTAGTGGACGAGAAGAAAGGACTGAGCAAAAGAGGCTGTGTGTGCGTGGGGGGAGGCCGGTGAGGGAGTTAAATCTAGCTTGTCTCGGATGGAACACGCTGCCACGTGCACCGGCGTGTGCAAAACCCCCTCCCGCTCTCTTTTGTGGCAGCTACTGACAGTAGTACTCAAGCTAGCTTCATCGAGTTCTCTGGTACTCCTACTAGTAGACCTTTACTACTACTATTAGGGTAGACAAGGAGTACTTGTTCATAAGAAGAAAAAACTAGACTAGCACACCGTCGTACAGTATTGCCTTGTCAAATCACTAGTGATGCCATGATGAGCAACAAGTTTTTCCTAGTAAACTTGGAAACATCGTGTTCCTTCCACCGCGTGCAGTTTCTGAGTGAAGTACTTACCAACACGTCCAACTTAGGCTTACAGGACCCAAACTGCAGTGAAAAAGAAACAAAACTACAGACCTGCAAGGAGTAATACTAACAGTCCTACTATTATACAACATTCTAGAAGAAATTATGTACGGAATATTAGTAGTAGAGTACAACTGTACTCCTAATAAGGTTCTTTTACAAGCTTGGTGAAATATACATAGTGGAGAAACTACTAAGTGTACAAAAGGGGTTTTTGGTCATACAGAGTATTTTACAAGCCGGACCGGTCGCGAAACTAAATGCTGAGTACCCATACATCAGCTAAAAACCAGCCAAAAGAAAGAGTTCAATAGAAGGCCGAGACCAAATGAGCTATCCTTGAATAGGCTCGTTCCACTCCAAGGAATTTGAGAAGCTTGGGATGAACCAAAATGGAGTCTCTGACCATGTCCAGCGAGTGTTGGTGTAGAAACCAACAGCTGCATCACCATTCAGACTGAAGCGGCAAATTTCAGGACACGGCCTGTACTTGTAGCCAATTTCTTGGTGTGATGTCTAAACACAGTTCCTTGTCATCAGATGTCCTGGTGGATCCTTTGCATCGCCTACTGCAATGATAATTGGATAGTTCACGCCAAGGAAAAGAGAATATGATCCAAGGTCAGTAACCCTTTTCCATCGGTTAGCTGCAGTTAACTGGCTTGTGTCCATCGAGAACACCATGCACTCAAACCCAGAAGGATAGGTGTGAATGGTGCGACCATAGTGAACAACACTAGTATCATCAACAATTGCATTGCCTGAGACACCATACGTATAGACCAGAAGAAGGCTTGAACCATCGGCAGATCTTGCTAACCACCACCTACCAGGATCATTCTCCTCATCGTCCTCAACAAACCCATGTGTCATGTACAACACATCGCGTGGCAACAAGATAAGGATAGGACCTTCGAAGGGAAAGGAAATGTAACATGGAAATAATATTGATATTGATCTGACATTATAGAAGTTGATATATAGTACTATTTTCAAAAATCTTTATTATACTTAAGATGTTTGATTGCGTAAAAAAATGCCAACCTAGGGAGATGCTATGGAAATTCTAATTCTTTTCGAAATGGGGATATGTTATGGAAATTCTCCTAGAGACATGGTTTGATTTATGGGATCAAATGAAATAGGAAATAATCCTATAGGATCTTGAATGTAAAGTTCATAGGGGAAAAAGCAAGGTTGGATCCTACAAGATTTTGGTGTCTTATATACCAAAGGAAAACCAACACGGATTATTTCTAGGAGGTTTAATATCTTATCTTATAATAATATTACCACTGTGTAGTGTATGAATAACTTTGAATATTCACTGTTGGATCAGGACTTGCGAATCCCAACATTGTCAGCAGTTGGATCTTCTTTTACATTCTAGCATCTACTTGAAGATTCTATTGATAGTCTTTAGTACAATGAACGCTATGCACAATTCTCAAAACACACTTCTCCATCATTCTAGAATCTTCTCCTTCATTTCTGAAGACCATGTTAACAAAATTTACAAGTACTAGTACCTAATAAATATCGACTTCTACATGATAGAAAATACAAGAACTAAATATGCAACCATACTTTATAAATGTCGATCAAGTTTCTAATTTTTAGAGCTTTACCTAGTATTATAATTCTATATAGTTATGATATGTCATATGTCTAGTATCTGAGTCTCACGTAAATACTACTAGTAGATACCATATTTTCCATGGATGTACTAGTACTAGGAGACAAGGCAATACTATCAGCAGAACTCAATCCTATGACTCAAATTACTTATATGTAAGAAAACTTAGTAAGGATTGCATTCCTCTGAAATTCCTAGGGAATTCCTACGAATCAAAGAGGCTAAAATTCCTATGAAATTCCTACTAACCAAAGAAACTTTATAAAAAATAACTTACATTGATTCAGGAATAATATCTGGGTCTCACATAAGTACTTACTACTACGTAGTAGATACCATAGTTTCCATGGGATGTACTAGGAGACAAAGCAATACTATCAGCAGAACTCAATCATATGAAACAAACTACTTATATATAAGAAAACCTCCTAAAGATTGCATTCCTCTGAAATTCCTAGGGAATTACTTCGAATCAAAGAAACTAAAATTTTAATGGAATTCCTACTAACCAATGAAAGTTCAGAAAAATAGCTTGCATCGAACAAAGCTAATAAAATATGTAGGGAGGAGAATTTACCAAGTTCTAGAGACTTCCATGCATAAACACAGCCGTTTTCGGTCACGGCAAACACACAATCGTGTTGGATAATAGCATCGCAGTATCTGAAGTAGCCCTAGAACTCGTTCACACAAACTGACCATCCATGACTATCATTCCCGTTGATGACAGCAATCTTGAATTCGAAAATGGCGACTAGAGAGAAATCTTTGTATCCCCGAGCAGCTGTTGGAACTTGGCAAATGAGTATCTTCTGCAGTTTAGTACGTCGACCTTCATCAGCATCATCCTAAATTGTAAGTGTAGAACCTTCGGTCGGTTCAAACCCCGACACTTGCGGAATAACAATCTTGCGACGAGTGTACACGTTGACAAGGTCCCACATGAAACCGGGCCCAACTGTGACGATCCAATCTTCATTGCCGCCTGCTCACTGCTCATCAAAACCATTTGGGATCACAACATCGGAGGAGAACCTGTCCAGCGGCGTTAGATTGCACGGGCTTCCCGCCACTTTGAAGCAGTCTTTGGATTCCCACGGTCTCACCGTCGGGTGAGAATGAAGAACACATGGGAGGCCAAATGGATGAGAAGAAGGCGTATTTTGGCTCTCTTTTGCTGATTGAAGAATATGTTTGGACGAACCGACGAGGCTCGCGACGGTGGTGGTGTCACAATGGTTTATGAGTACTTGAAGAGGGTCTTCGATGAACACCTGCTGAAACTGCTCAGGATCTTTACAGACCTTGCTCGATCTCACCATGGAAGGAGGCTGCGGATGGTGTTTTGGGGGCTTTCTTTGGGGTTGGGTGGGGTGGGGGAAGGAGGGAAGATCGTTCGCGTGAGCTCGCGGCCGGGGTGCGATGGAGAAGACAAAGGCTGATGGTGCATTACTCTACTACTAGTAGTACTTCAGAAGGTGGGCGAGTGGGGGTGGGGCTCAATTGAGGCTAGTTGCACAAACCTCCAACAATTAGAGTCATAGTTGCAACGAGCTCCAACTGTTGAGCCCCAGGTATGTAAGAAATAATGCTAAGAGGGCTAATCAAGAATTGTGTGCTATGTGCAGCATTTGTACCCAAAAGTAATTGTAGTATAGTAGTTTGTTGCAACTAGACTATCCTGATTATCTGGAGTTCCCTGCAATTTCGAATCCAATTGTTGGAGGTTTGTGCAATTTCCACCCTCCTCGTGTTCCGGGGAAGCTCTATGACCCTATGTTCAAATAAAAAAATGATCAAAGATAAAAAAAAGAAAGACCATCTCTCAGGGCTCATTTAATTTGCAGGATTCTCAAAACATAAGAAGAGGAAACTACATGAATTTGGATCAAGTATGTGTTTGAATCATAGGGAAAACAAAGGAATACTTTGAAGGAATCCCAATTCCCGTGTTTTTCCTATTCCTATATTTTTCCTATCCTGCATTCCAAACGGGATATAATTCCTACATATTGAAATCCTATGAATCAAACAAAACAGCATAAGATTATTTCCTAAGGGATAAGATCCTTCACAAAAACTTTAAATTTTCTTTGAATCAAAGAAGGAATAAAAAAAGGTTTCCTCTCTTAGGAAAAAAAGGAACTCCACCTCTTGGAGAAAAAAGGAACTCCACCTCTTCGAGAAAAAAAAGAAACTCCACCTCTTGGACAATTCACTGTGACGAGAGTATAGCTACTAAAGTCTATGTTTAGTACTAGCTATAGGGCCCAACCGTAGCACGTTAATTACAAGTAGTACTAATAGTACAGTAACATATCAGTCTTTGCAGGTGCCTAGAAGGAAACAAAATAAAGCTCTGCAGGTAATAAATGGCCATGGCAATTTCCAAAATACACAATCTTTTGCTTGTTCATTTTGATCTGGGCGACAGCCGAAGGATAGAGGAGTACTAGCTGCTTCGTGTCTCTAGCCATCGAGCAAGAGTAGAAATTTGGATATAAAAACTTGAATTGTCCTGTCAAACCAATGCTCGTTGCATGCATCTTGACCAAACAAACTTACTTCACTACATTATTGCGTGTACGAAAAACTAGGGAGTACAAGAAGTACTAGTACACTAATGTTACACAAAAGATTATTTTTTAATAGACATAGAGAGTTCCACATTCATCTTGTAGTGCCAAAAGCAGAAGTGGTGCCAATATAGTACTGTAGTAGTCACGTCCAGGTTGCCTTACAGGAAAAAAATAGTATGATGAGCAACAGGATCTATCTATTTTTGTACTCCTATTTACGTATACTAGTAGTACTACTACGTACTCAGGAATGGCACGAGCGTGTGCTCCACTAGTGTCTCCGCACGTAGGGTAATCCAGTACGGAGTAGATCGCCACCGCATGGTCACGTGATTATTTATGCATTGGTCCATGCTCTACTCGCGGGCACGTGCCGTAGTAGTAAAACATTTGTGAAAAATAGATTACTCATAAATAATTACTCCCTCCATCCTAAAATAGTAGTTACTGACTTGGCTTTGTTTAGATACACATGTATTTCTACGTACTTTAGTACTTAGATGCTCCCTCATTTCCAAATTAGAAAGCATACTAGGTTTATCAAAGTCAATATTTATAAAGTTTGACTAACTATATGTACAAACATACTAACTTACATAATGTCAAACGCATATAATATGAAAACATGGTTCGTGATGATTCTGATAACATTGAGTTGATCTCGTAGATATCCATATTATTTTCTAGATATTTAGGCTAAATTCCAGGGCAGCCTATCATGCACGCTGGACCCACGTCGATGCGTCGTCCACTACAGCGCAATTTCGACGGCAATCTTAGTTCAAGACTTAAATCAAGTCAAATTTACAAGTTTGGGCATAAAATTCCGTAATCACTGAGTTAGATGACTAAAATCGAAGCACCGTAAGAACGGTTAGTGTGTTTATCTCTGGTCCATGTCGTAGAAGTGAACAATTACATAAAAGTCGTACTAAACCCCTAAATACTCCATAATAACTTTAGCGGCAAACTTAGTTTACATCCAAAATGCATCGTTCCTAGTACCAAAAGAGAACCTACATGCGACTACTACTAGTAGACTAAAGTAGTAAAATAGCACTACTAGCACTACTATTTATCTGCTAGTACACCATTACAGTCTTGATCATCAGCCGTAGTTTAAGATCAATTTTCCCGTCGATGCAAATCCAGAAAGATACATGGGTGGACTATCCAACCTTCATCAGAAACCGCGGCGGCACCTCGAGATACGTCCTGAGCTTGTCGGACGGGAGGTTGGCCGGCGACGAGCTGCTTGTCAGCTCGATTACCACATTAAGGCTCTCGACCATCGACAAGTCCGCCGACCCCGGCGGGCCAAGCACACACAGTTTCACCATGTACCGTGGCCACAAGCACCTGTCCCGCCTGATGCACACCAAGGACACTACGGCAGCCGGGCTGAGCGCACTGATGGTCAGGCCGAACACGGCACCGTCATCCCCACAGAGGAAGTGTGTGAATCCCCTCGTGCTTGTTTGTGGTGGAGTCAGGATGAGGCAAAAGAAGGCGCTACCGTAGATGTCCCTGGTTACTATGACCCCGTAGGCCTCCTTCATGTGGGGAAGGATCCCTACCGACGAGGCAATGAAATCACAGACGGAATTAATGCAGGAGCACGGGCCGTGCGAGCACACGATCTTATGCTCGTCGAGCTTGTCGAAGGCAACCAAGCTAAAGCAGCCATCATAGGGGCACTCAATCATCACCTCAGACTGGACGGCGTCCATAGAAGCCGGCTCATGGTTGAATCCACCAACGCGGTACACGAACTTGTGGGAGTGGTTACAGAGGGAAGATCGGCTCACCGATGTAGTGCCCGCCAGCCAGAAACCCGGGTTTTGTGGGTATACTAAAGAGTATACTGATTGAGTTTCATACTGTACTGGTACGATTGTACAGGAATACGCTAGGCATGGGCACACCGGCGGCAGCTGCACTTGGCCACTTTTTCTTAAACAGTGTCCACACGATGTAGATGCTTCGTCAAAACAAAAAGGCTGCAGGAAGTTGACAGGTGAATAATAAAGCAGGTGTCATGCTATATTGTACCAGATAGTACAGTACATACAGAGGGAGAGGCCGAGTCAAGAAGATCCAGGTGAGTGAGAGGCAATAAGATCTACTCCTAGAGAGAGACGAAAAGCCTGCGGCCTGCTGCAAGATGTACAGTGCTGCAGGGGAGAGACCGAGGACTGCATGCATGTCTTCGACACCAACCTGTAATTAACTATTTTGGTCTTATCAAATTTAAATAGCCTTAATAATCCCAGACAGATGGACTACTAGTAATAGTAGTACTACATCTTACAACAAATCAAACAAACTAGTACTGCATTTATTAGTGGTACTTTTTTTTGAGAAATTATAATTAGTAGTACTTAGATATGTGAAAAACCAATCCAAGTTACTACTCCATTAGAGAGTAAGATCACTCTCTTTTATGGATTCTTGTTTACTATACGTACTAGTAGTAAAAGCTAGAATGTAGATTGTTTCAGAATAAATTTTGGCTCTAAATTATCTAGCATACGCGCAAACCTCAAAAGACACTTCATTGCTTAGTTTCAGGGACCTTGTGCTAAATACATGGACTTGGATGTAATTTTCATTTTTATGAGGTCCTTGATATAACTTGTACTTCCACCGACCGCGTGTTAACTAATAAAGCACCTCGCTCCTACGGGACCTACCACAAATAAAAAATAATTACACTGCCCCGATTATTAGACAAAGTGAAACATGGTGTCTTATAATTCCAAAATTTTAAGAAATAAGATGTTTCAAGCTTTCCAGCTAACTTTGCACACTTTAGTGACTTTTTGCTGATTTAATGAAATTAGGTCAAACATTTGCTACACATGTAAGGGCAGTGGCGGAGCTATGCACAGCCTAGGGGGGCTGCCGCCCCCCTAGCCCAAGAAAATTTTGACTAATACCCCTTCATATTTGACAATTTTTGACCAAAAATAGCCTATATTTAACCCATTTGCCCCCCAATAGTGGCCCAAAGTGTCTTTTTAGCCCATTTGCCCCCCAACTGCTTGGCCCAAGCTCCGCCACAGTGTAAGGGCAATTGATTTCTATTTAATTAAATGTATTTTTAGAGGTAGATGGGTGATGTAGTAAACAATGTCGTCGGTGTTAGTTTCCAACTATCACAAAAGAACATTTAATTCTCAATTTTTCGAGTGATGATAAGATTATGCTTTTACGTAAAGAAACTCCGAAGAATATGAATCTGAATACCAGAAGACAAGTTCTCAAATATAAAGAGTGGACCAACATGTTGTGTTGACGATACCCATGTTTTATGAGCTTTCAAACTTCCAAGCTAGCTCCGCCAACTTGAATGACTTATGCCAATTATTTATCGAATTTAGGTCAAATTTGAACTACAATTAAATTGTAGGTTGCTTTGAAAGTTTTATGAAAACTCTTCTGGATGTACCTATTTAGGGGACAATTAATATATCATAAGCCACCGAGAGTTTTGACGACACATTCAACTTCATGCTAAAATTTTGCATCTTGACAGTTTAACAAAATTAGGTCAAACTTGAGCTACAGGTAAGCATGAAAGATCGCTCTTGAATTAAATGTTTGTTGATATTTGAATGACTTCCTAGCTAACTCTGCCCATTTGAAAGATTTTATGTTGATTTATCGAAATTAGGTCAAATTTGAAACTACAAGTAAATTGTAGGTTGCTTTGAAAGTTCTACGACAAAGCTTTTGGGAGGCACCCATCGAAGGGTCATAATCAATATGTCAGAAACCACAGAGAGTTTTGACGATAGTTTCAACTTTTTGCTAAGATTTTGCATCCTGACTATTTAACGAAATTAGGTCAAACTTGACCTACAAGCAAGTAAGCGCGATAGATTTATCTTGAATTAAATGTCTTTTCTAGGATACATGGGCGCGATAGATTATTCTCTCCTATAAAGGAAGTCCGAAGAATAAGGATCTAAATGCCACAAGCCAAGTTTTCACACATATATAGTGGACCAACATATTGTACTTATGATTTCCCGTGTTTTATGAGTTCTCAAACTTCCTATAGCTTATCGCTCTGCCCACTTTAATGTTGTACCAATGATTCCATGTTTTATGAGTTTTCAAACTTCCTAGCTAACTCTGCTCATTTGATCGAATGACTTTATGTCGATTTATAAAAATTAATTCAAATTTGAAACTTCAATTACATTATAGGTTGCTTTGGTAGTTTTAAAAAAAAACTTTTAGAGGTACCCATCGACGGGTCACAATTAATATATCATAAAACACCGAGGGTTTTGACGATAAGATCAACTTCTTGCTAAGATTTTGCATCTTGACAATTTAACGAAATTAGGTCAAACCTGATCTACAAGTAATTAAGCGCGATAGATTGCTCTTGAAATTAAATGTATTTTCAGAGGTAGATCGGTGTATCTTGTTGTAGTAAACAATTCCGTCAATGTGAGTTTCCAACTATCAGGAAAGAACATTCAATTCTACATTTTCCAAGTGAAGATGAGAGAGGTTGTTCTTTTTCGTAAGAAGTCCGAAGAATATTGGATGTGAATGCCACGCCAAGTTTACAGACATATATAGTGGACCAACATGTTGTACCAACGATTCCCATATTTTATTTATGAGTTTTCAAACTTCATAGCTAACCCAGCCCATTTGACCGAATGACTATATGTCGTTTTATCGAAATTAGGTCAAATTTAAAACTACAAGTAAATTGTAGGTTGCTTTGAAAGTTTTAAGAAAAATATTTTGGAGGTACCCATCGAGGGGTCACAATTAATATATCTGAAAACAACGAAAGTTTTGACAATAGGTTCAACTTCAAGCTAACATTTTGCATCTTGACAATTTAACGAAATTAGGTCAAACCTGATCTACAAGTAATTAAGCGCGATAGATTGCTCTTGAAATTAAATGTATTTTTAGAGGTAGATGCATGTATCTTGTTGTAGTAAACAATGTCGTCAATATGAGTTTCCAATTATCAGGAAAGAACATTCAATTCTACATTTTCCAAGTGAAGACGAGCGAGGTTATTCTTTTTGTAAGAAGTCCGGAGAATATTAGATGTGAATGCCACACCAAGTTTACATACATATATAGTGGACCAACATGTTGTACCAATGATTTCCATGTTTTATTTATGAGTTTTCAAACTTTCTAGCTAACTCTGCCCATTTGACCGAATGATTATATGTCGATTTATCAAAATTAGGTCAAATTTGAAACTACAAGTAAATTGTAGGTTGCTTTGAAAGTTTTAAGAAAAATCTTTTGGCGGTACCCATCGAAGGGTCACAATTAATGTATCTGAAAACAACGAGAGTTTTGATGATAGGTTCAACTTCTTGCTAAGATTTTGCATCTTGACAATTTAACAAAATTAATTAGGTCAAACTTGAGCTACAAGTAAGCGCGATAGATATCTCTTGAATTAAATGTCATTTCAGAGGTAGATGGGTGCATTTTCTAGTAGTACGTAGTACCATGGGTGTGAGTGTCCAACTACCAGGAAAGAATATTAAATTCTACGTTTTCTAAGTGAAGACGAACGAGTATAGTTGTCCTTTTCTGTAAATAGAAGTCCAAAGAATATTGGATGTGGATGCCACAAGCCATGTTGATAGACCTATATATATATGTAAAATAACTGCTGCATCTTGGTGTCCAGACACCATATATATTCAGCACCCAGGGTGCAGAATAGGTATTTTGCACCCCACATATTTTTATGTTCTCATATGTAGAAATTTATGTTTTGTATACTAATAATTATGTTCATGTTCATCATAAACGTAAAAAAATCGACATAAAAATATGATTTATGAGTCATTATAGTTAAAAAACATAGAAAATATGCATTTTATATTGTATTTTTATACGGCATGTAAACTAATTTTTTTATGACATGTCTAAATTTTCTTATGTTCTTCTCAACATCTGAGATCAGAGAAAATTTACGTGACGTAAAAATAATATATGGTTTGGAAGTTGAGAAGAACATATCAAAATTAGACATGTCGTAAAAAATTTAGTTTACATGCTGTATAAAAATATGACGTAAAATGCGTATTTTTCATGTTTTTTACACTTAATGACTCATAAATCGTATTTTTATGTCAATTTTTTTATATTTCTGATGAACATAAACATAATTATTAGTATACAAAACATAAATTTATATATGTGAGAACATAAAAATATGTGGGGTGCAAAATAACTATTCTACGCCCTAGGTGCTGAATAGGGTTTCTATATATATATAGTGGATCGACAACATGTTATACTTGTGATTTCCATGTTTTATGGGTTTTGAAGCTTCCTATAGTTAACCCCGCACATTTGAATAACTTTATGTCGATATCTCGGAATTAGGTCAAATTTGAAACTACAAGTCAATTGTAGGTTTTGCTTTGATAGATTTATGAAAAAGCTTTTGGATGTACCCATCGAGGGTTCAAAATTAAAATACCAGAAACCACCAAGAGTTTCGACGATAGGTTCAACTTCTTGCTAAGACTTTGCATATTGGTAATTTAATGAAATTATGTCAAACTTGAGCTAGCTACAAGTAAATGCCATAGATTGCTCTTGAATTAAATGTCTTTTCATAGGTAGATCATCGGTGCATATTCTTGTAGTAAATAGTGTCGTCGGTGTGAGTTTCCAACTATCAAGAAAGAACATTCAATTCTACATTTTCCGAGTGAAGAATACGAGCGAGGAAGTTCTTTTTCCTAATGAAAAGTCTGAAGAATATTGGATCTGAATGCCACAAGCCAAGTTTACATACATATATATTGGACCAACATGATGTACCAACGATTCCCATGTTTTATGAGTTTTCAAACTTCCCAGCTAACTCTGCCCATTAGAATGACTTTATGTCGATTTATCGAAATTAGGTCAAATTTGAAACTATAAGTACTAACAAATTGCACGTGCCCTGCACGTGAGACTTAGATAATAGACATCTGGCATATCATCACTATATAAAATTATAATAGGCAAAGCGGAAAAAATATAATAGGAAAATTTTGAACTGCTACAAGTAAACCGTGTAGGTTGCTTTGAAAGTTTTACGGAAAAGTTCTTAGAGGTACCCATCGGAGGGGGCGCGCGCGGGGTTGGGGGGGTAGGGGGTGGGGAAATTAGTATACTGTCAGGAACCAAAAGAGAGTTCTGACGGCAGGTTCATCTTCTTGCTAAGATTTTGCGTCTTGTTAGTTTAATGAAATTAGGTCAAACTTGAGCTGCAACTAAGTGCGATAGATTGCTCTTGAATTTAATGAAATTAGGTCAAACTTGAACTACATGTAATAAATTGTGTGTTGCTTTGAAATTTTTATGAAAAAAAGCTTTTGGAGGTACCCATCGAGCGGTTAATTAATATATCAGAAACCACAGAGAGTTTTGACTAGTGGTTCGACTTCTAGCTAAGAGTTTGCATCATGAAAATTTTGAACACCTTTCGAAAATGATCACATGAAATAGGGAGAGAGGGGAAATGCTATTTCTATTCTCTATGGGCAACCCACAAGCTTGAGGTGCACCTTAGGCTTAAATATAACTTTATTTTTTCCACTATGTATAAGGTGAACCTTAGCGGATGCCACATAGTAGGCCATTTTTTTGAATGGGTAGTAGGCCATATTAAGGTGTGCTTTTTTACACAATGCGGGAGTAGTATATTTCTTTGCTTATTCATATGGTCACCTCTGTCCACGCGCTGTACATGCTGAGAGAATAAAATGTTGGCAGGGGAAGAGGGCAGCAGCGAAGAGAAGTTGAAGGCGGTTCCATGTTAGAGCAAAGTTATGATGGGTTTCTGACACGAGGTACTCCTGCGGCCTTATAGTGTATACCCTACTAGTAGTAAATTTCAGGACCTATGCAAACAAAACAAATCGTGTCGTGGAAATGGCCACGGCAGTCGCTGCTACTGGCAGCGATTGATTGTAACGTGAGGAAGAGCCGGCGGCCATATGCGGTGCGAGATGGGGGCGGATGCACATGGTTTACCCAGGTTCAGCCCCCCGAAGGGTAAAGACCTACTCCTGCTAGATTAGATTATTGGAGAGCGAGTTACAGGGGTGGCGAGCTCGGCGTCTAAGCAGCGAGTCGCTTGAAGGGGGTGTATGATGGAATGTAAGTCCTCAAGGTACCCTAGGGAGGTTTATATATGAGGCACCTCGCTAGGGTTTATAGTTTGCCACCGAAGATGATATGGATTCAGAGGCTTTTGACCTAATCCGACTAGGCTTCAAGTATGCTTCTAGGCCTTCAGTCTCCAGTCGCCAGGCCCTCTCCTCAGTCGCATTCCAGTCGCCGTCCTTCAGGCCCACTCGCAGACCATTCGGCCCAATCGGAACGTCCTGCTGGGCATACCCCCTTCGGCATATCCCCATCAGTAGTCCCCGAGGCCATTGTTGATTCAGGCGCATGTGTCCTTTTTGCGGTCAAAGTAGGCGAGCCCAATTTGGACACCCAGTAGAGTCGGCGATGGACTCCACTAAAACCGAGGAAATTTTCTTCGGGCTTCCATTCGCCGCTCCGGCGAATGTCACTGCTACCAAGTCACTGCTTCAACGAGTGGAGAGGACTAGTAGGTAGCGAGTGGAATGGACGGGTTGGACCGTCAATCCGGTCAAACTATCCGTTGGATATTCCAACGGTAGCTTCGGCATAATTACTGCAGGTAACGGCTACTCCGAATTTGGTGGGTAGCATTCCTTTATAAGGGGAGTGGCGAATCAGCTCTACAGATCCTTCCCCGCATTCTTCATTCTCCCACATTCATTCTTTCTGCCTTCCTTCGATTCGATCCTTCCGCACCGAGCGACTCCACATCCTTCCCAATGGCACCTCCCAAAGGCTCATGGGGGAAATCCAAGTGCACTACGACCCAGCTCAAGTCCTTCGAGGATGTCGGAGTCCTTCGCAAGGTGAACTGGTGGGTTCCCCTCCCTCCGTGATCGAGCCAAAACCACGAGCCGGTGAATTCATATGTTTTCCCATCCATCTAGAGAGAGGTTTGGGGTTTCCCACCTCGCTCTTCTTCGCGTATTACGCAATCAAGCCGTCGGATCTTGGTCCGCACAGCATCGATCAGCTAGCGATCTTCGTCGCGTTCTGCGAGTGCTACCTCGGCTGCAGGCCATATTTCCCGCTGTGGCTGGAGCTCTTCCATGGCCGCATCGGGCGCGAGGCGTCCAACGGCTTGATACTAGCGGCCGGCAGTGTCACATTTCAATTGAAGCTGAAGGCTAACTTCATCAAGCTCCTTCTGCCGAAGAAAGCTGCCAGCGAGTGGAAGAAAAGCTGGTTCTATGTGAAGGAATCGACTCCCTCCGGTGAGGTGGCGCTTCCCGAGTTCGTCGCTGAAAGGATCGAGCCTCGTCGGCTGGCACCAAAGAAGCTCCCCGAAGACCAGAGGATGGCCATCGCGGAGATGATGGACCAGATCCAGAGGTTGAAGGATCAGGGGCTGACTTCAATCAATCTTTATAACTGCTGGCTCAGACGGCGCCTGGTCCCGCTAGCGGCTCGGCCGCATTGGATGTACGAGTATAGCAGGAAGCATGACCCCTCCTGAACCAGCAAAGAGTCGTGGGAGGCCGATGATTACAAGGCCGCCCTGAAGAAGATTACTGACACGGAGTGTACCACCGCATCGGTCGGGCTCGCCCCGTATACTCCCGTGAAGAATGAAGCCCCCACGGTAAGTTTTCTCTCTAGTTTCCATTCCCGCAATATGATTCGCAGTCGCATCATTTGGTATTCACTCGTGGTTGTTCTCAGTTGTTCCAGGTGTTGGAAGGCTGGCTCCCTCCGCTCGATAAAGAGGTCCCCCGGGAGCTCGAAGAGGTTTCTGAAGGAAGCTCCTCCGAAAGCGACGAGGAAGAGGAGGAGGTTCCTCTCCCAGCACCTACGGCTCGCAAGACTCGCATGCAGAAGCAGCGTGAGTTCGAGGCGAGCTGCAGCCTCGACGAACACGACGGAGGCGACGAGGTCGTGCAGGAGCACACATCCCGGTGCACGGCCACGCCGTCGAAGCCCGCGCGCAAACCCAAGTCGCCAGCGAAGAAGCCAGTGTCACCACCCAAGTCGGCGGTGGTGTTTGAGTCAGATGATGAATCTGATGATGAAGACACTCCCGAAACATCGCACAAGGTCCCGGAGGATGCGATTCTGATGAAGGGACTGGAGGGCAAGGACACCGAGGCGGCGGTAGAGGTCCCTCTGGCGGTGATTGTGCCAACGGTTTCGAGGGTTCCGAGCCAGGAGGCGGTTGAGGTAACGGCGTCGAAGTCACCGCAGCCATCGAGAGCGGCCGTGTCTTCGGAGCCAGAAATTCCAGCGACCGCGGCTTCATCGTCAAGGAAGCCCGCAGCATCATGGGCTTCAAACGCCTTTGAAAGGGGGCTCACGTGCAAGCTGGGTCCAGAATTGGATAAGCCCGCCCACATCAGCACCGGGCTGCGCGTTCTCCCAGTTGCCAAGTGAGCCTTGAATTCTTCATTCCGAGTCGTGTTCCATTTTTGTGTCGTCTCTGTGTTGATTTTGACATTTTGAAAGGTCTAGAGTCAAGAAGATTGGCCGCCTTCGGTGGCGAAGATTCCGCCGGTCACCACCACAGGAGAAGGCGACCTCCCCAAGAAGAGGAAGTCCGCTGACGATGCAGCGACCGTGGAGGGCGTGAAGAGGCAAAAAGGTGGTGCCGATGATTCCGTCGAGATGACTAGCGCCAAGGGGAGCGACCCCGCTGCAGTCGTCGAAGAGGTGGTGGCTGCACGGTCGGAGCCAGTCCCGGTCGCCCCTGCGACGGGAGTGCCTTCTCCGGCGACAAGTGTCCCGGCTAGAGCGTCAGCGACGTTCCCGCGCTTCATGGCGAGGGGGTTCCCAGCTGTGGCGGACAACCAGTGTCCGCAGAGCACGGAGATCGTCGATGAAGACGTTGGATCTCGTCGTGGGCGCACCTCCTTCACAATCCCGTCGACTGACGCCGG
Source organism: Avena sativa (assembly GCA_916181665.1). NCBI lineage: Eukaryota > Viridiplantae > Streptophyta > Magnoliopsida > Poales > Poaceae > Avena > Avena sativa. Next base: position 63,624,786 of record OV702286.1, on the reverse strand, counting down.
CGAGCTTCACAAGATGCTTGGCGCCACCATTCAGGTACGTCCAGTCCCCGAGTGCCTAGATGCTGAATTTCAGCGGCTAGGCACTGAGTTGCTACTACTCTCCAGTCCCCGAGTTCGTAGTCGCTGAATTTCAGCGTCTAGGAACTTGATATTGTTCTTTGTAAGTACTAAACTTTGTTGTTTTTGCAGGGTTTGCAGAGGGAGTCGACCGATCGACTGGCAGCCAAGGAGCGTTTGGAGCGGGATCTCCGCATGGCGTAGGAGGCCAACCGGTGACTCCAGGAGACTGTTGGTAAGTACTTGCGTCTTTTCATCTTTTCTCTTTAAGCTGTGAACTGTTGGTGTGTGGCGCGTTGATGATTTGTCTCTTTCCTTTTCAGATGGTCTTCCTGCTGCGATCTCCAAGGCCTGTGAAGGGTGTGTTCCAGTCGCCGAGCTAGACTCGGCGAATGGGCGAATTGCCTCGCTGATCCATGACTTGGAGGAGGCGAAAGCGGCCGCAATCTCGTCTAAAGATCGAGCGAAGGCTGCTGTCGCTACGACTGAGGAGGAACGCAAGGCCACAGACTCGATCATTGTGGAGCTGCAGAATGATCATGCTGCCTTGGAGAAGCATGTCACGGAGAATTGCCGCAAGCTTCTCGGTGAGTCTTCGTCTTTGCTTGACTCGTTTGACGATTCCCTGATTGGGGAAGTCCGTAGTTTCACTGACGTCTAATTTTGCAGCTGTGATAGGGAAAAGCGACCCGGTGGTTCATACCATCAACGCCTCGCAGTGCGTGACTACCGTGGTGAACGGCCACGGCTTTGGCGTTATGTGTCCAAGCGGTTCTTCAAGGCATGTCCCCCACCGAGGTTATTCCTGGGGGGCTTACAGAAGTGTGGCGCTATCTGGAGGAGGCTCCTGTCGTCATGGCGTGGATGGCGCACTTGGCTTTCAGGTGTAGGGCCACCACGAGATTGAGCCTGGGCTCGCCCACTTCCCCGACGACTTCGACCTTGACGACATCACCAGCGGCTACCCGTCGGCGACTGGCATGGTGGAGATGTTAGAGGTGCTGAAGCTGACTACCAAGGCCGCCCCTTTTGCTGATCGGGTGTTGGCGATGGGGGATCTTCTACCATACCAGGAAACGGTACTGGCGCCTGGCGACCCCGAGCCAGAGCATCGTGACATGAAGTCAGAGCAGCCCTTTCGGTCGGTGTTGTCGAAGTCGCTGACGACCTACCCGACGAATCCGTGGCAGCCGTTCGTTCGTGTCAAGGGAGATGGTGGTGCTTCTTCGTTAGGACCTACAGAATAGATAGTATTGTTGGGCAATTTTTAATATATGCCAAGTGGCGACTGCTGTAATGTGAACAATATTTTGAGTAAGGGGAGTCAAACGACTCGTATTGCAACCATAATCCTGTGGTGTGTTTATTTTTGTTTGAGCGAGTCCCCGAGCGCGTCCACCCTTTAATGGGGTATAACTCGATTGTATACTTATGTGTTTTCTTTTGGTTGTGCACTGTTTTGTCCCTTGCGTATTCTGAGGGGGCGAGTCCCCGAGCACGAGTGGGATTGTTTTGTATTCGAGTCCCTGAGCGTGGTGCTCAACCGTATTGCGCGCGTTCCTGTTGTAGGTTGTTTTAATGCGTTGTTTGTAACGCGTCTCTTCCCCTGGCTCGAAAAGCCAGTCGCTGGGCGAGTCCAAGGCAGCTCTCTTACTTGGTGTGTTCCCGAGCCGCATGAGGATTCCATTCTTGCAGAGTCCCTGTGCGTGGTACTTAACCGTTCAAGTCGCTTTGCGCGAGGATGGGAAGACAGGTCGCTGTGAGGAGCGTATACTGGTCGTCTTGGCCCGATGGGCCAGTCGAGCTAGGCGACTCCGATGGTGGCTCTGGATTGGCGTATTCGTGGACGTCCTAGGGCCCGAATATTTTCGGTGCCCTTAGGCCACACTACTTAGCCGTGCCGGTCGCTCGATCAAGGGTTGACTTCCGTGGGTAGCATATTGCTAATTTGTACGAGTGCGAGTGGCACAAGAATATGGCGAGTTGACACAATTTGTGTGATCCGAATGAATTTCATTATATATGCTAGCTAAGTACAAGTTGGGGTTCTATGTATAGAACTTTCGGAGAAGGTTTACATTCCATGGCCTTCTGACCTCAAGCTAGCCGTCACCCCGTATGTCTGAGGTAGTAGGCGTTGTTGCCGAGGACTCGCCCTATGGCGAATGGTCCCTCCCATAGGGGGGAGAGTTTGTGCATGCCCTTCTTGTCCTAGGCCAGTCGTAGGACCAGGTCGCCCTCCTGGAAGGTGCGAGTCCGGACTTGGCGGCTGTGGTAGCGGCGGAGGCCTTGCTGGTAGATGGCGGTGCGGGAGCGGGCCAGGTCGCGTGCCTCGTTGAGTTGGTCGATGCTGTCTTGGCGGGCGACCTCGTTGGTCGCCTCGACGTAATTGGCGACTCGAGGTGAATCGTGCTCCAGGTCGGTTGGCATTACAGCTTCGGCGCCATACACCATGAAGAAGGGTGTGAACCCGGTGGAGCATTTGACGGACCTGCGGATCCCCCATATTACGAAGGGGAGCTCGTCGACCCATCATCCTAGGGTGCGCTCGAGGGGCACCTGGAGTCGCGGCTTGAGCCCGTGGAGGATGCTATGGTTGGCGCGTTCTGCTTGGCCGTTCGACTCCGGGTGGGCGACTGAAGCGAGATCAAGTCGTATGCCATGTTCTTCACAGGATTCCACCATGGCCCCCTTGGCGAAGTTGGTGCCGTTGTCTGTTATGATGCTGTGCGGGTAGCCGTACCGGTAGATAAGATCGCATAAGAACTTGGTGGCCGTCTTGCCGTCGCACTTTTTGATCGGCTTGGCCTTGACCCATTTGGTGAACTTGTTGACCGCGACCAGAAGATGGGTGAAGACGGATGGGGCCTTCTTGAACGGGCCTACCATGTCCATGCCCCATACGGCGAATGGCCATGTGATGGGGTTGGACTTGAGTGCCGAACCAGGGAGGTGCGTCTGGTGGGCGTACTTCTGGCATCTGACGCATCGCTGGACGATGTTGGTGGCGTCGGCGTGTGCGGTGAGCTAGTAGAAACCGTGCCGCATGGCCTTGGAAACCAGCGACTTGGCGTCGGCGTGATGGCCGCAGTCGCCGGCGTGATCCGTCTTGTTGCTTGGTAGGATCTTGTGCTTGAGGAAGGCAACGAATGGTGTCGTCCAGTCGCTAGGCTCCACAAAAATGGCGACTAGGGCCGGCTCTAGTTGCAGTGGTATCCCGACGTCGATCTCCTTTGGTGGGCTGACCAAAGGTTTGTGGATGATGTCGAGGAAGACGCCTGCTGGTGGCGCTTGTCGGGCCAATCCGATGCGGGAAAGGGCGTCTGCCTCCTCTTTCTTGCGTCTGTCGATCCACTCGACGAAATAGCCATCAAAGTGTCCTCCTAGCTGGTCTGACGCTTGGCCGTACGCGATCATTGTTGGAGAGATAGCATCGCATGTCCCGGCGACCTGGCCGGCGACTAGGTCGGAGTCGCCATAGCATCGTAAGCGGTTGATGTTCATCTCCTTAGTGGCCCTCATGCCGTGGAGGAGGGTGATACGTCCATTTTTCATCACTATTCTATGTCTTAATTGACTATTATTCATTGATATATTTCGTATTGAGAGGTGATACTTATGTTATTTCATCTATTTTTGCATGGTTGATGAGTTTTGGAGCATGGACCGCTGCAGTCAGGATTCTGATGGAAAAGGTGCTGTTTGGAGGCAAAATTCGCGAAGATCATAAAATCTGGGAAAATATATGGAAAATCCTATTTTTCCAGAAGACTAAGGATGCCAGAAGATGGAGTGGAGGTGGGCCACAAGGGGCCCACACCACCCCATGGCGCGGGCAAGCCTAGGCCGTGCCTGGAGGTGGTGTGGCCACCCTGGCCCACTCCAGCCACTCCCCTCTGGCGTATATCAACCTCCCAAAACCCTAAGACCCGGGGAGCTACCACAGAAAGATTCCGCTGCCTCTACGGGGCGGAAAACACCGAGAGAGAAAGATCTCTCCGGCAGACAGATTTCTGTCGGGGGAATTCCTTCCTGGAGAGGGGAGATCGTCTCCATCAACACCACCATCAAGCTAGACTTCATCGGGATCATCATCATCATCATCACCACCATCATCACCATCAGCACCCTCATCACCATCTCCATATTGCTGTAACAATTGCGTTGAATCTTGCATTAGTTCATAGGGGAAACTTTCCGGGTGTTGATTACTCTTTGTAGTTGATGCTATTGAGTGAACCATTGAATTATTATTTTTGTTCAGATTGTTATACATCATTATTCCATCTCTGATCATGATCCATATGATGTCTTGTGAGTAGTTCATTTTGTTCTTGAGGACATGGGAGAAGTCTTGTTGTTAGTAGTGGAGTTGCGTTGAGAAAGATTCAATAGATTGTTATTTAAATTGTGGTGTACTTCTTATAGTGGTGTCATGTGAACGTCAACTACATGACACTTCACCTATATGGGCCTAGGGAAATGCATTGTGTATTTGGCTACTAATCGTAGGGGTTGCCGGAGTGACAGAAACCTGAACCCCCGTTAGGAAACCATTGCACAAGGGACGTAAGGGTCTTAGAGTTTAAAGCTGTGGTTAGGTTTCTACCTTAATTACTTTCTTGTACTTACGGATGTTTGCAAGGGGTTTAATCACAAGTATGTATTAGTCTTGGATGGGGCAGTACATTAGCACAGGTTCACCCACACAACACTTAGCAAGCTAAAGAAGATTAATCAACTTTATGAAGCGAAAGCACTTGCTAGTCTTCCCATGTGTCCTTGAGAACGTTTGGTCATCTTAAGTAATACAACCGGCTTGTCCTTTGTTGCATAAAGGATTGGGACACTTGCTGCATTTATTCCTACTTTCTTTTATTTACTCGTACTTTGTTTACTTGCTTTATTGAAAACCCCTAAAAATCCGTTTGCTAAGTATTTGCAGAGAATTCCTGATCCATACCACTAGCCAGCACCTTCTGCTCCTCGTTGGGTTCAACACTCTTACTTATCAAAAATACTACAATACACCCCCTATACTTGTGGGTCATCAAGACTACTTTTTGGCGCCATTGCCGGGGAGTGAAGCGCTATTGGAGAGTGGAACTGGTAAAGGAAACTTCTACTGTGAGTATTGTTTACTTCTGCTAGTTGCTTTATTTTCGTTATGGATAATTTGCTGAGTTTCTTATTTGGTAATGCTACTACCACTGCTAAGATAGTAGATAAGCCACCACCTGCTGAGAATGATGTTTTCAAAATACCTACAAGAATTATTGATCATGTTATGGATAACTACTATGTTGGGGATGGAACTTTCCATCTCGGTGATCATTTACTCTTTATACACGAATTATGCGGGTTGTTCAAGTGTGCAGGTATTACTACAGATCAAGTTAAGAAGAAATTATTCTCATTATCGCTGAAAGGAAGAGCTGAGGAATGGTATAAGCTGCTGAAGAATGGTCAAGCTCTGGAATGGGAGGAAATAGTGCCTCTCTTTTATTCAAAGTTTTATCCTCCTAGTGAGATTCATAAAGATCGGAATCAAATATACAACTTTTGGCCTCTTGATGGAGAGAGTACAGCTCAAGCTTGGGGGAGATTGAAGTTACTAATGCTGAAATGTCCTATTCATGAGCTCCCCAACAATATTATTATCAATAACTTGTATGCAAGGCTCCCTCTACATGATAAAGATTTATTGGATGCTTCTTGTGCTGGATCATTCACTCGCATGAAAGAAGAAGCTAAATGGGACCTTCTAGACCGTATTCAAGACAATGCTGAAGCTTGGGAGAATGACAAAGGTAGAAAGTCAGGTATAAATTATGATTATGAATGCATTGAATCTTTTATGGGAACTGATGACTTTCAAAATATTAAAAATGCTTATGGTCTAGACTCTCAAGCTATTGCTTCTTATTTTAAGGCTTTTGCTTCTTACATTGAAGTGCCTAAAAAGAAGTGGAATAAGTATCATGAACCTTATAAAGATGTTGCTAACAGTGTTCCTGCAAGGAATACTGAAGTTTATACTGCTAATCATGTTTTACCTAAACCTTATATTGAGAAAATTCCTTTTCCAGTTAAGGTAAAGGAGCATTCTATGATAGCTAGTATGGTTAATGAAAGTACGAATAAAACTGTTGAACCTGATAAAGAAATGGTTGATGAACCTATAATAGCAAGTGTGAAAGACTTTGTCACTAAATATGAAAAAGAGGGACACACTATCCTTTGCAAGGATACCTCTAATATTGTTTCACATAGTAGTGTTATGAGAGCTAGTATTCCTGTGTTTTCTATTAGAATAAGTGATCATTGCTATGATGGTCCTTGTGATAGCTATATTGTTAAGTTTATGCATGATACTGAAAGATACTATGACAGAGGGAAAAGTGTTCTTATGTATCTCAATAATATCAAGGTTCCTCGCTTTATGCTGAAAGTTTTTATGTTGCACTTCTTTTGCCTTCTTATGCAAGTTGCCTCTGGTTTCAACAACTTGTTTGTTTACAAAATTCCCTTGCATAGGAAGTGGGTTAGACTTAAATGTGTGTGTGTTTTTGCTTCTTAATGCTCTCTTTCACTTCAATTCATATCCCTATGAGAGCTTCTTCAAAATTATCATGCCCATCTTAAAGGCTATAAAGAAAGAGCTTTATGGGAGACAACCCAATTTGTTTTTGCTTTCAGTTTGTTTTTGTTTCTTTGAGTCTTGGAAGTTATTACTTTGGTAATAACCGCTCCTTATCCGTTTTGTTTGGTTTTTGTGTCAAGATCAACCTCTAATGAGAGAGAAGTACGATTTGGGGAAGGTGCTGTCCCGAAAAAGATTTTTGTGCTTCACTGTAAAAATTCATGAGAGATCTCTGTATGTCGGATTGAGCTGTAATTTTTTGTGCTTCTGCCCCAGGTTGTTATTTAACTTTCGTTAGTTTTGCACTTTTTGATTTGAGCAACAGAAGATTTTAGAAAAAATTGATCCTTACCTGCTAGTCTGTTTTGGCAGATTTTGCCACTCTTGCATCTGCTTCTTTATTCGATTTCCTCTTTGAATTATTTTTGGGTGTTCGGAAGGAGTTGCTATAGTAGCCTATGTTTTGATGGTTTTAAGTTGAAGTTGGACTCAAAAGGTTCTATCACTTCACTTATACTAATGTTGCTAATAAGAACTGTGTGAAGTTTTGTGTGAAAGAAATTTCCAGGAAGTGGAGATAATGGTGTAATAAGAAAGAGAAGGGTTTTATGACTCAAGTAATAAGTGTATGAAGATGAAGATATTGATGCCTTTCAAGTTATAACTCTGGAGAAATTCATTGAGGACCAAATTCAGAGACCTGCAGAGTCCGTTTCCAAATAGGTAACAGTTCTGGTAAGAAAAGTTTCGCGAAAATACAATCCAACTATACTTTTGCAGTTTTTAGTCAATAAGGAAAGTTACGAAGTGAAAAAGGGACAGAAACGGAGCCAGGGTGGCCCACACCACCCCATGGCGTGGGCCCACCCCTGGCCGTGCCACCAGCTGGTGAGGCCACCCAGGACTCCGCCTCCGACTCGTTTTCTCCCAGTACCTTCCTTTTGATGTGAAACTTCGTAATATATAACCCCCTCGGATCTTCCGAGGTTCGTATATCGTGTTTTCGTCGTGCTTTTGTTTCGATCTGTTTCTGCCAGGTAGAATCCTAGATTTGGAGCCACAATGTCTTCCTCTGGATCATCCAAGGGAGATTCCTTAGAAGATATCATCAACCCATACATGAGAGAATTGAAGATTCATCCCAAGGAGTTGTTTCTCGAAGGTGGGGAAGTCCGGATTAAAGAGGTTCAAGGCCCTAAAGGTGAAGGAAGTCTAGAGGACAGGATGGAATCATTGGAACAAGAAGTCTTTAAGTAGAAGAAGATGGCGGAGCACGAAGTGGATATCATCCATAAGATTTGTTCTGAACTCATCACCGAGCACCAGAAGGAGACTGCTGAACTCAAAAACGAAGTCCTCTCACTCCGCCAAACAACCAACGAACTACAAGCATAGTTCTATGACGTTCAAAATCAAAACTGTGAGTATGAGGCTAGATTTAAACGCATAAGTGCTGCTGCAAGTTTCAGGATGTTGGAAACCACGATGTCCTTTGTTGATGGGAAGCCTTTACCCTGGAAGATGGACGAAGATGAGAAGACACCACCACCACCAAAGGAGTAACTCGCCATCAGGTTTGGCATCCCCTTGGTTTATTCCAAGCTTGGGGGAGTGTCGCGGTATCAGATCACTATCTTCTATCTTTTTACCTTATTAGTAGAGTCATATCATGAATAGAGGAGTTATTATGTAGTATGGTTTGCATTATGGAAGTGTCCCCTCTCTCATTAGATATGTATCCCTTGGTGTGAGTTTCTGTTATGGAATATTAATGAGAAGTTCTATCATTAACTCTTTTGCATAGCTTATATTAGTTTTCAATTTGTGGTTATATGATTGATCTTGTTGTTAGTATTGGTATCACTTTGGGATCATTGAGTTAATTTAGTTTGTTTTGGCAAACCTGGCTCGGTCAGTAGCAACACCTTTTTGAGAGTTGAAAAGAAAAAGATAGAAGTACTCTAAAGAAAAATAATTTCATCATCTTTCATTCTTGATTTGCCCATAAGTCTAGTATTCTCTAGTTAAGATCTTTTCAAGGAAGATTGCATGTTTGTCTTTATCATTTGTATGCTTGGTTGTTTCCTTCAACTCTTGTACTTGCTACCCAGCCTTGCTAGCCAAAAACCTGTACTGAGAGGGAATTCTTCTCGTGCATCCACCTCCTTAAAACCAAAACCTTTGCCATTTGTGTCCACCATACCTACCTAGTAGCATTATTGCTATTCCAAGTAAATTATTGTTTTATCTACCTCCCAAATTAAACTTGTTATGTGAAAATTAGTGATTAAAGCTCTCACGAACTTGATGGCACACTTTACTTTCTTGCATTTAATAAACTTGAACCATTGTGCTCACCTATGTTGCGTATATGCTTGCGCTTTGTAAGTTGTGAATTAGTAGAACCATGCTATCATGGGGAACGCTTTCAACATTGCACTGGTACTTTGTACCAAGTTGATATCATGTTCTTTTGTCTATGGATGTAGTCGGTGTGAAATGAAAGGGGAGCTTGTAAGTCCATGGAGTTATGCATGTGTGTTAGAGAAACGCCTGGGTCGCTGGTCTAATCCATGCTGACATGGTGGAAACCTGTAGCGTAACCATAACGAGTATCTATGAAGTATTCTTCTTATAAAAAAGAGATAGAGATTGAGAAAAAGAGAAATGAAAAAAAAGAGATATTATGAAAAGAGGAAAGAGAGAAAAAAGCACCATATTCCCATGGTAAATAAGAAGATTGCTGAGATACTTGTTGTCTGCTTTCCTTGTCATTTTGATATGGGGATTCTTCCGTATCATCGGGCAAGGGGTACCCCGTTGGCGGTTCTCAATGATACACATATGCTTACGATGACAATAACTTACCGGTGACTAAACTTGAGTAGCATGAGGAGCGGCCCTCGTATTCAAGGGACATGAGATTCTCAATCTACAACTTGTCAATGCATATCCTCATATTTGATCACTTTAACCTTAATCACCTAAAGATGCCTATGATAGGGGCAATGAGAGCTGAAAGCTAGTAAGTATCATAATTTTTGGGAGCTCTTTATGAGACTTGCAATCCCTGCTTCCCTCTGTGAAGGGCCTTTCTTTTACTTTGTAGTTGAGTAAGTAAACCTACTCCTTTCTATCTCAGCAAGTATTTTGAGTTGTTGTGTTTCATTCATTCATATGATGATTTATTCAATCATGTTTCTTATGTTCCTTGTTTTGCACATTGCTCTTATCTTGAAGTTTACTACTTTGAAAGCTTTCATAGAAAACCAGTTATTTGTGAACTCTAGCAAATTATCAACTATTCTTTGACCAAGAGCTAAGTTTGACATTACCAATTATGATTTACTTTATGTATCTTTATTGTGTTTCCTTTATGTATTGCAAGTTGAGTTGTATAATAGTGAGTTGTCTTCTATTATGATCTATGTATTTGATGACTATGATGCTTCTTGTCCGTATTCTTTTATCGACTCTTCACTCCATAAACTTGAGGCCATGTTTATTGACCTCAGTTTCGCTTGGGGACAAGCGAAGTTTAAGCTTGGGGGGAGTTGATACGTCCATTTTGCATCACTATTCTATGTCTTAATTCACTATTATTCATTGATATATTTCGTATTGAGAGGTGATACTTATGTTATTTCATCTATTTTTGCATGGTTGATGACTTTTGGAGCATGGACCGCTGTAGTCAGGATTCTGATGGAAAAGGTGTTGTCTGGAGGCAAAATTCGCGAAGATCAGAAAATCCGGAAAAATATATGGAAAATCCTATTTTTCTAGAAGACTAAGGATGCCAGAAGATGAGGTGGGCCACAGGGGGCCCACACCACCCCATGGCGCGGGCAGGCCTAGGCCGCGCCTGGAGATAGTGTGGCCACCCTGGCCCACTCTAGCCTCTCCCCTCTGGCGTATATCAACCTCCCGAAACCATAAGACTCGGGGAGCGACCACATAAATATTCCGCCGCCTCTGCGGGGCGGAAAGCATCGAGAGAGAAAGATCTCTCCGGCAAACAAATTTCTGCCAGGGGAATTCCTTCCCGGAGAGGGGAGATCGTCGCCATCAACACCACCATCAAGCTGGACTTCATCGGGATCATCATCATCATCACCACCATCATCACCATCAACACCCTCATCACCATCTCCATATTGCTGTAACAATTGCGTCTAATCTTGCATTAGTTCATAGGGGAAACTTTCCCGGTGTTGATTACTTTTTGTAGTTGATTCTATTGAGTGAACCATTGAATTATTTTTTATGTTCAGATTGTTATACATCATTATTCCATCTCTGATCATGATCCATATGATGTCTTGTGAATAGTTCGTTTTGTTCTTGAGGACATGGGAAAAGTCTTGTTGTTAGTATTGGAGTTGCGTTGAGAAAGATTCAATAGATTGTTATTTAAGTTGTGGTGTACTTCTTCTAGTGGTGTCATGTGAACGTCGACTACATGACACTTCACCTATATGGGCCTAGGGGAATTCATTGTGTATTTGGCTACTAATGTAGGGGTTGCCAGAGTGACAGAAACCTGAACCCCCGTTAGGAAACCATTGCACAAGGGACGTAAGGGTCTTAGAGTTTAAAGTTGTGGTTAGGTTTCTTCCTTAATTACTTTCTTGTACTTACGGATGTTTGTAAGGGGTTTAATCACAAGTATGTATTAGTCTTGGATGGGGCGGTACATTAGCACAAGTTCACCCACACAACACTTAGCAAGCTAAAGAAGATTAATCAACTATATGAAGCGAAAGCACTTGACAGTCTTCCCATGTGTCCTCAAGAACGTTTGGTCATCTTAAGTAATACAACCGGCTTGTCCTTTGCTGCATAAAGGATTGGGCCACTTGCTGCATTTATTCCTACTGTCTTTTAATTACTCGTACTTTATTTACTTGCTTTATTGAAAACCCCTAAAAATTCGTTTGCTAAGTATTTGCAGAGAATTCCTGATCCGTACCACTAGCCAGCACCTTCTGCTCCTCGTTGGGTTCGACACTCTTACTTATCGAAAATACTGCGATACACCCCCTATACATGTGGGTCATCAGAGTGCCTCGTATTCTGCCATGTTGTTGGTGCAGGGCTTGAAGTTGAGGTGGAGCACGTAGCGGAGCTTGTCTCCTTTGGGGGAGGTTAGTATGACCCTGGCCCCTGCGCCGTCGGCATTCTTGGAGCCGTCAAAATGGAGCGACCAGTAGTGGAGGTACACAAGCTTCTCCGGCTGCTGTGCTTCTTCCCAATCTGCGAAGAAATCAGCTAGGGCTTATGACTTGATCGCTTTGCGGGGCTCGTATTTAATGTTGTGGACGCTGATTTCGATGGCCCACTTGGCGACTCGCCCGGTCGCCTCGCGATTGCGTATTATGTCCTGCAGAGGTGCGGAGGAGACCACCGTGATCGGGTGCTCCTGGAAATAGTGCGGGAGTCACCGCTGAGCTCGGAATACCGCGTACACTAGTTTCTGGTACTGCGGATAGCGCTGTCGTGAATCTGTTAGGACTTCACGGATGTAGTAGACAGGGTGCTGTATGGGGCGCTCCTTGCCCTCCTCCGGTCGTTCAACGACCATCACGGCACTGACGACTCGAGTGGAGGCCGCCACATAGACAAGCATTGGCTCTTTGTTGAGTGGAGCAGCGAGGAGTGGAGACGCGAGTAGCACTTGTTTGAGCGCTTTGAGTGCATCGTCCGCCTCCGCATCCCATTGGAACATGGGGTTCTTGCGCATCAGGCGGTAGAGAGGCATTGCCTTCTCGCCTAGTCGGGGGATGAAGCGACTGAGGTTCACAACTCGCCCGGCCAACTTCTGGATGTCGCGCAGGCACTCGGGTTTCCCGAGTCGCACGATGGTGTCGATCTTGGTGGGGTTGGCCTCGATGCCGCGCTTGGAGAATACATATCCCAGTAGCTGTCCTGTGGGGCCGAAGGTGCATTTTCCTAGGTTCAGCTTGATTTTGTACCTCCGTAGATTAGTGAAGGTCTTAGCTAGGTCGGCGAGCAGGTCATCCTGGCAGGTGGATTTTACCACCACATCATCAATGTAGACATGGATGTTGCGGCCAATTTGTCTCGCGAGGCACTCCTGCATGCACCTTTGGTAAGTGGCGCCGGCGTTCTTGAGGCCGAACGTCATGGTCGTGTAATAGAAGGCGCCGAATGGCGTGATGAACGCCGTCTTCTCCTCGTCCTCGACATCTATTTTTATCTAGTTGTAGCCAGAATATGCATCGAGGAAGCACAGCGACTCCGATCCTGCGGTCGAATCGATGATCTGATCAATGCACGGTAGGACGAACTCCTCCTTCGGGCAGGCGCTGTTGAGGTTGGTGTAGTCGATACACATTCTCCATGTGTTGTTCTTTTTTAGAACCAGGACTGGGTTTGCCAGCCACTTGGAGTATTTGATTGGACGAATGAAGCCCGCGACTAGCAGGCATTGTACTTCTTTGGCGATTTCTCAACGACGATCTTCATTGAAGGGCCGTAGTGACTGCTTTACTGGTCCCACTTTGGGGTCAGCGTTTAGTTTGTGGTCAGCGAGTTCCCTCGGGACACCTGGCATGTCAGACGGCTTCCATGCGAAGATGTCGCGGTTCTCACGGAGGAACCCGATGAGCGCGCTTTCTTATGCGAGGCTCATGTGCGCCTCGATGGTGGCCGTCTAGCTAGAGTCGCCCGGGACGAGCTCGACGGTGCGGGTGTGCGTGGTTTCCTCGAATGTGGAGTTCGCGGCGGTTGGTTTCTTCAGGATGGTGGGGTCATCCTTGTTGATGTTTCCCGCGTATTTCGCGAGACCCTCCGCATGGTCGATTTCCACAGTGATGACGGTGTCGGCGAGCTCGGCTCCTTTATCCTCGCATTCCACGGCCATATCGGGGTCGCCGTGGATGGTGATAATGCCGCTTGGCCCTGGGAGCTTCATCATGTTGTAGGCGTAGTGTGGGGTTGCCATGAATTTTGCGAACCCTTGGCGACCCAGGACGAAGTGGTAGGGGCTGCGGAAGCTCACAAGCTCGAATACGATCCTCTCCATGTGGTAGTTTGCCAGTGTGCCGAAGGTGACTGGCAGCATCACTTTTCCGATCGGGTACGCCTTCTGACTGGGGACGATACAGTGGAAGGTCGTTAGGGTTGGCTCGATGGCTGTTTCTGGTAGCTGGAGCCTCTTGAACGTGTCCAGGTACATGATGTTGATGGAGCTCCCACCGCCCATCAGTGTCTTGGGCAGCCAGTAGTCGGCCACCTTGGGCCTGACCACCTGGGCGACTCACCCCGGGTATCCGATTCTTGGTGCGTGGTCCGGGCGACTCTAGGTGATGCTCTGCTCGGACCAGTTGAGGAAGCGAGGGATGTCGACTTGGGTCACCGCGTTGACAGCGACTGCGCGGGCGAGCACCTTCTTCTCGCGCTTGGTGCCGAGCCCGGTGAAGGTGTGTAGCGAGCCGGCTGCGTGTCCGAAGTCGCCCATGTTGCCGTTGTCCCTTGGCGGGTTGTTGTTGGGGTCCTCCCTCGCTCACCTCGCCTTTTCGATCTCTTTGACAGAGTGGCAATCTGCGGTGGTGTGTGTGGTGGGTTTTCCTTCCCTGCTATGGTAGATGCAGGGCTGATTGAGTAGGGCAGCGGGGTCGAATTTCGGCCTTGCTGTATTGTTGGAATGGTAGTTTCCACTGTCGCGGTAATTTCCTCCGTTGCGGCGGTAGCTCTTGGGGTCGTGTTGGCCGTAGCCGGCGTTGGCGACGAAGTCGACTCGCCCGTCCGTGCGGGGCTTGCCGGTTATGCGGGTGTTGCTGTAGCGCATGTCGCGTAGGCGCCCACTATCGTGGATGCTGGTTCGGCATCTTCCTCCCAACTCATCGTCGGAGTCTTGGTTGGGGTCCTCCTCCGCATAGCGCTTGGCGATCTCGAGGAGGTCGGGGACGTTGTTGAGCGTCCGGTAGACCCTCTTGATCTTAGCAAACAAGGGTTCATACCGGCACGCATTCTTGAAGCAATGTATCGCCGTATCTGGGTGGATGCTGGAGGCGTTGATCCACAGTTCTTGCCACCTTTGAATCCAATGGCGAGTCAACTCGCGTTGTCCCTGGATGCATCGCTCCAGGTCTTCTATGGTGGTGCCGCGGGTGTAGGATCCCTGGAAGTGCCTGATGAAGGCATCCCGCATTTCTTCCCAGGAATCGATGATGTCGGCAGGGAGGGTGTTGATTCATTGCCGAGTTGCACCCTCCATCATTACTGGGAGGTAGCGAGTGGCTAGCAAGTCGGTGTGGCCGGCGATTCCCATCGCCATGAGGTATGTGTCTAGCCAGACAGCTGGATCGTACGTCGGGTCGTAGTTTTCGATCTCCTTGGGCGCCTTGAAGTTGGCGGGGTATTTTTCCCCACGAATCATGGGCCCGAAGCATTGCAGTCCGACTCGACCGAGCGAGCCTCTTGGTTCGGGGTCGCCGCGGTTGGTGAGGGTGTGCCTCAAGTCATTGGGCTGGCGCGCTCGTCAAGCCTAGTTGTTGACGATGTGCATTCGGGCATCAATGGGCTGCCTGTTGGTGGCGACCGGGTTATTCACCGGTCGCGGCTCGTTGGTGGACAACGCGGGGTTGGTAGACCGTGGTTGATTCGCCAGGAGCTGCGGTGGGGGCAGGTCAATGCATTGGCGACGGTGGGGTGGCCACTCGAGGCCGCCCTGCTAGCTGAGGAGCGGGAATACATCCGCCCCCGCGGGTCGACTCCGGCAGCTTGTTGCCCGACAGCCCTGGCGAGTAGGGCCTTGGCGTACTGGATCTGCAACGTACCATCGCCTTGGCCATCGAGGTTGGCGACCGCGGTGTCGGCCGCGACGACGTTGTCCATCGGGGTGGATTAGAGTGGTAGTTCGTTGGCATCGCGGGCTTGAGGCGAGATGATGATCCACGACTGGTCCGGCGGGGGCGCGCGGCCAATGGGTGGTGGAGGGCTCCGGACGCCGGTGCGCTGGGTGGTGGTCTCGCAGGGTTGCTTCTGCCTGGCGGCGCGTTCTCGCAGTATTCGCGCTCAGCCGCGTGTGCGAGGTCGCTTTTGTTGTTGAAGTTCAGGACGCGGCCCTGGACGTTGGAGTTTAGGCGGGTCCTGAAGCAGCGCTAGTGATAGAGTGATAGCCCCCATGCTGTTTACTGCTCGAGGCGGTATTTCTCGCGCTCGGCGAGTTCGTTGCAGTGCGCCTCCGCGAGTCGCAGGCGGGCGTCCTCAACCTCAGTGGCGGTGGCGGTCGGTGGGATCGGCATGGAGAACGGATCTAGCGGGGCGGTCGTGCTGCCCGCCATGTAGATTGCATTAAAGCGATTGGATCTGGCACAGAAGTCTTCAGGCGACTCCGAGCCGGAATCGGAGCCGAAGATCCCGAGGATAGAAGGGTCCTCGAAATCCTCCGGGTTGGAGACTCGTGTAATGGAGTCCTCTCGTGATGCCGCAGTGATAGATCCATCGACCGAGGCAGGGGTCGCGGAGTCGGCGTCGTCGTTTAGGGCCTCATCGTTTGTGGCGGCGTTGGTCTCGGCCGCGTTGCTGGCGGCCGAGTCGTACTCGATGACGAGGCTCCTGATGGAGCGGACCTACTCTTCCGAGAGCAGATCGTGGTGCGGTGGTGATCCGCCAACGATCACTGTTGCAGCTGGGTCGACCGCACCAGTGAAGCCGAGTAAGAGGTTGATGGATCCGACCGGCATCACCGCGCCGTGAGTGACCGGGCGTGACGCCGGGATGTAGCTGCTCGGCAGGATCTGTAGGATCTCGCCGATGGCAATCATGCGGCCGGTGGCGAGCGGCCGATCGATCGGTGAATAGGGTCTCGCTGCAGAACTCAGGCCAGTCCTACTAGGCCCCACGGTGGGCGCCACTGTCGTGGAAATGGCCACGGCAGTCGCTGAGGAAGAGTCGGCGGCCATCTGCGGTGCGAGATGGGGGCGGATGCACATCGTTTACCCAGGTTGGGCCCCCCGGAGGGTAAAGACCTACTCCTGCTAGATTAGATTATTGCAGAGCGAGTTACAGGGGTGGCGAGCTCAGCGTCTAAGCAGCGAGTCGCTTGAAGGGGGTGTATGATGGAACATAAGTCCTCAAGGTACCCTAGGGAGGTTTATATATGAGGCACCTTGCTAGGGTTTCCAGTTTAGAACCGAACAAGATATGGATTTGGAGGCTTTTGATCTAATCCGACTGGGCTTCAAGTACACTTCTGGGCCTTCAGTCTCCAGTCGCCAGGCCCTCTCCTCAGTCGCATTCCAGTCGCGGTCCTTCAGGCCCACTCGCCGACCCTTCGGCCCAATCGGAACGTCCTGCTAGGCATACCCCCTTCGGCATATCCCCATCAAACCGTGTGTTTTCTCTCTCCTTCCCTATGCTCCATCTCTCCTCCCCTTTCCCCTCGCGCACCGGTCCAACTCATCTCTCTCCCCTCGTCCACAGCATGGCGCTGCGCACGTGTGCCTTGGTACGGCGTCTCTGTGTCTCTGGCGTGTTAGGCAGCCGCATTGGTGTGGAGTAGGGACGAGGAGTACATAAGAAGGAAACCACTTTGGTCCTTGGTGGCAAAAAAATTCAAACTTTTCCGGTTTTCGAAATTTTCACTTGCTTCCCAAACATTGGGAGGGAAGGTTACTCAAAAGATCGGCCATTTGCAATACTTATTATCTTATCTTTATCTTGTCTTATCTCTTACAATACCATACCATACCACTGTATAGTGTACAGATAATTTTGAACATTGACCGTTGGATGAAGACCGACAAATCCAAACATTGCTAACCGTTGGATCTTCTTTTCCATTCTTAGCATCTACAAAGATTCTACTAATAGTCTGTAGCACGATGAACGCTAGTATGCGCAAACCTCAAAACACACACTTCATTGCTTAGTTTTAGGGTCCTTGTGCTAAATTCATGGACTTGGGTGCATTTTTCATTTTTATGAGGTCCTTGATGTAACTTGTACTTCCACCGACCGTGTTAACTCTCAAGCACCTCGCTCCTACGAGACCTACCACGGTTAAAAGAAAATGCAACCGCCCCAATTATCAAACAAACTGGACCATAGTTTCTGATATGTAATACCCAAGTTTTTAGTACTAGGATTTTTCAAGCTTGCTAGCTAACTTCGCACAATTCAGTGACTTCTTGTCGATTAACGAAATTAGGTAAAACTTGAGCTACAAGTAAGCGCGATAGATTGCTCTTGAATTAAATGTATTTTGGGAGGTAGATGGGTGCATCTTCTTGTAGTAAACAATGTCATCAGTGTGAGTTTCCAACTATCAGGAAATAAAATTCTCAGTTTTCCGAGTGATGACGAGATGGTTCTTTTCGGTAAAGAAAGCTCGAAGAAGAATATGGATCTCAATGCCATAAGCCAAGCTTGTAGACATATTAAGTGGACCAACGTGTTTTACTTACGATTCCCATAAGTTTTTTGAGTTTTCAAACTCCATAGCTAATTAACTCCGCCCACTTGAATGACTACATGTTGATTTATCGAAATTAGGTCAAACTTGAACTATAACTAAATTGTAGGTTGCTCTGAAAGTTTTACGAAAAAGCTTTTGGAGGTACTGTACTAATCAGGAGGGGTGTCACAATCAATTATATGAGAAAAAATCGAGAGTTTTGAAAACAGGTTTGACTTTTTGCTAAGATTTTGCATCACATGACACTATTTAACGAAATTGGGTCAAACTTGAGCTACAAGTGAGCGCGATAGATTGCTGTTGAAATATATGACTTCTTAGAGAGGTAGATGGGTGCATTTTCTTGTAGTAAAGAGTGTCGTCGGTATGGTGTGATTTTCGAACTATGTCAGGAAAGAAGATTCAATTATTCTCAATTTTTCGAGTGATGACGAGCGAGGTTGTTCTTTTCCGTAAAGAAATGTCCGAAGAATAATATTGGATCTGAATGCCAGAATCCAAGTTTACCGACATATATAGTGGGCCACCATGTTGTACCAACGATTTCCATGTTTTATTTATGAGTTTTCAAACTTCCTAGCTAACTCTGCCCATTTGACCGGATGACTTCATGTCGATTTATCAAAATTAGGTCAAATTTGAAACTACAAGTAAATTGTAGGTTGATTTAAAAGTTTTACGAAAAATCTTTTGGAGGTACCCATCGAGGGGTCACAATTAATATTTCTTAAAACACCGAGAGAATTGAGGATATGTTCAACTTCTTGCTAAGATTTTGCATCTTGACAATTTAACGAAATTAGGTCAAACTTGAGCTACAAGTAAGCGCGATAGATTGCTCTAGAATTAAATGTATTTTCAGAGGTAGATCGATGCTCCTTGTTGTAGTAAACAATGCTGTTAGTGTGAGTTTCCAACTATCAGGAAAGAACATTCAATTCTACATTTTTCGAGTGAAGACGAGCGAGGCTACTAGTTGTTATTTTCCGTAAAGAGAAGTCCAAAGAATATTGGATGTGGATGCCACAAGCCAAGTTGACAGACATATATAGTCGATCGACAACATGTTGTACTTGCTATTCCCATGTTTTATGAGCTTTCAAACTTCCTAGCTAACTCTGCCCTTTTTAATGACTTTAAGTCGATTTAGCGAAATTAGGTCAAATTTGAAACTACAAGTAAATTGTAGGTTTTGCTTTGTAACTTTTACGAAAAAGCTTTTAATTTGGAGGTACCCATCGAGGGGTCACAATTAATATATCTGAAAACAACAAGAGTTTTGACGATAGGTTCAACTTCCTACTAAGATTTTGATTCTTGACAATTTAACGAAATTAATTAGGTCAAACTTGAGCTACAAGTAAGCTCGATAGATATCTCTTGAATTAAATGTCATTTTAGAGGTAGATGGGCACATTTTCTAATAGTAAGCAGTGTCGTGGGTGTGAGTGTCCAACTATCAGGAAAGAACATTGAATTCTACGTTTTCCGTGTGAAGACAAACGAGATTAGTTGTTCTTTTCCGTCAAGAAAAGTCCAAAGAATATTGGATGTGGATGCCACAAGCCAAGTTGACAGACATATATATATAGTGGATCGACAACATGTTGTACTTGCGATTCCCATGTTTTATGGGTTTTGAAGGTTCCTATAGCTAACCCCGCACATTGAATAACTTTATGTCGATATCTCGGAATTAGGTCAAATTTGAAACTACAAGTAAATTGTAGGTTTTGCTTTGATAGATTTACGAAAAAGCTTTTGGACGTACCCATCGAGGGTTCAAAATTAATACACCAGAAACCAGCGAGAGTTTTGATGATAGGTTCAACTTATTGCTAAGACTTTGCATATTGGTAATTTAATGAAATTAGGTCAAACTTGAGCTAGCTATAAGTAAATCCCATAGAAAACAGTGTCGTCGGTGTGAATTTCCAACTATCAAGAAAGAACATTTAATTCTACATTTTCCGAGTGAAGAATACGAGCAAGGTTGTTCTTTTTCCTAAAGAAAAGTCCAAAGAATATTGGATCTGAATGCAACAAGCGAGGTTTACATACATATATATTGGACCAACATGTTTTACCAACAATTCCCATGTTTTATGAGTTTTCAAATTTCCCAGCTAACTTTGCCCATTAGAATGACTTTATGTCAATATATCAAAATTAGGTCAAATTTGAAACTACAAGTACTAGTAAATTGCACGTGCCTTACACGTGAGACTCAGATAATACACATCTGGCATATCATCATTATATAAAATTATAATAGGCAAAGCAGAAAAAATATAATAGGTAACTACTACAAGTAAATTGTGTAGGTTGCTTTCAAAGTTTTACCGAAAAGCTCTTAGAGGTACCCATCGGAGGGCGCGCGCAGCGGGGGGGGGGGGGGGGCAATTAATATACTATCTGAAACAAAAAGAGAGTTCTGACGACATGTTCATCTTCTTGCTAAGATTTTGCGTCTTGACAGTTTAATGAAATTAGGTCAAACTTGAGATACAACTAAGTACGATAGATTGCTCTTGAATTTAATGAAATTAGGTCAAACTTGAACTACAAGTAATAAATTGTAGGTTGCTTTGAAAGTTTTATGAAAAAATATTTTGGAGGTACCCATCGAGCGGTTAATTAATATATATCAGAAACCACAGAGAGTTTTAACGAGTGTTTCGACTTCTAGCTAATATTTTGCATTATGAAAATTTTGAACACCTTTTGGAAATGATCACATGAAATAGGGAGAGAGAGGAAATGATATTTCTATTCTCTATGGGCAACCCATAAGCTTGAGGTGCACCTTAGGCTTAAAGATAACTTTATTTTTTCCACCATGTATAAGGTGAAACTTAGCGGATGCCACATAGTAGGCTATTTTTTTAACGGGTAGAAGGCCATATTAAGGTGTGCTTTTTTACACAATGCAAGAGTAGTATATTTCTTTACTTAGACATATGGTCACCTCTGTTCACACGCTGTACATGCTGAGAGAATTAAACGTTGGCAGGGGAAGAGGGCAGCAGCGAAGAGAAGTTGAAGGCGGTTCCATGTTAGAGCAAAGTTATGATGGGTTTCTAACACGAGGTACTCTTGCGGCCTTACAGTGTTCTACACTATACTAGTACTAGTAATTTTTTGGACCTATGCACGCAAAACAAATTGTGTGTTTTCTCTCTCCTTTGCTGCCTCTCACCATCCATCCTCCCTCTCTCCTACCCTTTCCCCTCGCGCACTGGCCCGACTGACTTTCCCTCATCCACAGCGTGGTGCTGCGCACGTGTGCCTTTGTACGGAAGCTCTGTGTCTCTGGCATGTTCGGCAGCCGCGTTGGTGTGGAGTACGGACGAGGAGTACATAGGAAGGAAACCACTTTGGTCCTTGGCGGCAAAAAAAATCAAACTTTTCCGGTTTTCAAAATTTTCACTTGCTTCCCAACATCAGGAGGGAAGGTTACTCAAAAGATCAGCCATTCGTAATACTTCTTATCTTATCTTTATCTTTTCTTATCTCTTACAATACCATACCATACCACTTTATAGTGTACGGATAACTTCGAACATTGTCTTTTTGATCAAGACCGGCAAATCCAAACATTGCTAACCGTTGGATCTTCTTTTTCATTCTTAGCATCTACAAAGATTCTACTGAGAGTCTTTAGCGCGATGAACGCTAGTATGCGCAAACCTCAAAACACACACTTCATTGCTCAGTTTCAGGGCCCTTATGCCAAATGCATGGACTTGGGTGCAATTTTCATTTTTATGAGGTCCTTGATGTAACTTGTACTTCCACCGACCGTGTTAACTCTCAAGCACCTCGCTCGTACGAGACCTACCATGGTTAAAAGGAAATGCAACCGCCCCAATTATCAAACAAACTGGACCACAATTTCTTATACGTAATATCCAAGTTTTAGTACTAGGATTTTTCAAGCTTCCTAGCTAATTTCACACACTTCAGTGAATTCTTGTTGATTAACAAAATTAGGTCAAACTTGAGCTACAAGTAAGCACGATAGATTGCTCTTGAATTAAATGTGTTTTTGGAGGTAGATGGGTGCATCTTCTTGTAGTAAACAATGTCATCAGTGTGAGTTTCCAACTATCAAGAAATAAAATTCTCAGTTTTCCGAGTGATGACGAGATGGTTCTTTTCCGTAAAGAAAGCTCGAAGCAGAATATGGATCTCAATGCCATAAGCCAAGCTTCTAGACATATTAAGTGGACCAATGTGTTTTACTTACGATTCCCATATGTTTTTTGAGTTTTCAAACTCCCTATCTAATTAACTCTGCCCACTTGAATGACTACATGTCGATTTATCGAAATTAGGTCAAGCTTGAACTATAGCTAAATTGTAGGTTGCTCTGAAAGTTTTACGAAAAAGCTTTTGGAGGTACCGTACCGATCGAAAGGGGTGTCACAATCAATATATGAGAAACAACCAAGAGTTTTGACAACAGGTTTGACTTCTTGCTAAGATTTTGCATTGCATGACACTATTTAACGAAATTCAGTCAAACTTGAGCTACAAGTAAGCGCAATAGATTGCTGTTGAAATATATGACTTTTCAGAGAGGTAGATGGGTGCATTTTCTTGTAGTAAACAGTGCCATCAGTATGGTGTGATTTTTGAACTATATCAGGAAACAAGATTCAATTATTCTCAAATTTTCGAGTGAAGATGAGCGAGGTTGTTCTTTTTCGTAAAGAAATGTCCGAAGAATAATATTGGATCTGAATGCGAGAAGCCAAGTTTACCGACATATATAGTAGACCAACATGTTGTACCAATGATTCCCATGTTTTATTTATGAGTTTTCAAGCTTCCTAGCTAACTCTGCCCATTTAACCGGATGACTTCATGTCGATTTATCAAAATTAGGCCAAATTTGAAACTACAAGTAAATTGTAGGTTGCTTTGAAAGTTTTACGAAAAATCTTTTGGAGGTACCCATCGAGGGGTCACAATTAATAGATCATAAAACAGCGAGAGTTTTGATGATATATTTAACTTCTTGCTAAGATTTTGTATATTGATAATTTAACAAAATTAGATCAAACTTGAGCTACAAGTAAGCGCGATAGATTTCTCTTCAATTAAATGTATTTTCAGAGGTAGATGGATGCACCTTGTTGTAGTAAACAATGCCGTTAGTGTGAGTTTCCAACTACCAGGAAAGAACATTCAATTCTAAATTTTCCAAGTGAAGACGAGCGAGGCTACTAGTTGTTATTTCCGTAAAAGAGAAGTCAAAGAATATTGGATGTGGATGCCACAAGCCAAGTTGACAGACATATATAGTCAATTGACAACATGTTGTACTTGCGATTCCCATGTTTTATGAGCTTTCAAACTTCCTAGCTAACTCTGCCTATTTTAATGACTTTAAGTCGATTTATCGAAATTAGGTCAAATTTGAAACTACAAGTAAATTGTAGGTTTTTCTTTGTAACTTTTACGAAAAAAAGCTTTTAATTTGGAGGTACCCATCAAGGGGTCACAATTAATATATCTGAAAACAACGAGAGTTTTGACGATAGGTTCAACTTCCTACTAAGATTTTGCATCTTAACAATTTAACAAAATTAATTAGGTCAAACTTGAGCTACAAGTAAGCGCGATAGATAGCTCTTGAATTAAATATCATTTCAGAGGTAGATGGGTGCATTTTCTAGTAGTAAGCAGTGTCGTGGGTGTGAGTGTCCAACTACCAAGAAAGAACATTGAATTCTACATTTTTCGAGTGAAGACGAACGAGGTTAGTTATTCTTTTCGGTAAAGGAAAAGTCCAAAGAATATTTGATGTGGATGCCACAAGCCAAGTTGACAGACATATATATATATATATAGTGGATCGACAACATGTTTTACTTGCGATTCCAATGTTTTATGGGTTTTGAAGCTTCCTATAGCTAACCCCGCACATGTGAATAACTTTATGTCGATATCTCAGAATTAGGTCAAATTTGAAACTACAAGTAAATTGTAGGTTTTGCTTTGATTGATTTATGAAAAAGCTTTTGGATGTACCCATTGAGGTTTCAAAATTAATATACCAGAAACTAGCGAGAGTTTTGACGATAGGTTCAACTTCTTGCTAAGACTTCGCATATTGGTAATTTAACGAAATTAGGTCAAACTTGAGCTAGCTACAAGTAAACACCATAGATTGCTCTTGAATTAAATGTATTTTCATAGGTAGATCATTAGTGCATCTTCTTGTAGTAAACAGTGTCTTTGGTGTGAGTTTCCAACTATCAAGAAAGAACATTCAATTCTACATTTTCTGAGTGAAGAATACGAGCGAGGTTGTTCTTTTTCCTAAAGAAAAGTCCGAAGAATATTAGATCTAAATGCCACAAGCCAAGTTTACATAAATATATATTGTACCAACATGATGTACCAACGATTCCCATGTTTTATGATTTTTCAAACTTCCCAGCTAACTCTACCCATTAGAATGAATTTATGTCGATTTATCGAAATTAGGTGAAATTTGAAACTACAAGTGCTAGTAAATTGCACGTGCCCTGCATGGAAGACTCAGATAATAGACATATGGCATATCATCACTATATAAAATTGTAATAGGCAAAGCGGGAAAATATAATTGGTAAAATTTGAACTACTACAAGTAAACTGTGTAGGTTGCTTTGAAAGTTTTACGGAAATGCTCTTAGAGGTACCCATCGGAGGGGGAGCGTGGGGGGGGGTCAATTAATATACTATCAGAAACCAAAAGAGAATTATGACAACAGGTTCATCTTCTTGCTAAGATTTTGCGTCTTGACAGTTTAATGAAATTAGGTCAAACTTGAGCTATAACTAAGTGCGATAGATTGCTCTTGAATTTAATGAAATTAGGTCAAACTTTAACTACAAGTAATAAATTATAGGTTGCTTTGAAAGTTTTATGAAAAAAGCTTTTGGAGGTACCCATCGAGCGGTTAATTAATATATCAGAAACCACAGAGAGTTTTGACGAGTGGTTCAACTTCTAGCTAAGACTTTGCATCATGAAAATTTTGAACACCTTTTGAAAACGATCCCGCGCATCCGGACATGGTTCGTGCGCCAAAATTTCAGATACTTCGAAATTCCCATTCGACCCCTATTAAATTCGGTAGGTGGGGGGCTTCACTCGTAATTTTCCCAGTATAGTGCTAGCAGTACCTAAACCCAACCCCCCTCCCCCCTCTCTCTCCTCTAGGAATACGTCACCAGCCGGAACATCCCCGCTACACTTTAGCCGGCGTAGCCGCACACCTGATCTGTTCAATGAACCCTCTTGTCCGGCGCGCTGACCACATCATCGACCGCCTAGGATCTGCTCCACTGACGTCGTGGTCTAGCGTTCTGATCGTATCCTCGCGCGCCCAAGATCTCCTTCCCCGTCGTCGAGACCCACTACGACCGTAGCACCTTCAGCGACCTCGACGTGATCCGTGAGGATGCGGAGGAGGCCTACACGCCGCCCCGACCGAGGTAAAACCAGATCTCCCTGCCTGATTTGTTTGTTGGCAATGTACTGTATTCGTGCTAAATTTACTAACTAACATGTTCTTTACTTGATATACACTTGTTATGTACTCCCTCTATTTCAAAATATAAGATTATTTAGCTTTGTGAAAGAAGTGTATCCAGACTCATTTTAGTGTGTTGGTTCACTCCAAACCTAGATGAACCTACACACTAAAAGAGGTCTAGATGCACTCTTTTTACAAAGCTAAAACATCTCATATCTTGAAACAGAGGGAGTACTAAATTAACCTGTTGTGGTTACGCTTAAACTCCACGCATTGAACTGTTTTTATGTACTGTACTATTTCTTTGTGAATTATTAGTCACTTAACATATTTGTTTACATTCTTTGCTGTACCTTTCCACATGAGATATGATTATATAATATCTCTCTCATTCACCGATTTACGAACTATAATATTTCCAGCGTGCTATTTTCCTGTTATCCTATACTACACGTTTACACACGTCATACTGTTTGACCATTATGTATTGTTTATTTGTTCCCTCTTAACCTGCGGCTCAAACTGTTTGCTGTTATTATGCAAGGAGTAACATCAGTTTGCACACAATATCATAGAATGAATGTCTCCTATAATCTCGTAAGACCCCATCACTTTTGTTTCACTTCATGCCAACGTATATCATGTTGGAACCTATTTGTATTTACAGTTGGCCTTACCTTTATGCAGAGGAGCAATGATGGAGTACAAACTCCGCCCATCCACACGAGCCGCCGTAGATCTCATGTAACACCTACTGTAAGGCCCCCCACCCAAAGTTTTGTCCTTGCCACATTTTTTGTTTGCTTCAATTTACCATTTTTCTTTCTTGTTTTCATATTTTTTGGCCAAAAATTAGCGTCAAACATTTTAGCCCCACTATGGTATGCTTTTGTTCCATGTGCTTAGTTCAATTTTCTAGATATGGAGAGGCCGGATGTATTGCATCTGAGTTGTCCGATAATAAGAACAAGGCCACACTAGCGATAAGATCCACACATGTATCATAAGGAACTCTGTGCAGTTCATCTCACTCTTGTATGTACTATGTATCATAGTTAAATGAACTGGCTATTTTAATACAAGGCACTTGATGGTTCAATTTGTTGTTCTCAGGCCGCCAAAGCATTGAAATTATCTGGCTATTCATGAATAATTCAATGTATGATTGCTTGATTCATTGTTTGTCTGAAATTATCTAGCTAGCATATTCGAGGCTCACAATTGATGTGTTTTTATTGGCTGAGTTACTCTTTTTTGTCTACGATTAAATTAGTGGTAGATTTTGTTGTGTAGTTCCTGACTAGTTTATATATGAGAAACATAATGGCTTAGTTTTAATATTCGTTTTATTCATGTTCTGCTCATTCTAGTTTGAGTAGTCTGCATCAGGTACATTGGTTGATTGCTCGCATTGTTATTCAAAATGAACTTGTAGTTTGTTTCCCAAGTCTGTTGTTTAAGTAACTTGTTTTGTCTTGGTCTCAGCCATCTTCAAGTAGAGCAGTCATTTCACAGAGCAGCATATGCTCGCATCGCTCCATGGCGCCAGCTGGTCCAGTTCATCAAGAAGAAATAGATGTATGAGCCACCACTGTTAATTGCTTTCTTCCTTATATATTACCGCATTGACACATTTAAAATTCATGGTGGTGTGATTGCATGGTAATGCTGTTATAACTTGTTTTATGTTTGTTTCAGGCTACAAATGATCCTCTGAATGCCGAACAAAGACCCTCTTCTCCAAGTTTAGATTTTGTTTCACACAACAGCAATGACAATACCTATTGCTCATGGCACACCACTTCGAATGATCCTCGTTTTTCAGCCGAAATATTATTTGAGGATTCCCTCCAAGATGCCCGTGATATTGTTGAGCAAGAAGCCAACAAAATAGATTCAGTAATCACCATAGCACAAAAAGACTTATATGAATTGAAAAACTGGCAAGCTTTAACGCAGAACATACTTAATAATCGCATCTGCAGCTCTCATGGGAAGACATTTGTTACATGTCTCGGGATGCAAGCTCCATAGAGACCTTTTCTATAACACCAGTTATGGTGTTTTTTTAGTTGTCTAGATTCTGATACAACTTTTATGCTTCATTTTATTACTATCAAGTTTACTGAGGATTGTAATAATCTACTATAATTTGTAGTTGTAAGTTGTTTGAGGATTGTTACAAACTGAGCATCTATCAGAATTACTAAACACACATGAAAAGTAGTGAAATTGTAAGAGGTACAACACACGATCTACCAAAACAGGGAGAACGTCCATTGTATTACACGAGCACCATAGAACTTGCAAAATTCATAGACGTTCACTCGACACAATGAACACATAAAGAGCTGACCTGAAGAGAATACATCATGTTGGGGGGATACCCCCGGGTAGGGTCACGCCAGGGTATAAAGGCCGAGTTAGCCGAGGTTCGGCAAGGCTAAAGCGGATGCTGGCCGGGTCACCTCAAGGCAGGCCGGATCACGGGGTAACCCGGACCAGGGGGCATCCACCTAACTAGGTCTCAACCGACTTAAGCAGTAAGTCGGAGTGGCGTGTTTAACTTGTATGCAAGAACGGGTGTGGCCGGATCAACTATGATCTGGGTCGTATCTAGCTTCTAGGAGAAGGAAGAAATCTCGCTGGTCAAAAGAAGCCCCGGTACGCACGGCATGAGCGAAGCAAAAGATGGCAGGACCACCGAGGCATGGCCCACAGAGGTGACGACGCCCGTGTCGGCTGACGCAGGCACCGCAGAGGCTCACGTAGCCTCTGCATGGGTGATGCGGGGGAAAAGCACCCCAGTCGGTTTGCTATTTTGGGAGGAGTCATATTCCCTGGAATATGCCTCCACGTATGCCCTAAGTAGAGACCTAGCCACCCCTATATAAGGAGGGGCTAGGGCCTCTGTAGAGGGGGTTCCTCTATTCTGAAAGGTTCTAAGGGTCTTGTACGGGTTAACTGTGCGTGAGAGTAAGAGAGCTCCTTCTTCCCCCTCTCGCCAATACAGCTCTAGGAGCACTTGTAATCTGTGAACTGAATCGAATACAAAGCTTCTGTGTGGGGAATCACCTCACTATCCCTCCCTGGATTCCCCTAGTGCTATTAGTCCCCACCTTTAGCCTATCCATGGTATCTGCCGTGACACCACCACGACAGTTGGCGCCCACCGTGGGGCTAGCGGCGCTAGCAGGGGTGAAGATCCAGACAGGAAACCTCATCGGCACCGGGGAACACATCGTCTCCGGGCTCGTTCAGTGCTTTGGAGCGCTGGACTTCGTCAGCGACAACGCTGGCTGCTTCGGCACGCGCCCACTTCTGCGCAACAGCCTCTTCGTCAAGTTGGGTGCACACAAGGTCTACGTTGCTATGGACGTATCATGCATTCATCCGCGGCATGTCGTCGAGGCAGGGGAGCCACCCCTTAGCGTGGTTCACGGGGCGCGTATCACTTGCTCCCCGGACCGTGCTGAGGTGATGATGACTGCGCCAGGTGCAGGCGCAAGCAAGGATCCAGCACCAAATTCGGAGGTAACACCTAAGGCACCGAGGAAAGGTAGAGGACCTCCACTAGAGAGGCCTGAGAATGTACTGAGAGAAGCTATGGATAGCTTGGCAAACCCGGTAGCAGCAGTGGTAGATCCGGCTCAGGCACAGGCCGAGCTAGAGGAAACTAGGCAGAAAATTCTAGAGGTAGCGAAAAAGATTACTGCGGCTCAGTAGTCGTTGAACATGACGCTGCGTGAGTACGCAAAGGCAAATAAAGTAGATGCTGTAAAAGTGAAGGGGAGAAATCTCATGAGTGAAATGAACAAAGAAGGTGATACTCGGATTGAGGAGTCAGAAAACTGTTTGTCCGTGGGGCTGCCGAAGTACAGTACCCCGGCAAAAAACCTCAGAGCAGCGGATGCAGCTGCATCCGAGCTAGAGGGTCTGACGGGTGAAGCATGTCAGAGACAGCAAGATCAGGTCAATGAGTTGGTTCGGATCGCGAACAGGCAAAATGAGGAACTGCTCAGGGCAAACCCGGAGAGAGCTGGGGCCTCCAAGATCATTCATTCGGCGGTGGGTAACCCGGAGAAATCCACTTGAGACACATCGTCTCCTCATGGTGGTCCTAGGAGAGAGGAGGTAGTAACTTCGGCCAGGAGAAACAAGCAGATTGTTCCGTATGACCCGACAAGGGCAGGAAAAGCAAAAGAGGTACAAAGAAACGACGATCGACGGAGTGTAAGCCGAGGTGAAGCTGGCCGAGGTAACCGTGACCAAGGCAATGCCGGACAGCGCAACTCCGCAGGACAACCGCAGCAGTGGAATATACCAAGGCAAGAGCAAAGTGTCGGCCGAGGTATGCAACAGAGAGATGCGCCACGAGAGCAAGACCGGTATAACGATGGAGATTTGGAAATGGTGAATGCAGGATACCCAAGGCCGGACTATCATGTGATAGGGTCGAGATTGGGAAGCAGGGATTTGATGCCGGATGATGCCAGGCTGAAACTGGATCGACTGTATAGGTCAGAGCATATTGAAAGTCAAGGTCCTCCGGGTCCTGCCTGTTTTGGACCCCGGATCATGAAAGAGCCAGCGGTACCTAACTTCCAGTTACCCAGAGGCACGAAGACGTATGACGGCAGCACTAAGCCGGAGGATTGGTTGATAAATTATGCTATGGCTGTGAAAATTGCTATAGGTAACTTGTGATGGGCTGTGAGATAGGTACTCCAGATGTTGGAGGGGCCAGCAAGGGTATGGTTGAACAATTTGCCGCCCGGAAGTATTAACTGCTGGATCGATTTTGAGGAAATGTTCATCAGCAATTTCTCGAGTACGTATCAGAGGCCGAATAGGCCATAGACCCTAGCTATGTGCAAGCAAAGACCGAATGAGACGGACCGGGAGTTTTTAACCCGGTGGTGTACCGTGCGAAACTCGTGTGAGGGTGTGATAGAGTCACATGCCATAGCATGGTTTGCGCAAGGATGCAGATATGCAAGCGAGCTGTGGCAAAAGTTGCAAAGGAAAATGCCAACTACGTTGGCAGAGATGATCCGGATTGCTGATTCGTATGCTTTGGGTGATCCAACTCAACCTAGGCTCGTGTCCAACGAGTCGAATGAGGAGTACTACGAGAGAGATGGAGCTGGATCATCCCGGAGGAACGATTACAGAGGTAAAAGGAGAGATGATAGACCGGATCACCAATACAGTTTGCAACAAGTTGCAGCTGTGAATCAAGATCAGCCAGGAACAGGGAGCAATCAGCGTTAGAAAACTGGAGGGCAACAGCGGACACCAAGGAATGATGGCAATAAAACTTGGACGCCAGAACAGAAGAAACAGTGGCAAGAAAAGAAGGATCGTCCGAAGTATACTTACGAGTCGATGTTGGATCAGCCGTGTAAGTTTCACACGCCAAATCTGAGTAACCCAGCGGGTCATACAACGAGGCAATGTGAGTGGATGCGTAACATAGAACAAGGTGGTTCTAGGAATGCTCAGGCACCCCGGAATGATCAACCTCGGCAGGAGTTACCCAGCAGCAATTGCTCTCCGGAGCGAACACGCAACAGCTAATGTTGCCTCCCCCTCCGCCGAGGTATGATAACCATGAGAGAAGGGATGCAGTGCATCAAGTAGAAAACCAGCATCAGCCGGATCAGAGGTACCCCAGAAATGAGGGGAGGAATGAGTATAGGGAGCATCGTCAGAGTTACTGTGTATTTACCACCAAGGAAACAGATAGGAAGAGCTTGCAGCGCCGACATATGGAGGTCAATGCGGTAATGCCAGCGGTGACGAGGTATATGCCTTGGTCGGACCAAGAAATTACTTGGAACATCAAAGATCATCCCAAGCTTATGTCGAGTCCTGGTTCATATGCATTAGTGCTGGACCCGACATTCATTGGGCCTAACATCAATGTGAGGTTCTCCAAGGTACTGATTGACAATGGCAGTAGCATTAAAATCATGTATGCAGATACAATGCGCAAGTTGGGTATCACGGAGAACATGCTCCAAGCTACAAGAACAACTTTCCATGGTATTGTACCAGGCATTTCTTGTGAGCCCATAGGAAAAGTCCGGGTTGACGTGTTATTCGGCACGAGGAATAATTGCCGAACTGAGAATCTGGAGTTCGAAGTGGTGAACTTGGAAAGTGCGTATCACGCGTTACTCGGAAGACCAGCATTGAACAAGTTTATGGCAAGCTGCCACATCAGTTATTTGAAGATGAAGTTGCCCGGGCCAAATGGAGTGATTACCATTGCTGGAGATTTCCGACGTTCCATTGAGTGTGCCTCAGCCGGGTCTAACCTAGCCGAGTCGCTCGTGATTGCGCAAGAGAAAAGAAAAATCCAAGAGGTGGCGACATTAGCTCAGTCCGCACAGCAGTATATGCCGGCGTTGAGTAACCCGCATGGAAGCGTTTCGTTCCAAGCCACAAAGGATACTAAGAAAGTGCCTGTTGATGATATGTTCCTAGAGCGCACCGTAACAATTGGTGCCGGGTTGAATGATAAATAGGAAAGCGAGCTCGTCAACTTCTTTCGTGAGAATCAGGATATTTTTGCTTGGTCCACCCAGGACTTGCAAGGTGTTCCGAGGGAGTTGGCCGAGCACTCTTTGAATGTAAGACCCAGAGCAAGGCCGGTGAAGCAACCTCTCCGCCGCTTCGCCGAGGATAGGAGAGAAGTCATTGGAGATGAGATAGCTCACTTACTAGCAGCAGGATTTATCATGGAAGTGCTCTATCCAGATTGGCTCTCTAATCCGGTGCTGGTGGAGAAGAAGAAGGATGACCCGAACGTGGCAGTGGTTTGGCGTATGTATATCGATTACACAAACCTGAACAAGGCATGTCCAAAAGATCCATTTCCACTGCCGAGGATAGATCAGGTCATAGACTCAACCGCGGGATGTGAACTGTTGTCATTCATTGATGCATATTCTGGTTTCCACCAGATACCTCTGAATCCGGATGATCAAATAAAGACCGCATTTATCACCCCGTATGGGGCTTATTACTATCGCACCATGCCGTTTGGTTTACGTAATGCAGGTGCAACGTACCAAAGATGTAAGCAAAAATGTTTGCACGACCAAATAGGTCAAAATGTACAAGTGTATGTGGATGATGTGGTTATCAAGACCAAGGAAAGCAAAACGCTCCTTGACAACATCCGGCAGACATTCGCGAACTTAAGAAGGTTCCGGATGAAGCTTAACCCAGAAAAATGTACCTTTGGTGTCCCGGCTGGAAAATTACTCGGATTTCTCGTCTCCAACCGAGGTATCGAAGTTAATCCAACTAAGATCCGGGCCATTGAACGAATGGAGCTGCCAAAGTGTCTTAACGATGTCCAGAAGTTCACTGGGTGCCTGGCATCGTTAAGTCGGTTTGTATGTCGGTTGGGAGAAAAGGCATTGCCTCTCTACCAACTCATGAAAAAGTCGGATAAGTTTGTTTGGACGCCATAGGCTGATGAAGCCTTTGCCCACTTAAAGAAGATGTTAGCCACTACACCAGTGTTAGCCTCTCTACTATCAAAGGAGCCAATGTTGCTCTACATAGCCGCAACCAACCGAGTTGTAAGTGCAGTGATTATGGTAGAGCGCGACGAAGAGGGTAAGTCGGTGCAGAGGCCAGTGTATTACTTGAGCGAGGTATTATCTGCCTCAAAGCAGAACTACCCACACTTTCAAAAGGTGGCATATGGTGTCTATATGGCAGCTAAGAAGTTAAAGCATTACTTTGAGGAGGACCCCATCAAAGTAATATGTGAATCTCCCATATCCGAGATAATAGTAACAAGGATGCAAGTGGTCGAATCGCAAAATGGGCAATCGAACTAGCTCCTTATGCGCCACAATATGACAGAAGAGAAGCAATCAAGTCTCAAGTTGTAGCGGACTTTTTTGTGGATTGGGCCAAGGTACAGTACAAACCACCGCCACCAGATCCGAACTACTGGAGGATGCATTTTGACGGGTCAAAAACAAAAATAGGGCTAGGCGCCAGAGTTGTGCTTACCTGCCAAAGAAGGACCAGCTGAAATATGTGCTGCAAATCCATTTCGCGGCATCGAACAATGTCGCTGAGTATGAAGCACTTGTGCATGGGCTCAAAGTGGAAAAAGAGATTGGGATACGTCGGATACTATGCTTTGGCGACTCGGATTTGGTAATACAGCAAGTGTCGGGGTTGTGGGACGCCCTTTATCCAAACATGGCTCTGTACAAATTTCATGTGCATAAGATATCTGGTTACTTTGAGGGGTGTGAATTTCACCATGTACCCCGGGTGGAAAATGAGGCTGCCGACATGCTGTCGAAGCTCGGATCAACCCGACAAGCAATTCCACCGGGTGTAGCATTGGAACACCTCAGAAAATCATCTATCAGGCCGTCCCTAGGAACCGACTCAATCTATGTCCCAGAAGATACAGAATCCGGAGCTAAGCCCATGGACATTGACATGGGAGGTGGTGCGCGAAACCCGGAGACTGCATCAGTAAACCCGGGGACTACCTCAGGAAACCCGGGGACTGCCTTGCAGGACTCGAGGACTGCTCAGTGTGATCCGGTTGAAGTTATGCCGGTGGATGAGATGGAAATTGATGAGGATGTGTTCCCTATGCGAGCAATACTAGCTTGGGCACTGCCTATATTTCAATTCCTAAAAGATGGAATGTTACCCACTAAGGAGGTGTTATCTAGGCAAACTCAGAGGAGAGCAAAGGCATACACAATTATCAATACCGAGCTGTACAAACGGAGTGTGACCAATGTCCTCCAGCGATGCGTTGACCCGGAAGAAGGGCTTGACATCCTCCGAGATATACATCAAGGAGAGTGCGGGCATCATGCCTCATCCCGAGCCTTGGTGGCAAAGGCGTTCCGGCATGGTTTCTACTGGCCAAGTGCCTTAGAACAAGCAGAAGATCTGGTGAGAAAATGCAATGGTTATCAGAGGTATGCTACCAAGACGCATATGCCAATGTCGGAACTCAATACCATAGCAATTACATGGCCATTTGCCGTATGGTGCTTAGATATGGTTGGCCCGTTTAAACCAGCAAGGGGAAATATGACTCACATTTTGGTCATGGTGGATAAATTTACAAAATGGATTGAAGTGAAGCCTATAAGAAAGTGTGATGGAGCTACGGCCGTAACATTTCTCAAAGACATTATCCTGAGATACGGTTATCCTCACAGTATCATAACTGATAATGGCACAAATTTTGCTGAAGGAGCATTCGCGCGATTCTGCTGGGATAAGAAGATCCGGCTGGACCTTGCCTCGGTAGCGCACCCCGCATCGAACGGACAGGTGGAAAGATCCAACGGATTAGTGTTATCCGGGATAAAACCCCGGCTCATTGAGCCACTGCAAAGATCAGCGGGGTGCTGGATAGAAGAACTACCAGCGGTACTATGGAGTTTAAGAACAACTCCGAATCGATCAACAGGCTATACGCTGTTTTTTCTGGTATATGGGGCAAAAGTTGTATGACCAACCGACATAGCGCATGATTCACCTAGGGTCACCCAATACACAGAAGCCGAAGTGCAAGAAGCCCGGCAAAATGATGTTGATCTGCTGGAAGAAGGAAGAGAATTGGCATTGTCCAGATCCGCCATATATCAGCAAAATCTCCGACGCTATCATAGCCGGAAAGTAAGCCCCCGAGTCTTTCGGGAAGGCGATCTGGTGCTCCGGTTGGTACAACATAATGCTGGCATGCATAAATTATCCCCCCATGGGAAGGGCCATTCATTGTGAGCAAAGCATTGCACAATGATTCTTATTATCTTATCGATGCAAAGCCACAGGAAAAAAACAAGGCAGACAGGTCCGGCGAGGAATCTAAGCGTCCATGGAACGTAGCCCTACTTCGTCCTTTCTACACTTAGCAGAGAAGTGTATGCCGGCAATGAGCTTATCAATGAAATATTGGCACCTCGGGCAGTAACTCGGGGACTGCCTTAATAATATTTGTTGTCTTTTATTATTTATATGCCAGCTGGAGTAAGTTGTTCAACTTAACTCGGATTAGTAATGTGTGAGCACCAAAAACCCAACTCTTCGACTTGCTGTTGTCCAACAAGAATTGGCTTCATGGCAAGCAAGAGAACAAGTTTGGAATTGCGTAGCACATGAAAAACGACTAAGGAAAAGAACTTAATCGAGCTGACGTTTGTTTTTCGGACTAACCTTGTATTCACTTTCAAATTATTATGCTGAATTATTTTGAGCTAAGCCTAAAAGTTTCTAAGTATTGTTAAAACAATTTTTGAAGCTCGGATTCGTAAGTCATAAAACCGAATCAAGGTAGACACGAACCGAGCCAGAAGATTGGACGAACAAGAAAATGAAACTTGGGGACTACGCCCAAGTTAATCCGGCATACAAACTTAGTAGCAAAATAGCACATGAGTACAGGATACAATTCCACCTGGCATACCGGGGATCTGATACGTTTTCAAGTGTTTTTACTTAAGGACCAGCAGGAGGAAGAAGTTCGGCGTCATCTTCGCCTTCTTTGATATCCGAGGCATCGTCCTCTCCATCCTCGTCCGAACCATCTTCAACATTTTCAACCTCTTCGTCGCCAGCGGCTTCCAGGAAGCTCAGACCCTCAGTTCATTCGTGAATGGGAGCATATTCAATGAGGCTATGGGCGCAAGCCTGGCGCCGAGCTACCCATTCCGGGTCATTGGTCCACTTGGATCCGGTGCGCAGGCGCGTCAGGAGGCTGAGATCGATCTTCTCATACCACGTGAGTATGTGGTGAAGAACGGTCTCAGCTGCAGCACGTCCAGCGGACTCCCTCCAAAGGTCGAGCTGGGTCTTGATCTCCGTCAGCTTTTCATCAAGGATTGTGATTCTCTCCGGAGTGTCCTCGCCAGGCCAGAACGTGTTGAAGACTCGGACTGAAACGTCGAGGAGATCCTTGCCGTAGCTCTTGATGATTTCCACGCGAGATGACAGGATGACCAACAGGTCCTCCATGTCATAGGGAATGTCCTCACCGTCAGGAGCGACGGGAGTACCCCTCTCTTGGCGGAAATTGGCAACAGCGGCGCTCGCAATGGGACTACCCTCTGGAAATTTGCCTAAAAACGGGACAAGAGAAGCAAGTAATGAAAAGACATGTGAGATAACCCGGAGAAGTATGCCGGATAAGGAAAAGGAACTTACGTAAAATGTGGCTATGGATCCGGGTCAATTCATTGATGCAATTATCATGTCTTTGGCGGAGCTGCACCAGTTCAGCGTTCATCGACTCAAGCTTGACATCGGCCTCCTGGAGAAGTTCGTGGTCCTTAGCAATTTGGAGATTGAGGCGCTCGCGCTCTTCGGTATAGTCCTGGCCTGCCTTTTCAAGCTCGGTTTGGTGTTGCGCCTTCATCTTCTTCATTTCTGCCTTTAACTTGGCAATCTCATCGTTCTTGGTTCAGAGGAGGGCAAGCTCATCGTCTTTCTCTTTGAGCTCGGCCTGCTGCTGTCCTGCTTGTTCGAGAAAATGCAACATCATGTCAGGCACGGGCACACTATCTTCAAGAGATGCTGAAATAGCGTGTTGACCCGGTAGAGCCGAGGTATGAATGTTTGCCGAGCCAAGAAGAAAAGGAGATGGAAAGCAAAGCAGGGTCAGACAAAAGTAGCTTACCCTTAATTTGATCTAGATTCTTCCTCATGAGCTTGTTCTCAGCCTCCACCCCAGCTGCGAAAACTGAATGACAGATTAGTTCTGCAGAAAAAGATGAAGGAAAACAGAAAAATGTGAAGAAGAGAACTTACCCCTTTTCTCATGCTCAGCGAGATGTGCATTGTGCTTTGCGAGTAGCATCTTGTGGGTATCCAGGAGGCGCTAGAACTCAGCGCTCCGGCGGTTGGTGGTCACCTGAAAAGAGTACAAAAATTTGGCTTAAGCCTTGTGCATATTCAAAGTGTACAAGATCCGGGCCAAGTGGAACTTAACCCGGCTCTAGGTGTGTGCATATTCGAAGTGTACAAGATCCGGGCCAAGTGGAACTTAACCCGTCTCTAGGTGTGTGCATATTCGAAGTGTATAAGATCCAGGCCAAGTGGAACTTAACCCGGCTCTAGGTGTGTGCATATTCGAAGTGTACAAGATCCGGGCCAAGTGGAACTTAACCCGGCTCTAGGTCTGTGCCTATTCGAAGTGTACAAGATCCGGGCCAAGTGGAACTTAACCCGGCTCTAGGTGTGTGCATATTCGAAGTGTACAAGATCCAGGCCAAGTGGAACGTAACCCGGCTCTAGGTGTGTGCATATTCGAACTGTACAAGATCCGGGCCAAGTGGAACCTAACCCGACTCTAGGTGTGCGCATATTTGAAGTGTACAAGATCCGGGCCAAGTGGAACTTAACCCGGCTCTAGGTGTGTGCATATTCGAAGTGTACAAGATCCGGGCCAAGTGGAACCTAACCCGGCTCTAGGTGTGTGCATATTCGAAGTGTACAAGATCCGGGCCAAGTGGAACTTAACCCGGCTCTAGGTGTGTGCATATTCGAAGTGTACAAGATCCGGGCCAAGTGGAACTTAACCCGGCTCTAGGTGTGTGCATATTCGAAGTGTACAAGATCCGGGCCAAGTGGAACTTAACCCGTCTCTAGGTGTGTGCATATTCGAAGTGTACAAGATCCAGGCCAAGTGGAACTTAACCCGGCTCTAGGTGTGTGCATATTCGAAGTGTGCAAGATCCGGGCCAAGTGGAACTTAACCCGGCTCTAGGTGTGTGCATATTTGAAGTTGTCAGGGAGCTATGTTATTTTTCTAAGGAGCATCCGGCCGAGTAACAAGTTACTCCCCCGGAGGCTCGGGGACTAATGGTTATATCGCTAGTGCATGCTAAGGAAAAGGTGAAGTAACGTACCTCCATCATCTGGCCTGCGAGGTTAATCGCCTTAGAGGCTGTATTCATCTGAGCAGCGAATTCGGCGAGACCGAACTTCTCTGGGAGATCGTCGTTATAGACGAACTGCGCCTTGTTCTAGTTGTTCATAAACTCGATCAAGGTCGGAGGATATCGGTCACCGCTGAGCATGTGGGGCGCCACCAAGCCCTTCGCATGTGCCTCTCTCCTCTCAACCTGAGCAAGGGCCGGACTGGTGTGCAGAACAAGTTGCTGCACACTAGCTGGCTCGGCAGGGGCGTCCTTTGGTGCTGGAGCTTTCTGGGCAAGCATGGACGCGAGGGTGCGCTGTCCAGACCCGGTGGACGCTGCCTTGGTGACGTTAGGGGCTTTCTTGCCTTTGGCTTGCTGAGAGGAGGAAGTGGTTGCGGCAGATTTTCCCTTAGGAGCTGCCTGGGTACTTCCTCGCCGAGACTGAGAAGACTCAGACGAGGCGGAGGAGCTTGGCGTTGGTGCCCTTGTTGCTAGAGCTGGTGCTGCTGCTGATGTTCTTGCTGCAAGAGTTGGTGCTGGTGCCGGAATTGGTGCTGGTGCTGGTGCGGAGGTAGTCTCGGTAGTTGCTGGTTGCGGCAGTGCCGAAGTGGTGGATGCCGCTTCCTCGGCTGGGTCCGTCTCCCTCGCTCCAGGGTTGCCCCCCTCTTGACGAGGTGGGCTGGAACCCGGAGCAGCCGCAGAACCCTCTGGAATAGGGCTCAGCGGACGTGACTTGTCGTCACG
The DNA here is from genome assembly GCA_916181665.1 of Avena sativa. Taxonomy (NCBI): domain Eukaryota; kingdom Viridiplantae; phylum Streptophyta; class Magnoliopsida; order Poales; family Poaceae; genus Avena; species Avena sativa. The sequence continues at coordinate 63,585,432 of OV702286.1, read as the reverse complement.
AGGGGGAGAAAGGCTAGGTCGGAGCGGTGAAGAGATGCTAGATCCACTCTAGGGAACATCCTCCGTAGCACTGCCAAATCAAATAATGTTAGAAGAGAGACTAAAACAATGCAAGGAAGAATAAGTTGCAGAGGGAAAAGAGGCTTACGCATCCGAGGTCAGGGGCTCCTTGGGTTTCCGAGCCCTTCGTGCTGGGGCCTTGCCTGCTAGCTTGGAAGCAGTTTTGTCTCCGGACTTCTTTTGCCTTTTGGAGGGCTGAGAAGGTCCGGAGGAGGAACTTGATGCAGCTCCGCGCCTCTTCTTCGGCGCTGCCGGAACAGGTTCACCCGTGGCAAGGGGAGGGTCCTCGTGGATCTGCCCACCAGGGTTAGCTGATGCCGGAAAAGCATAAGAAAGGGGGACAGCATCAACAGCTTCCATCAGCTCAATATCCAAGTCATCCTCATCGTCGGGCCAATCTCTAATAGAAGAGAGTTTACCGGTGGGTCGCTTGGTCGCGTCGGACATTGGGAGGAACATCTCCTGGTCCGGTTCCTCCTCATCCGAGCTCTCCCGGTCAGGCGCGCATTTGAGGGTACGGTCGGGGCCATCCTCAATTGTCTGCTGAAGGAATTGCTAAAGGAGAAAAAAGACAACGGAGTTAAAAATAAAACGGCAACCGACATAAGATCTAATTCGGAGAGAGTTGGTGGCACGACGCTTACCACGGGAGGAAGCCTATCCCGACAATAATGCTCAATTCCCCATGTCCACTCAGAGGAGAAGTCCTTGTGGGTGGTGAAGAGCGCCTTGACCCGGCGGTAGATTTCTGTGTTGCTAAGCTCGAAGGAAGAGGTCCGGTTGGGGTCACGACCCCAGCTCATGTGGCACACCTTATGAGTGCGCTTCTGGAGAGGGGAGATCCGGTTGTGGACGAATGTGATCATGGCGTCCTCGTTGTGCAACCTGAGATGCTTCAGCTCCTTGAACCTTTTGTTGACCTGGTTGGCCAATACTGTGGGCTTCTTGGGGACAACGTCCCACAACTCTGGGTTAGGTGGACCTGGAGCATAGGGAAGCACCGGATCAAGTCTTCAGTGCCCTTGTTCCGGACATAAAAGAAAGTACGGGTCCATCCTTTGCAGGAGTCCAGCCCAGTGACTCGGGGGAAAACAGATAGCCTCCAGGGTGAGATGGATGCAGCTCCGAATTGAGTGAGCTGCTTGTCCTCCGGATCGAGTTGAATATTCGGAATGACGTTATGACGAAGGCCGAAAAACCGGATCCATAGCTCCTTCGTGGGGTATAATCCGGCGTAGCCCTCGATCGTAGAGGCAAAAGCAGAAAGAGAAGTGATTGCGTTGGCAGGAAGGTGGTGCGGCTGGAGTTCGTATGTGCTTAACCAATCATGGAAGAAATCGCTGACCGGCAAACCAAACCCCCATTGGAAGTGCGACAAGAACACAACGTACTCACCCGGATTGGGTGAGGGGGCGAGTTCGGCGGAGGCGAGGCGCGCGATGACTCCAAAGGGAGTGCGTATGGTGCGGTAGAGCCAGTCCAGGTCATCTTGGAAGACCCAGGACCCGGCCCAGGCACCACGGTCCGCTGTGGCGCTGTCTTCCTCCATTTCTTGCTCGGCGATGGTGAGCTCCTCCTCTATCATCTCTAGTTTGTTGCCCTCACTGTCGCTAGCAGCGGTGGGGGGCAGCGGCCTAGATTGGCAACGACCCGTGACGGAGGAGGCGCGTAGTGGTGGCGGTGATGCAGAGGCGTGGGGAAACAGTGCAGCGGCGGCGCTGTCGCGGGGAAGATGAAGAAGAAGAAGAGCAAGAGGCAGAGGCGCGCAGAAAGGGGAAAAGACCTAAGGGGTGCGCCCCTCCCCTATTTAACCACTCCCTCGAGGGGGAAGTGGGATCGTGTAGAACGGGTATGCCGCACGGTGTGGCCGTGTATTACACGTGTCGACCAATCAGCAGCAAGCCACATGGAGGGCCACAGGGTGTAACATATCCCATGACGTGACGCACTGATGCGGTTAACGAGGAGACAGGCCAGACGTGACGTGCGCCATAGTGATAACTGACAATTACTGCAGCGGTTACTGTGGCTGGCCCTTAAAATGAGGCAATCTAATGATTAGCCTCCACGTGGGTTAGCGTACGAGAGAAGGAAAGAAGACCCGGATAAGACCGTGGTAACCCGGACAGCAAGTGAAAACTTGGAATGTGTCAAGGGAAAGTAAAACCATGAGGTCCGAGTTAGGGTGGTAACCCGGCCAGCAAGTGAGAGCTTGGAACGTGCCAAGGGAAAGTAAATCCAGAGAATCCGAGACAAGGAGGGAACCCGGAGAAGGAGCACAAAGCTCGGTGGAATTGAACCTGTTGTGGCCTTAGCGGCTAAGGCAACTAAGACCGCACCAGCTTCGGGGACTAATGTTGGGGGCATACCCCTGGGTAGGGTCACGCCGGGGTATAAAGGCCGAGTTAGCCGAGGTTCGACAAGGCTAAAGCGAATGCTGGCCAGGTCACCTCAAGGCAGGACGGATCACGGGGTAACCCGGACCAGGGGCGTCCACCTAACTAGGTCTCAACCGACTTAAGCAGTAAGTTGGAGTGGCATTTTTAACTTGTATGCATGAACGGGTGTGGCCAGACCAACTATGATCCGGGTCGTATCTAGCTTCTAGGAGAAGGAAGGAATCTCGCTGGTCAAAAGAAGCCCCGGTACGCACGGCATGAGCGAAGCAAAAGAGGGCAGGACCACGAAGGCATGGCCGACAGAGGTGACGACGCCCGTGTCGGCTGCCGCAGGCGCCGCAGAGGCTCACGTAGCCTCTGCATGGGTGACGCAGGGGAAAAGCACCCCGGTCGGTTTGCTATTTTGGGAGGAGGCATATTCCCTGGAATATGCCTCCACGTATGCCCTAAGTAGAGACCTAGCCACCCCTATATAAGGAGGGGCTAGGGCCTCTGTAGAGGGGGTTCCTCTATTCTGAAAGGTTCTAAGGGTCTTGTACGCGTTAACTGTGGGTGAGAGTAAGAGAGATCCTTCTTCCTCCTCTCGCCAATACAGCTCTAGGAGCACTTGTAATCTGTGAACTGAATCGAATACAAAGCTTCTGTGTGGGGAATCACCTCACTATCCCTCCCTGGATTCCCCTAGTGCTATTAGCCCCACCTTTAGCCTATCCATGGCATTTGCCGTGACACCACCATGACACATCAGGAGCAGACCCACATAATCCATAAATCTGATGGATAGCCATCGTAGTAATCGTAGTGGGTGGTACCATCCTCACCATATGGCGGCACGATCTATAGCTCAGAATGCTCGACGATTCTGCAATACTCCGCCAGAAATCGATTGAGTTTGAAAGGACGGTCATTGATCCATAATCCTCCTACTCCATACCCATATACAACGCTTGGATCCTCTTCCCATGCAAGAGCCTCAAAGTTGTAAGATCTAATCTCGGCTAGATCTGCATAGTATATGCTGCCGGCCTACATCGTGGGTACCCTGGCGCTATCGACGCAGACGCACTAATTGTCAGCAACGAAGAGAGCACGACTTCTGATGCCTCTGACTGGCTGAAGGACACGGTTCTGGGTATCAACCTGGTAAACAAGCGGCCTACCCCCATAGACCAGTCCACTCACAACGAACATCAACTCCCCGTCGGACTCGACAAGGTAAAAACGATTCTCTGGGAACTGGCAGCCCGGAACAGGGCGTGCAATGGTGGGATGCATCTCCAGGGGTCGTGCGGAGCACTACAGTTGCACATCTCCATGAGAAGCATCACACATAGTCGAGAGAACACACCCGTATCTATCTACGACAAAAACATCACCGGCGTAAGAAGTCATGCTCCGAAGTTCCGCGAAGTCATAGGCGAGTACCACCCTTCACCAAAGACCGGGCGACTCCCTTCCTCCGTGCTCTCATCCACCCATCGAATGGTGGTGTTCTGATGGTTTGATGTAAACACCATCAATGACGGGAACATCGTCATAGAGACAGAAGCTACCTGCTCGGTCGATATCTTTGCCCTTAGGTGCTTGATAGCGCCTGAGAAGGGGTTGTACAACCGGGTCATGTACGGTTGCACCCTCTGTCCAAGCACAAGGAGGCCACCGGTTGTGCTACCGACATAAAAGTACCTTCCAAAGATAGAGGGGGAGAAACAAAGATTCAGTAAAGGTAAAAAGACTGAAATTCAATCAAGGTAAACCATGCAGCAAAACCCTGGGCAACAAGTGGACGAAGAAACAGAACTTGAAAAACAGATAGTATAGGATGTGAATGCAAAAAATGGATCGCATATATACAGATGAATATAAAGAAAGCACCTGCGAATAACCCGGCTAATCTTCTTCTAAAGGTGGTGGCCAGTTCTTACGTTCAGCAACGTGATGGCGGCGTCTTATACCTGATACTCCTAAGACAACTGGTGCTCCAGAACAATCCAGTTGGCTAGCATAAAGTGTTCCTCCGTCAAGCCACGCCAGGCGCTGCAGACTTCCCGAAAGGCAGCATAGTAGTCGAAGTCGTTTGTCGAAAGGAAGATGTCACCTATCTTCTGGACGAGTCCCTCGGGGAGACCCGCCCATGGCGAGTCCTCCTTCTTCTTGCCGGCCATGGATGATTGTCAACACCCGGATTTTTAATTCCAGATACCTGTTATGCCATACCTCGCAATCTCAGGATTACCATTTTTGCGAGACATAACAGATTGGATATCACAGTACATCATCCATTACAAACCATTATAAGGTCTTACACAAATAAAGGATCTCATGATCCAGTCTTAGTACAAACAAGCAGCGGAAATAATAAGCATAGCAGTGGGATCCATCTTTAGAGTCACAGGCAATGCTGACGATGGGTGATGATCCTAGTTGTCGTAGGCATCCTACTGTCCTTCTTCCGGATAGTCCTCCTCATAGTCTGGCCACGGGAATAGCCAGGGATAAAGCCATGAGTACTCTTTAAGTACTCGCAAACTATCACTAACAAGTAAGGTAGTTCTAGTAGGAATGCTAAGTTCTAAGTTTATTTGCAAAGTTAAGTTTGAAACCTAAGCTGAGTTTAGAAACAAAGAAAGATAAAATAAAGTTCTAAATCACCTAAGTGGGAACTTAGTTGTCATAGTCATAACCCTGTTGTGGTCAAGTCATGTCACAATTCATTTCATAAGTCATTTTGAAAACATCTGACAACGGAATAGTATGGCCACTCCAATTGTCCATAACCACGGGCGCGGCTATTCGAATAGTTTGACACTCTGCAGAGGTGGTACACTTTCACCACAACATTCGATACATCTGTCAGGTATAACCCTGAATCATCATACTTAGTATGCGGATAATCAATCATAACCTTTCCTTTACACACTCTAGTATAAGCACCTCTCCTATGAGCTTGGCCTCCCAGCCATGGCCATCTGCCATCCTGGGCACTGCATAGGTGGACAACATTGAGAGGTAGCCTCAGCTCAAACCTCTCCCGTGAGGGAACCAATACTAATGCATATAAACTTCCGGCTAAGCCTTACCCAATTCAGGTATTGTGGTTGTACGGTAAATTTGGAATGGTATCGCATCCGAACCCAACCATAAGTTTTTATAAAGGGCTAAGGCTCATGCCTCAACATTTTCATCATCATAAACCATTTGTGTTTCTCAACACATGTCAAAACATCTAAATAGAATGACTCATCATTCCAAGGTTTTCATAAGCATTTTCACCAAGTATTCCCATCTAGAGTGATCAAGTTTTTGGTTTAGCTCTAATCACTAAGTTAAGAGTGTTCACTAAGGTGGTATGCTAATCTCAATCTCATGCCATAGAATGACATCTAGTATAGGCCAAGTTTTATACTCTTTATGCTATCTAAACTACTTTCTAAAATCTCACAAAGTATTACTAGAAGTAAAGAAACTTTGGTGAAGTAAAAGGGTAAAACTGGTAAGTAAAACTTAGGATTGGTATAAATCAAGAGGTTTAACCAAAGCATGCCTAATGAATCTTGCTTAGGTTATCTTGTATAATTATAGCTTGCTAACAATAGATTGCATTGTTAATGATGGCTTGCCTTGGTTGGTGCAGTGGTTGAAATTCTCCTCGTCTTCTTCGGGGTAGAACTCCTCCTCCTCGTAGACTTGGTCGGTACTATCGTCTATAAATATATACGGAATACACAATCACCAAACAATACTTAACTAGTCTATTTAGTAAACTAAGGCACACACTTGATGATCTAGCATCATCACAATCATCACAAGATTTAATGAACTAGTTTCATTTATTTTATTTGAGAAAAGTAATTTCTACTCATTGAAATTAACTAAGCTTTAATATTCTCCAATTAAAATATGGGATCATGTGGACACATGTCATCACCACATATTCTAATGCATAGGAATGTGATTTAATGTTTGATCACATTTTATAAAGTTTAAGATTAATATTTAAATGATTTAAAGTGACTATAAATGCCTATATAGCATTATTTTGGTACTAGTCCAAAGTAACTGCATGCAAACCTAAATATTATTACATATTTAGATAGATATTATCAAATGTGATTTTTGAGAGTTGGAATCAACTCAAAAGCTATTATGGTTGATTTTTGAAAAATGTTTGAATGTAGAAAAGTCTCTGTTTTGTTATTTTTTCTAAGTGTGATCTATAACTCCAATTGATTTAAATCTAATGGGCTTGGATAGATATTTTAATTATCTTTCTAACAAAATTGGAATCATTCATTTTGGTTCAGTAAATCTTTCTGAATTGATTTTTAAACTAGTGGACAAAATTGAGTTTAAACTTAATTAGAAAAATCTTTATTTGAAATTGCGGGCTAAGGCGGGAAACTAAATGGGCCGGCCCAGTGGCGCTCCGTGGCGCAGAGGGCAACTGACAGGGGGGTCCACACGTCAGCGGCACTTAAAACCCGAAACAGTATCTGCTAATCTAGACCGCTCGATCAGATTCTAATCTAACGGTCTGAGTTCATCGTCGACGACGAACTGGTCACCGGCGAGAACGAACCCTAGCGATTCTATGGGGGTCGATTGGGGGCTTACCAGTGGTCCAGCTAACGTGGCGATGGGGGCAATCGGACTGGTGGACGACGGCGGACTCAGGCGTGGTCGCGGCGGCTCCTGGGTGGTCACAATCGACGACCCCCTTTCTTCTCTGCTGCGGCGAGCTCCGGCACAATTTTGGCGACTGAGGGCTCGAGCGGCTCCGAGGAGAAGTGGGGAAGGATCAGGGGTGAGAGGGGAGGTGAATGGTGTGCAGAAATGGGACGGGGGTGGCCTCCTTTTATAGGTCGACGAGGGGAGCTCGTCGGTGACGATGGTACAGAGGGCTAATGGCATGGGCGGGGTAGGCGGACGATGCTCTGCCTCCTAGTGGTCAGCTACGGCGTAATGGCGTGGCTAGGGGCGGTGGCGTTTGGTCGGGAAAGGTCGACGCTCTGCGTGGAAGAGGCGGCATTCGACGCGGCTCATGGCGGGTGTTGGTCGCGCGGCGGGAAATGGGCATGTCTAGGAGGGTGTTGGGGTCAAGGTGGAGCGGCGCCTGCATTGCTCGGGGAAGGGACAATAGGCGGCGATTCTACCACGCCTACCTCCCTGGTGCGGCGGAAGAGGGCTGGGTGGTCTCCTTCAAGCTGCCCATGCTCAACCGGCGGGAATGGCCTCGGGGTGGCGTGGCACTGCTGCTAGAGGCTAAATGGTAGCTCCTTGATGGCATGGTTAGAACTAGGGGAGACCAGGGGAGTGAATTGAGGTCAAATGGGTCGACAAAGCATTGATCAAAATAGTGTTAGTTAGGCAGGTTTATCTGTGATCACAAGGTGTTCGACACAATGGCCGCAAGAGAATTTAATTTGAAATTTGAGAAGATTTTTCGTGTGGGTGTTTGTCATAAGCTTGATCATCTGTGGTTGCTTGGGATTGTCAAGGTGAACTCATTTGAGTGGTTTTTGAAAAAGTGGGATCTATGCATATGAAGTGGATTCCATTTTCAAATGCCATTTAAAATTAGTGTTTAAATGTTTTTGTAATATTTCCAAGTGGGCCTTGGTAGATCTTTACTTGTACTAGCAAGGGGTGAAAAGAGTTTAGAATGTTTCTGTTTGAATTTGACTTCTAGGAACACCTAAAGTGATCTAGTGGATTAAAATGGCCAAAGTGACCATTTGGTATTTTTATTCTTATTTGATTTCTTTTTCTTTGGATCTTGTTTTTGAATGATCTAGATGATGTGGCATTCACCTTTGAATCATTTGACAACCATTAGAACATCAAACATGGCATTTCTAAACAATTCTATATTAATGCAATACACATATGCATTCTTAATTATTTTAATGATAAAAAGTTTTTGTTAACCATAAATTGGGTGATTTGGATCTTGATAAGCTTGATTAAAGTTTTGGGATGTTACAAACCTTCCCCCCTTAAACAAAATCTCGTCCCGAGATATAAGAAAGAAAACTAGGAACTAAAGAGATCTAGAAACTCAGTCCTAATGTAATCTTCTTGCTCCCAGATGGCTTCTTCTTCGGTGTGGTTGCTCCATTGGATCTTGAGAAATTTGATACTCTGGGTCCTGGTGGTTCTGTAAGCTTCCTCCAAGATACGAATGGGCACTTCATGATATGTCAGATCCTTGTTGATATCAACGACTCGGTGATCGATGTTCTTGAACACATTGTGGATGGCAGACATGTCTTCTAGCAGTTCGAGTTCATACGATACTTCTTCTCGACGATTCAAAATCTGAAGGGTCCAATATATCTAGGGGGTAACTTTCCTTTTAGACTGAAATGTTGTGTTCCCTTTAATGGCGAAACCTTGAGATACACAAAATCTCCAACATTGAAAGTCAGGTCTCTACGTCTCTTGTCAGCATAACTCTTCTGTCTGGATTGGGCGGTCTTGAGGTGCTCACGGACTTTGTGAACCTTCTCTTCGGCTTCTCGTAGGATGTCGGGTCCGAAAATCTGACCTTCTCCTACTTGCGACCAATTCAAAGGGGTACGGCACTTCCTTCCATGTAAGAACTCAAATGGGGCCATTTGCAAACTGGCTTGATAACTGTTGTTGTATGAGAATTCTGCAAAAGGCAGACAATCTTCCCATTTTGATCCGTACTCTAACATACAAGCTCTCAACATATCTTCTAGGATTTGGTTGACTCTTTCAGTCTGTCCGTCGGTCAATGGGTGATAAGCTGTGCTGAAATTCAACTTGGTTTCTAATCCTTCTTGAACTTTCTGCCAAAATCTCGAGGTAAATTAGGTTCCTCGATCCGATACTATGGTCTTGGGGTTCCATGCAAACTGACAATTATGGCAATGTACAACTCTGCTAGCTTCGATCTCTGGTAGGTTGTCTTGACGGGTATAAAATGGGCTACCTTGGACAGTGTATCAACGATGATCCAGATTGAGTCATTTCCCCTACTAGAAGTTGTCAAACTGGTGATAAAGTCCATTCCGACGGAATCCCATTTCCATTCCAGAATCTGCAATGGTTGCAACAGTCCTGCGGGTCTCTGATGTTCCGCTTTGACTCTTTGACAGATATCACACTTGGCGATGTAGCTTCCGATTTCTCTCTTCATCTTATGCCACCAAAATTGCTCCTTCAAATCCTGATACATCTTCATTCCTCCAGGGTGGATAGAATAAAGAGTATCATGAGCTTCTTGCATGATCACTTGCTTCAGCTCCGAATCTGCTGGCACACAGATACGTACTTCGTACCACATAACTCCTTCGTCTTCGGTGAATCTAGGCACCTTTGCTGTACTGCTTGATTCCGTCGATACTTGCATTTCCCTTCTGGGCGTCCTTGATTTGGCTAATCAAAGTGGGTTGAAGTTCTATGCTAGCTAAAAATCCTTTGCTAACTAGCTCAGTTCTAAACTGCTCCAACTCTTCATGCAAACTTGGCTGGTTCTCTTTGATCATGGTGTTTAATCTACACGGCAATCTGCTAAGAGCATCTGCTACCACATTGGCTTTGCCGGGGTGATAGTGAATGTCAAGGTCATAATGCTTGATTAACTCTATCCATCTCCTTTGCCTCATATTCAGCTCCTACTAAGTGAAAATATACTTCAAGCTCTTGTGATCTGAGTAAATCTCACAGCGATTACCCATTAGGTAACGACGCCATGTCTTCAAGGCTAAAACTACAGCTGCTAATTCAAGATCATGGGTAGGGTAGTTCTGCTCATGCTGCTTCAGTTGTCGAGACAGATATGCGATGACTTTGCCTTGTTGCATCAACACACATCCAAGACCAATCTTGGATGCAACACAATGCACATCAAATGGCTTCTTGATATCTGGCATGATCAATATTCGGGCTGAAATCAATCTCTTTTTGAGCTCTTGAAAACTTGCTTCACATTTGTCGGTCCATTCAAACTTCTTGTCCTTCTTCAACAATTGGGTCATTGGTCTTGCGATGCTCAAAAATGCTTCCACGAACTTGCGGTAATATCCCGCTAATCCGAAAAATGTACGGACTTGGGTTTGAGTGGTTGGGGCTTCCCATTCTTCAACATCTTTGATTTTGGCGGGATCTACAACGAATCCTCATGCCGACACAATATGTCTGAGGAATCCTACTTCTTTCAGCCAGAACTCACATTTGCTAAACTTGGCATACAACTGATGCTCTCTTAGGGTTTCAAGGATGATTCTCAGATGTTGCTCATGGTCTTCTTCTGACTTGGAGTAGATAAGAATATTGTCGATAAACACAACGACAAACTTATCTAGAAAGTTCATAAAGATCTTATTCATGAGATTCATGAAATAAGCGGGGGCATTGGTTAATCCAAAATACATGACCGTATACTCATACAATCCATATCTGGTGGTAAAGGCGGTCTTTGGAATATCTGTTGCACGAATCTTGAGTTGATGATAACTAGTCCTAAGATCAATCTTAGAGAACACTCTGGCACCAGTCAACTGATCAAACAAATCCTCTATCTTGGGCAGAGGGTACTTGTTCTTGATGGTGACATCATTCAGCTTCCTGTAATCTATGCACAAATGGTTGCCTCCATCTTTCTTGTCGACAAACAACATGGGCGATCTCCATGGAGATGCGCTTGGTTGAATCAAACCTTTTGTCAGCATAACATCCAATTACTTCTTCAGCTCCACTAACTCTGATAGGTTCATGCTATAGGGTCTCTGAGCTTTGGGTACGGTTCCAGGAATTAGTTCAATAATGAACTCAATATCCCGACCTGGGGGCATACCGGGCAATTCATCTAGGAATACGTCAGGGTATTCATAGACTACTCTGACTTGGTCTATGGTTGGTAGGGGTAGACTCTTGTTGCATTTTAATTGACGAGGCAAGGTTTCAGATATATATGCTCTACTGATACTCCAGAGCTACTGGTCATGGTGATGGATTTCTTGGCACAGTCGATCAATTCTTTATGCTTTGACATCCAATCCATTCCTAGTACTACTTCCAAACCTTTGGTTCCAAGTACTATTAGATTGGCATACAAATATATCCCATGTATTCTTATAGGCATAGCCTTTCAAATTTGTCTAGATTTGGTGGTTGAACCAGGTATTTGAACTATCATAACATGCTTCAAGTTGGTTGGGTGAATCTTACTAGTGCATGCAAATTCTTCCGTAACAAACGAGTGCGATGCTCCAGAATCAAACAACACTCTTGCTAATACTGAGTTTATAGAAAACATACCCAGCACGACATCTGGCGCTTCTTGGGCTTCTTCGGCGTTCATGTGGAATAGACGGCCGTTGCGGTTGTGAGGGTTCCCTGGGGCGAATCTTCTTCCGGGCTGAACATGGCGCTGCTGCTGAGCTGGGATATTCACATTGGCAGTGGCGGCAATCTTCTTGGGACACTCATTTGAGTAGTGACCCATCACTCCACACTCGAAACAAGTAATCTGAGACTTGTCTTTTGCTGCAACAGGCACGACATTGCTTCCAGTCCTTGGGGCAGTGTTGTTGTTGTTGTTGGACTTGGGCGTGGCATGATTGAAGTTGTTGGAGTTGCCGGGGTGGTTGTTGTTGTTCCCTCCGGACTTCACATTTCCTCCGCTACGGTTGGGGTAGCTTGGATGAGACATTGGGGGTTTATTGTTCCGCGGGGCATATCCGGCAGACGGGTTGGGACGATACTTCTGGGCACTATGGGACCCAACTTGGTGCATCATCTGGCGTTTGCGGTTGTTGTTCGCTTGGTTGATCTTCCCTTCCATCTGGATGGCAGAGTCGACTAGCTCTCCGAGATCATCAAAACGGATGTTGACTAGCACCATCTGCATCTCATCATGCAGTCCGTTCAGGAATCTCTCCTTCTTCTTGGCTTCAGTGTTGATCTCATCAGGTGCATACCTGGCGAGGGACAAGAATCTGTCACGGTACTCCACTATAGTCATTCTGCCTTGCTTTAGCTCTCTGAATTCATCTCTCATTCTGGTGACTAAACCCTGCGGCACATGGGTGTGGCTAAACTTGACCTTGAAAGCTTCCCACGTCATCACTTGACCGTGGTTCATTGAGCGGGTGCCCTTCCACCATGCTCTTGCATATCCTGCCAAATAGTAGGTGGCAAACAGAACTTTCTCGTGGGCATGCACTCCTATGACTTCTAAGTTATTCTCCATGGTCTGTAACCAATCATCAGCATCCATTGGCTCTTTAGACTTGCTAAAGATAGGGGGATTGGTATTCTGGAAGTTTTTGATCTTGGATCCATGATGATCCTGATTTCCATGGCCTTGATTGTTGTGTGCCATCTGGGCAATCTGCTGCAGGGTGGCTAGATTTTCTTGGCGGTCTGCCCTACTAGCTTCACGGTCTGAAACTAGCATCTGCAGAATCTGCAGCATCGGGTCCTGCAATGAGCTGCTCCCTCCTTGGTTTCCACGAGTCATCTGAAGATTGAGATAGATAAAGGGGGTAAGAGGGAAAGTTCTAAGGTTTATGGTTTTGTTTTCAAAGCTAAAACTTTGAGTTTGACTCAGGTTTTGCAAACTAACTTCTTTTCATTCATTCAAGAAAAGCACACGATACAAACACACACACAACACAACAAAAGGAAAACAGATGGTTTTAAGAACCATTCTGTAAGCTAAGATATAATGGGACCAATACTTCCCACTCCTACGATAGTGCTCTAGTTAATCTACTCATCATTGATGAAGTCGGAGTCATCATCATCTGTGTAGAAGTCCATGGCATCATCCTCCAGGTAGTCATTGTCATCACTGAGGTATGAGTGAATATCCCTTGGATGTCTTCACCTTCTTCCTCTTCTTCTTCTTTTGCTGCAAGTTGATCTTCTTACTCCTTGATGGTCTTCTCGAGGTCGGCCACCTTCTTGCAAAGACGGGCGATGGTGCGATCCTTCTTTGCGCGTTGACGACAAAGTGATTGACGATCCTTGACGAGCAGTGAGAAATTCTGGGCCTTCTGGGCGGCAATGGCAAGGTTGTGGTTAGCGTACTCTCGAGCATTGTCCAATTCCTTCTGCCTATCATATAGTAGGAAGTCAAGGTTCTCCACTTGGCGCCTCATCTCCAGGTGACTTGGCATCTCTAAAGGCATTCCCATAGAATCACGCCTTGCATAGTGAGCAAAGCGAGTTCCCTGGATCAAGTTGACATTCTGTCCGCAAAGACGAGCGAGAGCTTCATGCATAGCCCTGGCTAATCCATCTAGCCAGTTGTTCTCTCTCACGGTGAATTGAATCTTCTCAGGAAGGGGTGCCTCCATCTTGCCTCGAAGATCAGCAACTATCAGCTATTGTAAATCTCCTCCTGGGTGGTCATTGAGTTGAGCTCCAAAGAATTCCAGATGCGGACGCTCAAGGTACTCAGACAGTGCATCAAGATCCCTCTCGAAGATCAGTTGGCCTCCATTGCCCAACTGGTAGAACTTGTAGTACTGAACTTCCATCTATAAGAATTTAGGATGAGTAAGTTAGTGAGGTGATCAAGTGTGTCAAGTGTTATGTACTAATGTAAGAATTTTTGAGGAACATGAATCTTTTTGAAAGAATCTCAAGGATAAGAGTGGAAATAGTTTTTCATAAATACTCACTTATTTGTTTCTGAAACTAAGTTTTTGTTCGGACGTCCATTCTAACTAGGGTCTCCTATGGTTAGGATGGCTCTGATACCAACTTGTCAACACCCAGATTTTTAATCCCAAATGCCTGTAATGCCATACCTCGCAATCCCAGGATTACCATTTTTGCGAGACATAACAGATTGGATATCACAGTACATCATCCATTACAAACCATTATAAGGTCTTACACAAATAAAGGATCTCACGATCCAGTCTTAGTACAAACAAGCAGCGGAAATAATAAGCATAGCAGTGGGATCCATCTTTAGTGTCACAGGCAATGCTGACGATGGGTGATGATCCTAGTTGTCGTAGGCATCCTACTGTCCTTCTTCCGGATAGTCCTCCTCATAGTCTGGCCACGGGAATAGCCAGGGATAAAGCCATGAGTACTCTTTAAGTACTCGCAAACTATCACTAACAAGTAAGGTAGTTCTAGTAGGAATGCTAAGTTCTAAGTTTATTTGCAAAGTTAAGTTTTAAACCTAAGCTGAGTTTAGAAACAAAGAAAGATAAAATAAAGTTCTAAATCACCTAAGTGGGAACTTAGTTGTCATAGTCACAACCCTGTTGTGGTCAAGTCATGTCACAATTCATTTCATAAGTCATTTTGAAAACATCTGACAACGGAACAGTATGGCCAGTCCAACTGTCCATAATCGCGGACGCGGCTATTCGAATACTTTGACACTCTGCAGAGGTGGTACACTTTCACCACAACATTCGGTACATCCGTCAGGGATAACCCTGAATAATCATACTTAGTATGCGGATAATCAATCATAACCTTTCCTTTACACACTCTAGTATAAACACCTCTCCTATGAGCTTGGCCTCCCAGCCATGGCCATCTACCATCCTGGGCACTGCATAGGTGGACAACATTGAGAGGTAGCCTCAGCTCAAACTTCTCCCGCGAGAGAACCAATACTAATGCATATAAACTTCCGGCTAAGCCTTACCCAATTCATGTATTGTGGTTGTACGGTAAAATTGGAATGGTATCGCATCCGAACCCAACCATAAGTTTTTATAAAGGGCTAAGGCTCATGCCTCAACATTTTCATCATCATAAACCATTTGTGTTTCTCAATACATGTCAAAACATCTCAATAGAATGACTCATCATTCCAAGGTTTTCATAAGCATTTTCACCAAGTATTCCCATCTAGAGTGATCAAGTTTTTGGTTTAGCTCTAATCACTAAGTTAAGAGTGTTCACTAAGGTGGGATGCTAATCTCAATCTCATGCCATAGAATGACATCTAGTATATGCCAAGTTTTATACTCTTTATGCTATCTAAACTACTTTCTAAAATCTCACAAAGTATTACTAGAAGTAAAGAAACTTTGGTGAAGTAAAAGGGTAAAACTGGTAAGTTAAACTTGTGATTGGTATAAATCAAGAGGTATAACCAAAGCATGCGTAATGAATCTTGCTTAGGTTATCTTGTATAATTCTAGCTTGCTAACAATAGCTTGCCAATAATAGCTTGCATTGTTAATGATGGCTTGCCTTGGTTGGTGCAGTGGTTGAAATTTTCCTCGTCTTCATCGGGGTAGAACTCCTCCTCCTCGTAGACTTGGTCGGTACTATCGTCTATAAATATATACGGAATACACAATCACCAAACAATACTTAACTAGTCTATTTAGTACACTAAGGCACACACTTGATGATCTAGTATCATCACAATCATCACAAGATTTAATGAACTAGTTTCATTTATTTTATTTTAGAAAAGTAATTTCTACTCATTGAAATTAACCAAGATTTAATATTCTCCAATTAAAATAAGGGATCATGTGGACACATGTCATCACCACATATTCTAATGCATGGGAATGTGATTTAATGTTTGATCACATTTTTGAAAGTTTAAGATTAATATTTAAATGATTTAAAGTGACTAGAAATGCCTATATAGCATTATTTTGGTACTAGTCCAAAGTCACTGCATGCAAACCTAAATATTATTACATATTTAGGAAGATATTATCAAATGTGATTTTTGAGAGTTGGAATCAACTCAAAAGCTATTATGGTTGATTTTTGAAAAATGTTTGAATGTAGAAAAGTCTCTGTTTTGTTATTTTTGCTATGTGTGATCTATAACTCCAATTGATTTAAATCCAACAGTCTTGGATAGATATTTTAATTATCTTTCTAACAAAATTAGAATCATTCAGTTTGGTTCAGTAAATCTTTCTAAATTGATTTTTAAACTAGTGGACAGAATTGAGTTTAAACTTAATTAGAAAAATCTCGTTCTGAAATTGCGGGCTAAGGTGGGAAACTAAATGGGCCGGCCCAGTGGCGCTCCGCGGCGCAGAGCGCAACTGACAGGGGCTCCACACGTCAGCGGCACTTAAAACCCGAAACAGTATCTGCTAATCTAGACCGCTCGAAAAGATTCTAATCTAACGGCCAGAGTTCATCGTCGATGATGAACTGGTCGCCGGCGAGAACAAACCCTAGCGGCTCGGTGGGGGTCGATTGGGGGCTTACCAGGGCTCCAGCTAACATGGCAATGGGGGCGATCGGACTGGTGGACAACGGCGGACTCATGCGTTGTCGCGGCGGCTCCTGGGGTGGTCGCAATTGACGGACCCCTTTCTTCTCTGCTGCGGCGAGCTCCGGCACAATTCCGGCGACTAAAAGCTCGAGCGGCTCTAGGGAGAAGTGGGGAAGGATCAAGGGTGAGAGGGGAGGTGATTGGTGTGCAGAAATGGGACGGGGGTGCCCTCCTTTTTAGGTCGACGAGGGGACCATGAGGTGCGACGGTGAGCTCGTCGGTGACGATGGTACAGAGGGCTAATGGCATGGGCGGGGTAGGCGGACGGTGCTCTGCCTCCTGGCGGTCAGCTACGGCGTAATGGCGCGGCTAGGGGCGGTGGCGTTTGGTCGGGAAAGGTCGACGCTCTGTGCGGCAGAGGCGGTGTTCGACGTGGCTCACGGCGGGTGATGGTCGCGCGGTGGGAAATGGGCATGTCTAGGAGGGTGCTGGGGTCAAGGCGGAGCGGCGCGTGCAAGCTGAGGGCACGATGTGGCTTGTGCGAGGCTGTCGGGGACGACGCTCTGGCATGGGCTATGCATGGTGTAGAGGCAGAGAGCGTGGGTTGTCTGTGGTGGTCCAGAGCTTGGCATTGCTCAGGGAAGGGACAATGGGCGGCGGTGCTACCACGCCTACCTCCCTGGTGCGGCGGAAGAGGGTGGGTGGTCTCCCTGGATCTTCCCATGCTCGACCGGTGGGCATGGCCTCGGGGTGGCGTGGCACTGCTGCTAGAGGCTAAATGGTAGCTCCTTGATGGCATGGTTAGAACTAGGGGAGACCAGGGGAGTGAATTGAGGTCAAATGGGTCGACAAAGCATTGATCAAAACAGTGTTAGTTAGGCAGGTTTATCTATAATCACAAGGTGTTTGACACAATGGCCACAAGAAATTTAATTTGAATTTTGAGAAGATTTTTGGTGTGGGTGTTAGTCATAAGCTTGATCATCTGTGGTTGCTTGGGATTGTCAAGGTGAACTCATTTGAGTGGTTTTTGAAAAAGTGGGATCTATGCATATGAAGTGGATTCCATTTTCAAATGCCATTTAAAATTAGTGTTTAAATGTTTTTGTAAGATTTCAAAGTGGGCCTTGGTAGATCTTTACTTGTACTAGCAAGGGGTGAAAAGAGTTGAAAATGTTTCTTTGTTGAATTTGACTTCTAGGAACACCTAAAGTGACCTAGTGGATTAAAATGGCCAAAGTGACCATTTGGTATTTTTATTCTTATTTGATTTCTTTTTCTTGGATCTTGTTTTTGAATGATCTAGATGATGTGGCATTCACCTTTGAATCATTTTACAACCATTAGAACAATCAAACATGGCATTCATAAACAATTCTATATTAATGCAACACACATATGCATTCTTAATTATTTTAATGATAAAAAGTTCTTGTTAACCATAAATTTGGTGATTTGGATCTTGATAACCTTGATTAAAGTTTTGGGATGCTACAATGATGGTGTTCGTGTGGTCTCGGTCCCACCGACTGGCACAAGAAGCGGTTCCAGAGACACACATTTAAACAAAGGCTTGGGAAAGCCAAGCGAATCGTGTGGAAACAAGACGACGGCATGCACACATCAACCGCAAACACGTTTTGTTAAACTGTCATGGGCACGCGCATGCGCACGCGCACTAATTACAGTACAATGGCCGTGTGCACACCAGCTTACGACTCCTGGAAGCACGCGAGTGTGTAGGTGTAGGATGATACTAGTAGTAGTATCATAACCTCATTGTATTTAATTATCTCGAAGTCTAAGAAGAAAACATGCGCTCCCTGGTCCCTCAGGGCACACGCAAACGTAAGGCATTTTCCATTTTTTGCATGGTATTTTCGATTTTTCAATTTCTCTTTTTGGCTGTGCCCTTGGATGCTCACCATGTGGCCGGATGGGGT
The DNA here is from genome assembly GCA_916181665.1 of Avena sativa. Taxonomy (NCBI): domain Eukaryota; kingdom Viridiplantae; phylum Streptophyta; class Magnoliopsida; order Poales; family Poaceae; genus Avena; species Avena sativa. Next base: position 63,566,824 of record OV702286.1, on the reverse strand, counting down.
GTATGCTCCGTGGAGCTAAAAACCTCATGTTCTCTCAATAGCATGGTCGTTAATTATTGAGGTATATATGTTTTTAGTCCCACAACTTGCACCATGGGAGCATTTTAGTCCCACATCTTGCAAAGTGAGCAACACTAGTCCCACAACTTGTAACCAGGAACATTTTAGTCCAATTCAATCAAATTTCTGTGATTTTGTCCGAATTCGTCGTAACTAATTCTGGAAGTGACATGTGGCATCATATTTTTTGCAAAATAACCCCTGTGTATTTTCTGCCTGCCAGTTGTGACCTTGGTACTACTTGACAGGAGGATCTGAATAAGAAAACAAATAAGAAAAACTACCAATGCATTGTAGGTTATCGAACTGATTACCTGTGCTATTGAAGAAATCAACCTTGCCACTACAACATGCACACAGAAGTGATTAACTGAAGAGCGCTCTGGCTGATGTGTTATTTATTTTGGATATTCAAAAATATGTGTTTTAGGGTACAATAACAACTCAACTTTATTCCTTTACATTCTTGCGAATAAGAAAAAACTCAAGTTTATTCTAGACACTGCAACTAGCTACTAGGTTAACGACAAAGCTATATAATTGATATTATGGACCGTGCCAACATAGACGTGAGCATTTTTTGTGTTCATATGTGTTTTTTATTGTATAAATAATTACTTCCCCCCAAGTACTCCTCGTCTCACATGAGTAGTCGTGGGCATCTACCGGCATAGTGGCTTGTGGGTGTGTGGGTGTGTCGTTGTACAAAAGTATTAAATTCGAATCCATTCTCCACTTAGAGATTTAACTATTTTATTTGTACGTATACTAATAGGTGGCCCACTTATCAATCCGCACAGGGACACAAATGACATAAAAAAATATAGAGGGGTCATTTAAAAAAAATCAACGTCATTTGTGGAGAAATTAAGTCAAATTCACTGAAATTCTATTAAATTGGACTAAAATGCTCTCGAGATATAAGTCGAGGGACTAGTATTGCTCATTTTCAATATGTGGGATTAAAACGCTCTCGCGGTGCAAAATGTGGGACTAAAGGTGTATATACCTCTTAATTATTGTACAGCCTCAATTGCTAGGCCGGAGGACCAATTAATGCTCCTAGTTTTGCTCAATTACTCCTCTAGTTGAGCGTAAAATATGAACCACCACGTCGTGTAATGCTCCTGACCAATCATGTTGTTAAAACGGGAGTGCATCCATTAGCTTGCATGTTTTCAATTAGATGCGGTGGCCACGTGCATTGGCTGGATTTAAGGATTACTACTGCATGCAATAACTAGCTATAAAGCGAGTAGGTGAAGTTAATTCTCCGAACTAGTACTACCCCGGCCTAGTAATACCGAACACAAGGAGTACCTCAAGTGTGGTTATATAGATGATCAGTTGATATGACTCTCGGCCATGAATTCCTGACCATATAGCCGTACATTTTACCACCTTTTTTTACTACTACTACTAATAGTACATGGACGCTAGCAAAATTCAAAATCTCAATCGAGCGGCAAAATCACACACACCGACTTCGAAGCATTTCCCGCCTAACCGTTTCAAAAACTTTGAGCCAAAATCTCCCACCTAGGGAGTACCATTTTTATATTATTATTATTATTATAAGATGGGCGCTTGTCAAATTCAAAATCTCAATCGAGCGGCAAAACCGCAAACCGACTTTGAAGCATTTCCCGCCCCTCCATTTCAAAAACTTTGAGGCAAAATCTCCCCACGGGGCTATACCATTTTTGTATTATTATCATATGGGCGCTTGTCAAATTCAAAATCTCAATCGAGCGGCTAAACCATACACTAACTTTGAAGCATTTCCCACCCCTCAGTTTCAAAAACTTTGAGGCAAAATATCCCACCGGGGCAGTACCATTTTTATATTATTATTAGATGGACGGTCGCCAAATTCAATATCTCAATCAAGCGGCAAAATCACACACCGATCTTGAAGCATTTCCCGCCCCTCAGTTTCAAAAAATTTTGATTTCAAAATTCCAATTCTACCCATTGTTCTGATGCCCTATGGGCAAGGTAAAGTCGGTAGCTTGGGGGCACAATCATAATTTATGTTTCTGTTCACCTCCTTAGTCCGGATTCGCTCAGATTTCCCGGCTGGTCCTTCCAAAAATCCCATCCCCCTCTCTCCCACGCCCTCACCTCCACGACCACGACACGCACTGGCCGGCAGCAATTCCACAGCGGCCGGACCCCTTGAGCGGCGGTCTCGTGCACCGCCGAGGAGCCGCTTCACCAATGCTCACCCACCGGATCTGGTTCACCGGGTCTCTCTGCCACTGCAGCAGAGTTGCGGTGTCGTTCACCACGCCGATGGCGTCATCGATCACCCAAGCTCTGTTTCCCGGCTACCGAAAGCTACCCAACCGTACCGGTTCCGCTTCACCAGTGTACACCAGACGTGATCTAGTTCAGGGAGTTCCATTTCCACCGCTCTAGACCAGCTGCTCGGCCGTCGTCGTTGAATGCATTGGATCTGCCTCAGCGATGCTCTCGTCCACCGCACTCAAGCCGGCATCGACCACCCAAGATCTGCTTCCCTGACACCAACAGCCACCGCAACCGTAGCACCCTCGGTGACCTAGACGTCACCCGCACGGTACCGATGATGCTTAGACGCCTCTTCGACCAAGGTTAACCAAATATGTAACCCGTTTTTGTTTTGTCAGCAGTATAGCAGGTTCAAGCCTGTCGTAGTGAACTGCATTTTTGTCATTGTGCTCGTACATACAAGTCAGTGGGCATGCCTGTTCTTCGTGCTAGTACATACAAGGTCATTAGACATGCTGGTTTGCATGCGCTGCTCTACAAATTTCAAGTCATGGACATGTCTGTTATTTTGTCATACACATGTTCTTAGCTACTCCATACAACAGTAATTGCCTGCTACCGTGTAATTCTTGCAAAATCTAAAGTCAGCGAAAAATTTTAGTGTGGATTCCCTGCTCTACAGTTGCTGAATCTATCTGGTTCATCCTGAGATCAGTTCCTGCTATTATTTCCTCCTTGGCATCATTCTGCTATCATGTAGTAGCCGTTTAAACTCTTCGTACTAATTTGATTATAATTTTGTTGTTGCCATCTGCTTCTTCAAAAGCTGCATCACTAACTATTTCCTTTTTCTTGCATATAGCTCAAAATGGAACAATGAACATGTTGGTTTGCATAGCCTATTCTACAGGTTCACAAGAGATGCCATTAATTCCTAATCTGGTGTTGGTTCGTCCTGACAACGGCACAACTGTCCTCTACTATGTAGTTAACTCGTGGTTTGCATTCCTGCTCTAGACGTTCTCTTATGATGCCATTATAATTTCTATCTGGTTGATTCTTAGCTATGACAGTAACTACATGCCATTGTGTAGCTCACCACAAATTCTGAGTCACCCAATGACTATGCATTCCAGGAGATGCCACTGCTTCCATATATATTTGCTGAAATGACCTCGCTTGTTTCTAAAATTCTAAGAAACACTTTGTTTGATTGCTCATTTCATTCTAGGCACACTTGTCGAATGCTTGTTTGTCCTGCTCTATAGGTTCACGAGCGACGCCATTATATCTTGCATCTGGTTCTGGGTCTGGTTCGTCCTAAGTCATGACATAACTATCCTCTACAATATATAGTTCATTCATGGTTTGCATTCCTGCTCTAACAAGTTCTCGTATGATGCGGTTATAGTTTCTATCTAGTTCATTCTTCGCTATGATAGTAACTGCATGCCATTTTGTGTCTCAGTGCAAATTCCGAGTCACCCGACGTCTCTTGCATTTTAGGGTATAGAACTGCTTCCATATATATTTGTTGAAATGACCTGGCTAGTTTATTTTTGCTTAAATTCTAAGCCACACACAAACTTTTTTGATTGCTCGTTTCACAGTAGGCACGCTTGTTTAATGCATGCTTGCTTGTCCTGTTTGTTTGACGTGTTGGTCAATAATTGAACCATTGACCAGTTGTAAACTCTAGATCATAGCTCATGTCATATCAGTCAAATGAGTAGTTTGTCTTGTTTGATGTATTAACTTGTTATTACTTAGTTTCAGGGTGCAATTATTGCTATCGCCACCAAAGAGGGGAATGCAAGATCATGTTTCCTCCAATGTAGCTGACACACTCAAAGGAAGATGCATGTGATCAATTGAGGACTCTACTATCAACTTGATTGTCAACTGAAATGCCGATTTTCTTTCCCTCGATTTGATAATATGTAATAATTTTAAGAAGTTTGCAGCTGATGTAATATCTAGATAACTCGCGTAGGCCATGTATGCATTTAGTTGACGACTTCCACATATGCGGTAGTCGTTACGGTAACTACGCTAGGCAGGTCGATTAGGGAACAGTACCGTGCTTTGTTATTGGCTCGTCGTGTATTCGGTCGATGATGAATAGTAAAAAGTGTTGGATTATATAAACGTTTTATGATATTGGCATGGGCTTGAGAAAAGTCCGAAACTGTAAAAGGCCGTAAACATAATGGGCTGACCTACAAGTTGTAACTAGATGTGACAATAACAGGACGTAATGGTAATAGGCCATAAGAGTAACAAGTCATAACTATAACAGGACATAACAGTAACAAGCCTTAACAGTAGCAGGCCATAATAGAAAAGCCCATCGTAGTAACAGGCAAGAAACCGTGAAATCCTAGAACAGTAACAGGCCAAAACAGTAGCCGGCCGCAACAGTAAAGGGTTGACAGTGAAAGGCCAGAATAGTGACAAGCCAGAACAGTAATGGCCTAAGAAATTTCTAGGCGAAGGCAGTAATAGGCCGACACATTTACTAGACTAGAACAGTAAAGGGCCGCTTGTGGGCCTGAACAAGTAAAGCCCGGAACAGTGAAAGGCCAGGACAATAACAAGACTGAACAGTAATGGGCCATCTCAGACAAGGGCCGTCAGTAGGCCGCCCATGATGGGCTACAATAAACAGTGATGGGCCACCCGCAGGGTTTAAATGTACAAGAGCGACTTGGCACAGACTGCTAATGGGCCATAGAGTGTTGGACCACCATGGGCCTTCTTTAGGCCGAAACAGTATTGGGCCTGAAAGTTCGTGGGCCACTGATAGCTGCAACTTTGGGCCCATTTCAAATAGTGCAGGAGAAAACAGTAACGGGCCATCTTCTTATTGGGCTCCCCTGATGGTCCGACCCAGTTAGAATTTAGCAGGCCTTGGCTGGGCCTGGCTTCTGCCACGGTTTCTATGGCCGTTAACAGCGGTAACTGGCCGCTAAGGACGGCTGCCACGTGGCAGTTTGTATGACGTCAGCAGTCAACGCAGTTGGCGAACAGTTCTATGACGGAACAAGTTTTCTTGGCTGAAGGTTGCGATCCACCACAGTCAGGAAAAAAACCGTGGTAGATTCTTTTGTGATGGGGCTTTTACCATGATGGCCATCCGTCGTAGAAGACTTTTTAGCCACGAAAAACGGGCCTTCATCCACGAAAATCGTCCGTTGTAAAAGCCAACTTTTCTTGTAGTGAATCTCCAAACCCTTCTCCACCAGCATAGCCATATTCCACCACTTGTAATAGTGGACTCATCTTCGATTGGTGACATTGTAAGAATATTTTCTATCAATCTCATGGTTTCCATTGCAATATTTATGATTGTTGATTTCATCTCTATGTGTGAGTAATTCTCTTTGGGCTAAGGGCTTCGGCCTAGCCATGTAGCTTTTGTGCATGTTATTTATCATAGATGGATCATGTATGAGTTTGTATGACATGATGATTATTGTATCCTCTCTTGCCTCAATCCAAGGACTTGTCAGGTACCCAAGACCTTGAGGATTGAGCTAGGTATAGGGAGTATGAGTAATGACTAATCTGCAGGTTGGGAACCTCAATGACAGAAGGGGTAGTAGGGCTGTATGTGAGGGATTTACTTGGGATTAACGGTGACATCACTATGCATATCATTAGTTCTCTTTATTCTATGGATGAGACTAGTAGGTTATTTCTAGAAGCGGTTATGGAGGCAATATCAATTATGGATGCACTGCTCACATATAATTATCTTGCTCTAAAAATTACGTGCATACTTTATTATTATGTTTTATTCCCATCAGATGTTTTGCACAGCTACAGGCGAAACCAAAAGCCCTAGGCCCTCTCTCTCCATCATCGAAAACAACAAAAGACAGCAAACTCTTGGTCCAGTAAAACACAAAAAGAATTCTAAAAATCCCAAAGGTTCGTTAAAGTAACTTCACTACGCTTTCTGCTTCCCGAGGATTCGATAACCTAGGTCTACTAGGGAAAAAGAGCTATACTACATCCGTAATCCAGATCGAAGGTATCAACAAGTTATATAATAACTCCACTAAAAACACCTATCCCCTAAAGGTGCTAGGGTGCTAGGGTGGACGCCTAAATGTCGGTCACATCATTCATGCGACTGGTGCTCGATCTTTCGACCATCTGTGTTCCGAGGCCATGTCTACACATGCTAGGCTCACCAACTCAACCTTAGTGTATTCGCTATGCAACATGTCTTACACCCACTGTATGCGAACATAGATATGTCTGACACCCGATCGTCACGGCCTGCCTCATACCGAAGAACTTTCTTGGTGGTGCACACTAAGGTAGAACACAATCATTGGTATTTTAGTAGGGATCATCTTATTAGCCTACCATAGAGTCTCTAATACTAGCACACAATAATATATACAAACAATAACATTGAATGTAAATGCGATGTGCTATGGTCCTTCATGTCATGATCTCCATCCTGCGTCACCGGATTCTGGCGCCAAGATTCTGCAGCCGCAGACACCAGGGTACCGGTGTCTCTCCAGCGTGGTAGTTCATCACCTCCGTGACCGTCTACTACTACTTTGCAACATAAGTAATTACTTTACCTTTGCCACAACCATATCACAAAGAAACGCTCCCTTCAAAACAAAGTTAGACGTCTCTACTTTATCTTTGCATGTTTTACGTGGCTGAATGGGCTTTCATACAAGAACCGTTCTTACCTACGAACTTTCACCACAACGCTGATCAAGTAGTTTTCTATACTACACCCCTTTCAGGGCCTCCGTTGCAAATGGTATACCAACTAACGCGAGAGAGACAAACACCCCCCCAAAGTCACTTTATACGGTACAAGCCGTATGTCAAGCGTGGACCAGTCTCGCGAATGAACGCGTAAAGTCGGTTGGGGGCCGCTTCATCAAGCATTATTGCGGTATACACAAGTACATGTGGAGGGTATCAACTAAGAGATAAATGCCCACACGCTACATCTCGTGTGTTCTACCCGTACTAGCAATACTACGCATAAATCTAGCTCTGATACCACTGTAGGGGTTCGCATATGAAACAATAAATTTTTACCGTATGCCCCTGAACCCCTGATGTTGCTAGGACCTATCTATTAGTAATGCAGTAACGGGAGGGGCTTTTCACAAACTTACCCTTGAAGACCAAAAAGCATTGTTAATGCTCAGGAGAGCATGGTTGATGTAGACGAGCCGAAGTCGACCTCAAGGTCGTGATGAAGTCCTTGTGCTCCTGCGGCCCCAATGAATTGAGTGCCTCAAATGTGAAACCTCGCAGGGAGTTACATGCATCCGGTGCCTGGCGATGACTCCCGCTTCCCTGATCTAGCAGGAGTTGCGGAAGTAGAGCTCCTGGATCCGAATCCTGCAACGCGATGGCGCTTCGCGGTGAAGATGTCTCTTGTTCACGTAGTCCAAACTTGGGACCACGGTCACGAGGAGAGAGAGAGATAGAAAGAGAGAGAATATATCAATTGGAGGTCTCCCCAAAAGTGAGGAAACCTTTATTGAATATTGTGTGTATTTTCTGGTCAAAATACCCCACTATATATAGAGGAGGGGGGGTACTACCTCCCTCAAAGTCCCGAGGTGGTACTAAAGGAGGGGAGAGGGGGGCAGCCGCCGTCCGGCCCTAGTGGGCCCTACGCAAGGGGTGCTAGGCTCAGCCGGCCACTCCCATCCCCTTTCTCTCCTCCTGCATTTCCTTCATGGGCCCTTCTCCCTCCGTAATTGGCCCATTAAGGTTTTGCACCTTCAATTGATTTCTCTTTTATTAAATAATTATGAATAAATGATTAAATCAGTATTTAACATTCATTCACATATTATTCAATCTCCTTGACTATGGAACACCTTCCACCTTTACTGTAGACATCCTCCGGACTTATCGAAACCCTTCCGGTTTCTCTCTTTCTATTCTTCGATGATTCTACCGATCCTATAAACACTCTCTAAGTATCATCAAGCCCTTAAGCATGATACCCCATGGTTTGTGAACACTCCAGACATGGTAGGGACACTCCCGGACCAATGATCGACAGAGGGACTGATGGCCCAAAATATATCGCGCTCGTTGGGGAATCCCAAGAGGAAGGTATGATGAGCATAGCAACAAGTTTTCCCTTAGTTATGAAACCAAGGTTATTGAACTAGTAGGAGCAAGGAAACACCTCCAAGGTGTTGTTTCCAACTTGGAATCCTGCACAACACAACCACAGAACTTTGCCCCCAACTTACAGTGAGGTTGTCAATCTCACCGGTTTTACTGAAAACAAAGGATTAAACGTATTGTGTGGAAGATAGTAATAGCTTGTAGAAATTAAATAAAAAACAGTAAATAGTTGTAGATTGATGGTAAAAGAAAGGACCAAGGTCCATAGTTCACTAGTGGTGATTCTCCTTAAGATAGATGACATGTTGGGTGAACAAATTACAGCGGGGCAATTGACAAACATTGAGAAAGCATACATGCATATACTAATCATCTTGACTCCTATGAGATTTGATTGGGCATTACAACATTATACATATACCATAATCCAACTACATCTATGACTAATAATCCACCTTCCGGTTATCATCTGAAGCCCCTCCAGTATTAAGTTGCAAGCAATAGATAATGCAAGAATTGCTGTTTTCTCCCTAGTAGCAACAACACATCTAGTACCTTAGAGATTTATGTCACTTCCCTAGATTACTAGAGGCAGTAACCAACTATCGAGCATAAATACTCCTTCTTGGAGTTGCTAGCATCTACTCGGCCAAGATAGCTACTAACAACAGAGAGAATGCAAGATCACAAATAACAAAGACATGATAGAATCAATAATCAATCTGAAATAGCATCTCAATATCCATCGGATCCCCACAAACACAACATGTATTGTTACAAATAGATGATCTTGATCATGAACGCAGCTCACAAGATCTAAACATGGTAGCACAAAGGAGAAGAAATAACCATCTAGCTACTACATGGACCCATAGTCTAAACATGAACTACTCATGCATCACACCGGAGGCTTGCATGGTGATGAAGAAGGCCTTCAGGGTGAATTCTCCCCTCTGGCAGGGTGCCGGGAAGAGCTTCAGATCCCTCCCAATCTAGGGATGGAGATGACGGTGGATATAGACTCTTTCGTGGAATTTTGATCGGGTAGTTAGGGTTTCTGTATCAGAGGCATCTTATAGGCGAAAGGGGAGGCCGAGGGGGTGCCCTAGGCGGCCACACCACCCCTGGTGCGGGCCAGGCCTGGCCGCGCGGCCAGGTGGTGTGGCTGGCCTCTGGCCCCTCTCCGTGTCCCCCTCGGTGAAATATTGACTTTGGCTTTTGTCCCGTCCAATTCCGAGAATATTCATTTTCTGACTTTCTTGGAACCAAAAACAGCAGAAAACAGGCAGCTAGCACTGTGGCATCTTGTTAATAGGTTAGTCAAAGGAAGTGTATAAAAATACTCCAAAGTGTCAGAAAAACATAAGAAAGTAGATATAAAACAAGCATGGAACATCAAAAATTATAGATACGTTAGCAACGTATCAGGGACCTGGATGGCCATGTGACCCCTGTGCATTCCACGAAGATCTTTTGTCGTTTGAACCAGGACTATCACGCCTTATTCCTTTTTGTCTCTCGATACTTGCATTGCCCATGATCTGATCAATGACATCATCATGTCGGGGTCAATCTCATTACCAAACAATGCTACTTGACTCGTTCCAACAAGTGATATCCTTGTGACCAAATCACACGATGCACAACTATTGGATATAACTTCTCCGAGTAGGCCCTTGAGTATCTTTCTGTCACGCGGATGGACAAATTCCACTCTTGACATATATTGCCTCTACTATTACTCCGAATACCTAAGCACACCTTTATGATCACTGTATTACCAAGTGACATTTGATGCTATCTAAGCACTCTCGGGAGACAGTGACTAATATAGCCTCACAGTCTAAGGAATAGTCTACTAGGTCTATTCTAATCATCATAACTTTAACTTCATGACATGATCGGGTCACAATGTTTAGGTTGGGTATTAGTTCATCATCTCATTCTCAGAATGAGGTGATTCCATTTCCAACTGGCATAAATGCCACATGATCAGGAAACCTTGATCATATGTTGACCAATGAACCAGTGACTAGAGTTCTCACCGGGAACCCCTGGTTATTTATATATCACACGTGTATTGACGTTTCCTTTCAATATAGTTATAGCATGATATAAAACTTAATCATAAACTATATGAAATATGATAATAATCCTTATTATTATTTGTCTCTAGGGCATATTTCCAATAGCAGCGCACCTAAATGGGCCTCATCGGAGGAAGCCCAAGAGGGGGTCGTGCCCTAGGGAAGGCCAGGGGAGGCTAGCGGCCACTAAGTGGGCTCCCCACAACACGGGGCCCGTGTGGGGGCTAACTGGCGGCTTCCCCCACCTCCTCCTTCTTGTTTAGTTCCACCCTTGGACTTCGAGGGAGGTGGTGCCTCCCTTCCACCTGTATAAAGAGGGGAGCCCCTCCCCTCAATCCCACCAAATCAATTGGATTTGCCTATTCTATCTCTCTCTCGCTCACATGTGGTTCCCAAGATTGGAACTGCATACGAGGACGAGGTTTCTCCACCATACGCACACTATCATGCTGCTGGATATTCGGTCCGGATCAATCTTCTTCCGCTGATTTGTTGGACTAGAGCCCGGGAGACGTTGCTACACAGGATGTGTGTAAATCCACGAGGCATCACCATTTGTGGTGCTAGTCGCTTGGAGCTTGGAGCTTGGATGTCTAGACGACCTTGAGGTCGGCTATGTCGTTCGACTACACCATCCATGTTTCTCATGAACCATTAACCTGTTTAGGTATTCAAGACTATGGACACCAAATCCCTCTCGTTACTTTACATCTTCATAGATAGATCTTGTCTATGGGGTTCTTGTCATTAGGAAAAAAATCTGCTATGGAACCTTTCAGTGGTATCAGAGCTGATATATGCGTAGATGTATTGGTACGAGTAGAACACATAGAAATATGTGGGCTTTGATTTTATAGTTGTTACCCACCCATGTGTGCTTGTTCATATCGCAACAATGTTTTATGAAACGGCTCGGAAAGACCTTACACGTAATCTTACGCAAGGCTGGTTCCACGCTCACATATGGCTTGTACCATATAAGTGGTTAGCGGGTGTATATCTCTCTCTTACATTAGTTGATATGTCATTTACAAAGGATGACCCTGAAAGGAGATTTATACAACTAGTCAATCCATGTTGTGGTTGGAAGTTTGTAGGTAGAAACGGTTCTCAAGCGAAATCCCTAACAGCCACATTAAACTTGCAAAAGATAAAAGTAGAGGTGTCTAACTTTATTTTGGAGTGGTGTGTGATATGATATGGTCTAGGTAAGTATTTGTGAAATAAGCCACCAGCATGGATGCACTGTGGACCTGGTTCCATACTTGGGAGCGCTCGATGGAGATCAAGACACGACGATGATGTCATGTCACATTATAGATGATGTTAAATTCATATGCATCTTATGTTTCTTATATTATACTATGACAGTAGCACTATAAGATGATCACTCAACATAATTCCAATATTTATGTTCTCCCATTAGTGTGCACCACCAAGAAAGACCATTGTTATAAAGCAGACCGTGAAGATTGGGTGCTAGACATATCGACGTTCACATACACTAGGTGCAAGCCATGTATGCATTGCAATACACTAATGGTCAAAGTTGGCGAGCCTATCATGTACAGACATGGCCTCAAAACATAGATGATCGAAAGGTTAAGTATGAGTCACATGGTGATTTTATTGATATGTTATATCTACCTTGGTAGCTATATCAAAAGCCACGACAATCTGGGATGATATAGTGTGAAGGGATCATGTAATCACTAAACAAACATTGGGGGATTTTCGTTTAAGTGGGAGTTATTGTATTGAACTCATATTATGAACTAAACAATGTAAGTGAATTTGCATAGTTTTTATAGTTGGCATCCGTTAAACTACCTTGCCCTTAGTTGTAATTGAGATAATAGAACTATATAATTCCAGATACTTACTTCACGGACTGGTACCGTATTGTTTGAGTATCAAATTGAAAGATAAAAAGGTCCTAAAGCAAACTTTCAATAAACCTCACCTACTCCATAATGTTTAATAAATGTATTAGTCCTAGAGAAATTGATTCCAAAGTTAGTGTATGAATGATCATGGTTGCCTCCATGATACTTGATATTAGAAATAAAGTTTCTAGTATCAAGATTATCTAGGAGATGAAAAATTCATTTCACAAATCATCTTGTGTAAAAGATATCTTGATATCTAAAACACTATTTGACTGCATTATGATAAATATAATTTAGTCAGAAACAAATTCTCATGCTGGATGTTAATGATGGTGATGTTAGGCGTACCTATCACCCAATAGGTTTGGGAGCTAAATTTATACAAACATTCATCCTTATGAACACAGCTCAATCATGAAAGTTGTCATGATAGGATGAATGAGAGTTATAGGTAATATGTTTACTACACTAAAGATCGCTAAAAGAAGAATCCAGAAGAACACGAGCCATTTGATGATTTTGATCCACTTCAAAAGTGTAAGTTTGAAATTAATAGTGTTTGATTAATACTCTTGAAGAAAGTACCATTGAGTGGTGCCACTATTGATGTTGGTTCTTTCTTCTCAAAGAGAGGAAAATGTTGAAATTGAATCTATAAATATAATTGGCAAAAATTAAAGGACTGGAATTGTCCATCTCAGGTATATAGAAAGATATACATGTTATGAATGTATATTCTTTGCTTGTTAAACCAATGTAAATTTTTGTTTTAGATACTAGATTGGTTGGTATGAAGTATCATACAAAGCAACTCAATATTAGAAATACAATGGTCCAAGAAACTAGCAAGAGAATATGGCAATGATGTTCATCGATAAACAAATAAGATTTTGTTATGTTTGTCATCTACATCAAAGACAAAGACGTCAAGATTTATTCTGATAATTATTATCTGGTTCCAGTATTGTGAGAGCAAGTTATTGTTTAAACAATTACTATATTCCATACTTGATGGATGAACCATTATGAATCTTGTTGGTGAAATAATATTCATAAAACTAAATGCTAAAATGTCGTAAGACAAAATGATTGAAATTTCACTTAAGTGTGACACCACCTTTTAAGTTATATTAGAAAGAAAGACATGAAGCAACTCCATGTCAATGGACATTTGGAAGTCAAATTGTTTCGAACGAATTAACGCTTGTAAGACTTTTCTATAGATAACTGAAACTTTGTTCAAGGGCAAAAGTTGAAAAATAGCTAACTTACTGGAAGTAATACATAATGATCTATGCGGTCCATTATGTAAAATCGTGTGTGGTAGATTATCTACTTCATATACTTCCACCGAGGACTTGAATATATATATATATAAATATATATTTTTAATGAGGAAAAGTATAAGACATTTGAAACATGTTCAAAGGTTTTAGCATAAAGTATAAATCATCGTTACAATAAAATCAAGAGTTTATGATTGGATCATAAAAGGATATTTTTGAGTTACAAGTTTAGCGAACATCTGAAAGATGAGAAATTGTTTCATAAACTTGAGTTTCCCAAAGCACATAGTAGTATGGAATGTTTTGAGAATATAATCGTACATAGTTTGACTTGGTGAGATCAAATACAAAACTTTCATTATGATTTATAAAATTATGCTATAGTGACATACGGCTTTTACCCTTGAAAGAGCAACATCATGATCTGATGAAATGGCAAGGGGTAAAACCGAGTTTGTCTTTTCTTATATTTTGTATGCAAGGCATCTATAAAATGTCTACAAAACCAAAGTCTAATATGCATGTCTTTGTTGGTTGTACCAAAGCAATTGTTGGGGATTCCTCCACCGTAACATTAAAGGCAAAAGGTGTTTATCGCTGAAACGACGAGTTCTTTGAGAAAGATTTTTCGTGAAAAGTGAAGTGGGAGGACAATAGAAATTTTGATAAGGTTATTTGAAACTAAGTGACATGATCAGAGTACACTTCTTCTTGGTTGCTTGGCATGTAGTTGGGATCTGGTTCACTGCTTTAGGTATTAGTACTATGGCTTTCAACCTAAATGGTTTCAATTTCAACCAATCTGTAGTTGATAGTCAAGGTCGCGTATTATTAATACTTGGGCTGATATCATCAACCACGCTAATCTTGGTATGGAAGTAATGCACGAACGAAATGATCACAACTTCCCTCTAGACCTAGTTGCTAGAAGCTTCTACAATGCTCATAGCTACCGTTTCTGCAAAATGTTGTAGTTCTAGAAATCTAAGTTCCTATTGACCCATGTGGATTGGGTAATAATCAAATAATAAGGTTCAAGGATAAATTTTCATTGTTGGACAATGTTATACGATTACATGCAAAGAAGAAATGATGAGCCTTTACTCCATTATATGGCTAGGGTCATAAGAATTCGTGATAGTATCCATATACAAAAATCAGGTTATGAACTTGGAAGACCCTCAGGAAGGCGTGAAGATTTTCAAGGTGTAAGTGGATCTATAAAGAAACAAACATGGATGTTTACATCTGGAAAATGATCGACATGTTAGAAACAAGTTTAGAAAAAGTTCAAAGAGCTGACTGCGACAAGATTTGATCGTCTGTAGCGATATTTAGTCTATATGGATTATTGTAGCAACCACTACATATTGAGATATAGTAAAAGAATAAACAAAACAACATTCTTCTAAAAGAATGGTTACATGACACTATCCAGAGGGCTCTATTAATTCTAAAGGTGCTAAAATATATTGAAATAAGCATAGTGGACTTGGAATCTTCACCGTGATGAAACTGTAAAAGAGTTAAATTCATTAGAAATGATGAAGATGCTTGTGTTTACAATAAAGTAAGTGGGAGCGTTAAGAAATATTTCCTATGCTTTATGTGAAAGAAATTTTGTCGATTGGAAATGATGTATCTTTTCTGAGACACAAATTAAGAATTTCATTAAAATTGGATTTTGATGAAACACTTAGGCAAAATTGGAATATTAGACATCAAAGTCTATACAGATAGATTGAAATGCTAATATGGTTATGCCAAAGTACATAAAATGGAATATTGAATTAGTTCAATATCGTGGCATATTTGAGTGGGAGATATGTGAGTTTCCTAGTCAAAAATATGACAAGAAAAGTTCTTGCCACAAGGTAGCAAGATCAATTGTATTGACAATTGGTAAGTGAAACCTCCTGATTGATTAAATCATGAATGCCATGATATGTACATATCTAGATGAGTCCTATGCTCTGAGTGTTAGGAGTATATACAAGAGTGATTCATAAGGTGATCATTGCACAATAGTAATGATATTATTGTGTACTTGGAAGAAACAAGAATATGCTATGTGTGTAGAAGTGAAAATAGTTCATTTAAATGTGTTACATTGATACGAGATTTGTCACATATACAAATGAAGTTTATCTCAATTTAGGCTATGTGTTAAGAAATAAGGTTGCACAATGAAATGGAAGAAAGTAGGCTAAGTACTTGGACCGGTTCCAAAGGTGTAACACTGTGACAGATACTACAACAATGGCTAAGTATATGACTGCTCTAGAAGCAACATATAAAGGGCGTTTGTGTCAAAAAGTAGGTGTAGTTTCAAGTGGGTTGTACTATGAAGATCTATTGTACCACAATAGTTTCAACATAGTTTTGCCTTAAGGAATCAAAGTGTCACCAGAAAACTTAATTTATACAATCCCATCTCATTCGAGTATGAGTGATGCGTAGTGATGCATAGACATGCAAACCCACACAGAGCTAAAAGTGTCAGTTCTAGAGATTGTCTTTACCACAAGCAGTGCATGTGGATAACACCATAATGCCATAGGTGTTAAAATACATGAAGCAATAACTAGATTATTTACACTAGTGCAAGTGGGAAACTGAAGGAGATATCCCCTAGAGGCCAAAAATAAAGATGTTTTTATTGATATATCTCATTAGTTCATAATAGGTTTATATCATGCTATAACTATATTAAGTGAAAACATTAATACATGTGTGGTATATAAACAAACCAGGTCCCTAATATCCTATAGACTAGTTCATTGGGTAGCTGATGATCGAGGTTTCCCGATCATGGACTTTACCATATCAACTTACAATGAGGTGACTTCATTATATGAATGAAGAAATGTACACACACCTGACCCTAGTATTGCAATGTGATCCAATCATAAAGTCTAACATTGTGATATGTAGTAAAACATAGTAAGTTATTCCTTTGACCGTGAGATCATGTTTAACCACTACCACCTGAGGCTGTTTTGACTGCATCAAATTGTCACACCATAACAGGGTGATCATAAAGATATATGTTGGGTATTCTAGAGAGGTATGCTGGGACATATGCATCAAGAGAGAGGTTTGCACATCAAAGTAACGGATAAATACCCTAGGCCCACTTGATGAGATTACATCTACAAGTTTGCAAACATGTGAGTAGGTCACGGGGATGTAATATCACGGGAACGAGTAAATTTATTTGTTGGTAACAAGATCGAGCTAGGTATGGAAATACCGAAGATCGGGTTTTGGACAAACTAGGTATTGTAGAGCAAAGGGAATGATACTCGATGTTCGAGGTTCAAGCGATCAAGTTATTCTCGATGGACAAACTAGGTATTGTAGAGCAAAGGGAATGATACTCGATGTTTGGTCAGGAACGCGTGATGCTGACGTGTGGGGCCACGCCATGTGGAACTGCGTGGGGCCGGTTTGTTGGGAACACTTTACGGGGGACATGGTGTGGGACCATGTGGGGCGCATTCGGTGGTTACGTGTGCCCTGCCGCCTAAATTGGAGGTTTTCTTTTTTGTTATATTTATGATCGGCCTTTTAAGAGTGCCTTTTCCTCTCTCTCTCTCTCTCGCTAACAGTTGTGATTTTTTCCCAAAAAGGTACCGAAATCTAGAGAAGCTTCTCTCTTTATTCATTGTTCCTTTTGGCCCTCAATTTTTCCCAATCTAGTAGCAAATCTAGAGCAGCAAATCTAACCAGTACCATAAATACATTCAGTAAACAGATCATATGTAGATAAAGCAAGTAATATAGGATATATAGTACGGTACTTAATGAGGTTCAACAATTAGGCTACTCAGCAGCAGTGGACAAGTTCAACATAGACAATACAAAAGAAGCTACTTTACAACAGCACCAGTACCACAAGATCAGTATCCCCTCATGGCCTCCGCCAGGAGGGCCACCGCCTCCTCCACTTCTTGATGCCTAGTCCCTTAACCTTGGGCGCCTTCGGCTTGACAGGGGCATGCGTCCCTCCTCGATGGCCACCTTCTAGAGGTTGCGGAGGTGAAGACCGAGCGCCTGGTGCTTGGCTCTGAAGCCGTGGACGTTCACGGTATCACCACAGGTCCTCACGTCCTCAGCATGCTGCACGAGGGAGTTGAAGTCGGTGGCGTGGAGCCTCCTGGTGGTGCAGAAGGGGCACCTATAGACATTGCTGGTGTAGTAGTTGTCGTACTGGACGGACTTCAGCCTCCTCAGCACCTAACGAGTCTTGGTGTCCTTGGACTCATCGTCGCTACAGACGTCGCTGCTATCCGCCTGGCGAGGGTTTAACTCATCAACGCCCATTGTTATGGACTTGGGTTTTGGAGAAGGAGGGAGCGCTAGAGGCATCAATCGGCTAGCAAACAAGCACACAGGGACGCAAGTTTTACCCAGGTTCAGGCCTCGTAGAGGTCCCTACTCCTGCTTGTCTGCTCTTGGAATTATCGAGGGAGTCGAAAGTTATAGGGGCGCGCAGATGCAATATGGCGAGGTGGTGAAAAACTAGGGTTGTGATTATCCTCCTCACTGTCCCCTCCTAAACTTTATATAGATAGGATAGGTCTCAGGTAATAGGTCGAGTCGGTTATAGATTAGGGTTCGTCCTTTTAAACTTTCTATCTTAAGCTTCATCTTGTGCTGCAAGCAATTGGAGTTTCCGTGATTCATCCGAATCTAGTATTGGGCCCTAGCAACGCCGTGGGCTTCTGCCATATCTGGACCGTATATTCCAAACTCAAGTATCTATAGGGTATGCCCACGTCAGTAACCCTCGAGTGTCTAGTGGAATCGCAGATTCGAGTGGAGACTTTATGAAGTCTTTCGAGTGCATAGCTGAGCATATTTTCGAGTATTCTGTTTTGTGTCATAGGGATTGTTGATATACATGCTTGATTTATCCTATGTATCAGTATCAGTTAACTGCCTTAGGGAAAAACAACGCAATCTATTCAAACTTGAGTCCCCAAACTCGAATTCGGAAAAGTGTTGGTGTAATTCGACTCAGGCCACGGAGGTCTTACAGGAGTTGAATCCCAGTATGTAAATGTGAGCACTTGACCCGTCCATCAAGGCATATTCATCGCACCTGCAGGCACGGATATATTTCTGGTAGTGCATAGTAGATGCGTTGCCAGGCCTTATTCATGTCTTATCTTCATGCTGTAAGCGTGGCATCCGAATTTTTACCATCGCGTAGATGATTCGGGTTACCCAGGAGACACAATCTCTTTGTAGGGAAAGATATGAGGCGGACTCGCCATAGCATTCGAGTGTGGATGTTATCAACACACAATACAATGTATAAGAAAAATAATCATAGGGTGTGCGGCCAGCGCTCCCTATGGGAGTATCCCCCGAGTGCCTATTCTAGTCGTAGACTCGAGTGGGGACTATAATTATGTTGCGACTGCTATCATTCTTTGCTTGTTTCAGTCCAATGTGCATCTAGTGCTCCCTATGGGAGTAACCCGTAGTCCACAATCGAATCATTGAGTCGAGTGAAGGGTTTTCATGATGCTTGGAAATCTGTGCAAAATTCTTCGGGTGCACGGCCAGTGCTCCTGTTAGGAGTAGCCCCCGAGTGCTTGGTTGAGTCGAAGACTCGAGTAAGGACTAAAGTAGTCAAAATGTTCTCATGCTGGAGTTGATGACGTCAGAGCTGATGATGAGGTGACCTCAGTTGCCCGCGTTAGCGGCTTTGATAGGACGTAACGAGTAGTGGGTCCCACTTTCTGACTTGGATTTGATCGGGCGTGTGTAATCTTCTATTTTAACTGCGCCTCCTCAATTTCTATGTGTAATGGGAGTAGTGGGGGATGGTTTGTGATTTAACCTTGCCACGCGTCAATGCTGATGCATGCCACGCGTCTGGTAGATTTTCTTCTGGCCGTTGGATGTCATATGCTAGGAGGTTAAGTAGGGACACACCATGCAGTAATTCCCCACATCTCTCTTCTTGCTTGCGCTTCCTCCGCCATTGCTATTCTTGTTGCTCCTTTGCGCACATCCTCTCCATGGAACTGGACCACCTTTGCATCTTCCCTAGCTATTTCCTGCGCTCACATCACCAGTGCAAGATGAGCAAGAAGAAAGGAGGCGCCACCGCTGGATCTGCAGCCGCCATTGTTGCCACCAAGAAGAAAGGAGGCGCCGCCACCACGGGCACCAGTGCCACAGGCACTGGGAAGAAGAAGGGCGCGGGGACTCGCATCACCAACAGGTTGTGGCGCTCGTCCATCGTTAAGTCGTCTAAGCTATTCACCCAGCGCCAGGACGGGGCGCTCTCCGCCGCTGAGGATGACTCGCGCGTCCTCGGTGACGAGGTAATCCCCAGTCCTCCGGTAGGTTTTCGAGTTATGTTCCTTGCATTCATCATTCGTGGTCTTTCTCTTCCCCTCCATCCTTTTGTTAGGGGTCTCCTTTGCTTCTATGGGCTCCAGCTCCATCAGCTGACCCCCAATTTTATCCTGCATATTGCTTGCTTCATCACTCTTTGCGAGTGCTGGCTCGGAATCGATCCGCACTTCGGCCTCTTCAAAAAGCTTTTCAATCTCAAACGTCAATCGGCGTTGGGTTCTGTAGTCTACAACATAGGAGGCTGCGGTATCCACGTTGATTCCAATGTCACCTACTTCAACATCACTCTCACTTCATCTTTCCATGGTTGGCAGGAGAAGTGGTTCTACATCCGTGACTAGAAAGTGGATGGAGAACACTACGGACTCGCACCCTTCGATCTGGTGGCACCTTGCAAGTGGAGGAGGTCGTGGAAGAACACTGTGATGCCCGCCGAAGTCAAAGAGACAGAGGCCCTCTATCAGCGTGTCTACGACCTCGAGAAGCGCATAGGCAAACAAGTTGGGGGAGCAGAGCTTATCCGCACTTGGATGCGCTGCCGTGTTCAGCCTCTGCAGGCCAGGGCACACCCAATGTTTCGCTGGACCGGCGCTAGTGATGCCACTCGCATTTCTATGGAGGGAATTTCTTCAAATGAAGTGGACAGGAGGTTGCGACTGTTAACCAAGTACACCACCAAGGAGGATCTCCCTGGTGACTTAGTTGTGCCTCTGTTATGTGCCAACAATCCTCCGCCTGAGGTGAATTTCTCGATTGCGTTTGATTACTGATGCTTTTTCTTTTGTTAGGACTGGTCGTGGCCACCAATTTGCCTCCTCGTCCTGAAGGAATTATCCCTTGCGAGGTAGATGAAGGAGACGAGTCAGGCTCCACCATCCCCGTGGAGGAAGAAGAGGAAGCCCCTGAGTCCGGTGACCACGGGACTCGCAGGCTCTCCCATAGCAAGGATTAGGATGCTTCCTCGCCTTCAACACCAGAGGGTTCTCCTATTGCTACTACAAAGGAGCCAATTCCCGCCATGCCTGTACGCGCCATGGCTCCTCCCGCTCGGAAGAAGCTACGGTTGTCAAAGTAGTCGTCGGATGATTCCTTCAACCTTGACAAATTTAACTGGTGAGTTTTTATATTTTGTGAATTCATCTTGTTTTCCTTGAAGTTTCCCTTCCGAAGTAACATTGGTCACGTTTGTAGTTAAACGGCATCGTCGTCATCCGACGACATCCAATTTGTGAAAGAATTCGGAGTCGCAGACTCCAAGAACAAGGAGGTGGTAGCACGGTCTCCTCCTCCTCCAGTGGCGGCCCACTTCGGCGCCAATTCTTCGAGTTCCCCCGACACTAGTGGGCACCAAATGGTTGCAAGGATGCCTGCTCGACAAGAATCTTCGGAGTCCCTGGAGGAACACGTAAGTGTCTTTTCTGGCAGTCGAACTTGATCTTTTACATTGTTTGTCATTGCTGAAGCTTGATCTCTTTTAGTGTAGCCTATCGTAAAGGATTCCACTCTCCTTGCGGAGAAAATCCTTGCCTTGGGTCGTCAGCATGCTATGTTGGATAACCGCCATCGCGCAGTCGAAGGTTCGTGCTAAAACTTGTCTCTTCGCTCTGCTTTGTATGGAAATTTGTAGACTCATGTGTTTGCCGTGCTCTGCCCTTTGTAGGTGAGCATAATGAACTTCTCCATTGTGTTACCTCTCTCGAGAAGGGACTTGCCGTAGTAGAGAAGAAGCGCGATGAGGCAGTCGCCACTCTGGAGGAGTCGCTGAAGCGTGAGGAAGACCTGTGCGCCTCTACTGCTGAGAGGGAGAAGTTGTTCGTAGAATAGCTATTCTTGATTGTGAAATCACTCTCGGGTATTTGGTCTGCTTCACCTGCATTTTTCCCTTTTTGGTTTTTATGTCGTTATGCTGATACTTTGTGTTCTTCAGATGTTGCCAGTGTAAGCTTCGACGCCCAGACCTTGCGTCGTGCAGATGCCTTGGCTGGCGTCATGGCCGTAGTGTCTATCTCTCCAAGAGACACTTGGGAAATCCAAAGGTGTTCTGAGCCGCCTCCGGGAGGATCTGATCCCCAAGGCCAGCTTAATCAACAACCTTGATGACTTGGTGGAATCCTTTGCTAAAGGAATTCCCAAGGACTTCAAGAACTCGCAACGGTCCGTCGGCGCCACTATGGCACTCGCAATGGCGCAAGCCCATGGCATGGAGTTGGATCCCAACATGGTCTCGGAGGCGATGCCTGTCGACGCGTATGGTCAGCAGGTAGTGTTTGCTCCCTTCGCTAGTAGGTGTAATAAGTATGGGCCTCAGCTCATCGATATAGTCGTGAAATACTCTGCAGAGCTGCCGCGAGCGAAGGCGACGAAGACTTTGGTGTATGGGGCTACCACCGGAAGGTCCATGGCGTCAGAGACTGCCATGGATTCGATGAAGCCCCCCGAAGTCGAAGTCCAAGTAGAAGAAGAAGATTATTCCTTAGTTGTCATCTGTAATAATTGTAGCTTCCTTTTGGCTGAACTATGTTTCGTGGGGGTGCCCCTGTTAATACTTTGCTACATTTGAATACACTCGCCCTTTTTATCAATGTATTCTTGTTCCCTTATTTGCTTCTTGCTTGATTATAATAGGGTCCTTCGAGTGGTCCTCGTGACTCTCCTCCCACTGATGAAAACACAGAGCAACCGCGTTCAAAGGTGGAGGAGCTGTCGCTTCTCTTGCGACTGCGTGACCGTATTAAGCAGCTAGAGCGGGAGTTGACCATTATCCGCGGTAACACGGATGTGTGGAAGTCGAAGGCTGAGAAGGCCATCGCTCGCGAGAAGTATCTCCTAGACAAAGTTGCTCAGCTGAACGATAACTTTAAATGTTAGCTCTCTATCTTCTTATCCTTTCTTTAGCCATTTGCGGTGATGCCTTGGCTTATGCTTTTGGTCCTGCTTTTTGTAGTTGTTAGCGCTCGTCATCCGCAGGATGAGAAGGACCGGGTGGCCTTTCAAATGAATGACCTAACCCAGGAGCAGCTACAAGCTAGTGGGTACTTCTGGTTGGATCACGACGGTACAGTCGCATTGACGACTTTGCAGGATCACGCGTCGCGGGTGCTTCAATGCTTGAAGAAAGCGCAGTCATGCCTGAAGTGTATTTATCAGACGATGTTTCCGTTGGACATTATGCCCTCTAGCTTATTGACTCTTCTAGCGAAATTTCAGGATATAAGTGCGGTTCGCGAGTGCGTGCGCCAACAATTAGTCGCAGGTGCTAAGGCTGCACTATCGCTGGTTCGACTACATCGACTGGATGTGAACGTCGTGTCTGTTGCTGCTGGACCACCGCCGCCACCAGAAGGGATGACTAGGAACATGGTGTCGCACTATCAGGTGGTTTACCATGCATCGGAGGATATTTTCGACTTATTTGAAGAGCAAACAAATGTTCTTCTTTTGCAGCAGTAGTGTAGTTTTTACCCTACACATAGATGTATAAGTGTTGTAAAGTTCATATGATTGTGGCGGGTGTATTCGATACCCATTAATATGTAAAGAGCTTGCTAGCTTGTATGTTTTCGAGTGTGTGATACTTTGTAGTTCCTTTTCATTAGCCTGACATGTATTTATCTCATCACTTTGCCAAACTGTCAGGTGCGTTGCAGCTGGGTTGGTATTTATCAAGGGTTCGATTCATAGTGTGGCAGCTACTCAGGATACTATGATTTGTTCGTAGGACGAAAGTGTAAAGGGTGGCACAACCCCCTGTGTGATATAATTGCAGGAAAACAGAAAAACACATGGTTTTGGGGCGCTTAGCTTTATTTATTCATAGAATAGTACGAGGTACAATGTGTGGCTAAGTAGCCTGGCTATGTAGCTTTATTTGTAAAGTAAAAAAGAAACATCTAAGGGTAGAAACGGCGTAGCTGCACGACGTTGTAGGGTTGGAGTATGCGACTCCGCTCTTGAAATCTTTAAGGCGATAGGCGCCACCTGGGATTACTTCAGTAATCACGTAGGGTCCTTCCCAAGGGGACTCGAACTTGAGGTGCCCTTGCTGCTTTAGTCACAGGACCAGGTCTCCTTCGATGAAGGATCTGGGGCGTAGCCTTCTGCTGTGGTAATTGTAGAGGCTCTGCCGGTAGATCGTAGATCTCTCCACTGCAATCTCGCGTGCCTCGTCAAGGAGGTCGATGGAGTCTTCGAGTGCGAGGGCTGACTCCTGCTAGCTGTATGCAACCACCCGCGGGGCTTTGTAGCACACTTCTGCGGGTAGAACCACTTCGGCACCGTGCACCATGAAGAACGAAGTGTAGCCTGTGGTGCTATTTGGAGTTGTGCGCAGGCTCCAAAGTACCGATTGCAGCTCGTTTGGCCAGCAACCGGCGGCTTGTTCGAGTGGCCGGAGAAGCCTTTTCTTGATTCTGCCGCAGATGAGGCTGTTGGCTTTTTCAACTTGACCGTTGGTCTGAGGGTGAGCCACCGAGGCGTAGCTATTGTTTATTCCCAGGTTTTCGCAGAATTCCTGGAACTCCTTAGAGGTGAAGTTTGTCCCATTGTCCATTATGATGCTATGTGGCACCCCAAAATGGTAAACGATGGACTCAAAAAACTTGACGGCGCTGGCTCCTGATCAATTTGTCACCGGCATGGCCTCGATCCACTTGGTGAATTTGTCAATTACGACGAGGAGGTAAACGTAACCTCCTCGTGAGGACCTCGGGACTTGCCGACCATGTCGAGTCCCCGTTGTGGAAAGGGCTAGGCCACTGGTATTGGCCTAAGCTCTGTGCCAGGTGCGTGCGACTTGTCTGCGAATCGCTGGCAAGCATTGCATCGCTGGATGATGTCCTTGGCGTCACGCATGGTCGTTGGCCAGTAGAATCCAGCTCACGAAGCTTTGGTGACGAGGGTGCGACTGCCGGAGTGGTGCCCACAAGTGCCTTCGTGTATGTCGAGGAGGATGGTCCTTCCGTCCCCATTGGAGACGTGTCGTTGAAGGACTCCTGTGATGATGCGCTTGTACAGTTCGTCATTGATGAGGGTGAATGCCTTGGATCATCGCGCTATGTGACGCGCATCAGTCGGGTCATCTGGAAGCCTCTTGCTAAGAAGGTATGTGATGTATGGTTGTGTCCAAGATGGCTCGATCATCATGACCTCCATGGGGCCTTCGAGTCCTATGTCAAACTCCATGTTGTCGATTGCCATAGGCTCGCTCGGTGGTGTAGCCCCCGAGTCCTTTGTCACACTAGTTTTAGGCTATGTGGCCTTTTGCTTGATGGAGCGATCGCAGATGCGCTCCAGAAATACGCCAGGTGGCACTTTGGAGCAGGTGGAGCCAATGTTGGTGAGTATGTCACCCTCCTCGTTGCTTTCACGGCCGACGTGTCATAGCTCGCAGCCGTCAAAATCTCCCTCGAGTATGTCGTAGAGGTCGCGGTAAGCGATCATGTTGTCGCTCAGAGCATCGCACTCGTTCATTGTTTGGTTGACCACCAGTTTGGAGTCGCCATAGACGACGAGTCGCTTGGTGCCGCAGGCTTTCGCCTTCCGCATCCCATGGATCAAGGCTTCGTACTAAGCCTCGTTGTTGGAGGCGGTGAACTGCATTCACAGAATGTATCTCATCTTATCGCGTTGGGGCAATATCAGTATGACACCCGCACCAGCTCCTTCCTTGCGCTTGGATCCATCGAAGTGCATTGTCCATAGGTAGGACATGTCTGGCTTGTCGGGGAGCTGGTTCTCCATCAAGTGCACGGGGAAGTCCGGGAGAACTTGCGATTTGATCACATCGCGCTTCTCGTACGTGATGTTTCCTAGAGACAGTTCTATGCCCTAGAGCGCGACCCGTCCAGTGGTGTCAGGATGATTGAGTATGTGCCCGAGCGGGGCATCGTTCACCACCACGATTGGGTGCTCCTGGAAGTAGTGGCACAGTCGCATGGCCGTCATGAAGACACCGTAGGCTAGCTTCTGGTAGTTCGGGTACCACTGTTTTGTTGGTGTGAGTACCTCCCTGAGGTAGTAGACTGGTCGTTGTACCCCGTGGACTTTATTTTTTTCGGCTCGTTCCACCATGAGCACAGTGCTGACCACCTGGTGGTGGCGGATATGTATAGCAATAGCGGCTCCTTTTCGCGAGGTGTTACCACTACTAGCGAGGTGGACAGTAGACGCTTGAGGTCTTTGAATGCTTCTTGTGCTTCGTCTGTCCACTCAAACTTGTCAACCTTGTGGATAAGTTGGTAGAAGGGCAGTGCATTTTCACCCATTCGATTGATGAATCGACTAAGCGCCACGATTCGCCCAGCCAGCTGTTGGACGCCTTTTACGTTCTTCGGCTTCTCCATGGCTAGTATGGCCTTTATTTTCTTCGGGTTTGCTTCGATCCCTCTCGTAGAGATGAGATACCCGAGTAGTTGCCCAAATGGTACGCCAAAGGCGCATTTATCTGGATTGAGCTTGATCGGGTAGCGGTCAAGGTTATTGAAGGTCTCATGGAGATCGTCAAGTAACACAGCTTCCTCTTTGGTTTTGATGACGATGTCGTCGATGTAGACTTGGATATTGCAACCAAGTTGGCTCTTGAGGCAGGCCTGCATACACCGCTGATAGGTGGGTCCTGCATTTTTTAGCCCGAAGGGCATCGAGTAGTAGCAGAACACACCAAAGGGTGTCGTGAACGCCATATTCTCTTGGTCTTTCTCCTTCATTCGAATCTGATTGTAGCCTGGGTAGGCGTCAAGGAAGCAGAGGCGCTCACATCCCGCAGTGGAGTCGATTATTTGATCGATCCATGGTAACGGGAAATGATCCTTTGGGCGGTGCTTGTTCAAGGAGGTGAAGTCCACACACATCTACAAGATGTCCATGTCTTTTTAGGCACAAGCACCGGATTTGCGAGCCAGGTGCTTTCCTTGATCTCGCGTATGAAGTTTGTGTCGAGGAGTCTGTTGATCTCCATACCGACAGCTTTTGCTCTTGGTTCAGACAGTTGCCGTATTGTTTGCTTGACTAGCCTTGCGTCTGGATTTACGTTGAGTGAGTGCTCGGAGAATTCCCTGGGAACTCCTGGCATGTCCGCTGGACACCAGGCGAAGATTTCCTAGCGCTCACGGAGGAATTTGACGAGCGCGAGTTCCTATACGGGACTCAAATTGTTGGCGATGAGGGCCGTCTTGGTCGGGTTCATTGAGTGGACCTGGACTTTCTTGGTGTGCACCAGCGAGTCGAAGGATAGGTCGGCTGAACTTGGCTTGCTCAAGGGAGGCAGACTGTTGTCTGTCGACTCATTCAATCTTGCGAGTTCCTCTTGCATGCCGAAGGACTGGGAGATTCTATTGAATTTCCGATCGCAGCTGTCCGGACCTCTCGAAGCTTTCGTTGATTGTGATGACATCGTTCGGGCCTGGCATTTTCATCTGCAGGTAGGCGTAGTGTGGCACTGCCATGAACCTCGCGAACGCGACCCGTCCGAGGATACAGTGGTACTGCAAGGGCCAGTCGACAACTTTGAAGTCGATGCGCTCTCGTCAAAAGTTTTGCGGCGTGCCGAAGATGACGTCGAGGTTAATCTTGCCCAAGGGGTACATGCCCTTCCCTGGGATGATGTCGTGGAACATCATGTCTGGCACTTCCAGACATGTCAGGCGGATCCTCATTGCTCTCAAGGTACTCGCGAACATGAGGTTGATGCCGCTTCCTCCATCGATGAAGACGCGACTCATCTCAAATCCACCGATTCGTGCCTCGAGTACTAGGGGACAGTGGCCTAGGCGAGGTACTTGATGCGGATGCTCGCTTTTGTCGAAGGTGATGCAGGACTCGCTGTCACTGAGGTACTTAGTGTTGGAGGGCAGAGAGTGCATCGCCAAATTGACTTGGCGAGTGATTGTTTTCTGCATTCGATTTGAGGGGCGACCCTTTTGGATCATTCCCATGTTTCCTAGTGGTCGGGCATATGGCTCGCCTCCATGGTTCTGGACTGGTGCAGCCACAGGTGGTGGTGGACTTGGCGGTGGTGGAGGAGCTCCATGTGCCATAGCGCCCGGGGCTGCTCCATAGCGCCCGGGGCAGCTCCATAGCCTTGGTTGATCGTGTCGCGATTCATCTGGGCTAGGCCCTCGTGGAGCTTGAGGAACTCGCGGCAGTCCTTTAGGAGGTGGCTGGACTTTTTCTTGCCATCGTGCTTATCGATGTAGAAGTGTATGTTGCATGGTATGGACAGTTTGTCCTGGATGGATGTTGCGGGCGCCTCTTTGCGAATGCGGTGTTTCCACACCTGCGTGGTTTTCCCGCTGTCGTGGTATCCACCGCTATGGTATCCGCTGTTGTGGTTGTCATCACATTTGTCGGCATAGCCGGATGCGACAATGTCGACCTCATCACTGTCCTCGTATCCGCGCATTCGACATTTCCCTCGGTGATCATGTCTATGCCTAAGGTCGTCTTCATCATCGGAGTAGGCACGATTTTTCACCGAGTCCTCTCCATCGGCCCAGCTGTTCGCGATGTCCATCAGGTGGTCGATTGTTTTAGGCTTCGAGCGGCCCAGCTCCTCCCTGAGCTCTCTGCGGTGCACTCCGCCATTGAATGCGTCGATTGCACAATCCTCGGAGATGTCTTTTACGGTGTTCTTGATGATGGACCATCTCTAGATGTACAAGCGTAGTGACTTGCCAGATCTCTGATGGCAGCCTCTTAGCTCTTCGATTGATGTGGGCCTTTTGTAAGTGCCCCTTAAGTTGCACACGAAGCGGTAGACCAGCTCTTCCCAGCTTCGAATTGATCCGCGCGGGAGATTGTTCAGCCATGCGCGGGTGGCGCCTTGCAGCTGCAGTTGTAGGCATTGCATCGCCGTACTCAAGCTTCCGCCGTGTAGCCTGATGGAAGAGATGTTATCCTCCAGCCAGATCTTCGGGTCCTGTAGGCCGTCAAATTTTGGGTTCTCCGATGGAAGCTTGAACCCCTTAGGCATTCGCTTCTACCTAATAGCTATGCTGAAGCATCTGGCGCCGCAGAGCTCTATGTCGTCGTCCTTCGAGTCAGTCGAACGGGCGCGCCTTGCATGCATATTCTCGACCTTGTGATGTGTGATGTCATCATGTGCGTCGTAGTCGTGGTCATGTCGCCGTGAGTAGCGGCGTCGAGACATGTCGTGGCTATCATCACTGGACGAGGGCAAGGAGTAGCGTTTGGCCAGAGCCTTTCTCTTCTTCGGCTCCGGTGTTGGCTCTTTGACAAGGGCAGCTTTGACTAGCCCTAGGCATGCGATCATAGATCAGTGCATGGTAGCTCGCGGATCTCCAGCTGGTGGCTAGCTGTTGGGGAGGTACATGGTGGCCGCTGTCACCGCTGCTTGCGGTGTCTTCGGGAGCACGTTGCCACGCGTATCCACCGACATAGAGCCAAAGTCGAAGACTTTCACGGCTTCTTCGTGCTCTTTATCGGTGAGGTTGGCCAGTCGAGATCATCTTTTGTTGGCCACGTAGTCATTTCCCTTAGAGGAGGATCCTCCCATGGAAGAGAGTTGAACCCACCGAAGGCTCGACTCATCCGCCACCTTTCTGCGCACCTCGAGTTGCGCGATTACTTGTTGCTAGCGCCTGTACTCCTCTTTGAGCAGCCAATGGTAACCCATCAGCATCTGTTGCAATGAGTTCAGGGGGAGGGATTGCCCCGCAGAGCCTCTCGACAGCGGGCCCACTCGTTCTTGTTGAGGTGGATCTGCACGTGCTCGCCAGTATTCTCATTCGTCGTGAGGTGCGATTCTCCTCCCGTCCCATTGTTGGTGAGCGCGCCATTGGTGGGACCACCGTTCGCGACTAGCATGCCGCCATTTGCGACTGGGATGCCGCCGTTGGTCGGACCAGTGCCAGTACCGGTGTTTTCGCGATTGACGTCAGTGTCGCCTGCGTTGATGATGATGCACATGAAGTGATTGGGGAAGCTGTTGCTCCCACAACTTTCAGATCTAGAGCCGTAAGCTCCGTCCTCTGTGGCTAGGTCACCCAGATCGGATCCGTGACTACTGTCGTTGTCCGTGCTCCCAACTGTTGTCGGGGCGTTGAGCTTGCTGAGGGCGCCGATTGGTGGTGGAAACCATGATGCTAGAGTAATCGCGGGAGTCGCGGCTGGTCAGGGAGGCGAAGTGTGCCCAGCTGACTGACCTAGAAGCGTAAGCTCCCGATCGCTAGGCCGATCCCATCGCCCACGGACTCGAAAGCCGGGCGAGTGGCTGGCGTGTGGACGGTGAAGTCGAAGGCGCCAAAGAGCTGGCGGATCTCCGTTGTTGCAGAGTTGTAGATTGCGGTTGATGGGGCCGAAGAAGCCGTGACATCAACACTCCCAGTTCCCACAGATGGCGCCAATTGACGAGGGTTTAACTCGTTAATTCCCATTGTTATGGACTTGGGTTTTGGAGAAGGAGGGAGCACTGGAGGCATCAATCGGCTAGCAAACAAGCACACAGGGACACAAGTTTTACCCAGGTTCAGGCCTCGTAGAGGTCCCTACTCCTGCTTGTCTGCTCTTGGAATTATCGAGGGAGTCAAAAGTTACAGGGGGGCGCAGATGCAATCTAGCGAGGTGGTGAAAACTAGGGTTATGATTGTCCTGCTCGCCGTCCCCTCCTAGCCTTTATATAGATAGGCTAGGTCTTAGGTAATAGGTCGAGTCGGTTAGATACTAGGGTTCGTCCTTTTAAACTTTTTATCTTAAGCTTCATCTTGTGCTGCCAGCAATCGGAATTTCCGTGATTCACCCGAATCCTATATTGGGCCCTAGCAACGTCGTGGGCTTCTACCATATCCGGACCGTATATGCCAAACTTGAGTACCTGTAGGGTTTGCCCACGTCACCGCCTGTTGGAAAAAAATGTTGAGTGGAATAAGGACATGATTGAGATACCTTGATTATCGGGATTGATTATTTGCATAAATTAACCAATTGAGATCCCCTGATTATTCCCAATCCCCCAATATCAAACCAAATCAAATAATGATCCCAACTACAGATCGGGAGGACAAATAAAATAGATTTGAACAGGGGATTCATCGAAAAATGAGATCTAACACAAGAGGATTAGCTACTGTAAATATACCTAGCATCCAACAATTGAAAATACAAAAAGTCGAACCCTAAGAACATACGATCTAGCATCCAAAGATGGGAATGGGGGAAGAACAAGGGAAGGGAGAAAACCTTAGTTACCTCCGACCATGGGTCAGCAATGCTTGTGTCATAGGGGTTGTCTAGCCTGATGTAATCATCCTCCTCGTAGGGGTCCCAACCGAGCGGGATATGCCCGGGAGTAGAGGGGGCCTCCTCGCTAGAGGCTACAGCGGAAGCGGGGATGGGGATCTGGACGGGGATGGTGGCTGCCTTCGATGCCTCGACAGGGGCCTGTATGGGGACATGGGCATCCTTGCCGGCAGCCTTGGAGGCGACAATGGCCACCGCGTCATTCTTCTCCATCACCGGTGTTGTTGGGGTTGTCTTGGGGGTTTGCAGAAGGTGATGGGACAGTGGAGATGGTTGAGTGAGCGAGTGAGTGATGAGTGAGAGTGAGGAGGCCTCTATAAAGGAGAAGGGAAGGGACATTCCGTTGTACCACCGTGTACCGCGTAACCGCGTACGCTACTACACCATGCACGGCCACACGTGTCCGCTACCGCCCCGTGCACCACGACACGCGTATCGTGAGTTACATTTTTTCCCTCCTGTCCAACCCTGGCAACTTAGTTGTGCTCAGTTATACCCTCGAGTGTAACACTGGCAGTTTGGTTATACTCAGTTTTTCCCTCCAGTACTAACACTGTCGTGTGCAATATACTCAGTTTTACCCTTCGGTAGTTGGTCAACAGAGAGTCAACGCATGGGTTTTAGCTAGCTAATTTATGCACAACAAATTCAAAAAGATCAAAACATAGTGGCATCTACCCAACGAGTCTTATTATGTGACCTGCCACCATAAGAAATGTATATAAATCAAGTTTCAACCTAAATCACCACTTCTCAAATCACCTACTATCTATGAAGGTTCATGGCTTTCTACTCAAGCCTCTTTCCAAAACATCACTCCCCAAAACATAGTTTGTTTGAATGAGGCAATAATTGTCAAACTGGTGTACATTTGAATTGCAAATAGTTTGATGTATACCAATATGTATTTTATTGTATAAAAGACGTATTTTCCTTTTTTAAATCTCTTTCTATTTTCTATTTGAATCCCTTTGTCAGTCTTGCCCTTGGTTTTTAGGTTCTACTCAGTTTTTCCCTTGGTTCTTAAGTTCTACTTAGTTTTCCCCTCTCTCTTAGTCACAATCTCTCACACATGTGCTCATATTGGGTACTACGGTCTGATTGGTTGGGATAGTTGTCACGCGGATCGTACCCACCAACCGTTGATCCTCTATGATCTTGTGGACAGGATAACCCCTATATCTGTCGGAGGCACCCCTCCATCCATGCAAAATAACGAGTTTGCCACCGGTACTTTAACTCCATAAACAAATGATTATGAATATAATTTGAAGGGAAAGTGTTCAAAGGTGTATAATTTTCGTATATGTAAGTTTGTGCATTACATTCCACCTATGAAAATAATAATCTCTCAAGATTTTCTTAGCACAATATTATCACGTATTAAGTGCAATTTTAAAGAGTTCAAATGTGTATAATTTTAGTATATGCAAGTTTATGCATTACATTCCACTCAATGAAAATGGGGGAGAAAATGATAATCTCTCAAAATTTCGCTAGCACATCATTATCACGTATTAAGTGCGATTTCACAGTGTTCAAAGGTTTATAATTTTCGTATACACAAGTTTATGCATTATAGTCCATTCCATGGAAATGATAAATGATCAGGATTTTATTAGCACAACGTTATCATGTCCTAAGTGAGATTTCAAAGAGTTCAAAGGTGTATAATTTTCGTATATGTAAGTTTATGCATTACATTCCACTATATGAAAATGATATTCTCTCAAGATTTTCTTAGCACAACATTATCACGTATTAAGTGCGATTTTGAAAGAGTTCAAATGTGTATAATTTTCGTATACATTCCACTATATGAAAATGGGGTCTCAAAATTTTGTTAGCACATCATTATCACTTATTAATTGCGATTTCATAGTGTTCAAAGGTTTATAATTTTCGCATATGCAAGTTTGTGCATTACATTCCACTCTATGAAAATGATAATCTCTCAAGATTTTCTTAGCACAACGTTATCACGTACTAAGTGCGATTTCAAAGAGTTCAAATGTGTATAATTTTCGTATATGCAAGTTTATGCATTACATTCCACTCTATGAAAATGGGGGAGAAAATGATAATCTCTCAAAATTTTGTTAGCACATCATTATCACGTATTAACTACGGTTTCATAGCGTTCAAAGGTTTATAATTTTCGTATACACAAGTTTATGCATTATATTTCACTCCATGGAAATGATAAATGATCGGGATTTTATTAGCACAACATTATCATGTCCTAAGTGTGATTTCAAATAGTTCAAAGGTGTATAATTTTCATATATGCAAATTTATGCATTACATTCCACTATATGAAAATGAAGCTAGAAAAAGGGCCTTCGTCGCCAGAGAAGGGTCGTCGTCGGAGAAGAAGAAAAAGAAAGGGGAGGCAACGGCACGGGCGCGGGGCTGGCTCGGGGTCCCATCTTGCAACGCCAAGCTAGGTAAGCTTTGGGTCCAGTGCTTATGTGGATAAGTTGTGGGTCCGATGCTGATCTGGATAAGTGGAGAGAGGTGTCTGATGACCCACAAGTATAGGGGGTGTATCGCAGTATTTTCGATAAGTAAGAGTGTCGAACCCAACGAGGAGCAGAAGGTGCTGGCTAGTGGTATGGATCAGGAATTCTCTGCAAATACTTAGCAAATGGATTTTTAGGGGTTTTCGATAAAGTAAGTAAGCAAAGTACGAGTAAATAAAAGACAGTAGGAATAAATGCAGCAAGTGGCCCAATCCTTTATGCAGCAAAGGACAAGCCGGCTGTATTACTTAAGATGACCAAACGTTCTCGAGGACACATGGGAAGACTGTCAAGTGCTTTCGCTTCATATAGCTGATTAATCTTCTTTAGCTTGCTAAGTGTTGTGTGGGTGAACCTGTGCTAATGTACCGACCTTCCTAAGACTAACACATACTTGTGATTATACCCCTTGCAAACATCCCTAAGTACAAGAAAGTAATTAAGGTAGAAACCTAACCATAGCTTTAAACTCTAAGACCCTTACGTCCCTTGTGCAATGGTTTCCTAACGGGGGTTCAGGTTTCTGTCACTCCGGCAACCCCTACGATTAGTAGCCAAATACACAATGCATTCCCCTAGGCCCATATAGGTGAAGTGTCATGTAGTCGACGTTCACATGACACCACTAGAAGAAGTACACCACAACTTAAATATCAAACTATTGAATCTTTCTCAACACAATTCCACTACTAACAACTCCCATGTCCTCAAGAACAAAACGAACTACTCACAAGACATCATATGGATCATGATCAGAGATGGAATAATGATGTATAACAATCTGAACATAAACAATAATTCAATGGTTCACTCAATAGCATCAACTACAAAGAGTAATCAACACCGGGAAAGTTTCCCCTATGAACTATGCAAGATTCAACGCAATTGTTATAGCAATATAGAGATGGTGATGAGGGTGCTGATGGTGATGATGGTGGTGATGATGGTGATGATGATCTCGATGAAGTCCAGCTTGATGGTGGTGTTGATGGCTACGATCTCCCATCTCCGGGAAGGAATTCCCCCGACAGAAATCTGTCTGCCGGAGAGATCTTTCTCTCTCGGTGTTTTCCGCCCCGCAGAGGCGGCGGAATCTTTCCGTGGTTGCTCCTCGAGTCTTAGGGTTTCGGCAGGATAATATACCCCAGAGGGGAGTGCCAGGGGTGAACCAGGGCAGCCGCACCACCTGGTGGCGCGGCCTAGGGTGGCCCGCGCCAGGGGGTGGTGTTGGCCCCCTGTGGCCCATCTCCAGCCCCCCTTCTGGCTTCCTTCGTCTTCTGGAAAAATAGGATTTTCCATATATTTTCCCAGATTTTCTGATCTTCGTGAATTTTGCCTCCAAACAGCACCTTTTCCATCAGAATCCTGACTACAGCGGTCCATGCTCCAAAAGTCATCAACCATGCAAAAACAGATGAAATAACATAAGTATCACCTCTAAATACGAAATATATCAATGAATAACATTGAATTATGACATAGAATAGTGATGCAAAATGGACGTATCAACTCCCCCCAAGCTTAGACTTCACTTGTCCCCAAGCGAAACTGAGCTCAATAAACATGGCCTCAGGTTTATGGAGTGAAGAGTCGATAAAAGAATACGGACAAGAAGCATCACATTCATCAAATACATAGATCATAATAGAAGACAACGCACTATTATATAACTCAATTTGCAATAAGTAAAGGAAACACAATAAAGATACATAAAGTGAATCATAGTTGGTAATGGCAAACTTAGCTCTTGGTCGAAGAATAGTTGATAATTTGCTAGAGTTCACAAATAACTGGTTTTCAATGATAGCTTTCAAAGTAGTAAACATCAAGATAAGAGCAAAGTGCAAAACAAAGAACATAAAACATGATTGAATAAATCATCATATGAATGAATGAAACACAACAACTCAAAATACTTGCTGAGGTATAAGGGAGTAGGTTTACTGACTCAACTAAAAAGTGAAAGAAAGGCCCTTCGCATAGGGAAGCATGGATTGCGAGTCTCATAAAGAGCTCCCAAAAATTATGATACTTACTAGCTTTCAGCTCTCATTGCCCCTATCATAGGCATCTTTTGGTGGTTAAGGTTAAAGTGACACAACTAAGAGGATATGCTTGACAAATTATAAATTGAAGTCCCATGCCCCTTACTTATGAGTACCGAACCTCATGCTACTCAACTTCAGTCACGAGTAAGCTCTTGTCATTGTAAATACACGTTTATCATTGAGAACCGCCAACGGGGTACCCCTTGCACATGACACTGGAGCTATCCCATATTCAAAATGACAAGGCAAGCAGACAGTGACCATCTCAGCGATCATTTTATTTGCTATTTGCATAGGTTTTTATTGAGGATGCTTCATAGAATGCTCACTATAGTTATGTTGCAAGTTTCCACCATGATTAGGCATGGCTTAGGCTAGCGGCCCAGGCGTTTCTCTAACACACATATAAACTCCATGATCTTACAAGTTCCACTTTTATTTCACACCGTCGGGATCCATAAGCAAAAGAACATGATATCAACTAGGTACAAAGTACCAAATGAAGTGTTGAAAGCGGTCCCCATTATACATGGTTCTGCTAACTTCAACTCATAAAGCGCAAGCATATACACAACAAAGAAGGATCCAATGGTTCAAGTTTATTAAATGCAAGAAAGTAAAGTGTGCCATCAAGTTCGTGAGAGCTTTAATCACTAATTTTCACATAACAAGTTTAATTTGGGAGGTAGATAAAACAAGAATTTACTTGGAATAGCAATAATGCTAGTAGGTAGGTATGGTGGACACAAATGGCAAAGGTTTGGTTTAAAGGAGGTGGATGCACGAGAAGAATTCCCTCTCAGTACAGGTTTTTGGCTAGCAAGGCTGGGTAGCAAGTACAAGAGTTGAAGGAAACAAACAAACATACAAGCGATAAAGACAAACATGCAATCTTCCTTGGAAGCACAAAAGATCTTAACTAGAGAATACTAGACTTATGAGCAAATCAAGAAAGAAAGATGATGAAATTATTTTTTTGGAGTATTTTTATCTTTTCATTCAACTCTCAAAAAGTGTTGCTACTGACCGAGCCAGGTTTGCCAAAACCAACTAAATTAACTCAATGATCCCAAAGTGATACCAATACTAACAACAAGATCAATCATATAACCACGAATTGAAAACTAATATAAGCTATGCAAAAGAGTGAATGATATAACTTATCATCAATATTCCATAACAGAAACTCACACCAAGGGATACATATCTAACGAGAGAGGGGACACTTCCATAATGCAAACCATCCTACATAATAACTTCTCTATTCATGATATGACTCTACTAATAAGGTAAAAAGATAGAAGATAGTGATATGATACCGCGGCACTCCCCAAGCTTGGAACAAACCAAGGGGATACCAAACCTGATGACGAATTACTCCTTCGGTGGTGGTGGTAATATTTTCTTAGTTGATGTGAGGAAATCTTCCAACATCTTGTGAAGCCTATTATTTTCCCATTGAAGCATGTCCACCTTCCTCCTCAAGTCTCGGTACTTATCGCAGAACTCCTTGGTGACTCGTATGGCCTCCGTTGATGCAGGGCAAGTGAATAAAGGTACCAGCCCCTGCTTGGGGTCTTGGAGATCTTCCTCCATAGGCTCCTTCCCTTTATCCTTGGCGGGCATCATTATGCTTATAAGCTCCAAAGATAGTTCCTGGGAAAAACAGATCGAAACAAAAACACGACAAAAACACGATATACGAACCTTGGGAGATCCGGGGGGGTTATATATTACGAAGTTTCACAACAAAAGGAAGGTACTGGGAGAAAACGAGTCGGAGGCGGAGTCCGGTGTGGATTCACCACCTGGTGGTGCAGCCAGGGGAGGGCCCGCGCCACAGGGTGGTGTGAGCCACCCTGGCTCCGTTTCCGTCCCTTTTTCGCTTCGTAGCTTTCCTTATTGACTAAAAACTGCAAAAATATAGTTGGATAGTATTTTCGCGGAACTTTTCTTACCAGAACTGTTACCTATTTGAAAACAGACTCTGCTGGTCTCTGAATTTGGTATCTAGTAGATTCTTCCAGAGTCATCACTTGAATATAATCAATATCTTTATCTTCATACACTTATTACTTGAGTCATAAAACCCTTCTCTTCCTTATTACACCATTATCTCCACTTCCTGGAAATTTCTTTCACACAAAACTTCACACAGTTATCATTATCAACATTAGTATAAGTGAAGTGATAAAACCTTTTGAGTCCACTTTCAACTGAAAACCATCAAAACAAAATCTACTGTAGCAACTCCTTCCGAAAACCCAAAAAGAATTCAAAAAGGAAATCGAATAAAGAAGCAAATGCAAGAGTGGCAAAATCTGTCAAAACAGACCAGCAGGTAAATATCAATTTTTTCGAAAATCTTATGTTGCTCAAATCAAAAAGTTCAAAACTAACAAAAGTTAAATAACACCCTGGGTCATAAGCACAAACAATTACAGCTCAATCCGACATACAGAGATCTCTCACGAATTTTTACGGTGAAGCACAAAAATCTGTTTCGGGACAGCAACTTCCCCAAATATTACTTCTCTGTCATTAGAGGTTGATCTTGACACAAAAACCAAACAAAACAGATAAGGAGCGGTCATTACAGAAGTAATAACTTCCAAGACTCAAAGAAACAAAAACAAACTAAAAGCAAAAACAAATTGGGTTGTCTCCCAAAAAGCTCTTTCTTTATAGCCATTAAGATGGGCATGATAATTTTGAAGAAGCTTTCATAGGGATATGAATTGAAGCGAAAGAGAGCATTAAGAAGCAAAAATACACACATTTAAGTCTAACCCACTTCCTATGCAAGGGAATTTTGTAAACAAACAAGTTGTTGAAGCCAGAGGCTACTTGCATAAGAAGGCAAAAGAAGTGCAACATAAAAAATTTCAACATAAAACGAGGAAACTTGATATTATTGAGATGCATAAGAACACTTTTCCCTCTCTCATAGTAACTTTCAGTATCATGCATAAACTTAACAATATAGCTATCACAAGGATCATCGTAACAATGATCGCTTATTCTAACAGAAAACACAGGAATACTAGCTCTCATAACACTACTTTGTGAAACAATATTAGAGGTATCCTTACAAAGGATAGGGTATCCCTCTTCTTCATATTTAGTAACAAAGTCTTCCACATTTGCTATTGTGGGTTCATCAACCATTTGTTTATCAGGTTCAACAGCTTTTCTTGTACTTTCATTAACCATACTAGCTATCATAGAATGTTCCTTTATCTTAACTGGGAAAGGCATTTTCTCAATGTAAGGTTTAGGTAAAACATGATTAGTAGTATAAACTTCAGTATTTCTTGCAGGAACACTCTTAGCAATATCTTTGTAAGGTTCATGATACTTATTCCACTTCTTTTTAGGCACTTCAATATAGGAAGCAAAAGCCTTAAAATAAGAAGCAATAGCTTGAGAGTCTAGACCATAAGCATTTTTAATATTTTGAAAGTCATCAGTTCCCATAAAAGATTAAATGCATTCATAATCATAATTTATACCTGACTTTCTACCTTTGTCATTCTCCCAAGCTTCAGCATTATCTTGAATACGGTCCAGAAGATCCCATTTAGCTTCTTCTTCCATGCGAGTGAATGATCTAGCACAAGAAGCATCCGATAAATCCTTATCATGTAGAGGGAGCCTTGCATAAAAGTTATTGATAATAATATTGTTGGGGAGCTCATGAATGGGATATTTGAGCATTACTAACTTCAATCTCCCTAGGAGGATAAAATTTTGAATAAAAGAGGCCAAAAGTTGTATATTTGATTCTGATCTTTATGAATCTCACTAGGAGGATAAAACTTTGAATAAAAGAGAGGCACTATTTCCTCCCATTCCAGAGCTTGACCATTCTTCAGCAGCTTATACCATTCCTCAGCTTTTCCTTTCAGCGATAATGAGAATAACTTCTTCTTAACTTGATTTGTAGTAATACCTGCACACTTGAACAACCCACATAATTCGTGTATAAAGAGCAAATGATCATCGGGATGGACAGTTCCATCCCCAACATAATAGTTATCCATAACACGATCAATAATTCTTGTAGGTATTTTAAAAACATCATGCTCAGCAGGTGGTGGCTTATCTACTACCTTAGTAGTGGTAGTAGCATTACCGAACAAGAAACTCAGCGAATTATCCATAACGAAAATAAAGCAACTAGCAGAAGTAAACAATACTAACAGTAGAAGTTTCCTTTCCTAGTTCCACTCTCCAATAGCGCTTCACTCCTCGGCAACGGTGCCAGAAAATAGTCTTGATGACCCACAAGTATAGGGGGTGTATCGTAGTATTTTCGATAAGTAAGAGTGTCGAACCCACCGAGGAGCATAAGGTGCTGGCTAGTGGTATGAATCATGAATTCTCTGCAAATACATAGCAAACGGATTTTTAGGGGTTTTTGATAAAGCAAGTAAACAAAGTACGAGTAAATAAAATATAGTAGGAATAAATGCAGCAAGTGGCCCAATCCTTTATGCAGCAAAGGACAAGCCGGTTGTATTACTTAAGATGAACAAACGTTCTCGAGGACACATGGGAAGACTGTCAAGTGCTTTCGCTTCATATAGTTGATTAATCTTCTTTAGCTTGCTAAGTGTTGTGTGGGTGAACCTGTGCTAATGTACCGACCTTCCTAGGACTAACACATACTTGTGATTATACCCCTTGCAAACATCCGTAAGTACAAGAAAGTAATTAAGGTAGAAACCTAACCACAGCTTTAAACTCTAGGACCCTTACGTCCCTTGTGCAATGGTTTCCTAACGGGGGTTCAGGTTTCTGTCACTCCGGCAACCCCTACGATTAGTAGCCAAATACACAATGCATTCCCCTAGGCCCATATAGGTGAAGTTTCATGTAGTCGACGTTCACATGACACCACTAGAAGAAGTACACCATAACTTAAATATCAAACTATTGAATCTTTCTCAACACAATTCCACTACTAACAACATGACTTCTCCCATGTCCTCAAGAACAAAACGAACTACTCACAAGGCATCATATGGATCATGATCAGAGATGGAATAATGATGTATAACAATCTGAACATAAACAATAATTCAATGGTTCACTCAATAGCATCAACTACAAATAATAATCAACACAATTTCCCCTATGAACTATGCAAGATTCAACGCAATTGTTATAGCAATATGGAGATGGTGATGAGGGTGCTGATGGTGGTGATGGTGATGATGATCCCGATGAAGTCCAGCTTGATGGTGGTGTTGATGGCGACGATCTCCCCTCTCCTGGAAGGAATTCCCCCGGCAGAAATCTGTCTGCCGGAGAGATCTTTCTCTCTCGGTGTTTTCCGCCCCGCAGAGGCGGAGGAATCTTTCTGTGGTCGCTCCTCGAGTCTTAGGGTTTCGGCAGGATAATATACGCCAGAGGGGAGTGCCAGGGGTGGACCAGGGAGGCCACACCACCTGGTGGCTTGGCCCAGGGTGGCACGCGCCAGGGGGTGTTGTGGGCCCCCTGTGGCCCATCTCCAGCCCCCCTTCTAGCTTCCTTCGTCTTCTGGGAAAATAGGATTTTCCGTATATTTTCCCGAATTTTCTGATCTTCGCGAATTTTGCCTCCAAACAACACCTTTTCCATCAGAATCCTGACTGCAGCGGTCCATGCTCCAAAAGTCATCAACCATGCAAAAACAGATGAAATAACATAAGTATCACCTCTCAATACGAAATATATCAATGAATAATAGTGAATTATGACATAGAATAGTGATACAAAATGGACGTATCAGTGTCCACTACAGGAACCGACTGAATGCGGCCCCACTTGTTAGCATGTAACGGCAAGAGTCCACTACGGGACCCGACAGAACACGGCCCCACTTGTCAACACGTAACGGCGAGGGTTCACTATAGGACCGACTGAATGCGGCCCCACTTGTCAGCATGTAACGGCAAGGCTGACGGACGGCTAGTTTCAGACCATGTGATAGTTTCGTACAAGGATATGGGCAAAAGGGAGGAAAAGTTAAGCGGCTGGGGAAAACTGAGTACAACTAAGGAACAGAGGGCACGAAAATAGAAATCCCATAAATATATTAGTTTTCCCTATTACACAAGAGATGGTTGGTATCCCTGGGTCCCCAAGCTTAGTAGGCAACTTATCACCAAAGCTTGTCATTTCTACTACAGTCTTAGTTACCTTCTTCTTTCTATTAAGGATGTCTCGCATAAACTTTTTATAAGTAGGAACGTGAATAGCATCAGTTAAAGGAAGTTCTAAACATAAGCTGCCCAGTGCCTCGGCAAAAGAGTCATAAATAGCTTTACCCGGTTCGTATTAAACTCGGTTAGGATAAGGAATTTTCTTTTTAGTAGGTATTGCCTTATCTTTTACCTTTGCCACTAGTTCAGCATTCTTTTTATTTTTCCTTGCAGCTGATTTTTTCTTATCGGCGTGTTCTTCACATGGGATGATAACTTGCTCTTCTTGTTCCTTTCTGAGATCGGCTTCTTCCCTTGAATCGATTGTCTCATTGTCCGAATCATATGGTTTATGCTTGTCCCATGCTTCCTCTTCTTCTCTAGTTTTGGAAGCTTCATTCTCCCTTTTATGGGCCTCATAATCAATGTCATCCTAGGGATCAACTAAATCCTCTTCTTCTTGACTCATCTCCTGAGTCTCTCTTGCTTTTCAGGCGTGTTCTTCTTGATACCACGGTGGTCCTTGTGGTTCCTGAGTTTCTGTACCACGCCTAGTAACAACATTAGTAGAAACAATATTGAAATTTCCTTGGTTCAAAATCAAAGTTTGGGTTTCATTTATTTGCTCACACTGAGGTTTAACCATACTTAGATATCTATCTAAATGTTTTGTGGCTTGACCCAAGTCATCAAAGACTTATGTTAGATCTCTTATATTCTTTTCTTGTGTCATAAGACATTTATAGTTTTTCTCATGGAATTGATTATGTTGATATTTAAACTTCTGCATTACAAGATTTATATCATCTTCTATTACCTAAGTTTGAAGAATGTCAACTTTGTTCTCTTTTACAAGTTCCAAGGCTATACCTTTTTCTTCCATAGACTTTTTTGACTTCGGATATAAGATCTGGTGGTATGTGAATCATACCTTTTCGTGGTTCAATATCCACAACTGGATTATATTGTTCGTCATTAAAGGATCTTACCTTGAAAAGCTTTACACATTTCGGTAGTGTTAACTTGCATATGGCTCCTTCTGCAGATAGATCAATCATTT
The DNA here is from genome assembly GCA_916181665.1 of Avena sativa. NCBI lineage: Eukaryota > Viridiplantae > Streptophyta > Magnoliopsida > Poales > Poaceae > Avena > Avena sativa. The sequence continues at coordinate 63,523,662 of OV702286.1, read as the reverse complement.
GTTTTGTCTCGTCATTAAGCCCATTATAAAAATATTGAATAACTAAGTCCTCGTGAAAACCATGATTTGGGACTTTCATAATCATTGCATAAAATCTATTTCATGCTTGATAAAAGGTTTCTCCAACTGTTTGAAGAAAGTTTTTAATACTTCATTTGATCTTCATGATTTTAGTAAATGAACAATATTTATGCATGAATTCTCGGATGCAATCTTCCCAGCTTTTTATAGTATGATTGGGTAATGATTGTAACGAAGAAAAAGCATTATCTTTCAAAGACCAGCGAAAGAGTTTAAGAAGTACAAACTCTATTGGTAAACTTGGTGGTTTAAGAGTAGTGCAAAGGTCATAGACCCTCGTCAAGTGGTCACTAGGGTCTTCCTGTTATTTTCCTACGAAAGCAATTTATTTCATCATATATATTAGCTCAGGATATATTTCAAATTCCTAGCCTTCAAGTTCAGCACAAAGAATAGGCATTTTCCTCAAGTGCCTAGATGGATTCCCATATTCTCCCAAAGGTAGATCAGGCTTGGCCCCTCGGGTGATGGACAAATCTGCTATCATTGGAATCAAGCTGTTCACGTCTACAGTACGTGAATTAGTAGATCTTTCAATAAATTCTAGACGTCTATCGATTGGAACACAATCAATATATGGAGGTAAATAAGTTTTTCCTGATCGAGTGGTACCTCTATCTTTAATAGAGATCATGAATGGTGTCAATAGTTGCTGTTGTCAAGAAACAACACTTAGCGCTTAGATCCCTGGCAATGGCGCTAGAAAATATCTTGATGTCCTACAAGTGCATAGGTTCATTAGAGAATGTTTTTGTGGAAGTATTAATTCCAGTTTTTATATCGATCCCAATAAGGAGCCTAGGAAAGTGTTTTTATGCAGAGTTTCTGTCGCACCCAAGGTGTCATAGGTCTTGAGTGATTTGACTGCAAAAGTTGATGCTGGAAGTGGTGAGTCAAAGATAGAGGAAACTTGCTTAGGAAATAAGTAAATTGCATAAAAGTAAAGATTCAAAAGTTGCGTAAAGGTCCTGCAGATGAGAAGTTAGGCGCAGAGAGAAACAGTTCATGGTGATAGTGGAAGTGCCAAATGGATAAAGTGGAAGGAGTGATAGTGATATTTCTTATTTATAAGTGAGTAGGCAAGCAACCCATATACCGACTAGGATTCCTCATGGCCAATTCTTTCCAGTCCCAATGATCCATATGTCTATTACCATGGACATGGTCAGCACATTAATTAAGGTCTTGCGATCGGATCAAGGCTTTAATCTTGATGGTTCCTTGTTATCCTCGAGTAGTACTAGCTCTTCATTGATATCGGCTGTGTCACATGGGGGCCGCCGAATTACTAGCATACAAGTTCATACCTATGAGATCATTGGATCATGTTACATGGGCCCTTAAATTAGATAACAAGCATTAGGCAAACATAGATAATCATTCTCGCTATTAAATAAACACTATAACGATCACAAATGGATGGATTTAAAGGAGGCACAACACATATCACCAATCCCCTACATCTCCCACGCCTATGGATATTTACTCAGACATAAGAGGAAAACAAATCAAAGGCATAATTGTATTGCAAGTAAAAATCATCTCAAAGTTATTGTAGCAAACCACAATAGCGATTAAAGATCAAATCATATACAAACCGAAGGTAGATCAAAGTATCAAACCCTAATCTTACAAGTGCCAAACTCTCTCTCTCTCTCTAAGTAATGATGGGAATGATGGTGGAGTGTGTGGTTTATAGGTTGGAGATCATTGAGGAACGAGGCAAAGTTCTTCTCCTCTTCCAGATCCGATCTTCCCCTCTAGATGGCTTGCGGCGACTATATCTTCTTTTATGTAGTTCTCCTCGACTCTTGCTCTTTACGAAAGTTGCTTGTATTGATATAAGGAAGGCGTCGGCGTGTAGTATGGGCGGGCGGTACAGGCGCCCCCCGATCATACCGGTGGTCGTTATGCATATTGGACGCCTCCAACGAAAGTGGCTCCAATTGGGTATTGACTTCTTTTAGTGATTTTAGCCCATAAATGCTATTAGATTTCCAATAAATCTTCATTACCTGAAAACTATCACAAGAAACCAAGGATTCGCTAATTGTGATGTTAACATTAGTAGAAAAGGGTTATCTTAAGTGAGATCCGGCAATAAACAAAAGGAAAACCAATAGTTAAAAGTGATGAAATTTGGAGCTATCAACCTACAACCTCTCCAACCACACCTGAAGGTCCATAACAAGCTGAGATCAACAAATCCTTGCTGGGATGACTAGGGCCACAGATCCGGTGACCAATAGCACAGTCTCGACCCTCGAAGGTGTAGGAGATCACCTGACAAAACTCAAGAAGTTAGACTCACAATAGTGGGTCCCTGTCATCCACTTCATGGTGTGATCCTCATATCCACAAATCACTAGGGTGGAGAAGAACTATTGGACAAGATGAGAGTAATAGTCACATTGAAACTCTATAAGATGGTGCAGCCCCATCCTCCTAGTCACTGCAATAGCCTCATCAAACTAGGGCCTGCTCTTTGCATAGGTCAAATCCAAGGGATACATGGGGCAAATATTCAAGGACGAGTAGATGTCCTGGAATATGTACATCTGATGGGTGCACCAAAAGTTCTAGTCATCGATATCCCCATCACGCCTATCCACAAACCAATCTCGTTGCTGGAGAGTTGAATACTCAATGCTATCCATGGACTTATAGTTGATTCTTGGTTTTTTGCCCTTTTCTTCAAAGCAGCCCGAGACCCCTTCTCCCTCTTCTCACATTCAACCATCATCTTGGCTTCTCTTAGTTGTATCCTCAACCTCATCCACAATAACTCCCTCTTTGTCGGTACGAAGACATCGAGATGGGTTATGAGCACCACGAGAACCACCTGTGAAGAAAATAAGGGAGGTAGCAAAACATTAGAACACACAAGTCCAAACGGATATGCTAAATATAGTAGAGAAGAAACCACAAACGAATCTATCCATAGACCATATGAATCAAAAGGTTACAGGGGTGAACCTTCTAGTCCAGATTATCCGGCCACGCCAGGGGCGGATAATTTGCCCCCCGATGATTTTCAACATTAGATTCAGATCTTGGCCTAAAAAATAGATCGGTTCAATTGGTTGCAGAACTACTGAGATTAGCATGCAATGTAATCAAGGGGCAACATCTGCTCCAAGTTTCAAAAACAAAAAAAACTTCCACAAAAGAATCGAGAGTGTGGGTGTTACCTTCACTCATCGAAGGTTCTACTTGGAGGAGAAGGTATCGGGAAGGAGGAGGAGTAGAACTGGCAGGGGCCAGCAATTATGGCGGTTGGAAAAGCTCCGGGGATGCATGATGTGGACATGGCGGTTGAGGGATGAGAGAGGGTCGGGTGGAGAGAGTTGCTCTATTTGAGCCCTCTCCCCCCGAAGCCCTGCCCTATATGGGACAAACCTCCTAGGCCGGATAATCTGGCCTCCACTAGGGGCGTATAATTCAGTCCTCACTAAAATTTTCTGTTTACACAGAATCCAGGCCAACACATCCCTCAAACCTCTAAACTCAAAACAAGAACTTGTGTGCAAGAATAATAGATGGATGAAGGTGGGAAGGTCTTGGGTTTATACATGCAAATTATGATGGTACTCCACACCCAAGATTGCAAGAGGCAAATAAATAAAAGGCCAATGTCGAGTGTGTTTTCCATAAGAACAAAAACATAGTCAATAACAACCAATAGGATCCACAAAGAATTGACTCTTCACTAAGAAGATGGCGGTGGCCAAATCCACCGTGTAGGAGTGTATGGTATGACATCACGAAGATATATCTTGGGTTCATGACCAATACTCATCAATTAAGCTCACATATCACAATATGATATTAATATAAATTATTTTTCTTAATTTTAGCATTATACAGAGAGGGTTATCCTAATCAATTAAGAACATGCTCCCCCTATGTCCATGCTCGCATCTACATATAATTGGCACACGAAAATCTCCCCCTTAACCTTCTTAGTAAAAAGAGTGGGGTCAATCTTCCCAACCTCAAAACCATGGTCTAGCAACAACTCTTTGATATGCTCATACCACACACGTGGTGATTGTTTAAGGCCATAGAGATCCTTATCGAGTTTTGTAGACATGGTTAGGAAAGTTGGGGTCCTTGAAGCCCGAGGGTTTATTAACATAAACCAATTCATGCAATGAAAAATTAAGAAAGGCACTCTTTACATCCATTTGTTGTAATCTAAAATTATGATGCACATCATATGCAAGAAGGATAAGGATAGACTCAAGGCAACCCACTAGAGCATAGGTTTCGCCGAAGTCAATACCTTCCACTTGAGAGAAACCTTGTGCCACCAATTTTGCCTTGTTTCTTACAACAATGCCATTCTCATATTGCTTATTCTTGAATATCCACTTAGTGCCAATAACATTATGGCACTTTTTGGGATTCTCTACTAACTTCCAAACCTTGTTGCACTCCAAGTTGTTAGGTTCTTCATGCATGGCCATGAAGGGAATATGCCCGAGAGGCAATAATAAAGTGCCCATTATATTATTCCATATTTATGATAAATGTTTATTTTGCATGATATAATTGTATTAATTGGAAACGTTAATACATGTGTGTTTAATAAACAAAATACAAAGTTCCTAGTGATGCCTCTCATATAAACTAGCTCGTTGATTAAAAAGATGATCAAGGTTTCCTGATCATGGACATTGGATGTTGTTAATAACGAGGTCACAACATTGGTGGAATGATGTGATGAACATTCATCTGAAGTATAGCATTACGATCAAAGTCATTATGTTTATATTGCTATAACATCATACGAAATAATCTTAGTCCTTAGACCATGAGATCATGTTAATTGCTAACATTGGAAGAGTAACTTGATAACATCAAACGTCACACCGTAAAAGGGTGACTATAAAGGTGGGTTCAGATACTCCGAAGGTGTTATGTTGAGGCTCATGGATCAAGAGTGGAATTTGTCAATCCCGATGATGGATAGATATACTCTAGGCCCTCTCGGTGATATCACATTAAGATAGCTTGCAAGCAAGTAATGTGATCACTAGAATGTTATATCATAGGAACGAGAAAAGAGTGCATGTCAGTAACGAGATCAAACTAGGTATTTGGATGCCGATGATCGAATCTCGGACATGTAATATATCGCGAGACAAAGGGATTTAGTTACAACGTTAAAGGTTCACACGATCACAAGAGTCATTGTTGAATATGTGGGAGTTGGTACAGATCTCCAGGTCCTGCTGCTGATTATTGATCGGAGAGGGGTCTCGATCGTGTCTGCATTATTCGTGAACCATAGGGTGACACACTTAAGGGATACCGACACCATTTAGGAGCAAATATGTTTCAGATAAAGATTAAGAAAGCGCTGGAATCATTTCGATGGAAACCGGAATTGTTTCAGGTGAAATTGTTGAAACTGGTTCTGCATGTGATATTGAAATGTTGTAGGGAGTTTTATGTGAATGTTTGTTAATTAAAGTAATTAACAAAATTCTGAATAAAATAAATAAAAGTTTTTTATTTAATCCCCTATAAAAAGAGCCCCATGGCTCCTCTCCTCTTGCCCCACCTCCTCGTGAAGGTTCTCTTCTCCCTCTAGTTATTCCCCATGGTCTCGGATTAACGAGATACATGTTCCCGGTGGCTTTATCTAGAAAGGAGTTGCTGCTTCCGCTGCATCGCTAGAACAAGGAGGTGGAGGTTGTTCGGTGGACCGAATGTGTGTGCGATCACGGATGCACCGCTACTTTGCGGTGCTAGACTTGATGGTGCTGGACCTGATGGTGCTAGAACTGCTGGACCTGAAGGACTTCATCACGATCTTGAGATCGGCAAGTGTACGACTACATCATCCACGAGTTCTATCTCGTTAACAAAGCTTTGTTGTCTTCTAGGTTAAGTTCTCTATGGATGTATATCCACCTGTTGCTTGTATCTGGTAGATAGATCATGGCATATAGTTCCCATCGTAGGAAATTTTTTGTTTTCTATGCTGCGAACCCAACAGTGGTATCAGAGCCTGATCTATGCGTAGGTTCTTTGCACGGGTAGTACACATATGTTTATATGTGGGCGATGATGATCATGTTATTGCATCTTCTATGTATTTAGGATATTGGTGGCATAGTGGGATGAAGCGGCCTGGACCAACTTTACATGTCATCGCACATGAGACCGGTTCCACGACTGACATGCAACTTGTTTTGGATAAGTGGCTAGCGGGTGTCTGTCTCTCCTAATATATTCAATATCAGATTTACAACGAGTTGCTAATAACTTAGTTATCATCGTTGTGGTTCCATGTTCATAGGTAAGACTGGTTCTATCTTCGAAAGCCCTAAGCCACGTAAAACATGCAATGGATAAATTAGAGGCGTCTAGTTTAGATTGTTGCTGGGCTAGTGTCATGATATGGTAATGTTGTAAGTTGATGTATGGTAGATACCCTTACAACCCACTTAACGTGTAAGTTCCATAGACCTTGGCCTTACACACAAAGGAATGATAGAGATCATACCATGATGCATATGATGGTGATCAAATGCATGGACCATATCATTCCACTTTTCACATATGATGTTTGCATCTTATATTTCTAGTTTAGCGTTTTAGTAGCATTATAAGATGATCCCTCATTTAAATATCAAGATAAAATGTGTTCTTCCTTAAGTATGCACTAATCTATGGATCGTGTTTCGAGACATCACGTGATGATCGGGTGTACTCGACTCTACGCTTTCATACAACGGGTGTAAGACAGTTTTACACATGTGAATACTAAGGTTCTTACTTGGACAGCCTAGCATGTACAGACATGGCCTCAGAACACGGACCGAAAGGTTAAGCATGAGTCATATAGTTGATGTGATGCCCATATTGATGCTCGCCTTTGAAGCTACACCGACTCACGTGATGATCGGACTTGGTGTAGTGGATTTGGTTCATGTAATCACCAAAAAGGCACGAGGGATGTCGTTTTTGAGTGGGAGTTCATTTCTAATTTGGATTAGTCGAACTAAATTTGTCATAAACTAAATCAAAGTCAATTTTCATAATTTGTTGTAGTCATTGGCATATGTTCACTACCTTATGCTTAGTTTTAATTGAGATAATAGAACTATAGAATTCTGGATATTTACTTAACGAACTGGTATCATATTGTTTTGAATGTCAATTTAAAGTTTAGAAGTCCTATTGCAAACTTTCAGCAAACTCTATTTACTCCATGAAGTTTAATAAGTAGTATTAAATCAAGAGTAAGAATTCCAATGTTAGTATCTGATGTTTGCCTCCATGATTATTGATATTCAAAAGGTTGTTTTAATATCAAGATTATCTAGGAGCTAAAAAATTGTTTCAGAAACCATCATGTGTGGAAGATATTGTGATATCTGAAACAATGTTTTTGATTGCAATATGATAGATTATAATTTAGCAAAATACATGTTCTCATATTGTATGAGAATTTGTGAAGGATAGAGATGCTAGGCATCCGGATCTCCCAAAAAGGTTTTGGGAACTAACATTATACTCACGATTCTTCCTTATAGGCTATAGTAGCTTGATCATGAAAGTTGTCATGATAGGGATGAATAGAAGATGTAAGTAAAATGTTTACTACACTAATAGATTACTAAAGAATGGATTTTTGAAAGAACACCAAACATTTGATGATGGTGATCCACTTCAAAGTGCAAGTCCAAAGTTATTAGTATTTGATTATATACACTTTGTACTATGTGTCATGTGAATGACACCACTATTGATGTTGATAGATTCTTTTAAAAGAAAAGGAATTGTTGAACGAGAATCTATAAAATATTTGGCAGAAAAGAAAAGGTTGGAGATGTCCAACTTAGGTATATAGAAGATATACATGTTATGGCTGTATTCCTTCCTTGTTAAACAATGTGGTTCTGAGGTATTGGATACCAGTATTGGATCCCGAATTGGTTGGTGTGAAGTATCATACAGAACAACACAATTTATGAATTGCAACAGCCTAAGTAACTGGCGAGAGAATAAGTGATGATGTTCATCAAAAACAAATAAAGGGTTATTGTGTTTTGTTTTCGTCAAACCTAGCCTTCAAGATTTGTTTTAATAATTGTTATTTTGTTCCGGTATTACGAGAACAATGGTTGTTCAAATAATTACCGTATTCCATAAAGGATCGATGAACTTTTACAAGTCTAGTTGGAGAAATCACATCCATAAACATTATTGCTAAAATTTCATAAGACAAATGATTGGAATATCACTTATGAAGTGACATCACTGTTTGAATTATATTGGAAAGTAAACATGAAGAAACTCCATGTTGATGGATTTTTTGGAGTCTTTTGATTTTGATCAATTGATGCTTGTGAAACTTTCCTCGAGATAATTGAAACTCCGTCCATAGGACAAAGAAGAACGGATGACTAACTTGTTGGATATTATGCATATTGATGTATATAGTCCATTATGTGTAGCCATATGCGATGGATCTTTTTGCTTCATATGCTTTCTCCAGAAATTTGAGTGAATATATCTATATATTTACTTAATAAGGAAGAAGTATGAAACATTTGAAAATTGTTCAAAGACTTTCAAGATGAAGTGAAAAATCATTGTAACAAGAAAATAGAAGAGTTTATGATTTGATCATAAAGGAAGATATTTGAGTTACAGGTTTAGCAAAGCACCTAAGATTTCAGGAATTGTTCCATGAATTTGCATTTCCCGATAAACCACAGGAGTATGGTATGTTTGAGAGATCAAATCAAACCTTGTTTGACATGGTAAGATCAAAGGTGTCATTTATATAACTGCCATTATGTTTTAAGGATTAAAGCTTTAGAGACTACCGCTTTTACACTGAAAAGAGCACCATCGTGATCCGTTGAAATGACACCATATGAGTTATGGTTCGGGATAAAACCCGAATTGTCTTTTCTTAAATTTTGGTATGCTATGCATAAGTAAAATGTTTACAACCAAAGTCGGATAAGCATGTCTTTGTAGGTTATCCCAAAGAATTTGTTGGGAATTCCTCCATAACACCGAGGACAAAAGAGTTTGTCGCTTGGAACGTCAAGTTTCTTGAGAAGGAATTTTTCGTGAAAAGTTAAGTGGGAGGACAATAGAACTTTGATAAGGTTGTTGAACCTTAGCTATATGTGCTAAGTAGCGCAGCACCAGAAAGTGTCCCGGTGGCGGCCACAATGCTCATGGCTCCCGTGATTACAAAGGGTGTGATCTTGGAGATTAGAGTTCTTATTGAACCATGTGGGTCGGTAAGAATCAAATAGTAAGATTTGAAACAGAAGTCGTTATTGTTTTGACAATGATGAACCGACTGCATGCAAAGAAGCGATGATGGGCCCTGACTTCATAAAATGACTAAGAAGTCATAGAATCTTTGATAGTATCCATACATGAGAAATCAAGTTTCTGAACTTGGAAGACCCTCTGGAAAGGCGTGAATCCTATCGGTCATTTTTGGATCTATAAAGAAATAGACATGTATGTTTAACATCTATGAAATAGTCGACATGTCGGAAAGAAGTTTACGGCAATGTTCAAGGAGTTGACTATGACAAGATTTGATCTTTCATAGCGATATTTAGTCTTGACGGATTAATGTAGCAACCATTACATATAATTTGGTATATGGTAGTTGAATAAACAAAACAAGGTTCTTCTAATAGAATGGTTACCTAGGACGTGTACATGACACGGTCCGAAGGGTTTTGTTAATTCAAAGGGTGCTAAAAGGGCATGCAAACTTCAATAGTTAAGTGAGCATAGCGGAGTTAGAATCTTCACCATGATGAAAATGTTAAAGGAGTTTAATTTCATCGGAGATAATGAAGATGCTTGCATTTGCAAGAAATTAAGTGGGAGCACTGAGACAAATTTCCAATACATTATGCATAGTACATATTGTTGATTGGAAATGGTGTATCTTTTATTGACACAAGTTAAGGATTTCATTAAAATAGGATTTCGATGAAACACTTGGGCAAACCGGAATATTTGGCATCAATATCTATATGGATAGATTGAGGCTCTAATATGGTTATGCCAGACATACATATATGAGATATTGAAAGGGTTCAATATGGCAACAACAATAAAGGTTCTTGCTGCATGGAAAGGATTGTATCAAGATTCAAGTGTTTCAACACTTGGTGAGTAAAATCACATGAATATTTTGATCGATTATACCGTGATATGTATATATCCAGATATGTCCTATGCTCTAAAAGTTATGATCACATACCAGAATGATTCATAAGATGATCATTGGACGCTAGTGAAGATATTCTTATGAGCTATGGAAGAACTAAGAATATATCATGTATAAGTGACAAATAGTTAAAGGTAGTTCATTGTAAAGTGTTACATTGATACTAGTTTTGTCACAAGATACAAATTAAATTTATCTCAATTTAGACTATGGGTGGCACAATGTAATGGAAAGGATGTTCCATGATGGATTTGGATGAGTTCCAAAGTTGAAACATTGTAATGGATACTACATCAAAATGCTAAGTATATGACTGCTATAGTAGCAGCAAAGGAGGGCATTTGGGTTAAGTAGTTTATTATCAAACTAGGTGTCGTTCAAAGTGGGATATTACTATGAGGATATATTGTACGACAATAATATCAACATATTTTAACCCGAACGAACTAAAGGTCTCACCAAAGGACCAAATTTATACAAAGCCATCTCATTTGAGAATGAGTGATGTGTAGAGACGCAAAGACATGCAAATACACACATGCCTGAAACAGTCAGATCCGGAGATTATGTTAACCACTAGAAATCGCGTATATGCAACACCAGAAAGCCATAGGTGTTCAATACGCAAAGTTTTTAAAACTAGATTATTGACTCTAGTGCAAGTGGGAGACTGAAGGGAATATGCCCGAGAGGCAATAATAAAGTGGTTATTATCTTATTCCATGTTTATGATAAATGTTTATTTTGCATGCTATAATTGTATTAATTGGAAACGTTAATACAATTATGCCTCTCATATAAACTAGCTCGTTGATTAACAAGATGATCAAGGTTTCCTGATCATGGACATCGGATGTTGTCAATAACGAGGTCACAACATTGGTGGAATGATGTGATGAACATTCATCTGAAGTATAGCATTACGATCAAAGTCATTATGTTTATATTGCTATAACATCATACTAAGTAATCTTAGTACTTAGACCATGAGATCATGTTAATTGCTAACATCGGAAGAGTAACTTGATAACATCAAACGTCACATCGTAAAAGGGTGACTATAAAGGTGGGTTCAGATACTCTGAAGGTGTTATGTTGAGGATCATGGATCAAGAGTGGAATTTGTCAATCCCGATGGCAGATAGATATACTCTGGGCCCTCTCGGTGATATCACATTAAGATAGCTTGCAAGCAAGTGATGTGATCATTAGAATGTTATATCACGGGAACGAGAAAAGAGTGCATGTCGGTAACGAGATCAAACTAGGTATTTGGATGCCGATGATCAAATCTCGGACATGTAATATATTGCGAGACAAAGGGATTTTATTACGACATTAAAGGTTCACACGATCACAAGAGTCATCGTTGAATATGTGGGAGTCAGTACAGATCTCCGGGTCCCGCTGCTGATTATTGATCGGAGAGGGGTCTCGATCATGTCTGCATTATTCGCGAACCATAGGGTGACACACTTAAGGGATACCGACACCATTTAGGAGCAAATATGTTTCAGATAAAGATTAAGAAAGCGCTGGAATCATTTCGATGGAAACCGGAATTGTTTCGAGTGAAATTGCTGAAACTGGTTCTGCATGTGATATTGAAATGTTGCAGGGAGTTTTATGTGAATGTTTGTTAATTAAAGTAATTAACAAAATTCTGAATAAAATAAATAAAAGTGTTTTATTTAAAGAGAAAATGCATTTAATTTGGTGGACATTGAATGCAAAGTGAGTGGAGTTGAAATTTATGTGAGTGGGCTTAGTGGAAGCTCCACCCACATGAATGAGGGAGAGGTGGGGGCACCCACCATGGCCGGCCAACCATGGCCTTGGGGCTGCGCCCCCTCCCCTATAAAAGGAGCCCCATGGATCCTCTCCTCTTGCCCCACCTCCTCGTGAAGGTTCTCTTCTCCCTCTAGTTATTCCCCATGGTCTCGGATTTGCGAGATACATGTTCCTAGTGGCTTTATCTGGAAAGGAGTTGCTGCTTCTGCTGCATCGCTGGAGCGAGGAGACGAGGTTGTTCGGTGGACCGAACGTGTGTGCGATCACGGATGCACCGCTACTTTGCGGTGCTAGACTTGATGGTGCTGGACCTGATGGTGCTAGAACTGCTGGACCTGAAGGACTTCATCACGATCTTGAGATCGGCAAGTGTACGACTACATCATCCACGAGTTCCATCTCGTTAACAAAGCTTTGTTGTGTTTGAGGGTAAGCTCTCTATGGATGTATATCCACCCGTTGCTTGTATCTAGTATATAGATCTTGGCGTATAGTTCCCATCGTAGGAAATTTTTTGTTTTCTATGCTGCGAACCCAATAGGCCAGAACCCAATCTGGATCTTCAAGCACTTCGAACACCTTTTTAGGTTCCACCATAAAGATATGAGCTTGATGATCACTAAAGCTTGCTAACTCTCTTCCTGTAGACACCCTTCTTCTTCGATCACCGTTAGGTGTGTGACCTCTGAGTTCAAGATTTCTTTCAGCTCTTCCTTTGTGACGAGTTTCAATCTCCTCATTGTTCCTTGGAGGGATTTATTCAACATTTTGGTCCTCGTCTTGACCAACAACATGATCTTAGACAACAACTGGTTCAACATAAGAAGTAGAATGATAATCTTGTCCTTGGTCTTGATCAACAATAAATCCAGATAGTTATTGTAGTTTTGGACTTGCGGGGCTGGATAATCCAGTCGAGGGTGAGGCCGGATAATCCAGCCTAGGAGTTTCTCCTAAATCTTGCACACTGCTGGAATTTGAAGGAGTTGCAAGGCTAGATGATCCGGCCATGGGAAGGACGGATTATCCATCCTAGGACTTCCATCTTGATTATTAGGTAGATGATCTCTAGTATGATGTTGGATAGGTGTATCAATACCTTTAGTGGATGGTGCTCGTGGACTTGTGTAGATGAGGGATCCACTTGAGTAGAGCATTGTCATTCCCGATCCAGCACAAGGGGTTCCTCAATAGGACGGAAAAAATCCCACACCCATTCTTCTTATGGCATCTTGGGGTATTTCAACATCTGCATCACAAACACCAACTTACCCCACATGGGAGCCGTCATTCTCCTCGAACACCACACTACAAGATTCTACAACAATTATGGAGGCCTTGTTGTAGACTCTATAAGTGTGGGATTCGGCACCATAACCAACAAAAATACCTTATAAAGCCTTAAATTCAAATTTAGACAAACGAACTCCTTTTTTGAGAAAGAAACACTTCAACTGAACACCCAGAAGTACGAAATATTAGACTTGTTACCTGTAAGTATTTCATAAGGAGTCTTGTCCAAGTTCTTGCGGAGGTAGAGCCGGTTTGACGAGTGACTGTTTGATGGGTTTAGCGTTTGGGTGTATTTCTTCGGGTTAAGCATTATGTTGTATTTTCATAGATTGGCGAATGTTTCCTCCATGTCAGAAATCAGGGTTTCCTTCTTTTTGGACATCACCGCAATATCATCCACATATGCATGTACATTACGTCCGATTTGATCGTGGAGGCAACGCTGCATTGTGCGTTGGTACGTAGCTCCTGCATTCTTTAGCCCAAAGGGCATCGTAACAAATCAGAAGGTTCCGAAGGGGGTTATGAATGAAGTTTTGACTTTGTCAGATTCCTTCATCCGAATTTAGTGATAACCGGAATATGCGTCAAGAAAACAAAGGAGTTCCAAGCCTGCCATAGAATCGATAACTTGATCAATCCTAGGCAGAGCGAACGGATCTTTGGGAAAATCCTTGTTCAAGGTAGTATAATCAACACACATCCTTAAATCAGTGGTATCCTTTTTAGGGACAATTACAGGATTGGCCGACCACTCAGTGTGGATGACCTCTTCTATGAATCCGGCTAACTCGATCCGTGCTAGTTCCTTAGCTATTTCCTTACGCTTTTCATTGCCAAAACGTCGTAGGGACTGTTTGACGGGTTTATCTTTTGGGGTACATTTAGAGAGTTCTCGGCAAGTTCCCTAGGTACTCCGGTCATGTCAGATGGCTGCCATGCGAAGATATCTTGAATTTCTTGGAGGAACTTGACGAGCGCGCTTTCCTATGCACTATCTACGACTACGCCTATCTGGGTCACCTTGGAGGTATCATCATCCTTCAATAGCGTCTTCTTCGTCTCTTCTGATGCCTTGAACTCCGGATTCGGCTTTGTCACCTCCTTCTTCATTGTGGGCATCTCGGACGGATCTATGCTCTTCTTGATCTCCTGGTACTCCTAGGCGTGCAGCACGGCTTCAGCAAAGGCGGCATTTCTGTCCTTGCACTCTCGCGCCTTCTTTGGGGCTCCCCTGATGGTGATCACGCTGTTGGGACCTGGAATTTTCATCACATTGTAAATGTAACACGGACTAGCCATAAAAGCCCAGTAAGCCGGACGTCCGAATATAGCGTGGTACGCGCTCTTGAACGGGACCACTTCAAAGGAAAGTTCTTCCGTACGATTGTTCTTTGGAGTTCCAAAGGTAACATCCAAAGTGATTTCTCCCAGGGAATTTGCTTGTCTTCCTGGGACAACTCCATGAAAAATCACAGAGCTGTAGTTCAGCTGGGTCTCCGAGATCTTCATCTGGCGTAGCGTTTCGACATACAGAATGTTGATGTCGTTGCCGCCGTCCATGAGAGTCTTGGAGAAACCATAGCCATCAATAAGCGGATTGACGACTAAGGCGTATTTTCCTCGCTTGTGCAACTTAGGCGGATGATCAGTGCGATCGAAGGTGATTGCCACTTCCGACCAGTCCAAAAATTGAGGGACAGCCGGAACTGTTGCGTTGATCTCATGTAGAACTACTTTCTTGACCTTAACTGGTTGAGATCAGAGGAAGGTGATGTAAGCGTCTTTCTTTGTCGGGAAATTCTTTTTCCCTTCCGGCTTGGGATTTGAAGCATCAGCTTCCTCCATGTCGGAATCATCCTTTGGTCTCTTTATCTTTTTCAGGATTCTTCTTTCCCTTCTTCCGCTTCGCCCTGTAACCAGCAGTATCATCTTTCTTGATGTCGTCATTGAAACGACACTCGGCGTTTGTGTGGGGCGAGCCCCCATTGGCGTCCAAATGATGCACACATGGGTTATTGGCAATGTCGGCCCAGGAGTAGATTTTTCCAGGTTGTTGGTCTCCTCTACCCTAGACTCTTGACGTCCCACGACCGCGTCCGCGGCCACCGCCACGCCCTCCTCGTCCTCCAGACCCGAAAGTCGCAGTGACCACTACCGTTTCCGTGTTGGGCTTTTCTTCTGAGGTGTTCTTGCGCTTCTGAGCTTGCTGCTTTGGTTGTTTTGCCGACTGTGGCACAGCTAGGGCGTTCAGTAATCCCTCGATGTCGTCGTCAGTGTCTGCATACTTGCTCGTTGTTTCTATCATCTCTGCCAAATCGGTGACCTTGTCACACTGTTGGGGATATACTTTCTGGGTATCCCCATAGTTCCTCACTGACCAGGGTGGCCCACTTCGGGTTAGAGCTTTGCTTCATGGGCGGCCCAGTCAGGGAGAAGAAACGGAGTCCAGTCCGGCTACGGGAAGGCCCAGAAGACTTACCGACATAGGCCCATAATGTTACTTGTAGTTCAAGATGTACTCTCTAACCAACTCTTAATCATAGCCGGATGGATCTCTCCTATAAACCCTAGGCCGAACATCTATATAAGCCGACCTAGGGAGAGCCTTTAGGGTACCCAATAGTCTACAATCTGAACTCTCACACAGGCGAACCCTTGTAACCCATATTCTGGCTCTGCCGTATTACAGGATTGCTAGCAGGAGTAGGATCCATCCAAAGCCGGTGGATTCGAACCTGGGTAAACTTGTGTGCTCACCATCCCAGAACACTGTATGTCTCACACCCCTCTCTTCCGCACACCTCGAGGACCCCCTCATGGTGTACTTGTCATCAATCTGACGACAGTTGGCACCCACCATGGGGTAAGTGAGCTTCGGATCTGTGTTCCGAGCGGAATCTGCAAGAATCGGAATCTGCGAGACTATCGCCGTCGGTCGCATTCTCTACACCAGCAACGTCCCTCTCATCGTTCTCAACGAGACCTGGATTCCGGCTAGGGAGGCTGTGACTGCCTACACCATCATGTCTTTTGGCGAGATCGATGTTTACATAGGCTTTGCTGAAACTGTCCCACCCACCCCAGCGGTGATGATAGAGGCAGAAGAAATTTCTGGGTCCCCTTTGTCCGCGGAGGCGGCAGAGTTCCGGATCTCAGAAAACCCTAATCCCACCTAGCCTGCACCAATTGCGGAGATAGTGGAGAAATCCGAGCCTGAAGCAGACCTAGCGGTCCAAGTCGAATCTGGAGTGGATCTCCCTAGAGAGACCGAATCCCAGATCGACCCACCTGCTGAGGTCGAAATCTAGGAGGAGCACAACAACAACGACGGTTTCGGCTCTGACAACGCCTGAACAGACAGGCCTTTCCTGAGATACACACTAAGGCGCATGATGATGCAAAACTCAGGTGTAGATGAAATCCTCGAGACCATCAAATGTTTCGATGAAGCCTACTATGAAGATCGGAGTTATCTCAGGAGGACCGCATCGCACTTTATCGGATATGTGGGATCCGGATCCGGCTTTGCCGATGCTGGAGACAACACTGACTCTGTGCTGGAGGCGATCGGAACAAACACCGACGTACTCGCATCCTCGGATGAATCGATGACGTCAGCAGATTTTCGAAAGTTCTCTGCAAAATATGAAGAGGAGTATATAACTCCAAAGCTGTAGTGTAAGAAGAAGCCATGGATGAAGGATCCAGGGAAAACTCTCCCAAAACACAGGATGACATGGAAATCAGAGATAATCCCGAGGTCCAGATGTCCAAAAGTACCGATCAAAGCTTGACTCTGGGAAATGGACCCAAAGCCGTCTTTGCTACCGGCGCTGCCAAGAAGGCAAATAAGAAGAACAAGAAGAACAAGACCCCGACAAAAGATCCTTCGGCAGAGGACGTGATTGCCGAGGAATACGAAGAAGACTTAGATGGAGCACTTATCCTAGACGAGCCCAAAAAAGAAGAATCGGTGGATGGACACGTGATCACTGAAGGTGCGCGTAAATTCATTGATGCTGCATTAACCACACCTATTCCTACAGCTGCAGAACTTACTGCTGAAGAGCTGGACGAGAGGGCATAGGCCCTAGAAGCGCATCGCCAAGTACTCCTCGATGAAGCCAAAATCATTGAGGAGGAAAAGAAATGCATGGCAAATGCGGAGTGTGGAGAAGTACAATTCCAGGGAACATCAGAAGACCAGGAAATGTCATACTCATGACGAATATTCCCGCAGATTCACAAAGTCCTTTTCGGAGGAGAACTTGGGATGCCTCGACACGACAGCAACGGGGATTGGGTGTATCCAACACCAGTACAGAACACCGTTGCGGCTCGAGAAATCCTATCAGCTAATCTAGGCCCGGAGCAGATCCGGTTGGGAATCAAACTATTCAACAAAGGACTGGAGCAGCAAAAGGTCGCCATGTCCGGAAGTGAAAAGCTGGTCTCAGATTCTGACCAATATCGCACAGATCCGGCATGGGTCGACGTAATACCCCAACGTGTTCCGGAGCAACACCGTCGTTCCAACCATCAGGAAGACAAATACTCAAGAACCGGATCTTCAGGACAACACCACAAAGCTGCACGTGACTGGTGTAACGTTAACCCAGTTGAGGAGCAAGATGCAATTGCTGCACTGAATCCGAGGAACCCTCCCCGGCGAGAGTCGAAAGACCGTAGGGAAGAAGATAAAGAGAAATGTCGGGAGGAGGACCGACAAAGAATGCCACCTCCTAGACATGCAAGTCGTCCGGATGACGGGCGAAGGAACGGCGGACACTGTGCCAAGACAAGTCGGCAGGGGGCTCGTCATAATGAAGACCCTCCCCAGAACCGGAATAATGACGCTCCGGATGGAGGCCAGCGATCAGCCAGGAACAACCCAACTGCTCCACCCTCTTCGCCAAGTAGCCATCACAACGGTTCTAAAGGAGGACGTCGTGGTGGAGGAGGTGGTGGAAAAAGCCGAAGTACGGCTCCAAGGCACCGCAGCCATAGCCGTCACTCAGGACGATCCTTATCCCCAAATGATGCAAGGCACATGATCAACTCCAATATAGAGGCGTGACGCTATGAAAATGATGACATATACGTGGGCCCAAAGTGCTTCGGACCACGCATAAAAGCTACAAGTTTCGCGAAAGGATTTGCTATCTCAAGACATATTCAAGCCTACGACAGCATAGCTCGGCCAGATACTTGGCTGCAGGATTTTTTCCAAGCTTGTTGCATTGCCAATGGCGGAAACAGCCTGGTCGCAACCCGATATCTCCCACTTATGTTGCAGAAGACGGGACGATCATGGCTCAATGAACTTCCGGAGAACACCATCCACAACTGGTATGACATGCAAAGTGTGTTCTTTCGGAATTTCGAAGGCACATACCGGAGGCCCTGTACGGTCGGAGACCTACAGTGTTGCACCTAGAAAGCCGGAGAAACTTGCCGGGATTACCTCAGATGATGGATTGACACCAAGAACTCCTGTGAAGGAGTAAATGACCAAACTGCGATTGGTTTACTACGTCATCGCTTGAAGTGCGACAAGGTCACTGATTTGGGAGAGATGATAGAAACAGCGAGCAAGTATGCAGATGCTGATGACGATGCAGAGGGATTACTCGACACCCTGGCTGTGCCACAGTCGGCAAAACAACCAAAGCAAGAAGCTCAAAAGCGCAAGAATACCTTGGAAGAAAATCCCAACGCACAAACGGCAGTGGTCACTGCCACTTTTGGGTCTAGAGGACAAGGAGGACGTGGAGGAGGCCGCGGACGCGGTCGTGGGACTTCGAGAGTTCAAGGTAGAGGAGACCAACAACCCAGAAAAACCTACTCTTGGGCCGACATTGCCAATAACCCATGTGTGCATCACTTAGATGCCAATGGGGGCTCGTCCCACACAAACGCCGAGTGTCATTTCAACGGCGACATTAAGAGAGATGATACCGCTGGCTACAAAGCTAAGCGGAAGAAGGGAAAGAAGAATGCCGAAAAGAATAAAGAGACTAAGGAAGATTCTAACATGGAGGAAGCTGATGCTTCAAATTCCAAGCCGGAAGGGAAGAAAAATTTTCTAACCAAAAAAGGCACTTACGTCAGCTTCCTCGGATCTCAACCAGCATAGGTCAAAAAGGCAGTGCTACATGAGCTCAATGCAACAGTTTCGGCTGTCCCTCAATTCTTGCACTGGTCGGAAGTGGCAATCACATTTGACCGCGTTGATCATCCGCCTAAGTTACACAGGCGAGGAAAATATGCCTTAATCATCAATCCACTTATTGACGTTTATGGTTTCTCCAAGACTCTCATGGACGGTGGCAGCAGTATTAATATTCTGTATGTCAAAACGCTACGCCAGATGAAGATCTCGGAGACCCAGCTGAACCATAGCTCTGTGATCTTTCACGGGGTTGTCCCACGAAGACAAGCAAATTCCCTGGGAGAAATCACTTTGGATGTTACCTTTGGAACTCCAAAGAACTATCGGGACGGAGGCACTTTCCTTTGAAGTGGTCCCGTTGAAGAGCGCGTACCACGCTATATTAGGACGTCCGGCTTATTGGGCTTTTATGGCTCGTCCGTGTTACATTTACAATATGATGAAAATTCTAGGTCCCAACGGCGTGATCACCATCAGGGGAGACCCGAAGAAAGCGCGAGAGTGCGAGGATGGAAATGCCACCTTTGCTGAAACCGTGCTGCATGCCCAGGAGTACCAGGATATCAAGAAGAGCATAGATCCGTCCGAGATGCCCGCAACGAAGAAGGAGGTGACAAAGCTGAATCCGGAGTTCAAGGCATCAGAAGAGACGAAGAAGACGCCGTTGAAGGATGATGACCCCTCCAAGGTGACCCAGATAGGCGTAGGCCTAGATAGCGCATAGGAAAGCGCGCTCGTCAAGTTCCTCAAAGAAAATCAAGATATCTTCGCATGGCAGCCATCTGACATGACCGGAGTACCTAGGGAACTTGCCGAGCACTCTTTAAATGTAAACCCGAACACTAAACCCGTCAAACAGTCCTGACAATGTTTCACTGATGAAAAGCGTAAGGCAATAGCTAAGGAACTAGCACGACTCAAGTTAGCCGGATTCATAGAAGAGGTCATCCACACTGAGAGGTCGGCCAATCCTGTAATGGTCCCTAAAAAGGACACCACTGATTTAAGGATGTGTGTTGATTATACTGCCTTGAACAAGACTTGCCCCAAAGATCCGTTTGCTCTACCTAGGATTGATCAAGTTATCGATTCTACGGCAGGCTCGGAACTCCTATTTTTTCTTGACGCATATTCCGGTTAACACCAAATTCGGTTGAAGGAATCTGACAATGTCAAAACTTCATTCATAACCCCCTTCAGAACCGTCTATTTTGTTATGATGCCCTTTGGGCTGAAGAACACAGGAGCTACGTACCAATGCACAATGCAGTGTTGCCTCCACGATCAAATCAGATGCAATGTACATGCATATGTGGATGATATTGCGGTGATGTCCAAAAAGAAGGAAACACTGATTTCCAACTTGGAGGAAACTTTCGCCAATCTACGAAAATACAACATAATGCTTAATCTGAAGAAATGCTTCTTTGGAATCCCAGCCGGAAAATTGTTAGGTTTCATCGTCTCCCAAAGAGGCATAGAGGTGAACCGAGACAAAATCAAGGCTATACTCAATATTTTCAGGCCAACTCGCCTGAAGGACGTACAAAGACTAACTGGTTGCATCGCTGCAGTCAGTCGGTTTATAACTCGGCTCGGTGAAAGCGCCACACCATTATACAAACTCCCGAAAAAGACCAAGGATTTTGTGTGGACCGACGAAGCTGATGCCGCACTACAAGACCTAAAAAAAAGTACTCCCATCTGCTCCTATCCTTGCTGCACCGGAACCACAAGAACCGATGTTGCTTTATCTTGCTGAGACAAACAAAGTCGTCAATATCGTCATGGTAGTGGAGAGACCGGAGGAAAATCAGGAACACTTGGTGCAGCATCCGACTTACATTGTCAGTGAGGTCCTAACAGAATCAAAACAGCGGTATCCGCACTATCAAAAGCTGGCTTACGGTGTTTTCTTAGCATCTCGTAAGCTACGACACTATTTTCAGGAGCATCCAATTACCATGGTGAGCACAGCTCCCATGAGAGATATAATCAACAAGAGTGACGCCACAGGACGTGTCGCCAAATGGGGCATAGAGCTCTCAGCTTTCGATATTGATTACAAACCTCGGACAACAATCAAAGGCCAAATCCTTGCTGACTTTGTTGCTGATTGGACAGAGACGAAGGAAAATATGACCCTCCCTGAGTCGGAATATTGGACCCTATATTTTGATGGGTCTAAGGCTCGCGGGGGCTTGGGGGCTGGCGTGGTGCTCAAATCACCCCAAGGATATAAACTTTTATACGTGTTGCATATCCAGTTCACAGCGACAAATAATATTGCCGAGTATGAAGCACTGCTGCATGGAATCCAGATTGCTAAGGATATAGCCATCTGACGATTGATGTGTTACGGAGATTCGGATCTTGTTGCTCAGCAAGTGTCAGATATTTGTAATGCAAATAAACACATGGCAGCATATAAAGCTGTCGTGGATGATTTATCTAAATCGTTCGAAGGGTTTGAGGTTCAACACATCCCTCGAGCAGAAAATGAGGAAGCAGATGCACTATCTCAAATAGGCTCTACACGGAAAGAGGTCCCGAATGGCGCTTTTTTAGAGCACCTCAAAGTTCCCTCAATAAAGGGAGTGGACGAGGAATATCCGACCAAATCCGACTCACCTTTGATAGTAGTTCTGGCTGTAATTCCCAGCTGGACTCACCCCTACCTTGATTATCTGGTAGATGGCAAATTACCCGAAGATGAAGTTCTGAGCCAACAGATCATTCGACGAGCAAAAACCTATACTGTGGTTAGTGGTGAGCTCTATAAGCGGAGCGTATCTGGGGTTTTTCAGCGCTGCGTATCTTCGGAAGAAGGAGTGGAAATCTTAAGAGAAATCCACGAAGGCGAGTGTGGTCACCACGCTACAACCAAATCTTTAGTGGCAAAAGCTTTTAGACACGGTTTTTTCTGGCTAACAGCCAAGGCAGATGCCGAACGGCTGCTCAAGACATGCAAGGGCTGCCAAAAGTACGCCAAACAAGCTCACGTTCCGGTTGATCAGCTGCGAACGATACCTATGACATGGCCTTTCGTGGTCTGGGGGCTTGACATGGTAGGACCGTTTAAACGGGCTCCAAGTGAATTTACCCCCTCTTAGTGATGGTGGATAAGTTCACCAAATGGATTGAGGCTAAACCCGTCACTAGTTGTGATGGAGCAACAGCCAAAAGATTTGTCGAGGATGTTATAATCTGGTATGGTTATCCGCATAGTATTATCACAGACAACGGGAGTAATTTCTCTATGGGAGAATGTGCCAAATTCTGCAACAAACAAAATATCCGGCTTGACATTGCGTCAGTCGCACATTCACAGGCTAATGGACAAGTCGAAAGAGCAAATGGTTTAATCCTACAAGGCCTAAAACCGAGACTCGAAGCACCACTATGACGTGTTGCGGGGGCTTGGGCAGAGGAATTACCTTCTGTAATATGGAGTTTACGAACAACTCCGAACAGGTCAAACGGATACACACCTTTCTTCTTGGTCTATGGTGCAGAAGCAGTTCTTCCTAGTGATTTGATTCACACTTCTCCTAGAGTGGCTACGTATATCAAAGAAGATGCCGAGATTTCTCGACAAATGATCTCAACTTAGTCGAAGAAGTTTGCGTCGTTGCTGAAATGAGATCAACAGCCTATCAGCAGAAGTTACGCAAGTATCATAGCCAGAGAGTCAGAAACCGGTCTTTCAATAAGGGCGATTTGGTTCTCCGGCTTGTGCAACAAATAAAGCACAAACTTTCCTCGGTATGGGAAGGGCCCTTCCTGGTTAGTCGAGTATTACACAATGGTTCATACTACCTAACATATATGAGGCCAATCAAAGAAAGACCTGCTACTAAGAAGATAAAGAGAGCTGGAGGCAGTACAAATCCGGATGAGTTAGACAGACCATGGAATAGTGCTCAGCTACGTCCCTTTTATTCTTAGTTTATCCTTCTTTGTAATCATATATGTGTACATGTTTTGTGCGAAATAAAAGTTTTGGTTGCCTCAAGTTTTTTCTGAGAAGTTTTTACCATCTTATTTCCGAATGATCATGTCATAGTCAAAAATCCCAGAATACTTGAAAGTACTTTATGCTCATGTTTGTTATGGTTTAGATTTCCGATTCTAAAAATGCTACCTTCGGGTATAACTCTAAATTTCATAGTCTATACTTTGGTTATTTATCTGATTGCCGGATGCGAGTATTTTCCGAGTAGTGAATAGTTGGTACTGGAAGCCAGCTTTGTTTCCAAGTTTAAACTGGTTTCGCAATTAAGCTCCGTTGCTCGGCAAAGTTTCCATGCAGAAAGTTTAGCTGGCTCACGAAAGGGATAAGGCGGAAAGTTAGATAAACGATAAGTATAGACAAAAAGTATAAGTGCTTGTGCAATCATTTCAGGCACACAAAAATTTAAGCCAAAAAGTGTTGAATAGATAAAAACTTAGCACTAGCAAAAGAGTATCATACTGCATATTTACAGACCCATAATGTTTTTTAGAATAATACATTTGTTTCTGGTAATCTATGATGCAGGAGGAGAGGTAGGAGCTGCCGGCTCGCTGGACACATCAGCCACGCCTTGATAGCGATCCGAGATGTCCAAATCCGATATGGTTTGTTCATCGTCGGAAACTTCGGTTGCTTCTTCGGGAGGCGGAGACGGCGTGTCCACGCGGGTGAAGAAGGGAGTGTCTTAGCTGGTTAAGTCAGCTACATGACACCCATATCCGGCACAGGAGTCCATGATGGCCTTGATGTCTTGCTCTTGTCCGTCTTCGTCCACCTTGCAGTACCCTCTGATCACTTGCCAGATTTCCATGCTTCCATGGTGGCTCATGACCATTGTGAGGGCATTCTGCGATGCTGCTCGCGCGTAGGACATATTCCAGTCTCGGACGAGCTGCGGCATCTCTTTTGCCTTGTCCCGCACCTGAAAGTCGGACATGCTATGCATGTCCGGAACCTTGAGAGCTTCGCCAATATCCTCAATGGATTGGCGGAAGTCATGAAGCAAATCACCGACTTGGGTAAGTCGGCGGGTGCGAGGCTCGACAGAAGTGGAGTCCATCAAGTTCAGAGGACCTATACATATAACACAAAACGGTTAAGTAAATCTGACATTGAAAGAGTCGAAGAATGTAGATAAGTCAGAAAGATGGAAACATCCCAAAGATGGCATCATCAACTTTGGTCTTCTCTTCCCGATGACTCCAGAGTTCAACACGGAGTGCTTCGGAAAGGTCCCTCTCTCTGCAAAGGTCATCGTTGAGATCCGAGATTTTCTTCTCGTGGAGTGAAATCTTGCGATCACGCTCCACGGTGGCCATGGAGGAGGATTCGAGAACTTTACCTATGCTCTTCTCATGATCCGCCTTAAGCTGATCTAGCTCTTGGCGGAGATCCTTGTTTTCCACCACCAAGGTCTTCAAATTCTCGGCCTCTTCGATCATAGCACAGGACTACTTTACCAGTGTTGTAAGACAAAAGAACAATAGTTCAGCAAAAAATATTCGACTATGAAAACACAGGACAAGATTTGAGTCTCAAAATGTTTACCTTCGTGTAGCATCCCAATTGTCTAACAATTGCAATGCTACTAGCCTAGTCTAGATATATGCTACCTTCATATATATAATTGTTGCATCATCGTTATATCATGCTCATGTCATCATGCCACCTTGCATTTGAGCATCATATAAAACCCTTTTCCATTTGGCTCTCGTCTCATATGCATTGTAAATTGTATTTGCCTCTTGATATTGTATTTGGTTCTTGATATATTGTTTAATGCCCAAGTTGAGTTGGGGGCATATCTTTTATCCAACTCCACCACCTTTCTTTTCACCACCTTACAATTCCACCATCCAACTAAATATGAGCTTGGCACTTATTGGTTTTACCTCTAGCTCATGTGGGTTGGGATGGATCCAATTCTTTTTCCACACGCTCTCATATATCAATAATGTTGTTTTCACAATATGGATATGTGGAGAGCCACATGTCCACATTTGCATGCCTTGTGAGTGGGACCCTTTTTCTAGCTTCCATATGGATTATTATGGAATTAAGCTCATGTTGGGATATTTTTGGGACTAATAAGCATCTAGTGGCACATACACACTAGCAAGTCCCAATTATAATCAAATGTGATCATCTCCATCTACTCCATCTGGAACTTTCCTTTCAATCTTTTTGCTTGTCTTTTATTCCAATTTTGGGAATGCATAATAATAAGGCCATATGATAATATTGTTTTCACAATAATCAACATGGCAATAAATATTTTGCATGGGCCATGCAAGTGCCACCTTTTGCTTGCCCTTTGGTTTTTATTTGATTTTGTTTTGAGTGGATCATCTCTTTCTCTATCTTTTCTTTTGGCTTGATCTATGTTGATCTTGCTTAAAACCCCATCACCATATCCATCTATGCCATCATTCCCTTCTCTTCTTTTCTCTCTTTTGGCTATCTTGTTTGAGCTTGTTTTGTGCATGCTTGATCTTGTCAAAGGAGCCATTCCATCCATCTCTTTCTCCCTCTTCTAACCATAAACCTTACCCCATCATCACCATACCCCCCTCTCTCTCTAGCTCCTCTCCCTCCAAGCCTCTACCCTAACCCTAAACATCTACCCTATCACCATCTACCATACCACCCTCTAGACAAACCGAGCCACCCCCTAATCAAGACCACCTCTCCTCTCCCCTATCTAGATAAACCAAAACCCTAACCCTATCTAACTACCCGAGCCCCCCAAGCTATCCTAGCCGAGCTACCCCTCTCCCGTCTCCCTCTCTCTTGGCCTCTCTCTTCTCTCTTCTTTGCTGGCCCCACCTGACCACCTGACCCCACCTGGCACCCTCTCTGCCCTCCCCCTTTCTTTGGCTTCAAGACAAAGAGAGGAAAGAGGGAGACCCGATCACCCTCCTCCCTTTATGCAAAAGCTACCACCTCCATCCCATGTGATCCTTCCTCTCTCTTATCTCCAACCCCAACCACCCAGCACTCCTCTCAGATCCCATCTGGGCGAAGCCAACCCCTCTCCTTCCTCCCCACCACATCCTGGCCATGGCCATGCCCTTCCCCATGCCGAGCCCAAACCCTAGACATCTACCACCTGGCCTCTTCGATCTGCAGCTCACCAAGGCGATCCAGGGAGCACCAGGGCGTCATCTGCTTCCTCTTCATCGCGTAGCCCCGCTGGAAGCCACCGGGAACCGCCGGAGGAGACGATGCCGCCGCCATGGCTGGGAGGAACTGAAGCTCCCCATCGCGAGCCCGCCGCCAGATCCCTTCCACCTCAGCGTCGACGACCACGTCGGCGAGCTCCTGGTGAGCCCCTCTACCCCCCAGACCAGGTCCTCTCCCCTCTCGTGCACCGTAGCTCCGCCGGCCTCCGTCGAGCACCCTGCATGCACGCGCGTCGCCGCAGTCACCGCCAGCGTGCGCGTCAGCAGCAGCTGCAGCAGTTTCTGTCCACTCTGTTCCTCGCCTTGGCCCACGCGCTGTAGCCCTCCTCCGTGCTAGCTCCATGAATGAAAGATATAGCCCGATGTCCCCGCCCCGTCTTTCATTTCTGCGGCTCGGCGAGTTACGCCGTCGTTTAGTCGCCATCGTCGACGAAACTCCGGCCGCCCTCTGTGCTCGGCAGATCGTCACGCAGCGTCAGTCCAGCGTCGGCGACGCTTTTCCAGAAAACACCCCGGCCTTTCTCCCGCCTAAACCCGCAGTCCCGTGTGGCCCGCTAGTCAGCCTCCCAGTGAGTTTTGCAAAGAGCACCCCCAGATCTTCACCACCTCAACCCGCAGTACCTGGATCCACCACGTGTCAGCGCCCGGTAGCTGTGCGCGTGCTGTGGCCCTGCTGCTCCTCTGGCCCACCTGTCATCGGCTGTGGCTAGACCAACCCTCGGTGACAGAAGCTTTTAAGCTGCTGAGTCAGCTGCTGGCCCCACTGGTCAGTGTCTGAGGCTAGACAAACTTGAGTATAAAAAGTTTATGTTTATATCTGTTTAAATTCAAACCTTTTTCAAATTAATCCAAATTCAAATTAAATTCTGTTTTAAAATAACTTTTCAAATATTAATCCAAATAATACAAATAATATATGTTTTCAAATCAGAAAAATATGAGGAATTCAAATATGGCCTCCAAAATATATTTTGAACATTTAAAATTCCAAGTTTATTTAAATTACAATAAAATGCCCTTTTACCTTAATTAATTAATAACTTTTGTTTTATAACTCCAAATTTAATAAATAATATGTCTAAAATGATTAGCTCGACGAGAACTTTCTGTTTATGCATTCCATGGTTTGTTTTGAAGCATGCATCATATAAATATAAAGTATACAGCAACTAATATGAAGTTAAAATGTGGTTAAAACTCAATAAAATGATTTAATCTTGTATTCCACACCTCACCCATGCCATGATACACCATTGCCGTGCAATTTGTGCATCATTCATCATGGCATGATTGTTTGCTTGCTGAATTTAATTCATATGCTTGTTCACTTTATTTATGTTGGCCCTTGTTTGTTTGGTTCTTCTCCGAATAGACACTGAGCAGGGGATATATCAAGAGAACCAGGAGCACTACCCAGATCCATCCATTGCTTCAACTGAGCTGCCAGGCAAGCACTACCACATGCTTGCATACATATAGTACCTATTGCCTCTATCTTATTCTTGCATCATTGAGTCGCGATTGCATTAATTTGAATCCTAAGTATTGCATAGCCTTTACTTTTAAACCCCACCGAAGCTTGTTCCTCCACCCTATGAGCCATTACTACAGGAGTTGTTTGAGCCATGCGAGTCGTAGAACAGCATGTGTAGGGTATGTGAGTGTCTGATGGATAACGAGGTACCTAAACAACTTAACCTGAGTAGTAATGGGATAACTGATGGAAGTGGCATCGGTGAGCCATATTTGCTATTTGGTTTTTCAGGCTCACTTGTGTCCCGTAGGACCCCGAGTACTTGATTCCTGTTCCTTGAATATTCGCGCTATCCACATCCGGGAGGCTTATGAACCCCCCTGAGCCAGAGCTTGATTCATTCTTATTTCTTGGGGCCACAAACTAGTTTGAGGTTTTATTTACTATCCTGTACTTATGCCATGCTTTACTGCTTTATTTAAATTGTGCGAGGTACTGCACACTGTACTGTTTAGGGAAGCGGAGTGTTTTCACGGTGTCGACAAGCCCAGTCACATTTTCGGGTTCCCAGTCGTTCACAGCCATTGGCGCAAACCTTGAGTCCGTCTCGGAGTCGGCCAACTTCGTCGCGGGTAGCTTAATGGGGTGGCCCCCTGAAATATTTCTGAATCCTATAATTGCTTTGTCGTGACTGCCTCGTTGGGTTTTGATTTGGTTTTTCCGAGGCATATCGAGTGTGTGTTGCTATTTGTGCACCCCTGCAGGGTAAAACTTTCTGAAAGCCATGTCCGCGGTTATGGACGACTTGGAGCACAGTTTCTCGATCATAGACAAGCATAACTAAAGTACCGTTTTTAATCTGACTAGACTAGGTACCTGACTAGTAAATAGTGCAACCCTCATGAAATGGATAATAAAACTGCCAACGGATGGGGGGTTGTTCGTCCGCTTCCTCGTCGGTAAGCGAGGAGGAGGATGGATCTATGGATATTACCGTTATAACTATTATAACTGTTGTTATTAATTCACGGACATCCGTCTATCTCTGGTTAGGCGGATGGTTAGCGAGTTTCTATAGAATTGCTAGGGTTTAACTTTTGCTGCAATTGCGTCACCCCAGGTTGTGTCCCCTTTAGAGGCATAAAGACTTGCTGAGTACCCCTAGGGTCTCACACGATAAATTATTGGTTCAGATGAACAGCTACACTCGCAAGATGGATACTGGGTGGAAGAGACGGACGATGTGGGCAACGATCATTCGGTGTAGAGATTCTGGGAACGGGGATCCGTGAGATCTGTGGGCGGGATGTGCTTATTTATGGGGCATCTTATGCCGATTTTCTTCTTATCCGTACTCGGATTTTGTCTTTCGCTTCCGCTTGATACTCTGTTGTTTGATGTATGAGGAGATATCCTAAACTATTA
This sequence comes from Avena sativa, assembly GCA_916181665.1. NCBI lineage: Eukaryota > Viridiplantae > Streptophyta > Magnoliopsida > Poales > Poaceae > Avena > Avena sativa. The sequence goes on along the minus strand of OV702286.1, from coordinate 63,493,992 downwards.
TATCTATCTAGGATATTTGGATCTTGCCGTATGGCGTTGCTATATTTCCTTTCTTTTTAGAGGGAATGGCTCTGATGTACTGTTGTATGGTGGCTTGCATACATACTCATTTGTGTATGTAGTTGATCCCTTCGCCTGCCGATTACGCCGCCCGTTCTTGTCCCGATGGTTGGAAATGGTTGGGACAGCCGAAAGGTCTACCTGTGAGTGGCATTTGGGCCCCACCGTACTATTTCAACCATTTCTGAACATCCAGGCTTGTACTAGGAGCGTAATTCACCGAGGTAGTTACAATTGGTATCAGAGCCATCCCGACCTTCAGGGTCTCAGCCAAAAGGTCGTTGTCCGTCTAGCAAATATTTTTGGTAGTTATGTATACTAGGGAAAAACAAAACGTGAGAGTAGGACTGCTGCCACTTTTCTTCTTACCCAACCACCACTCTTTTCTGGTAAGGAAGTGTAACGTTTTCAATCCTCTTCTTAAAATTCAAACTAGGATTCACGTGTTCTGGGTTTCCGTAGTACCATAGAAAGTGTGTGTGTGTGTGTGTGTGTGTAAATCCTTGTCTATCTGTTGCATCCAGTTTGTTGTCTCTATCTGCCTTTTGGTTATCAACTGTTGGTACATTCCATACTGACGGGCTTTTGAAAACCGGCGTGATATATCTGACTCCTTGTCAACCGGTGCCATCTTCTTAAGGGTGTTCTTCCTTCTAGCAACTCCTCTTTCTGTGTAACCATCTGTTGCTAATCTCTATCTGCTAAGAGATTTTGCGCATCTATTGGTATTTTAATGCCGAAAAATGCGGAAAAATTTTCTTTGATACACCTGTGTTTCCACACTCCTCTCCAGTCGTGTGTGAAACATTATCTATCTCCTTTTATCGGCATGTCCATGCTAACTCATTCTTTTGTCACCGGCGCTTAATCCTGGGGTTTCTTTTCATCTCCAATTCTCTGGGGCTAATTACATAACCTGTGTCGATCCGATGCTGGTGATTGTAATTTGGTTCTCGGCATAGCTATATTCCACTCATGATAAGTGTCGATTGGAATATGGACAATGTTATCAACACAGGTACACCGTGATCATATCTATGCATATTCAAGCATCTTTGGCAATCCGGAGCTTCTCAAGGCACTACGGCGGTCTATCATCTGTCCATCATGCTGCACATCTTTTTCAACTCCATATCTGCACATCTTTTTCGTCTATGATAGCTCATACCATAAGCAAAGCTATATCATCGTTTCTTCATCCAAGATCTCTTTATCTTTGTAACCGCTGATCCGATCGACAATGTGAACCAGGTAACACCTCGTTTTCTTCCGAAGGACCAGATGATCTATTCCGCCAGTGCATCTCTTCCAACACGAACCCGTGCTCTTAATATTGATCTTTCCAAGGGCGTTGAGCTCAGGAAGTGTTTCGAGCATTTATTCGTTTCTCTCGCCTTCTGAACTTGGTATTCCGGGAATATCTTGTTAATCCATGGTGGTATATGTTGTTAATATGCTTACCTATTCCATATCAAGGGAAGGACATGGAAGATCATCTGTGTCTCTTTCTCTCAAGCTTCGTGAACCCTGCCTGTGTGCAAGTTCTCAAAGCATGTTTTTCTGACTTTTTGAAGTCACCTATCTCGACCACGTCCTTCTGCTATATACATTGCCTCAATTCTGGAATTAGCAAATCTATTGTTAATTCCATCCTCTATCTTCAATCAAACCCGTAGTTTTTCCTTGTTGGCAAGTTATCATCGTCGTTCCGCCGAAGGTTTTCCTCAAGACCGCTAAATCTCTCTCAATCATTTCAAGAAGAACATGGAGTTCTTTCACCTCTATCTCGTTAAGTAATCTCTTGAAACCCTCTCGCTCTATCGCCTATGCTCAATCCACCGGAGACCATGAAGACTTTTCAGATCTTTCGTAATCCTTCTGTTCAAGTTGGTGTTATCTTTTCTGTAGCTGTTGAATCTTGCAGTTGTTCTCCGTAATCTTCCTTCATATCTTTCCGGTGGCTGGTTACTTCTGACATGACGACAACATCATCACCCTTATCTATCTTGAATCTGGTGTATCGTTTGAATCTATCCTTGTTTTCTAGCGGAGTTCCAAGAGCTCTTCTTGTCAATACCTTCAGTCTGTTTCGGTAGTTGGGTTGCATGGTTTTCTTATTCATGTGCGGAGTAATGCTTTGAGTGCGGGATGGAGTAGCTACCATACCACTACTCTTATCATTCGCTCTTGTACATTGAATTGGTGAATTAATGTGATTTCACTCATTCCACGGAAGTTAGAAGTGGCCTTTATCCCTCGATACTTTTACTTCCGTCCTTGTTTTACCGGAGGGCTCTCTCGAAGAAAGTAGTCAATAATCTCTTGTGGGTGATCTCGTCCTTTCTACACGGAGCAAAATCTACAATTATCTGGTGGAAACAAACGCAAACTCCTTTCGGCCCTCGTCATTCTACCGGTGCTCGACATCCACAAACAAGATGAAAGGAATCTATATCTCTCTTGGGTTCATCAATTCTTTTTCGGCGGTAAAGCCAATTATGGTTGAGGCCATCAGCCTCAAATCTATTGCGTTAGCCTCAAGGCTAAAGAAAGCAATAAGTACCTCTACAATAAACTCCAGATCCTCCATAATCGTTGCGTCTCAGGATTCCACCATGCTCTAGTTTCACATCCGTCTCGAGAAGTTATATCTGCGCACCTCAATTGCGTGATCTTTTGGGTCTTACCGGCGCAACAAGAATCTAATCCGTCGATGTCTAACTAGATCTTTCTGATGATATCAAGGGACTCTATTGTTTGAAGGCAATATTGTTCCTGCACTTCTTATCTCAAATCCGAGAGGAGATACGATGCTATTGTCATAGTGGTTCAAAACCTCTCCAATCTAGGTCTTTTCTTCCGGCGAGACAAAGATTCATCCTCTCTCGTATCAGTAAATCTTTAATCTTAACGGTGTGCCTTTCTATATCCATGATACATCATTTTGTCCTTTCTTTCACAAGTGGTTCTGTTCTTTTATCATGTTTCTTGAGAAAACCGAAGCTATGTCCATCCTATCCTTCTTGTCTCACGACAATCCTTTGAATCTTCTAACCCTTGGTGTCTCAAGCAAAACGCAAGACTCGCAACAAGTCTAGCAAGTTTTGCAAGGTGTAGGGGTCGCACCATTCCATTGTTCATCAACTTGGGAACGTGAGGGTCACCTTCGTTCCGAACACCCGCCTCTCATTGTGTTGTTTTCTTTTTCCTAGGAATCTCGGGGCGAGATTCTTGTTTAGTGGGGGAGAGTTGTAGCATCCGAATTGTCTAATAATTGCAATGCTACTAGCCTAGTCTAGATATATGCTAACTTCATATATATAATTGTTGCATCATCGTTATATCATGCTCATGTCATCATGCCACCTTGCATTTGTGCATCATATAAAACCCTTTTCCATTTGGCTCTCGTCTCATATGCATTGTAAATTGTATTTGCCTCTTGATATTGTATTTGGTTCTTGATATATTGTTTAATGCCCAAGTTGAGTTGGGGGCATATCTTTTATCCAACTCCACCACCTTTCTTTTCACCACCTTACAATTCCACCATCCAACTAAATATGAGCTTGGCACTTATTGGTTTTACCTCTAGCTCATGTGGGTTGGGATGGATCCAATTCTTTTTCCACACGCTCTCATATATCAATAATGTTGTTTTCACAATATGGATATGTGGAGAGCCACATGGCCACCTTTGCATGCCTTGTGAGTGGGACCCTTTTTCTAGCTTCCATATGGATTATTATGGAATTAAGCTCATGTTGGGATATTTTTGGGACTAATAAGCATCTAGTGGCACATACACACTAGCAAGTCCCAATTATAATCAAATGTGATCATCTCCATCTACTCCATCTGGAACTTTCCTTTCAATCTTTTTGCTTGGCTTTTATTCCAATTTTGGGAATGCATAATAATAAGGCCATATGATAATATTGTTTTCACAATAATCAACATGGCAATAAATATTTTGCATGGGCCATGCAAGTGCCACCTTTTGCTTGCCCTTTGGTTTTTATTTGATTTTGTTTTGAGTGGATCATCTCTTTCTCTATCTTTTCTTTTGGCTTGATCTATGTTGATCTTGCTTAAAACCCCATCACCATATCCATCTATGCCATCATTCCCTTCTCTTCTTTTCTCTCTTTTGGCTATCTTGTTTGAGCTTGTTTTGTGCATGCTTGATCTTGTCAAAGGAGCCATTCCATCCATCTCTTTCTCCCTCTTCTAACCATAAACCTTACCCCATCATCACCATACCCCCCTCTCTCTCTAGCTCCTCTCCCTCCAAGCCTCTACCCTAACCCTAAACATCTACCCTATCACCATCTACCATACCACCCTCTAGACAAACCGAGCCACCCCCTAATCAAGACCACCTCTCCTCTCCCCTATCTAGATCAACCAAAACCCTAACCCTATCTAACTACCCGAGCCCCCCAAGCTATCCTAGCCGAGCTACCCCTCTCCCGTCTCCCTCTCTCTTGGCCTCTCTCTTCTCTCTTCTTTGCTGGCCCCACCTGACCACCTGACCCCACCTGGCACCCTCTCTACCCTCCCCCTTTCTTTGGCTTCAAGACAAAGAGAGGAAAGAGGGAGACCCGATCACCCTCCTCCCTTTATGCAAAAGCTACCACCTCCATCCCATGTGATCCTTCCTCTCTCTTATCTCCAACCCCAACCACCCAGCACTCCTCTCAGATCCCATCTGGGCGAAGCCAACCCCTCTCCTTCCTCCCCACCACATCCTGGCCATGGCCATGCCCTTCCCCATGCCGAGCCCAAACCCTAGACATCTACCACCTGGCCTCGTCGATCTGCAGCTCACCAAGGCGATCCAGGGAGCACCAGGGCGTCCTCTGCTTCCTCTTCATCGCGTAGCCCCGCTGGAAGCCACCGGGAACCGCCGGAGGAGACGATGCCGCCGCCATGGCCGGAAGGAACTGAAGCTCCCCGTCGCGAGCCCGCCGCCAGATCCCTTCCACCTCAGCGTCGACGACCACGCCGGCGAGCTCCTAGTGAGCCCCTCTACCCCCTAGACCAGGTCCTCTCCCCTCTCGTGCACCGTAGCTCCGCCGGCCTCCGTCGAGCACCCTGCGTGCGCGCGCGTCGCCGCAGTCACCGCCAGCGTGCGCGTCAGCAGCAGCTGCAGCAGTTTCTGTCCGCTCTGTTCCTCGCCTTGCCCCGCGCGCTGCAGCCCTCCTCCGTGCTAGCTCCATGAATGAAAGATATAGCCCGATGTCCCCGCTCCGTCTTTCGTTTCTGCGGCTCGGCGAGTTACGCCGTCGTTTAGTCGCCATCGTCGACGAAACTCCGGCCGCCCTCTGTGCTCGGCAGATCATCACGCAGCGTCAGTCCAGCGTCGGCGACGCTTTTCCAGAAAACACCCCGGCCTTTCTCCCGCCTAAACCCGCAGTCCCGTGTGGCCCGCTAGTCAGCCTCCCAGTGAGTTTTGCAAAGAGCACCCCCAGATCTTCACCACCTCAACCCGCAGTACCTGGATCCACCACGTGTCAGCGCCCGGTAGCTGTGCGCGTGCTGTGGCCCTGCTGCTCCTCTGGCCCACCTGTCATCGGCTGTGGCTAGACCAACCCTCGGTGACAGAAGCTTTTAAGCTGCTGAGTCAGCTGCTGGCCCCACTGGTCAGTGTCTGAGGCTAGACAAACTTGAGTATAAAAAGTTTCTGTTTATATCTGTTTAAATTCAAACCTTTTTCAAATTAATCCAAATTCAAATTAAATTCTGTTTTAAAATAACTTTTCAAATATTAATCCAAATAATACAAATAATATATGTTTTAAAATCAGAAAAATATGAGGAATTCAAATATGGCCTCCGAAATATATTTTGAACATTTAAAATTCCAAGTTTATTTAAATTACAATAAAATGCCCTTTTACCTTAATTAATTAATAACTTTTGTTTTATAACTCCAAAATGATTAGCTCGACGAGACCTTTCTGTTTATGCATTCCATGGTTTGTTTTGAAGCATGCATCATATAAATATAAAGTATACAGCAACTAATATGAAGTTAAAATGTGGTTAAAACTCAATAAAATGATTTAATCTTGTATTCCACACCTCACCCATGCCATGCTACACCATTGCTGTGCAATTTGTGCATCATTCATCATGGCATGATTGTTTGCTTGCTGCATTTAATTCATATGCTTGTGCACTTTATTTATGTTGTCCCTTGTTTGTTTGGTTCTTCTCCGAATAGACGCTGAGCAGGGGATATATCAAGAGAACCAGGAGCACTACCCAGATCCATCCATTGCTTCAACTGAGCTGCCAGGCAAGCACTACCACATGCTTGCATACATATAGTACCTATTGCCTCTATCTTATTCTTGCATCATTGAGTCGCGATTGCATTAATTTGAATCCTAAGTATTGCATAGCCTTTACTTTTAAACCCCACGGAAGCTTGTTCCTCCACCCTATGAGCCATTACTACAGGAGTTGTTTGAGCCATGCGAGTCGTAGAACAGCATGTGTAGGGTATGTGAGTGTCTGATGGATAACGAGGTACCTAAACAACTTAACCTGAGTAGTAATGGGATAACTGATGAAAGTGGCATCGGTGAGCCATATTTGCTATTTAGTTTTTCAGGCTCACTTGTGTCCCGTAGGACCCCGAGTACTTGATTCCTATTCCTTGAATATTCGCGCTATCCACATCCGGGAGGCTTATGAACCCCCCTGAGCCAGAGCTTGATTCATTCTTATTTCTTGGGGCCACAAACTAGTTTGAGGTTTTATTTACTATCCTGTACTTATGCCATGCTTTACTGTTTATTTAAATTGTGCGAGGTACTGCACACTGTACTGTTTAGGGAAGCGGAGTGTTTTCGCGGTGTCGACAAGCCCAGTCACATTTTCAGGTTCCCAGTCGTTCACAGCCATTGGCGCAAACCTTGAGTCCGTCTCGGAGTCGGCCAACTTCGTCGCGGGTAGCTTAATGGGGTGGCCCCCTGAAATATTTCTGAATCCTGTAATTGCTTTGTCGTGACTGCCTCGTTGGGTTTTGATTTGGTTTTTCCGAGGCATATCGAGTGTGTGTTGCTATTTGTGCACCCCTGCAGGGTAAAACTTTCTGAAAGCCGTGTCCGCGGTTATGGACGACTTGGAGCACAGTTTCTCGATCATAGACAAGCATAACTAAAGTACCGCTTTTAATCTGACTAGACTAGGTACCTGACTAGTAAATGGTGCAACCCTCATGAAATGGATAATAAAACTGCCAACGGTTGGGGGGTTGTTCGTCCGCTTCCTCGTCGGTAAGCGAGGAGGAGGATGGATCTGTGGATATTACCGTTATAACTGTTATAACTGTTGTTATTAATTCACGGACATCCGTCTATCTCTGGTTAGGCGGATGGTTAGCGAGTTTCTATAGAATTGCTAGGGTTTAACTTTTGCTGCAATTGCGTCACCCCAGGTTGTGTCCCCTTTAGAGGCATAAAGACTTGCTGAGTACCCCTAGGGTCTCACACGATAAATTATTGGTTCAGATGAACAGGTACACTCGCAAGATGGATACTGGGTGGAAGAGACGGACGATGTGGGCAACGATCATTCGGTGTAGAGATTCCGGGAACGGGGATCCGTGAGATCTGTGGGCGGGATGTGCTTATTTATGGGGCATCTTATGCCGATTTGCTTCTTATCCGTACTCGGATTTTGTCTTCCGCTTCCGCTTGATACTCTGTTGTTTGATGTATGAGGAGATATCCTAAACTATTATATCTATCTAGGATATTTGGATCTTGCCGTATGGCGTTGCTATATTTCCTTTCTTTTTAGAGAGAATGGCTCTGATGTACTGTTGTATGGTGGCTTGCATACACACTCATTTGTGTATGTAGTTGATCCCTTCGCCTGCCGATTACGCCGCCCGTTCTTGTCCCGATGGTTGGAAATGGTTGGGACGGCCGAAAGGTCTACCATTTCTGAACATCCAGGCTTGTACTAGGAGCGTAATTCACCGAGGTAGTTACACTTCGGCCTCATCCTTGGAAACCTTCAGCTCAGCATTTTCAACTCGGAGAGCTTTGATTTCTCTCTGCTTGTTGTAGATATTCTTCAACAAATCCTGCTTATATGAATTAACTTTCTGTAAGTTAGAATACCCAGAGTCAGAAGTCTATTGAAGACTCGGGCTAATATTGTTACTAATATCAGCACGAGCCTTGGGGGCTACACTAGTTCGTTCTTTAGCATCCTAAGGAAGCATAAACCCGGATTGTATATCCAACTTCATGCTTGGGGCCTAGAGGATATGATATAAAGTATAATAAAGAAAAACATGAGTTGGAATTCCGACTTACATGATGTTCATGTGTGAGATTTCTCAGGCACATGTTCACCTCGGTGGTAACCTTCTCGGCGAGGGTGAGTGGAATAACCGGAGGTGGTGGAAGCACACCAGCTCTTAGTCCCTTGTCGTGAAGGCGGACTTGTTCAAGAAGATCGGAGTACTTGATGTCCTCTGCTTCTTGTGCTACTTATTTGACAGAGAGATTACAGCTTTCTAGGCATTGCCGGGCCAGCCGCTAGATTTCCAAGACAAGCCAAATTTGGCAAGTCCCAGATTGTTCAGGAGGTTTTCGGTGAAGGTATCTGCCGAGGGATAATTACCCGAAGAGGGTTCACCCTTATCTAAACCTAAGCCACCCATGGTGGCGTCAGTCTGCGACACAAGGGTCGCTGGCCCTGTTGAGGGAGCCGGATCTTCTGCAACAACTGGGGAAGGAGTAATCACCGATGTTGTACAAGTATGAGGGGCAGGAGTCGGAGGAGCCGCGGCAGGAGAAGCCATAGTCAGCTTCCTCTGCCACAAGGGCTTCGAAGAAGTTCCCTTCCCCTTGCCCTTGATGAGCTGCTTAGCTCTGAGAATGTAATAGAATGGAAAACATTACATCTCAGAAGAAATTACGAGTAAGGTGCAAAGGCGGAAGTTATGTGGAAATTTACCTCTTCACAACTGGCACTTCCTTTGTGCCGACGGCCACTGTTGGAGCTTTGCGCTTCCTGGGCACAATGTCCGGCAGTGGGACCAGTTCCTCTTCCTAAGAAAACTCCGGAGGATATCCCTCGATAGGAGCCAGGTCTGACTCGGGGAGGTCGGCAAGCTGAAAACAAGTTAATATATCAGTATTACAAAGTAACCTAAAGGTGAAACACATAAAAAGGGTTTACTGCTAAAAAGCTTACTGGCACTACAGGGTCTTCCGTTGTATGCATATCCAGAGACACGTCCGGAATCTTTCTCTTGATCCGCTCCTTTATCATCCATTTGATCTGGCTTATGTAATCTTGTGGTTTCAAGGCTTTGGGGATGATGCGGAAGGAGTCCTTTTTCGACGTCGTGATGGAGTGCATCAGTCGGTCGCCGTGGTACTGGAGAGGCTGGATCCGGCGTGCCACCCAGGACTGGACTAAGTCGGACCCTCTCAGGCCCTTGTGTTTCATCAGATATTCGATCCGCCTCTTGGCGAGGATCAGATCGTCACTGAGAGCCGGAGGAGCCTCATCCCAAGATGCTAGGGCCGTGGCGGCTCCGTCGACGAAAGCCAGCAAAGCAGTAGCTTTGCCAGGAGCAGGAATATCCTTATGGTAAAAGAAGGTGGCCAGCCACTGTTTGACTGACTCACTAGCTAAAATGCGAGGATAAACACGCTCGTGTCTAACTGAAAGGCTAATCATGCCGGTAATATAAGGATTATCAGCAGTAATGGAGTTTCTCCAGACATGAAAATAGAATCGGAACAAAGTGAGACTCGGCCTAATGCCGAGATATCTCTCACACAAAGCCGCATAAGCACTCATCTCTAAGATGGAGTTGGGGGGAAGATGGTGAAGTTGAACACCATAGTGATCTATCACCTTGGAAAAGAATTCCGAGGGAGGGAAGGACAAACTTCTGTCGAGGTGGGTGCCGAAGTGTACCCGCTCGTTGGTGCGGGTTGGGGATGGTTTCGCCGAAACCACTCCGCCAGTCGCCGGTGCGGAGGAGCCCTTCATTCTCTACGCCGTGGAGTTTCTCGTTGTCAAGGAGGCATGGGATCCAGACCCCGCGGTTGCTTTATTTCTCCACCGCCACCGCCTCCATCGTGCCGCTGCGGCTCTAGCCAACCCGGATGATGAAGATGAAGCCATTCCTCCGATGTGCCGGTGACCTTAGGTGGGTGGCGCTGGGAATCTAAGAAGTAGGGGAGTTATGTGCGCGGGGGAGAAGTGGAGGAGAGGAAACGGAAAGGGGAATAGGTGAAGATGAGGAAAAGAAAATCCTCACCCCTTATAACCACCTACCCGCGCCAAGATTCGTGCAAATGGCACAGTGTAAACGCCACGCGTCGTGGAAGGAACTGGGAAGGTCCCACGCGATGATTACGTCGCCTCGATCTTCGTGTACGCATTGAAACGGCGCCTCGGTTCCACGAACGGTGGACCCACCAATGGTCGTGCTGACAGGATGTTTGTCAGTGACGTGACTTGACCATGACTAGTGTCAGATGACGTCAGAGACCAAGTTCTGGCTTAATTTGAAAATCAAGCTGGAAAATCCGAATAACATACTGATAGGTCCGACTTACTTTTGAGACCCAGATCGTATCATTTGAAGTTTTAGGAACCCTTCAAGATTCTGCAAGCCGAAGATCAAGCTAGACGATGATGAATCTGACTTTGGATCTTGGAGACTTTCCGGGGGCTGCTATTGGGGATATACTTTCCGGGTATCCTCACAGTTCCTCATTGACCAGGGTGACCCACTTCGGGTTAGAGCTTTGCTTCACAGGCGGCCTAGTCAAGGAGAAAAAACTGAGTCCAGTCCGGCTATGGGAAGGCCCAGAATACTTACCGACATAGGCCCATAGTGTTACTTGTAGTTCAATATGTACTCTATAACCGACTCTTAGTCGTAGCCGGATGGATCTCTCCTGTAAACCCTAGGCCGGACATCTATATAAGCCGACCTAGGGAGACCCTTTAGGGCACCCAATAGTCTACAATCTCAACCCTCGCACAGGCGAACCCTTGTAACCCATATTCCGGCTCTGCCGTATTACTGGATTGCTAGCAGGAGTAGGATCCGTCCAAAGCCGGCGGATTTGAACCTGGGTAAACTTGTGTGCTCACCGTCCTGAAACACCATATGTCTCACACCCCTATCTTCTGCACGCCTCGAGGACCCCATCATGGCATACTTGTCATCAATCCGACAACACACACTTCAAGCGATGATGTAGTAAACCAATTGGGAGTCCTGCAATGAAAGCTTCGATCACAGTTTGGTCATTTACTACTTCACAGGAGTTCTTGGTGTCGATCCATTGTCCGAGATAATCCCGGCAAGTTTCTTCGGCTTTCTGGGTGCAACATTGTAGGTCTCCTACCGTACAAGGCCTCCGATATGTGCCTTCGAAATTCCGAAAGAACGCGCTTTGCATGTCATACCAGTTGTGGACGGTGTTCTCCGGAAGTTCATTGAGCCATGACCGTGCTGTCTTCTGCAACATGAGTGGGAGATATCGGGTTGCGACCAGGCTGTTTCCGCCTTTGGCAATACAACAAGCCTAGAAAAAATCCTGGAGCCAAGTATCTGGCCGAGCTATACCATCATAGGCTTGAATATGTCTTGAGATAGCAAATCAGCACGGTCTTCGTCGTTCCTTCGTCCATCAGCCAGACGGCTTGTGTGTCTAGGAGGTGGCATTCTTTGACGATCCTCCTCCCGACCTTTCTCTTTATCTTCTTCCATGCGATCGTTCGACTCTCGCCGGGGAGGATTCTTCGGATTTAGTGCAGTGATTGCCTCTTGCTCCGCAGCTGGGGCAACGTTGCGCCAGTCACGTGCATCTTTGTGATGCTGCCCTGAAGATCCGGTTCTTGACTAGTTGTCTTCCCGATGGTCGGAACAGTGATGCTGTTTCGGAGCATGTTGGGGTCTTACGTCATTCCAGGCCGGATCCATGCGGCATTGGTCAGATTGGGAGACCAGTTTTCTGCTTTCGGGCAGGGCAGCCTTCTGCTGCTCCATACCCTTGTTGAGTAGTTTAATGCCCAATCGGATCTGCTCTGGGCCTGGATTACTTGATAGGATTTCTCGAGCCGCAATGGTGTTTTGCACTAGTGTTGGATACACCCAATCTCCATTGCTGCCGCGCCGAGGCATCCCATGGTCTCCTCCAAAGAGGACTTTGTGAATCTGCAGGAATTGTTCATCATGAGTATGACGTTTCCTGGTCTTCTGATGCTGCCTAGAGTTGTACTTCTCCGCAGTTGCCATGTGTTTCTTTTCTTCCTCAAGGTTTTTGGCTTCATCAAGGAGTACTTGGCGACGCGCTTCTAGGGCATGGCCCTTTCGTCTAACTCTTCAGCAGTAAGTTCTGCAGCTGTAGGAATAGGTGTGGTTAATGCAGCATCGATGAGTTTACGCGCACCTTCGGTGATCACGTGTCCATCCACCGACTCTTCTTTGGGCTCATCTGGGATAAGTTCTCCATCTGAGTCTTCTTCATATTCCTCAGCAATCACCTTCTATGCCGAAGGGTCTTTTGCCAGGGTCTTGTTTTTCTTGTTCTTCTTCTTTGCCTTCTTGGCAGCGCCGGTAGCAAAGATGACTTTGGGTCCATTTCCTGGAGTCAAGCTCTAATCAGTACTTTCAGACATCTGGACCTTGGGATTATCTCTGATATCCATGTCATCCTGCACTTTGGGAGAGTTCTCCCCGGATCCTTCATCCATGGCTTCTCCTTCCTCTGCAGCTTTGGAGTTATACTCCTCTTCATACTCCACGGAGAACTTTTGGAAATCCTTCGACGTCATCGAGTCATCCGAGGATGTGGGTAAGTCGGTGTTTGTTCCGATTGTCTCTAGCATTGAGTCAGTGTTCTCTCCAGCATCGGCAGAGCCGGATCCAGATCCAACATAACCGACGAAGTGCGATGTGTGGGTCATGAGGTAGTTGCAGCTTTCCTCGTGGGCTTCCTCGAAGATTCTGATAGTCTCGAGAACCTCATCCACGCTTGCGTCTTGCATCATCATACGCCTCAACATGTGCCTCAGGAACGGTTGATCTGTTCCGGCGTTGGCAGGGCCGGAACCAAGGTTGTTGCTGTGATCCTCCTGGATTTCAACCTCAGCGGGTGGATCGATCTAGGATTCGGCCTCGCTAGGGAGATCCACTCCAGATTCGACCTAAGCTGCAAGGTCTTCTTCAGGTTCGGATTTCTCCACTATCTCCGCAACTGGTGTGGGCTGGGTAGGATTACGGTTTTCTGAGATCCGAAACTCTGCCGCTTCTGCAGACAAAGGGGACCCAGAATTTTCTTCTGCCTCTATCACCGCTGGGGTGAGTGGGACAGGTTCAGCAAAACCGATGTAAACATCGATGTCACTGAAAGACATGATGGTGTAGGTGGTCAAGACTTCCCTAGCCAGAATCCAAGTCTTGTCGAGGACGATGAGAGGGACGTCGCTGGCGTAGAGGATGCGGCCGATGGCGATAGTCTCGCCGATTCCGATTCTTGTAGATTCCACTCAGAACACAGATCCAAAGCTCACTTGCCCCACGGTGGGCGCCAACTGTCGTTGGATTGATGACGAGTACGCCCTGAGGGGGTCCTCACGGCGTGTAGAAGAGAGGGGTGTGAGATGCACGGTGTTCCGGGATGGTGAGCACGCAAGTTTACCCAGGTTCGAATCCGCCGGCTTTGGACGGATCCTACTCCTACTAGCAATCCAGTAATTCGGCAGAGCCGGAATATGGGTTACAAGGGTTTCGCCTGTGCAAGTTGATATTGTAGACTATTGTGAGGGTCCTAAAGGCTCTCCCTAGGACGGCTTATATAGATATCCGGCCTAGGGTTTACAGGAGAGATCTATCTGGCTATGACTAAGAGTCGGTTACATAGTACACCTTGAACTACAAGTAATACTATGGGCCTAAGTCAGTAAGTCTTCTGGGCCTTCCCGTAGCTAGATTAGACTGCGTCTCCTCTCCCTGACTGGGCCACCCGTGAAGCAAAGCTCTAACCCAAAGTGGGCCACCCTGGTCAGTGAGGAACTGTGAGGATACCCAGAAAGTATATCCCCAACACTTGTCAAAAGGGACAACTTCCATGAAGGGACCAAGGATGAAAACAGAACACAGTAGCCGCCATACATTCTAGAATGGAGAAATATGAGATCCGGAGAAGAAGGGGAAAGCCGTTCTTCATCTCGCTCCATGATCCTCGACCTCGTAGCCAATACACCCCCATAGCCACTACTTGTACTTGAGAGATAGAGGGATCTCCACCTTGCAAGACTAGGGTTTGAGATTGTTTCTTCCCATCTTGAATTGTGTTGGATATTGTTCTATTCTTATTGTGGATATCCACGGTAATATCGAGAAGAACTCCCTTTATTTAATTATATCGATGATGCTTTCTTCTCTCATGTGTGAGTAAGTTCCTTGGGCGTGGGAGATGTAAGGGATTGGTGAGATGTGATGTGCCTTCATATATTTTCCATTATTTTGTGATCGATTTTAATTACTATATTATGTGTGCTTGACTATCTATGGGATGCCTAATGCTTGTTGTCCAATTAAGGGCCCAGACAACATGATACTTTGTTCTACATGGATAGGATCTTGTTCGCTAGTAGACCGGTGACCCCCGAGTGACACGGGGATATCAATGGAAAACTAGTAGACTCGAGGATAATGAGGAACCACCCAGCTTATTGCATTAGTCCGATCCAAGGAGCTTAATTACTAAGCAACCTGAAGGGTCTTAATAGTCTAGTGTCTGACCAAGGTTTTGGTAACAGACTAGTAGGATTATTGAAGTTGGGACGAAATCTACCAAGAGGAGTTCCGACTAATTATGGGTTGCTCTCCTACACGTATACTTATAAGATTATAATTGTTTCACTTATGATTTATCCACCTAGCATAGTCACTATCACCATGAACTGTATCTCCCTGCGCCTTCTTTGTCATCTCCAGGAAACAACAAACAACCGAACCATTCTTTACTTTTATGATTTTTATTCTGAAGTTTACATTTTAAGTCTTATTTAAATACACCCAGTTTAATTCAAATTCCATTCTCATTTCAACACTTGCAGTCAATTCACTCGAAGACCTGTGACAACTTTGGGTGTGACAGAGACTTCACCCATAAACACTTACCTTTGTGCTCCCAGTGGGATCGATATCTATACTTCGAAACTAGCTACAAACGATTTATGCACTTGTAGACATCAGAGGGTCTTGATGTCTTGGGGAAGGGCACCGACTCCAAGGCCTTGTATAACTCATAGATCTACTGTAGATAGGGAGTTCCCATCCAGGGTTTGGCAAATGCCTCAATTCATCATCATCTCTTCTAGGGTTTCAAGGAGGGAGTGGGCACGCGCTATTGGTAAAATGGGCATAAAAGGAAGTTTGGGGGCGTTACATGGGCCAGGTCCAACTCAAGGCGTGCAGGCCCGTGTCGCTCAGGCCGGAGTCTCTGGTGTCTGCAGGCCGATGGTGATGGTCTGGAGGCTTTTCCGGAGTTCGGCCGGAGACTCCGGGGTCATAGACCGGAGACTCTGGTGTGTTGGGGCGGAGACTCTGGTCTGGCTCTAGCAAGTTCTTGCGTCTTATCTTCCAGGCCTCTTTCTTGGGTGTCGCGGCTCCCGGTTCATCCTTGTCTCATCCTCTTGGCATCATGGTCATGGACCTAGTCATGTCATAGGCATTTGTATCAAGTAGGATACCATTCACAAGATAACCAAAGGAAGGCAAGTATGGAAGGAATTCACCTTTGGAATGATGGTTAGCGGAACATGATGTGGACCAATGGTGAACGCCATGTATTGGCCTACATCATCTCCCCCTGCTTGAAAATGAGTCGACCTCGATGATATCCCATCATCAACTTGTATGGAAGGAGATATGCTCATGATGGCTTGTGGGATGCTCTCCTGAGCTCATTTTTTCAAGTCGTGCTCAATCGACGTTGACATTGGAATGCATGTACCTACACACACCATAGATAAATGAAACAACATATGTGTGTGGTAGATGAATACATCATCCATCATGATGCATCATCTCTTGTGCACATAACCATTAGCATCAAGAAATATATCATAGAAAGTATGGTGATTATGCGAACCATGGGTGGGAACATGCCTATCATGGAAAGTATCAAAGTCTCCAAAAATTGAGAAAGCTATGGGGGCAATATTAATATGAACCATATGATCATTATTGCAAGCAACAACGGGAGAAATTGAAGAACATGCATGATCAAGCATTTCCAAAGTACGAGTATGGTTGCTGAAAAACATAAGGAAAGAGCAATTGTTCCTCAAGTTTGTCGCAACAATTGTAGGGTAAAAGAAGGATTTGTAGCATGGCATGTCTATGGAGATATCATCACATTCAAGTAGTTCCACATGATCAACATTATGCAAAGGCAAATCATACATGGAACATGAATGAAGCATATGAAATATCACAGGTAGTATCCATAGCATGAACATCCTCATAATTCATCATGTCCACTAGTGGGAGCATGGCATCATCAACACCTATATCATTAACTTTGTAGTTACACTCATGTGTAGTAGGTGTTGTGGATGTTTTGTCCTTCATAGGCTCCTCTTCTTCATCCATGGGGATGGTCAAGTCCATGCTTCTTGTAGCATTGTCAGCCGTGCAACCTAGCAAAGAGGAAGACAACACAAGAATAGTAGAGGTGAAATTGTTAGAAATCCAAATGTCCTCACTCAACTCATGTAGTGTATCACTCATGCTCTCAAGGTGGATACACTCATCCTCATGTATGGTAAACACACATAACTCACTCTCATTCTCACTCAAGTGGTGTATGTGTCTCTCTACCTCACATGGGATAGGTGGATCTCTCAACTCAATATGTTGGTGCCGGTGTTGTGGTTCAGCCAATTGTGTGTGGTCCCGAGGCTCTTCGTCTCCATCGCTTGGATCCCAAACTGGTGCACCTATGAAGTCTTGTATTGTGTTGAGGTTGTCGGTATCTTGATTTGTAGGCGGCTCATGCTCATGGCAAGGTTGACGAAGTTCTTGGGTTTGTTGTTGTAGTCTATCATGAGAAGCATGGCTCCGATGATGTTTAGCTCATTGTGGTTGGCTCTCTTGTTGATGGTCACCCGCTTGTGTATGTCAATGATGAGCTTGTCCTTCACCATTGTGGTGGTGGTGTTCTCCATGACGGGAGTATGAGTGCGAAGACTTGCCATGACAACTTGAGAGATGTGTGCGTGACAAGCTTGAGTGACGTCCATGACGTTTGTCGATGTTGGCGATAGCTTGGTGGATAGCTTGGAAGTTAGCGTGTCGCTTCGCTTTATGTTTCTTTTTCACGGTTCTCAAACTCTTGAATTTTGTCATCGAGGTGGTTCTCAAACCGATCCAATTACTCGATGATTTCTTGATGGTGCCTCCATAAGTTTAGGTGCATGGCAAAGCCTTCTTGGTTGTGGATGTTTTGTTGTCCTCTCCAAGATGTTCGGTTGCCCTATTCATGGTTCTTACAAGGCCAAGGGTATCATGGTGGAATGGTATGGGCTACCTTGTCTCACCAAGTCAAAAATTGGAAAGGTTGTTCTTGCCGAGATCAAAGCGAATACACAACACACACACACAAAGGCCTATGGTCGAGGGTTAGGAAGGTGGATAGCAAATGGAACAACCAAACGAAAAGGTTATTGTCAAAAGTGGGTAAAATCCAACAAAAACAAAGTCAAAGGAAAAGGTCAAAAAGGGTGACGAGAACCTACGACTATACACACACGGTGGAGATTAATGTGGCTAAAATGACTATGAAAATGAGCAACGAACAAGATTGGTCCTAACAAAGACTAATGCTCGGTGTCGTGCCAAATCTAGGAGAGACCTAGCCCGTTTGCCAAAAGATTGATAAGCAACGGATTTACACGCTTGCCTTGCTCTTTCCCACACTCTTGCTTAGAAGCTTTGGACTCTCTTTTGCTATTGGTATCTTTTTCTTTTGCTTAGAAGCTTTTTTATGTACCTCTTTCTTTCTATGCTATGGAGTCAAGTTTTGTTATTGCCTCTACACTATGAATATGCAAGAGCAAGTGCACAATGCTTCGTCAAACACAAGATGAGCTACTCTCGATAGGTTAGGTCACACACAAAGGAAGGAAGGGGGTTAACAAGGGTGGTGCAAGTTATACCTTGTGGTGATGTCGTACTTGCAACCATTGGTAGAGGGATGGTTCGAGGTCCGTGGTGTCGATGTCGAGTGTGAGGTGTTGTTGGTGTTACGAAAGCTTTTTTTAGTTGACAGACACGCACATGGAACACAACGTCAAAAGGAAATCAGTCGAAAAAGGAAAAGGGGTCAAAATTTTGTCAGGGCCGGGGACTCCGGTGTAGAGAGGCCTAAAACTCCGGTGTGGTCCGGAGACTCCGGTGTGGTGAGACTAGAAACTCCGGTGTGGCTCTAGCACCACGAACAACTCGTGTTCTTGAACAGAAATTCGGCCCTTGAACCCTCAAATCAAAAAAAAATCGACCAAATTGGGCTGGGAAACGCATGGCTAAGGTAGACCAACTCCAAATACAAGTTTCTAATGGACCAAAACCACAATCAACTCACCAAAATGAGAGATCGATCTAAAAGCAATCTAGGGCTATATTTTTGGTATTTTTCAATTTATGGTGGAAATCGAAGAGCAACGTCAAATCCATGGCAACCAAAAGCTGTTGATACCAGTTGATATGGGTATCCTTGTGGATTTACCCTTGGGGTGGCCCGATCTTCACGGATTTGAGGCGGGGAGTGAGAGAACAAGCGAGGAACACGATGAACGTAGCTCCAATGCAAGGTAAAGATACAATCACATGCCAAAACACACCCGATTCGATTTGATCCCATTGGTTCGAACAACCAACCAATAGAATCCTCATCAACAGACCTTGCGGTCGAATCACCAAAGGAGAGATCAGCAAGAGGATGATAGAAACCAAATCCAGGAGAGAGTAGCAACTAAGTAGAATCCAAAATGGGAGAGAACAAGCACTACTATAATCCTTGACAAGGAGAAACCAAACACTTGAGGATGGTCTTGACGACTTGGAGAAGGGCATCGACTCCAAGGCCTTGTACAACTCATAGATCTACTACAGAGAGGGGGTTCCCATCCATGGTTTGGCACATGCCTCAATTCATCATCATCTCTTCTAGGGTTTCAAGGAGGGGGTGGGGGCATATATATAGGCCAGCCATGAGCTAGGGGTAAAATGGGCATAAAAGGGAGTTTGGGGATGTTACATGGGCCAGGATGAACTCAAGGCGCGCAAGCCCGCGGCACTCAGGCCGGAGTCTCCAGTGTCTACAGGCCGAAGATTCCGGTGTGGCCAGAGACTCTGCTGTCAGATGCATTCTCAGGCCCATCTCCAGAGGGGTGTTCATAATGTCCCTAACACTGGTCCGCAGGCTTGTCCAGAGTTCGGCCAGAGTCTCCGGGGTCATAGACCAAAGACTCCGGTGTTGGGGCGGAGACTGCGGTCTATCTCTAGCAACTTCTTGCGTCTTCTCTTCCATGCCTATCGCTTGGGTGCCGCGGCTCCCAGTTCATCCTTGCTACATCCTCTTAGCATCATGGTCATGGACCTAGTCATGTCATGGGCATTTGTCTCAAGTAGGATTCCTTCACATGATAACCAAAGGAAGGAGAGGTAGGAAGGAATTCACCTTTGGAGTGATGGTTAGTGCTGCATGATGTGGACAAATGGTGAACACCATGTATTGGGCTACATCAATATGTGTCTTCCATCACTATCTCTCCTACTTTCGAATTTCAAGACATTCACACTTTAGAAAATCCAATTTCCCAAAGGGTTATGGAAGATGGTTACTCCTACTTAGTACTTCCTTTTATCTATCCTAACACAGGCTAAGCTTGGTGCTCTTTATGTCATTCAAAGATGACTTGGTTAGTTAAACCAATAAGATACCAACTATGTATCATCCTAATATCTACTGGCTACAGATTACCCTATAAGTTTTTAGTTCTCCCTTTCCTGGTGTACTCCCTATGATATGTTAGAGCTTGAATTCCCCTTTGCTTCAATACTTCCTCTTTCTACCATTTCATGATGTTTACATGAACCTAAGAATTACTAAATTCATCAGCTCCACAGTAATAACACCTACTTCGAATGAACCTTAGTTCCTCCCTTCATGTTACTCCATGCCTTTTCTACACTAAAGTACCTTATTATTACTAGCTAAACATGATATGGAGTTGATCCTTCCTTCAAAGTAGTGTTGATACTCTATATGCTTTGCTTCCCTCTTCTCATGAGCCTTCATCTTCCCCTTATCAACTCGTCTCTCCTTACATGAATCCTTTTCCTATCTAGGTCTATGACACCAAGTATGAACTCGATGATGGAACATGTGTTTGCACACCAAGTCAAAATTTGTGTACAGATCTAGTCAATCAGGAAAATCCTAGAAGAAACAAGAAATCAAAATTTGTTACATATAACACACATCTTTATAAGCTCATAATATAATAATTGAGTATAACATCTCTAGAATTCAGGATTAGATGTGTAGTATTTGGAACTACCAAATATAGTTTTGTTTCATGATACACAACATGTATATGTCATACTACTCTCTATCTCAATTAGATAAACTTGAACAAAATGGTCTCAAAGTGGTTATAGCAAAGTTATTACCTCCCATTATGGGACTACTAATTATAACCTACCTTCTGTTCTATTGATGACTAACCTCACATGATCTCTCCATACGGCTAACCAGATTGTATATTGTACCTCTAGGATAATTATTATTGGACATATGTGACCTCTATGACTTCTTTCATGATCCTACACTATTCTTTCATACTTATTCTTTGAAATTATTTATTAGGTAATTATCATACTTACATAATTATCATTTTTTAAGAGCTAAACTCACCACGATTACATTTCTTGTGATCATACTATCATCTATTTTTTAACAAAATACTACTTGATCACATAAAATTCTCAAGTGAATCAAACATGATTTAATTCCCACAACAATTGTATGTTCCCGAATGGTATAGGTTATGTATCCATAATATCTACCATTAATTAATGATAGGATTCTACTAAAGTGTATGACTTCCCTATACAAGATAACACCCTCCATACTCCTTCATAAGACATTTCTATCATGGTTATATTCTTCTTTAACAAATTGGTTATTATAAGAAAGTCTTGAATGTATTTTCCTAGTTGGAAAAGACATTGAATTAGTACTTCACTAAGGAAAATAGATAAGTAACTACTCCTAAGAAAGGTAGAAAGGGCATCCTACTCAAATGTGACAAGGTTATACTCAAGTGGATATCCATCATAAGTTATAAGAACGTATGCTGTAGATAAGATGGCTTCCTATAGTCACTACCCAATCTACAGATCCCCTTTAAAGGTTTTAATCCTAAGGTCATAGTGTTTACTCTGATACCATCTATGGTAAACCAGCTACTACTGCATGTTGTAGTACGCAAGTCATTGACATAACACCAATGAAACGCCATTCCACCAGTATTACATCCCTCAGAGTGGTACAACAAAAACATCATGGGTCCAAGGCATGACTATAGATTACAACTTATCTTACAAAAGATCTAGATGACCTCTTAAGTACATAGAGGAAGAATATCCTTACAAAGGAAATCCAGAAATAACAACTAGTAAACTATTCTACGGATAAATATACCTCTAATACTATGTGGATCGTGATTGCCGCTACAACAATTCTCTATAAAGATAGGATCTATGATCTAGAGATTGGAATCCTATCTATTCTCAAACTTTGTCTCCATTATGGTTGATATATACTTTTACTCTATTGACTTCACTAAATAGCTCTTGTTTCTTTTAGTAATCCTCCTTAGTGTCTATTGGTGTTGGTGAAGGCTTCAACGTCTTAATAATCTTGCAAGGGAAGAAGGTATCATTGAGCACGAGCATACTCAACAAGATCATTGAAGAGGACTATTTGATGCACCATCTATAGTCACATACCATAGGTCATAGGCTAAGGAAATTTTTATAAAGATTTCTTCAAAACATTCCTTTTATTCAAAAAATCTATGTTCATCAATCTTCACAGGTTTACTATAACTTCATCGAGTTCCTTTCCTGTCGTGTTCATAGCTCCTTCCCGGAACAAGGAGTAACATGTCACATTGTGTACACTCTGTAGAGGTGCATTGCTTTAACCATCAGATACCTTAGCTTGTTACACATCCAAGTCATGAGCTCGTCCACACTTCCTTGGTATGGGGCCTTCCCACCCAAGCATATCACTTCCCTTCTCTACAAGCCCGCATTCCCACCCAATTCTATAAGAAAAACCTACCCCTAGTATCCCCCATGAAAATGGTAGAACCTACCTCCGACAGACCCTTCAAACCCTCATAGACACAAGTATCATGGGGCACTAACAAGTCCCACCCATATGTTGGATCATTAGCAATGAATCAGCAGCGTCACGATAAGGCCATCTATTTACATGCGATAGGAATAAGATCTAGCTGACATCTCCATCCCATTCTAGATCTTATGGTTAACACGTAATATACGGCACACGAATCACTAGTGACATTTGTTATTAAATCCTAGATGTACTTTTCCCATGCAAATGGAACCTCCACCAACCACATACCATACCATGGTTCCATTGCCAACCATACTAGGTTACCAGCACTCGGGTCGATAACCAATAAGTAATATTATTATGAAAATAGTATTGTGTGCCATATTTTTCGAAATGCAAGTGATAAAAAAAGTAGATTGCAAACACTTGATAGCAAATAATCAAAGGACATGAGCAAGTATGAACTTGCCTATTTGACTGCAAGATTATGCAGCCAAGGTCTTCAAGTCCATATAAACTCTAGCGTATGAAATAGGATCATTGGTTCGGTAAGGACTAATGTTTAAAGAAGCAATATTCTATTATGTATAAGGAATGCTATGCATTCGTCATAAACTCTAATACCCATAATAACCTTCGATGGTCAAGTGTTTGTTGAGTTGTGGTGATTTTCTTAGGATGGGTTGTCCTTTTAGATTGGTTTCACACTTGTGGTTCTTATTAGAGTTTTAATGACTTAAGAAATATTTTACAAGTTTAATAAGAAAGCATACAAAAAATATTTGTTGGTAGTCGGCCAAAAACTTCTCTTATAAAGATTTGTTGTTCATTTTGAGACTTAAAGAGATGATGAAAGTTTAATACTAATGTACTTTAACAGAAGAACTTTTGAATAAAAACTTACTAAATAAACAAAGAGTATTCACACTTAGAGCTATCTACTTTAGGGTTTATCCCACTTCTAAGCTTATTGTGAAATAAAACCATTAATATAAATGAATCAAACATGTTAACTTGTAGTTGAAACTTGTCATTTTTCAATATAATACGATACAACATTTTGTTCAGTTCATAATATTCCATAATAAAGGTTATATAAAAGTAGGATTACTTATTTTTAAGTTGTATTTTGTTATCATTATACATTAATGAAATATTTCAGCAATATATATATTAGTTGTTATATTTTAGAAATATGGAAATGGTATTTCTTCAACTATTTAAAAAAATTGTTTGGATTTTAAATGAGTTCATTTACTTGTAAAATGAAAAGTAGGAAATATGATTAACACTTCAAAAATGATGTTTGATGATTTTATAGTTTATAAAACCTTTTTATAAAATTGTATGCAATTATTTTCTAGAAGGGTTGTTTTAGAAAAATATATTTAAGGTGATTTAAATTGGTTTTACTTAATACAAATAGTAATTGAGATTATTCCTATTAACAAAAAATTAGGTGAATAATATTAAAGTTATAAATAATTTATATGAACTCTTTATGGATTATTAATAAAATAAAATGTTTAAATAAGTTTATTAAAGGATTAATTTTTTTATTGAAAATAAATAACAATTCATTTTATACTTTTTTTAAAATGTTATATGAGGGTGACAAAAATATATAACCATTTTATATCAAATTCCATTTGATTTGTAATAAAATAAAATGCATAAACAAGTTTTATTCATAAAATGCATTTGACTTAACTCAAATAGGTAATAATATCTTTTTCTTATACAGATCCTACCTTTTTTATAATTTTGATATATTATTTGTATTTTTATGATTTATTAATAATAAGATATAAATCATCAACAATTTGAAAATGGTTGAGCATGAGATTTTCCCTTCACCATGAGGCGAATGGAGTTGAGGAAACCGAGCCTATTCTCATATGCTTGAGAGATCATGTGATACCAATCCCATGTGATCATGAGAGCCACTTAACCCACTTGAGTGAGAGCAAAAGTGAGGTGAGTGACTCCACCATATGTGAGATAATTTAGTGCTTTAACTTTGAAGGGATGAGTGATACACCGAGTGAGTTCACAGTGGTAGTTGATAGGTCAACTGAGACTGTTTTCTAACAACTTACCCTCTACCTCTAGTGTGTTTTCTCATGATGTTCTAGGTTACGTGGAGCAAGAGATGCCAAGCCTTGAGATGATGGTGCCTCATATCGAGAAGATGTACATGGTGGATGAAGATGAAGCTCCCACATTTATACATTAAGTCAAGATGGTCACCCACATGGAGGCCACTACTACCACAACATTCACTCTACATGAGAGGTATGGCCAAGATAAAAAATATGTGTATTGATGATGCCATGATCCCACTGGTGGACATGATGAATTGTGAGGACCTTGTGAGGATATGCATTCTATGGATCCTATATGTGACATTTCATATGCTTCATTCATGCTCCCATGTGATGATTTGCCTTTGCAAAATATAGATAATGCGTAATTATTTGAGTGTGATGATATTCCCATAGACATTACATGCTACAAATCATTCTTTTATCCTACAATTGTCGCGATAAACTAGATGTACAATTTATCTTTCCCTATGTTTGTCAATAGTCATGCTCGTTGACGTGGGCATACCTTATAGGTACTCGAGTTTGGCATATACAGTCAAGTCTAACAGAAGCCCATGGTGTTACCAGGGCCCAATCAAAGATTCGGCGACCTAAGGAGACTCTGACTGCTTGCAGCACAAGGCGAGCGCAAGATAGAAAGTTTAAAAGGGACAAACCCTAATTTGTAACCGACTCGAATTGCTACCCGAGACCTATCCTATCTATATAAAGGCTAAGGGGGGTGGCGAGGAGGACGATCACAACCCTAGTTTTCCACACCATCGCCAGATTGCATCTACGCACCCCCTGTAACTTTCGACTCCCTCGATAATTCCAAGAGCAGACAAGTAGGAGTAGGGTCCTCTACGAGGCCTGAACCTAGGTAAACCTTGTGTCCCTTTGTGCTTGTTTTCTAGCCGATTGATACCTCCAGCGCTCCCCCCTTCTCCAAAACCCAAGTCCATAACAATGGGCTTTGATGAGTTAAACCCTCGTCAATTGGCGCCATCTGTGGGAACTGGGAGTGCTGATGTTGCGGTTTCCTCGGCCCCATCAACTGTGATCTACAACTCTGCAATGGCGGAGATTCGCCTCCTCTTCGGTGCCTTCGACTTCACCGTGCACACGCCGTCCACTCACCCGGATTTCGAGTTCGTGGGCGATGGGATCAGCTTGGCGATCGGGAGCTTACGCTTCCAAGTTCGTCAGCTAGGCACACTTCGCCTCCTTGACCAGCCGAAGGTTCCTGCGATTGCTCCAGCATCATGGTTTCCACCATCGATTGGCACCCTGAGCAAACTCAACGACCCGACAGTAGTCAGGAATACGATCAGCGACAATAGTCGTGAATCTGACCTGAGCGATCTAGCCACTAAAGATGGAGCCTACAGCTCCGGATCTGAAAGTTGCGGAAGCAACAGCTTCCCCAAACGCTACATGTGCGCCATCGTCAACACAGGCGAGAACAGCGGCACTCGGGATAACACCGCTACTGGTGGCGGTATCCTAGTCACGAACGGTAGTCCCCACAACAAAGCACCCACCAACAACAGGACGGAAGGCCACCCACATCTCACTGTGAATGAGCATGCCCCAGGGCGCGTGTTGATCAAGCTCAACGACACCGAGTGGGCTCACTGTCGAGAAGCCCTATGGGGTAATCCCCTGCCACCAAACTCATCACAAGACATGATGATGGGTTATCATTGGCTGCTCAAGGAGGAGTACAAGTGCCAGCGACAAGTAATCACCTAGCTCGACGAGAGCAGAAGGTTGGCGGATGAGTCGAGCCTTCGGGGAGCTCAACTCTCTTCCATGAAAGGATCCTCCTCCAAGGGTAACAACCATGTGGCCGCCAAGAGACATTCTCGACTGGCCCACCTCACCGATAAGGAGCCGGAAGAGGCCACATGAAGTCCTCAACTTCTCATCCATGATGGTGGACACACGGGGCAATGTGCTCCCAAAGATGCTGTAGGCGGCGGTGATGACGGCCACCATGTACCTCCTCAACAACCAGCCACCGGCTGGGGATCCATAGGCCGCCATGCACCGATCTATGATCACGGGCCTGGGGCTAGTAGAAGTTTCCCTCATCAAGGATCCAATGCCGGAGCCGAGGAAAAATAAGGCCCTGGCAAAATGCTACTCGTCACCCTCCTCCAACGATGACATCCATGACTTGTCGCGACGGCACCGCTCACGACAGCACAACTATGACTACGACACGTGTGATGACATCACACAGCGCAAGGTCGACAGGATGCACGCAAGGCGTGCCCATTTGACTGACTCGGAAGATGATGGGATAGAGCTTTGTGGCGCCAGCTTCTTCAGTAGGGCCATCACGCAGAAGAGAATGCTAAAAGGGTTTAAACTCCCATCGGGGAACCCGAAATTTGATGGCCTGCAGGACCCAAAGATCTGGCTGGAGGATCACATCTCCTCCGTCAGGCTGCACAGCGGAACCACGAGCACGGCAATACAATGCCTCCAGCTACAACTGCAAGGTGCCGCCCATGCGTGGCTCAACAACCTCCTGCGTGGATCAATTCGCAAATGGGAAGAGCTAGTCTACAGCTTCGTATGAAACTTCAAGGGCACTTATAAAAGGCCCGCATCAATCGAAGAATTGTGAGGTTACTACCAGAAGACTAGCGAGCCGCTGTGCTCGTACATCCAGAGATGGTCCATCATAAAAAAATCTGCAAAAGACAACTCTGAGGATTGCGCAATCGACGTGTTCAATAATGGCATACGCCAAAGAGAACTCAGGTAGGAGCTGGCCCGCTCGAAGCCCAAGAGAATCGACCACCTGATGGAGATCGCGAATAGGTGGGATGATGGAGAGGACTCGGTAAAAAACCGTGTCCACTCTGATGACGACGACGACCTCGGGCGTAGACGCAATCGCCGAGGAAAACATCGAACGCGCGGTTATGAATACCATGAAGAGGTCGACATGGTCGCGGCTAGCTATGCCGACAAACGCAACAACAACAACCGCAACAGCGGATACCGTAGCAGTGGTTACCGCAACAGCAGAAAAAATACGCAATTGTGGCAACGCCGCACTCGCGATGAGGCACCTGGGACATCTATACAGGACAAACTATCTAGATCGTGCAACGTAGACTTCTACATATACAAGCACGACGGCAAGAAAAAATCCAGACACCTTCTAAAGGATTGCCGCGAGTTCCTCAAGCTTCATGAAGGCCTAGCCTAGATGAATCGCGACGCGATAGACCAGGGCTATGGAGCTGCCCAGGCGTTGTGGCTCATGGAGCACTTCCACCACCGCCCGGGCCACCACCACCTACGGCTGTGCTAATCCAGAACCATGGAGTTGAGCCAAACCCACGAGCGCTGGGAAACATGGGGATGATCCCAAAAGGACGCCCCTCAAATTGAGTGCAAAAATCGATCACTCGCCAAGTCAATCTGGCGATGAACTCTCCGCCCTCCACCACTGAGTACCTTAGTGGAAGCGAGTCAAGCATCACCTTTGACAAGCGCGATCACCCGTGCCAAGTACCTCAACCAGGTCACTTTCCCTTGGTGCTCGAGGCGCATATTGGAGGCTTCGAGATGAGTCATGTCTTGATGGATGACGGAAGCGGCATTAACCTCATGTTCACAAGTACCTTGCGCGCAATGCAAATTCCTCTGTCATGCCTAGAAACTTCAAACACGACTTCCCACAGAATCATCCCAGGGAAGGGCGTATACCCCCTGGGCAAGATCAGCATCGACGTCATCTTCGGAACACCGGCAAATTTTCGACGAGAGCGCATCAAATTCAAATTTGTCGACTGGCCCTCTCAATACCACTGCATCCTCGGACGTGTCGCGTTCGTGAGGTTCATGGCGGTACCACACTACACCTATCTGCAGATGAAGATGCCGGGCCCAAATGGCATTATCACATTCAACGGAAGCTTCGAGAGATCCGACAGCTACGACAGGGAATTCAATAGAATTTCCTAGTGTTTTGGCATGCAAGAGGAACTGGCGAAGTTGAAGGAGTCGACAGACAACAGTCTGCCTCCCCTGAGCAAGCCTAGCTCACCCGACCAATCCTTCGACACATCGGTGCACACCAACCTAGTCCAGGTCCACCCAATGGACCCGACCAAGACGACCCTCATCGCCAACAACTTGAGTCCTGCATCAGAACTCGTGCTCGTCGAATTCCTCCATGAGTGCTAGGAAATCTTCGCCTGGTGTCTAGCAGACATGGCAGGAGTTCCCAGGGAATTCGCCGAGCACTCACTCAACGTGAATCCTGAAGCATGGCCAGTTAAACAAACAATACGGTGATTGTATGAACCAAGGGAAAAAGCAGTCGGTATGGAAGTCAGCAGACTCCTCGATGCTAATTTCATACGCGAGATCAAAGAAAGCACGTGGGTAGCAAATGCCGTGCTTGTTCCTAAAAAGGACATGGATATCCTGCGGATGTGCGTGGACTTCACCTCCTTAAACAAGCACTACCCGAAGGAACACTTCCTATTTCCACGGATCGATCAAATAATCGACTCCATCACAGGATGCGAGCGCCTCTGCTTCCTCGACGCCTACTTAGGCTATAACCAAATTCGAATGAAGGAGGAGGATCAGGAGAAAACGGTGTTCGTCACGCCTTTTGGTGTCTTCTGCTATACAACGATGCCCTTCGGGCTGAAGAACACGGGAGCCACCTACTAGTGATGTATGCAGACCTGCCTCAAGAACCAGCTTGGTTGTAACATCCAAGTCTACATCGACGACATCATCGTCAAAACCAAGGAGGAAGCCTCGTTACTCGACGATCTCCACGAGACCTTCGATAACCTCGACCACTACCGGATCAAGCTAAATCCGGACAAATGCGCCTTTGGCGTACCATCTGGGCAATTGCTAGGGTACCTCATCTCCGCGAGAGGGTTCGAGGCCAACCCGAAGAAAATAAAAGCCATATTGGCTATGGAGAAGCCGAAGAACGTAAAAGGCGTCTAGCAACTCGTTGGGAGAATCGTGGCGCTCAGCCGATTCATTAGTCAGATGGGCGAAAAGGCACTGCCTTTCTACCAACTTCTCCGCAAGGCTGACAAATTCGAGTGGACAGATGAAGCACAAGAAGCATTCAAAGACCTCAAGCGTCTACTGTCCACCTCGCCGGTGTTGGTAACACCTCACAAAAAGGAGCCATTGTTGCTATACATCTACTCCACCAACCAGGTGGTCAGCATTGTGCTCGTAGTGGAGCGAGCCGAACAAAATAAAGCCCACGGGGTGCAGCTCCCAGTCTACTACCTCAGCGAGGTGCTCACGCCAACAAAACAGTGGTACCCGCATTATCAGAAGCTGGCGTACGGCGTATTCATGACAGCCAGGCGACTGCGCCACTACTTCCAAGAGCACCAAATTATTATGGTGAACGACGCCCCCCTAGGGCACATACTCAACAACCCCGACGCCACTAGACGAGTCATGCTCTGGGGGATAGAACTGTCTCCATGAGACATCATATACAAGAAGCAAGACGCGATCAAGTCGCAAGTTCTCCCGGACTTCCTCATACACTGGATGAAAAACCAGCTCCCTGACAAGCCAGACATGTCCTATCAATGGACAATGCACTTTGATGGGTCCAAGCGCAAGGAGGGAGCTGGTGCGAGCGTCATACTGACGTCACCTGAAGGTGACAAATGAGGTATGTTCTGCGAATACAGTTCACCGCCTCCAACAACGAAGCTGAATTCGAAGCCCTGCTCCACGGGATGCGTATGGCAAAATCCTGTGGTGCAAAGAGACTCGTCATCTATGGTGACTCCAAACTGGTGGTAAACCAAACAATGAACAAGTGCGATGCTCTGAGCGACAACATGATCGCCTACCGCAACCTCTACGACGCACTAGAGGGCGACTTTGACGGCTGCGAGCTGCGGCACGTCGGCCGCGAGAGCAACGAGGAAGCATACATACTCGCCAACATCGGCTCCACTTGTGCCCCAGTGCCACTTGGAGTATTTATAGAGCGCATCTACGAGTGCTCCATCAAGCCTAAGGCTCTAGAGCATAAATCCAGCACGTCAAAGGACTCAGGGGCTATGCCACCCAACGAGCCAACGACACTCGATGACATGGATCTAGATACAGGACTCGAAGGCCCCATGGAGGTCATCATGATCGAGCCATCCTGGACACAACCATATATCACATACTTGCTCAGCAAAAGGCATTCGCCCTCATCAACGGCAAACAGTACAAGCACAGCATCACACGAGTCCTTCAACGGTGCGTCTCCAACAGAGACGGGAGAACAATCCTCCTCGAGATTCATGAAGGCAGTTGCGGCCATCATGCCGACAGTCGCGCCCTCGTCGCCAAAGCTCTACGAGCTGGGTTCTACTAGCCTACGGCAATGCGTGATGCCAAGGACATCGTCCAACGATGCAACGCCTGCCAGCGATTTGCGGACAAGCCGCATGCACCTGGCGCAGATCTCAGGCCAATCCCTATGACCTAGCCCTTCGCATAGTAGGGACTCGAGATGGTCGGCAAGCTCCAGAAGTCCTCACCTGGAGGATGTGTCTACCTCGTTGTCCCAGTCGACAAGTTCACCAAGTGGATTGGGGCCATGCCGGTGACAAACCAATCAGGAGCCAGCACCGTTAAATTCTTCGAGTCCATCGTGTTCCGGTTCGGGGTGCCACATAGCATCATCACGGACAACAGAACAAACTTCACCTCGAACAAATTCCAGGGCTTCTGCGAAAAACTGGGAATCAAAATCAGCTACGCCTCAGTGGCGCACGCCCAGACCAACGGTCAAGTCGAAAAGGACAACGGCCTCGTCTGCAGTGGGATCAAGAAAAGGCTCCTCCGACCACTTGAAAGAGCTGCTGGGTGTTGGCCCGAGGAGCTACAATTGGTATTATGGAGCCTGCGCACAACTCCAAACAGCGCTACAGGTTACACTCTTCATGGTACATGGCACCGAGGCAGTGCTACCCACAGAGGTGCGCTACAAAGCCCCACAGGTAGTAGCTTACAGCGAGATAGAATCAACTCTCGCACTCGAAGACTCAGTCGACCTCCTCCACGAAGCACACGAAATTGCAGTGGAGAGATCCACAATCTACGAGCAGAACCTCCGCAACTACCACAGTAGAAGGCTATGCCCCAAATCCTTCGTCGAAGGAGACCTGGTCCTACGACTGAAGCAACAAGGGCACCTCAATCTCGAGTCCCCTTGGGAAGGACCTTATGTGATTACCGAAGTAATCCTAGGTGGCGCCTACCGCCTTAAAGATCTAGAGAGTGGAGTCGCATACTCCAATCCCTGGAACATCGTGCAGCTGCGCTGTTTCTACCCTTAGATGTTTTTACTTTACAAATAAGGTTATTCAGCCAGGCTACTTAGCCATACATTGTACCCCGTGATATTCTGCGAATAAATAAAGCTAAGTGCCCCAAACTTTGTGTTTTTCTATTTTTCTTGCAATTATATCACTCGGGGGTTGTGCCACCTTTTACACCTTGTTCCACGAACAACACAGTATCCTGAGTAGCTGACGCACTATCAATCGAACCCTTGGTAAAACCAACCCAGATGCAATGCACCTAACATGTTGACAAGGTGCTGAGATGAATACACATCAGGCTAATGCACTACAGACTACATCTCACTCGAAAAACATACAAGCTAGCAAGGTCTTTTACACAATAACGGGTATCGAAAACACCCCGCACAATTATATGAACTTTACAACACCTATACATCCATGTGTAGGTCCATACTACATTACTACTGCAAAAGGAGGACATTTGTCTGCTCTTTGAAGAAATCAATGATATCTTCGGCTCGCTGATCAACCGCCTGGTAATGTGGCACCATGTTCCATGTCATACCTTCTGGCAGGGGCGGTGGTCTAGCGGCAACACCTGTGAAATCAATATTTGGCCGGTGCAGGCGAACAAGCGCCAATGCAGCCCTGGCACCCGCAACTAACTGCTGCCGCACGCACTCGCGGACCGCGCTGATATCCTAAAATTTTGACGACAAAGCTAGCAAGCTTGAAGGCACCACATTGATGAGGGCATATTTGCATCATATTTTACATTATTATTTTTCATTGTAGATGTAGGATCTTGGTATTTTACGGTGTTCGCGTGCACATTTTATGTCTATTTTCACTAGGATCAGGACAGATGATGGATCCAATGGATATAATTCTTGGAGAAGTTGTACTATGGAGAAAAGGAGTCAAAAACAACGTAAATCGCTTATTTGGGAAATATTAATAATACCAGAAGAAAACCAAAAGCGAACAAGGGAGGTAGAGGGTCCAACGACCAACTATACGACCGGAGCGATTTTCTGGCCGTATAGTTGGCGCCGCCTCCGCCTCGTCAAATAGTTTCACCCCATGCAATTGGTTCAGGGAGACGACATACAGAACACCCATAAATCACAGAAACCTCACCTCCGGAAGGCATCTGGAGGGGGAACTCATCCACAAGGGATCCATCTTCGCCCTACGCAGATCCAGGAGGCTAAAGCATCGTTCTTCATCATCCACCACTGCATCACCACCATATCCATCCATCTCATCTACATCTTGTCTAGATCTTGTTGTAATTCCTATACTAGTTGTGGATTTATACAAGTGCTATTCATCTATGATTGTTTCCATTACCATTGCCATGATGTTGATTACCTCCATGTCTGAGTAGATCATTAGTTCTTGGGGAGATGGAGAAACCATAGTATGAGATTGAAATAAGGTAAAGTCTATTATGATATTCATCGCTATGACCATGTGTTAGATTTTCTACATCTGATGTTGAGAGAAGTCGACCTCTCAATATTTGCCTCTCGTGGGGACTTGATGGAGGAAACTACTTGTTGGTAGACGGAGGTGTGCTAGCACTTATAGTGACTATAAAGCTGTTGGCACCCCTTACGTATCAACTTGGGAAATTGAGGAAACTCATGGAACACTATCCATGCCATGGGAAATGTCCTACAGGATTACGTCCCTTAATAGCGCAGTAATTCGATTGAAGTCGATTGCTGACTAATGTGGTTATGAGGATGATGTGAGCAGCGGTTGTTGCCTATTCATCCAAATATGGAGTTCCTCCCACACATACATAGTTGAGAATGTTCATGATGATAATAATTATCTTAAATCTTTATAATACTATTGGTGTATCCGCTACTCCCTGAGAAGGCTTTTTCCCTACTGCAGTTCCAATCTCTCTTACATACGCGATACTTACTTTTTGTACTCAGTTGTTTACTTTACTTTATTATTCTCCTTATACCCAAAACCCAAAAACACCTTTTTACACAATACTCGCATTTTCTCTTGTCACTTAGAACTTAATCTAGCATTTCTATCGTAATATTTATTTCAAGAGTTATTAGACTTTAGACTCCTGCTCCCTGTGGGATTGATATCTTTATTTCAAAACTAGCTACAAATAATCTGTGCACTTGCGGTCATCAAGCTATTTTCTGGTGCTGTTGCCGGGGAGCTAAGCGTTGTAGGTCTTTTAGTTTTTGCTTATTTATTTTTGTCTTGCTAAATTTTGTTTTGAGTTACAGGTTTCCACCAACATGATGGAGTTTGAACATATGACTAGTGCTATCCCACTCAACCACTTTGGGAAGCCATGTGATATTTATAAAAGAGACAACTCTAATGAGAAGACAAGGGAGTTTGAAATAAATCCTCTACTACTTAGTATTCTACATAAGAAACAATTTACTGGAGATGAAGAAGATCCTGATCCATATGAGCATATTGCATGTTTTAAAGATATATGTGGCACTTTTCTATTGACAGGATATACCGCTGATGAGGTAAGGGTTAAACTTTTTAGTCAAACTTTGACAAGTAGAACACTCTCATGGTATAGATCTCTACCCCCTGAAGCCACTACTAGGGATAATCTAGCCTGTGAATTTCTATCAAAATATTATCCATTATCAAAATCTTTTGGAATCAGGTGTGTTATAATGACTTGGAAGAATCGTTCTAATGAAGGACTAGTAAGAGCTTATATTAGATTTAAATATTTACTACGACTATGTCCTTATCATGATTTGCCGGAATGGTATTTACTACATATCTTCTATGGCGGTTTAATTGAACCTAATAAAATTGAAATAGACTCTTTTGCGGAAGGATCCTTTATGAATCTTCCTATACCTAAAGCTTGGGCTTTACTTAATAGAATTCGTGATCATGGAGTTTCACGGAATTTTGGTTTAGGAAGTTAAGGATGCGTAGAAATAGAGCATGATTGTATTCATGACTATAATAAAAAAAGGCCATGTTAAAGAATTATCTAAAGAACTTTATTTGGATTCAGATCTTGTGTTGCAAGTTGTTAAAGCTTTTATAGAACATATTAAAGCTCCGAAGGAGGGTTCAGTCAAGTATGATCCACCACCCGAACCAAAAAAGAAAAGAGAAGATAAAGCAACACTGGCCTCCGTAGAACCAATATATGAAGTTCCTTTCCCTAACACTGCACAAAAGCATATTTTTGAATATGAACAGGTCAAAGCAGTACAGGAAAAGAGGGAAGAGGAAAGCATGCCAGAAGTCGTGGAACATCTGGAAGAAACCAGAGATGAAGAGGTAACCAAGGAAGCAATTATGGCTATGTACTCACATTGTAACATAGTTGAACTTGATAAAGAGACTTCCATATTGGTTGAAGATAAAACAAAGGTAAAAGATGTGGGTAAGCCTATTCTTCCCTACATATTTAAAGAAACCTCTCATTACGGTTTATGTGATCTTGGCACCAAAGTTAATGTTATATCTTATGATTTCTACTTAGAAATAAAATAAGAAATAGAACCGTCTACAATTGAATATACTGATATGACAATTATGTTAGCCAATAAAAATCTGAGAATTCCAATGGGAGTAGTTGACGATGCAACTGTCACAATTGGCAACAAAACTTTCCTATCGATTTTGTAGTTGTTGATATGCCAGCTGACACTCTTTGCCCAATTATATTTGGAAGGAACTTTTTAGGTGATATAGGTGCATATGTTAACTTCAAGAAGGAGATTGTGTCTCTTAAGCTTGGGGGAACGGAAAATAAATTCCATTTTTCCAAATTTAAAGACAGGTCTCCACAAATACAAGAAGAAGAGAGAACTATTCGGGAAATGGCGGCTCTTTTCTTTAGTAATCAAGAAGGAGAAATAGATGAAGATCCAAATTATGAAGAAATAGTTATGGAGGACAAGTCCCTGGGAGAACTAGAAAATGAATTCGATTCACTTCCCGTTTTGGGACCTCCAACAGATGAGGCTTTTGAAGAGCCAGAAAAGAGAGGGGACAAGAAATTACCACCCCTAGAGTTGAAGACTCTACCAGAAAATCTTAAATATAGGTTTTTAGCTGATACCAATAAATTCCATGTTACTATTAGTGCTAAACTTTCAAGAGAAGAAGAAGAACTTATGAGGATACTTAAGGAGCATCGCCAGGCCTTTGGGTACTCAATGGATGACTTGAAGGGCATTAGTCCCATGATAGCCATCCATCGAATATTCATGGAAGAGGGTGCTAAACCAGTTGCAGAATTCAATAGAAGACTGAAGCCCGAAATGAAAGAAGTGGTAAGAAAAGAAATTGTACGCTTATTGGATGCAGGTATAATCTATCCTGTTAAAGAAAGTGACTGGGTAAGTCATGTTCACAGTGTTCCTAAGAAGGGCGGTTTTACTGTTGTTCCTAACGAAAATAATGAATTGATACCTACTAGAACTATTGTTGGGCATAGGATGTGCATGGACTTTAGGAAATTAAATAAAGAGACTAGAAAGGATCACTATCCATTACCATTCATAGATCAAACTTTACAAAGGCTAGCAAACCATACTCATTTTTGCTACTTGGATGGATACTCTGGTTTCTCTCAAATAGCTGTTCATCCAGATGACCAACTTAAAACAACTTTCATTAGTCCTTATGGTTTACATGCTTACCGAAGTATGCCTTTTGGTTTATGTAATACTCTAGCTACTTTTCAAAGATGCATGACTGTTATTTTTGCTGATTTTATAGAACTTATAATGGAAGTGTTTATGGATGAATTTTCTGTCTATGGAACTTTGTTTACTAGTTGCTTGGATAATCTCAAAAGAGTTTTGCAGCATTGTGAAGAAACTAATCTTGTTCTAAACTGGGAGAAATGCCATTTTTTGGTCAAAGAAGGTATAGTCCTTGGACACCAGGTATCAGGTACGGGAATTGAAGTTGATAGAGCTAAGTTGAAGCAATATAGAGAATGACACAACCTGGGGATATTAAAGGTATAAGAAGTTTTCTTGGTCATGTGGGGTTTTTAGAAGGTTCATTAGAAATTTATCTGGAATATCTAAACCTTTGACAAACCTCTTACAAAAGGGAATGAGATATAATTTTGATGATAAGTGTCTTGAATCCTTTGATAGACTCAAAAATGCTTTATCTCGTGCTCCTATTATTAAACCACCTATCTGGGATACAACCTTTGATTTAATATGTGAAGCTAGTGATGATGTTGTAGGAGTAACCTTAGGACAACATATTGGTCGTAGATTTAATATTATACATCATGCTAGTAGAACTCTCAATGGTGCTCAAAAGAACTACCCTAAGGAAGAAAGGAACTTTTTGCTATATTTTTCTCTTGTGATAAATTTCGTTCCAATATAGTTGATGCAAAGGTAAGAGTTCACAAGGATCGTGATGGCTTAAAAGAACTCCTTGAAAGGAAAGACCATAAGCCAAGACTGATCTGTTGGATTCTTTCACTTCAAGAATTTGAGTTGCAGATTATGCAGAGGCAAGAAATAAAAATGTTGGATGCAGTGTCCATGATTGCCCCGCAAGACTCCAATCTTATTGAGAGGAACTTTAGTCCTAGTGATTTTCGTTTACGGGAATTATTCAATGAACAAAGGTCAATTCCTCCAAAAGAGAAGAAGTCTTTTTTATGGGAGGAACTTTTCATCCCCGAATAAACAATGGTAAGTGCAAGGTAAGTGTTCTTTGCATCCCCAAATAAGTGATTTGTTTTCACAATTTTTACTTTTGAAAATTCTTCCTTTGAATTCCATGTGTTTTTCTGAAGATTTAGAGGGGTTTTACCAACTATACGGCAGAGCTATACGATCGAAGAGGAAGCTCCCACCGTATAGTTGGTCGTTAAACTCTCTGTATCATCTTCATGAAATTGTTTTCGCTATCTGAGACTATACGGCCGCAACTATACGACCGGAACCAAAAATTCCGGCCGTATAGTTGGTCGTTAAACTCTCAGATGGTTTTCCTTTTGATGTATGTATCTATATGGTCGCAACTATACGACTGGAACCAAAAATTCTGGTTGTATAGTTTGTCGTTAAACTCTCAGACACTTTTGATTTATGATGTTTGTATCTATACGGTCGCAACTATACGACCGGAGCAAAAATTCCGGCTGTATAGTTGGTTGTTAAACTCTCAGACACTTTTTCGTTTGATCTTTCGTTTATTCATCTAAAAAACATTATTGTCAGCTCCGAGTCATGATTTAATCTACCTGGACTCGAGATATTTGGAAATATCTGCCTGGAATCAACTATACGGCCGGAGCTATACGAGCCGCACCCGTATAGTTGGTCGTTACGCGGCAGGACACTTACAAATCTGTGATTTCTTTCCCTGTTTTGTTCAAAATATTTTCTTGGGCGACAATTTGGTGTTTCTCCCGAGTTTTGCCAACCTCTGACCCCCCTTATATACTGCCATTGTCTTTCTCTCTAATCATTATCTCCAGGAACAAATCTAGTGATGCGCTATCACGTCCCAGGCCATGGAAAACCCTTGGGGTTCATTGCTCCTTCCAGGGACCGCTCTAGCAGCCCGTCCATGGAGGACGTTGACGAGGAGATGGAGAGGTTTAGCCCGAGGTACAAGGAGTACGTCGATCTAAGCTACTTCAACAACGATTCCGATGATTATGTGGTTGACGTCTACATCTACCGTGACGTCTATGATCCACCGGATATCAATTGGGCGGCAATGAAGAAAGCTCAACAAGAGAGAGAAGATTGCAAACCACATGGAAAAGGGCGTGTGGAGACGGTCAAGTTCATCACTACGGATCAAAGGCCGCACAAGCATAAGGAATTATCTAATATTGGTGCAGGATCTAGGAAGAGAACGGAGGAACCACTTTTGAAGCCAACCATTCGTGCTCATATGAAGGTCAAGCCTCAAGCAGAGTGGAGGTACAGTTTCCATCATGATCCATCAATTATGGACGAGGAAGAAGAACCTGTCCCCAGGACCAAGGATCACGTGCGGGAATTGGAGATATATCAGAAGCAGGGGCTACTCCATCATGTTGAAGTCCATCACCGTCTCGGTGAGATTGAGAAGAAGAAAGACCTCCTTCCATTGGTGACTAAGCTCGCTGATAGAGTGGATACTCTACAGTATGATTTGCAGAGGTGCTACAGCCGCATAATTGCTTTGGAGGAGACCAATAAGAAGCTACGCACCGCGGTGTTACATGCCATGGCGCCATAGTGATCTACAACAATCACGGTATCAAATAATTGCAAGGGATTATTTGATCCCACCTGGCTTGATTTCAAGATTGGGTAGATCTTTAAGACCTTGTAATCTATCCTATAAGTTTTTATTACTATTTTCACATTAGTTCAAACTAGCAATAAAGTTTGCATAATTAGAATTCCCTTCAGGAATATTCGATCCCTTTTATGAAATTCCGATTTTATTATTATATATGGAGCAATATTGAGTTTGTGTTTGCTTTATTGATATATGAATGGCTTGAGTATAATTTTACTTGCAGTTGATGATAGCAATAGGATTCTTCCACACCATTGGTAATTAATGGAACACCTAAAGATAATTTAGTCAATATGTTGTAAGTCAATGGTTTGATTTACAAAGCAAAACTGTCTATACAGTTAAGTTGAGAAAGAAACCTTGAACAAAGGAAAATGAAAGTGCTATCAAAATAGAGTGAGAATAAGACGAGGTAGAATCTTCAAGTCATAAGAATGCTTCATATACACTTGGAATTTGATAATTGAGATCGTTAAACTTTGGACTCCTACATGAAGTGGAATGTATGGCTAGCTCCTTTGCATAGCACTTAAACAAAAGTGTGAGAATATATACAAAAGAAAAGAAAAAAAGAAGAAGAAAAAGAGCGAGTGTGCAAAGAGCAAGTAGGCATATACCACTTCATTGTAGTATGACAAAGAGACACTTTTGAGATTTTGAATTCCAAGTGAATACGTGAATCCTAAAAACACTTGGGACTACCTCGCTAACTCATTCAGTTGAACTGGATACTTTTACATTATGTTGAAATTCATCTTTTATGAACTGTTGATCACTAAGGTGTGGAAGCCTTCTAATACTATTCATATGGTTCGAGTAAGGTACTATTCAATGAACTTATTCATATGTATCATACATGATAAATGATACGTCCATTTTGCATCACTATTCTATGTCTTAATTCACTATTATTCATTGATATATTTCATATTGAGAGGTGATACTTATGTTATTTCATCTATTTTTGCATGGTTGATGACTTTTGGAGCATGGACCGTTGCAGTCAGGATTCTGATGGAAAAGGTGTTGTTTGGAGGCAAAATTCGCGAAGACCAGAAAATCCGGGAAAATATACGGAAAATCCTATTTTTCTAGAACTCTCAGGATGCCAGAAGATGGAGTGGAGGTGGGCCACAGGGGGCCCACACCACCCCATGGCACGGCCAGGCCTAGGCCGTGCCTGGGAGTGGTGTGGCTGCCCTGGCCCACTCCAGCCTCTCCCCTCTGGCGTATATCAACCTCCCGAAACCCTAAGACTCGGGGAGCGACCACAGAAAGATTTCGCCGCCTCTGCGGGGCGGAAAACACTAAGAGAGAAAGATCTCTCTGGTAGACAGATTTCTGCCGGGGGAATTCCTTCCCGGGGAGGGGAGATCGTCGCCATCAACACCACCATCAAGCAGGACTTCATCGGGATCATCATCATCACCACCACCATCATCACCATCAGCACCCTCATCACCATCTCCATATTGCTGTAACAATTGCGTTGGGAAACTTTCCTGGTGTTGATTACTCTTTGTAGTTGATGCTATTGAGTGAACCATTGAATTATTGTTTATGTTCAGATTGTTATACATCATTATTCCATCTCTGATC
This sequence comes from Avena sativa, assembly GCA_916181665.1. NCBI lineage: Eukaryota > Viridiplantae > Streptophyta > Magnoliopsida > Poales > Poaceae > Avena > Avena sativa. Next base: position 63,453,147 of record OV702286.1, on the reverse strand, counting down.
ATGATCCATATGATGTCTTGTGAGTAGTTCATTTTGTTCTTGAGGACATGGGAGAAGTCTTGTTGTTAGTAGTGGAGTTGTGTTGACAAAGATTCAATAGATTGTTATTTAAGTTGTGGTGTACTTCTTCTAGTGGTGGCATGTGAACATCGACTACATGACACTTCACCTATATGGGCCTAGGGGAATGCATTGTGTATTTGTCTACTAATCGTAGGGGTTGCCGGAGTGACAGAAACCTGAACCCCCATTAGGAAACCATTGCACAAGGGACATAAGGGTCTTAGAGTTTAAAGTTGTGGTTAGGTTTCTACCTTAATTACTTTCTTGTACTTATGGATGTTTGCAAGGGGTATAATCACAAGTATGTATTAGTCTTGGATGGGGCGATACATTAGCACAGGTTCACCCACACAACACTTAGCAATCTAGAGAAGATTAATCAGCTATATGAAGCGAAAGCACTTGACAGTCTTCCCATGTGTCCTCGAGAACGTTTGGTCATCTATAGAAATACAACCGGCTTGTCCTTTGCTGCATAAAGGATTGGGCCACTTGCTGCATTTATTCCTACTGTCTTTTATTTACTCGTACTTTGTTTACTTGCTATATCAAAAAACCCTAAAAATCCGTTTGGTAAGTATTTGTAGAGAATTCCTGATCCATACCACTAGCCAGCACCTTCTGCTCCTCGTTGGGTTCGACACTCTTACTTATCGAAAATACTGCGATACACCCCCTATACTTGTGGGTCATCAAGACTATTTTTTGGCGCCGTTGCCGGGGAGTGAAGAGCTATTGGAGAGTGGAACTGGTAAAGGAAACTTCTACTGTGAGTATTGTTTACTTCTTCTAGTTGCTTTATTTTCGTTATGGATAATTCGCTAAGTTTCTTATTTGGTAATGCTACTACCACTGCTAAAGTAGTAGATAAGCCACCAGCTGCTGAGAATGATGTTTTCCAAATACCTACAAGAATTATTGATCGTGTTATGGATAACTACTATGTTGGGGATGGAACTGTCCATCCTGGTGATCATTTACTCTTTATACACAAATTATGCGGGTTGTTCAAGTGTGCAGGTATTACTACAGATCAAGTTAAGAAAAAGTTATTCTTATTATCACTGAAAGGAAGAGCTGAGGAATGGTATAAGCTGCTAAAGAATGGTCAAGCTCTAGAATGGGAGGAAATAGTGCCTCTCTTTTATTCAAAGTTTTATCCTCCTAGTGAGATTCATAAAGATCGGAATCAAATATACAACTTTTGGCCTCTTGATGGAGAGAATATAGCTCAAGCTTGGAGGAGATTGAAGTTACTAATGCTCAAATGTCCCATTCATGAGCTCCCCAACAATATTATTATCAATAACTTTTATGCAAGGCTCCCTCTACATGACAAAGATTTATTGGATGCTTCTTGTGCTGGATCATTCACTCGTATGGAAGAAGAAGCTAAATGGGACCTTCTAGATCGTATTCAAGACAATGTTGAAGCTTGGGAGAATGACAAAGGTAGAAAGTCAGGTATAAATTATGATTATGAATGCATTGAATCTTTTATGGGAACTGATGACTTTCAAAACATTAAAAATGCTTATGGTCTAGACTCTCAAGCTATTGCTTCTTATTTTAAGGCTTTTGCTTCCTATATAGAAGTGCCTAAAAAGAAGTGGAATAAGTATCATGAACCTTATAAAGATACTGCAAAGAGTGTTTCTACAAGAAATACTGAAGTTTATACTGCTAATCATGTTTTACCTGAACCTTACATTGAGAAAATGCCTTTCCCAGTTAAGATAAAAGGAACATTCTATGATAGCTAGTATGGTTAATGAAAGTACAAATAAAGCTGTTGAACCTAATAAACAAATGGTTGATGAACCTATAATAGCAAATGTGAAAGACTTTGTCACTAAGTATGAAAAAGAGGGACACACTATCCTTTGTAAGGATACCTCTAATATTGTTTCACAAAGTAGTGTTATGAGAGCTAGTATTCCCGTGTTTTCTGTTAGAATAAGTGATCATTGCTATGATAGTCCTTGTGATAGCTATATTGTTAAGTTTATGCATGATACTGAAAGTTACTATGAGAGAGGGAAAAGTGTTCCTATGTATCTCAATAATATCAAGTTTCCTCGTTTTATGCTGAAAGTTTTTACATTGCGCTTCTTTTGCCTTCTTATGCAAGTTGCCTTTGGTTTCAATAACTTGTTTGTTTACAAAATCCCCTTGCATAGGAAGTGGGTTAGACTTAAATGTGTGTGTTTTTGCTTCTTAATGCTCTCTTTCACTTCAATTCATATCCCTATTAGAGCTTCTTCAAAATTATCATGCCCATCTTAATGGCTATAAAGAAAGAGCTTTATGGGAGACAACCCAATTTGTTTTTGCTTTTAGTTTGTTTTTGTTTCTTTAAGTCTTGGAAGTTATTACTTCGGTAATAACCGCTCCTTATCCGTTTTGCTTGGTTTTTGTGTCAAGATCAACCTCTAATGAGAGAGAAGTAAGATTTGGGGAAGTTGCTGTCCCGAAACAGATTTTTGTGCTTCACCGTAAAAATTCGTGAGAGATCTATGTTTGTCGGATTGAGCTGTAATTTTTTGTGATTCTGCCCCAGGTTGTTATTTAACTTTCGTTAGTTTTGAACTTTTTGATTTGAGCAACAGAAGATTTTCTAAAAAATTGATCTTTACCTGCTGGTCCGTTTTGACAGATTTAGCCAATCTTGCATTTGCTTCTTTATTCGATTTCCTTTTTGAATTCTTTTTGGGTTTTTGGAAGGAGTTTCTACAGTAGATTTTTTTTATGGTTTTCAGTTGAAGTTGGACTCAAAAGGTTTTATCACTTCACTTATATTAATGTTGCTAATGAGAACTGTGTGAAGTTTTGTGTGAAAGAAATTTCCAGGAAGTGGAGATAATGGTGTAATAAGGAAGAGAAGGGTTTTATGACTCAAGTAATAAGTGTACGAAGATGAAGATATTGATGTTATTCAAGTGGTGACTCTAGAAGCATCCACTAAATACCAAATTCAGAGACCTGCAGAGTCTGTTTCCAACTAGGTAACAGTTCTGGTAAGAAAGTTCCACGAAAATACAATCCAACTATATTTTTGAAGTTTTCGGTCGATAAGGAAAGCTACGAAGCGAAAAAAGGACGGAAACGGAGCCAGGGTGGCCCACACCACCCCATGGCGCAGGCACACCCTGGCCCCGCCACCAGGTGGTGAGGCCACCCAGGACTCCGCCTACGACTCGTTTTCTCCCAGTACCTTCCTTTCGATATGAAACTTCGTAATATATAACCCCCCGGATCCCCCGAGGTTCGTATATCGTGTTTTAGTCGTGTTTTTGTTTCGATATGTTTCTGTCAGGACATACTCTTTGAAAGCTTAGAAGCACAATGGTGTCTGCCAAGAATAAAGGGAAGGAGCCTATGGAGGAAGACCTCCAAGACCCTGGGAAGGAGAAGGAGATCAAGAGTGAAGGTGAAGAGGAGCAAGGCCAATGTCCGCACACAGGCACTACCATTGCAAGCATTGGAGTGGTGAAACCTGCCAAGGTCAGAAGGACGGCACGGATGTAGACTGGGGGGAAAGCTCCTCGTCACAGTTTGGCTCCACGGTCACTTCCTCCATGCACCGGAATCCTTTCCATACCATTATCCATGAGCATCAATACCAGAATATGCCCAAGGAGAAATTACCATCTAATTGGGATTTGCCTCGTTCTAGCTATGCAGGAAAAGAAGACTTCAAGGAGGAAGAGTGGGGAAACAATAGCAAGAGCTAGAATTCTCAACCCGACATGATCATGAGCCGCATTGAGCAAAACTCGCAGCTTATTCATAATCTCACCTTTGAGATTGAGGACTTGGGGAAACTTATCAAAGAGCTCATCGAGAGGATACCACCACCACCGAAGGACTAATTCTCCATCAGGTTTGGCATCCCCTTGGTTTGTTCCAAGCTTGGGGGAGTGTCGCGGTATCGTATCACTATCTTCTATCTTTTTACCTTATTAGTAGAGTCTTATCATGAATAGAGGAGTTATTATGTAGTATGGTTTTCATTATGGAAGTGTACCCTCTCTCGTTAGATATGTATCCCTTGGTGTGAGTTTCCGTTATGGAATATTAATGAGAAGTTCTATCATTCACTCTTTTGCATAGCTTATGTTAGTTTTCAATTTGCGGTTATATGATTGATCTTGTTGTTAGTATTGGTAGCACTTTGGGATCATTGAGTTAATTTAGTTGGTTTTGGCAAACTTGGCTCGGTCAGTAGAAACACCCTTTTTGAGATTTGAAAAGAAAAAGATAGAAGTACTCTAAAGAAAAATAATTTCATCATCTTTCTTTCTTGATTGGCTCATAAGTTTAGTATTCTCTAGTTAAGATCTTTTGTGCTTCCAGGGAAGATTTCATGTTTCTCTTTATCACTTGTATGTTTGTTTGTTTCCTTCAACTCTTATACTTGCTACCCAGCCTTGCTAGCCAAAAACCTATACTGAGAGGGTATTCTTCTCATGCATCCACCTCCGTTAAACCAAAACCTTTGCCTTTTGTGTCCACCATACCTACCTAGTAGCATTATTGCTATTCCAAGTAAATTCTTGTTTTACTTGTTATGTGAAAATTAGTGATTAAAGCTCTCACGAACTTGATGGCACACTTTACTTTATTGCATTTAATAAACTTGAACCATTGGGTCCTTCTTTGTTGCGTATATGCTTGCGCTTTATGAGTTGAAGTTAGCTGAACCATGTATCATGGGGATCGCTTTTAACACTTCATTTGGTACTTTGTACCTAGTTGATATCATGTTCTTTTGCTTATGGATCCCGGCAGTGTGAAATAAAAGTGGAACTTGTAAGATCATGGAGTTTATATGTGTGTTAGAGAAACGCCTGGGCCGCTAGCCTAAGCCATGCCTAATCATGGTGGAAAATTGCAGCATAACTATAGTGAGCATTCTATGAAGCATCCTCAATAAAAACCTATGCAAATAGCAAATAAAAAGATCGCTGAGATGCTCACTGTCTGCTTGCCTTGTCATTTTGATTATGGGATAGCTCCTGTGTCATGTGCAAGGGGTACCCCGTTGGCGGTTCTCAATGATATGCATGTATTTACAATGACAAGAGCTTGCTCGTGACTGAAGTTGAGTAGCATGAGGATCGGTACTCATAAGTAAGGGGCATGAGATTTCAACTTATAACTTGTCAAGCATATCCTCTTAGTTGTGTCACTTTAACCTTAATCACCTAAAGATGCCTATGATAGGGGCAATGAGAGCTGAAAGCTAGTAATTATCATAATTTTTGGGAGCTCTTTATGAGACTTGCAATCCCTGCTTCCCTCTTTGAAGGACTTTCCTTTACTTTGTAGTTGAGTCAGTAAACCTACTCCCTTCTATCTCAGCAAGTATTTTGAGTTGATGTGTTTCATTCATTCATATGATGATTTATTCAATCATGTTTCTTGTGTTCCTTGTTTTTCACATTGCTCTTATCTTGATGTTTACTACTTTGAAAGCTATCATTGAAAAAGCCAGCTATTTGTGAACTCCAGCAAATTATCAACTATTCTTCGACCAAGAGCTAAGTTTGCCATTACCAATTATGATTCACTTTATGTATCTTTATTGTGTTTCCTTTACTCATTGCAAGTTGAGTTATATAATAGTGAGTTATTTTCTATTATGATCTATGTATTTGATGAATGTGATGCTTCTTGTCTGTATTCTTTTATCGACTCTTCACTCCATAAACTTGAGGTCATGTTTATTGAGCTCAGTTTCGCTTGGGGACAAGCGAAATCTAAGCTTGGGGGGAGTTGATACGTCCATTTTGCATCACTATTATATGTCTTAATTCACTATTATTCATTGATATATTTCATATTGAGAGGTGATACTTATGTTATTTCATCTATTTTTGCATGGTTGATGACTTTTGGAGCATGGACCACTGCAGTCAGGATTCTGATGGAAAAGGTGCTGTTTGGAGGCAAAATTCGCGAAGACCAGAAAATCCGGGAAAATATACGGAAAATCCTATTTTTCTAGAAGACTCAGGATGCCAGAAGATGGAGTGGAGGTGGGCCACAGGGGGCCCACACCACCCCATGGTGCTGGCAGGCCTAGGCCGCGCCTGGGAGTGGTGTGGCCACCCTGGCCCACTCTAGCCTCTCCCCTCTGGCGTATATCAACCTCCCGAAACCCTAAGACTCGGGGAGCAACCACAGAAAGATTCTGCCGCCTCTGCAGGGTGGAAAACACCGAGAGAGAAAGATCTCTCCGGCAGACAAATTTCTGCCGGGGGAATTCCTTCCCGGAGAGGGGAGATCGTCGCCATCAACACCACTATCAAGATGGACTTCATCGGGATCATCATCATCATCACCACCATCATCACCATCAGCACCCTCATCACCATCTCCATATCGCTGTAACAATTGCGTTGAATCTTGCATAGTTCATAGGGGAAACTTTCCCGGTGCTGATTACTCTTTGTAGTTGATGATATTGAGTGAACCATTGAATTATTGTTTATGTTCAGATTGTTATACATCATTATTCCATCTCTGATCATGATCCATATGATGTCTTGTGAGTATTTCGTTTTGTTCTTGAGGACATGGGAGAAGTCTTGTTGTTAGTAGTGGAGTTGTGTTGACAAAGATTCAATAGATTGTTATTTAAGTTGTGGTGTACTTCTTCTAGTGGTGTCATGTGAACATCGACTACATGACACTTCACCTATATGGGCCTAGGGGAATGCATTGTGTATTTGGCTACTAATCGTAGGGGTTGCCGGAGTGACAGAAACCTGAACCCCCGTTAGGAAACCATTGCACAAGGGACGTAAGGGTATTAGAGTTTAAAGTTGTGGTTAGGTTTCTACCTTAATTACTTTCTTGTACTTACGGATGTTTGCAAGGGGTATAATCATAAGTATGTATTAGTCTTGGATGGGGCGGTACATTAGCATAGGTTCACCCACACAACACTTAGCAAGCTAGAGAAGATTAATCAGCTATATGAAGCGAAAGCACTTGACAGTCTTCCCATGTGTCCTCGAGAACGTTTGGTCATCAATAGAAATACAACCGGCTTGTCCTTTGTTGCATAAAGGATTGGGCCACTTGCTGCATTTATTCCTATTGTCTTTTATTTACTCATACTTTGTTTACTTGCTATATCAAAAAACCCCTAAAAATCCCAAAAACCCCTACCAAGAAAATAGCTTGATGTCTACGCACTTCTATTCTTGTAGACAGTTGTTGGGCCTCCAACTGCAGAGGTTTGTAGAACAGCAGCAAGTTTTCCCTTAAGTGCATCACCCAAGGTTTATCGAACTCAGGGAGGAAGTGGTCAAAGGTATCCCCTCTCAAGTAACCCTGCAATCAAGATACAAGAAGTCTCTTGTGTCCCCAACAGACCCAATACACTTGTCAGGTGTATAGGTGCACTAGTTCGGCGAAGAGATAGTGAAATACAAATGGGATGGATAATTATAAGTGGTAGAATAGCTTGGTGGCGTGGAAAAGACTAAAGTAAAACTGAAATAAAGATGGAAGCAAGCAAACATGTAACAGATCTAATAGCAAATGGTGTATCAATGCTAAGAAACAAGGCCTAGGGATCATACTTTCACTAGTGAACACTCTCATAAAAATATATCATCTTCATGATACTACGATGAACTACTCTCTGGTTGGACACTCTAATCCATAGTAGGGCTATAACAGCACACCTCAAAGTTCATATTTCCCATCTAGAAACCCAACACTATCACCTTGAGTACTAGATGAGTCCAACAGACACCACAATTTCATAAAGACATCCAACTCCAAATATAACTCATAACAAGTATTTGTAATCTCTAGCCTAAGTGCCACCATGGTGTGCACGCTATCACTTTCACACACATGGGGAGAGCAGAGATCTATTAAAGCACTTGAGTAGCAAGGTAGATCTATAGATTACAAGCTCATGATCACAATATGATCACGCATAGAGAGAGAGATGAACACATAGCTACCGGTAGAACCCTTAGCCTCGAGAGAGAACTACTCCCTCCTCATCATGGGAATCAGCAATGGTGATGGAGATGGCGGTGGAGATCGATGGAAATGGCTCCAAGGGCACTTCCCCGTCCCGGCAGGGTGCCGGAACAGAGACTTTCTGTCCCCCGAATCTCCCCTTCGGTGGCGGCAGAGCTGTGGAACTTTTCGTGGATTTCTAACTGACGACTTAGGGTTTTGGTATCGGGAGGCTCTTATAGGCGAAGGAGGCAAGGTCGGTGGCCAGCCAGGGGGACCACACCATGCCCTGGCGTGGCCTAGGTGGACCCACGCCATGGGGTGGTGTGGCCACCCTGTGGCCCCTCTCTGGCTCTGTGAATCTTCCGGGAAAATATTGACTTTGTCTTTTGTCCCGTCCAATTCCGAGAATATTCATTTTCTGACTTCCTGGAACCAAAAACAGCAGAAAACAGGCAACTGGCACTGTGGCATCTTGTTAATAGGTTAGTCCAAGAAATCATATGAAAGGTACTCCAAAGTTGGAACAAAACACAATAAAGTAGATAAAACCAAGCATGGAACATCAAAAATTATAGATACATTTGCAATGTATCAATAAACACATGCTGCAATTGCCTCATTTATTTTATTGACTCAGCTTCATGAATATGAGGATCACATGCATTAAGCTAAAACTTCCTCGAGACGAGCAAGAGTCTAAGCTTGGGGAAGTTGATGAGTGGATATTTGCATCATGTTTTACATTATTATTTTGCATTGTAGATGTAGGATCTTGGTATTTTATGGTGTTCGCACGCACATTTTATGTTTGTTTTCACCAGGATCAAGACAGGTGATGGATCCAATGGCTACAATTCTTGGAGCAGTTATACTATGGAGAAAAGGAGTCAAAAACAACGTAAATCGCTTATTTGGGAAATATTAATAATACCAGAAGAAAACCAGAAGCGAACAAGGGAGGCAGAGAGTCCAACGACCAAATATACGGCCGGAGCAATTTTTCTGGCCGTATAGCTCCGGCCGTATAGTTGGCGCCACCTCCGCCTCGTCAAATAGTTTCACCTCGTGCAATTGGTTCGGGGAGACAACATACAGAACACCCAAAAATCGTAGAAACCTCACCTCCGGAAGGCATCTGGAGGGGGAACTCATTCACAAGGGATCCATCTTCGCCCTGCGCAGATCCGGGAGGCTAAGGCATCGATCTTCATCATCCACCGCTGCATCACCACCATCTCCATCCATCCCATCTACATCTTGTCTAGATCTTTGTCAACACCCAGATTTTTAATCCTAGATGCCTATTATGCCATACCTCGCAATCCCAGGATTACCATTTTTGCGAGACATAAACATACATGGTACCACAGTACATCATCCAACCATAATAAAGGTCTTACAAATAAAGGATCCCATGATCCAATCTTAATACAATCAAAGCAGCGGAAAGTAAACATAGTAGGGGCTCCATCTTCAGGGGTCACAGGCAATGCTGACGATGGGAGATGATCCTAGTTGTCATAGACCTCCTGCTGTCCATCTTCCTGGTAGTCCTCCTCATAGTCTGGCCACGGGAATAGCTAGGAACAAAGCCATGAGTACTCTTTAAGTACTCGCAAACTATTACTAACAAGTAAGGTAGTTCTAGTAGGAATCTTAAGCTCTAGGTTTATTTGCAAAAAGGCAGGTTTATTTCATAAGGAGTTCAAAAGTAAAGCCCTAAGTTAAATCTCCGTATCACTTAAGTGGAAACCTGGTTTTCATGTCCACAACCTTATTGTGGTCAAGTCAAGGTCATAGTTCAATTCACAAGTCATTTTGAAAACATCTGACAATGGAACAGTATGGACACTCCAACTGTCCATAACCGCGGACGCGGCTATTCGAATAGTTTGACACTCTATAGAGGTGGTACACTTTCACCACAACATTCGATACATCCATCAGGGATAACCCCGAATCATCATACTTGGTATGCGGATAATCAATCCTAACCTTTCAATTACACACTCTAGTATAGGCACCTCCCCTATGAGCTTGGCCTCCTAGCCATGGCCATCTACCATCCTGGGCACTGCATAGGTGGTCATTCACATTCACGAGGTAGCCTCAGCTCAACCTCTTTCCGCGAGGGAACCCATACTAAGTCATATAAACTTCCAGTTAAGCCCTACCCAATTCAGGTATTGTGGTTGTACGGTAAAATTGGAATGGTATCGTATCTGAACCCAACCATTAGTTTTTATAAAAATCAAGGCTCATGTCTCAAGTAGTTTGATCATTAAAATCATTTTGTGTTCATAACACATGTCAAAACATTTCAATAGAATGAATCATCATTCCAAGGTTTTCATAATCATTTCCTCCAAGTATTCCCATCTAAGTGGTCAGTAGTAGTTTAGCACTAGCAACAAGCAATGAGGGTATCACTAATGAGGGGTGCTAATCAAGTGTAACTAACCAAATCTAATTTTATGCCTTTTGATGGCATCTAAGTATAACTAACTAGGCCTAGTTTTATACCCTTTATGGCATCTATCCTATTTTTCCACTACTTATAAAACAATAACTAAAGGTAAAGAATTTTGGTAAAAGTAAGAAAATAAAGCTTGCAAGTAAAACTTGGGATTGGTATAATCAAGGTTGCATAACCAAAGCATGCCTAAGGCATCTTGCATAGGTTATCTTGCCAGGATGGCTTGCATAGTTAACTTGTAGTGTTAGGCTTGCCTTGAGTAGTGAAGTGGTTGAAGTTCTCTTCTTCTTCTTCGTAGTACTCCTCCTCCTCGTAGCCCGGGTCGGTACTAGCGTCTATAAATGAATATGAGGTACACAATCACCAAACAATACATAACTACTTCTATTTAGCAGACAAAGTCTCATGCTAGATGATCTAGCATCATCACGATCATCACATGAAATAAAGACCTAGTCTTATTTATCTTATTTTGGAAAAGTAATTTCTACTCATTGAAAATACATAAGATTTAATATTCTCCAATTAAAATATGGAATTTGGAAACTTACCGTTTAATCTATAAGATTAAATATTTTTACCTATTCCAATTTGGTAGATAATTTGAATACCTTTCCAACAAAATTGGAATCATGCAATTTGGTTTAGTAGATCTCTTTGAATTGAATTTCAAAGTCACTAACAGATTGGGTTTTGAAAATAAAAGAAAAATGTAAATTTAAATGCGGGGCGAGCGCGGTAACGGTAATGGGCCGGCCCAGCTATGCGGCACGCGCGCAGCAGGCTGCTGACAGGTGGGTCACACTGATCAGCGACTCAGCTAAGCCGAAACGGTAAGTTTCAATCTCAACCCTACGATTAGACTAGGATCTAACGGCTGTGGTTCGTCGTCTCCGTCGCACAACGCTGGCAAGAACTGAAACCTAACACGATGGTGAGGGTATGTGGGCGCTCACCTGGGCTCCATCTAAGGTCGGCGATGGGGGCGAATGAGGTTGTTGAGGCCGGCGAGTCGAATGGTGGTCGCGACGGCTCCTAGGGCGGCTCCTAGCTCTAGTTCCTCTTCTCCTCTGTAGTGGCGGGCTCTGGTGAAATTCCGATGGGCTGGTGCTCGCCTTGCTCCAGGGAGAGCTGTGGGAGGTTTCTGAGAGAGAGAGGGGAGTGAGATGGTGTGGCAAATGAGGGCTGGGGTGGCCTCTATCAATACACCAGCGAGAGGGGTAGAGCGACATGGCTCGGGCTCATCGACGACGTCGTTGCGGTGAGCTATTGGCATGGCTGAGGATAGGGGTCGACGCGGTGCTTCAGGGCGGTTGTCATGCGAGTGATGGCACGGCAAAGGGCGATTGAGAACGGTCAGGAGCGGTCCGTGCTCTATGCGAGTGATGGCACGGCAAGGGGCGATTGAGAACGGTCAGGAGCGGTCAGGCGTTCGAGACGGCGCATAGTGGCCACGTTCACACGGAAGCGAACGGGCGTGTCTGGGGGGTAGCTGGGGTCACGGTGAGTGTGGGCACACGCAGAGAGGGCAAGGCACAGTGTGGGTGCACATGTCGGCTGCGGCGCTCTAGCGCACTCTCAGCATGGCAGACAGAGAAGCGGGCGCGGTGATTACGGCTGGTCCACGGCTTGTCTTCGGTCGAGAGGTGGACAGAGGGTGGCAGTGGAGTGTCGCCTATCTCCTGGACATCATGGGCGAGGGCAGCATGGTTTGTGGCGAGTGGGGCATGGTCGACTAGCACGGTGAGCTCGAGCGGCATTGCACTGGTGTGAATAGCAAAGGGGAAGGCTGGTCCACTGCGCTGCTAGACACTAGGGTGATCAGGGGAGAGAATTGAGGCACTAGTGGCGATCAATTATTGCTCCAAACGGTGATTGTTAGGCAAGTGCTTACTGGTGTCTGCTAGGTGCTCGACCAAATGGCCGCATGAATTCAAAGTTTGAATTTTTGGATGAAATTTGGTGAGTGATCTTGTTACTTGCTTAGGTGTCTATGGTTGCTGGGAAATGTCAAGGGGAATTGATTTGAGTGTTTTTAAAAAAGGGTGATCTATGCATATGAACTTGATTCAATTTTGTAATGTCCTTGGAAATGATTTGGAATTTGTTTCTGTTATTTTGTAAAGTGGGCTTGGGTTCACTTTTACTTGGTCTAGCAAGGGGTGAAAAGAATTGGGAAAGTTTTTGTTAGAAATCTTTTAGTAGAAACACTCAAAGTGGTCTAGTGGATAATTTTGGTCAAAATGACCATTTGCTTATATGATTCATATTTGATTTTCTTTTCTTTTGATTTTTTTTGTAAATGGCCTAGATGATGTAGTATTCATCTTTAAACCATTCTTTATCACTTGTAGTAATCACATGGCAATTGCACTCCTTCATACACTAATGCAATTCACACATACACTCATATTAGATTTAATAATAAAAGTTTTTGTGAACCCTAAACTTGGGTGATTTGAACTTGATAAACTTGATTAATATTTTTGAGGTGTTACAAACCTTCCCTCCTTAAACAAAATCTCGTCCTGAGATTTAAGAAAAACTAGGAACTAAAGAGATTTGGAAACTCAGTTCTAATATAATCTTCTCGCTCCCAAGTAGCTTCTTCTTCAGTATGGTTGCTCCACTGGATCTTGAGAAACTTGATACTCCGGGTCCTGGTGGTTCTGAAGGCTTCTTACAAAATATGAATGGGTACTTCACGATAAGTTAGATCCTTGTTGATATCTATGGCTCGGTGATCAATGTCCTTGAAAACTTCGGTCTTCTCCGGAACTTCTGCGGTGACCCAGCATACCACTGTATGATGTAGTACACTATAGTCGTTGACATAACACCAATGAAACACCTTTCACTAGTATTACATCCCTCAGAGTGGTACAACAGAAACACAGCAGGTCCAAGACATGACTATAGATTACAACTCAACTCTTTACAAAAGATCCAGAGAACACTCTAGGTTAAAGAGAGAGAAAGAAACTTCTTACAAAGAAGAACCAGAAATAATAACTCCGAACTATCTGGCTAAAAAGACTAACATCTAAACTATCTGGCTTGCAATTCCTACTAATGCAATGCTCTATAGAAGTAGGTTTTATGGTGAGAATATCTACTCCTAACTAAACAGAGACTTTGTCTTCCATTCAGCTGATGTATATGTTGACTTCATTGACTTTATTGAAGAACTTTGAGCTGTCGATGATGGTTTCTTGAGTAGAAATTGATGTTGACATCGTCTTCAGTGGCTTAGAACCTAGCAAGGGTTAAGAAGGTACGGTTGAGTACGAGCATACTCAACAAGTTCACTAAAAAGGACTGTATGATGCACTATCTCTAGAGCCACAGACCAAAGATCGTAGGCAATGCAAGTTTTCGTAAACATTTCTTCAAAGGTTGCTTTTATTCTAAAAACTATGCCTGATAGCCTTCACAGGTTGACTAGAACCTTCATGGGGTTCCTTTCCTACCGTGTTCGTAGCTCCTTCTCGGAACAGGGAGTAACATGTCACAATTCTTACACTCTGTAGAGGTGCGTCACTTTTCCCACAAGAGACCTTAAGCTTTGTTGCACAGCCGGGAGTATGTTCCCGTTCAAACTTCCATGGATTGGGGCCCAACTTAAGATCCAAGCCAATCACTGCCCTTCTCCGGGACCCCGCATGAAGATACGATCTCCCAAGACAACTACCACGGTTACTCTTTGGGTAGCCTCTCAGAGAGTCTGTATGTAGCTCTGCCTGGCGGTCACCATCAGCTAGCTATGAACTCAGACCTAGACAGCTATGCACAGATAATCTAGACACCTAGATCGCGGGGAACTAAGGGCTCCCACCCATGTGCTGGATTCTCTAGAACTCCATCAGAAATCAACAGCCTCACGATAAGGTCATCTGTCCAAGCGAAAGGAAGAAGATCCAGCTGACTTCTCCATCCCATTCCAAATCTCATGGTTGACGCATAATATACGGTGCTAGAATCACTGGAGACATTGGCTGTTAAGTCCTAGATATTATATTCCTTTACCACTGGAACTGTATCAGTAGATTATTACCATCTGGTAAATAATCCATAATCATATTATTATGAAAATAGTGTTTTCTGACTTTTTGGAATGCAGGTGATGACAACATTTGAGTTACAAGCATTTGATAGAAAATAATCAAAGGACATGAACAAGTTGTGAACTTGCCTTTTGTGATTGCAAGATTATGCACTCATGGTCTTCAGACACTAGAAGATCCAAATTCTGTGAACAGCATCATTGGTCTGGTAAGGACTAATGTTTAAAGAAGCAAGATGCAATTATGCATAAGTAATGTAATGCGGTTGGATAAATGCAAATCCCCGGGATAATCGTATCTGATCTAGGGTTCAGAAACTGGGAATGGTTTCTTTAGAATGTGTTTCACTTTTATTTCAGTTTCACACTTGTGCTTCTTGTTAAGGCTGGTGATAGTGTGTGAAACAATATGTAAATATAGCAAGTAGCATCCCATACTAAAGCACTCAAATGGGCATGGTATTTAAAAGATTACTTAAGTAAGATTGTTAAACAATTAAAGTTCTTATAAAATGTTTGAGGATTTCTTTAATGTTTCTTAAAAGAATAACTTTTGAAGAAAATATTACTTTATAAAGTAAAACGCATTTAAACTTAAATCTAACACTTTAAGGTTTTCTTATTAATTACAAGTATTAAAGTAGAAAATAATTAGTATTTTTGAATAACCATTCCACTAGCAAGTGGAGACTTTTAACACTTCATGAAGGTGAAGCAAAAGTATTATGTCTTGATGGAAGTGGTGTTCTCTTGATTTATAAGTGAATAGAATTACTTTCTTATTAATTCTTATATTTTATAAGTGAATAGACTCCTTTTGATAAACAATATACTATTCTTGTTGAGTTTATAATTGATAAAAATCTTTATAGGAAAATTAGGATACCCTTAATTTGAGATGATAGTTTTAGTAGATTCATTTTAAAATTGCTAGACCTATGTTAACTTCACTTAAACATCAATTTAACTTGTTATTACATCTTTAGACTTTAAACAAATAATGCTAAAGGCAATAGTAAAGATTTATCTATTTTTAATGAATTAAAATAAAAGAAAAGGGTTTAAACAAGATTTATCAGACCTTTACCTTTTATTTTACTTCAAAAGTGAGAGTTGACACTTTTTATGTGTATAATTTATTTTTGTGATCATTTTGGTATATTATAAGTATTTTTGTGATTTTTAAATAATAAGATATGATTTTTATAAGTTTAATCACTTTATAAAAATTAAACAAATAATAAATATTTAGTTAAGTGACACAAAAACAAATGAAACAAGTTTGTAACTATAGATTTTGTTTTCTAAGAATTTTGGTATATTATTTATATTTTTCTTATTTACCAATATTAAAATATTAATTTTCAAAGTATTATTACTTATAAAATCTTTATTAAATAATAATTATTTAAATAGTTAACACCATAATGTTTGTTAATAAAGTTAAATTATAGATTTTATTTTCTAAGTATTTTGATATATTATATACATGTTTCTGAATTATAAAATAAAAGATATTCAGTTTCTAAGATTTAGTCATTTTCCTAAATTCCTGAAATTTATTTATATTTAAATCTATACTATTTTAACTATTTACTAACCTGGTAATACTTTTTATACCGAGGCTGCTCCTACCCCAAGTCACTGACCCGTGGGGTCAGGGACGCGTCATACGCCACATGGGCAGTAGACCAGTCAAACCGGCTGATGTGGCCACGGTGATGTCAGTGTGACCTCACGATGACGTCACCGAGGATGATCCTGATAGATCGAAAATCGATCGATTGATCAGGTCCACGCGCGGCTGTGGCTAGGCTTGCTGAAAGAGGACGACGTAGCGAACTAAATGGTGGCGGCACCGCCTGCTATTGGTCACCGGAAGTTGGTGCACGATGGCAGACAGCAACGGAGCTTGTAGGCAAACACGGCGAGAAGGCACCAGAGCGAGAGAGAGAGAGGGAATGGAAGGCACTGGCGGATTCAGGAGATCACCCCGGTGGTGACGGTGGCAACGGCGAGGCCGAAGGTGGTCAGTGGCGATGACACGGACGATGACAAACCTCGTTGGAGTTGAGGAAGAAGATGTTGTAGGGCTCGATTCTGCGAACCCTGGTTCGATTCCTCAGGCTAGAAGACGTAGGAGATCATGGCGGAGCTCCTGGGCTACTTTTCGGTCATGGGGCGGCTCGGAGCGACGGCGATTTGGGGTGGCCAAGAGCTAGGGTTTCGGCCGTGTGGGAGATGGAGACAGAGAGAGCTTCAGAGAGGGAGGGAATGGATGAGGATGGAGTAGGGTGATGTGGTGTCCTCTCCCTTATCCTCCCAAAGGACAGCGACACGGATCTCCACGCGGGCGAGCGTCAGCGCTCGCGGCACGCAGCTTCTTCGGTGGCCGCGCGAGGTAGACGACGATGATAGACCGGACGAAACGGTATCTGGGCCTGGGCTGTTTTTGGGCCATGGCAAACTGAGCAGGATTTTCTGTTGTTGCTCGTGATCAACAAATATCGCAAAGGGTTGCTGGGCTGTGGGCTGGGCTGGTTTTGCTGATATACTTTTTCCTTTCTATTTTCCATCTCGATTTTTATTTCTGTTTTTCTGTTTTTACTATTTTTATAAAACCCTTTCAAATAAGAATTTCCTCAAGGATTCAAATATGCAGAGAATTTGTAGGTCATGAATATTATTGTATCAAGCAAGTATGACTCTCTTCTCCTGATTTCTTATTATGCATTAAAATATATTCATAATTATATGAAATGTCCTTTTCATTAGGAAGTATTATTAATAAAGATTAGGGTTTTAGGAATTGGTTTTGTACAATAAGTTTTCATAGAAATGATTCTGTTTTCACTTTATAATCTTAATGGTATTGGTTTAAGATGGATAATGATATAAATAGAACTCTATTCTAGGTTTAGTCTCATATAAGGATTAATGTATAAACCTTTTAATGAATTAAATCTTAGGGTTCATAGTTTGGTGGTTTAAATTTATGGTTCTCCAAAACTTGGAAATTTCCCTATTTATGTTCTACTTGATTTTTAGAGTTTAGAATTACCACAAAACACTTTTGGTTAGGTAATGATGAATCAATAATAATCATTGGTGGAGAATACCAAGGTTTATTCAAATATAGGTATATGGGTTTTGAGAGGATTTAATACTCATATTCAATTAAAGATATGGATAAGTATTAAGGCTATTACATAATGCCACCATGTTTGGTGACCAAGGTGATACCTCAACTTAGAGTGAGCTACAAGGATTATTTTCCTAATGTGATCGTGAGGGTTCTATGAGACTTGATTCTTATTAGGGTTTAAGACAATCATGTGGATAAGGCTTTCATCAATACACTCTCAACTGGTATTCTACTTATCTCTTAGACATTTCATTTGGCTAAGAGATACTATCCATTGGTTGCCTAACAATAGGAATTGGTTTACTACCTACTTTCTTCTAGGATGCTGAACAAAGAGATAGACATGGTTTGATATGATCTTGGTTAAGGCTTCTAAAGAATCCTTACCTTAATACCTCACTAAGGTTATTTTTAGATAAGGAATTCCTTTCCTAAATACACTCTATAAATCTCTCTTATCTTATTCACAAAGATCACATCTTCCTGGATGTCAATCATCTGACTCCACCATATCCACAATCATATGATGACATGGTCATGCCACTTCAACAATTCTCATTCTCCATGCTCTTGCATACAACTTCCATCCCTTAGCTACCCTTGACAAATCCATCAATGCAGCTACTACTAACTCCATCTATTAACTCCTTAAATCCATCTTGCAACTACTTCCGAGGCTTGCAAGATTACAGTTCTCTCAATATCACATGTGATATCAATCCTCTGGAATAGGTATGGTACTACTCTCCACAATACAAGTTTGTTCTTGTATTACCTTCGTTAAACTATTATACTTCCAACTACTCCTACAACTTATGTTATACACTTCATTATACTCTAGCTTGACTTCTTATGATCAAGCTAGATGATTCAGCTTACTAGGGTTTTTCATAATTTGGTATACTCACAACTCTTCTTCATCATCTAGTCATCTATTCTCAAGGGACTTGAGAATAATGACCACCAACCCTTGATCAAGCAAAGCTTAGGCTTCTAATTGTCTAATCAAGATTTATTATCCACTAAGTAGTAAACTTGTACTAGTCTTTCTATAAGGCTTATATTGCTAAGGAAACTTACTTTGGGTTTATGCCTACTTGGCTTAACAAGGTTATTATTTGATGTACTAATACTACTAGCTTTCTCATAGCTTCTCCATTACTATCTAAACTCTTGGGTTTAAACACTTCCTCTAGTTAACTCAGGAGTGAATTAACTCCTCCAACATCAGATGGTTTGATCTCCACTAAGGATCACATTCCATTGATGATGGCATACTTCACCATAGCTAGTTCCTCTTCCTTACTAATTTACTTAAGGCCTTTGGGAGGTCAATATAATATATCAAAGCTAAGAGTCAATAAGTTCTAGGTCAGGAATTGGTTACTCAATATTGATGATCAATTGACACTAGACCTTAACTATTTAGGAGTATCATATGTTAATATCACAACAAGGGCATGTGATGAATGGTCTTAGCTTGACTTCCCTTTCTACTCTATTTGTGATAAGAGTTAATGTTTAATAACTACCATGGTACCCATGGTAGGAATAACTATGGCAATCAAGTGTATCAAGATTTAGTTATGAGTTTCTTTTACTTAAGCTATATACTTAACTTGATTCAGGGTTTGTGGTAGATAATACCTTAATATCAGCTTTAGAATATTAAGGATTCATCCTTGAGTTGTGGTATGGAATACCATGTAATGATCTCTAGAAGATCCAGTACTCCTTATTAAGTAGTGTGTTGTGACTTAGTTTTATTACATTTGATCTACCCTTACATCAAATTATATTACCTAAAGTAATGTTTTAGCAAAGGTTATATTGAAACTTATCGCAGTCAACTTGATGATCTACTTCAGTTCCACCAAGTTAAGAGAAGCTTCAGTCACTTTGACAAGTTTTATTCAAAAGCACGAAAATTATCTGGATTTTCTATGCATGAATGTGATGCACACACCTGTGTTCAGCTTATTTCTAAGATCTAATGCTGGGATGTTACATACTCTCCCCCTTAAAATAAACTTTGTCCCAGAAGTTCGTACTCTCTTACGTTTCGGAATGAGGTATTGACTTGTGTTGATCACGACATTACTCAAATTCCATTGTGATCACAATTGGGGATAATTGTGGTATCCCGTATCTAGATCTTTTTCCTTCAATCCTCTTCATTCCGACAATATCCACTATTGTTTCTAATTAACCATATAGTTCATTTTTCTATATATCTTTGGGTTTATGCCCTTATAGTCCTACTTAGAAGTGGTTCGGAACACATTTAGTCCATTCCAATCAGGCTTTTCCTACTACTATACACTAAACTTATTTTGGTAGGCTCTCATCCTTCTTAAGGAAAACTTACCAGCTGTTTCCCCTTTATAACTAGTCCACTAGGTTTAATCTATTACATCTCCTTCGATCTTTGATCCGGACACACTCTCGGAAACACTTTATAATGATGGCTTCTTATAACCTTATGATAATAAGGCTTAACCTCATTATTACTTTATACTTCTTCTCCAATATTTAGTCAGAAAGTTAAACAACAACACTTTAGTGTTTATTGTTTACTCTCCCCCTTGGGGTTTCCTAATTGTCTCTAATCTACACGTATAATACCCATTAGCTCAATAATAAGGACACTGGTCTCTATCTAGCTTATACTTTATCTCTATAAGGTCTCATGAAAGAATCTGTGGTACATCCACACAATTGTGGATCTCCTAAATGAATCTTCCAATGTTACTTGCCTTACTTTTACCTTTTTAGACATTATTTCCCACTGGTAAATCCGATGTCGCGAAAACGTCTCGAAAACCGTTCGCTTAAATTCTATACTTCTTTATGTCTTTCTTAACTTAGGCCAAGTTTTATACTCTTTAAATCATACCAAGATGATCTAATTAGCTAAACTGCTAGGGTACCGGCTACGGATACCTAGCTGCGGATCCTCCTAGGTGCATGGATTACCCTATGGGTTTCCTACTTCTTACTGGCATTCTCTCTGAGTTGTCAGAGCTTGAATACCACTTTTGTTCCAAGGCTTCTTCTTTGCACTGGTTCATGATACTTCCATGATCTTGGGACAACTACTTCATTAACTTCTAAGCAACATCACCTATCTTGAGTGAACTTAAATTCATTCCTTCATGTTGCTCCACACCTTTTCTGCACTAGTATGCCTTCTTATTGCCAGCTCATAATGAGTTGGCGTTGATCCATCCTTCAAAATAGTGTTGATACTCCTGATATTTAGCTTCCTTCTTCGTGCAAGTCTTCATCTTGATCTTCGAAACTCGTCACTCCCTTACACGACTTCCCTTTTCTATCTAGGTCCATAACATCAAGTAATAACTTGATGATGCAACATGCATTTGCATACCAAGTCAAACTTCATGTACATATTTAGTCAATCAAGAAGATGCAAGAAAAACCAGAAATCCAAATGTGGTACAGATAACACACATCATTCTAAGCCCGGAATATAGTAGTTGAGTATAATACCTCTAGAATTCAGGCTTAGTGGTGTAGTATATGACACCTCCTAGTATTGGTTTACTTTGTGATACTTAGCACTTAGGATTAAACTTTTTCTTTGTCTCAATATCTTCCTGAATTGCTCAATTGCAACTGGATAATTTTGATCAAAGTGGTATCACTTTGGTTCTAACTAACCACTTACTTTTCTGTTAGAACTACTAAAGACTAGCAATTTTCCATTTTAACGTAACTATCCTCACACAATCTCTCAAGACTACTAACAAAATTGTATTCACTATCTTAATCCTAAAATTATCATAATGTTAAAATCCCTATGACTTCTATCATAGACCTACATTATTCTTTACTTACTGTTGTTACAAGATTATTTACTAAGTACTGGTCCTAATTACAGACTTATCATGGTCTCAGAGCTATTCTAGTTATGTATGAGAATTCTAAGCATTTGCGAAGTAACGAGATATGGAACACATTATGTATGGATGACATCTCCTCCGGCAGTTCTAGTTCATATGATACTTCTCCTCGCCGATTCAAAATCTTGAAGGGTCCAATATATCTGGGGGCTAACTTCCCTTTCAGTTGAAAATGTTGCATTCCTTTCAAGGGTGATACTTTGAGATACACAAAATCTCTGACATTGAAGGTCAGGTCTCGACGTCTCTTGTCAGCATAACTCTACAGTCTGGAGTGGGCGGTCTTGAGATGTTCACGGACTTTGTGAACCTTCTCTTCGGCTTCTCATAGGATATCGGGTCTGAAAATCTAACTCTCTCCTACTTGCGACCAATTCAGGGGGTACGTCACTTCCTTCCATACAGAAATTCAAATGGGGCCATTTGCAAACTGGCTTGATAACTATTGTTGTATGAGAATTCTACGAAAGGCAGACAACTTCCCATTTTGATCCATATTCTAGCACACAAGCTCTCAACATATCTTCTAGTATCTGATTTACTCTTTCGGTTTGTCCATTGGTTTGCGGGTGATAAGTTGTGTTGAAGTTTAGTTTGGTTCCTAATCCTTCTTGGACTTTCTGCTAAAATCTTGAGGTAAACTGGGTTCCTCGATCCGATACTATGGTCTTGGGGGTTCCATGCAAACTGACGATTCTAGCAATGTACAACTCTGCTAGTTTCGAACTCTGGTAGGTGGTCTTGACAGGTATAAAATGGGCTACCTTTGATAGTCTATCCACTATGACCCAAATATAGTCATTTCCCCTACTAGATGTAGGCAAACCGGTGATGAAATCCATTCCAACATAATCCCATTTCCATTCCGGAATCTGCCATGGTTGCAAAAGTCCTGTGGGTCGCTGATGTTCCGCTTTGACTCTCTGACAGATATCACACTTGGCTAAGTAGCTTCCGATTTCTCTCTTCATCTTATGCCACCAAAATTGCTCCTTCAAATCCTGATACATCTTCGTTCCTCCGGGATGGATAGAATAAAGAGTATCATGAGCTTCCAGCATGATGACTTGTTTCAACTCAGAATTTGCTGGTACACAGATACATCCTTTGTACCACAAAACTCCTTCATCTTTGGTGAATCCGGGTACCTTCCCTATACCGATACGACGCTTGATTCCATCAATACATGCATTTCCTTTCTGTGCCTCCTTGATCTGACTGATCAAAGTGGGTTGAAGTTCAATACTGGCTAGGAATCCTTCACTAACTAGCTCTACTCTGAAATTCACCATCTCCTCATGCAAACTTGGCTGGGCTTCTTTTATCATGGTGTTCAATCTACACGGCAATCTGCTAAGAGCATCCGCTACCACATTGGCTTTGCCGGTGTGATAGTGAATGTCAAGGTCATAATCCTTGATTAACTCTATCCATCTCATTTGCCTCATATTCAGCTCCTTCTGGGTGAAAATATACTTCAGACTCTTGTCATCCGAATAAATCTCACAGCGGTTACCCATGAGGTAATGCCGCCATGTCTTCAAAGCTAACACTACGGCTGCTAGTTCGAGGTCATGGGTAAGGTAATTCTGCTCATGTTGCTTCAGTTGTCGAGATAGATAGGATATGAATTTGCCTTCTTGCATCAACACACATCCGAGACCAATCTTGGATGCATCACAATACACATCAAAAGGCTTCTTTATATCCGGCATAATCAAAATTGGGGCTGAAATCAATCTCTTCTTGAGCTCTTGAAAACTTGCTTCACATTTGTCTGTCCATTCAAACTTTTGATCTTTCTTCAATAGTTGGGTCAGCGGTCTTGCAATGCTTGAAAATCCTTCTACGAACTTGTGGTAATATCCCGCTAATCCGAGAAATGCGTGGACTTGGGTTTGAGTGGTTGGGGTTTTCCATTCTTCAACATCCTTAATGTTGGTGGGATCGACAACAATTCCTCCTGCTGACACGATATGTCCTAGGAATCCTACTTCCTTTAACCAGAACTCACATTTGCTAAACTTGGCATACAATTGATGCACTCTAAGGGTTTCAAGGATGGTCCTCAGGTGTAGCTCATGGCCTTCTTATGACTTGGAATAGATCAGAATATCATCGATAAAAACAACGACAAACTTATCCAGGAAGTTCATAAAAATATTATTCATGAGATTCATGAAATAAGCAGGGGCATTGGTTAATCCAAAATACATGACAGTGTACTCATACAATCCATATCTGGTGGTGAAGGCGGTCTTTGGGATATCCGTTGCGTGAATCTTGAGTTGATGATAACCAGTTCTAAGATCAATCTTAGAAAACACTCTGGCACCAGTCAACTGGTCAAACAGATCTTCTATCTTCGATAGTGGGTACTTGTTCTTGATGGTGACATCATTTAGCTTTCGGTAATCCGTACACAAACGGTTACCTCCATCCTTCTTATCCACAAACAAAACAGGGGATCTCCATGGCGATGCACTTGGTTGTATCAAACCCTTCTCCATCATAGCATCAAGTTGCTTCTTCAGCTCCACTAATTCAGATGGGTTCATAATATAAGGTCTTTGAGCTATGGGTCTAGTTCTAGGAACTAGTTCAATGATGAACTCGATATCCTGATCTGGGGGCATACCAGGTAATTCATCTGGGAACACGTCAGGGTATTCACAGACTACTATGACTTGGTCTAGGGTTGGTTGGGCTAGACTCTTGTTGCATTTGAATTGACGGGGCAGTGTCTCAAATACATGCTCTATTGATACTCCAGTGCTACTGGTCATGGTTATGGCTTTCCTGGCACAGTCGATTAATCCTTTATGTTTCGACATCCAATCCATTCCTAGTACTACTTCCAAACCTTTGGTTCCAAGTACTATTAGATTAGCATAAAAATCTATTCCATGTATTCTGATAGGTACGGCCTTGCAAATTTTTCTAGCTTTGGTGGTTGAACCAGGTATTTGAACTATCATAACATGCTTCAATTTTGTTGGTTGAATCTTACTAGTGCATGCAAATTATTCTGTAACAAACGAGTGTGATGCTCCAGAATCAAACAACACTCTTGCAAGTACTGAGTTAACAGAAAACATACCTAGCACGACATATGGCGCTTCCTGAGCTTCCTCAGCATTCATGTGGAACATACGGCCATTGCGGTTGAGCGAGTTCCATGGGGTAAACCTCCTTCCAGGTTGGACATGGCGTTGCTGCTGAGCGGGTGCATTCACATTGGTGGTTGCTGCAAGCTTCTTGGGGCACTCGTTGGAGTAGTGACCCTTGACTCCGCATTCAAAGCAAGTAATCATGGACTTGTCTTTTCCTGCAACAGGCACAACATTGCTTCTAGTCCTTGGGGCAGTATTGTTGTTGTTGGTGTTGTTGTTGTTGGCCTTGGGCGATGCACGGTTGAAGTTATTGGAATTTCCGGGGTTATTGTTGTGGTTTCCTCCAGACCTCAAATTTCCTCCGCCACGATTGGGATAGTTTGGACAGGACATAGGGGGTATGTTGTTTCTCGGGGCATATCCTGCAGATGGGTTGGGGCAATACTTCTGTGTATGGTGGGATCCAGGGTGGTGCATCATGCCACGCTTGCGGTTGTCATTGGCTTGGTTGATATTTCCTTCCATCTGGATAGCAGAGTCCACTAGTTCTTCTAAATCCGCAAAACGAATGTTGACTAACACAGTCTGCATCTCATCATGCAAACCATTCAGGAATCTTTCCTTCTTCTTTGCTTCGGTGCTAATCTCATCAGGGGCATACCTAGCCAAAGATAAGAATTTGTCACGGTATTCCACTACAGTCATTCTTCCTTGCTTCAATCCCTGAACTCATCCCTCATCCTAGTGATCAAACCTAGGGGCACATGGGTCCTGCTGAACTTGAGTTTGAACTCCTCCCAAGTCATCATCTGACCTCCATTCATGGTATGGGTGCTATTCCACTAGGCTCTTGCATCACCTGCCAGATAATGGGTGGCAAACAGTACTTTTTCATTGGCCTCAACTCTTGCGACCTCTAAGTTGTTCTCCATGGTTTGCAGCCAGTCATCAGCATCTAAGGGATCTTCATACTTATTAAATATAGGGGATTGGTGTTTTGAAAGTTCTTGAGCTTGGATCCATGGTTATCCTGGTTTCTATGGCCTTGATTATTGTGGGCCATCTAAGCTATCTATTGAAGAGTGGCTAAGTTGGCTTGACATTCGGCTCCACTAGCGCCACGGTCAGAAACTAACATTTACAGGATCTGCAGCATTGGGTCCTGAGATGAACTGCTTCCACCGGTGTTACCGTGAGGCATCTAAAGATTGAGATAGATAATGAGACAAGGGGGAAATTTCTAGGGTTTATGGGTTTGTTTTAGAAACTTTAAACTTGGAGTATAACTCAGTTTTTGAAAACTAACAACTTCCTCTCATTCATTCATTACAAGCACACAATACAAACACACACCACACTAGGGTAAAAGATGGTTTTAAGAACCATTCTGTGAAGCTACGATACAATGGGACCAGATACAACTCACGCATATGATAGTGCCCTATTGTGACTACTCATCATCAATGAAGTCGACGTCCTCCTCATCAGTGTGGAACTCCATGTCGAGGTCCTCCAGGTAGTTATCATCATCACTGAGATAGGAGTAGAGATCCCCACGGATGTCTTCACCTTCCTCCTCCTTCGCTTCAAACTGGATCTCCTGTTCACGGATGGTCTTCTCAAGAGTGGCCACCTTCTTGCGAAGACGATCGATGGTGCGATCCTTCTTGTCACGCTGATGGCAAAGTGAATAACACTCCTTGGCAAGGATGGCGAGGGTCTGGTCCTTCCTGACTGCAATGGCATGGTTGTGGTTGGCGTAGGCGTGGGAGTTGTCCAACTCCTTCTGCCTATCATAGAACATGAAGTCGAGATAATCCACATGGTGCTTCAGCTCCGGATATCCTGGCATCTCCAAGGGCAGTCCCATAGAATCACGCCTTGCATAGTGAGAAAAGCGAGTGCCATTGATATGGTTGATGTTTTGCCCACACAGACGGACAAGAGCCTCCTGCATAGCCCTGGCTAGTCCATCTAGCCAGTTGTTCTCCCTCAAGCTGAATTGGATCTTCTCCGAGGTGGGTGCCTCCATCTTGCCTCTGATCTCTGCAACTATCAGCCACTGTAGTTCTCCTCCTTACGGATCATTGAGCTGCGCTCCGAAGAACTCGGGGTGCGGGCATCCAAGAAAATCTGAGAGCTGGCTTAAATCTCGCTCGAAGATGAGCCCTCCTCCATTGCCCAACTGGTAGAACTTGCTATAATTGAGCTCCATCTAAAAGAATTTAGGATGAGCAAGTTAGTGGGGTGATCAAGTGTGTCAAATTTTTATGTAGGATTGCAAGAATTTTTTAGGAACATGATTTTTTTTGGAAAGAATCTCAAGGATAAGAGTAGGAATAGGTTTTCATAAATACTCACTTCTTTTGTCTTGAAACTAAGTTTTTGGTTCAAGCATCCATTCTAACTAGGGTCTCATATGGTCAGGATGGCTCTGATACCAACTTGTCAATGCCCGGATTTTTAATCCCAAATGCCTATTATGCCTTACCTCGCAATCCCAGGATTACCATTTTTGCGAGTCATAATAGAATTGGTACCACAGTACATCATCCATTACAAACCATAATAAAGGTCTTACAAATAAAGGATCTCATGATCCAGTCTTAATACAATCAAAGCAGTGGAAAGTAAACATAGTAGGGGCTCCATCTTCAGGGTCACAGGCAATGCTGACGATGGGAGATGATCCTAGTTGTCATAGACCTCCTACTGTCCATATTCCTGGTAGTCCTCCTCATAGACTGGTCACGGGAATATCCAGGGACAAAGCCATGAGTACTCTTTAAGTACTCGTAAACTATTACTAACAAGTAAGTTAGTTCTAGTAGGAATCTTAAGCTCTAGATTTATTTGCAAAAGGCCAGGTTTATTTCATAAGGAGTTCAAAAGTAAAGCCCTAAGTTAAATCTCCATATCACTTAGTGGAAACCTGGTTTTCATGTCCACAAACCTGTTGTGGTCAAGTCAAGGTCATAGTTCAATTCACAAGTCATTTTAAAAACATCTGACAACGGAACAGTATGGCCACTCCATCTATCCATAATCGCGGACGCTGCTATTCGAATAGTTTGACACTCTGCAGAGGTGGTACACTTTCACCACAACATTCAATACATCCGTTGGGGATAACCCCGAATCATCATACTTGGTATGCGGATAATCAATCCTAACCTTTCAATTACACACCCTAGTATAGGCACCTCCCCTATGAGCTTGGCCGCCCAGTCATTCACATTCACAACCTCTTTCCGCGAGGGAACCCATACTAAGTCATATAAACTTCCAGTTAAGCCCTACCCAATTCAGGTATTGTGGTTGTACGGTAAAATTGGAATGGTATCGCATCCGAACCCAACCATCAGTTTTTATAAAAATCAAGGCTCATGCCTCAAGTAGTTTCATCGTCAAATCATTTTGTGTTCATAACACATGTCAAAACATTTCAATAGAATGAATCATCATTCCAAGGTTTTCTTAATCATTTCCTCCAAGTATTCCCATCTATGTGATCAGTAGTAGTTTAGCACTAGCAACTAGCAATGAGGGTATCACTAATGAGGGGTGATAATCAAGTGTAACTATCCAAATCTAGTTTTATGCCTTTTGATGGCATCTAAGTATAACTACCTAGGCCTAGTTTTATACCCTTTATGGCATCTATCCTATTTTTCCACTACTCATAAAACAATAACTAAAGATAAAGAATTTTGGTAAAAGTAAGAGAATAAAGCTTGCAAGTAAAACTTGGGATTGGTATAATCAAGGTTGTGTAACCAAAGCATGCCTAAGGCATCTTGCATAGGTTATCTTGCCAGGATGGCTTGCATAGTTAACTTGTAGTGTTAGGCTTGCCTTGAGTAGTGTAGTGGTTGAAGTTCTCTTCTTCTTCATACTACTCATCCTCCTCGTAGCCCGGGTCGGTACTGATATGTTGCTAACGTATCTATATTTTTTGATGTTCCATGCTTGGTTTTATCTACTTTCTTATGTTTTGTTCCAACTTTGGAGTACTTTTCATAGACTTTCTTGGACTAACCTATTAACAAGATGCCATAGTGCCAGTTGCCTGTTTTCTGCTGTTTTTGCTTCCAGGAAAGTCAGAAAATGAATATTCTCGGAATTGGACTAGACAAAAGCCAAAGTTGTTATTTTCCCGGAAGACTCACGGAGCCAGAAGGAGAGATGGGGAGGGTCCACAGGGTGGCCAGACCACCCCTAGGCGCGGGTCCCCCTGGCCGTGCCAGGGCATGGTGTGGTCCCCCTGCCTGGCCACCGACTTCGCCCCTTCGCCTATATATTCCTCCTGATACAGAAACCCTAAAACATCAAGCCTCCAGCCACGAAAAGTTCCACAGCGTCGCCGCCATCAAAGGGGAGATTCGGGGGACAGAAAGTCTCTGTTCCGGCACCCTGCCAGGACGGGGAAGTGCCCCTGGAGCCATCTCCATCGATCCCCACCACCATCTCCATCACCATTGCTGATTCCTATGATGAGGAGGGAGTAGTTCTCTCTCAAGGCTAAGGGTTCTACCGGTAGCTATGTGTTCATCTCTCTCTCTATGCATGATCATATTAAGATCATGATCTTTGTAATCTAGTAGATCTACCTTGCTACTCAAGTGCTTTAATAGATCTCTGCTCTCCCCATGTGTGTGAAAGTGACAGCGTGCACACCATGGTGGCACTTAGACTAGAGATTACAAATACTTGTTATGAGTTATATTTGGACTTGGATGTCTTTATGAAATTGTGTTGTTTGTTGAAACCATCTAGTGCTCAAGGTGACAGTGTGGGGTTATCTAGATGCGGAAAGCGTACTTTGAGGTGTGTTGTTATAGCCCTACCATGGATTAGAGTGTCCAACCGAAGAGTAGTTTAGAGTAGTATCATAAAGAGAAGATATTTATATGAGAGTGTTCACTAGTGAAAGTATGATCCCTAGGCCTTGTTTCTAAGCATTGAAACACTGTTTGCAATTAGATCTGTTACATGTTTGCTTGCTTCCATCTTTATTTCAGTTTTCCTTTAGTCTCTTCCATGATATCAAGCTATTTTCTAGCACCGTTGTCTGTATTTTACTATCTCTTCGCCGAACTAGTGCACCTATACACCTCACAAGTGTATTGGGTGTGTTGGGGACACAAGAGACTTCTTGTATCTTGATTGCAGGGTTGCTTGAGAGGGATACCGTTAACCACTTCCTCCCTGAGTTCGATAAACTTTGGGTAATCCACTTAAGGGAAAACTTGATGTTGTTCTACAAACATCTGCACTTGGAGGCCCAACAACTGTCTACAAGAATAGAAGTGCGTAGACATCAAGCTATTTTCTGGCGCCGTTGCTGGGGAGGTAAGGTAAAAGGTACTCACATCCTCTGGTGTGAGTGCTCGAAGTTATTTCCTTTAGATTCTGCAATTATATATTTTTGTTTCTTGTTTTTATTTTCACTAGTTAGGCTTAATGGAAAACAACAAAAAAATTAGAGAGCTTTATAGTATTTATTTTGAGTTAGGACATGAAGTGTTTGAAGAGAAAATTAAAAAACCTATGGAACTTTATTTTGCATGCTAATAGAAATGTATTAGTATGAATTCTTTGAACACCATTATTGCTAATGCTATGGAAAAGTCTAAGCTTGGGGAAGCTAGTTTTCATGAAAATGATCTTTTTAGTCCCCCAAGCACGGAGGAGAAAATTTACTTTGATTATACTATGCCTCCAATATATGATGATTACAATGATGAATATGGTATTTTCAGTCCACCTACTATTGAGGAGAAAATTAATTATGATTACAATATGCCTCCTATATTTGATGATTATGGTGATGAGAATAATAATGATAGCTATTTTGTTGAATTTGCTCCCACTACGATTAATACGAATGACTATGCTTAGAGGAGAGTAATAATTATTTTATGCATGTGGCTCATGATAAGAATGTTTTATGTGATAGTTATATTGTTAATTTTATTCATGATGCTACTGAAAGTTATTATGAGAGAGGGAAGCATGGTTTTATGTATCTCAACAATATTAAGTTTCCCCTCTTTATGTTGAAAAGTTTGAAGTTGCACTTGTTTTGCTTTCCTATGCTTGTTGCTTTGTGCTTTCATGACTTGTTTATTTACAAGATTCCTATGCATAGGAAGTGGGTTAGACTTAAATGTGCTTTTAATTTGCCCCTTGATGCTCTCTTTTACTTCAATTCATATTTCTTATGTGAGCATATTCTCAAACTATCATGCCTAACTTAAAGGCGTTAAAGAAAAGTACTTATTGGGAGATAACCCAAAAGTTTTAGATGATTCTTGGAAGTTATTACCTCTGTAATAACCGCTCCTTATCCTTTTTATTTGCCTTTTGTGCCAAGAGTAACCTCTAATGAGAGAGAAGTAATGATTGGGAAAGTTGCTGTCCCGAAACAGATTTCTGTGCTTTACCGTAAAAATTCATGTAAAATCCCTGTACGTCCTTTTGAGGCTTGAATTTTTGTGATTCTGCCCCAGGTTGTTATCTAACTTTCGTTAGTACAACACTTTTCGATTTGAGCAACAGAAGGTCTTCGCAAAAATTCGTCTTTACCTGCTGGTCTGTTTTGACAGATTTCTGTCATTATTTGCATTTGCTTCTTGTTGGTTCCTTTTTGAGTTCTTTTGGGAAATTGAGATTTTTGAGGGAAGTGCTACAGTATCTAGTGTTTTAATGGAAGTTTTATTGGTGTTATAACTGAACCTAAAGACTTATTATCTTTAGTGCACTAATGTTGCTAATAAAGATTTTGTGAAGTTTTGTATGAAGGAAAAATTCCAGGTGTATGGAAGGAATGAGTAATGAGATGAAGAATGGACTAAAGCTCCAGCTTGGGGATGCCACGCGTATCACCCCAAGGAATATCCAAGAAGTACAAGCGTCAAAACTTAGGGATGCCCAAGGCATCCCCCTCTTCATCAATAAAAATTTCAGGTTTCTTCCAAACACTCATTTTTTATTGTTTCATGCACAATTGTGTTGTTCTTGGAGCGTCTTAGTTTTTGTTTTTAGTTTTAATTTGCTTAGTTTGCTTGAATAAGTTGGTTGGATCCCAACACACTTCTTTTTGGAGAGACACACCTCGTTATTCATTGCCTAGAACACTCTAGTTTTCATTCTTATTGTTTTGTGAGTGTTCTCCTTTGCTAGCAATGTGTTTAGCCTTAGTTTTCTTGTGCTTTCAGCTTAGAACTTTTTAGTTCCTCTTTGTGGATTTGTGAGACAATCTCACTGATCTTTATTGATTATTATCTTTGTGAGTTGTTTCAAATTAGTCGATTGGTGTTGGAAAAGAGTAGGAAAGTTCATGCTTAAGTGGTATAAAGGGAGCTTGTTTTTGACTGTGACTTAGACTTTATCATGTCATGCTTGATATTGTTTTGGCTTTATGCTTAGTGATCTTTGATGTAGCATGACATGTTATAAACAATTGAGATTTCTTAATGTGTCTTGGAAGAATCATGCGTTGTTTTAGCATATTAAAGCATAGTATTGTGGTATTCTCCTTTGATGATTTATTTGGGTTGACTTGGAACATGCTCACACCATGTTATGACTATCCCAAGTCACCATAGCCTTTATGATCCTTTAGTTTTCAACTTGTAGTATCACTTTATGCTTTGATCAGTGATGTTTTGTCGCTCTGCATGATTATGGCCATTATTGCTCTCTTAGTTGGTCGCTCCGTGTCTTTTGCTAGCCTCCATAACCAAGTATGAGTTCCACTCATGCATCCAACTCCTAAAACCAAGTTATTCCAAAGAGTCCACCATACCTACCTATTAGCATTTGCTATTCCAAGTATATTCATGTTTTTATCTACCTTCCGAATTAAACTTGTTATGAGAAAACTAGTAATTAAAGCTCTCACGAACTTGATGGCACACTTTACTTTTCTTGCCCTTAATAAACTTGAACCATTGTGTCGTCTATGTTGTATATGCTTGCACTTATATGTTGGGGATTAGCAGAACCATGTTGTCATGGGAAACGCTTTCAACATTGCACTTGTACTTTGTACCTAGTTGATATCATGATATTTTGTCTATGGATGTCGTCGGTGTGAAATGAAAGGGGAGCTTGTAAGTCCGTGGAGTTATGTATATGTGTTAGAGAAACGCCTGGGCCACTGGTCTAATCCATGTTGTCATGGTGGAAACCTGCAGCGTAACCATAATGAGCTGTCTATGAAGCATTCTTCTTATAAAAAAGAGTCAGATATTGAGAAAAAAAAGAGAAAAAGAAAAAAAAAAGAGATTATGAAAAGAGGAAAGAGAGAAAAATGCACCATATTCCCATGGTAAATAAGAAGATTGCTGAGATGCTCGTTGTCTGCTTACCTTGTCATTTTGATATGGGTATTCTTCCGTATCATCGGGCAAGGGGTACCCCATCGGCGGTTCTCTATGATACACATGTACTTACGATGACAAGAACTTACCGGTGACTAAACTTGAGTAGCATGAGGAGCGTCCCTCGTATTCAAGGGACATGAGATTTCCATCTTATACTTTGTCAAGCATATACTCCATAGTTTGTTCACTTTAACCTTAATCACTTCAAGATGCTTATGATAGGGGCAATGAGAGCTGAAAGCTATTAAGTACCATAATTTTTGGAAACTCTTTATGAGACTTGAATCCCTACTTCCTTCTATGAAGGCCTTTCTTTTACTTTTATGTTGAGTCTCCACCTTCTATCTTTATGCACCTACTTTGAGAGCATAGTGGCCATTCTTAGTTCTATGTGCATTGTCCCAAGACTTATCGATTGTTGCATAACCTTGATATTGCTTGTTTTAAACTATTTGTATCTAGTCACCCTTATGAACTTTGAAGATGTCCTATGCATTTATATTTGCTACTCTATGAGGGACAAGTTGAATGCCATGATGCTATGTTTTCTTTATGTGAAACAAACAAACGTCTTGCAAAGAATTGTTATTCATTAATCTTTTGTTTGTGCCTTTTCATGTTGCAACATAGTTTCTTTGTCTTAATGCTAGAACTTTGTCTTTCATGCTATGTTGAAGTACTATGATCCCAGCTATCAATGTTTTACAAATACTTTGATCAAGTTTATGATGGTGCATGTCACCTCAAAAATTATTCTTTCTTTTTATCACTTCCCTACTCGAGGACGAGCAGGAGTTAAGCTTGGGGATGTTGATACGTTGCTAACGTATCTATAATTTTTGATGTTCCATGCTTGGTTTTATCTACTTTCTTATGTTCTGTTCCAACCTTTGAGTACTTTTCATAGACTTTCTTGGACTA
Organism: Avena sativa; assembly: GCA_916181665.1. Classification (NCBI taxonomy): domain Eukaryota; kingdom Viridiplantae; phylum Streptophyta; class Magnoliopsida; order Poales; family Poaceae; genus Avena; species Avena sativa. Next base: position 63,419,061 of record OV702286.1, on the reverse strand, counting down.
ACCTATTAAAAAGATGCCACGGTGCGAGTTGCCTGTTTTCTGCTGTTTTTGGTTCTAGGAAAGTCAAAAAATGAATATTCTCGGAATTGGACCGGACAAAAGCCAAAGTCGTTATTTTCCCAGAAGACTCACGGAGCCAGAAAGAGAGACGGAGAGGGGCCATAGGGTGGCCAGACCACCCCTAGGCACAGGTCCCCCTAGGTCGCGCTAGGTCATGGTGTGGGCCCCCTGGCTGGCCACTGACCTCGCCTCTTCGCCTATATATTCCTCCCGATACAGAAACCCTAAAACATCAAGCCTCTAGCCACGAAAAGTCCCACAGCGCCACCGCCACCGAAGGGGAGATTCGGGGGACAGAAAGTCTCTGTTCCGGCACCCTGTCGGGACGGGGAAGTGCCCCCGGAGCCATCTCCATCGATCTCCACCACCATGTCCATCACCATTGCTGATTCCCATGATGAGGAGGGAGTAGTTCTCTCTCAAGGCTAAGGGTTCTACCGGTAGCTATATGTTCATCTCTCTCTATGCATGATCATATTGAGATCATGAGCTTTGTAATCAAGTAGATCTACCTTGCTACTCAAGTGCTTTAATAGATCTCTGCTCTCCCCATGTGTGTGAAAGTGACAGCATGCACACCATGGTGGCACTTAGGATAGAGATTACAAGTACTTGTTATGAGTTATATTTGGAGTTGGATGTCTTTATGAAATTGTGGTGTTTGTTGGAACCATCTAGTGCTCAAGGTGACAGTGTGAGGTTATCTAGATGCGTAAAGCGGACTTTGAGGTGTGCTGTTATAGCCCAACCATGGATTAGAGTGTCCAACCGGAGAGTAGTTTAGAGTAGTATCATAAGGAAAAGATATTTATATGAGAGTGTTCAGTAGTGAAAGTATGATCCCTAGGCCTTGTTTCTAAGCATTGAAACACCATTTGCAATTAGATATGTTACATGTTTGCTTGCTTCCATCTTTATTTCAGTTTGCCTTTAGTCTCTTCCAAGCTATCAAGCTATTTTCTAGCATCGTTGTCTTATATCCATACAACTTGTATTTTACTATATCTTCGCCGAATTAGTGCACCTATACACCTAACAAGTGTATTGGGTGTGTTGGGGACACAAGAGACTTCTTGTATCTTGATTGCAGGGTTGCTTGAGAGGGATACCTTTGACCACTTCCTCCCTGAGTTTGATAAACCTTGGGTAATCCACTTAAGGGAAAACTTGCTGCTATTCTACAAACCTCTGCACTTGGAGGCCCAACAACTGTCTACAAGAATATAAGTACGTAGACATCAGGTACTAGCGTCTATAAATGAATACGAGGTACACAATCACCAAACAATACTTAACTACTTCTATTTAGCACACAAAGGCTCACACTAGATGATCTAGCATCATCACAATCATCACATGAAATAAAGACCTAGTCTTATTTATGTTATTTTGGAAAAATAATTTCTACTCATTGAAAATACTTAAGATTTAATATTCTCCAATTAAAATATGGGATCATGTTGACACATGTCATCACCACATATTCACATATTCTAATACTTGGGAATGTGATTTAAAGTGGTGGTCATATTTTATAAAGCTTAATATTACTATTTAATAACATTAAAGTGACTAGAAATGCCAATATAGCATTCTTTTAGTACTAGTCCAAGATCACTGTATGTAAACCTAAATATTTTTACATATTCAGATAGATATTGTCAAATGTGATTTTTGAGAGTTGGAATCAACTCAAAAACATTTATGGTTGATTTTTGAAAAATGTTTGAAGTTGGAAAAGTCTCTGCCTTGTTATTTTTACTATAGGTGATCTATAATTTCAAATGGTTTTAATCCAACGGTCTTGGGTAGATAATTTGAATACCTTTCCAACAAAATTGGAATCATGCAATTTGGTTCGATAGATCTCTTTGAATTGAATTTCAAAGTCATTGATAGATTGGGCTTTTGAAAATAAAAGAAAAATCTAAATTTAAACGCGGGGCGAGTGCGGGAACGGTAATGGACCGGCTCAGCTACACGGCGCGCATGCAGCGGGCTGCTGACAGGAGGGTCCCACTGGTCAGCGACTCAGCTAAGCCAAAACGGTAAGTTTCAATCTCAGTCCTACGATTAGACTAGGATCTAATGGTTGTGGGTCATCGTCTCCGTCACACAGCGACGGCGAGAACTGAACCCTAATGCTACGGTGGGGGCTCACCTGGGCTCCAGGTAAGGTCGGCGATGGCGGCGAATGAGGTTGTCGTGGCCGGCGAGTCGAATGGTGGTCGCGGCGGCTCCTGGGGCAGCTCCTAGCTCCAGTTCCTCTTCTCCTCTGTAGCGGCAGGCTCTGGTGAAATTCCGGTGGGCTGGTGCTCGCCTTGCTCCGGGAGAGGTGTGGGAGGTTTCTGAGAGAGAGGGGAGTGAGATGGTGTGGAAAATGAGGGCTGGGGTGGCCCGTATTTATACACCGACGAGAGGGGCAGAGCGGCATGGCTTGGGCTCGTCGGCGGCGTCGTTGCGGTGAGCTATTGGCATGGCTAAGGGTAGCGATCGACGCGGTGCTTCAGGGTGCTTGTCATGCGAGTAATGGTGTGGCAAGGGGCGATAAAGAATGATAAGGAGAGTTCCGTGCTCTGTGCGGGAACGGCGGCGTTCGAGACGGCGCACAGTAGCCACGGTTTGTGCGGCGACGAATGGGTGTGTCTGGGGGGTAGCTGGGTCACGGTGAGTGTGGGAACGCGCGGAGAGGGCAAGGCGCAGCGTGGGTGCACGTGTCGGCTGTGGCGCTCTGGCGCGCTCTCAGCATGGCAGACACAGAAGTGGGCACGGTGATTACGGCTGGCCCACGGCTTGTCTTCGGTCAAGGGGTGGACAGAGGGTGGCGGTGGAGTGTCGCCTGTCTCCTGGACATCATGGGAGAGGGCGGCGCGGTCTGTGGCGAGTGGGGCGTGGTCGACCGGCACGGTGATCTCGGGCGGCGCTGCACTGGTTTGAACGGCAAAGGGGGAGGCTTGTCCACTTTGCTGCTGGACACTGGGGCGACCAAGGGAGAGAATTGAGGCACTAGTGGCGGTCAATTACTACTCCAAACAGTGATTGTTAGGCAAGTGCTTACAGGTGTCTGCCAGGTGCTCGACCAAATGGCCGCATGAATTCAAAGTTTGAATTTTCGGATGAAATTTGGTGAGTGATCTTGTTACTTGCTTAGGTATCTATGGTTGCTGGGAAATGTCAAGGGGAATTGATTTGAGTGTTTTTTTAAAAGGGTGATCTATGCATATGAACTTGATTCAATTTTTCAATGTCATTGGAAATGATTTGGAATTTTGTTTCTGTTATTTTGTAAAGTGGGCTTGGGTTCACTTTTACTTGGTCTATCAAGGGGTGAAAAGAATTGGGAAAGTTTTTGTTAGAAATCTTTTACTAGGAACACTCAAAGTGGTCTAGTGGATAATTTTGGTCAAAATGACCATTTGCTTATATGATTCATATTTTTTTTCTTTTCTTTTGATTTTTTTTGTAAATGGCCTAGATGATGTAGTATTCATCTTTAAACCATTCTTTATCATTTGTAGTAATCAAACATGGCAATTGCACTCCTTCATACACTAATGCAATTCACACATACACTCATATTAGAGTTAATAATAAAAGTTTTTGTTAACCTAAACTTGGGTGATTTGAACTTGATAAACTTGATTAATATTTTTGAGGTGTTACAATCTTGTTGTAATTCCTATACTCATTGTGGATTTATACAAGTGCTATTCATCTATGATTGTTTCCATTACCATTGCCATGATGTTGATTACCTCCATGTCTGAGTAGATCATTAGTTCTTGGGGAGATGGACAAACCCTAGTATGAGATTGAAATAAGGTAAAGTCTATTATGATATTCATCGATGTGACCATGTGTTAGATTTTCTACATCTTGATGTTGAGAGAAGTCGACCTCTCAATATTTGCCTCTCGTGGGGACTTGATGGAGGAAACTACTTGTTGGTAGGCGGAGGTGTGCTAGCACTTACAGTGACTATAAAGCTGTTGGCACCCCTTACATATCAACTTGGGAAACTGAGGAAACTCACGGAACACTATCCATGCCATGCGATACGTCCTACGGGATTACGTCCCTTAATAGCACAGTATTTCGATTGATGTCGATTGCTGACTTCTCTGGTTATGAGGATGATGTGAGCAGCGGTTGTTGCCTATTTGTCTGTAACATCCCAGCATTAGAGCGTAGAAATAAGCTGAGATGAGGTGTGTGCATTGCATTCATGCATAGAAAATCCGGCGAATTTTCACGCAAAACTAAACAAGCTATAGAGGGATCTATATCTCTCTTGTAACTGATGGGAACATCAGAGCAAGTGCGATAGATTTCGACATGACCTTTGTGGTACATCTGTGTTTTGAGGGAAACAATTTGAATACAAATCAAATATGAATGATAATAATAATTCAGATGAGAATTGAAATAGAATTGGAATTTAAAATAAGTCATATGAAGTAATATTGGATCATCACATTACTTTGGATTTAAATAACACATTAGAATTATTACTTCCAAAAAGAATAGATATATTCCATAATATTGAATAATAAAAGTAAATGGGAATCCAATACTACAATGTCAAGGAAAAGAAAATTGGACATGACCTTTTCTAATTTTGATCATATAGAGCACAATCTATAATACCAATATGTACATATAGCAATGTATAAACAAGAATTCAACTTTGGGAATTGAACCTCCCAAGTAACCATACATTTTATATCAATTACAATTCCAAAACAAGTAGAAATAAATATTACAAGTCCCATATATAATTTACAAGCTTGTATACCAATATTACAAGTAAGAATTGAATCTTACAATCTCAGAAAAGAATTTTACTTGAACCAATGATTAATTTACAACATTGATTAGAGATTACAAAGTTCAAAAGTAAAATAAGATTACATTAGACAAAAAGGAAATAAAGAATAAACCAAATATGTTCCTTCTATTTTAATCTTGCTTACTTCTTCATTTGATCTCTGCAAAATGAATCAAAGCCATATGAGAACAAGGCATTTAAACTAGCAGGATTAAAACATTAGTATTTAAGCTTACGATTAGTTTTAGCCATCAACTTATATTAGCAGGTTCACCAAATTAAAGTCTATTTAGTAATAGAGCCTAACAAGGAGTTTATACACTTGGCAACTGAAAATAATGAAAATCGAATTACACCTGATAAGATCAAGAACCTAGCCGTGGCTTGCACTAGCAAGAGGAAAAGAGACACTTGGTGACTAGCACCAAGCCCTGGCCCACTTGCAAGCAGCACCCTCACCACATGCATTTGATGTGTTGTCACCACTGCAGTAGTAGTACTGTAGTACAAGAGCAAACCAACAGCACCAGCCGCACCATGTGCTCCTCACCTTCCAAAATCCATCAGAACACCAAGAGATAGTTACAAGACTGCAGTCAAAGTTCAAGAAGTACCAAGAGGTCACCAGGGAGAGGAGCTACCACAAGAATCTTCTAGCAGTAGCCTTAGAACAGAAGCTAGCACAGCAAGAATATCTCCATCTATATATAGATCTTAGTACCTAATCAAACAGCTAGGAGGAGGAGGTCATCCACAGGAAGCAAGGAATTTTGGAACAAGCTACAAGGGCACACTCTAAGGAATATACAAGGTACCACCAACCAAGACTCAAAGTTTATCCAGTACATAGCATATTTATTCTTGATCATTTCTAGTAGAAAGTGGACAAGAGGAGTGTATAGAACAATAGTGATATTGTTGGACAACAACTAGATCTGTCCAGTATGAAGCCAATTAACCACATAGATACTACCACAGGATCAGATGATGTGTGCACATGATCTGGTGGTCACTAGCAGTAGACAAGAAGTAAAGTAAAAACCACAAGCAGAACATGACTATTTGACTTTGTAATAGTAAAGATACAAGCCGGGAAGCATAGACTTGACCTGTAGATTTATTCCATACATCTATATGATCATGTGATCCCTACAAAACCAAGAACACTTCATCAAGTTTTAATCACAGCAAGTATAACAATAATAAATGACTTATTTGCTTGCACTTGGTTAAGCTATTGATCTAGCACACCTATGTGATGTTAACAAGTGGTTACAGCATGCATTCCTTAAATATGTGTATTGCAAAATTTCACATACACCTGATCTATGGGTTATATATGTGGAATATATATGCATCTTAGGAGGGGTACATTCAACCAGCTAACAAAAGTGCTTATTTTGTTCTATCTTAATCATAAAACCTACTAGAGCATGTAATCATATAAAAAATAATGTTTATTTTGAAAGAGCACAAAGAATGTAGCTCCAGTAAGTTAAGTAGAAGCATGGGTTGTGCTCCAACTTTGAGACAAGGGAGATTATTTGTAAGAAAGCAACAAGAAGACCATGAAGATTTAATCCTACAAAAGCCCAGGGGAAAAGCTAGGAGGCAAGTAAAATGATCAAGTTATTAGAAAAGAAGCATTAGATACACCGCATCTTATATACTCATTGTTTGAGATATAGTTTGTGTATGCATGTAACCTAGATAATATATATCATACATTGCATGGACACACCTGGGAAAACCAGGGGCAATACCAAACAATCAAACCTATTTACTCCCAATCAGATCTCTCTAGAAGTCACAAACATATACTTCATCTAAAAATATGTTCTTTATGCATATGTGAGATCATGTAATCACTAGGGGACCAAACCCAAGGTCATAAATCTAATTACAGCAAACAAGATCAACCAAAGACATTAAAGAACACGTTCCAGCAAAATAAATCATTGACACTCAAAGTAGCTGATCATGTATATGATTATTAGAAAATTGTCCTACATTTAGAAAAGTAGGTGAACATGTATAACTTTACTTGTCCACTTTTGTGCTCATCTTGTTTGAGGATTAGTTGTGGGATAGATACATACACATTAGTGTATCTAATTATATTGCAGCAAAACAAACTCTCTTTGTGAACTAGTATTTTTACTCATAGACCCGATTAGGAAAGTTAAACAGATCATCACCACTTCCTAGTACCAAGTTGTCATCATCATATACACTTAACCATACAGAAATCAGGTACCTGCTGACTCGTGTACTAACGAGATCATTGGGGAACCCCAAGAGGAAGGTATGATGAGCACAGCAGTAAGTTTTCCCTCAGTTATGAAACCAAGGTTATCAATCCAGTAGGAGCAAGGAAACACCCCAAAGGTGTAGCTAGCTGAGCTTTGGCAGGGCGCACTACCGGTGCCAGCAACAACGTGGAGACCTGCACAACACAACCACAGAACTCTGTCCCCAACTTGCGATGAGGTTGCCAATCTCACCGGTTTTGCTGAAAACAAAGGATTAAACGTATCGAGTGGAAGAAAGTAATAGTTTGCAGAAAGTAAACACAAAGCAGTAAACAATTGATTGTAGATTGATAGTAAAAGAAAGGACTGGGGTCCATAGTTCACTAGAGGTGGCTCTCCTTAAGATAGATGACATGTTGGGTGTACAAATTACAGCAGGGCAATTGACAAACATCGAGAAAGCATACAAGCATATACTACTCATCTTCACTCCTTTGAGATTCGATTGGGCATTACAACATTATACATAGACCGCCATCCAACTGCATCTATGACTAATAATCCACCTTCAGGTTATCATCCGAACCCCCTCCAGTATTAAGTTGCAAGCAACGGATAATTGCATTACGAATTGCATGTAAAGTAAACAATACGATTGTTCTATGGACAAAGGATTGTTGTTTTGTCCCTAGTAGCAACAGCACATCTAGTACCTTAGAGATTTCTGTCACTTCCCCAGATTACCAGAGGCATGAACCCACTATCGAGCATAAATACTAACTCTTGGAGTTGCTAGCATCTACTTAGCCAAGATAGCTACTAACAACGGAAAGCATGCAAGATCACAAATAACAAAGACATGATACAATCAATAATCAATCTGAAATAGCATCTCAATATCCATCGGATCCCCGCAAACACAACATGTAGGAATTACAAATAGATGATCTTGATCATGAACGGAGCTCACAAGATCTAAACATGATAGCACAAAGGAGGAGAACCAGCCATCTAGCTACTACATGGACCCGTAGTCCAGAGATGAACTACTCACGTATCACACCGGAGGCTTGCATGATGATGAAGAAGGCCTCCAGGGTGAATTCCCCTCTCCGGCAGGGTGCCAGGAAGAGCTTCAGATCCCTCCCGATCTAGGGATGGAGGTGACGGCAACTATAGACTCTTTCGTGGAATTTTGATTGGTTCCTTAGGGTTTCTGTATCAGAGGCAACTTATAGGCGGAAGGAGAGGCCGAGGGGGTGCCTGGGGCGGCCAAACCACCCCCTGGCGCGGGCCAGGCCTGGCCGCATGGCCAGGTGGTGTGGACGGGCCCCAGCCCCTCTCCGTCTCGTATTCTGGCTCCAGGTGTCCCTCGGTAAAAATCTGACTTTGGCTTTTGTCCCGTCCAATTCCGAGAATATTCATTTTCTGACTTTCCTGAACCAAAAACAGCAGAAAACAGGCAGCTGGCACTATGGCTCTTGTTAATAGGTTAGTCCAAGAAATCATATGAAAAGTACTCCAAAGTGTGGACAAAACATAAGAAAGTAGATAAAACCAAGCATGGAACATCAAAAATTGTGGATACGTTAGCAACCTATCAACATCCCCAAGCTTAACTCCTGCTCGTCCTCGAGTAGGTAAGTGATAAAAAGAAAGAATAATTTTTGAGGTGACATGCATCATCATAAACTTGATCAAAGTATTTGTAAAACATTCAAAGCTGGGATCATAGTACTTCAATCATAACATGAAAGACAAAGTTCTAGCAATAAGACAAAGAAACTATGTTGCAACATGAAAAGGCAGAAACAAAAGATTCATGAATAACAATGCTTTGCAAGACGTTTGTTTGTTTCACATAAAGAAAACATAGCATAGTGGTATTCAGCTTGTCCCTCATAGAGTAGCAAACATAAATGCATAGGACACCTTCAAAGTTCATAAGAGTGACTAGATACAAATGGTTTAAAACAAGCAATATCAAAGCTATGCATCAATCAACAAGTCTTCGGACAATGCACATAGAACTAAGAATGACCACTATGCTCTCAAAGTAGGTGCATAAAGGTAGAAGGTGGATACTCAACATAAAAGTAAAAGAAAGGCATTCATAGAAGGAAGTAGGGATTCAAGCTTCATATAGAGCTTCCAAAAATTATGGTACTTAATAGCTTTCATCTCTCATTGCCCCTATCATAAGCATCTTGAAGGTGATTAAGGTTCAAGTGACACAACTAAGAGGATATGCTTGACAAGTTATAAGCCGAAATCTCATGCCCCTTACTTACGAAGACCGAACCTCATGCTACTCAACTTTAGTCACAAGTAAGCTCTTGTCATTGTAAGTACATATGTATCATAAAGAACCGCCAACGGGGTACCCCCTTGCACATGAGACAGGAGCTATCCCATAATGAAAATGACAAGGCAAGCAGACAATGAGCATCTCAGCGATCTTTTTATTTGCTATTTGCATAGGTTTTTATTGAGGATGGTTCATAGAGTGCTCATTATGGTGATGCTGCAAGTTTCCACCATGATTAGGCTTGGCTTAGGCTAGCGGCCCGGACGTTTCTCTAACACACATACAAACTCCATGATCTTACAAGTTCCAGTTTTATTTCACACTGCCGGGATCCATAAGCAAAAGAACATGATATCAACGGGGTACAAAGTATAGGTGCAATGTTGAAAGCGTTCCCCATGATACATGGTTCTGCTAACTTCAACTTATAAAGCGCAAGCATATCCGCAACAAAGAAGGACCCAATGGTTCAAGTTTATTAAATGCAAGAAAGTAAAGTGTGTCATCAAGTTCGTGAGAGCTTTAATCACTAGTTTTCTCATAACAAGTTTAATTTGGAAGGCAGATAAAAACATGAATATACTTGGAATAGCATATGCTAGTAGGTAGGTATGGTGGACTCTTTGGAATAACTTGGTTTTAGGAGTTGGATGCATGAGTGGAACTCATACTTGGTTGTGGAGGCTAGCAAAAGACTGGGAGCGACAAACTAAGAGAGCAATAATGGCCATAATCATGCGGAGCAACAAAACATCATTGATCAAAGCATAAAGTGATACTACAAGTTGAAAACTAAAGGATCATAAAGGCTATAGTGACTTGGGATAGTCATAACATGGTGTGAGCATGTGCCAAGTCAACCCAAATAAAGCATCAAAGGAGAATACCACAATACTATGCTTTAATATGCTAAAACAACGCATGATCCTTCCAAGGCACATTATGCAATCTCAATTGTTTATAACAATTCATCCTACAGCAAAGAATACTAAGCATAAAGCCAAAACAATATCAAGCATGGCATGACAGAGCATAGGCCACAATCAAAAACAAGCTCTCTTTACCACTTAAGCATGAACTTTCCTACTCTTTTTCCAATCCAAACCAAACTATTTGAAAACCAATGTATGAAAGAGGGGGTCCAACCAATTTATTCAGAAAACTAAGCAAATGAAAAACCAAAATGAAAACGAAAAAGAAGACGCTCCAAGAACAACACAATTGTGCATCAAACAATAAAAATGAAGCGTTTGGAAGGAACCTGGGATTTTTATTGATGAAGAGGGGGATGCCTTGGGCATACCCAAGCTTTGATGCTGGTACTTCTTGGATATTTCTTGGGGTGACACGTGTGGCATCTCCAAGCTTGAGCTTTAGTCCATCCTTCATCTCATTACTCATTCCTTCCATACACCTGAAATTTTTCCTTCATACAAAACTTCACACAATCTTTATTAGCCACATTAGTGCACTCAAGATAATAAGTCTTTAGGTTCAGTTCTAACACCAATAAAACTTCCATTAAAACACTAGCTACTGTAGCACTTCCCTCAAATAGCTCAATTCCCGAAAATAACTCAAAAAGGAACCAACAAGAAGCAAATGCAGAAAATGGCAGAACTCTGTCAAAACAGACCAGCAGGTAAAGACAAATTTTTTCGAAGACCTTCTATTGCTCAAATCTAAAAGTGTTGAACTATCGAAATTTATATAACAACCTGGGTCAGAAGCACAAAAATTCACGCCTCAAAAGGACGTACAGAGATTTTACATGTATTTTTACGGTGAAGCACAGAAATCTGTTTCGGGACAGCAACTTTCCCAATCATTACTTCTCTCTCATTAGAGGTTACTCTTGGCACAAAAAGCAAATAAAAAGGATAAGGAGCAATTATTACAGAAGTAATAACTTCCAAGACTCATCTAAAACTTTTGGGTTATCTCCCAATAAGTACTTTTCTTTAACGCCTTTAAGTTAGGCATAAGAAGCAAGAAAAAGGATCAAGTGTTCTCAAATGAAGAAGCATTAAGATTAATACCAGAAATATCTTCAACAAGGCAAGGTATCTTATCCAAATAAGTTCTAGAGGATCCTCTCTCAAAGCTCTTGGGTTCACTATTTTCATCAAACGGGTTTTCGGGAACAATCTAATCAAGATTCTTTTCTATGGCTTCATGCATTGCTACAAGTTTAAAGGGTATTGGTATCTTAGTTTCCTCCCCCTTAGGTTCAGTTTTGTTCATATTTTCTCGTGTACCAACAACATCTACACATTAGCCTAGCATATTGAAACGTTCAAAGACTTTTCTAGCTTTCTTGGCAACATCATAGAATTCTTTAAGCAAACTTTCTAGAATAAAATCCCTCTTTTCAGGGTCCTCAATTTCTTTAAGTTTAAGAAACATTACTTGCATTAAGGGGTTAAGGTTAACAAACCTAGCCTCCAACATGTGAACTAAAGAAGCTGCAGCAATTTCATAATTTGGAGCAGGCTCTGCAAGGGATTTATCCTCAATATCCTCATGCTTACTAACATGATTAAAGAATTCTTCAATATTATCTTTTCCAATTATAGAGCCACTACCTATTGAAAGGTCTTTCAAGGTGAATTTAGGGATCAACATGGTGAGCTAAGAAAGAGGTAACAACTATAGAAAGACTTAAAAAAATTGTGTTTTTGATAAAGAAAGCAAACTAGTAAAACTAATTTTTTTCTATTTTTGATAAAGAAACAAGCAAACAAAACAAAAGTAAACTAAGAAAAACAAAAATAACAAAGTAAAGAGATTGGTTATGAGGGACTCCCCTTGTGAAGATGTCCTTGACTCCCCGGCAACGGCGCCAGAAAATATACTTGCTGACTCATGTACTAACGAGCTCGTTGGGGAACCCCCAAGAGGAAGGTATGATGAGCACAGCAGTAAGTTTTCCCTCAGTTATGAAACCAAGGTTATCAATCTAGTAGGAGCAAGGAAACACCCCAAAGGTGTAGCTAGCTGATCTTTGGCAGGGCGCACTACCGGTGCCAGCAGCAGCGTGAAGACCTGCACAACACAACCATAGAAGTCTGTCCCCAACTTGTGATGAGGTTATCAATCTCACCGGTTTTGCTGAAAACAAAGGATTAAACGTATCGAGTGGAAGAAAGTAATAGTTTGCAGAAAGTAAACACAAAGAAGTAAACAGTTGATTGTAGATTGATAGTAAAAGAAAGGACCGGGGTCCATAGTTCACTAGAGGTGGCTCTCCTTAAGATAGATGACATGTTGGGTGTACAAATTACAGCGGGGCAATTGACAAACATCGAGAAAGCATACAAGCATATACTACTCATCTTAACTCCTTTGAGATTCGATTAGGCATTACAACATTATACATAGACCGCCATCCAACTGCATCGATGACTAATAATCCACTTCAGGTTATCATCTGAACCCACTCCAGTATTAAGTTGCAAGCAACGGATAATTGCATTACGAATTGTGTGTAAAGTAAACAATACGATTGTTCTATGAACAAAGAATTGTTGTTTTCTCCCTAGTAGCAACAACACATCTAGTACCTTAGAGATTTCTGTCACTTCCCCGGATTACCAGAGGCATGAACCCACTATCGAGCATAAATACTAACTCTTGGAGTTGCTAGCATCTACTTGGCTAAGATAGCTACTAACAATGGAAAGCATGCAAGATCACAAACAACAAAGACATGATACAACCAATAATCAATCTGAAATAGCATCTCGATATCCATTGGATCCCCACAAACACAACATGTAGGAATTACAAATAGATGATCTTGATCATGAACGGAGCTCACAAGATCTAAACATGATAGCACAAAGGAGGAGAACCAGCCATCTAGCTACTACATGGACACGTAGTCCAGATATGAACTACTCACGCATCACACCGGGGGCTTGCATGATGATGAAGAAGGCCTCCTGGGTGAATTCCCCTCTCCGGCAGGGTGCCGGGAAGAGCTTCAGATCCCTCCCGATCTAGGGATGGAGATGACGGCGGCTACAGACTCTTTCATGAAATTTTGATCGGGTCCTTAGGGTTTCTGTATCAGACGCAACTTATAGGCGGAAGGAGAGGCCGAGGGGGTGCCTGGGGCACCAAACCACCCCCTGGCGCGGGCCAGGCCTAGCCGCGCGGCCAGGTGGTGTGGCCGGGCCCCAGCCCCTCTCCGTCTCGTATTCTGGCTCCAGGTGTCCCTCGGTGAAAAACTGACTTTGGCTTTTGTCCCGTCCAATTCCGAGAATATTCATTTTCTGACTTGCCTGGAACCAAAAATAGCAAAAAACAGGCAGATGGGACTATGGCTCTTGTTAATAGGTTAGTCCAAGAAATCGTATGAAAAGTACTCCAAAGTGTGGACAAAACATAAGAAAGTAGATAAAACCAAGCATGGAACATCAAAAATTATGGATACGTTAGCAACGCATCAGTACCCCAGCCACATACACATTCCTGCACATTATAGACACCTTTGCTTAATAAATACAACATGTATTTTCCATTCCCCAAAATACAAATGTTAAGAATTAACATCATCAACTATGGGACATGCTTGGCTATTAAACAACATCATGCTCTTGTTCATATTCAGAAACAACCTATATGCAATCCTAATACAAGAACCACCCCACTAAAACCTCTGTATTACTATTAGATTATCCCAGCAACTAAGGGTAGCTCATGTTTAGAAGCAGAACACATAATCAAGGTCAGTGAGCAGCACAAACACTAGGTTGTTCAACATCACGTCTTATATATATATATATATATTATAACCTTGTATCTGCTAATAGACCATTATCACCAACAACAAGTATATGCCTAAGACGAACTACATTCCCTATCTAGAACCAAAACCCATTTATATCAAAGTAGAATACACCTCTAATCCCTAAAGTAACTACACTTTAGAGGCCAAATCATATACACATCACCAAGTTAGGGAGCCAAGGTGATAACCTGAAGGAGGCGTCAGCGATGAAGAAGAAGACCGGCCGGACCTACCACTACACTAGGGTGGGGAGGCCACATCCAGCCCATGGCTGGAGCAGCCAGGGGCATTGGTGCCGCGCCGGCAGACCCAAGCCGCATGGTTAGGGTTTCACGAGGGCTTGCGTGGGCTTGCGCGAGAAATAAGAGCGGCGCCGGGGCGTAGAGGAATAGGAGGAGATGCTTGGAGTGAGGTTGATCAGTGAGCGGCTGGGCTGGAGGTGGCCGGGGAGGGCCGGAGGAGCAGGCGACAGCGCTGGCAGCGCCAGTGGCATCACGCGTTTAGGAGGGGAACAAGGTGAGGGTGGTGTTCGTGTGTGTCGTGTGTGTGTGGTAGGCCGAGTTGGGCCAGAAAGAGGAAGAAATTGAGAAATAAATAAAAGAAGTAAAACAAAATTACCATATTACCCCTAAACTTATTTCCACTTTAGAAAAATATAAAAAAAACCTAAAAATATGTATAATATATCAAATTGATCACAAAAATAATCTCTACAGAATAAAAATATAGATTCACTTATTTAAGTTAAATAAAATACAACCAAATAATAATGCAACTTAAATCCTAAGTAAAGTTTCATAAAATAAGAAAAAGTACTAAAAATAAATAAAAATAATTTGTATATATAAAAATAAGTCTACTATTTTCTAAAAATACTAATTTATTCTTTTACAAATAAAACTTGAAGCAAATATTTAAAAACATTTAATCCTATATCGATTTTTATAAAAGTAAGAACACTTCTTAAAACTAAATAAAAACCATATTTAAGAACTTGAATAACTATATTTTACTAGAAAAATACTAAATATATTATTCCAAAGGTTTTTAAGATTTTAAAGTAATAAATCCTTATCTATTTTATAAAATATCTATTTTGTAGATTCTTAAAAAAACATTTCTTAAGTAAGAAATAATCACAATTCTATATAAAAAACCTTAAATACTTTATAACTTTGTACTAAGTCCAAAGTCATAACTTGGATTTATAATAAAACATAAGTGTAACTTATTAAATTTATAAAACTCCTTTAAATTCATAAATCCAAACTAAACCAATAATTTTAAGTAAATTTTAAACATCATTCACTTAAAATAAAAGTGAATGCTATTTATCTCTTAACCATTCTTAAACATGATTTCAAACCCTAACAATTTAATAAGATCATCTAAAATTGCCTTCTTTAATATATCACGTCAAATTCAAAATAGCAAATTGCATTTAAGCTCATCATTCACTTAAATTGAAAGTGAATGATCACACACTCGCATAAGCCTTAACAAGAAGCATAGGTTTGAAGCTGGTATAAAAATGCAACACATTCCAAAGAACTCATCACAAACTCCAAACCCTAGATCAGATACGATTACTCTTGGGATTTGAATTTATCAAATTGCATTACATCACTTATGCATAATTTTATATTGCTTCTTTAAACATTCGTCCTTACCAGACCAATGATGTTGTTTACAGAATTTGGATCTTCTATTGTCTTGAAGACCGTGATTCAATAATCTTGCAATCACAAAAGGCAAGTTCACACTTGCTCATGTCCTTTGGTTATTTCCTATCAAATGCTTGTAACTCAAATGTTGTCATCACCAGCATTTCAAAAATGTCAGAAAACACTATTTTCATAATAATATGCTTATGGATTATTTACCAGATGGTAATAATCTATTGATACAGTTCCAGTGGTAAAGGAACATAATATCTAGGACTTAACAACCAATGTCGCCAGTGATTCTAGCGCAGTATATTACGCGTTAACCATAAGATCTGGAATGGGATGGAGAAGTCAGCTGTATCTTCTTCCTCTCGTATGTAGGCAAGACGACCTTAACGTGACATTGTGATTCCTTGTGCGGATCCAGCATATGGGTGGGAACCCTTAGGCCCCACGATTTTGGTGTCTAGATTATCTGTGAGCGGTTGCTGGAGGTATAGTCAGACCTTTATGGAGCTTGCCAGGGGCATAACCGGCTCATAGAGTCTTCAGGAACTCATCAGGGTTATAGCTTGCCCGAAAGGGGGCTTAACAGAGATGTAGCTCGGCCCAAAGGATCATGCAGACATATGGGGTCATGGAGAGGGTAGTGATTCACTTGGATCTTAGACTAGGCCCCATACCAAGGAAGTATGGACAAGCTCGTGACTTGGATGTGCAACAAGGCTAAGGTCTCTTATGGGTAAAGTAACGCACCTTTGTAGAGTGTAAGAATTGTGACATGTTACTCCATGTTCCGGGAAGGAGCTACGAACGCGGGAGGAAAGGAACCCCATGAAGGTTGTGGTCAACCTGTGAAGGCTGTCAGACATAGTTTTCAGAATAAAAGAAACATTTGAAGAAATGTTTACGAAAACTTGCATTGCTTATGACCTTTGGTCTGTGGATGTAGAGATAGTGCATTATACACTCCTTTTTAGTGAACTTTCTGAGTACGCTCATACTCAACTGTACCTTCTTAACCCTTGCAAGGTTCTAAGTTGTTGAAGACGACGTCAACACCAACTTATGCTCAAGAAACCATCATCGGCAGCTCAAGTTCTTCAATAAAGTCAATGAAGTCAACATATTCATCAACCGAAGTGAAAAAGAAGTTCTGATTAGATATGAGTAGATACTCTAGCCATAAAACCTACTTCTGTAGAGCATTGCATTAGTAGCAATTGCAAGCCAGATAGTTTAGATGTTAGAGATAGTTTCGAGTTATTATTTCTGGTTCTTCTTTGTAAGAAGTTTCTTTCTCTCTCTTTAACCTAGAGTGTTCTCTAGATCTTATGTAAAGAGTCGAGTTGTAATCTATAGTCATGTCTTGGACCTGCTATGTTTCTGTTGTACCACTCTGAGGGATGTAATACTAGTGAACGGTGTTTCATTGGTGTTATGTCAATGACTATAGTGTACTACATCATGCAGTGGTATGATGGGTCACCGGAGCTGGTATCAGAGCATATGCTTTGACATTAGGATTAAAACCCTTTTAGTAAGATCTGTAGGTTGGATAGTGACTATAGGAGCCATCTTATCTAAACCAAGACTTGTGATGGTATCCACTTGAGAATAAACATTCTCACACTTAAGTGGGATGTTTTTATCATCTTACTTAAGGATTAGTTATATGTATTCTCTAGAGAAATGTCATTTTAGTGTAGCTCTAAATAGTTATAACACCTATAAGATATCTTAAGTAAGATAAGATATCAAAGAAGATTAGGACTAAGATTAGGATATCATGTGGAGTAGTATTAGTGATGGAGTCTATATTAGAATTTCCGTGAAGTAGCAGAATCTTACCACTAGTTGATACCACTATACCACTTCAGGTAGACCATTAGAGTATGTATAGATATAATTGGAAGTAAATCATGTGGTATTCACTTGATAATTCCATGTGATGCAGTAGTATTTTGTTAAGAATCATTAATAGTAAGCTAATAAGAAGAGTCGTCATGGTGAGGTTAGCTCTTCAATCATGATGACTAGGTAAATTGTATGGTGAAAATAGCTACGAGACCATGATAAGTGTGTAAGTAGGTCAAGTATAAAGCAAGTAATCTTAAAGTAGGAGTAAGTAAAGAACAATGTAGGTCTATGATAGAAGTCATAGGTATTATAACATTACGATAATTGCTGGATTAAGGTAGTAACTACAATGTTGTTAGTATTTTTGAGAGATCATGTGAGGATAATTTATGATATACTAGCAACTTGGTAGTCTTAGTAGTCCCGAAAGAAAGGTAAGAGCTTAGTCAGAACCAAAGTGAGATCACTTTGCTCAAGATTATCTAGTTGCAACTGAGAAAATCGGGTAAATATTGAGACAAAGAGTAGTTTAACCCCTAAGTGCTAAGTATCACAAAGTAAACTTATACTAGGAGGTGCCATATACTACACAGCTAAGCCTGAATTCTAGAGGTATTATACTCAATTACTATATTCCGAGCTTAGAATAATGTGTGTTATATGTACCACATTTGGATTTCTTGGTTTTTCTTGGGTCTTCTTGATCGACTAGATCTGTGCATGAAGTTTGACTTGATGTGCAAATGCATGTTGCATCATCAAGTTATTACTTGATGTTATAGACCTAGATAGAAAAGGGAATTCGTGTAAGGGAGTGACGAGTTCCGAAGATCAAGATGAAGACTTGCATGAAGAAGTAAGCTAAATATAAGGTGTATCAACACTATTTTGAAGGATGGATCAATCCCAACTTATTATTAGTTGTAAAGAAGAAGGAATGTTAGTGCAAAAAAGGTGTGGAACAATAGGAAGGAATGAACTTTAGTTCACTCAAAATAGGTGATGTTGCTCAGAAGCTAAGGAAGTAGTTGTACCAAGATCATGGAAGTAACATGATTCAGTGAAAAGAAGAAGTCTTGGAATAAGGGTGGTATTCAAGCTCTAACAACTCAGAGAGAATGCCAGTAATAAGTCGAAAACCCGTAGGGTAATTCATACACCTAGGAGGATCTGCAGTTGGTATCCGTAGCCGGTATCCTATTGGTTGAGCTAAGAAGGTCATCTTGGTATGCCATAAAGAGCATAAAACTTGGCCTAAGTTAAGAGAGAGATAAAGAAGTATAAAAATTAGGGGAGATTCTTTCATTTCGGAGATCCCCAATTGTGTGGGTATACCGCAGATTCTTTCATGAGACCTTATAGAGGTAGAGTATAAGCTGGACAGAGACCAATATCCTTACTATTGAGTTAATGGGTATTATATGTGTAGTTTAAAGGCCATTAGGAAACCCCAAGGGGGAGAGTAAACAATAAACACTAAAGTGTTGTTACCTGACTTTCTGACTAAAGGTTGGAGAAGTACTAAACTATGATGAGATTAAGCCTTATTTCATGAGGTTATAAGAAGTCATCATTATAAAGCAATTCCAAAGGTATGTTCGGATGAATGATCGAAATAGACATAACAGCTTAAACCTAGTGGACTAGTTTAAAAGGAAACAACTCTTAAGTTGGCCTTAAGAGAGAAAAAATATTCTATAATAGACAGGAGTAGTGTACCAGGAAAACCTGATTGGAATGGACTAAATGTATCCAAAACCAATCCTAAGCATGACTATGAAGACAAAGGAGTTATGCTATAAATTAAAAAAATGATAGATGAAAGTTGTCAAGAATGCAGAAGATGCAATGAAGAGGTTTGGATGCGGGATACTACAATTATCCCTATTTATGATCACAATGGAGTTGAGAAAAGCCATGATAAATACAAGTCATTAAGTCATTCCGAAACGTAAGAGAGTACGAACTTCAGAGACAAAGTTTATTTTAAGAGAGGGAGTCTGTAACATTCCAGCATTAGAGCTTAGAAATAAGCTGAGATGAGGTGTGTGCATTGCATTCATGCATAGAAAATCCGGGGAATTTTCACGCAAAACTAAACAAGCTGTAGAGGGATCAATATCGCTCTTTTAACTAATGGGAACATCGGAGCAAGTGCGATAGATTTCGACATGACCTTTGTGGTACATCTGTGTTTTGAGGGAAACAATTTGAATACAAATCAAATATGAATGATAATGATAATTTAGATGAGAATTTGAAATAGAGTTGGAATTTAAAATAAGTCATATGAAGTAATATTGGATCATCACATTACTTTGGATTTAAATAACACATTAGAATTATTACTTCCAAAAAGAATAGATATATTCCATAATATTGAATAATAAAAGTACATGGGAATCCAATATTACAATGCCAAGTAAAAGAAAATTGGACATGCTTTTCTAATTTTGATCATATAGAGCACAATCTATAATACCAATATGTATATATAGCAATGTTTAAACAAGAATTCAACTTTGGGAATTGAACCTCCCAAGTAACCATACATTTTATATCAATTACAATTCCAAAACAAGTAGAAATAAATATTACAAGTCCCATATATAATTTACAAGCTTGTATACCAATATTACAAGAATTGAATCTTACAATCTCAGAAAAGAATTTTACTTGAACCAATGAATAATTTACAACATTGATTAGAGATTACAAAGTTCAAAAGTAAAAGAAGATTACATTAGACAAAAAGGAAATAAAGAATAAACCAAATTTGTTCCTTCTATTTTAATCTTGCTTACTTCTTCATTTGATCTCTGCAAAATGAATCAAAGCCACATGAGAATAAGGCATTTAAACTAATAGGATTAAAACATTAGTAGTTAAGCTTATTATTAGTTTCAGCCATCAACTTATATTAGCAGGTTCACCAAATTAAAATATATTTAGTAATAGATCCTAACAAGGAGTTTATACACTTGGCAACTGAAAATAATGGAAAATAGAATTACACCTCATAAGATCAAGAACCTAGCCGTGGCTTGCACTAGCAAGAGGAAAAGAGACACTTGGTGACTAGCACCAAGCCCTGGCCCACTTGCAAGCAGCACCCTCACCACATGCATTTGATGTGTTGTCACCACTGCAGTAGTAGTACTGTAGTACAAGAGCAAACCAACAGCACCAGCCGCACCATGTGCTCCTCACCTTCCAAAATCCATCAGAACACCAAGAGATAGTTACAAGACTGCAGTCAAAGTTCAAGAAGTACCAAGAGGTCACCAGGGAGAGGAGCTACCACAAGAATCTTCTAGCAGTAGCCTTAGAACAGAAGCTAGCACAGCAAGAATATCTCCATCTATATATAGATCTTAGTACCTAATCAAACAGCTAGGAGGAGGAGGTCATCCACAGGAAGCAAGGAATTTTGGAACAAGCTACAAGGGCACACTCTAAGGAATATACAAGGTACCACCAACCAAGACTCAAAGTTTATCCAGTACATAGCATATTTATTCTTGATCATTTCTAGTAGAAAGTGGACAAGAGGAGTGTATAGAACAATAGTGATATTGTTGGACAACAACTAGATCTGTCCAGTATGAAGCCAATTAACCACATAGATACTACCACAGGATCAGATGATGTGTGCACATGATCTGGTGGTCACTAGCAGTAGACAAGAAGTAAAGTAAAAACCACAAGCAGAACATGACTATTTGACTTTGTAATAGTAAAGATACAAGCCGGGAAGCATAGACTTGACCTGTAGATTTATTCCATACATCTATATGATCATGTGATCCCTACAAAACCAAGAACACTTCATCAAGTTTTAATCACAGCAAGTAAAACAATAATAAATGACTTATTTGCTTGCACTTGGTTAAACTATTGATCTAGCACACCTATGTGATGCTAACAAGTGGTTATAGCATGCATTCCTTAAATACGTGTATTGCAAAATTTCACATACACCTGATCTATGGGTTATATATGTGGAATATATATGCATCTTAGGAGGGGTACATTCAACCATCTAACAATAGTGCTTATTTTGTTTTATCTTAATCATAAAAGCTACTAGAGCATGTAATCATATAAAAATTAATGTTTATTTTGAAAGAATACAAAGAATGTAGCTCCAGTAAGTTAAGTAGAAGCATGGGTTGTGCTCCAACTTTGAGATAAGGGAGCTTATTTGTAATAAAGCAACAAGAAGACCATGAAGATTTAATCCTACAAAAGCCCAGAGGAAAAGCTAGGAGGCAAGTAAAATGATCAAGTTATTAGAAAAGAAGCATTAGATACGCCGCATCTTATATACTCATTGTTTGAGATATAGTTTGTGTATGCATGTAACCTAGATAATATATATCATACATTGCATGGACACACCTGGGAAAACTAGGGGGTAATACCAAACAATCAAACCTATTTACTCCCAATCAGATCTCTCTAGAAGTCACAAACATATACTTCATCTAAAAATATGTTCTTTATGCATATGTGAGATCATGTAATCACTAGGGTACCAAACCCAATGTCATAAATCTAATTACAGCAAACAAGATGAACCAAGGACATTAAAGAACATGTTCTAGCAAAATAAATCATTAACACTCAAAGTAGATGATCATGTATATGATTATTAGAAAACTATCCTACATTTAGAAAAGTAGATGAACATGTATAACTTTACTTGTTCACTTTTGTGCTCATCTTATTTGAGGATTACCTGTGGGATAGATACATACACACTAGTGTATCTAATTATATTGCAGCAAAACAAACTCTCTTTGTGAACTATTATTTTTACTCATAGACCCGATTAGGAAAGTTAAACACATCATCACCACTGCCTAGTACCAAGTTTTCATCATCATACACTTAACCATACAGAAATCAGGTACCCCAGCCACATACACATTCCTGCACATTATAGACACCTTTGCTTAGTAAATACAACATGTATTTTCCATTCCCCAAAATACAGATGTTAAGAATTAACATCATCAACTATGGGACATGCTTGGCTATTAAACAACATCATGCTCTTTTCATATTCAGAAACAACCTATATGCAATCCTAATACAAGAACCACCCCACTAAAACCTCTGTATTACTATTAGATTATCCCAACAACTAAGGGTAGCTCATGTTTAGAAGCAGAACACATAATCAAGGTCAGTGAGAAGCACAAACACTAGGTTCTTCAACATCACGTCTTAAATATATATATTATAACCTTGGATCTGCTAATAGACCATTATTGTTGGGTCCGCAGGATAGAAAACAAAAAATTCCTACGATGAGAACTACACGCCAAGATCTATCTACTAGGTACAAAGCAACGGGTGGACATACATCCATCGAGAACTTACCCTCGAAGACAACGAGTTTTGTTAATGAGTAGAAACTCGTGGTTGATGTAGTCGTACACTTGCTGATCTCAAGATCGTGAGGAAGTCCGAGCAGGTCCGGCTCCAGCACGTACTTCAGATCCAGCTCTAGCACCACCAAGTCCAGCACCGCAAAGCAGCAGTGCATCCGTGATCGCGCACACGTCCGGTACCCTGACAACCTCTGTCCCTCGCTCCAGCAAAACAGCGGAAGCAATAACTCCTTTCTAGATAAAGCCACCGGGAACATGTATCTCGCTAATCCGAGACCATGGGGGAATAATACTAGAGGTGGAGAGAGATCCTTCACGAGGAGGTGTAAGTATGAAGGTGTGAGAGGGGGGCCTTTTATAGGAGGAGGGGAGGGTACCCCTCCCCATGTCCGGCGCCTCAAGGGGTGACCCTTCACCTCCTCATTCATGTGGTGGTAACTCCCTCCATATAAATTTGCCCCTTCACATTCTCTTTTAAAGTCTCCACTTTAAATGCATTAAATTTCTCCAAATTTAATGCTCTCTCATTTAATAAAACTCTTTTATTATTTTTATTCAGAATTTTGTTAATTACTTTAATTAACAAACATTCACATAAAACCCCCTACAACATTTCAATATTACATGTAGAACCAATTTTAGCAATTTCACTCGAAACAGTTTCGGTGTCTATTGAAATAATTCCAGCGCTTTCTTAAATCTTTATCTGAAACATATTTGCTCCAAATGGTGTCGGTATCCCTTAAGTGTGTCACCCTACGGTTCGCGAATAATGCAGACATGATCGAGACCCCTCTCAGATCAATAATCAGAAGCGGGGCCTGGAGATCCATACTGACTCCTACACATTCAACGATGACTTCTGTGATCGTGAGAACCTTTAACGCTAGTAACTAAATCCCTTTGTCTCGCGATATACTACATGTCCGAGATTCGATCATCGGTATCTCCATACCTAGTTTGATCTCGTTGTCGACATGCACTCTTTTCTCGTTCCCGTGATATAACATTCTAGTGATCACATCACTTGCTTGCAAGCTATTTCAATGTGATATCACTGAGAGGGCCTAGAGTATATCTATCTGTCATCGGGATTGACAAATTCCACTCTTGATCCATGAGCCTCAACATAACACCTTCGTAGCACTGAACCCATCTTTATAGTCACCCTGTTACGGTGTGACCGTTTGATGTTATCAAGATACTCTTCCGGTGTTAGCAGTTAACATGATCTCATGGTCTAAGGATAAAGATTACTTCGTATGATGTTATAGCAATATAAACATAATGACTTGATCGTAATGCTATACTTCGGGTGAATGTTCATCACATCATTCCAGCAATGTTGTGACCTCGTTATTAACATCATCCAATGTCCATGATCAGGAAACCTTGATCATCTTGTTAATCAACGAGCTAGTCTATAAGAGAGGCATAACTAGGAACCCTTTTTGTTTATTAAACACGCATGTATTGATGTTTCCGATCAATACAATTATAGCATGCAAAATAAACATGGAATAAGATAATAACCACTTTATTATTGCCTCTTGGGCATATTCCCTCCAGTCTCCCACTTGCACTAGAGTCAATAATCTAGTTTGAAAAACTTTGCGCATTGAACACCTATGGCTTTCTGGTGTTGCATATACACTATTGCTAGTGGTTAACATAATCTCCGGATCTGACAGTTTAAGGTCCGTGTGTATTTGCATGTCTTTGTGTCTCTACGCATCACTCATTCTCAAATGAGATGGCATTGTATAAATTTGGTCCTCTGGTGAGACCTTTAGTTTGTTCGGGTTAAAATATGTTGATATTATTGTCACACAATATATCTTCATAGTATTAGCCCACTTTTAACCACACCTAGTTTGATAACAAACTACTTAACACAAATGCCCTCCTTTGCTGCTGCTATAGCAGATATATACTTAGCCTTTTGTTGTAGTATCCGTCACAATGTCTCAACTTTGGAACTCATCCAAATCCATCATGGAACATCCTTTCCATTACATTGTGCCACCCATAGTCTAAATTGAGATAAATTTAATTTGTATCTTGTGACAAAAACTAGTATCAATGTAACACTTTACAATGAACTACCTTTAACTATTTGTCACTTATACATGATATATTCTTAGTTCTTCCAAAGCTCATAAGAATATCTTTACTATCATCCAATGATCATCTTGTGAATCATTCTGGTATGTGCTCATAACATTTAGAGCATAGGACATTTTGGATATATACATATCATGGTATAATCGATCAAAATCTTCATGTGATTTTACTCACCAAGTGTTGAAACACTTGAATCTTGATACAATTCTTTCCATGCAGCAAGAACCTTTCTTGTTGTTTCCATATTGAACCCTTTCAATATCTCATATTGAACCCTTTCAATATCTCATATATGTATGTCTGGCACAACCATATTAGCGCCTTAATCTATCCATATAGATATTGATGCCAAATATTCTAGGTTTGCCCAAGTCTTTCATCGAAATCTCATTTTAATGAAATTCTTAACTTGTGTCAATACAAGATACATCATTTCCAATCAACAATATGTCCTCTACATAATGTATTAGAAATATGTCTCAACGCTCCCACTTAATTTCTTGCAAATGCAAACATCTTCATCATCTCCGATGAATTTAAACTCTTTTAACAATTTCATCATGGTGAAGATTCCGACTCCGCTATGCTTACTTCAACTATTGAAGTTTGCACGCCCTTTTAGCACCCTTTGAATTAACAAAACCCTTCGGACCGTGTCTTGTACACGTCCTAGGTAACCGTTCTATTAGAAGAACCTTGTTTTTTTATTCAATTACCATATACCAAATTATATGTAGTGGTTGCTACATTAATCCATCAAGACTATATATCGCTATGAAAGATCAAATCTTGTCATAGTCAACTCCTTGAACATTGCCATAAACTTCTTTCCGACATGTCGACTATTTCATAGATGTTAAACATCCATGTCTATTTCTTTATAGATCCAAACACGACCGATAGGCTTCACGCCTTTCCGGAGGGTCTTCCAAGTTCGGAAACTTGATTTCTCGTGTATGGATACTATCACGGGTTCTATGAATTCTAGTCATTTTATGGAGGCAGGGCCCATCATCGCTTCTTTGCATGTAGTCGGTTCATCATTGTAAAAACAATAACGACTTGCTTATCAAATCACACCATTTGATTCTTACCGACCCACACAGTTCAATAGGAACTCTAATCTCCGAGATCACAACCTTTGTAATCATGGGAGCCATGAGCATTATGGCCGCCACCGGGACACTTTCCGGCGCTGTGCTACTTAGCACATATAGCTAAGGTTCAACAACCTTATCAAAGTTCTATTGTCCTCCCACTTAACTTTTCGTGAAAAAATCCTACTCAAGAAACTTAACATTCCAAGTAACAAACTATTTTGTCCTCGGTGTTATGGAGAAATTCCCAAAAAATTCTTTGGGATAACCTACAAAGACGTGCTTATCCGACTTTGGTTGTAAACATTTTACTTATGCATATCATACCAAAATTTAAGAAAAGACAATTCGGGTTTTATCCCAAACCATAACTTATATGGTGTCATTTCAACGGATCACGATGGTGCTCTTTTCAGTGTAAAAGCGGTAGTCTCTAAAGCTTTAATCCTTAAAACATAATGGCAGTTTTATAAATGACACCCTTGATCTTACCATGTCAAACATGGTTTGATTTCATCTCTCGAGTATGCCATACTCCTATGGTTTATCGGGAAACACAAATCATGGAACAATTTCTCAAATCTTAGGTGTTTTTGCTAAACATGTAACTCAAATATCTTCCTTTATGATCGAATCATAAACTCTTTATTTTCTTGTTACAATGATTTTCGACTTCATCTTGAAAGTCTTTGAACAATTTTCAAATGTTTCATACTTCTTCCTTATTAAGTAAATATATAAATATATTCACTTTAAATTTCTGGAGAAAGCATATGAAGCAAAAGGATCCATCGCATATGGCTACACATAATGGACTATATACATCAACATGCACAATATCCAATAAGTTATTCATCCGTTCCTCTCTGGCCTATGGATGGAGTTTCAATTATCTCGAGGAAAGTCTCACATGTGTCAATTGATCAAAATCAAAGACTCCAAAAATCCATCAACATGGAGTTTCTTCATGTTTTCTTTCCAATATAATTTAAAACAGCGATGTCACTTCATAAGTGATATTTTAATCATTTGACTTGCGACATTTTAGCAATAGTGTTTATGGATGTGATTTCTCCCACTAGACTTGTAAAAAGTTCATCCATCCTTTATGGAATACGGTAATTTATTTGAACAACCATTGTTTTCGTAATACCGGAACAAAATAACAATTATTAAAACAAATCTTGAAGGCTAGGTTTAGCGTCAACGAAAAACACAATAACATTTTATTTGTTTTTGATGAACATCATCACTTATTCTCTTGCTAGTTACTTAGGCCATTGTAGTTCATGAATTGCGTTGTCCTGTATGACACTTCATACCAACCATTTCGGTATCCAATACCGGTATTCAATACCTAAGAACCACATTGTTTAACAAGCAAGGAATACAGCCATAACATGTATATCTTCTATATACCTAAGTTGGACAATTCCAACTTTTTCTTTTCTACTAAATATTTTATAGATTCTCTTTCAGCAATTCTTTTTCCTTTTAAAAGAATCTATCAACATCAATTGTGGTGTCATTCACATGACACATAGTACAAAGCGTATATAGTCAAATACTAATACCTTTGGACTTGCACTTAGAAGTGGATCACCATCATCAAATGTTTGGTGTTCTTTCAAAAATCCATTCTTTAGTAATCTATTAGTGTAGTAAACATTTTACTTACATCTTCTATTCATCCTTATCATGAAAACTTTCATGATCAAGCTACTATAGCCTGTAAGGAAGAATGGCGAGTATAATTTTAGTTCCCAAAACCTTTTGGGAGATCCGGATGCTTAGCATATCCACCCTTCACAAATTCTCATACAGTATGAGAACATGTATTTTGCTAAATTATACTCTATCATAATGCAACCAAAACATTGTTTAAGATATCACAATATCTTTCACACGTGATGGTTTCTAAAACAATTCTTTCAGCTCCTAGATAACCTCGATATTAAAACAACTTTTGAATATCAAGAATCATGGAGGCAAACATGATACTTTAGATACTAACAATGGAATTCTTACTCTTGATTTAATACTATTTATTAAACTTCATGGAGTAAATAGAGTTTGCTGAAAGTTTGCAATAGGACGTATAAACTTTAAATTGACATTCAAAACAATACGATACCAGTTCGTAAAGTAAATATCCAGAATTCTATAGTTCTATTATCTCAATAAAAACTAAGCATAAGGTAGTGAACAGACGCCAATGACTACAACAAATTATGCAAATTCACTTTGATTTATTTTATGACAAATTTAGTTCAACTAATCCAAATTAGAAATGAACTCCCACTCAAAAACGATATCCCTCGTGCCTTTTTGGTGATTACATGAACCAAATCCACTACACCAAGTCCGATCATCACGTGAGTCAGTGTAGCTTCAAAGGCGAGCATCAATATGGGCATCATATCAACTATATGACTCATGCTTAACCTTTCAGTCCGTGTTCCGAGGCCATGTCTGTACATGCTAGGCTCGCCAAGTAAGAACCTTAGTACTCGCGTGTGTAAAACTGTCTTACACCCGTTTGTATGAAAGCGTAGAGTCGAGTACACCCGATCATCACGTGATGTCTTGAAACACGATCCATAAAACGGTGCATACTTAAGTAAGAACACATTTTTATCTCGATATCTAAATGAGGGATCATCTTACAATGCTATAGAAAGCGCCAAACTAGCAGTATAAGATGCTAACATCTAATGTGTAAAGTGAGATGATATGGTCCATGCATTTGATCTCTATCATTTGCATCGTGGTATGATCTCTATTATTCCTTTGTGTGTAAGGCCAAGGTCAATGGAACTTACATGTTGAATGTGTTGTAAGAGTATCTATCATACATCTACTTACAACAATACCATATCAATACACTAGCCTAGCAACGATCTAAACTAGACGCCTCTAATTTATCAATTGCATGTTTTACGTGGCTTAGGGCTTTCGGAGATAGAACCGTTCTTACCTACAAACATGAACCACAACGAGGATAACCAAGTTATTAGCAACTCGTTATAAATCAGATATTGACTATAGTAGGAGAGACAGACACCCGCCAACCACTTATGCAAAACAAGTTGCATGTCAGTCGTGGAACCGGTCTCATGTATGATGACATGTAAGGTTGGTCCGGGCCGCTTCATCCCACTATGCCACCAATATCCAAAATACATAGAAGATGCAATAACATGATCATCATCGCCCACATATAAACATATGTGTACTACCCGTGCAAAGCACCTACGCATAGATCAGGCTCTGATACCACTGTTGGGTCCGCAGCATAGAAAACAAAAAAATTCCTACGATGAGAACTACACGCCAAGATCTATCTACTAGGTACAAAGCAACGGGTGGACATACATCCATCGAGAACTTACCCTCAAAGACAATGAGTTTTGTTAACGAGTAGGAACTCGTGGTTGATGTAGTCGTACACTTGCCGATCTCAAGATCGTGAGGAAGTCCGAGCAGGTCCGGCTTCAGCACGGCCTTCAGATCCAGCTCTAGCACCACCAAGTCCAGCACCGCAAAGCAGCGGTGCATCCGTGATTGCACACACATCCAGTACCCAGACAACCTATGTCCCTCGCTCCAGCAGAACAGCGGAAGCAGCAACTCCTTTCCAGATAAAGCCACCGGGAACATGTATCTCGCTAATCCGAGACCATGGGGGAATAATACTAGAGGGGGAGAGAGATCCTTCACGAGGAGGTGTAAGTATGAAGGTGTGAGAGGGGGCTTTTATAGGAGGAGGGAAGGGTACCCCTCCCCATGGCTGGCGCCTCAAGGGGTGACCCTTCACCTCCTCATTCATGTGGTGGTAACTCCCTCCACATAAATTTGCCCCTTCACATTCTCTATTAAAGTCTCCACTTTAAATGCATTAAATTTCTGCAAATTTAATGCTCTCTCATTTAATAAAACGTTTTTATTATTTTTATTCATAATTTTGTTAATTACTTTAATTAAAAAACATTCACATAAAACCCCTACAACATTTCAATATTACATGCAGAACCAATTTCAGCAATTTCACCCGAAACAGTTTCGGTGTCTATTGAAATAATTCCAGCGCTTTCTTAAATCTTTATCTGAAACATATTTGCTCCAAATGGTGTCGGTATCCCTTAAGTGTGTCACTCTACGGTTCACGAATAATGCAGACATGATCGAGACCCCTCTCAGATCAATAATCAGAAGCGGGACCTAGAGATCCATACTGACTCCTACACATTCAACGATGACTTCTGTGATCGTGAGAACCTTTAACGCTAGTAACTAAATCCCTTTGTCTCGCGATATATTACATGTCCGAGATTCGATCATCGGTATCTCCATACCTAGTTTGATCGTGTTGCCGACATGCACTCTTTTCTCGTTCCCGTGATATAACATTCTAGTGATCACATCACTTGCTTGCAAGCTATTTCAATGTGATATCACCGAGAGGGCCCAGAGTATATCTATCCATCATCGGGATTGACAAATTCCACTCTTGATCCATGAGCCTCAACATAACACCTTCGTAGCACTGAACCCATCTTTATAGTCACCCTGTTACGGTGTGACGTTTGATGTTATCAAGATACTCTTCCGGTGTTAGCAATTAGCATGATCTCATGGTCTAAGGATAAAGATTACTTCATATGATGTTATAGCAATATAAACATAATGACTTGATCGTAATGCTATACTTCGGATGAATGTTCATCACATCATTCCAGCAATATTGTGACCTCGTTATTAACATCATCCAATGTCCATGATCAGGAAACCTTGATCATCTTGTTAATCAACGAGCTAGTCTATAAGAGAGGCATAACTAGGAACCCTTTTTGTTTATTAAACACACATGTATTGATGTTTCCGATCAATACAATTATAGCATGCAAAGTAAACATTTATCATAAACATGGAATAAGATAATAACCACTTTATTATTGCCTCTCGGGCATATTCCCTTCAATTATCACCAACAACAAGTATATGCCTAAGACAAACCAGATTCCCTATCTAGAACCAGAACCCATTTATGTCAAAGTAGAATACACCTCTAATCCCTAAAGTAACTACACTTTAGCAGCCAAATCATCTAAACATCACCAAGTTAGGGAGCCAAGGTGATAACCTGAAGGAGGCGTCGGCAATGAAGAAGACCGGCCGGACCTACCACCGCACCATGGTGGGGAGGCCACAGCCAGCCCATGGCCGAAGCAGCCAGGGGCATTGGTGCCGCGCCGGCAGACCCAAGCTGCATGGTTAGGGTTTCACGGGGGCTTGCGCAGGAAAGAAGGGCGGCGCCGGGGAGTAGAGGAATAGGAGGAGATGCTTGAGGTGAGGTTAATCAGTGAGCGGCTGGGCTGGAGGTGGCTAGGGAGGGCCGGAGGAGCAGGCGGCAATGCTGGCAGCGACAGCGGCATCACGCGTTCAGGAGGGGAACAAGGTGAGGGTGGTGTTCGTGTGTGTGTGGTGGGCTGAGTTGGGCCAGAAAGAGGAAGAAATTGAGAAATAAATAAAAGAAGTAAAACAAAATTACCATATTACCCCTAAACTTATTTCCACTTTAGAAAAATATAAAAAAATCTAAAAATATGTATAATATATCAAATTGATCGCAAAAATAATGTCTACATAATAAAAATATAGATTCACTTATTTAAGTTAAATAAAATATAACCAAATAATAATGCAACTTAAATCCTAAGTAAAGTTTCATAAAATAAGAAAAGTCCTAAAAATAAATAAAAATAATTTATATATGTAAATAAGTCTACTATTTTCTAAAAATACTAATTTATTTCTTTTACAAATAAAACTTGAAGCAAATATTTAAAAACATTTAATCCTATATGGATTTTATAAAAGTAAGAAAACTTCTTAAAACTAAATAAAAACCATCTTTAAGAACTTGAATAACTATATTTTACTAGAAAAATACTAAATATATTATTCCAAAGGTTTTTAAGATTTTAAAGTAATAAATCCTTATCTATTTTATAAAATATCTATTTTGTAGATTCTTAAAAAAACATTTCTTAATTAAGAAATAATCACAATTCTATATAAAAAACCTTAAATCCTTTATAACTAAGTACTAAGTCCATAGCCATAACTTGGATTTATAATAAAACTTAAGTGTAACTTATTAACTTTATAAAACTCCTTTAAAATCATAAATTCAAACTAAACCAATAATTTTAAGTAAATTTTAAACATCATTCACTTAAAATAAAAATGAATGCTATTTATCTCTTAACCATTCTTAAACATGATTTCAAACCCTAACAATTTAATAAGATCATCTAAAATTTCCTTCTTTAATAAATCACGTCAAATTCAAAATAGCAAATTGCATTTAAGCTCATCATTCACTTAGATTGAAAGTGAATGATCACACACTCCCATAAGCCTTAACAAGAAGCACAGGTTTGAAGCTGGTATAAAAATGCAACACATTCCAAAGAACTCATCACAAACTCCAAACCCTAGATCAGATACGATTACTCTACGGATTTGCATTTATCAAATTGCATTACATCAATTATGCATAATTGCATCTTGCTTCTTTAAACATTCGTCCTTACCGGACCAATGATGCTGTTTACAGAATTTGGATCTTCTATTGTCTTGAAGACCGTGATTACATAATCTTGCATTCACAAAAGGCAAGTTCACACTTGCTCATGTCCTTTGGTTATTTCCTATCAAATGCTTGTAACTCAAATATTGTCATCACCTGCATTTCAAAAAGGTCAGAAAAACACTATTTTCATAATAATATGCTTATGGATTATTTACTAGATGGTAATAATATATTGATACAATTCCAGTGGTAAAGGAACATAATATCTAGGACTTAACAACCATGTCGCCAGTTATTCTAGCGTAGTATATTACGCGTTAACCATAAGATCTGGAATGGGACGGAGAAGTCAGTTGTATCTTCTTCCTCTCGTATGTAGGCTAGACGACCTTAACGTGACGATGTGATTCCTTGTGCGGATCCAGCATATGGGTGGGCACCCTTAGGCGCCACAATTTTGGTGTCTAGATTATCTGTGAGCGGCTGCCAGAGGTATAGTCAGACCTTTATGGAGCTTGCCAGGGGCATAACCGGCTCATAGAGTCTTCAGGAACTCATCAGGGTTATAGCTTGCCCGAAAGGGGGCTTAGCAGAGATGTATCTCGGCCCGAAGGATCATGCAGACATATGGGGTCGTGGAGAGGGCAGTGATTGGCTTGGATCTTAGACTGGACCCCATACCAAGGAAGTATGGACAAGCTCGTGACTTGGATGTGCAACAAGGCTAAGGTCTCTTATGGGTAAAGTAACGCACCTCTGTAGAGTGTAAGAATTGTGACATGTTACTCCCTGTTCCAGGAAGGAGCTACGAACGCGGCAGGAAAGGAACCCCATGAAGGTTCTGGTCAACCTGTGAAGGCTATCGGACATAGTTTTTAGAATAAAAGCAACCTCTGAAGAAATGTTTACGAAAACCTGCATTGCCTATGACCTTTGGTCTATGGCTGTAGAGATAGTGCATCATACACTCCTTTTTAGTGAACTTGCTGAGTACGCTCGTACTCAATCATACCTTCTTAACCCTTGCTAGGTTCTAAGTTGTTGAAGACGATGTCAACACCAACTTATGCTCAAGAAACCAACATCGACAGCTCAAGTTCTTCAATAAAGTCAATAAAGTCAACATATTCATCAACCGAAGTGAAAAAGAAGTTCTGATTAGATAGGAGTAGATACTCTAGCCATAAAACCTACTTCTGTAGAGCATTGCATTAGTAGAAATTGCAAGCTAGATAGTTTAGATGTTAGTTTTTTTGCTAGATAGTTTCGAGTTATTATTTCTGGTTCTTCTTTGTAAGAAGTTTCTTTCTCTCTCTTTAACCTAGAGTGTTCTATGGATCTTATGTAAAGAGTCGAGTTGTAATCTATAGTCATGTCTTGGACCTGCTGTGTTTCTGTTATACCACTCCGAGGGATGTAATACTAGTGAACGGTGTTTCATTGGTGTTATATCAACGACTATAGTGTACTACATCATGCAGTGGTATGCTGGGTCACCGCATCGTCCAAATACGGAGTTCCTCCCACACATACATAGTTGAGAATGTTCATGATGATAATCTTTATATTAAATCTTTATAATACTAGTGGTGTATCCGCTACTCCCTGAGAACGCTTTTTCCCTACTGTAGTTCCAATCTCTCTTACATACGTGATACTTACTTTCTGTACTCAGTTGTTTACTTCAATTTATTATTGTCCTTATACCCAAAACCCCAAAACACCTTTTTACATAATACTCGCATTTTCTCTTGTCACTTAGAACTTAATCTAGAATTTCTATCATAATATTTATTTCAAGAGTTATTAGACTCCAGACTCCTGCTCCATGTGGGATCGATATCTTTATTTTGAAACTAGATACAAACGATCTGTGCACTTGCAGTCATCACACATCTAGGGGAAACATCGCTTGAAAAATATGCTTAAGGCACGACTACGCCTTCTTCAAACACTGCAGCACCCGCAATGCACGCTCCTGCAACATCGCCAACGCGACTGCACAATCCTGATCCACCCAGAAATACCCACTGGCTTCCAGCTGCTCCTGGGTCAAGTCATTCAGTCGAATAGAAACTCGATCCCTCTCATCCTACGGGTGACGAGCGCTAACAACTACAAGAAGCAAGGCAAAGCAAAAAGACAATGCGTCGCCGCGAATGGCTAAGGACAAGATAAGAAGCTAGAAAACTAACACTTGAATTGCTCATTCAATTGAGCCACTTTGTTCAGGAAGTACTTCTCGCGTGCACTGGCCTTTTCACCCTTCGACTTCCACACATCCGTGTTACCGCGGATCATGGGCACCTCTTGCTCCAACTGCTTTATGCGGTCATGCAGTCGTGAGAGCAGCGAGAGTTCCTCCACCTTTGAACATGGTCGCGCCACGGTTTGATCGGTGGGAGGAGAGTTAGGCAAACCACTCGAATGACCATATTACAGCCAGAAAAGGAGGCAAGTAAGACCAACCATTCATCAATAAAGAGAAGCGAGCATCCAAGTCCAGCGAGTCATAAAAAGGGGCACCCCCACAAAAGCACAATTTAATAGTGGAAGGTTAAACTGTTACAACGGGAAGCTAAAAACAACGTTCTACAGCTTCGCTCTGGCACTTGGGGGCTTCCTCGAATCTGTAGTAGTCTCTGACGCCACACACTTCCCAGCTAAAGCCTCGGATGTCGTAGCCTTTGTTGTCTTCAGCCGCCGCAGCTCGGCTGAATACTTGGCGAGTGTCTCAATGAGGCGAGGCCCATATTTACTGCAACTAGTGGCGAAAGGAGCAAACACTACCTGCTGGCCATCTGCGATGACCGGCATCACCGAGGAGACATCGCTGTGGTCTAGTTCCACGCCATGAGCTTGCACCATCGCAAGTCCCATGGTCGCTCCAACTCCCCGCTGTGTGTTCTTGAAGTCCATAGGCACACCATCCGCAAAGGACTCCACCAAGCCATCGAGATCCTCGATCAGCTTGGCCTTGGGGACCATCTCCTCGTGAAGATGCCCAAGCACGCCCTTGGCCTTCTCAAGCGACTCCTTGATGGAGACACTGTGGTCCTCGACTGCAGCCACAGCACCAGCCAGAGCATCCGAGCGTCTCAAGGCCTAGGCGTCAAAGCCCACGCCAGCAGCATCTATAGAATATACACATCAGCACAGAAAAATACAAGCAAAGTACATAACAAATACGAATGAAGCAGTATCGTACCTGAGAGCGTGTTCCCGACAGAAAAGAGTTGTTCTACAAACACCTTTTCCCTCTCAGTGGTGGAGGAACACAAATCTTCCTTGCGCTTTTTCGACTCTTCAAGAGCCTCGACTGCCTCGTTGCGTTTCTTCTCCATCGTGGCAAGTCCCTTCTTGAGGGAAGTGATGCGACGAAGAAGCTCATTATGCTCACCTACAAGGGACAAAATGGCAAAACCAGAGCTCGCCAACCTCTACAAAAGAAGAACGGAAAGAAAGTATAAAACTAACCTTCGATGGCACGATGGCGGTTATCCAGTAAAGCATGTTGTTGACCCAAGGAAATGATCTGCTCAGCGAGGCGAGCAGAATTCTTCAAGATAGGCTACACCAAAGAAAAAAGAGCGCGAGCATTAACACAAATTCGACTGCCAGCGACAAGAGAAAACTCACGTGTTCCTCCAGGGACTCTGAAGATTCTTTTAGAATTGATGTCCGGGCAACAATCTTATGCCCCCAGTGTGGGGGGAACTCGAAGAATTGGCGCCGGAGTGGGCCACCACCTGAGGAGAAGGAGATTGTGCCACCACCTCCTTATCTTTGGAGTCTGTGACTCCGATCTCCTTGACAAATCGACAGTTGTCGGAAGATGACGATGCCGACTGACTACAAAAATATCCAGAACTACTTCAGATGAACAGGTTTTGGGAAGACGGTACGAATTCACAAGAATATGGAAACATACCCATCAAAATTTTCGAGGTCGAAGGAATCCCTAGATAACTCCTTCGGCAACCTCAACTTCTTCCGCGATGGAGGAGCCATAGTGCGCACAGGCACGGCAGGGATTGGCTCCTCTACTACAGTAGGAGGACCCTCCGGCATCATCGGTGATGAGGCATCCGAGTCCTCGCTTTGGGAGCGTTTTCGAGTCTCGTGCTTGCTAGACTCGGGGGCTTCCTGCTCTTCCCTAATAGGGATGGTGGAGCCCGACTCATCCTCCTCTTCCGCTTCGCGTGAAATTATTCCCTCGGGCTGAGGGGTAGCACGGTGGTCACTTTCCAGTCCTAAAATCAAGCATCAAGCATCAGTATAAAAGACACCCAGCAAGCAATCGAAAAATATGAATAACTTTTAAAAGAAATCCACCTCAGGCGGAGGATGGCTTGCACAGAAGGGAAGCATGACTAAGTCACCCGGGAGATCCTCCTTGGAGGTGTACTTGGTCAGCAATCGAAACCTCCTGTCTACTTCGCCCGAGGAAATGCCCTCGGAGGAGATGCGAGTGACATCACCAGTTCCAATCCAGCAGCACATCGGATGCACCCTGGCCTGTAGAGGCTGCACTCGGTGACGCATCCAAGTGCGAATGAGATCTGCGCCTCCTACTTCTTTGCCTACGCGGCGTTCGAGGTCGCAGACATGCTGGTACAGAGTCTCTGTTTCCTCGAATTCGCCGGGCATCACAATGTTCTTCCACGACCTCCTCCTTTTGCAGGCTGCCACCAGATCAAAGGGCGCGAGTCTGTAGTGCTCTCCGTCAACCTTCTGGTCACGAATGTAGAACCACTTCTCCCTCCACCCTTGGATAGATGTAGTGAGCTTGAAGGCAAAATAGGTGACATTGGAATCGACGTAGATCTCGCAGCCTCCTATATCATAGACTATTGAGCCTGAACCCGACTGGCGTTTGAGCTTGAAAAGTTTTTAAAGATGCCAAAATGTGGCTCGATTCCGAGCCAGCACTCGCAGAGGATAATGAAGCAGGCGATGTGGAGGATAGAATTCGGGATCAGCTGGTGCAGCTGGAGCTCGTAGAAACAAAGCAAACCCCTCACAAACGGGTGAAGGGGGAGAAATACCACGAATAATGAACACAAGGAACACTCGAAACCCGCTAGGAGGACTGGGGATTACCTCATCATAGGGGATGCGGCAGTCATCCTCCACGGCGGAGAGTGCTCCATCCTGGTGCTGGGTGAAGAGCTCTGAATGCTTGATGGTGGATGGGCGCCACGACCCATTCGTGATGCGGGTTCTCGGGCCCTTCTCCTTCCCAGTCGCGGCGGCAGTGCTGGTGCACACGGTGGCGGCGCCCTTCTTCTTGGCTACAGCAGCAGCAGCCGCAGATCCAGCGGCGGAGGCTCCCTTCTTCTTTCCCATCTGGCGCTGGCGGTGCAAGCGCAGGAAGTAGCTCGAGAAAGTGCGAAGCTAGTCTAGCGTCGCAAAGAGGGTGAGAGCAATGGAGCAGCAAGAAGCAGCAATGGAGATTGTGCGCGAGGAGGAAATGAGATGTGGATAATTACCGCACAGAGGATCTCTACTTAACCTCATCGAAGATGCCATCCAATGGCCAGGAGAAAATCACCTAGACACGTGGCACTCAGTGTCGACGCATGGCAGAGTAAAACTATGAACCGTCGCTCTACTCCCCCCCCCCCCCCCCCCCGCCCATTACGCATGAGAATCGAGGAGACATAGTTAAAACAGAGATTATGCACGTCTGGTCAAGTCCAAGTCATAAAATGGGACCAACTTTTCATCACGTCCCGTCAAAACTGCTCACCCAGGCAACTGAGATCATCTCATCGTCAGCACTGACGTCATTAACTCCAGCGGGATAACTCTTTGACTACTCTAGTCCTTACTTGAGTCTTCGACTCGACCACGTACTCTTTGACTACTCTAGTCCTTACTCGAGTCTTTGACTCGACCAATCACTCGGGAGCTAATCCTAACAGGAGCGCTGGCCGCGCACCCAAGAAACTTTGTAAAGACATCCAAGCATTATGAAATCATATTTTTCTCTCAAAAACCCTTCACTCGAATCAACGATTCGATTGTGGACTACGGGTTACTCCCATAGGGAGCGTTGAAAGCATATTTGACTGAAACAAGCAAGAGACGACAGTAGTCACAAATAATTATAGTCCCTACTCGAGTCTACGACTCGAATAGGCACTCGGGGGATACTCACATAGGGAGCGCTGGTCGCGCATCCTATGATCTTTTCTTATATAACTATGTGTTGCCTGCATCCACACTCGAATGCTTTGGCGACTCCGCCTCATTTTTTCTCTACAAAGAGACTATATCTCCTAGGTCACCTGAATCATCTCCGCGATGATAAAAATTCGGATGTTGTGCTTGCAGCGTGAAGATAAGACCTGAATAAGGCTTGGCAATGCACCTGTTGCGCTCTACCAGAAACAATCCATGCCTACAGGTACGATGAAATAAGCCTTGATGGACGCGTCGAGTGCTCACACTTATACACCGGGATTCGACTCTATAAGACCTCCGCAGCCTGAGTCGAATTACGCCAGCACTTTTTCCGAATTTGAGTCCGGGGACTCGAGTTTGAGTAGATTGCGTTGTTTTGCCATATGGTAGTGAACTAATCCCGATACATCGGATAAATCAGGCACGTATATCAGCAATCCCTATGATGCAAATTAGAGCACTCGAAAACATGCTCAGTTGTGCACTCGAAAGGCTTCATAAGTCTCCACTCGAATCTGCCATTCAACCGGACACTCGGGGGATACTGATGTGGGCATACCTTATAGGTACTCGAGTTTGGCATATACGTTCCAGTCTAACAGAAGCCCACGGCGTTACCAGTTCCCAATCAAAGATTCGGACAACCTAAGGAGACTCTGACTGCTTGCAGCACAAGGCAAGCTTAAGATAGAAAGTTTAAAAGGGATAAACCCTAACTTGTAACGACTCGAACTGCTACCCGAGACCTAGCTTATCTATATAAAGGCTAGGAGGGGACAGCGAGGAGGACGATCACAACCCTAGTTTTCCACACCATCGCCAGATTGCATCTACGCAACCCCTGTAACTTTCAACTCACTCGATAATTCCAAGAGCAGACAAACAGGAGTAGGGTCCTCTATGAGGCCTGAACCTGGGTAAATATTGCGTCCTTGTGTTCTTGTTTGCTAGCCGATTGATGCCTCCAGCGCTCCCCTCTTCTCCAAAACCCAAGTCCATAACAATGGGCATTGATGAGTTAAACCCTCGTCACTCGTACTTTGGAAATGGTTGATCATAAATGTTCTTCATTTTCTCCAGTTGTGGCTTACAATATGTTGAAAAATTACGATTTTACATGTTTTGCTAGCAATAATGATCATATGGTTTATAATGAGATTTCCCCCATAGCTTTCCCGAATTTTGGAGATATCGATAATTTCCATGATAAGAATGCTCGCACCTATTGCTCGCATATTCACCATGAATATCATATGAACTTAATTGACACTAATGGCAATGTTCTCAAGAGAAGATGTATCATGATGGATGATGTGTTTATCTACCATGCACACACATTCTTCCTTTTGTCTAATTTGTGTGTAGGTATCCGAATTCCAATTTCAACCTCGAGTGAGCATGATTTGACAAAACGATCTCTAGAGAGCACCCCACAAGTTGATGATAAATTATCATCGAGTTCAACTCTTTCTAAGAGGGGAGATGATGTAGCCCATCATATGCCAATCACCATTGAACCATGTCATGCTACTCCAACCATTATTGCACCTAAGGTGAACTCCTCCCATCACTTGTCCTCCTTTATCCCTCACTTGAATTGGATCCTACTTGAGCTAAATGTCTATCTTATGACAAGGTTCACACCCATGATCATGATGACAAGAGGAGATGAAGAGGATGCCCAAGGAGCCAAGACCCCCAAGCAAGAAGCTTGGAAGAGAAGGCGCAAGAAGCAGCAGCTCCAAGACCGGAGTCTCCGTTGTCCACATGTCGGAGCCTCCGCCACGTCTACACCGGAGTATCCGGAGAACCGACCCTGGAGTATCCTACCCTGCCCTCCCGGACTTGCGAAGATAGTAGTGAC
This sequence comes from Avena sativa, assembly GCA_916181665.1. NCBI lineage: Eukaryota > Viridiplantae > Streptophyta > Magnoliopsida > Poales > Poaceae > Avena > Avena sativa. The sequence goes on along the minus strand of OV702286.1, from coordinate 63,378,020 downwards.
ACCATGCAGAACCCCAGATCGGATACCTTCCAGAATCTTCAACATCGTGACCCCCGATCAGAGTCTCCGCCACGTCATCTTGGGAGTCTTCGGCCTACATACACCGGAGTCTTCGTCTCGCACAATGGTCATGCGAGCTCTGAGCTGGGCCTCAGTCCATGTGACGCCCCATTTCATCCAACACTTCATATTTATGCCCAGACTACTCATGTTTAAGTGGTTGGCCTATATATATGCCCCCACCCCTCCTAGAAACCCTAGATTGAATTTGAGTTGAATTGTCTTAGCCTCCACTTTTCTACGAGGCTATCTCTTTAGATCTAGATCTATACTAAATAGTTGTACACGGCCATCCTCGTTTGAATCGGATCTTTCTATCTTGTGCACTTTATTGTGTTGATCTTTCCCTTTGGGTCTCTATTAACTGCAATCTACTCACAAGTTGATTATATCCGCTCCGTAATGATCTTTCCATCATGGATCTCTGCCTACGCTCTCTTCCATGTGGATTCTATCGGGTTGGTGATTCATGCCAAAGAGGGAATCGAAAGCATGTGTGTGTTGTGTTTGTCTTCACCTTGCATTTGCGTTGAGTTCATCGTGTTCATCACCTTTCCCCTCGCTTTCCCCTCTAACTGTGAAGATCAGGTCACCCCTCGAGGTTAACCCTCAACAGGGAGGGTGCAAAATGTGTTCCGATAATTGTATGCGTGTATCACCTGGTTCAGGGCTTGAAGACCTTTGATCCACTTGTTTTAGCGTGCGGGATTTTTGATAGATCAGACCACCTGCACAACCGTATTGACAAAAGTGACCACCTTCCATTGAAATTGACAAAACTACCGTAGTGGTAGGCTTGACAAGCCCCACGTGGCACTTGTTGTTGTTAGCCGAGGCGGCGGGACCTAGCGCCATAGTGCACAAAGTGTGCGGCACGCTGGATATGTGGCGGCATGTCTCGCATCGCTTGATATTTATTTTCTCTTTGAAAATTCTATATCTATTAGAAAAGTTCACAAGATGTTGCGGTAAGTTCCTACCCGCCTGATATTATTTTTTTGCAAGAAAAATCCAGATCAATTATAAAAGTTAACACAAATTACAAGACACTTCAAATTAATTAAAAATTACATTGAAGTTCTTGAATCACCTAACGACTACTATCGTTGCCAGAGCGAGTCGCCGATGCACCGTTGTCGCCACTCCACTTTTGAGCCGACCTAACGTTATTAATAACAATTGGGAGTCTTCATGCACGTGACCTAGAGGACCAGCATCATAGAGCCAAAGTCGTCGCCATTAAACTCTTGATTGATCTGAATTTTGTGACACCAAACTTGTAAAACACATAGACCGAACAAGATCCATTACTCCATGTGAGCAACGATAAAACGATTCCCTGCCCTCCTCAATACTACTGACTAGATCATCGTCGACGAGGAGGCGGGTATACTTAGTCTTCATGTCTCGCGCAGTGCCACCATAACAACGTACCCGGTTGACAAAACACTAAATTTAGGGATCTTAGTACAGCGTAGATCCGAGGTCTCCACTCGCTGCCGCTGGAACCGCAAACAGACAAGATGGGCACCCGCAAATTTTCAAAGACCGCAGAGACCGGCAGATGGCAATGGAGACTGCGGCTAGGGTTTCACACCCGCCTGTTTCTCAGGTCGTTGGTTTTCATGGTAGTTACAAATAGCCCAGAAGATGTTGGCCGTCTGACATCTACGCGAGTAAAACGTATGGATCCTTTCTCTGAACACACATGTTACCTCTTTGCACAATACTTAGTACTCCCTCCGTTTCAAAATATAAAATGTTTTAGCTTTGTGAAAGGAGTGTATCTAGACTTTTTTTAGTATATAGGTTTACTTCAAACCTAGATGAACCTACACACTAAAAAATCTAAATACACTTTATTCACAAAGCTAAAACATCTTATATTTTAAAACGGAGAGAGTAGAAGTGAAAAGTAATTTTAGCATTTCCAGTCGGCGTCTCGCAAACAATGCCAGAAGCGTTGAATCTGTCGCTTGGGGACGCCGTCGTGCCATGCCAGGGTATGCTTGTTCCCAGCCGTGTGCCGAAATGGTACTACCATGCCGAATGATTTTTTGCAAACCAAACGAAATACATTCATATTACGGTGGAATTTTACAAACCAACACAGAATTTAACTAAATTTAAAGAAAACTAAATCTAAACAATGTTAAGCATCGCCGTTCTGGCCAGAAGGACAGGCCTTGTCGTCGTTTCTCACGCCACACATCTTGGCCTCCCGCTCAGCCTACTTGTGGGCCCGTCTTGCATGTCGGGATTCCACCATCCATTGGTGTGTCGCCGCGGCTGGGCTGCGCCCTTCAGCGTGTCGCCTCCGTTGTTTCACGCAATTGTCGGTAATGCTCGTTCTGAGAAACCCAGGCAGCTTCGCGAGCGGCGGCAGCAACCTCATTCTCCGTATTGATGCGAAGAATGGCATGTCGCTCCTTTTCCATGAGGAGGCGGTCATTCTCCTGCACTGGCACCCCACCCTCTCTAGGGAGATCTCCGTGTCGCGGGCTTCAATGAACAGGTTGATCTCGCCGATGTTACATGCCTCGTTGGTCCTCTCCCACTCACTCTTGTAGGAGTCGAGGTCGGCGTGTTGCAGTGGATCAAGCACCTCCTCGGCCTCCTTCTCGTCAGAATCGGCTGACAAGAAGAAGTCGAGCGGGTCAGTTTCATCGTCATCCGAGGAGTTAGTTCCGGCGGCAGGGCGCACTGCGGCGCCGCGGGCATGGGAAGCTTGGCCCAGCAATTAGGTAGGCGGCAAGGTATCGCGGCGAGAAGGAAATAGCAGGAGAGCGCGATCGGGATATAGTTTGCGCATGGATAGAGGAAAGGCGCCAGGGGTGGTATTTAATCGTCGAAGCAGACGAGTGCGGCCGCTGTCTCGCATTAATACCGCCACTGGCACTTGATGCGTCTACTCTCTATGCCGGTCACAGGCCACTGTGATGACTCTCTACACTGGCCACGCGCTACCGCGACGACGGGGCGCCTCACCGTGGCGCCATTAAACAGCTGCAAGGAGGTAAGGAACGACATAATAATTAACGTTGACCAGTCGCTATGTCAATGACTATGTTGGCCGACCAAGCGCCACGTCGCAAGGGTGTTGCATCCGGGTGCCAACACACATCCCCTGTGGAGAGGGATGGCCTCAGCATTCCGGACACGGTAGGGTGCCAAATGTTCGAAGGAAACTAGATAGCGAGAGACAAGAATGAAAATTGTATCTTTATTGATCAAGATTGAAAGTTTATATACAACAGTATGTCGGTTCTATAAGACGGTTCTTGAGGGCAGTTCCGTGGAGACGCTCTCGGGAACGTGTACGTCGGTTCCCAGAGATGTGGAACCGTCGTTTCACATATAGGATAAGCGGGGATTATTCCCAATAACCGCTTGGGTTATTTAATTCTAACACTCCCCCTAATCACCGCTTGATTGTATATAGATCATCATCTTGACTAAGTCTCCTCTAAAAACTCTGTGGGGAAAATGTGAGGAGTATGGTAGGATATGCTGTTAAAACTCCTTCAAACCCAGTGGGAAAATAAGGAGAAAATGATACAACATATTATGATTATTGCCTCTGTGAACTCAATATGAAGTAAATCCATAGAATACAGAGATCAATAAATATGTCATTTATACCTTCCTAAAAATCCCGGTGGGGAAAACAGATGGTATGACATATGATCTTATGTTGATATTACCTCATTAAAAACCTTAATGAGAACCTGAATAGTAAACTCATCAAGGGAAAAAGAGTGTAATATGATGCTTTGAACAGGAATATTTCAGGAAGACACTCCCCTTGATTCTTGCAAATCTCGAAGCCATCGCATACCAATTCCATGAATATATTTCTGGAATGTTGAAGTTGATAGAGACTTCGTAAACAAGTCAGCGAGATTATCGCATGATTTGACTTGCAAGATGTTTATTTCCCTACTCTTCTGGAGTTCATGGGGATAAAACAACTTAGGGGCAATATGCTTAGTGATATTGCTCTTGATGTATCCTGTTTGCATCTGTGCAACACAAGCCGCATTATCCTCGTAGATAATGGTAGGTGATCTGATAGAACCAATTCCACATGACTTTTGTATGTGGTTTATCATTCTGCGAAGCCACACACATTCGCGTGATGCCTCATATAATGCAATTATTTCAGAATGATTGGTAGAAGTTGCAACCAGAGTCAGTTTCGAAGACTTCCATGATATAGCAGTTCCACCATGTAGGAACACAAAGCCGGTCTGCGATCTGGCATTATGGGGATCAGATAAGTAGCCAGCATCAGTGTATCCAATCATACTAGAGTCCAGATTTCTCTGAAACTGAAAGTATAGGCCAAGATCCTTTGTGCCTTGGAGATATCGAAAGACATTCTTGACTCCCGACCAGTGGCGTTTGGTGGGAGCTGCGCTATGTCTAGCAAGTAGATTCACTGCAAATGCGAGGTCAGGTCTTGTGCAATTTGCAAGATACATTAGCGCTCCAATGGCACTGAGATATGGAACGTCGGGTCCCAACATCTCTTCTCTATCATCCCTTGGCCTGAACGGATCTTTCTCTACGTCTAGAGAACGAACCACCATGGGAGTTTTAGATGGATAGGATTTGTCCATATTGAATTTCTCCAATATTTTCTGGATATAGGCAGCTTGGTGTACCATTATTCCTGAGGGAAGGTGCTCGAGTTGGAGACCCAAGCAAAATTTGGTTTGACCCAAATCCTTCATCTCAAATTCTGTCTTTAGATGATTGCGTGCTTCATCAATATCTTGTGTGTTGCCAATGATGTTGAGATCATCAACATACACTGAAATGATGCAAAATCCTGAAGAGGACTTCTTGATAAAGACACATGGGCAGTCATCACTATTGGAGTAACCCTTCTGAAGAAGGAACTCACTAAGTCGGTTGTACCACATCCGTCCCGACTGTTTCAAGCCGTACAAAGACTTGTTCAGTTTTACACAGTACATGTTGCGTTTTGCGCTTGCATCCGGGACAGAGACTCCGTCAGGAACCTTCATGTATATGTCCGAATCTAGTGACCCGTAAAGATATGCGGTCACGACATCCATCAACTGCATAGATAGACGATTTTGCACTGCCAAAGATATTAAATATCGGAAAGTAATACCACTCATTACCGGAGAATATGTCTCATTGAAATCAATGCCGGGTCTCTGCATGAAACCATGTGCTATGAGCCTTGCCTTGTATCTCACCACCTCGTTGTTCTCATTCTGTTTCCGAAGGAAAACCCATTTGAATCCCACAGGGAAAACTTTGGGAGGTATTGGTATTGCTTCAGTGAATACCTTCCTTTTGTTAAGCGAGGCTAATTCTGCTTGTATTGCATCCTTCCATCGAGGTCAGTCGGAGCGTTTTTCACACTCAACGATAGTCCTTGGATCATGATCATTGAGAAGGGTATTTGCAATTGTAGCAGAAAAATAAGTGTCGACAATCGTAGACTTACGGTTAAATGATTCTCCAGAATCAATATAGTTGGTGGATATATCATGCACCCTTGGTGACTCTTCGTGATTTCCCAATACGCGTGAGTCTGGGTGTTCCGATGTCCCAGCCAGTGTGTGCAAGCTGGAGCTGGGTTGTGGAAGTTGCCCTTTCACTGGGTGTATACTACCCATAATGTGTTTATCAACGTTGAGTTGAGTTGCATTTACTGATTTTGAGGATTTTCTCCTCTCTCTCCTTTGTTGCTTGCGAGAAGTAGGTTCTAGATCAGAGGTCGTACTACTCCCCCTCTTTTTTGGAATGGGGAGTTGAGTGGTTTTAGTTGGTACCTCCACTCTTTCGGGCGCATTTCTGGCCGGAATCAAGGATTTTGTAACACCTTTTAGATCAGTAAATGAATCTGGCAGATTATTTGCAAGATGTTGCAAATTAATGATTTTCCGAACTTGGAGTTCGGTCTCTTGGGTACGTGGATCAGAGGTTGAAATGGCGATAGCATTCCAATCAATTTCCGGGCATTCTTTCTGGTACTTGAAATCTCCCCCTAATGCCGGAAAATGTTTCTCATCAAATATGCAATCAGCGTGACGAGCTGTGAATAGATCCCCGGTAAGGGGTTCTAGATACTTAATAATCGACGGCGATTTGTACCCCACATAGATCCCTAGTTTTCTGTGTGGGCCCATGGATGTCCGCTGAGGTGGTGAGATCGGGATGTATGTAGCACATCCGAACTTAAATAGATGGGAAATGCTAGGTGGATTTCTACGTACCAATTGCAGAGGGGAAGTACTGTGATATGCAGTAGGTCGCAATTGGATTAAGTCAGCAGCGTGTAAAACCGGGTGACCCCAACACGAGGTTGGCAAGCTGCAATTCATTAACAAAGGTCTTGCAATGAGTTTGATCCTCTTTATTAGGGATTCAGCCAAACCATTTTGAGTATGGATATATGGAACAGAGTGCTGAACTTCAATCCCCAAGGCCATGCAGAATAGTCATTGAAGGCGCGTGAAGAGAATTCTGCAGCATTCTCCATGCGAATTGATTTAATTCGACTTTCTGGATAATGGGCCTGTAACTTAATTACTTTCCTCATTATCTTGGCAAATGCATGGTTTCGTGTGGAAAGAAGACACACATGTGACCATCGTGTAGATGCGTCAATCAAAACCATAAAATACCTGAATGGTCCAGATAATGGTTGTATGGGACCACAAATATCACCTTGAATCCGTTCAAGGAATTGAAGTGGTTCAGCTTGTATTTTAAGGTGCGAAGGCCTCAAAATTAGCTTCCCTGTGGCACATGATGTACACACAAAGTCTGATGACTGAGGAAATTTTGACCCTTGCAAATTATGACCAGTGGAATTGCTAGTAATCTTCCTCACCATCCCGATGCCGGGATGGCCTAGGCGATCATGCCAATTTTGGAATGCGTCAACATTCTGGAAGATTACCTTGTAAGCAACATGTTCTACGGGCTTGATGTACGTATAGTACAGTCCGGACGGCAGAGAAGGAATTTTTTCAAGTACTTGCTTGCCATATCCGTAATCTTTTGTAAAGAGTAGATACTCTTCTTTGTTGTCTTCATGCGTTTCAATGTGAAAACCATTCTTACAGATATCTCGATAACTGATTAAGGTACGTGACGAATCGGGATATAACAAGGCATCCTCAATTGTCACTTGTGTACCATTTGGGAGGGTAAATATGGCACGTCCAGTGCCAACAATTACCGTATCGCGTCCAGCGATAGTCAAAATATCTCCATTCATCTTTTTCAGAGTCTGAAAATATTTCAACTCCCTCAGTATGGAGTTTGTGGTAGCACTGTCCACAAGGCATAATTTCTCTTCCATCGGATTGTCCCCGTAGAGAGCTCTTTTGCCCTTATTCCGGCGATCGCCGGAGGTGTTGAAGTGCTCTCACTAGAGCAGTGCTTGATAACGTGTTCGAAGGAAACTAGATAGCGAGAAACAAGAATGAAAATCGTATCTTCATTGATCAAGATTGAAAGTTTATATACAACAGTATGTCGGTTCTATAAGACGGTTCTTGAGGGCAGTTCCATGGAGACGCTCTCGGGGACGTGTACGTGGTTCCCAGAGATGTGAAACCATCGTTTCACATATAGGAGAAGCGGGAATTATTCTCAATAACCGCTTAGGTTATTTAATTCTTAACACCAAACACATCCCCTGTGGAGAGGGATGGACTCAGCATTCCGGACACGGTACTAGACCGTATCGGACCGAAAAGTACTTTAGCCTATGCCGCTCAAAGCGGTTTTCCGTCTGGCTTGCCCCAAAAACCTCTTGGCGGCGTTTTGGGCACGCGAGTGAGATGCTCTTTTAAGGCCGAAGCATCCATGTCAAAGTGAGCTGATGATAGGTGACCCGCACATGGAACGACAATTTGTTATGTTTAAACCTACGTACGCCAGCAGCGTGCTGCTTGAATCTCACATATCTTGTTTTCTAGTAATTCTGGGCAAGACCTGTCTCTGCCCCTGCCCTCTTGTACTGACCGTAGTAAGTACTGTAGTAACTAGTCAAAGGTTCAAACTGCAGTGGAACCGTGGTATGAGCAAGATGTATAAACTATAAACTGGAGCCGAGGGGCACTGCCAGAAACAAATGCATTACGTGGTAAAGTGTGACAGAAAATTTGCAGCAGCTTAGCATATTTCCCTTACTCGGGGTTGACATCAATCTATTTTGCTAGTACTAAATAGCGTCTGACATTGTATATAGTCCAATAAATATCAAGACACTAGTGCTAGGTTAACTCAAGCTAGCTCCGCGACATCTAAAAATCTAGACACGTTTCATAGACTTGGGACTTCTTATCCAAAATATCTCAGCTCCAGCTCGTGAACTCTTGTTTCTGTCAATGCGAAATGAGCAAACGTTACATAGCTTCCATCGCAGCGTAAAAGGTGGAGTAACACACAGACTACTCTGAAGCACAACCACTATCATGGGAAGTTTGACTGCTCTTGAATTTCACCAACTGTAGAAGAGCAAGATATCAGGTGTTGCACAAAGATACTATTAACAGTTCGCAAGAGAAATTCAGAGAACGATTCCATACCAGGAAGTTCAACAGCAAAGTTAGCCTGGGCATCTGCATCGGCATTAAATTCCTACATGGCAAAGAAGCAAATGTGAGTGAAGGGATCTGAAGTTTTAGCTGGTAGCTGTTCCAAGAGACAGGCAAACCAACTCAGTATGCAATTTAAGCAACACAAGTCAAGCTTGCCTATGCTTATACAGAACAAATACAGAGTTCTAACTGAAAAGGTATCCAGAGGGCTGATATTGGTACGAATAACTCCAGGAAAATGCAGGTATATCCCAGTCTAAATGTTTCCAGATATTAGACATAAGCAATAAATATGTGAAGTACCAATTGGCATTAACTTGACACAATACAGAGATTAATGGTGAATTGCCCAAACAAGGGTCTTGTTGTTGCTGTTTCTCATGCAATTGAATAAAATAGTTGTTACGCACCACTGTAGGCTATTGTATCAAGAGCAAAAGTATGCAATATGGTGCAAAGCATTCATACAACAGAACCTAAAGCTGGCTGATGCAGGGTAAATCTGAACAAGATCAAAAGGTAATAAAAACACGTGATACCTACCCTTAAAACATGGTTGATCTGAAACTGAAGAAACTTTCCCTTCAGTTCCTTAACTTTCTTGCACAAGTCAGCCATATTATCATGCTTAACACGCCAGATATCTTGGACCTGTTCCAAGAAGTTTAATGTGTTACTTACAGTTGAGCATCGATAGAGCAGCCACTTGCTAGAGGAACTCTTCAAAGAGCACTTATTAGTTTTCACCGGATTTTGTAATGCCATTGACAACCAAGGATTTATTCAAAGAGCACTTAGAGTTGAACAATCATAGAGCAGCCAGTTGCTAGAGGAACTCTTCAAAGAGCACGTATTGGTATTCACCGGTTATCAAGAATTTATTTATGCCAATTATGCCTTATTCAAATATATATATATATATATGTACACACACACACACACACACACACACACTGTGGGGCACCTTAACCCGCAAACGTGTTAATAAATGAAGAGTTGGACAAAAAGTTCCTTTGGTAAGGATAAACACAGGACCATGGATGATCGAATAAAATTTTAAGGAGAAAAGAAGCAAAGAAATAGAAACAAAAATATTTTAATTTCTTCGTTTGTTCGCATATTTAATGTTTTAGTGGACTTTGAAAGTGTCAGAATGAATTACTCTGTATAGAGTCAGAATGAATTACACGGCAAGCAGTTACCTATTGATCGTTCCATGGAAGAACACAAAAGGCTGCAAAGTGCAAAGTAGCAAAGGTATAACCACAAACCTGGTAACAGACAAGCTTAGAATCGCCTTGAGCACGAACATACTTGAATCCCTTCTTAGCAGCATATCTCAGGCCCAAAAGCAATGCACGATATTCAGCAGCGTTATTCGTTGCAATACCCAAACCCTCACGTAGTTGAGCAATCTTCAGTTGAAAGAATAGAACACAGCCATCATCAGCTGGCCGTGATAACTGAAAACTAAGAAAATAAACCAGCACAGTACTAGTTGTCATACATACCACAGATCCATCAAGCCGCCTTACTACTACACCAGCACCTGATTTCCCGGGATTTCCTTTGCAAGCACCATCAAATTCAAGAATACATGACAGCTGTAAAGACCAAAACCACTGGTGAGAATAAGTCAACATTTCCTCATAGTGAAGATAAGTTGCAAATATGCATGTTAATTAGAAATCATAACTGCAATATAAAAGCAAGTAAGAAATGAGAAACATGCACAGTTGGCGGGTAGAACATTGGATTCGTACTCACATGGCTGTCAGGTAATGGTTCCAGTCCAGCAACTTTGGAATGCTTCTTTGACGGCCCGGTTTCCTTCAGAAAATAATCATAGGTGCGAGTACATGAGATGTGACAAAGACATTAGATACAAAGACTTTCACAACAGAGTATACATTCACGCTTAGCATGGACAGGGGAACAGATCGCTACTCACCGTCTCCTGAGGCCTTTTCAGAGTAGAGGTTGCATTTGCATCAGGTTGCTGAAACCAAAAGTGGCACAATGAACAATCTACAAGAAAGTTTATGGGCAAATGCACAAGTAGTAATGGAACCACCTTTGAGGATAAATACCATAGAAGATCAGCTCAACTTTAAAGGTAAATAGCCTTGGAACTGTGTTCAAGCAAAACTACTGCCCTGAGAACAATGGGCAGTTACCAATCAAGATTGTGGACTATGTACTATATCACGATTACAAATTTGTATTTTAGAGATGATCAATTTTTATTGCAACTAATGACCATGCCTATAGAGATTGGGTCCAGCAAGAACATAAAATGCAAGTCTAATTAAAAGTGGTAAGATTAGTGCCGCCACAAATTGTAAAGTGATTGCAAAATAAACTAGAACACATAGCATACAGATAGCTTCCTAAGTTAAACCGAAAAGGGATTAAAAGATCTATACAACATTGGCATGCGACGAACACCATTATCAGGTAAAACAATTGGAAATTACAATAATACATAAAAATACCTGAAAAGGGCAGGGAACCAAATCGTCAAACAATTCATCTCTTGCATCTGCTCCATTAATGGAAAACAGAGCATTCTTTAACCCACGCGCAGCGAGATACTCCTCAGTTTCTTTACGCAAAGAGTATCCTTTGTACACAGTCACAGAAGGATCGCAAACCTATAAGGATATGTTTCACATAAGTACTGTCAGCTGACATGGCAATACGTTCTTTTTATTGTGCAATCACTGAATTGGTAAATACAATAACTAGTTTTTTTTGCAATCATGTGAGATGTAGCCCCTACTACCACAGCAATGGTTTTAGCATCCAATGAAATGCATGAACCAACTGTGATAGTGAAATATAAAGTACTACATTGTGTATATTTTCTTCTTCTAGGAAGACCATTTAGAGAGGTACCGTTATCATGTGTATATCTGTTTGATGAGGATGCTGCATTCGGTGGAATGTTCGTGAGCAGGTGTTAGTATTTTCAAGAGAAACGTTGAATGCACATAACCATAATAGTAATAGACTGAATGATTGGTGTGTGACAAGTTGAGAGATAAGAGATGGTAAAAGGAAGCAAAAAAAAAATTTACCGAATTGCTGACTTGGGCTTGACAGTCAGCAAGGTTCTTGTAGATGCCGATGACGTCACCCTTGCGGACGACATAGAATGGGTCGCCGCTGGCAGAGTCCATCGGGGTGCCCTTCTTTGCAGCAGATTTCTTGGTGGAGCGCTTGGAGGAGGAAGAGAATAAGCACTCAGCAATGCCAAGGGCAATGGGTGGTGTGGAAGGCCTGAGGGGAAGGTAGCGCAGGTTGTGCTGGTGGTGGTAGCTACCGCTGAGACTAAGAGTGCCAGCCACCGCGTGCCTCCACGCCACTCTAGAAATCCCACAGAGAGAAGAAGGAGAACAGCAACTCCTCATTAGCAGCTGCCAATGTGAAATCAATCAATCAGAGTACATGTTTCAAAATGATTTTTGTACAACATGTGAATATATTTGAACAATTACATATATCACATAATAACAGTAAACACTAGAAGCAAATATATTGTGTAAAACAGCAATTATGTTCCAAAAATATGACAACAATTTTTTTGCCCTACCGGCCAGCTATTTCTTGTCGACACTTGACCCAGACCACACTCTGTTAACAGAATCAACTACGAGTAGCAGCATGAGGAAATCATACTACTAGAACAGACCAATGCAAAGAAAATTCTATCATAATCAAGCATATCAGCCTACTAGTCTTTATTTGCATTCTGCATTCAATCCCAACACCGAAGATTCGAAGAAATTGCCCCAAATCAGGACAGTTGGACGCACAACAACGGCCAATCCCTACTTGGTAGATAAACTTGCTTCATAGTTGTACAAGAATCAACCGGACCGAATGGAAGTATAAGTGAAGAAAGAGAATGAGAAGTCCAGCAGCCGTCGGTAACAAAGAAGGCCGAATCGACTGTGGAGAAGATAAGACGCCCCGAAGAAACCCGAGGGCAGACAGAGGAGGAGGGGCGGGCCGCGGGGAGAGAAGGACGAGGAGGGCCGCAGGGAACTTGGAGAGGATGTGGCGGAGCTTGGAGAAAAGGAGGAGGGCCGCCGGGAACTCACCTGCGCCGCCGCCTTGGAGTCGGCTCTCCTATGCTCGCCTCCTGCGCGGCTGCGTCCGGGCGAGACGACGAAGGGGTACGGTTGGAGCAATGGAGCGTCGGGGCCTGGGCTAGGTTCGGTCGATGTCGTTTTTTTTTTTGAGACAAATATCGTTTGGTATTCGGGGCCTTCCAAACACTGACAAAAACGAAGGACTTAACTGGGAATATGTCGGGCCGGGCCGGGCCCTGTACAAAAGCGAAGCAGGTGCGTGGGGAGTATCTAGTGAAACAAAGGAATTGATGCACCCGACTTCAGACAATCTGATAAGTTTCAAAAATAAATGGAAACAAGTATTGGCATAGATAGTACTTAGAGCATCTCTAGTCGATTGTCTAAATTTAATAGTCTACATCTTTCAATAGATAATGGTGTAAAAATATTCCTTTTTACACGACTTCAGTTTTCTAGTGGATAGTTTAAATTTGATAGTCTATATACCCATCTGCACAAATAGTCAATATACATAGCAAATCAGTACAAGAAATGCTCTGATTTGGCGCGGGAGCAAGCTCGCGAGCGACCAACTTTGCTTTAGACATGGTGATTCGTATAGACAACGAGTAGCTAGTTTGGAGGATGTCTAAATTTTAAACCACCAAATACACAAGCCATCGGGGGCATTTTTTGATCCATGGTGGTCTATATTGGCTTAGAATACAGGATATACTAGCCACTAGAGATAGAGATGCTCTAGAGCATCTCTAGTGGCTTGTCTAAATTTGATAGGCTATATCTTCACATAGATACTGGTGTAAAAAAATTCCTTTCTACACGACTTTAGTTTTCTAGTGGATAGTCTAAATTCGATAGTTTATATGTCTATCTACACACAAATAGTTAATATACATAGCAAATCAGTAAAACAAGTATTCTGATTTGGCGCGGGAGTGAGCTCGCGAGCGACTAACTTTGGTTTAGACATGGTGGCTCGGTTATCCAAATATGGACAACGAGTATTAGTTTGGAGGATGTCTAAATTTTAGACCACCGGATACACAAGCCACCGGAGGCATTTTTTAGGGAAAATTTGCTACAGGACACCGTTATTTTCCGTCATTTGCTGAAACACACTGTTCGATTGTGCCTTTGCCAGGTACCATTACAATTTTGTGGCACATTTGCTAAAACATACTGTTGGAGATATGCCCAAGAGGCAATAATAAAAGTGGTTATTATTATATCTTTGTATTTATGATGAATGTTTACATCCCATGCTTGTATTATTAGGAAACACTGATACATGTGTGTTTTGTAAACATAAAAGAGTCCCTAGTAAGCCTCTTGTTGAACTAGCTTGTTGATTAATAGATGATCATGGTTTTCTGATCATGGACATTGGATGTCATTGATAACAAGGTCATAGCATTAGGAGAATGATGTGATGGACACACACCCATAGTAAGTGTAGCATAAAATCAAGTCATTTAGTTCGTATTGCTACAAGCTTTCAAATGCATAGTAACATAATCCTTCGACCATGAGGTTATGTTAATCACCATCACCGGATGGGTGCTTTGATGACATCAAACACCGCTTCGTAACTGGGTGGTTATAAAGATGTCATTGGGTATTCTGAAAGTATGTGTTGAAGCGCATGGACCAAGATTGGAATTTGTCCATCCATATGACGGATAGATATGCTCTGGACCCTCTCGGTGGAATGTCATCTAGTTAGCTTGCAAGCGTGTGACTAGGTCACAAGGGATGACATATCATGAAACGAGTAAAGAGTACTTATCAGTAACGAGGTAGAACTAGGTATAGAGATACCAACGATCAAACCTCGGATAAGTAGAGTATCGCGTGACAAAGGGAATTGGTTTCGTATGTTAATGGTTCTATCGATCACGAAGTCATCGTTGAGTATGTGGGAGCCGTTATGGATCTCCAGATCCCGTTGATGGTTATTGATTGGAGAGGTGTCTCCATCATGTCTGTATATTCACGAACCGTAGGGTGACACACTTAAGGTTCGATGTTGTTTAGGTAGATATAGAATATGCGTTGGAGACCGAATGTAGTTCGGAGTCTCGGATTGGATCTGGGACATCACGAGGAGATCCAGAATTGTCCGGAGAATAAGATTCATATAATGGAGATCATTTTCTAGGTTCGGAAATGTTCCGAAGTGTTATTATGGGGATTCTAGAAGGTTTCAGAATGTTCTGGAAAGTTCCAGAAGGTTCCGTGGACTTTACTTGAAAACCAAGAAAGGAAAGGGGAAGACTTGGGGGGAAGGAAACTCCCTCTCCCCTCTCCCTTGTGCGCCGGCCCTAGGAGGTGGGCCTAGGGGTGGGAACCCTAGGTCGCACCCCTCCCTCTATATATAGAGGGGTAGAGGCGCCACCCCCCTTGCCCCTCCACTCTTGCCCTAGCCGCCTCTCTCCTCCTCCTTCACTCTGCTCAGGCTTAGGCGAAGCCCTGCAGAATTCTCTACTCCACCACCACGCCGTCGTGCTGCTGGGATTCCGTGGAGAGATCTACTACCTCCGCTGCTCGCTGGAATGGGGAGAGGAAGGTCTGCATCGACTCCGCACGTGTGACCGACTGCGGAAGTGCTGCCGGAACGCGACACCGGAAGGATCGTCTACTCGATCTTGAGATCGGCAAGTGATCGTCTACATCAACCACGAGATCCGATCTCGCACAAGGCTTTTGGATCTACAAGGGTTAGTACAGATCTATCTCGTTGCATATGTCTAATAGATTAGATCTTGGCTTTTATCTAGATTAGATCTGGGTTTTGTTCGTTCTTGCGATAGAAAATTTTTGTTTTCCATGCTACGAACCCATCAGTGGTATTAGAGTCGTGTCTATGCATAGATCTGTTGCACGAGTAGAACACAATGGTTTTGTGGGCGTTGGTGCTCGTGCTGTCTTTTGTTTTGTGTACTTTGCATCTTGCGGTATGGTGGGATGAAGCGGCTTGGGCTAACCTTACATGTCATCGCACATGAGACTTGCTCCACGCTTGGCGTGTAACTTGCTTTGTACAAGTGGCTTTACGGGTGTCTGTCTCTCCCACCATAGTATAGATCCAATTTACACTTTGCACTTGATAGCACTTGTATCAACGTTGTGGTTTTAGTTTCGTAGGTAAGATCCGTTCTTATTCGAAAGCCCCAAACCACGTAAAATATGCAAAGAAAATTAGATGCGTCTAACTTGTTTTTGCAGGGGTTTTGTGATGTGATATGACCATCATGTGATTGTGATTATATTTGATGTATGCAATGATCCTTGTTGTAGTATGGCAACCGGCATGAGCCTAATGGTTGTCTTTGATTCTATTAAGACCTGCGTGTCTATTCATCTTGTAATAGATTTATTCCAAGTAGTTGTAATAGTTGCTAGTGATGATGGACAACCATGAAGCGGCGCCACATGACCTTGATGCAATGCTGGTGATGATGGAGATCATGTCCGTGCTTTGGAGATGGAGATCGAAGGCACAAGAAGAAAGGGCCATATCATGTCACACTAATTATGAATTGCCTGTGATGTTAATCCTTTATGCATCTTGTATTGCTTAGATCGCGACGGTAGCATTATAAGATGATCCCTCTCACTAAATATCAAGTAATAAAGTGTTCATCCTTAGCTGGCACCGTTGCTAAGACTCGTCGTTTCGAAGCATCTCGTGATGATCGGATGTGATAGATTCTACGTGTACATACAACGGGTGCAAGCCAGATTTGCACATGCGGAAACTAAGGTTAATCTTGACGAGCCTAGCATGTACAGACATGGTCTCGGAACACGGAATACCAAAAGGTAGAGCATGAGTCATATAAATGATATGATGAACATGAAGATTGTTCGTCGATGAAACTACATCTTCTCTCGTGAAGATCGGACTTGGTGTAGTGGACTTGGTTCGTGTAATCACTAAGACAATGTGAGGGATGTTGTTTTGAGTGGGAGTTCACCTAGTTAATTTAAGAATTAAGATTGAACTCAATTTATCATAAACTTAGTCTAAACTACTTGCAAATTTGTTGTAGATTATGGCGAACCTCTCCATCAATTTCAATGCGTTCCTAGAGAAAGAAAAGCTTAAGAACAATGGAAGCAACTTCACGGACTGGTTCCGTGGACTGAAGATTGTCCTCAGGGCTGGTCAGTTGACCTATGTGCTCGAAGCACCGCTAGGTGACCCACCTGCAGAAGATGCCACCGATGACGTAAAGAATGTTTACGCCACTCGGAAAAATCACTACTCCACAGTTCAGTGTGCCATCCTGTACGGTTTAGAAATGGAGCTTCAGAAGCGATTTGAGCACCATGACCCGTTTGAGATCATTAAGGAGCTCAGGCTGATTTTTGAGACTCACGCGGCCGTGGAGAGCTATGAGGCCTCCGAAAAGTTCTTTAACTGTAAGATGGAAGAGGGAAGCTCCGTTAGCGAGCACGTGCTCACCATGTCTGGGCATGCAAACAAGCTCCAAGAGTTGGGGATAACGATTCCTAATGAGTTAGGGATTCATTGTGTCCTCTAATCACTGCCACCGAGTTATAAGAACTTTGTGATGAACTACAATATGCACTGCATGAACAAGACATTGCCTGAACTATCATCCATGCTAAAAACTGCTGAAGTGGAGATCAAGAAGGAGCACCAAGTGTTGATGGTCAATAAGACCACCAATTTCAAGAAACAGGGCAAGCCTAAGAACAAGGGCAACTTCAAGAAGGATGGCAAGAAAGCTGTCGCACCTGCTAAGAAGCCCAAGGCTGGTCCTAAGCCTGAAACTGAATGCTTCTACTGCAAGGGTACTGGTCACTAGAAGTGTAACTGCCCCAAGTACCTGGCGAATCTGAAGAATGGCAACATCAAGAAGAAAGGTATATTTGATATACATGTTATTGATGTGTATCTTACTAGTAATCGTAGTAGTGCATGGGTATTTGATACTGGTTCGGTTACTCATATTTGTAACTCGAAACAAGAGCTGCGGAATAAGCGAAGACTGGCGAGAGACGAGGTGACGATGCACGTTGGAAATGGCTCCAAGGTTGATGTGATCGCCGTCGGCACGCTCCCTCTACATCTACCTTCAGGATTAGTTTTAAATTTGAATAATTGTTATTTGGTGCCTGCGTTAAGCATGAACATTATATCTGGATCTTGTTTATTGCGAGACGGTTACTCTTTTGAGTCCGAGAATAAAGGTTGTTCGATTTATATGAGTAATATCTTTTATGGTAATGCACCTGAGATAAATGGTTTATTCTTACTGAATCTCGATAGTTGTGTTACACATGTTCAAAACATAGATGCTAAACGAACAAAATTGAATGATAATTCTACATACATGTGGCACTGTCGTCTTGGTC
Source organism: Avena sativa (assembly GCA_916181665.1). Classification (NCBI taxonomy): domain Eukaryota; kingdom Viridiplantae; phylum Streptophyta; class Magnoliopsida; order Poales; family Poaceae; genus Avena; species Avena sativa. The sequence goes on along the minus strand of OV702286.1, from coordinate 63,359,878 downwards.
ACATTAGAGTGAAGCGTATGAAGAAACTCCATTCTGATGGACTTCTTGAATCACTTGATTTTGAATCACTTGAGAGATGCGAAGCATGTCTAATGGGAAAATGACTAAGACTCCATTCTATGGAATAATGGAGCGAGCTACAGACTTATTAGAAATAATACATACCGATGTGTGCGGTCCAATGAGTGTAGCATCGCGTGGTGGATATTGTTATGTTCTCACTTTCACGGATGACTTAAGTAGATATGGGTATGTCTACTTTATGAAACATAAGTCCGAAACTTTCGAGAAGTTTAAGGAATTTCAAAGTGAAGTGAAAAATCATCGTAACAAGAAGATTAAGTTTCTGCGTTCTGACCGCGGAGGTGAATATCTAAGTTATGAGTTTGGCATGCATTTAAAGAAATGTGGAATACTTTCGCAACTGACACCGCCGGGAACACCACAGCGTAATGGTGTGTCCGAACGTCGTAATCGAACTCTCTTAGATATGCTTCGGTCTATGATGTATCTTACAGATTTACCGCTATCGTTTTGGGGCTATGCATTAGAGACAGCCGCATTCACTTTAAATAGGGCACCATCTAAATCCGTTGAAACGACACCGTACGAATTGTGGTTTGGAAAGAAACCTAAGTTGTCGTTCCTTAAAGTTTGGGGTTGCGAAGCATATGTAAAGAAGTTACAACCTGATAAGCTTGAACCCAAAGTGGAGAAATGCGTCTTCATAGGATACCCTAAAGAAACAATTGGGTATACCTTCTATCATAGATCCGAAGGCAAAGTTTTTGTTGCGAAGAATGGATCCTTTCTTGAGAAGGAGTTTCTCTCGAAGGAAGTGATTGGAAGGAAAGTAGAACTCGACGAGGTTATTGAACCTTCTCTCGGAGTTGAGAGTAGTGCAGCACCGGAAGATGTTTTTGTGCCGCCTGCACCAATTGGAGAGGAAGCTAATGATGGTGATCATGAAACTTCGAACGAAGTTGCTGCTGAACCTCGCAGGTCAACGAGGGTTCGTACCACTCCTGATTAGTATGACCCTGCCTTGAACGTCATGTTGGTGGACAACACTGATGACCCTGCTACGTATGAAGAAGCTATGGTGAGCCCAGATTCTGACAAATGGCTAGAAGCCATGAAATCCGAAATGGGATCCATGTACGAAAACCAAGTGTGTACTTTGGTGGACATACCGGATGGCCGTAAGGCTGTCGAGAACAAATGGATTTTCAAGAGAAAAATAGATGTTGATGGTAATGTTACCGTCTATAAAGCTCGACTTGTCGCGAAAGGGTTCCGACAAATTCAAGGAGTTGACTACGATGAGACATTCTCACCAGTAGCTAAGCTAAAGTCTGTGAGGATTTTGTTAGCAATTGCTGCATATTTCGATTATGAGATTTGGCAGATGGATGTCAAAACGGCGTTCCTTAATGGAGACATTGAGGAAGAGTTGTATATGGTACAACCCAAGGGTTTTGTCGATCCTAAAGATGCTGACAAGGTATGCAAACTTCAACGCTCCATTTATGGACTGAAGCAAGCATCCCGGAGTTGGAATCAACGTTTTGATAAAGTAATCAAAAACTTTGGATTTATACAAACTTATGGAGAAGCTTGTATCTACAAGAAAGTGGGCTCTATAGCATTCCTAGTACTATATGTAGATGACATATTGTTGATTGGGAATGATATAGAACTTCTTAATAGTGTCAAAGCCTATTTGAATAATAGTTTTTCAATGAAGGATCTTGGCGAAGTGGCATATATTCTAGGCATCAAGATTTATAGAGATAGATCAAGACGCCTAATAGCGCTTTCACAAAGTACATACTTGGACAAAGTTCTAAAGAAGTTTAGAATGGAAGAGATCAAGAAAGGGTTCATGCCCATGTTGTCAGGTAAGACCTTGAGTAAGACTCAAAGTCCAGCTACGGCAGAAGATAGAGAGAAAATGAATAATATTCCCTATGCCTCGTCCATAGGTTCTGTCATGTATGACATGATGTGTACAAGACCGGATATAGCACATGCTGTTAGTTTGACTAGCAGATATTAAAGTGATCCTGGAATGGAGCACTGGACAACGGTCAAGAATATCCTAAAGTACCTAAATAGGACTAATGATATGGTTCTTTCTTATGGAGGTGATGAACAACTTATTGTAAACAGTTACACTGATGCTAGTTGGAACACCGATCCAGATGACTCGAAGTCACAGTCTGGATACGTATTTATTTTGAATGGTGTTGCAGTGAGCTGGAGGAGTGCCAAGCAAAGCGTTGTGGCGAAATCTTCAACTGAATCGGAATACATAGCTGCTCCATATGGATGAAGGAGTTCATTACTGAACTTGGCGTGGTTCCTAGTGCATTGGACCCGATGGCCATATACTGTGACAACACAGGTGCCATAGCTAATGCACAGGAGCCAAGGTCACATAGCAAGCTGAAGCACATCAAGCTACGTTTCCATGCTATTCGCGAGTATGTCCAAGATGGTGACATAAAGATTTGCAAAGTACACACTGATCTGAATGTGGCAGATCCGTTGACTAAACCTCTCCCTAGAGCAAAGCATGACCAACACCAGAACGCCATGGGTGTTAGGTATATTACCATGTAATCTAGATTATTGACTCTAGTGCAAGTGGGAGACTGTTGGAGATATGCCCAAGTGGCAATAATAAAAGTGGTTATTATTATATCTTTGTGTTTATGATGAATGTTTACATCACATGCTATAATTGTATTATTAGGAAACACTGATACTTGTGTGTTTTATAAACATAAAAGAGTCCCTAGTAAGCCTCTTTTTGAACTAGCTTGTTGATTAATAGATGATCATGGTTTCCTGATCATGGACATTGGATGTCATTGATAACAAGGTCATATCATTAGGAGAATGGTGTGATGGACACACACCCATAGTAAGTGTAGCATACGATCAAGTCATTTAGTTCGTATTGCTACAAGCTTTCAAATGCATAGTAACCTAATCCTTCGACCATGAGGTTATGTTAATCACCATCATCGGATGGGTGCTTTGATGACATCAAACACCGCTTCGTAACTGGGTGGTTATAAAGGTGTCATTGGGTATTCTGAAAGTATGTGTTGAAGCGCATGGACCAAGATTGGGATTTGTCCATCCATATGATGGATAGATATGCTCTGGGCCCTCTCGGTGGAATGTCATCTAGTTAGCTTGCAAGCGTGTGACTAGGTCACAAGGGATGACATATCATGAAACGAGTAAAGAGTAATTATCAGTAACGAGATAGAACTAGGTATGGAGATACCAACGATCAAACCTCGAATAAGTAGAGTATCGCGTGACAAAGGGAATTGGTTTCGTATGTTAATGGTTCTATCGATCACGAAGTCATCGTTGAGTATGTGGGAGCCGTTATGGATCTCCAGATCCCGCTGATGGTTATTGATTGGAGAGGTGTCTCCATCATGTCTGCATATTCATGAACCGTAGGGTGACGCACTTAAGGTTCGATGCTGTTTAGGTAGATATAGAATATGCGTTGGAGACCGAATGTAGTTCGGAGTCTTGGATTGGATCTAGGACATCACGAGGAGATCCAGAATTGTCCGGAGAATAAGATTCATATAATGGAGATCATTTTCTAGGTTCGGAAATGTTCCGGAGTGTTATTATGGGGATTCTAGAAGGTTTCGGAATGTTCTGGAAAGTTCCAGAAGGTTCCGTGGACTTTACTTGAAAACCAAGAAAGGAAAGGGGAAGACTTGGGGGGAAGGAAACTCCCTCCCCCCTCTCCCTTGTGCGCCGGCCCTAGGAGGTGGGCCTAGGGGTGGGAACCCTAGGCCGCACCCCTCCCTCTATATATAGAGGGGTGGAGGCGCCACCCCCTTGCCCCTCCACTCTTGCCCTAGCCGCCTCTCTCCTCCTTCTTCGCTCTGCTCAGGCTTAGGCGAAGCCCTGCAGAATTCTCTACTCCACCACCACCACCATGCCATCGTGCTGCTAGGATTCCGTGGAGAGATCTACTACCTCCGCTGCTCACTGGAACGGGGAGAGGAAGGTCTGCATCGACTCCGCACGTGTGACCGACTGCGGAAGCGCTGCCGAAACGCGGCGTTGGAAGGATCGTCTACTCGATCTTGAGATCGGCAACTGATTGTCTACATCAACCACGAGATCCGATCTCGCACAAGGCTTTTGGATCTACAAAGGTTAGTACAGATCTATCTCGTTGCACATGTCTAATAGATTAGATCTTGGCTTTTATCTAGATTATATCTGGGTTTTGTTCGTTCTTGCGATAGAATTTTTTTGTTTTCCATGCTACGAACCCATCACATACGACATGGCAAAAAGGGAAAAGTTTTGCCACTTTTGCTTGGGTGACCATGTTATGGCCAGGTTTGAAGAAAATGTGCCAAACTTTCCCTTTTTAGTTGTACGGTGTGTTTTAGCAAATGTATCGCAAAATTGTAATGATACCTGGCAAAGACACAATCGAACAATGTGTTTCAGCAAATGATAGAAAATAACGATGTCCAGTAGCAAATTTTTCTTTTTTTATTCATGGTGGTCTATATTTGGCTTAGCCTACGGATACACTAGCCACTAGAGATGCCTTATTCCGAACATCCTACAAAATTTCAAATCGAAATACATAAAATAGGTCAAGAAAAAATATAGTCAAATTTGACAATGAATAGTGCAAAATATAAGCTGGGCTTTGAATCTGGCCCATTATCCCATGCTACGACAAATTTGTTGTTTTCTATTTTGATGTTGTTCTTCAAATTTAGACATGATTTTTTGTGACAATGTATATTTGCGTTGTGTCAGTAAGCCAGCTTCTTTTTGGATATTTTGGTAAGTTTTAAAATTGTCAACTGAAGCCGGGTGCACCAATGCCTTGGTTTCACGGGGTACATTCCCGCGTAGCACTGTGTTGCGGTCTTACGGATACACGTATTCGTCAACGCAGCAACATAGATGACGAAACTAAAAGCGGCACATCGAAAAGTCTCTTCCCCGTTTACAATTCAGCTTATATTATGCATTTACTGCGGACTACCCCTAAATCTACAAACCAGAGTAGTAGCAGAAGGGCAACCTGACGGCTGACGGTGGAGCAGCGGCACCGGCAATCCATGGACAATGGAACTGTGAGACCCGAATCGCGTGCTGCTCCTGCTCCATCTGACCGGCTCGGACGCGCACCTTAAAACAAGACCGCGAAGCCGCCTAGCGGTCAGGGGCAGACACGGCGAGCTATACACGTGATTTGTGTCGCCGCACGCAGACGCGGCACATGCGACGTCACAGCAGTGGCCTCTCGGCGTAACATGCGTGTACTACACCGAATCCTACCACGGCGACGGCTGCACTGCTGCTTGCGCTACCACGGCAACTGCTGTACGTCTGCGTCGTATAGAAATCAGACATTTTCTGTCGTATGTGTAGCAGCATTTACGAAACTACTTCACGTACGAACTTTAGTGTCCGATGCGTGTACTACACCGGATCCTACGGTTGCACTGCTGCTTGCGCTACGTTGCATCGTATAGAAATCGGACATTTTCTGTCCTATGTGTAGCAGCGTTCTCGCCGACAATGATGCGCCTCGCCGACAGCAACGTCATCACCCGCGATGTGTGATGATGAAACGGTACGGTGAGTTCAGGTAGCCAGGTAGAGGCAAGGATTTGTTTTGCATGAATCAAGCTTTTCGGTGGCAAAAATGATAATGATGGCTTGCAATGGAAGAAAGAACTGTGAAATCACTCGTTCAACGTGCTTTTGCCAGTAGCTCAGGTTTTATAAAGCCATTGATCCTCGAGAAACTGATATGTTGGCTTGCTTATTGCCGAACGACGTTCTTTTATATACAGTACACTGGAAAGCGTCGGATTTATATGGATTGTGTCCCATGTATGTAGTCCATCGTGAAAAATCTTTAAATCTTGTTCTTAGGGTAATTTTAGTCTCATATTACTAGTACTCCCTCCGTTTTAAAATAGTCCCTCCGTCCTAAAATAAGTGACATGGGTTTGACAAGATTCGTAGGTATCTAAACACTAAAACGCGTCTAGGTGCATTCGAATCTAGACAAAACCAAGTCACTTATTTTGGGACAGAGAGAGTATAAGATGTTTTAGCTTTGTGAAAGAAGTGTATCTAAACCACTATTAGTGTGTAGGTTTATCTAGGTTTGAAGTGAACCTACACACTAAGGGGGTGTAGATACACTCGTTTTACAAAGCTAAAACATCTTATATTTTGAAACAGAGGAAGTACATTGCTATTTGAGAGAAAGTTATAACTGCCTATAAGAACAACACACTTATACCTCCACAAAAGCGAGCGTGAAGAGGAGAAGTTCACGCACGCTCCTCCTCCGTCACCGGCCTCGCCACGCATCGCACATGCATCGTGTATACTAAATTGAGTTAGAAACTCATTACTATTTTTTTCACGCCGCCAACTAAATTAGTATCAATACAAGTGTGCGTGTTCAACACGTGTTCTTGTATTTCATCGTGTGATGGTTCAGTCGGCTCGGTGCATCCACTTCTCGGGCTATACAGAGGAGAGACGAAATAGTTCGCAGTCTACCCAGCTCTCACTTGTTTTCTTTTCTGTGACTCTCATCCAAAAATTTTAGTTGCGCCGCTCGCTAGCTTCCTCATCTCAGCGATTGCGTACACGATTGTCCGGGAGAGCAGTCTTTCCCAAACCATGTCCATGGAAATCTTGCACCGAGATCACAAATGGGCGATAAAGTATTTTGGGAGCGTTTGAGTGTGACTGCTCACTTCCGTTCATCTACATCCACACCGTATGTATGACTACTTCCTCTACGCATCTGGCGACCTCGGCACCACCATGAGCGACATCGACAATCGTTGTTGTTGCAGTGGTGACCTTTTCAGTCTATATGTATGTGTTGTTCACCTCCTTTTTTGTGCTTGTATTTGGTCCATATGCAGATCCGCTAGATGTGTTTTCTCTGTCATGTGTGATTAGATCTACTAATACATATGTGATGTTGATTTTGGTAATTAATCATACTCAAAAATTGTCTAATAACCTAAAAAGTAAAAATAACACTGTGGTTTAGAGCGATCATATGATAACAATAAAAAATTCCTTCCAGAACATTTATCTTAATATTAGGCGGTTGTGATATCTTTGTTTGAACTTTATAATCATATTTTTGGCCGAGTGCACTCCCTAAGGCAAGAAACAATAAGAACTTCCATCATAAATAATTACCTTAACACTGGCACGACCATATGAGTTTTGTAGCATGGAAAACAAAAAAAATTGCCTACGAGATTGAGAAAGAAAACCCAAAGATCCAATCTATGAGATGCTAGTAGCGAGACAGATCCAATATACTTACCCTCGAAGAACATGAGTGTTAACGATTTAGAGATCGTGCATGATGTAGTACAAACGTCAGATAAATCCGATGCAGCGCCACACGGGCAGAACCTCCGAGATTCTCACACGTATGGCTTGACGTATCCTCCATGATCTAGCAAGCGAGGGAAGGAGGTTGGTGAGATCACGACTTCATGACGACATTGCGGTGGACATGGTGGAGAATTTCTAAGCCACTAGGAGAGAGAAGAGGGAACATATGCGGGAGAGAGAGAGGAGGCAAAGACAGTAGGATGGGGTGTTGCGCCCGATGCCACTTCCCCTCCTTATATAGGGTTGGGGAGGGCAAGCCAGCCCTTGCCCTCCTCCGTGGCCAAGGGGGATCCCCTTCTCCAAGAAGGTGCTTCCCCCTCCCAAGTAAATCCAAGCCCTATGAGCTGGCCGCGTGTGTCATGTGGGGTTGTGGCGCCATGGCCACCACGGGCCCGTGTGGGCCCACACGGGAAGGTGGGTCCCACTAGTGGACCCCGGAAGCTTCTCGATACAATACTGGAAAATGCCAAACTTTTTCTAGAACCTCAAAACAACTTTCTCATATATAACTATTTACCTCCTTACCATTTCGAAACTCCTTGTGATATCTAGGATATCATTCGAGACTCCGTAACAATATTTAATAACACCATCTATTATCTCATCAAATCCTAGCGATATCGAAAGGTTAAGTGTGTGACCCTACGGGTTCGAGAAGAAGTGGACATGATCGAGACACCTCTCTGATCAATAACCATGGATGTCTGATGGCTCAGGATACGTTGAGCTCATTGAGAACCCAAGAAGAATGTATGATGAGCACAGCAGCAAGTTTCCCTCAGTTATGAAACCAAGGTTATCGAACCAGTAGGAGCAAGGAAAGAACCCCAAGGTGTTGTTTCGAACTTGGAATCCTGCACAATATAACCACAAAACTTTGCCCCAACTTACAGTGAGGTTGTCAATCTCACCGGTTTTGCTGAAAACAAAGGATTAAATGTATTATGTGGAAGATAGTAATTTTTTGCAGAAAGTAAACAGTAAATAGTAGATAGTAGATTGATGGTAAAAGAATGGATCAGGGTCCATAGTTCACTAGAGGTGATTCTCCTTAAGATAGATGACATGTTGGGTGAACAAATTACAGCGGGGCAATTGACAGACTCGAGAAAGCATACATGCATATACTAATCATCTTGACTCCTATGAGATTTGATTGGGCATTACAACATTATACATATACCGTAATCCAACTGCATCTATGACTAATAATCCACCTTCAGGTTATCATCCGAATCCCCTCTAGTATTAAGTTGCAAGCAACAGATAATTGCATTAAGCAAAGTGTGTAAAGTAAACAATACGATTGTCCCATGGACAAAGGATTGTTGTTTTCTCCTAGTAGCAACAGCACATCTAGCACCTTAGAGATTCTTGTCACTTCCCTAGATTACTAGAGGCATGAACCCACTATCAAGCATAAATACTCCCTCTTGGAGTTGCTAGCATCTACTTGGCCAAGATAGTTACTAACAACGGAAAGCATGCAAGATCACAAATAACATAGACATGATAGAATCAATAATCAATCTGAAATAGCATCTCAATATCCATCGGATCCCCGCAAACACAACATGTAAGATTACAAATAGATGATCTAGATCATGAACAGAGCTCACAAGATCTAAACATGATAGCACAAAGGAGTAGAACCAACCATCTAGCTACTACATGGACCCGTAGTCCAAGGATGAACTACTCACGCATCACACCGGAGGCAGTTATGGTGATGAAGAAGACCTCCAGGGTGATCTCTCCCCTCCGGTAGGGTGCCGGTAAGAGCTTCGAATCCCCCTCCCGATCTACGAATGGAGATGGCGGCGGCTACAGACTCTTCCATGGATTTCTGTGGGTCTTTGATCGGGTACTTAGGGTTTTCGTCCCGGCAGGCTTTTATAGGCGGAAGGGCAAGGTCGGTGGAGCACCGGGGGGCCCACACCCCTTGGTGGCGTCCCCCAGGCCGCGCCACCACCAGGTGTGGCCGCCCTAGTGCGCCACTTCGTCTCCCCTTTGGACTCCGTGTTGCTTCGGGTAAAATATTGACTTTGGCTTTTGTCCCGTCCAATTTCAAGAATATTTCCTTACTAGCTTTTCTGAAACCAAAAACAACAGAAAACAGGCAACTCACACCGTGGCATCTTGTTAATAGGTTAGTTCAAGAAAATGTATAAAAATACCCCAAAGTATGAATAAAACATAAGAAAGTAGATACTAAACAAGCGTGGAACATCAAAAAATATAGATATGTTTACGACGTATCAATGTTCATAATGACTCCCACACATTCCACGAAGTTCTTTCATCGGTTGAACAACGTTGTCGAGGATTAAAAGTGTAAGATGGTTTACCTAGAGGGGGTGAATAGGTTACTAAAAAATTCTTTATAATCTTTTGAAAGTTTTAAGCTTTGAGGAATATAAGTGTGCCTAAAAGCAAACTAGGTGAAACAACCTAGATGATGATACAAGATAGTTCAAGTACGAAGGCTATCAAAAAATAAACAATACAAGTAAGAGATCGGTTAAGGAATAACCGAAGCACACGGATACAAAGATGTATTCCCATGTTTACTCCCTTTGGGAAGGGGGATACCTCATGTTGGAGAGGTGTGAGGTCCCACGAAGGATTCCCCAATGCCATGAAGGCTCACCTTCTTATCCGAGCCTATCCCACGAAGGAATAGCTCACTTACTCGTGGTAGAATTTAAGGTAGTCCCCAAATCCTCACAAACTTTCCACGGAGCAAATCAAAAGACGAATGCCTTCGGGCAACCCTAGCCGCATAGGGTTTCCACAAACCCAAGAGTAAAAAGCTAACTCGATGAACTCAAGGGGGAATGAACTTTGGCTTGGTGGAAACGTAGATGAGGACCTCCTATTGCATTCTACCAAAGGGATTTGGAATTGGTTGGGTAGAATGGGAGATCCTCAAGAAATTATGTTTCAATAATGGAGAGAGTGAGCTTAAAGTATGAATGATTGAATGAATGGCTAACCAGCCCAAGGTGGAAGAAGAGGTATATACCCTAGGGAGAAATCTAGCCGTTTGGAGCAATTCTACACGAACTCGGTTGCAAGTTCGGTCACACCGGAACACAAAACGGATCGTCTGATTCCCATGTTGGTCTATCGGAACCCAGACCGGAACACGCCAGTACTCTAGTTCGAAAAGACCCGGTATAGAAATCGGACTTCCTAGTCCACTAGTCGGTGTACTGGTACTAGCACCGAACCACCCGGTCTGGGGCCTGGTCCAACCGGTTCAGTGACCTAGAACGGCTATGTCTCAGGTTTCGGATAGACCCGATATTAAACACCCGAAATCCCGGTTAAGAGTCGGTTCATCGGCACTACCACTAGACCACCCGGCCTGGAGCCAGTCCAGCCGGCTTGCACACCAGATCCTGCAGAAACACTTCGAAAGGTAGTTCTCCCTCTCCTCTCACTTTGGTTATGGGACAAGTGGGTGTATAGAATGTGTGTATGGCTTAGGAATTCATCCCCAACAAAAGGTCATCGAGAGAAGCCCTCTTAATACCGTGGAGTTCCTAAAGACTCAAGTTACATAATAAAGCAAAACTTCGGCACAAAGCTTCATTATCGAAATGGGAGGGTCTCCGACGATCTTCCAACACACAATCTGAAAGGAATATGCCCGAGAGGCAATAATAAAGTGGTTATTATCTTATTCCTTGTTTATGATAAATGTTTATTTTGCATGCTATAATTGTATTAATTGGAAACGTTAATACATGTGTGTTTAATAAACAAATAAAGGGTTCCTAGTTATGCCTCTCTTATAAATGAGCCCGTTGATTAACAAGATGATCAAGGTTTCCTGATCATGGACATTGGATGTTGTTAATAACGAGGTCACAACATTGGTGGAATGATGTGATGAACATTCATCTGAAGTATAGCATTACAATAAAAGTCATTATGTTTATATTGCTATAACATCATACGAAGTAATCTTAGTCCTTAGACCATGAGATCATGTTAACTTCTAACACCGGAAAAGTACTTTGATAACATCAAACGTCACACCGTAATAGGGTGACTATAAAGGTGGGTTTGAGTACTCTGAAAGTGTTATGTTGAGGCTCATGGATCAAGAGTGGAATTTTTCCATCCCGATGATGGATAGATATACTCTGGTCCCTCTCGGTGATAACACATTAGTTAGCTTGCAAGCAAGTGATGTGATCACTAGAATGTTATATCACGTGAACGAGAAAAGAGTGCATGTCGGTAACGAGATCAAACTAGGTATTGAGATACCAATGATAGGATCTCGGACATGTAATATATCGCGAGACAAAGGGATTTAGTTACGACGTTAAAGGTTCACACGATCACTTTAGTCATTGTTGAATATGTGGGAGTCAGTACGAATCTCTAGGTCCCGCTGCTGATTACTGATCGGAGAGGGGTCTCGGTCATGTCTGCACTATTCGTGAACCGTAGGGCGACACACTTAAAGGATACCGACACCATTTGGAGCAAATATGTTTTAGATAAAGATTTAAGAAAATGCTGGAATCATTTCGATGGAAACCGGAATTGTTTCGGGTGAAATTGCAGAAACTGGTTCTGCATGTGATATTGAAATGTTGCAGGGGGTTTTATGTGAATATTTGTTAGTTAAAGTAATTAATAATTTTTTTAATAAAATAAATAAGAGTTTTATTAAATGAGAGCTTGCATTAAATTTGGTGGAAATTTAATGGAGATGAGTGGAATTTTGAGTGGGAGGCTAATTATGTGAGTGGGAGCTCCACCCACATGAATGTGGAAGAGGTGGGGGCACCTCCATGGCCGCCGTCCATGGGAGGGGGCTGCCTCCCTCTCCCTATAAAAGTCCCCCACTCCCTCCTCTCATCTCACACGTCCTCGTGAATGATCTCTCTCCCCCTCTAGAAATTATTCTCCATTGTCTCGGATTAGTGAGATACATGTTCCAGTGGCTTTATCTGGAAAGGAGTTGCTACTTCCGCTGCTTTGCTGGAGCGAGGGACAGAGGTTGTCGGGGTATCGGATGTGTGTGCGATCACGGATACACCGCTGCTTTGTGGTGCTGGACTTGGTGGTGCTAGACTTGCTGGTGCTGGATCTACTGGACTCCCTGGACTTCATCACGATCTTAAGATCGGCAAGTGTACGACTACATCAACCATGAAATCAGTTTCATTAACAATGCTTTGTCGATCTTCAAGGTTATGTTCTCTATGGATGTATATCCACCCGTTGCTTGTATCTAGTAGATAGATCTTGGCGTATAATAGTTCCCATCATAGAATTTTTTTGTTTTCTATGTTGCGAACCCAACACTGGTATCAGAGCCTGATCTATGCATAGATGCTTTGCACATGTAGTACACATATGAGTATGTGGGCGGTGATGATCATGTTATTGCATCTTATATGTATTTTGGATATTGGTGGCATAGTGGGATGAAGCAGCCCGGACTAACTTTACATGTCCTCGCACATGAGACCTGTTCCACGATTAACATGCAACTAGTTTTGCATAAGTGTCTAGCAGGTGTCTGTCTCTCCTACTATAGTCAATATCTGATTTACAACGAGTTGCTAATAATTTGGTTATCATCGTTGTGGTTCCATGTTCGTAGGTAAGACCGGTTCTATCTTCGAAAGCCTAAAGCCACGTAAAACTTGTAGTTGATAAATTAGAAGCGTCTAGTTTAGATCATTGCTGGGCTAGTGTCATGATATGGTAATGTTGTAAGTTGATGTATAGTTGATACTCTTACAACACACCTAAACGTGTAAATTCCATAAACCTTGGTCTTACACACAAAGGAATGATAAAGATCATACCACGATGCACATGATAGTGATGAAGTGCAAGACCATGTCATTTCACTTTACACATATGATGTTTGCATCTTATATTGCTTGTTTGGTGTTTTAGTAGCTTTATAAGATGATATCTCATTTAAATATCAAGATAAAAATGTGTTCTTCCTTAAGTATGCACCGTTCTATGGATCGTATTTCGAGACATCACGTGATGATCGGGTGTACTCGACTCCGTGCTTTCATACAACAGGTGTAAGACAGTTTTACACACGCGAATACTAAGGTTCTTACTTGGTAAGCCTAGCATGTAAAGACATGGCCTCGGAACACAGACCGAAAGGTTAAGCATGAGTCGTATAGTTGATATGATTCCCATATAGATGCTCGCCTTTGAAGCTACACCGACTCACATGATGGTCGGACTTGGTGTAGTGGATTTGGTTCATGTAATCACCAAAACAACTCAAGGGATGTTGATTTTGAGTGGGAGTTCATTTGTAATTTGGATTAGTCGAACTCAATTTATAATAAACTAAAATCAAAGTGAATTTGCATAATTTGTTGTAGTCATTGGCATATGTTTACTAGCTTACGCATAGTTCTAATTGAGATAATAGAATTATAAAATTCTGTATATTTACTTTACGAACCGGTATCATATTGTTTTAAGTGTTAATTTAAAGTTCAAAAGTCCTATTGCAAACTTTCAGTAAACTCCATCTACTCCATGAAGTTTAATAAGTAGTATTAAACCAAGAGTAACCATTCCAGTGTTAGTATCTAAAGTATCATGTTTGCCTCCATGATTCTTGATATTCAAATATTGTTTTAATATCGAGGTTATCTGGGAGTTGAAAGAATTGTTTCAGAAACCATCATGTGTGGAAGATATTGTGATATCTGAAATAATGTTTATGGTTGCAATATGATAGAGTATAATTTGGCAAAATACATGTTCTCATATTGTATGAGAATTTGCGAAGGTTGGGGACGCTAGACGTCCTAATCTCCCAAAAAGGTTTTAGGAACTGACATTATACTCACGATTCGTCCTTATAGGCTATAGTAGCTCGATCATGAAAGTTTTCATGATAAGGATGAATAGAAGATGTAGGTAAAAATGTTTACTACACTAATATATTACTAAAGAATAGATTTTTGAAAGAACGCCAAACATTTGATGATGGTGATCAATATCAAAGTGCAAGTCCGAAGGTATTAGTATTTGATTATACACGCTTTGGACTATGTGTCATATGTATGGCGCCACTATTGATGTTGATAGATTCTTTTAAAAAGAAAAAGAAATGCTTAAAGAGAATCTATAAAATATTTGGTAGAAAAGAAAAGACTGGAAATGTCCAGCTAAGGTATATAGATGATATACATGTTATGGTTGTATTCTTTGCTTGTTAAACAATGTGGTTCTTGGGTATTGGATACCGAATTGATTGGTGTGAAGTGTCATACAAGAACAACCCAATTCATGAACTGCAATGGCCTAAGTAACTAGCAAGAGAATTTCTGATGATGTTCATCAAAAACAAATAAAGTGTTATTGTGATTCTTGTTAACATCAAAGCTTGTCTTTAAGATTTGTTTAAAAAATTGTTATTTTGTTTCGATATTATGAGAACAATGGTTGTTCAAATAATAACCGTATTCCATAGAAGATGGATGAACTTTTACAAGTCTAGTTGGAGAAATCACGTCCATAAAAAACTAATGCTAAAATGTTGCAAGACAAATGATTGAAAGATCACTTATGAAGTGAGATCGCTATTTAAATTATATTGGAAAGAATACATGAAGAAACTCCATGTTGATGGATTTTTGGAGTCTTTGATTTTGATCAAATGATGCTTGTGAGACTTTTCTCGAGATAATTGAAACTCTGTTCATATGCCAAAGAGGAACGGATGACTAACTTATTGGACATTCTGAATGTTGATGTATATAGTCCATTATATGTAGCCATGTGCGGTGGATCTTTTGACTTCATATGCTTTCTCTAAAAATTTGAGTGAATATATCTGTATATTTACTTAATAACAAAGAAGTATGAAATATTTGAAAATTGTTCAAATACTTTCAAGACGAAGTGGAAAATCATTGTAATAAGAAAATAAGAGTTTATGATTCATAAAGGAATATATTTGAGTTACATGTTTAGCAAAACACCTAAGATTTGAGGAATTGTTCCATGATTTGCATTTCTTGATAAACCATAGGAGTATGGTATGTTCAAGAAATCAAATAGAACCTTGTTTAACATGGTAAGATCAAATGTGTCATTTATAAAAATACCATTATGTTTTAAATATTAAAGTTTTAGAGACTACCGCTTTTACACTAAAAAGAGCGCCATCGTGATCCGTTGAAATGACACCATAAAGGTTATGATTTGGGATAAAACCCGAGTTATCTTTTCTTAAATTTTAGTATGCTATGCATAAGTAAATTTTTTACAACCAAAGTCGGATAAGCACGTCTTTGTAGGTTATCCCGAAAAATTTGTTGGGTATTCGGAAAGTGTCCCGGTGGTGTCCACAATGCTCATGTCTCTCGTGATTATAAAGGTTGTGATCTCGGAGATTAGAGTTCCCATTTGAACCATATGCGTCGGGTAACAATCAAACAGTAAGATTTGGTAAATAAGTCGTTATTGTTTTGACAGTGATGAACCTACTGCATGGAAAGACGCGATGATGGGCCCTGACTCCATCAAGTGACTATAAGTCATAAAATCTGTGATAGTTTCCATACACAAGGAATCAAGTTTTTTGAACTTGGAAGACCCTCCGGAAAGGCGTGAAGCCTATCGGTCGTATTTGGATCTATAAAAAAATAGACATGGATGTTTGACATCTATGAAATAGTCGACATGTCAAAAAGGAGTTTACGACTATGTTCAAGGAGTTGACTATGACAAGATTTGATCTTTCATAGCGATATTTAGTCTTCACGAATTAATGTAGCAACCACTACATATAATTTCGTATATGGTAGTTGAACAAACAAAACAATGTTCTTCTAATAGAATAGTTACCTAGGACGTGTACATGACATAGTCCAAAGGGTTCTGTTAATTCAAAGGATGCTAAAAAGGCGTGCAAATTTCAATGGTTGAAATGAAAATAGCGGAGTTGGAATCTTCACCATGATGAAAATGTTAAAAGAATTTAATTTCATTGGAGACGTTGAAGATGCTTGAATTTGCAAGAAATTAAGTGGGAGCGCTGAGACATATTTCTAATACATTATGTAGAAGACATGGTGTTGATTGGAAATGATGTATCTTTTATTGACACAAGTTAAGAATGTCATTAAAATTGGATTTCGATGAAAGACTTAGGCAAAGCTAGAATATTTGGCATCAATGTCTATATGGATAGATTGAGGCAGTAATATGGTGTGCCAGACGTACATATATGAGATATTGAAAGGGTTCAATATGGAAAAAACAAGAAAGGTTCTTGCCGCATGGAAAGGATTGAATCAAGATTCAAGTTTATTGAAACTTGGTGAGAGAAATCACATAAATACTTTGATCAATAAAACCATGATATGTACATATGCAGGTATGTCCTATGCTCTAAATGTTGTGAGCATATACTAGAATGATTCATAAGCTGATCATTGGACGATAGTAAAGATATTCTTATGAGCTTTGAAAGAACTAACAATATATCATGTATAAGTGAAAAATAGTTGAAAGTAGTTCATTGTAAAGTGTTACATTGATACTAGTTTGTCACAAGACACAAATTAAATTTATCTCAATTTAAACTATGGGTGGCACAACGTAATGGAAGGGAGGTTCAATGATGGATTTGGATGAGTTCCAAAGTTGATACATTGTGATAGATACTACAAAAAAAGGTTAAGTATATGACTGCTATAGTAGCAGCAAAGGAGGGAATTTGGTTAAGTAGTTTGTTATCAAACTTGGCGTGGTTCACAGTGGGCTAGTACTATGAAGATATATTGTGCGACAATTATATCAATATGTTTTAACCCAAAGGAACTAAAGGTCTCACCAAAGGACTAAATTTATACAATGCCATCTCATTAGAGAATGAGTGATGCGTAGAGTCGCAAAAACATGCAAATACACGCGTACCTAAAATTGTCAGATCCGGAGATTATGGCAACCACTAGTAAATGAAGGAAATATGCCCCGAGAGGCAATAATAAAGTTGTTATTATGTATTCCTTATATATGATAGATGTTTATTTTGCATGCTATAATTGTATTGATCGGAAACGTTAATACATGTGTGTTTAATAAACAAAAAGGGTACCTAGTTATGCCTCTCTTATAGACTAGCTTGTTGATTAACAAGATGATCAAGGTTTCTTGATCATGGACATTGGATGTTGTTAATAACAAGGTCACAACATTTGTGAAATGATGTGATGAACATTCATCCGAAGTATAGCATTATGATCAAGTCATTATGTTTATATTGCTATAACATCATACAAAGTAACCTTTATCCTTAGACCATGAGATCATGTTAATTGCTAATACCGAAAGAGTATCTTGATAACATCAAACGTCACACCGTAACAGGGTGACTATAAAGATGGGTTCAGTGCTAAGAAGGTGTTATGTTGAGGCTCATGGATCAAGAGTGGAATTTGTCAATCCCGATGACGGATAGACATACTCTAGGCCCTCTCGGTGATATCACATTGAGATAACTTGCAAGCAAGTGATGTGATCACTAGAATGTTATATCACGGGAACAAGAAAAGAGTGCATGTCGGTAACGAGATCAAACTAGGTATTTGGATACCGATGATCGGATCTCGGACATGTATTATATCAAGAGACAAATGTATTAAATTACAAGCGTTAAAGGTTCTCACGATCACAGAAGTCATCGTTGAATATGCAGGAGTCAGTATGGACCTCCAGGTCCCGCTTCTGATTATTGATCTGAGAGGACTCTCAATCATGTCTGCATTATTCGCGAACCGTAGGGTGACACACTTAAGACTTACCGGACACCATTTTGGAGCACATATGTTTCAGACGAAAGAATTGCAAAGCGTAGGAATTGTTTCGATAGAAACCGGAAATTGTTTCGGGTGAAATTGCAGAAAGTGGTTCTGCATGTGATATTGAAATATTGCAAGGGTTATATGTGAATGTTTGTTAATTAAAGTAATTAAAAAAATTCTGAATAAATTTAATAAAAGAGTTTTATTAAATGAGAGAGCATTAAACTTAGAGAATTTTAATGCATTTAAAGTGGGAACTTTAAAAGGGAATGTGAAGAGGCATTTTAATGTGAAGGGGTTACCACCACATGAATGGGGGAGGTGAGGAGTCACCCCCCATGCGCTAGCCATGGAGAGGGGGTACCCCCCCTTCCTCCTATAAAGGCCCCCCTCTTCCTCCTTCTTCCTCACACCTCCTCGTGAAGGATCTCTCTCCCCCTCTAGAATTATTTCCCCATGGTCTCGGATTAGCGAGATACATGTTCTCGGTGGCATTTCGTCTAGAAGGAGTTGCTGCTTCCGCTGGATCGCTGGAGCGAGGAGGTGGAGTTATCCGGTGGCTTGAACGTGTGTGCGAGTACGGATGCGCTGCTGAGTTACGGCGCTCAGACTTCCTCATGATCTTGAGATCGGCAAGTGTACGACTACATCAATGTGAGACCAGGCACATGGCTTAATATGATTGGTAGAATACTCATACCAACAAGTTGCAACTTCTTTTCCGAAAGCTCATTCGAAAAGAACTCTAAGGTTAAGCGTGCTTGGCCTAGAGCAATTCTAGGATGGGTGACCGACCGGGAAGTGGGTAACCAGGTGCGCACGAGTGAGGACAAAGTGCGTAGAAAAGACTAGTGTTGGTCTGTGGGGCCAGTCTAAATATCCTATTAAGCTGCCAGGAGTGACACCCCCCGGGCCCAGGAGTGGACGGGGTGTTACAAGTGGTATCAGAGCCGACCCTTGCGATTACACGGGTATGTGCGGGTTAGTGGTGGGACATGTGGAGCATGACGTGTGTGGCCTGGAGTGGACACGGCATGGCACATGTGTCGGCACTAGACGCACAGACGCGTGCCAAGAGGGAACGTTCCTGGGGTGTGCTTGATCGATGAGGGCATCAATCTTCTAAAGGGTGGGTGTATGTGAGACCAGGCACATGGCTTAATAGGATTGGTAGAATACTCATACCAACAAGTTGCAACTTCTTTTCCGGAAGCTCATTCGAAAAGAACTCTAAGGTTAAGCGTGCTTGGCCTAGAGCAATTCTAGGATGGGTGACCGACCGGGAAGTGGGTAACCGGGTGCGCACGAGTGAGGACAAAGTGCGTAGAAAAGACTAGTGTTGGTCTGTGGGGCCAGTCTAAATATCCTATTAAGCTGCCAGGAGTGACACCCCCCGGGCCCAGGAGTGGACGAGGTGTTACAATCAACCACGAGTTCCTACTCGTTAACAAAACTCGTTGTCTTCGAGGGTAAGTTCTCGATGGATGTATATCCACCCGTTGCTCTGTACCTAGTAGATAGATCTTGGCGTGTAGTTCTGATCGTAGGAATTTTTTGTTTTCTATGTTGCGGACCCAACAGTGGTATCAGAGCTTGATCGATGCGTAGGTGCTTTGCACGGGTAGTACACATATGTTTATATGTGGGCGATGATGATCATGTTATTGCATCTTCTATGTATTTTGGATATTGGTGGCATAGTGGGATGAAGCGGCCCGGATCAACCTTACATGTCATCGTACATGAGACCGGTTCCACGGCTGCATGCAACTAGTTTTGCATAAGTGGCTGGCGGGTGTCTGTCTCTCCTACTATAGTCAATATCTGATTGACAACGAGTTGCTAATAACTTGGTTATCCTCGTTGTGGTTCATGTTCATAGGTAAAAACGGTTCTATCTCTGAAAGCCCTAAGCCACGTAAAATTTGCAGTTGATAAATTAGAGGCATCTAGTTTAGATCGTTGCTGGGCTAGTGTCTTAATATGGTATTGTTGTAAGTAGATGTATGATAGATACTCTTACAACACACTCAACGTGTAAGTTCCATAGACCTTGGCCTTACACACAAAGGAATGATAGAGATCATACCACGATGCAAATGATAGAGATCAAATGCATGGACCATATCATCTCACTTTACACATTAGATGTTAGCATCTTATACTGCTAGTTTGGTGCTTTATGTAGCATTGTAAGATTATCCCTCATTTAATATCAAGATAAAAATGTGTTCTTCCTTAAGTATGCACCATTCTGTGGATCGTGTTTCGAGACATCACGTGATGATCGGGTGTACTTGAATCTACGCTTTAGTATGAACCGGTGTAAGACAATTTTACAAACGCGAATACTAAGGTTCTTACTTGGCGAGCCTAGCATGTACAGACATGGCATCGGAACACGTGATGATCGGACTTGGTGTAGTGGATTTGGTTCATGTAATCAGCAAAAGGACACGAGGGATGTCGTTTTTGAGTGGGAGTTCATTAGTAATTTGAATTAGTTGAACTCACTCTATCATAAACTTAGTCTAAATAAACTTTACAAATTCTGTTGTAGATGGCACCACCTGCTTTTAATTTCAATGTGTTCATGGAGAAAGGGAAACTTGCTGTGAATGGTAGCAACTTCACCAACTAGGCTATGAATTTGAGGATTCTCCTCATTGCTGCATAAAAGCAATATGTGCTAGATGCGCCGCTAGTCCCCCCACCAGCTCCTGATGCCCCTGACGAGGAAAAGAATGTCTATGTGACTCATCAGGAGGACCACAACTTAGTTCATTGCGGCATACTGTATGGGCTAGAGCCAGAACTTCGAAAGCGTTTCGAAAACGGGAATGCCTTTGATACCATGGGAGAATTGAAAATGATTTTCGATACCCATGCTGCCATAGAGAGTTATAATGCTTCTGAAAAGTTCTTTAGCTGCATGATGGAGGAAAACAGCTCTGTTAGTGAGCACATACTCAAAATGTCTTGGTACGCCGATAAGCTTGTGTCCTTGGGAATAACGATTCCTATTGACTTAGGCATACATCGTGTTCTCCAATCTCTGACACCTAGCTACAAGAGCTTCGTGATGAAATATAATATGCAGGGCATGAAAAAGTCCCTTCCTGAGCTTCTGTCAATGCTTAAGACTATAGAAGTGGAGATTAGGAAAGAACATCAAGTGTTGATGATCAATAGGACCACCGGTTTTAAGAAGGACAAGAAAGGCAAGCACAAGGGAAAGAAGGGTGGCAAATCTGTTGCCGCACCTGAAAAGAAACCCCGAGCTGGCCCTAAGTCTGACACCGACTGTTACTGTTGCAAGGGGACTGGCCATTGGAAGCGCAATTGCCCCAAGTATTTGGCGGACAAGAAGTCCGGCAAGGCAAACAAAGGTATATGTGATATACATGTTATTGCTGTGTACTTGACTAGTACTCGCAGTAGCACCTGGGTATTTGATGCAGGATCGGTTGCTAATATATGTAACTCGATTCAGGGGCTGCGGAACAAGCGACAACTAGCAAGGGATGAGGTCAGGATGCGGGTCGGCAATGGATCAAGAGTTGATGTGATCGCCGTCGGGACGCTACCTCTCAATATGCCATCGGGATTAGTTATAAACCTAAATAATTGTTATTTGGTACCCGCACTGAGCATGAACATTGTATCCGGATCGTGTTTGATGCAAAGTGGTTATTCCTTTAAATCTGAAAACAATGGTTGTTCGATTTATAAGAATGATATCTTTTATGGTCATGCACCTATGTTGAATGGTTTATTTCTGTTGGATCTCAATAGTAATATTACGCATATTCATAATGTTAATGCTAAAAAGATTAAACTTGATAATGATATATCTGCATATATATGGCACTGCCGTCTAGGTCATATTGGTGTTAAACGCATGAAGAAACTCCATTCTGATGGACTTTTGGAATCACTTGATTTTGAATCATTTGATACATGTGAGCCATGCCTTATGGGCAATATGACTAGAACGCCGTTTTCCGGTTCAATGGAACGGGCGACAGATTTATTGGAAATCATATATACTGATGTATGTGGACCAATGAGTGTGTCGGCGCGAGGTGGATATCGTTATTTTGTTACTTTCACGGATGATTTAAGTAGATACGGGTATATATATTTGATGAAACACAAGTCTGAAACCTTTGAAAAGTTCAAGGAATTTCAGAATGAAGTGGAAAATGATCATAATAGAAAGATCAAATTTCTTCGGTCTGACCGTGGAGGTGAGTATCTAAGTTACGAGTTTAGCACACACATGAAAGAGTGTGGAATAGTTTCACAACTCACGCCTACCGGAACACCACAACGTAATGGTGTATCGAAACGTCGTAATCATACTTTATTAGATATGGTTCGATCTATGATGTCTCTGACTGACTTGCCACTGTCATTTTGGGGTTATGCACTGGAAACAGCTGCATTCACTTTAAATCGGGCACCATCTAAATCCGTTGAAATGACACCGTATGAATTATGGTTTGGAAACAAACCTAAGTTGTCATTTCTTAAAGTTTGGGGATGTGATGTTTATGTGAAGAAACTTCAGCCGGATAAACTCGAACCCAAAGCGGAAAAATGCATCTTCATAGGATACCCTAAGGAAATGATTGGGTATACCTTCTATCATAGATCCGAGGGTAAGGTTTTTGTTGCCAAGAATGGATCCTTTCTTGAGAAGGAGTTTCTCGCGAAAGGTGTGAGTAGTCAGAAGGTAGAACTCAAAGAGGTTATTGAACCTTCTCTTCATGAAATGGCGAGTAGCATAGCACCAGAAATTGTTTCGGAGTTGACTTCACCAAATGAAGAGCTAATGATATTGATCATGAAACTCCGAAAGAGGACACTACCGAACCTCGTAGGTCAAGTAGGACACGTGCAGCTCCTGAACTGTACGGCAATCCTGTTGTGAATTTCATGGTTAATAAAATGGATGACCCTGCGACATATGAAAAAGCGATGATGTGCCTGGATTCCAACAAATGTCCAGAAGCCATGAAATCCGAGATGGAATCCATGTACGAGAAGTTTGGACCTTGGTGGACTTACCTCACGATCGAAAGGCCGTTGAGAATAAATGGATTTTCAAAAGAAAAACTGATGCTGATGGTAATGTGACCATCTATAAGGCTCGACTTGTCGCAAAGGGGTTTCGACAAATTCAAGGAGTTGACTACGATGAGACATTCTCTCCCGTAGCGATGCTTAAGTCGGTTAGGATTATGTTAGCAATTGCTGCATATTTCGATTATGAAATATGGCAGATGGATGTCAAAACTGCGTTCCTCAATGGTAATATTGAAGAAGAGTTGTATATGATACAACCTAAGGGTTTTGTCGATCCTAAGGATGCTAATAAGGTATGCAAACTTCAGCGATCCATCTATGGACTGAAGCAAGCATCCCGGAGTTGGAATCTCCGCTTTGATGAGGTAAAGAGTTTGGATTTGTCCAAACTTATGGAGAGGCTTGTATTTACAAGAAAGTGAGTGGGAGCAATGTGGCATTTCTGATATTATATGTGGATGACATATTATTGATTGGAAATGATATAGATCTTTTAAACAGTGTTAAAAGTTATCTAAACAGCAAATTTTCAATGAAAGACCTTGGTGAAGCGTCATATATATTAGGCATTAAAATCTATAGAGATAGGTCAAGGCGCCTAATTGGGATATCGCAGAGTACATACCTTGATAAGATATTAAAGAAGTTTAATATGGATGGAAGTAAGAAGGGGTTCTTACCTATGTTGCAAGGCAGGACATTGAGTAAGACTCAAAGTCCGGCTACGGCAGAAGAAAGAGAGATGATGGATAAGGTCCCCTATGCCTCGGCCATAGGCTCTATTATGTATGCCATGCTATGTACAAGACCGGATGTGGCACATGCTATTAGTTTGACTAGTAGGTACCAATCTGATCCAGGTTTGAAACACTGGATATCGGTCAAGAACATCCTCAAGTACTTGAGAAGAACTAGGGATATGTTTCTTATATACGGAGGTGAAGAAGAGATAGCGCTAAGTGTTATGTCGATGCTAGCTTTGACACCGATCCGGATGACTCTAAGTCTCAATCCGGATATGTATTTCTCTTGAACAAAGCAGCAGTTAGTTGGAGGAGTTCCAAACAACCCGTGGTGGCTGGATCAACGATGGAGGCGGAATATGTTGCTGCTTCAGAAGCGGCGCAAGAAGCGGTTTGGATGAAAGAGTTCATTACAGAACTAGGTGTGGTTCCTAGTGCATTGGACCCGATGGTGATCTATTGTGACAACAATGGAGCCATAGCCAATGCCAAGGAACCGAGGTCTCACAAGAATTCCAAGCATATTAAGCGCCGGTTTCACTCCATCCGCGAACATGTCAAGGATGGAGACATAAAGATTTGTAAAGTACACACAGACCTAAATGTAGCAGATCCGTTGACTAAAGCTCTCCCTAGGGCAAAACATGATCAACACCAGAACTCCATGGGTGTTAGATTTATCACTCTCTAGTGCAAATGGGAGACTGAAGGAAATATGCCTTGAGAGGCAATAATAAAGTTGTTATTATGTATTCCTTATATATGATAGATGTTTATTTTTCATGCTATAATTGTATTGATCGGAAACGTCAATACATGTGTGTTTAATAAACAAAAAGGGTTCCTAGTTATGCCTCTCTTATAGACTAGCTTGTTGATTAACAAGATGATCAAGGTTTCCTGATCATGGACATTGGATGTTGTTAATAACAAGGTCACAGCATTTGTGAAATGATGTGATGAACATTCATCCGAAGTATAGCATTACGATCAAGTCATTATGTTTATATTTTTATAACATCATACGAAGTAATCTTTATCCTTAGACCATGAGATCATGTTAATTGCTAACACCGAAAGAGTATCTTGATAATATCAAATGTCACACCGTAACAAGGTGACTATAAAGATGGGTTCAGTGCTAAGAAGGTGTTATGTTGAGGATCATGGATCAAGAGTGGAATTTGTCAATCCCGATGACGGATAGATATACTCTGGGCCCTCTCGGTGATATCACATTGAGATAACTTGCAAGCAAGTGATGTGATCACTAGAATGTTATATCACGGGAACGAGAAAAGAGTGCATGTCGGTAACGAGATCAAACTAGGTATTTGGATACCGATGATCGAATCTCGGACATGTATTATATCAAGAGACAAAGGGATTAAATTAATAGCGTTAAAGGTTCTCACGATCACAGAAGTCATCGTTAAATATGTAGGAGTCAGTATGGACCTCCAGGTCCCGCTTCTGATTATTGATCTGAGAGGAGTCTCAATCATGTCTGCATTATTTGGGAACCGTAGGTTGACACGCTTAAGAGTTACCGGACACCATTTTGGAGCACATATGTTTCAGACGAAAGAATTGCAAAGCGTAGGAATTGTTTCGATAGAAACCGGAAATTGTTTCGGGTGAAATTGCAGAAAGTGGTTCTGCATGTGATATTGAAATATTGCAAGGGGTTATATGTGAATGTTTGTTAATTAAAGTAATTAACAAAATTCTGAATAAATTTAATAAAAGAGTTTTATTAAATGAGAGAGCATTAAATTTAGAGAATTTTAATGCATTTAAAGTGGGGACTTTAAAAGGGAATGTGAAGAGGCATTTTAATGTGGAGGGGTTACCACCACATGAATGGGGGAGGTGAGGAGTCACCCTCCCATGCGCCGGCCATGGAGAGGGGGTACCCCCCTCCTCCTATAAAAGGGCCCTCTCTTCCTCCTTCCTCACACCTCCTCGTGAAGGATCTTTCCCCATGGTCTCGGATTAGCGAGATACATGTTCCCGGTGGCATTTCGTCTAGAAGGAGTTGCTGCTTCCGCTACATCGCTGGAGCGAGGAGGTGGAGGTTGTATGGTGGCTTGAACGTGTGTGCGAGTACGGATGCGCTGCTGAGTTGCGGCGCTCGGACTTCCTCACGATCTTGAGATCAGCAAGTGTATGACTACATCGACCACGAGTTCCTACTCGTTAACAAAACTCATTGTCTTTGAGGGTAAGTTCTCGATGGATGTATGTCCACCCATTGCTCTGTACCTAGTAGATAGATCTTGGCATGTAGTTCTCATCGTAGGAAATTTTTTGTTTTCTATGATGCGGACCCAACAGTAAACGCGTATATACAACACCAGAAATCCATAGGTGTTGAATGCGTAAGTTTATAGACTAGATTATTGACTCTAGTGCAAGTGGGAGACTGAAGGGAATATGCCCGAGAGGCAATAATAAAATGGTTATTATCTTATTCCTTGTTTATGATAAATGTTTATTTTGTATGCTATAATTGTATTAATTGGAAATGTTAATACATGTGTGTTTAATAAACAAATAAAGGGTTCCTAGTTGCCTCTCTTATAAACTAGCTCGTTGATTAACAAGATGATCAAGGTTTCCTGATCATGGACATTGGATGTTGTTAATAACAAGGTCACATCATTGATGGAATGATGTGATGAACATTCATCTGAAGTATAGCATTATGATCAAAGTCATTATCTTTATATTGCTATAACATCATACAAAGTAATCTTAGTCCTTAGACCATGAGATCATGTTAATTACTAACACCGGAAGAGTACTTTGATAACATCAAACATCACACCGTAACAGGGTGACTATAAAGGTGGGTTTAGGGACTCTGAAAGTGTTATGTTGAGGCTCATAGATCAAGTGTGGAATTTGTCCATCCCGATGACGGATAGATATACTCTAGACCCTCTCGGTGATAACACATTAGTTAGCTTGCAAGCAAGTGATGTGATCACTAGAATATTATATCACGGGAACAAGAAAACAGTGCATGTCGACAACGAGATCAAGGCATTGAGATACTAATGATAGAATCTCGGACATGTAATATATTGCGAGACAAAGGGATTTAGTTACGACGTTAAAGGTTCACACGGTCACTAGAGTCATCGTTGAATATGTGGGAGTCAGTACGGATCTCTAGGTCCCGCTGATGATTATTGATCGTAGAGGGGTCTCGATCATGTCTACATTATTCGCAAACTGTAGGGGGACACATTTAAGGGATACCTACACCATTTGGAGCAAATATATTTCAGAGAAAGATTATGAAAGCGCTGGAATTGTTTCGATGGACACTAAAATTGTTTCGAGTGAAATTGCTGAAACTGATTTTGCATGTGACAACAAAATGTTGCAAGGGTTTTATGTGAATGTTTGTTAAATAAAATAGTTTTATTAAATAAGAGATGCAATTAAATTGGTGGAAATTTAATGGAGGTGAGTGGAATTTTGAGTGGGAGGCTAATTATGTGAGTGGGAGCTCCACCCACATGAATGTGGAAGAGGTGGGGGCACCTCCATAGCTGCCGGCCATGGGAGGGGGCTTCCCCCCCTCTCCCTATAAAAGGCCCCCCACTCCCCGCTCTCATCTCACACCTCATCGTGAAGGATCTCTCTCCCTTCTAGAAATTATTCCCCATGGTCTCCGATTAGCGAGATACATGTTCCGAGTGGCTTTATCTGGAAAAGGAGTTGCTGGTTCTGCTGCTTTTCTGGAGCGAGGGACGGAGGTTGTCGGGGTAACGGATGTGTGCGCGATCACGGATGCACCGCTACTTTGCAGTGCTGGACTTGGTGGTGCTGGATCTGCTGGACTCGCTGGACTTCATCACGATCTTGAGATCGGCAAGTGTACGACTACATCAACCACGAAATCAATTTCGTTAACAATGCTTTGTCGATCTTCAAGGGTATGTTCTCTATGGATGTATATCCACCCGTTGCTTATATCTAGTAGATAGATCTTGGCGTATAATAATAGTTCCCATCGTAGGAATTTTTTTATTTTCTATGCTGTGAACCCAACACAATCGGACTAAAACCTGTGTAAGACACTAGTAGGCAACATTAGTCCGCTCTAACTACGGTGTCATTGTCAACAAAAAACAGTAGAGGGTAAAATACCTTTTTAATCTCCCCCTCTTTGGTTGGCGATGACAAACCGAGCTAGAGTTCACAAAGATATCATAAAGAGCTATTAATGAGGCAATTCCACAATGACATACATAAATCTCCCCCATAAAGTATACACTTGGTTGAATTTGTGTTTGAATGCAAAGTGCATCTAAATAGTATATGGAAAGCTTCCCATATGTCTTCATGAATGCAAGCATGACATGACAAGTTTAAAAAGCATGGATATCTAAATAGAGCTAGACAAATAATAGCAATACACCTAGTCATAGCACGATAGAAATATCAATGGTTCACACACCTAGCACAGACTTGTCTATCATATGAAAGAGAGCAAATAGTTCAAGCGAGAAAACAAAGGGAAAGCACAATGCCATAAGAAGCAATGAGAAAGCAAGGGGAATTGTGCTAACGGTGAAACCCCGGCAAGGAACCCATAGATATCTAGTAGAACTCTACTCTTTTCCCCCATTGGCATCGAAACACCAAAAATGAAGAGAAGTAGAGTGATGCTAACGTATCCTAGCTAGAAGAACGTAGGTGGCAGAGGAGGGTTGATGTTGGCGTCCTCAGCTTCCTGGATCTCCTCCTCATCATCATCACCAAAACCGTGAGGAGCAGCAAAGGACCACTTGGACCAACAAGAGGGAACTGCCTAGGGAAATGGCCATAGAACATAGCATCATAAGATCGACGACATCTCATAGTTGACATAGGGAACGAGAGTCATCTCGGGACCGTCAGGAGCAGGAGTGACGGCTCGTGTCAGCCTATTCTTCCTCTGTCCTTTTCTCTCTGTTTCGAACCTACACTTGCGTCTGACGATTTTTGGGCGAAAATACCCCCCCCCCATATTCTTTAGCTAGAGAGTGGATTAGGCAACCAGGAACCCCGATCTATTGATGGGATAGCTCGTGGAGACATTTTGGAGGCTGTTTGGTGAATCAATGGGGGGAGGATCTTGGGTGAAGCAATGGTGGAGAGGAGTGGAGATGCGTGTTGCGGTAGTGGTGCTAGGGTGAAGCAAGCCTACATGACGGTTAGGCTTCACACGTATCTAGGGTAAACTCTAATCCCTAGCTAATTAGGACTTAATAGTGTTTGAGTTATTGTAGATACCGCAGGTCTAGTGGATTAGGTAATATTTAGGTATTACAGTATATGCATTTTGTGGGTATGTAGTTTATTTGGTATTTTGTAGGAATATGTGGTACTCATATGCATGTATTTAAGTGGTGTCTCGTATTTGAGCTAGTTAAATTTATTGTTTACTATGATCCCGATAATGTCCGATCAAATGATATGGGAGTTGATTTAAGTGATTTTACGTTCCTGGAGTTGTAATTTTAACTCTCTTTACAAGTTAAAATCTATGGCAGAATTTAAGATCTAGTGGTTTGCACCCCCTACCTCATTTGCTTCTCAACACGACGAAGGTGACATGGATCTAGAACGGTGAAAAATCACGGCGGATGAGAGAAGATGGCAACTCAAGACAATGTTTTTTTCCTAGTTCACCTAAAAGTCCAGACCAGTGGAGAAGAGCGGATAATATGTTTAGAGTAAATTCCATTTTCATCCTAGAGTTTTGCATCCGTGACACATATTGCCTCGTTTAGTGAAACACATGCTAAAATATCCCACGAAGGAGACTTTGAACATGGTTTTACCCCTAATTCAGCATTTAGCTTATTTTTGTTAGATAGGACCCACATGTTACGTTGCTGTGGCCCAACAAAAAATATAACAGATAGCATCATCGATGATCACGTCTAGACTTCTCTTATCCAGCCGGTCAGTTTCTATTTGCCATCCTGATATTTCAGTATCACCTCACACCTTTTCCAATAGACATGCATCAGAAAAGGAGGATCCAATGCTACTAAAGGAGGTAATCTAGACAATTTACACTTTCGGTCGATAAGACTAACAACAATTTGTATGCCAAAGATGCAGTTTCTGTTTGTCATTCACTTAGAACAGATATAGTAGCAGTGCCATAAATAACACATTTGGCATCGCTGTACCCAAAAGAACACAACACCACCACCAAAAATCTAATCAATTTACCTGCCAATATACAGCCCAACTCAAATCAACACGTACACGTCGTGTCCGGCCACGTCGCCCTATCATGTACCGGCGTCAAAAGACTCGAGGTCACCTTCCCGTGACACTCCCTATGCAAGTTTCTAAGGAAAAAAAGAAGAAACACGCAGGCACGAGCGCGCGCGCACACAAACACACGCGGATTACACGAAGGTGTTGTTTACACGTAGAAATGGAGGTATGGTGGTGGCGTAGTAGTCATCATGTCAAGTCAGTAGACCATGTCGTCGCGGACGACGCTGGCGATGGGCGGGTGCGCGTAGGGCCCCTTGAGCCAGGTGTTGGCGATGAAGCGGTAGGGCGCCTCCGTGAGGTGGATGCCGTCCCAGCTGACGTGCGAGTCCGGGTCGTCGCACGTCGTCGCGCCGGGCAGGCCGCACGACGCGCTCATGTTGTAGTTGTACGGTCCGCCGCCGCCGCAGCACGCCCTCAGGGCTCCCCGCCGGTACCCTGCCATTCACAGCAACTCATCAGGTTAGATTGATTACACATCATTCTAGTATTCTGCTACTGGTAATTCAGTAATCACTACTTCCTTCTTGCAGTCCCAAACATTAGCACAATTCTTAGCGCAAATACTCTGTTCTATGCTGCTTCTGTGGGTGATCAATGAGGGGGGAAAAGTGATGCGATCACAATTCACAACGCCGTGTTAATCAATCAGTACCAGATCGGCTACTACCTGGTTCGGTCCAGCTAAAGCAAATGGCATTTTCTGTCCCTACTAATAATGGATGGAACCAAGCTAAGCTGAGCCGGAACAGTGGCTGAGCTGGCCTGAGCATGTGATTTGGGAATTGGGACGGGGAATGGAACCCAGTGCCAAGCAAAGCCAGCAGTTCGGAACAGCTATGCCGTTTTTATGTTGCGTGTTGGTAGGTGGAGGTCACAACGAATGCTGCTCTGGCCTCTGACACAGGCGTATCTCCAGCACCATCACTCACTCACTCCCCCTGTCCTAGGAACACTACCTCTGCTGCACTCATCAGGACCAGCCTCGCTCCGAGATCCTCGCGCGCCGATCGCGGGACAAAAAGGACGGTGCACACTCACTACAGTTACAGCAGCCATCCTCTGCAAGCGACCTCGTGACGTCGCAGGGGGGAAAAACCTCTACTACCTGTCGAACCTGAAACTAACAACTTCATAAAGGCTAGCAGTGCTCGTGTCACACGGGTGACACTAGTCCTCCAATGTCTCGTAGGAGCAGCAGAGGAGGAGAACAGAGCAGCAGCGCCATACTATACTAGGAATCAGAGGAGGAAGAAGAGACTGACCGTAGAGGTGCGGTGTGCGCGCGAACTGGATGTAGGGTGTGTAGTAGTCGGCGTAGATGATGCGTGAGTCGGGGCGGCGCCGCTGGAGCTGGTCGAGCGCGATCCGGAGCATGGCGTTGTGGTAGAGGGCGACGCTGTTGAACTTCTTGAGGCACCCCGTGCGCGGGTCGTAGTCGCTGCGGTCGTCGGTGGCGTACATGGTGAGCGTGATGGGGATGCACCCGGCGGGGAGGTTGCCCGGCACCACCACGTGCCGCGCGCCCTCGTCCAGGAGGGCCTCGATGCCGCCGATCATGGAAGCGATCACCTGGGGCACCATCGTCGTCTTCACCTTGTCCAGGCTCCACTCCGCCTTCCACGCGAAGCTGTAGTCGTTGCCGCCGAACTCGCCGAACACGAACAGCGCCTTCCCGAACAGCTCCCGGCACTCTGCATTTCGTTTTGAGGAAACCGGGTGGGGTGGGGGTGGAAAAATAAATTAATCTCAGAAGCGACGCGCGGGCGCGGCGCATGATGGGATTGACAGGAACGGGCGTCGTTAATTAATTAGTAATTACCTTGCGTGGTGGAGCAGATTGTCTTCTTGACCTCCTGGAACCACTCGAGCTGGCAGTTCATGGAGGTGTTGAAGGGCGGGATGCTCCACACGTTGTTGTCCCTGAAGTACTTGAGGTCCAGCGCGGTGGCGCCCATCACCGCGAAGTTGGCGCCCTGGCTGAAGTTGGTGCCCTTGTTCGCCGACGGCGGAAGCAGCGGCACACCCAACGCCTCGGCTGCAGCAACCGCACGTATTCGATTCAGGAATTATTCACGTATGAGTACACGTACGTAGTATTGGACAGACAGAAGACGTACCCAGAAAGTCGATGACTAGGCGGCCGTTGGAGCAGCGCGCGTACGGCGGCGGGAACTTGGGCATGTTGGGCAGCTTCCCGGAGTTGATGATGACGAAGTTGCCCGTGTCGGAGAAGGAGTCGCCGAAGCTGAATATGGCGTTGTAGTAGGGCGGCAAGGAATCCGCGGCCGCCACCGTCGCCGCAGCGGCGGCCAGACACAGGAGGGTGCACCACGACGGCAACCCCAGCAAGAACCCTCTCGTCCTCCTCTCCATGGTCGCCCACCACCAAAATAAGTTGGCACCTCACCAAACACTTGCCCCGAAGAGAGAGAGGGAGAAGCTAGGGGAATGGGAGGACTAGAAGAAAGAGCCGCTTAGGGGATTGTTATATAGGAGCAGTAGCAGTGCACATGGATCATTACAGCTTACAAGGTGGCGGTAATTATGGTCCTAGCTAGCTTGTTAGACTTGTTTGTTAGTGGGCGGCCTGTGCTGTGGATTACTTATGGATGGATGGATGGATGGAGGTTTAGTTTTGGTAGTCCTGCATGACATGACTTTGATCGGAAGGTAGCAAAGACATGGAACACATGCCTTGCTTGCTTGGGTGGGTTGTTTCGGGGCATGTGTCGCCTGGGGACAGCTATGCCTGAGCCTGACACGGAAGGGATATGTTATCTCCTACACTCCAGCTCGTTAAACCATAATCTACTACTAGCCGTTAAGGGGGACAGAAACTATTTCGCGACTGTTGGAAAAGCACTTACTCATACATGCACGCATGCATTTTCTCTCATGTGCAAGAATAGACTTCTTGTACGCACGGCACAGCGCGTAGCAGCGCACTACTGATCCAAGGGCAAAAAGAATGCGAGATGAAGATTCCTCATAGTATTATTTATTATACGTTCTTCCTCTCTCGCGGTTCATGTGAACAGGGGCAGGGGTAGAGTCAAAGGGAAGAAGGAATCATACGGCGCGCAGCAGAGAGAGAGAGAGGGGCAGCACTAACACTCTCTCCGCTCCACAGGTAGGGGCGATCGAGAAAATTATTATTGGGGATTGATTAATTAGGGAGCCTATAGTGGTGTCCATACCTCCATCCGATCCGACCATCCACATCCCTATCCGCGACGGTTCATGGCCAGCCACCACCACAACGTATCCCTCCCGATCGAGTGTACCTACCTACCTGTATGTACAAGGAGGTTTCACCTGTGTGCGTGCGACGCACTTTTATCGGTTAGCGCTTTGTAATCGTACCGCTGGCTGGTAGAGACCGTGAGAAAGTTTACGTGATGGGTTAAAAAGGTGGCGCAGCGCGGTAGGACGAGCGAGCGAGTGGGAGGAGTGTGCGAGCGGGGCGCGGAAAAGGAAAGCGGGAGCGTGGCCTGCCTCTGCCTGCGAGATTCCGGTTGGTGGAAACGGACAAGGGAAGGTTACCCGTCTTTCATCCCTCAACGGCTCACTGTTTCTCGCCCCACTAACTAACGTAATCGAGTAGTACGAGCAAGAGAGAGAGAGCGCGCGCGCTGAACAGTATGTAAAAGCGTTCAGGTATCCTGATTGCAGCTGTACTGATCGAGAAGGAAAGGTTTCCAGAAAAAAAAATGATGGCGCAAAAGAATACTGAAGGTACTGTACGTACTCAGCTAAAAGAAGAGCAAGAGAATGATTGTTACTCGAGTCGACCCATATCGTCGTCCATCATAACTTTCGAAACAAGTAAAGAAAAAATGAGGAACACTGGTTACACCAGCCGGTTAATAAAGAGCTCGATCAACTCGACCGTTCCGTGCATACTGAACCGAGAGTTGGAGTGGTCTCCGAGCAATATAAAACCAGTGATAGTAGCGACAGACAATTCCACCACACCGACAGAATTTAGCCGTCCCGGCGCACTCGACGACGCACCCCGCATTCCTAGCAGTTTTTTTAATCTCGGACGAGCCCATGGACTTTGCCGAGGGATCCCCCACGTGTATGGCTCGGAGACCCCACAAGTTCTTGGTTCCCACGACCCATCGGTCGTCTCTCCCCCGCATTCCGTGGCGCATGCATTAATCACCGCGCTCCCCGTCGATCCAACACAACCTGATCTCCTTGCCGCTTGCTAATAAGTAGCAGTAGATCGGCTTCACCCTCACATGATCACATCAAGATCGGTCTTCTGGAAAATATACAACTCATACTCCTAGTACTACCACTGCATTAGCTTTTGACCTGCAGGCCAGTGGTTATCGTAGTGTATATTTTAGCTTTACGTTGACATACGAAAAGGCTGAGATGTACAGCTCCTCCGCGACGCGTTAGATGTGGATCTCTGGTTCCGACTGACAATAACATGCGGCCTTCGCTCAGTGGGTAAAACGGTAAAAAAATCGCCCGAAAACATTTAAATACTCCGTCTAATCTAAATTAATTGATTTAAATTTGTCTAGATTTTAACCCAACTATTTCACAAAATAATCTCGAAATGTAGCGCGAGCCATGGGGTGCTACCCTCAACTAGATAGCACCATACGGTTGGCGCTACCCATCCTTGCCCGTATGGCTGAATGGGGCCCATGAGCGGATAAGCTTTTGTCCAATTAAAATCTTCCTCCATCTCTTTGCTTTTGTCCAATTTAAATCTTGTATTTTGGTGGTATTTGTCCAAATTTTGGAAATCATAGATTTTCATTTGAACTAAGATGCATGGTTTATTCTTGATGTGTTTCTCAATGGTGGCTTCTATGATGGCTATGAAGCATATTGGTTAAGTTTTGTGGGTTATAGGGATAATGTTTTGGTGATAATTTTAGGTTAGGATTAGGGTTAGGACAAGTGAGGATTAGATGATGTGCATGAGATATTGTGTTAAGCTTGGCATGACTAGTTAGATCTTGTTATTTTGGAATACATATTGTGGTGAATGTATATTTAACGCTGATGTATTTTTTGTTCTGATTGTGGTTTAAATGGAGAGAATAATGAATATCCGTCATGTGGACAAGGACTCCTTTTTGAAAGGAAATGTCGATTTGGACCCGAAGGAGATAGACTTGGTGTTCGACTGTAGTCCTACCTATTCCGAGGTTTTGGAAAAAGTTATGATTGAATTGGGTTGGGCTGAGCCAAATGATGTAGTTGAATGAGGAAGGTGGAAGGTTTGGTTTGGAATGCATATTCTCTGGAAGACAATGTGCATCTACTCCGAGCAACATTGGGTCGCATATATGGAGACGGTGGCTCATTCACTGGACAGGGCTCTTGAGTTATTTGCCACGAAGAAGGTTGATTCTCGTTTGCACAACATTGACTTAAACCAGCAAGTTGAGGCAATTGTTGACCCCAATGTGGACACCACCACAATGAATCCACCTCCCATGACCCAAGATGAAATGAGCCAACCTCAAAGGACCCAAAATCAATTGAGGCAACCTTTGACCCGATTCGAAATGAGCAATATGAAGCATCGGAAGACGAGAGCAATGATACGGAGGGTGATCTCATGGCAATAATTTTGGGGTTTTGGAGGCATATTGTGTGCATGACAAAATGGACCATGACATACCGTATAACCAATGCTATGCACCGAACTCGGGTAACAATGATCCCGATGAAGATGTCAATGAGGATGGACTGACGACCAAAGAGTCCAATCTTTCGGGATGGTAATGGGACAGGATCATCGCATATGATTGTTTTATGATATTAGTCTCGCATATGGAGCTGTGGTTGATGGTGGCTGGGGTATAGTGCTTGGACCAAGGCCAACTTCACACCGAGATATAAATCACAAAAAGAATGGCATTTCACCCGAGTTGGAGTTCGGAACCATTGTGGAATTTAAGATATGGATAAAGGAGTACATAGTTAAGTATTATAGACCATACATGGTGGTTCACTCAGACGCCAAGAAGAGTTACATAGTTAAATGTGACGAGGATGGATGCCAATCGATTGTATGTGTAAGACCATCGAAATGAGGTCCTCGATGGTACATATCTAGTTATGTAGCAACCCACATGCGCTAAAGCAAGAAAATTGATGGCAAGGATGTGAAGGACAATCACTGAGAACTCACCTCTAAATTCATCTCTTACAGGCTTCCAATGCCATATTAGCACTTCCAACAATGACCATTAGGCAAGTCATGGATCTTATAATTGCCATCTTTCATTACAAGGTGAAGTATGGGAATGCATGAAAGGACAAGCAAGCTGCATTCAAGATGTTGTATGGTGATTGGGAGGAAGCATACAACCTAGGCATGGTTCATGTGGTGGAGCCTTTTGGCCATAAAAAGGATTTACAATTGTGCAACTATCAGAGTATTTGATTGTGCATTCAGGGCATTCGAGAAATGCATCAGGATTTGAACATTGTAGGCTAGTCATCTTCATTGATGGCACCTTATTGACTGGACAATTCAAGGGACCCTCTTGGTTGCAATAGCCAATGATGCCAACAACCGATTGTTGCCTTTGGCTTTTGCTTTGGTTTTAGTGGAGAACAACGTTAACATGGAGTGGTTCATGGGTCTATTGAGAACCAAGATTATATCGTCTTGAAGGGAAGTTTGCTTCATCTTATATCGCAATCAAGGCATTCTCAACATTGTGGAGATTGACATTCTAGGACATGCTCCTTTGCACCACCGGTGGTGCATGAGGCATTTTTGTTCCAACTTCTATAGGGCATGTGGGACCAAGGAGTTGTTGGACGATCTTCAAGATTGTTTTCTCGCTTACTTTGAGCGGAATTTCACAAACCTATACAACAAATTTCTCACTCTCAAAGACCTTATGCGTTGGGTGGGGGTTACGAGTTTCTGAATAGGCACATTGCATTAAGGACGAGCTTTTGATGAAGGCATAAGGTATGGTCACATGACAAGAAACATGGCAGAATGCTTTAGTAGTGTGGTCAAGGGTGTTCATGGATTGCTAGTGATGACAATAGTTCAATACACATTCAACAAGACGAATGAATATTTTCTGAATTACTCCGATGAAACAGATAAGAAGATTAAGGGACAGAAGATGCATCATTACAAGTACAAGTACCCACCAAAAGTTGATGAATGGATGGAATTTTAGTCACGGAAGGCAGACTCCCAAGTAGCTACATGCTTTGATAAAGAAGACTAGATTTACCTAGTCAATGAGCATGGAGGCACCACGAGCAATGTTGTCCAACATGGAGGTCGGATGTTCGAGGTCTCGCTAAAGAAATGTGACTGCTCATGAGGGTGGCCATTGTTGCTTAATCTCGCGTGCTCACACTTGTGAATGACGATGTGGGGTAGAAATGTGGATGTTAACAACCTAATCACTGTGAGGAGGACCAAATTCTCCATCAAGACTACCAATAAGACAGGGGAGGGTAGATTTCACCCATACTTTGACCAATCACAGTGGCCTGAGTATCATGGAGTTCAACATGGGACCGACCTAGCGTTTAAGGTGATTTCACGGGAAATGAGGAAGACAAATCGTTTTAGGGGTGACATGGACGGATGGGTCCGTGGTGGTGGGAGAGAATTCGGCAACACCCAAATCCAAGAGCCTAGTTACATAGCCTATTGTGGAGATTATAATGGAGAGTGGACACAACATAAGAGGTTGGACTCGAAGAAAGAGATCTAAGGAGGTATATTGGATGGTCCTAGTGAATATGGTCCTAGCCAACAAGGTCGTATCCAACATGGTCCTAGTCAACAAGGCCCTAGCCAAATAAGGTCCTAGACAACACGGTCCTAGCCAATAAAGAGGTATACAACATGGTCCTAGACAATAAAGAGGTAGTCAACACAGTCCTAGCCTGTTGGTGGTAGAGGTTGTGGTGGTGGTAGAGGGAGTGGTTGTTGGGTTCCGTAGTAGAAAACAAAAAAATCTATCTACGCAAACACTAATACTAGGATCTATACTATGTAGACATAAGTAACAGAAAAGGAAGACGGTATTCATACCCTTGAAGACCGGGAACGCCTTACATAGGAAGGCGTATGTTGATGAAGACGAGCAGCTCCAAGCACTCCAAGTGTGGTGCCTCCGAAGTGAAAGGGAATTTATGCCCTTCCTATTGTTTTGATGTTTGTTGACAACACTTGGAAAGGTTTAATCTGTTGTTAAATGTTTCAGGAGATATCATCTACATTAGTGTATTTTGTACCTAAGGAAAAAGGGCTTC
Organism: Avena sativa; assembly: GCA_916181665.1. Classification (NCBI taxonomy): domain Eukaryota; kingdom Viridiplantae; phylum Streptophyta; class Magnoliopsida; order Poales; family Poaceae; genus Avena; species Avena sativa. The sequence goes on along the minus strand of OV702286.1, from coordinate 63,321,171 downwards.
CTAGGATAAATTCTGTGCAGAGACAAAGTCCCCGCCGGACTGTCCGACTGACATGCGCCGGAGTGTCCAGCCCCGCCAGACTATCCGGCTGGTTTCTGCTAGACTGTTCGGCCCCGAGGATTCGTCGACCAACTCGGACAATCGAAACACCACATCGGACACCACCCGGACACTATCCGGACTCTAGCCGGAAACTTTGCCAGACTAGAGTGTCCGGTGGATGTCAGCCGGAGTGTCCGGCTAGGCCGAACTATCTGGCTACTTTTTGCTGGACTGTCCGAGGTAAGTGGCTCCCAACGGCTTTAATTCCAGGGGCCCTATATAAAGGCCCCTTCTTCTACCTTGGGAGCTGCTCGTCCATCTCAAGAACAACATCACCATTTGAGCCACCAAATCCTCAAGATCTCTTCACTCAACCATCCAAAGTCATTGATCTTTGGAGAATTGAAGGAGGAGGCCTTGATCTATAGCTTCACCAAGAGAGATCTTCATTTCCCCCTCATTCACTTGAGGGCCCCTTGCTCTAGTGTTTCTTTGGAAACCCTAGCTTGTGATTTGGTTCTTACAAGCTTGTCTTTGATTGTTTGACAACTTGCTTGTATTCGGGAGCCTCCAATTAGGTTGTGGATGTGTGCCTCGAACTTGTTGTAAAGGTGCCGGCTTCCACCTCGAAGGTTGCCAATATAGTGGAAGAGGTGAATCGAACCCGTTGGGGTGAGGTTCATCAGAGAACAAGGGAGGCCTCTCGTGGTGTTGGTGTTTTGAAACCATCCCCTCTCTAAACGTAGACATACTTCCCTTTAAAAGGAAGGAACTACGGGAAACAAATCCTTGTGTCTCCGCGTGCTCCACTTTGGTTACTTCTATCCTTTACCGCACTTTACTTATCTTGTTCTTGCTTACTGTTTGTGTTAGATTGACATATAGGTAAATTCACCATAGTTTCATAATCTAGAGAACTTACCTTTTGTGTCAAACCCTAATTTGAAAAAGAGTAAAATTTGAAGTAGCACCTATTCACCCCCCCCTCTAGGTGCCCATACGATCCTTTCAATTGGTATCAGAGCCTCAGCTCTTTATTCGGGCTTAACCGCCTAAGAGACTATGGGCAACCAAGGAGAAGAGGGAGAGGGTGAGGCTAGAAACTCGGTGACCATGGTAGATCTCAAGAATTTGGAAACAAGCTTGAGCTCTACCTTGGGCAACAAAATCCAAGAGTTGTGCCAACTTATTGAGCGATTTGTTATGGAAAAGTCAGCCTCACCACCTCCCTATCAAGAGGAATCACCACATAAACCTAAGGCAAATGCTCCGGCTAAGCCAATAGGTGAAGTGGTGGGGGATGAACATAATCCCACTCACTCCACCACCAAAAAGGGTGATGGGAAGGAAGAGCACCATGCGGTTCCCGGATGGTACTCTCCCGACCCTCCAATCCCTCATACCCATATAAATAATAGAGGTGACCCACCTAAGTTAGCTGCACATACTTTTGCTCAATGGCAAGTTTTAATGAAATCTCATGTGCGCAGCTCTTACATTGACTTGTGGAACATTATTGAGGAAGGACTCAAAATTGAGGATCCAACCAACTTGACTAGAAGAGAAGTGGTCAATAGCCAACTCAATGCGTCAGCCCTGCACATGATCCAACTTGGAGTGGAGCCAAAGGATATTCCCCACATTGAGCACTACAATACCACCAAGGAAGCTTAGGATGCTCTTATTGACTTGTTTGTTGGCAATGAGAGCATGAGAAGAAATAAGTATGATGCCTTAAGCAATGAGGCTGACAGTTTCTTTATGAAGGATGGTGAGGATCATGAAGACATGTATCAAAGACTCAAATCCATAGCCACCGCCTTCAGGAATGTTGGTGCCTCTCACATTGATGATGCTTGGATCAAGAGGAAGTATGTGACTGCACTCATGTCCTTCGAGCTCACTGACTTGAAGAGTCTCCAAGGAAGACACAACTACCATCTCATGACCTCCAATGAAGTTATGCAAGAGATGTCCGCCTTCAAGGTTGCTACCAAGAATGCCAAAGACGCCCATTCTCGTGCTATTGGAATGAGTAGTGGTGTCAATCTTGCCTTGAAGGCCAAGGTTGTGGAGTATGATGAAGAAGAAGGGAGTGATGATGCACTTTCAATGAGCCACCCCGAAGATGTCAAGGTTTCTCATGGTGAATACATGGCCTTCTATGGAAGAAACTTTTGGAAAGAGCCCGCCAAGGCCAAGATGGAGATGCAACAAAGAAGCAACCCCAATGGGAGAAGAGACAATGGGTCCAAATTGAGAACTTGCTTCAATTATGGTGACCACTATCACTTTGTTGCCGGTTGTCCCTATGAGAAAAGAGAAGATCATGGGGTAAACTTGTGTTGAAGAAAACCTCCAAAGCTCCTTTCAAGAAACCCTTCATCAAGAAGAATCCCACTAACAAGAAGTCAGGTGAAATTGTCTTGATAACATATGAAGAATTCTCCTCCGACAATGATGATGATGAAGAGGAAACATCAAGTGGTGTGGATGCTCTTGCCACTACTTCTACACCTACCTTCTCACTCTTCAACTCTCCAAATGAGAATATCTCCAACAAGAACGTCACTTGCCTTATGGAAGAGGAACAGAGGTATTATCATCGTCACACCCCACCTCCTTAGTTGATAATGAATTTGATGATGAGATATCTCTTGAGGTCAAAAAGGAATTAGTTTATTTTGATGTGTTTATGACTAACTTGCAAGGGGAGCACAAGAAAAAAATTGTGGACCTCTTAAATCAACTTTCACGCACAAGAGTTTCTTGATGAGAGATGTAAATTAGGAAGAGAGCACATGATTGAGGTAGAAGCTCTAAATAATGCACTAGAAGAAGAACAAGAGACTAGGATGTCTCTTGAAACTAAACTTGAAGGGCTTGATGAAGCAAATGACCTAATTATTAATAAACTCATCAAGGAATGTGACCATGCTATTGCTAAATATAAAAAGGCTAAAAAGGACAAGATTGAGTTTGGTGTTGTTCATGAAAAACTTGCCGAGGACTTTCGGATGCTTGACAAGGCTCACAAGGCCTTGGAGAGTGAACTCTTGTTACTCACAAAGTCTCGTGAAAAGTTTCAAACTCAATTGACCAATATTTCTTCGCCTAGTACTTTCATTCCTTCTAGTTGTACAAATAAACTTGAAGATAATGCTAGGTTGAAGGGGGAGCTTGCTAAGGCCACCTTTCCCAAAGGAAACAAGTCAATTGATGACCTCTTGAGTAAGCAGAGGCCAAATGGTGAGAAAGGGGGCATTCGCTTTGTCTCCAAAACCAAGAAGAAGAACAACAAGAATAAGAAGGCCAAGCCCGCACAAGAAAAATACAAGGCCATTATGGGTAGTAAGACCACAAGTGGCAAAACTATGTCTCATGATGACTTTGCGGGAAGTGCTAACCCTCACAATGTGTTAAGTGTGATTATTATGGTGATGTTTATGCACAATATGTTGGCCCATTTGATGGCTATATTGCTTGGTCTATTTGGGTTTCCAAGACCCTTGTTGCTAACAAAAGAGGACCCATTGAAAAATGGGTACCTAAAAACTAGTTTGATATTTTGTAGACCTATGCTTCTGGAGGGTCAAAATGGGTGCTTGATAGTGGATGCACAAGTCATAAGACCGAAAGCGCATCTAGTGTCAAGGAGTTGAGACTAAATGTTGATCAAATATCCGTGACATATGCCGACAAGTCAAAGTCTAAGCAAGGTTGTGGTTGCCCACGATATTACTCTCGTGGACATCATGCTTGTTGAGACACTTGGCTATAATTTACTTTTAGTTTGTGCTCTTGGAAATATGGGCTTTGCCATCTTTATTGATAATGATATTGTGATCCTCATGTGGAGAAAGTCTCTAAAGGTCACTTTCGTTGGGTACGTCGAAAATGACTTGTATGTGGTGGACTTTTCGGGGAAAACCACTACAAGTGCGATGTGCTTATTCGGAAAGGCTGACATGGGTTGGTTATGACATCAGCGTCTAGCCCAACATGAGAACTTTGCAAAGTCTCAACAAGGATGGTCATATTGTTGGACTAAAAGAAAATGTTTGTTTTGCCAAAGATCGTGTATGCAGGGCTTGTGTTGAAGGAAAGATGCATGATTCTTCCTACAAGCCGAAGAACTACATCAAGTCCAAGAGGATCTTGGAGATCCTTCACGTGGATCTGTTTGGTCCTCCATCTCATGCAAGTCTTGGTGGGAAGAAATATTGTTTGGTGATTGTTGATGACTACTCAAGATACACATGGGTATATTTCTTCAAGCTGAAAAGTGAGACCCAAGAAAACTTCATTGATTTCATCAACATGGCTCAACATCAACACAATGTCCCTGTGTTAACAATAAGGAGTGACAATGGCACCAAGTTCAAGAACTACACCTTGAGTGGATTTCTTAGTGATGAGGGGATAAAACACCAATATTTTGTTGCATATACCCCTCAACAAAATGGTGTAGCTGAGAGGAAGAACTGGACTCTTATTGATATGGCAAGGACCATGTTGGCAGAGTTTAAATCTCCATACAATTTTGGGCCGAAGCAATCTCCACCGCATGCCATGCATCAAACCAGATCTACCTCCACAAAGAATTGATCAAGACTCCATATGAAATTCTTACCGGTAACATGCCCAACGTTTCATACTTCTGGGTGTTCGGTTGTAACTGTTTCTATTGCATACAGGGTATTCGTTTGTACAAATTTGGTTCCAAAGAATTAGAGGGTATTTTTGTTGGTTATGGTCTCGAATCCCACACTTATAGAATCTATGACAAGCTCTCTGGAATTGTCATAGAATCTTGTAGTGTGGTGTTTGAAGAATATGATGGTCCCCAAGGGGGGCGTGTTGATGTTTGTGATGTAGATGATGAAATGCCTCAGGATGCCATAGGAAGAATAGGTGCAGGATTCATCCACCCCGTTGAGGAACCCCTTATGGCGAATCAAGAAGAACTATGCTCTACTCAAGTGGAGCCCTCATCTTCACAACATCAACAAGCTCCTATCAAGGAGGACAATGACCCAAGCCAAAGACAAGTTGTGGACCCTCAACAAGTTGATCAGGGAGAAACCTCTAGCCAGGAGGAGCTTGAGTCTCCATTTGCTAGAATGTCCAGTGCTGCTAAGTCTATTGCACAAGGAAGATCTGTACAATCTGCCATAAGATCAGCTCAACGCCTGTCTAGAAGTGTGCCTGATCATGACCAAGGTCAATCTTTGCCTCTTTAAGAAGAGAATGATTCCGATGATGATCAAGGTCAAGTTAATGGTCAAGACGAGGACCAAAATGATGAAGAGATCCCCACAAGAAACAACAAGGAGATCGAAACTCGTCGTCAAGCTAGAATGGATAAAATGTTGGAATTAAGAGACCACACTCTAGAGAATGTGGTAGGGGATCTAAGAAGATGGATATCCACTAGAGCTCAATTGAAGAGTTTTGGTGAACACCAAGCACACATTTCCATGGTGGAACCAAAGAAAGTATGGGAAGCTCTTGAAGATTCGGATTGGTTGGAAGCAATGCACAAAGAGCTCAACAACTTTGAGAGGAACAAAGTATGGAAGTTAGTTGAAAAGCCAAAAGAATGCCGCAATGTTATAGGCACCAAGTGGATATTCAAGAACAAGCAAGATGAGCATGGAATTTTTGTGAGGAACAAGGCAAGATTGGTTGCACAAGGATTCTCTCAAATTGAAGACATTGATTATGGAGAGACATATGCACCCGTGGCTCACCTTGAGTCCACCCATATCCTTCTTGCTTATGCGGCACATCATAACTTTAAATTACAACAAATGGATTTAGAAAGTGCATTTCTTAATGGTCCATTGGATGGGTTGGTATATGTAAAGCAACCCCCAGGGTTTGAGGATCCCAACTTTCCAAACCACTTCTACAAACTTGATAAGGCGCTCTATGGGCTCAAACAAGGCCCACGCACGTAGTATGAGCACCTTAGAGAGTTGTTGTTAGATCATGGGTTTGAGGTTGGCAAAATCGATCCCACTCTTTTTACTAAGAAGGTCAATGGGGAGCTTTTTATATGCCAAATATATGTTGATGATATTATCTTTGGCTCATCTAACAAAGCTTTTAATGATGAATTCTCAAAGCTTATGACTAATAGGTTCCGAATGTCTATGATGGGGGAATTGAGAGTATTTCTTGGTTTTGAGATCAAGCAAGTAAGAGGAGGAACATTCTTCAACCAAGCCAAGTATACTCAAGATATGCTCAAGAGATTCAACATGAAATATCTAAATGGAGCTCCTACTCCCATGGCAACAAAGACCCATCTTGAACTAAACCCAAATGGTAAAGATGTGTATCAAAAGGTATGCCGATCCATGATTGGTTCTTTGCTTTACCTTTGTGCATCTAGACCCGATATTGTGTTGAGTGTAGGAGTGTGTGCAAGATATCAAGCGGCTCCTAAAGAAATCCATTTGATGGCGGTCAAGAGAATCTTTCGATATTTGGTTCATACCCCAAACTATGGTATTTGGTATCCTAGGGGCTCAACTTTCTCTCTTTGTGGATACACGAATTTGGATTGGGATGGTATAAGGATGATAGAAAATCAACCTCCGGGGCTTGCCAATTCCTTGGGAGGTCCTTGGTGTGTTGGTCTTCTAAGAAGCAAAATTGTATATCTCTCTCCACCACCGAAGCCGAGTATGTGGCAGCTGCTAGTGCTTGTACTCAATTGCTATGGATGAGGCAAACTTTAAAGGAATATGGTGTCCATTGTGACAAAGTGCCTCTTCTATGTGACAATGAAAGTGCTATCAAGATTGCCTGCAACCTAGTGGATCATACAAGGACAAAGCATATTGAGATTCGTCATCACTTCATTAGAGACCATGTTGCTCGAGGTGATATTGAGCTATCTGATGTGTCAACCAAAGACCAACTTGCCAAAATTTTCACGAAGCCACTTGATGAAGCAAGGTTTTGTTATTTGAGGAATGAACTAAATATCATAGATTCAAGGAGCTTGACTTGATCACCTTGCATACTCACCTATGTCTTGAATATTATTTGGTTTAGGTGCAGGCATGGAGATAGGGTGTTGGGGATATACTTTTCGGGTATCCTCACAGTTCCTCACTGACCAGGGTGGCCCACTTCGGGTTAGAGCTTTGCTTCACGGGCGGCCCAGTCAGGGAGAAAAGACGGAGTCCAATCCGGCTACGGGAAGGCCCAGAAGACTTACCGATTTAGGCCCATAGTGTTACTTGTAGTTCAAGATGTACTCTGTAACCGACTCTTAGTCGTAGCCGGATAGATCTCTCCTGTAAACCCTAGGCCAGATATCTATATAAGCCGTCCTAGGGAGAGCCTTTAGGGCACACCTCAATAGTCTACAATCTCAACTCGCACAGGCAAACCCTTGTAACCCATATTCCGGCTCTGCCGTATTACTGGATTGCTAGCAGGAGTAGGGTCCGTCCAAAGCCGGCAGATTCGAACCTGGGTAAACTTGTGTGCTCACCGACCCGGAACACCGTACATCTCACACCCCTCTCTTCCGCACGCCTCGAGGACCCCCTCATGGCGTACTTGTCATCAATCCGATGACAGTTGGCGCCCACCGTGGGGCAAGTGAGCTTCGGATCTGCGTTCCGAGCGGAATCTGCAAGAATCGGAATCGGCGAGACCATCGCCGTCAGTCGCATCCTCTACGCCAGCGACATCCCTCTCATCGTTCTCGACGAGACCTGGATTCCGGCTAGGGAGGCCGTGACTGCCTGCACAATCATGTCTTTTGGCGAGATCGATGTTTACATCGGTTTCGCTGAACCTGTCCCACCCACCCCAGCGGTGATGATAGAGGTAGAAGAATCTTCTGGATCCCCTCTGTCCGTAGAGGCAGTAGAGTTTCGGATCTCAGAAAACCCTAATCCCACCTAGCCCGCACCAGTTGCGGAGATAGTGGAGAAATCCGAGCCTGAGGAAGACCTAGCGGTGAAAGTCGAATCTGGAGTGGATATCCTTGGAGAGGCCGGATCCCAGATCGACCCACCCGTGGAAGTTGAAATCTAGGAGGAGCATATCAATGACACTGATTCCGGCTCTGATGACGCCGGGACAGACATGCCTTTCCTAAGGTACACACTGCGACGTATGATAATGCAAAACTCAGGCGTAGATGCAATTCTCGAGACCATCAAAATTTTCGACGAAGCTGATCGCGAGAGCCGCAGGTACCTCAGGAGGAGCGCAACACACTTTGTCGGATACGTTGGATCCGGATCCGGCTCTGCCGATGCTGGAGACAACACCGACTCTATACTGGAGGCAATTGGAACAAATGCCGACGTACCCACATCCTCGTATGAATCGATGATGTCGGCAGATTTCCAAAAGTTCTCCGCGGAATATGAAGAGGAGTATAACTCCAAAGCTATAGAGGAAGGAGAAGCCATGGATGAAGGATCCGGGGAACACTCTCCCAAAGCGCAGGATGACATGGAAGTCAGAGACAATCCCGAAGTCCAGATGTCCGAAAGTACCGATCAGAGCTTGACTCCGGGAAACGGACCCAAAGCCGTCTTTGCTACCGCGCTGCCAGGAAGGCAAAGAAGAAGAACAAGAAGAACAAGACCCCGACAAAAGACCCCCTGATAGAGGAGGTGATTGCCGAGGAATATGAGGAAGACTTAGATGGAGCATTTATCCCAGAAGAGCTGAAAAAGAGGAATCGGTGGATGGACACGTGATCACTGAAGGTGCGCGTAAACTCATCGATGCTGCATTAACCACACCTATCCCTACAGCTGCAGAACTTACTGCTGAAGAGCTGGACGAAAGGTCCCAAGCCCTAGAAGCGCGTCGTCAACAACTCCTGGATGAAGCTAAAAACATCGAGGGGGAAAAGAAACGCATGGCAACTAAGGATTACATGTCTAGGTTGCATCAGAAGGAACAGAAACGTTACACAGGTGACAGCAAATTTCCGGAAGTAAATAGGGTCCTCTTCGAAGGAGATCCAGGGATGCCTCGTCTCGACAGCAAAGGAGATCTGGTGTACCCAACACCGGTACACAACACTATCGCAGCTCGAGATATCCTGTCAAACAACCCAGGCCTAGAACAGGTTCGATTGGGCATCAAGCTACTCACCAAGGGTCTGGAGCAACAGATGGCTACGAAATCCAGAAGTGGAAAACTGGTCTCCAAATCCAACCAATGTCACACGGACTCAGCCTGGAATGATATAAGGCCCCAGTGTGTTCCGGAACAGCATCACCGTTTCGACCGACGGGAAGACAACTACTCCAGAACCGGATCATCAGGACAGCATCGCAGACCTGCACGTGACTGGAGCAACGTCGCTCCAGCGGCCGAACAAGAGGCCATTGCTGCACTGTATCCGAGGAATCCTCCCCGACGTGAGTCGAACGATCAAAGGGGAGAAGATAAAGGGAAACGTCGGGAGGAGGATCGTCAAAAAATGCCACCTCCTAGACATGCAAGCCGTCCGGCTGAGCCTCACTGTAGTGGGAACAACGGATGAAGGAATGACGAAAACCATGCCGGGACAAGCCAGCAGGGGGCTCGTCGCAGTGAAGACCCTCCCCGGAACTGGAATAATGACGCTCCGGACGGAGGCCGGCGTACAGCCGGAAACAGTCCAACTGCCCCACCCTCTCCACCAAGCAGTCATCACAACGGCTCTCACAGAGGACAAGGAGGATGACGTGGCGGAGGAGGTGGTGGCAGAAGCCGAAGTCCGGCTCCAAGGCACCACAACCACAGCCGACATTCGGGACGATCTCTATCCCCGAACGACGCAAGGCACAGGATCAACTCCAACATAGAGGCACGACACTATGAAAACGATGATATCTACGTGGGCCCAAAGTGCTTTGGACCACGTATAAGAGCTACAAAATTCCCGGAAGGATTTGCTATCTCCAGACATATCCAAGCCTACGACGGCATTGCTCGGCCAGATACCTGGGTACAGGATTTCTTCCAAGCTTGCTGCATCGCCAAAGGCGGAAACAGCCTGGTCGCAACCCGATATCTCCCACTTATGTTGCGGAAGACGGAACGATCATGGCTTAATGAACTTCCGGAGAACACCATCCACAACTGGTATGATATGCAAAGTGCATTCTTTCAGAATTTCGAAAGCACATACAGGAGGCCCTGTACGGTCGGAGACCTACAGCGTTGCACCCAGAAGGCCGGAGAAACTTGCCGGGATTACCTCGGATGATGGATCGACACCAAGAACTCTTGTGAAGGAGTAAATGATCAAACTGCGATTGAAGCTTTCATTGCAGGTCTCCCAATTGGTCTACTGCGCCATCGCTTGAAGTGTGACAAGGTCACTGATTTGGGAGAGATGATAGAAACAGCGAGCACGTATGCAGATGCTGACGACGATGCAGAGGGATTACTCAATGCCCTAGCTGTGCCACAGTCGGCAAAAAAACCAAAGCAACAAGCTCAGAAGCGTAAAAATACCTCGGAAGAAAACCCAACACGGAAACGGCAGTGGTCACTGCTACTTTCGGGCCTGGAGGACGTGGCGGAGGCCACGGGCGTGGCCGTGGGACTTCAAGAGTCCAAGGTAGAGGAGACCAACAACCAGACAAAACCTACTCTTGGGCCGACATTGCCAATAACCCATGTGTGCATCACTTAGACACCAATGGGGGCTCGTCCCACACCAACGCCAAATGTCGTTTCAATGACGACATCAAAAGAGATGACACCGCGGGCTACAAAGCTAAGCGGAAGAAGGGAACCCGAAAAAGATAGAGACCAAGGAAGATTTCGACATGGAGGAAGCTGATGCTTCAAATCCCAAGCCGGAAGGGAAGAAAAATTTTCTGACCAAGAAAGACACTTATGTCACCTTCCTCGGATCTCAACCAGCAAAGGTCAAGAAAGCAGTTCTAAATGAGCTCAATGCAACAGTTTCGGCTGTCCCTCAATTCTTGGACTGGTCGGAAGTGGCAATCACATTTGACCGTGCTGGTCATCCGCCTAAGCTGCACATGCAAGGAAAATACGCCTTAATCGTCAATCCACTTATTGACGGTTATGGTTTCTCCAAGACCCTCATGGATGGCGACAACAGTATCAATATTCTCTATGTCGAAATGCTACGCCGGATGAAGATATCGGAGACCCAGCTGAACCATAGCTCTGTGATCTTTCACGGAGTTGTCCCAGGAAGACAAGCTAATTCCCTGGGGGAGATCACTTTGGATGTTACCTTTGGAACTCCAAAGAATTATCGGACGGAGGCACTTTCCTTCGAAGTGGTCCCGTTCAAGAGCACGTACCACGCTATATTCGGACGTCCGGCTTACTGGGCTTTTATGGCTCGTTCGTGTTACATTTACAATATGATGAAAATTCTAGGTCCCAACGGCGTAATCACTATCAGGGGAGACCCAAAGAAAGCGCGAGAGTGCGAGGATGGAAATGCCGCCTTTGCTGAAGCCGTGCTGCACGCCCAGGAGTACTAGGAGATCAAGAAGAGCATAGATCCATCCGAGATGCCTGCAACGAAGAAGGAGGTGACAAAGCCAAATCCGGAGTTTAAGGCATCAGAAGAGACGAAGAAGACACAGTTGAAGGATGATGACCCCTCCCAGGTGACCCAGATAGGCGTAGGCCTAGGTAGCACATAGGAAAGCGCACTTGTCAAGTTCCTCCAAGCAAATCAAGATATCTTCGCATGGCAGCCATCTGACATGAACGGAGTACCTAGGGAACTTGCCGATCACTCTTTAAATGTAAACCCGAACGCTAAACCCGTCAAACAGTCCTTACGACGTTTCGGCGATGAAAAGCGTAAGGCAATAGCTAAGGAACTAGCACGACTCGAGTTAGCCGGATTCATAGAAGAGGTCATCCACACTGAATGGTCGGCCAATCCTGTAATGGTCCCGAAAAAGGACACCATTGATTTAAGGATGTGTGTTGATTATACTGCATTGAACAAGGCTTGTCCAAAAGATCCGTTCGCTCTGCCTAGAATTGATCAAGTTATCGATTCTACGGCAGGCTCGGAACTCTTCTGTTTTCTCGACGCATATTCCGGTTATCACCAAATCCGGATGAAGGAATCTGACAAAGTCAAAACTTCATTCATAACCCCCTTCGGAACCTTCTGTTTTGTTACGATGCCCTTTGGGCTGAAGAACGCAGGAGCTACGTACCAGCGATGATGCAGCGTTGCCTCCATGACCAACTCGGACGCAATGTACATGCATATGTGGATGATATTGCGGTGATGTCCAAAAAAAAGGAAACGTTGATTTCCGACTTGGAGGAAACATTCGCCAATCTACGAAAATACAACATCATGCTTAACCCGAAGAAATGTTTCTTTGGAATACCAGCCGGAAAATTGTTAGGTTTCATCGTGTCTCAAAGAGGCATAGAGGTGAACCGGGACAAAATCAAGGCTATACTCAATATTTCCAGGCCAACTCACCTAAAGGACGTACAAAGACTAACTGGTTGCATTGCTGCAGTCAGTCGGTTTGTAAGCCGGCTTGGTGAACGAGCCGCACCATTATCTAAACATGAAAGCACAAAGGAGGAGAACCAGCCATCTAGCTACTACATGGATCCGTAGTCCAAGGATGAACTACTCACGCATCACACCGGAGGCTTGCATGGTGATGAAGAAGGCCTCCAGGGTGAATTCCCCTCTCCGGCAGGGTGCCGGGAAGAGCTTCAGATCCCTCCCGATCTAGGGATGGAGATGACGGCGGCTACAGAATCTTTCGTGGATTTTTGATCAGGTACTTAGGGTTTTCGTCCCGAGGGAAATATATAGGCGGAAGGAGAGGCCGAGGGGGTGCTGGGAGTGGCCTCACCACCCCCTGGCGCGGGCCAGGCCTGGCCGTGCGACCAGGTGGTGTGGTGGCTCCCTGGCCCTTCTCCGTCTCGTATTCTGGCACTTGATCCCTTCCGGAAAAATAGGCACTTTGGTTTTTGTCCCGTCCAATTCCGAGAATATTCATTTTTTGACTTTCCTAGAATCAAAAACAGCAGAAAACAGGCAGCTGGCACTGTGGCTCTTCTTAATAGGTTAGTCCAAGAAATCATATGAAAAGTACTCCAAAGTTGGAACAAAACACAAGAAAGTGGATAAAACCAAGCATGAAACTTCAAAAATTATAGATACATTTTCAATGTATCAACATCCCCAAGCTTAACTCCTGCTCGTCCTCAAGTAGGTAAGTGATAAAAAGAAAGAATAATTTTTGAGGTGACATGCACCATCAAAGACTTGATCAAAGTATTTGCAAAACATTCAAAGCTGGGATCATAGTACTTCAATCATAACATGAAAGACAAAGTTCTAGCAATAAGCAAAGAAACTATGATGCAACATGAAAAGGCACAAACAAAAGATTCATGAATAACAATGCTTTGCAAGACATTTGTTTGTTTCACATAAAGAAAACATAGCATAATAGTATTCAGCTTGTCACTCAATAGAGTAGCAAATATAAATGCATAGGACACCTTCAAAGTTCATAAGAGTGACTAGATACAATAGTTTAAAACAAGCAATATCAAGTTATGCATCAATCAACTAGTCTTGGGACAATGCGCATAGAACTAAGAATGGCCACTATGCTCTCAAAGTAAGTGCATAAAGGTAGAAGGTGGAGACTCAATATAATGGTGGAAGAAAGGCCTTTGTAAAAGGAAGTAGGGATTCAAGTCTCATAAAGAGCTTCCAAAAATTATGGTACTTATAGCTTTCAGCTCTCATTGCCCCTATCATAATCATCTTGAAGTGATTAAGGTTAAAGTGAACAAACTATGGTGTACATGGTTGACGAAGTATAAGTCCGAAATCTCATATCCCTTGTATACGAGGGCCGCTCCTCATTCTACTCAAGTTTAGTGACTGATAAGTTCTTGTCATCGTAAGTACATGTGTATCATAGAGAACCGCCAACGGGGTACCCCTTGCCCGATGATACGGAATAATCCCCATATCAAAATGACAAGGCAAGCAGACAACGAACATCTCAGCATTCTTCTTATTTACCATGGGAATATGGTGTTTTTTCTCTCTTTCCTCTTTTCATAGTATCTCTTTTTTTCTCTTTTTTCTCAATATAGGACTCTTTTTTTATAATAAGAATGCTTCATAGACAGCTCATTATGGTTACGCTGCAGGTTTCCACCATGTCAGCATGGATTAGACCAGCGGCCCAGGCGTTTCTCTAACACATATACATAACTCCATGGACTTACAAGCTCCCCTTTCATTTCACACTGACGACATCCATATACAAAAGAGCAGGATATCAACTAGGTACAAGTACCAAGTGCAATGTTGAAAGCGTTCCCCATGAAAGCATGGTTCTGCTAATTCCCAACAAATAAGTGCAAGCATATACAACATAGACGACACAATGGTTCAAGTTTATTACGGGCAAGTAAAGTAAAGTGTGCCATCGAGTTCGTGAGAGCTTTAATCACTAGTTTTCTCACAACAAGTTTAATTTGGATGGTAAACAAAAATATGAATATACTTGGAATAGCATAAGCTAGTAGGTAGGTATGGTGGACTCTTTGGAATAACTTGGTTTAGGGAGTTGGATGCATGAGTGGAACTCATACTTGGTTGTGGATGCTAGCAAAAGACTGGGAGCGACAAACTAAGAGAGAAATAATGGCCATAATCATGCAGATCTTTGTGTTGGGTCCACAACATAGAAAACAAAAAATTTCCTACGATGAGAACTACACGCCAAGATCTATCTACTAGATACAAAGCAACAAGTGGACATACATCCACGGAGAACTTACCCTCGAAGACAACGAGCTTTGTTAACGAGTAGGAACTCGTGGTTGATCTAGTCGTACACTTGCCGATCTCAAGATCGTGAGGAAGTCCGAGTGCCGCAACTCAGCAGCGCATCCGCACTCGCACACACGTTCAAGCTGCCGGACAACCTCCACCTCCTCGCTCCAGCGATCCAGCGGAAGCAGCAACTCCTTCCAGACGAAATGCCACCGGGAACATGTATCTCACTAATCCGAGACCATGGGGGAATAATTCTAGAGGAGGAGAGAGATCCTTCACAAGGAGGTGTGTAGATGAAGGAGGGAATGGGTGGCCTTTTATAGGAGGAGGGGGGGTGTCCCCTCTCTCCATGGCCGGCGCATGGGGGGTGACCCCTCACCTCCCCCATTCATGTGGTGGTAACCCCTCCACATTAAAATGCCTCTTCACATTCCCTTTTAAAGTCTCCACTTTAAATGCATTAAATTTCTCCAAATTTAATGCTCTCTCATTTAATAAAACTCTTTTTATTAAATTTATTCAGAATTTTTTTAATTACTTTAATTAACAAACATTCACATATAGCCCCTTGCAATATTTCAATATCACATGCAGAACCACCTTGTGCAATTTCACCCGAAACAATTTCCGGTTTCTATTGAAACAATTCCTGCGCTTTGCAATTCTTTCGCTTAAAACATATATGCTCCAAAATGGTGTCCGGTAACTCTTAAGTGTGCCACCCTACGGTTCGCGAATAATGCAGACATGATCGATACCCTTCTCCGATCAATAATCAGCAGCGGGACCTGGAGATCCGTACTGACTCCTACACATTCAATGATGACTCCTGTGATCGTGAGAACCTTTAACGCTTGTAACTAAATCCCTTTGTCTCTCGATATATTACATGTCCGAGATTCGATCATCGGTATCTCCATACCTAGTTTGATCTCGTTTCCGACATGCACTCTTTTCTCGTTCCCGTGATATAACATTCTAGTGATCACATCACTTGCTTGCAAGCTATCCTAATGTGATATCACCGAGAGGGCCCAGAGTATATCTATCCGTCATCTGGATTGACAAATTCCACTCTTGATCCATGAGCCTCAACATAACACCTTCGTAGTACTGAACCCATCTTTATAGTCACCCTGTTACGGTGTGACGTTTGATGTTATCAAGATACTCTTCCGGTGTTAGCAATTAACATGATCTCATGGTCTAAGGATAAAGATTACTTCATATGATGTTATAGCAATATAAACATAATGACTTGATCGTAATGCTATACTTTGGATGAATGTTCATCACATCATTTCACAAATGTTGTGACCTTGTTATTAACAACATCCAATGTCCATGATCAGGAAACCTTGATCATCTTGTTAATCAACAAGCTAGTCTATAAGAGAGGTATAACTAGGAACCCTTTTTGTTTATTAAACACACATGTATTGATGTTTCCTATCAATACAATTATAGCATGCAAAATAAACATCTATCATATACAAGGAATACATAATAACAACTTTATTATTACCTCTCAGGGCATATTTCCTTTACTTTGATCAAAGCATAAAGGGATACTACAAGTTGAAAACTAAAGCATCATAAAGGCTATGGTGACCTGAGACAATCATAACATGGTGTGAGCATGTGCCAAGTCAACCCAAATAAAGCATCAAAGGAGAATACCACTATATTATGCTTTAATATGCTAAAACAACGCATGATTCACCCAAGGCACATTAAGCAATCTCAATTGTTTATAACAAGTCATGCTACAGCAAAGAATACTAAGCATAAAGCCAAAACAATATCAAGCATGGCATGACAAAGAACATGTCACAGTCAAAAACAAGCTCTTTTTACCACATAAGTAAGAACTTTCCTACTCTTTTCCAAACCAAACCAAACCATTGGCAAACCAACGTATGAAAGAGGGGTCCAACCAATTTATTCAGAAAACTAAGCAAACCAAGCAAACTAAAAACCAAAATGAAAAAGAATACGCTCCAAGAACAATACAACTGTACATGAAACAATAAAAATGAAGCGTTTGGAAGAAACCTAGAATTTTTATTGATGAAGAAGGGATGCCTTGGGCATCTCCAAGCTTTGACGCTTGTACTTCTTGGATATTTATTGGGGTGACACACGTGGCATCCTCAAGCTTGAGCTTTAGTCCATCCTTCATCTCATTACTCATTCCTTCCATACAACTGAAAATTTTCCTTCATACAAAACTTCACACAATCTTTATTAGCAACATTTGTGCACTTAAGATAAATAAGTCTTAAGGTTTAGTTATAACACCAAATAAACTTCCATTAGAACACTAGCTACTGTAGCACTTCCTTAAAAAAGCTCAATTCCCCAAAAGAACTCAAAAGGGAACCCACAAGAAGCAAATGCAGAAAATGGCAGAAATCTGTCAAAACAGACCAGCAGGTAAAGACGAATTTTTTCGAAGACCTTCTGTTGTTCAAATAAAAAAGTGTTGAACTAACTAAAGTTATATAACAACCTGGGTCAGAAGCACAACAAATTACAGCTCAATCCGACATACAGAGGTCTCTCATGAATATTTATGGTGAAGCACAAAAATCTGTTTTGGGACATCAACTTTCCCAATCATTACTTCACTCTCATTAGAGGTTACTCTTGGCACAAAAATCAAATAAAAAGGATAAGGAGAGGATATTACTGAGGTAATAACTTCCAAGACTCTTCTAAAACTTTTGGGTTATCTCCCAATAAGTACTTTTCTTTAACGCCTTTAAGTTAGGCATAAGAAGCAAAGAAAGAATCAAGTGTTCTCAAATGAAGAAGCATTAAAACCAGCTTTCTTGCCCTTACCTCTCTTATTTTTATTCTTAACCTTTGGGAAAATGTGATTGTTTGGTGGAGAAGAAAGGTGCATGGTCCCCTTTCCCACATCTATTATTGCTCCAAGGAGTTCTAATAGGGATCTTCCAAGTGTAATTTGTCCTTTTCCTGTACATTCAATAACAAGATAATCAGTTGAAATCATTTTCCCAAGGATCTTTGTAAACACTCCTTCAGCTATTTCAATAGGTAATATGGTAGCATTATTAGCAAGAAATATTTGTTTTCCTCCTTCAGTAAGCCCCCAAAGATTCAAACATTCATAAATATCTTTGGGCATAAGACAAAATTCAGACATGATATCGCAGCGGGCTTGAAAAGTTTCAGTGTTTATCTCAATCTTTAATATAGGGAGCCACTTTGATGGTTCAGTATTTATTGGAACATAATTGTGATGATCCCTAAGCGTATTATAGCAATCTTTTAAGCTAGTAGTGCTAGTCTCAAGAGTGTTCAACCTAGCAAATATTTTTGCGAAAGAGATATCAGTTTGGCTAGGCATGTTGTAAGTGAGGATCAATTTATTTATAGCATTAGTAGCATTATCCTCATTACATTGGAGGAAATCTCCTCCCACAACAGCATCTAGAGCATACCTATAGCAAAGAGCAATCCCAAGGTAAAAACTGCTAAGGAACAAGCTTTGAGTCATTTTAGGCTCAGTTTTTTCATGTAGATCAGAGATTCTGGACCAAGCTTCCTTAAAACTTTCCTCAATTCCTTGTTTAAAAGTGAAAATCATTTCCTCGGGTGACATAGTGACTAGAGCAAGGCTAGACATAGTGGCAACTTAAGAAAGGAACTAATTTTTTTTGTGTTTTTCAAATAAGAAAGCAAACTAGTAAAACTAATTTTTTTGTGTTTTTGATAAAGAAACAAGCAAACAAAGCAAAAAGAAACTAAGCAAAACAAAAACAACAAAGTAAAGAGATTGGTTATGAGGGACTCCCCTTGTGAAGATGTCCTTGGCTCCCCGGCAACAGCGCCAGAAAAGATCTTGATGTGCTCGTCGTTCGACATAGAGCTCGTTGGGAACCCCAAGAGGAAGGTATGATGAGCACAGCAGTAAATTTTCCCTCAGTTATGAAACCAAGGTTTAATCGAACCAGTAGGAGCAAGGAAACACCCCAAAGGTGTTACTAGCTGAGCTTTGGCAGGGTGCACTACCGGTGCTAGCAGCAACGTGGAGACCTGCACAACACAACCACAGAACTTTGTCCCCAACTTGCGATGAGATTGTCAATCTCACCGTCTTTTGCGAAAAACAAAGGATTAAATGTATCGAATGGAAAGAAGTAAAAGTTCGCAGAAAGTAAACACAAAGAAGTAAACAGTTGTCGATTGTATGTAAAGAAAAAGGACCGGGATCCATAGTTTACTAGAGGTGGCTCTCCTTAGATAGAAAACATGCTGGGTGAACAAATTACAGTGGGGAAATTGACAAACACTGAGAAAGCAATACATGCATATACTAATCATCTTGACTCCTTTGAGACTTGATTGGGCATTACAACATAATACATAGACCGCCATCCAACTTCATCTATGACTAATAATCCACCTTCAGGTTATCATCCGAACCCCCTCCAGTATTAAGTTGCAAGCAACAGATTATTGCTTTACGAACTGCGTGTAAAGTAAACAATATGATTGTTCTATGAACAAAGGATTGTTGTTTTCTCCCTAGTAGCAACAACACGTCTAGTACCTTAGAGATTTCTGTCACTTCCCCAGATTACCAGAGGAATGAACCCACTATCGAGCATAAATACTAACTCTTGGAGTTGCTAGCATCTACTTGGCCAAGATAGCTACTAACAACGGAAAGCATGCAAGATCACAAATAACAAAGACATGATAGAATCAATAATCAATCTGAAATAGCATATCAATATCCACCGGATCCTCGCAAACACAACATGTATGAATTACAAATAGATTATCTTGATCATGAACGGAGCTCACAAGATCTAAACATGAAAGCACAAAGGAGGAGAACCAGCCATCTAGCTACTACATGGATCCGTAGTCCAAGGATGAACTACTCACGCATCACACCGGAGGCTTGCATGGTGATGAAGAAGGCCTCTAGGATGAATTCCCCTCTCCGGCAGGGTGCCGGGAAGAGCTTTAGATCCCTCCTGATCTAGGGATGGAGATGACGGCGGCTACAGACTCTTTCGTGGATTTTTGACTGGGTACTTAGGGTTTTTGTCCCGAGGGCAATATATAGGCGGAAGGAGAGGCCGAGGGGGTGTCGGGAGCGGCCTCACCACCCCCTGGCGCGGGTCAGGCCTGGCCGCGCGGCCAGGTGGTGTGGTGGCTCCCTGGCCCTTCTCCGTCTCGTATTCTGGCACTTGATCTCTTCCGGAAAAATAGGCACTTTGGCTTTTGTCCCATCCAATTCCGAGAATATTCATTTTCTGACTTTCCTGGAACCAAAAACAGCAGAAAACAGGCAGCTGGCACTGTGGCTCTTGTTAATAGGTTAGTCCAAGAAATCATATGAAAAGTAATCCAAAGTTGGAACAAAACACAAGAAAGTGGATAAAATCAAGCATGAAACATCAAAAATTATAGATACATTTGCAATGTATCATTGGCTTACGGTGTTTTTCTAGCATCTCGTAAGCTACGACATTATTTTTAGGAGCATCCAATTACCGTGGTAAGCACAGCTCCCATGAGAGATATAATCAACAACAGCGACGCCACAGGACGCGTCGCCAAATGGGGCATAGAGCTTTCAGATTTTGATATTGAGTATAAACCTCGGATAGCAATCAAATCCCAGATCCTTGCTGACTTTGTCGCTGATTGGACAGAGACGAAGGAGAATATGACCCTCCCTGAGTCAGAATATTGGACCCTCTACTTTGATGGATCTAAGGCTCGAGGGGGCTCGGGGGCTAGCGCGGTGCTCAAATCACCCCAAGGAGATAAACTTCTATACGTGTTGTAGATCCACTTCACATCGAAAAATAATATTGCCGAGTATGAAGCACTGTTGCATGGAATCCGGATTGCTAAAGATATTGGCATCCGACGTCTGATGTGTTATGGAGATTCGGATCTTGTTGCTCAACAAGTGTCGGATATTTGTAATGCAAATAAACACATGGTAGCTTATAAAGCTATCGTGGATGATTTGTCTAAATCGTTCGAAGGGTTTGAGGTTCAACACATCCCTCGAGCGGAAAATGAGGAAGCAGATGCACTATCTCGGATAGGTTCTGCGCGGAAAGAGGTCCCGGATGGCGCTTTTTTGGAGCACCTCAAAGTTCCCTCAATAAAGGGAGTGGATGAGGAATATCCGACCAAATCCGACTCAGCTTTGATAGCAGTTCTAGCTGTAATTCCTAGCTAGACCCAACCCTACCTTGATTATTTGGTAGATGGCAAATTACCCGAAGACGAGGTTCTGAGCCGGCAGATTATTCGACGAGCGAAAGCCTACACGATAGTTAAAGGTGAGCTCTATAAGCGGAGTGTTTCTGGGGGTTTTCAGCGCTACGTGTCTCCGGAAGAAGGAGTGGAAATCCTAAGAGAAATCCACGAAGGCGAGTGTGGACACCACGCTGCAGCCAAATCTTTAGTGGCAAAAGCTTTTAGACACGGATTTTTCTGGCTTACAGCTCAGGCAGACGCCGAACGATTAGTCAAGACGTGCAAAGGCTGCCAAAAGTATGCCAAACAAGCTCATGTTCCGGCTGATCAGCTGCGAACAATACCTATAACATGGCCTTTTGCGGTCTGGGGGCTTGATATGGTAGGACCATTTAAACGAGCTCCAAGTGGATTTACTCATCTCTTAGTGATGGTGGATAAATTCACCAAATGGATCGTAGCTAAACCTGTCACTAGTTGTGATGGAGCAACAACTAAAAGATTTGTCGAGGATGTTATAATTCGGTATGGTTATCCGCATAGCATTATCACGGACAACAGGAGTAACTTCTCTATGGGAGAATTGGCCGAATTCTGCAATGAGCAAAATATCCGGCTTGACATTGCGTCAGTCGCACATCCACAGGCTAACGGACAAGTCGAAAGAGCAAATGGTTTAATCCTACAAGGCCTAAAACCGAGACTCGAAGCACCACTACAACGTGCTGCGGGGTCTTGGGAAGAGGAATTACCCTTTGTAATATGGAGTTTACGAACGACTCCAAATAGGTCAACCGGATACACACCTTTCTTCTTGGTCTATGGCACAGAAGCAGTTCTTCCTAGTGATCTGATTCACACTTCTCCTAGAGTGGCCGCGTATATTGAAGAGGATGCCGAGATTTCTCGACAAAATGATCTCGACTTAGTCGAAGAAGTTCGCGTCGTTGCTGAAATGAGATCAACAGCCTATCAGCAGAAGTTACGCAAGTATCATAGCCAGAGAGTCCGAAACAGATCTTTCAATAAAGGCGATTTGGTTCTCCGGCTTGTGCAACAAAGAAAGCACAAACTTTCCCCGGTATGGGAAGGGCCCTTTTTAGTTAGTCGAGTATTGCACAATGGTTCGTACTACTTAACTGACATGAGGCCAGTCAAAGAAAGACCTGCTACTAAGAAGAGAAAGAGAGATGGAGGCAGTACAAATCCGGATGAGTTAGACAAACCATGGAATTTTGCTCAGCTACGTCCCTTTTATTCTTAGTTTATCCTTATTTGTAATCATATCTATGTACATGTTCTGTGAGAAATAAAAGTTCTGGTTGCCTCAAGTTTTTCTGAGAAGTTTTTACCATCTTATTTCTGAATGATCATGTCATAGTCAAAAATCCCAGAATGCTTGAAAGTACTTTATGCTCATGTTTGTTCTGGTTTAGATTTCCGATTCTAAAATTGCTACCCTCGGGTATAACTCTAAAGTTTCTAGTCTTTACTTTGGTTATTTGTATGATTGCCGGATGCGGGTATTTTCCGAGTAGTGAATTGTTGGTACTGGAAGCCGGCTTTGATTCCAAGTTTAAACTGGTTTAGCAATTGAGCTCCGTTGCTCGGCAAAGTTTCCATGCAGAAGGTTTAGCCAGCTCATGAAAGGGACGAGGCGGAAAGCCAGATAAACGATAAGTATAGGCGAAAAAGTTCAAGTGCTTATGTAAACATTGCAGGCACACAAAAAATTAAAGCCAAAAGTGCTGAATAGATCAAAAGCTTAGCACTAGCAAAGTTATAGTACTGCATATTTACAAATCCATCATGTTTTTTTAGAATAATACAAATGTTTCTGGCAATCTATGATGCAGGTGGAGAAGAAGGAGCTGCCGGCTCGCTGGATACTTATAGCTTTCATAAAGAGCTTCCAAAAATTATGGTACTTATAGCTTTCAGCTCTCATTGCCCCTATCATAAGCATCTTGAAGGTGATTAAGGTTAAAGTGAACAAACTATGGTGTACATGCTTGACGAAGTATAAGTCAGAAATCTCATGTCCCTTGTATACGAGGGCCTCTCCTCATGCTACTCAAGTTTAGTCACCGGTAAGTTCTTGTCATCGTAAGTACATGTGTATCATTGAGAACCGCCAACGGGGTACCCCTTGCCCGATAATACGGAAGAATCCCCATATCAAAATGACAAGGCAAGCAGACAACGAGCATCTTAGCATTCTTCTTATTTACCATGGGAATATGGTGCTTTTTTCTCTTTCCTCTTTTCATAGTATCTCTTTTTTCTTTTCTTTTCTCTTTTTTTCTCAATATAGGACTCTTTTTTTATAAGAAGAATGCTTCATAGACAGCTCATTATGGTTACGCTGTAGGTTTCCACCATGTCAGCATGGATTAGACCAGCGGCCCAGGCGTTTCTCTAACACATATACATAACTCCATGGACTTACAAGCTCCCCTTTCATTTCATACCGACGACATCCATATACAAAAGAGCATGATATCAACTAGGTACAAGTACCAAGTGCAATGTTGAAAGCGTTCCCCATGAAAGCATGGTTCTGCTAATTCCCAACAAATAAGTGCAAGCATATACAACATAGAAGACACAATGGTTCAAGTTTATTAAAGGCAAGTAAAGTAAGGTGTGCCATCAAGTTCATGAGAGCTTTAATCACTAGTTTTCTCATAACAAGAGGAAGGTAAACAAAAACATGAATATACTTGGAATAGCATAAGCTAGTAGATAGGTATGGTGGACTCTTTGGAATAACTTGGTTTAGGGAGTTGGATGCATGAGTGGAACTCATACTTGGTTGTGGAGGCTAGCAAAAGACTGGGAGCGACAAATTAAGAGAGCAATAATGGCCATAATCATGCAGAGCGACAAAACATCTTTGATCAAAGCATAAAGTGATACTACAAGTTGAAAACTAAAGGATCATAAAGGCTATGGTGACTTGAGATAGTCATAACATGGTGTGAGCATGTGCCAAGTCAACCCAAATAAAGCATCAAAGGAGAATACCACTATACTATGCTTTAATATGCTAAAACAACGCATGATTCATCCAAGGCACATTAAGAAATATCAATTGTTTATAACAAGTCATGCTACAACAAAGAATACTAAGCATAAAGCCAAAACAATATCAAGCATGGCATGATAAAGCATAGGCCACAGTCAAAAACGAGCTCTTTTTACCACATAAGCATGAACTTTCCTACTCTTTTCCAAACCAAACCAAACCATTTGAAAAACAATGTATGAAAGAGGGGGTCCAACCAATTTATTTAGAAAACTAAGAAAACCAAAGCAAACAAAAACCAAAAACAAAAACAAAAAAGAAGACGCTCCAAGAACAACACAACTGTTAATGAAACAATAAAAATGAAGTGTTTGGAAGAAACCTGGGATTTTTATTGATGAAGAAGGGGATGCCTTGGTCATCCCCAAGCTTTGACGCTTGTACTTCTTGGATATTTCTTGGGGTGACACGCGTGGCATCCCCAAGCTTGAGCTTTAGTCCATCCTTCATATCATTACTCATTCCTTCCATACACCTGAAATTTTTCCTTCATACAAAACTTCACATAATCTTTATGAGCAATATTAGTGCACTCAAGATAAATAAGTCTTAAGGTTCAGTTCTAACACCAATAAACTTCTATTATAACACTATCTACTGTAGCACTTCCCTCAAAAAGCTCAATTCCCCAAAAAAACTCAAAAAAGGAACCAACAAGCAGCAAATGCAGAAAATGGCAGAAATCTGTCAAAACAGACCAGCAAGTAAAGACGAATTTTTTCGAAGACCTTGTGTTGCTCAAATCAAAAGGTGTTGAACTAACGAAAGTTATATAACAACCTGGGGCAGTAGCACAAAAATTCACACCTCAAAAAGACGTTCAGAGATTTTACACGAATTTTTATGGTGAAGCACAGAAATCTGTTTCAGGACAGCAACTTTCCCAATCATTACTTCTCTCTCATTAGAGGTTACTCTTGGCACAAAAAAAACAAAAAAAAAGGATAAGGAGTGGTTATTACTGAAGTAATAACTTCCAAGACTCATCTAAAACTTTTGGGTTGTCTCCCAATAAGTACTTTCCTTAATGCCTTTAAGTTAGGCATGCTAGTTTGAGAAGATGCTCACATAAGAAATATGAATTGAAGTAAAAGAGAGCATCAAAAAGCAAATCCAAAGCACATTTAAGTCTAACCCACTTCCTATGCATAGTAATCTTGTAAAGAAACAAGTCATGAAAGCACAAAGCAACAAGCATAGAAAAGCAAAACAAGTGCAACTTCAAGACTTTCAACATAAAGAGGGGAAACTTAATATTATTGAGATGCATAAAACCATGTTTCCCTCTCTCATAATAACTTTCAGTAGCATCATGAATAAAATTAACAATATAACTATCACATAAAACATTCTTATCATGAGCTACATGCATAAAATGATTATTACTCTCCACATAAGCATAGTCATTCTTATTAATTGTGGTGGGAGCAAATTCAACAAAATAGCTATCATTATTATTCTCATCACCATAATCATCAAATATAGGAGGCATATTGTAATCATAATTAATTTTCTCCTCAATAGTAGGTGGACTGAAAATATCATATTCATCATTGTAATCATCATATATTGGAGGTTTAGTATCATCAAAGTAAATTTTCTCCTCCGTGCTTGGGGGACTAAAAATATCATGCCAGAAGGAGAGTAAGAGAGGGGCCACAGGGTGGCCACACCCCCTAGGCGCGGGTCCACCTAGGCCGCGCCAGGGCATGGTGTGGGCCCCCTGGGCGGGCACCGACCTTGCCCCTTCGCCTATATATTCCTCTGGAGAGAAAAACCCTAAACCATCAATCAGAAATCCACGAAAAGTTCCGCAGCACCGCCGCCATTGAAGGGGAGATTCAGGGGACAGAAAGTCTCTGTTCCGGCACCCTGCCGGGATGGGGAAGTGCCCCCGGAGCCATCTCCATCGATCTCCACCGCCATCTCCATCACCATTGCTGATTCCCATGATGAGGAGGGAGTAGTTCGCTCTCGAGGCTAAGGGTTCTACCGGTAGCTATGTGTTCATCTCTCTCTATATGCATGATCTTATTGAGATCATGAGCTTGTAATCTATAGATCTACCTTGCTACTCAAGTGCTTTAATAGATCTCTGCTCTCCCCATGTGTGTGAAAGTGACAGCGTGCACACCATGGTGGCACTTAGGCTAGAGATTACAAATACTTGTTATGAGTTATATTTGGAGTTGGATGTCTTTATGAAATTGTGGTGTTTGTTGGACTCATCTAGTACTCAAGGTGACAGTGTGGGGTTTCTAGATGAGAAAGATGAACTTTGAGGTGTGCTGTTATAGCCCTACCATCGATTAGAGTGTCCAACCGGAGAGTAGTTCAACGTAGTATCATAAAGAAGAATATATTTATATGAGAGTGTTCACTAGTGAAAGTATGATCCCTAGGTCTTGTTTCTAAGCACTGAAACACCGTTTGCTATTAGATCTGTTACATGTTTGCTTGCTTCCTTCTTTATTTCAGTTTGCCTTTAGTTTCTTCCACACCATCAAGCTATTTTCTATCACCGTTACCACTTATAATTATCCATACCACTTGTATTTCACTATCTCTTCGCCGAACTAGTGCACCTATACACCTGACAAGTGTATTGGGTGTGTTGGGGACACAAGAGACTTCTTGTATCTTGATTGCAGGGTTGCTTGAGAGGGGATACCTTTGACCACTTCCTCCCTGAGTTCGATAAACCTTGGGTGATCCACTTAAGGGAAAACTTGTTGTTGTTCTACAAACCTCTGCACTTGGGGGCCCAACAACTGTCTACAAGAATAGAAGTGCGTAGACATCACTCACTCAGTGTATACTCATGGTCCAGACCATCCAGGTGGTGCTATAGATGTCATGGATTTCATCTATCAGGACTTGTACAAGTGCATCACTGACAAGAAGTGTCCTCTGTTTGCTCCTTATGTGATGAAGCTCATTTCTACTTAGGCTCCAGCAACTCCATTGCTCTACAATGATCTCGTCCCACACCTTCCTACCAAGCTACAGAGGAAGGGTTCCCCTACCACCAAGGCTCCTCGTGGCTACCCCCTGCTCAGGACATTTTTGAGGATGATGTTATGGATGCAGATACTTCTGACAGTGATGATGGGTCTGAGGAGGTGCAGGAGGTTGTGACCTGTGGCCCTCGCATGAAGCATGCTAGCAACGCATATCGCTTCAACACCTCTAAGGAGGAAGTGCACAAGAAGGTGAAGAAGGCCTCTTGCTGGAAGAGGCTTCTCCTATGCTAGAACATTGACATTCGCCATGGACAGTATGATGCCTACAAGGCTAACCGGAATGTCATGAAGGAACTCAAGCGGATCATCCAGCCCATGGATGTTGATCCTTCTCAGCAGCAGGCATCATATGGCACTCTTTCCTATGGTCACTGGAGTTAGGGTCATGTGGACTGGTCCATGTTTGAGGACATGTCTTCTTCTTCTCGCCCTCACGGCCAGAGCTCTACTTAGGATGATCATGATGATGGGGATGGCGATGAGGATGAGGACAAGGATGAGGATGAGGATGAGGATGCCGCCACCGACGACTATAGTGCCTAGAGTTGGCTTGGGGACGCTTTAGTTGTGCTCTTTTCCCTTTTTGGCATCTTGATGCCAAATGGGGAGAAGTAGCCCTTTTAGTAGGTTCCTACCGGGGATTTGCATGGGTACACGAGCTTCACGTTATTTCAATTTTCCTCTTTGAAGCTTCTTGTCTTTATCTTGGTTGTTCGAGTACTATGTTGTGTTGAACTCCGTTATGTGTGTTGAGATATGCTTACCCGGTTATGTTAAAGACTATGTTATGCGTAGTTTATTGATCTAGTCTTTAGTATATCTTGTCATAACCTGTTACCTACAAAATCTAGTGAGGATGTGATCCTAGGGTGTGTGGTCATGTATTCAAATGCAAAGCTAAATTGGTCATACATCTAGGGGGAGCCTTACTATATTTTTTAGATCTCCTATTATGAAAATTATTACCTATCCTATATGCAAATCCTTGGGTTGTCATCAAACACCAAAAAGGGGGAGATTGAAAGGGCATTTATGCCCTTCCTATTGTTTTGATGTTTGTTGACAACACTTGGAAAGGTTTAATATGTTGTTAAATGTTTCAGGATATATAAGCTACATTAGTGTATTTTGTACCTAAGGAAAAAGGGCTTCCCAGGATCAATTATGTGCAGAGACAAAGTCCCTATCGAACTGTCCGACTAATATGCGCTGGAGTGTCCGTTCCTAAGGATTCGTCGACCAGCTCGGACAATCAGAACACCACATTGGACACCAGCCGGACACTGGCCGGACTCTGGTCAAAAACTCTGCTAGACCAGAGTGTCCGGTGGATGTCACCCGGAGTGTCTGCTGGGCTGGACTGTCCGGCTGCTTTTTGCTAGACTGACCTGGGTAAGTGGCTTCCAATGGCTCTAATTCTAGGGGCCCTATATAAAGGCCCCTTCTTATACCTTGGGAGCTACTCGTCCAGCTCAAGAACAACATCACCATTTGAGCCACCAAATCCTCAAGATCTCTTCACTCAACCATCCAAAGTCATTGATCTTTGGAGAATCGAAGGAGGAGGCCTTGATCTATAGCTTCACCAAGAGAGATCTTCATTTTCCCCTCATTCACTTGAGGGCCCCTTGCTCTAGTGTTTCTTTGGAAACCCGAGCTTGTGATTTGGTTCTTACAAGCTTGTCTTTGATTGTTTGACAGCTTGCTTGTATTCGGGAGCCTCCAATTAGGTTGTGGATGTGTGCCTCGAACTTGTTGTAAAGGTGCCGTCTTCCACCTCGAAGGTTGACGATATAGTGGAAGAGGTGAATCGAACCCGTTGGGGTGAGGTTCATCGGAGAACAAGGAAGGCCTCTGTGGCGTTGGCGGTTTGAAACCACCCCTCTCCAAACGTAGATGTACTTCCCTCAAAAGGAAGGAACTATGGGAAACAAATCCTTGTGTCTCCTTGTGCTCCACTTTGGTTACTTCTATCCTTTACCACACTTTACTTATCTTGTTCTTGCTTAGTGTTTGTGTTAGATTGACATATAGGTAAATTCATCATAGTTTCATAATCTAGAGAACTTACCTTTAGTGCCAAACCCTAATTTGAAAAAGAGTAAAATTTGAAGTAGCACCTATTCACCCCCCTCTAGGTGCCCATATGATCCTTTCACGACGTACTACACACGTCCGGTGTAGGCGGCGTCTCCTGGGCTCCGATCCAGCCGAGCAGCGGAAGAGGAAGATGGCAAACCAAAGATCTCATGACGGTGGTGTGAAGGTGGAGAACTCAAAACCCTAGAGGTCCTCTCCAATATTACGAATAAGCCCTTAATGGAAATG
This sequence comes from Avena sativa, assembly GCA_916181665.1. Lineage (NCBI taxonomy): Eukaryota > Viridiplantae > Streptophyta > Magnoliopsida > Poales > Poaceae > Avena > Avena sativa. Next base: position 63,291,602 of record OV702286.1, on the reverse strand, counting down.
AGAGAGAGAGAGAGAGAATGAGAGAATGGGATGATTCCAAGGGGAATGGGGAGACCCCTATATATAGTGGGAGGGGAGGGGCACCACCCAAGGGGCATGCAGTGTGGGACTAATCTCCATAGCCACCGGCCACCAAGGGGGAGCCGTCAACCCTAGGTTGGCCCCACTTGGGCGGCCCACCAAGCCCTGGCCGGCTGGCCCTCCTCCCTAGGCGCCTTGCCCCTTTGGGTCTCCTCTCCGGGTGAGGCCCATTAGCAATGGGCTACCTATATAAATAAAATAAAAAATATATATTAATGTTAATTCAATAGTTAATATAAAATACACTTATTATTATATTCCTTTCACTCTGGAACTCCTTCCGGACTCCCCCGATCAACATCGTATGTTACCTGGAACTATTCCGGTTTCTCTCTCTATTTCTCCTATGGTACCGCATCTATCCCTAAGCGTCCCCACCCTTAAGCGTGACATCCTTCGGTTTGGAGACACTCCGGACATGATTGAGACCTCTCTCATATCAATGATCATCAGAGGGACCTAGATGCCCATGTTTACCCCCGTGCATTTCATGAATCTTATCGCTCGAACCGTTAGCATCGTTTCCCATTCCCTTTGCCACCTAATACCTAGTTCACCCGAGACTTGATCTATGGCATCTCCATACATTTGTTTGGTCTCGTTACCGATGAGCTTGTTTACTCGTTCCCATGTCGTTGCATTTCGTGACCAAGTCACACGCTTGCAAGCTTTGTTAATGCAATGTCACCAAGATTGCCACATTATCTATTTGTTACATGGATTGGCAAATCCTGGTCTTGATATGTACTCCTCTACACGCCCCTTTGGGAAACCTGAGTTGCACCTTTTTGATCAACCTATCACGAGATGATACTTAATACCATCAAATCTCCCTCTAGAACAATGATTTGCATTATCTCACAGTCTAAGGATCAGGTTGCAAGGTTTCCTTTGTTTATCATTAATGGTGAACTTTGTAACTAGATCTCATTGTGATACAACTGTCGGATGTTTTTCTATCACATCATTCAACTAATGACATGACCTCATTTTCAATTGGCATAAATGCCCATGATCTTGAAACCCTATATCATCCTCATGACCAATGAGCTAGTTCGCTAGAGGTAACTAGAGACACGGTTTGTTTACATACCACATGTGTATTAACATTTCGTATTAACACAGTTATAGCATAGTATGAAACATATTATGAACATATAAGAGATATATCAAACAATACACATTATTATTTGCCTCTAGGGCATATCTCCTTTAGTCTCCCACTTGTACTAGAGTACAAATTAATCTAGTTTACAATAGGCAGGAACCTAACACCGATGGCATCTCGGTGTTGTTTGTGCTTGGATTGTAGGAGAGCTTTAGTTAGAGGATCTGGAACATTCAGATCCGTGTGTACTTTGCAAATCTTGATTTCACCTTCGTCAATGTTCTGTCGGATGACGTGAAACCTTAGCTTGATGTGTTTGGCTGTGGAATGAGTTCTTGGTTCCTTTGCGTTTGCAATAGCGCCCGTGTTATCACAATAGATCGTCACGGGGTCTTGCGCACTTGGAATAACTCACATTTCGATGATTAAATTCCTTATCCAAATTGCTTCATTCACCGCATCAGCAACATCGATGTATTCTGACTCCATTGTAGACTATGCTACTACTAGCTGCTTCTTGCTCTTCCAGCTTACCGCCCCACCATTCACCATAAACACAAATCCTGTCTGAGACTTCAAGTCATCAGGATCAGAGTGACAGCTTGCATCCACGTAACCAATTACGTTTAGAGCTTCATCACTACCTCCATAGACTAGGAACATATCATTTGTTCTCTTGAGATACTCCAGGATATTTTTCACAGCTGTCCAGTGATCTGATCCTGGATTACTTTGGTATTAGCTCATCAAACTAAGAGCCAATGCCACATCAGGTCGAGTACTCAGCATTGCATACATGATAGATCCTATGGATCAAGCATAAGGGACGTAAGACATCCTTTCTCTATCAGCATCTATTGCCAGACATTGAGTCAAACTTAGTGTGCTATTCTTTGTCATAGGCACTAAACCCTTTTGGGCATCTTCCATTTTGAACCTCTTCAAAATCTTTTCAAGATAAGTACTTTGACTTAATGCAATCATGCATCTTGATCTATCTCCACAGATTTTGATGCCCAATATGTATGCAGCTTCACCTAGGTCCTTCATGGAAAATTGACTACTCAAATATGCTTTCACACTTTCCATAAGTTCCACATTATTTCCCACAAGTAATATGTCATCCACATATACTACTAGCAAAACAACTAAGCTCCCACTCGCTTTCTTGTAAACACATAACTCTTGTTGATTTTGGACAAATCCAAACTCTTAATCACTTGATCAAAATGTTGCTTCCAACTTCGAGATGCTTGCTTCAATCCATAAATGGATCACTGAAGTTTGCACACCTTCCCAGCATCCTTAGGATCAACAAAACCTTCTGGTTGGATCATATACAACTCTTCATCAATATGTCCATTGAGGAACACGGTTTTGACATCCATCTGCCATATTTCATAGTTGAAATGAGCAACAATTGCTAGTAGAATCCGGACAGCTTTAAGCATCACTACGGGAGAATAAGTCTCATCGTAGTCAACTCCTTGTATTTGTCGAAACCCCTTTGCAACAAGTTGAGCTTTGTGAATGGTCACCTTACCATTCACATCTGTCTTTTTCTTAAAGATCCATTTATTTTCCATGGCCTTGCGGCCTTCCGGAAGATCTACCAAGGTCCAAACTTGGTTTTCATGCATGGATCCTATTTTGGCTTCTAGCCATTTCTCGGAATCAACACTTTCCATAGCTTATTCGTAGTTTGCAGGTTATTCTTGTTCATTCAAAATGACAGTCATCACAAGACTACTGTACCAATCAGGAGTGGTATTAATTCTTGTAGACTTGCAAACCATAGGAGTTTCGATGTGATTGTGTTGATCGTTATCGCTTGATTCTTTCTTCCACGTTGGAGAGGGGTTTCAGAACAGTTTCCGTTGCGCTACTCGGAGTCTGGAGAGAAGGATCAACAATCTCATCTAGCTCAATTTTCCTTCCACTAACTCCTTTAGCGAGAAAATCTTTCCCAAGAAAGGTGTCATTTTTCGCGACAAATGTTTTCCCTTCGGCCGGTTGTAGAAGGTATACCCAACAATTTCCCTTAGGTATCCTACAAAGATACATTTTTCCGCTTTGGGTTCGAGTTTGTGAGGCTGCAGTTTCTTAACGTAAGCCTCACATCCGCGAACTTTCAAAAATGACAACTTTGGCTTCTTGCCATACCATATCTCATATGGGGTTGTCTCCACGAATTTGGATGGTGCTTGGTTTAAAATAAAAGCGGCGGTTTCTAACACATATCCCCAAAACGACAAGGATAATCAGACAAAGACATCATGGACCGCACACTATCCAATAGAGTACGGTTATGTTGTTCCGACACACCATTACGTTGTGGTGTTTCGGCTAGCGTAAGATGTGGTATAATCCCATAGTCTTTGAAGTGCATGTTAAACTCGTAACTCAAATACTCGCCTCCCCGATCTGATCGAAGATGCTTGATTTTCTTGTTAAGTTGATTCTATACTTCCTTCCAAAATTCCTTGAACTTTTCAAATTTTTCAGATTTGTGCTTCATTAAGTAGATATATCCATATCTACTCATCTCGTCAATAAAGGTCACAAAATAATGATAACCATTGCATGTTGAGACGCTCATTGGACCACATACATCCATATGTATGATCCCCAATAGGTCTACAACCCTCTCCATTGTGCCAGAGAAGGGTGTCCTGGTCATCTTGCCCATGAGGCAAAGCTCACATGTATCAAGAGATTCAAAATCCAATGATCCAAGAAGTACATCTGAATGAAGCTTCTTCATGCGCTTTACACCAATGTGACCAAGACGGCAATGCCACATAAACATGGAATTATCATCATTATGCTTACAACGTTTAGCATCAATATTATGGATGTGAGTATCACAATCAAGATCCAGCAAGAATAAACCATTACACACAGATGAATGAACATATAAAACATCATTCATATAAATATAAGAACCATTTGTTCCGGATTTAAACGAATAATGATCTTGGAACAAGCAAGATCCACTCACAATATTCATACTTAATGCGGGTACATAGTCGCATTTATTCAAAACCAAAATCAATCCTAATGGTAGACGTAGAGGTAAAGTGTTGACAGCCACCACATCGACCTTTGTGTCGTTGCCGACACGCATTGTCACCTCGTCCTTCCCAAGCGCCTCTTACTCCGCAGCTCCTGCTGAGAGTTACAAAATGTGAGCAACGGAACCAGTATCAAATACCCAGGTGTTACTCCTGGCGCTAGTAAGGAACACATCTATAACATATATATCACATATAACTTTGTCTTTGGCGGCTATCTTGCCGGCTTTCTTGTCTTCAAGGTACTTGGGGTAGTTGTGCTTCTAGTGCCCATCCCCTTTGCAGTAGTAGCATGTGGTGTCGGGCCTAGGGCCAGGCCTAGTAGCCTTAGAGGTATTGACAACTGGTTTGCCATCCTTCTTAGGCTTCCTGGCCTGGATTTTTCCCCGGTTTCCTAAAATTGGTGGTCTTATTGTCCATCAACACTGTGTGCTCCTTCTTGATTTCTACCTCGGCAGGTTTGAGCATGGAGAACACTTCAGCAAGGGTCTTAGTCATCCCTTGAATGTTGTAGTTCATCACAAAGCTCTTGTAGCTAGGACAGCGATTGCAACACCCTATCAATCGCGAGCTCCTCTGGGATTTTGCAATCCAGGGCATTCAAGCGCTTGACGTAGCCAGAAATTTTGACTACATGCTCACTAATACTGCTATGCTCTTCCATCTTGGTGGAGAAGAAGAGCTCTAAAGCATCATACCTCTCTGCCCGAGCCTGTGGAGCAAAGATAGCCTTGAGATCTTCAATGATCTCAAAAGCATTCATCTTTACAAAACGCTTTTGAAGCTCCGGCTTGATGGCATAGAGCATTCCACTTTGGATGAGGGAAAAATCATCCGCCTTGGACTGCTAGACATTCTTTTCATCATGGGAGGCAGAATCTGCAGGCTTGGCTGGAAGCTCAGCCTCGATGCCATAAGTCAACTTGTAGGGGACAAGGAGGATCCTGAAATTGCAGAACCATGTGGTGAAGTTGGTTCCATCAGTTTCTAGCTTGTCCTTCTCAAGGAACATGCTAAGGTTGAAGGTGGGTGGGCGAGACATCTACAATGGATTTGCAAAGTGTTTAGACCATGTTCATAATAATGACTTCAAGTTTTAATTTTAATGCTACTTAACTAAAACATAGAGAACTCCCACTCAAACGAACACCCCTCTATTCGTTTGGTGATCACATGACCCCAATCCGCTACTCTACCCCCGATCATCATGGCCAGCAACGCAGTTTCAAAGGTAGACATTCTCAATGTCAATCACATCCCATGTGATTCATGCTCGACCTTTCGGTCTCTTGTATTTCTAGTCCATGTCTACACATGCTTGGATCACCAATTCTAACTTGTGTGTGTCAGCAGTACAACATGGCTTACACCCATCATATGTGAACGAAGATATGTCTAACACCCGATCGTCACGACCTACTGATACCTTCGATCCGGATTACGGATGTAGTATAGCTTCTTTTTCCCTAGTAGACCTAGGTTATTGAATCCTCGGGAAGCGAATGTATAGTGAAGTTACTTTAATGGACCTTCAGGAGTTTTAGAATTCCTTTTGTGTTTTTACCGGACCAATAGCTTGCATCTTTTTGTTGTTGTCTATGATGGAGAGAGAGGGCCTAGGGCATTCGGTTTCACCTGTAGCTATGCAAAAAATCTGATGGAAATAAAAGACAGAAATAAAGTACGCATGTACTTGTTAGAGCAAGATAAATTATATGTGGGAAGTGCATTCATAATTGCTATTGCCTCCGCAACAACTTATAGTAATAACCTACTAGTCTCATCCATAGAAGAAAGAGAACTAATGATATGCATAGTGATGTCACCGTTAATCCCATGCAAATCCCTCACATACAGCCGTACTATCCCTTCTGTCACTGGGGTTCCCAACCTGCAGATCAGTCATCACTCATACTCCCTATACCTGGCTCAACCCTCGGGGTCTTGGGTACCTGACAAGTCCTTGGATTGAGGCAAGAGAGGATACAATAATCATCATGTCATATAAACTAATACATGATCCCATCTATGATAAATCACATGCACAATTGCTACATGGCTAGGCCGAAGCCCTTAGGCCAAGGAGAGTTACCCACACATAGAGATGAGATCAACAATCACAAACATTGTAATAAAAATCATAAGATTGATAGAAATAGTCTTACAATGTTGCCAATCGGAGAAGAGATCTACTATTACAAGTGGTGGAATATGGCTATGGAGATGGAGAAAGGTTTGGAGATCTGGAGGCGGCTTTTTGGCGAGGTCTGCCTTCTTCGGGGAGGGGCGAGAGATGTTTTCACGTCGCCTGAGGCTACTTTATATAGGGGTCCCTTCACGAAAGTTTTTCTGTTTGACCTAACAGTGGCGGCGCCAACTATACGACCGGAGCTATACGACCAGAATTTTTGCTCCGGTCGTATAGTTGGTCGTTAAAGTGCCTGCCTCCGTTGTACGGCTCCTGGTTTCTTCTGGTTGTTGGAAATCTCGTATCTTTGACTTTAATGTAGTGATTCCCTCCTTTAAACGACATTATCTGTGCAAGAAAAATATAAAAGAAAGGATTGCATACCTCTTTGAATATTAGCATTAGTGGCAGGGTTTAGAGTGATATTTCATCAAGAATATGAGTAATATCCAGTTTAAATGTGGATGTAGATGGCTCTATTTCAGAGCCATCAACCTCCCCAAGCTTAAACTTGATCGTCCCCGAGAAAGAAAACCAAAATCAAAAAGGAACTTAGCATTTAAACTGAAATAACGAGATGGTGATCTTACTCATGATTAGTAGTCTCATGTTTCCTCCACTTCATAAATCTGAAAAACTTTAGCATAGATAGAGTAATGGCAAGCATATCATATGGTTTTCATGCATCCTTATAGTGCAGCAAATTATTGTAAACATGGATGATTCCAATGAGTAAACTTTATTCCATGTCAAGTAATCAACTCATAGGCTTGCCTTTGAATAGTAAAGTATAATCATGTAAATTAAGAGTGTGAGAGTTGTCATGAAAAGCATATATACTAGAGTATCTCAATTCTCCCACGTCAATAAATCAAAACTTTTCAAGCACTACTTTTCTATTCATTGTCCTTCAAGAATTTTAGTTTTAAGTAATTGAGAGCATGCCAAAAAAATATTAGTTTATCGGGTTGTGATGGACACTCGTGGCATCACTAAGGTTTTTATTCCTTTTGCATAATGATTTCTCATAACAGGCAGAGGAGTGATTCCATCATGATTACAGCTACCCGGGAGTGCCAAGAATCTTACCCACTATAGAATTTCTGCCACAAGTGTTTAATGAACTCATAGCCGAAATCTAGGAGTATCCCCCATGAAGATCGTTCGTAGGCCAGCGAAGTTGTTGGCATCCCATGAAGTTTGACACGCGTAAAGCTATATCATTCTTATGATTAACAAATCAAAGTTTGGCATGCTCATAAAAACCGCTAAACATTAATTCAATCGAACAGATTCTTTCAAAGAGAGTTATTAAGTCAATCAACATTTTCAGTGGTGTTGAGTGTCTCTAGAAATAAGCCTTCAAGACTAAGCACTACAACACCCAAGCCTTCAACTGGGAGACTTTTCCTTATTACAATTGTTTAGCAATTTTCGGGCAAGACTTGGTTAAATACGAGAGCTAGAACAAAACATACCGAATTAAATACCCATGAAAACGAAAATTTTACAACGATACAAGGACTCATTCAACCAATATAATATCTCAACATTTACTACTAGCTAGCATGGGTTTCTCAAACTTCAAAAGTGGGGTGTCATAAGGCATACCTCTCATGTTTGGTTCCACTTCTCTCTTCCTTTTTTATTTGTTTCTTGGAAACTCAAAGTCGACCACTCTCTTGCAAATATATGAAGACCTCGAGGCGGAAAGAAAAGAAAGAGGGGAAATAAGGAAAAATGGAGAAATATTTTTGTGGTTTTTAAGAGAGGAACTTTAAAGTATAGAAAATTGGTGGCAAAGCTCGGCTAGAAAATTTCGAAAGCAAAATAGAAAGAACTAAAAATAATGTGTTGGGGAAACCAATACGAGTGCCTATAAACTCAAATAAAAACACAACCTATAAAATAAATAAAAGCAAATGAACGCCACGTAAAGATACACTACCGACATATATTCTAGTTATACTTGCATAATAAGGTGCAAAAAGGAATACTTCAAAAGTATAGTGCCATGACGTGCTTTTTAGCATCTTGATTGCCATCGAGAGATCCAATGAAGAGTTTCACAAACTTGTCATTGCCATGTCATAACACATTCCCCTGTGCAAAATAAAGATAGATGCCTCTACTTTATCTATTGCATGTTTTACGCGGCTTTAGAGCTTTCATGGTAGAACCCCTTTCCCACCTACGAATGTGGAGCCACAACACGGATTTAATGATTGCCTTTTTTACTTCCCTTTTCAGGGCCCTCAAATGTTGATGCCATATCAACTACTGTAAAAAGACAGACACCTCCCTAAGCCACTTAACTATGGACTAGTCTCATGAATCACCACGTGAGGTTGGTTGGGGGCCGCTTCATCAAACAGTGCTGCGATATGAACAAGAACATAAAAGAGGGTAGCAACTAGAGAATTAATGCCCACATATTGCTATGTCTTTTATCCGTATGACATGCCTATCCATAGACCCGCTATGGTACCACCGTTGGGTTCTGTAGCATAAAACAAAAAAATCTATCTATGTGAACACTAATACCAGGATTTATACTATGTAGACATAGGTAACAGAAAAAGAAGACGGTTTTCATACCCTTGAAGACCGAGGAACACCTTACGCAGGAAGGCGTATGTTGATGAAGACGAGCAGCTCCAAGCACCTCAAGTGTGGTGCCTCCAGAGTACTACACACGTCCGATGTAGGCGGCGTCTCCGGGGCTCCGATCCAACCGAGCAGCAGAAGAGGAAGATGGTGGACCGAAGATCACATGATGGTGATGTGAAGGTGGAGAACTCAAAACCCTAGAAGTCCTCTCCAATATGACGGAGAAGCCCTTAATGGAAATGAGAGAGAGAGAATGAGAGAATGGGATGATTCTGAGGGGAAGGGGGCGACCCATATATATAGTGGGAGGGGAGGGGCACCACCCAAGGGGAAGGCGGTGTGGGACTAATCCCCACAGCCGCCAGCCACCAAGGGGGATCCGCTGGCCCTAGGTAGGCCCCACTTGGGTGGCCCACCAAGCCCTGGTTGGCTGGCCCTCCTCCCTAGGCACCTTACCCCTTTGGGCCTCCCCTCCGGGTGAGGCCCATTAGCAATGGGCTGCCTATATAAATAAAATAAAATATATATTTTAATATTAATTCAATAATTAATATAAAATACACTTATTATTATATTCCTTTCACTCCGGAACTCCTTCTGGACTTGGATGTTACCCGAAACTATTCCAGTTTCTCTCTCTATATTTCTCCTATGGTACCGCATCTATACCTAAGCGTCCCCACCCTTAAGCATGACATCCTTCGGTTTGGAACCAATCTAGACATGATTGAGACCTCTCTCATATCAATGATCATCAGAGGGATCTGAATGCCCATGTTGACCCCCGTGGATTTCACCAATATTATCACTCGAACCGTTAGCATCGTTTCCCATTCCCTTTTCCACTTGATACCTAGTTCACCCGAGACTTGATCTATGGTATCTCCATACCTTCATTCGGTCTCACTACCGATGAAATTGTTTACTGGTTCCCATGTTGTTGCATTCCGTGAGCACATCACATGCTTACAAGCTTCGTTAGTGCAACATCAACGAGATGGCCACATGTATCTATCCGTTACATGGATTGGAAAATCCTGGTCTTGATATGTACTCCTCTACATGCCCCTTTGGGAAACTTGAGTAGCACCTTTTTGATCACCCTATCACGAGATGATACTTCATACCATCAAAGCTCCCTCCAGAATGGTGATTTTCATTATTTCATAGTCTAAGGATCAGGTTGCGAGGTTTCCTTTGTTTATCACTAATGGTGAACTTTGTAACTAGATCTCATTATGATACAAATGTCAGATGTTTGTCTATCACATCATTCAACCATTGACATGACCTCATTGTCAATTGGCATAAATGCCCATGATCTTGAAACCCTAGATTATCCTCATGACCAATGAGCTAGTTCGCTAGAGGTAACTAGAGACATGTTTTTTTACATACCACACATGTATTAACGTTTCGTATTAACACAGTTATAGCACAATATGAAACGTATTATGAACATATAAGAGATATATCAAACAATACACTTTATTATTTGCCTCTAGGGCATATCTCCTTCAATGGTATGCTTGGACACCTACGAGGTCATTTCTGTATGTGTCTCGATCCCGATTTTGTACCATAATCGATTATTGATATTTTATCAAATATTGTTTCATATTGCACTATTTTTATTTATGATCAAATATTGTTTCATAATCCTTACTAACTATTCCCTTCATTCCAAAATATAAGATGTTTTATCCTTTTTTGAAACACATGTATCTAGACATATTTTAGTGTGTAGTTCACCATTTTGCTATAAACCTACACACTAAAAGGCGTTTCGATACATACATTTCAGAAAGTATAAAACACTTATAAATTTGAATAGTGGGAGTATATTCTTGCAAACTTTTGTAGGTATGGCCACGTCCAACCCAATAAGGTAACAAGGAAATGGTAGGAGGACAAGGATGAGAAAGGTGAGATGCCAAGGTGGTGGGAGGAAGCTACTAGGAAGGCAAGGAAGGCGAGAGAGGAGGAAGAAGCTGAGAGAAAGCTGTGGTGGGATGAACATAAGAGGAAGAAGCAAGAGACATAAGATGATCGTAAAAAGAGGAAGTAAAAAATGATGTGGCGTGAACTAACAAAGAGTGTGTGAGATAGATTTGATAGTGACATTATGATGAAACAAGAAGAGAAGAGATCACAAAAGATAGATCTACAGTGGAAGGAAAGGATAGAAAGGGAGAAGAGGGAATTCAATGAGAAGGTGCTTCGTGAGGCTTGTCGTGCAAGGAGAAGGGACCTTGTCCGACTCAATAGAGCCTTAACTCTCTTCATCTTCCAAACTATGTCGTGGACTCCACTTTGATGTTTCCTTCGTGGACTATGTAATGATCTTGTTGCCGTGGACTTGACTTGTTGGATTTATTTTGAACATTGTATTGTGAACTTTGAACCTTGTAATGTCATGAATTTTCTATTTCTATGGGTTATGCTCTTATTCCTCATATATATGACTGGCACATGCAAAACATGGGCCTCAACTTGATGTTTGCAAAATTGTTGCAAAAGGTACGTAGGGTAGCGCCCTCCTCAATGGTGCTACTATCCATAGGGTAGCACCCTACTAGGTCATGCTATCTGTTGAAAATATGCACTAGAGGCAATAATAAGTTATATTATTCTATATTTTCTATTTTATGATCAAGTTTATTATTCTATGAATGCTATAATTATATTAGTTTCAGATAATGAGTATTTAGAGGAAAATCCTAATACATATGTGGAATAATAAACACCATTTAGATATCCCTAATATCACCTCTAAGATTAGTTCACGTATCATTAGTAGTTCTGGTTTCCTGGCTATTGGGAAAATACAAAGTGTTGTGAAGGTTTCCCGATGATACATGTGATTGGAGTTGTTGAGAGAACAACGACGATGGATAAACCTAATTTAATATACCGTGAAACGCATCATCAATATTGTCATCAATAGTTTCTAATAATAAGTATTACCATTACTAAATGATCGTTGGACCATAAGACACATACATACTTAGATGCGGTATGGATGTTCGGAGCCCTTCGAACGTTACTTCGTAACTAGGTAATTATAAAGTTGGTTTTTGTTCTTAAGGGATAGTATACCAAGGTTATATATGGTGTAGTTATGGGAATTGCTACTCCTGACAATAGATAGATACACTCTGGGCCCACTCATATATTATGATATTTTCATCATCTGGCCTGACACATGATCAAAGTGTCGAACACAGGAACATTGATAATATAGACTAAGTAAAATAGTACATATCAGGTAACAAGGATAACCTAGTGTTTCACCTTAAGTTATTTCAAGTATCGAGAAGCAATGCGGCAAGTATCGATAAGTAATACAGAAGGTTCACACGATAAAGATCTTTGTGTTATGAGTAGGAATCTTAATGGCTAGCCAAATACCCTCTAAGATCATTGTCGCAGAATATGCTCCGGACATATCTACGCATATCCGAACTCATAGGGTCATACACTTAAGAGGTTGCGACATTAAGAATGTGAGTACGAATGGATGTTTAGTAGAGAAGTAATACTGAAAGTGTTTAGAAGGTCTAAGAATATACCGGATGTGTCTGGCGTATTGCCGAGAGTGTTCTAAATGAGTTTCGAGAATTTATGGAAGATAGAAGGGTTACCAGAGTGTATCTAATTATGTCAGAATGGTTCCAAGAGGTCCTAGATGATCCCGGAAGTGTCCAGAATGGTTCCAGGTATATATGGAAGGTTTTGAAAGGACCGGAAGAGTCTAGAAGACTATGGATGGTTATAGAATGGTCTGCAATGTGACGGGCTATCTTAGGAAGTCTGGAAGGTTCCATAAGTGTGCTGCCACATTTACCGCAGGGGGCAAAGTGGCCTCCTTGTCCAAACCAAATTGGGAAGGGAGGACGAAACCTAAGAGAAGCTCTAACGGTAATTGTAGAACCACCGGAACTATAAAATTCTGGTGGATTTACAGGCCCACATGAAATCGACCGCTCTAACGGAGCCTGCAAATCAGCCCGACCCGTATTTTTTATAGTGGCCCATTAACCACCCACGTTGACCTGTACATATAAAGGCCGCGTCGGTGAGTAGGAGTCCAAACATGTTCTTTCCACCCCTCCCAACCCTAGTGCCACTGCCGCCAAGCTCGAACTCTGCGGAACAATCCACACCTCCTCTCTTCACAATTAGTGGCATGTCTCCGCGTAGTGGTAGGTTTGGAGTTAGGGAGAGAGATGCGGAGGAGGGGCATCAGCGACCGCCCACCACGCCGCCTCGCCGACAACGCGCACGTGAAGTTCGTGCACTCTAAGGGGGTAAAGAAGCGGTCTTCCCTTAAATGTGTGAGCCACGATGAGTCACCGATGCCGTCCCTCCGTGCCTATGCATCGGCGTGGTGGCTGGAGGCGAGGGAGGCTCACTGCGCCATGCTAATTCACAGGTACGCCACCTCCGGGGAGGGATCCTCATGTGACCCTGTTCCTACCTCCCTTCCCTCCACCAACGGATTTAGCTCCCCATCTCCTCCACGTGCGATCCTTGTCAGCAAGGCGGACTATGCCAATGACAACAACAACAAGGAGAAGATGGCGCTCGAGGTCATGATGTGCGAGTCCGAGCTCTCCGTCGAGGCGGAGCTCGAGATCGAGCGGGTCGAGCAGCATTGAGCAATCTTGCTCGTCTAGGGGCGTGAGGCCAGGAAGAGGGAGGAGGCGCGCGCTTCGACCAACATCGGCACCGTCGTCAAGCTCGAGGTCAGCAACCTCACCGAGTGAGGTCCTTGTCGCCAAAATGCCATCGTGCCCTGCAGCTCCCTCTAACGAAGAGGAGATCTCGATTTTGGTTTATGATGCGGTGGTGCCCTGTAGTAGTCGATGTAGGCATCGTGCAGCTTTTGAATTACTGCGTAATTATATGTAGTTAACGTATGTATGGCCGAAGAACTTTGATAAGACGTGTGTTTGTCCTTTGATTTACCTGCATTGTTCGAATTTTGTATTTTCAGTTTGTGTTTACAGGCTCAATTCCGCGCAAACGATTTACGAACTACAAACTCAGTTTTTAGTTGATTGTACTATGCGTTTACAGTTCGTGGTTCCGTTAGAGATGCTCTAAGGGGTTTTGAACACCCTTCTTTAGCTGAATTGGGGAGCATTTTGGCCTCCCCAAGGGCCATCCGACCAAGGATGCTTGCTATTGGGTTGCGAAGAGATAAAAAAAACTTTTTCCCTACGTGGTACTCCCAAGATATAGCCGAGGTAGAACGTCACGAGGATTACCACTAAGACGCGCATGTGCAGATTATTGATGAAGCACGTTAGTTGATGCAATGCAGCACCACGATCAGATCCAATCCCATGATCGTTAAAGTGATGAACGTACAACACCTCTGCTGGTATCCACACGTACGAGGAGGAGCACCGGTGGCGAACTATTAGGTCTGGTGCGGCGACTAGACTGAATGGAGCTAGGGTTTCCAACACCTGCAAGTGTCTAACCGTGCCATTTGAGAAACCTATGCCCCACTATATATAGGCAGTGTAAGTAGACTCCACAATATTTGTGGCTCAAATACTAAAGCAATATACATCTCAATACCTTATCCAAAGACCTCGTGTCAAGACCTTATCTCAAGACCTTGTCTAACTCACAGGCTAAGTTCGTGTCTGGTTCATGTCCGATCTGACCAAGACCTGATCCTGCTCTTAAGTGTGTGACCCTGCAAGCTCATTCTGACTTGGGCACGATTGGAGTCTGACTCGCAATCGATCAATCATTAGTGGCTCCTAGCAAAACATGCCGACTCCCAAGTACCAAAGAGTCATGACGCCAGACCTTCCAATGTGACTTAGGTATTAGTCCCTTTTGCCTCACGGTATACCTTGTCGAACTATAGGCGAATTATCGTCATCCCTTAAATATTTCCACTCTATTCTCGATCTGTCATATATGATTCATCCGACTAACTCCTAGTCGATCGCCTCGGTTAGCACTTAACTAAGTCGCGCATGGTCATGCTTCTGAATCATATCACACGATAGGGGCTAGAGAATATCTGTCCCGATGGAGGGGGAAAATCCCATCTTGGTTTCCCACATCACATCGCTTGATTCTCAGCTAACCCAGACTCTGCCTTTATAACCGCCCTTGACAGAACCTAAATCGGTGATCCACAACTAAAGATTGTGCGATAACCTCAGGCCTAAGGATTATATTATCGAGACATACAAATGAGGACTTGTTTGTTGTATCTCAATATGGGTCAGTATGACTGATGGATGTGATAATACAACACATTTTAGTAATATAAATTATGTCATTTGCCTATCGTATCATGCTCTATCTAACTATTGTTATGCCTGATATGCATGATTAATTGTTTTTGTTAAATTCAATATGAACCTTGCACATTTAATAGTTTAGGTAGAATTGTATCCCTCTTCCTTGTCTTTGACACGTGTGTAGGTGTTGATGATGATTATGGACAAAACAAAGGGAAAGGGAACAAAGAGAGCATAGTATGGAGGAGCTGCAGGGACTAGACTTAGCCATTTGAGAGGTTGGAAAAGTGATTTTTCCAACTTCTCAAAATAAAGATCCAAGACAACAGGGTTGTATCCCTCGATGATACAAACTCAATGAGCCCAAGAACACCCAAAACGGAGTTCGTATGAAGAAATGGCGACCAAAATACTAAAGGAGACAAACAGTTTGACGAGCAACTATACGGCCAAAGTTATTTTTTTAGTCGTATAGCTCCGCCCGTATAGTTGCCAAAAAGGTCAGAAACGACGGGATTTCACCCTAGAAAATCTCCAGAACCTTTCTTAAGTCATATGACGGTATTGGGGGAACCCTAGGGAACCCCCAAGGCCTATATAAAGGAGGGAGGACCCAAGAGGAAGCCACCATATACACAAGACACCATATACAAGATCTAGATCCCATCTACCGCCTCCATGGTGGCGCCCTGCCGCCGTGCCGCCTCCATAGCCTCTACATCTCCACCAAGATCGAGATATCCATCAACACCATCAATCCATCCAAGCAAAAAGAGGAAAAGGAGGACGCCGCCATCACCACGCCGACACCACCATCACCGGGTCATCATCACTATCTCCATAGCCGCTACTACTTCATCCTTCCCCATCATGATCTTCGTGATGGGTTGTAACATGGCTTGACCCCCCTTTTATTAATGTTATGATGATTTGAGTAATTGAAGTGTGGCGTGTTCCTGTTAATTAATATGTTTTTGCTTTATCTTTACATTGTTCTATTCATGATATTATTATAGTTATTGGAGATGTCCAATCCATTGTTGAGGAGTTTACTAGGGATTCACGGAGTGTCACAAAATTTATCATTAGTCTCTACTCGTTCCATGAGCCTAACAAGTCCGTGGGTAGAACTAATAGGCTATTTGCTATAAGTGATTTGCGGAGGCAATAGAAGCTTAGGATGCACCGCACATTAAGATTTAATTTCCTATATATCACGCATGATATAGATAGGTATAGTGTTGCGAATTGCTGGACCCCAAAGTGACAGATGGGATATCTTGTGACTAGCACACTTGCTTAGGAGTACGGTTGTCCATAGAACTTAATGCCTTTGCTCTGGTTTACCGTGATTGGTCTTGTTACCTTAATACACTATTCTCTTACGGATGACCCATGTCAGGAGAGGATATGGACAATTGAGTTGTCTAGTTTCCACTTACCAACGGTGGGAGACAACGATATATGAGGGACCGCCACAATTATAGTTAACAGCTATTCCATAAGCACTTATCATGCACACCGGTATACACAACATTATTTGAGGAATCATAGCATTAATATTTCATCTCATTGTATTCACCTATTTTCAGTTTTACTTTTGTTCTAGTTTTCTTCCAGTTCTAGTAGTAGTTATTAAAAAAAATCTTAAATTCATTTATCCTAGCAACTTATAGAATAAGCTATTTCCAAACTACGGTTTGGGTGCGTACGTGGTCGCATTGACAACGCGGATGCGAGGGTCATGTTCGCCGATCTCCCATCGGGACAAACTCTTAAATATTTGTTGCTGCAAGTACTGCAATAACCCTGTTTTGGTGCAGGAATCCAACTCCATTAAATTGGCGCCGTTGCTTGGGAGCAAAGAATTCGGTTATCTACTCGCACATAGTTTATTTCTGTTTGGTGCTATTATCTTACTGCTTTCTTTTATACTAAAAATAAAATAAAAAATAAAAAACCAAAAATTTATAAAAACTGTTGCTCCTAATCATGTCTTTCGAGATAAATTTTGTTCATGAGATAATACAAGCATTGGAGGAGATAAAAGATTCAAGTTCATCAAGCCTAGTTTCTAGATATGAGCTGATAAAGAAATTGCTAGAACAATTGGAAATGCATTCATTATGGTTGCATGCTAATGATGGATCTTATTGAACAATTTGTATAACAGATGACCACCTTAATTTTCAATGTAAGTATTCCAACAATCCTACTCTAGCAAATTATTATAGAGATAAATCCTATGCTAGTTTGGAAGTACTAGAATACGTTCTTTTCAAAGGTGCATCTGAAATGGTATTTAGACTAGGAAGTATTGATGTTAAAAGTGAAGCACTTGATAGAGTTTTTAATTTAGTATACCTCATATTCCTCTTTTGCTAAAATAATTTAAGTGGAGTGGAAAAGGAGAACAAGGAAGAGGAGGAAGAACAAATTGATCACCCACTCACACCTTCAACTCCTACTTTTGATTCTATCATTGCTATTAAAACATTAGTCGATGAAAAGGAGGAACAAAAAGGTGAGGTTGACAAAGAGAGTCACGCTACAACTTTTGTTTGTGATACCTCTCACTCTAGTAGTGATTTTTATGATGCTAAAACTATTGATAATTGTTCTGCGAAGGCCTTGTGCCTAGACACTCATATGGAGAGCATTAATAATAATGAACTAGAGATAGATCCTTGCTATACTAACATGTAGGGTCCTAAACTTCCTGCTATGAAGGAAGAATACTATGAAGTGTTCCCCTGCACAGTTAACCAAGGTAAAGATTTAAGAATTTTATATGAATCTCAAATCCTCTCATTGCACCTATACACAGAGGCATGTTCACCAAGCTTGGTGCATCAACACTGGCTTGAAAGCGAGAACTTGTTCATATACATGATGCCGATGCATCGTAAGCGGGTACGACTCCGACCAAACTCTACATCAAGATGTTCCAAGCTGGTATGTACAACCTCACCTCGAGTCGATATCCCTTGGGATCCAGGTGGGTAATGTATGGAGCATCTTAGCCTGGCTTTATGGCTTTAAAGACAGCGTTTCCCGGGAGGCAACCCGAAAGTCATTAGGCGTCTTTCTTAGTTTTGTATCTTGAATCTAGTTGCATTCATGTTGCATTGGAACTTTTATTCTTCGCATGTATTGCTATTAGAATAATCTTGTTGAAGTTTTCAAAAGGTAGAATTTATTGTCACTATATTATGTGTTGCAAAAAGGAAGAGAAAATCAGTTTCAGGTGAATCCTTCAATTATATGTATTTGTTGGTAGAAAATTAAAGTTGGTTATTTTACCGTCAGAACAAGGTATTTCACTAAGTTACAGGATAAGAAAGAATTCACGAAAAATAGAAATTTTCTGATGAATACAGAAGGTTTAACGACCAACTATACGATGGGAATAAAACTTCCGGCCGTATAGTTCCGGTCGTATAGATATCTTTGCCATCGATTTTTTTTCTTTCATATATACTGAGAGTTTAACGACCAACTATATGGCGGGAATAAAAAATCCGGCTATATAATTCCAGTCGTATAGATATCTATGCCTTTGTATATTTTCTTTCTCAAGGACAGACAGTTTATGGCCAACTATATGGCATAAACATTTTGTTCCGGCCGTATAGTTGCGTCTGTATAGCTGCGTCGTCAGGAGGAAACCCTAAAATTTTGACAAAAGGCCTACTATATGACGGGAACGCATTATTCTGGCCATATAGCTGCGCATGTATAGCTGGGAAAACCCCTCAAACGCCAACTGGAAGGTAACCATTGCTCAAAATTTCATTCTTTCTTCTTCCTTCTTCTTCTAAAAACCTCGAAACATCACCTGGGAGCTGTCCCATGTTTTAGAGAAGCCGAGCGTATGTAAACAATAAAGTTCTATCTCATAAATTCCTTAAGTTGTAATTCTCTTTAGTAGTTCATGTTTTTTTTTCATTAGTTGGGTGAACGAACTTCGTTCGTACACCAAATCGTTGTCTTTTATTTTATGTGTTATTTTCACAGGGACTTGAACCTTGTGTGATGACGTGTACGGTAGTGCCAACCGTGCAAACACTCACATGATCCACCTGGTTGCTCCAATTCAATGTTTCAATAATCAGTGTCTGGTAAAACCTTCCAACTCGAACCTCTTTTAAATAAGCACATAGGGGCTGCACACTCGTGTCTCGTATCCTATTTCACTTGCACCTCATCACAATCTAGGAGAGGCCACTTCTAGAACTAGTTTGTTGACTTAGGCGTGGCGCTTAGGTTGATGAACCGACTCAGTGGGGTTTGTATTTTTATCACTTGTGAGCTAAACCCGTGTCTTCAAAAACACAAAAATGTTTTGTCTTCTTTCTAGTCTTGTTCCTACCAGGTTCTTAAGGAAGGCATACACTAGATCGTGAAGCATTCATTGAAGCAAAGGTTCTTTGTCCATCAAAGTAGAGGTTAAAAGACCTCAACGGTAAAGTGTGTCACCCTTGCTTTAACTTAAGCTTGGGGAGGTAACCACTTCTTATACTCTCTTTTGATAACTGCATTTCTTTTTTGTTTTCATGATCTTCTCAAGTGGATACTTGGAAAATTCTTAGCTTGGGAAGGTTTTTTTGCATGCGTAGAGTCTTGTGCAAAGTTCTTTATCTTAAAAAGTTTTCATGCTATTGTGTATCCCTCTGTTTTTGAATGCTTGCTTAGATGAGTTTTTGTTCATATTTATATAAGGGATATACTTGCTCATGTTAGGCCCCATAGGAGACAAGCCATAGCTTTGATGCACCTTGTTCAACTTTTATCTAGCTTGTGAAAAATATTGTGATCCTCTAAATATACATTGCCATATGCTCTACATTTTGAAAATAAAAAATATAATAAATAAGTTCTTCGAAACTTGCTAGTTGTCACTGTTGAGAATTGTCTTAAGTGAATGGTTATGGAGTAGCACGCCCCCATAGTGCTGAAAATGATGGTCTTAATAGATGCTTACTGAGTGAGTTGTCAAATAACAAATGATGTTTCAAAGTTTTGATATGACATATGCCAAAATTTTGTCTTGGAAATCAAAGTGAGATATTGCTTTATGCGTGTCTTGCGCCACTGTCGCACAACATGGGATGCTAACAACTCCGCTGGACTTTAAACATTCCAAAAAGAGGAAACTCTTGGAGTTTGGCTATGAGTTGCCTAACATATGTAGCAAAAATGCTATATTTGGATATGCATTGGTATTTTCATGGGCCTGCACTAAAAGAAAAAGTCGGAATACTCCTCTGACCGCTATGAGAAATCATTATACTGAAAAGGGAAACCTTGGTAATGGTCACGAGTGTCCTTCCTAGCCTGCACAGTCTCGATTAAACATATACCACTCTTTTGGCATGGTCTCGTTACTAAGAAATATATTTTCTATGAGCTCAACAATCAAAGTTTGCACTTGAGAGACTTTAATAGATGGCATGAGTGATCAGCATTGGAAAACTCTATTTCTATTTATGATTGAAAACTAACCGTATTCAGCTTTGCCTTATACAAATAAAAATACAAAAATACAATAAAGTGCGTATAGAAGGATCGCAAGTTTACTTGCAAGCTAGATTTAACTTTGACATGGGGCATAAAAGTTTTTAACTAATCTCTAGTGGTTTGGAATAATATAACTGAGCTTATATTGCCTTGTATGATTATGTGCTCTCTTACTTTGAGCTTGCAGGAAAAACAAAGATACGATGCATTGATTTCCAATGATAAGCAAGATCACAACCATTAAGTTATCGATCTGTTTTGCTTGAGGATGAGCAATATATAGCTTGGGGAAGTTTATGGATGTGATAATATAACACTTTTTAGCAATATAAATTGTGTTGTTTTCCTATCATATCATGCTCCATCTAACTATTGTTATGCCTGATATGCATGATTACTTGTTTTTGTTAAATTCAATATGAGCCTTGCACATTTAGTAGTTTAGGTAGCATTTTATCCCTCTTCCTTGTCTTTGACATGTGTGTAGCTGTTGATAATGATTATGGACAAAACAAAGGCAAAAGGAACAAAGAGAGCATAGTATGGAGGAGCTGCATGGACCAGACTTAGCCATTTGAGAGGTTGTAAAAGTGAATTTTTCCAACTTCTCAAAATAAATATCCAAGACCACACGCTTGTAGCTCTCGACGATACGAACTCAACGAGCCCAAGAACATCCAAAACGAAGTTCGTATGAAGAAATGGTGACCAAAATACTAAAGAGGACAAACGGTTTGACGATCAACTATATGGCCGGAGCTATTTTTTTGTCGTATAGCTCCACCCGTATAGTTGCCAAAAGGTCAGAAACGACGGGATTTCGCCTCAGAAAAGCTCCAGAACCTTCTCTAAGTCATATGACGGTATTGGGGGAACCCTAGGGTACCCCCAAGGCCTATATAAAGGAAGGAGGACCCAAGAGGAACCACCATTTACACAAGACACCATATATAAGATCTAGGTCCCATCTACCGCCTCCACGGCGGTGCCCTACTACCGTGCCGCCTCCATAGCCTCTACAGCTCCACCAAGATCTAGATCTCCATCAACACCATCAAGCCATCCAAGCAAGAAGAGGAGAAGGAGGATGCCGCCATCACCACGCCGATGCCACCATCACCGCGTCATCATCACTATCTCCATAGCCGCTACTACTTCATCCTTCCCCATCATGATCTTCATGATGGGTTGTAACATAGCTTGAACCCCCTTTTATTAATGTTATGATGATTTGAGTAATTGAAGTGTGGTGTGTTCCTGTTAATTAATATGTTTGTGCTTTATATTTACATTGTTCTATTCATGATATTATTCTAGTTATTGGAGATGTCCAATCCATTGTTGAGAAGTTTACTAGGGATTCACGGAGTGTCACAAAATTTATCATTAGTCTCTACTCGTTCCATGAGCCTAACAAGTACGTGGGTAGAACTAATAGGCTATTTGCTATAAGTGATTTGTGGAGGCAATATCAGCTTAGGATGCACCGCCCATTAAGATTTAATTTCCTCAAGATCACTCATGATATAGATAGGTATAGTGTTGCGAATTTCTTGACCCCAAAGTGATAGATGGGATATCTTGTGACTAGCACACTTGATTAGGAGTACGGTTGTCCATAGAACTTAATGCCTTTGCTCTGGTTTACCGTGATTGGTCTTGTTACCTTAATACACTATTTTCTTACGGATGACCCATGTCTGGAGAGGGTGTGGATAATTGAGTTGTCTAGTTGCCACTTACCAACGGTGGGAGACAACGATATATGAGGGACCGCCACAATTATAGTTAACAGTTATTCCATAAGCACTTATCATGCACACTAGTATACACAACATCACTTGAGGAATCATAGCATTAATATTTCATCTCATTGCATTCACCTATTTTCAGTTTTACTTTTGTTCTAGTTTTCTTCTAGTTCTATGTAGCATCCCATCTGTCTAACATCTGTAATGCTACATGGTCTAATAATAAAATTCTACTTCCTACATATATTATTGCATCATAATTATATCATGCTCATGTCAT
Source organism: Avena sativa (assembly GCA_916181665.1). Lineage (NCBI taxonomy): Eukaryota > Viridiplantae > Streptophyta > Magnoliopsida > Poales > Poaceae > Avena > Avena sativa. The sequence goes on along the minus strand of OV702286.1, from coordinate 63,268,715 downwards.
CATGCCACATTGCATTTGAGCATCATATAAAACCCTTTTACTTTTGGTTCTTATCTCATATGCATTATTAATTGTATTTGCCTCTTGATATATTGTAGTTGGTTCTTGATAAATGCTTGATGCCCAAGTTGAGTTGGGGGCATATCTTTTATTAACTCCACCACCTTTCTTTGTCACCACCCCATAATTCCACCATCCAACTATATGTGAGCTTTGCATCTTATTTGGTTTACCTCTAGCTCATGTGGGTTGGGATGGATCCACTTCTATTTCCACATGCTTTCACACTAGCATCATGTTGTTTTCACATTATTGATATGTGGAGCCACCTTTGCATGCCTTGTGAGTGGTACCCCTTTTTTTAGCTTCTATATGGATTGTTTTGCAATAGTTGCTCATGTTGGAATATTGTTGAGGATATTATACACCTAGAGGAATACACACACTAGCATGTCCAAATTATATTCAAATTTGAGCATCTCTATCTACCCCACATGGAACATCCTTTTAATTCTATTGGTTTGGCCCTAGATCCATATTTTTGGAATGCATGTGAATCAAGGCCATGAGATTTTATTTTGTTTTCACAAGATTAAACATGGCACTTAATAAATATGCATGGGCCATGCAACAATCACCACCATTCTATTCTTTTGGGTTTTACTTGGCTTTTGAGTGAATCTTTTCTTTTGTTGAGTTCTACTCCCTTCTCTCTCAACCCTCACCATCTTGGTTGTTCTCTCCTTACCATGTGCCCACAAAATCTCACCCTCACATGTGTATGTCCCATGCATGCCCATGTGTGGCCATCTCAAAACCACCCCTTACTTGTCCTAGCTAAACCCTAACCCTCCACCTTACCCCAACCCTAACCCATCCACCCCACCACCCTAACCAGCCCCATGCCGAGGCACCACCCCCATCTACCCTTCTCAAACCCTAACTCTACCCGAGTATCCCCTCTTCTCTCTCCCTCTCTCCCCCTGCCAAAGAGGCCCCACAACAGAGCCTCTCCGTCCCCTCTGCTAGGCCCAGCCGCAGCCACCCTGCCCTGGCCCCTTCCCACGTCGAGCACGTGAGGGAGAAGAAGAAAAAGGTGGCCGAAGCCACCTTTTCTCCACCTGAGGCCCACGGCACCCCCTCTCTCCCCCCGTCCTTATCTCCATCCCTCCCGTCTCTCTGCCGTGTCGCAGCCCCATCCCCAGGACCCTGCGCCTCCCTTTTCCCTCCCCTGCAACCACTTCTCCCTCGCCGGCCACCGTCGGTGTCGACCACCTTCTCCTCGAAACAAGGCGGCGGGCGTGTTGTGCAAGGTGTCGGGGAAGACCACAGGAGCCCTGGCGCTGTCCCTGTGCGCTGCAGCGAGGAGGAGGAGCATGTAGCCGCCGTATGCTGACGCGTCCGACGACGGAACCCTAGCTCCGGCCGCCTGCAACATCGCCGATCCGTCGCTCCCCGGCCCGATCCAACCCATCCGGCAGCCCCGCGGTGAGCCACCCTACCTCCCAGACACCTCCCCCTCGCTCATGCTTCCTGTTCCCGTCAGACGTTTCGTCGGGCGCACTCTGTGCGCCGGCGTCGTGGAAGGTCTTACTCGCTGTGCGCCCCAGCAGGTTCACCTGGCCGTGCTGTCGCTTCTCACCATCAACCCCACCTAGCCGCTTTGGTCACCTCCGCCTGCGCGCGTGCGAGAGGTCGCGAGATCGAACCCCGTCGTGCCGCGCAGTGTGCCGTCCGTCAGTTTCGTCAGAAAAACGCGTAGAAGAAAAATAGTACCGCGGTGCACTTTTGTAGTTAACCCCCAAACCTTTTTGTCCCTCAACCCGCGCTCCTTCTGAACCCCACATGTCAGCCTCTAGGGTAACTTTACAAAAAGGTACCGCTACTTTGCGGTTCTCAACCCGCAGTCCCTCGCTGTGCCGCGTGGCAGCCTCTCACTCACCTGTCTGTCTCGTGGGCTAGAAGAACTCGCGGTGAGAAAAACCCGCTGCGCGCCGTTTTCGCCAGTCCGCGTAGGCCCCACCTGTCGGTGGTTGGGGCTAGATCTGCCTGGGTATAAAAAGTTTCGGGTTTATCTCTTTTTATAAAATAATTTCAGAAAATGTTTAAATATGAATTTAAATTCTGTTTTAATAACTTTTAATTGCTAATTCCAAATAATACAAATAATATATGTTTTTGAATCAGGAAAATGTGAGGATTTCAAATATGCCATTCAAAATATTATTTGAGCACTTTAAATTTTCGAGATAATTAAAATTGCAATAAAATGCCTTTTCTTAATTAATTAATAACTTTAAATCTACAACTCCAAATTTGACTTATAATATGTCTAAATCGATCAGCACGACGATCCCGTTCTATCTATGTATTCCATGTTCTGAATTGCAGCATGCATCATGTAAATATTAAGTGGACAGCAAGTGTTATGGGAGCAAAACATGACTAAAATTTAATAAAATGCTTTATTCTTGTACCCCACACCTCACCCATGCCATGCTACATTATTGCCATATAAATTGTGCATCATTCATCATGGCATGCTTGTTTGCTTGTCGCATTTTATTCATATGCTTGTGCACTTTATTTATGTTGGCCCTTGTTTGTTTGGTTCTTCTTCGAATAGACGTCGAGCAGGGGAAATATCAGGAATCCCAGGAGTACTACCCAGATCCGTCTCTAGCTTCATCTGAGCTGTCAGGCAAGCACTACCACATGCTTGCATACATATAGTACCTATTGCCTCTATCTTATTCTTGCATCATTGAGTCGTGATTGCATCAAATTGAATCCCAAGTACTGCATAGCCTTTACTTTTAAACCCCACCGCAGCTTGTTCCCCCATCTCATGAGCCATTACTACATGAGTTGTTTGAGCCATGCGAGTCGTAGAACAACATGTGTAGGGTATGTGAGTGTCTGATGGATAACGAGGTATCTAAACAACTTAACCTGAGTAGTAATGGGATAACTAATAAAAGCTGCACCGGTGGGCAATATCTGTTATTTGGTTTTTCATGCTCACTTGTGTCCCGTAGGATCCCGAGTACTTGATTCCTGTTCCTTGACTATTCACACTATCCACATCCGGGAGGCCTTATGGACCCCCCCTGAGCCAGAGCTTGATTCCTTTCTATTTCTTGGGGCCACCAAAGCAGTTTGGGGCTTTATTACTATCATGTACTTATGCCATCTTTACTGTTTTATTTAAGATTTTGCGTGGAGCACATGTACTGTTTTGGATTGCGGAGTGTTTTTGCGGTATTGACAAGCCCAGTCACACTTTCGGGTTCCCAGTCGTTTACAGCCATTGGCGCAAACCTTGGGTCCGTCTCGGAGCCGGCCAACTTTGTTGCGGGTAGCTTAATGGGGTGGCCCCCTGAAATATTTATGAATCCTGTGATCGCTTTGTCGTGAATGCCTTGTTGGGTTTTGAGTTGGTTTTTCCGAGCTTGATCGAGTGTGTGTTGCTATTTGTGCACCCCTGCAGGGTAAATCTTTCTGAAAGCCGTGTCCGCGGTTATGGACGACTTGGAGCACGGTTTCTTGATCATAGACAAGTATAACTAAAGTACCTCTTTTAATCTGACTAAATACCTGACTAGTAAATAGTGCAATACTCATGGAATGGTTAATAAAACTGCCAACGGATGGGATGTTCGTCCGCTTTCTCGTTGGTAAGCGAGAAGGAGGATGGATCTGTTACTTTATACTGTTATAACTGTTGTTTCTAATTAACGGACATCCGTCTATCATTGGTTAGGCGGGTGGTTAGCGAGTATCTATAGACTTGTTAGTTATTATCTTTTGCTGCAATTGCGTCATCCTAGGTTATGTCCCCTTTATAGGCATAAAGACTTGCTGAGTACCCCTAGGGTCTCACACGATAAATTGTTTATTTCAGATGAACAGGTGTATTCGCAAGATGGATACTGGGTGGAGGAGACAGATGATATTGGAAACGATCACTCGGTGTAGAGATTTCGGGGATGGGGATCCGTGAGATCTATGGGCGGGATGTGCTTACTTATGTGGCATCTGATGCCGATTTGCTGCTTGACCGTACTCGGATCTTGCTTCCCGCTTCCGCTTGATACTCTGATGGTTGATGTATGAGGAGCTATCCTAAACTATTATCTCTATCTAGGATATTTGGATCTTGCCGTATGGCGTTGCAATATTTCTATTTCTTTTAGATGGAATGGCTTTGAGAACTGTTGTATGGTAGCTTGCATACATACTCACTTGTGTATGTATTTGATCTCTTCGCCTGTTACCTACGCCGCTCGCTCTTGTCCCGATGTCTTGGAAATGGTTAGGACAGCCGACGGGTCTACACGTGGGTAGCTCCTAGGCCCCCGCTGTACTATTTTAACCACTTCCGATTCATCCAGGCTTGAACTTAGAGCGTAGGGTCCGAGGTAGTTACAATTGGTATTAGAGCCATCCTGCCCTTTAGGGTCTCAGCCAAATGGTCGTTGTCAGTCTAGCAAATATTTTGGTAGCTATGTATACTAGGGAAAAACAAAACGTGAGAGTAGGACTGCTTCCATTTTTCTTCTTACCCACCCACCCACCCTTTTCTGGTAAGGAAGTGTAACGTTTTCAATCCTCTTCTAAAATTCAAACTAGGATTCACGTGTTCTGGGTTCCGTAGTACCATAGGTTGTATGTGTGTGTAATTTCTTGTCTATCTGTTGCATCCAACTTGTTGTCGCTATCTGTCTTTTGGTTATCAACTATCGGTACATTCCATATCGACAGGCTTTTGTAAACCGACGCGATCTATCTGATTCGTTGTATATCGACGCGATCTGTCTTACTCTTTGTTACCCGACGCTATCTTGTTAGGGGTGTTTGTTTATCATAGTTGCTAATCTTTAGGTTCATCTTAAGAAGAATGGGAGTTGGGATATGTGTTTTACTTGTTCATGTGCGGAGTAATGATTTAAGTGCGGGATGGAGTCACGACCATACCACTACTTTTATCATTCGCTCTTGTATATTGAATTGGTAGAGTTACTAATCTTGATTCGTTAAGTGATTTTGCGAATATAGAGGTATTTTAATACCGAAATTTGCGGAAATTTTTTCTTTGATAGCTTTGTGTACCACACTCCTTGTTCAGTCATGTGCGATATGCTTAATATCTTCTAGGTGCTTTGAACTTTGTTGATATTTTAATATCACCTTAGTAATTTGTATCCTTTAATCTTGGTTAATTCCATTTTGGTACTATTTTTGGATTATTATTATTATCCATTATGGTACAGACTTGTGTTTTATATTAATCACAGGATGGAACCACCACGCCGTTCTGAGGAGGACATACCACCTGAACTGGGGGCTGCGTTGGCAAGTATTGCTAATGCCTTGGGAGCAATGCAGCTGAACCAACAGCGATTTGAAGAAAGTGTCAGGAGGAATGAGTTTGTTCCGCTACCTCCACCTCCCAAGCGAGGAGACATCAAGAGCTTTCTGAAGTTTAACCCGCGCCAGTTTGAGGTGTCTGATCAGCCTTTAGACGCAGATGATTGGCTGCGTGAGATGTCAAGGTTGCTGATGACTGCTGATGTTCCTGAGCAAGAATGGGTAAAATGTGCCACTCACCTTATGAAGGGAGACGCAGCTCTGTGGTGGGAGAATTACCTGAAGGCAAACCACTCTGGTTTTCAGCCTACTTGGGAGCAGTTCACTGGCGCTTTCAAAGAGCAATATCTATCAGAAATTGTCATGGAAAGGATGAAGGAAGTGTTTCTCAACCTCAAGCAGGGCAATGACAATGTCAATACCTACATCAGAAACTTCATGAATCTTTCTCGGTATGGTGGCGATGAGATCTCTGATGACAAGAAGAAGCAAAAGAGGTTCATGCAAGGGCTCAATGCATCTATCAAATATGCAATCACTCATGCAAGGCCGGGGTCTTTTCTGGAACTCCAACATACAGCTCTGCAGGAGGAAGCAAGTAGGCAAGTGTTTGAGGAGTCAAAGAAACATAGCCGTGACGCAGCAAGCTCTTCAGCTATGACAGCTCCTTCTAAGCGCCGCGTGTGGGTTCCTAACACCCCACCGTCACTCCTGGCTCCACCAAGGCCTTCAAGCTACGCGGCAAGGCCACCAAACTCCTTCACCGCGGCTCCTAGGGGCTACAACCACAACTACGCTGGAGCGCCTGGCGGAGTCCCTGGCTATGCTGCTCCACGTCCACCTGGTGCTTGCTACACTTGTGGAAACACTTGGCATCAACACTAGAGTTGTCCCATGAACAACAAAGCTCTTCCTCCACCACCTCCAAGACCTGCAGCAAGTTCTTCTATGGTTCGTGCACCTCCACCTCGGGCTCTCAACATCAACACCAAGCCCGGGTCAACTGTTGCTCGTGCCAACTGTGTCAACGTTGCTCAAGCTGAGCATGCACCTGGAGTTGTGATGGGTATGCTTCCCGTTAACTCAGTCCCTGCACGAGTTTTGTTTGATTCTGGTGCATCACATTCTTTTGTCTCTACAAGTTTTGCTGATGAGAATGGGTTATGTATGGATCCTCTCCCTAAACGTTTAATGGTCCTTTCTCCTAGAGCAACAATGGCATCTTCCAAAATCAGCCATGGCAATCAAATTGAGATTGGTGGTTCTTTGTTTCCGGCTTCCTTAATTATTCTGGGCAATTTTGGCATTGATGTTATCTTGGGCATGGATTGGTTACCAGCAAATGCAGCTGTGATTGATTGTGCTGAACGCTCGGTTTCTTTGAAAATCCCTGAAGGCCATATAGTCTATTCTCCAAGTCTGACTCCTGCTATTTAGCTTTTCTCTTTGGCGGCTCTGAATAATGATGCTATGGAGGCTATTCAGAGTGTTCCGGTGGTCTGTGAGTTCCCAGATGTTTTTCCTGAAGATTTGCCAGGTATGCCTCCTGACCGAGAGGTCGAGTTTGTGATTGAGCTTGAACCTGGAACCGCTCCTATCTCCAAGCGGCCTTATAAAATGGGTCCTGCTGAATTGGCTGAACTCAAATGTCAGCTTGATGAACAAGAGAATTTGGGTTTCATTCAGCATCGTACTTCTTCTTGGGGTAGCCCAACCATCTTTGTGAAGAAGCGAGACAAGACTGATAGACTTTGTGTTAACTATCGGGCTCTCAATGCTAAAACCATCAAGAATAAATATCCCCTTCCGCGGATTAATGATCTCTTCGATCAGCTAGCTGGAGCTATGGTATTCTCTAAGCTTGACTTGAGATGTGGATATCATCAAATCAAGATTCGCAAGGAAGATGTTCCCAAAACAGCTTTCACCACCCGCTATGGCCTGTATGAGTACATGGTCATGTCTTTCGGTCTCACCAACGCACCTGCCACCTTCTCGAGGCTTATGAACTCGATTTTCATGGAGTATCTTGATAAGTTCATTGTGGTCTATCTGGATGACATCCTAGTCTATTCTAAGTCAAAGGAAAAACATGAAGAACACCTTCGGTGTGTCCTAAACAAGCTTTGTGAGAACCGCATGTATGCAAAGTTCTCCAAGTGTGAGTTCTGGCTGCCTGAAGTCACCTATCTGGGTCACGTCATCTCTGCCAAGGGCATTGCCGTCAACCTAGAAACTATTCGAACAATTGTTGACTGGCTTCCACCCATAAATGTCAAGAAGTCTGGAGTTTCCTTGGTTTGGCTAGTTACTGTCGTCGCTTCGTTCAGAATTTCTCGAAGATTGTGAAGCCTCTTACCAATCTCCTCAAGAAAGGCAAGAAATACCTTTGGTCTCCTGCATGTCAAGCTAGCTTTGAAACACTCAAAGAGAAGCTCACTTCCACACCAGTCTTGATTCCTCCAGATACATCAAAGCCTTTCCAGATATTCTGTGACGCCTCCTTGCAAGGATTGGGTGCGGTCCTTATGCAAGAAAAACAAGTTGTTGCTTATGCCTCTCGACAGTTGAAGACGCATGAGCTCAACTATCCAACACATGACCTTGAACTCGCAGCAGTTGTCTTTGCTTTGAAAATATGGAGGCACTACTTGCTTGGCAACCGTTGTGAAATCTTTTCTGATCACAAGAGTCTGAAGTATATCTTCACACAACCTGATCTCAACCTTCGTCAGAGGAGGTGGATTGAAGCAATTAATGATTTTGATCTGACCATCAACTACACTCCGGGCAAAGCTAATGTCATGGCCGATGCTCTCAGCCGAAAAGCTTATGTCAACAACCTCATGGTGGAAGAACAATAGCCTCTCTTGTGCGAGGAATTCCGCCAGCTCAACTTTGAAATTGTGGATCAAGGGTATCTTCTGAACCTCCTGGCAACACCTCTCGTGGAAGAAAAAGTTCGCTCCATTCAACTTGGTGATCCTTACACTAAAAAGATCATCTCCAACATTCAGCTTCCGAAGTATGAGTCCTCCCACCTTGATGACCAAGGCACTCTATTCTTTGAGCACCGGATGTTCGTTCCGAAGTATCCGGGTTTGAGAGAGCAAGTTCTTAAAGAAGCTCATGATTCTGTTCTTTCTATCCACCCTGGCAGCACTAAGATGTACATGGACTTGAAAACACAATATTGGTGGCCTGGGCTGAAACGACATTGTGCCAAGTATGTCTCGGAGTGTGATGTCTGCCGTAGAGTTAAAGCTGTCCATTAGAAACCTTCCGGTCTTATACAACCATTGAAGCCTCCGGAATGGAAATGGGAGAAAGTTGAGATGGACTCCATAACTGGTTTTCCAAGGTCGCAGAAGGGCAACAATGCAATCTTTGTTGTCATCGACAGGCTTTCTAAAGTGGCTCACTTCTTTCCCGTCAAGGAAACAATTTCTGCAATTCAGTTGGCTGAGCTCTATATCAACAAAATTGTCTCTCTGTATGGGGTTCCTCTTGAGATCAGTTCAGACCATGGAAGCATCTTCACTTCCAAGTTCTGGGGAAGTTTCCAGAATGCTTTGGGAACAAAGTTGAACTTCAGCACAGCTTACCACCCTCAGTCGCAAGGACAAGTTGAAAGGATCAATCAGATTCTAGAAGATATGCTCCGTGCTTGCGTCATCTCTTTCGGCATGAAGTGGGAAGAATGCCTTCCTTATGCTGAATTCTCTTACAACAACAGCTTCCAGAAAAGTCTAAAGATGGCACCATTTGAGGTTCTCTATGGACGCAAATGCAGAACTCCGATTGGTTGGTCGGGCGCAGGTGAAAGAACATTGTTTGGCCCCGACATTGTAACTCAGGCGGAGGAGAAGGTTCAGATCATTCTTGGAAGTCTGAAGGTTGCTCAAAGTCTCCAGAAGAGCAACTATGATAGAAAGCACACGGACATGGAGTATGTCCCTGGTGATCTTGTTTACCTTCATGTCACTCCCATGAGGGGCACGCACCGGTTTGGTATCAAAGGAAAGCTGGCTCCTAGATACATCGGTCCTTTCAAAGTTCGTGGAAGAAGAGGAGAAGTCGCTTGTGCTCTTGAGCTTCCTGAAAAACTCAAGGTCCATGATGTTTTCCATATCTCTCAACTCAAGAATGCTTCAAGGATCCCGGCAGGACCGTGGACCATGAACTCATCAATCTCCAAGAAGACCTGTCTTATCAAGAACACCCCACGAAAATCCTAGAAGTCGCAGAAAGAAGGACTCGCAACAAGTCCATCAAGTTCTGCAAGGTGCAGTGGTCGCACCATTCCGTTGATGAAGCCACTTGGGAACGCGAGGATGACCTCCATGCCAAGTATCCTACCCTCTTCGTGTCTTCTTCTTCTTCCTAGAATCTCGGGGCGAGATTCCTGTTTAGTGGGGGAGAGTTGTAGCATCCCATCTGTCTAACATCTATAATGCTACATGGTCTAATAATAAAATGCTACTTCCTACATATATTGTTGCATCATAATTATATCATGCTCATGTCATCATGCCATATTGCATTTGAGCATCATATAAAACCCTTTTTCTTTTGGTTCTTATCTCATATGCATTATTAATTGTATTTGCCTCTTGATATATTGTAGTTGGTTCTTGATAAATGCTTGATGCCCAAGTTGAGTTGGGGGCATATCTTTTATTAACTCCACCACCTTTCTTTGTCACCACCCCATAATTCCACCATCCAACTATATGTGAGCTTTGCATCTTATTTGGTTTACCTCTAGCTCATGTGGGTTGGGATGGATCCACTTCTATTTCCACATGCTCTCACACTAGAATCATGTTGTTTTCACATTATTGATATGTGGAGCCACCTTTGCATGCCTTGTGAGTGGTACCCCCTTTTCTAGCTTCTATATGGATTGTTTTGGAATAGTTGCTCATGTTGGAATATTGTTGAGGATATTATACACCTAGTGGAATACACACACTAGCATGTCCAAATTATATTCAAATTTGAGCATCTCTATCTACCCCACATGGAACATCCTTTTAATTCTTTTGGTTTGGCCCTAGATCCATATTTTTGGAATGCATGTGAATCAAGGCCATGAGATTTTATTTTGTTTTCACAAGATTAAACATGGCACTTAATAAATATGCATGGGCCATGCAATAATCACCACCATTCTATTCTTTTGGGTTTTACTTGGCTTTTGAGTGAATCTTTTATTTTGTTGAGCTCTACTCCCTTCTCTCTCAACCCTCACCATCTTGGTTGTTCTGTCCTTACCATGTGCCCACAAAATCTCACCCTCACATGTGTATGTCCCATGCATGGCCATGTGTGGCCATCTCAAAACCACCACTTACTTGTCCTAGCTAAACCCTAACCCTCCACCTTACCCCAACCCTAACCCATCCACCCCACCACCCTAACCAGCCCCATGCCAAGGCACCACCCCCATCTACCCTTCTCAAACCCTAACCCTACCCGAGCCTCCCTTCTTCTCTATCCCTCTCCCCCCTGCCAAAGAGGCCCCACAACCGAGCCTCTCCATCCCCTCTGCTGGGCCTAGCCGCAGCCACCCTGCCCTGGCCCCTTCCCACATCGAGCACGTGAGGGAGAAGAAGAAAAAGGTGGCCGAAGCCATCTTTTCTCCACCCGAGCCCCACGGCACCCCCTCTCCTCCCCCCGTCCTTATCTCCACCCCCTCCCATCTCTCTGCCGTGTCGCAGCCCCATCCCCAGGCCCCTGTGCCTCCCTTTTCCCTCCCCTGCAACCACTTCTCCCTCGCCGGCCACCGTTGGTGTCGACCACCTTCTCCTCGAAACAGGGCGGCGGGCGCGTTGTGCAAGGTGTCGGGGAAGACCGCAGGAGCCCTGGCATTGTCCCTGTGCGCTGCAGCGAGGAGGAGGAGCCTGTAACCGCCATACACTGACGCGTCTGACGACGGAACCCTAGCTCCGGCCGCCTGCAACGTCGCCGATCCGCTGCTCCCCGGCCCGATCCAACCCCTCCGGCAGCCCCGTGGTGAGCCACCCTACCTCCCAGACACGTCCCCGTCGCTCCTGCTTCCTGTTCCCGCCGGACGTTTCGTCGGGCACACTCTGTGCGCCGGCGTCGCGGAAGGTCTTACTCGCTGTGCGCCCCAGCAGGTTCACCTGGCCGCGTTGTCGCTTCTCACCATCAACCCCACCTAGCCGCTTTGGTCACCGCCGCCTGCGCGCGCGCAAGAGGTCGCGAGTTCGAACCCCCGCCGCGCCGCGCAGTGCGCCGTCCGTCAGTTTCGTCAGAAAAGCGCGTAGAAGAAAAACAGTACCGCGGTGCACTTTTGCAGTTAACCCCTAAACCTTTTTGTCCCTCAACCCGCGCTCCTTCCGAACCCCACATGTCAGCCTCCGGGGTAACTTTAAAAAAAGGGATCGCTACTTTGCGGTTCTCAACCCGCAGTCCCCCGCTGTGCCGCGTGGCAGCCTCTCACTCACCCGCCGCCGTGTGGGCCTGCGAAGCCTCAGGCCGCACCTGTCTGTCTCGTGGGCTAGAAGAACTCGCGGTGAGAAAAACCCGCTCCGCGTAGGCCCCACCTGTCGGTGGCTGGGGCTAGATCTGCCTGGGTATAAAAAGTTTCGGGTTTATCTGTTTTTATAAAATAATTTCAGAAAATGTTTAAATATGAATTTAAATTCTATTTTAATAACTTTTAATTGCTAATTCCAAATAATACAAATAATATATGTTTTTGAATCAGGAAAATGTGAGGATTTCAAATATGCCATTCAAAATATTATTTGAGCATTTAAATTTTCAACATAATTAAAATTGCAATAAAATGCCTTTTCTTAATTAATTAATAACTTTAAATCTACAACTCCAAATTTGACATATAATATGTCTAAATCGATCAGCGCGACGAGCCCGTTCTATCTATGCATTCCATGTTCTGAATTGCAGCATGCATCATGTAAATATTAAGTGGACAGCAAGTGTTATGAGAGCAAAACATGACTAAAATTTAATAAAATGCTTTATTCTTGTACCCCACACCTCACCCATGCCATGCTACATTATTGCCATGTAAATTGTGCATCATTCATCATGGCATGCTTGTTTGCTTGTCGCATTTTATTCATATGCTTGTGCACTTTATTTATGTTGGCCCTTGTTTGTTTGGTTCTTCTTCGAATAGACGCCGAGCAGGGAAAATATCAGGAATCCCAGGAGTACTACCCAGATTCGTCTCTCGCTTCAACTGAGCTGCCAGGCAAGCACTACCACATGCTTGCATACATATAGTACCTATTGCCTCTATCTTATTCTTGCATCATCGAGTCGCGATTGCATTAAATTGAATCCCAAGTACTGCATAGCCTTTACTTTTAAACCCCACCGCAGCTTGTTCCCCTATCCCATGAGCCATTACTACAGGAGTTGTTTGAGCCATGCGAGTCGTAGAACAGCATGTGTCGGGTATGTGAGTGTTTGATGGATAACGAGGTACCTAAACAACTTAACCTGAGTAGTAATGGGATAACTAATGAAAGCGGCACTGGTGGGCAATATCTGATATTTGGTTTTTCATGCTCACTTGTGTCCCGTAGGACCCCGAGTACTTGATTCCTGTTCCTTGACTATTCGCACTATCCACATCCGGGAGGCCTTATGGACCCCTTGAGCTAGAGCTTGATTCCTTTCTATTTCTTGGGGCCACAAAGTAGTTTGGGGCTTTATTACTATCATGTACTTATGCCATGCTTTACTGTTTTATTTAAGATTGTGCATGGAGCACCTGTACTATTTTGGATTGCGGAATGTTTTCGCGGTATCGACAAGCCCAGTCACACTTTCGGGTTCCCAGTCGTTTACAGCCATTGGCGCAAACCTTGGGTCCGTCTCGGAGCCGGCCAACTTCGTTGCGGGTAGCTTAATGGGGTGGTCCCCTGAAATATTTATGAATCCTGTGATCTCTTTGTCGTGAATGCCTCGTTGGGTTTTGAGTTGGTTTGTCCGAGGTTGATCGAGTGTGTATTGCTATTTGTGCACCCCTGCAGGGTAAATCTTTCTGAAAGCCGTGTCCGCGGTTATGGACGACTTGGAGCACGGTTTCTCGATCATAGACAAGTATAACTAAAGTACCTCTTTTAATCTGACTAAATACCTGACTAGTAAATAGTGCAATACTCATGGAATGGTTAATAAAACTGCCAACGGATGGGATGTTCGTCCGCTTTCTCGTTGGTAAGCGGGAAGGAGGATGATCTGTTACTTTATACTGTTATAACTGTTGTTTCTAATTAACGGACATCCGTCTATCATTGGTTAGGCAGGTGGTTAGCGAGTATCTATAGACTTGTTAGTTATTATCTTTTGCTGCAATTGCGTCATCCTAGGTTATGTCCCCTTTGGAGGCATAAAGACTTGCTGAGTACCCCTAGGGTCTCACACGATAAATTGTTTGATTCAGATGAACAGGTGTATTCGCAAGATGGATACTGGGTGGAGGAGACAGATGATGTTGGCAACGATCACTCGGTGTAGAGATTCCGGGGATGGGGATCCGTGAGATCTATGGGCGGGATGTGCTTACTTATGTGGCATCTGATGCCGATTTGCTTCTTGTCCGTACTCGGATCTTGTTTCCCGCTTCCGCTTGATACTCTGATGGTTGATGTATGAGGAGCTATCCTAAACTATTCTAGGATATTTGGATCTTGCCGTATGGCGTTGCAATATTTCTATTTCTTTTAGATGGAATGGCTCTGAGAACTGTTGTATGGTAGCTTGCATACATACTTACTTGTGTATGTATTTGATCTCTTCGCATGTTGCCTACGCCGCTCGCTCTTGTCCTAATGTCTTAGAAGTGGTTAGGATGGCCGACGGGTCTACACGTGGGTGGCCCCTGGGCCCCCGCTGTACTATTTTAACCACTTCTGGTTCATCCAGGCTTAAACTTAGAGCATAGGGTCCGAGGTAGTTACATTCTAGTAGTAGTTATTACAAAACATCTTAAATTCATTTATCCTAACAAATTATAGAATAGGATATTTCCAAACCACGGTTTGGGTGTGTACGTGGTCGTATTGACAACGTGGCTGCGAGGGTCGTGTTCGCCGAGCTCCCGTCGGGACAAACTCTTAAATATTTGTTGTTGCAAGTGCTGCAATAACCCTGTTTTGGTGTAGGAATCCAGCTCCATCAATGACTCGCTAAACCCATTAGCCGAATCCGTGTAAGTCAGGATATCATCACCATGCCCATGACAAGTGAAACCTAGTCCTCAACCGACTTTCACATTAGTGTAAGTTGCGTGTCCAGCACAACCTCAATGACCAAGAACATATAGTATGAACAACATGAATATATTTTTCCACAACTGAATCACATATTTAATGATACATATCACATGTTCATAGTAAGACAACTTAATAACTTTAGAATACATTGGGAATTATATCATACATGATTGCCTCTAGCGCATATTCCCAACACTAGCGGCCCATAAAAGGAGGGATGGGTACGCTCCAAGGGGTATTCAAGTCACCCAACCATGCCTCTGAGGTCGTTGCTCCACCTGGCGCCTCCAAAACCCTAGTCGCGCGCATCGCACCATCACCCTGCTCGTTGCTACCGCCACCCTCGTATCTCCATCTCATACACGATGGTGGTATAAACCCTAGGGAGGATGTTACCTAGGTTCTTTTTATAGTGTGAAGTTGGAGAGCTGCGCGAGTTCTACTTCCGCCTAGATCTAATCTACTCGGACTGTGGAAGCGCTGCCAGATCTTCATCGACAAGTTCCCGCTTCTACCATGAGTTTGGCCTCACCTTGATGCGCTGTTGCTAACGTCTAACGTGTGGATACAGTGGAGGTGTTGCATATGCTACAATTGTTCATGCGGATCTTTACAAAAGAGAATCTTCTCATGGCTAATCGACTAGCATTAGGAATCAATAATTGTGGAGTCATTCGTGGGATAATACATATCCTTGTGAGTTGACAAGTATCATTGAGGGAATTGACGCACGTATTCATCAACCTCGTCATCTACAACTTCCGTTAGATAAATCTTCAAGGGTATGATTCATTGCCTCCCTTCCCACATAACTTGATCTGGTTTATGCACTATTTTTTTTTGATTTTGCGTAGCATGTTTACCAACACAACCATGCCTACAAGAGTGTCCAAAACGACGGGTTTAGAAAAATTTATAAGTGTGAGGATAGCAATGTTGGCAGAGACACTACTCTCCCTTTAGTATCTCCTTTGCATGTGGCACTACCCTCCACAGTAGCGCTATGGTTTCCCCGTGTTACACTTCATTTAGAGAGTAGAGCCACCAGTTGATCGAAAGGTTAGCGCTACCACATTACGGGTAGCGCCCCTGTTGGGTCGCGCTACCATATTGGCCAGAGCGGCCAAAAGCAACATGCTTCAAAAATTTCTAAGTGTGAGAGTAGCGTCGTTGGTGGAGGCACTACCCTCCTCTTATTAGTGTCTTTGCCTATGACGCTACCCTACATGTACCTTAATTTGATAGCACAATTCATTGTCAACAACAATGATAGAAAATCCATTTAGAGGAATCTATTGACAACAACAATAACAACAAATTTACAATGCTAATTTTCACAAGAATTCCAAGTTTACAACACATATTTTTTCACAAGTTTAGAACGACTCAAAGTTCACGAATTGAAAGTTCAGAAGTAGAAAGTTCATAAATCACATAGTAGATAATAACAAGTTCACAAGCACACAAGTTCACGATGCAATAAAGCTACTTATTGGCACCCATATTCTTTTCACCCCACTTAAACTTTAGCGGTGGTACCTCTTCCTCCTCTTCTTCATCCACAACATCCTCCACTTCCTCCTCACCTCCTGCTACAACTGCAACATCAATCTCTTTCTTTTCATTTGCTTAAGCATCCAGAGTATAATGATTTATCACTCCCCTTCTAGGCCTAACCTTGAAGTGCGGACTCTTTATTATGTCTTGTAGTGACATGTCATTGATGATCTACAAAGTAAGGGAAGTAAGATGCTGATAATTTGATGATAGAAGTTTGCAAATCGAGGATAATTTTATTATGCAAAGGGATGACTATATTGCATACCTCATCGCTACCTTGCTCATCATGACCGTCGGCCCCCTCATCTTCAAGTGTGGCTTGGTCTATTGGAGAAGTTTCCCAAGGATTTGATGGCTCGACATCTTTGGGGGCTGACAACCAAGGAGGGCACCTAACCGTCATAGCCTTAGTGTGTTCTTCTAAAAAATAGAGAAATTGAAGATGTTGGTGGGACCGTAAACTCAAGATAGACCAACTGAGATGCTCTCATGACATACCTTAACCCACTCTCTAAGGGCTTCATTTCCCTTCTTATCCCTAGGAAATACTAGTGTATACCCAGATCCTTCGGCCTAGTGTGTGACCTCATCGCGCTACCAAAACGAACATGTAAACTTGTGAGAGCTCTAGTTATGCATTCAATAAGGAAAATATGCAACACTTACCACAAAGTTGACCACAAGAGCAAAATCAGTGTGGGATCCTTATCTCATGAACTTTTTGTAGTCTTAGTCGACAAACTCTTGGAAATCTATCGACTCCTCCAATATGCCCTCATCATCAGCCGGCAGGTGTAATTCCACACGAGTTCTGGAAAGGAACCATTGCAGAGGTTGAATTCACTTTCATCTCTTGGAGGAAGTTGCTCTCCTATTCTTTTTTGCATGGGTCACACAATCATCTAACATGATGATGTACTTGTTGTGATATGTGTCCCATTTCTTCACCGTCTTTTGGAATCTTATTTTAAACTTTCATATTGAAAATGGGAAATATTATTATCATGAACAAATAGTTGCAATGGTAAATACATGAGAAGGACTCTCACCTGTGAAGCTCAATACTAGTATCCAGCCAATCAGGCGGCCAAGTTTGTAATAACCCAAATTGGTCCATCACACGATGTGGCAAGTGCTATCCAACCATCCAAATACATATAAGTGGACACACTATCAACCAAAGATGTGGTTCCTCCATGCACTTTGGGTTCAAGTCGAACTTGTGGACCCAGAAAAAATACTCCCCACTTCCATATGGCTCCCATGTCACTTTGAATAGAGAAAATTATTTCTTATGGTGAGTATGGTTATTTGGGAAGTAGCACAAGGGACATTTTTCATGACAATATCACATTCTCGAGGGTTGGTTCGTCGAACTCGTTGGTGTAGTGCATGCATTCACCCATGAAATTGAAACCACATCCTACTTGTATGCGCATGTAGGCTAGCACGACGGGTTTCCATGAGCAACTCAAGGCTTCCATTACAGAATTCTTGGCCATCCAATATGGAAGTGCTCCCACCTCTAGACCAAAAGTATGAGCAATGGATCGACAATACCACTTTCTGCCTTGCTCATGCACCAAGCTTCGTCCAGCTGCAAGTATATGCAATTAGAGGGTGTCTTCAATATTCTAGAAAGAGCAAGGAATGTACGATTGATTACCTGGTGGTATAAGTATGCCAGTGCTACCGAATCCTAGATGTATTTAGCCAATACCATCGACACCTTCAGCCACATCCATGGAGCGGTCCTGCCACTGCCGTCACAAAATAGAGTCCTCGAGATGATGTACCATATGTACACACATGCATACTGCTGAATAGTTTCTTCATTAGCCTCAGCAAGACACTAGTTGAAGTTCCTCTGGATCTAGACATACATAGATCCAATGGGGACATGATGTATACCGGGATCTTCATCCAAACATAGATCCATACTGATAAGATCCTCCATATTCCCGCATCATCCCGTAGAATCCGTGGGAACACACACATGAGGTCCCTCAATGGGGAGTGCACCAATCATCAAAACATCCTAAAGAGTCATGGTCATCTCCCCGGACTCGAGGTGAAAAGTGTCCATCTTCGGCGGCGGTCAACAAGCGCGGAGATAGCACAAGGGTTCATGTTTGGCATCTACCGAGTGAAAAGGTGGATCCATTGAAGGAGGCCAGTCGGCTCGATGAATTCCATGTACCACTCGTCACACTTCATCTTGGGGGATGAGTCCTCATGAGACCTAAGGCACAGGGGTTGAGAGACCTACATATATACAAGTTAGAACACAATAACAAGTGCATGCGAAATAAAAATATAATCAAATGTGCTCAGTTCGTACTACCTCATTATTCTCCGCCAAAATCCGCCCACGGTGGGCACGGTCATAGTGTTGGTCGAGAGTTGACATCACACATACAACAGAAATAAAACAAAAAATAAGAAATTGTCATCTCACATACAACAGAAATAGAGTGAGCATAAATACATGAACCATGGTAATACACCACAAACACAACAAGATGCTTGCTATTATACTAACATGTAAAAACAATTATCTTGCAAATGGTAATAGCTAGGTGAGCATAATTTCCTTGTAGAGGATCCGACATCTAAGCTAGCATGGTTCCCGTCAAAATTATGCATTCACCGAATATCAAACTTGTTTATAACAAATCTTCCTACAAGAAACAATGGCTCCAAACAAAATCATGCATCGGTGGTTCCATAAGCAATATGTATTTACACTTGGTGGTGTCGCTATTTCTTGAAAGTCTTGCAAGCAGACCATCTTAATAAGATCAACTATGGATGCAGAACTCACAACATTTGACACGGCCACTGTTGAAGCGGAGTGGCTTCGTGAACTCTTGATGAACTTACCTGTTGTTGAAAAACCAATACCCGCAATCCTTATGAACTATGATAATCAAACTATGATTTATAAAGTGAATAATTCTAAGGATAATATGAAGTCATCAAGGCATGTGAAGAGGAGACTGAAATTTGTTAGCAAAATGAGAAACTCTGAAGTTATTGCATTGGATTATATCCAAACGTTTAAAAACTTGGTAGATCCCTTCACAATGGGTCTATCACCTAACATGATAAATAATGCATCGAAGGAGATGGTATGTTCAATTTTGTCTGGTTAAATATCCATAAGGAAGATTGAAATCCATGCTCTTATATCCCTTTTTCTACACATGTTCTAACACTTGTTCTACCACATTGACAACAAAATCACACATACTAACAAGGGTTAAATAATCTTGGGTTTCCACATTAACAAGATCAACACACATAGACACAAGAACAAATATACACTAGCACATAGTCACACATGTTACTCGATGATTACAAGACCTATACAAATGCTAAATCACCCACATAATTACAATGGTCCATAAAAATTTGAAATCCATGATGAACTAGGGTTTCACCAAACCTAGCAAAAATTTGGTCAATGTGTATGTCACAACTCACAAGTGATGGTAGTTTTGGTTAGGCACGCTTGGAATTCGAGAGATTTTCGGATAAATAACAAGGTTACATTTTCTTCAGTGTATATGAGTAATTAATCTTATGCTTTCTCGTGAAATAATTAAGGCAGCTAGCTGTTTGCTCAGAGAAACGGACATTTCAAGTGGCAAACATACCTATTTTCAGACGAAAATGCACTCTTTTTCTTTTTCGCGAATAGACGAAAATGAACTTGTTAGGCGCTACCACGTACTACTACTACAGTGCAGTGCTTTGGAGCGTTTGGTGTATTGTTTCCGCGCACTGCACCTTAGGTTCACTGAACCCCTACACACACCCCACGCGCGCATGTGCTGATGTGAGTCCCGTGTCACTTCATTGGCTACGCAAGATTGGCTGTCTGGGTACGTGACGCATAACTCGTCGCTCGTGCCCACTCCATGCTTTACACGGCCGAGAGTAGTGCATGGGCTGCTGCCAGTTGGTTTCAGCCGTTTCTTGTGCACGATGTAGCTGGTGCTGTCACTCAAAACTCACAGAACTGCTTCTTAAATATGCATTATTCCAACTACATGGACATTTGATCTGGAAGAGTGTGGCTAGACGCCATTCATGCATGCATGATTCATCCATACGAAAATACTCGTAAATTTAATTTTCTCCTGTCAAGTGTCATAATTGTTCGCTGAATTAAACTTTACTGGATCGCTTGAAACCACACAAATTTGGCAAATCTCTGTTAGCTGCTGCTGGTGGGACTATATAGTTTCAGGTTTTTGCTTTTCATTAGTACATAGCCTCGATCGGGTCAAGTTCTCATGATGATACTTTTGGTGGTGGTAGTGAACTTGTAATAAACTGAAATTAAGATCCTAATCAAAAGAAAGATACTAGTGGGCAGTGGCTCAATTTTGGGATAAATATATGACATCCGCTCCACATCAAGATCCTGAATTGTCTACATATTCGCTGAAGCTGAGTGAGTTGTCAACACGATCAAACACCATATAATTTTCTCTGTAACATCACATGGAATTGTTGATCTAAGGGGACACAATACCTATGGCCGGCTTCTGTTACGGCGACTTTATTAAGAGCAGTATACGTGCTTAAAATATGAGTACACAAGAAATTCCTTGGTGTCATGGTGCTGACAGTGTCACCTCGATCGATCCAATGTAGATCTACGTATCATTTCGAAGCATATCCAAGTTGCTTAGTCAATCATTTTACCATCTTTTTTTTAGCTGGGAATCATTTTACCTTGTTGTTTAGTCAATCATTAATTTTACCTTTATCTCTCTCGCTGCTCTATTTCTAATTCATAGCCACTACTGGTCACATCATCATCAAGTGAGCAACGGGTGTGTGGTGCATGATACTCGGAATTAAATTGTTGGAATTACTCATAAATGGATTCGGACGTGCAACGCAATCAAGTGCGTCCGTTGGCCGTTCCTAAAGCAGGCCAAAAATGCGCTTTCAAAGAAAGTAGGTATAACGTCCGCCCATGATGGATTCTTCGTCTTCGGCCGAAGCAACTGAGCTGTAGGTTGTGGTAGTAGTAGCAGTACGTACTACAGCCCCACGAGCTTTTCTGGTGCATGGGTATATCGAGGATGGAGAATACGTAGTCGAAACGGCTTCTTTCCCAACAACTGGTCTATTCATGGGAAGGCTACCATGTGCGGAAGAAAGTTCCAAAGACACAATCATGTCCAGATCCTTGTGTTAGTGTCAAGCTGATACCGTTTTCTAGCCACCCAACGTGCACGTCCTGTTCAACCAGGCGGTGCCAAAACCACTCGAGGAGACAAATCCCACGTCGTACGTGTATACACAGTTTGACTGCATCTCAGACGACAGTGATATGTATGTCTTCAGTCGATCTAACGGTACTACAGCAGTGACCCAATGGTGATTGCAGTTTTTGGAGATTTTTCATTTTCCGTAGACGTTTGGAGAAGTAAAATAAACTGATATCAATATATGTGGCGTTGCAGAAATGATGTTTTGTTTGACCAAAAGAAAACTCCATCTCCGTTGGAGGTTATCTACCATGTGTATGTATTGGCTTCGTACTTGGTGTCATCTGTAACGACCGGAGCACAGGGAGCTCTTCGTGTCGGCATGTATCCAAGTTAAGGCGGGTAGTCAAGTAGTTGTTTACCTAGCATGCATCGCGGCGTACCTTAGGTTATTTATCCTATTGTCGCATGATGAATAAGAGCTTCGTTTGAATTTTGAGCTCTGTTCCGGTGATTGGGCAGTACCAGCCGGTACTATCGAGTACTTTTGGCTAGCAACCAGTGTAATTAATTATAGCCATCGGATCAACTAAGTTAATTATAGATTTAAAATAACCATCCTAAGGGTATTATGGTACTTCCTAGTCTACCTACAGACTACCGAGTCAACCATCCTCCTGCCAGCGCACGATCTAATCCCTGCTCGTCTTTTCCTCCCCCTCGCTCTGCACAGCTGCCGCCGCCCGCCTACACCACCGCCGCTCGCCGCTGCTCGCCTGCACCACCGCCGCCGGACTGCCTGACGCCGTCTTAGCCCGCCTGACTCCGCCGCCGCCGCAACTCTAGTCTGACGCTCGGGCCCATCCTGATCCTCCGCCGCGACTTCCCTCATTGCTGGGTCCGGAGAGTGGGGTCGCTGCCTCTGCTTCGTGGCGTCGTGAGTGAAGCCACATCGGAACAGGTAGTTATTTTTACAAATTGTTCTATCTCTAGACCAGCGCCTTCTCCCATCGCTGGGTTCAGGAATGTCTACATAATTTTGTACTAGTGACATTCTTTTAATTAGGACTAGGACTACTATACGTGTGGATAAAAAATACTAGGACATCGATGTGCGTACACCAGACCAACGCAATCAGACACATACATACATACTTGAGTCTGCATCTGCATGATTTTTATGTATCCTCATCATCAGATCAACTTGAGTATACATAATAGACTAGTAATCATGGCGCGGCGTCTGTTAGCTTACTTTGATGTCTATAAAAGATATGTACAATTGCTGTTAGGTAATGGCTCCGGAAGTAACCTGTCATGCTTTCCTTTGCTTATATGGTGTAATAAAGTCTTTTCTTCTCCTGATGTCTAGCTTGAAGTATACATCACACCGTTAACTGTATATAAGTAGCGTTGCATTGCTCTACAAACATGATAGTTGCTAAGAACTGCATGCTCTCTGATTCACATACTTCTTACTTTTGGCCCAAATTGAATCGGTGCTAAGGATGGAATTTTAGTATTTGCTGCAAGGAGATTAGTTTAGAATCAGCGTCAGGCGATTGCAGGGAATTTCCATTTTATTTGATTGACAAAGTATATCTCAAGAGTTTTACATGGCAACATGCAGCTTCTCGCTTAGTCAGGAATAATCCTTAGTTGCTTGTTTTCTTCTCATGCTCACCACTGGATCATGTGTAACAATTTTTATACAAATGATTCTGTGAAATTAACAAAATGTAAAATGCACATTTATCTGATGCCACAACAAAGGTTTTGAGTATACCCAAGTCTGTTATCTGAATGGTAATACTGGAAATTGGCAGAACTGTTGCTTCACGTAAAGTAAATACTGCAAAGAGGAAGTCCCAAAGTAAACTGTGTAGTTCTCTTAAACAAATGGTGCATTATTAGTGATGAACAGAGAAAGTAGTATGAACACAGTTTCCTTCCTCTAGCTAGTTATATGTAATAGTCTAGTCTCTGAGCTAAAAGTTTGAGGCAAATCTCAATCTGTAGAACTACAGTTTTTCTTCTGTACAACTGAAACAAAATAAGGAATTCCACAACACTTAGATATTATAATTAGAACACTGCAGGAAAAAATAGTGTTCTCATGCAAATCATTTTTTGCCTAATTATTAGCTCAACATAGCTTTATTTCTGATAGTTAAAATCAGCGCAGCCATACAGATAGTTCAACTCTCTTTTCCTTTTAGCTAGCGATGGTCTAGTGTCTCAAGTGAAAGCACTTCTTGAAGCACACTCGTGGTTACAAATTTCCAATTTAACAATTAACAAAAAACTTCATGTTGTTGGGTCCGCAGCATAGAAAACAAAAAAAATTCTACGATGAGAACTACACGCCAAGATCTATCTACTAGATACAGAGCAAACGGGTGGACATACATCCATGGAGAACTTACCCTCGAAGACAACGAGATTTGTTAACGAGTAGGAACTCGTGGTTGATATAGTCGTACACTTGCCGATCTCAAGATTGTGAGGAAGTCCGAGCGCCGCAACTCAGCTGCGCATCCGCACTCGCACACACGTTCAAGCCACCGGACAACCTCCACCTCCTCGCTCCAGCGATCCAGTGGAAGCAGCAACTCCTTCCAGACGAAATGCCACCGGAAACATGTATCTCGCTAATCCGAGACCATGGGGGAATAATTCTAGAGGGAGAGAGAGATCCTTCACAAGGAGGTGTGAGGATGAAGGAGGGAATGGATGGCCTTTTATAGGAGGAGGGGGGGTGCCCCCTCTCTCCATGGCCGGCGCATGGGGGGGTGACCCCTCACCTCCCCCATTCATGTGGTGGTAACTCCTCCACATTAAAATGTCTCTTCACATTCCCTTTTAAAGTCTCCACTTTAAATGCATTAAGTTTCTTCAAATTTAATGCTCTCTCATTTAATAAAACTCTTTTATTAAATTTATTCAGAATTTTGTTAATTACTTTAATTAACAAATATTTACATATAGCCCCTTGCAATATTTCAATATCACATGCAGAAACACCTTCTGCAATTTCACCCGAAACAATTTCCGGTTTCTATTGAAACAATTCCTGCGCTTTGCAATTCTTTCGTCTGAAACATATGTGCTCCAAAATGGTGTCCAGTAACTCTTAAGTGTGCCACCCTACGGTTCGCGAATAATGCAGACATGATCGAGACCCTTCTCCGATCAATAATCAGCAGCGGGACCTGGAGATCCGTACTGACTCCTACACATTCAACGATGACTCCTGTGATCGTGAGAACCTTTAACGCTTGTAACTAAATCCCTTTGTCTCTCGATATATTACATGTCCGAGATTCGATCATCGGTATCTCCATACCTAGTTTGATCTCGTTACCGACATGCACTCTTTTCTCGTTCCCGTGATATAACATTCTAGTGATCACATCACTTGTTTGCAAGCTATCCTAATGTGATATCACCGAGAGGGCCCAGAATATATCTATTTGTCATCTGGATTGACAAATTCCACTCTTGATCCATGAGCCTCAACATAACACCTTCGTAGCACTGAACCCATCTTTATAGTCACCCTGTTACGGTGTGACGTTTGATGTTATCAAGATACTCTTCCTGTTGGAGATATGCCCAAGAGGCAATAATAAAAGTGGTTATTATTATATCTTTGTGTTTATGATGAATGTTTACATCCCATGCTATAATTGTATTATTAGGAAACACTAATACTTGTGTGTTTTGTAAACATAAAAGAGTCCCTAGTAAGCCTCTTGTTGAACTAGCTTGTTGATTGATTGATGATCATGGTTTCCTGATCATAGACATTGGATGTGATTAATAACAAGGTTATATCATTAGGAGAATGATGTGATGGACACACACCCATAGTAAGCGTAGCATAAGATCAAGTCATTAAGTTCGTATTGCTGTAAGCTTTGAAATACATAGTAACCTAATCCTTCGACCATGAGGTTATGTTAATCACCATCACCGGATGGGTACTTTGATGACATCAAACGCCGCTTCGTAACTGGGCGGTTATAAATGTGTCATTGGGTATTCTGAAAGTATGTGTTGAAGCGCATAGACCAAGATTGGGATTTGTCCATCCATATGACGGATAGATATACTCTGGGCCCTCTCGGTGAAATGTCATCTAGATAGCTTGCAAGCATGTGACTGGGTCACAAGGGGTGACATAACATGAAACGAGTAAAGAGTACTTATCAGTAACGAGGAAGAACTAGGTATGAAGATACTGACGATCAAACCTCGGATAAGTAGAATATCGCGTGACAAAGGGAATTGGTTTCGTATGTTAATGGTTCTATCGATCACGAAGTAATCGTTGAGTATGTGGGAGCCGTTATGGATCTCCAGATCCCGCTGATGGTTATTGATCGGAGAGGTGTCTTCATCATGTCTGCATATTCACGAACCGTAGGGTGACACACTTAAGGTTCGAAGTTGTTTTAAGTAGATATGGAATTTGCGTTGGAGACCGAATGTTGTTTGGAGTCTCGGAATGGATCCGGGACATCACGAGGAGATCCGGAATGGTCCGGAGAATAAGATTCATATATTGGGGATCATTTTCTAAGTTGGGAAATGTTCCGGAGTGTTTGTATGGAGATTCTAGAAGGTTTCGGAATGTTCTGAAAGGTTCTAGAGGATTTCTTGGGGTTTACTTGAAAACCAAGAAAGGGATCAAGGAGACCAAGTGGGGCAAGACACGGATTCGTGGGGGAGGAGGATTCCTCCCCCCTTCCCACCGCCGGCCCAAGGAGGGGAGTCCTACTAGGACTCCCCCTCCCCAGGCGCGCCTCCCTCCTTTAAATAGAAGGGAGGGGGCGCCCCCTCTTGCCCCTCCTATCATAACAACCAATCTCAGCCGCCTCTTTCCTCCACCTTTCTTCTGCACAGGCATAGGCGAAGCCCTGCAGAATTCTCATCTCCACCACCACGCCGTCGTGCTGCTGGGATTCCGTGGAGAAGATCTACTACCTCCGCTGCTCGCTGAAACGGGGAGAGGAAGGTCTGCTTCGACTCCGCACGTGTGACCGTCTGCGGAAGCGCTGCCGGAACGCAGCGCCGGAAGGATCATCCACACGATCTTGAGATCGGCAAGTGATCGACTACATCATCCACGAGATCTAATCTCGTAACGCTTTCGGTTCTACGAGGGTTAGTACCGATCTATCTCGTTGCTCATGTCTAATAGTTTAGATCTTGGCTTTTATCTAGATTAGATCTGGGTTTTGTTCGTTCTTGCGGTAGAATTTTTTTGTTTTCCATGCTACGAACCCTTCACTTCCGGTGTTAGCAATTAACATGATCTCATGGTATAAGGATAAAGATTACTTCGTATGATGTTACAGTAATATAAAAATAATGACTTGATCGTAATGCTATACTTCGGATGAATGTTCATCACATCATTCCACCAATGGTGTGACCTTGTTATTAACAACATCCAATGTCCATGATCAGGAATCCTTGATCATCCTGTTAATCAACAAGCTAGTCTATAAGAGAGGCATGACTAGAAACCCTTTTTTTTATTAAACACACATGTATTGATGTTTCCTATCAATACAATTATAGCATGCAAAATAAACATCTATCATATACAAGAAATACATAATAACAATTTTATTATTGCATCTCAGGGCATATTTCCTTCACATGTATTTAGCCAGAAAAACACATAAAATCCAATATATTTTTTGTATAATTCGCCACCTCAAGCTAGACAAATTATAGATTAGATATGCTAGTGAAAAGCATTGCCAACTTTTAGTCTCCACATACAAAGAATGAATCCTCTTACAGCGTGGTATTCAATTTGGCATCTTTGACGAAAATCCAAAGCATTGGTATTATTATGCTGACATGCGGAAGATTAAGTTCAGTCCCTTGAATATGTTCATCTTTGTGTCATTGACCCATTTTGGTAAAACTTTTGATTATTCATTTGTATGTGATATGCAGGAAGACATGGCGGATGTAAGTGGTGATGCTGAGTATCGTGACATTGCCAACAGAACATTTGCTAGCGAGGGTGATGCATTCCAACTTTATAACAGTTATGCTCTTGGGAAAGGTTTTAGTGCGCGTAAAGGCTATGTTGAATGGGATGGAGCCAACCAGAAGATAATTTTGAGAAAACTTATCTGTAGTCGCGAAGGCTGTCGTGAAGAGAAGCACATGAAAAGGAAGAGAGAAGAAAGGAAGAGGAGGCCACGAAATATCACTCGTGTTGGGTGTCAAGCCAAATTGGTCATTGCCAGAGTCGAGGATACGAGGCGGTGGTTTGTGAAGGATTTCATCGATGAACACAACCATCCTATGGCCCCACCGGATATTGCTTGCCTGATGCGTTCACACAGAAGAATCAGCGATGAGCAGAAAGCTGACATTGTAGAGATGGAGATCTCAGGGATCCGCAAGCACAAAATCATGGATGTGTTGGTGATGCAGTACGGTGGATATGATGAAGTTGGATGCACCATGTGGGACATCTATAATTTCTGCCATCGTTATAAGCAAGAAACAGTTGCTGCCAGTGATGCCCAAACGGTGCTCCGTCACATGATGGCGCGGCAGGAGAGAGATCCTGTTTTTTCTTCAAGTATTTGGTTGATGGAGAGGGACACCTGAAGGGACTGTTCTGGTCCGATAGTCAATCTCAACGAGACTATGAGGCTTTTGGCGACGTTGTTGTTTTCGATAGCACGTACATGACCAATAAGTACAATCTTCCCTTTGTGTCGTTCGTTGGGCTGAATCAGCACCGCAGCACAGTCATTTTTGGATGTGGTATTATTTCCCATGAAACAGGTGAGGCATACGAGTGGATGTTGCGGACCTTTTCTGCTGCCATGGCCCAGAAGCACCTGATTTCTATGATCACTGACGGGGATCTAGCAATGCAGAGGGCAATCAGAGTGATCTGGCCTGGCACGTTTCATAAGCTATGTGTGTGGCACATCCAGCAGAACATTGTACGACATCTGGGTGATGATGTGGTTAAGGAAGAATTTAGATCTTTCATATATGATCGCTCTTCCATAGAAGAGCGTGAGAGAAAATGGATAGATTTCTTAGGAAGGAATAAAGTAACAAGCGAGGAGTCATGGTTACATCAGATGTATCAGATGAGGAAGCTGTGGTGTGCTCCATATCTGGTGGGACACTGTTTCTTAGGATTGAACAGTAATCAGAGAAGCGAGAGCCTAAACTCTGTTCTACACACGCATCTTGATGGTAGCATGACATTGTTCAAAATGCTAGAACACTATGAGCGTTGTCTTTCAACACTACGTCTAAACGAGGCGAACCTAGACATCATGGCTTTGCAGTCCGTTCCATTTACCAATGTGGATGCTTCTAGTCTGGAGAAACATGCTGCAACTATTTTCACACCTACGGTGTTTGGGTTGGTCAGGTATAGCACAAATACTGTCAACAATTGTATCCTCAGCGACATACTAGATGCGGACGATTTGACTACGTTTGTCATCTATAAGAAGGATAGAAGAGAGAAGAAATTCCAAGTGCACCGTGAGGTAAAGGAAGATTGCTTGGACAAGATTTCCTGTTCTTGCTGTAAGCTGGAATGCTTAGGTACACCATGTTCCCACATACTTTATGTATTGGGAATATTGAAAATAGAACGACTTCCCAAGTGTTGTGTTCCCACCAGGTGGACGATGAGTGCAAAGGTTGCATATCCTGCAACCAGAAAGAACAACATGTATGATTCTTCAATAAGCCTGAGGAGGTACCGTGAGCTGCGGAATTTGAGTCACGCAGCTTGTTTCAGGGAATTTAAGCCGGTCAACATTACCCAGTGGACAACCAAATGCTATACTAACATACCGCAACAGGAGGACGGGTATGTACTGCCTCCCAAAGTATTTACTAACCGACAGAAAATTACTGAAATTAAAATTTATTTGGCAGCCATTCGTGCGGAGCATTCACACTCAAATACATGCTGGCATGGGACGGGGATCAAATGACAGCATTTCACACAGGTAAGTATAAAAATAAATTTCATTTTCACTCGTGAATTGTCTATGGCTTAAATGCTATGCTAACATTTGCGTCGGTATCAAATTTAGGCACTAATAGATATTTTTAGCTTCAAAATATGTTCAAGCCTGGTGCGTTCAGATTGCAACCGGCTTCAGAAAAAAATCGTACAAGGTTCCTATAACGGTTAGTGGTACACAACAAACCTTTCATCGCATCTATTTCCTACATTTCACGAAAGCAACTTACACACCGCTTTCTGCTATACAGAAGGAGGACCATGAAGCCTGTAATGCAAAGCAACCTAAAGGATCAGAAGACGACATCGTGGAAACCAGCAATCCTAATGTTGTTGAGAAACCCAAGCAAGACGACGTCATCGAAATCAGCAATCCTAATGTTCATGAGAAACCCAGGCGGAAACGTGGCCGTCCGAGAAGGATAAATATTGACGCTCCTAATAAAAAAGCCAAAGAACAAGATGCCATCGAGACTACCTCTGAATTTGTCGATGGCCCACGCATACGCAAACCATCACACCAGAAGAGGAGCCCATACAAGTCACCATGAAGTTTACAGTGGGTGGCAGTTCAAGGACAGTTCGAGATGAATGATCTTCATAGCATGCTCTTCAATCTACGACTATATTTATATTCACTTGTTCTCATTTTAGTTGTAAGCTAGTACTTTTTAGCAGCTGTTATATGTTACGAATTCCTTGCGACTGTGCTCTAGCTTTAACACTTTCTTGTGTGGTGTGGCATGCACATCAGTTTTAACTTCAGTATGTGTACTTTGTTTGCTGATGCAGTCAGCATTCTTGGATCCACATAGTATACTACAGTTCAGCGAGCAGTGCACGGACACTTCAATAGTTGATCAGAGAAAAAGTGGCAACTATTACAATATTTTAGGTGCCTCTAGACATATCTTATAGAAGTCTAGTGCAAAGAAAAGATCTACAGATCTAGTGCAAGCAATGTTCAGAACTTCAAATTTTTAGTGATAAATGTAGAAGAGAGTGGTATGAACAACCTTTCATATTCTGAAGCTGAAAGACAATCAAGATCGAGGAAGTTTGAATCCCCAGAACCGTTGATATAGCCAAGCTCACAGCTGGCATACTTAATATGAGACACTGTAGGAGTATATCTGCAGTTGTTTTCAAGAGAAAAGAGAGAATTGTTACCATAAGTATCAAATATTAACTCCTGTCAAATGCCACTCATGTCACAAACCATGCATCGGTATGAATATGAAGTTCTAGAATAGAACTTCGACCAACCTTGGCTTTGAAATCACATTATCAGAGGTAGCACTGTATCAGACCGACAGTTTGGAGATTGTAGATCCTTTTTTAAACCACTAAACTCCTATGTCGAAATTCCATTTTGACCGTTGATGGACATTGAAGTGTTGCTTTTCCGAAGAACGCTGCCAGCTGCCATCTGATCTGGCCCTTTTCATCAATTTACTGTGATAAACATACAACTCAGTCAATTAATAACATTGTTTTTATTGTAAAACCCAGTAGAATGACAACATATAAACAGTTTTCATAATACTCAGTTTTGTATTATTTCATTGAAAACAATGAGGCGTTTGGCAGTGCATTTTATAGCTGTCGCATTAGACATTCAGCATCAAAGCTTCACATGTGAATCTAGTAGTTTGTCAATTCTGCTAGTCAGTTAGGCATGTAGGTTGAAGTTTTGAAACACACTGTCACGCAAGCATTGGAGGAAGAACAGATGCAATGAAAGAGAAACAAAAGGAGATAAGAAGGTTAATTGTTGCAGGTCAGTGAATCGACAGAAGACACTAATGTCCCGAATCATCACTGCACATACATTTGCTAGTTCAGCGTATAGGGCACAACGGCGCCGCTATTTTCTTTTCTCAGATTCAGAAAAAAAGTGGTCGGGAGCTCCTTTTCTGAAACTGCAAAAATATTACTTGGAGCCAAACACCTTAATGATGATATTTAAACCGAAGTATATATATCTAGACTGTGGTATTATCTAAATCTATCGAGTAGCCAAAACACAACCTTACTACATACAAACCTAAAATTCCAATCATACATGTACCTAACCACAGATGCAAATAATTCTGACAAAAAGAAAATACTGAATCAGGCCAGCAAGGTACCTCATACTACAGTTGTAAAATTGCATGACAAAAGATCATTTAATGTTGTTCAAGTGCAGGTCATTGCATCCATCCAAAAAAATAGGCATGATTCTTCAAGGCACATGTCATGTAGAAGTTGGAGGAAGAAGTCGAACCTGAAGAAGTGCAGCTGCGTGTGCCCGGCTGATTCAGGAGAGGTGCAGGGCGGGCACAGGTGCAGATTTGCCCTGATGCGGTTGGAGTGTCCCAAAAATCTTCAATTTTAAGAAGACAAAAACAACAACTATAAAATCAGTACGTATTATTTCTATTTGAAGTACATAAACGCATGTATAGGAATAATGAGCTTGACCAAACATACAAATTCATTGCTGCCTGTATCGTTGTAGTGTCCTGAAAAACTCCCAAGACTGAATAGCAAACTTAAGGCGCCTTCTCTTTGCAGAGTATCTCTACATAAAAGATACATCTTATTTTTGTTATTAAAGGGAAAAATATATGTGCAACCAAACGGAAAGATGAAAGCTGTAGCTCAATGGGGTGGATGCAACCTCCTTTTTGTTCCTTCAACGAAATTGGTTAATCTGAAGTTAAAAATTTTACACAACCATTCAGAAAGATGAAAGCCGCAGCTGAACGTCTAAGCTTTCGCTGGCTCTCAAAAATTATTATCATTGTTAGGATTGACTGCTCGATCAAAAGATAACTATTGGAATCAGATGACCTTTCTGATATGCTTTTTTGTTGGCCGAGCTACCTCTGACATGTATTCGCCACAAATGAGTCCTTCGTGTAGTGCCATGGGTACGACAGGAGTTTGAAAGACTATTCATGTCCATCTATGTCATTTACTCACGATTTTTTCCCCATGGTAGACTAGGTACTAATGAGCCGAGCTGAGATGCGAAAGGACAATTGTGGAATTAAAGCTAAGAGGTCTACTTAAAAGGAACCAACTGATACGTAAAAGGAACCAAATGATAGACTCATCAATCAGCAAAACTTGGAGAACTAATGCTTTTTTCAGTTTTCAAGCAACAAATTAGTAGTTGGGCAACTTATATCAGGTCCAACTTAAGAAACCGGATACTGATAGGATGATCTCCTAAATTAACAATACTACTAGTAAGCATTTAAGATTGTTGTATGCTGAAAAATGATACAGAGTAGATACAGATGGAGATCACAGTAAAATAACAGCATTAAACATGAGTTACCTTCGATATGCTGGGTGTGTTCTTTGGCTTCAAAAGGTGGGAGCCCATCAAGAAACTCATAACATAGGATGCCCAAGCTCCATATATCTACATGGTAATCATGTTCCGTCTTCTCCACTGGACAAATTGCAACAAGTTGAGAGACAAGGAAAGCTACTAAAAAGTTTGTGGTCTTCTATTTCACCATAAATCAATTGTGACATGGAGGTAAACTGAAAGTACCCATTTAAGGAGGTAGATAGCAGCTTTCCAAGATGACACTAAAAATAAGGCTACCTAATGCTCCTTTCCTGCAGAAAACGTGCACAAAAATAAGACACTAAAAACCCATGGTAAGTAAGGTTTGTTGCTTTCTCTTTTTTGGATGATTGGTTCATTGCTAATTTTCATAATCACCAATAGTATGCCAATATCAAGACAACCACTACAATCATATATGCCAACTACAACTACTGCTAGATAACAGCTAGTACCACTTAGTCAGTTGTGCTTACTTTCTATAGAAAATTAAGCCTAACACATTGGCCACTATGGCCATAGGGACAATGACCTTACCGGAGACGTGGATTTGCGGCGCCGAAGGAGGAGATCGACGCTGGAGACGTGTGGTTCCACCGCTGCCGCCTGCAGCGGAGTTCCTCCGCCCTGCCTCGCGCACCGCTCTAGGGTTCCTTTCCACCGGAAGAAGGGGATTACCGAACAAGCGCCAACCAGATTCCCCGCCTCCGATCCTGGAGATAGCCATGCCCCCAATCCCCGATGCCCCTCCTCCTAGCTCTCCTAGCGCCGCCGGCCGGCTCCGTACGGCCGCCCCGACAGCCACGCGCTAGACAGCTGCCTCGCTCCGTACGGACGCCCAGACAGCCACGCCGGCGCCACCCAGATTACCGTGCCTCCGACGGCTCCATCCACCGACGCCCCTCCTTCCTCCTCCCCGAGCGGCAGCGGCCGGCTCCGATGGTGGCGATTATGTGCGCAGAGGCCGATGCGGTTGCCTCCCCGTTGCGTCGACGCCACCCAGGTTCCCCGCGCCTTCGATGGACCCCATCCCCCGACGCCCCTCCTCCCCTAGCGGCAGTGGCTGGTCCGACGGTGGGAATTTGTGCGCCGTGGCCGTGACCGTGAGAGAGAGAGGAATGGTCGAATGGAGAGAGTGAGATGAGAGTTCAGGGACTGCAGTGACAGGTGGGCCACTTCTCACAATTACCTAAGTGCCCTCTTAACAATTAAAATAAATTAAAATATGTTAATAGCGGTCCTGCTTAATTTTAGTACCGGTCCCATATTTTTATACTATCAGGTACTATTAGTCTAGTACCGTCTATTTTGACACCGTTAGATGAGAGCGTACGGACGGTTCCTAAAAATACCAATCACCTTAAAACTTTTATTGAATTTTATTTCCATTTTGTTGTTGTCGTTCATCTTTGGTATGTAGAGACCAGACATAAACTTCCTTTTTGACTTGTGACTTTTGAAATATATAAAACTCCCTTAGCTGAAAAATGTATATTATAAGAAAACAATTGATCCATCACCTTAACTATCACCATAGTTTAGACTTGGTCCCTCACCTCCAAGCTTTACGTTCTTCTAATGACAAAAACGTGTAGATTTGACCCTTCGCCATGCTGAGATAATCTTCAAGGTCGTGTGTCAATTTGTTTGCACATATGACGTGCCACTCAACATAATTCTTTTCACAAAAATAGGTGGAAATATTAGGCAATGAAAAGAAAGAAATATAAAATAGAAGTTATAAAAAATTCTCAGCTGACTAGAAGGAAAGATAGGTTGAGAATCAAAGCAAAGGAAAAATAGAAAACAAATAAGGAATAACAATTTTTTATGAAAATAAACTATATTTTTAAATGGATTTATAAAATAAATTTTTACAAGAAATTTTGTCATAAAACAAAATATAGGAAACACAAAAGGAAATATAACAAAGATAGATATGAAATGCGGACATTACAAAAAGGTTGAAATATGAACATGTTAAAATTGGGTTTAAGATACCTTTGGTAACTTAAGGAATTCCGCGGTATAGAACTATATTTATGGTTGTTGTGCATTTGATTTTTTTTAAAAAAAATTGGTTTTAAAATACCTTTGATAACTTAGGGGATTTTTTCCAACAATTCTATTTTTTTTCCATATTTCCAAACAAAAATCTTATATTCGAAATGACATGGTCGCCACAAGCACAAAACAATAACACAACATGAGGAAAATATCATTTAGTGTATCAGTTGACAAACCCTAGACAATTTTGCTTGAGAGGCTGAAAAAACCTGTCATTGAAGTTTATCGAACTAAACCTAGACTTTGATGGTTGTTAAGTAAATTGTTTTAGAAGTCTCTTTTGCTCCCATGATCTCCCTTTGCTTTAATTTTTTTAAACATATTTACATGTTTCAAAAAATTCTGAAAAAATAGACGTGGCCGGCATGACTATCATGCAAGCATGCAAAATTGCAGCCAAAAATAGACAATTGATCCACCACCTTAACTATCACCATAATGTAGAGACCAGACATAAACTTCATTTTTGTCTTATGACTTTTGAAATATATATATTATAAGAAACTATTGATCCATCACCTTAACTATCGCCATAGTTTAGACTTGGTCCCTCACCTATAAGCCTTATGTTCTTCTAATGACAAAAACATGCAGATTTGACCCTTCGCCGTGTCGAGATAATATTTAAAGGTCTTGTGTCAATTTGTTTGCACATATGACGTGCCACTCATGATCATGTGTGTGTTCCGCCCACGTTGCAGAAAGATACGATAAGTCTACAGGAAAAATTCAAGGTATGCCATACAAGCAAAAAAGAAGGGCTCAATCTCTACGCTAAGAGTGTTATTGTAAGTCTTCTGTATGATTGATATTTTGTGATGACACACCCTCAGTGATTTATATGTATAGTTAGATATGCAACATGGCCTGAACTGCTGCTCAGTTTTGTTTTCATTTAAGTTGATGATTTCCAACTAGTGTGAGTTTTAGTTTTCAATTGTGAAAAGAGTTGTCTTGTGATATCATGCTCCTGGCGATGAACAAATGTCATGTTGTCATAGTCATGTTATTGCATGTTAGTGATAAAATTCTTATCAGTACGATCAGATTACTGTCATAGGATTGAAGACAAGTACACCACGAGGGGTTCCTCGAGGCGTGGGAAAATGTGGGGTGTGAGACATACGATTATCCGGGACAGTGAGCACACAAGCCTACCCAGGTTTAGATCCGACCGCGGTGGATGGTTCCTACTCCTGCTAGCAATCCAGTATATCGGCAAAGCTGGAAGTACAACAGATTACAAGGGTTGGTTTCGCCTGTGCGAGTTGAGATTGTGGTGTTGTGGTTGTGCCCTAAAGGCTGGTCCCTAGGATAGATTATATAGTCATCTGGCCTAGGGTTTATAGGAGAGTCCGATCTGGCTAAGACATAGAGTCTATACAATGTACATCTTGGACTACAAGTATTCCTACAAGCCTAAGGCGGTAAGTCCTCTTGGGCCCCCCGTAGCCGGATGGGCTTCCATCTTCTCTCCCTGCCTGGGCCTCCCGAGGAGCATAGCTCTAACCCGGAAGTAGGCCAACCTGGTCAGTGAATCTCCGTGGGTATACCCGGAAAGTATATCCCTAACAGTAGCCCCTGGAAGCTTCCAAGATCCAAAGTCGGATTCCATCGTCTAGCTTGAAAGTTCTTTGGTTGTTGGATCTTAAAGGGTTCCTGAAACTTCAAAATAAAAGGGTAGGATCCAAGTCACGAGTGAGTCGGATCAATGGTGAGTTATCTTCATTTCCATGCTCGATTCAAACTAAGCCGGAATCTAGTCTGGTGACGTAACCCGACAACTTTTTAGGTATTCTCACGTCACTGACAATTATTCTGTCAGCGTGACTATTTGTGGGTCCCCCATCGCACGGAATCGAGGCGCCATTTCAATGCAAAAGCAGAGATATAGGCGGCGGAGGCTTTGCGAGGAAGCTTCCCCTCCCGTTCCGCGATGCTTGGCAGCAATCCGATGCATTAATCGCTAATCTCGATGCAGATGGGTTATAAGAGGGGAAAAACCTCAATTTTCTCTTCACCACTGATCTAACACTTCTTCCTCGCGAGACCTTGTGCTACACATCTCCTTATTTCCCCTCCACAAAATCCACCAGCGTCGCCCATTTTTGGTCCATCTCCAACGAGATGGCCAATGCATCTAGTTCGGCAAGCGCGGCTTTTTCATCAGCTTCAGAAGACAAGAGTTATTGCGGGATCTGGATCCCCAGCATCATCTGCGATGAGAAGCACAGGTACACAGAGCACAAAGGTTATCTCCATCCCGACTCATGGCGGAGCGGCTTCAACGAGGCCATCCCTGCGCCACGCGATGGCAAGCTGGTTCACTTCGTGACCCATATCGACCGTGGCTCAGCCTTACATCGTCGCAATTCTTTTCCGACGTAATAGACCATTATGGTGTTTAGCTTCATAATCCCCCCGAATTCATTGTTAGAGCTTAGTGCCAACATATCTCTCTACGAGGGCTTTCTCGGCATCAAGCCAAGCCTGCTTCTTTTCCGATACTATTTTAGCACCCGCAAGAACTCTATCACTGCCAGTGTTCCCTACAATACCGGAACTCTTAGCTTAGTTCTTAGGAGAGACCGAGTCTACCCCAAAGTTTTAGCTAGAGATTTAGTGAAGAAATGGCTAGCAACCTTCTTTTATCATAAGGATATGCCAGCTCCCGGCAAACTGGAAAGTTTGCCGGCTTTTGTCAATGGTGCTGCAACATACCGAGAATCTTGGGATGCAGAAGCACCAGTTTTGATTGAAGATTTGATCTGCACCAAAAGGTGGATTAAGTTTTTGATGAAGAAAAAATGACTGAGGGGATCTGACCTTGTACATTGCTGGCTAGAACGCTGAATTCAACCTCCGCGGTACCACAGGGACCGACTGATGCATTCAGTCACCCTCAACAAGATGGATAGCATGAAGGTCAGTTCGATCTGGATTCCCTCTAAAGACTACGAGACTTGGATCTAGTGGTTGATCAAGGAACGGGTTAACAAGAAAGTCCTGGAGATCTCTATGCGCATGTATATGGAAGAGAATCCCCTAGTTCCAGTAAGTATTTAGACTCTTACCTGCTATTTTATGTCCATCTTTATATTTTATCATTCTGCAATGCTAAGATATTTCCAACTTTCAGCTTGCAGACCTCCCCGAGTCGGAGCTTGCTCCTATCGAGGGTTATCCACAGAAGATCTGATTCCTCTTGACGAGGAAGAGGAGCTAGTGGAATTGTCGGAGGCGCTTACCAGAAAACGTAAGACACTCCGATTGTTTTGGCTGGCCTACAAATGTTGACAGTTGTCAAGAAGTAAGTTCTTCCATCATAACTTGTATTTTTACTTGTATTCTTTCTGAATCATAATAGTATCTATCTTACAATTTAGAGCTAAGACATTAGTGAAGGGGAAGGGGAAACCCGGAAAGACGTTGCACTAGTAGAAGTTAAACTTGACTTCTCCAGCCACAACTCCCTCGACTCCCAACTACAACATATCATCAGTGTCGGAGGATATTCCCTCTCCGCATGCTGGATATGTTGGGGCTCAAACTGAAGAGTCAGTGAACACCAGTTCACAGACTGATGTCACCATTGGTGACTCAGGAATAAATAAGGGTGCACCCTATAAGGGAAATGATCCCTCACCTGATACCTTCGCCGAGAACCTTCTAAAAATTCCTGGTGCTGTCAACCTTGGCCTTATCAAGAAAAGTACAGAAGAGATTCGGAAACTTGCCTTTGCTTGCTTGGAATTCAGAAATATATCTGCCGAGGAAGAGGCTAAAGATGCCAACCTTGAAGATCTGCTGGGACATATTCATTTTCGAGACAAAAGACTAAGGACTGGTGGAGTTCCAGCTCTAGTGATACAACCCTTAACTTTAGTCAAGAAAGTTTCTTCTGAGATAAACACCAGCCTCAACAAAATGCACCGTGGGCACATTGTAGGTCTTTATCCGAATATTTTTTATTTGTCTCTATATCATATCCT
This sequence comes from Avena sativa, assembly GCA_916181665.1. Taxonomy (NCBI): domain Eukaryota; kingdom Viridiplantae; phylum Streptophyta; class Magnoliopsida; order Poales; family Poaceae; genus Avena; species Avena sativa. Next base: position 63,229,824 of record OV702286.1, on the reverse strand, counting down.
CTAGCCCCCAAGCATGAAGTCGTATAAGAACTAGGAGTACAAAAAATCTTAGTTTATGCTTTTAGGATGCCAAAGAATAAAGTAGTGTAGCCCCAAGGCTCGTGCTAGAATTTAACGTAGTTAAAGTAACAGACTGAGTCTTAGTTGACTTATGACTCTGGTCATTATTCTGGCTTATAAAAACTTACTTGTTACAACTAGGAATTATTGAAGAATACAAGCAACAAGCGAAAATATGTTAAATCTCTCTAGCTTGAAAATGCACAGCTCAAGGTTGAGAAGGATGAGGCGGAAGGTAAACATTTTTGGCTCTCCTGTTTCATTTTTGAATTGTCATGCCGAATTTTGGATCGACTAACCTTTCCTTTGCCTTCTCAGGCTTGCTGAATCAATCTTGCAAACTCGTGGAGGAGGCGGAAAATTTTAAAGTCCTGGAAGTGGAAAATGCCGACCTTTGTGCTGAACTTGAGAAACTCAAGGATGAGCATGAAAAAAGTGTGAACAACTTGTTGGAATCTAGCAACCATGAGACTAAAAACTTGACCGAACCATTGCCCCCCCAGGATAAAGAAATCAAAGGTTTAAAGGAGGAAATGGACAGGCAAGCTGATACTACCCAGGCACTTTGGGAAGAACTCCGAAGTCTAAGGGAGGAAAAAACCAAAGTAGATGAAACCATCTTGAGTAAATTTATTGCCAATGCCATTTGTTTCCCTTCTTCAATGTTTTCCAACTTAATTTGTCAGACTTATTTATCTTTACTTTTCACAGGACCCCACAATATTCTAGATTCATCTTCGTCCGAGTTCCACGACAGCCGACTTGTCATAGTTGGACATTTAATCCACGACGACCACCAAACTCTTGAAGTGATTGGTGAAACCTTTGGAATCTCTGACCTGCACAAGCTATCCATGTTTCAAGTCCAGGAAAATGCGAAGGAATTTCCGAAGCTTGTGGAGGACTGGAGGATGTCGTATGCTCAGACGGCTGCCCAGAATGCCCTTACCATGGTTATGAGTCACCATGGTAGTATGGAAATATGGCAAGTCACGAAGGGTATTTCTCTGTTGAGGAAGATGACAACGATCAAGAGTCGGAGCCATTTGGGAGTCTTGTGCTGGATACGCTTGTTGTGTGGCCGAGATGACCAGCTATGAAAAGTTGTTCTTTCAGTCTGTCGTGGTGCCACCAAGCCCCCCAACCAAAGAAACTAAAGCCTCGAACAATGATGAGAATACCGAATCGGACATCATCGCCGTGGACAAGGATTAGGGTGACTTGGATGCTAGCACCAGTAATCCGCCAAAATCTCCATCTCCTCCACCTACAGCATAGGGTCGAAAAAACTATGCATTATTCTAAAACAAGTGGTGTAATATAAATATTTTATTTGGTTGTGCTAAACTAATGCATTTACTCTAGCAATTGGTTATTTTTGTTGTGCTTAAAAATTACTTAAACACTTTTGTTCATACTTATCGTTTATCTAGCTTTTCTGCCTCGTCCCTTCGCGAGCCGACCACCGTTCAACAAGGAAACACTGCTGAGCAACGGAGCTCAATTGCTATACCAGTTTAAACTCGGAAACAGAGCTGGCTTCCAGTACCGACAATTCACTACTCAGAAAATACCCGCGTCTAAGCCATCAGACAAAAACCAAAGTACAGACAGAAAATGCGACTTACACCCGAAGGTAGCATTTGATAGAATCGGAAATATAACCAGAACAAACATGAGCATAAAATAATTTCAAGTATTCTGGGATTTCTGACTTCGACCTGATCATTCGAAAATAAGTTGCTACTAGAACATCTCAGAAAAAACATTGAGGGAACCCATACTTTATTTCACTTTGAACATGTATATTTATATGATTACAAAGAAAGAAAACTTAAGAAAAAAGGCACGTAGCTGAGCAATGTTCTATGGACGGTCTAACTCATCCGGATTTGTACTGCCTCCATCTCTCTTTCTTTTTCGAGTAGCGGGTCTTTTTTTGACTAGTCTCATGTCGGTTAAATAGTATGACCCATTGTGCAGTACTCTGCTAATCATAAAGGGTCCTTCCCAAATCGTGGAATTTTTGTGCTTTCTTTGCTGCACGAGTCGGTGAATGATGGCTGTGAAAATAGCCATCTTTCTCCGTGTTTAAACTTCATTTTTAGTTAAGTAATTGACCAAGAATCTCTCTAGCCTTACTACTAATGACTAATTATTACAAAGATGTGCAATCCATTGTTTTGAATTGTGTTTTGCAGGAAATCATGCTTTAAGGAGAAATCAGGAGTCATAAATGAATATTTTGAGGAAGTCCACATGGGCAAGCAATCCTAGGTTGAAACCCAGGCTCCAGAGAGTTTAACGGTCACTGGTACGGACAAGCTCCACCCGTACCAGGTGGCTTTGGCTTCATCTCGTCAAACTCTACAACTTTCGTGAACACGCCTATATATTTCGAGGTCCCATCCGCCGCGCAGAGGGCCGCCATTCTCAGATTACATCACAACACCACGAAAGGAGATCCACCACCATAGTTCATCCTCTTCACCATCCATCCTCTCCATATCCATAGCCATTAGCGTGTACTTGAGATCTCTTTGTGATTAGGCGACCATTATAAGAATATTTGATTTCAATCTAAGTATTTTGCACAATGTTTTCTATCTTTGATCTTATTGTTATGAGTGAGTAGTCCTCACGGGTTGCGAGTTGGGTTGAAACCTCGCAACGATTATGTGTATCTAATCTATGGGAGTACTGTGTATTTATTGAATAGAGATGTATATCTTTGTTCCTTTGTCTCTTGTCTCGATCTATGGACTTGTGGGTATCCAAGATCGCGGAGATTGATAAAGGCTCAATGTGAGATACTTGGTTAGCAGCGATATCATAGGAAACCTAGTGACAGAAAGTGGAGTATGGTCTTCTCATAGTGATCCATTGGGGAACAACAACATCACTTCTTAAGGCTTTGATCTGTGTTTTCACTTAATAATTGTTTGTAGCCCGGTGCTTCGTGGTGTAAACGGTTGGATCAAAATACTATTGCTATGCCTGTGACTCGTAGGGGCTCTAGTATATCAGGATGTGCTGCCCACAAATTTTATCTATATTAAATCATTACACATGAATATGCGTATTACTATCTTTATGACATATGATGTGCATCTACAGGTGAATCTTCAACCCTAGCCTTCTCCATCCATTAACACAACCCACATTATAAAGTAAACTAGAAAGGTCCGGTGAACGAAGGTAAAACAAAAAAATAAGTCTTGTAGAGTGCCTTATTTATTATTGTCCTTTTAGCATTGTTTTCCAAGGATTCGATTAAACCTAGGTCTACTAGGGAAAAAGCTACTATACTGCATCCATAAATCCAGATCAAAGGTATCAACCCTTTTTCTAGCGCCATTGTCGGGGAAGCAATCAGCTATCCCGGTGAGGTCACTAGAGACCTTGTTTTTAGTTTTATTTTTGTTTGTAGTTTATTTCTTGTTATTAGTTCACTTTTTGTTATCTATTTGAAATCCAAAAAAATAGTTACTTGTTTATTTGTTTCACTTATTCAAAAACACTAAAAAGAAAAGATCCATGGATTAAAAAATCTTGAGGAGTATGTTACTCTCACTGATGAATTTATTCGTGCACCTATTACTCAGCCTGCTGTTGTTGTGGAAACTTATGAAATTAATCCTAACCTTTTAAGTTTGGTCCAGCAAAACCAATTTGGAGGCTCATCTGCGGAGGACTCGGGTTTGCACCTAAACACTTTTACTGAAATTTGTGACATGATGCAAATAAAATATGTTGACCCAAATGCGATTAAGTTACGTTTATTCCCTTTCTCTCTAAGAGGAAAGGCTAAGGACTGGTTGCTAGCTTTACCTAAAGGCTCTATTAAATCTTGGGAGGAATGCACTAATATTTTTATGACAATTTTTTCCCTCCATCTAAGACTATGCAGCTAAGGTCCAATATTACAAGATTTAGACAAGAACACCGCGGCCGCTAGTGCTTTCTTGGGAAAGTATGAAAGAAACTGTAATGAAATGTCCTAGTCATTGGACGAAAGAGTGGCTTATATTACCTTTGTTTTATTATGACCTTAACCTAATGTCTAAGTCTATGCTAGATACTTCCATAGGAGGAACTATCATGAGAAAGCAAGTGAGTGTTGCAACGAAATTACTTGATGATATGCAAAACAACCATGCCCAATGACATCTGGGGTAAGCTCTAATTCCTCTAGGGTAAGCTCTGAGGTGGTTGGGATCGACATCGTTAATGCTTCTCCATAGATTTCCCAGGCACTAGGGGTAACCATGTGGCCATCCACTGGAGATATTTTTGGTTCCTGGGGATCATAGCGCAATCTGAATCCTCCATTTGGATACTCTCATCAACTCCTTACTCTTCATCCAGAAGGTTTTGTTTCGGAGTCTTGTTTTTCTTCTTCTTCCTTGCCTTGTTGGTCTGTTGGGAACCAGTGGCAAAGACAACTTTGGGTTCGTTTCCTAGGGATAAAATTCCATCAGTACTTTCGGACACCGAGACCCAGGGATTTTCTCCGAGATCCATGTCATCATGCGAGTCGGGATGTTCCTCATCGTAGTCCCCATCATGCGCAGGAAGGAGAAGGTCACACCCGAGTCCATACAAAAGTATGGACGAGGACTATGATGAGGAACATCCTGACTTGCAAGATGACATGGATCTTGGAGGAAATCCTAGGGTCCTGGTGTCTGAAAGTACTGATGGAAGTTTATCCCCAGGAACGGACCCAAAGTCGTCTTTGCCACTAGCGCCCAAAAGACCAACAAGGCAAGGAATAAGAAAAAAACAAGACTCTAAAACAAAACCTTCCAGCTGAACAGGAAGAAGTTGACAAGAGTATCCAAATGGAGGATTCGGATCACACTCTAATCCCCCAAGAACTGAAAAAATCTCCAGTGGATGGCCACATGGTTACCCCCAGTGCCCGGGAAATCTACGGAGAAGCAATAACAACGCTGATCCCAACCATCTTGGATCTTACCCCAGAGGAATTAGAGCAAAGGGCTGAAGCCCTAGAAGCATATCGCTTATGACTCCTGGACGAACCAACCCATCTCATCAAGGAGAAGCGGCCTATCAACAACAACATTGCAGATACAGAGCAGTTTAACTCCCTGGATCATCATAAGACTCGGAACGGCCTCGTGCTAGCCAATAAAAATCTGGATGTCCACATGACCCTTTTGAAGGGAAAAACAATGACATTTTCATAGGGAAACCTCGGCTCAATAGTAAGGGAAACCGGATCTACAATACATCAGTGGAAAACATTGTTGTAGCCCGAGAGATCCTTCTGAATAATCCAAGCCCAGAGCAGGTCTGACAGTGTGTAACACTGCTCAACATGGGCCTAGAGCAGCAAAAAGCCACCATGTCTTTTAGCGGGAAGTTGGTCTCTAAATACAACCAATGCCACACTAACGTCGATCGTGAACCGAGGCCCCGGCGGGAACTGGATCGATACCACCGTTCTGACCCTCAGGATGATACTCACTCAAGAGTTGGCTCCTCAGGCCAGCAACATTGAGCCGCGTGGGACTAGAGCAATGTTGTTCTAGTAGCATCACAAGACGTCGTGGTAGCACTAGCCCCACGACACCCGTCCCGTCAGCAATCTAATAGCCATGAAGCCAAAGAAGCGCGGCACCGAGAGTGGGACAAAAAACAAATGCCACCGCCTAGGCACACAAGCTGCCAGGCTGAACCTCGTCACAACAACGATAATACCAAACAAAGGAACAATGAAGGCTATGTTAGCCATGGCCGACAAGGTGGTCGATGTCACGAAGACGCGCCTCGAGGCTGGCATTATGATGCTTTAGGTGGAGGCCAGCGATCAGTGATACCTTCGATCTGGATTATGGATGTAGTATAGCTTCTTTTTCCCTAGTAGACCTAGGTTTATTGAATCCTTGGGAAGCAAAGTGTAGTGAAGTTACTTTAATGGACCTTCAGGAGTTTTAGAATTCCTTTTGTGTTTTTACCGGACCAAGAGTTTGCGTCCTTTTGTTGTTATTGATGATGGAGAGAGAGGGCATAGGGCGTTCGGTTTCACCTGTAGCTGTGCAAAACATCTGATGGGAATAAAAGATAGAAATGAAGTATGCATGTAATTGTTAGAGCAAGATAAATTATATGTGGGCAGTGCATCCATAATTTCTATTGCCGCCGCAACCTCTTATAGCAATAACCTACTAGTCTCATCCATAGGAGAAAGAGAACTAATGATATGCATAGTGATGTCGCCGTTGATCCCAAGTAAATCCCTCACATACAGTCATACTACCTTTTTTGTCACTAGGGTTCCCAACCTGCAGATTAGTCATTACTCATACTTCCTATACCTGGCTCAATCGTCAGGGTCTTGGGTACCTAACAAGTCCTTAGATTGAGGCAACAGAGGATACAATAATCATCATGTCATACAAACTAATACATGATACCATCTATGATAAATAACATGCACAAAAAGCTACATGGCTAGCCTGAAGCCCTTAGCCCAAGGAGAATTACTCACACATAGAGAAGAGATCAAAGATCATAAACATTGTAGTAGAAATCATGAGATTGATAGCAAATAGTCATACAATGTCGCCAATCGAAGAAGAGATCTACTATTACAAGTGGTGGAATATGGCTATGGTGGTGGAGAGATTAGATCTAAGTCTATTCCTCCGGCGCCTCGTCGGTGTTGTGTATCTAGATCTGGGGGTGGCTGATGGTTTCTGCGAGCGCCTATTTCTCGTCGCCCGAGGCCTCTTTATATAGGGGTCCCTTCATAAAAGTTGTTCTGTTTGACCTAGCGGCGTTGATGGCAACTATATGACCAGAATTTTATTCCGGTCGTATAGTTGGTCATTAAAGCGTCTGCCTTTGACCCACGACTCCAGGTTTCTTCTGGTTGTTGGAAATATCGTATCTTTGACTTTAATGTAGTGATTACCATCATCAAACGTCATTATCTGTGCAGGAAAAATAGAAAGAAAGGATTGCATACCCCTTTGAATATTAGTCATTAGTGACAGGGTTTAGAGAGATATTTCATCAAAATTATAAATAATATCCAGTTTCAATGTGCACGTAGTGGCTATATTTCAGAGCCATCAACCTCCCCAAGCTTAAAATTGATCGTCCCCGAGCAAGAAAATCAAAATCAAAAAGGAACTCAGCATTTAAACTGAAATAACGAGATGATGATCTTACTCATGATTGATAGTCTCATGTTTCCTCCACTTCATAAATCTAAAAAACTTCAGTATAGATAGAGTAATGGCAAGCATACCATACGGGTTTTATGCATCCTTATAGCGCAGCAAAATTATTGTTAACATGGATGATTCAAATGAGTAAACTTTATTCCATGTCATGTAATCAACACATAGGCTTGTCTTTGAACGATAAAGTATAATCATGTAAATTGAGAGTGTGAGAGTTGTCATGAAAAGCATATACACTAGCGTATCTCAATTCTCCCACATCAATAAATCAAGACTTTTCAAGCGCTACTTTTCTATTCATTGTCCTTCAAGAATTTCAGTTTTTGAGTAATTGAGAGCATGCCAAAAAAATGTTTTAGTTTATCGGGCTGTGATGGACACTCGTGGCATCACTAAGGTTTTTGTTCCTTTTGCATAATGATTACTCATAATAGCTAGAGGAGTGATTCCATCATGAACACAGCTGCCCGGGAGTGCCAAGAATCTTACCCACTATAGCATTGCTGCTACATGTGTTTAATCAACTCATAGCCAAAATCTAGGAGTTTCCTCCATGAAGATCGTTCATAGGCCAGCGGAGTTGTTGGCATCCCATGAAGTTTGACACACGTAAATAAATATCATTCTTATGATTAACAAGTCAAACTTTGGCATGCTCACAAAAACCGCTAAACATTAATTCAATTGAACAAATCCTTTTAAAGAGAGCTATCAAGTCAATCAACATTTTCTGTGGTGTTGAGTGTATCTAGAAATAAGCCTTCAAGACTAAACACTACAACACCCAAGCCTTCAGTTGTGAGACTTTTTCTTATTACAATTGTTTAGCAATTTTTAGGCAAGAGTTGGTTAATTACGAGAGTTGGAACAAAACATACCCAACTAAATACCCATGCAAACGGAAATCTTACTACAATACAAAGACTCACTCCACCAATATAATATCTCAACATTTACTACTAACTAGCATGGGTTTCTCAAACTTCAAAAGTGTGGAGTCATAAGACATACCTCTCATGTTTGGTTCCACTTCTCTCTTCCTTTTTTATTTATTTCTTGGAAACTCGAAGTCGATCACTCTCCTGCAAATATATGAGAACCTCGAGGCGGAAAGAAAAAGAAAGAGGGAAAATAAAGAAAAAGGGAGAAATCTTGGCAGCAAAGCTTGGCTAGAAAATCTCGAAAGAAAATAGAAATAACTAAAGATAAAGAGTTGGAGAATCCAACACGAGTGCTTATAAACTCGAATTAAAAACACAACCTCAAAATAAATAAAAGCAAATGAATGCCAAATAAAGATACATGAGGAAACTTCCCCAAGCTTAGGCTTTTGTAAGCCCTTTGAATCATTGTGGTGGCGGGAAAAATCAGAACTCTAGTTCGCAAATTGAGTTGAGAGGTTACTAGTTGATTCTCGGAGGTTCAGAGAGAGGCTATGCATCCTCTCCACAGTCCCTCCAAGTTCTTGGAAGTCTTGGTATGTAGCGAACCGGGTTGATGGCTTCTCCTCATTATAAGGAACTTCTTGCTCCTATTCTTGGTCCTCATTCTCATCCGGAATCTCCTCCTCAGGTTGGTGTTTCTCAACCTGCAAGTCATATAGCAAACGTCTTTCCTCGATAGAGAAAAGACCATTAGGCATAGGAGCGGGGTAGATACGCCCATCTCTAACAATATGCAGGTAATAAACACCACCTCTCCTAGTGAGCATTCCACAAGCCTTCAAAGTACAGAAACCAATACGTCGCTCATCTAGCACAGGTTGCAACTCACCTAGGTCGATGCCTAGGGCATTGGCGAGCACGGTGATGACGCCTCCACCTATGATTGGTCATTGGCTTTGGGAGGATTGGTGCTCCAAGTAGCACACAAGGATTGTGCCCAAGTTGAGTGACAAGTTGCAGTTGATGTAAGCAGCCTTTGCGAGGACTAAGATGTCCTCCTCATTGAGTCTTGTGAACTCATTACGTGCCTGCAAGGTGTTAGCAATAACATAGAATAAATAGCAAATTGCAAGATGTTGAATATTTTTCCCCTTTCTCACTCTAGAAGTGAAGCTCATTCCATTAGGGTCTAAGATAGTAAAGGATGCACGTAAGGCATTAACATCATTGTTTGGGAAATTAAAACTTACGCACCATTCATCTAGTGTTAATGTGTAGTTATTGTTCATAAGTCGAAAAGAAATTGTGTCCTCTCCTTGCCATAGTTTAATAGTGCTTTGCAACGAACTTAGGAATTCAATGGTTAACCAGCGATAAGTAGGCACATCATTGTACACAAAGTTTTGCAGTCTAGCTCTATTGCAAAGTAAATTGAAGTCATCAGAAATACCGAGTTGGTTCAATATAATGGGGCAAGCCCACTTGGTGGCCTTCACTTCGCGGTTTTTGATCCCGTCGAAGCGATCACGTTGGAGCTCGTTCCTGAACCGTATCCCCATGCATTCCTGAGCGATAGCCCAAGAAGCGCTAGCGGTGGCATGAGCACGAGTTTGGATCCTTGTGTTCATCATCTAAAATAATAAAGGAAGTCACAATAAAACTTTTTGATCCAACAATAATAAGTATAACATATTCTTCATCATAGCACACTAGAGAATCCTCTCCAAATAATAATCTAGGCAAGAGAATCATGGAAATTAGTTCATAGTAGGTCTCACCCTAGATTGATAATGATAATAGATCGAAAATGAATTTGCAAAAAGTAATTGGAGGATCGGAGGAGAAATATACCGTAGATCACTTGTGTGCGAGGAAATCGAACTAAATTGAGTAGAGGTGAAGATCTCTTGAAGTTTTGAGAGAGTTTGGAAGTAGAAGAAATAAAAAAGGATTGAAGTTTTGGAGTTGGAGGTACCTTCCCGTGTGATTTTGTGGTCGTATGCAACTATACGGGTGCAACTATATGGCCATAACAATGTGTTCCCGCTGTATAGTTGGCCATTTGTCAATTTTTTTAGGGTTTCCTCCTGGTGGCGCAGCTATAAGGCCAGAACTATACGGCCGGAACAATTTGTTCCCGCTGTATAGTTGGTCGTCAAACCGTCTGTACCTGGGAAAGAATTTGTACAAAAGCATCGATATCTATACGACCGGAGCTATATGGCCAGAATTTTTATTCCTGCCGAATAGTTGGTCGTTAAACCGTCAGTACATATGAAAGAAAAATTGTCGATGGCAAAAATATCTATACGACCGGAGATATACGGCCAGAATTTTTATTCCCGCCATATAGTTGGTCGTTAAACTCTCCGTGTCCATAAAAAAATTCCGTTTCTTCGAAAATTACTTCTTATACTAAAACTTAGCGAAATACCTTGTTTTTTATAGAAAGTTGACAGTTAAAATTATTGACCAACAATAGCATGTCCAAAGCAGAATTTTAAGTACTACTGAACTTCTTCTCCTTAAATGGATTTTTCTAGCACTCTTTATTCAACATAAACTTAAACTAAGACTTCAAACTTAACTCAAACCTTTTATTTCACATGGGTTGCCTCGCATGGAGCGCTCTTTTATGGTCAATATCTTGACCTTGGCGTCACTCACTTGGGCCAGATGAGTGGAACACCCACTCCAAAGTAGTTGGCCTTCAAAGTGATGGCCTCCTTCTCATCATGTTTGGCTTTCTTTTTCCTGCAGAAATGGATAACAAAAGGATCCCGCGAAGGCAATTGAAGCTTCACGTTTCCTTCATGGAGGTTAATTAAAGCCTTTATAGTTCTTAAGGACGGCCTAGTAAGTCAATTAGAGCAGGACAACCTTTAATGTAAACTAAAGTGTTCTCCTTAATTCCTACAGCTTGTTTATAGGTAGAATCTGCAAGATCTAGTTTTAGTTTGGTTATTTCGAAAGAGCCAAGATTTAACTTGTTAAAAAGGCTCTTTGGGATTGTTGAGACACTTTCACCTAGATCACAAAGTGCAGCTATCTCATTGGTCCCAATCGTAATTTTAATCGTGGGCTCAAATATATCATCTAGTTTAACAAGTAATTTTTCAGCGATTTTCTTGTATTCCTCTTGAAGCTCGCGTACCTTAATCGCTACTTGATCAACAAAGTGTTGATACATGGCTTCATCATTACCTTCACTTACCGAATTTTGACGTTGGTCCTCTTTATGAGATCTTCGATGGTGTAGCTTGGTGAAGGGGCGTTACTATAATCGAGCTCTTCAGGCTCCTCCCTTCGGATTCTCATCATTTTGAGTTCTTCAACAGGATTGGGCTCAGCTTTACCTGCAAATTTAGCTAGAATGAGAGTTGAACTCTCGGTTATCTTACCTAGTTGTGCCTCAACAATCCTCGTGCTTTCTTGGAGGGCCTGCAAATCATTCCTCAAACTTACAGCTTGGTTAGATAATTTACCAAGCATAGCATCATGGTTCTCCATTATTTTAACAAGAATATTGTTTTGTTCATTTTGGGAGTCTATAAAAGACTTAAGTGTTTCTTGGAGACTACCATTACTAGTTCCCATGTTATTATTAGAGTTACCTGCAGGATTAGAGTAATGTTTCTGAAAATTAGGATTATAATTTTCCTTCGAAGTAGGGTTATAATCATTACGAGCTATGGAGTCTATTTCTTCAATATTAGTTTCGAGAATAGCTCTTACCTGGATTTCCTTACCTTTCACGGCTAATATGAGCTCATCCAACTTAGCATTGAATTCTTCATTTTCTTGTGGTGAGACGGAGTTCACCTTCTTCGTGTTTGATCTTTCTACATGCCATTGGGAATGGTTGTCTTGCATATTGTCTAGTAGCTGCTTTACTTCGGTTGTATGTTTACCCATGAATGTTCCTCCAGCTGCAGTATCAAGCATAGACTTAGACACAGGATTGAGAGCATTATAAAATAAATGGAGGATTAACCAATCTTCCATCCCATGGCTGGGACAGTTTCTTAAGCATTCTTTCATACTCTCCCATGCAAGCGCTAGTGGCTCACGCTCTTCCTGTATGAAACCAGTAATATTAGATCTTAGTTGCATATTCTTTGTAGGTGGGAAAATTTAGTCATAAATAAAGAAGTACATCCCACCCATGATGTAATAGTATTTTTAGGCAAAGCTATCAACCAGTCTTTTGCTCTTCCTCTAAGAGAGAAAGGAAATAAACGCGATTTGACCGCATCGGGGTCAACATCTTTTATGCACATCATATCACATATTTTAGTGAAAGTATTCAAGTGCATACCTGTGTCCTCAACAGCATAGCCTCCAAATTGGTTCCGTTGAACCAAACTTAAGTAATGGGGCTTAATTTCATAGTCATCATCAGCAATTGCTGGCTGAGTAATAGGAGTACGCAAATAATCATTATTGGGAGTGGCAAATTCCCCAAGCTTCTTTTTAGCCATATTTCCTATGTTTTTGGGTTTTCTTAAACAGAAACTTATGATAAGAATAAAAACAAGAATTTAAAGACTAACTAATTTTTTGGGTTTTCAAATAAAGACTGAAATCAAACTAAAAATTAAAAACAAGAATTAAAACTAGCAAGGTTCCTACTAACCTCACCAGGGTAGCTATTGCTTCTCCGACAACGGTGCTATAAAAAGGGTTGATACCTTGATACATTGCAAATGTATCTATAATTTTTGATGTTCCATGCTTGGTTTTATCCACTTTCTTGTGTTTTGTTCCAACTTTGGAGTACTTTTCATATGATTTCTTGGACTAACCTAATAAGAGCCACAGTGTCAGCTGCCTGTTTTCTGCTGTTTTTGGTTCCAGGAAAGTCAGAAAATGAATATTCTCGGAATTGGACGGGACAAAAGCCAAAGTGCCTATTTTTCCGGAAGGGGTCAAGTGCCAAAATACGAGACGGAGAAGTGCCAGAGGGCGGCCACACCACCTGGCCGCGCGGCCAGGCCTGGCCCGCGCCAGGGGGTGGTGTGGCCAGCCCAGGCACCCCCTCGACCTCGGCCTCTCCTTCCGCCTATATATTGCCCTCAAGATGAAAACCCTAAGTACCCGATCAAAAATCCACGAAAGAGTCTGTAGCCGCCGTCATCTCCATCCCTAGATCGGGAGGGATCTGAAGCTCTTCCCGGCACCCTGCCGGAGAGGGGAATTCACCCTGGAGGCCTTCTTCATCACCATGCAAGCCTCCAGGGTGATGCGTGAGTAGTTCATCCTTGGACTACGAATCCATGTAGTAGCTAGATGGCTGGTTTCTCCTCCTTTGTGCTTTCATGTTTAGATCTTGTGAGCTCCGTTCATGATCAAGATCATCTATTTGTAATTCATACATGTTGTGTTTGCGGGGATCCGGTGGATATTGAGATGCTATTTCAGATTGATTATTGATTCTATCATGTCTTTGTTATTTGAGATCTTGCATGCTTTCCGTTGTTAGTAGCTATCTTGGCCAAGTAGATGCTAGCAACTCCAAGAGTTAGTATTTATGCTCGATAGTGGGTTCATGCCTCTGGTAATCTAGGGAAGTGACAGAAATCTCTAAGGTACTAGATGTGATGTTGCTACTAGGGAGAAAACAACAATCCTTTGTTCATAGAACAATCGTATTATTTACCTTACACGCAGTTCGTAAAGCAATAATACTGGAGGGGGTTCGGATGATAACCTGAAGGTGGATTATTAGTCATAGATGCAGTTGGATGGCGGTCTATGTATTATGGTGTAATGCCCAATCAAGTCTCAAAGGAGTCAAGATGATTAGTATATGCATGTATTGCTTTCTCGGTGTTTGTCAATTTCCCCGCTGTAATTTGTTTACCCATCATGTTTTCTATCTTAAGGAGAGCCACCTCTAGTGAACTATGGATCCCGGTCCTTTTTCTTTACATACAATCTACAATCCTTTACTGCTTTGTGTTTACTTTCTGCAAACTTTTACTTCTTTATATTCGATACGCTTAATCCTTTGTTTTCCGCAAAACACGGTGAGATTGACAACCTCATCGCAAGTTGGGGACAAAGTTCTATGGTTGTGTTGTGTAGGTCTCCACGTTGCTACTAGCACCGGTAGTGCACCCTGCCAAAGCTCAACTAGTAACACCTTTGGGGTGTTTCCTTGCTCCTACAGGTTCTATTAAACCTTGGTTTCATAACTGAGGGAAAACTTGCTGTTGTGCTCATCATACCTTCCTCTTGGGGTTCCCAACGAGCTCTATGTCGATCGTCGAGCGCATCAAGAAGTTTTCTAGCACCGTTGCCGGGGAGTCAAGGACATCTTCACAAGGGGAGTCCCTCATAACCAATATCTTTACTTTGTTGTTTTTGTTTTGCTTAGTTTTCTTTTTACTTTATTTGCTTGTTTTGTTATTCAAAAACACAAAAAAAAATAGTTTTACTTGTTTGCTTTCTTATTTGAAAACCCAAAAAATGACTACTCTTGAAAACACTAAGTTGTGTGACTTCACTAGCACCAACAACAATGATTTTATGAGCACACCTATTGCTCCACCTGTGGCTGAAAATACTTTCTTTGAGATAAAAACTGCTTTGCTCAATCTTGTTATGAGAGAACAATTTTCTGGTATTGGTAATGAAGATGCTGCTTCCCCATCTAAATAACTTTGTTGAACTTTGTGAGATGCAAAAGCATAGGGATATAGATGGTGATGTTATTAAGATGAAATTGTTTCCTTTCTCTTTGAGAGGAAAAGCTAAAGAATGGTTGAATTCCTTAACTAGGAATAGTATTGATTCTTGGACTAAGTGCAAAGATGCTTTTATTGGAAAATACTATCCTCCTGCTAAGATTATATCCATGAGAAGTGAAATAATGAAGTTTAAACAACTTGATAATGAGCATGTTGCTCAAGCTTGGGAAAGAATGGAATCTTTGGTAAAGAATTGTCCCACTCATGGACTGACTGCTTGGATGATCATCCAAACTTTTTATGCAGGATTGAACTATTCTTCAAGGAACCTATTGGATTCAGCTGCTGGAGGTACCTTTATGACCATCACTTTGGGTGCTACAACAAAACTTCTGGACAATATGATGGTTAATTATTCTGAATGGCATACTGAGAGAGCTCCACAAGGTAAGAAGGTAAATTCTGTTGAGGAAACCTCCTCCTTGAGTGATAAGATTGATATTATTATGTCTATGCTTGTTAATGGGAAAGCCCATATTGATCCAAATAATGTTCCTTTAGCTTCTTTGATTGCTCAAGAAGAGCAAGTTGATGTGAACTTCATAAGAAATAACAACTTTGGCAACAATGCTTATGGTAATAATGCTTATAGGAACAATTTTGGTTACAACAATTATAAGCCATATCCTCCCAACAATGGTAATGCTTATGGAAACTCTTATAACAATAATAAGAGTGCTCCCTGTGAACTTGAAGTTATGCTTAAAGAGTTTATTAGTAAACAAACTACTTTCAATAAAACTATTGAGGAAAAACTCTCTAATGCTGAAAGAAATATAGCATCTTTGGCTGAAGCTCAATCTACTTTGAATAAAATGGCTGCTAAACCTGAAACTAATGTTAATCCTTTTGCAGCTACTAATGCTATACAAGTAAGAATTGATGAAAATGTTAGACTATTAGCTGAATTACATGCTAAGTGGGAAAGCGAAGATGAAATTGCTAGAAACATTAGTGTTTCTACTATCACCACCCCTAGTGTTGAGGCTAGTAATAGTTCGACTACTTTAGATGATAAATTTGATTTTGATCTTGATGGTTGCAACATCTCTGAAGTTATTAAGTTCCTACAAAAACTTGCTAAAAGTCCTAATGCTAGTGCTATGAACATGGCCTTTACAAAACACATTACTGATGCTCTCATGAAAATTAAAGAAGAAAAGATGAAACATAAAGCTTCTATTCCTATAAAACAAGAGGATGGTTGGGAACCCATCATTAATATGAAAGTGAATGACTTTGATTTCAAAGCTTTGTGTGATCTTGATAGTAGTGTTTCTATTATGCCTAGAAGGATTTATGATATGCTTGATTTGCCTCCTCTTGAAGATTGCTATTTGAATGTCCCACTTGATGATAATGCTAAAAAGAAACTCATGGGGAGTCTTAATTATGTTCTTATTATGGTTAATGATTCCTATGTCCCCGTTGATTTCTATGTTTTGGATGTTGAATACAATGCTTCTTGTCCTATTACTTTGGGAAGACCTTTTCTTAGAACTGTTGGTGCCATCATTGATATGAAAGAAGGCACCATTAAATATCAACTCTCACTCAAGAAAGTTATAGAACACTTCCCTAAAAATAGAGAAAATATTTATTTTGCTTCTCCTATGAAAACAAAGTTTGGTCTTAATGCTTCTTCATTTGAGAACACTTGATTCTTTTTTTGGTTCTTATGCCTAACTTAAAGGCGTTAAAGAAAAGTACTTGTTGGAAGATAACCCAAGAGTTTTAGATGAGTCTTTGAAGTTATTACTTCAGTAATAACCTCTCCTTATCCTTTTTATTTGCTTTTTGTGCCAAGAGTAACCTCTAATGAGAGTGAAGTAATGATTGGGAAAGTTGCTGTCCCAAAACAGATTTTTGTGCTTCACCGTAAAAATTCCTGAGAGAGCTATGTATGTCGGATTGAGCAGTGATTTTTTTTTCTGCCCCAGGTTGTTGTCTAACTTTCATTAGTTCAACACTTTTTGATTTGAGCAACAGAAGGTCTTCGAAAAAATTCGTCTTTACCTGCTGGTCTGTTTTGACAGATTTCTGCCATTTTCTGCATTTGCTTCTTGTTGGTTCCTTCTTGAGTTCTTTTGGGGAATTGAGCTTTTTGAGGGAAGTGCTACAGTAGCTAGTGTTCTAATGGAAGTTTATTTGGTGTTAGAACTGAACCTTGAGACTTATTTATCTTAAGTGCACTAATGTTGCTAATGAGATTGTGTGAAGTTTTGTATGAAGGAAAAATTTCAGATGTATGGAAGGAATGAGTAATGAGATGAAGGATGGACTAAAGATCAATCTTGGGGATGCCACGTGTGTCACCCCAAGAAACATCCAACAAGTACAAGCGTCAAAGCTTGGGGATGCCCAAGGCATCCCCTTCTTCATCAATAAAAATTTCAGGTTTCTTCCAAACGCTTCATTTTTATTGTTTCATGCACAATTGTGTTGTTCTTGGAGTGTTTTCTTTTTCGTTTTTGTTTTGGTTTTTAGTTTGCTTGGTTTGCTTAGTTTTCTTAATAAATTGGTTGGACCCCCTCTTTCATACATTGGTTTGCAAGTGGTTTGGTTTGGTTTGGAAAAGAGTAGGAAAGTTCATGCTTATGTGGTAAAAAGAGCTTGTTTTGACTGTGGCCTATGCTCTGTCATGCCATGCTTGATATTGTTTTGGCTTTATGCTTAGTATTCTTTGTTATAGCATGACTTGTTATAAACAATGGAGATTGCTTAATGTGCCTTGGATGAATCATGCATTGTTTTAGCATATTAAAGCATAGTATTGTGGTATTCTCCTTTGATGCTTTATTTGGGTTGACTTGGCACATGCTCACACCATGTTATGACTATATCAAGTCACCATAGCGTTTATGATCCTTTAGTTTTCAACTTGTAGTATCACTTCATGCTTTGATCAATGATGTTTTGTCGATCTGCATGATTATGGCCATTATTGCTCTCTTAGTTTGTCGCTCCCAGTCTTTTGCTAGCCTCCACAACAAAGTATGAGTTCCACTCATGCATCCAACTCCCTAAACCAAGTTATTCCAAAGAGTCCACCATACCTACCTACTAGCTTATGCCATTCCAAGTATATTCATGCTTTTGTTTACCTTCCACTTGTTATGAGAAAACTAGTGACTAAAGCTCTCACGAACTTCATGGCACACTTTACTTTACTTGCCCTTAATAAACTTGAACCATTGTGTCGTCTATGTTGTATATGCTTGCGCTTTATAAGTTGAAATTAGCAGAACCATGTTTCATGGGGAACGCTTTCAACATTGCACTTGTACTTTGTACCCTGTTGATATCATGTTCTTTTGCTTACAGATCCCGACGGTGTGAAATAAAAGTGGAACTTGTAAGATCATGGAGTTTGTATGTGTTTTAGAGAAACGCCTGGGCCGCTAGCCTAAGCCATGCCTAATCATGGTGGAAACTTGCAGCATCACCATAATGAGCACTCTATGAAGCATCCTCAATAAAAACCTATGCAAATAGCAAATAAAAAGATCGCTGAGATGCTCATTGTCTGCTTGCCTTGTCATTTTGATTGTGGGAAAGCTCCCGTATCATGTGCAAGGGGTACCCCGTTGGCGGTTCTTAATGATACACATATACTTACAATGATAAGAGCTTACTCGTGACTGAAGTTGAGTAGCATGAGGATCGGTCTTCGTAAGTAAGGGGCATGAGATTTCGGTTTATAACTTGTCAAGCATATCCTCTTAGTTGTGTCACTTTACCCTTAATCACCTTCAAGATGCTTATGATAGGGGCAATGAGAGCTGAAAGCTATAAGTACCATAATTTTTGGAAGCTCTTTATGAGACTTGAATCCCTACTTCCTTTTACAAAAGGACTTTCTTCCACCATTATATTGAGTCTCCACCTTCTATCTTTATGCACTACTTTGAGAGCATAGTGGCCATTCTTAGTTCTATGTGCATTGTCCCAAGACTAGTTGATTGATGCATACTTTGATATTGCTTGTTTTAAACTATTGTATCTAGTCACTCTTATGAACTTTGAAGGTGTCCTATGCATTTATATTTGCTACTCTATTGAGGGACAAGCGGAATACTATTATGCTATGTTTTCTTTATGTGAAACAAACAAACGTCTTGCAAAGCATTGTTATTCATGAATCTTTTGTTTGTGCCTTTTGATGTTGCATCATAGTTTCTTTGCTTATTGCTAGAACTTTGTCTTTCATGTTATGATTGAAGTACTATGATCCCAGCTTTGAATGTTTTGCAAATACTTTGATCAAGTCTTTGATGGTGCATGACACCTCAAAAATTATTTCTTTTTATCACTTACCTACTCGAGGACGAGCAGGAGTTAAGCTTGGGGATGTTGATACATTGCAAATGTATCTATAATTTTTGATGTTCCATGCTTGGTTTTATCCACTTTCTTGTGTTTTGTTCCAACTTTGGAGTACTTTTCATATGATTTCTTGGACTAACCTATTAACAAGAGCCACAGTGCCAGCTGCCTATTTTCTGCTATTTTTGGTTCCAGGAAAGTCAAAAAATGAATATTCTCAGAATTTGGACGGGACAAAAGCCAAAGTGCTTATTTGTCCGGAAGGGATCATGTGCCAGAATACGAGACGGAGAAGTGCCAGAGGGCGGCCACACCACCTGGCCGCGTGGCCAGGCCTGGCCCGCACCAGGGGGTGGTGTGGCCAGCCCAGGCACCCCCTCGACCTTGGCCTCTCCTTACGCCTATATATTGCCCTCAAGACGAAAACCCTAAGTACCCGATCGAAAATCCGCGAAAGAGTCTGTAGCCGCCGTCATCTCCATCCCTAGATCGGGAGGGATCTGAAGCTCTTCCCGGCACCCTGCCAGAGAGGGGAATTCACCCTGGAGGCCTTCTTCATCACCATGCAAGCCTCTGGTGTGATGCGTGAGTAGTTCATCCTTGGACTACGGATCCATGTAGTAGCTAGATGGCTGGTTTCTCCTCCTTTGTGCTTTCATGTTTAGATCTTGTGAGCTCCGTTCATGATCAAGATCATCTATTTGTAATTCATACATGTTGTGTTTGCGGGGATCCGATGGATATTGAGATGCTATTTCAGATTGATTATTGATTCTATCATGTCTTTGTTATTTGAGATCTTGCATGCTTTCCGTTGTTAGTAGCTATCTTGGCCAAGTTGATGCTAGCAACTCCAAGAGTTAGTATTTATGCTCGATAGTGGGTTCATGCCTCTGGTAATCTGGGGAAGTGACAGAAATCTCTAAGGTACTAGATGTGCTGTTGCTACTAAGGAGAAAACAACAATCCTTTGTTCATAGAACAATCGTATTGTTTACCTTACACGCAGTTCGTAAAGCAATAATCTGTTGCTTGCAACTTAATACTGGAGGGGGTTCGGATGATAACCTGAAGGTGGATTATTAGTCATAGATTTAGTTGGACAAAGTTTTGTGGTTGTGTTGTGCAGGTCTCCACGTTGCTACTAGCACCGGTAGTGCGCCCTGCCAAAGCTCAGCTAGTAACACCTTTGGGGTGTTTCCTTGATCCTACTGGTTCGATTAAACCTTGGTTTCATAACTGAGGGAAAACTTGCTGGTGTGCTCATCATACCTTCCTCTTGGGGTTCCCAACGAGCTCTACGTCGGTCGTCAAACGCATCATACCTTCGATCTGGATTACGGATGTAGTATATCTTCTTTTTCCCTAGTAGACCTAGGTTTATAGAATCCTCGAGAAGCAAAGCGCAGTGAAGTTACTTTAACGGATCTTCAGGAGTTTTAGAAATCCTTTTGTGTTTTCACCGGACCAAGAATTTGCATGTTTTTGTTGTTATCGATGATGGAGAGAGAGGGCCTAGGGCATTCAGTTTCACATGTAGTTGTGCAAAACATCTGATGGGAATAAAAGATAGAAATAAAGTATGCATGTAATTGTTAGAGCAAGATAAATTATATGTGGGTAGTGCATCCATAATTGCTATTTCCTCCACAACCGCTTATAGGAATAACCTACTAGTCTCATCCATAGAAGAAACAAAACTAATGATATGCAGAGTGATGTCACCGTTGATCTCAAGTAAATCCCTCACATACAACCATACTATCCTTTCTGTCACTAGGTTCCCAACCTGCAGATTAGTCAGTACTCATACTTCCTATACGCGTGGCTCAATCCTCGGGGTCTTGGGTACGTAACAAGTCCTTAGATTGAGGCAAGAGAGGGTACAATAATCATCATGTCATAAAAACTAATACATGATCCCATCTATGATAAATAACATGCACAAAAAGCTACATGGCTAGGCCAAAACCCTTAGCCCAAGGAGAATTACTCACACATAGATATGAGATCCAAGATCATAAACATTGTAGTAGAAATCATGAGACTGATAGCAAATAGTCTTACAATGTCGCCAATCGAAGAAGAGATCTACTATTACAAGTGATGGAATATGGCTATGGTGGTGGAGAGATTAGATCTAAGTCTATTCCTCCGGCGGCTCGTCGGTGTTGTGGATGGAGATCTGGGGGGTGGCTGATGGTTTCTGCGAATGCCTGTTTCTCGTTGCCCGAGGCCTCTTTATATAGGGGTCCCTTCACTAAAGTTGTTCTATTTGACCTAGTAGGGTTGATGGCAACTATATGGCTGGAATTTTATTCCGATCGTATAGTTGGTCGTTAAAGCGTCTACCTTTGACCCACGACTCTAGGTTTCTTCTAGTTGTTGGAAATCTCGTATCTTTGACTTTACTGTAGTGATTCCCATCATCAAACATCATTATCTGCGCAGAAAAATAGAAAGAAAGCATTGCATACCCCTTTGAATATTAGGCATTAGTGGCAGGGTTTAGAGAGATATTTCATCAAAATTATGAATAATATCTAGTTTAAATGTGGACGTATATGGCTATATTTCAGAGCCATCAATCAGCCGAAATAAACCCACCGGAGCCTCTGTCCCCACCAGGCAGTGACCATAACGACTTCCATGGGAGCCAGGGCAGACGTCAAGGCGGAGGAGGTGGTAGGAGAAGGAGATATCTCTCTCCACGGTCCCTCATCCATGACAAGCATCTGAGACTGTTCTCTCTATCACCAAGCCATGTTGGGAACCGAATTAACTAAAACATAGAGGCGTAGCACTACGACTCAAATGAAATATATGTGGGTCCAAAGTGATTTGTGCCACGGATCCGCAAGATAGAGTTTCTAGAGGGCTTCACCATCTCAAGGGACATTCAATCCTACGATGGTGTGGATCAGCTAGACATCTGGCTCCAAGTTTTTTTCTAGGCCGGCTGCAACGCCAATGAGAAAACAACTTGGTCACAGTCCGATATCTCCCGCTCATTCTGAGGAAGACGGCTCGATCATGGTTAAATGAGCTTCTAGAAAACACCATCCACAATTGGTATGACAAGCAAAGTGCATTCTTTTGAAAAAAAAATAGGGTACCTACTATTGGAAATATACCCTAGGAACAAATAATAATAAGGATTATTATCATATTTCATAAAGTTTATGATTAAGTTGTATATCATGCTATAAATGTATTCAAAGGAAACAACAATACACGTGTGATATATAAACAGCCAGGGGTTCTTGGTGAAACTGTAGTCACTGGTTCATTGGTCAACAGATGATCAAGGTTTCCTGATCATGTGGCATTTATGCCAGTTGGAAATGGAGTTAACTCATTCTAAGAATGAGATGATGAACAAATACCCAACCTAAACACTGTGACCCGATCATGTCATGAAGTTCAAGTTATGATGATTAGAATAGACCCCGTAGACTATTCCTTAGACCATGAGACTATATCAATCACGGTCTCCCAAGAATGCTTAGATAGTGATGACCCCCACAAGTATAGGGGATCACAATAGTCTTCGAGGGAAGTAAAACCTAATTTATTGATTCGACAGAAGGGGAGCCAAAGAATATTTATAAGCCTTAACAACTGAGTTGTCAATTCAGCTGCACCTGGAAACAATCTTGCTCGCAATAGTTTATCAGTAGTAACAGTTTTGTAGTAGCAATAGCAAAGTGATAGGAGTAGTAAAAGTAAAGACAATAGTAACAATTGCAGTAAACAATAGGATTAAAGCGCGGTACCCATATGGATGGATGGAATGGCGTTGCATGGACAAGACAATTCATGTAGCAATCAAGATATGGGGCATTTGCAGATAAATAAGGTAAAGCATCCAAGTACTAAATAATCATAGGCATGTGTTCCATATATAGTCATACGTGCTCGTAATGAGAACTTGCGCAACATCTTTTGTCCTGCCAGCCCGTTGCAGCGGGGCCTCAAGGGAATCTACTGGCAATTAAGGTGCTCCTTTTAATAGAGCACCAGAGCAAAGCATTAACACTCCGTGAACACACGTGATCCTCACATCATAGCCATCCCCTCAGGTTATCCCGATTTCCGTCACTTCGGGGCCTCGGGTTCCAGACAATAATGTGTGTATAAAACTTGCAGGTAAGATCATAAACAATACTATCATCATGAATCAATAACATGTTCAGATATGAAATCATGGCACTCGGGCCCTAGTGACAAGCATTAAGCATAACAAGTTGCAACAAAGTCAAAAATCACTAACAATAGATACTAGGCACCATGCCCTAATAATCTGATGCAATTACATGGACGATCTCATCCAATCCCTACCATCCCCATAGCCTACTGCAGGGGATTACTCACTCATGGATGGGGGAATCATGGATGGTTGATGGAGAAGCGATGGTGATGATGATGGCGATGATATCCTCCAACTCCCCATCCTGGCAGGGTGCCAGAATGGAGTTTTTGGTTCCGAATCGCGATATCTGGTGGTGGCGGCGCAGCGGAACTCTATCTAGAAAAACATCGAACCCCCGTCTATTTTAGGTCTAAGGGCTTATATAGGCGAAATGAGAGGTCGTGGCGGAGTCCGAGGCGGCCACACCACCCCCTGGCGTGGCCTCGCCTAGCCCGCGCGGCCAGGTGGTGTGGGCCCCTCGTGGCTCTTCTTTGTCTCGTCTTCTGGCTCCGTGAATCTTCTGGTAAAATAGGAGTTTTGCGATATTTTCCAGGATTTTTCCTGAAAGTTGATTTCCTGCACAAAAACGAGACACCAAAGCAATTCTGCTGAAAACTACGTTAATCCGCATTAGTTGTATCCAAATCACACAAATTAGATAAGAAACAATAGCAAAAGTGTTCGGCAAAGTAGATACGTTTTGGATGTATCAACTCCCCCCAAGCTTAGCTTATTGCTTGTTCTCAAGCAATTCAGTTGAAAACCGAGTGCGATAAAAGAAACTTTCACGAACACATTTGCTTCATAAGATGTATATATTCCCAGCATATGGTCAAATACTTAGGAAATTCATAATAAAGAGTATGCAAATAAGTTTACCCAATGGTCATGCAGGCTATGAAGAGATTCCAACCCATTAATAATAAGCAATATGACACATAAGCATATGCAGGATTGTAGTGCTCATAACAAGATATGATAAAGTGGTGTCTCGCTGGCCTTTCTTTGGAGCAAAATATAAATGTCAGGGCACCTCTAAAGTTTAAGTGAAGACTAGAAATAAAAATTTCAAAGATTCAAGTGTCAAAGTTATGTCATAATTAACCATATTTTGGGACAAGCACATTACACTAAGAATGATAGCTATGCTCTCGGGAAAGTGCTCAAAGAATAAATGGTGACTCAAAATAAAAGTGAAATAAAAAGATTTAAAAGTTTGAAAGGCTTCCTAATGTTGAAAGTACAGTACTCATTAGCTTTGAGCACTCATTGCCCCTATCATAAGCATCTTTAGGTGATTAAGGTTAAAGTGAACAAATATGAGGATATGCTTGACACGTTATAAGCTGAAAATCTCATGCCACTTACTTACGATTACCGTTCTTCATGCTACTCAACTTTAGTCACAGGTAAGTTCTTGTCATTGTAAGTACATGCGTATCATAGAGAACCGCCAACGGGGTACCCCTTGCCCGATGATACGGAAGATTCCCCATATCAAAATGATAAGGCAAGCAGACAATGAGCATCTCAGTGATCCTTTTATTTCCTATTTGCATAGGCTTCTTTTTTTATTTTTTTCCTTTCCTATTTGCATAGGTTTTTTATCGAGGATGCTTCACAGATTGCTCACTATGGTTATGCTGAAGGTTTCCACCATGATTAGGCATGGCTTAGACCAGCCGCCTAGGCATTTCTCTAACACATATATGAACTCCATGAGCCTTACAAGCTCCCCTTTTCATTTCACACCGCCGGGATCCATAAGCAAAAGAACATGATATCAACTAAATAAAGTGCAATGTTGAAAGCATTCCCCATGATAACATGGTTCTGCTACTTAACAGCTTACAAAGCGCAAGCATATACGCAACATAGATGGGCAAAATGGTTCAAGTTTATTAAGTGCAAGAAAGTAAAGTGTGCCATCAAGTTCGTGAGAGCTTTACTAACTAATTTTCACATAACAAGCAAACATTTTTATTGGAAGAAAACAGAGCATAATAAATATGCAAGGAATAGCAATAATGCTAATAGGTAGATATGGTGGACTCTTTTTGACAACTTTGGTTTTAGGGAGTTGGATGTACGAGTAAAGCTTATACTCAGCACAAGTGAAGGCTAGCAATAGAAAGGGAGCGACAATCGAGAGAGCAGTAACTATCATAATCATGCTTGCGACAAAACAAAATTAATAGTGGCATAAAAGTGACACGAGAACTCTGAGGCAGAATAAATCATCGAGGCTTAACTGACCTTTTATTTAGTCATATGCATGAGTGAGCATGTGCCAAGTCGATTCCAATAGAACATTCAGAGGAGGACACCACAATGTCATACCAAGTTATGAATAGAACAATGCGAGCAAACAGCTATATGACATGTTACGAACTAATAATGGATTGGAAGTGATCATAAGAAGGCAAGGACCAATAATCATCCATTAAATAACATACACCTTACATAAATAGGCTAAGCATGCTCACAATGATGAGTATATGTACAAAAATGAAAACAAATAGAGTTCGTACCAGCCTCTTACCATACCTCGAGTTGTCATAAATCATCATTGCCTTTCACTTGTGTGAGTTGAATAATAAGATAAAACCAAACTTCAAGGGGTCACTGAGGACCGCTAAACCCTGCAACGAACTTTAGAAAACCCGAGAAGAAGAACAAATATTTTTGGGTTTTCGATTTTTAAAGGCAAGGACCGAAGGAAAGAGCAAGCAAAGAGAAATATTTTTGGGTTTTTCGAATAATTAAAATAAAACTAAAAAGGATGAAGCAAACCAAGGCTAAAAGACAAAGAGGCAAATAAAGAGAAATAACGAAAATATTTTTGGTCTTTTGTGTTTTGGAAAGCAGAAATAAAGCAAGAACAAAAACTAAAAAGAAAGCGAAACGTGGATATGCAAAGTACCGACTGAACATGATATGTAGATGAGTGTGATGTCGGTATACCTCCCCCCAAGCTTAGGCTTTTGGCCTAAGTGGGGATCAATCCCAAGCTGGCCAAGAGTGAGCGCCTCCATAATATGGCGAAGAAGTGCCTTCATCCTGATACGAACTCGAGGACGCCCTAGCGTAGTGCGCAGAGTAGTCGTAAGAGGGCACATCCCCCTGGTTCTGCTTGTGGAAACCAAGCAAGCGGAGCTGCTCGTACACCTCCTCCTTGGAGCGCGACCATGGCATCCTGCAAATACTGAACAAAGTAGGTTGTGGCAAGGGAATTTCCCTCTCATCTCCGTCAGTAAACAACATCCTGTAAACTAAACTCTCTGTACTAGAGTTAGCAGTAACAAAGTGATGGGTTTTCATAGCAGCAAGATCGAGCCTTTGTAGTGTCAACACGGTATCATTAGGATCAACAGAAAGTTCCAAGGAAGCAACCATGCGTGTGGCAATAATGCCCCCATAAATGGGTCCTCTAGCAGCTAAACAGCGGGCGATGAGAGAACCAAGATTATACTTGGTATCATTATTAAGTCCAGCTGCAAGAAAGGCCAAATGATAATTGTAAATATTACTAGTGTTCTCCCTACCAAGAATGCTAGTGGCAAGATAGTAAGCGAAATATCTAAGAGCTGGGAGTTGAATGTTCCTTATCTTTCCGCGCTGAGTTGTGTCGTCATCGTCATTTTCACACTTTAGTAGATCTCCAGCAAGTCAGTGGGTCGACCTTGAATCTTCTTCACTGTCCCAGTCATGCCAATGCCTATAATGCTGCAAAATATTTCCAGTGGCATGGTAATAGGCATATTATAGATTTTGAATGAAACAGTTGACCGATAAGGGGTGTTAGTGAAAGTGAAACTTTCAACGAAAATTTTGGTGAGCACAGCATATTGCTCACTCTCATACTGCATGTAAGTGGTTAGACTAACCCTCTGAACAAGAAGTAGGAAATCATCATGGATCCCTGCAGCTTGCAAAAAGGCAAAGCAAGGGAAGATGGATGGATGAGCATCTCCCTCATCCCCTTCATTGCCAAAGCGCGGTGCAATAAGATCTTCATTATATGATGGCCTAAATTGCGATGCTGATCTTGAAGGTCTTGCCCTCCTGGGTGTGTCTCTCTCATATACTTCTCCAAAAGTGTGGATGTCCATCTCTCCCTTTTCTGAAATTTTATACAACCATCATACAAGTGATTGCAAAGTGATTACATAATGAAAGCAACTACTTATAGGGACTTGCAAGAGGCATAAACATGCATCAAAAATAATTCTCTAAGCATTGAACAAGCTTACAAGCTCACATAACCTGCCACCTATAGTAGCAAAATACTCAAGATATCAACCACTAATCACAAATCTACTTGGACAAGCAGAGGAGTCACATACCAGAGAACAAATGCTCCAAATCTTAGCAGCAAAGATGGGATGAGCAAGGAGATCGAAAATTGCGAGCAAGAACAGCAAGAACACGGGTATGAGCAATGAACTGGTGTTTTCTCGGGAGAGAGAAGGTAGTGGCAGGTAGGAGAATAAGTGGAGGGCCAGGGTGACCCACACCATGGACAGGCGCGCCTCTGGTATGGCCGTGCCACCAGATGGTGTGCCTGACTGGTGGCCCCCCTGGGTTACTCCAGGTACTTCTCTGCCCCTCTTTTGAGGTAAAAAATTAATATGAATTTTCTAGAATTTTTCGAGACACTTTATTTTTTAGCAATTTTCAGGTATTGATGAATAATTTTCTGATAGAAAGATAATTTTGGAATGATGCAATAATAAAACAAAACCTAAACTTCAGAAGTTCTAAGACACTCTAATATGCAAGCAACTAGCAATAGAAAAGTAGCTAAGTGAAAGCAAAAAATAAAATGGATAAAATAAAAATAAGAAAAGATAATCATGGTGAAAACATTGTTTTGTTCATTAAAATCCCTTTGTTAACAAGGTTGATCAGGTCTTGTTACCAAAACAATTTTATATGAAACAAAACTTTACATTCCACTAAATGATTATGTTACCTCAACCTTGATAGCAATGGTCCCAATCATAATAATTTCATAGTTTTCTCTTGGTATGGGACAATATATTTCTTCAACTTGGATGCCCTTAATATTTTCAATTGAATTTAGGCTATAAGTCTTATCAATATTCTTGGGGAAATAGATAGTATGCTCCTTGTCATTAACATTAAAAGTTACCTTTCCTTGATTACAATTAATGACAGCACCTGCAGTATTAAGAAAAGGTCTCCCAAGAATAATAGGCATATTATCATCTTTAGGCATTTCAAGCACAACAAAGTCATTTAATATCAACCAATTATGAGCCACTTGAACAGGAACATCCTCGCATATACCAATAGGAATAGTAGTAGATTTATTAGCCTTTTGCAAAGATATATCAGTTGGTATTAATTTCTCCAATTGAAGTCTTCTGTAGAGAGAAAAAGGCATAATACTAACTCCTGCTCCCAAATCACACAAGGCAGTTCTAACATAATTATTTTCAATAGAACATGGAATAGGTGGAATCCCTGGGTCTCCAAGTTTCTTTGGAACCTTACCGTTAAAGGAATAATTAGCAAGCAAAGTAGAAATTTCCTCATTAGGGATCTTCATTTTATTAGACACAATATCCTTCATATACTTTGAATAAGGAGGTAATTTAATAGCAGCAGTTAAAGGAATTTGCAAAAATAAAGGTTTCATCCACTCAAAAAACTTGTTATAGTGTTCTTCTTCCTTTGACTTGTGTTTCTTATCCGGAAAAGGCATCGGTTTTTGAACCCAGGGCTCTCTTTCACTACCATGTTTATTAGCAACAAAATCTTCCTTAGTGTATTTAGTATTATTAGTGTGCCTTTTAGGTTCTTCTTCAATTTCTTCTTTATCATGAGCATGATTTTTCTCATTACCACTCTTAGTTTCAGCATCAGAGATAGATATACTATTAGGATCTTTAGCAGTTTCAGAAGGTTCTACAATTGTTTTATGTTTCTTTTTCTTTATCTTAGAAGAAGTACCACTATTTTCAATTTGTTGAGAATCCTGCTCAATTCTTTTAGGATGCCCCTCAGGGTATAGAGGATCCTGAGTGGCAGCACCACTTCTAGTTCTAATTTCATAAGCATGTTTTTCTTTAGAAGCATTAACTAGCAAATCTTTTTGCACTTTAATAAGCTGATCAATTTGAGTTTGAACCATTTGGAAATGTTCAACAAGCATTTCAACATCATTGGAGGTTCTTTCCACAATATCCCTCAACTCTATAATAGCTCTAGAGTTTTCCATTAAATGATTCTGCACTCTTTTATTAAAAGTATCTTGCTTAACAACAAAGATATCAAATTCTTCTAAGCATTGATCAGGAGGTTTTAGAATAAGGAATATCACCTTCATCAAAATGTTAGATCTAGAACTAACCTATTAACAAGATGCCACAGTGCCAGTTGCCTGTTTTCTGCTGTTTTTGGTTCCAGAAAAGCCAGAAAATGAATATTCTCGGAATTGGACAGGACAAAAGCCAAAGTCAATATTTCACCGAGGGGAACACAGAGATAGAAGACGAGATGGAGAAGGGCCTCAAGGGGGCCACACCCCCTGGCTGCGAGGCCAGGCCTAGCCCGTGCCTAGGGGTGCAGCCGCCTCGGGCACCCCCTCGTGAAGGAGATGTGCCCTAGAGGCAAATAATAAATAGGTTTTTATTATCATATCTCAATTAGTTTATAATAGTTTCATATTGTGCTATAACTGTGCCAAGTAGAAACGTTGGTACATGTGTGGTATGAAACAACAAAGTCCCTAGTAGCCTCTATTCATACTAGTTCGTTGGTCATGAGGATGATCTGGGTTTCAAGATCATGGGCATTTATGCTGATTGACAATAGGATCATATCATTGGAGAATGATGTGATTGGACATTCCTCGAAGGATTGCAACACAATCAAGTCATATAGTTCATTGTTGCAACAACTATACCTAGACTCCTTTTCCTTAGACTGTGAGCTCATATTGCTCACTGTTTCCTGAGGCTGCTTAGACTGCATCAACCATCATCTGGTAATACGGTGGCCATAAAGGTGTACGTTGGATATTCCAAAGGAACAGTAGATGACATGTGACTGCAAGTCCAGGATTTGTTCACCCACATGACGGGTAAAGATACATACGGCCGGCTTGGTGAGATTACATCCATAAATGTTGCAACATGTGACTCGGTCACGGGGATGTAATATCACGGTAACAAGAAAACATAACTTGTTGTGAACGAGATTAAACAAGGTATGTGATACCAATGATCGGATCTCGGACAAGTCGTATCGAGAAACAAAAGGAATTGGATGCTACATTTAGCGGTTTAAACGACATTGTCATCAGGAATCCATAGGGGTCACATGGATATCCCTGGTCCCTCTGTTGATCATTGATACAAATCATGTCTAGAGCATTCCTGAGCCGTGAGAGGATACACTTAAGGGTACAATGAGAGCGATCATCCGTAAGACACAATCACAGTAGAGAAAGAGAAAGCTGGAATCGTTCTGCAGAGAGATCCGAAGTTGTTCGGAGAAAGAATAAAGGACCGGAATCATTCCGGGAAAGATCTGAAGTCGTTCGGAGGAAATCGAAAGGGAACCGAAAGGTGTTTCGGGTCAAGACGGATTTTTTAATATGTATTTACATATTAATTAATGTAATTAATATTAAATATAATATTAAAATCTAATTTGAAGGGGTATTCCACTAATGGGCCAAACTTCCTAGGGAAAAAGGGCCCATGAGGGAAAACCAAAAGAGGGAAGGGCCAAGGGCCAAAGGGACAAGGCCTAGGCGCCTCAAGGGGGCCCACCCGGCCAGCCTAGGGCTGTGCGCGAGGTGGGGCCCACCCCTGGCCGGCTGGACCATGGTGTCCTAAGGGCCATGCGCCTCCCCCTCTCCCTTGAATAGTCCCACATGGGAAACCCAAAGGGGAGGGCACACCCCCTCCCCCTACATAAAGGGGTGCCCATGGGTGGGACGATATACACCCAACAATTGGAGAAGTCCTTTGGTTGACTTCCTCCTTCCCTCTCTCTCTAGCCCTTGTGACCATGGCCCCAAGTTTGGGCTGTGCAAACAAGGCATACCTGTAGTACGTCGTTGCACTGCAGGGATTCCTACCCGGATATCAACTTCCGCACTCCCGGTGGGATCAGGGAGCCGGAGGTCTCATTATGCACCGGATGTGTACGAAGACACGGGGCGCAACACTTGGGGCGCTTAAATGTCGTGCGCCAGAGCTGCTGCATGATGAAGATGAAGAAGGAGCAAGGGGTGACTTGCGAGGAGCTTCGCGACCTTGAGGTCGGCTACGAGTACGACAACATCAACCGCGTACGGTCTACAAGGGTATGTATTCTATACGCATTGGCCGTTAGTGCATTACTACATCCCTGGACTATGTATTCATCACCATGCAAGCCTCCGGTATGATGCGTGAGTAGTTCATCCCTGGACTACGGGTCCATGTAGTAGCTAGATTGTTGGTTCTTCTCCTTTGTGCTACCATGTTTAGATCTTGTGAGCTCCGTTCATGATCAAGATCATCTATTTGTAATCCTACATGTGGTGTTTGCGGGGATCCGATGGATATTGAGATGCTATTTCAGATTGATTATTGATTATATCATGTGTTTGTTATTTGTGATCTTGCATGATCTCCGTTGTTAGTAGCTATCTTGGCCGAGTATATGCTAGCAACTCCAAGAGGGAGTATTTATGCTCAATAGTGGGTTCATGCCTCTAGGAATCTGGGGAAGTGACAGAAATCTCTAAGGTACTAGATGTGCTATTGCTACTAGGGAGAAAACAACAATCCTTTGTTCATAGAACAATCATATTGTTTACTTTACACACTTTGCTCAATGCAATTATCTGTTGCTTGCAACTTAATACTGGAGGGGGTTCGGATGATAACCTGAAGGTGGATTATTAGACATAGATGCAGTTGGATTACGGTCTATGTATAATGTTGTAATGCCCAATCAAATCTCATAGGAGTCAAGATGATTAGTATAAGCATGTAATTAATATTAAATATAATATTAAAATCTAATTTGAAGGGGTATTCCACTAATGGGCCAAACTTCCTAGGGAAAAGGGCCCATGAGGGAAAACCGAAGGAGGGAAGGTCCAAAGGGACAAGGCCTAGGCACCTCAAGGGGGCCCACCCGGCCAGCCTAAGGCTGTGCGCGGGGTGGGGCCCACCCCTGGCCGGCCGGCCCATGGTGTCCTAAGGGCCCATGCGCCTCCCCCCTCTCCCTTGAATAGTCCCACATGGGAAACCCAAAGGGGAGGGCACACCCCCTCCCCCTATATAAAGGGGTGCCCATGGGTGGGATGATATACACCCAACAATTGGAGAAGTCCTTTGGTTGACTTCCTCCTTCCATCTCTCTCTAGCCCCTGTGACCATGGCCCCAAGTTTGGGTTGTGCAAACAAGGCATACCTGCAGTACGCTGTTGCGATGCAGGGATTCCTACCCGGATATCAACTTTCGCACTCCCGGCGGGATCGGGGAGCCGGAGGTATCATCATGCACCGGATGTGTACGAAGACACGAGGGACAACACTTGGGGCGCTTAAGTGTTGTGAGCCGGAGCTACTGCACGATGAAGATGAAGAAGGAGCAAGGGTGACCTGCGAGGATCTTCACGACCTTGAGGCTGGCTACGAGTACGACTACATCAACCACGTTCTCCTCGGAACGTTAACCACGTATGGTCTACAAGGGTATGTATTCTATACGCATTGGCCATTACTGCATTACTACATAGATAGATCCTAGGCAGTTGATATGTTGTAAACGTATCTGTAATTTTTTATGTTCCATGCTTGTTTTATATCTACTTTCTTATGTTGTGTCCACACTTTGGAGTATTTCTATAAACTTTCTTGGACTAACCTATTAACAAGATGCCACAGTGCCAGTTGCCTATTTTCTGCTGTTTTTGGTTCCAGGAAAGTCCGAATATCAATATTCACGGAATTGGAACGGACAAAAGCCAAAGTCGATATTTTACCGGAAGACTCACGGAGCCAGAAGACGAGACAGAGAGGGGACATGGGGTGGCCACACCATGTGGTGGCGCAGGCTAGCCCTGGCCACGCCACTAGGTGGTGTGGGCCCCCTGGCTTCCCACCGAGCTTGCCTCTTCGCCTATAAGATGCCTCCCGATGCAAAAACCCTAAAAGGTCCAGCCTCCAGCCACGAAAAGTTCCACAGCGCCGCCGCCGCCGAAGGGAAGATTTGGGGGACAGAAAGTCTCTGTTCCGGCACCCTGCCGGAACGGGGAAGTGCCCCCCGGAGCCATCTCCATCGATATCCACCGCCATCTCCATCACCATTGCTGATTCCCATGATGAGGAGGGAGTAGTTCTCTCTCGAGGCTAAGGGTTCTACCGGTAGCTATGTGTTCATCTCTCTCTATGCATGATCTTATTGAGATCATGAGCACATAATCTATAGATCTACCTCGCTAATCAAGTGCTTTAATAGATCTCTACTCTCCCCATGTGTGTGAAGTTGACAGTGTGCACACCAAGGTGGCACTTAGGCTAGTGATTTCAAATACTTGTTATGAGTTATTTTTGGAGTTGGATGTCTCTATGAAATTGTGGTGTTTGTTTGAACCATCTAGTGCTCAAGGTGACAGTGTGGGGTTATCTAGATGGGAAAGGCTTACTTTGAGGTGTGTTGTTATAGCCCTACCATGGATTAGAGTGTCCAACCGGAGAGTAGTTAAGAGTAGTATCATAAAGAGAAGATATTTATATGAGAGTGTTCACTAGTGAAAGTATGATCCCTAGGCCTTGTTTCTTAGCATTGAAACACCGTTTGCAACTAGATCTGTTACATGTTTTCTTGCTTCCATCTTTATTTCAGTTTGCCTTCAGTCTCTTCCATGCCATCAAAGTATTTTCTGGCACCATTGTCTTATATCCATACCACTTGTATTTCACCATTTCTTCGCCGAACTAGTGCACCTATACACCTGACAAGTGTATTGGGTGTGTTGGGGATACAAGAGACTTCTTGTATCTTGATTGCAGGGTTGCTTGAGAGGGGATACCTTTGACCACTTCCTCCCTGAGTTCGATAAACCTTGGGTGATCCACTTAAGGGAAAACTTGCTGCTGTTCTACAAACCTCTGCACTTGGAGGCCCAACAACTGTCTACAAGAATAGAAGTGCGTAGATATCAGCAGTTTTGGGGTTCCATCGTAGGATTTTTTTTTGTTTTCTGCTGTGGATCCCCTTCAGTGGTATCAGAGCCGATCTATGCGTAGGAGTGTTGTACGTCCAGTATGCACAAGTATTGTGCGAGCATTGATCCCTTAGTTGTTACCCTCCAACGTGTACTTGCTTATATCGCGGTATTGTTTGATGAAGCGGCCCGGACCGACCTTACGCGTATTCATATGCGAGACTGGTTCCACGCTCAACATACGGCTTGTAATGTATAAGTGGCTAGCGGGTGTCTATCTCTCATTCGATAGTTGATATAGCATTTACAACGGAGGGCCCCGAAAGGGGTGTAGTAGAGACAACTGTCGGATCCATGTTGTGGTTGGAAAGTTTGTAGTTTAGAAACGGTTCTATTGCGAAAGCCCTAACAACCACGTAAAACTTGCAATAGATAAAGTAGAGGCGTCTAACTTTATTTTGCAGGGGCATGTGATTATGATATGGCATTGGTCGTTGCGAAGGTAAAAGTAGTTTACTTTTCTGTTACTAAGTAGTATAGTAATAGTCATCGTTCCTATGAACGACCTGGTGGAGGCGTCGTGGACTTGGCGTCAAACCAAGGGCAAGATGGAGATCATGTCGGAGCGCTCGATGGATATCAAGGCGCAAGAAGGACCATATCATATCACAATATACATATGATGTTGATATCTGTTTTACATCTTATTGTGTGCTAGTATTAGATACTCAACGATAGCAAATAAGATAATCCCTATTGAATTCCAACGTTCCGTGTTCCCCTTGTGTGTGCACCACCAAGAAAGTTCTTCGGTATGAGGCGCCTTGCGGTGAGTAGGGGTCAGACATATCTACGTTCGCATACAGTGGGTGTAAGCCATGTTGCACAGCGAATACACACAAGTTAGATTTGGCGAGCCTAGCATGTTACAGAGACGTGGCCTCGGAACACAAGAGATTGAAAGATCGAGCATGAGTCACATGGATGATGTGATTGGCATTATTGAATGTCTACCTTTGATAATGCATTGATGGCCGTGTTGATCGGGGGAGGTGTAGAGGATAGGGATCATGCGATCACTAAAATCGTCCAGGGGATGACAATTTTAGTGGAGACCAATTATAAATGGATCTCTTATTATAAACTTAGTCTAGACGTCTGTTTGCAAATATCTTAATAGATCTTGGCCTATCCCATTGAGGCCCTTTGCGACCATGGGAATAAATTGCTTAATTTGGAACTTAGCAAAAGGGTCCAACTTCATAGATTAATACCCATGCTTGAGGGATATCCTCGTAAAAGGTGATCTTATCTTCTTGATACAATAACCATTAGGAGATAATTCGATGACTCTAGAATGTTTGTGTTTTCCCCATAATCATCCAATAAGCCATTCTCCATTCGATGGAGAGTTGGGCTACATTTTGTATTCTATAGAATAAGGCACATAGAGTATGAGCCATTGGATGGGTTTTCCTCCATCATGGATGAAAAAGAGAATATTTGGAAAAACACTTAGCGATCTTGCATTAGAGTTGAGAACTCTTGGAAGGGCTTGATTGCAATGGAGGTCATGAATGAAAAGGTATATATAAGATATAAAAACTATAAATGTGGTTTTTGCAAAACTCGTTGCAGTTTGCAAAGTATTTGATACTTGTCGCGTTTTGTGAAAACAGGAGGATCTGCTTGAGAATTGCTGTTTTTGAGGCAGTGTGACTTGATGATGGCAAGCAAAACAGTTGATGGCCAACATCACCTCTTCCCTCAAAGTTTTTCATTTGGATTAGTGGACTTGAATATAATTTTGTAATCCTAGTTTGTGTCCCTTGCTTTTGGCAAGACGATTATTCATATGAACAAGTTACAAGACAGTTTGTACTATTCTTATGAACAATATCTTATGGTCACATTATGATTATAAACAAGTTATTCTCATCACTATGTTAATCATAATAGTTTAAATATTTATAAAGGATTATAATGCTAAAAGATATCCGAAGTTTAATGATGAAATGACACTATAGTTTAAGTCATTTTTATTATTGCATGTTCTTCATTGTAAATGAAGATCGGGGTCCTAGATGCTTGATCTAGAGACTTTGCAAAACCATGCCTCTTGGGTAGAATGACTAAAAATCTGCATTCTGGTAAAACGGTGATATGCGAAGAAATGTTGAATCTTATACATAGTGATGTATCGTATTTTCAACAAGTAGTGGAAATCATTAGTATTGTGGACTTAAGTGAATAAGTGATACATTGCAAATGTATCTATAATTTTTGATGTTCCATGCTTGGTTTTATCTACTTTCTTGTGTTTTGTTTACACTTTGGAGTACTTTTCATATGATTTCTTGGACTAACCTATTAACAAGAGCCACAGTGCCAGATGCCTGTTTTCTGCTGTTTTTAGTTTCAGGAAGTCAGAAAATGAATATTCACGGAATTGGATGGGACAAAAGCCAAAGTTGCTATTTTACCGAAAGACATCTGGAGCCAGAATACGAGACGGAGAAGGGCTGGGGCCCGGCCACACCATCTGGCCACGTAGCCAGGCCTGGCCCGTGTCAGGGGGTGGTCTGGCCGACCCCAGCACCCCCTTGGCCTCTCCTTCCGCCTATATATTTCCTCTGATACGGAAACCCTAAGTACCCGATCAAAAATCCATGAAAGAGTCTGAAGCCGCTGTCATCTCCATCCCTAGATCGGGAGGGATCTGAAGCTCTTCCCGGCACCCTGCCGGAGAGGGAAATTCACCCTGGAGGCCTTCTTCATCACCATGCAAGCCTCCGGTGTGATGCGTGAGTAGTTCATCCAACATGTTATCTATCTTAAAGGAGTCAAGATGATTAGTCTCAAAGGAGTCAAGATGATTAGTATATGCTTGTATGCTTTCTCAATGTTTGTCAATTGCCCCGCTGTAATTTTTTCACCCAGCATGTTATCTATCTTAAGGAGAGCCACCTCTAGTGAACTATGGAACCTGGTCCTTTCTTTTACATACAATCTACAAATTGTTTACTACTTTGTGTTTACTTTCTGCAAACTATTACTTCCTTCCATTCGATACGTTTAATCCTTTGTTTTCAGCAAAACCAGTGAGATTGACAACCTCATCACAAGTTGGGGACAGAGTTCTGTGGTTGTGTTGTGCAGGTCTCCACGTTGCTGCTGGCACCGGTTGTGCGCCCTGCCAACGTTCAGCTAGCTACACCTTTGGGGTGTTTCCTTGCTCCTACTAGATTGATAACCTTGGTTTCATAACCGAGGGAAACTTACTGTTGTGCTCATCATACCTTCCTCTTGGCGTTCCCCAATGAGCTCGACATCAACCACGAGCCAGCAAGTATTTTTCTGGCACCGTTGCCAAGGAGTCAAGGACATCTTCACAAGGGGAGTCCCTCATAACCAATCTCTTTACTTTTTTATTTTTGTTTTGCTTAGTTTATTTTGCTTTGTTTGCTTGTTTCTTTGTCAAAAACACAAAAACATTAGTTTTACTAGTTTGCTTTTTTGATCAAAAAACACACAAAAATGACTACCCTTGAAAACACTAAGTTGTGTGACTTCACTAGCACAAACAACAATGATTTTATGAGCACACCTATTGCTCTACATGTTCCTGGAGCTACTTTCTTTGAGATAAAACATGCTTTACTCAATCTTGTTATGGGAGAACAATTTTATGGTATTGGTAATGAAGAAGCTGCTGCCCATCTAAATAACTTTGGTGAACTTTGTGAGATGCAAAAGCATAGGGATATAGATGGAGATATTATTAAGCTTAAATTGTTTCCTTTCTCTCTAAGAGTAAAAGCTAAAGAATGGTTGAATTCCTTAACTAGGAATAGTATTGATTCTTGGACTAAGTGCGAATATGCTTTCATTGGAAAATACTATCCACCTACTAAGACTATATCTATGAGAAGTGAAATAATGAAGTTTAAACAATCTGATAATGAACATGTTGCTCAAGCTTGGGAAAGAATGAAATCTTTGGTTAAGAATTGTTCCACTCATGGACTGACTGCTTGGATGATCATCCAAACTTTTTATGCAGGATTGAACTATTCTTCAAGGAACCTATTGGATTCTGCTGCTAGAGGCACCTTTATGACCATCACTTTGGGTGCTGCAACAAAGCTTCTTGATAATATGATGGTTAACTACTCTGAATGGCATACTGAGAGAGCTCCACAAGGTAAGAAGGTAAATTCCTATGAAGAAACCTCCTCCTTGAGTGATAAGATTGATATTATTATGTCTATGCTTGTTAATGGGAAAGCCCATATTGATCCAAATAATGTTCCTTTAGCTTCTTTGGTTGCTCAAGAAGAGCAAGTTGATGTGAACTTCATAAGAAATAATTTTTTTGGCAATAATGCTTATAGGAATAATTTTGGTAACAACAATTATAAGCCATGTCCTCCCAACAATGGTAATGCTTATGGAAATTCCTACAACAACAATAAGAGTGCTCCCTCTGAACTTGAAGTTATGCTTAAAGATTTTATTAGTAAACAAACTGCTTTCAATGAAACTATTGAGGAAAAACTCTCTAATGCTGAAAGAAATATAGCATCTCTGGCTGAAGCTCAATCTTCTTTTAATAAAATGACTGCTAAACCTGAAACTAATGATAATCCCTTTGCAGCCAGTAATGCCATACAAGTAAGAATTGATGAAAATGTTAGACTATTAGCTGAATTGCATGCTAAGTGGGAAAGAGAAGATGAAATTGCTAGAAACATTAGTGTTTCTACTATCACCAGCACAAGTGTTAAGGCTAGTAATAGTTCTACCACTCTAGATGATAATTTTGATTTTGATCTCGATGGTTGCAATATCTCTGAAGTTATTAAGTTCCTACAAAAGCTTGCTAAAAGTCCTAATGCTAGTGCTATGAACATGGCCTTTACAAAACACATTACTGATGCTCTCATAAAGATTAAAGAAGAAAAGATGAAACATAAAGCTTCTATTCCTATAAAACAAGAAGATGGTTGGGAACCCATTATTAATATGAAAGTGAATGACTTTGATTTTGAAGCTTTATGTGATCTTGATAATAGTGTTTCTATTATTCCTAGAAGGATTTGTGATATGCTTGATTTCCACCACTTGAAGATTGTTATTTAAATGTCCCACTTGATGATAATGCTAAAAAGAAACTCACAGGAAGTATTAATGATGTTCTTATTATGGTTAACAATGCCTATGTCCCTGTTGATTTCTATGTTTTGGATGTTGAATGCAATGTTTCTTGTCCTATTACTTTGGGAAGACCTTTTCTTAGAACTGTTGGTGTCATTATTGATATGAAAGAAGGCACCATTATATATCAACTCCCACTGAAGAAAGGTATAGAACACTTCCCTAAGAAGAGAGAGAAGATTTATTTTGCCTCTCCAATAAAAACAAAATTTTCTCTTAATGCTTCTTCATTTGAGAACACTTGATCCTTTTTCTTCCTTCTTATGCCTAACTTAAAGGCGTTAAAGAAAAGTACTTACTGGGAGATAACCCAAAAGTTTTAGATGAGTCTTGGAAGTTATTACTTCAGTAATAACCACTCCTTATCC
Source organism: Avena sativa (assembly GCA_916181665.1). Lineage (NCBI taxonomy): Eukaryota > Viridiplantae > Streptophyta > Magnoliopsida > Poales > Poaceae > Avena > Avena sativa. The sequence continues at coordinate 63,189,605 of OV702286.1, read as the reverse complement.
TTTTTATTTGGTTTTTGTGCCAAGAGTAACCTCTAATGAGAGAGAAGTAATGATTGGGAAAGTTGTTGTCCCAAAACAGATTTCTGTGCTTCAACCTAAAAATTCGTGTAAAATCTCTGTACGTCCTTTTAAGGCGTGAATTTTTGTGCTTCTTCCCCAGGTTGTTATATAACTTTAGTTAGTTCAACACTTTTTTATTTGAGCAACAGAAGGTCTTCTACAAAATTGTTTTTTACCTGCTGGTCTGTTTTGACAGATTTCTGCCATTTTCTGCATTTGCTTCTTGTTGGTTCCTCTTTGAGTTCTTTTGGGGAATTGAGATTTTTGAGGGAAGTGCTACAGTAGCTAGTGTTTTAATGGAAGTTTTATTGGTGTTAGAACTGAACCTAAAGACTTATTATCTTGAGTGCACTAATGTTGCTAATAAAGATTATGTGAAGTTTTGTATGAAGGAAAAATTTCAGGTGTATGGAAGGAATGAGTAATGAGATGAAGGATGGACTAAAGCTCAAGCTTGGGGATGCCACGCGTGTCACCCCAAGAAATATCCAATAAGTACAAGCATTAAAGCTTGGGGATGCCCATGCATCCCCTTCTTCATCAATAAAAATCCCAGGTTCCTTCCAAACGTTTCATTTTTATTGTTTCATGCACAGTTGTGTTGTTCTTGGAGCATCTTCTTTTTTGTTTTGGGTTTTTGTTTGCTTTGTTTTCTTAGTTTGCTGAATAAATTGGATGGACCCCCTCTTTCATGCATTGGTTTTCAAATTGGTTTGGTTTGGAAAAGAGTAGGAAAGTTCATGCTTAAGTGGTAAAAAGAGCTTGTTTTTGACTGTGGCCTATACTTTTTCATGCCATGCTTGATATTGTTTTGGCTTTATGCTTAGTATTATTTGTTGTAGCATGAATTTTTATAAACAATTGAGATTTCTTAATGTTCCTTGGATGAATCAAGCGTTGTTTTAGCATATTAAAGCATAGTATTGTGGTATTCTCCTTTGATGCTTTATTTGGGTTGACTTGGCGCATGATCACACCATGTTATGACTATCTCAAGTCACCATAAGCCTTTATGATCCTTTAGTTTTGAACTTATAGTATCACTTAATGCTTTGATCAATGATGTTTTGTTGCTCTGCATGATTATGGCCATTATTGCTCTCTTAGTTTGTCGCTCCCAGTCTTTTGCTAGCCTCCACAACCAAGTATGAGTTCCACTCATGCATCCAACTCCAAATAAAACCAAGTTATTCAAAGAGTCCACCTTACCTACCTACTAGCATATGCTATTCCAAGTATATTCATATTTTTATTTGCCTTACAAATTAAACTTGTTATGAGAAAACTAGTGATTAAAGCTCTCACGAACTTGATGGCATACTTTACTTTTCTTGCCCTTAATAAACTTGAACCATTGTGTCATTTGTGTTGTATATGCTTGCACTTATTTGTTGGGGATTAGCAGAACCATGCTGTCATGGGGAACACTTTAAACATTGCACTGGTACTTTGTACCTAGTTGATATCATGCTCTTTTGTCTATGGATGTCGTTTGTGTGAAATGAAAGGGGGGATTGTAAGTCCATGGAGTTATGTATATGTGTTAGAGAAATGCCTGGGCTGCTGGTCTAATCCATGCTAACATGGTGGAAACCTGCAGCGTAACCATAATGAGCTATCTATGAAGCATTCTTCTTATAAAATAGGAGCCCTATATTGAGAAAAAAGAGAAAAAAAAGAGATTATGAAAAGAGGAAAGAGAGAAAAAAGCACCATATTCCCATGGTAAATAAGAAGATTGCTGAGATGCTCGTTGTCTGCTTGCCTTGTCATTTTGATATGGGGATTCTTCCGTATCATCGGGCAAGGGGTACCCTGTTGGCGGTTCTCTATGATACACATGTACTTACAATGACAAGAACTTACCGGTGACTAAACTTGAGTCGCATGAGGAGCGGCCCTCATATTCAAGGGACATGAGATTTCTAACTTATACTTCGTCAAGCATGTACACCATAGTTTGTTCACTTTAACCTTAATCACTTCAAGATGCTTATGATAGGGCCATTGAGAGCTGAAAGCTATAAGTACCATAATTTTTGGAAGCTCTTTATGAAACTTGAATCTCTGCTTCCTTCTATGAAGGCCTTTCTTCCACCATTATATTGAGTCTCCACCTTCTACCTTTATGCACCTACTTTGAGAGCATAGTGGCCATTCTTAGTTCTATGTGCATTGTCCCAAGACTAGTTGATTGATGCATACCTTGATATTGCTTGTTTTAAACTATTTGTATCTAGTCACTCTTATGAACTTTGAAGGTGTCCTATGCATTTATACTTGCTACTCTATGAGGGACAAGCTAAATACTACTATGCTATGTTTTCTTTATGTGAAACAAACAAACATCTTGCAAAGCATTGTTATTCTTGAATCTTTTGTTTGTGCCTTTTCATGTTTGTAACACCCTCGAATCGGCTCTATGCAAGTTTTAGCCCTTTCCGCCAAACCCGCATAGAAACGATTCAAGGACGCCCACCAGGCACTTTCGTGCGGGTGGAAAACAAAGTAATAGCATTACACAACAGTCCTCGATGGGACCCACAGAACAAATATATACAACAGCGACTCAGCGAGTCAAGAATACAGATATATACAGTACAAAGATCCAAATCACCTTGAAATCGATACAGCGTCCGAGTACGGACAAGATGCAAATGGGGCTAAGAGCCCTGAAGAATAACCAATGGCGTCCATAACCCTACCCAGGACAAGACGGAAGGGTAACCATGCTAACGACATCGATCTCAAACCTTCTAGAACAAAAGGGGTGCCGACAAAGGGCAAAGGAAAAAGAGGAGCATCAGTACTGAGGCCAGTACATGGCGAGGCTAGAATTCGGCGGCTGTCGCCTACATAGGTATGGTGGACTGAAGCGGCAGCGCAGCATGCACTAAACAACCTATAGAGACTCAATACATCTGTCGGCTATTATAGAGGGGTAAGAAAGACCTATTCGAATCCAACCTGAAGCTAACACCAAACATACCCATCCTGGTATTTCCCCCTCGAGACCAAACGAGGAAAGTCAAACCAAGGAACTCACACAGTTGGCAGTTTTATTCATTCGATTATAGTTGAAGCACTTACTAGTCAGATATAGATAGCATGAGTCATCCTGAAGCATAAGTAGTGGGCAGTTTTAATCACCATTCCGTTACAGTTGGAACATTTACTAGTCAGATATAATTGTCCTGGGGAATCCCAAAACCCAGCAGTTGTTGGCACTTTTATCACATTCCGTTGGAGTTGCAATACTTACTAGGCAGATATAACAAAACAACCCAGGTCCACCAGTGGTTGGCATCTTTAATATCCATTCTGTTATAGTGAAGCTGATTACTAGTCAGATATATTAAGTCAAGTTTATAGCACTACTTTAGTTATGCTTCTCTATGATCAAGATACTGTGCTCCAAGTCGTCCATAACCGCGGACACGACTTTCAGAAAGATTTACCCTGCAGGGGTGCACAAATAGCAACACACACTCGATCAACCTCGGAAAAACCAACTCAAAACCCAACGAGGCATTGACGACAAAGCGATCACAGGATTCATAAATATTTCAGGGGGCCACCCCATTAAGCTACCCGCAACGAAGTTAACCGGCTCCGAGACGGACCCAAGGTTTCCGCCAATGGTTGTAAACGACTAGGAACCCGAAAGTGTGACTGGGCTTGTCAATACCGCGAAAACACTCCGCAATCCTAAACAATACAAGTGCTCCATGCACAATCTTAAATAAAGTAGTAAAACATGGCATAAGTACAGGATAGTAATAAATCCCCAAACTACTTTGTGGCCCCAAGAAATAGAAATGAATCAAGCTCTGGCTCAGGGGGGTCCATAAGGCCTCCCGGATGTGGATAGTGCGAATAGTCAAGGAACAGGTATCAAGTACTCGGGGTCCTACGGGACACAAGTGAACATGGAAGAACCAAATAACATCTATTGCCCAGTGATGCCTCTGCATTAGTTATATCTAGCAATTTAACAGTTGTAATTAAAGACATGATCATCTCCACCATAAACATCTGCCAGCTTTCCAACAACTGTGGTACTCGACATCACGAGATCGCACCTAAGCAAGCAACTACGAGTCGCAAGGCCAGCTATCTACCAAACAACAGGTATTAGGAGGTGTCCATGGCAATATAGAGGCTGCACGGGATCTAACTGGTGCACGAAAACTAAAGCATCGTGACAAGGATATCAATAGATCAACTGGAGGAAATAAAGACTATAAATTGCAAAATAGGTAGAAGGGGGAGAGATGCTCGCCTGGGAAACACTGCCGAAGGTTCATATCCGGAGAACTTGTCGATACTCGCATCAACTCATCGGGCTAATCCGCGAAGAAGCAAACACTAGAAGAAACACCGAATGCAATATTTAATACTACGGCAGAAGATCTGGCATGCTTATGATATGATGCATGGCATGGCATAGATGCGATGCGACTAGACAAAATTAAGCGGAACCGGGGTCCCGACAATTAATTAAGTGGTTCATGTTGTTTAGATACCCCGCATTTTTAAATGTTGGCTTAACAAGGCAAAACATGGCATCGGTTCGCTACACCAATTTAAATGGAGCCGATATAAGACTAGAATAGCCCGCATATAGACTCCATATTTAATCATGCGGTTAATCGGCATAATGCCCCCAACCCACATGATATGCATGCGAGATGAACAATTTAATATGCGACAGTTGATAATGTCATATTATAAAATTAGGGGCTTAGGGTCACACATCTGGGTTCGGAAGATCTTGGATCCGGGGGTTCGGGGTTCAGACTCAGGGTTCGACAGGACGGCGAGGTTCAGATACAAGATGCAGAGCTTGTCGGGTCGTGACGGAGAACTTGGGTTCCAAGCGGTCGATCTTGTCGTCGATGGCGAACTTGAGTGGATCGGGTACCGGGGTCTTTGGGTCCGTGTAGGAGATCTTGACGCCTGAGACGCAGAACTCGGGTTCGGACTGAAGTCTTGGTGTTCCGATGGATCGGTCTTCGGGGTCGAAGAACTTGGCACGCCAGGGTTCGGTCTTCAGATCCGAGTAGAAGAACTGGGTGTTCTGTGTCGGCGACCTTGGCGTCCGGGTCCTCGGGCATCGGTGCAGGAAGGAGGTCTTGTCGCATGTGTGGTCTTCGGGTTCGGTCTTCAGATCCGTGTCGGCGCGCTCGAGGTCTCGGTCTTCGGAAGATCTTGGCGGAAGCCGGGATCTCTACGTTGTGGTGGTCGATGATGAACTTGATACTTTGCACGACACGGCAACAGGAACCCCATGAACTGAACTTGGCCATCGAGGACTCGGTGTGCTGTTGTTGCTACTTGCTACCCATGCGTATACTCAGAGTAGAAACGATAGAAAGGCGTCCTGCAAAGATAAACAACTGTCGGCCTAGACATGTCTGGAGCAGAGCAGGAAGTGATGCGGCGCGGCAGCAGGATGGGGACGAGCACGAGTAGCAACTACGTCGTGGCCACACAACTGGGGCGGATGGAGTCGAGTCAGAGGAGGCAGGTGCCGAAGGCAGCAGAGCTTGGGAAGGCCTTCGCGGCTGACGGCGCGGCGATTGACGGCGAAGCGGTTGCACAGAGAGGCAGGCTCGGAGGTGGTCGGGGATAGGGGACGACGGGGACGTGCGTGGGGCGGAGCGGAGGAGACCCGGCGGCAAGGAAGGCGGCCGGGCAGTGCAGAGCCAGGGAACGGCGAGCACAGGCCACAGACGCTAGAGTTGGAGGAGACGGGGCACCGCGGGCGCGTGGCTGTGGGAGGACGACGACCTCGCGACGGCGGCAGCGGGGCCTGCAGAGGAAGAGAGAGACAGAGCAGAGCCCTACCGGAGCAGCAGCGAACAACATAGAGGGGCTGTCGGCGTGGAGGTTGCAGGGGCGGCCTGAGGTGGCGAAGGGCCGGCATGTGGTGACGACAGGGGTCGCGGCCAGGGTGGCGACAGGAGGAGGACCGGTCGGGGGACGGCGAGCATCGGCGGCGCAGGAGGGCTGGAGGTCGCCATGGCGGTTGCAGAGGGAGGCGGCGGGGGAAGACAGAGGGGAGGAGGTGGCGGTGGTAGGTGGCGAAGAAGAGAGCCCGGGGAGAGAGGCGGGGCTCTCCCGCATGGGCCCGAGGGAGGCAGATGGCGAGCGGGGAGTTGGCTGGCAGGGGAGGTGGACCTGGGGGTTGTTGAGGATCGGTGCCAGGGGGTGGGGCCAAGGCGACCAGGTGACGTGGGGGAGGAGGAAACGAGGCTGGATGGGGGTGCGGGGTTGGTGGGGAGTGGGCGACGTGGTACGCGGGGTAGGTGGCGGCTAGGCGGGAAACGGCAGGTGGAGTTGGGGAGCGCGCCCAGGAGGGCCTGCTCGGCGGGGGTAGGTGGTGGTTGACGACCTGGTGGCGGCGGCTGGGAGGGTGTGTGCGGTAGAGGGTAGGTGGGGTTAGGTTAGATTAGATTAGGTTTTTATACGGGCCGGGTAGTAGGTGGCCTGGCCTAACGGCTGGGCTGCCTCCCGGTCCGAAAAGAAATAGTTCTATTTATTTTATTTTATCCAAAAATAGACTTTTGTAAATATTTTGTAGACAAAAGAAAATATCCGGAAGAGGCCCCGGGTTTGATTTGAAAAAAAAGGCTAGATATTTAGAAAACAGAAATAGGGTTTTTCGAAAATAGTTTCAGACAACAGATGCATGATGACATGATGATGCTCAAATGCAATGTGGCATGATGACATGAGCATGCTGTCATGACGATGCAATGCACAAAAACAACGCGATTTTCTAGTAGTGGTTTTAGTGGGATGCCACAATGTTGCATCATAGTTTCTTTGTCTTATTGCTAGAACTTTGTCTTTCATGTTATGATTGAAGTACTATGATCCCAGCTTCGAATGTTTTACAAATACTTTGATCAAGTTTATGATGGTGCATATCACCTCAAAAATTATTCTTTCTTTTTATCACTTACCTACTCGAGGACGAGCAGGAGTTAAGCTTGGGGATGTTGATACATTGCAAATGTATCTATAATTTTTGATGTTCCATGCTTGGTTTTATCTACTTTCTTGTGTTTTGTCCACTTTGGAGTACTTTTCATATGATTTCTTGGACTAACCAATTAACAGGAGCCACAGTGCCAGCTGCCTGTTTTCTGCTATTTTTGGTTTTAGGAAGTCAGAAAATGAATATTCTCAGAATTGGACGGGACAAAAGCCAAAGTTTCTATTTTACCGGAAGACATCTAGAGCCAGAATACGAGACGGAGAAGGGCTGGGGCCCCCCATACCACCTGGCCGCGCGGCCAGGCCTGTCCCACGCCAGGGGGTGGTCTGGCCGACCCCAGCACCCCCTCGACCTCTCCTTCCGGCTATATATTGCCTCTGATACGGAAACCCTAAGTACCCGATCAAAAATCCACGAAAGAGTCTGTAGCCGCCGTCATCTCCATCCCTAGATCGGGAGGGATCTGAAGCTCTTCCCGGCACCCTGCCGGAGAGGGGAATTCACCCTGGAGGCCTTCTTCATCACCATGCAAGCCTCCTGTGTGATGCGTGAGTAGTTCATCTCTGGACTACGGGTCCATGTAGTAGCTAGATGGCTGGTTCTCCTCCTTTGTGCTTTCATGTTTAGATCTTGTGAGCTCCATTCATGATCAAGATCATCTATTTGTAATCCATACATGTTGCGTTTGCGGGGATCCGATGGATATTGAGATGGTATTTCAGATTTATTATTGATTCTATCATGTCTTTGTTATTTGTGATCTTGCATGATTTCCGTTGTTAGTAGCTATCTTGGCCAAGTAGATGCTAGCAACTCCAAGAGTTAGTATTTATGCTCGATAGTGGGTTCATGCCTCTGGTAATCTGGGGAAGTGACAGAAATCTCTAAGGTACTAGATGTGTTGTTGCTACTAGGGAGAAACCAACAATCCTTTGTTATAGAACAATCGTATTGTTTACTTTAAACGCAATTCGTAAAGCAATAATATGTTGCTTGCAACTTAATACTGGAGGGGGTTCGGATGATAACCTGAAGGTGGATTATTAGTCATAGATGCAGCTGGATGGCGGTCTATGTATAATGTTGTAATGCCAATCAAGTCTCAAAGGAGTCAAGATGATTAGTATATGCTTGTATGCTTTCTTGATGTTTGTCAATTGCCCCGCTATAATTTGTTCACCCAGCATGTTATCTATCTTAAGGAGAGCCACCTCTAGTGAACTATGGACCCCGGTCCTTTTTCTTTACATACAATCTACAAACTTTTTACTGCTTTGTGTTTACTTTCTGCAAACTATTACTTCCTTCCATTCGATACGTTTAATCCTTTGTTTTCAGCAAAACCGGTGAAATTGACAACCTCATCGCAAGTTGGGGATAGAGTTCTATGGTTGTGTTGTGCAGGTCTCCACGAGTTGCTGGCACCGGTAGTGCGCCCTGCCAACGTTTAGCTAGCTACACCTTTGGGGTGTTTCCTTGCTCCTACTGGATTGATAACCTTGGTTTCATAACTGAGGGAAACTTACTACTGTGCTCATCATAGCTTCCTCTTGGGGTTCCCCAACGAGCTCGACATCAGCCATGAGCCAGCAATAAGCGTATTTACTTAATGAAACATAAGTTTGAAATGATTTGAATTGTTCAAATGAGTTCACAACAATAGGAGGATATTGAAATTAACAAGAATACAAAGTCTCTTCGATTTGATTGACATGACTAAAGTATTCAAGTTAAGTTTAGCATAAAAGGGACTTGTGAAAGAGGTTTCACAAATTATGATAATTGGATGAATTCAAACTGTGTTGAAATGTCTAAACATCATAATCATTATGTATTAGATACATATGGTATAATATTATCTCTTATCGGGGTTATAGTAGTCGTTTAGAGTTAAAGATCAAAATAAGCAAACACTCATTGGAAATACAAAGGAACATCCAAAAGATTCGTGGAAACAACACCATAATTGTTATGGCAAGTTCGAGTTTCTGGAGATTTCGACAAGTCGAAATCATGGCGAATAAATAAGTCTTTGTAGAGCATTCTTAGGAAGCTATGAATGCATCGTCCACAATGGGCAAACCTGTTGTTGTCTAAAGTTGATGTGTCTTGATGAAGATACAAGTGGAAGAAAGTAAAAGATCAAAACAAGGTATTTGACCTTACCTCCGGATTGTTGAGTGGCATAGCGGAATCTGTTTCATGAATCCAAAACTCTACAAATAGAGGAGAAACCAATGATAATGATCATAAAGTTTTAGTGAATACTTTTACTAAAGAAAGTAAGAATTCAACTATATATTCTAACAAGTTTGTGGAATTATATTGTTGATTCACTTGTCGTGTTTTGAACAAGACATACTTACGAAATACAAAGAAGCGTGATGGACCTAAGTACTAGAAATATATATGGATATTGAAGTCTCGTAATTAGAATTCTCAAATTGATGATGATCAAAGAATTTTGGAATGTATAAGATTATCGAGATGACCTAGATTTGAGTGGGAGAAAATCATCTTGGTTAATTCATAATATCTGGCTGACATATTTTGAGTGGGAGCTAAGTGAAATTCCTATATCTCAAACATGAATGTCATATGTGAGTGGGAGCTAAGTGAAATCCCTGGATCTCAAATATGAATGTCATATTTGAGTGGGAGCGTGAAATCATTCTGTGATATGTGGACGACATATGTGAATGATGTGATCGGTGTTAATAACATTTAAGTTAGATAAATAAGGATGAAGTTTAAGTTATTAAACAAAGAGATCTATCAAGATATATTAGTGAGTTTAATAAACACTAAATGTCGAATGCTTCCTGGACTTGATTCTGAAAGATGTTCAGAATGTCCTAAGACAAGATTCTGAAGTAGCTCAAAATGGAACAAGGTATGAAAGAAGTTCTTACTGTATGAAGCATTGAGTTAGTATTGCAACTATGGTTGAAAGAAAGAGATGCGTTGCATCTCATGTGCCTCAGTCATAGGTTCTTTCATATAACCATGTTGTATACTCGATAGAATGTGAGATGAAGTTCTGGTTGGTAGGACAAAATCTTAACTATAAGAACATGTCTTTAAGTGATTCCTGAGTTGATCATAGAACCAGAATTAAGTTTGTACTTAAATGACAAAAAGCAATGTAAGTGGCATAGATGCATTTCATGCACTATGATCTACATAGATATAGAAGTATAAAGGCTCCATCTGATGTGATATATAATGTTATGGCGGGGCTAGTTTGCTTTTGACGTAGAATGATGTGTCCTAGGGCCCAGTGCCCAGGAGAAATCCCTCGAGGTTGATCTAAAGTCACTGTAAGCTCCTGGAATCCAGCCTCATTCTACTACCATGACTACAGTATATACACAAAGGATAGCAAAGTGTGTTTCGAATTTTAGATGACAACAGTGGAAATGACCGTCATTATAAACACTAGAAACAAAGTCTCACTTTGTTGCAAAACAAATGCTTTGACCCATTATACGATAATGGTGTGAATGTCAAAATTAGGAAGACATTAACAATTTGCAAAAGACATAATGATCTGGTAAAACAGAACATGGCCATGACGTTTCCCATGAGCATGCATGATCTGTAAACGCATATGGTATATGGTTTATATGAGTAAAATGCGAGCTAGATTATTTGTACTCTAGTGCAAGTGGGAGACTGAAGGAGATATGCCCTAGAGGCAAATAATAAATAGGTTTTTATTATCATATCTCAAAGTTTATAATAGTTTCATATTGTGCTATAACTGTGCCAAGTAGAAACATTGGTACATGTGTGGTATGAAACAACAAAGTCCCTAGTAGCCTCTATTCATACTAGTTCGTTGGTCATGAGGATGATCTGGGTTTCAAGATCATGGGCATTTATGCCGATTGACAACAGGATCATATCATTGGAGAATGATGTGATTGGACAATCCTCGAAGGATTGCAACACGATCAAGTCATACAAGTTCATTGTTGCAACAACTATACCTAGACTCCTTTTCCTTAGACTATGAGCTCATATTGTTCACTGTTTCCCGAGGCTGCTTAGACTGCATCAACCGTCATCTGGTAATACGGTGGCCATAAAGGTGTACGTTGGATATTCCAAAGGAACAGTAGATGACATGTGACTGCAAGTCCAGGATTTGTTCACCCACATGACGGGTAAAGATACATACGGCCGGCTTGGTGAGATTACATCCATAAATGTTGCAACATGTGACTCGGTCACGGGGATGTAATATCACGGTAACAAGAAAACATAACTTGTTGTGAACGAGATTGAACAAGGTATGTGATACCAATGATCGGATCTCGGACAAGTCGTATCGAGAAACAAAAGGAATTGGATGCTACATTTAGCGGTTCAAACGACATTGTCATCAGGAATCCATAGGGGTCACATGGATATCCCTGGTCCCTCTGTTGATCATTGATACAGATCATGTCTAGAGCATTCCTGAGCCGTGAGAGGATACACTTAAGGGTACAATGAAAGCGATCATCCGTAAGACACAATCACAGTAGAGAAAGAGAAAGTTGGAATCGTTCCGCAGAGAGATCCGAAGTTGTTCGGAGAAAGAATAAAGGACCAGAATCATTCCGGGAAAGATCCGAAGTCGTTCGGAGGAAATCAAAAGGGAACCGAAAGGTGTTTCGGGTCAAGACGGATTTTTTAATATGTATTTACATATTAATTAATATAATTAATATTAAATATAATATTAAAATCTAATTTGAAGGGGTATTCCACTAATGGGCCAAACTTCCTAGGGAAAAAGGGCCCATGAGGGAAAACCAAAAGAGGGAAGGGCCAAGGGCCAAAGGGACAAGGCCTAGGCGCCTCAAGGGGGCCCACCCGGCCAGCCTAGGGCTATGCGCGAGGTGGGGCCCACCCCTGGCCGGCTGGCCCATGGTGTCCTAAGGGCCCATGCGCCTCCCCCTCTCCCTTGAATAGTCCCACATGGGAAACCCAAAGGGGAGGGCACACCCCCTCCCCCTACATAAAGGGGTGCCCATGGGTGGGATGATATACACCCAACAATTGGAGAAGTCCTTTGGTTGACTTCCTCCTTCCCTCTCTCTCTAGCCCTTGTGACCATGGCCCCAAGTTTGGGCTGTGCAAACAAGGCATACCTGCAGTACGTCGTTGCGCTGCAGGGATTCCTACCCAGATATCAACTTGCGCACTCCCGGTGGGATCAGGGAGCCGGAGGTCTCATTGTGCACCGAATGTGTACGAAGACACGGGGCGCAACACTTGGGGCGCTTAAATGTCGTGAGCTAGAGTTGCTGCATGATGAAGATGAAGAAGGAGCAAGGGGTGACTTGCGAGGAGCTTCGCGACCTTGAGGTCGGCTACGAGTACGACAACATCAACCGCGTATGGTCTACAAGGGTATGTATTCTATACGCATTGGCCGTTACTGCATTACTACATCCCTGGACTATGTATTCATCACCATGCAAGCCTCCGGTGTGATGCGTGAGTAGTTCATCCCTGGACTACGGGTCCATGTAGTAGCTAGATTGTTGGTTCTTCTCCTTTGTGCTACCATGTTTAGATCTTGTGAGCTTCGTTCATGATCAAGATCATCTATTTGTAATCCTACATGTGGTGTTTGCGGGGATCCGATGGATATTGAGATGCTATTTCAGATTGATTATTGATTATATCATGTGTTTGTTATTTGTGATCTTGCATGATCTCCGTTGTTAGTAGCTATCTTGGCCGAGTATATGCTAGCAACTCCAAGAGGGAGTATTTATGCTCAATAGTGGGTTCATGCCTCTAGGAATCTGGGGAAGTGACAGAAATCTCTAAGGTACTAGATGTGCTATTGCTACTAGGGAGAAAACAACAATCCTTTGTTCATAGAACAATCATATTGTTTACTTTACACACTTTGCTCAATGCAATTATCTGTTGCTTGCAACTTAATACTGGAGGGGGTTCGGATGATAACCTGAAGGTGGATTATTAGACATAGATGCAGTTGGATTACGGTCTATGTATAATGTTGTAATGCCCAATCAAATCTCATAGGAGTAAAGATGATTAGTATATGCATGTATGCTTTCTCCATGTTTGTCAATTCCCCGTTGTAATTTGTTCACCCAACATGTCTTCTATCTTAAGGAGAATCACCACTAGTGAACTATGGACCCCGGTCCATTCTTTTACCATCAATCTACAACTATTTACTATTTTCTGTTTACTTTCTGCAAGCAATTACTATCTTCCACACAATACGTTTAATCCTTTGTTTTCAGCAAAACCGGTGAGATTGACAACCTCACTGTAAGTTTGGGGCAAAGTTCTATGGTTGTGTTGTGCAGGATTCCAAGTTGGAAACAACACCTTGGAGGTGTTTCCTTGCTCCTACTGGTTCGATAACCTTTGTTTCATAACTAAGGGAAAACTTGCTAATGTGCTCATCATACCTTCCTCTTGGGGTTCCCCAACGAGCTCGAGTATATTTTTAGCCACCAAGCTAAAGAATGGTTGCAATCCCTAACTAGAAATAGTATTGATTCTTGGACTAAATGCAAAGATGCTTTCACTGGAAAATACTATCCTCCTGCTAAGATTATATCTATGAGAAGTGAAATAATGAAATTTAAACAATCTGGTAATGAACATGTTGCTTAAGCTTGGGAAAGAATGAAATCTTTGGTAAAGAATTGTCCCACTCATGGACTGACTGCTTGGATGATTATCCAAACCTTTTTATGTAGGACTGAATTATTCTTCAAGAAATCTACTGGATTCTGCTGCTAGAGGTACCTTTATGACCATTACTTTGGGTGCTATAACAAAGCTTCTGGATAATATGATGGTTAACTATTCTGAATGGCACATTGAGAGCTCCACAAGGTAAGAAGGTAAATTCTGTTGAATAAACCTCCTCCTTAAGTGATAAAATTGATGTTATTATGTCTATGCTTGTTAATGGGAAAGCTCATATTGATCCAAATCATGTTCACTTAGCTTATTTGGTTGCTCAAGAAGAGCAAGTTGATGTGAACTTTATAAGAAATAATAATTTTAGCAACAATGCCTACAGGAATAATTTTGGTAATAATAATTATAGGCCATATCCTCCTGATGTCTACGCACTTCTATTCTTGTAGACAGTTGTTGGGCGTCCAAGTGCAGAGGTTTGTAGAACAACAGCAAGTTTTCCCTTAAGTGGGTTACCCAAGGTTTATCGAACTCAGGGAGGAAGTGGTCAAAGGTATCCCTCTCAAGCAACCCTGCAATAAAGATACAAGAAGTCTCTTGTGTCCCCAACACACCCAATACACTTGTTAGGTGTATAGGTGCACTAGTTCGACGAAGAGATAGTGAAATAGAAGTGGTATGGACAAAAGACAACGGTGCCAGAAAATAGCTTGATGGCGTGGAAGAGACTAAAGGCAAACTGAAATAAAGATGGAAGTAAACAAACATGTAACAGATCTAGTTGCAAACGGTGTTTCAATGTTTAGAAACAAGGCCTAGGGATCATACTTTCACTAGTGAACACTCTCATATAAATATCTTGTCTTCATGATACTACTCTGAACTACTCTCCAGTTGGACATTCTAATCTATGGTAGGGCTATAACAACACACCTCAAAGTTCGCTTTCCCCATCTAGATAACCCGCACTGTCACCTTGAGCTCTATATGGTTCCAACAAACACCACAATTTCATAGAAACATCCAAATCCAAATATAACTCATAACAAGTATTTGTAATCTCTAGCCTAAGTGCCACCATGGTGTGCATGCTATCATTTTCACACACATGGGGAGAGCAGAGATCTATTAAAGCACTTGAGTAGCAAAGTAGATCTACTTGATTACAAAGCTCATGATCACAATATGATCATGCATAGAGAGAGATGAACACATAGCTACCGGTAGATCCCTTAGCCTCGAGAGAGAACTACTCCCTCCTCATCATGAGAGTCAACAACGGCGATGGAGATGGCGGTGGAGTCGATGGAGATGGCGGTGAAGATGGTGAAGAGGCAGCGGCGGCGCGAAGGACTCCTTCCCCGCCGCCGGTATCACAGGGGAGCACCGCCCCTTAGCACCCTTCCTTCATGGATTCTTGGAAGCCCTTCCCCATGAAGATGGGATCCATGGGGAGGCAAAAACATGGCTTTGGAGGCTGCAAATTCGTAGGTGGAGGTGTCTCCCACGAATTAGGTTTCCTCCCTTTATATAGCTTCTCGGATTCCCGTCACCCCATCTTGGGCTGCAGTAAATCAGGCCTATCGGGTCTGTCCAAACTCGGAATCAACTAAATTTTATGTCCAGAATGTTTGCCGCGAAATTTTCAACAACTTTGTAGTTGAAGAGTTTTCCGTTTGACGCTGTCTTCGACCCGAAACGTGACCATCTTTAAAAAGAGTTCTAAGACAGATTTCTGAAAAATCCCAATTTGACTCCAACAAGGTTTCCACTTGTATTCTTGGTACTTCCCACACATCAAAGTGTAAAACGAGAACATTGTGTACTTTTGCAACTATTAGTAGGTTAGTCCAAATAAATCATAAACTTTATATAAAAATGAGTATTAAAAGCATATTATTAGCATAAAACCATCAAAACTTATAGATACGTTATGGACGTATCACCTCCCAACAATGGTAATGCTTATGGAAATTCCTACAATAATAATAGAAGTGCACCCTCTGAACTTGAAGGCATGCTTAAATATTTTATTAGTAAACAAACTGCTTTCCATAAAACTATTGAGGAAAAACTCTCTAATGCTGAAAGAAATATAGCATCATTGTATGAAGCACAATCTTCTTTAAATAAAATGGTTGCCAAACCTGAAACTATTGAAAATCCCTTTGCTGCTACTAATGCCATACAAGTTAGAATTGATGAAAATGTTAGACTATTAGCTGAATTGCATGCTAAGTGGGAAAGAGAAGATGAAATTGCTAGAAATATTAGTATTTCTACTATCACTACCACTAATGTTGAAGCTAGTAAACCCAATGGAACCTTTTCTAATAAAAATGCTGAAATTCTTCGAAATATGGGAAACAATAGCTCTACTACTTTAGATGATAATTATGATTTTGATCTTGATGGTTGCAATATCTCTGAAGTAATTATGTTTCTACAAAAGCTTGCTAAAAGTCCTAATGCTAGTGATATGAATATGGCCTTTACAAAACACATTACTGATGCTCTCATTAAAATTAAAGAAGAAAAGATGAAACATAAAGCTTCTATTCCTCTGAAATTAGAATATGGTTGGGAACCCATCATTAATATTCAAGTGAATGATTTTGATCTCAAAGCTTTATGTGACCTTAATAGTAGTGTATCTATTATGCCTAGAAAGATTTATGAAATGCTTGATTTGCCACCATTGAAAGATTGTTATTTAAATGTCCCACTTGATGATAATGCTAAAAAGAAACTCATGGGGAGTATTGATGATGTTATTATTATGGTTAACAATACCTATGTCCCCATTGATTTCTACGTTTTGGATGTTGAATGCAATGCTTCTTGTCCTATTACTTTGGGAAGACCTTTTCTTAGAACTATTGGTGCCATTATTGATATGAAAGAAGGCACCATTAAATATCAATTTGCACTCAAGAAAGGTATAGTACACTTCCCTAATAAGAGAGAGAACATTCCTTTTGCCTCTCCTATTAACACAAAATTTGCTCTTAGTGCTTCTTCATTTGAGAATACTTGATTCTTTTCTTACTTCTTATGTCTAACTTAAAGGCGTTAAAGAAAAGTACTTATTAGGAAATAACCCAAAAGTTTTGGTTGAGTCTTGGAAGTTATTTCTTCATTAATAACCTCTGCGTATCATTTTTGTGTGGTTTTTGTGCCAAGAGTAACCTCTAATGAGAGAGAAGTAATGCTTGGGAAAGTTGCTGTCCCGAAACAGATTTTTGTGCTTCGCTGTAAAAAATCGTGAAAAATCTCTGTACGTCGGTTTGAGCTGTAATTGTTTGTGATTCTGCCCCAGGTTGTTACCCAACTTTCGTTAGTTCAACACATTTCGATTTGAGCAACAGAAGGTCATCTAAAAAATTGGTTTTTACCTGATGGTCTGTTTTGACAGATTTCTGCCATTATTTGCATTTGCCTCTTAATCTCCTTCTCTTTGAGTTCTTTTTGATAATTTGAACTTTTTAAAGCAAGTGATACAGTAGCTTTTGTTTTAAATGGAAATTTTACTTGTATTGAAACTGAACCAAAAGACTTATTATCGTGAGTACACTAATGTTGCTAATGAAGATTGTGTGAAGTTTTGTATGAAGGAAATTTTTAAAGTGTAGGGAAGAGTAATGGAATAAGATGAAAAATGGACAAAAGCTCAAGCTTGGGGATGCCACCCCGTTTCATCCCAAGAAATATCCAAGAAGTACAAGCGTCAAAGCTTGGGGATGCCCAAGGCATCCCCTTCTTCATCAATAAATATCTCAGGTTTCTTCCAAACACTTCATTTTTATTATTTCATGCACAGTTGTGTTGTTCTTTGAGTGTCTTTGTTTTTGTTTTTGGTTTTCGTTTGCTTAGTTTGCTTGAATAAATTGGTTAGACCCCCTCATTCATACATTAGTTTTCAAATAAGTTGGTTTGGATTGGAAAAGAGTAGGAGAAGTTCATGCTTAAGTGGTAAAAAGGAGCTTGTTTTTTACTGTGGCCTATGCTTTGTCATGCCATGCTTGATATTGTTTTGGCTTTATGCTTAGTGATTTTTGTTGTAGGATGACATGTTATAAACAATTGAGATTGCTTAATGTGCCTTGAAAGAATCATACGTTGTTTTAGCATATTAAAGCATAGTATTGTGGTATTCTCCTTTGATGCTTTATTTGGGTTGACTTGGCGCATGCTCACACCATGTTAAGACTATCCCAAGTCACCATAGCCTCTATGATCCTTTAGTTTTCAACTTGTAATATCAATTTATGCTTTAATTAATGATGTTTTGTCGCTTTGCATGATTATGGCTATTATTGCTCTCTTAGTTGGTCGCTCCCAGTCTTTTGCTAGCCTCCATAACCAAGTATGAGTTCCACTCATTCATCCAACTCCAAATAAAACCAAGTTATTCCAAAGATTCCATCATACCTACCTATTAGCATTTGCTATTCCAAGTATATTCAGGTTCTTATCTATCTTCCGAATTAAACTTGTTATGTGAAAATTAGTGATTAAAGCTCTCATGAACTTGATGACACACTTTACTTTTCTTGCCCCTAATAAACTTGAACCATTGTGTCATATTTGTTGTATATGTTTGCACTTATACGTTGGCGATTAGCAGAACCATGCTATCATGAGGAACACTTTCAACATTGCACTTGTACATTGTACCAAGTTGATATCATGCTCTTTTGTTTATGGATGTCATCGGTGTGAAATGAAAGGGGAGCTTGTAAGTCCATGTAGTTATGTATGTGTGTTAGAGAAACGCCTGGGCGGGCTGGTCTAATCCATGCCTAATCATGGTGGAAACCTGCAGCATAACCATAATGACTAATCTATGAAGCATTCTTCTTATAAAAAAAGAGATAGATATTGAGAAAAAAATATTTAAAAAGATGAGAAAAGAGGAAAGAGAGAAAAAAGCACCATTTTCCCATGGTAAATAAGAAGATGTTGAGATGCTTATTGTCTGTTTGCGTTGTCATTTTGATATGGGGATTCTTCCGTATCATCGGGCAAGGCATACCCCGTTGGCGGTTCTCTATGATACACATGTACTTACGATGACAAGAACTTACTGGTAACTAAACTTGAGTAGCATGAGGAGCGGCCCTCGTATTCAAGGGACATGAGATTGCCAACTTATACTTTGTCAAGCATATACTCCATAGTTTGTTCAGTTTAACGTTAATCACTTCAAGATGCTTATGATAGGGGCAATGAGAGCTGAAAGCTAATAAGTATCGTAATTTTTGGAAGCTCTTTATAAGACTTGAATCCCTGCTTCCTTCTATGAAGGCCTTTCTTTTACTTTTATGTTGAGTCTCCATCTTCTATCTTTATGCACCTATTGAGAGAGCATAGTGGCCATTCTTAGTTTAATGTGCATTTTCCCAAGACTTGTTGGTTGATGCATAATTTTGATATTGCTTGCTCTTAAACTATTTGTATCTAGTCACCCTTATGAACTTTGAAGGTGTCCTATGCATTTATGTTTTGCTACACTATGAGGGACAAGCTGAATACCATTCTCATTATGTTTTCTTTATGTGAAACAAACAAACGTCTTTCAAAGCATTGCTATTCATGAATCTTTTGTTTGTACCTTTTCATGTTACAACATAGTTGCTATGTCTTATTGTTAGAACTATATCTTTCATGCTATGTTAAAGTACTATGATCCCAGCTATCAATGTCTTATAAATGCCTTGATCAAGATTGTGATGGTGCATGTCACCTCAAAAATTATTCTTTCTTTTTATCACTTACCTACTCGAGGACGAGCAGGAGTTAAGCTTGGGGATGTTGATACGTTGCAAACGTATCTATAATTTTTGATGTTCCATGCTTGTTTTATATCTACTTTCTTATGTTTTGTCCACACTTTGGAGTATTTTTACACATTTTATGGAACTAACCTATTAACAAGATGCCACAGTGCCAGTTGCCTGTTTTCTGCTTTTTTGGTTCCAAAAAAGCCAGAAAATGAATATTCTCGGAATTGGACGGGACAAAATCCAAAGTCAATATTTCACCAAGGGGAACACAGAGCCAGAAGACGAGACGAGGAAGGGCCTCGAGGGGCCACACCCCCTGGCCGCACGGCCAGGCCTAGCCCGCGCCTAGGGGGTGGAGCTGCCTTGGGCACCCCCTCGGCCTCCCCTTTCACCTATAAGAAGCCTCCGATGCAGAAACCCTAAGTACCCGATCAAAATTCCAAGAAAGAGTCTATAGCCACTGCCATCTCCATCCCTAGATAGGGAGGGATCTGAAGCTCTTCCCGGCACCCTGTCGGAGGGGAGAGATCACCCTGGAGGCCTTCTTCATCACCATGCCTGCCTCCGGTGTGATGCGTGAGTAGTTCATCCCTGGACTACGGGTCCATGTAGTAGCTAGATAGTTTGTTCTTCTCCTTTGTGCTACAATGATTAGATCTTGTGAGCTCCGTTCATAATCAAGATCATTTATTTGTAATCCTACATGTTGTGTTTGGGGGGATCCGATGGATATTGAGATGCTATTTCAGATTGATTATTGATTCTATCATGTCTTTTTTATTTGTGATCTTGCATGCTCTCCGTTGTTAGTAGCTATCTTGGCCGAGTAGATGCTAGCAACTCCAAGAGGGATTATTTATGCTCGATAGTGGGTTCATGCCTCTAGGAATCTAGGGAAGTGACAGCAATCTCTAAGGTACTAGATGTGTTGTTCCTACTAGGGAGAAAACAACAATCCTTTGTTCATAGAACAATCGTATTGTTTACTTTACATGTCGTCAGATTGATGACAAGTACGCCATGAGGGGGTCCTCGAGGCGTGTGGAAGAGAGGGGTGTGAGACGTACAGTGTTTCGAGACGGTGAGCACACAAGTTTACCCAGGTTCGAATCCGCCGGCTTTGGACGGATCCTACTCCTGCTAGCAATCCAGTAATACGGCAGAGCCGGAATGTGGGTTACAAGGGTTTCGCGTGTGCGAGTTGAGATTGTAGACTATTGTGAGGGTGCCCTAAAGGCTCTCCCTAGGACGGCTTATATAGATATCCGGCCTAGGGTTTACAAGAGAGATCTATCCGGCTACGACTAAGAGTTGGTTACAGAGTACATCTTGAACTACAAGTAACAGTACGGGCCTATGTCGGTAATTCTTCTAGGCCTTCCCGTAGCCGGACTAGACTCCGTCTCTTCTCCCTGACTGGGCCACCCATGAAGCAAAGCTCTAACCCTAAGTGGGCCACCCTGGTCAGTGAGGCACAGTGAGGATACTCGGAAAGTATATCCCCAACATTACACACTTTGCTTAATGCAATTATCTGTTGCTTGCAACTTAATACTGGAGGGGGTTCGGATGATAACCTGAAGGTGGATTATTAGTCATAGATGCAGTTGGATTACGGTCTATGTATAATGTTGTAATGCCCAATCAAATCCCATAGGAGTCAAGATGATTAGTATATGCATGTATGCTTTCTCGATGTTTGTCAATTGCCCCGCTGTAATTTGTTCACCCAACATGTCTTCTATCTTAAGGAGAATCACCACTAGTGAACTATGGACCCCGTTCCATTCTTTTACCATCAATCTACAACTATTTACTGTTTTATGTTTACTTTCTGCAAGCTATTACTATCTTCCACACAATAAGTTTAATCCTTTGTTTTTAGCAATACCGGTGAGATTGACAACCTCACTATAAGTTAGGGGCAAAGTTCTGTGGTTGTGTTGTGCATGATTCCAAGTTGGAAACAACACCTTGGAGGTGTTTCCTTGATCCTACTGGTTCGATAACCTTGGTTTCATAACTGAGGGAAAACTTGTTGCTGTGCTCATCATACCTTCCTCTTAGGGTTCCCCAACGAGCTCGAATATATTTTGAGCCACCATACCTCAATAGTGGATGAGTGGGAGATTGGCTTACATAATTCTTCTTTAGGAGGTAGATTCTTCACATCTTCAGATTTAATACCCTTCTCCTTGAGACATTTCTTAGCTTCCTTCATCACTTCATCATTTAATTCAATAACTCCCCTCTTCTTTGGTGTTGGTGTTGGCTTAGGCACAATGGACTCAGGTGAAGTCCATTCATCATAATTCTTTCTTATCTTAGCCATTAATTCATCAGCTTCTTTGGGAGTTCTCTTCCTGAAAACACAATCAGCACAACTATCCAGGTATGTCCTAGATTCTTCAGTTAGTCCATTATAATATATATCAAGAAGCTCTTTTTAGGTATTGGACATATAGGTTGTGCGTGAATTAAAGCACAAAACCTTGCCCATGATTCAGGCAATATCTCCTTTTCTCCCTGTTTAAAATCAAAAAGTTCCT
Organism: Avena sativa; assembly: GCA_916181665.1. NCBI lineage: Eukaryota > Viridiplantae > Streptophyta > Magnoliopsida > Poales > Poaceae > Avena > Avena sativa. The sequence continues at coordinate 63,167,514 of OV702286.1, read as the reverse complement.
GCAAAATGGCATGTCGAGCACTAGGAAGAAAATATTTCTGAAAGAAAGTATCAATAAAGCAATCAGGGCTACTAATAGATCCAGGAGGTAAATTATTAAACCAAGCTTTAGCCTCTCCTTTTAGTGAAAAAGGGAAAATTTTAGCAACAAAGTAGGTGCGCATCTTAATATCATCAGAAAATAGGCCACTCATGGTAGAAAGCTCAGTCATATGTGCCACAGCACTTTCATTTTTAGTCCCACAAAAAGGTTCTTTCTCAACAATGGTTATGTAAGATAAATCAAGAGAGAAATCATAATCCTTATCTTTAATGTTTATGGGAGATGTAGCAGACTTAGCATTAGGAGATAATTTAGGTCTAACAGTATGTTTATCAAGAAGACTCTTAATATCACTTCTACCATGAGTGTTTTGGCATTCTTTAATAAATTCATCAGTCATTTCTATATATCCGTCATCAATATCATAGCTCTCTCTAGACTTAGGTGAACTGATAGGTGTAGTAGTATCTTCATTAGGAGTTTCCATATTTCCAGCTATAGTTCTAGCAATCGTAGCATCTAGGAAAGGACCTAATGAACAACTTTTATCAAGCATAGTAGAAGCAGCATCATCAGTATCAGAAGTTTTAGATTCAGCAGAAGTAGTAGTATGTGTAGCATGTGTATGTGGTGGTGGTGTAAGGAGATTACTCATCACAGATGGTGAATCAAGATCAATATAGGTGTTCAGAACCGTACCTCTCCTTGTAGTGGATGGTAATATAGGAACCTTTCCATCACGAGATTTACCCATGATGAATGGATAGCAGCGAACAGTAATGATTCCAAGTGAACTTGATAAATAGAGCTATGCTCCCCGGCAACGGCGCCAGAAAATAGTCTTGATGACCCACAAGTATAGGGGATCGCAACAGTCTTCGAGGAAAGTAAAACCCAATTTATTGATTCCACATAAGGGGAGCCAAAGAATATTTATAAGCCTTAACAACTAAGTTCTCAATTCAGCTGCACCTCAAAACAATCTTGCTCGCAGTAGTTTATCAGTAGTAACAGTTTTGTAGTAGCAATAGCAAAGTGATAGCAGTAGTAAAAGTAAAGACAGTAGTAACAATTGCAGTAAATAGTACGATTAAAGCACGATAGGCATAGGGATGGATGGACGGGCGTTGCATGGACAAGACAATTCATGTAGCAATCAAGATATAGGGCATTTGCAGATAAATAAGGTAAAGCATCCAAGTACTAAATAATCATAGGAATGTGTTCCATATATAGTCATACGTGCTCGTAATGAGAAGTTGCACAACATATTTTGTCCTGCCAGCCCGTTGCACCGGGGCCTCAAAGGAATCTACTGGAAATTAAGGTGCTCCTTTTAATAGAGCACCAGAGCAAAGCATTAACACTCCATGAACACACGTGATCCTCACATCATAGCCATCTCCTCCAGTTATCCCGATTTCTGTCACTTCGGGGCCTCGGGTTCCGGACAGTAATGTGTGTATACAACTTGCAGGTAAGATCATAAACAATACTATCATCATGAATCAATAACATGTTCAGATATGAAATCATGGCACTCGGGCCCTAGTGACAAGCATTAAGCATAACAAGTTGCAACAAAGTCAAAAAACACTAATAATAGATACTAGGCACCATGCCCTAACAATCTGATGCAATTACATGGATGATCTCATCCAATCCCTACCATCCCCATAGCCTACTGCGGGGGATTACTCACTCATGGATGGGGGAATCATGGATGGTTGATGGAGAAGCGATGGTGATGATGATGGCAATGATCTCCTCCAATTCCCCATCCCGACAGGGTGCCAGAACAGAGTTTCTGGTTCCGAATCGCGGTATCTGTCGGTGGCGGCGCAGCGGAACTCTATCTGGAAAAACGTCGAACCCCCCGTCTGTTTTAGGTCAGAGGGCTTATATAGGCGAAAGGAGAGGTCGAGGCGGAGTCCGAGGCGGCCACACCACCCCCTGGCGTGGCCTGGCCTGGCCCGTGCGGCCTGGTGGTGTGGGCCCCTCGTGGCTCTTCTTCGTCTCGTCTTCTGGCTCCGTGAGCCTTCTGGTAAAATAGGAGTTTTGCGATATTTTCCGGGATTTTTCCTGAAAGTTGATTTCCTGCACAAAAACGAGACACCAAAGCAATTCTGCTGAAAACAACGTTAGTCCGCATTAGTTGTATCCAAATCACACAAATTAGATAAGAAACAATAGCAAAAGTGTTCAGGAAAGTAGATACATTTTGGATGTATCAGATAGCATCAAACGTCACTTATGACAGAGTGATCATAAAGGTGTGTCCAGGTATTCGGAGGAACCATAGAGGCAATATATTTCAAGAGAGAGATTTGTCCGTCCATGTGACGGAAAGATACTCAAGGGCCCACTCGGAGAAGTTGTATCCAATAGCTGCGCAGCGTGTGATTTGATCACAGGGATATCACTTGTCAAAAATGAGTCAAGTAGCATTGTTCAGTAATAGGATTAAACACGACATTGTGATGTCATTGATTAGATCTCGGGCAATTCAAGTATAGAGATACAAAAGGAATAAGCCGCGACTGTCCCGGTTCAAACGATGAAAGTTCTTCGTGGAATGCACAGGGGTCACATGGCCATCCAGGTACCTCTGTCGATCATTGGTCCGGGAGTGTCCCGACCATGTCTGGAGTGTTCCTGGACCATAGGGTATCACTCTTAAGGGCTTGATGATGCTTGGATAGTGTTTATAGGATCAGTAGAATCATCGAAGAAGAGAAGAGAGAAAACCAGAAGGGTTTCGGTAAGTCCGGAGGATGTTCGGAGTGGAGGTGGAAGGTGTCCATAGCCACGGAGATTGAACAATATGTGAATGAATGTTAAATAATGATTTAATCATTTATTCACAATTATTTAATAAAAGAAAAATCAATTAAAGATCAAAAAGCTTAATGGGCCAATTTCGGAGGGAGAAGGGCCCATGAGGGAAAGGAAAGAGGAGAGAAAGGGGAAGAGGGTGGCCGGGTAGGCCTAGCCTCCCCTCCCCCCCCCCACGCGGGGCCCACTAGGGCTGGTCGATGGGTGCCCCCCTCTCCCCTCCTTTAGTCCCACCCTAGGACTTTGAGGGAGGTAGTACCTCCCCTCCCCCTATATATAGTGGGGTATTTTGACCAGAAAATACACACAATATTCAATACAGGTTTTATCACTTTTGGGGAGACCTCCAATTGATATTATCTCTCTCTCTCTCCTGTGACCATGGTCCCAAGTTCGGACTGCGCGAACGAGAGACATCTTCACCGCAGAGCGCCATCGCACAGCGGGATTCGGATCCAGGAGCTCTACTTCCGCAACTATTGCTGGATCAGGGAAGAAGGAGTCCTCGCCATGCACCGGACGTGTGTAACTCCCCGCGAGGTGTCACACTTGGGGCACTAGGAGTCGTTGGAGCCGCAGGAGCGTGAGGACTTCAACACGACCTTGAGGTCGGCTTCAGATTGTCTACATCAACCACGCTCTCCTGAGCATTGACAACACTTTTCGTTCTTTAAGGGTAAGTTCGCGAAAAGATCCTCCCGTTACTTCATTACTAATAGATGGGTCCTGGCATTATCATGGGTTCAGGGGCGTAGGGTAAAATTTTATTGTTTTCATACACGAACCCCTACAGTGGTATCGGATCTAGAACGGGTAGAACACACGAGATGTAGCGTGTGGGCATTGATCTTTTAGTTGTTACCCTCCCACGTGTACTTGTGTACACTGCAGTAATGCTTGATGAAGCGGCCCCCAATCGACTTTACGTGTTCATTCGCGAGACTGATCCACGCTTGATATACGGCTTTTACCGTATAAAGTGGCTTTGGGGGGTGTCTGTCTCTCTCGCATTAGTTGGTATGACTTTTGCAATGGAGGTCCCCAAAAGGGGTATAGTATACACAACTACTTGATCAACGTTGTGGTGAAAGTTCGTAGGTAAGAACGGTTCTTGTGCGAAAGCCCATTCAGCCACGTAAAACATGCAAAGATAAAGTAGAGGCGTCTAACTTTGTTTTGCAGGGGGCGTTGCTTTGTGATATGGTTGTGGCAAAGGTAAAGTGATTACCTTATGTTACGAAGTAGTAGATAGTCATGGAGGTGATGGACTACCACGCCGGTGTCTACGGCGCCGAAATCCGGTGACACCAGATGCAGATCATGATGTGAAGGACCATATCACATCGCATTTACACTCAATGTTATTGTTTATATATCTTATTATGTTCTATTTAGATACTCGACGGTAGCCTGATAAGATGATCCCTATTAAAATACCAATGATTGTGTTCTCCCATAGTGTGCACCACCAAGTAAGTTCTTTGGTATGATGCAAGTCGTGACGATCGGGTGTCATACATATCTACGTTCGCATACAGTGGGTGTAAGCCATGTTGCACATAGAATACACTAAGGTTGAGTTGGCGATCCTAGCATGTGTAGGCATGGCCTCAGAACACGGATGGTCGAAAGATCAAGCACGAGTCGCATGAATGATGTGACCGACGTTTAGCGTCCACCCTAGAACCCACATTGAGGGCCGTGACGATCGGGGGAGATGTGGGGAAAAGGGTCGTGTTATCGCTAGAACCCTTCAAGGGATAGGTGTTTCTTAGTGGAGTTATTGTTATTAACTCACTTAATTGTAAACTTAGTCTAAATTCCTTTTTGCAATTATAAATGTAGAAAATGGTTCTCTCCAAAATCACCTTCCCTATTGACAATTGGTTAAAAGGAGAAAATCTCAAGTTAGATGGATCCAACTTTTCTATATGGGTCATGCGTCTTCATGATCTCCTTAGCAAGAACAACGTGGCCGATGACATGATATGCGAGATGTACTTGGAGCCGCCCTATTTTCATGAGACCCAGGAGCAGTAGGATCATCACTGCTGTCGTCATGTGATGGACACATTCATATCAGTAACAATGCGCCTCAGGATGGAAGATGGGCTATGGTCGATTGTGGGAAGTCTTAATCCCCGAATGGTTATGGCACATATGAGATCACATTTTGTGGAACAAGTGCACATATGGGAGTATGAGCTGATGGGAGATTCCCTCTCCATAAATACGGAAGAGAACTCCTCACTAGACGATCACTTGTTACGCATATATGATGCATACATGAGTCTTGCATACTTCCTGGACAACTGGTTCGCAAGCTCTTTTGCAATAGGCGTGTGTCTGCGGTCGCTGCCTCCAAGCTACCAAGCACTTGCCAGGATTTGCATTATGAGAGGCGACGCGGAAACATGGGATTTCCACGAGTTCATATCACATTTTAGGGATGTGATGGTGGAACCCATTGTTGCTGAGGTCATCGATGACAAAGGTATATATTTGATATACAATTTTATAAATGTTATAATCTTGCAAACACATGTTGTAGTGTTAAAGTATATTTGATACGTGTTCTGTTTTGCTAAAAATAGGTCCTTCTGCATGAGAGGTGCTTGCTGGAGAGGAGGTGACATTGTGTGTTGATGGTGAGCATGATGATGATGGCCAATGACACTCTCCCTCAACATTTATCACTTAGTTTATGTTTTTGGATAGTTATTGTGATCGAGAGATATGTGAACTTCATTAGTGTGTCTCACACTTCGTGAGACAGTTATTCATATGAGTTTGTAACAAACAGTTGTTCCACTTTTATGAATGATTTCTATTCGTGTTCATATCATGTTCTACTATATGTGAATTATCCTTGTTGTTGAAACTAATTGATAATACATGAACATTTGTGAAATATTGAAATGCCTTGAAACTACCCAACTTAATGACATATTCATTAATGAATGAAACCATTGTTTAAATTCGAAGTTATATTGATAATATGTGAAAGACACTTGTATTCTTGTCACATATGAATCATGCCTAAGTTCGGCAAAATAACTTGAACACCGTGTATTACTTGAATACAACGTGTTGTTAAAATAGAATACATATTCGATGTATTGTGGTTTAACAAAATGGTGATTATCATTATATGATTGTTTAATTTTTGTGAAGAAGTTTACCAAAGGAAACATGAGTATGAAACTATTTTATATGATCAAAGTATTTCATCAACAAAGGGTATTAAAGATAAAAGAGAATCTAATTACTACGATTTGATCAATAGTAATGAAATTTGACTTTATAAGATTGGCATAAGAAATTGCGGATTGCAATGCTTTTGAAATGTCAAAATGCAAAGCATCACAATATGATATTTGATATCGAGTGGGTGAATAGATGGCGTCGAATAAATCGTTGTAGTATATGTAAAAGACCATTAGTTAGAAATAGTTAGCACTCAATTAGAATATATAGTGAACCATTTGAATTCGTGAAATCGGCACCATATATTGTATGGATCATCGTGGAAGTTTTGGGGTTATTCGATAGAACCAAAACAATAGCGAATAAGTCCTTATAGAGTATTCATCGGAAATTATGGATACGATAGCCATAGCTAGAACCGAAAGGTAAGCAAAACTAGTATTGCTTGGATATTTGGTGCATCCTCGAGAAAGTTTCACACTCAGTGGTGTTTCTCGATTATGGAGGAAATGGAAGATAGTGAAAAACATGATGAGGATTCAAAACCCTGCATCAGAGTGTTGAGAAGCGCAACGGAAAGTGTTCCTGAACGATACTCTTCACAAAGGAAAGAATCAACGATAGTGATCATTGTGTTTTCCCCGCTGGTGTTTTCACTACATAAAGTAGGATTCAAAATGCAGTCCATATCTTGTATGGAGACATTTGTGAATCATTTTTCATGATTACCAGAATATGACATACCTACGAACTACTAAGGAAATAATGGTAAACTATAATTATGAGAAATCCTAGAGGCAAAATTCCATTGAGATTAGAAAGAAATTCATTGCTGAATCTTACAAGTAAAGGGTTACTTGAATTTTCCCAAATGACTGCAAAGCCATAGTGGAAAAGGGAGGTGAATGACAAAACCACAATTTATCATGAATAATGTATTGGACAAATTCAAATGAATTTGATTCAAGTGTGTTGAAAGTCTAGTGGATTTGAAACTAGTAAGGTACTAGTATCTCATAGTAAAAATCTCAGTTTGATAATTTATCAAAGGATTTTGAAATCATTCAAAATAGTGAGTGGATATGCAATTTGCATGAAATTGAGTGGGAGCTATAAAAGTCTTCCTAAAACAATATGTGAATGACATATTTTTTAGTGGGAGCAAAGTAAGTCTCAAATTCAAATATGTAGGAACATATGTTGAGTAAGAGTAATGACTCCTACCCAAATATGTTGGGAACATATTTTGAGTGGGAGCTTAGAGGAGTGATTATTAAGTGTGTATATGACACATTAAGAGTAAAATCGCAAGTATCGATAAATAATGACTTATAAGGAGTAGAAGTTGATAATAAGTATATTACGATATTGTGTAGTATTCCTTAAAGGATTCTGAAAAGAGTTTCGGAAGAGAAGTTAATTAAGGAACTGGTCCTTGATAACTCAAATTAGGAATAGAATTAAGTCTAACATTGATGGTTGAAAGCAAGAAGAGGATGATCATTATCCACTATGTTGAGATATAGGTTCTATCTTGGAGAACCATGATGATAACTTAACATAATATATGATCCAAGAAGGAATGTTTGAAAAGTGATTAAGTTTGAATCACAGAATGTTGAGCTAAGTTTGTTCGCAGTATCTAATAGAAAACTGTAGATATGTTTTGTAAATCCATAAAGGATGGCATATCTTAAATCATAAAGAGTTATGTTATTAAGGAATATGTTGGAACTCCTGTATCGATAATATTGAATAAAGTCAAGTAGGAAGCAAGGTGAATGAAAACATCGAAAGTTGCACAGGGTGCACTAGTGTTTCGATAATTACATTTATAATAGATAAGGGTACCATATAAGGTGATGTATAATGTTATGGTGGGGCTAGTTCGCTTTTAACGTGGAATGATGTGCCCCAGGGCACAGTACCCATAAGAAAGACCCTGAGGTTGATCTAACGTCATTGTAGGCTCCTAGAATTCGGCCTCGTTCTGCTGCCATAACAACGATGCATACACAAAGATGTTATTGATACATTGCAAATGTATCTATAATTTTTGATGCTCCATGCTTGGTTTTATCCACTTTCTTGTGTTTTGTCCACACTTTGGAGTACTTTTCATATGATTTCTTGGACTAACCTATTAACAAGAGCCACAGTGTCAGCTACCTGTTTTTTGCTGTTTTTGGTTCCAGGAAAGTCAGAAAATGAATATTCTCGGAATTGGACGGGACAAAAGCCAAAGTGCCTATTTTTCCAGAAGACTCCAGGAGCCAGAATACAAGACGGAGGAGGGCTAGGGGCTGGCCACACCCCCCCCCCCCAGGCGTAGGTTGGGCCTGGCCGCGCCAGGGCATGGTGTGGTGGCCCCAGGCACCCCCTCGGCCTCTCTCTTCGCCTATAAGGAGCCTTCTGACCTAAAAACTTCGGGGGGTTCGACGTTTTTCCACGAAAAGTTCCGCTGCGCCGCCGCCACCGAAGGGGAGATTCGGGGGACAGAAAGTCTCTGTTCCGGCACCCTGCCGGGACGGGGAAGTGCCGCCGGAGCCATCTCCATCGATCTCCACCATCATCTTCATCGACCATCCATGTTTCCCCCATCTATGAGTGAGTAATCCCCCGCTATAGGCTATGGGGATGGTAGGGATTGGATGAGATTGTTCATGTAATGGCATCAGATTGTTAGGGCTTGGTGCCTAGTATCTTTTATTAGTACTTTATGACTTTGTTGCGACTTGTTGTGCTTAATGCTTGTCACTAGGGCCCGAGTGCCATGATTTCATATCTGAACTTCTTATTGATTCATTATGATAGTATTGTTTTTGGTCTTATCTACAAGTTGTAAACACACGTTGTTGTCCGGAACCTATGGCCCCGAAGTGACAGAAATCGGGATAACTGGAAGGGAAAGGCTTTGATGTGAGGATCACATGTGTTCATGGAGTGTTAATGCTTTGCTCCGATGCTCTATTAAAAGGAGCACCTTAATTGCCAGTAGTTCCCTAGAGGCCCCGCTGCAAACGGGCTGGCAGGACAAAAGATGTTGTGCAAGTTCCCATTGCGAGCACGTATGACTATATATGGAACACATGCCTAGGATTGTCTAGTACTTGGGTGCTTTATCTTATTTATCTGCAATTGCCCTATGTTCTGATTGCTATGTGAATTGTCTTGTCCATGCAACGCCCGTCCATCCATCCCTATTCCTACCGCACTCGAATCCCACTGTTTACTGCTTTTGTTACTACTGTCTTTGCTTTGCTACTGTTGTTACTTTACTATTCCTACTACAAAACTGTTGCTACTGATAAACTGCTGTGAGCAAGATTGTTTCCAGGTGCATCTGAATTGACAGCTCAGTTGTTAAGGCTTATAAATATTCTTTGGCTACCCCTGTGTCGAATCAATAAATTGGGTTTCACTTCCCTCGAAAATACTGCGATACACCCCCTATACTTGTGGGTCATCAGTTATCATGTGATGATAAAGTATTAATGTCAATCAAGGTGACATTATTAAGTTTCAAAGGATTTGGGACTGTAAAGCATAGACCCAAGACTCAACCTCTTCCATGAGCAAGCATGTTCAGGGTACCGGGATATATGGTGCCAATGATTAAGAACGAATGCAGCTAGTTTATTTGTACTCTAGTGCAAGTGGGATACTATTGGAAATATGCCTTACAGACAAATAATAATAAGGATTATTATCCTATTTCATAAAGTTTATGATTAAGTTTTATATCATGCTATAACTATATTAAAAGGAAACGTCAATACACGTGTGATATATAAACAACCAGGGGTTCCCGGTGAAACTCTAGTCACCGGTTCATTGGTCAACAGATGATCAAGGTTTCCTGATCATGTAGCATTTATTCCAGTTGGAAATGGAGTCAACTCATTCTGAGAATGAGATGATGAACCAATACCCAACCTAAACATCGTGACCCGATCATGTCACGAAGTTCAAGTTATGATGATTAGAATAGACCTCGTAGACTATTCCTTAGATCGTGAAACTATATCAATCCCTGTCTCCCGAGAATGCTTAGATAGCATCAAACGTCACTTATGATCAAGTGAACATAAAGGTGTGTTCAGGTATTTGGAGGAACCATAGAGGCAATATATGTCAAGAGCGGGATTTGTCCGTCCACGTGACAGAAAGATACTCAAGGGCCGACTCGGAGAAGTTGTATCCAATAGTTGTGCAGCATGTGATTTTATCACAGGGATATCACTTGTCGAAAACGAGTCAAGTAGCATTGTTTAGTGACGGGATTAAACACGACATGGTGATTTCATTGAGTAGATCTCGGACTATGCAAGTATCGAGAGACAAAATGAATAAGACGCGATTGTCCTGGGAATGCACATGGGTCACATGGCCATCTAGGTCCCTCTGTCGATCATTGGTCCGGGAGTGTCCCGACCATGTCTGGAGTGTTCCCGAACCGTAGGGTATCACACTTAAGGGCTTGATGATGCTTAGAGAGTATTTATAGGATCGATAGAATCACCGAAGAAGAGAAGAGAGAAATCCGGAAGGGTTTCGGTAAGTCCGGAGGATGTCCAGAGTGGAGGTGGAAGGTGTTCCATAGCCATGGACATTGAATAATATGCGAATGAATGTTAAATAATGATTTAATCATTTATTCATAATTATTTAATAAAAGAAAAATCAATTAAAGGTCAAAAAGGTTTAATGGGCCAATTCTAGAGGGAGAAGGGCCCATGAGGGAAATGCAAGAGGAGGGAAGGGGAAGGGGTGGCCGGCTGGGCCTAGTCCCTTGCATGGGGCTGACTAGGGATGGCCGGCGGGTGCCCCCTCTCCCCTCTTTTAGTCCCACCCTGGGACTTTGAGGGAGGGTGTACCTCCCCTCCCCGTATATATAGTGGGGTATTTTGACCAGAAAATACACACAATATTAAACAAAGGTTTCCTCACATTTGGGGATACCACCAATTGATATTTCTCTCTCCTCTCTCTCTATCTCTCTCTCCCTCTCCCTATCTCTCTCTATCTCTCTCCCGTGATCGTGGTCCCAAGTTCGGATTGCACGAACGAGAGACATCTTCACCGCGGAGCGCCGTCGCGCTGCGGGATTCGGATCCACAAGCTCTACTTCCGCAACTGCTGCTGGATCGAGGAAGCGGGAGTCATCTCTAGGCATCGGACGTGTGTAACTCTTCGTGAGGTGTCACACTTGGGGCACTAGGAGTCGTTGGAGCCGCAGGAGCACGAGGACTTCAACACGACCTTGAGGTCGACTTCAGATCGTCTACATCAACCACGCTCTCCTGAGCGTTGACAATGCTTTTCGGTCTTCAAGGGTAAGTTCGTGAAAATCCCCTCTCGTTACTATATTACTAATAGATAGGTCCTGGCAGAATCAGGGGTTCAGGGGCGTAGGGTAAAATTTTATTGTTTTCATACGCAAACCCCTACACCTACATGTGGCCCTAAACGGTCGGATCGACTCGTAGCATTGTGTCCAGCAACCCAAAGAAACTTGCCAGGACTACCTCGTACGATGGATCGACACAAAGAACTCTTGCAAAGGAGTAAGCGACCAAACCATGATTGAAGCTTTCATCACAGGGCTCCTAGTCCGATTGTTGCGCCACCAATTGAAGCGGGACTAAGTTACCAATTTGGGTGAGATGATAGAAATGACCAGCAAATACGCTGATGCTGACGATGATTCACATGGCCTATTGAACAGCCTAAATGTTTCGCACTCGTCAAAACAACTGAAGCAGCAACAGCCACAAAAGCCTGTGGGTCAAGTATACTAACTTGAACAAGGCATGTCCCACTGCCTTGAACAAGGTTCATGTAGGTTTGGAGTGAACCTACATACTAAAAGGGGTCTAGATACACTTATTTCACAAAGCTAAAACATCTTATATTTTGAAAATGAGGGAATATTTACTAAAACTCTAAGAAACACATTGTTTGATTGCTCATTTCATTGTAGGCACACTTGTTTAATGCTTGTTTATCATGTTTGTTTGATGTATTGGTCAATAATTGAACCATGTACTTGTAGTAAACTCCAGTTCATAGCTCCTGTTATACCTGTCAAATAAGTAGTTTCAAATTCTTTGATAATGAACATAATTTTTTATTTGCCTTGGTTGTTTTATTAACTTGTTATTACTTAGTTTTAACTACAAATATTGTTATCACCAAAGAGAGGGTTGCAAGATCATGTCTCAAGGTTGTTTCCCAATGTAGCTGTCACTCTCAGAAGAAGATGTGGTTGATAGATTGAGAAACCAAATTCAGAACTCTATTATCCGTGGGTTCAATCTCGATTCACAACTGAGATGTTAGATTTTCTTACCCTTTGTTGATAATATGTAATAATTTTATAAAGTTTTCATCTGATGTAATATGTAGGTAAATCACATAGGACATGTAGGAATTTAGTTGATGTTGTCCCTACGTAGCGGTACCATAACTAGGCTAGCCAGGTCGAAAAGGGAGTAGTATTGGGCTTTGTTATCGGCATTTTTTGTGTTGGACCAACAATAAACAAGAAAAGAATGTACCTTTTAGATTGTTCTGGTTTCCATGTGCCTTAAAATAATGAAATAGTAGCAAACCTGAATAGTAAAATACCAATAACAAGGCCAGAACAATAATGGGCCACAATTTGAAAAGGCCCTGAAGGGACACAATGGACGGGATCTTATGAACAGTAAAAGGTCTAAACAATAAAAATTCAGAATCATGCAGGCTAAAATAGTAAAAGGCCACAAATCTTAATGGTCCTAAATAGTAAAAGGCCAGAATCATAACATGCCGAAACAATAACATGCTAAATCCTTAATAGGCCTGAACAGTTAAAGACCAGAACAATAAGGGACCTCCGCACAAATGGAGGTTAATGGGCGACACACGATGGGCTTTATGAACAGCGACGGGCCTTGTGCGGGTATAAATGGCACTGGACATATGAGCGCAAGTTCTTAATGGGATGCACATTACCGGTCTAAGTTGGGCCTTATGAAGGGCAAAGCAGTAACGAACCATATAGTAAACATACCGTGTTTGGGCTGCAAAGTGATGGGCCCCACTAAGTAGACCAAACCTCAAGCAGGCCAAAACAGTAAGGGGTCGTTTTCTTATTGGGCTTCTCTCGTGGACCAGCCCACTTAATATTTTGCAGGCCTTGTTTGAGCCTTGCTTCTACCATGATTTCTGTGACCGTTAACAACAGTACCTAGAAGTTAACAGCGTTGCCACGTGGCAGTTTGTATGACGTCATCAGTCAATAGGGCAAGCGAAACACATCTACGACAACACAAAATTTCATGGTTGAAGGGTGTGACCCGCCACGATCGCTAAAATCCATGGTAGAATCTTTGGTGATGGGGCTCTTACCACAGAATCCATCCATCATAGAAGACATTTTACCCACGAAAAATGGGCCTTCAACCACGAAAATCGTCTGTGGTAAAAGCCAACTTTTCTTGTAGTGTCCTTTATTATGTTAAGAAACTCCATACCGTTTCCGATCAACAATATGTCATCTAGACAAAGTACCATAAATGACTGTGCGCTCCCACTTGCCTTCTGATATACACAAGCTTCCTGAAAGTTCTGCATGAATCCAAACCCTTTGATTACTTCATCAAACTATTTATTCCAACTCCTTGGTGCTTGCTTCAGGCCATAAATTGACCTTTAAAGCTTGAATACCTTTTCAGCAGCGTTAGGTTCGACAGAACCATTGAGATGTGTCATGTACACATCCTCCGTCAAGTTTCCATTAGGAAATCGGTTTTGACATCCATCTACAATATTTCATAATCATAGTAGGTAGTGATAGCTAAAAAATCCGCACAGACTTAAGCATTGCTACTAGCGAGAAAGTCATGTCATAGTCAACTACTTGCACTTTCGGGATCCTTTCACGACAAACCTAGCTTTATGCATCGTGACATTACCATCTGCTCCATCTTTATTTTGAAAATCCATTTACATTCGATAGGCTTCACACCTTCAGGAGGGTCTACGAAGTTCCAAACTTGGCTCTTGTACACGGATTCCATTTAGAATTTCATGGCATCTTGCCATTCTTTTGATCTGGTGCTCAGCATAACTTCATTGTAGTTTTCAGGCTCATCATCCTCTAGGACGAAGATTTCTTTTTAAAACCATTGAGGGGTTTGACGGGTACTACCTGACCTGCGTAACAGGCTCGACTAAAATTGGTACGCTTAACACATGAACTCCCAGTTCGGTTGTAGTGATGATCCGTGGAACTTCTTCCACTTCTTCAAAATCATCAACTACTTTTTAAGATCCTACCTCATTGAGTTGCACCGTCCTTCTAGTCGCCTCTTCCATGAGAAACTTTTTCTCTAGTAATATACCATTTTTGCAACAATTACTTTGCATTTAGTGGGATGATAGAATAAATACTCACATAGGTATGATTACTCGGGTGCTTATGATTCCCTACCCTATGATCGGATGAAGGCTTACGTCCCCTGAAAGTTCCAGATGACAGCCCAAGGAAGCAACCGACAAAGGCTTTGATTGTATTAGGAAAGAGACTATGAACCAACATTATGTTGGTATTGTAATTACGCATGTATGAAACCTATTCGCATACAGCTTTGAGACCCGGCCTATTATATATAGGATGGGAGAAGCCCAAGCGAGGGTACCGAAAACTCGAAGACAACTTGTAATGGTGCAATTACTCAATATTCAGGTGACTTTGACTCTATTTTCCCTGACATCCGACGAAATCCCCAGCATTCTCTTTTCCGTGAAACCCCAAGTCCATCACCACGGGCATTGCCGAGGTTACCCCTTGTCAATTGGCGCCGTCAGCTGGAAACACGGATTCGGCGGAACGCTCTCCACCAAGCATCAACTCGACGAAAGCAGATCCACACCCGCCCACCCATAAAGCTACGCCAACTGAAGTACCGGAACCTTCCGTCGGATCCTCAATGGAAGTCGAAGCACAGATCAAAGCAGGCGATGAAAGCAAGCAAATCGAGATGAATCTGGGGGATCTTGATGGTCTTTATGACAATCTCTCCTTCGGATCAGACCCACAGTTAACCCCACCACACGAAGCAAGCCCAGCCAATTCGGAACCCGAAGAAAGTGGCGAAAGCATCGACTTCGGAATTTGGATGGCAGAAATCTATCCAGAACAAAAACTGATGGACTTCACTGGCTCATCCAATAGTGTCTCCATCGGTGCAAACGATGACGTTACCAGTCCATATGCCACTCAGCACCAAGTATGTGTGATCATCGGAGACGCCATGACCCAACAAGACTCCAACGGTAACCCAATTCTTAATCTCGGTGATATTCTTTCAAGCCATAATGCAGGAAGTGACGACAACGAAGGAAGTTGAGGTAACGGGGGAGACCCAATAGTCAACCGTGTAAATCAGGAAGGAGAACAACCGTGCGAGGGTGAGAGGCAAACCCTTAGTTTACCAGCTAGTGCATGGGAAAATGCGAGAGCAGCAATTTCGGGTGCGGTCCCAATGACAAAGCATGCTACCCATGAAGATCTATTGGCATACCAGTATCTGCTCCATCACAAAAAGAGAGACCTCCTCAGGATGCAGAGGCAACTCGAAGAAAGGAAGAGGGTAGCCAACGAATCTATCCTACAGTGAGCGTAGTTAAGCTCCACCCGAGGATAAAGGAGCCTAACAGGAGGAGCATCACCAAGGAGAGGAATGTCTAGATTGCGAGATATCCCCGAAGAAGAGAGGAGCAGAGTAATCCGAGAGACCTTGATCTGTCATTTATGGAGATAGACCAAGATGGAATTATCAAGGCAAAAACAGCTCAGGCAGCCATTCTGGCCGCACAAACATACCTAATCACAACACAGCCTGCACCCGACGATCCTCGCGTAGCCCTTCACCGCTTCGCCCTGATGAATCTTGGAATGGTAGAAGAGTCTCTTGCACAAGTAGATAAAGGGACCACGCAACAACCCGACAGATCCCCACGCCATCGCAGCATCCCTCGGCATGCAGGTCATACCCGACGATCACGATCACCACATCGGGTTCACTTTTCAGAATCAGAACTGCGAAACGATGCAAGAAACAACATCACCCAGTGACGAATCGACCAATCCAGAGAAGAACGCAGCACCCGAAGATACCATGATGGTGAAAGCAAGGAAGAACAAGAATTATGCGGAGCCAGTTGCTTTACCTGACGGGTTCACAAAACTCCGGTACCAAAAGATTTTAAGTTACCCCAAGATCGCCAAAAGTATGATGGTCTTCAAGAACCCGAAGCTTGGTTGATGAATACCTGGCAACCGTCAGACTACAAGGGGGATCCAAAGCTATAGCAATGCAAATCTTGCAGCTGCACCTAACTGGTGCAACACACTCCTGGCTAAAACAACTACCCGAAGAGTCTATCAGCAGCTGGAACGATCTTGAGGAGAAGTTTATCAGGAATTTCCACTCCACATTCAAGCGACCCACGTCTTTGGAGCAATTACGGGCCTGCAAGCAAAAAACCGGGGGAGTCAATACGGGCTTTCGTCTAACGATGGAACATCATAAAAAATTCGGCTGAAGCCATATCCGATGAAAGAGCAATCGACGCCTTCAACAATGGACTTCGTCGACAGGAGTTCATTGAAGAACTAGGACGGATCAAACCAAAGACAATTTCATAGCTGATGGACATAGCCAATCGATGGGCTGATGGGGAGGATGCAGTACACAACAAAAGAGCCCGCTCACCCGAAGACGACAGAGATAGGCGCAATAATGATCGAAGACGACGAACCATTGATGGATATCATACACCTAGCTACGTTGTAGCAAGCTTCTCTGGAGGGGACAGTCGACGAAGTAACGATTACAACAATGGATATCACAACAATAGGGACAACGTCAGTGGAAGCCAGTCGCAACAACGATATCAGACGGCAAATCGAGACCCACCTATGTCAGTGGGACAAATGCTGGAAGGACCCTGCAATATGCACTACTACATCGACTCTATGGGGAAAAGGCAATCAAATCATCTCTTAAAGGACTGCCAAACTTTCTTGAAAATGCAAGAACTATGCAATGCAAGGGCAGCCAAAGCAGCAAACCGAGGCTACACCACCGCACCTAGTGCTTTGGCCATCGGTGCGCCACCAACACCACAGGGGCATCTGCCAGCAGGGCAGCCACAAAGTACAACGCACCAAGACGATGAATATCCCAGGTCGAAAGGAGCTATGTCAATGATCCAGAAGGGACCATCCTCTAACAGAACACAGAAGTTGATTACTAGGCAAGTAAACATGGTAGTAACAAAGCCACCTCCCACACCGGAGTACCTCCACTGGTCAAAACAAGAAATTACCTTCAGCGGAGCTGATCATCCATTGCGGGTCCCCCAACCAGGCCAATCGGCACTAATAGTTGAAGCGCAAATCGGCGGGTTTGATATGAGCAAGGTTTTCTTGGATGCAGGAAGCAGCATAAACCTGATTTACGCCAAAACTCTACGGGCCATGAATTGGTCGATGAAGAATCTAGCACCCACGGACACTACTTTCCACAGGATAGTCCCAGGGAAAGCCAAAATTTCATTGGGTAAAGTCCACCTCGATGTAGTCTTTGGGTCAAAAAATAACTTCAGACCAGAAAAGATGGAATTTGAAGTCATGGACTAGCCATCTCAATACCACGCGATCATGGGACGACCAGCTTTTGCTAGGTTCATGATAGTACCTCACTACGCATACCTAGTTCTAAAAATGCTAGCCCCCAATGGGGTCATAATAGTCAAAGGAAGTTTCAGCCGAGCGGACAGCTGCGATCGGAAATTCAACAAAATCTCAGAATCTTTCGGGATGGAGACAGGACTTGGACAGCTGAAAATAGCGGACGAAGAGCCGATACACGAAGGACACACCCGCAAAAAGAAAATGGCAGAAGATCAAGTACGCAATGGTCTCGCAAAAGCAGCGTATGCGGCCTCCAATATAGGTCCCGCATAAGAAGACCCACTGATCGACAAGACAAGAGCACCACGACAGGGAAGATGATGAAGATCCTCAAGAATAGAAGCCGAAGTTCCTTCAAAAAACCTCCATTTAGACGTACTTTATATTCAATAAAGGGAAACGGCTAGGCGATCATGCCCTCGCAATGTACTCCTACCCATTATTATCAATAAATAAGGAAAGTATTCCGCGACATACAAACTTCTATGGCACACGAACATTAGTTCGTCGGGTCCTCAGATTAAAATAGTACAACTTGCAATCAAAATCTCGTATAAAACATACGAACTTTTTGATAAATGTCTATACAATATTTTGGTTATACAGTACAAGGCGTCACAAACAGGCAGTCAGATCTCGAAGTTAACAAAAAATTCTTCTTCTGCTTCTAAGCATCTAAGCAACATCCTAATGGTGGGTCTACGAGCGGCGGCGTAATTAGGCACCATATAAACAAGGCCACCATCGGGAGGAGGAGGCAGACCCGAAGATATAACATCTAGATCTAATGTCGGATGATGCGCATGCACCCACGAAAGCGCAAGATTGGCACCCGCCACAAGTTGAAGCTTCACGTAATGGTGAATCCTTTCACCTTGTCGAAACTTTGCAACCAACTCTGCTAAGGTCTGAGGCTGAGGATCACGAGGAAACATGGCATTGTAAACAATGGCCAAATATCTGCGGCAGCACTCGACGAACTGCTCCAACTCCGATAGGCGATCTTGAAGCAACACAACAGTATAGGCGTGATGATGATCAGTCCAGAAGTCTGTGTTAGAATTTTGGGAGGCGGACACAAAGGCATTCATTCGGTTGCGCGGACGTTGGCTCTCCTCCCTCTCTCACAATCGAATGCCTACAAAGACAAGAAGACAATGTCAAATTCCTGTAAATCAGAGAAAGGAACCAAGGAAAGAAGGAGAAATACTCACATAATAGCTTTTCGCTCGCCCTGGAAACTTCCTCCAAGAGAAAAGCCTCACGGTTGAGGGATTGGCGTGTTTTCGATTGGGAAACATCTACCATCGATTGAACAACCCGAAGTTTTCCTTCAAGTTTTTTCACCTGCTCTATCTTTTCAGCATACAATGGCGGATCCACAGTACGCACGATGGTAGAACTATACACACCTATAACCAAGGAGAATGGAGCAACATCCGACAGTTGCGCGGAGCTAGAAGGAGTCGGTGGATCATTCAAAATCTGGCAAAGCAAAAAGATATGAAACGTTCAGCATGCAATAGCAAGCTCATACACATATATTCAAAAGTTGCCTTCTTGTAAAAAGAAGCAAGGGAGAACTGGGTAAATTCAAGGTTCATTACAACAACAGCAAGGGAGACGCGATAAAGGTTACAAAACAAAGCCTACACTATTGTATCCTTCAAAGACAGGGTGGCACTAGCGGAAGGATCACTAGCTACAAGAGGAACAGGGGTAGCTGAAGAAGGAGCGCTCGTCATAGCAGGGGAGCCGAAGAAGGGGCAGCCAAGTTCTCCGAACCCGAGCCCAGACCTAGGAGCAGCCGAGAATATTTTCTGGCCCTCTTAGTATGCGGCTTCAGGTCAACTGCTTGGCCATTGGGGGTGACTGGGACAGAGGATCTAACCTTCTCCCAGTCGACCTTCTCGCCGTGCGCCATCGCCAGGGCCATCGAAGTTTCGGCACCACTCCTTGACTGTGTCAAACTATAACCAATAAGGGGGCCGGGATCAGCACCAAAGACGGCGACAAGATCATTCAGGTTGTTTGGCACATCCTTGGTTGGAAATATTTCGGCATGAAGATTCTTGAAGGCACGGCGGGAGCAGACAAGAAGGTTGCGCCCATGAATGTTGTTAGCCTCCAAGGTACTAACAGCATCCGACAATGGATCCACCTTCTTATCTTCATTCAGCGTCAGGTTCTGGCCAGTCAGTTCTGAAAACAAAAAGGGAAGAAAGGATCGATAACCAAAGCAAAGAAACAAAACGAAGATGCACAAAGTCAAAAACTTATGGGTCAATGAAGCATTGAGGGCCTCCAGGCGCTATCGTAGATTTGCATCTTGAACAGCGGCTTGCTTGGCCACTTCTTCGGCATCAGCTTTCACCTTCTGATTAGCCTCATCCAAAGCCTCTTCTGCGGCTCGAAGTCTAACCTCAAGATCATCGGCGTGCTTCATCACCTCATCCCGAATAACTTCGGATTGCTTGGCAGCGGCTGTGTGAGTAAATCATGAAAAAATGAGGAAGAACATTTCACAAAGATATTACGAAGATGAACAGCACATACCCTTTAGTTCTTCGGCTTCATCATGGATTCTTATAAAACGAGAGGCCATACTGACCATCTCGTGCATCAAAGGCTGAGCAAAGAAGCATCACAACAAAAGGAGATGAAGGCAAAAAAAAGGGCCACAGGAAGAAAAATTCTGAAACAAAAAGTGACTTACATCCTTCATATCCACATCAATAGGCACTTCAGATATCACCACCCCTTTACCCGCTGTTTTCTTCCTTTTTGTGGCGGCGGTTTGGATGAAGTGGCAGCATCTTTTTGTATGACCTTCTCCACAGGAGACAGGACCATTTCTTTCGGCTCCGCCGATGGCGGAGGGGATTTCTTTGCGGAGCAGCCCACAGATGTGTGAAGGGGAGATGCGGGAGGATCTTCGTCATCACTGCAAAAGAACAACACAAGTGGAGCAAGCATCAGCAGTAAAACCACCCGATAAAATGGAAAAAGAAGAAAGCGAATACTTACAAAGACACATCCTGCGCAAGGCGGAACAAATTCATCTGGGCGGGAGTAGCCACGATCGGAGAAGCACCAAAAGGCTTGGAAGCAGTCGAGTCATCCGAGTCCTTGACCCTTTCCACAGCATATGGGCACTTCCTCTTTTCGCCAGCACGCTCCACGCGGAAATCTCTGGAGCCAGCCGAAGGAAGAGATTGCATCTTCGAAGAAGAATCGGATGCAGAAAACTCCCCTTCCTCATCCGTAGCAGTCCCAGTCACAGGGAGATCGTCGGATGCAGAGGAATGGATAGGGGGCTCACCACTTCCAGGAAGAGGAGGAAGGGAGCTGAGATGATCAAAATCCTACACAAAGAGGAAGACATGAAGAAAGGAAAAATACATCTGCAAATAGAAGAAACAAAAATATGAAGGCAAAGGAAAATTACCTCAGGGAGCCGGTTTTTCTTGCCAAAAAGCTCGACAATACAGGTTTGAGGAACCGGGCTTTTCTTGGTCAGAGTGGTGAAGCTCCGGACCATTTTCTCATACACCTTGAGGGCAAGGTCATTCGAGGAAATCCTCATCACGTCCTTCCTCCCGGTGTATGCCCACATGCCAGAAAGCTGGGCCTGAAGTGGCTAGACGTGAATGTAACACCTCAAAAAATTTAAACAAGCTTATCAATGTCTAATCACCCACGTTTAGGGGTAACAAAAACTTTTATCATTAAACTTGATATGAATGCATGAGTGTGTTGCATTAAGATATGTATGCTTGCATTTACCATGTTTGATTGCTACAAAGGTTAAGGATTAGTTTAATAAGGATTACTACATCATCTAGATCAATTACAAACAAAATCAAATGAAAAGAAAGTCAAATATGGATCATATGAGCATATGGTCATTTTGGAAAAACTTAACCACTAGACCACTTTGGGTGTCTCTAGTAAAAGATTTATAATAGAAACAATTCCAATAATTTTCACCCCTTGCTAGACCAAGTAAAAGTGAATCCAAGCAAACTTTACCAAATGGCAGAAATTATTTTCAAATCTATCTAAGAGGCAATTCAAAATTGAATCAAGTTCATATACCTAGATCATCACTTTTCAAAAACCACTCAAACAACTTCCACTTGACAAATCCTAGCAACCATAGACTACCAAGCATATGAACAGATCACTCACCAAAAATCTTTCAAAAATTTGAAAGTTGAATTCATGCAGCCATTTGGTCGAACACCTGGTAGACATAGTACAACCTCAACCACTATCCACTGTTTTGATCTATCAATTGCTCATCTCTTGTACTCCAATCAACCCATTCAATTGTCCATGATCATCCCTGGTACTTGGCCATGTAGTGGAGGAGCTCATCTCCACCGTTGCACCAGTGGCATGCCTGTACCGAGCCAGCCATGTCAGTCGACCACGAACCAGTCACTGCACGTTGCGCCGCCCTCTCCCACGATGTATAGCGAGTAGCCCTGACCTCACCGCCACCCCCTATCCACCCCTTGACCAATGGCGAAAAGTGGAGACGCTGGAATCGCCATGCCCCTTTAATCCCCTGCCATGCCAAGAGCACGATGGAGTGCCACAGCCGCCTCGCGCACACACGCCGCACCTTGCTCTCTATGCTCGTACCCGTAGTCGCCGTGGCACCAGTGACTTCCCAGACATGATGGTTCACCGCCACGCGCCTCGTGACCACCGTACTGAGTGACGAACACCTGCGTACCTGAACAGAACACCGACGTCGCTCGACTGACTGAGCCCGCCCCTTGCCATGTAGTCACGCGCGTGACGATCGCCGTAGTACCCCGCATCGACGCATGCCCTCCGCCATGCTTAGCTCAACATGTAGCAACATCGCCGGAGAAGCCTGACCATATCGCCCTGTTGCCGATGCTAGTGTATAAATAGAGGCCAGCCCAGACCTCATCTACACACCATTCCACTCCCCACTCACCCAGGAACCTCACCGACCCTTCCCCGGAGCAAGGCAAGCACCACGAAGACAAAATTTAGCCGGAGTCCGCCGCTGCAGTCGAGGAAGGAAGCCATCGATTGGGGCCACCCCAGGAGCCGCTGTGACCGCCAATCGACCCGCCGTTGTCGACCACTTTGTTCGCCCCCATCGCTGACCTTAGGTGGAGCCCCGGTGAGTCCCCAGTGACCCCCACCGCCGCGTTAGGTTTAGAATCTAGCCGGAGCTATTCTCTGTAGATGATGAACCTCAGCTGTATATCCTGTTCTAATCGTGCGGCTAGTATTGATCGATACCGTTTTGGGTTAGATGAGCCACTAACGCGTGGGACCGTTCTGTCAGTAGCACGCTGCGCCAGCGCAGTGCAATTGGGCCGGCCCGTTTATTTTCCCACGCAGAGCCCAGCAGTTTAAATAAGAATTTTGCTATTTAGTAAAAATCCTATTCAGTAGCTATATTCAAAATTTAATTCTAGGAGTTGTACTGATCCAAAATGAATGATTCCAATTTTGTTGGAAAGGTATTGAAAATATCTAGTCACTCCCGTTGGATTCAAACCAATTGAAATTATAGATCACCTATACTAAATATAACAAGACAGAGACCTTTGCCACTTCAAACATTTTTATAAAATAAACTATAAATGCTTTTGAGTTGATTCCAACTCTCAAAAATCACAATTGTCATGCTCTACTTAATATATAAAAATATTTGGTTTTACAGATATTAAACATGGACTATTATTAAAAGAATGCTATATAGGCATTTCTAGTCACTTTAATATTATAAATGGTGATATTAAATCTTGTAAGGCATGACCATCATTTTAAATCACATTCCCAAGTATTGAAGTAGGTGGTGATGACATGTGTCAAGATGATCCCCTATTTTAATTGGAGAATATTAAATCTTAAAGATATTAAATGAGTAGAAATTAATTTTCTAAAATAAGAAGAATAAGGAAATGTTAATATTCCATATGATGATTGAGATGATGCTAGATCATCTAGTGTGAGCCTTTGGGTGATAAATTGAAGTAGTGACGTGTTCTTTGGTGATTGTGTACCTCTCGTGTATTTATAGACGCTAGTACTGACCCAGGCTACAACGAGGAGGAGTACTTCGAGGAAGAGGAAGAAAACTTCAATGACTACAACCAACAAGGAACGATAGAACTATGCATGCTATATGTGCAAGCCCCTATACCAGATGCCCTAGGCATGCTTGGTTATGCAACTTTGATTATACCATTCCTAGTTTTACTCCAAGCTTTGCTTTTCCCTTTGCTACAGTTTCTTACTTAGTTAATGAATTGTGATTAGTGGAAAATAGGATGGAGATCATCAAGATCATAGAACTAGCCGTGGATACTTATACTTGATTAGCACCCATCAATAGTGATACCCTCAACATTAGTGGCTAGTGCTAAGCTAAAACCTGATTACTTTAGATGGGAATACTTGGTAAAAATGATTATGAAAACCTTGGAATGATGATTCATTCTATTGAAATGTTTTGACATGTGTTATGATACACCATGGTTTGATAATGAAACTCTTGAGGCATGAGCCTTGACTTTAATAAAACTGATGGTTGGGTTCGGATGAGATACCATTCTAATTTTACCGTACAACCACATTACCTGAGTTGGGTAGGGCTTGACTGGAAGTTTATATGTCTTAGTATGGGTTCCCTTGCGGAAGAGGTTGAGCTGAGGCTACCTCGTGATGAATGTCCACCTAAGCAGTGCCCAGGATGATAGTTGGTCATGGTTGGGAGGCCAAACTCATAGGGGAGGTGCCTATACTAGGGTGTGTAATTGAAAGGTTAGGATTGATTATCCGCATACCAGGTATGATGATTCAGGGTTACCCCTGACGGATGTATCGA
Source organism: Avena sativa (assembly GCA_916181665.1). Taxonomy (NCBI): domain Eukaryota; kingdom Viridiplantae; phylum Streptophyta; class Magnoliopsida; order Poales; family Poaceae; genus Avena; species Avena sativa. The sequence continues at coordinate 63,142,798 of OV702286.1, read as the reverse complement.
ATTTTGTGGTGAAAGTGTACAATCTCTGTAGAGTGTCAAACTATTCGAATAGCCGCGTCCGCAGTTATGGACAGTTGGAGTGGCCATACTGTTCCGTTGTCAGATGTTTTCAAAATGACTTGTGAATTGAAAGATGACTTTGACTTGACCACAACAGAGTTGTGGACATGAAATCTGAGTTCCCACTTAAGTAATGTAGAGAACTAAACTTAGGCCTTTACTCCTAAGGCTTTATGATATAAACCTAGCTTTTTGCAAACAAAGCTAGAGCTTAAGGTTCCTACCAATCTTTACCTTACTCTTGCTAGTGTTAGTTTGCGAGTACTTAAAGTGTACTCATGGCTTTGTCCCTGGCTATTCCCATGGCTAGACTATGAGGAGGATTACCTGGAAGATGGACAGTAGGAGGTCTATGACCACTAGGATCATCTCCCATCGTCAGCATTACCTGTGATCATGAAGATGAAGCCCCGCTATGTTTACTTTCTGCTGCGTTGATTGTATTAAGACTGGATAATGAGATCATTTATTTGTAAGACCTTTATTATGGTTTGTAATGGATGATGTACTGTGGTACTACTTCTGTTATGTCTCGCAAAAATGGTAATCCTGGGATTGCGATGTACGGCATAACAGGCATCTGGACTTAAAAATCGGGGTGTTGACAAGTTGGTATCAGAGCCATCTTGACCATAGGAGACCCTAGTTAGAATGGACGCCTGAAAAACTTAGTTTCAAAACAAAGAAGTGAGTATTTACAAAAAAACTATTGTCATTCTTATCCTTGAGATTCTTTCGAAAAGAGATCACTTGTTACTCGAAACTCTTACAATTCTACATAAAATTTGACACACTTGATCACCTCACTAACTTACTCATCTCAATTACTTCTAGATGGAGGTCAAATGTAGCAAGTTTTACCAGTTGGGCAATGGAGGACAGCTTATCTTTGAGAGGGATCTGGACCAGCTTTTGGAGTATCTAGGACGCCCGCACCCAGAGTTCTTCGGAGCATAGCTCAATGACCAATTTGGAGGGGAGCTATAGTGGCTGATTGTTGCCGACCTGAGAGGCAAAATGGATCCACCTCTTTCTGACAAGATTCAGTTCAGCGTAAGGGAGAATAACTGGCTAGACGGATTAGCCAGGTCAATGCAAGAAGCTCTTGCACGTCTGTGTGCACAAAACATCAACCAGATCATCAGCACCCGTTTTTTCCACTATGCAAGATGTGACTCTACTAGACAGCCTTTGGCCATGCCGGAACATCCAGAGTTGAAGCATCACGTGGACCACATGGACTTCATGCTGCATGAGACTCAAAAGGAGTTAGACAATGCCCGTGCTTACGCCAACCAGAACCATGCTAAAGCCGCTGAAAGCAAGGAAACCCTCGCCATGCTTGCTAGGGAGCGCAAGTCTCTTCGTCGCCAGCGCGATAAAAAGGATCGCATCATCGCCCATCTTCGTCAGAAGATAGCCACCCTGGAGGAGACTATCCTCGATGATGAGTAGTCGCACCTGAGCACTATTTTAGGTGTGAGTGGTACCCGGTTCCACTATATCGTAGCTTCACAGAATGGTTCTTAAAACCATTTGTTTTCTAGTTGTGGTGTGTGTTTTTATTGTGTGTTAGGAATGAATGAATGAGAAGAAGTTGTTAGTTTGCAAAACCTCAGTTATACTCAAAGTTTAAAAGCTTTTGAAAACAAACCCCTAACCCATAGAAATTTCCCCTCTTGTCTCATTTTCTACCTCAATCTTCAGATGACTCGCGGAAACCCCAGAGGAAGTAGTTCATCTCAGGACCCAATGCTGCAGATTCTGCAAATGTTAGTTTCTGACCGTGAAGCTGGTAGAGCTGAACGCCAAGCCAACTTAGCCACTCTTCAACAGATAGCCCAAATGGCTCACAATAATCAAGGCCATGGAAACCAAGATCACCATGGATCCAAGCTTAAGAACTTCCAGAATACCAACCCTCCTATGTTTAGCAAGTCAGAAGAACCTTTAGATGTTGATGATTGGCTGCAGACAATGGAAAACAATCTAGAAGTTGCAGGAGTTGACGCAAATGAGAAGGTGATGTTTGTCACCCACTATTTGTCCGGTTATGCAAGATCTTGGTGGAATAGTACCCGTACCATGAATGGAAATCAGATGATGACTTGAGATGAGTTCAAACTCAAGTTCAGTAGGACCCATGTGCCCCCGGGTCTGATTAAGAGGATGAGAGATGAATTTAGAGACTTAAAGCAAGGCAGGATGACAGTGGTGAGTACCGTGACAAGTTTCTGTCACTAGCTAGGTATGCACCTAATGAGATCGACACCAAAGCAAAGAAGAAAGAGAGATTTCTAAATGGACTACATGATGAGATGCAGACCGTGCTAGTCAACATTCCCTTTGATGACCGTGAATCCATAGTGGATTCGGCAATCTAGATGGAAGGCAAGATCAACCAAGCCAGCAAGAACCGCAAGCATAGGATGATGCACCAACTAGGACCCCACCATACCCCGAAGTATCGCCCCAACCCGTCTGCAGGATATGCCCCAAGAAACAACAGGTCCCCAATGAACCGTCCGAACTACCCCAACCGTGGCAGAGGAAACTCAAGGCCCGGAGGAAATCATAACAACAACCCCGTCAACCCTAATAACTTCAACCATGCACCGCCAAAGTCCAACAACAACAACAATACTGCCCCAAGGACTGGAAGCAATGATGTGCCTGTCACAGGGAAAGACAAGTCAATGATCACTTGCTTTGAATGCGGAGTCACGGGTCACTACTCCAACGAGTGCCCCAAGAAGCTTGCCGCAGCAACCAATGTGACTACACCTGCCCAACAGCAGCACCGTGTCCAGCCTAGAAAGAGATTCGCCCCAGGAAACCCGCACAACCGTAACGGCCATCTTTTCCACATGAATGCTGAAGAAGCCCAGGAAGCGCCAGACGTCGTGCTAGGTATGTTTTCTGTTAACTCGGTTTTAGCAAGAGTGTTGTTTGATTCTCATCGCACTCATTTGTTATAGAATAATTTTCATGCACTAGTAAGATTCAACCAACCAATTTGAAGCATATCATGATAGTTCAAATACCTGGTTCAACTACTAAAGCTAGAAAAATTTGCAAGGCCATACCTATCAGAATCCATGGGATAGCTTTTGATGCCAATCTAATAGTACTTGGAACCAAAGGTTTGGAAGTAGTGCTAGGGATGGATTGGATGTCGAAACATCAAGGATTAATCGACTGTGCCAAGAAAGCCATAACCATGATCAGTAGCACCGGAGTATCAGTAGAGCATGTATCTGAGAGATTACCCCGTCAATTCAAGTGCAACAAGAGTTTAGCCAAGACCACCATTGACCAAGTCAGAGTAGTCTGTGAATACCCCGATGTGTTCCCAGATGAATTGCTCGGTATGCCCCCAGATCGAGATATCGAGTTTATCATTGAACTAATTCCTAGAACTGGACTCATAGCTCAGAGACCCTATAGTATGAACCCAGCTAAGTTGGTGGAACTGAAGAAGCAACTTGATGATATGCTGGGAAAAGGTTTGATACAACCAAGTGCATCGCCATGGAGATCACCTGTTCTGTTCGTTGATAAGAAGGATGGTGCCAACCATTTGTGTACAGATTATCGGAAGTTGAATGACGTCACCATCAAGAACAAGTACCCACTACCAAAGATAGAAGATTTGTTTGATCAACTAACTGGTGCCAGAGTCTTTTCTAAGATTGATCTTAGAACTGGTTATCATCATTTGAAAATCCGCGCGGCGTATATCCCAAAGACTGCCTTCACCACCAGATATGGGTTGTATGAGTACAATGTCTTGTATTTTGGATTAACCAATGCCCCCGCTTATTTCATGAACCTCATGAATAAGATTTTTATGAACTTTTTGGATAAGTTTGTCGTTGTGTTTATTGATGACATTCTTATCTACTCCAAATCAGAAGAGGATCATGAGCAACATCTGAGAACCATCCTTGAAACCCTTAGAGAGCATCAGTTGTATGCCAAGTTTAGAAAATTTGAATTCTGGTTAAAGGAAGTAGGATTCCTAGGCCATATCTTGTCGGCAGGAGGAGTTTGTTGTCGATCCAACCAAGATTAAGGGTGTCAAAGAATGGACAGCCCCAACCACCCAAACAGAACTCCGTGCATTCCTTGGATTAGCCGGATATTACCGCAAGTTCGTTGAAGGATTTTCAAGCATCACAAGGCCAATGACCCAGTTGCTGAAGAAAGACAAGAAGTTTGAATGGATAGACAAATGTGAAGCAAGTTTTCAAGATCTCAAGAAGAGATTGATTTCAGCCCCAATTTTGATCATGCCCGATATCAAGAAGCATTTTGATGTCTATTGTGACGCATCCAAGATTGGTCTCGGATGTGTGTCGATGCAAGAAGGCAAAGTCATATCATACCTGTCCAGACAACTGAAGAAACATGAGCAGAACTACCCTACCCATCACCTAGAACTGGCAGCTGTAGTTTTAGCTTTGAAGACATGGCGTCATAACCTTATGGGTAACCGATGTGAGATTTATTCGGATCACAAGAGTCTGAAGTATATTTTCACCCAGAAGGAGTTGAATACTAGGCAAAGGAGATGGATAGAGTTAATCAAGGATTATGACCTTCACATTCACTATCACCCCAAAGCCAATGTGGCAGCGGATGCTCTTAGTAGACTGCCGTGTAGATTAAACACCATGATTAAGGAAGCTCAGCCAAGTCAGCATGAGGAGATGGAAAATTTCAGAGTGGAGATAGTTAGTGAAGGATTTCTAGCTAGCATAGAACTTCAACCCACTTTAATTAGTCAGATAAAGGAGGCCTAGAAAGGAAATGCCAGTATCGATGGAATCAAGCATCGTATCGGAATAGGAAAGGTACCCGGATTTACCGAGGATGAAGAAGTTCTGTGGTACAAAGGATGTATCTGTGTGCTAGCAGATTCAGAGTTGAAGCAAGTCATTATGCAGGAAGCCCATGACACCCTTTATTCTATTCACCCGGGAGGAACCAAGATGTATCAGGACCTGAAGGAGCAATTTTGGTGGCACAAAATGAAGAGAGAAGTCGGAAGCTAGATAGCCAAGTGTGATATCTGTCAGAGAGTCAAAGCGGAACATCAGCGACCCGCAGGACTTTTGCAACCATTGCAAATTCTAGAATGGAAATGGGATTCTGTCGGAATGGATTTTATCACAGGTTTGCCTACCTCTAGTAGGGGAAATGACTCTATTTGGGTCATAGTGGACAGACTGTCCAAGGTGGCCCATTTCATACCCGTCAAGACTACCTACCAGAGTTTGAAGCTACCGGAGCTATATATCGCTAGAATAGTCAGTTTGCATGTAACCCCCAAGACCATAGTGTCGGATCGAGGAACCCAGTTTACCTCCAGATTTTGGCAAAAAGTCCAAGAAGGATTAGGAACCAAACTGAATTTCAGCACGGCTTATCACCCGCAAACTGACGGACAAACTAAAAGAGTCAACCAAATCTTAGAAGATATGTTGAGAGCTTGTGTGTTAGAATATGGATCTAAATGGGAAGATTGTCTGCCTTTCGCGGAATTCTCATACAACAACAGTTACCAAGCCAGTTTGCAAATGGCCCCATTTGAATTTTTGTATGGAATAAAGTGTCGTACCCCATTGAATTGGTCGCAAGTAGGAGAGAGTCAGATTTTCGGACTCGACATCCTACGAGAAGATGAAGAGAAGATTCACAAAGTCCGTGAACACCTCAAGACCGCTCAATCCAGTCAGAAGTGTTATGCTGGAAAAAGACATCGAGACCTGACCTTCAATGTCGGAGATTTTGTGTATCTCAAAGTATCACCCTTGACGGGAATGCAACATTTTCAATTGAAAGGGAAGCTAGCCCCCAGATATATTGGACCCTTCAAGATTTTGACTCGCCGAGGAGAAGTATCATATCAACTGGAACTGCCTGAGGAGATGTCAGCCGTGCATACTGTGTTCCATATCTCGTTACTAAGAAAATGCCTAGAAGTTCCGGAGAAGACTGAAGTTTTCAAGAACATCGATCACAGGGCCATAGATATCGACAAGAATCTAACTTATCATGAAGTGACCATCCGTATTTTGGAAGAAGCATTTAGAACCACTCGAACCCGGAGTATCAAGTTTCTCAAAGATCCAGTGGAGTAATCATACCGAAGAAGAATCCACCTAGGAATGAGAAGATTATATTAGGACTGAGTTTCCCAATCTATTTAGTTCCTAGTTTTTCCAGAATCTCGGGACGAGATTCTGTTTAAGGAGGGAAGGTTTGTAACACCTCAAAAAATTTAAACAAGATTATCAATGTCTAATCACCCAAGTTTAGGGGTAACAAAAACTTTTATCATTAAACTTGATATGAATGCATGAGTGTGTTGCATTAAGATATGTATGCTTGCATTTACCATGTTTGATTGCTACAAAGGTTAAGGATTAGTTTAATAAGGATTACTACATCATCTAGATTAATTACAAACAAAATAAAATGAAAAGAAAGTCAAATATGGATCATATGAGCATATGGTCATTTTGGGAAAACTTAACCACTAGACCACTTTGGGTGTCTCTAGTAAAAGATTTCTAACAGAAACAATTCCAATTCTTTTCACCCCTTGCTAGACCAAGTAAAAGTGAATCCAAGCAAACTTTACCAAATGGCAAAAACTATTTTCAAATCTATTTAAGAGGCAATTCAAAATTGAATCCAGTTCATATACCTAGATCGTCACTTTTCAAAAACCACTCAAACAACTTCCACTTGACAACTCCCAGCAACCATAGACTACCAAGCATATGAATAGATCACTCACCAAAAATCTTTCAAAAAATTGAAAGTTGAATTCATGCGGCCATTTGGTCAAACACCTGGCAGACACAGTACAACCTCAACCACTATCCACTGTTTTGATCTATAAATTGCTCATCTCTTGTACTGCAGTCAACCCATTCAATTGTCCATGATCATCCCTGGTACTTGGTCGTGTAGTGCAGGAGCTCATCTCCACTATTGCACTAGTGGCATGCCCGTACCGAGCCAGCCATGCAGATTGACCACGAACCAGTCGCTACACGCAGCGCCGCCCTCTCCCACGACGTCTAGCGAGTAGCCCTGACCTCACCGCCACCCCCTGTCCATCCCTTGACCAACAGCGAAAGTGGAGACGCTGGAATTGCCGCGCCCCTTTAATCCCCTGCCATGCTGAGAGCACGACGGAGCACCGTAGCCGCCTCGCGCACACACACCACGCCTCGCTCTCTCTGCTCATACATGTAGTCGCTGTGGCACCAGTAACTGCCCCTTCTCATGTCGTCATGTGCGTGACGATCGTCGTAGTATCTCGCATCGACCCATGCCCTCCGCCAGGCTTAGCTCGACCTGTAGCAATGTCGTCGGAGAAGCCTGACCATGCTGCCCTGCCGCTGACGCTAGTGTATAAATAGAGGCCACCCCAGACCTCATTCTACACACCATTCCACTCCCCACTCACCCAGGAACCTCACCGACCCTTCCCCAGAGCAAGGCGACCACCACGAAGCTGGAATTTGGCAGGAGTCCGCCGCTGCAGTCGAGGAAGGAAGCCATCGATTGGAGCCACCCTAGGAGCCGTTGTGACCGCCAATCGACCCACCGTCGTCAACCACTTCGTTCTCCCCCATCATCGACCTTAGCTGGAGCCCCGGTGAGTCCCCGGCGACCCCCACCGCCGCATTAGGGTTAGAATCTCGCCGGAGCTGTTCGCCGTAGACAATGAACCTCAACCATAGATCATGTTCTAATCGTAGGGCTAGTATTGATCGATACAGTTTCGGGTTAGATGAGCTGCTGACACGTGGAACCGTTCTGTCAGCAGCCCGCTGCGCCAGCGTAGTGCAGTTGGGCCGGTCCGTTTATTTTCCCGCGCAGAGCCCAACAGTTTAAATAAGAATTTTGCTATTTAGTTAAAATCCTATTCAGTAGCTATATTCAAAATTCAATTCTAGGAGTTGTACTGATCCAAAATGCATGATTCCAATTTTGTTGGAAAGGGATTGAAAATATGTAGTCACGCCCATTGGATTCAAACCAATTGAAAATATAGATCACCTATACTAAATATAACAAGACAGAGACCTTTGCCACTTCAAATATTTTTACAATATAAACTATAAATGCTTTTGAGTTGATTCCAACTCTCAAAAATCACAATTGCCATGCTCTACTTATGTAATAAAAAGATTTGGTTTTACAGATATTAAACATGGACTATTATTAAAAGAATGCTATATAGACATTTCTAGTCACTTTAATATTATTAAATAGTGATATTAAATCTTGTAAGGCATGACCATCATTTTAAATCACATTCCCAAGTATTGAAGTAGGTGGTGATGACATGTGTCATGATGATCCCCTATTTTAATTGGAGAATATTAAATCTTAAAGATATTAAATGAGTAGAAATTACTTTTCTAAAATAAGAAGAATAAGGAAATGTTAATATTCCATATGATGATTAAGATGATGCTAGATCATCTAGTGTGAGCCTTTGGGTGCTAAATAGAAGTAGTGAAGTGTTGTTTGGTGATTGTGTACTATGTGTGTATTTATAGATGCTAGTACCGACCCGGGCTAGAACGAGAAGGAGTACTTTGAGGAAGAGGAAGAAAACTTCAATGACTGCAACCAACAAGGCAAGCTAGAACTATGCATGCTATATGTGCAAGCCCCTATACCAGATGCCCTAGGCATGCTTGGTTATGCAACTTTGATTATACCATTCCTAGTTTTACTCCAAGCTTTGCTTTTCCCTTTGCTAAAGTTTCTTACTTAGTTAACGAATTGTGATTAGTGGAAAATAGGATGGAGATCAACAAGATCATAGAACTAGCCTTGGATACTTATACTTGATTAGCACCCCTCAATAGTGATACCCTCAACATTAGTGGCTACTGCTAAGCTAAAACTTGATTACTTTAGATTGGAATACTTGGTAAAAATGATTATGAAAACCTTGGAATGATGATTCATTCTATTGAAATGTTTTGACATGTGTTATGATACACCATGGTTTGATAATGAAACTCTTGAGGCATGAGCCTTGACTTTAATAAAACTGATGGTTGGTTCGGATGCGATACCATTCCAATTTTACCGTACAACCACATTACTTGAGTTGGGTAGGGCTTGACTGGAAGTTTATATGTCTTAGTATGGGTTCCCTTGTGGAAGAGGTTGAGCTAAGGCTATCTCGTGATGAATGTCCACCTATGTAGTGCCCAGGATGACAGTTGGTCATGGCTGGGAGGCCAAACTCATAGGGGAGGTGCCTATACTAGGGTGTGTAATTGAAAGGTTTGGATTGATTATCCGCATACCAAGTATGATGATTCAGGGTTACCCCTAACGGATGTATCGAATTTTGTGGTGAAAGTGTACAATCTCTGCAGAGTGTCAAACTATTCGAATAGCCACGTTCGCGGTTATGGACAGTTGGAGTGGCCATACTGTTCCGTTGTCAGATGTGTTCAAAATGACTTGTGACTCGAAAGATGACTTTGACTTGACCACAACAGAGTTGTGGACATGAAATCTAAGTTCCCACTTAATTAATGTAGAGAACTAAACTTAGGCCTTTACTCCTAAGGCTTTATGAAATAAACCTAGCTTTTTGCAAACAAAACTAGAGCTTAACATTCCTACCAATCTTTACCTTACTCTTGCTAGTGTTAGTTTGCGAGTACTTAAAGAGTACTCATGGATTTGTCCCTGGCTATTCCCATGGCCAGACTATGAGGAGGATTGCCCGGAAGATGGACAACAGGAGGTATATGACAACTAGGATCATCTCCCATCGTTAGAATTGCCTGTGATCATGAAGATGAAGCCCCACTACGTTTACTTTCCGCTGCTTTGATTATATTAAGACTGGATCATGAGATCCTTTATTTGTAATACCTTTATTATGGTTTGTAATGGATGGTGTATTGTGGTACTACTTCTGTTATGTCTCACAAAAATGGTAACCGTGGGATTGCGATGTATGGCATAACAGGCATCTGGACTTAAAAATCCGGGTGTTGACAGTGAATCCGCAAAAAGTATGCCAGGACCTGGAGACCCGACAATTCCTTGCCAACCTCATGTCGCAGCTTTGAAATGCGGTCGACAAAGGGCTAGATTTCCACCATTTCTTCGGCAGAGGGACGCTGATCCCAGTAGTCAAGTTTACGACAGGCTTTCCAAGGATCAAAGGGGGCTAACCCAAAAGATTGGCCTTCGAGTGGCTGATCCTTGACATAAAACCACTTGGACTTCCAACCTTGGATAGAATCAGTGATTTTGAAGTCCAAGTAATCAACATCGGATCGGACAGAAAAAAATGGCGCCACCAACATCATGGATAATGATGTCAATGGCATTACGACGAACATAGAAGTAGTGCTTCCAAAGGCCCCAATGGGGATGAATCCCAAGAAAACACTCACAAAGAGTGACGAAACAAGCGACATAGAGAATATAATTGGGCGTGAGCTGATACAGCTGCACGCCATAAACAAACAAAAGGCCATGAAGAAATTCGTGGACAGGAAGAGAAAGACTGTGGAAGAGGAAAAGGAGGAACATTACCCTCCAGCCAGGCTCGGTGATGGGAGCAGCCTCGTCTCCAGGGAGCTTGAAGGAACCCTCTGTCAGATGGATGGAGTTCCGTGCCTCACGGAGTTCCCGCATCATGCACTTGGTGGGAGACCATCCGACGACCCTCTTACTGGTGGCCTTCGTGGTGGCAACAGAAGTTCCAGCAGCCTTGCTTTTTCCCATGGTGGCAAAAGGGGAATACGAGCACAAGAACCAGGGTTTTGTAGGGGAGCAAGAAAAGGAGTTCGCAAGGGGGCAAGATCGCAAGGAAGAATATGAGGCAAGGGGCGGTGAGGTAAAACAGTAAAACACACCTCCCCTCCCTTATATAGAGAAACGATGCGAGGACTGAACCGTTCGATGCAAAATTGAACAGGTAGAAGGTCACACGATGATGACACGTGTTACAAAGATTCCGTAAAGGAAAAGGTTAAAAAAAGTTATGGTTGCGGTAAAAACGGAGAACAGCGCGTGACGCCTCAATTTTCGCGCGGAGAGGGGGCATGCAGTCAAAAATCTTCGCTGAATACGCTATCACGTGTCATCATTACTGCTACATGGGCCCACGCTTGACACGTCCCGTCAGGGCGTGTTCTTCTGAAAATCAACAGCATAAAAATACGTCATCATTGACGTCACAAAGGAGGAGTTGCAAAAATCGTGGCTCACCACTGAAAATATGACCCGAAAAAACAAAAATCGAAGCCGAAGTAAATTCCTCCAAGAAGAGATCTGAGACTACAAGCGAATATACAATGTTACGATTGTAGTCTCGGGGGCTACTCCTATCGGGAGCACTAGTCGTGCACCTGACAAAAATTACACAAGCACTGCCACCATAGACATAAGTTTTCGAGCCTATATTTTGATATATAAATCTAAACATAGCCTTGGGGGCTACTCCTATCAGGAGCGTTGGCGCGCACCTGATAAAGAAAAACAAAGAAAATATTCATCAACAAGTTACTCCTATCGGGAGTAGTTGCAAAAGGCCAAAATTTCTTCAGCCGCTGCAAAACAAAAAACTCTCGGATCGGACCCAACACGATAAAAATCTGAATGCCATGTTCAGAAGCATGAAGGTAAGACCCCAGGATTCGTCCTGTGTGGCCTGGTAATCACACAAGAATGCGCTCTTCTAGTAAAATATCCGTATCAACGATACGATGAAAAATCCCAACGGACGCGTTGGGTACCCGATAAAAATAGAAGACTGGAATTCAGTATTCGATAAGACCTCAGCGGCTCAAACTAAATTACGCCAGTAGCAAATTCTAGATTCAAGCCCGGGGACTTGAATTTGATGTAGGACAGCCTTGTTTTTGCCCAGGAGCAATTAACTGATTCCTGATCCGTTGGAAGCATCAGACTCGTTGTACCAAAATCCCTACAAAGATAAAAAGGAAAAAGAAACTTTGAGACTCAACCTGAAACTGCGGTTCAAGTAGAGTCTCAGGGGCTACTGACATAGGTATGATTACTCGGGTGCTTATGATTCGCTACCCTATGATCGGATGAAGGCTTACGACCCATGAAAGTTTCAGATGACAGCCCAAGGAAGCAACCGGCAAAGGCTTTGATTGTATTAGGAAAGAGACCTTGAACCGACATTATGTTGGTATTGTAATTACGCATGTATGAAACCTATTCGCATACAGCTTTGAGACCTGACCTATTATATATAGGACGGGAGAAGCCCAAGCGAGGGTACTGAAAACTAGAAGACAACTTGTAATAGTGCAATTACTCAATATTTAGGCGACTTTGACTCCATTGTTTCCCTGACATCCGATGAAATCCCCAACATTCTCTTTTCCACGAAACCCCAAGTCCATCACCATGGGCATTGCCGAGGTTACCCCTCATCAAATACCCAACTATATTCTTGGAATAACCAACAAAGTAGCATTTGTCTACTTTAGTATCTAGCTTGGTTGGTTGTAACTTGTTTACATACGCATCGCATCCCCAAATTTTGAGGAACGACATATTTGGATTTTTGCAATTCCATATCTCATATGGTGTTGGTTCCATATACTTGGATGGAGCCCTATTAAATGTGAACAAAAATAACTCTAATGCATAACCCCAAAACGAAAGTGGTAGTTCTGTTAATGACATCATAGACCTCACCATGTCTAATAAGGTTCGGTTCCGTCTCTCAGACACTGCACTTCTCTAAGGAGTTCTGAGTGGTGTGAGTTGTGAAACTATTCTGCAACTACTCGGATGTTTGTCGAACTCGTGACTAAGATATTCACCTCCTCAATATTATCGTAGAAACTTGATCTTTCTATTATGATGGTTCTCCATTTTGTTCTGAAATTCTTTGAACTTTTCAAATGTTTTAGACTTGTGCTTCATCAAAGAGATATATCAATATTTACTTAAGTCATTAGTAAAAGTCTCGAAGTAGAATAACCGCCTCGTGCGGGAACACTCATTGGTCCACATACATCAGAATGTATGATATCGAGCAAGTCATTTGCATGCTCGACAAAACCCATGAACAGGGTCTTAGTCATCTTTCCCATCAGACAAGTGATGACCCATAAGTATAGGGGGTGTATCGCAGTATTTTCGATAAGTAAGAGTGCCGAACCCAACAAGGAGCAGAAGGTGTTGACGAGTGGCTTGGAGCAGGAATTCTCTGTAAATACTTAGCAAACAGATTTATAGGGTTTTTGATAATGTAGATAAATAAAGTGCGAGTAAATAAAAGACAGTAAGAATAAGTGCAGTAAGTGGCCCAATCCTTTGTTTAGCAAAGGACAAGCTGGTTGTATTACTTAAGATGACCAAACGTTCTCGAGGACACATGGGAATATCGTCAAGTGCTTTCGCTTCATGTAGTTGATTATTCCTCTTTAGTTTGATAAGTGTTGTGTGGGTGAACCTGTGCTAATGTACCGACCTTCCTAGGACTAATACATACTTATGATTATACCCCTTGCAAGCATCTTCAAGTACAAGAAATTAATTAAGATAGAAACCTAACCACAGCGTTAAACTCTGAGATCCTACACTCCCTTGTGCAAAGGTTTCCTAATGGGGGTTCAGGTTTCTGTCACTCCGGCAACCCCTACGATTAGTAGCCAAATACACAATGCATTCCCCTAGGCCCATAAAGGTGAAGTATCATGTAGTCGACATTCACATGACACCACTAGAAGAATAACACCATAACTTAAATATCAAACCATTGAATCTTTCTCAACACAATTCCACTACTAACAACATGACTACTCACGAGACATCATATGGATCAAGATAAGAGATGAAATAATGATAAGTAACAATCTGAACATGAACGATAATTCAATGGTTCCACTCAATAGCAGCAACTACAACAAGTAATCAACACCACGAAAGTTTCCCCTAAGAACTATGCAAGATTCAACCCAATTGTTATAGCGGTAGGGAGTGGTGATGATGGTGTTGGTGGAGATGATGGTGATGATGATCCTGATGAAGTCCAGCTTGATGGTGGTGTTGATGGCGATGATCTCCCCTCTCCGAGAAGGAATTTCCCCGGCAGATTTCTGCCTGTCGGAGAGCTCTTTCTCTATATGTAGTTTCCGCCCCGCAGAGGCGATGGAATCTTTCTGTAGTCGCTCTCCGAGTCTTAGGGTTTTGGGAGGATTATATACGCCAAAGGGTAGAGCCAGAGGTAGGCCAGGGTGGCCACACCACCTGGTGGCGCGGCCTAGGGTGGCCCACGCTAGGGGGTGGTGTGGGCCCTCTGTGGCCCATCTCTGCTCCCCCTTCTGGCTTCCTTCGTCTTCTAGAAAAATAGGATTTTCCATATATTTTCCAGGATTTTCTAATCTTTGCGAAATTCTCCTCCAAACAGTGCCTTTTCCACTAGAATCCTGACTTTAGTGGTCCATCCTCCAAAAGTCATCAACCATGCAAAAATAGATGAAATAACATAAGTATCATCTCTTAATATGAAATATATCAATGAATAACAGTAAATTATGATATAGAATAGTGATGCAAAATGGACGTATCAACTCCCCCCAAGCTTAGACTTCGCTTGTCCCCAAGCGAAAACTGAGCTCAATAAACATGACCTCGGGTTTATGGAGTGAAGTGTCGATAAAAGAATACGGACAAGAAGCATCACATTCATCAATACATAAATCATAATAGAAGACAACTCACTATTATATAACTTAACTTGCAATAATTAAAGGAAACACAATAAAGATACACAAAGTAAATCATAATTGGTAATGGCAAACTTTGTTCTTGGTCAAAGAATAGTTAACAATTTACAGGAGTTCAAACATAATGGGGTTTTCAATGATAGCTTTCAAAGTAATATTCATTAAGATAAGAGCAGTGTGCAAAACAAAGAACATAAGGAACATGATTGAATAAATCATCATATGAATGAATGAAACACATCAACTCAAAATACTTGCTTGAGATAGAAAGGAATAGGTTTACTGACTCAACTAAAAATTAAAAGATAGGCCCTTTGCAGAGGGAAGCAGGGATTTCAAGTTTCATAAAGAGCTTCCAAAAATTATGGTACTTATTAGCTTTCAGCTCTCATTACCCCTATCATAAGAATTTTGAGGTGATTAAGGTTAAAGTGAAAAACTATGAGGATATGCTTGACAAGTTATAAGTTGAAAATCTCATACCCCTTACTTACGAGTCCAGGACCTCATGCTACTAAACTTTAGTCACGAGTAAGTTCTTGTCATTGTAAGTACATGTGTATCATAGAGAACCGCTAACGGGGTACCCCTTGCCCCATGACACAGGAGCTATCCCATATCAAAATGACAAGGCAACAGACAATGAGCATCTCAGCGATCTTTTTATTTGTTATTTGCATAGGTTTTTATTGAGGATGCTTCACAGAATGCTCACTATGGTTATGCTGCAAGTTTCCACCATGATTAGGCATGGCTTAGGCTAGCCACCCAGGCGTTTCTCTAACACATATACAAACTCCATGAGCTTACAAGCTCCCCTTTTATTTCACACTGCCGGGATCCATAAGCAAAAGATCATGATATCAACTAAATAAATGCAGTGTTGGAAGCGTTCCCCATGGTAACATGGTTCTGCTAATCCACAGCTTATAAAGCGAAGCATATACGCAACATAGATAGGCACAATGGTTCAAGTTTATTAAATGCAAGAAAGTAAAGTGTGACATCAAGTTCGTGAGAGCTTTAATCACTAATTTTCACATAACAAGTTTAATTCGGAAGGTAGATAAGAACATGAATTTACTTGCAATAGCAATAATGCTAATAGGTAAGTATCATGGACACAAATGGCATAGGTTTTGGTTTAAGGATTGGATGCACGAGAAGCATCCCCTCTTAGTATAGGTTTTTGGCTAGCAAGGCTGAGTAGCAAGCATAAGAGTTGAAGGAAACAAACAAACATACAAGTGATAAAAACAAACATGCAATATTCCTTGGAAGCACCAAAGATCGTAACTAGAGAATACTAAGCTTATGAGCCAATCAAGAAAGAAAGATGATGAAATTATATTTCTTAAAAGTACTTTTCTCTTTTTCATTAAATTCTCAAAATAGTGTTGCTACTGACCGAGCCAGGTTTGCCAAAACCAACCAAATTTACTTAATGATCCCAAAGTGATACCAATACTAACAACAAGATTTTTCCAATCATATAACAGAAATTGCAAACTAAAATAATATATGCAAAATAGTAAATGATAGAACTTATCATTAATATTCCATAATGACAACTCACACCAAGGGATACATAGATATCTAACAAGATGGGAGATACTTCCATAATGCAAACCATCCTATATGATAACTTCTCTATTCATGATATGAATCTACTGAAAAGCTAAAAAGATAAAAGATAAAATATGTGATACTGTGGCACTCCCCCGAGCTTGGAACAGACCAAGGGGATGCCAAAACCTGATGATGAATTACTCCTTCGGTGGTGGTTGTGTTGCGCCCATGATTAGAGTGAGAAATTCTTCCAGGATCTTGTGAAGCCTGTTATTCTCCTCTTGAAGTATATCCACCTTTCTCCTCAGGATACGGTATTTATCACAAAACTCATCAGTGGCTCGTAGAGCTTCCACTGCTGCAGTGTAGGAACTAAGCTCTAGAACTGGAGGTATTAACCCCTGTCCTTTCATGCATGTAGACATGCTCTTCACTTCCTTCTCGATGCTCCAATCCATGTCTTCGCGTCTAGCCATGATACTTTGTTCTTCCACCCATCCTACGAAGGTCCCCCGCTCAAGATTGTGGTGGAGCTCGCGCCGGTGTTGCAGCTCATAGTTCTCCGAAGACGAACCCTGGAACGTCATCTGGACAGAACAGATCGAAACGAAAATGCGACGAGAACACGATATACGAACCTCGGGGGATCCGGGAGATTATATATTACGAATTTTAACAACAAAAGGAAAGTACTGGGAGAAAACGGGTCGGAGACGGGCTCCGGGGTGGCCACACCCCCTGGTGGCACGGCCAGGTGGTCCCACGCCATGGGGTGGTGTGAGCCACCCGGGCTCCATTTCCGTCCCTCTTTCGACTCATTGCTTTCCATGTTAGATAAAAACTGCAAAAATATAAATAGACAGATTTTTCATGGACATTTTCTTACCAGAACTATTACCAATTCGAACCCGAACTCTACAGGTCTCTGAATTTGGTCATTAATAAATTCTTCCGGAGTCACCATTTGAATAGAATCAATATCTTCATTGTAAGAATCTCTAGAAATATAGTTCTTGAGTTTCTGACCATTCACCACTTGTGTAGTGTTATCTTTTAAGGAAGAAATTTTTATTGCGCCTGAACGATACACCTCTTCAATAACAAAAGGTCCTTCCCATTTTGAGAGTAGTTTTCCTGCAAAAAATCTGAGATGAGACCTATACAATAGAACCTTCTCACCAACATGGAACTCTCTCTTAAGAATTCTCCTTTCATGCCATTTTTTAACTTTTTCTTTAAAGAGTCTAGAATTTTCATATGCTTCACTCCTCCACTCGTCTAACGAACTTAAGTCAAATAATCTTTTCTCACCAGCAAGTTTGAAGTCTCTATTAAGTTCTTTCACTGTCCAATATGCTTTGTTTTCTAATTCTAAAGGCAGGTGGCAAGCTTTTCCATAAACCATTTTGTAAGGAGACATTCCCATAGGATTTTTTATAAGCAGTTCTATAAGCCCATAAAGCATCATTCAACTTTTTAGCCCAATTTTTTCTAGATCTATTAACAGTCTTTTGCAAGATGGATTTAATTTCTCTATTTGATAGTTCTACCTGCCCACTAGTTTGGGGATGATAAGCTAGAGCAATTCTATGATTAACATCATATTTAGCAAGGGTCTTCCTAAAACCACCATGAATGAAATGAGAACCTCCATCAATCATAAGATACCTAGGAACTCCAAACCTAGGAAAGATAATATCCTTAAGAATTTTTAAAGAGGTCTCACCATCAGCACTTTTCGTAGGTATGGCTTCTACCCACTTAGTAACATAGTCAACAGCAACAAGAATATGAGTATAACCTTTTGAAGGGGGAAAGGACCCATAAAGTCAAATCCCCAACAATCAAATGGTTCAATAACAAGAGAGTAATTCATAGGCATTTCATTGCGTGTAGAAATATTACCAACTCGTTGATACATTGCAAATGTATCTATAATTTTTGATATTCCATGCTTGGTTTTATCTACTTTCTTATGTTTTGTCCACACTTTGGAGTACTTTTCATATGATTTCTTGGACTAACCTATTAACAAGAGCCACAGTGCCAGTTGCCTGTTTTCTGCTGTTTTTGGTTCTAGGAAGTCAGAAAATGAATATTCTCGGAATTGGACGGGACAAAAGCCAAAGTTACTATTTTCCCAGAAGATTCACGGAGCCAGAAGGAGAGCCGGAGGGGGGCCAGAGGGTGGCCACACCACCCCTAGGCACGGGTCCACCTAGGCTGCGCCAGGGCATGGTGTGGGCCCCTTGGCCGCCCACTGACCTTGCCCTCTGGCCTATAAGAAGCCTCCCGATGCGTAAACCCTAAATCCTCAATCAGAAATCCATGAAAAGTTCCGCTACGCCGCCGCCACCGAAGGGGAGATTCGGGGGACAGAAAGTCTCTGTTCCGGCACCCTGCCGGGACGGGGAAGTGCCCCCGGAGCCATCTTCATCGATCTCCACCACCATCTCCATCACCGTTGCTGATTCCCGTGATGAGGAGGGAGTAGTTCTCTCTCGAGGCTAAGGGTTCTACTGATAGCTATGTGTTCATCTCTCTCTCTATGCATGATCATATTGTGATCATGAGCTTTGTAATCAAGTAGATCTACCTTGCTACTCAAGTGCTTTAATAGATCTCTGCTCTCCCCATATGTGTGAAAGTGACAGCGTGCACACCATGGTGGCACTTAGGCTAGAGATTACAAATACTTGTTATGAGTTATATTTGGAGTTGGATGTCTTTATGAAATTGTGGTGTTTGTTGGACTCATCTAGTACTCAAGGTGATAGTGTGGGGTTATCTAGATGGGAAAGGCTTACTTTGAGGTGTGTTGTTATAGCCCTACCATTGATTAGAGTGTTCAACCAGAGAGTAGTTAAGAGTAGTATCATGAAGATAATATATTTATATGAGAGTGTTCACTAGTGAAAGTATGATCCCTAGGCCTTGTTTCTTAGCATTGAAATACCGTTTGCTATTAGATCTGTTACATGTTTGCTTGCTTCCTTCTTTATTTCAGTTTTACTTTAGTCTTTTCCACGCCATCAAGCTATTTTCTATCACCATACCACTTGTATTTCACTATCTCTTCGCCGAACTAGTGCACCTATACACCTGACAAGTGTATTGGGTGTGTTGGGGACACAAGAGACTTCTTGTATCTTGATTGCAGGGTTGCTTGAGAGGGGATACCTTTGACCACTTCCTCCCTGAGTTCAATAAACCTTGGGTGATCCATTTAAGGGAAAACTTGATGCTGTTCTACAAACCTCTGCACTTGGAGGCCCAACAACTGTCTACAAGAATAGAATTGCGTAGACATCAAGCTATTTTTTGGCGCCGATGCCGGGGATATACAGGACAGCTTCAACCTATTTCCTCCCCGTCAAAAGCTATTTTCTGGCGCCGTTGCTGGGGAGGTAAGGTAAAAGGTATTCACACCGGAGGATTAAAGAAGAAGAACCTTCCACGGCAAACGCCTATTTTCTGGTGTGAGTGCTCGAAGTTATTTCCTTTAGATTCTGCAATTTTGTCTTTTTGTTTCTTGTTTTCACTAGTTAGGCTTAATGGAAAACAACAAAAAAATTAGAGAGCTTTATAGTATTTATCTTGAGTTAGGACATGAAGTGTTTGAAGAGAAAATTAAAAAACCTATGGAACTTTATTTGCATGCTAATAGCAATGTTGTTAGTATGAATTCTTTGGACACCATTATTGCTAATGCTATGGAAAAGTCTAAGCTTGGGGAAGCTGGTTTTGATGATCATGATATTTTTAGTTCCCCAAGCATGGAGGAGAAAAGTTACTTTGATGATACTATGCCTCCAATATATGATGATTACAATGATGAATATGCTATTTTCAGTCCACCTACTATTGAGGATAAAATTAATTATGATTACAATATGCCTCCTATATTTGATGATTATGGTGATGAGAATAATAATGATAGCTATTTTGTTGAATTTGCTCCCACTACAATTAATAAGAATGACTATGTTCATGTGGAGAGTATTAATTCTTTTATGCATGTGGCTCATGATAAGAATGTTTTATGTGATAGTTATATTTTTAATTTTATTCATGATGCTACTAAAAGTTATTATGAGAGAGGGAAACATGGTTTTATGTGTCTCAACAATATTAAGTTTCCCCTCTTTATGTTGAAAGTCTTGAAGTTGCACTTGTTTTGCTTTTCTATGCTTGTTGCTTTGTGCTTTCATGACTTGTTTCTTTATAAGATTCCTATGCATAGGAAGTGGGTTAGACTTAAATGTGCTTTGAATTTGCTTCTTGATGCTCTCTTTTACTTCAATTCATATTTCTTATGTGAGCATCTTCTCAAACTATCATGCCTAACTTAAAGGCGTAAAAGTACTTGTTGGGAGATAACCCAAGAGTTTTAGATGAGTCTTGGAAGTTATTACTTCAGTAATAACCGCTCCTTATCCTTTTTATTTGCTTTTTGTGCCAAGAGTAACCTCTAATGAGAGAGAAGTAATGATTGGGAAAGTTGCTATCCCGAAACAGATTTATGTGCTTCACCGTAAAAATTCGTGTAAAATCTCTGTACGTTCTTCTGAGGCGTGAATTTTTGTGCTTCTGCCCTAGGTTGTTATCTAACTTTCGTTAGTTCAATACTTTTCAATTTGAGCAACATAAGGTTTTTAAAAAAAATCGTCATTACCTGCTGGTCTGTTTTGACAGATTTCTGCCATTTTCTACATTTGTTTCTTGTTGGTTCCTTTTTGAGTTCTTTTTGGGAATTGAGCTTTTTGAGGGAAGTGCTTCAGTATCTAGTGTTCTAATGGAAGTTTATTTGGTATTAGAACTGACCTAAAGACCTATTATCTTGAGTGCACTAATGTTGCTAATAAAGATTGTGTGAAGTTTTGTATGAAGGAAAATTTTCAAGTGTATGGAAGGAATGAGTAATGAGATGAAGGTTGGACTAAAGCTCAAGCTTGGGGATGCCACACGTGTCACCCCAAGAAATATCTAAGAAGTACAAGCGTCAAAGCTTGGGGATGCCCAAGGCATCCCCCTCTTCATCAATAAAAATCTCAGGTTTCTTCCAAACGCTTCATTTTTATTGTTTCATGCACAGTTGTGTTGTTCTTGGAGCGTCTTCTTTGTCGTTTTCATTTTGGTTTTTGTTTGCTTGGTTTTCTTAGTTTTCAGAATAAATAGGTTGGACCCCCTCTTTCATACATTGGTTTGCAAATAGTTTGGTTTGGTTTGGAAAAGAGTAGAAAAGTTCATGCTTATGTGGTAAAAAGAGCTTGTTTTTTACTGTGGCTATGCTTTTTCATGCCATGCTTGATATTGTTTTGGTTTTATCCTTAGTATTATTTGCTGTAGCATGACTTGTTATAAACAATTTAGATTGCTGAATGTGCCTTGAATGAATCATGTGTTGTTTTAGCATATTAAAGCATAGTATAGTGGCATTCTCCTTTGATGCTTTATTTGGGTTGACTTGGCGCATGCTCACACCATGTTATGACTATCTCAAGTCACCATAGCCTTTATGATCCTTTAGTTTTCAACTTGTAATATCACTTTATGCTTTGATCAATGATGTTTTGTCGCTCTGCATGATTATGGCCATTATTGCTCTCTTAGTTTGTCGCTCCCAGTCTTTTGCTAGCCTCCACAACAAAGTATGAGTTCCACTCATGCATCCAACTCCCTAAACCAAGTTATTCCAAAGAGTCCACCATACCTACCTACTAGCTTATGTTATTCCAAGTATATTCATGCTTTTGTTTACCTTCCAAATTAAAATTGTTATGAGAAAACTAGTGATTAAAGCTCTCACGAACTTGATGGCACACTTTACTTTACTTGCCCTTAATAAACTTGAACCATTGTGTCGTCTATGTTGTATATGCTTGCACTTATTTGTCGGGAATTAGCAGAACCATGCTTTCATGGGGAACGCTTTCAACATTGCACTTGGTACTTGTACCTAGTTGATATCATGCTCTTTTGTATATGGATGTCGTCGGTGTGAAATGAAAGGGGAGCTTGTAAGTCCATGGAGTTATGTATATGTGTTAGAGAAACGCCTGGGCCGCTGGTCTAATCCATGTTGACATGGTGGAAACCTGCAGCGTAACCATAATGAGCTGTCTATGAAGCATTCTTCTTATAAAAAAAGAGTCCTATATTGAGAAAAAAAAGAGAAAACAAAAAAAAAGATACTATGAAAAGAGGAAAGAGAGAAAAAAGCACCATATTCCCATGGTAAATAAGAAGAATGCTGAGATGCTCGTTGTCTGCTTGCCTTGTCATTTTGATATGGGGATTCTTCCGTATCATCGGGCAAGGGGTACCCCGTTGGCGGTTCTCTATGATACACATGTACTTACGATGACAAGAACTTACTGGTGACTAAACTTGAGTAGCATGAGGAGCGGCCCTCATATACAAGGGACATGAGATTTCTAACTTATACTTCGTCAAGCATGTACACCATAGTTTGTTCACTTTAACCTTAATCACGTCAAGATGCTTATGATAGGGGCAATGAGAGCTGAAAGCTATAAGTAACATAATTTTTGGAAGCTCTTTATGAGACTTGAATCCCTACTTCCTTTTATACAAAAGGCCTTTCTTCCACCATTATATTGAGTCTCCACCTTCTATCTTTAAGCACCTACTTTGAGAGCATAGTGGCCATTCTTAGTTCTATGTGCATTGTCCCAAGACTAGTTTATTGATGCATAACTTGATATTGCTTGTTTTAA
The DNA here is from genome assembly GCA_916181665.1 of Avena sativa. NCBI lineage: Eukaryota > Viridiplantae > Streptophyta > Magnoliopsida > Poales > Poaceae > Avena > Avena sativa. The sequence goes on along the minus strand of OV702286.1, from coordinate 63,119,643 downwards.
ACTATTGTATCTAGTCACTCTTATGAACTTTGAAGGTGTCCTATGCATTTATATTTGCTACTCTATGAGGGACAAGCTGAATACTATTATGCTATGTTTTCTTTATGTGAAACAAACAAACGTCTTGCAAAGCATTGTTATTCATGAATCTTTTGTTTGTGCCTTTTCATGTTGCATCATAGCTTCTTTGCTTATTGCTAGAATTTTGTCTTTCGTGTTATGATTTAAGTACTATGATCCCAGCTATCCATGTTTTACAAATACTTTGATCAAGTTTATGATGGTGCATGTCACCTCAAAAATTATTCTTTCTTTTTATCACTTACCTACTCGAGGACGAGCAGGAGTTAAGCTTGGGGATGTTGATACATTGCAAATGTATCTATAATTTTTGATGTTCCATGCTTGGTTTTATCTACTTTCTTATGTTTTGTCCACACGTTGGAGTACTTTTCGTATGATTTATTGGACTAACCTATTAGCAAGAGCCACAGTGCCAGTTGCATGTTGCCTTTTTTTGCTGTTTTTGGTTCCAGGAAGTCAGAAAATGAATATTCTCGGAATTGGACGGGACAAAAGCCAAAGTTACTATTTTCCCGGAAGATTCACGGAGCCAGAAGGAGAGCCAGAGGGGGGCCACAGGGTGGCCACACCACCCCTAGGCACGGGTCCACCTAGGCCGCGCCAGGGCATGGTGTGGGCCCCCTTCTGATTGACGGTTTAGGGTTTACACATCGGGAGGCTTCTTATAGGCTAGAGGGAAAGGTGTGGGTGGCCTGGCCGCCCACCGACCTTGCCCTCTAGCCTAAAAGAAGCCTCCCGATGCGTAAACCCTAAATCGTCAATCAGAAATCCACGAAAAGTTCCGCTGCGCCGCCGCCAGCGAAGGGGAGATTCGGGGGACAGAAAGTATCTGTTCCGGCACCCTGCCGGGACAGGGAAGTGCCCCCGAAGCCATCTCCATCGATCTCCACCACCATCTCCATCACCGTTGCTGATTCCCGTGATGAGGAGGGAGTAGTTCTCTCTCGAGGCTAAGGGTTCTACCGATAGCTATGTGTTCATCTCTCTCTATGCATGATCATATTGTGATCATGAGCTTTGTAATCAAGTAGATCTACCTTGCTACTCAAGTGCTTTAATAGATCTCTGATCTCCCCATATGTGTGAAAGTGACAGCGTGCACACCATGGTGGCACTTAGGCTAGAGATTACAAATACTTGTTATGAGTTATATTTGGAGTTGGATGTCTTTATGAAATTGTGGTGTTTGTTGGACTCATCTAGTACTCAAGGTGACAGTGTGGGGTTATCTAGATGGGAAAGGCTTACTTTGAGGTGTGCTGTTATAGCCCTACCATCGATTAGAGTGTTCAACCGGAGAGTAGTTAAGAGTAGTATCATGAAGATAATATATTTATATGAGAGTGTTCACTAGTGAAAGTATGATCCCTAGGCCTTGTTTCTTAGTATTGAAATACCGTTTGCTATTAGATCTGTTACATGTTTGCTTGCTTCCTTCTTAGCATTGAAAACCTGATTGTAGAACCTTTTGTGCGGTTCTATGTCCCGCATGATGTCCTCCATAGGCACTACCATGACATTTCCGCAATATCTCCTTCTGTTCATATTCTGGAACACATGTTCACATAATACCATTTACTTCTTCTTTATATAAATGTGGGTCATCCCAAAAATAATGCCTCAAATCATAAAAGATTCTCCTTCTTTGCTGGGTTGTAAAAGTTAGAGGCAAATACTTGGAAACAATAAAGTTAGCATAATCAGCATACCAAGGACTCGAGCTTACCCCTAGTGCAGCCAAATGTTTGTTTGGAAAACTATCATTAATGGGCATAGGATCAAAAGAAATGTTTTCCAATCGAGATAAATTATCAACAATAGGATTTTCAGCATCTTTCATATCTATAATATGTAGATCAAACTCTTGCAAAAGCAACACCCATCTAATAATCCTAGGCTTAGCATCTTTCTTTGTCATAAGGTACTTAATAGCAGCATGATCAGTATGAATGGTAACTTTTGAATCAACAATATAAGGTCTAAACTTATCACAGGCAAAGACAACAGCTAAGAACTCTTTTTCAGTAGTAGCATAATTCTTTTGAGCAGCGTCAAGAGTCTTACTAGCATAATGGATAGCATTTTACTTTTTATCTATTCGTTGCCCAAGAATAGCACTTACAGCAAAATCACTAGCATCACACACGATTTCAAAGGGTAAATTCCAATCAGGTGGTTGAAAAATAGGAGCAGTAGTTAAAGCTTTCTTTAGATTTTCAAAAGCTTCCTTACAATCATCATCAAAAACAAAAGGTACATCTTTTTGGAGAAGAATAGTAAGGGGTTTTGATATCTTGGAGAAATCTTTAATAAACCTTCTATAGAAACCAGCATGACCAAGGATACTATGAATACCTTTGACGTCTCTAGGACAAGGCATTTTCTCAATTGCTTCAACTTTGGCTCTGTCAACTTCAATGCCTCTTTTAGAAATTTTATGTCCAAGGACAATTCCTTCATTGACCATGAAGTGGCATTTCTCCCAATTAAGAACAAGATTAGTTTATTCACATCTCTGCAAAACTTTATCAAGGTTGTGCAGACAATTATCAAACAAAGTTCCATAGACAGAAAAATCATCCATGAATACTTCCACAATTTCCTCACAAAAACCATGAAAGATAGAAGACATGCATCTTTGAAAAGTAGCAGGAGCATTACACAAACCAAAAGGCATACGCCTATAAGCATAGGTTACATAAGGACACGTAAAAGTAGTTTTTTCTTGATCTTGTTGTTTAACAGCAATTTGAGAGAACCTAGAGTATCCATCAAGAAAGAAAAAATGGGTCTTTTTAGACAACCTTTCTAACATTTGATCAATAAAAGGCAGTGGGTAATGATCTTTCTTAGTAACTTTGTTAACCTTTCTGAAGTCAATGCACATCCTATAACCTACTACTATTCTTTGGGGGATAAGCTCATTATTCTCATTAGGCACAACATAAATTCCTCCTTTCTTAGGGACACAATGAACATGACTAACCCATTCACTATCAGCAATAGGATAAATAATGCCAGCATCAAGAAGTTTTAATACCTCGTTTCTTACCACTTCCTTCATCTTAGGATTTAAACGACGTTGATGTTCTACCACTGGTTTTGCATCGGGTTCTATATTGATAGCGTGCTGACATATAGTACGAGAAATCCCCTTTAAATCATCAAGGGTATAGCCCATAGCTCCTCGGTGTTTCTTCAATACCTCCAATAATCTTTCCTCTTCCTCCCCTGAAAGTTTAGAACTAATAATAATAGGATATATTTTCTTATTATCAATGTAAGCATATTTAAGATCGTCAGGTAAAGGTTTCAGATCAAAAATCGGATCCTTTTTAGTTGGCAATGTGGTACCCAAATCTTCCACAGGCAAGTTATGCTTAAGCATCTTAGGTTGACAACGGAGAACCTCATCAATCTCATTTCTTTCTTCCATGAAGATCTCACTTTCGTGGTCTTCCATAAATTGCTGCAAAGCATTGTTAGGAGCAAGAGAAATAGAAGAAAATTGTTCAACTCTAAAATCCTCATTAGGAGTTTCATTTTCATAAGGAACTTTAGCAAATTTCAAAAAATTAAACTCACAAGATTCCCCAACAAATTTAGTTAAAATTTTCTCCCTTTTACAGTCTATAATGGATCCACACATGTTCAAGAAAGGTCTACCAAAAATGATAGGATAGGTTTTACTAGCAGCTGAACCAAGTACTAGAAAATCAGCAGGATATTTAATCTTACCACAAAGAACTTCCACATCTCTTACAATACAAATTGGAGAGATGGTCTCTCTATTTTCAAGGTGAATAACCACATCAATTTCTTCAAGTTCGCATGGACTAATTTCATGCATAATTTCTTTGTAAAGCTCGTAAGGAATAGCACTTGAACTTGCACCAATATCACATAAACCATAATAGCAATGATCACCAATTCTAAAAGAAAGCACAAGAACACTAGCTTTTCTAGTTCTATTAGGATGTGAGACAATATTAGAAGCATCCTCACAGAAGACAATGTGTCTATCTTCTACACTTTTAGTGACAAGGTCTTTCACAATTGCTACCACAGGTTTAATGTTTATTTGTTCATCAGGCTTTACAACTCTCTTCACACTTTTATTAATTACACTAGTTATCATAGAGTGCTCCTTTACCTTATCCAGGAAAGTTATTTTCTCGATATAAGGTTCAGGTAAGATACGATTAATAGTACAAACTTCAATACTTCTAGCAGGAACACAATCAACAATATCTTTATATGGTGCATGATACTTGTTCCATTCTTTTTTTGGAATTTCAATATATGAGGCAAAAGCCTTAAAACAATTTGCAATAACTTGAGAATCAAGACCATATGCATTACTAATATTATGAAAGTCATTGGTTCCCATAAAAGATTTAATGCATTCATAATCATAATCTATACCTGAATTTCTTCCTTTATCATTCTCCCATGCTTCAGCATTATCTTGAATACGGTCTAGAAGATCCCATTTAACTTCTTATTCCATACGTGTAAATGATCCAACACAAGAACCATCCAATAGATCCTTATCATGAAGAGAAAGCCTTGCACAAAAGTTATTGATAATAATATTATTAGGGGCTAATGAATAGGACATTTGAGCATTAGTAGCTTCAATCTCCCCCAAGCTTGAGCTGTACTCTCTCCATCACGAGGCTAAAAGTTGTATATTTGATTCTGATCTTTGTGAATCTCACTAGGAGGATAAAATTTTGAATAAAAGAGAGGTACAACTTCCTACCATTCAACAGCTTGACCATTCTTCAGCAGCTTATACCATTCCTCGGCTCTTCCTTTCAGTGATAATGAGAATAACGTATTGTTGACTTGATCTGTTGTAATACCTGCACACTTGAACAACCCGCATAATTCGTGTATAAAGAGCAAATGATCACCGGGATGGACAGTTCCATCTCCAAAATAGTAGTTATCTATAACACGATCAACAATTCTTGTAGGTATCTTAAAAGTATCATTTTCAGCGGGTGGTGGTTCATCTACTACCTTAGCAGTGGTAGTAACATTACAAAATAAGAAACTAAGTGAATTATCCATATTGAAATAAAGTAACTAATAGAAATAAACAATACTCACAGTAGAAGTTTCCTTTACCAATTCCACTCTCCAATAGCGCTTCACTCCCCGGCAACGGCGCCAGAAAATAGTCTTGATGACCCACAAGTATAGGGGGTGTATTGCAGTATTTTCGATAAGTAAGAGTGTTGAACCCAACGAGGAGCAGAAGGTGTTGATGAGTGGCTAGGAGCAGGAATTCTCTATAAATACTTAGCAAACGGATTTTTAGGGGGTTTTGATAATGCAGATAAATAAAGTGCGAGTAAATAAAAGACAATAAGAATAATTACAGCAAGTGGCCCAGTCCTTTCTTTAGCAAAGGACAAGCCGGTTGTATTACTTAAGATGACCAAACATTCTCGAGGACACATGGGGATACTGTCAAGTTCTTTCACTTCATATAGTTGATTAATCTTCTTTAGTTGGATAAGTGTTGTGTGGGTGAACCTATGCTAATGTACTGACCTTCCTAGGACTAATACATACTTGTGATTATACCCCTTGTAAGCATCTGCAAGTACAAGAAAGTAATTAAGATAGAAACCTAACCACAACTTTAAACTCTGAGATCCTACACTCCCTTGTGCAAATGTTTCCTAACGGGGGTTCAGGTTTTTGTCACTGGCAACCCCTACGATTAGTAGCCAAATACACAATGCATTCCCCTAGGCCCATAAAGGTGAAGTATCATGTAGTCGACGTTCACATGACACCACTAGAAGAATAACACCACAACTTAAATATCAAACCATTGAATCTTTCTCAACACAATTCCACTACTAACAACATGACTTTTCCTATGTCCTCAAGAACTAAACGAACCACTCACGAGACATCATATGGATCAAGATCAGAGATGAAATAATTATAAGTAACAATCTGAACATGAACGATAATTCAATGGTTCCACTCAATAGCATCAACTACAACAAGTAATCAACACCAGAAAAGTTTCCCCTAAGAACTATGCAAGATTCAACCCAATTGTTACAGCGGTACGGAGTGGTGATGATGGTGCTGGTGGAGATGATGGAGATGATGGTGATGATGATACCGATGAAGTCCAGCTTGATGGTGGTGTTGATGGCGATGATCTCCCCTCTCCGGGAAGGAATTTCCCCGGCAGATTTCTACCCCGCAGAGGCGGCAAAATCTTTTTGTGGTCGTTCTCCAATTCTTAGGGTTTCGAGAGGATTATATACGCCAAAGGGAAGAGCCAGAGGTTGGCCAGGGTGGACACACCACCTGGTGGCACGACCTGCTGACTCGTAGTTGATATCGATCTCGTTGGGGGACCCCAAGAGGAAGGTATGATGAGCACAACAGTAAGTTTCCCTCAGTTATGAAACCAAGGTTATCAAACCAGTAGGAGCAAGGAAACACCTCCAAGGTGTTGTTTCCAACTTGGAATCCTGCACAACACAACCACAGAACTTTGCCCCCAACTTATAGTGAGGTTGTCAATCTCACCGGTTTTGCTGAAAACAAAGGATTAAACGTATTGTGTGGAAGAAAGTAATAGCTTATAGAAAGTAAACAGAAAACAGTAAACAATTGTAGATTGATGGTAAAAGAAAGGACCGGGGTCCATAGTTCACTAGTGCTGGTTCTCCTTAAGATAGATGACATGTTGGGTGAACAAATTACAGCGGGGCAATTGACAAACATCGAGAAAGCATACATGCATATACTAATCATCTTGACTCCTATGAGATTTGATTGGGCATTACAACATTATACATAGACCATAATCCAACTGCATCTATGACTAATAATCCACCTTCAGGTTATCATCTGAACCCCCTCCAGTATTAAGTTGCAAGCAACAGATAATTGCATTACGCATTGCGTGTAAAGTAAACAATACGATTGTTCTATGAACAAAGGATTGTTGTTTTCTCCCTAGTAGCAACAACCCATCTAGTACCTTAGAGATTCCTATCACTTCCCCAGATTACTAGAGACATGAACCCACTTTCGAGCATAAATACTCCCTCTTGGAGTTGCTAGCATCTACTCGGCCAACATATCTACTAACAACAGAGAGGATGCAAGATCACAAATAACAAAGACATGATAGAATCAATAATCAATCTGAAATAGCATCTCAATATCCATCGGATCCACGCAAACACAACATGTAGAATTACAAATAGATGATCTTGATCATGAACGGAGCTCACAAGATCTAGACATGGTAGCACAAAGGAGAAGAACCAACCATCTAGCTACTACATGGACCCATAGTCCAAGGATGAACTACTCACGCATCACACCGGAGGCTTTCATGGTGATGAAGAAGGCCTCCAGGGTGAATTCTCCCCTCCGGCAGGGTGCTTCAGATCCCTCCTGATCTAGGGATGGAGATGACAGCGGCTACAGACTCTTTCGTAGATTTTTTGATCGGGTACTTAGGGTTTCTGTATGCCAAGTTTAGAAAATTTGAATTCTGGTTAAAGGAAGTAGGATTCCTTGGCCATATCTTGTCGGCAGGAGGAGTTGTTGTCGATCCAACCAAGATTAAGGATGTCAAAGAATGGACAGCCCCAACCACCCAAACAGAACTCCGTGCATTCCTTGGATTAGCCGGATATTACGCAAGTTTGTTGAAGGATTTTCAAGCATCACAAGGCCAATGACCCAGTTGCTGAAGAAAGACAAGAAGTTTGAATGGATAGACAAATGTGAAGCAAGTTTTCAAGATCTCAAGAAGAGATTGATTTCAGCCCCAATTTTGATCATGCCCAATATCAAGAAGCATTTTGATGTCTATTGTGACGCATCCAAGATTGGTCTCGGATGTGTGTCGATGCAAGAAGGCAAAGTCATATCATACCTGTCCAGACAACTGAAGAAACATGAGCAGAACTACCCTACCCATCACCTAGAACTGGCAGCTGTAGTTTTAGCTTTGAAGACATGGCGTCATAACCTTATGGGTAACCGATGTGAGATTTATTCGGATCACAAGAGTCTGAAGTATATTTTCACCTAGAAGGAGTTGAATACTAGGCAAAGGAGATGGATAGAGTTAATCAAGGATTATGACCTTCACATTCACTATCACCCCAAAGCCAATGTGGTAGCGGATGCTCTTAGTAGACTGCCGTGTAGATTAAACACCATGATTAAGGAAGCTCAGCCAAGTCAGCATGAGGAGATGGAAAATTTCAGAGTGGAGATAGTTAGTGAAGGATTTCTAGCTAGCATAGAACTTCAACCCACTTTAATTAGTCAGATAAAGGAGGCCTAGAAACGAAATGCCAGTATCGATGGAATCAAGCATCGTATCGGAATAGGAAAGGTACCCGGATTTACCGAGGATGAAGAAGTTCTGTGGTACAAAGGATGTATCTGTGTGCTAGCAGATTCAGAGTTGAAGCAAGTCATTATGCAGGAAGCCCATGACACCCTTTATTCTATTCACCCGGGAGGAACCAAGATGTATCAGGACCTGAAGGAGCAATTTTGGTGGCACAAAATGAAGAGAGAAGTCGGAAGCTAGATAGCCAAGTGTGATATCTGTCAGAGAGTCAAAGCGGAACATCAGCGACCCGCGGGACTTTTGCAACCATTGCAAATTCTAGAATGGAAATGGGATTCTGTCGGAATGGATTTTATCACAGGTTTGCCTACCTCTAGTAGGGGAAATGACTCTATTTGGGTCATAGTGGACAGACTGTCCAAGGTGGCCCATTTCATACCCGTCAAGACTACCTACCAGAGTTTGAAGCTAGCGGAGCTGTATATCGCTAGAATAGTCAGTTTGCATGTAACCCCCAAGACCATAGTGTCGGATCGAGGAACCCAGTTTACCTCCAGATTTTGGCAAAAATTCCAAGAAGGATTAGGAACCAAACTGAATTTCAGCACGGCTTATCACCCGCAAACTGACGGACAAACTAAAAGAGTCAACCAAATCTTAGAAGATATGTTGAGAGCTTGTGTGTTAGAATATGGATCTAAATGGGAAGATTGTCTGCCTTTCGCGGAATTCTCATACAACAAGAGTTACCAAGCCAGTTTGCAAATGGCCCCATTTGAATTTCTGTATGGAATAAAGTGCCGTACCCCCATTGAATTGGTCGCAAGTAGGAGAGAGTCAGATTTTCGGACTCGACATCCTACGAGAAGATGAAGAGAAGATTTACAAAGTCCGTGAACACCTCAAGACCACTCAATCCAGTCAGAAGTGTTATGCTGGAAAAAGACATCGAGACCTGACCTTCAATGTCGGAGATTTTGTGTATCTCAAAGTATCACCCTTGATGGGAATGCGACATTTTCAATTGAAAGGGAAGCTAGCCCCCAGATATATTGGACCCTTCAAGATTTTGAATCGCCGAGGAGAAGTATCATATCAACTGGAACTGCCTGAGGAGATGTCAGCCGTGCATAATGTGTTCCATATCTCGTTACTAAGAAAATGCCTAGAAGTTCCGGAGAAGACCGAAGTTTTCAAGAACATCGATCACAGGGCCATAGATATCGACAAGAATCTAACTTATCATGAAGTGACCATCCGTATTTTGGAAGAAGCATTTAGAACCACTCGAACCCGGAGTATCAAGTTTCTCAAGATCCAGTGGAGTAATCATACCGAAGAAGAATCCACCTAGGAATGAGAAGATTATATTAGGACTGAGTTTCCCAATCTATTTAGTTCCTAGTTTTTCCAGAATCTCGGGACGAGATTCTGTTTAAGGAGGTAAGGTTTGTAACACCTCAAAAAATTTAAACAAGATTATCAATGTCTAATCACCCAAGTTTAGGGGTAACAAAAACTTTTATCATTAAACTTGATATGAATGCATGAGTGTGTTGCATTAAGATATGTATGCTTGCATTTACCATGTTTGATTGCTACAAAGGTTACGGATTAGTTTAATAAGGATTACTACATCATCTAGATCAATTACAAACAAAATAAAATGAAAAGAAAGTCAAATATGGATCATATGAGCATATGGTCATTTTGGGAAAACTTAACCACTAGACCACTTTGGGTGTCTCTAGTAAAAGATTTCTAACAGAAACAATTCCAATTCTTTTCACCCCTTGCTAGACCAAGTAAAAGTGAATCCAAGCAAACTTTACCAAATGGCAAAAACTATTTTCAAATCTATTTAAGAGGCAATTCAAAATTGAATCCAGTTCATATACCTAGATCGTCACTTTTCAAAAACCACTCAAACAACTTCCACTTGACAACTCCCAGCAACCATAGACTACCAAGCATATGAATAGATCACTCACCAAAAATCTTTCAAAAAATTGAAAGTTGAATTCATGCGGCCATTTGGTCAAACACCTGGCAGACACAGTACAACCTCAACCACTATCCACTGTTTTGATCTATAAATTGCTCATCTCTTGTACTGCAGTCAACCCATTCAATTATCCATGATCATCCCTGGTACTTGGTCGTGTAGTGCAGGAGCTCATCTCCACTATTGCACTAGTGGCATGCCCGTACCGAGCCAGCCATGCAGATTGACCACGAACCAGTCGCTACACGCAGCGCCGCCCTCTCCCACGACGTCTAGCGAGTAGCCCTGACCTCACCGCCACCCCCTGTCCATCCCTTGACCAACAGCAAAAGTGGAGATGCTGGAATTACCGCGCCCCTTTAATCCCCTGCCATGCTGAGAGCACGACGGAGCACCGTAGCCGCCTCGCGCACACACACTACGCCTCACTCTCTCTGCTCATACATGTAGTCGCTGTGGCACCAGTGACTTCCTAGGCACGATGGTTCACCGCCGTGTGCCCCGTGACCACCGTACTGAGAGACGAAGGACTGCGTACCTGAACAGAACGCCAACATCGCCCGACCGACTGAGACTGCCCCATCTCATGTCGTCATGTGCGTGACGATCGTCGTAGTATCTCGCATCGACCCATGCCCTCCGCCAGGCTTAGCTCGACCTGTAGCAATGTCGTCGGAGAAGCCTGACCATGCTGCCCTGCCGCTGACGCTAGTGTATAAATAGAGGCCACCCCAGACCTCATTCTACACACCATTCCACTCCCCACTCACCCAGGAACCTCACCGACCCTTCCCCAGAGCAAGGCGACCACCACGAAGCTGGAATTTGGCAGGAGTTCGCCGCTGCAGTCGAGGAAGGAAGCCATCGATTGGAGCCACCCCAGGAGCCGCTATGACCGCCAATCGACCCACCGTCGTCAACCACTTCGTTCGCCCCCATCATCGACCTTAGCTGGAGCCCCGGTGAGTCCCCGGCGACCCCCACCGCCGCATTAGGGTTAGAATCTCGCCGGAGCTGTTCGCCGTAGACAATGAACCTCAGCCATAGATCATGTTCTAATCGTAAGGCTAGTATTGATTGATACAGTTTCAGGTTAGATGAGCTGCTGACACGTGGAACCGTTCTGTCAGCAGCCCGCTACGCCAGCGTAGTGCAGTTGGGCCGGTCCGTTTATTTTCCTGCGCAGAGCCCAACAGTTTAAATAAGAATTTTGCTATTTAGTTAAAATCCTATTCAGTAGCTATATTCAAAATTCAATTCTAGGAGTTGTACTGATCCAAAATGCATGATTCCAATTTTGTTGGAAAGGGATTGAAAATATGTAGTCACGCCCATTGGATTCAAACCAATTGAAAATATAAATCACCTATACTAAATATAACAAGACAGAGACCTTTGCCACTTCAAATATTTTTACAATATAAACTATAAATGCTTTTGAGTTGATTCCAACTCTCAAAAATCACAATTGCCATGCTCTACTTATGTAATAAAAAGATTTGGTTTTACAGATATTAAACATGGACTATTATTAAAAGAATGCTATATAGACATTTCTAGTCACTTTAATATTATTAAATAGTGATATTAAATCTTGTAAGGCATGACCATCATTTTAAATCACATTCCCAAGTATTGAAGTAGGTGGTGATGACATGTGTCATGATGATCCCCTATTTTAATTGGAGAATATTAAATCTTAAAGATATTAAATGAGTAGAAATTACTTTTCTAAAATAAGAAGAATAAGGAAATGTTAATATTCCATATGATGATTGAGATGATGCTAGATCATCTAGTGTGAGCCTTTGGGTGCTAAATAGAAGTAGTGAAGTGTTGTTTGGTGATTGTGTACCATGTGTGTATTTATAGATGCTAGTACCGACCCGGGCTACAACGAGAAGGAGTACTTTGAGGAAGAGGAAGAAAACTTCAACGACTGCAACCAACAAGGCAAGCTAGAACTATGCATGCTATATGTGCAAGCCCCTATACCAGATGCCCTAGGCATGCTTGGTTATTCAACTTTGATTATACCATTCCTAGTTTTACTCCAAACTTTGCTTTTCCCTTTGCTAAAGTTTCTTACTTAGTTAACGAATTGTGGTTAGTGGAAAATAGGATGGAGATCATCAAGATCATAGAACTAGCCTTGGATACTTATACTTGATTAGCACCCCTCAATAGTGATAACCTCAACATTAGTGGCTACTGCTAAGCTAAAACTTGATTACTTTAGATTGGAATACTTGGTAAAAATGATTATGAAAACCTTGGAATGATGATTCATTCTATTGAAATGTTTTGACATGTGTTATGATACACCATGGTTTGATAATGAAACTCTTGAGGCAGAGCCTTGACTTTAATAAAACTGATGGTTGGTTCGGATGCGATACCATTCCAATTTTACCGTACAACCACATTACTTGAGTTGGGTAGGGCTTGACTGGAAGTTTATATGTCTTAGTATGGGTTCCCTTGTGGAAGAGGTTGAGCTAAGGCTATCTCGTGATGAATGTCCACCTATGTAGTGCCCAGGATGACAGTTGGTCATGGCTGGGAGGCCAAACTCATAGGGGAGGTGCCTATACTAGGGTGTGTAATTGAAAGGTTTGGATTGATTATCCGCATACCAAGTATGATGATTCAGGGTTACCCCTAACGGATGTATCGAATTTTGTGGTGAAAGTGTACAATCTCTGCAGAGTGTCAAACTATTCGAATAGCCACGTTCGCGGTTATGGACAGTTGGAGTGGCCATACTGTTCCGTTGTCAGATGTGTTCAAAATGACTTGTGACTCGAAAGATGACTTTGACTTGACCACAACAGAGTTGTGGACATGAAATCTAAGTTCCCACTTAATTAATGTAGAGAACTAAACTTAGGCCTTTACTCCTAAGGCTTTATGAAATAAACCTAGCTTTTTGCAAACAAAACTAGAGCTTAACATTCCTACCAATCTTTACCTTACTCTTGCTAGTGTTAGTTTGCGAGTACTTAAAGAGTACTCATGGATTTGTCCCTGGCTATTCCCATGGCCAGACTATGAGGAGGATTGCCCGGAAGATGGACAACAGGAGGTATATGACAACTAGGATCATCTCCCATCGTTAGAATTGCCTGTGATCATGAAGATGAAGCCCCACTACGTTTACTTTCCGCTGCTTTGATTATATTAAGACTGGATCATGAGATCCTTTATTTGTAATACCTTTATTATGGTTTGTAATGGATGATGTATTGTGGTACTACTTCTGTTATGTCTCACAAAAATGGTAACCGTGGGATTGCGATGTATGGCATAACAGGCATCTGGACTTAAAAATCCGGGTGTTGACAGTGAATCCGCAAAAAGTATGCCAGGACCTGGAGACCCGACAATTCCTTGCCAACCTCATGTCGCAGCTTTGAAATGCGGTCGACAAAGGGCTAGATTTCCACCATTTCTTCGGCAGAGGGACGCTGATCCCAGTAGTCAAGTTTACGACAGGCTTTCCAAGGATCAAAGGGGGCTAACCCAAAAGATTGGCCTTCGAGTGGCTGATCCTTGACATAAAACCACTTGGACTTCCAACCTTGGATAGAATCAGTGATTTTGAAGTCCAAGTAATCAACATCGGATCGGACAGAAAAAATGGCGCCACCAACATCATGGATAATGCTGTCAATGGCATTACGACGAACATAGAAGTAGTGCTTCCAAAGGCCCCAATGGGGATGAATCCCAAGAAAACACTCACAAAGAGTGACGAAACAAGCGACATAGAGAATATAATTGGGCGTGAGCTGATACAGCTGCACGCCATAAACAAACAAAAGGCCATGAAGAAATTCGTGGACAGGAAGAGAAAGACTGTGGAAGAGGAAAGGGAGGAACATTACCCTCCAGCCAGGCTCGGTGATGGGAGCAGCCTCGTCTCCAGGGAGCTTGAAGGAACCCTCTGTCAGATGGATGGAGTTCCGTGCCTCACGGAGTTCCCGCATCATGCACTTGGTGGGAGACCATCCGACGACCCTCTTACTGGTGGCCTTCGTGGCGGCAACAGAAGTTCCAGCAGCCTTGCTTTTTCCCATGGTGGCAAAAGGGGAATACGAGCACAAGAACCAGGGTTTTGTAGGGGAGCAAGAATAGGAGTTCGCAAGGGGGCAAGATCGCAAGGAAGAATATGAGGCAAGGGGCGGTGAGGTAAAACAGTAAAACACACCTCCCCTCCCTTATATAGAGAAACGATGCAAGGACTGAACCGTTCGATGCAAAATTGAACAGGTAGAAGGTCACACGATGATGACACGTGTTACAAAGATTCCGTAAAGGGAAAGGTTAAAAAAAGTTATGGTTGCGGTAAAAACGGAGAACAGCGCGTGACGCCTCAATTTTCGCGCGGAGAGGGGGCATGCAGTCAAAAATCTTCGCTGAATACGCTATCACGCATCATCATTACTGCTACATGGGCGCACGCTTGACACGTCCCGTCAGGGCGTGTTCTTCTGAAAATCAACAGCATAAAAATACGTCATCATTGATGTCACAAAGGAGGAGTTGCAAAAATCGTGGCTCACCACTGAAAATATGACCCGAAAAAACAAAAATCGGAGCCGAAGTAAATTCCTCCAAGAAGAGATCTGAGACTACAACCGAATATACAATGTTACGATTGTAGTCTCGGGGGCTACTCCTATCGGGAGCACTAGTCGTGCACCTGACAAAAATTACACAAGCACTGCCGCCATAGACATAAGTTTTCGAGCCTATATTTTGATATATAAATCTAAACATAGCCTTGGGGGCTACTCCTATCAGGAGCGCTGGCGCGCACCTGATAAAGAAAAACAAAGAAAATATTCATCAACAAGTTACTCCTATCGGGAGTAGTTGCAAAAAGCCAAAATTTCTTCAGCTGCTACAAAACAAAAAACTCTCGGATCGGACCCAACACGATAAAAATCTGAATGCCATGTTCAGAAGCATGAAGGTAAGACCCCAGGATTCGTCCTGTGTGGCCTGGTAATCACACAAGAATGCGCTCTTCTAGTAAAATATCCGTATCAACGATACGATGAAAAATCCCAACGGACGCGTTGGGTACCCGATAAAAATAGAAGACTGGAATTCAGTATTCGATAAGACCTCAGCGGCTCAAACTAAATTACGCCAGTAGCAAATTCTAGATTCAAGCCTGGGGACTTGAATTTGATGTAGGACAGCCTTGTTTTTGCCCAGGAGCAATTAACTGATTCCTGATCCGTTGGAAGCATCAGACTCGTTGTACCAAAATCCCTACAAAGATAAAAAGGAAAAAGAAACTTTGAGACTCAACCTGAAACTGCGGTTCAAGTAGAGTCTCAGGGGCTACTGACATAGGTATGATTACTCGGATGCTTATGATTTGCTACCCTATGATCGGATGAAGGCTTACGACCCATGAAAGTTTCAGATGACAGCCCAAGGAAGCAACCGACAAAGGCTTTGATTGTATTAGGAAAGAGACCTTGAACCGACATTATGTTGGTATTGTAATTACGCATGTATGAAACCTATTCGCATACAGCTTTGAGACCTGACCTATTATATATAGGACGGGAGAAGCCCAAGCGAGGGTACTGAAAACTAGAAGACAACTTGTAATAGTGCAATTACTCAATATTTAGGCGACTTTGACTCCATTGTTTCCCTGACATCCGATGAAATCCCCAACGTTCTCTTTTCCACAAAACCCCAAGTCCATCACCATGGGCATTGCCGAGGTTACCCCTCATCAAATACCCAACTGTATTCTTGGAATAACCAACAAAGTAGCATTTGTCTACTTTAGTATCTAGCTTGGTTGGTTGTAACTTGTTTACATACGCATCGCATCCCCAAATTTTCAGGAACGACATATTTGGATTTTTGCAATTCCATATCTCATATGGTGTTGGTTCCATATACTTGGATGGAGCCCTATTAAATGTGAACAAAAATAACTCTAATGCATAACCCCAAAACGAAAGTGGTAGTTCTGTTAATGACATCATAGACCTCACCATGTCTAATAAGGTTCGGTTCCGTCTCTCAGACACTGCACTTCTCTAAGGAGTTCTGAGTGGTGTGAGTTGTGAAACTATTCTGCAACTACTCGGATGTTTGTCGAACTCGTGACTAAGATATTCACCTCCTCAATATTATCGTAGAAACTTGATCTTTCTATTATGATGGTTCTCCATTTTGTTCTGAAATTCTTTGAACTTTTCAAATGTTTTAGACTTGTGCTTCATCAAAGAGATATATCAATATTTACTTAAGTCATTAGTAAAAGTCACGAAGTAGAATAACCGCCTCGTGCGGGAACACTCATTGGTCCACATACATCAGAATGTATGATATCGAGCAAGTCATTTGCATGCTCGACAAAACCCATGAACAGGGTCTTAGTCATCTTTCCCATCAGACAAGTGATGACCCATAAGTATAGGGGGTGTATCGCAGTATTTTCGATAAGTAAGAGTGCCGAACCCAACAAGGAGCAGAAGGTGTTGACGAGTGGCTTGGAGCAGGAATTCTCTGTAAATACTTAGCAAACGGATTTATA
Source organism: Avena sativa (assembly GCA_916181665.1). Lineage (NCBI taxonomy): Eukaryota > Viridiplantae > Streptophyta > Magnoliopsida > Poales > Poaceae > Avena > Avena sativa. Next base: position 63,102,615 of record OV702286.1, on the reverse strand, counting down.
GGGTTTTTGATAATGCAGATAAATAAAGTGCGAGTAAATAAAAGACAGTAAGAATAAGTGCAGTAAGTGGCCCAATCCTTTGTTTAGCAAAGGACAAGCCGGTTGTATTACTTAAGATGACCAAACGTTCTCGAGGACACATAGGAATATCGTCAAGTGCTTTCGCTTCATGTAGTTGATTATTCCTCTTTAGTTTGATAAGTGTTGTGTGGGTGAACCTGTGCTAATGTACCGACCTTCCTAGGACTAATACATACTTATGATTATACCCCTTGCAAGCATCTTCAAGTACAAGAAATTAATTAAGATAGAAACCTAACCACAGCGTTAAACTCTGAGATCCTACACTCCCTTGTGCAAAGGTTTCCTAACGGGGGTTCAGGTTTTTGTCACTGGCAACCCCTACGATTAGTAGCCAAATACACAATGCATTCCCCTAGGCCCATAAAGGTGAAGTATCATGTAGTCGACGTTCACATGACACCACTAGAAGAATAACACCATAACTTAAATATCAAACCATTCAATCTTTCTCAACACAATTCCACTACTAACAATATGACTTTTCCCATGTCCTCAAGAACTAAACGAACCACTCACGAGACATCATATGGATCAAGATTAGAGATGAAATAATGATAAGTAACAATCTGAACATGAACGATAATTCAATGGTTCCACTCAATAGCATCAACTACCACAAGTAATCAACACCGGAAAAGTTTCCCCTAAGAACTATGCAAGATTCAACCCAATTGTTACAGCGGTACGGAGTGGTGATGATGGTGCTGGTGGAGATGATGGAGATGATGGTGATGATGATACCGATGAAGTCCAGCTTGATGGTGGTGTTGATGGCGACGATCTCCCCTCTCCGGGAAGGAATTTCCCCGGCAGATTTCTACCCCGCAGAGGTGGCAAAATCTTTCTGTGGTCGTTCTCCAATTCTTAGGGTTTCGAGAGGATTATATATGCCAAAGGGAAGAGCCAGAGGTTGGCCAGGGTGGACACACCACCTGGTGGCACGACCTGCTGACTCGTAGTTGATATCGATCTCGTTGGGGGACCCCAAGAGGAAGGTATGATGAGCACAACAGTAAGTTTCCCTCAGTTATGAAACCAAGGTTATCAAACCAGTAGGAGCAAGGAAACACCTCCAAGGTGTTGTTTCCAACTTGGAATCCTGCACAACACAACCACAGAACTTTGCCCCCAACTTATAGTGAGGTTGTCAATCTCACCGGTTTTGCTGAAAACAAAGGATTAAACGTATTGTGTGGAAGAAAGTAATAGCTTATAGAAAGTAAACAGAAAACAGTAAACAATTGTAGATTGATGGTAAAAGAAAGGACCGGGATCCATAGTTCACTAGTGCTGGTTCTCCTTAAGATAGATGACATGTTGGGTGAACAAATTACAGCGGGGAAATTGACAAACATCGAGAAAGCATACATGCATATACTAATCATCTTGACTCCTATGAGATTTGATTGGGCATTACAACATTATACATAGACCATAATCCAACTGCATCTATGACTAATAATCCACCTTCAGGTTATCATCTGAACCCAACTCCAGTATTAAGTTGCAAGCAACAGATAATTGCATTACGCATTGCGTGTAAAGTAAACAATACGATTGTTCTATGAATAAAGGATTGTTGTTTTCTCCCTAGTAGCAACAACCCATCTAGTACCTTAGAGATTCCTATCACTTCCCCAGATTACTAGAGACATGAACCCACTTTCGAGCATAAATACTCCCTCTTGGAGTTGCTAGCATCTACTCGGCCAACATATCTACTAACAACAGAGAGCATGCAAGATCACAAATAACAAAGACATGATAGAATCAATAATCAATCTGAAATAGCATCTCAATATCCATCGGATCCACGCAAACACAACATGTAGAATTACAAATAGATGATCTTGATCATGAACGGAGCTCACAAGATCTAGACATGGTAGCACAAAGGAGAAGAACCAACCATCTAGCTACTACATGGACCCATAGTCCAAGGATGAACTACTCACGCATCACACCGGAGGCTTGCATGGTGACGAAGAAGGCCTCCAGGGTGAATTCTCCCCTCCGGCAGGGTGCTTCAGATCCCTCCTGATCTAGGGATGGAGATGACAGCGGCTACAGACTCTTTCGTAGATTTTTTGATCGGGTACTTAGGGTTTCTGTATCATAGGCAATATATAGGCGAAAGGGGAGGCCGAGGGGGTGCCCTAGGTGGCCACACCACCCCCTGGCGCGGGCCAGGCCTGGCCGCGCGGCCAGGTGGTGTGGGCGGCCCCTGGCCCCTCTCCGTCTCATATTCTGGCTCCGTGTCCCCCTCGGTGAAATATTGACTTTGACTTTTGTCCCGTCCAATTCCGAGAATATTCATTTTCTGACTTTCCTAGAACCAAAAACAGCAGAAAACAGGCAGTTGGCACTATGGCATCTTGTTAATAGGTTAGTCCAAGAAAGTGTATAAAAAGTACTCCAAAGTGTGGGCAAAACATAAGAAAGTAGATATAAACCAAGCATGGAACATCAAAAATTATAGATACGTTTGCAACGTATCACGGCCTAGGGTGGCCCATGCCAGGGTGGTGTGGGCCCTCTATGGCCCATATCCGCTCCCCCTTCTGGCTTCCTTCGTCTTCTGGAAAAATAGGATTTTCCATATATTTTCTGGGATTTTTTGATCTTCGCGAATTTCGCCTCCAAATAGTGCCTTTTCCATCAGAATCCTGACTTCAGCGGTCCATCCTCCAAAAGTCATCAACGATGCAAAAATAGATGAAATAACATAAGTATCATCTCTTAATATTAAATATATCAATGAATAACAGTAAATTATGATATATATAATAGTGATGCAAAATGGACATATCAACAAGCTTCACATACATCAAATGACTCATAGTAAAATGATTCCAAAATTCCATCTTTATGTTGTTTTTCCATGCTCCTCTTTCTGATGTGTCCAAGTTAGTGATGCCACATTACTGTGGAATCCTCTTATGCCCTTTTCATGCATTTCAGTTTAATGTTGCAAACATCTTTAGTACAATCAAGATCCAAAATTAATAAACCACTCACAAGAGGAGCAAATCCATATGTAAAATTCTTAAAGGAAATATAACAATCATTGTTCTCAGACCTAAAAGAATAACCGTCATGTAACAAACACGATCCTGAAAAATTCTTTTTACATAACATTGGAACATAATAACAATTATTTAATTCCACTTTGAATCCTAAATGGAGACTAAGTGGCATGAGACCGAAGGCCAGAGCAGAGATCTTTACTATGTTTCCAACGTGCATCTACATATCATTGTTTCCATCCTCCTTGCTTTTTTCCAGTCCCTGCACTGACTTGCAAATTTGAGCAACCGATATGGTATTAAATACCAAAGACTCTGAGTGTGGGCCGGTCAACAAGACATCAATAACATGTAAAATAGTTATACCTTTGCTGGTCTAACTTGACTTCTTCATTTTCGCTAAGTACTTCTTGTAGTTCACTTCCAATGACCTTTAGCACTTGGACTTAGAGTGGGTACTCTTCTTGGGTTTACCCTTCCCCTTCCCCTTTCTAGTCTTGTCTTGCTTCTTAAACTAGGTGGTCTTGTTCACCATCATCACATGATTGACATCCTTGGCCATTCCATCTCCAGCTATCTTCAGCATGGCGAAGAGCTTACCCGTTCTTTTGTCAATCACTGATACGTCCATTTTGCATCACTATTCTATGTCTTAATTCACTATTATTCATTGATATATTTCATATTGAGAGGTGATACTTATGTTATTTCATCTGTTTTTGCTTGGTTGGTGACTTTTGGAGCATGGACCGCTGCAGTCAGGATTCTGATGGAAAAGGTGTTGTTTGGAGGCAAAATTCGCGAAGATCAGGAAATCTGGGAAAATATACAGGAAGTCCTATTTTTCAAGAAGACTAAGGATGCCAGAAGATGGAGTGGAGATGGGCCACAGGGGGCCCACACCACCCCCTGGCGCTTGGGCAGCCCTAGGCCGCGCCAGGAGGTGGTGTGGCCGCCCTGGCCCACCTCTGGCTCTCTCCTCTGGCGTATATCATCCTCCCGAAACCCTAAGACTTGAGGAGAAACCACAAAAAGATTCCGCCGCCTCTGCGGGGCGGAAAACACCGAGAGAGAAAGATCTCTCCGGCAGACAGATTTCTGCCGGGGGAATTCCTTCCCGGAGAGGGGAGATCGTCGCCATCAACACTACCATCAAGCTGGACTTCATCGGTATCATCATCATCATCACCACCATCATCATCACCATCAACACCCTCATCACCATCTCCATATTTCTGTAACAATTGAGTTGAATCTTGCATTAGTTCATAGGGGAAACTTTCCCGGTGTTGATTACTCTTTATAGTTGATGCTATTGAGTGAACCATTGAATTATTGTTTATGTTCAGATTGTTATACATCATTATTCCATCTCTGATCATGATCCATATGATGTCTTGTGAGTAGTTTGTTTTGTTCTTCAGGACATGGGAGAAGTCATGTTGTTAGTAGTGGAGTTGTGTTGAGAAAGATTTAATAGTTTGATATTTAAGTTGTGGTGTACTTCTTCTAGTGGTGTCATGTGAACGTCGACTATATAACACTTCACCTATATGGGCCTAGGGGAATGCATTGTGTATTTGGCTACTAATCATAGGGGTTACCGGAGTGACAGAAACCTGAACCCCCGTTAGGAAACCATTGCACAAGGGACGTAGGGGTCTTAGAGTTTAAAGTTGTGGTTAGGTTTCTACCTTAATTACTTTCTTGTACTTACAGATGTTTGCAAGGGGTATAATCACAAGTATGTATTAGTCTTGGATCGGGTGGTACATTAGCACAGGATCACCCACACAACACTTAGCAAGCTAGAGAAGATTAATCAACTATATGAAGCGAAAGCACTTGACAGTCTTCCCATGTGTCCTCGAGAACGTTTGGTCATCTTAAGTAATACAACCGGCTTGTCCTTTGCTGCAAAAAGGATTGGGCCACTTGCTGCATTTATTCCTACTGTCTTTTATTTACTCGTACTTTGTTTACTTGCTTTATCGAAAACCCCTAAAAATCCGTTTGCTAAGTATTTGCAGAGAATTCCTGATCCGTACCACTAGCCAGCACCTTCTGCTCCTCGTTGGGTTCGACACTCTTACTTATCGAAAATACTGCGATACACCCCCTATACTTGTGGGTCATCAAGACTATTTTCTGGCGCCGTTGCTGGGGAGTGAAGCGCTATTGGAGAGTGGAACTGGTAAAGGAAACTTCTATTGTGAGTATTGTTTACTTCTATTAGTTGCTTTATTTTTGTTATGGATAATTCGCTGAGTATCTTATTTGGTAATGCTACTACCACTGCTAAGGTAGTAGATAAGCCACCACCTGCTGAGAATGATGTTTTCAAAATACCTACAAGAATTATTGATCGTGTTATGGATAACTACTATGTTGGGGATGGAACTGCCCATCCCGGTGATCATTTGCTCTTTATACACGAATTATGCGGGTTGTTCAAGTGTGCAGGTATTACTACAGATCAAGTTAAGAAGAAGTTATTCTCATTATCACTAAAAGGAAGAGCTGAGGAATGGTATAAGCTGCTAAAGAATGGTCAAGCTCTTGAATGGGAGGAAATAGTGCCTCTCTTTTATCCAAAGTTTTATCCTCCTAATGAGATTCATAAAGATCAGAATCAAATATACAACTTTTGGCCTCTTGATGGAGAGAGTACAACTCAAGCTTGGGGGAGATTAAAGTTACTAATGCTCAAATGTCCCATTCATGAGCTCCCCAACAATATTATTATCAATAACTTTTATGCAAGGATCCCTCTACATGATAAAGATTTATTGGATGCTTCTTGTGCTGGATCATTCACTCGCATGGAAGAAGAAGCTAAATGGGATCTTCTGGACCATATTCAAGATAATGCTGAAGCTTGGGAGAATGACAAAGGGAGAAAGTCAGGTATAAATTATGATTATGAATGCATTAAATCTTTTATGGGAACCGATGACTTTCAAAATATTAATAATGTTTATGGTCTTGATTTGCAAGTTATTACGAATTGCTTTAGATTTTTTGCTTCCTATATCAAAATTCCAAAAAGGGGATGGAATAAATACCATGCACCTTACAAAGATATTGTTGACTATGTTCCTATTGGGAGTGCTGAGTATTGCATTATTGATCCCATCTTACCCGAACCTTATATCGAGAAGATTCCCTTCCCAGAAAAGGTAAAGGACCATCCTATGATAACTAATGTAATCACCAAAAGTGAAAAGAGAACTGTAAAACCTGATGAGCAAATAAACATTGAACCTGTGGTAGCAATTGTGAAAGACCTTGTCACTAAAAGCATAGAAGATGGGCACATAGTCTTTTGTGAGGATGCTTATAATATTGTTTCACATCCTAATAGAACTAAAAAGGCTAGTGTTCCTGTGCTTTCTGTTAGAATTGGTGACCATTGCTATTATGGTTTATGTGATATTGGTGCAAGTTCCAGTGTTATTCCTTATGAGCTTTACAGAGAAATTATGCATGAAATCAATCCTTGCGAGTTGGAAGAGATTGATGTGGTTATTCACCTTGCTAATAGAGAGACCATCTCTCCAATTGGTATTGTACGGGACGTGGAAGTTCTTTGTGGTAAGATTAAATACCCTCCTGATTTTCTAGTACTTGGTTCAGCTGCTAGTAAAACTTATCCTATCATTTTTGGTAGACCTTTCTTGAGTACTTGTGGAGCTATTATTGATTGCAAGAGGGAGAAAATCTTGACTAAGTTTGATGGGGAATCTTATGAGTTTAATTTTTCGAAATTTGCTAAAGAACCGTGCGAAGAGGAAACCCATAATGAGGATTTTAGAGTTGAACAACTCGCTTCTATTTCTCTTGCTCCTAACAATGCTTTGCAGCAATTTATGGAAGATCATGAAAGTGAAATCTTCATGGAAGAAAGGAATGAGATTGACAGGATTCTCCATGATCAACCTAAGATGCTTAAGCATAACTTGCCTGTAGAAGACTTGGGTACCATGATGCCACCTAAAAAGGATCCAGTTTTCGATCTAAAACCTCTCCCTGATGATCTTAAATATGCTTATATTGATGATAAAAAGATATATCCTATTATTATTAGCGCTAAACTTTCAGGGAAGGAAGAAGAAAGGTTATTGGAGGTTTTGAGGAAACACCGAGGAGCTATGGGCTATACTCTGGATGATTTAAAAGGGATTTCACCTACTATATGTCAGCATTCTATCAACATAGAACCAGATGCAAAGCCAGTAGTAGAGCACCAACGACGTTTAAATCCTAGGATGAAGGAAGTGGTAAGGAATGAGGTATTGAAACTCCTTGATGCTGGTATTATTTACCCTATTGCTGACAGTGAATGGGTTAGTCCTATTCATTGTGTTCCTAAAAAAGGAGGTATTACCGTTGTTCCTAATGATAATGATGAGCTTATTCCTCAAAGAATAGTAGTAGGCTATAGGATGTGCATGGATTTTAGAAAAGTCAATAAAGTTACTAAGAAAGATCATTACCCGCTTCCTTTTATTGATCAAATGTTGGAAAGGTTGTCTAAAAAGACCCATTTTTGTTTTCTTGATGGTTATTCCGGTTTCTCTCAAATTGTTGTTAAACAACAAGATCAAGAAAAAACTACTTTTACTTGCCCTTATGGAACTTATGCTTATAGATGTATGCCTTTTGGTTTATGTAATGCTCCTGCTACTTTTCAAAGGTGCATGTCTGCTATCTTTCATGGTTTTTGTGAGGAAATTGTAGAAGTGTTCATGGATGACTTTTCTGTCTATGGAACTTATTTTGATAATTGTCTGCACAACCTTGATAAAGTTTTGCAGAGATGTGAAGAAACTAATCTTGTTCTTAATTGGGAAAAATGCCACTTCATGGTTAATGAAGGGATTGTTCTTGGGCATAAAGTTTCTGAAAGAGGCATAGAAGTTGATAGAGCTAAGGTTGAGGCAATTGAGAAGATGCCATGCCCAAGATACATCAAAGGTATTTGTAGTATCCTTGGTCATGCTGGTTTCTATAAAAGGTTTATTAAAGACTTTTCTAGGATATCAAAACCCCTTACTAATCTTCTTCAAAAAGATGTACCCTTCGTTTTTGATGATGACTGTAAGGAAGCTTTTGAAACTCTTAAGAAGGCTTTAACTACAGCCCCTATTGTTCAACCACCTGATTGGAGTTTACCCTTTGAAATAATGTGTGATGCTAGTGATTTTATTGTAGGTGCTGTCCTTGGGCAACGTATCGATAAAAAGTTAAACGTTATCCATTATGCTAGTAAGACTCTAGACGCTGCTCAGAGGAATTATGCCACTACTGAAAAGGAATTTCTAGTTGTTGTTTTTGCTTGTGATAAGTTTAGGCCCTACAGTTTAGACTCAAAAGTCACCATTCATACTGATCATGCTGCTATTAAATATCTTATGACGAAGAAGGATGCTAAGCCTAGGCTTATTAGATGGGTGCTGCTTTTACAAGAGTTTGATCTACATATAGTAGATAGGAATGGCGCTGAAAACCCTGTAGCTGATAATTTATCTCAATTGGAAAACATCTCTTTTGACCCTATGCCCGTTAATGATAGTTTCCCAAATGAACAGTTAGCTGCAGTAGGGGTAAGCTCGCGAGGGAGCCCTTGGTACGCTGATTATGCTAACTTTATTGTCTCCAAGTATTTGCCTCCAACTTTTACAGCTCAACAAAGAAAGAAGTTCTTCTATGATTTGAGGCATTATTTTTGGGATGACCCACACTTATACAAAGAAGGAGTGGATGGTATTATGCGAAGATGTGTTCCAGAATATGAATAAAAGGAGATATTGCGTAAATGTCATGGTAGTGCTTATGGAGGACATCATGCAGGAGATAGAACTGCACAAAAGGTGCTACAATCAGGTTTCTACTGGCCTACCCCTTTTAAAGATGCAAGAAAATTTGTTTTATCTTGTGATGAATGTCAGCGTGTTGGTAATATTTCTAGACGCAATGAAATGCCTATGAACTACTCTCTAGTTATTGAATCTTTTGATTGCTGGGGATTTGACTTTATGGGTCCTTTCCCTCCTTCGAAAGGTTACACTCATATTCTTGTTGCCGTTGATTATGTTACTAAGTGGGTAGAAGCCATTCCTACAAAGAGTGCAGACGGGGAGACCTCTCTAAAAATGCTTAAGGATGTTATCTTTCCTAGGTTTGGAGTGCCTAGGTATCTCATGACTGATGGGGATTCTCATTTCATTCATGGCGGTTTTAGAAAGACCCTTGCTAAATATGATGTTAATCATAGAATTGCTTCAGCCTATCACCCCCAAACTAGCGGGCAAGTAGAGTTATCAAATAGAGAAATTAAATCCATCTTGCAAAAGACTGTTAATAGGTCTAGAAAAAACTAGGCTAAGAAGTTGAATGATGCTTTATGGGCTTATAGAACTGCTTACAAAAATCCTATGGGGATGTCTCCTTATAAAATGGTTTATGGGAAAGCTTGTCACCTACCCTTAGAATTAGAACACAAAGCTTACTAGACAGTTAAAGAACTAAATAGAGATTGTAAGCTCGCTGGTGAGAAAAGATTATTTGACTTAAGTTCCTTAGATGAATGGAGGAGTGAAGCCTATGAAAATGCTAGGCTCTTTAAGGAAAAAGTTAAAAGATGGCATGACAAGCGAATACTTAAGAGGGAATTTCATGTGGGTGAGAAAGTTCTATTGTATAGGTCTCGTCTCAGATTTTTTGCAAGAAAGCTACTGTCAAAATGGGAAGGACCTTTCATTATGGAAGAAGTATACCATTCAGGAGCAATAAAAATTTCTTCTTTAAAAGATAATACTACACAAGTAGTGAATGGACAGCGACTCAAACACTATATTGCTGGAGATTCTTACAATGAAGATGTTGATGCCTTTCAAGTTATAACTCCGGAGAAATTCATCGAGGACAAAATTCAGAGACCTACAGAGTCTGTTTTCGAATAGGTAACAGTTCTGGTAAGAAAAGTTCCGCGAAAATACAATCCAACTATATTTTTGCAGTTTTCAGTCAATAAGGAAAGTTACGAAGCGAAAAGGGACAGAACCGAAGCCAGGGTGGCCCACACCACCCTGTGGCACGGGCCCACCCCTGGCCGCGCCACCAGGTGGTGAGGCCACCCCAGACTCCGCCTCCGACCCGTTTTCACCCAATACCTTCCTCTTGTTATGAAACTTCGTAATATATAACCCCCCAGATCTTCCGAGGTTTATATATCGTGTTTTCGTCGTGTTTTTGTTTCGGTCTGTTTCTGCCAGGTAGAATCCCAGATTTGGAGCCACAATGTCTTCCACCAGATCAGCCGGGGGAGACTCCTTAGAAGATATCATCAATCCATACATGAGAAAATTGAAGATTCATCCCAAGGAGTTGTTGCTCGAAGATGGGGAGGTCCGGATTAAAGAAGTTCAAGGACCTAAAGGTGAAGGAAGTCTGGAGGACAGGATGGGAGCGCTGGAGCAAGAAATCTTTAGGTACAAGAAGATGGCGGAGCGCGAAGTGGATATCATCCATAAGATTTGCTCTGAACTCATCACCGAGCACCAAAAGGAGACTGCTGAGCTCAGAGACGAAGTCCTCTCACTCTGCCAAACAACCAATGAACTGCAAGCACAGTTCTATGACATTCAGAATCAAAACTATGAGTATGAGGCTAGGTTTAAACGCATAAGTGCTGCTACAAGTTTCAGGATGCTGGAAACCACGATGTCCTTTGTTGATGGGAAGCCCTTACCCTGGAAGTCGGACGAAGATAAGAGTATACCACCACCACCTAAGGAGTAATTTGTCATCAGGTTTGGCATCCCCTTGGTTTGTTCCAAGCTTGGGGGAGTGCCGCGGTATAACATCACTATCTTCTATCTTTTTACCTTATTAGTAGAGTCATATCATGAATAGAGGAGTTATTATGTAGTATGGTTTGCATTATGGAAGTGTCCCCTCTCTCGTTAGATATGTATCCCTTGGTGTGAGTTACCATTATGAAATATTAATGAGAAGTTCTATCATTTACTCTTTTGCATAGCTTATATTAGTTTTCAATTCGTGGTTATATGATTGATCTTGTTGTTAGTATTGGTATCACTTTGGGATCATTGAGTTAATTTAGTTGGTTTTGGCAAACCTGGCTCGGTCAGTAGCACACTACTTTTGAGAGTTGAATGAAAAGATAAAAGTACTCTAAAGAAAAATAATCTCATCATCTTTCTTTCTTGATTTGCTCATAAGTTTAGTATTCTCTAGTTAAGATCTTTTGTGCTTCCAAGGAAGATTACATGTTTGTTTTTATCACTTGTATGTTTGGTTGTTTCCTTCAACTCTTATACTTGCTACCCAGCCTTTCTAGCCAAAAACCTGTACTGAGAGGGTATTCTTCTCGTGCATCCACTTCCCTTAAACCAAAACCCACGCCATTTGTGTCCACCATACCTACCTATTAGCATTATTGCTATTCCAAGTAAATTCTTGTTTTATCTACCTCCCAAATTAAACTTGTTATGTGAAAATTAGTGATTAAAGCTCTCACGAACTTGATGGCACACTTTACTTTCTTGCACTTAATAAACTTGAACCATTGTGCTCACCTATGTTGCGTATATGCTTGCGTTTTGTAAGTTGTGAATTAGCAGAACCATGTTGTCATGGGGAATGCTTTCAACATTGCACTGGTACTTTGTACCTAGTTGATATCATGTTCTTTTGTCTATGGATGTCGTCGGTGTGAAATGAAAGGGGAGCTTGTAAGTCCATGGAGTTATGCATGTGTGTTAGAGAAACGCCTGGGCCGCTGGTCTAATCCATGCTGACATGGTGGAAACCTGCAGCGTAACCATAACGAGCATCTATGAAGCATTCTTCTTATAAAAAAAGAGTCTGATATTGAGAAAAAAGAGAAAAAGAAAAAAAGATATTATGAAAAGAGGAAAGAGAGAAAAAAGCACCATGTTCCCATGGTAAATAAGAAGATTGCTGAGATGCTTGTTGTTTGCTTGCCTTGTCATTTTGATATGGGGATTCTTCCATATCATCGGGCAAGGGGTACCCCGTTGGCGGTTCTCTATGATACACATATGCTTACGATGACAAGAATTTACCGGTGACTAAACTTGAGTAGCATGAGGAGCGGCCCTCGTATTCAAGGGACATGAGATTCTCAACTTACAACTTGTCAATGCATATCCTCATATTTTATCACTTTAACCTTAACCACCTAAATATGCCTATGATAGGGGCAATGAGAGCTGAAAGCTAGTAAGTATCATAATTTTTGGGAGCTCTTTATGAGACATGCAATCCCTGCTTCCCTCTTTGAAGGGCCTTTCTTTTACTTTGTAGTTGAGTCAGTAAACCTACTCCCTTCTATCTCAGCAAGTATTTTGAGTTGTTGTGTTTCATTCATTCATATGATGATTTATTCAATCATGTTTCTTATGTTCCTTGTTTTGCACTTTGCTCTTATCTTGATGTTTACTACTTTGAAAGCTATCTTTGAAAACCAGCTATGTATGAACTCCAGCAAATTATCAACTATTCTGCGACCAAGAGCTAAGTTTGCCATTACCAATTATGATTTACTTTATGTATCTCTATTGTGTTTCCTTTACTCATTACTAGTTGAGTTATATAATAGGGAGTTGTCTTCTATTATGATCTATGTATTTTATGAATGTGATGCTTCTTGTCCGTATTCTTTTATCGACTCTTCACTCCATAAACCTGAGGCCATGTTTATTGAGCTCAGTTTCACTTGGAGACAAGCGAAGTCTAAGCTTGGGGGGAGTTGATACGTCCATTTTGCATCACTATTCTATGTCTTAATTCACTATTATTCATTGATATATTTCATATTGAGAGGTGATACTTATGTTATTTCATCTGTTTTTGCATGGTTGATGACTTTTGGAGCATGGACCGCTGCAGTCAGGATTCTGATGGAAAAGGTGCTGTTTGGAGGCAAAATTCGCGAAGATCAGGAAATCTGGGAAAATATACGGGAAATCCTATTTTTCAAGAAGACTAAGGATGCCATAAGATGGAGTGGATATGGGCCAAAGGGCGCCCACACCACCCCCTGGCGCGGGCATCCCTGGCGCGGGCATCCCTAGGCCGCGCCAGGAGGTGGTGTGGCCGCCTTGGCCCACCTCTGGCTCTCTCCTCTGGCGTATATCATCCTCCTGAAACCCTAAGACTCGAGGAGCGACCACAAAAAGATTCCGCTGCCTCTGCGGGGCGGAAAACACCGAGAGAGAAAGATCTCTCCGGCAGACAGATTTCTGCCGGGGGAATTCCTTCCCAGAGAGAGGAGACCGTCGCCATCAACACCACCATCAAGCTGGACTTCATCGGGATCATCATCATCACCACCATCATCATCACCATCAGCACCCTCATCACCATCTCCATATTGCTATAACAATTGAGTTGAATCTTGCATTAGTTCATAGGGGAAACTTTCCTGGTGTTGATTACTCTTTATAGTTGATGCTATTGAGTGAACCATTGAATTATTGTTTATGTTCAGATTGTTATACATCATTATTCCACCTCTGATCATGATCCATATGATGTCTTGTGAGTAGTTTGTTTTGTTCTTTAGGACATGGGAGAAGTCATGTTGTTAGTAGTGGAGTTGTGTTGAGAAAGATTCAATAGTTTGATATTTAAGTTGTGGTGTACTTCTTCTAGTGGTGTCATGTGAACGTCGACTACATGACAGTTCACCTATATGGGCCTAGGGGAATGCATTGTGTATTTGGCTACTAATCGTAAGGGTTACCGGAGTGACAGAAACCTGAACCCCCGTTAGGAAACCATTGCACAAGGGACGTAAGGGTCTTAGAGTTTAAAGCTATGGTTAGGTCTCTACCTTTAATTACTTTCTTGTACTTACGGATATTTGCAAGGGGTATAATCACAAGTATGTATTAGTCTTGGATGGGGCGGTACATTAGCACAGGTTCACCCACACAACACTTAGCAAGCTAGAGAAGATTAATCAACTATATGAAGCGAAAGCACTTGACAGTCTTCTCATGTGTCCTCGAGAATGTTTGGTCATCTTAAGTAATACATCCGGCTTGTCATTTGCTGCATAAAGGATTGGGCCACTTGCTGCATTTATTCCTACTGTCTTTTATTTACTCGTACTTTGTTTACTTGCTTTATCGAAAACCCCTAAAAATCCGTTTGCTAAGTATTTGCAGAGAATTCCTGATCCGTACCACTAGCCAGCACCTTCTGCTCCTCGTTGGGTTCGACACTCTTACTTATCGAAAATACTGCGATACACCCCCTATACTTGTGGGTCATCAATCACATGCGTGTTATAATTCATGATAAAGTCATTGTAAGATGGTGGGTGGGTCGCAAGTAGAACATTAGTGTTCAGTGACTCAGGGATGGGAAAACCAAGAGAAATGAGCCTCACTACAACACGTACCGCGTTCCCTAGCGCTTATAAATGCTGAGACACACTCCTAGTCACCACGCTCGTGCTAGGACGGCAAAAAAACCACCAGGGATAACTGCGTCATGATTTTTTTATGTGGCACTTCTTTTGGCTCGACACATTGACATCCGCCAACCTAGCGCTTCCATGGTGCCATGGATGATGTGCCACGCAACATAAGGGTAAGACGGCGGAACTTTAGTGCAGTGTCACCTGTATCGAATGTCGTGTATTGTATACTATCAAGTGATACAGATAATTATTAATAACAATAATAGTGATAAAATTAGATTTTCTAATTCCATTTAAAATGAAAAATTCCATGACATTGAGATACAATTCTATTTAATTACATGATTTGAGCCTATCTCTATTCATTAAAAACATGCACTCCAAAAGAATGCTAAAAACTAACCTAATATAATTTAAGGACTAATGCAGAACATATTTCTGCATTAGTCCACTTCAGTGGAGAAATATACCTATACCTTTTCTTGAGCCTCTCTCTATTCTACTCGCATGCTACTGCGATGGTATTATTGAGTCAGCCGCATCCACACGGCTACCATCCTACGAGCCCCCAACGACGGTGAAGTCGCCATGAAAGAGAAATTAGATTAATTATAGAAAGAATGAGATAGGCAGTGCTGGTCGATCGATAGATGATAGTAGTATAGAGGATGGCGAACAAACCTATAGATCAGATATGACAATGAATGAGAAATGCGGGGCTGGTGCGTGCAAGATCCAGCGCGGCCAGGACATGCAAGATTGGGAGAGCCAATAGCCGCGCAAGATCCATCGCAGCTAGGACGCGCAAGATCGTGCGTGGCTAGGATCTCTAGATCATGTCCGCCTAGGGCCGCCCAAGATGTTGTGCGTGGAGATCTAGGGTTCATTCTATGTTGTTCTCCATGGAGGCGGGTTGGTGGGGGTTAGATAGTGGAGACTGAAAATGGGATTAGTTGCTAGGGTTTCTCTGTTATATAGAGAGTAGGCGTAGAGAGTGGGGAGTCTTGTCCATTTGGGCAAGTGCGGTCCAAGCTTCAGCTTTTGGCCTGCGTTTGCTAGAAGGATCCATAAAGGAAATGTTTTATGTCTGATGCGCAACATCCAAGCATCTACATTTTGTGCTCCCTATCAAATTGCAAAGTCATGCTTTAATTGCGAGAGAGGAAAAACACCAGCATCCAGTGGTTGCATGCATGGTGGGACACACATGTTAGTGAGACATGCCTAGCCAACTAGTGAAAGATGTTTGACCAGTCGCCCACAATTAACAGCTCAAGCATTGGACGGCATAACATCGAATGTTGTGTTGTCCAAGCACGATACTAAAAACTGTCGCTCTTGTGTACCACCTACCACGACACAAATATCTACCGGTATTATGTGTGCCACGACATATACGTGGCTGTTTCAACTAAATTGTGTTGCGGTTGCTAGGATACTTCCCTTCCTGTTTTATGGCATGATTAGTTTGATCTGCCAGCTAACCAACTTTTGTGGGAGTTTTTTGCTTATGCTGCCCCAAAAGGATATGTATGAGTGTAACCAACCATTTTGATTACATTTTCATTAACGGGGCTACCTTCAGCCATCTTGCATTCCCATAGGGTCTTGATTATCTCATAATGCTCGGTCCTGGCTTGTGTCTCATACATATCCTTCAGCTTTCCGATGATATCGAAAGCGCTATTATTTTCAAAACACTTTTGAAGACTTGGGTCCATGCAAGTGAGCATCAGACAGTGCACCACTGTGCCATCATCCATCTTTGTAGTATGGACATTGTGTTCCTCCTCCGGAGCATCGTCTGCCGGGGGAGGTGGAAGTGATACATCAACGGCGTATTCCTTCTTAGCACCCTTGAGAATAATTCTCAGGGCATGAACCTAATCCGTGTAGTTACTTCCATTTGTAGTTAACTTCTCTTTCTCTAACACGGGGACTAATTCAAAGTTTGGATATATGTCATCTTTCTACAACTAAAAAACAATTCAATTTAGACATTATTCTTAATTAACAATACTAGTTGTAAAATTGAAATATTCTCCCACTAAAAACAACATCCTTCATCTATGCTTTTAGTGATTCAAGATCTAGTAAGAATAGTTGTTGTTGATGTGACATTATTTATGACAACATTATTTCCTAGTAGGCCACCTTGCCATTTACATATCTATGTAATTCTTGTTCATCCTTTGATGGACGTGCTCTGATGTAATGACTATCATTCCATATTATTTAAGAGAACCAAATGATCTAGCTGTTGAAGCTCTTGTTCAACCTATCTCACTATTGACAAGTCTATCGTACCCATGTGACATGGCGCATCTCAAAATGAAAATAGTTACATACGGTTCCACACTTGGGATAGCAATAATAAATTAAATATTTTATGTGAAGGATCACCCTATTAAACGACTATCAAAAACACAGTGAACAGAAAAAGGATTAACACATCATAGTCAATTCAAAAAATTATGTGACATGGTATATTCCTTCTTCCTCGTGTTGAAACATATTCAACGTCTTGTTCCATTAAGGCACAACACCAAGGTCCATGGCATCGGATCGTCATCTTCATACTGATGCAAGAATAAAATTGTTTGCTACCTCATGGCTAAAGAATTAAGATTACATCATACGAACATGGATTCGTAGATCCCGAATGACAATCACATAGCACCAGCTATCATGCCTTAATTAAAAACGTATAACATTCCATACAAAACTTTGAACCAACAAACTATACCACATCACATGCATTTCCTGCAAAAAACGAGTTAGACGCCTCTACTCGTTCTTAGCAAGTTTTACGAGGTTTCTCGTACGGTTTTCAAAACCATACAAGAAGCTACCTACATAATTTGATAGTATGATCCATCATATTTCATATGCTAGTTTAACTTGCGGGGTGATATACAAGTGATATTCCGTGAGATGTCTCCCAACACTATCTAAAAGTCATCATTATGCGTGACCCCCATGAAGATTAGATCTTCATTGACCTGTTTTGTTCATTCTCATATCTTTCTTTACTATAGAGAGACCCATGGAAACGAAGCACATCATTGATCAAACGAACTGGGTATGCTCAAGAGCAACTAGATGGATTGCAGATAGTCAGAACTCTGTAAAATCTCTCTATTCCATGAATCAGTTCATGCGAACTCAAGGGAAGCTTATGATCATCAAGTGATAGATCCAATCTAACATCGGCACGTCAAGTAGTGCTTTACCCATATATCATGTAATCTAGATCGAACATGATCTACACATAGACCGCTCTAATATCACTGTTGGGTTTCACCGGTACTATGAACACACAAAGTTCGAGCTATGCAAGAACACGACATATAAGAGATCTAGTGCTCACCAACGTTACAGTGGAGATTCATTCATCGACTAAGAAGTTGGTGATGCGCTCGATGTAGGATCAAAGGTATCATCCCTCCGAAGGTATCCACGTATCCAATGAACTTGTCCCAACAGAGCTTCGCTATCTAGGGGTCGGCAACACTGGAGCAGCAGCGCAGCCTTCTTGACTTTTATTTGGAGAAGGAGACTCTGGATGGATGGAGACAGCCATGGACTTCTGTGGGATGGTTTGGAGGCTGCCCCTCCCTTCCTTTATATAGGAGGAGAGGAGGGGGAAGGAGAGGCCTAGCGCGCCAGCGTTCCTTCCTAGCTGCCACCTCCTCCTAGATCTCCCCGATCTCGTCCATCAATGCTTGATCCTTCCATTATATTTAATATCATAGCCTTCCTCAAATAGAAAAAATGGTATCTTTTCATAATGACAAGATCAAATTAAATCACAATTAGCAATTAGATAGGAACCTTCCTAAAATGGATCTCACCATTTTAGGAATCTATGGAGTAGCCTTGGGACACCTAGGCGCCACACATGATGGGCCTAGCTACCCCATGCGCCTCCCTAGGTGGGTCATGGGTAGACCGAGCACCACCCCTCCCGGGGCTTCGCTCTGGCACTCGTTTCCATCTCGGAACTATTCCGTGACTCCAAAAGTCTTCCAGCTTTATCCTGAGATTTCTCCCGGCAATTAGAAACAATTATGTAGCATCTCTCACATACATACATGCTCTACGCACTCTATAGAACAAGATCCCTTAAGCGTGTGACCCTGAAGGTTCAGTGCTATGTGGTCATGTCCACATAACTCCTCCAGGACAATAATGAATAGCAGGATCTGGACACCCATATTGATTCCCACACAACCACAAAGCATTCGAACGAACCTACTGATTTGATTACTATCCCTTTGCATCACGATACACGACAACTCTGAGGTAAGACAAATCGGTATCCTCGTAATACATCTCTTGATTAATATACCATGTTGACCTCGTTACTAGTGTGTCGTTCTTTATCTCATTCATATATTCGGTATCCGGTGAGTCTCATCACCCTATGTCTGGGTAGACGTATTGGTAATCCGTAATATCGAGAAGGGCCCCAGAGTATCTCTCTAGCAACGGAGGTGCAAATCCCATCTCGGATTACCTTGTGCTTAGTCATAAGTTTCCAACATATCCGAAGGCACCCTTCACCTGGTTAAAGAAGACGTTTGGATGCAATCAGGACATGCCTTCCACTATGAAGAACAACTAATACCCTCATGGTTGAAGGATAAATATGACAACAACAACAATGATATACCAACAAATGAATGACGACGTTTATCTTTTAGTATATCATTTTGACTTGGTTCGGTTCAGCATCCTTGTTGAGCCACAACAATATGCCCTCATTGTCAAATGGTATCCTTGTTACAATAACTATATGATGATCTAGGAAACTTGACCATCTTTGACAATGAGTTAGTCATGCTCATGAGACCACGAACACTTAGTGTTTATACCTTTACACGTGCTACTTAGTTTTACTTTGATTCTCACAATCAAGACACAAAATAGTTATAACATACAGAATAAACTACAATTATGAATAAGAGAATAGCAATAAACATTTATTTGCATCTAGGGCATATTCCCAACAACATCTCTATATAATATTGTGTAATGAAAAAATATAATAGTTCCAAATGTTTTAGGTCAAGTATCGTTGGATATTTGTCCCAGAAGAGTACTTGCTGGTACTAAACGGACAACATGGTTACACTTATGCCAATGACTGATAATGGTACATTTATCTGACGAACCTAGTTTTGCATGGAACTTAACAACATCAGGTGTATTCTCAGTGAAATCCATATATGGTGACCTTAAGAATGACCACATGGTTTTACTTTGAAAGTATCTATGAAAATTGAAAACCCCAATTAAGATAATTATGTGGTTTCTTAATTACAAAGTTCTAATCGTAAAAGATAATTTGGTAAAAAGAAAATGTGTGGGGTGTGCCAAATGTTTTATGGAGCGTGGGAAACCATTGAGCATTTGTTTACCTCATGCCCTTTTGCCCGTTTTTTGTGGCGCATTGCCAATTTTACTTATGATCTCCCTCCTTCGGCTAATATAACCAATATGTTGTGGAATTGGAAGAATGGAGTTGATACTAGATCTAAGGCTAGAACTCATATTGGTGTTTCTTTCTTATGTTGGTCTATAAGAATTTAATAATTTTTTGCGGGTTATTCATATGTTAACGCATTGGGTGCAGTATGGTTACCGCCGGATTAGCTGAATACGATGGTTATTGGATGCAACCGTCCTGTGACGATTGCTTGGGATATCGTCGGTTAGGTTGACTAACAACATATTAGTAGATTACAGGATGCCTAGTGATCATATACTCATATATTTTTTTATCTCTTGAGGATTTACTCGTGTTTTAACTTTGAACAATCCTTTTTTTTGAAGCAACTTTGAGCGATCCTTAATAATTATATAGTAACTTTGGATGTGAGACGCAGAGACCGGGTTGTATATGGGCAAAACAAGATCAGCTTTCATCGAGCAAGACGTGCATCCAGCTAGAACTAAGAGTACTCAATTTGTCAATATCTAGCACTAATTATGTTGACACGACAGCTATATATGGAGTCGAGGTAGAGAAAACTGAAGTTAATTACTGGAGACATACGCAGATGATCAATCGAATGACAACGTCCGCATCGGCAAGTGGTTGGCAGCACGTTGATCAAGCTAGCGCCAGGGACTGCACATTGCAGGAAGAGACACCGGGCAGGAAAAGACACGTACATATATCGGCCAGTTTGTTCAGCTAGGTGCGCCTGCGCAGCCGCACCGCGCGTACGCTCTGGTCCCCGCGGGACACGTTACGCGTGCACGTTCGGGTCGCGCCCAGCGTAACATGGCCTAAAAGTAATCTGTGGATTCGGCAGGGATAGCTAGCGGCAGCTGGGCCCTTCGCGCGAACTGTCAGCGCGGATCGCGCGGACGGTGCTCAGCGGCCGGCCTGCCTGGGAGGCACGCGGCGCGGGACGGCACGGCAGAATCGCACAGCCACCCACACGGCCACAAGTGCCCCCTTCCCCAAAACACACACACAAAAAAAAAATCCAAAACGAAACTCGTAGATAAAAGATAAATCGAACTCTGAACTCTTAATCCCGGCACTCTGATTTTTCTAATCCTGATCTAATCTGAACCTTGGCGCGTTTTAGGCTCGGAAACGGTGACGTAGCGGGGATTATTGTCAGTTGTGGGCTATTTCATCAGTACGGTTAAGTTAGACGCGGGTTGGGTTGGAACAGTTACTGGAGCAAAGGTGAGATTGAGGAATAGGAATTAGGGCTCGTCGGCGCAAGGCAGCGAGCGCGATTAGGCGGTGCGCCGGAGGAACGCGGCGGCGGTGCTCGGAGAATGTCGTGGTCTTCAGAGGGTTCCTCCGTTCCGAGCTTCCGCGGAGCTGCGGGAAGAAGAAGGGGGACTGAAGGAAGATCGCTGGTACCATACCGGCAGAACCGGATGGCTTACGAGCAGACAATGTTTTGACACTGCAATCCGGCGAGGAAGACGCCTCGGTGGATTTCCTGGAGCGCTCAGAACCAGACAAGAGGTATTACGCATGCGTTGATACCATGGTGAGTTCGATTTTTGTCCAATTTGATTATCCTGGTTTCTCTTGGCCCGCTCTTACTCGTTTTTTGTTGGGTAATTTGTACAGAATGGTGCTGGATGTGGCTATATTGAGTGGGCTGGTGATCCATTACCTGAGTCCTGGAGCCATTTGATTGGTGATTTGAGAGATGTTGTTAGGAGGCTGCGTTCTGAAGGTGCGGGCTCTGTGCCTCTACAAAATGGAGTGACAAAACCCAATGTCCAGTCTTTAGAAGATCAGATGAAAAAGAAGGATTTAGAGATGAAGAAGAAGGATTTAGAGATAAAGTCCAAATATGAGAAATTGGTGGTTGTTTTCGTTGTTTTTGTGTTTGGTGTAGTTCCAGGGAAGGTTTTCATGCAGTAGTATGATGTCTGGATATGTAACTTATGTAGCAATGTTAGATGTCTGTGTATGTAATGAAGTAATGGAATGTTGGGATGTAATGGTAAGCAATGTTTGAGGAATTACATTGGCCATTTCACAGCAAAATAAACAGAAATTATAGGGCCATTTGATAGCAAAATAAACAAGAATTATACTGTCCATTTTACAGCAAATAAACATGAATTATATTGGCCATTTGACAGGGAATAAACAACAATTATATCGGCCATTTTACAGCATATTGGTCATTTGACAGAACATAAACAAAAATTAAATTGGCTATTGGATAGCAAAATAACCATGTCTCACAGGACTAAACCATGTCTCACAAACCTCACAAGACAAGGCATCAAAATAGGTTGCATCATAAAATTTATGTTTGCAACATTACAGATTAGCTTCTCAGGTGATCATGACAATATAGATTAGGTGTTTCCACTAGCAGTGAAGTATGCACAACTAGAAATAGAAGATGCATCTCTCTTCCTTTTTCACCACTGATACTAGATTTATTGTTGCCCTTGGTCATTCTTGGAGGTCTAAAGCTTGTTGTAGGAGCAGTAGGAGCTGTAGGAGCACATCTTAGAGGAGTTGTACGTGTACATCTAGGAGGTGCAGTAGGAGCAGATGCGGGAGGTGCAGTACCTGAAGCTCTGGAGATGTACCAGGTTGCTACAAGATTGACAAATTAAAAGTTTAAACTCACTCCACTCATTCAAATTCATATAAATCAATGCACTAGGTTGACAAATATTGTGTACAGTATGAATACCTCACATGTGCATTCTTTTTCTTACCTCTCTCTGGATTCTTGTAGCAACTTGACTTGTTGTGTCCAGGTTTGCCACCACTGATCTGCATGATCTCATCCTCAAAATCACTTTCACTTCTGCTATACACATTCTCCTATTCCCCATGATACTCTACATACTAATCTAATCTGCAACTTCACCAACACACACTCTGCCATCTTCACACAATAAGAGTCATTGTTCAAAAAAGCAAACCCCTCTGCTAGTTCTTCTCGAGGAACATGAAAATAGAGCTTCATTGATTCTTTGAACTGCATGTGATCTTTCAAATAGCCAATCACTTCCTACAACGACAGTTTGTCCCTCTCGATCTCGGACATCTCTTCATCCCCACCCACGTAGTCCAAGTTGCGACCAATGCGGACAAACTCCCTACGATTGTGAAACCTGCCATTCAATATCTCAGTAGGATCCATTGTTAAACTGCAAAATACATTCAAATGTCACTACCTTTGACTACTAAGAACAGTTCTGGCGCAAAAGTCAACCCCATTTCGGCAAAAAAAAAACCTAGCTTTACTGTGACCCTAACCCCCAATTTATCCCGCCAAAACCCTAACCCCACCAGAGAGAAGAGGGGCCAAATTACGGTCAACACTGGAGGAGGATGTCTAAGACATTACCGTCGATGTCAGCCGCCACATCACTGTTAGAATAGTCGCCGTTGCCAATGATCACCCGCCGGTCGCCATTACCGTCGCTAGAGAAGGGAAGAATGCCAGGGGACGCACCGAGACTGGAGTTGCTGGTCTCCGATGGCACACCTCGAGGTTAACGGACACAACTAAGTGGGCCACGCGAGATTTCCTGTTGGACCAGCCCAACTTCACCCGATGCTCGTTTCTCCTCTTCCCTGTTCCATTTTCCCTCTTCCCTGTTTGGAACGACACCAATGTTTAGATTAGACCGGGATTAGTGTGTCAGGTGGAGAGTGCGAACAATAAATAAATAAATCACAGCGCTAAAACAATTGAGCCGGTCAGACTGGTTTTCTTATTTCCGATTCGCTGGTGCAGGCGGTCCAGTGCGCTTAAAAAACTGGCAGAGGCTCTGGTTCTGTCTTTTTTTGTTGAACCGTCGATTCGGTCTGGTTTGTAATACTATGCGTGAGAGGGGCACATCAACGAGAAAGAACATGTCGGTCTCGTTTTCCAAAGCACCTTCGAGTAGATAGATCAAGTCTAAAATAATAGTTTCTCAAATTATTTGTCACATATCTGTTAGGAATTTCTTGATTGTCGAGATATTCGCATGTGGAGTTCTTATTTTACCAAAATCAATCCATACTACTCCCTCCGACCCAAATTAATTGACTTGGATTTGTCTATATTCGGATGTATCTAGCACTAAAACATGGCTAAATACATCCGAATCTAGACAAATCCAAGTCCATTAATTTGGGTTGGAGGTGGTTACCAACATACTTGCATACAAATCCTTATATTTTATGGAAATAAACAAGCACTCTATCCGAAGAAGCTTTCTTTAATATTTTATTGAAGTTTCACACATAGTTTAATTAAAGGTTAGGAAAATGCAAAAGATTTGACCAGTAGTACGTATAGAAACTATGCACACATGCGTGTTGCTTTATGAAATTACGTTGAAGCTTCATACCTAAATAAAACCATTTTTATGTTTCTTCATGAAACAAAAATGTTTGGTAGGATACTTCATATAACCTCCATTTAACTATGTTCCATCTTGATGCATGCATGGTTTTATACTTCCTCCGTCCAGAAATAAGTGAGTTACATTTATCTAGATTCGCATGTATCTAGACATGTTTTAGTGTATAGATACATCTAAATCTAGATAAAACCAAGTCACTTATTTTTGGACAGAGGGAGTACATGTTTCACTTCTGCTGAAACATCTTATAAACATTTTTGTGAAACTTTGATTAAAGTTTGTGGAAAATCTCAGAGAAACATTTTTATAAAACCTCCTTGAGTGGGGATGACGCGTTGATTTCGTAAAACAAGTCTATGTATATAAAAAGACAACAATCAACATATGTGTGGTGAAGTTGTGTTCTGCAAAATACAAAGGAGATACAAATGTTGATCATATAGAGCCAAAGGGGCTTATCCTAAAAAAGAGCAAACTCTTAAATATTTGAAAGGTGAGAAAAACACGACTAAGAAAGGAAAACAAAAATTATAAACATGAGTAGAAGAAATAATAATAAAAGAAGAACAAAAAATAGAAAATAAATATAGAAGAAAAATATAACAAAATAATAATGCAATAATGAAGAAAAACTAGTACATAAGCCAAAACAGTACACGTTAGGCGTCAATGCGTCAAATAGGAATAGCTACCAGCGTGACTTTGGTATCATCTTTTATTCTTTTTCGTGCGGTGCTATATGCCGCCTTCATAGGCGAGCGGTACCTCCGTGCATGAAGGACACCAGGGTGGGCCTGACCCATGCTCTTTTTTTCTAGAATCGCCCCGTATCTTTTCTGTTTTCCTTTCACATTTTTATTTTTCATTTTAGTTTACTTTTTATTTAAAAACTGAACATTGTTAAGTAACAAATTTCAGAAAACATGAACTTTAAAAAAAAACCATGAATATTTTAAAAAAGTGAACATTTTTTCGAAGCCATGTACTCCCTCCGACTCAAATTAATTGACTTGAATTTGCCTATATTCGAATGTATCTAGCACTAAAACATGTTTAGATACCTCCGAATCTAGAAAAATCGAAGTCAATTAATTTGGACCGGAGAGAGTACAATCTTTTAAAAAATGTGAAAATTTTAGAAATCATTAAGATTTTTTCGAAAATCATAATCAATGTGGCGAAATCTGAACCTTTTTAGAAAACAGAAAATGAAAGCACAAAAAGAAAACAGAGAAAAATCGAAGAAAAGGGGAAAATAACAAAACAAAAAACTGTAAATCTGAAGGAAATAGGCCGGCCCATCGGGGAATGCTTTTGTGCGGCGCCAGCCGTCCGCGCGCAGCGGGCGACATATAGCATTTCGCATATTTTTCCGCAAAGCATTACCAGAATACGTCATAGCTCCCCTTCCCACCATTGGCCCACTCCCCAGCTCGGCAACCTTTGCCCACGAGGCAGCGGCCACCAGTGCCAGACTGCCATAGCTAAAAAAAAACCAAAAAAAACCAGTGCCAGACTGCTCCTCCCTGATCGACCGCGGGTTCTGGGCACCCAACCCTAGCCGGCGAGCGGCGGCGCGCCGGCGTCGACACGGCCGAGCGTGCGCGGGCGTGCGACCTGCGGCCCGCGGGAAGCGACCAGCCCACGCGGCGGCTCCAGGTCGCGCCCAACTCCCAGCGGAACAGCGGGGGCAGGGGCGCACCGGCTAGGCTTTGTACGCCGCTGCAACACCTTGCGCGGGCCATCGTCCCTATTGCATCGGCTAGTCGCGAGCAGCAGTTGTTCCCGTCTCCGCGCGCCCCTTGCAAAGCACGTTGGTGCTTCGGAGATGGGTCGTGGGGTTCTTCTCCCCCGCGCGAGGAGGCTGATGCTGTTCCTGCGGCCGACGAGCTTCTCCACGTCCGCCTCCTCCGCTTCTACGCGCGAGCCGCTCCACGTCTGCGTCGTTGGCAGCGGCCCCGCTGGATTCTACACTGCGGAAAAGGTTTCGGTTCCCTTGGCCTTGCCTCTCTTTGGTGGCTGGTTTCTCCGCTTCTTCACGTGTATTCTTATCTTCATTTTGATAGTGATAGAGTGTTTTAGTGCGTTCTTCTGTGCTATATTTGCAATTCCCCGCTGATTCCAGTTCTATGAAAGTCTAAATGCTGAGGTGCAGTCATAGCCTTGGAATTGTGTAGCTTACTAGTGATTGCCGAATGTGCTGTAATCTGGAACCTATTGCTGTATAATAAAAGCTCAAATACTAAACCTTGCTTGGGCCACAGTGCATTTGTAGTTTTTCCTTGCCTATGTAGCAGTAATAGAAAGAAGATGAAGATGGTTAGGCAAAACTTCTCGGGAAGTTTTCCGTGCTTATATTGACTGTTCCTTTGGTTGATTAAGCAGATGCTAAAGGGTCATGAAGGAGTGCAAGTCGATATTATTGATAGGCTACCGACACCGTTTGGCTTAGTTCGTTCTGGAGTGGCTCCAGACCATCCAGAGACAAAGGTGAGAATTTCATGTTGTTGTCTTATTGTGAAATTTGAGTTCAATCCATTTTTGACGTACCAGCAGCTGCTACCGTAACTATAATAAAGTCTGGCATACATTTTGTAGAATTGGTGTGCTACTTCATAATTCCCTAGTTGTTGTATCATTTAGAAAATCAATTTATTGATTACATCAACATCTGTACTGGTTACTTTGTCAGCTCATGATTTTACCAGCCCTCTTAATCTGCATAGATATTGCACTAAAGAAATTCCATAGGAGATTAAGTTTTCCATATACTTTCAACAGATTGTGGTAAACCAATTTTCTCGTGTAGCTGCAAACGCCCGCTGCTCATTC
The DNA here is from genome assembly GCA_916181665.1 of Avena sativa. Classification (NCBI taxonomy): domain Eukaryota; kingdom Viridiplantae; phylum Streptophyta; class Magnoliopsida; order Poales; family Poaceae; genus Avena; species Avena sativa. Next base: position 63,075,321 of record OV702286.1, on the reverse strand, counting down.
TTCGGGAATGTAACGCTTGGAAGTGATGTATCTCTATCAGAGCTGCGGAGGACTTATGATGTTGTAAGCAGATAATCATTGCTCTATGATTTCCCCTCAAGTAGCTACTGTTACCATAACTTTATTAAGTTCTTTATTGATAGGATGCTGATGTAGTATATCCTGCTAAACAGGTCGTTCTTGCTTATGGTGCAGAAAGTGATAGATCATTTGGCATTCCTGGGGAGGTATAACATACTTCCTTCGATCTTATGCCACATAATTTGATGGGCACAAATCAACTTAGCTTTAGTCTCTTTCTCTTATTTGTCAGTAATAGGATTCTGTTTATGTAGCCTCATGAATGGTTTATCATGAATTCCACATCAAAGTTGCGTGCATTTGGTGCTTACAATGATATTATCGCCATAATAAAGAAACTAGAAAAGTTAATCACCAAAATATAGTTGCATATGGAACGCAAAGACAGTATCACAAAAAAACACAAATTATGCTTAGATGCTGAACATGCTATTAGGTGCTATAGACCTAGCATCTGGTGTGCAACCTTTTGTAGTGTACTATTTTATTACGTGATTTGTGTTTGCTTCTTTTGGTGTTGGTGGGTTGTCTTATTCCTCATATCGTCTTTATATCTAGGACCTCAGGGGAATACATTCAGCTCGAGAGTTTGTATGGTGGTATAATGGGCACCCAGACATGTATAACTTGGCACCTGACTTGAGAAGCACAGAATCTGCTGTGGTCCTTGGACAGGTATCTTATTTTAGTCCTATGAAAAGAATCAGTAGATAAACTTTGAACAGTGTGTCAACACTATGGGTCAACAGAAGTATTTCATAGTTCTTAGCTTTCTAAACTTGAAACTGAAGCATTGCATCTTTTGTGGCTGTATAAGATGGTAAAAGCATTGCTATCTCCTTCAGTGAAGCAATCATGTTTTGAATTTTCTGAACTCTCTATGATAGAAAAGTTGATACTTTACTACATTTATTATTGTCCTGAAAAATATTTGTTTCTGCAAGTTTTTTTAAGTCACGTCCTCATATGAAAAGCGATGTCCTCATATGTGAAATTGAGCATAGTCTTCCATCATGTATCAAATTATTCTCTATTGTTGGAATATTTATTTGTTGTCATGCTGTTCACTATATCAAGGGAAATGTTGCTCTTGATGTTGCCCGTATTCTTCTTCGGTGCACAACCGAGTTGGCTTCCACAGACATTGCTGGTTATGCTTTGGATGCTCTCCGTAGCAGCACAATTAAGTATGCATGCCTTTTGATTTGAATACTTTCTTTTGTTTGTGAGCTCTTATGTAAGGATGATAAAGTTCTTGTGTTGCAATTGTTGGTAATGTAAAGGAAGGTGTTCTTGGTTGGACGACGAGGCCCGGTACAGGCAGCTTGCACAGCAAAGGAACTACGTGAAATATTAGGTATGTTCTTGTTGCAAAGTTTGTAAGTCTTTGTAGTTGGTACATTCGTATTGGCTTATTTGATTGCTCATATTAGATTCTAAAACTTCTGTCATATAGGTTTGAAAAATGTCCACGTTTGCATCAAGGAAGCTGATCTTGTGACCTCACCTGCAGATAAGGTTTGGGCAGTAAATTGCATTAGTAGTTGCATATTGCTAATGGCTGGGTTGTCACCTAGGCTTTCTTTTTAAATATAACTAGCCCAGTTTTTGAAAGCTGGTAAATTAGGGATCAGAATGTATTTCTCTTTACTGGTAGTAGCTGCCCAGCTGGGGCTAGTTTTTTGCTGGATTGTGTTTATTCTGCTCAAGTTTGTTTGTTATTCTACCCATAAACATTTATATGTATTTTTTTCTGAAATATGGAAAGGCTCTGTTATTATAACCGGGACACCACAAAGCATGATAGAACCACTGAGGAGGTTGCATGGTGTGCGTGGGCTGTTAGGCAACATATCGAATGGGTAGGGCTGAAGGATTGGCAGGAATGACCATTTGAAATCACTAAAACTTGACAAACCCATTCATTTTCAGCGAACATCAGAAAATCAGGGAACACATTTAAGTAAAGGATATTGGCGCTGTCTTGTTTATATGTATGATCAGCTACTTGACTAGAGTGTAGTATTGGAACCATAATAGGTTGGTGTATTTAGTGATTCTGGAGAAACTGGACAACTTAAAACTGATGGGATCCAGTTGACAACTATCAGCATCCTTTGCAAAATGTTTTGGTCCCTGTTCTGGTTATGTGTTGAGAATGACACTATCCGACATGTGTTTGGTCCTATACCATTTTTACAGATCTTGGTTGTAAATTGTACTCCCTCCGTCCCAAAGTAAGTGACGTGGTTTTGTCTAGTTACATGTCTAGACACTAAAACATGTCTAGATACATGCGTATCTAGACAAAGCTGTGTCACTTATTTTAGGACGGAGGGGGTAGTAGTTACAGACCAGTCATTTACTGCTACCTCCGTTCCATATTAACTGTCACAGATTTGTCTAGACACAAATCTGTGACAGTTAATATGGAACGGTGGTAGTAGTATCTAAATCACAGTGCTACAAGAGTTCTTACTCGTATTTTGCTGCCAGCATGCTGCTAAATTGACAAAAATGTTCCCTCCACATTCCCTGATTTGGTCATCTTGCTTGTGATAGAATAAATCTTATCTCCTTGCAGGAGGAGATGACGAATAGTAGAATTAAAAGAAGGGTCTACGAGCTGCTATCTAAAGCTGCTACCGTGCATCAGGAAAAGAGCAATGATGACCGAAAGGAGCTTCACTTTGTCTTTTTTAGGAAACCTACCAGATTTCTCCCTTCAGAAGATGGTTCCACGGTTGGTGCTGTGGAACTTGAAAAGACTCTTTTAAAAGGTTAGATGTCAAGAGTCTTCTTGATTTTTGTTGGGTACAGGTTTTGACAGTTACTTCTGTTGGTTATATAGATGATGAAGTAACTGGAAAGCAAGTGGCAGTCGGAACTGGTGACTTTGAAGAGCTGAAATGTGGGTGAGTGCTTTAGCTGATGCTTTCCTGTTTTTTGATGACAAATTAACTCCTGGTTGCTAAGGTTTATCTTCTTCTTAGACTCGTTTTGAAGAGTATTGGTTACAAATCCTTGCCGATAGAAGGTTTGCCCTTTGACAAATACAGAGGTGCATGCTATTGCCTTTCTGTCTAATTCCTTGGAGCTTAGGCTTTGTTTTACTTCTTTTTTCTGATCCTTTGCGATTATACTTGTGTAATGTCCTCTGTTCATTGCAGGAGTTGTTCCAAATTTGAGGGGCAGAATTCTGAGCAGTGAATCAGAGACTGCCAAGGTGGAACCAGGACTGTACGTGGTAGGATGGTTGAAGAGAGGACCAACTGGGATTGTTGCTACAAATCTGCATTGTGCTGAGGAAACAGTATGTACATTATGCTCCTCCATCTATAAAAAAAGAAACAGTATGCACCTTGTTATTATTATTTCCTATCGCTGTGCTGCAAAAGGTTTTGAAGCACCCGATTGATATATGACTTAAATCCTGTAGTGACTGGTGAGTAGCTTTGATTGCTTCTTGTCTGTGAAAACATCACAAAATCTCTCCTGAAGTAGCCTAATTCCATGGGATCCCAAGATTTATTCATTGGCATACCATCTTACAAATTTAATACGGAAGTTCTCAAGTTTGTGTACATTATTGTGGAACGCCTTGGCTGTTATTGACCCTGAACTGGAATAATTACTTATCATGTACACTATGTCTAGAGCAAACAGAGTTCCTATGAAATTATCAACTGGTCTCTTTCTGGTTTAGAGTGGTGCACAATGTTATATTTCTTGGGTGTTCGACAATACTTCAATGCCCCGTTTTGTGGTAGATTATCGTAATCCCACTGTATTATGGTAATGGGCCTGTGTCATGTGGCCGGCTGGCATGTCCAAGACAGCATGCATGATAGTTATTGAAGGCATAGGATACAGTTAGTTGGCTTACTAGTTTTGGATACAGATGGCAGCGTCAGAAACAGGTATGACTAGAAGAATTTGCACCAGGGTAAGTGCATCCGTGCATGGACAAGGAAAAATATTAGGAAGGCTCTTAGCTTAACCATCTTCGGTATGTTTTGAGTTTGAACTGAGATCCGACTTATGGATCAAGTTGTCCTATATAAAGGACTAGCCTGTACTCGTCTAATTAATCAGCAATCAATGAACAACTATTCTCTTAAGCCTTAGAGCTCTCTTCCACGTCAGAGACAAGCCCTGTCGCCAGATTGTTGAGTTGAGTGCCTTATCCCCATCTTTGGACCTTTACTCTACCTAAATTATCTTGTTGTAGATCAAGGTCAGTAAGACATTTGTGGAACCACTTTAAGATATTTTGTATCTTGTTGGCTGCTTTTTTATTACTTCAAATAGCAAAAAACATGAGTAGTTACTGAAGGATATGTATGTCAGAGAAAATAGGTAAGGAGTATCTAGAAATGAACAAAATGTTGACGGGTGAATTTTGACCCCATTAAGAAATGTACTTCGTAATGCTCAAAAAAATCTAAAACATTCCCTAAATGTACATTGTGGTATGAAGTGCGCGCCTGCAAAATTCGGGCCAAACTTATATCCATTTGTGTATTGTAAAGTATTTTATTTGCACAGCATACAAATGGGCATATTGTTGGCATAAGGGTTTGAAGATTCGTGTTTCATCCCATAATATAAATCTAGGAATTTGGTCCGAATGTTTCAAAATTCCGAAGTAAGATATTTCTTTTCAGGAGACATGATTTTGTCAAAGCTATAATGGTAGGGCCAAATCAATTACTCCCTCCATCCCAAAATAAGTGACTTGAGTTTGTCTAGATTCGGATGTATCTATATACTAAAACATGTCTAGATACATGCGAATCTAGACAAACTCACGTTGCTTATTTTGGGACGGAGGGAGTACTAGCTTTTTTCACACTTGTTTTCAATTTGAGATGTGTAGCAAACTACTTCCTCCGTTCCAAAATATAAGATGTTTTAGCTTTGTGAAGCAAATATATCTAGATGTCTTTTAGTGTGTAGTTCGGAGTGAACCTAAACACTAATTGGGTCTAGATACATTCGCTTTAGAAATCTAAAACATATATTTTGAAACGGAGGGAGTAGCAACTTATTTGGCAACACAGCAATCTGAAATTGGTTTTGAGACTTTAGCATGCTATGTACGTTGATGTTCTAATTATTTGTTGATTAACAGGTGGCTAGCATCCTTGAAGATGACAAAAAGGGCGTGGTCAGGGCCTCATCTGATTCGAAGAGGCCAGGCCGGAGGGGGCTACTTGAGATTCTAGAACAAAAGAATACCCGCTATGTGCCCTTCAATGACTGGGAGAAGATCGATGCTAAAGAGAAGACATTAGGCCAGTTGAATAACAAGCCTAGAGAGAAGATCACAACCTGGGATGAGCTCCTGAAAGTTGCAAACGAGGAATAATTGAAGAGCAGTTCCATCAACAATTTTGTTACCTTACGAGCCATATTACAGAGTGTTAGCCATGTATAATAAAGATAAAGCAAGCAAATTTTCATCTGAGCTCTTGAACGCATATACACGTCAGAATTTTGCAACTAGGGTTGTGGGTGGGATCCCATGAAAGTCCTGCTTCTACTTCATTTGAAGATTCTATAGTACAATTTTTTTTGACAAAAGTTAAACTAGGAAACCTCAAAATGAACTAGAAGTGGGGATCCCCGCTTGCAACCCTATTTGCAACTGTGGATGGGCAAATTTTACCGGTGGTCTTTTGCCGTGCTTTATTTGCCATCTGATAGCATGATATTGTCAAGGTGGTGACATAAGGTACAAATTGCTGCACATGGAAATCAACTCAGTATAAAGAATTTCATGGACGAGCTTCAGGGGTTGTGAACGGTGGTTTTTATAACAGGTGCTTATCTGTACGATGTAGTCATCTGTCGTTGCAAAAACTCAGGGTGATCAAGGGCATCTCCAACGGCGGCCTGCAAATGGACCGTCTGGGTCTGATCCGGACACAGCCCACGACCCAACGACACCCCGCAAATGGAGAGTGCTTGGACGTGTTCGTTTTGGCGCAAATTGGGTCAAAAAAATGAAAAAATGAGTTGTGTTTTGTGGGGATGGATAGCCCGCGCTCTAGGCCTGTCCTCCACTGGGCCCATGCGTCATATACAGAATTATCGATAAAGTTTTGTTTTCATTGAAAATAGAAATACTTAAGGGGTACGGTTGAGATTATCCTAAACTAAACCACTTCTAACTAAACATCGTCCCCGTCCTGGCCGGAGGTGGACAAGAGACGGTCCAAGGCAGCGGTCTCCGCCTTCGCCTGCGCATCCTGCCACTGCTGCCCTCCTCCGCGAAGGTCTTAGTTGTGGGCGGCCTGCTCGGCTTCCATCGCCGACTGCACGTCCCTCTCGGCGTGCTCCTCGAGCGCCGCTTCTACACAGCCTCCTGGCGCAGCCGCTCGCCGGGTTGCCGACGGTCGGCCTCCCTCGCTGCCGACACCCGGGAAAGCTCGAGGACGTGTGTATGTCGGCCTCCCACTCCTCCACCACGTCCTCCTCCTCTTCCACCACATCGTCCTCCTCCCAAAAGGGGCTGTTCTCACCGGCGCCCATTGGGGAAGGGGGGGGGGGGGGTAGGCGGCGAGGTCACAGGGAGGCAGCTGCTCGACATGGCGAAGGGGTTGGTGTCCTCCCTGTCCCGGCGACCGACCCTTTTATAAGCTTGTGTGGTCCTCGGCGGGAACATATGGTGGGAAGGGAGAGGCGGACGGGAAAGGCCGTGGCCAGTGGGCGGGAACGAAAGAGTCTGGCGGGAGAATCACGCGAGGACAATGACCACCATTAGCACTGATTGGAATCAGGTCAAACTCTGCTAATGGCTGCCCGCGGGCAAGGGAGCTCCGCAAATGGGGTGACCTGTTGGGTGCAAAGCTGCGGTGACCCAGCATACCACTGCACGATGTAGTACACTATAGTCGTTGACATAACACCAATGAAATACCGTTCACTAGTATTACATCCCTCAGAGTGGCACAACAAAAACATCACGGGTCCAAAGCATGACTTTAGATTACATATATCACATTACAAAAGATCCAAAAAAAACCCTCGACACAACGAGGATTATAATTACAAGAGAGAACCAGAAATAACAAGTCAAAGTCTATTCTAGAAATACCACTACCATATAACTATACCTTATGATTGTTGTTAAAGCGATGCTCTACAAAAGTAGGTTCTAGTTCTAGGGTTTTATTTATAAGAACTCCTCCCAAGTCTTCAAAAGCTTCTAATGTAGTTGTTGACTCTACGGATATCCACTGGATATCTTCAACTCTTCAAAATAGTTCTCCTTCTAGGCTCACCATCAAGTGCTCCAGAATCTAGAAAGGGTTAAGAAGGTACGGTTGAGTACGAGCGTACTCAGCAAGTTCACTAAAAAAGAGTGTTTGATGAACCAGCTACAACCATAGACCAAAGGTCGTAGGTTATGTAGGTTTTGGTAAAAAATTCTTCAAAGGTTGCTTTTATTCTGAAAATCTATATCCGCCAGTCTTCACAGGTTGATTAGAACTTCGTGGAGTTCCTTTCCTGCAGCGTTCGCAGCTCCTTCCCGGAATAGGGAGTAACATGTCACACTTGTATACACTCCGTAGAGGTGCGTTGCTTTATGCCTTTATCCATGAGAGATTCTTATCCATGTTGCACATCCGAGCGTACTTTCCCGTTCACACTTCCGTTGGTGCGAGGCCCAGTATAAGAACCCAAGCCGATCACTTCCCTTCTCCGTGACCGCACATGCCAACACGATCCTTCAAGCCACCACATCTCTGTTAAGCCCCCTTTCGGACATGCTACAACTCTGATAGGCCCTTGAAGACTCTATGAGTCGGTTGTGCCCCCTGACAGGTCCCATTTAAAAATGGCCGACCGTACCTCCGACAGCCTCACACAGATAATCTAGACACCTAAACCGTGGGCCTAAGGGTGCCTGATACGTCCATTTTGTATCACTATTCTATGTCATAAATTACTGTTATTCATTGATATATTTCATATTAAGAGATGATACTTATGTTATTTCATCTGTTTTTGCATGGTTGATGACTTTTGGAGCATGGACCGTTGTAGTCAGGATTCTGATGGAAAAGGTGCTGTTTGGAGGCAAAATTCGCGAAGATCAGAAAATCCGGGAAAATATACGGAAAATCCTATTTTTCTAGAAGACAAAGAAAGCCAGAAGAGGGAGTGGAGATGGGCCACAGGGGGCCCACACCATCCCCTGGCGCGGGCCACCCTAGGCCGCGCCACCAGGTGGTGTGGCCGCCCTGGACCACCTCTGGCTCTCCCCTCTGGCGTATATATTCCTCCCGAAACCCTAAGACTCGGGGAGCGACCACAGAAAGATTCCGCCGCCTCTGCGGGGCGGAAAACACCGAGAGAGAAAGATCTCTCCGGCAGTCAGATTTCTGCCGGGGGAATTCCTTCTCGGAGAGGGGAGATCGTCGCCATCAACACCACCATCAAGCTGGACTTCATCGGGATCATCATCATCACCACCACCATCATCAACATCAGCACCCTCATCACCATCTCCATATTGCTGTAACAATTGGGTTGAATCTTGCATAGTTCTTAGGGGAAACTTTCCCGGTGTTGATTACTCTTTGTAGTTGATGCCATTGAGTGGAACCATTGAATTATTGTTTATGTTCAGATTGTTATACATCATTATTCCATCTCAGATCATTATCCATATGATGTCTTGTGAGTAGTTCGTTTTGTTCTTGAGGACATGGGAGAAGTCATGTTGTTAGTAGTAGAGTTGTGTTGAGAAAGATTCAATAGTTTGATATTTAAGTTGTGGTGTACTTCTTCTAGTGGTGCCATGTGAACGTCGACTATATGACACTTCACCTATATGGGCCTAGGGGAATGCATTGTGTATTTGGATATATATCGTAGGGGTTGTCGGAGTGACAGAAACCTGAACCCCCGTTAGGAAACCATTGCACAAGGGACGTAAGGGTCTTAGAGTTTAAAGCTATGGTTAGGTTTCTACCTTAATTACTTTCTTGTACTTACGGACGTTTGTAAGGGGTATAATCACAAGTATGTATTAGTCCTAGGAAGGTCGGTACATTAGCACAGGTTCACCCACACAACACTTAGCAAGCTAAAGAAGATTAATCAACTATATGAAGCGAAAACACTTGACAGTCTTCCCATGTGTCCTCGAGAATGTTTGGTCATCTTAAGTAATACAACCGGCTTGTCCTTTGCTGCATAAAGGATTGGGCCACTTGCTGCATTTATTCCTACTGTCTTTTATTTACTCGTACTTTATTTACTTGCTTTATCAAAAACCCCTAAAAATCCGTTTGCTAAATATTTGCAGAGAATTCCTGATCCATACCACTAGCCAACACCTTCTGCTCCTCGTTGGGTTCGACACTCTTACTTATCAAAAATACTGCTTACACCCCCTATACTTGTGGGTCATCAAGACTATTTTCTGGCACCGCTGCCAGGGAGTGAAGCGCTATTGGAGAGTGGAACTGGTAAAGGAAACATCTACTGTGAGTATTGTTTACTTCTGTTAGTTGCTCTATTTTCGTTATGGATAATCCGCTGAGTTTCTTATTTGGTAATTCTACTACCACTGCTAAGGTAGTAGATGAGCCACCACCTGCTGAGAATGATGCTTTTAAAATACCTACAAGAATTATTGATCGTGTTATGTATAACTACTATGTTGGGGATGGAACTGTCCATCCCGGTGATCATTTGCTTTTTATACACGAATTATGCGGGTTGTTCAAGTGTGCAGGTATTACTATAGATCAAGTTAAGAAGAAGTTATTCTCATTATCACTGAAAGGAAGAGCTGAGGAATGGTATAAGCTGCTGAAGAATGGTCAAGCTCTTGAATGGGAGGAAATAGTGCCTCTCTTTTATTCAAAATTTTATCCTCCTAGTGAGATTCATAAAGATCGGAATCAAATATATAACTTTTGGCCTCTTGATGGAGAGAGTACATCTCAAGCTTGGGGGAGATTGAAGTTACTAATGCTCAAATGTCCCATTCATGAGATCCCCAACAATATTATTATCAATAACTTTTATGCAAGGCTCCCTCTACATGACAAGGATTTATTGGATGCTTCTTGTGCTGGATCATTCACTCCCATGGAAGAAGAAGCTAAATGGGATCTTCTGGACCGTATTCAAGACAATGCTGAAGCATGGGAGAATGACAAAGGTAGAAAGTCAGGTATAAATTATGATTATGAATGCATTGAATCTTTTATGGGAACTGATGACTTTCAAAATATTAAAAATTCTTATGGTCTAGATTCTCAAGCTATGGCTTCTTATTTTAAGGCTTTTGCTTCCTACATTGAAGTGCCTAAAAAGAAGTGGAATAAGTATCACGAACCTTATAAAGATATTGCTAAGAGTGTTCCTGCAAGAAATACTGAAGTTTATACTGCTAATCATGTTTTATCTGAACCTTATATTGAGAAAATGCCTTTCCCAGTTAAGATAAAGGAACATTCTATGATAGCTAGTATGGTTAATAAAAGTACAAATAAAGCTGTTGAACCTAATAAACAAATGGTTGATGAACCTATTATAGCAAATGTGAAAGACTTTATTACTAAATATGAAGAAGAGGGACACACTATCCTTTGTAAGGATACCTCTAATATTGTCTCACAAAGTAGTGTTATGAGAGCTACTATTCTTGTATTTTCTGTTAGAATAAGTGATCATTGCTACGATGGCCCTTGTGATAGTTATATTGTTAAGTTTATGCATGATACTGAAAGTTATTATGAGAGAGGGAAAAGTGTTCTTATGTATCTCAATAATATCAAGTTTCCTCGTTTTATGCTGAAAGTTTTTATGTTGCACTTGTTTTGTCTTCTTATGCAAGTAGCCTCTAGTTTCAACAACTTGTTTGTTTACAAAATTCCCTTGCATAAGAAGTGGGTCAGACTTAAACGTGTGTGTTCTTGCTTCTTAATGCTTTCTTTCACTTTAATTCATATTCCTATGTTAACATCTTTAAAATTATCATGCCTATCTTAATGGCTATACAGAAAGAGCTTTTTGTGAGACAATCTAGTTTATTTTTGCTTTCAGTTTGTTGTGTTTCTTTGAGTCTTGGAAGTTATTACTTCGGTAATAACCTCTCTTTATCCGTTTTGTTTGGTTTTTGTGTCAAGATCAACCTCTAATGAGAGAGAAGTAATATTTGGGAAAGTTGCTGTCCCGAAACAGATTTTTGTGCTTCACCGTAAAAATTCGTGAGAGATCTCTGTCTGTCGGATTGAACTGTAATTTTTTGTGCTTATGTACCAGGTTGTTATTTAACTTTTGTTAGTTTTGCACTTTTTGATTTGAGCAACAGAAGATTTTCGAAAATATTGATCTTTACCTGCTGGTCTGTTTTGACAGATTTTGCCACTCTTGCATTTGCTTCTTTATTTGATTTTCTTTTTAAATTCTTTTTGGGTTTTCGGAAGGAGTTGCTACAGTAGCTTATGTTTTGATGGTTTTCAGTTGAAGTTGAACTTAAAAAGTTTTATCACTTCACTTATACTAATGTTGCTAACGAGAACTGTGTGAAGTTTTGTGTGAAAGAAATTTCTAGGTAGTGGAGATAATTGTCACAGACCGATTTTTGGAGTTTTCAAAAAACTTTTATCTAAAAATGTGGACCGGATTTTTTCCATTTGATTTGTTAAAGCTTAACGAAAATTTTCATACACTAATGGCTTTAACAAGAATTAATATGACAAGTATATTTATATATATATATATTTACTCAAATTGGATTGTATTCTTGCTGGTTTTAGCATATTTAAATATGCTCCTCTGATTTTATTTTCGATTTATTGATTCTTTTTAATTTGGTTCTTTTCCAAAATTCTATTTGATTCGATCCATCGATGCACCATGCAGATGCACGAGCTAGTTTGTAGCATATACGGGTATATAAATGCATGCATGCCGGACTTTAGTGGTACTGTATCATATACGCATATATGTGAGACCCATCTATTCTCTCTCCTCTTATTCTACCTAAACACATGCATGCATGGATCGATAGCTAGCTTCTTCTCTCATTCTTTTTTTCCCCTTTCTTTTATGCGTGCTGCACCCAGCCGTGTACTCTCTCTCCCTTGGTATTATCTTATTTCCTATGAACGACCATATCGATCGGCAGATGGTCAGGTTGCCAAAGCCAACGAGCTGCACATATGTCCTGTACCGAGAAAAGCGCATGCCCCTCGCACTCCAACCAGCCAAAGCATCGCTTTCTCTTCTTCTTCCCGCATGCACACACAGCGAGCTAAAACGCATCGACCCAGAAACTGCCGCCGTTACCTCTAATTCTCATCACCCACACATTAATTCTCCACTTTAGCCATGTTAACTGAAGAGCAAGTACATCATCTATAAATATAGCACCTCACCAACCGCTTCACATAGCCCTATACGCAACGCTCAGCTCCATACGAACCCAGAGCCACCACATAGCACCATGGCTGCCACCATATAATCCAATCAACCGAGTGGCCTTTCCTCGATTTCCTTGCGCCACCAGTCCTGGCTAAACACCAGCAACCTGTCCAGATGATTCATTCCTCGATCCAGCACTTGTCCATTTGGCTTATTACTGCAACTCGATCTGAAAGTTCATAGGACGAACACGTCACATACGGTGAGAATTAGATAAATTCATTATTATCGTAGTCTAATCTCATCTATGCCTATCTCCTAGACATGATCGCTAGCCACAGTTTTATAGTTGGCCGTGTTGCCGGTGAACCGAATGCCGTCCAGTGTCATGGGAGTTATAGACCACATTGCACACCTTGGATCGACTAGAGACCAACGTATAGACGTTCCAAATAACTCTAGGAACCCACACGTGTAGTTGGATATGAGTATAATCATGGTTGATTCATCTACTTCGAAATTGACTGTATATGTACGTTACTAGCTAGCCATGAGCATATAATATTGTCCATGCATTACATGAGCATATAGTATTGTCCATGCATTACATGTCTCCATATTGTACCGCTACGAGCTATGTAGGTAGTATGTATGTCTAGTTAAATTCTTTGTATCACTTTGAATCTAATTCCATCGTTTATTTAGTAGAATTAGTTGACATGTTCTCCGGACTGTTTTGCATCCGTTTAGACATGCCTAGCTATAAATATATTTGCTAGACTTAATCAAGTTCTTCTTTACATATTTTTTTATTGTGTTAATTATTTTGGTTACCGTCAGTAGACAGTGTCAGGTTATTTTACTGTCAGTTTATTAGTAAACTTTGACTAGTACTGTTTACTCATCTTCCTAGTAAGACAGATGCACCGAGTGGTATTTTACTCATAGGTACAATCTAGTTTTATTTGCATGTCACTCTGGGTATTAATTTAACTTGTAATACCTTTGTTAGCATAACCCTGTTAATTATTGTTTATCGCCACGCTGCTCTTTGATTAACTTGGTTTATGCCCGTTCAAGTGTAGACGCGCTCGGTATTTCATGTATAGATTATTCTAGTCCTAGATTATTTATTTATGCATGTCTATAACTAGTTTGCATGTAAATTATGTGTGCATTGCATATCAAGGCCATGTCGTCTATATATTTTAGATGTGTGTGTTTCTTCTAAAATATTTTGTTAGACAAACCAAAAGTGATCTCTATGCCATTTTAGTTAATCCAAATCCTATTCAAGTCACCCCTGTCTCTTTTCTTTTTCTCTATGGATGTCGGAGGCCGACACACATTTTTGATATAGTATTTTGTGATATATAGATAGCTGTTTGTATTCAAATAGCATGTCTCTATAGTTTACTAGATATATAGAATGACTTGTATACCTTGTGATCATGAATCAATGTGGTATTCACCCTCACGGTAGTACATGGTGTGATGTTGATACATGCTTAGTCATTCGTTCATGCATTCCTTGTTATTGGCGTTTGATTAGATAATGCATGTTTAGCTGAGAGTTGTATTACGTGTCTAGTATATATTAGTGTGAATAAGCTATTTTCCTAGTATTATATAATTTGATGACATCCTTTGATTGCTCTTGTTAGATTAGTAGCTCAGACATAGACTATATGTATGCAAGAAATAGGTAGATTATCAAGTTACTTCATGTGTATTATTTGCCTATCTTATAATTTGTGCTTAGACATCTATGTATTTTGTGTTCCATAATCTGCTATATATGATGCTCACTCTATTCGTTTACCATACTTTGTGCTAGGATGTGTGATAATGTATTCCATGTATGCATAATTATATGTGACCCATGTGATGCCATATTCCATTGTGTAGTCCTTTTGTCCATGTATATTAGTTCTTCTCCTTTGATTTGCATGCTAATAGTGCATGATAATATCATAACTATGTATAAGCTTTTATATCCTTCATGGTTAGTTATATAGTGTTACGCCATGACCATTTTAGCATATATCGTGCTTTATCACTTTATACAGGTGATAGTAGGATTTTAAGGAAGCATCTATAAGTTGTTGTTCATCTATAGATATCATATCTTAGTTTGATCCCTTCTATGAAATGCTTCGAATGTTCGATATCCTATTACAACATGTTTAGTATTTCTCTATGATCGTTTGGGTATAGTTATATTGGTAGTGGTTGTTTATTGTTCATGTTATGTTTTTGTGATTAACTATACATCTATGGTTTGCTAGTATATAACATCATCTTAGCTTGCATATGTTGTTTTATGATGGATAGTTACCTTAGTCTTTGTATTGCTTATATGCTTGTGCTAGCAGGTTAGATAATCATTAATATTGTTTATATCACTAGCATGATAGGTATTATTTGATCATTGCAAGCTTGTTGTATGATATGATTTATTGTTTTCTTGTTTACAAGTTTGCTAGTTATTTAGTTATATTAAATTATACTAAATGGGTTTACTATGTACATGGTTATGACCAACTATATCATAACCCTTAGATCATGGCTAGTTGTTAGGTAGTTATAACAAGCCCTCTGCTGATATCTCATCATAGATCTTTGTCTCGACAATCTATCCTAACAACATGCCCATACTATCTGAATTCTTATTCGAGTTATAACAACTCACTTTCTCAATTATATCCAAGTTGTCCTATCCTATTCCACACCTACCCACACATTCATTCATATTTGTATTTCATTTGGTTTTGGAGATTATTGTTTTGGTATTTATTTGGTTTCCATTTGCTACGGTTATGACGAGTAGGGAGTGACGAGATTGGACGTGGACACAATCAGGTTATTGAGAAAGGCGAAGGATTCATCAACGAAGGCATGCCCCTTTTATAATTATCCCATGTTTTACAAGTGCATGTTGTTATTGTTTTACAAATATTTCTGCTATTTTGGTTACCGACATACCTTGATACACCTGTCGCCATACACAACCCTGATTAGAGATTATATATTAATCTTGTAGAGTAGAATTGCTTAGCCATGCTAAATAATATTTAGGATCCTTGGTCTATCCTCTTCGGGGGAATTGGATGACCCTCGGGTCACATGCATACTTTTGAAACCTATTGAGCTCGCTGAGCTAGCCGTTGTTGCCTCCTCTACTCTATTCTACTCTGGGTGAAACTTACCATCTAAACACTGGCGCGGGCGACAGCTGGATCAAAGGAAGGAGCGATTGGCTGCCTTTCACTAGTTGAAGGGGGCAATCTGTCGTCCGTGCCGCATGAGGGCCTAATAAGTCTGGGATTTGAAGATTGTGACCACCGTATAACCACATGCTATGGGCACTGGCTTGGTCAAGTAA
The DNA here is from genome assembly GCA_916181665.1 of Avena sativa. NCBI lineage: Eukaryota > Viridiplantae > Streptophyta > Magnoliopsida > Poales > Poaceae > Avena > Avena sativa. Next base: position 63,059,459 of record OV702286.1, on the reverse strand, counting down.
GTTATTCAGCCTTAGGTGTCGGTGTCGTCGTACCGCTGATGAGGTGTCTGCCTGCGGGGGAGCCTTCGGCACAGATGGGGGGACCGGTTTGGGAACGTACTCTCAGTTCCGTGTGCCATACCCGGTGGGCATGTCAAATCTTTGGGGGATCTAGCTAAAAGACCTTGTCACAATCCCTCTGCCGGTACACCAACAGGTGTGTACTAAACCAGCAGCCACTGGTGGGCAACAAGACGGGATTGTGTCGTGTGGGAAAAGTGTACAACCTCTGCAGAGTGTAAACCTATTCGAATAGCCGTGTCCACGGTCATGGACGACACATGAATCTTTCTTGACATACGGAACCTGTCTTGCTACTTCCCTCTTTGCCCCTATCCTTATCCTAGAATCTATGAACTATGTGAGTTGTCGTGGACAATCACACTATTGAGAAATACCACATTGATGATAAACATGTTTTCGTCTGAAACAGCTTTTATCAAAACTACTATCACTTGCAAATAAAATTGGCTTTTATGCAAAAGAACCCTATGGCCTCCACATAAAGCCACATGTAGATATATCAGGTTTTGCATAAGGGGTATGTTGAGTACGTCATGTACTCATGGCAATACTTTTGTTGAATTCAGAATACTATGAAGGAGGACTATGACTACTATGATGACGCTGATGAGTGAGGCCTCGTGGACTACATCGACTGCCTGTGGCTGAGATGGAGTCACTACGCATTTTATATTTCCCCCGTGCTTTCTAGATGTAATAAATGTCACTAGACATTTTACTATGTTGTTATCCAGACTTTGTAATAAATTACTTTTGTACGTCTGTAATGATATACATTTCGCTGTGTCGTCAACATTGATCTTGGGATTGACGAATAAACACAGGGGGGTCTGGAAGTTAGTGCAATAAGGAAGTGAAAGGTTTTATGACTCAAGCAATAAGTATATGAAGATGAAGATATTGATGTTATTCAATTGGTGACTCTGGAAGAATCTACTAGATACCAAATTCAGAGACCTGCAGAGTTTGTTTCCAAATAGGTAACAGTTCTGGTAAGAAAAGTTCTGCGAAAATACTATCCAACTATATTTTTGCAATTTTTAGACAATAAGTGAAGTTATGAAGCAAAAAAGGGACGGAAACGGAGCCAGGGTGGCTCACACCACCCTGTGGCGTGGGCCCACCCCTGGCCGCGCCACCTGGTGGTGTGGCCACTCCGGACTCCGTCTCCGACTCATTTTCTCCCAGTACCTTCCTTTTGTTGTGAAACTTCGTAATATATAACCCCCCCGGATCCCCCGAGGTTCGGATATCGTGTTTTCATTGTGTTTTCGTTTCGATCTGTTTCTGCTAGGACATACTCTTTGAAGGTTTAGGAGCACAATGGTGTCCGCCAAGGATAAAGGGAAGGAGCCTATGGAGGAGGATCTCCAAGACCCCGGACAGGAGAAGGAGATCAAGAGTGAAGGTGAAGAGGAGGCAAAGCACACCGGCACTACCGTTGCAAGCATTGGAGTGGTGGTAAACCATGCCAGGACTATGTCAATTGGAGGGAGTCCTCCTCATCACTGTTCAGATCCCTGGTCACTTCCTCCACGCACCAAGAATCCTTTCCATACTCTTATCCATGAGCATCAATACCAGAGTATGCCCAAGGGGAAATTACCCTCCAATTGGGATTTGCCTCGCTCTAGCCATGCAGGAAAAGAAGACTTCAAGGAGGTAGAGTGGGGAAAGGATCGCAAGAGCTGGGATTCTCAACCCGACATGATCATGAGCCGCATCAAGCATAACTCGGAGTTGATTCGTACCCTCACCTTCAAGATTGAAGACTTGGGGAAATTTGTCAAGAAGCTCATCGAGAGGATACCACAACCACCAAAGGAGTAATTCGTCATCAGGTTTGGCATCCCCTTGGTTTGTTCCAAGCTTGGGGGAGTGCCACGGTATCACATCACTATCCTCTATCTTTTTACCTTTTTAGTAGAGTCATATCATGAATAGAGAAGTTATTATGTAGGATGGTTTGCATTATGGAAGTGTCCCCTCTCTCGTTATATATGTATCCCTTGGTGTGAGTTGCCGTTATGGAATATTAATGAAAAGTTCTATCATTTACTCTTTTGCATATCTCATATTAGTTTTGAATTCGTGATTATATGATTGATCTTGTTGTTAGTATTGGTATCACTTTGGGATCATTGAGTTAATTTAGTTGGTTTTGGCAAACCTGGTTTGGTCAGTAGCAACACTATTTTTGAGAGTTGAATGAAAAGATAAAAGTACTCTAAAGAAATATAATTTCATCATCTTTCTTTCTTGATTTGCTCATAAGTTTAGTATTCTCTAGTTAAGATCTTTTGTGCTTCCAAGGAAGATTGCATGTTTGTCTTTATCACTTGTATGTTTGTTTGTTTCCTTTAACTTTTATACTTGCTACCCAGCCTTGCTAGCCAAAAACCTGTACTGAGAGGGAATTCTTCTCGTGCATCCACTTCCTTTAAACCAAACCCATGTCATTTGAGTCCACCATACCTACCTATTAGCATTATTGCTATTCCAAGTAAATTAATGTTTTTATCTACCTTCCAAATTAAACTTGTTATGTGAAAATTAGTGATTAAAGCTCTCACGAACTTGATGGCATACTTTACTTTCTTGCACTTAATAAACTTGAACCATTGTGCCCATCTATGTTGCGTATATGCTTGCGCTTTATAAGTTGTGAATTAGCAGAACCATGCTTTCAGGGAGAACGCTTTCAACATTGCACTGGTACTTTGTACCTAGTTGATATCATGTTCTTTTGTCTATGGAGGTCGTCGGTGTGAAATGAAAGGGGAGCTTGTAAGTCCATGGATTTATGCATGTGTGTTAGAGAAACGCCTGGGCCGCTGGTCTAATCCATGCTGACATGGTGGAAACCTGCAGCGTAACCATAACGAGCATCTATGAAGCATTCTTCTTATAAAAAAAGAGTCTGATATTGAGAAAAAAGAGAAAAAGAAAAAAAGATATTATGAAAAGAGGAAAGAGAGAAAAAAACACCATATTCCCATGGTAAATAAGAAGATTGCTGAGATGCTTGTTGTCTGCTTGCCTTGTCATTTTGATATGGGGATTCTTCCATATCATCGGGCAAGGGGTACCTCGTTGGTGGTTCTCTATGATACACATGTGCTTACGATGACAAGAAATTACCAGTGACTAAACTTGAGTAGCATGAGGAGCGGCCCTCGTATTCAAGGGACATGAGATTCTCAATTTACAACATGTTAATGCATATCCTCATATTTGATCACTTTAACCTTAATCACCTAAAGATGCCTATGATAAGGGCAATGAGAGCTGAAAGCTAGTAAGTATCATAATTTTTAGGAGCTCTTTATGAGACTTGCAATCCATGCTTCCCTCTGCGAAGGGCCTTTCTTTTACTTTTTAGTTGAGTCAGTAAACCTACTCCCTTCTATCTCAGCAAGTATTTTGAGTTGTTGTGTTTCATTCATTCATATGATGATTTATTCAATCATGTTTCTTATGTTCCTTGTTTTGCACATTGATCTTATCTGGGAGTTTACTACTTTGAAAGCTTTCATTGAAAATCAGTTATTTGTGAACTCTAGCAAATTATCAACTATTCTTCGACCAAGAGCTAAGTTTGCCATTAGCAATTATGATTTACTTCATGTATCTCTATTGTGTTTCCTTTACTTATTGCAAGTTAAGTTATATAATAGTGAGTTGTCTTCTATTATGATCTATGTATTGATGAATGTGATGCTTCTTGTCTGTATTATTTTATCGACTCTTCACTCCATAAACCTAAGGTCATGTTTATTGGGTTTAGTTTCGCTTGAGGACAAGCGAAGTTTAAGCTTGGGGGGAGTTGATACGTCCATTTTGCATCACTATTCTATGTCATAACTTACTGTTATTCATTGATATATTTCATATTAAGAGATGATACTTATGTTATTTCATCTGTTTTTGCATGGTTGATGACTTTTGGAGCATGGACCGCTGCAGTCAGGATTCTGATGGAAAAGGTGCTGTTTGGAGGCAAAATTCATGAGTCGGAAAATCCGGGAAAATATACGGAAAATCCTATTTTTCCAGAAGACGAAGGAAGCTAGAAGAGGGAGTGGAGATGGGCCACAGGGGGCCCACACCACCCCCTGGCGTGGGCCACCCTAGGCTGCGCCACCAGGTGGTGTGGCCGCCCTGGCCTACCTCTAGCTCTCCCCTCTAGCGTATATATTCCTCTCGAAACCCTAAGACTCGGGGAGCGACCATAGAAAGATTCCATCGCCTCTGTCGGGTGGAAAACACGAAGAGAGAAAGATCTCTCCGGCAGATAGATTTCTGCCGAGGGAATTCCTTCCCGGAGAGGGGATATCGTCCCCATCAACACCACCATCAAGCTGGACTTCATCGGGATTATCATCATCATCATCACCACCATCATCACCATCAGCACCCTCATCACCATATTGCTGTAACAATTGGGTTGAATCTTGCATAGTTCTTAGGGGAAACTTTCCCGACATTGATTACTCTTTGTAGTTGATGCCATTGAGTGGAACCATTGAATTATTGTTTATGTTCAGATTTTTATACATCATTATTCCATCTCTGATCATGATCCATATGATGTCTTGTGAGTAGTTCATTTTGTTCTTGAGGACATGGGAGAAGTCATGTTGTTAGTAGTGGAGTTGTGTTGAGAAAGATTCAATAGTTTGATATTTAAGTTGTGGTGTAGTTCTTCTAGTGGTGTCATGTGAACGTCGACTACATGACACTTCACCTATATGGGCCTAGGGGAATGCATTGTGTATTTGGCTACTAATCGTAGGGGTTGTCGGAGTGACAGAAACCTGAACCCCCATTAGGAAACCATTGCACAAGGAACGCAAGGGTCTTAGAGTTTAAAGCTGTGGTTAGGTTTCTACCTTAATTACTTTTTTATACTTACGGATGTTTGCAAGGGGTAGAATCACAAGTATGTATTAGTCCTAGGAAGGTCGGTACATTAGCACAGGTTCACCCACACAACACTTAGCAAGCTAAAGAAGATTAATCAACTATATGAAGCGAAAGCACTTGACAGTCTTCCCATGTGTCCTCGAGAATGTTTGGTCATCTTAAGTAATACAACCGGCTTGTCCTTTGCTGCATAAAGGATTGGGCCACTTGCTGTATTTATTCCTACTGTCTTTTATTTACTCATACTTTATTTACTTGCTTTATCAAAAACCCCTAAAAATCCGTTTGCTAAGTATTTGTAGAGAATTCCTGATCCATACCACTAGCCAGCACCTTCTGCTCCTCGTTGGGTTCGACACTCTTACTTATCGAAAATACTGCGATACACCCCCTATACTTGTGGGTCATCAGTGCCCACCCGTGTTGCTGAATCCACACAAGGAATCTCAACGTCGTGTAAAGGTCATCCGTTGACACACGAAAGGAAGAAGATCTAGCTGATGTCCCTAGAGCCCATATAGATCTCATGGTTAACGCGAATATATGGCGCAAGAATCACTAGCGATATTTGTTGTTAAATCCTAGATGATACATTTCTGAACAATGGTGATCCCATTGGTAGTCATAATAGATTAGCTGATCACCATGGATCAGTAACCAATAGTTCACGTTAATCATGAAAATAGTGTTTTTGTCCTACTTTTTGAAATGCAGGTGTTAATAGTAATAGTTTACAAATACTTGATAGAAAATAATCAAAGGATATAAACAAGTGTGAACTTGCCTTTTTGACAACAAGATTATGTAGTCAAGGTCTTCTAGTTGGTATAAACTTCAATATCTAAAAACTGCATTATTGGTCCGGTAAGGACTAATGTTTAAAGATGCAACATGCTATTATGCATAGTTAATGATATGCATTTTGTATAAATCCCAAATTAAATCCCCATGTTTACGTATGAATTGAGTTTGGTGATTTATGAAAGATTTGTGTTGCAATCAAGTTTACTTTATAAATAAATACATACTAAGATTCTAAAAGTAATTGGTAAGTGATGAAAGTAAAGCACACAAACAGTTGATGGTAGATGTTGATGAACAAGTACTCTTAAGGATACTCACATTTCGAGTTGGTGAGTTTTTAGCAGAATGGCTAAAGATTTTGCTTGTAGTGGAAAAAACAATAACTTTCAAAGAAAATACTTAATACATTAAGTTTAGCAATTTGTAGTATTCTAATAACACATTTTATGGTTATTTGAATCGCTCTAATGATCTTAAGTTAATGTGTTCCTCGCTTGTTGAGTGACAAACCAAATTTAACTATAAAATATAACTAGGACCAAGATAAAGTAATTTTATATCGTGGTCGAGTTCAAAAGTCTTCCTCGATAAGATCGATGATGGAATCATATAGGTATTGAGTATAGCTCTACGAATCTAAAGTTAGCAAGTCGATTAGCAAGTCGATGATCGGCAAGTTGTAGAGCTAAAGCTAATTATGAGGTATGGTGATATCATTATATAGTTTGCTTAACTCCTATTAGGCTTTAAAGTTATGTTAAGTGTGGTTAAAGGAACGAGATCATTCATCCCCAATATAAGTGAATGATGCTAAATGTTAGATTGAAGTTATTGGTTATAGTGGATTCAAGACTCTAAAGGAGTATTAAATAATTAGCAATTTACACTTAGGTTTTATTTATTATAAACCATAATTATGGTTTTAGGTTTAGTATTTAGAATTCAAGGATTCTTTTCAGAAATGCAATATTTTATAAGATTATATGTTTACTCTCACTTAGGAAATAATTTTGAGGAGTTAACCTATGATAAAACAAGTATTTTATTTAAATAAAATAGATAGCTAAGGATTTATTATATTAGAAATCTTAAAACCTTTTTGGAATTAACATGATTAGTATTATTCTAGTAAAATATACTTTTCAAGATCTTAAAAGTGATTTTTTTATTTTTTAGTTAAAATACAAACTAGTATTTTTCTTACATAATGTATTTATTTAGGATCTTAAAAATGATTTTTTAAGTATTACCCCTATTTTTTAGAAAATTCCATAAAGGAATTATTGCATTTTAAATAATCAAATTAAATTGTATCATTCTAAAATACAAGTTAGTATTTTTATTGAATAGTTCACATTTTATGAACATTTAGAGATAAAATTTGTGTTTTTAGGATTTTTTTCTTTATTTTTCTAGAGCCTAAATTACTCTCATGGGTATATTTGTGATTTTACTTTTTATGATTTACTTCTTTCTTTTTAAACTTGGGCCTAGCCCTTTGGGCTGGCCTAGCCCTGGTTTAGCCTAGTGCATTGGGCTAAACCCGTCGTTGTGCTCTGGGTCAACCGACCCAGACCCACACATGCATTCTTCCCCCTCTCATCCTCTTCCTTCTCTCGTGATGTCACGACTGCCACCGCTGTCGCCCGCCGATTCCAGCCGTTTCAGTCACCGCCACCGTGGGAGATGACTTAGTCGACGATGCTGCGTCGACTGGTCCATATGGATTTGCCACACGAGCTCTCGCCTGACTGTGCCATCCCCTCTCTAGTGGCTAGGGTTTCGCCTCTCTATGCGGTGCTATGCTCTGGCGACCTCATGGTTGTTCCCTGGTGATCTGATAGTGCGGTGCACGCCCATGCCACCACTCTCGTGCTTCTGCGGCCACTGTGTCGCCGTGTCATGGCAGCTGCCAGCACCGCTTCCTCTTCTAAACCTAGTGAGGACTACATGTGAGTTCTTCTCTCCCTATCTTATCTCTATCTTTCTCTGAACCCTTCTCAGGAATATATTCTTAACCTTAACTAGGGTTTGGGATCTACTCTGGGGTTCTACCTCTCTGCATTAGCAATCATATCCCTAGTAGTTCTTGGCTAATACATGTTATAATCATGAATTTGTGATGGATTAACCTTGGTTTAGTTCTGATGGTTATATGGTCTGTGGAAGTTGTTTTTGTTCAACTTCTAGTGATGTTGATGCCTGGCCTTTACTGATTCAGTACTGTTATCTATGGTGATCTTAAGGATTTTAATCCATTGGCTCTAAATTTGGAAACATCAATGTTGTTGTGGTTATTCTATTGTTACTACTACTGTAATATGGATGATTCCTTCATAAAATAGTCTTTGGAACCTAGTGTCAAATGATTGTGGGCTTTATCTGCTTGTGCATGATCTATCAGTGATGAAATATGTGAGATTTTCCCAAAGGACCATACATGTATGCTACCTAGTATAGGCCATTGATTCTCATGTTTTATTTGCGGTCTAGGAAATGAGAGATGGATATTAGTAATATGATTCCTAGCTTAATGGTTAGAAAGATGATTAATAGATCTAGGCTTGTGAATAAAGATTGCTAACTGTATATTGTGATATACCCTGGAAATGATTTTCTAAGTATATCAGTGATGTCTTAACCATTATTGGAATGATGCTTGATGGGTCCAAAATTGAAGCATATTTACCTTTTGTTTTTGCATAGTAGAGTATGATTTTTGGTATTTTACTACATTTGCGTGCACCTTTTGTCCTTGTTTCAACAGGATCCCAAATTACTAAGTATCTTATGAACATAACAATTTAACAATTGGAACTATCATATTATGTGGCAATATGATATTTTTAAGTGATAAAGGTCATTTAACTGATTTATCTTCGCACCTGGGAGATTTGCACACACATTGGAGGACACAGGGGTCTTAACAACCACTGGTACGGGCGGAGCCCGCCCGTACCATCCGCCCGTACTATGTGGCAGCATGACCACCTCGTCAAATACTTTCACCTTGCAAAGACGGATCATAGATCTGATATTCATAGAAACTTTCAACCACGAAAAACCACACCAGAAAGGGATCTAGAGGAGGAACTTGGAGAATGGAAAATCTTTGATGCTTCACGGATCATTGGAGGACATTGCAGCATCCCCTTCATCATCAACCACTGCATCACCGTCACCACTACTACCCCTATCTTCCATTCATTAGATCTTGTTGTAATTCCAGATTCAATTGTGGTTTGCACTAGATTCATCCCCGTACTTTTATCCATCCATTTGATTATGATGATGTTATTGATTGTTTCCATGTGTGAGTAGTTTCCTTTGTTCTTGGGGAGATGGAGAAACCCTAGCAACATTATGAAATGAAATAAAGATGATATATTACTTGTGTCCATGATCTATTGATCTATGATGTGTGTTTGATCTCTCTCTTTAGATGGTATATGTAGTCAGCCACATATCATTTTCCTTTGGATCTAAGGAAAAGGGTGAAATCCTTTGGACGTGTTTGGAAGTGTGCATATAGCTACTGTGACTAGAAGCACCGGCTAGCAACCTGCACGATCGAAGGAGGAATAAAGAGAGATTTACTAAGCTAATTATGATATCCACGGGGAGACCCCTAATTGCGGTGGTCTGTATGGGTGACTGATCTCAGACATCGTGGTGGTTATTTAGAGATGACCTCATTATTGGCTCAACAAAGTGACTGTCTACGAGCCCTGTAGTGAACATCTTATTATGGAGCTCTCTCCACACATGTCATGACATAAGAAATAGGTAATCCTAATTATGATTAATTACAACATGCTAGTGGTGTATCCTACATCCCCGAGAATGCTTTAGCCTTATTGAGTTCAGCCACCAATCCAAACGCTTTTGTTACTTGTTTTCTTTTTTACTTGTTTTAATTAATTTTCTGCATTAAACCAAAAACCTTTCAAACACCCTTTACTTGAAATCAAAGGCGGCTTACAAGTACACTTTGGTAGACAGTGATGATGGGCATAATTACCTTAACCAAATAGCTCTCTGTGGGTTTGATACTCTTATTTCAAAACTAGCTACAACCGATCTGTGCACTTGTAGTCATCAATGCTACTAAGCAAACTGCTATGACAGTGCTATCTTGTGATAGATTATCAAATGTTGATGATTCCTGGTGGTTTATGAAAATGATTCTTTAAGTTTCCTTTATTGGAACATGTTTTAACTTTGGAAGGATGCCATTGTGAGGCCTCCTAATGGATGGTATAGTGGTAACCTCCACTAATTCATGTTGTTGCCTTGCTATTCTCTTAGGTTTAAATCAATGATGCATAGACTGAGATTTAATGTGTTGCCTAAATAAAGAATGGGTCCTTCTAATGGCTATTATCTTCTTGTGATGAGTTTACACCCCCATTTGGGTGTATCTCTGAGGATTATTCACTTCAACAAATCATATTCTTATGATTGATAAGGACAAATGCAAGATGTGATCTTGTTGGGGTATATCCAACCTGTTGTGGTTGTTGATATGACTATGATGTTTATGTTGCCCTTGTTGTTGGTGGTGAGCTTGGTGAGATCCTTTCTGTGACAGGCTTGTCCCTCCTCCTTGATCTACTCTTCCTCCTAGCTCCTGCTTGCTCTTGCTCTACACCCAAACCTTCTTATCCTTATGTAACCATCTTGGTTGGTTAATTGGTGGCTTTCTGTGGTGTTTTATGGATTGATATGGTAAGAATCTGTCTAAGATCTTGTGGTGTTCTTGTTGTTCTTTCAGGTGGATAGGATGTGTAGCAGATCTTCATCTGTTCACACGACTGTGCACTTTTATTTCACTGTCTCTTGCTTCCTGGTGTCGATAACACTACCCCTGCATGCATGAGTAAGATGTGTTATTGTGTGCTATCTCTGTGGATCAGATCAAGTGGAAATATCTTGTTTCTTTACCCTTTTACTCCTATCTACCTTGGTGAAACTTGCCCCTACGGTTAATGATGTTGTACTGAAGCCACCTAGATAAAAGAACATATGCTATTATTTTGGTGAAATTTGCCCTTTATTTTAAATTAACTCTATGATGGAATTCAACAATGCACTTCACTGTTAATATCTGAGAGCAATTCTTATAATAATAACCCTTTTCTTTTAGTGTGGTTTACTTTTTTTGCTTGTAGGTACAATTCTTATAGAGAAGATCCTAGAGCTTCAAGAGTTAGTTAGGAAATAGTATAGGTTCTTCTTTTATCATTATTTTAATTTTCTTACATTATTTTGTAAAGAACAATGTATAATATATTTGATTCAATAAATTATTAATTTTGTACTTATAATTCTTCATTTTTATAATCATTCTTGCTTATTTGTATTCTTCTTAGCTTGTAATTATAGAATAGAACTCTTATTTACTTGATTTTTATGTCTTGTTTTTCTTTAATTATACACTTATGATATAATATAATAATACTTCACATTCAAATACTTAAATGTCTTTTTTAAAACAATAAACTTCTAAATGCTTTCGGGTTCAAATATTTCAAAAGTAGATTCAAATTTAAATTGACATTTAAATTATCATCCCAAAATAATACATGATACCTAGAGGTCATGCTAGAATTTATAGCAATCACCTGGACGAGCTAAACCCTAACTCACCAAAGTGAAAGAAACTCTGATCCCTCTGGTGTTTTAGTTTTGCGTTAAATTTCCCCGAATTTTCTTATGCATTAATGCAAATGCGCAAACTCTCTTCTATAGCCCTAAATGCTGGGCATTACAGTCTCTCCCCCTTAAACTAAACTTCGTCCCCGAAGTTATGGATATCACTCTTGTTAGAGTATGAAAAACTTTCCTTCTAAATCGCCTCTATTGAAGTTTCAGAATCCTCATCCATCCATTGGTCTCTTTTGGTGATCTTTATACTCCACCCTGCCTCTTTAGGATTATCTATTACATTTTTTTGACTTATCTACACTTTATACTCCTCCCTAATGTATTTTCAAAACTACTTCATAATATCAATGAACTAATTCATAGGTATCATGGTGGTACGAGGGTTTACTAATGGTAGAGTTTTTGGGTTTTTAGAGTCCTACGGATTCTAACTAGTCCTTTTTCTGTTTCCTTATATGACATTTAGATTATATCCTATTCTTATTTGGAACTACTATTGATATCAAGCTATGATCTACTAGCTGCGTTAATATAATTCAGCCGCGGTCCAGATATATCCCTAATACCATGGTTACGTCAAATTTAGACACTCTTAAAAAGATTCAGATTCATCTCTTCAAATCTACTATATCTGTTGGATCTGGAAGTCTAACATGTTCTTCACTCTCCCCCTTAGGAGTTTTATAATGGTCTTATGAAGAAATATATGGTTTACCCACACATTTGTGGATACCCATTTGGATTCTCCGACTTATGAAACATGGACATAAAACAACTTATATCGATATGGTAGTGACTTACCACTTTCTAGGTTGTGTTGGACACATTAGGGTTGACTTGAGTCATAGCCTCATACTTTCTCTTCCCTGAAGATGTTCCTTCATTAATAACCCCGCTTACGGGTTACCCTAGTTGCTATGTCGCTTCCTTCATTTGACGAAAGTATCAGGCAATTGATCCTGATATGTCCTGGCTGTCCACATTCGTAGCATACATTATGGTATTTACTACAAGTCTTCCTCTTCTTGCCACCTTGTGTTGATGGTTCACAAACCGACGGTCGATTGGGACAATGGGGTCTAATATGTCCCGGTTCCTCACACTTGTGGCAAGTAACTAGAGCTTTACGACACTCACTGATATAGTTTCTTTTGGTTCCACAGTTCTCATAAATGTGTTTTCGACGTATTGACCTTGTTGTATTAGTTCCCTTTTGGATTTCCTTCTTGTTTCCATCAGCTGTAGTAATCTTATCATCATCCTTTGGAATATGTTTACTATCCATTAATTCTTGGAACTCTTTGGCACGAACAATCCAGAGTTGCATTCTCATGACTGCTTGTAGTTCTTTCATGAACTTCTCTTGACGTTTCACCTCCTTATTTACTTCCTCAATAATGTATCGAGATAGACGATTAAACTCTCATACATGCTTCAAAACTAGAAGATTCTTGTTCTCTAAAGCTTCATCCTTCTTCATTTTTGCACTATTTCTATGAACAAATTCTTCATGGAACTTCTTCTTGAGCTCTACCCAGGTACTAACACCTTCCCCTGGTGCTGTAAACTTTGATTTTTCCCACCATGTTGTTGCTGTTCTAGCGAATAGATAGGTTGCATATCTTACTTTCTCTTCATCCTTACATCCCATGCTTTTGAGCTTACGAGATGTATCCATTAACCAATTCTCCGCCTCCATAGGTTCTTCCAAGTAAAAACTCCAGGGTTTGGTTTGTAAGAATTCAATAAATTTAACCCTTGAATGTAATTCCTCAGATGGCTTTTCCTGTATTCTCTTCTGTATATCCTAATAGAACTGATTTTGCCTCACCATTTCCATCTTCCTGCCTTCCTCCATGCCCTTCATATACTGGAGAAATCCTTCATTGATGGTTAAGTTTGGCACTGGAGTTGATCCTTCCCTTGGATCTGTGTTGATAGCCTATGTTTGTGTGGTCCCCATCATGCCGCGAGCCTTCATCTCTGCTTCAACATGATGGTAACTTGTCTCTCCCTAACGCAAACCCATTTTCCCCTCTAGACCTGTACATCAAGTAAGAACTTAATGTAACACCATGCATATGCCCATCACGTTCAAACTTCATGCACGAACCTAGTCACACAATAAATCAAGAACCAAATCAAAATAACAACCAAACATATACCATGTATTACACATAGTTCTTATAGAATAATACAAACAAGTGATCCTCACAACCCTACCTGATCGTCCACTCTTAAAAATACTGTTATATTACAATTTCCTACTAGTTCATGGTGCATACTCTCACTTGTTATGATTAACCTCCAAGCACTACAATACACATTACCTAATATACACCCCCTTCAAAGCTCCCACTATCAATGGTTACTACTTCTTCGTACTTTACACCTTCTTCTAAATACTTCCTGGAATTCCATGCATGACGACTGCCTTCTAGAACATCAGAACGTCTAGAGGGTGCGTACTCTGAATCAGAAGTACCTAGATTGAGATTAGCCATTAAAAAATGACTAGAAGATGTGTGATTTTCTGCAGAATTATTCTGCCCATCTTCAAACACACTTCCATAATAAGACATATTTTCCATCCTCGTGTTCATACAGTCATACTGAGCTATGTAACCACTATCTTCTGGAATGTCAAAAGTTGGCATTCCCCAAGCTTCCTTCTTAGCTAAGTATTTGGCTCCTAGATCTTCAGATGGTTGAGGTTCATACTTGGTAATAGTTATAGGTTTCTGAGTATGGATCATCAAATTTAGTTTCTTTTCACACCTTTCCTGAAAAGACTGTTTTCGGGTGCCTAACTTCTATTTCTAACTTCTCTCTTTGTTCTAGTGCCTTTGTAGGATCAGTGAAATCCTCAAGGACAGTATCCAACTCCTAGACTAGAACTTGTTGAGTGTTGTAAAATATATCGAGTAAATACCTATAACAATCCATATGTTTGACAGCTAAAGTGGGTTCAATCTGATCAAGAGCAACATGATCCAACTCAAGCTCCGAACTTAAGGTAACATGAGGTGTAGTAGTGTAAGTACTACACACCAGCTCCTATTATTTATGATGCATCATAATAAATAATTGTCGCACTAAAGATATGACAAAATAATTCACAACCGAATCATCATCATATATCTAGAGAACTCTTTATTGTTGCTAATATACTTCCTATAGGCTCTACCCATTTAATAGGTTTCCATCCTAAGTTCAAAGCATTTGCTCTGATACCAGCTGTGGTGACCCAGCATACCACTACATGATGTATTACACTATAGTCATTGACATAACACCAATGAAACACCGTTCACTAGTATTACATCCCTCAAAGTGGTACACCAGAAACATTGCGGGTCCAAAGCATGACTTTAGATTACATATATCGCATCACAAAAGATCCAAAGAACCTCCTAGACACAACGAGGATTATAATTACAAGAGAGAACCAAAAATAGCAACTCGAAGTCTATTCTAGAAATACAACTACCATATAACTATGCCTTGTGATTGTGATACGTTGCTAACGTATCTATAATTTTTGATGTTCCATGCTTGTTTTATATCTACTTTCTTATGATTTGTCCACACTTTGGAGTATTTTTATACACTTTCTTGGACTAACCTATTAACAAGATGCAATAGTGCTGGCTGCCTGTTTTCTGCTGTTTTTGGTTCCAACAAAGTTAGAAAATGAATATTCTCAGAATTGGACGGGACAAAAGCCAAAGTCAATATTTCATCCAGGGGGACACGGAGCCAGAAGACGAGACGGAGAGGGGCCAGAGGCCGGCCACACCACCTGGCCGCGCGACCAGGCCTGGCCCACACCAAGGGGTGGTGTGGCCGCCTAGGGCACCCCCTCGGCCTCCCTTTTCTCCTATAAGATGCATCCAATACAGAAACCCTAAGTACCCGATGAAAATTCCACGAAAAAGTCTGTAGCCACCGTCATATCTATCCCTAGATCGAGAGGGATCTGAAGCTCTTCCCGACAACCTGCCGAAGGGGAGAATTCACCCTGGAGGCCTTCTTCATCACCATGCAAGCCTCCGGTGTGATGCGTGAGTAGTTCATCCTTGGACTATGGGTCCATGTAGTAGCTAGATGGTTGGTTATTCTCCTTTGTGCTATCATGTTTAGATCTTGTGAGCTCCGTTCATGATGAAGATCATATATTTGTAATCCTACATGTTGTGTTTGCGGGGATCCGATGGATATTGAGATGCTATTTCAGATTGATTATTGATTCTATCATGTCTTTGTTATTTGTGATCTTGCATGCTCTCCATTGTTAGTAGCTATCTTGGCGAGTAGATGCTAGCAACTCCAAGAGGGAGTATTTATGCTCGATAGTGGGTTCATGCCTCTAGTAATATAGGGAAGTGATAGAAATCTCTAAGGTACTAGATGTGCTGTTGCTACGAGGGAGAAAACAACAATCCTTTGTTCATAGAACAATCGTATTGTTTACTTTACACGCAATGCTTAATGCAATTATCTGTTGCTTGTAACTTAATACTTGAGGGGGTTCGGATAATAACCTGAAGGTGGATTATTAGTCATAGATGCAGTTGGATTACGGTCTATGTATAATGTTGTAATGCCTAATCAAATCTCATAGGAGTCAAGATGATTAGTATATGCATGTATGCTTTCTCGATGTTTGTCAATTGCCCCGCTATAATTTGTTCACCCAACATGTCATCTATATTAAGGAGAATCACCACTAGTGAACTATGGACCCTGGTCCTTTCTTTTATTATCAATCTACAAGCTATTTACTGTTTTCTGTTTACTTTCTGCAAGCAATTACTATCTTCCACACAATACGTTTAATCCTTTGTTTTCAGCAAAACCGGTGAGATTGACAACCTCACTGTAAGTTGGGGGCAAAGTTCTGTGATTGTGTTGTGTAGGATTCCATGTTGGAAACAACACCTTGGAGGTGTTTTCTTGCTCCTACTGGTTCGATAACCTTGGTTTCATAACTGAGGGAAAACTTGCTGCTGTGCTCATCATACCTTCCTCTTGGGGTTCCCCAACGAGCTCAATATATTTTGGGCCATCAAGCTATTTTTTTGGCGCCATTGCCGGGGAGTCAAGGACATGTTCACAAGGGGTGTCCCTCATAACCAATCTCTTTACTTTGTTTTATTTGTTTTTCTTAGTTTATTTTTGCTTTGTTTGCTTATTTCTTTATCAAAAACACAAAAAATAGTTGTACTAGTTTGTTTTCTTTATTAAAAACACAAAAAATGACTACTCTTGAAAACACTAAGTTGTGTGACTTCACTAGAACCAACAACAATGATTTCATGTGCACACCTATTGCTCCACCTGTTCCTGAAGCTACTTTCTTTGAAATTAAACCTGCTTTACTCAATCTTGTTATGAGAGAACAATTTTCTGGAATTGGTACTGAAGATGCTGCTGCTCATCTAAATAACTTTGTTGAACTTTGTGAGATGCAAAAACATAGGGATATAGATGGAGATATTATTAAGCTTAAATTGTTTCCTTTCTCTTTGAGAGGAAAAGCTAAAGAATGGTTGCAATCAGTAACTAGAAATAGTATTGATTCTTGGACTAAATGCAAAGATGCTTTCATTAGAAAATACTATCCTCCTGCTAAGATTATATCTATGAGAAGTGAAATAATGAAATTTAAACAATCTGATAATGAACATGTTGCTCAAGCTTGGGAAAGAATGAAATCTTTGGTAAAGAATGGTCCCACTATTGGACTAACTGCTTGGATGATTATCCAAACCTTTTATGCAGGATTGAATTATTATTCAAGAAATTTACTGGATTCTGCTACTGGAGGTACCTTTATGACCATTACTTTGGGTGCTGCAACAAAACTTCTGGATAATATGATGGTTAACTATTCTGAATGGCATACTGAGAGAGCTCCACAAGGCAAGAAGGTAAATTCTGTTGAAGAAATCTCCTCCTTGAGTGATAAAATTGATGTTATTATGTCTATGCTTGTTAATGGGAAATATCATATTGATCCAAATCATGTTCCCTTAGCCTCTTTGGTTGCTCAAGAAGAGCAAGTTGATGTGAACTTTATAAGAAATAATAATTTTAGCAACAATGCCTACAGGAATAATTTTGGTAATAATAATTATAGGCCATATCCTCCTAACAATGGTAATGCTTATGGAAATTTCTACAACAATAATAGAAGTGCACCCTCTGAACTTGAAGTTATGCTTAAAACTTTTATTATTAAACAAACTACTTTCAATAAAACTATTGAGGAAAAACTCTCTAATGCTGAAAGAAATATAGCATCATTGGCTAAAGAACAATCTTCTTTTAATAAAATGGCTGCTAAACCTGAAACTATTGAGAATCCTTTTGCTGCTAGTAATGCCATACAAGTTAGAATTGATGAAAATGTTATACTATTAGCTGAATTGCATGCTAAGTGGGAAAGAGAAGATGAAATTGCTAGAAAAATTAGTATTTCTACTATCACTACCACTAATGTTGAAGCTAGTAAACCCAATGGAACCTTTTCTAATAAAAATGCTGAAATTCTTCGAAATATGGGAAACAATAGCTCTACTACTTTAGATGATAATTATGATTTTGATCTTGATGGTTGCAACATCTCTGAAGTTATTATGTTCCTACAAAAGCTTGCTAAAAGTCCTAATGCTAGTGCTATGAATATGGCCTTTACAAAACACATTACTGATGTTCTCCTAAAAATTAAAGAAAAAATATGAAACATAAAGCTTCTATTCCTATGAAATTAGAAGATGGTTGGGAACCCATCATTAATATGAAAGTGAATGATTTTGATCTTAAAGCTTTATGTGATCACGATAGTAGTGTTTCTATTATGCCTAGAAGGATTTATGATATGCTTGATTTACCACCATTGGAAGATTGCTATTTAAATGTCCCACTTGATGATAATGCTAAAAAGAAACTCATGGGGAGTATTAATGATGTTCTTATTATGGTTAACAATGCCTATGTCCCCATTGATTTCTATGTTTTGGATGTTGAATGCAATGCTTCTTGTCCTATTATTTTGGGAAGATCTTTTCTTAGAACTGTTGGTGCCATTATTGTTATGAAAGAAGGCACCATTAAATATCAACTCCCACGCAAGAAAGGTATAGAACACTTTCCTAAGAAGAGAGAGAAGATTCCTTTTTCCTATCCTATGAAAACAAAATTTGCTCTTAATGCTTCTTCATTTGAGAATACTTGATGCTTTTCTTGCTTCTTATGCCTAAATTAAAGGCGTTAAAGAAAAGTACTTATTGGGAGATAACCCAAAAGTTTTAGATGAGTCTTGAAAGTTATTGCTTCAGTAATAAACTCTCCTTATCCTTTTTATTTGCTTTTTGTGCCAAGAGTAACCTCTAATGAGAGAGAAGTAATGCTTGGGAAAGTTGCTGTCTCGAAACAGATTTTTGTGCTTCGCTGTAAAAATTCGTGTAAAATCTCTGTACGTTGGTTTGAGCTGTGATTTTTTGTGCTTCTGCCCCAGGTTGTTATCCAACTTACGTTAGTTCAACACTTTTCGATTTGAGCAACATAAGATCTTTTAAAAAATTTGTTTTTACCTGCTGGTCTGTTTTGACAGATTTCTGCCATTATTTGGATTTGCTTCTTGTTGATTCCTTTTTGGGTTCTTTTTGGGGAATTAAGATTTTTTAGGGAAGTGCTACATTAGCTTGTGTTTTAATGTAAGTTTTATTGGTGTTGAAACTGAACCCAAAGACTTATTACCTTGAGTACACTAATGTTGCTAATAAGGATTGTGTGAAGTTTTGTATGAAGAAAAAATTTTAGGTGTAGGGAAAGAATGATGTAATGAGATGAAGAATGGACTAAAGCTCAACCTTGGGGATGCCACACCGTGTCACCCCAAGAAATATCCAAGAAGTACAAGGGTCAAAGCTTGGGGATTCCCAAGGCATCCCCTTCTTCATCAATAAAAATCTCAGGTTCCTTCCAAACACTTCATTTTTATTGTTTCATGCACAGTTGTGTTGTTTTTGGAGCGTCTTTGTTTTTTGTTTTCAGTTTTCGTTTGCTTGGTTTTCTTAGTTTGCTTGAATAAATTGGTTGGACCCCCTCTTTCACACATTAGTTTTCAAATAAGTTTGGTTTGGATTGGAAAAGAGTAGGAAAAGTTCATGCTTAAGTGGTAAAAGGAGCTCGTTTTTGACTGTGGCCTATGATTTGTCATGTCATGCTTTATATTGTTTTGGCTTTATGCTTAGTGATTTTTGCTGTAGCATGACATGTTATAAACAACTGAGATTGCTTAATGTGCCTTGAAAGAATCATGCGTTGTTTTAGCATATTAAAGCATAGTATTGTGGTATTCTCCTTTGATGCTTTATTTGGGTTGACCTGGAGCATGCTCACACCATGTTAAGACTATCCCAAGTCACCATAGCTTCTGTGATCCTTTAGTTTTCGACTTGTAATATCACTTTATGCTTTAATTAATGGTGTTTTGTCTCTTTGCATGATTATGTCCATTATTGCTCTCTTAGTTGGTCGCTCCCAGTCTTTTGCTAGCCCCCGTAACCAAGTATGAGTTCCACTCATGCATCCAACTCCAAATAAAACCAAGTTATCCCAAAGAGTCCACCATACCTACCTATTAGCATTTGCTATTCCAAGTATATTCATGTTTTTATCTACCTTCCGAATTAAACTTGTTATGAGAAAACTTGTGATTAAAGCTCTCACGAACTTGATGGCACACTTTACTTTCTTACACTTAATAATCTTGAACCATTGGGTCCCTCTTTGTTGCGTATATGCTTGTGCTTTATAAGTTGAAGTTAGCAGAACCATGTATCATGGGGAGCGCTTTCAACATTGCACTTATATTCCGTTGATATCATGATTCTTTTGCTTATGGATCCCGACGGTGTGAAATAAAAGGGGAACTTGTAAGATCATGGAGTTTGTGTAGGGGTTTCGCGTATGAAAACAATGAATTTTTACACTACGCCCCTGAACCCCTGATGCTGCCAGAACCTATCTATTAGTAGTACAGTAACGGGAGGAGCTTTTCACGAACTTACCCTTGAAGACCGAAAAGCGTTGTCAACGCTCAGGAGAGCATGGTTGATGTAGACGAGCCGAAGCCGACCTCAAGGTCGTGATGAAGTCCTTGCGCTCCTTTGGCTCCAACGACTTGAGTGCCTCAAGTGCGACACCTCGCGGGGAGTTACACATGTCCGGTGCCTGACGATGACTCCCGCTTCCTTGATCCGGCAGCAGTTGCGAAAGTAGAGCTCCTGGATCCGAATCCCGCAGCGCGACGGCACTCTGCGGTGAAGATGTCTCTCGTTCGCGCAGTCCGAACTTGGGACCACGGTCACGAGAGAGAGAGATAAAATATCAATTAGAGGTCTTCCCAAAAGTGAGAAGACCTTTATTGAATATTGTGTGTATTTATCTGGCCAAATACCCCCACTATATATAGATGGATGGGAGGTACTAC
Source organism: Avena sativa (assembly GCA_916181665.1). NCBI lineage: Eukaryota > Viridiplantae > Streptophyta > Magnoliopsida > Poales > Poaceae > Avena > Avena sativa. The sequence goes on along the minus strand of OV702286.1, from coordinate 63,038,497 downwards.
CTCCCTCAAAGTCCCGGGGTGGGACTAAAGGAGAGGAGGGGAAGCCGCCGGCCGGCCCTAGTGGGCCCCGCGCGGGTGGGGGGGAGGGCTAGGCCCAGCCGGCCACCCCCTTGTCCCTTCTCCCTCTCTCCTTTCCCTAATGGGCCCTCTCCCCTTCGGGAATTGGCCCATTAAGCCTTTTGACCTTTTAAATTGATTTTCTCTTTATTAAATAATTATGAATAAATGATTAAATCAATATCTAACATTCATTCACATATTATTCAACCTCTGTGGCTATGGAACACCTTCCACCTCCACTCCAGACATCCTCCGGACTTACCAAAACCCTTCCGGTTTTCTCTCTACTATTCTTCCATGATTCTACCAATCCTATGAACACTCTCTAAGCATCATCAAGCCCTTAAGCGTGATACCCCACGGTTCGGGAACACTCCAGACATGGCCGGGACACTCCCGCACCAATGATTGATAGAGGTACCTGGATGGCCATGTGACCCCTGTGCGTTCCACGAAGATCTTTCGTCGTTTGAACCGGGACAGTCGTGTCTTATTCCCTTTGTCTCTCGACACTTGCATTTCCCGAGATCTGATCAATGACATCACCATGTCATGTTCAATCTCGTTACCAAACAATGCTACTCGACTCGTTCTGACAAGTGATATCCCTGTGATCAAATCACACGCTATGCAGCTATTGGATATAACTTCTCCGAGTGGGCCCTTGAGTATCTTTCTGTCACATGGACAGACAAATCCCGCTCTTGACATATTTTGCCTCTACGGTTTCCTCCGAGTACCTGAACACACCTTTATAACCACTATATTACCAAGCGGCGCTTGATGCTATCTAAGCACTCTCGAGAGACAGTGATTGATATAGCCTCACGGTCTAAGGAATAGTCTACGCGGATCCATTTCTAATAATTGTAACTTGAACTTCGTGACATGATCAGGTCAAGATGTTTAGGTTGGGTATTGGTTCATCATCTCATTCTCAGAATGAGTTGACTCCATTTCCAACTGGCATAAATGCCACATGATCAGGAAACTTGATCATCTGTTGACCAATGAACCAGTGACTAGAGTTTCACTGGGAACCCCTGGTTGTTTGTATATCACATGTGTATTGATGTTTCCACTCAATACAGTTATAGCATGATATAAAACTTAATCATAAACTATATGAAATATGATAATAGTCCTTATTACTATTTGTCTCTAGGGCATATTTCCAATAGTTTGTATGTGTGTTAGAGAAACGCCTGGGCCGCTAGCCTAAGCCATGCCTAATCATGGTGGAAACTTGCAGCATAACCATAATGAGCACTCTATGAAGCATCCTCAATAAAAACCTATGCAAATAGCAAATAAAAAGATCGCTGAGATGCTCATTGTGTGCTTGCCTTGTCATTTTGATATGGGATAGGTCCTGTATCACGTGCAAGGGGTACCCCGTTGGCGGTTCTCTATGATACATATGTACTTACAACGACAAGAGCTTACTTGTGACTGAAGTTGAGTAGCATGAGGTTCGATACTCGTAAGTAAGGGGCATGAGATTTCAACTTATAACTTGTCAAGCATATCCTCTTAGTTGTGTCACTTTAACCTTTATCACCTAAAGATGCTTATGATAGGGGCAATGAGAGCTGAAAGCTAATAAGTACCATAATTTTTGGAAGCTCTTTATGAGACTTGAATCCCTGCTTCCTTCTACGAAGGACTTTCTTTTACTTTTATGTTGAGTCTCCATCTTGTATCTTTATGCACCTATTAAAAGAGCATAGTGGCCATTCTTAGTTCTATGTGCATTGTCCCAAGACTTGTTGATTTATGTTTTGCTACTCTATGAGGGACAAGCTGAATACCATTCTCATTATGCTTTGTTTATGTGAAACAAACAAACGTCTTGCAAAGAATTGTTATTCATGAATCTTTTGTTTGTGCCTTTTCATGTTACAACATAGTTGCTATGTATCATTGTTAGACCTATATCTTTGATGCTATGTTAAAGTACTATGATCCCAGCTATCAATGTTTTACAAATACTTTGATCAAGTCTATGATGGTGCATGTAACCTCAAAAATTATTCTTTCTTTTTATAACTTACCTACTCAAGGACGAGCAGGAGTTAAGCTTGGGGATGTTGATATGTTGCTAACGTATCTATAACTTTTGATGTTCCATGCTTGTTTTATATCTACTTTCTTATGTTTTTTCCACACATTGGAGTATTTTTATACACTTTCTTGGACTAACCTATTAACAAGATGCCATAGTGCCAGCTGCCTATTTTCTGCTATTTTTGGTTCCAGGAAAGTCAGAAAATGAATATTCTCGGAATTGGACGGGACAAAAGCCAAAGTCAATATTTCACCGAGGGGGACACGGAGCCAGAAGACAAGACGGAGAGGGGCCAGAGGCCGGCCACACCACCTGGCCGCACGACCAGGCCTAGCCCGCGGCAGGGGTGGTGTGGCCACCTAGGGCACCCCCCGGCCTCCCCTTTCGCCTATAAGATGCCTCCGATACAGAAACCCTAAGTACCCGATCAAAATTCCACGAAAGATTCTGTAGCCGCCGTCATCTCCATCCCTAGATCAGGAGGGATTTGAAGCTCTTTCGGGCACCCTGCCAGAGGGGAGAATTCACACTGGAGGCCTTCTTCATCACCATGCAAGCCTCCGGTGTGATGCGTGAGTAGTTCATCCTTGGACTATGGGTCCATGCAGTAGCTAGATGGTTGGTTCTTCTCCTTTGTGCTATCATGTTTATATCTTGTGAGCTCCGTTCATGATCAAGATCATATATTTGTAATCCTACATGTTGTGTTTGTGGGGATCCGATGGATATTGATATGCTATTTCAGATTGATTATTGATTCTATCATGTCTTTGTTATTTGTGATCTTGCATGCTCTCCGTTGTTAGTAGCTATCTTGGCTGAGTAGATGCTAGCAACTACAAGAGGGAGTATTTATGCTCGATAGTGGGTTCATGCCTCTAGTAATCTGGGGAAGTGACAGAAATCTCTAAGGTACTAGATGTGTTGTTGCTACTAGGGAGAAAACATCAATCCTTTGTTCATAGAACAATCATATTGTTTACTTTACACGCAATGCTTAATGCAATTATCTGTTGCTTGCAACTTAATACTAGAGGGGGTTCAGATGATAACCTGAAGGTGGATTATTAGTCATAGATGTAGTTGGATTACGGTCTATGTGTAATGTTGTAATGCCCAATCAAATCTCGTAGGAGTCAAGATGATTAGTATATGCATGTATGCTTTCTCGATGTTTATCAATTGCCCTGCTATAATTTGTTCACCCAACATGTCATCTATCTTAAGGAGAATCACCACTAGTGAACTATGGACCCCGGTCCTTTCTTTTACTATCAATCTATAAGCTATTTACTGTTTTCTGTTTACTTTCTGCAAGCAATTACTATCTTCCACACAATACGTTTAATCCTTTGTTTCCAGCAAAACCGGTGAGATTGACAACCTCACTGTAAGTTGGGGGCAAAGTTCTGTGATTGTGTTGTGCAGGATTCCAAGTTGGAAACAACACCTTGGAGGTGTTTCCTTGCTCCTACTGGTTCGATAACCTTCTTTTCATAACTGAGGGAAAACTTGCTGTTGTGCTCATCATACCTTCCTCTTGGGGTTCCCCAACAAGCTCGATGTATTTTGGGTCATCAGATTGCTGCTAAAGCAATGCTCTATAAAAGTAGGTTGTAGTTCTAGGGTTTTTATTTATAAGAACTCCTCCCAAGTCTTCAAAAGCTTCTGATGTAGTCGTCAACTCTGTGGATATCCACTGAGTATCTTCAACTCTCCAAAGTAGTTCTCCTTCTAGTAGGCTTGCCATCGAGTGCTCCAAAATCTAGAAAGGGTTAAGAAGGTACGATTGAGTACGAGCATACTCAGCAAGTTCACTAAAAAGGAGTGTTTGATGCACTAGCTGCTACCACAGACCAAAGGTCGTAGTTATGCAGGTTTTCGTAAACATTTGTTCAAAGGTTGCTTTTATTCTGAAAAGCTATGTCCGTCAGTCTTCCCATGTTGATTAGAACTTCGTGGATATCCTTTCCTACAACGTTCACAGCTCCTTCCGGAACTTCGTGGGACTAAGGGTGCCTACCCTTGTTACTGGATCCTCGCAAGGAATCTCAGCATCGCGTAAAGGTTGTCCACTGGCACATGAAAGGAAGAAGATCCACCTGACTTCCCAGAGCCCATATAGATCTCATGGTGAATGCGAATATATGACGCACGAATTACTGGCGACATTTGTTGTTATATCCTAGATGATACTTTTTCGAACAATTGTGATCCCATTGCCAATCATAACAGATTAGCTAATCACCTAGATCAGTAACCAATAGTTCATGTTAATCATGAAAATAGTGTTTTCTGTCCTCCTTTTTGAAATGCAGGTGCTAAGAGTAATAGTTTACAAATACTTGATAGAAAATAATCAAAGGACATGAGCAAGTGTGAACTTTCCTTTTTGACTACAAGAGTATGTAGTGAAGGTCTTCTAGTCGGTATAAACTTCAATATCCAAAAATAGCATCATTAGTCCAGTAAGGACTAATGTTTAAAGAAGCAACATGCTATTCTGCATAGTTAACGATATGCATTTTGTATAAATTCCAAAGTAAATCCCCATGTTTAAGTATGGATCGAGTTTGATGATTTATGAAAGATTTGTGTTGCAGTCAATTTTACTTTACAAATAAATACATACTAAGATTCTAAAAGTAATTGGTAAGTGATGAAATTAAAGCACAACAATAGTTGATGGTAAATGTTGATGAACAAGTACTCTTAAGTATAATCGCATTTTGAGTTGGTGAGTTTTTAGCAGAATGGATAAAGCTTTTGTCTATAGTGGCAAAAAGAATAACTTTCGAAGAAAATACTTAATACATTAAGTTTAGGAATTTGTAGTGTTCTCAGAACATAGTTGATGGTTATTTGAATCGCTCTAACAATCTTATGTTAATGTGCTCCTTACTAGTTGATTGATAGACCAAATTTAACTATAAAATATAACTAGGAGTAAGAGAAAGAAATTTTATATTATGGTTGAGTTCAAAATTCTTCCTCGATAAGATCGATGATGGAATCGTATAGGTATTGAGTATAGCTCTACGAATCTAAACTTAGCAAGTTGATGATAGGTAAGTTATAGAGCGAAAGATAATTATGAGGTATGGTGATATTATTATATAGTTTGCTTAACTCATATTATGCTTCAAAGTTATGTTAAGTATGGTTAAAGGAATGAGATCACTTATCCCCAATATAAGTGAATGATGCTAAAGGTTAGATTGAAGTTATTGGATATAGTTGATTTAAGACTCTAAAGGAGTATTAAATAATTAGCAATTTACACTTAGGTTTTATTATAAACCATAATAATGGTTTTTGGTTTAGTATTTAGACTTCAAGGATTCTTTTCAGAAATGCAATATTTTATAAGATTATATGTTTATTCTGACTTAGGTAATAATTTTGAAGAGTTAACTTATGACAAAACACGTATTTTATTTGAGTAAATTAGGTAACTAAGGATTTATTATTTTATAATATTAAAACCTTTTGGAATAACATGATTAGTAATTATCTAGTAAAATATACTTTTTTCAAAATCTTAAAAGTGAATTTTATTTTATTTTTTAGTTTTACTCCTATTTTATTGAAATTCCATAAAGGAATAAATGTTTTCCAATACACATTTTAATTTTATCAAATTAAAATGCAAACTAGTATTTTTCTTACATAAAATATGTATTTAGGATCTTAAAAATGAATTTTATTTATTTTTAAGTATTATCCCTATTTTAGAAACTTCCATAAAGGAATTATTTCATTTTAAATAATCAAATTAAATTTTATCATTCTAAAATAGAAGGTAGTATTTTTATTGAATAGTTCACATTTTTAAGAACATTTAGAGATTTAATTTGTATTTTTATGATTTTTATTTATTGTTCTAGAGCCTAAATTACCCTCAAGGGTATATTTGTGATTTTACATTTGGGATTTCTATTTTCGTGCCCCTGGTTCGTTAGTTGTACTCAGTTTTCCCCAGCCGCTTAGTTTTTCCTCATTTTTCCCCTCCCTCCATTCCGAAACCCTCACATGCGCTCGGACGGGAGGATGCCGTCAGGTCAAAGGCTTGACCGTTACATGCTCATAGGTGGACCGCGTTGGGCGGGTCCTGCATTGAGCGTTACGTTACGTCGCCTCGACCGTTACATGCTGAAAGATGGGGCCAAGATACACGGTGGACCAGCATCTGTCTCTCGCTGAATTGTGGGTCCGGTTTTCCTGATTGTGTGGCCGTTGTAGCCAATGACAAATAGGGCCGTTCTGTGGGGCCATCGAAGCCAATGAACGATGGGGTCGCTATGTGGAGCCATTTTGTGGGGCCTTCGTAGCCAATGACCGGTGGGTCCGTCATGTGGGGATGGAGGGGGGATTTGCATATTTGCCATGTTTTACTTTGCAACTTACATATTTGCCATTTTATGTGTCACTCACATGTGGTGGTCATGTGGCAAATATGCAAATTTCAAAGAAAAAGTTTGGCAGATATGCAAAATTGGCAAATATAAAATAATTAATAGGTGGGGTCGTGTATGACACGTAGGCTCTCACTCTCATGCGCTCTTAGCCCCCAGCCCCGAGAAACTCCTATCCCACCAACGGGCAAAGCAGCCATCATCGGCGTATCGCTGGATCTGTCCTAAGGCGGTATCGAACGGACTGTCGCACTGCACCTCAACCATGGCTCCCACACCTGTTTCATCCGCACACGTTGTACGTTGAGGCAGTACCGACCGCAGGCAGGTCCGCCGCCCATGATGACCAGGATTTGGTTCTGCTGCCATAGCTCGACGAACAGTCGCAGCAATTGCTAGTAGTGCTTGCTAAGACCTCCGCTCCTACTCCGCCCACCCTAATTGATTTGGTTCCCATAATTTCCTCGATATTGTAGGTGCAAATCAGTCCTCAATGTCTGGTCGTAGCGGGTACAACAGTGAGGGTGGGGAATCGATCATGTCATGGACACATTCTCCTTCTCCTACAACGTTGGAAGTGCATGTAGCTCCTTCTCTTTGTACTATTGTTGAATTTGAAGTGCTGACATGGCATGTCTGACTGGTTCCAATTTAGTTTGTTTTGGGATTGTTATAGTGTGCTATGCAGGCCGATGATCCATGGTACATTGCATACCAAGATGAATCAACTCAGTGGTCTAGCCATAGGATGGATTTGGAGGAGATGGTTGCCAAGTTAGGTGATGAATTGGCCCATAAAAACCTCTTGATATTCGAGCTGAAGCATACCGTCGAGGAAGAATTCAGAGCTTATTCGCAAAGAGAAGTTGACGCCTGAGGTTGATCTTGCCATATCTGATCAATTCATAGAAAATCTAAAACATGAACTTCAAGTGAAGAGGGGGGGATAGTAGATCCATGTGGGCAGTTTTAGTAGTTGTCATCCGTGTCCTAGCAGTTATAGTATGCGGTTGTGGTGAAGGGTGGCACGTGTAATGATTAGTTTAATAGATAGGTAATTTAGAGAGTCGAATTGTTATTCAATAGATGGTTGTGAGTTCCTGCTAATTTAGTCACTTTGCGGTCCCAAAGTTGTCGAGAGAATGCATTGCGGTGCCCGAGTTGCTTGCCATTGGATCTAGAGGTCCCAAAGTGGTCGAGAGAATGCATTGCGGTACCCGAGTTGCTTGCCATTGGATCTAGCGGTCCCAAAGTTGTCGAGAGAATGCATTGTGGGGCCTGAGTTGCTTGCCATTGTATCTAGCTGCCCATAGTTGGCATGCCAAATGCCTAGAGGGTGAAGTTGGGGCCTATCAGTTTTGCCTGTTCTGTCGCTGCCATCGTGGCTGCCATGTAGAGTTGTAGCGTTGGTGGCAGCATCCATTTCCCGTTCCAAATTAGTGGCTGAGATTGTCAATCCAAGTTAGTTGACTCAAATTCCTCAAAATACAATCGAATATAGCCAAATCTAAATCAACTAATTTGGGTAGGAGGGAGTACTACTTATGAATCAGCTTTAGAGCATATCCACCATTCTCACAGCTCAAATACATATCAATTTTGATTCAAATCATACATATTTCGATCAAATTTATACAAGCCCACTCGAGATTGTCAAAGCAAGTACTATTACTTATGAATCATCTTTATAGCATATCCACCGGTCTCATGGCTCAAATACATGTCAAATTTATTCAAATCATACATATATTTTAAGTCATGGAATTTTGGTTCAAACTCTACTTAAATTTGTCCCAATTTTAAGTGGATGGTGTGCTAGCCGCCCTCCCCGCCATATGTGTACTCCAAGAAGTACAGGAAAAGTGCTCCCATACGGCCTTCACTGTCAAATGCACCTCGATGTGCCAGCCGCGGCCGCAGCCTGGCTCCCATAGCTTCGGTTCACGAGGGCTTGATCTGCGCCATCGCAGTGATGTTGCGGATGATGGCTTCAATTTTCTTCACATCGATGACCACTGTCGGCACCACAGCCGTAGATGTTGCAAATGATGGCTTCAATCATCGTTGCATCGATGACCACTGTCGGCACCACAACCGTAGATGTTGCGGATGATGGCTTCCATCGGTGTCTTTCATCGATGGCCATTGTCGGCACCACCGCCATCACACTGATGTTGCAGATGATGGCTTCCATCAGTGTCTTTCATCAGTAACAGATCTGAGGATGTGAACGGAAGTGAGATAGATAGAGACATAAATTTCAGACGGTTAGATCCTCACCGCCGCACGCTGTTTTAGCAGCCGCACTTAGATCCGCGCCGCCGCAAGCCGTTCCGACCCCCACGCATAGGTCCGTGCCGCCGTACGTCAATAGGAGGGGAGGAAGATACGGCTGGTATACGTGCAATTGGGAAAGGGAGGGAGAGACCTCCAGCCCGTCGGATCATGATGTATCCATTGATGGTTGTCCAAGATCCGTGTGACATGGATCTCGACCAATCAGAGCATAGCCAAACTGAGCGCTAGTTGATGCGGCTGGTATACGTGCGACAGGGAAATGGAGGGAGAGACATCCAGCCCGTCGGGCTCTCCTCACTGTACAAGGTTAGGTGCGCCCATCAGGAGAGAGAGACCTCTTGTGTAACATCCCAAAAATATTAATCAAGCTTATCAAGATCTAATCACCCAAGTTTAGGGTTAACAAAACTTTTATAGTTAAACCTAATAAGAGTGTGTGTGTGATTTGCATTAGTATATGAATGATTGCAATTGCCATGTTTGATGGTTACAAATGATAAGGTTTGGTTCAAAGATGAATACTACATCACCTAGATCAAATCCAAGCAGAATCAAATAAAGGAAAATAAAAAATAAGATATATAAGCAAATGGTCATTTTGGCCAACTTATCCACTAGACCACTTTGAGTGTTCCTAGTAAAGGATTTCTAACAAAAAAATTCCTAATCTTTTCACCCCTTGCTAGACCAAGTAAAGGTGAATCCAAGCAAGCCTTACAAAAAGACAGAAACTAAATTCAAATCTATTTAAGAGGCAGTGCAAAATTGAATCAAGATCATCTGTATAGATCACACTTTCTCAAAAACCACTCAAATCAATTCCACTTGACAAATCCCAGCAACCACAGTCTACCAAGCAAACAACAAGATCACTAACCAAATATATTTCAAAAATTCGAAATATGAATTCATGCGGCCATTGTGTCGAACACTTGGCATGCACTGTACAACCTCACCAACTATTCACTATTTGGAATTATCATTTGCTCACAAAATGTACTACAATCAACACATTGAATTGTCCTAGATCATCCCTGATACTTTGTCGTGCAATGGAGAGCCCTTTGCCCACCATTGCACCAATGACATGCCCATGCCGAGCCATCCATGCCGGTCGTGCACGAGCCAGTCGCTGCGTGCCGTGCCGCCCTCTACCATGACCCTCACGAGGTAGGCATGACCTCACCGCCACCCCCTGACCAGCCCTTGACCTACGACGAGGTGAGAAGGAGCCAGACCAGCCACGCCCATTTAACCCCTGGGCATGCCGAGAGCACGACGGAGCACCACAACTGCCTCGCTCGCACACATCGCGCCTCACTCTCTCCACCCGTACCCGCGTTCGCCGTGGCACTAGTGAGCTGCTAGACATGATCGTTCGCCGTCTCACGCCCCGTGACCACCGTACCAAGTGACAAACGCCTACGTACCTGCGCAGAGCACTGATGTACCCCGACCAATGGAGAGCGCCCCTTGCCGTGCCATCACTTCCATGATGACCGCCATAGTACCCCGCCTCGACCCATGCCCTCAGCCGTGACGATTGCAACCTGTAGCAGCGTCGCCGGAGTAGCTCGACCATGCCACCCAACCTCCACACTGGGTGTATAAATAGAGGCCACCCCATACCTCTATCTCCACACCATTCCACTACCCACTCACCACAAAACCTTACCGTCCCTTCCCTGGAGCAAGGCGAGCACCAGTCCACCAGAATTTAGCCGGAGTCCGCCGCTGTAGAGGAGGAAGGAGCCCGTTGATTGCGACCACCCCAGGAGCCGCTGTGACCGCTCCTTGAACCGCCGTCAATGACAACCTCATTCTTCCCCCATCACCGACCTTAGCTGGAGCCCAGGTGAGCCTCACGCGACCCCCACCGCCGCGTTAGGGTTCAGTTCTCGCCGGAGCTGTTCGACGTAGATGACGCACGTCAGTCGTTAGATTGTGTTCGAATCATAGGGATAAGATTGAAACATATCGATTCGGCTTAGTTAAGTCACTAACGAGTAGGACCCGCCTGTCAGTAGCCAGCTGCGTCAGCGCTGTGCAGTTGGGCCGGCCCGTTTAGTTTCCCGCGCTAATCCCACCGATTCAAATAGGATTTTTCGATTTTAGTTAAAACTAGATTCTGTCAATAGATTCAAAAATCAATTCAAAGAGATTCACTGAACCAAAATTCATGATTCCAATTTTTTTTGGAAGGTATTGAAATTATCTAATCACTCCCGTTGGATTCAAACCAATTGGAATTATAAATCAACTATACCAAAAATAACAAGACAGAGATTTTTGACACTTCAAATATTTTTCTAAAATAAACTATAAATGCTTTTGACATGATTCCACCTCTCAAAAATCACATTGGCCATGCTCTACCTGAATATGTAAAAACATTTTGTTTTACAGATATTAAACTTGGACTAGTATTAAAAGAAGGCTATATAGGATTTTCTAGTCATTTAAATCTTATTAAATAGTAATATTAAATCTTGTAATGCATGACCACCCTTTTAAATCACATTCCCAAGCTTAAGAATATATGGTGAGGACAGGGTCCATATGAACCTATATTCTAGTTGGAGAATATTAAATGTTAAACAATTTCAATGAGTAGAAATTACTTTTCTCATTAAAGAGAAATAAAAATGTGCCATTATAACATGGACTGATTGAGATGATATTAGATCATCTAGTATGAGCCTTGTGTTGTAAATAGGAGTAGTGAAGTGTTGTTTGATGATTGTGTACATTGGATGTATTTATAGACGCTAGTATCGACCCGGGATTCAACGAAGAGGCGTACTTCAAGGAGGAGGAGGAAAACTTCAACGACTGCAACTACTGCTCTACTCAAGGCAAGCCATCACTAATTGCAAGCTAGAACTATGCATACTATATATGCAAGCCCCTTATACCAGATGCACTAGGCATACCTGGATGTGCAACTTTACCAATTCCCAGTTTTTACTCCAAGCTTTACTTTCCCCTTTTACTACAGTTATTACTTAGTAATGAATTGTGACTAGTGGAAATTAGAATGGATCCTATCAAGATCTTAGGATTAGTCTTGGATACTTGTACCAGATTAGCACCCTCAAATAGTGAATACCCTCAACTTTCGTGGCTAGTGCTAAGCATAAAACTTGATCACTTTAGATGGGAATACTTAGTGAAAATGATTATGAAAACCTTGGAATGATGATTCATTCTATTGAAATGTTTTGACACGTGTTGAGAAACACAATGGTTGATGATGAAAATGTTGAGGCATGAGCCTTGACCCTTTATAAAAACTGATGGTTGGGTTTGGATGCGATACCATTCCAATTTTACCGTACAACCACAATACCTGAGTTGGGTAGGGCTTGACTGGAAGTTTATATGTATTAGTATGGGTTCCCTTGCGGAAGAGGTTGAGCTGAGGCTACCTCGTGATGAATGTCCACCTATGCAATACCCAAGATGACAGGTGGTCATGGTTGGGAGGCCAAACTCATAGGGGAGGTGCCTATACTAGGGTGTGTAATTGAAAGGTTAAGATTGATTATCTGCATACTAAGTATGATGATTCCGGGTTATTCCTGACGGATGAATCGAATTTTGTGGTGAAAGTGTACAATCTTTGTAGAGTGTCAAACTATTCGAATAGCCGCGTCCGTGGTTATGGACAGTTGGAGTGGCCATACTGTTCCGTTGTCAGATGTTTTCAATATGATTTGTGACTTGAAAGATGAATTTGACTTGACCACAACAGAGTTGTGGACATAAGATCTAAGTTCCCATTTAAGTAATGTAGAGAACTAAATTAGGTCTTTACCCTTGAAGCTTTATGAAATAAATCTGGCTTTTTGCAAAACCAACCTAGAGCTTAAGTTTCCTATTAGCCTTGACCTTACTTGTACTAGTGTTAGTTTGCGAGTACTTAAAGAGTACTCATGGCTTTGTCCCTGGCTATTCCCATGGCCAGACTATGAGGAGGATTACCCGGAAGATGGACATCAGGAGGTCTATGACAACTAGGATCATCTCCCATCATCAGCATTGCCTGTGACCCTGAAGATGAAGCCCTTCTACGTTTACTTTCCGCTGCTTTGATTGTATTAAAGACTGGATCTTGAGATCCTTTGTTTGTAAGAACCTTATTATAGTTTGTAATGGATGATGTACTGTGGTACCACTTCTGTTATGTCTCGCAAAAATGGTATTCCTGGGATTGCGATGTATGGCATAACTGGCATCTGGACTTAAAAATCCGGGTGTTGACAAGTTGGTATCAGAGCCATCCTGCCATAGGAGACCCTAGTTAGAATGGACACCTGAAAAACCTAGCTTCAAAACAAAGAAAGTAAGTATTTACGAAAACCTATTCTCATTCTTACCCTTGAGATTCTTTCCAAAAGAAATCACTTGCTACTCCAAACTCTTACAAGTCTACTTAAAACTTGACACACTTGATCACTCCACTAACTTACTCATCTCGATTTCTTATAGATGGAGGTTAAATACACTAAGTTCTACCAGCTGGGCAACGGAGGCCACCTGATATTTGAGAGGGATCTAGATGCACTCGCAGAGTATCTTGAGCGCCCGCACCTAGAGTTCTTCGGGGCACAACTCAACGATCACGTGGGAGGAGAGCTACAATGGTTGATCATTGCTGATCTAAGAGGTGGAATGGAGCCACCTCTTTCCGACAAGATCCAGTTCAGCGTTCAGGAGAACAACTGGCTAGACGGAATAGTCAGGGCGATGCAAGAAGCTCTTGCTCGCTTATGTGCTCAGAACATCAATCAGATCATTGGAACCCGTTTTGCACACTATGCAAGACATGAATCTTCAGGACAACCTCTATCCATGCCAGCCCATCCAGAGTTGAGGCACTATGTGGATTACATGGACTTCATGCTCCATGAGACACAGAAGGAGTTAGACAGTGCCCGTGATCACGTCAACCAGAGCAATGCTAAAGCTATTTAGAGGAAACAAACCATCACCATGCTCGCCAAGGATCGCAAGTCTCTTTATCAACAACGTGACAAGAAGGATCATACCATCACCCGTCTTTGTCAGAAGATAGCAACCTTGGAGGAGACCGTCCATGACCAGGAGATCCAGCTGGAGGAACAGCAGGAGGAGGAAGGTCAAGACATCCGTGGGGATATTCACTCTTACCTAAGTGATGACATTGACTACCTGGAGGATGAAGCCATGGAGGACAACACTGATGAGGATGATGCTGCCTTCATTGATGATGATTAGTCGCACCTGAGCACTACCGTAGGAGTGAGATGTACCCGGTCCCATTGTATCATAGTTTCACACAATGTTCCTAAAACCATCTCTTTTCCATTTGTGTTGTGGTGTATGTTTGTATGGTGTGCCATGAATGAATGAATGAATGAAAATAAGTTCCTAGTTTGCAAAACCCGAGTCAAACTCAAAGCTTAAAGTTTTGAAAACAAACCCATGAACCCTAGAAAATTTCCCTCTTGTCTCACTATCTATCTCAATCTTCAGATGACTCGCAGAAATCTCGGAGGAAGCAGTTCCTCTCAGGACCCAATGTTGCAGATTCTGCAAATGCTAGTTTCTGATCGTGAAGCTGGTAGAGCTGAACGTCAAGCCAACTTAGCCACTCTTCAACAGATAGCCTAGATGGCTCATAATAATCAAGGCCATGGAAACCAAGATCACCATGGATCCAAACTTAAGAACTTCTAGAATACCAACCCACCCATGTTTAGCAAGTCTGAAGAGCCCTTAGATGCAGATGATTGGCTGCAGACCATGGAAAACAATCTAGAAGTCGTAGGAGTTAATGCTAATGAGAAGGTGCTATTTGCTACCCACTTTTTGTCCGGCTATGCCAGATCTTGGTGGAATAGTACCCGAACAATGCATGGAGGTCAGATGATGACTTGGGAGGAGTTCAAGCTCAAGTTTAGCAGGACCCATGTGCCCCTCGGTCTAATCAAGAGGATGAGAGATGAATTCAAAGACTTGAAGCAAGGAAGGATGACTGTGGTTGAGTACTGTAACAAATTCCTATCACTAGCCAGATATGCCCCAGATGAGATCGACAACGAAGCCAAGAAGGAGAGATTCTTGAATGGTCTGCATGATGAGATGCAAACAGTGCTAGTCAACATTCCATTTGATGACCTTGAAGCCTTAGTGGATTCTGCAATTCAGATGGAAGGCAAGATTAACTAGGCCAGTGAGAACCGCAAGCATCGAATGATGCATCAACCAGGACCCCACCATACCCTGAAGTATCGCCCCAACCCGTCTACAGGATATGCACCCCGAAACAACAACATATCCCCAATGAACCATCTGAACTATCCCAACCGTGGAGGAGGAAACCCAATGCCCGTAGGAAACCACAACAACAACCCCGGCAACTCCAATACTTTCAACCGTGCACCGCCCAAGTCCAACAACAACCACAGCAATACTGGCCCAATGACTGGAAGCAATGGTGTGCCTGTCACAGGGAAAGACAAGTCAATGATCACTTGTTTTGAATGCGGAGTCACGGATCACTACTCCAACGAGTGTCCCAAGAAGCTTGCCGCAGCAACCAATGTGAATGCACCTGCCCAGCAGTAACGTCGTGTCCAGCCTGGAAAGAGATTCTCCCCAGGAAACCCGCACAACCGTAATGGCCGTCTGTTCCACATGAATGCTGAGGAAGCCCAGGAAGCGCCAGATGTCATGCTGGGTATGTTTTCTATTAACTCAGTATTAGCAAGAGTGTTGTTTGACTCGGGAACATCGCACTCATTTGTTACAGAAGAATTTGCATGCACTAGTAAGATTCAACCCACAAATCTGAAGCAAGTTATGATAGTTCAAATCCCTGGTTCAACCACCAAAGCTAGAAAAGTTTGCAAAGTAGTACCTATCAGAATACATGGGATAGACTTTTATGCCAATCTAATAGTACTTGGAACCAAAGGATTGGAAGTAGTGCTAGGAATGGATTGGATGTCGAAACATCAAGGATTAATCAACTGTGCTAAGAAAGCCATAATAGTGACCAGTAGCACCGGAGTATCAGTAGAACATGTATCCGAGACCTTATCCCGCCAATTCAAGTGCAACAAGAGTCTAGCCAAGACCACCATTGACCAAGTCAGAGTAGTTTGTGAATACCCCGATGTGTTCGCAGATGAATTGCCCGGTATGCCCCCAGATCGGGATATCGAGTTCATCATTGAACTAATCCCTGGAACCGGACCCATAGCTCAGAGACCTTATAGTATGAACCCATCTGAACTAGTGGAACTAAAGAAGCAACTTGATGATATGCTAGGAAAAGGACTGATTCAACCCAGTGCATCGCCATGGAGATCACCTGTTTTGTTCGTTGATAAGAAGGATGGACCCAACCGTCTTTGTACGGATTATCAGAAGCTGAATGATGTCACCATCAAGAACAAATACCCTTTGCAAAAGATAGAAGATTTGTTTGATCAACTGACTGGTGCCAGTGTGTTTGCTAAGATTGATCTTAGAACTAGTTATCATCAATTGATGATTCGTGCAACAGATATCCCAAATACTGCCTTCACCACCAGATATGGATTGTATGAGTACAATGTTATGTATTTTGGATTAACCAATGCCCCCGCTTATTTCATGAACCTCATGAATAAGATTTTCATGAATTTTCTGGATAAGTTTGTCATTGTTTTTATCGATGACATTCTGATCTATTCCAAGTCAGAAGCAGACCATGAGCAACATCTTATAACTATCCTTGAAACCCTTAGGGAACATCAGTTATATGCCAAGTTCAGCAAGTGTGAATTTTGGTGAAGAGAAGTAGGATTCCTAGGCCATATCCTGTCAATAGGAGGAGTCGTTGTTGATCCCGCCAAGATCAAGGATGTTGAAGAATGGAAAGCCCCAACCACCCAAACAGAAGTCCACACATTTCTTGGATTAGCCGGATACTACCGCAAGTTCGTTGAAGGATTTTCGAGCATCGCAAGACCGATGACCCAATTGCTGAAGAAAGATAAGAAGTTTGAATGGACTGACAAATGTGAAGCAAGTTTTCAAGACCTCAAGAAGAGATTAGTTTTAGCTCCAATTTTGATCATGCCCGATATCAAGAAGCCTTTTGATGTGTATTGTGACGCATCCAAGATTGGACTCGGATGTGTGTTGATGCAAGAAGGCAAAGTTATATCCTATCTATCCAGACAATTGAAGCAACATGAACAGAACTACCCCATCCATGACCTAGAACTAGCTGCCATAGTTTTAGCTTTGAAGACATGGCGTCATTAGCTCATGGGTAATCGCTGTGAGATTTATTTGGATCACAAGAGTCTGAAGTATATTTTCACCCAGAAGGAGTTGAATATGAGGCAAAGGAGATGGATTGAGTTAATCAAGGATTATGACCTTGACATTCACTATGACCCCGACAAAGCCAATGTGGTAGCAGATGCTCTTAGCAGATTGCCGTGTAGACTAAACACCATGATAAAGGAAGCCCAACCAAGTCTGCATGAGGAGATGGAGAATTTCAGTGTGGATCTAGTTAGTGATGGATTCTTAGCTAGCATAGAACTCCAACCCACTTTGATTAGTCAGATAAAAGAAGCCTAGAAAGGAAACGTAAGTATCGATGGAATCTAGCATCGTATCAAGACAGGGAAGGTACCTGGATTTACCGAAGATGAAGAAGGAACCTTGTGGTACAAAGGACGTATCTGTGTTCCAGCAGATTCAGAGTTGAAAGAAGTCATTATGCAAGAAGCTCATGATACCCTTTATTCTATCCACCCGGGAGGAATGAAGATGTATCAGGATTTGAAGGAGCAATTTTGGTAGCACAAAATGAAGAGAGAAGTCGGAAGCTACATAGCCAATTGTGATATATGTTAGAGAATCAAGGTGGAACATCAGAGACCCGCAGGACTTTTGTAACCGTTGCAGATTCCGGAATGGAAATGGGATTCTATCGGAATGGACTTTATCACCGGTTTGCCTATGTCTAGTAGGGGAAATGACTCTATTTGGGTCATAGTAGACAAACTGTCCAAGGTAGCCCATTTCATACCCGTCCAGACAACCTACCAAAGTTCGAAGCTAGCAGAGTTGTACATCGCTAGAATAGTCAGTTTGCATGGAATCCTCAAGACCATAGTATCAAATCGAGGAACCCAGTTTACCTCAAGATTTTGGCAGAAAGTCCAAGAAGGATTAGGAACCAAACTGAATTTCAGCACCGCTTATCACCTGCAAATCGATGGACAAACTGAAAGAGTCAACCAGATCTTAGAAGATATGTTGAGAGCTTGTGTGTTAGAATATGGATCTAAGTGGGAAGATTGTCTTCCTTTCGCGGAATTCTCTTACAATAATAGTTATCAAGTCAGTTTGCAAATGGACCCCTTTGAATTTCTGTATGGAAGGAAGTGTCGTACCTCGTTGAATTGGTCGCAAATAGGAGAGAGTCAGATCTTCGGACCCGACATCCTACGAGAAGACCGAAGTGTTCAAGAACATCGATCACCGAGCCATAGATATTGACAAGGATCTAACTTATTGTGAAGTTCCCATCTGTATCTTGGAAGAAGCATTTAGAACCACTTGGACTAGAAGTATCAAGTTTCTCAAGATCCAGTGGAGTAACCATACCGAAGAAGAAGCCACCTGGGAACGAGAAGATTACATTAGGACTGAGTATCCCAATCTCTTTAGTTCCTAGTTTTTCCTGAATCTCGGGATGAGATTCTGTTTAAGGAGGGAAGGTTTGTAACATCCCAAAAATATTAATCAAGCTTATCAAGTTCTACTCACCCAAGTTCAGGGTTAGCAAAAACTTTTATAGTTAAACCTAATAAGAGTGTATGTGTGATTTGCATTAGTATATGAATGATTAGAATTGCCATGTTTGATGGTTACAAATGATAAGGTTTGGTTCAAAGATGAATACTACATCACCTAGATCAAATCCAAGCAGAATCAAATAAAGGAAAATAAAAAATAAGAGATATAAGCAAATGGTCATTTTGGCCAAACTTATCCACTAGACCACTTTGAGTGTTCCTAGTAAAGGATTTCTAACAAAAAACATTTCCTAATCTTTTCACCCCTTGCTAGACCAAGTAAAGGTGAATCCAAGCAAGCCTTACAAAAAGACAGAAACTAAATTCAAATCTATTTAAGAGGCAGTGTAAAATTGAATCAAGATCATATGTATAGATCACACTTTCTCAAAAACCACTCAAATCAATTCCACTTGTAAAATCCCAGCAACCACAGTCTACCAAGCAAACAACAAGATCACTCACCAAATATCTTTCAAAAATTCGAAATATGAATTCATGCGGCCATTGTGTTGAACACTTGGCATGCACAGTACAACCTCACCAACTATTCACTATTTGGAATTGTCATTTGCTCACAAAATGTACTACAATCAACACATTGAATTGTCCTAGATCATCCCTAGTACTTTGTCGTGCAATGGAGAGCCCTTTGCCCATCGTTGCACCTGTGACATGCCCATGCCGAGCCGTCCATGCCGGTCGTGCACGAGCCAGTCGCTGCGCGCTGCCCTCTACCACGACCCCCACGAGATAGGCGTGTCCTCACCGCCACCCCCTGATCAGCCCTTGAACAACGGCGAGGCGAGAAGGAGCCAGACCAGCAACACCCATTTAACCCCTGGCCATGCCGAGAGCACGACGGAGCGCCGCAACCACCTCGCACGTCGCGCCTCACTCTCTCCGCCCGTACCCGCGTTCGCCGTGGCACTAGTGAGCTGCTAGACATGATCATTCGCTGTCTCGCGCCCCGTGACCACCGTACCAAGTGACGAACGCATGTGTACCCGCCCAGAGCACCGATACACCCCGACCAATGGAGAGCGCCCCTTGCCGTGCCATCACTTCCATGACGACCACCATAGTCCCCCGCCTCGACCCATGCCCTCCGCCGTGACGATTACAACTTGTAGCAGCATCGCCGGAGTAGCCCGACCATGCCGCCCAACCGCCACACTGGGTGTATAAATAGAGGCCACCCCAGACCTCTATCTCCACACCATTCCACTCCCCACTCACCACAAAACCTCACCATCCCTTCCCTGGAGAAACGCGAGCACCAGTCCGCCGGAATTTAGCCGGAGTCCACCGCTACAGAGGAGGAAGGAGCCCATTGATTGCGACCACCCCAGGAGCCGCCGTGATCGCACCTCGAACTGCCATCGACGACAACCTCATTAGCCCCCATCACCGACCTTAGCTCGAGCCCAGGTGAGCCTCACGCGACCCCCACCGCCGCGTTAGGGTTCAGTTCTCGTCAGAGCTGTTCGACATAGACGACACACGTCAGCCGTTAGATCGTGGTCTAATCGTAGGGCTAATATTGAAACATACCGATTCATCTTAGTTAAGTCACTAACGACTAGGACCCGCTGATGGCCTAAATATATCGAGCTTGTTGGGGAACCCCAAGAGGAAGGTATGATGAGCACAGCAGCAAGTTGTCCCTCAGTAAGAAACCAAGGTTATCAATCCAGTAGGAGCAAGGAAACACCCCAAAGGTGTAGCTAGCTAAACGTTGGCAGGGCACACTACCGGTGCCAGCAGCAACGTGGAGACCTGCACAACACAACCATAGAACTTTGCCCCTAACTTGCGATGAGGTTGTCAATATCACCAGTTTTGTTGAAAACAAAGGATTAAACGTATCGAATGGAAGGAAGTAATAGTTTGCAGAAAGTAAACACAAAACAGTAAACCGTTTATAGATTGTATGTAAAAGAAAGGACCGGGGTCCATAGTTCACTAGAGCTGGCTCTCCTTAAGATAGATAACATGCTGGGTGAACAAATTATAGCGGGGCAATTGACAAACATCGAGAAAGCAATACATGCATATACTAATCATCTTGACTCCTTTGGAACTTGATTGGGCATTACAACATTATACATAGACCGCCATCCAACTGCATCTATGACTAATAATCCACCTTCAGGTTATCATCCGAACCCCCTCCAGTATTAAGTTGCAAGCAACAAATTATTGCTTTACGAATTGCGTGTAAAATAAACAATACGATTGTTCTATGAACAAAGGATTGTTGTTTTCTCCCTAGTAGCAACAGCACATCTAGTACCTTAGAGATTTCTGTCACTTCCCCAGATTACCAGAGGCATGAACCCACTATCGAGCATAAATACTAACTCTTGGAGTTGCTAGCATCTACTTGGCCAAGATAGCTACTAACAACGGAAAGCATGCAAGATCACAAATAACAAAGACATGATAGAATCAATAATCAATCTGAAATAGCATCTCAATATCCACAGGATCCCTGCAAACACAACATGCAGAATTACAAATAGATGATCTTGATCATGAACGGAGCTCACAAGATCTAGACATGAAAGCACAAAGGAGGAGAACCAGCCATCTAGCTACTACATGGACCTGTAGTCCAGAGATGAACTACTCACGCATCACACTAGAGGCTTGCATGATGATGAAGAAGGCCTCCAGGGTGAATTCCCCTCTCCGGCAGGGTGCCGAGAAGAGCTTCAGATCCCTCCCGATCTAGGGATGGAGATGACAGCGGCTACAGACTCTTTCATGGATTTTTGATTGGGTACTTAGGGTTTTGGTCCCGAGAGCAACATATAGGCGGAAGGAGAGGCCGAGGGGGTGCTGGGGTTGGCCAGACCAGCCCCTAGCGTGGGTCAGGCCTGGCCACATGGCCAGGTGGTGTGGCTGGCCCCCAGCTCTTCTCCGTCTCGTATTCTGGCAGATGTCTTCCGAAAAAATAGGTACTTTGGCTTTTGTCCCGTCCAATTTCGAGAATATTCATTTTCTGACTTTCCTGGAACCAAAGATAGCAGAAAACAGGCAGCTGGCACTCTGGCTCTTGTTAATAGGTTAGTCCAAGAAATCATATGAAAAGTACTCCAAAGTGTGGACAAAACACAAGAAAGTAGATAAAACCAAGCATGGAACATTAAAAATTATAGACACATTTGCAATGTATCAACATCCCCAAGCTTAACTCCTGCTCGTCCTCGAGTAGGTAAGTGATAAAAAGAAAGAATAATTTTTAAGGTGACATGCACCATCAAAGACTTGATAAAAGTATTTGTAAAACATTCAAAGCTCGGATTATAGTACTTCAATCATAACATGAAAGACAAAGTTCTAGCAATAAGACAAAGAAACTATGATGCAACATGAAAAGGCACAAACAAAAGATTCATGAATAACAATGCTTTGCAAGACGTTTGTTTGTTTCACATAAAGAAAACATAGCATAATAGTATTCAGCTTGTCCCTCATAGAGTAGCAAATATAAATGCATAGGACACCTTCAAAGTTCATAAGAGTGACTAGATACAAATAGTTTAAAGCACGCAATATCAAGTTATGCATCAATCAACTAGTCTTGGAACAACGCACATAGAACTAAGAATGGCCACTATGCTCTCAAAGTAGGTGCATAAAGGTAGAAGGTGGAGACTCAATATAATGGTGGAAGAAAGGCCTTGAAAGAAGGAAGTAGAGATTCAAGTTTCATAAAGAGCTTCCAAAAATTATGGTACTTATAGCTTTCAGCTCTCATTGCCCCTATCATAAGCATTTTGAAGTGATTAAGGTTAAAGTGAACAAACTATGGTGTACATGCTTGACGAAGTATAAGTTAGAAATCTCATGTCCCTTGAATACGAGGGCCGCTCCTCATGCTACTCAAGTTTAGTCACCGGTAATTTATTTTCATCGTAAGTACATGTGTATCATAGAGAACCGCCAACGGGGTACCCCTTGCCCGATGATACGGAAAAATCCCCATATCAAAATGACAAGGCAAGCAGACAACGAGCATCTTAGCAATCTTCTTATTACCATGGGAATATGGTGCTTTTTTCTCTCTTTCCTCTTTTCATAATCTCTTTTTTTCTTTTTCTTTTTTTCTCAATATAGGACTCTTTTTTATAAGAAGAATGCTTCATAGACAGCTCATTATGGCTATGCTGCAGGTTTCCACCATGTCAGCATGGATTAGACCAGCAGCCCAGGCGTTTCTCTAACACATATACATAAATCCATGGACTTACAAGCTCCCTTTTCATTTCACACCGACGACATCCATAGACAAAAGAACATGATATCAACTAGGTACAAGTACCAAGTGCAATGTTGAAAGTGTTCCCCATGACAACATGGTTCTGCTAATTCCCAACAAATAGGTGCAAGCATATACAACATAGACGACACAATGGTTCAAGTTTATTAAGGGCAAGAAAAGTAAAGTGTGCCATCAAGTTCATGAGAGCTTTAATCACTAGTTTTCTCATAACAAGTTTAATTCGGAAGGTAACCAAAAACATGAATATACTTGGAATAGCATAAGCTAGTAGGTAGGTATGGTGGACTCTTTGGAATAACTTGGTTTAGGGAGTTGGATGCATGAGTGGAACTCATACTTGGTTGTGGAGGCTAGCAAAAGACTGGGAGCGACAAACTAAGAGAGCAATAATGGCCATAATCATGTAGAGCGACAAAACATCATTGATCAAAGCATAAAGCGACACTACAAGTTGAAAACTAAAGGATCATAAAGGCTTATGGTGACTTGAGATAGTCATAACATGGTGTGAGCATGTGCCAAGTCAACCCAAATAAAGCATCAAAGGAGAATACCACTATACTATGCTTTAATATGGTAAACCAACGCATGATTCATCCAAGGCACATTAAGCAATCTCAATTGTTTATAACAAGTCATGCTACATCAAAGAATACTAAGCATAAAGCCAAAACAATATCAAGCATGGCATGAAAAAGTATAGGCCACAGTCAAAAACAAGCTCTTTTTACCACTTAAGCATGAAATTTCCTACTCTCTTCCAAACCAAACCAAACTATTTGAAAACCAATGTATGAAAGAGGGGGTCCAACCAATTTATTCAGCAAACTAAGAAAACCAAGCAAACGAAAAACCAAAACGAAAACAAAAAAATGCTCCAAGAACAACACAACGGTGCATGAAACAATAAAAATGAAGCGTTTGGAAGAAACCTGAGATTTTTATTGATGAAGAAGGCGATGCCTTCGACATCCTCAAGCTTTGACGCTTGTACTTCTTAGATATTTCTTGGGGTGACACGCGTGGCATACCCAAGCTTGATCTTTAGTCCATCTTTCATCTCATTATTCATTCCTTCCATACACCTGAAAATTTTCCTTCGAACAAAACTTCACACAATCTTTATTAGCAACATTAGTGCACTCAAGATAATAAGTCTTAAGGTTCAGTTATAACACCAAATAAACTTCCATTAGAACACTAGATACTATAGCACTTCCCTAAAAAAGCTCAATTCCCCAAAAGAACTAAAAAAGGAACCAACAAGAAGCAAATGCACAAAATGGAAGAAATCTGTCAAAACAGACTAGCAGGTAAAGACGAATTTTTTCGAAGACCTTCGGTTGCTCAAATCAAAAAGTGTTGATCTAACGAAAGTTAGATAACAACCTAGGGCAGAATCACAAAAATTCACGCCTCAAAAGTACGTTCATATATTTTAAACGAATTTTTACGGTGAAGCACAGAAATCTGTTTCAGGACAGCAACTTTCCCAATCATTACTTCTCTCTCATTAGATGTTACTCTTGGCACAAAAAGCAAATAAAAAGGATAAGGAGCGGTTATTACTGAAGTAATAACTTCCAAGACTAATCTAAAACTT
Source organism: Avena sativa (assembly GCA_916181665.1). Lineage (NCBI taxonomy): Eukaryota > Viridiplantae > Streptophyta > Magnoliopsida > Poales > Poaceae > Avena > Avena sativa. The sequence goes on along the minus strand of OV702286.1, from coordinate 63,013,911 downwards.
TGGGTTATCTCCCAATAAGTACTTTTCTTTAACGCCTTTTAGTTAGGCATAAGAAGTAAGAAAGAATCAAGTGTTCTCAAATGAAGAAGCATTAAAACCAAATTTTGTTTTCATAGGAGAGGCAAAATAAATCTTCTCTCTCTTCTTAGGGAAGTGTTATATACCTTTCTTGAGTAGAAGTTGATATTTAATGGTGCCTTCTTTCATATCAATAATGGCACCAATAGTTCTAAGAAAAGGTCTTCCCAAAGTAATAGGACAAGAAGCATTGTATTCAACATCCAAAACATAGAAATCAACGGGGACATAGGCATTGTTAACCATAATAAGAACATCATTAAGACTCCCCATGAGTTTCTTTTTAGCATTATCATCAAGTGGGACATAACAATCTTCAAGTGGAGGCAAATCAAGCATATCATAAATCCTTCTAGGCATAATAGAAACACTACTACCAAGATCACATAAAGCTTTGAAATCAAAGTCATTCACTTTCATATTAATGATGGGTTCCCAACCATCTTCTTGTTTTATTGGAATAGAAGCTTTATGTTTCATCTTTTCTTCTTTAATCTTTATGAGAGCATCAGTAATGTGTTTTGTAAAGGCCATGTTCATAGCACTAGCATTAGGACTTTTAGCAAGCTTTTGTAGGAACTTAATAACTTCAGAGATATTGCAACCATCAAGATCAAAATCAAAATTATCATCTAGAGTAGTAGAACTATTACTAGCCTCAACATTAGTTGTGGTGATAGTAGAAACACTAATGTTTCTAGCAATTTCATCTTCTCTTTCCCACTTAGCATGTAATTTAGCTAATAGTCTAACATTTTCATCAATTCTTACTTGTATAGCATTAGTAGATGCAAAGGGATTATCATTAGTTTTAGGTTTAGCAGCCATTTTATTCAAATAAGTTTGAGCTTCAGCAAGTGATGCTATATCTCTTTTAGCATTAGAGAGTTTTTCCTCAATAGTTTTGTTGAAAGTAGTTTGTTTACTAATAAAGTCCTTAAGCATAACTTCAAGTTTAGAGGGTGCACTCCTATTATTGTTGTAGGAATTTCCATAAGCATTACCATTGTTAGGAGGATATGGCTTATAATTGTTGTTACCAAAATTGTTCCTGTAGGCATTGTTGCTAAAATTGTTATTTCTTATAAAGTTCACATCAACTTGCTCTTCTTGAGCAACCAAAGAAGATAAAGGAACATTATTTGGATCAATATGGGTTTTCCCATTAACAAGCATAGACATAATAACATCAATCTTATCACTCAAGGAGGAGGTTTCCTCAACATAATTTACCTTCTTACCTTGTGGAGCTCTTTCAGTATGCCATTCAGAGTAGTTAACCATCATATTATCCAGAAGCTTTGTTGCAGCACCCAAAGTAATGGTCATAAAGGTACCTCCAGCAGCAGAATCCAATAGGTTCCTTGAAGAATAGTTCAATCCTGCATAAAAAGTTTGGATGATCATCCAAGCAGTCAGTCCATGAGTGGAACAATTCTTAACCAAAGATTTCATTCTTTCCCAAGCTTGAGCAACATGCTCATTATCAGATTGTTTAAACTTCATTATTTCACTTCTCATAGATATAATCTTAGCAGGAGGATAGTATTTTCTAATGAAAGCATCTTTGTATTTAGTCCAAGAATCAATACTATTCCTAGTTAAGGAATTCAACCATTCTTTAGCTTTTCCTCTCAAAGAGAAAGGAAACAATTTCAGCTTAATAATATCACCATCTATATCCCTATGCTTTTGCATCTCACAAAGTTCAACAAAGTTATTTATATGGGCAGCAGCATCTTCATTACTAATACCAGAAAATTGTTCTCTCATAACAAGATTGAGTAAAGCAGGTTTTATCTCAAAGAAAGTAGCTTCAGGCACAGGTGGAGCAATAGGTGTGCTGATAAAATCATTGTTGTTGCTGCTAGTGAAGTCACACAACTTAGTGTTTTCAAGAGTAGTCATTTTTTGTGTTTTTGATAAAGAAAGCAAACTTGTAAAACAAATTTTCTTGTGTTTTTGATAAAGAAACAAGCAAACAAAGTAAAAAGAAACTAAGCAAAACAAAAATATCAAAGTAAAGAGATTGGTTATGAGGGACTCCCCTTGTGAAGATGTCCTTGACTCCCCGACAACAACGCTAGAAAAAGTTGTTGATGGCCCAAATATATCGAGCTCGTTGGGGAACCCCAAGTGGCAGGTATGATGAGCACAACATCAAGTTTTCCCTCAGTAAGAAACCAAGGTTATCAATCTAGTAGGAGCAAGGAAACACCCCAAACATGTAGCTAGCTGAACGTTGGCAGGGCGCACTACCGGTGCCAGCAACAACGTGGATACCTGCACAACACAACCACAAAACTTTGCCCCCAACTTGCGATGAGGTTGTCAATCTCACCGGTTTTGCTGAAAACAAAGGATTAAATGTATCAAATGGAAGGAAGTAATAGTTTGCAGAAAGTAAACACAAAGCAGTAAACAATTTATAGATTGTATGTAAAAGAAAGGACCAGGGTCCATAGTTCACTAGAGGTGGCTCTCCTTAAGATAGATAACATGCTGGGTGAACAAATTACATCGGGGCAATTGACAAACATCGAGAAAGCAATACATGCATATACTAATCATCTTTACTCCTTTGGAACTTGATTGGGCATTACAACATTGTACATAGATCACCATCCAACTGCATCTATGACTAATAATCCATCTTCAGGTTATCATCCGAACCCCCTCCAGTATTAAGTTGCAAGCAACAGATTATTGCTTTACGAATTGCGTGTAAAGTAAACAATACGATTGTTCTATGAACAAAGGATTGTTGTTTTCTCCCTAGTAGCAATAGCACATCTAGTACCTTAGAGATTTCTGTCACTTCCCCAGATTACCATAGGCATGAACCCACTATCGAGCATAAATACTAACTCTTGGAGTTGCTAGCATCTACTTGGCCAAGATAGCTACTAACAACGGAAATCATGCAAGATCACAAATAACAAAGACATGATAGAATCAATAATCAATCTGAAATAGCATCTCAATATCCATCAGATCCCCACAAACACAACATGCAGAATTACAAATAGATGATCTTGATCATGAACGGAGCTCACAAGATCTAGACATGAAAGCACAAAGGAGGAGAACCAGCCATCTAGCTACTACATGGACCCATAGTCCAGAGATGAACAACTCACGCATCACACCGGAGGCTTGCATGATGATGAAGAAGGCCTCCAGGGTGAATTACCCTCTCTGGCAGGGTGCCAGGAAGAGCTTCAGATCCCTCCCGATCTAGGGATGGAGATGGCGGCGGCTACAGACTCTTTCGTGGATTTTTGATCGGGTACTTAGGGTTTTGGTCCCGAGGGCAATATATAGGCGGAAGGAGAGGCCGAGGGGGTGCTGGGGTCGGCCAGACCACCCCCTGGCGCGGGCCAGGCCTGGCCGCGCGGCCAGGTAGTGTGGCCGGCTCCTAGCTCTTCTCCGTCTCGTATTCTGGCATCAGATGTCTTCCGGAAAAATAGGCACTTTGGCTTTTGTCCTGTCCAATTCCGAGAATATTCATTTTCTGACTTTCCTAGAACCAAAAATAGCAGAAAACAGGCAGCTAGCACTGTGGCTCTTGTTAATAGGTTAGTCCAAGAAATCATATGAAAAGTACTCCAAAGTGTGGACAAAACACAAGAAAGTAGATAAAACCAAGCATGGAACATCAAAAATTATAGATACATTTGCAATGTATCACCCGCCTGTTAGTAGCCAGCTACACCAGCGCTGTGCAGTTGGGCCGGCCCGTTTAGTTTCCCGCGCAGAGCCCACCCATTCAAATAGGATTTTTCCATTTTAGTTAAAACTAGATTCTGTCAGTAGATTCAAAAATCAATTCAAAGAGATTCACTGAACCAAAATGCATGATTCCATTTTTTGGAAACGTATTGAACTTATCTAATCACTCCCATTGGATTCAAACCAATTGGAATAATAGATCACCTATACCAAAAATAACAAGACAGAGACTTTTGACACTTCAAACATTTTTCGAAAATAATCTGTAAATGCTTTTGAGATGATTCCACCTCTCAAAAATCACATTTGCCATGCTCTACCTGAATATGTAAAAACATTTGGTTTTACAGATATTAAACTTGGACTAGTATTAAAAGGAGGCTATATAGGCTTTTCTAGTCATTTAAATCTTATTAAATAGTAATATTAAATCTTGTAATGCATGACCGCCCTTTTAAATCACATTCCCAAGCTTAAGAATATATGGTGAGGACATGGTCCATATGAACCTATATTCTAGTTGGAGAATATTAAATCTTAAACAATTTCAATGAATAGAAATGACTTTTCTCATTAAAGAGAAATAAAAATGTGCCATTATAACATGGAATGATTGAGATGATATTAGATCATCTAGTATGAGCCTTGTGTGCTAAATAGGAGTAGTGAAGTGTTGTTTGGTGATTGTGTACATTAGATGTATTTATAGACGCTAGTATTGACCCGGGATTCAATGAAGAGGAGTACTTCGAGGAGGAGGAGGAAAACTTCAACGATTGCAACAACTGCTCTGCTCAAGGCAAGCCATCACTAATTTCAAGCTAGAACTATGCATACTATATATGCAAGCCCCTTATACCAGATCCACTAGGCATACCTGGTTGTGCAACTTTACCAATTCCCAGTTTTTACTCCAAGCTTTACTTTCCCCTTTTACTACAATTATTACTTAGTAATGAATTGTGACTAGTGGAAATTAGAATTGATCCTATCAAGATCTTAGGATTAGTCTTGGATACTTGTACCAGATTAGCACCCTCAAATAGTGAATACCCTCAACTTTCGTGGCTAGTGCTAAGCATAAAACTTGATCACTTTAGATGGGAATACTTGGTGAAAATGATTATGAAAACCTTGGAATGATGATTCATTCTATTGAAATGTTTTGACACGTGTTGAGAAACACAATGGTTGATGATGAAAATGTTGAGGCATGCACCTTGACCCTTTATAAATACTGATGGTTGGGTTCAGATGCGATAGCATTCCAATTTTACCGTACAACCACAATACCTGAGTTGGGTAGGGCTTGACTAGAAGTTTATATGTCTTAGTATGGGTTCCCTTGTGGAAGAGGTTGAGCTGAGGCTACCTCGTGATGAATGTCCACCTATTCAGTACCCAAGATGACATATGGTCATGGTTGGGAGGCCAAACTCATAGGGGAGGTGCCTATACTAGGGTGTGTAATTGAAAGGTTAAGATTGATTATCCGCATACTAAGTATGATGATTCAGGGTTATTCCTGACGGATGTATCGAATTTTGTGGTGAAAGTGTACAACCTCTGCAGAGTGTCAAACTATTCGAATAGCCACGTCCGCAGTTATGGATAGTTGGAGTGGCCATACTGTTCCGTTGTCAAATGTTTTCAAAATGATTTATGACTTGAAAGATGACTTTGACTTGACCACAACCGAGTTGTGGACATAAGATCTAAGTTCCCATTTAAGTAATGTAGAGAACTAAATTAGGTCTTTACCCTTGAAGCTTTATGAAATAAATCTGGCTTTTTGCAAAACCAACCTAGAGCTTAAGTTTCCTATTAGCTTTGACCTTACTTGTACTAGTGTTAGTTTGCGAGTACTTAAAGATTACTCATGGCTTTTTCCCTGGATATTCCCATGGCCAGACTATGAGGAGGATTACCCGAAAGATGGATAGCAGGAGATCTATGACAACTAGGATAATCTCCCATCGTCAGCATTGCCTATGACCCTGTAGATGAAGCCCCGCTACATTTACTTTCCGCTGCTTTGATTGTATTAAAGACTGGATCCTGAGATCCTTTGTTTGTAAGAACCTTATTATGGTTTGTAATGGATGATGTACTGTGGTACCACTTCTGTTATGTCTCACAAAAATGGTAATCCTGGGATTGCGATGTACGACATAACATGCATCTGGACTTAAAAATCCGGGTGTTGACATCTTGCCCGTCGGATTAGGATGTATCCAACGGTGGTTGGCCAAGATCAGTGTGACATACATCTTGACCAATCAGAGCGCTAGCCAAATAGAGACATGAGAGAGGGGAAAAATGAGGAAAACTTTAGCGAGAGGGGAAAACTGAGGAAAACTTTAGCGGGAGGGGAAAACTGAGTAGAGCTAAGGAATACAAGGGCGCTTAGATAAAAAATGACTAAGGGAAATTCAAGCTTTTGGCATAACAAGTGGAAAATGTGTTATTTGAACAAAATAATCCATCTTGGCCAACATTATATTGTTTGCAACTCAAAGATACACAAGTGTGCCAAATTTGGCCTCATTTAGACAAAGTATGTTTTGGGATGGGTTATCTTAGAGGTTGACTGAGTAGAAAGCCATGCATCTTCATAGCTAGTAGCTCATTCCAAGAAGTGGTTTAGGGGAGAAGTTCATTTCTCTTTATTTCCTTTTCCTTTATTATTCATGCTAGATTTTAGTTAACATAACAAGACTCCATGCGAAGGTTGCACTATGTTCTGACTTCTTTTTTGAATTAAACTAACACTAAAACCATTTATTTGAATTTAATCACTTAGAAAAAGAAAAATGTGGCCGATTACAAGTAAATCGAAAATTTCCGATTTCATATGGTAAATCAATCCAGGATACACAAGTGTGCCAAATTTTGGATCAATTGGTCAGTTTTTGCTATGGTTTAAGCCATGAACTAGCTAAACCCCGTGTGTTGACCACATGTCGAGGGCAAAACTGAACAGTGTTAAGCAACTAGGTGCATGACAATAGAAACTTGCAATAACAAATACATTATGGGGTTATCCAACATACAAACTTGGAAGTGTCACAAACATTGACAGTAGTTCAAATTCAATACAAACATTGACAGTAGTTCAAATTCATCAAGCAAATTCAAATTAATAATTCAAATTCATTTTTTCTTGCTCCTAGTGTTTTTCGCTGGAATATTCTCGGAGTTCACCACCTTGCTCCGGGTGATCCTGGCTGGAATATTCTCGGAGTCCACAATCATATTCTTCCATTTGTTCCCTTTGTTCTTTTTCTCTACATCAAATGAATCAAGTGCTTCAGTCTGTCGTACAATTGGTTCAACCACAATTCGATTCATTGGTTCATACGGTTCAAAACGCATTGGCATCATTTCTTCAATATCCTCTTGTGTAATTCCTTTACTATTGAACTCTGCTTCCAATGAATAAATTGCTTCAATCTCCCATGCATTTGGTGCAATCTCCCCTTCATTTGGTTCAATCTCCTCTCGATCCATTGGTTCAATCTCCCTACATCTAGTTCAATCTCCCCTGCATTTGGTTCAATCTCCCCTACATCTGGTTCAATCTCCTCTCGATTTGTTGGTTCAATCTACAATGTATCCATTGCTTCATTCTCCTCTCGTTTAGATACTTCATTCTCATCTGCATTTGCTGCTCCCGCCTGATCATCCATTCCATAAGCTGGGTCCACTGCACTTTTACAAAGCCTAGCAATGTGTCCTAGGATCCCACAACGTGTGCACTTACGTTGTCGAGGTGGTGCACCACCCTCTGCACTAGCTCTCATCCTATTCTTCCTTGGCCTACCTGCTGGTCTAGTAAAAACTAGAGGTTATAGCTTGAAGCCTAGATTCACTTCCATCCATTGGTCTTTTCCCAACAAGGCTGGAACATTCTAAGCATATGCTGCCATAAATTTGGCAACAGAAAAATACTCTGACACGTACTGATGTCTACACACTTCTATTCTTGTAGAAAGTTGTTGGGCCTCCAAGTGCAGAGGTTTGTAGAACAGCGGCAAGTTTTCCCTTAAGTGGATCACCCAAGGTTTATCGAACTCAGGGAGGAAGTGGTCAAAGGTATCCCTCTCAAGCAACTCTGCAATCAAGATACATGAAGTCTCTTGTGTCCCCAACACACCCAATACACTTGTTAGGTGTATAGGTGCACTAGTTCGGCGAAGAGATAGTGAAATACAAGTGGTATGGATAAAAGACAACGGTGCCAGAAAATAGCTTAATGGCGTGGAAGAGACTAAAGGCAAACTGAAATAAAGATGGAAGCAAGCAAACATGTAACAGAACTAGTTGCAAACGGTGTTTCAATGCTTAGAAACAAGGCCTAGGGATCATACTTTCGCTAGTGAACACTCTCATATAAATATCTTCTCTTCATGATACTACTCTGAAATACTCTCCGATTGGACACTCTAATCCATGGTAGGGCTATAACAACACTCCTCAAAGTTCGCTTTCTCCATCTAGATAACCCCACACCGTCACCTTGAGCTCTAGATGGTTCCAACAAACACCACAATTTCATAGAAACATCCAACTCCAAATATAACTCATAACAAGTAATTGTAATCTCTAGCCTAAGTGCCACCATGGTGTGCACGCTGTCACTTTCACACACATGGGGAGAGCAGAGATCTATTAAAGCACTTGATTAGCAAAGTAGATCTACTTGATTACAAAGCTCATGATCATAATATGATCATGCATAGAGAGAGATGAACACATAGCTACCGGTAGAACCCTTAGCCTCGAGAGAGAACTACTCCCTCGTCATCATGGAAATCAGCAACGACGATGGAGATGGTGGTGGAGATCGATGGAGATGGCGGTGAAGATGGTGAAGAGGCAGCAGCGGCGGCGGCACGAAGGACTCCTTTCCCGCCGCCGGTATCACAGGGGAGCACCGCCCCTTAGCCCCCTTCCTTCATGGCTTATTGGGAGCCCTCTCCCATGGAGATGGGATCTATGGGGAGGCAAAAACGTCGCTTTGGTGGCTGCAAATTCGTGGGTGGAGGTGTCTCACACGAATTAGGCTTCCTCCCTTTATATAGCTTCTCGGATTTCTGTCACCCCATCTTGGGCTGCAGTAAATCGGGCCAATCGGGCCCATCCGGACTCGGAATCACCTAAATTTTATGTCCATAACATTTGTCATGAAATTTCCAATAACTTTGTAGTTGAAGAGTTTTCCGTTTGACGCCGTCTTCGACCCAAAATGTCACCATCTTCAAAAAGAGTTCTAAGATAGATTTCTAGAAAATCCCAATTTGACTCCAACAAGGTTTCCACTTGTATTCTTGGTAATTCCTACACATTAAAGTGTAAAACAAGAACATTGTGCACTTTTGCAACTATTAGTAGGTTAGTCCAAATAAATCATAAAGTTTATATAAAAAGGAGTATCAAAAGCATATTATTGGCATAAAACCATCAAAAATAATAGATACGTTATGGACGTATCAACATCCTCAAGCTTAGTTCCTGCTCGTCCTCGAGTAGGTAAACGATAAAAACAATATAATTTTTGAGGTGACATGCATCCAACACAATCTTGATCATCATTATTGTAAAAGCATTGATAGCTGGGATCAAGGTACTCTAAACATGAACATAAAAGATAGAGTTCTAACAATAAGACATAGCAACTATGTTGTAGCATGAAAAGGTACAAACAAAAGATTCATGAATAACAATGCTTTGCAAGACGTTTGTTTGTTTCACATATAGAAAAGCATAATGAGAATGGTATTCAGCTTGTTCCTCATAGTGTAGCAAACATAAATGCATAGGACACCTTCAAAGTTTATAAGGGTGACTAGATACAATTAGTTTAAGAACAAGCAATATCAAAGTTATGCATCAATCAACAAGTCTTGGGACAATGCACATAGAACTAAGAATGGCCACTATGCTCTCTCAATGGGTGCATAAAGATAGAAGGTGGAGACTCAATATAAAAGTGGAAGAAAGGCCTTCATAGAAGGAAGCAGGGATTCAAGTTTCATAACGAGCTTCCAAAAATTATGGTACTTATTAGCTTTCAGCTCTCATTGCCCTTATCATAAGCATCTTGAAGTGATTAAGGTTAAAGTGAACAAACTATGGAGTATATGCTTGACAAAGTATAAGTTGGAAATCTCATGTCCCTTGAATACGAGGGCCGCTCCTCATGGTACTCAAGTTTAGTTACCGGTAAGTTCTTGTCATAGTAAGTACATGTGTATCACAAAGAACCGCCAACAGGGTATCCCTTGCCCGATGATACGGAAGAATCCCCATATCAAAATGACAAGGCAAGCAGACAACGAGCATCTCAGCAATCTTCTTATTTACCATGGGAAAATGGTGCTTTTTTTCTCTCTTTCCTCTTTTCTCATATATCTTTTTTTCTTTTTCTTTTTTCTCAATATCTGACTCTTTTTTATAAGAAGAATGCTTCATAGATAGCCCATTATGGTTACGCTGCAGGTTTCCACCATGACAACATGGATTAGACCGGCGGTCCAGGCGTTTCTCTAACACACATACATAACTCCATGGACTTACAAACTCCCCTTTCATTTCACACCGACGACATCCATAGACAAAAGATCATGATATCAACTAGGTACAAAGTACAAGTGCAATGTTGAAAGTGTTCCCCATGACAGCATGGTTCTGCTAATCCCCAACATATAAGGGCAAGCATATACAACATAGACGACACAATGGTTCAAGTTTATTAAGGGTAAGAAAAGTAAAGTGTGCCATCAAGTTCGTGAGAGCTTTAATCACTAGTTTTCTCATAACAAGTTTAATTCGGAAGGTAGATAAAAACATGAATATACTTGGAATAGCAAATGCTAATAGGTAGGTATGGTGGAATCTTTGGAATAACTTGGTTTTAGGATTTGGATGCATGAGTGGAACTCATACTTGGTTATAGAGGCTAGCAAAAGACTGAGAGCGACCAACTAAGAGAGCAATAATGGCCATAATCATGCAAAGCGATAAAACATCATTAATTAAAGCATAAAGTGATATTACAAGTCGAAAACTAAATGATCATAAAGGCTATGGTGACTTGGTATAGTCTTAACATGGTGTGAGCATGCGCCAAATCAACCCAAATAAAGCATTAAAGGAGAATACCACAATATTATGCTTTTATATGCTAAAACAATGCATGATTCTTTCAAGGCACATTAAGCAATCTCAATTGTTTATAACATGTCATGATACAGCAATAATTACTAAGCATAAAGCCAAAACAATATCTAGCATGACATGATAAAGTCTAAGCCATAGTCAAAACAAGCTCCCTTTTGTACCACTTAAGCATGAAGCTTTCTACTCTCTTCCAATCCAAACCAAACTATTTGAAAACCAATGTATGAAAGAGGGGGTGTAACCAATTTATTCAGCAAACTAAGCAAATGGAAACCAAAATAAAAAATGAAAAAGAAGACGCTCCAAGAACAACACAACTGTGCATGAAACAATAAAAATGAAGTGTTTGGAAGGAACCTGAAATTTTTATTGATGAAGAAGGGGTTGCCTTGGGCATCCCCAAGCTTTGACGCTTGTACTTCTTGGATATTTCTTGGGGTGACACGTGTGGCATCCCCAAGCTTGAGCTTTAGTCCATTCTTCATCTCATTACCCATTCCTTCCATACACCTGAAATTTTTCCTTCATACAAAACTTCACACAATCTTTATTAGGAACATTAGTGCACTCAAGATAATAAGTCTTTGGGTTCAGCTTCAACACCAATAAAACTTCCATTAAAACAAAAGCTACTGTAGCACTTCCCTTGAAAAGCTCAATTCCCCAAAGAGAACTCAAAAAGGAACCAACAAGAAGCAAATGCAAATAATGGCAGAAATCTGTCAAAACAGACCAGCAGGTAAAAACCAATTTTTTCGAAGACCTTCTGTTGCTCAAATACAAAAGTGTTGAACTAACGAAAGTTATATAACAACCTGGGGCAGAAGCACAAAAATTTACGCCTCAAAAAAACGTACAGAGATTTTACACAAATTTTTGCGGTGAAGCACAGAAATCTGTTTCGGGACAGCAACTTTCCCAAGCATTACTTGTCTCTCATTAGAGGTTACTCTTGGCACAAAAAACAAATAAAAAGGATAAGGAGTGGTTATTACTGAAGTAATAACTTCCAAGACTCATCTAAAACTTTTGGGTTATCTTCCAATAAGTACTTTTCTTTAACGCCTTTAAGTTAGGCTTGATAGTTTGAGAAGATGCTCACATAAGAAATATGAATTGAAGTAAAAGAGAGCATCAAAAAGCAAATTCAAAACACATTTAAGTCTAACCCACTTCCTATGCATAGGAATCTTGTAAAGAAACAAGTCATGAAAGCACAAAGCAACAAGCATAGGAAAGCAAAACAAGTGCAACTTCAAGACTTTCAACCTAAAGAGGGGAAACTTAATATTGTTGAGACACATAAAACCATGTTTCCCTCTCTCATAATAACTTTCAGTAGCATCATGAATAAAATTGACAATATAACTATCACATGAAACATTCTTATCATGAGCCACATGCAGAAAAGAATTAATACTCTCCACATAAGCATAGTCATTCTTATTAGTTATGGTGGGAGCAAATTCAACAAAATAGCTATCATTATTATTCTCATCACCATAATCATCAAATATAGGAGGCATATTGTAATCGTTAATTTTCTCCTCAATAGTAGGTGGACTGAAAATATCATATTCATCATTGTAATCATCATATATTGGAGGTTTTGTATCATCATAAGCAATAGAATAGCTATCTTCCAAAGCTGGGGAACTAAAAAGATCATTTTGATAAAAACTAGCTTCCCCAAGCTTAGACTTTTCCATAGCATTAGCAATAATGGTGTCCAAAGAATTCATACTAACAACATTGCTATTAGCATGCAAATAAAGTTCCATAGGTTTTTTAATTTTCTCTTCAAACACTTCATGTCCTAACTCAAGATAAATACTATAAAGCTCTCTAATTTTTTTGTTGTTTTCCATTAAGCCTAACTAGTGAAAACAAGAAACAAAAAGACAAAATTGCAGAATCTAAAGGAAATAACTTCGAGCACTCACACCGGAGGATGTGAGTACCTTTTACCTTACCTCCCCGGCAACGGCGCCAGAAAATAGCTTGATGTCTACGCACTTCTATTCTTGTAGACAGTTGTTGGGCCTCCAAGTGCAGAGGTTTGTAGAACAGCAGCAAGTTTTCCCTTAAGTGGATCACCCAAGGTTTATCGAACTCAGGAGGAAGTGGTCAAAGGTATCCCTCTCAAGCAACTCTGCAATCAAGATACAAGAAGTCTCTTGTGTCCCCAACACACCCAATACACTTGTTAGGTGTATAGGTGCACTAGTTCGGCGAAGAGATAGTGAAATACAAGTGGTATGGATAAAAGACAACGGTGCTAGAAAATAGCTTGATGGCGTGGAAGAGACTAAAGGCAAACCGAAATAAATATGGAAGCAAGCAAACATGTAACAGAACTAGTTGCAAATGGTGTTTCAATTCTTAGAAACAAGGCCTAGGGATCATACTTTTGCTAGTGAACACTCTCATATAAATATCTTCTCTTCATGATACTACTCTGAACTACTCTCTGGTTGGACACTCTAATCCATGGTAGGGCTATAACAACACTCCTAAAAGTTCGCTTTCTCCATCTAGATAACCTCACACTGTCACCTTGAGCTCTAGATGGTTCCAACAAACACCACAATTTCATAGAAACATCCAACTCCAAATATAACTCATAACAAGTAATTGTAATCTCTAGCCTAAGTGCCACCATGGTGTGCACGCTGTCACTTTCACACACATGGGGAGAGCAGAGATCTATTAAAGCACTTGAGTAGCAAAGTAGATCTACTTGATTACAAAGCTCATGATCATAATATGATCATGCATAGAGAGAGATGAACACATAGCTACCGGTAGAACCCTTATCCTCGAGAGAGAACTACTCCCTCATCATCATGGAAATCAGAAACGACGATGGAGATGGTGGTGGAGATCGATGGAGATGGCGGTGAAGATGGTGAAGAGGCGGCAGCGGCGGCGGCACGAAGGACTCCTTTCCCGCCGCCGGTATCACAGGGGAGCACCGCCCCTTAGCCCCCTTCCTTCATGGCTTATTGGGAGCCCTCTCCCATGGAGATGGGATCTATGGGGAGGCAAAAACGTCGCTTTGGTGGCTGCAAATTCGTGGGTGGAGGTGTCTCCCACGAATTAGGCTTCCTCCCTTTATATAGCTTCTCGGATTTCCGTCACCCCATCTTGGGCTGCAGTAAATCGGGCCAATCGGGCCCATCCGGACTCGGAATCAGCTAAATTTTATGTCCAGAACATTTGTCACGAAATTTCCAATAACTTTGTAGTTGAAGAGTTTTCCGTTTGACGCCGTCTTCGACCCAAAATGTCACCATCTTCAAAAAGAGTTCTGAGATAGATTTCTGGAAAATCCGAATTTGACTCCAACAAGGTTTCCACTTGTATTCTTGGTAATTCCTACACATTAAAGTGTAAAACAAGAATATTGTGCACTTTTGCAACTATTAGTAGGTTAGTCCAAATAAATCATAAAGTTTATATAAAAAGGAGTATCAAAAGCATATTATTAGCATAAAACCATCAAAAATTATAGATACGTTATGGACGTATCACGTACCGATCAACTTCACCCTCTTCACCTCCTAGAACACCCATGGAAAACAATGCATGTATCTAGGGTTTCCCACGGAGCTGCCATTGCCTGCAATGGCATGTCCTGTCAGCCAAACTCACTAGATATCTCCATTGCCTATCTTTACTATCTGTGTATGTTACCTCAACCTCCATTCCTTTTCGAATGCATTTCATTTTCAATTGTTTTGCCCTGGCATGCAATGCCTTAATCAAAGACGGGAGGATGAGATGGCCAACATATACTGTTGGTGCAATTCTTTGACGCAAATCGATCTTTATCATGACCATCTGCCTAATCTTATCAAATATTTGCCACAACATAAGCCCTTTCAATGACTTGACCTTTGCATTGAAACTCTCTGCAAGGTTACTTGTCACATAGTCTACCTTGCAAATTTCATTGAATTGGCTTCTTGACCACACCATTCCATGATATGCATCCAAGTACTCCTTCACCGCAGGTTTTTGTTTATAGAACACTTCCAAATGATACAGATGCTTCCTCAAACTGCATGTGTATGAAGCTGGCCATAGGTTGTCAGTATAAACTTTACCCTTGAATTTCTTTGTAAATTCTGCACTAAGTGTCGCGTACATTCCCTATGCTCCACTTCGGGGAATACTGCTTCTATAGCTTTCTCCAAACCTTTGCAAGTGTCCGTGTGGATAGTAAGTCCTGGTGGATGACTTATAAGGTCGCGCAAATTCTCCAGAAACCAAGTCCAACTTTCCTCTGACTCAATCTCCAAGACTTCAAAAGCAACAGGGAACATCCAATTATGGCCATCAACTGTAGTATCAACTACTAGCTGTCCTTTAAATCTACCATGAAGAGCTGTTGCACCCACGGCCAAATAAGGCCTGCAACCATCCAGAAACCCTTGCCAGCAAGCTTTGAAACAAACAAAAGCCCTTCTAAAGCACTCCTTCTCCATTGTCTTCCCTCTTATTTTGTACTGAACTGTATGCATGTCTATCTGTACAACACTACCTGGACTAGCCATCTCCACTTCATCTTTGAAGCTGTAAAGCAACTGAAAACTTTCATTCCATGGACCATTGATCCTATCAAGAGCCATTTTCTTTGCATAGAACATCCTCATGTAAGGTACTATAATATTAAACTTTTCAGAAACTTTTTTATGAGCGTTGTTGCACCAAGTGATGGGTTCTCTCTCATCCAATCCATGATTGCATCTGCCAACCACCTAGTCTTTGCTAGTTTTGTTTTGTCCTTTGGCTGTCCCCCTTGAGGTGGACAAGAATGTTCGAACTGGTTACCTTTTATCTGAAATATAATGAAAATGTCAGGTACAGTTAACAAATTCTACACAATGATCTAAAATACACAACTTGTTGTAATACCTGAACCAAACAGCTCCTAAGCATAGTGGATGCGTGCATCCTCCACCTACACCTATTGTATGGGCACTTTACTGTGAACCTTGCTAGCTCACTCTTAATAACAACATAATCATTATTGATGCAGATGCAAATGCGGTGCCTTCTGAAATCTTAGGATCATTCCTGTCCCACTTAATTATTGGCAAGTCCTCCCCATCGTACTCGGCTAAAACGAGTCTATCATTGTTCTCCTCGTTCTCTTCTTCATCAGTGTCATCAAATCTGGCACCATGGGCCAATTCCTCCATGTATTGATCCTCTAGTGCCTGTTTACTGAATATATCTACCAATTCAGGAAACATCAACACATCCACATCATCTAGTGAAGGATCTCCCTCAACAAGCTCTGCTTCGTTCTCCACATCGGCCACACGAGCGATTTGGCTTACACTCGCAGTGTGAACAGATGGTACTGCTGTGGACCTACAAGGAGCACGGGGGCGCACAATATTAGCAGAGACAACAAATACACATGATGTCCGACCACCTGATGATGCCTGACCACCAAATGATGCTTTAGCTCTCTTTCCCGTGTGTTCAACTTTAGGTTGCACATGAAGATGGAATCGACCAAAACGTTCGGCAGCATTCAAAGAGAAAAGCATTACCAGATCATCTTCGCTAGTTAGTGGGAGCAATCTTTGCTCACTAATGTTGAAATATTGTAAATCTACTAAATCGCCATTGCTCCGGGGGAATTTAGAATATATTTTATCTTTCAAATATCTGAGAGTTATGGAGGTTGCAACCACCGCTGGGAAGTAAAATCCAGAGAGATACCATTCACAACCACAAATTATGCTAGTATCTAGTTTAACCGCCAGTCGAAATGCCAGCGCCGAATCAATCCTATACGAAAAGCAAGGCAGTTAGCTGAGCACCAGCGATTCACGCTCAATTACTGCCTATAATCAATCCAAAAAGGGAAACAATACTTACCCAGATGGAATCCATGCATTAGATCCCTCCGATTCCACCCAATCTTCTCTGCGCTCGACGGGGAGGACCGGTACACCCGCTAGCGTCGCATACTGTTCCGCGAAAGGGGTAGATCTAGCGAGGGAGGAAGCGGAGCTGGAGTGGGCTCCACAGGGCTAGGGGGAGGGGCGGCTCGGGGGCCGAGGACGACATAAGGTAGGAGGGGCTCTCAGGTAGGAGGGCACAACGGCAGGGGACCGGAGTGGAGGGGCGGTGTGGGAGCTATTCCAGGCTCGGAGCGAGAATGGCCGGTCCGACGTGTCTCCATGCGTCCCCACCCTTCACTACGTATGCAAGACCCATCCCAACGTGGCCCACCCTTCACCACCTATGCAGGACCCATCCCAACATGGCCCCACCTGTCAGCATATAACGGTCGAGGCGACGTAACGTAACTCTCAACGCAGGACCCACCCAACGCGGTCCCACCTATCAGCATGTAACAGTCAAGCCTTTGACCTGATGGCATCCCCCCGCCCGAGCGCATGTGAGGGTTTCAGAATGGAGGGGGGAAAGTGAGGAAAAACTAAGCGGCTGGGGACAACTGAGTACAACTAACAAACCAGGGGCATGCAAATATAAATCTCTTTACATTTTATGATTTACTTCTTTCTTTTTAAACTTGGACCTGGCCCTTTGGGCTGGCCTAGCCCTAGTTTGGCCTAGTGGGTTGGGCTAAACCCATTGTTGTGCTCTAGGTCAACCGACCCAGACCCTCTCATGCGTTCTTCCCCCTATCGCACTCTTCCTTCTCTCGCGACGTCGCGACTGCCGCCGCTGTTGCCCGCCGATTCTAGCCGACTCTGGCCGTTCCGGCCACCGCTGCCGTGCGAGATGACTCAGTCGAAAATGCTGAGTTGACTGGTCTATATGGATTTCCCGCGCAGGCTCTCGCCTAGCTGCGCCATCGCCTCTCTTGTGGCTAGGGTTTTGTATCCCTATGTGGTGTTGTGCTCCAACGACCTCATGGTGGTTCCCTGGTGATCTAATGGTGTGGTACACGCCCATGCCACCACTGTCGTGCTGCTGCAGCCGCTGGCATGGCTCGACACGGTGCAAATGCCCATTGTGCCACCGTGCCGTGGCTGCTGCCGGCGCTGCTTCCTCCGCTTCCTATTCTAAGCCTAGTGAAGACTACATGTGAGTTCTTCTCTCCCTCCCATCTCTCTGTCTTTCTCTGAACCCTTCTCTCGAATATATTCTTAACCTTAATTAGTGTTTGGGCTCTACTCTAGGGTTCTACCCCTCTCTATTTGAAATCATCTTCCTAGTAGCTCTTGGCTAATACATGTTATACACATGAATTTGTGATGGGTTAACCTTGGCTTAGTTCTGATGGTTATATGGTCTGTGGAAGTTTTTTTGGTCAACTTCCAATGATGTTGATGCTTGGCGTTACTGATTCAGTATTGTTATCTATGGTGATCTTAATGATTTTAACCAATTGGCTCTAAATTTGGAAACATTAGTGCTGTTGTGGTTATTCTATTGTTACTACTACTGTAATATGGATGATTCCTTCATCAAATAGTCTGTGAAACCTAGTGTCAAATGATTGTGGGCTTTATCTACTGGTGCATAATCTACTAGTGATGAAAAATATGAGATTTTCCCAAAGGATCATACATGTATGCTACCTGGTATAGGCCATTGATTCTCATGTTTTATCTGCTGTCCAGGAAATGACAGATGGATATTAGTAATATGATTCCTAGCTTAATGGTTAGGAAGATGATTAATAGATCTAGTCTTGTGAATAAAGATTGCTGATTGTGTATGGTGATATATCCTGGAAATGATTTTCTAAGTATATCCGTGATGGTTTAACCATTATTGGAATGATGCTGCTGAGCAAACTGCTATGGCAGTACTATCTTCTGATAGATTATCAAGTGCTGATGATTCCTGGTGGTTTAGGAAAATGATTATTTAAGTTACGTTTATTGGAACATGTTTTAACTTTGGAAGGATGCCACTTTGAGGCCTCCTAATTGATGGTACATAGTGGTAACCTCCAATAATTCATGTTGTTGCCTTGCTATTCTCTTAGATTTAAATCAATGATGCATAGACTGAGATTTCATGTGGTGCCTAAATAAAGAATGGGTCCTTATAATGGCTATTATCTTCCCGTGATGAGTTTACACCCCATTTGGGTGTATCTATGAGGATTATTCACTTCAACAAATCATATTCTTATGATTGATAAGGACAGATGTATGATGTGATCTTGTTGGGGTATATCCAACCTGCTGTGGTTGTTGATGTGACTGTAATGTTTATGTTGCCTTGCTGTTGGTGGTGAGCTTGGTGAGCTCCTATTTGTGATAGGCTTGTC
Source organism: Avena sativa (assembly GCA_916181665.1). NCBI lineage: Eukaryota > Viridiplantae > Streptophyta > Magnoliopsida > Poales > Poaceae > Avena > Avena sativa. Next base: position 62,994,644 of record OV702286.1, on the reverse strand, counting down.
CCTACTCCTTGATCTACTCCTCCTCCTAGCTCCTACTTGCGCTTGCTCTACACCCAGACTTTCTTCTCCTTTATGTAACCATCTTGGTTGGTTAACTGGTGGCTTTCTGTGGTGTTTTATGGATTGATCTGGTAAGAATCTGTTTAAGATCTTGTGGTGTTCTTGCTGTTCTTCTAGGTGGATAGGATGTGTAGCAGAGCTTCCTATGCTCACATGACTATGTGCTTTTATTCACTGTCCCTTACTTCCTGGTGTCCATAGCACTACCCTCTGCATGCATGAGTAAGATGCGTGCTTGTGTGCTATCTCTATGGATCAGATAAAGTGGAAATATCTTGTTTCTTTACCTTTTACTTCTATCTACCTTGGTGAAATGTTCCCCCTATGGTTAATGATGTTGTACTAAAGCCACCTGGATAAAAGAACATATGCTATTCTTTTGGTGAAACTTGCCCCTTTTTTAAATTAGCTCTGTGATGGAATTCAACTGTGAACTTCACTGTTAATATCTGAGAGCAATTATTCTAACAATAACCTTTTTAGTGTTGTTTACTTGTTTGCTTGCAGGTACAATTCTTACAGAGAAGATCCTGGAGCTTCAAGATTTAGTTAGGAAATAGTATAGGTTCTTCTTTTTATCATTTTGTAATTTTCTTATATCTTTTGTAAAGAACAATGTATAATATATTTGATTCAATAAAGTATTATTATTTTTACTTATATTTCTTCATTTGTATAATACATCCTTGCTTATTTGTATTCTTCTTAGCTTGTAATTATAGAATAAAGAAAAGAATAAGAACTTCTATTTACTTATATTTACTTGATTTATTTTTTATGTCTTGTTTTTCCTTAATTATACACTTATGATATAATATAATAATACTTCACATTAAAATACTTAAATGTATTTTTTAAACAATAAAATTCTAAATGCTTTTGGGTTTAAATATTTCAAAAGTAGATTTAAATTTAAATTATCATCCCAAAATAATAATAAATGCCTAGAGGTCAAGCCAGAATTTATAGCAATCACCTGGATGAGCTAAACCTAACTCACCAAAGTGAAAGAAACTCTGATCCCTCTGGTGTTTTAGTTTTGCATGAAAATTCCTTGAATTTTGTTATGCATGAATGCAAATGAATAAACTCTCTTCTGCATCCCTAAATGCTGGGGCATTACAAAATCCCACCACAAACGGTGAAAGGGCATGTATGCCCCATGTGTGGTTTTGGTAATTAATGACAATCTCCATGGACTAATGTGTAAATTGAGTTTCACGTGTAGGTTTGTCCATTGGCATCGCTTGGATAATGTGTTGGTTTCACGGTTGAAAAGAAGAAGCAATGTCCAAGGTCTTTGTGCCCATTGGAATCATGAAGAAGAAGAAGAAGAACAAGATCAAGTTTGTCTTGAAGAAGAAGAAGATGTTGAAGAAGACGGAGCTCCTTATGGCTATCTTCAAGACATCATCATCAAGAAATGAAGGGCAAGCTCAAGGTGCGCCATCTCTAGAAGATCTCATGCTTGAAGCTTGCCATCCTCGGCGTTCATGGAGTGATGAAGACAAGTTAAAAGAAGGGGTTTCCCCATGGAGTATGGGGGAGCCATTCGCAAGTCTTCATCAAGCAAGAGCGAGCAATAGGAATCAAGAAAGGTGTTCCATCTTGAAGGTGCCAAGATCGTCTACATCAAGCTCAAGTGGGATTCTCAAGGCAAAGGTATGATCTTGATAGGGTTTCTATTTTACTGGTCACTTGTAGTGTTGGGAAACTGGGTTTAGGATAGATTGCCGTACTATCAAGAGGGGCTCTCGAGTGGGTGACTCGTTAATATCTTTCAGAGAGAGCTCAAACCTTTGCATACATAGCATCATCTTTATTGGTTGTTGTTTGGTTCTTGTCCATGTGAGGATCTAGAGCTTGCGATACTCTAGTTCATCAAAAACGAATTTCCCTTGCATATCATATTGCATTTTTGATCTTGTGGGTTTTCCGGCTCCACACCTTGGGAGGTATCTCACATATATATTCATGGTATTTTCTCCCTTGGTGATACCCAATATTTCATTGTTATCTTTCCAACAAAATTGGTTTCATCTCGTTTGGAGTTTTATGCAAAAGTTGTGGCAGTTTTGGTTCTGGAGTTTTTGCCTGATCGGTAGTTCCGGTGGGCCACCGGTAGTACCGCTAGGGCATTTTGCCGCCAGTAATACCGGTGTTAATTCCATCGCAACTTCCGGTAATCCTGATTTAGTTTCAGTCACTTCTCTGATGTTTTCTATATGATGGAACTTTGGTCGGAAGTAAAGGCGATAGTACCATCCGTGGGCGGAAGTACCGGCCAAGGGCCGGAAGTACCGCTCAGGCAGAATTGCCGCCGGTAGCACCGGGTGAAATTCCGGCATTACTTCCGCTAACCCAGTTTTCGGTTCTGTAACTTCTCTGCATCTGGTGTGCTATTTGTCAGAACTTTGGTCAGAAGTTCTGCCGGTAGTTCCGGTGGTAGTTTCGGCCTGGTTCCTTTTCTTTTTCTCGTAGCTGTTTGTTACCATTACCGGATGCCACCGGTAGTACCGGCCATCCACCGGTACTACCGACCAGGGTCATAAAATCGCTCAACGGCCAGATCGGGAGCCCTTTAAAAGGGACTCCTCTTCCCCTTCGTGGGGTCACTTGTTCTTCTTTGTTTTTGCCCTTCTCTCTCTCCTCCATTATTGACCTTGATGAGCTTTCCCTCTTTCCTTCCCCCTCCTATGATTCTTGCATCTTTTTGAGGGATTTGAGAGAGGAGATCTAGATCTACAACTCCACCAAACCAAATCCCTTCTTTGTGAAGGAATCCTTGGGATCTAGATCTTGGAGAGTTTTGTGTTCTCCTCTTGTGTTCTTCCTCTCTTATTCTGCCAATAGCTTTTGTAGCTTTGGTGGAATTTGAGAGAGAAGGACTTGCCTCTTGCATTTGGTGCATAGGTTTGCCTCGGAGATTTAGCGAGTTCAAGACCTTGGGCTTGTTTCTCTTGGGTTCTTGGAACCCTAGACGATTGTGTGGAGTTGTGGTGTGTTGTTGGGGCCTCGAATTGAGGTGTGCAGATTCCCCAAGCTTGTTGGCCTATTGTTGCATTGTGGAGCCTTTGTGGCGTTTCTTGGAAGCACACCAATTGAGTTGTGGAGATTGCCCCAAGCCTTGTACGGGTTCGATGACCGCCCTCAAGTGTCCCATAGTGGAATGTGAGTAGGCCTTTGTGGTGAGCTCACGGGAGAATAGGGTGAGCCTTTTGTGGCATGGGTGTGTTGCGTGCCTTTGCATCTTGGGGTGTGGCCTTGTGTGGTGTTGGGTGAGCATCAAGCCACCACACCTCAAGGTGAGCCATTTGTGGCGTTCGAAGTACATTGCGCCACTGCACCTCTCCAACGGAGACGTAGCTTCTTTGGAAGTGAACTTCGGGAAACAAATCATCATGTCTGCGTCCATCGGTTATCTCTCAACCGAGCCCTTTACTTATGCAATTTACATTGTGATAGCCATCGTGCTTGAAGTATTATATCTTGCTATCACCTTGTTGCTTGTCTTGCTTAGCATAGGTTGTTGGTGCACTTAGTGAACCTAGTGTATATAGGTTTTGGCTTGATAAATTAAACGTTTAGTTTTATTCTGCATTAATTAGAGCCTAAACCGTAATAATTTTAAAACCCTATTCATCGCCCCTCTAGGCGAAGTCCATTTCCCTTTCAAACGGGCTCCGCTCGGAGGACATGGGCTCTAACCCCTTGCAAACAGTCCAAATCAGACTAATTCGGTGTCCAAAATGCGATGGGGCATTGGAGATTCCCGAAGGCCGCCCACTAGTCTGGAGTGGTTTCCAATCATCAATGGTGGATTAGGGAATCTCCAATGGGCCGACCCAAATTGGCGACCCAAAAATGTCTGGGGAGATTTGGGTCGTGGTCTGGCCTGTCTGGCCAACCGCACCCAGCGGTGCGACCCATCTATCCGTGATGGACAACGTTGGCCAGAATTTTCATCTCTTTGCACATTTTAGAACAAAGTACATAGATAAATGTATAATTTGACAAGCAGTTAAACTAGATTAGGTAATCAAATTAAAATAGTGCTTACATGTGAATAGTTCACACTCACATGGTTCGATAAAAACAACCAAACATCATTCAAATTACCAGAAACAAATAAGGGATTAATTTTTTTGGTTTCCCGCATGGGACCATGTATGCTCAATCAAATCTAGTTGAAGTCGGTCATGGGTGTGCCTGTGATGCAAATTTTCATGCACCTGCATGAAATCTTCCCATGACACTAGACCTGACTGTGGCTCAACCAACTGACCCTGAAAATCCTAGCCTTGGTCGAAGATGCTATCATCACACTCGTCCTCGACAATCATGTTGTGCATGATCACACAAGCAGTCATCACACCCCAGATCCTCTCCGTACTCCAGGTTCTAGCAGGGTATCGAACAATAGCCCACCTTGACTAAAGCACACCAAATGCTCGCTCCACATCCTTCCTAGCAGCCTCTTGCTCTTTCGCAAACCTCTTGCATTTCTCATCTCCAGGGTTCCGGATTGTCTTCACAAAGGTGGACCAGGAGGGATAGATGGCGTCAGCTAGATAGTAACCCATTTCATAAGGATTGCCATTGTACTACTAGAGAAAAGGCTATAGGAGACATTCTCATTTGAGGCGCATTTATACTATATGCGCCTCTGATAAAATAGGCGAGGCACACTGCACTGACATGCGCCTCTAGTATTAAAATAGGCGAGGCACATATCTGTAGGATGCGCCTCCTATAGTCTCTCTACGGACGAAATCTGGCACCCCCATATTATGCGAGGCGCATTCTGATAATATGCACCTCCAACATGTTAGATAGGCGAGGCGCATATGGGGATAATGTGCCTCGCATATGTTGGGTGGGCCCGAGAGGAGATTGGTGGTCCAATATGCGAGGCGCATATCATCACATGCGCCTCCTATACTTGATAATAGGCGAGGCGCATTCAGCAGAGTGCGCCTCAAGTAACCCCTGTAGGCCCGGGCGACCGCATAGCCGAGGCGCATGTTAGCATATGCGCCTCAGATAGTTTATATTATAGGAGGCGCATTTTGTGCAATATGCGCCTCGCATAACCTGGCTCACTTTTTTCTGCACCTTTTGGCACATGCACCCGACTCACTTGTCTCACTTCTTCCTCCTCCACCAAAAGGCAGATTTGGTCGCCCCTCCTCCTCCCCACCTCATTTCCCACATTGATTCACCATAGAAGCTTGCTCAATCTCCATTGGTTGACACTCATATGTAAGTGAAGTATCTTGCTCCTCTAGATCTACAACATGTCCCTTTACTTCTCCTCTGGCTCTCTTGTGCAAGTCTTTGTTGGAGGAAGCGTGAAGGCGTTGCTTGCATGCTCATGCATGTCGTCGGCGACAACGCGACTATATGATTGTGTTGTGGTGCATGCTTCTTTTTGTGCAGGGATTTCATTTGGGATGCCAATGTTTCACCGGAATGTCGATTCATTTCTTTTCTGGCGAATTTCTGGCACTCGCGGATGTCCTCTTTTTAGGGGAGGTCATGTAGAATTTTTTCAGTGATCCAGACGTCCATATATGATCTAATTATTCTCTTGCTCTTTGTACCACGCGTAGGCGATCATGGTCCGACCACTGATCCGCAAAGCCCTCATGGATAGGTGGATGAGATGCGCGAGGGCCGATATGGCACGCGCAAACAAGACGGAGATAGGATGTCCGACTGCAAGCTGATGTATCTGATAAGGCATGATTCCGGAATGCTGGAGTCGCACCTGCTTCGACGTAGTTTCATGGATGGCTACACTCGGTGGATACGTGATGACAAAGATGATGATGAGGATTTCAATAATTGTGAAGATCAAGATGCCGGTCATGATCACGAAGATCAAGACGCCAACGGCGAGGCAGGTGATGATCATGAAGATCAGGGTGGCGCTAGGCATGATGGACACGAAGATGATCAAGGTGGCACCGGGCATGAACACGAAGATCAAGGTGTCGACCATGATTCGAGCTGGCTGCGAGACCCTCATGTCCAAGATCTGCTTCTCAAGGAGACGAGTAACGCAGCGGTCGCTAGAGAGAAAGCTAAGCTGGAGCAAATGAAGAAAGAAACGGTCACTCCATTGTTTGATGGATGCAACGACGGGGATACCCATCTGAATGTAACGCCCAGGGATCTGGAGATGAATGTGAAACACAAAATGATCGACGAATGCTTCGACGACAACATTGCATTCTGGCACGATATTCTTCCCAAAAGGGGAACACATGTCCGACTAGTATCGCTGAGGCCAAGAAAGTTGCGTGCCCTCTCAATCTACCACACGTGAAATACCACGTCTGCATAAATGATTGCATCATCTACCGGGGCGAGGACACGGAGAAGACCACGTGTCCGGTGTGCAAGACCTCTCGATACAAGAGAGGGACCAAGAAATCTCCTAGAAAGGTGGTGTGGTACTTTCCTCTAAATCCTCGTCAGCAGCGGTATTTCGCGGACCCTAAGGAAGCAGAGCTCATGCTCTGGCACGCGAAAAGAAAGAGGCTGGAAGGCGATGATCCGGAGAAGGAGGAAATGCTGAGGCACCCTTCGGATACTTGCCAGTGGAAGGCGTTGGACCTCCAATATTACTAATATTTCGAGAAAGAGTCAAGGAATCTCATGCTAGGTGTGAGCACCGACGGACACAATCCGTTCGAAAGCCAGAGCAGCACACACAACACTTGGCCCATGTTTGTATGGATCTACAACCTCCCCCTGGTTGTGCATGAAGAAGAAGTACGTAACCATGAGTATGCTGGTTCAAGGGCCAAAATAACCCAGTATAGACATCAATCTGTATCTCATGTTGTTGAAAGAGGAGCTGGCCATGTTATGGGAAGAAGGAGCCCGTACGTGGGACGCCTCGAGACAAGAATACTTCGACATGAGAGCAGCGGTGATCATGACGGTTCAAGACTATCCCGGGTATGGATACTTCTTGGGGCAGGTGGTCCAAGGATTCTATGGGTGCGTTAGGTGCAAATATAATACAACGTACCGCCAGCTACAGAAATATCCTGGGTCCAGGAAAACCGTGTTCCTTGGGGATCGGAGGTGGCTTCCCAAGAATCATGCCTGGAGAAAGCTAGGAGATCTGTTCGATGGGGAAGTCGAGCTCCGAGGAATCCCGGACCAGAGGAGCAGCATGGAAATCTAGGAGATTTTGAATAGCTAGAAGGAATGCCCTACACCGGGAAAGACCCAGAAGAAGCCAGAGCCTCTGCTGAAGGTATGGAAGGCGAGGTATGTTTTCTGGGACCTACCATACTAGAAGATCCTCCGCGTGCCTCATAGCCTCGATCTCATGCATATCACAAAGAACGTGGGCGAGAGTCTGCTTGCCACCCTCCTTAACACCGACAACACCAAAGATGGGCCGAAGGCAAGGAACGAATTGAAGCATATGGGCATGAGGGATGAATTTCAACCACCACCTAGAGATGACGAGGAGGAGGACGAGAAGGAGGAGATGGAAACGCAGAATAGCCATCATCGCAAGGGCAAAAAGCAGGTCAAGAAGGGTGAGGTCAAGCTCAAGGCCTCATGCTTCACTCTGAGTAAGAAGGAGGCCATATAGTTTATGAAGTGCCTCCTCGGAGTCAAATTTCTGAACGGCTACGTGGGGAAGATAAGCAGATGGCTAGACGAGGCGAAGCAGCGCTTCAGCGGGATGAAGTCTCACGACGTCGCCGTGCTGATGATGCAGGTACTCCTGGTCGCGATCCGAGGTATAATGGACAAGCACGTCCGTGAAACGTTGTTTGGCCTCTACTACTTTTTCAACGTCATCTCTCGAAAGTCGATAGGAATTAAGCAGCTCACGAGGCTACAGGACGAGATCGTGGTGATACTATGTGAGCTCGAGATCGATTTCCGCATTCTTCGACGTCATGCTTCATCTGCTTCTCCATGTCATGGAGGATATCGTCCAGCTCAGTCCTCCGTTTCTGCGAAGCATGATGCCGTTCGAAAGGCTCAATGGACACATCAAAGGATATGTTAAGAACAGGTCCCGTCCAGATGGAAGCATAGCAAATGGATTCCTGTCTGAAGAGTGCATCTCTTTCTGCTCAAACTTTCTGCAAACCGAGACCCCTCTTGGTCTACCATTACAAGCACCTCGGGAGGCTCACTAGATGGGATCACCATGAGGGTCGGCGCCCAAAGCGTGTCGACATCGAGGGCCAAACCAAGGACTTTGAAAGAGCAAACCTGGTCGCGCTACAGCACCTGTAGGTGGTCGATACATACATATATGAGCACAAAGAGTTTATCAAGAAGAATTACGCTGACTAGGGGCGCCAGTACTCAGAGGAAGATGTTATCAAGGAGCACAACTCTGGTTCCACGCGGTGGTTCAGGGAGAAGGTCATTGCTAATCCACCGCAGGGAGAGTACTCGGAGGAATATATACTCATATTCTCCTTGTCACGGGGCACCTCACACAACCTGATGACCTATCAGACATATGATATCAACGGATACACGTTCTACAGAGAGGAAAAGGACAATAACTGCGATTACCAGAACTCAGGGGTTACGGTACGGGGATATTCTACACCGGTGACGTCTCAAAAAGATACTATGGAAGGATCAAGGAGATTTGGGAGCTCGACCACATTACAGAGAAGGTGCTGATGTTCCGTGTCAGGTGGGCCAAGAGCGTCGAGAAAGAAGGCTGATATTTCACCACCATGGTTATACCGTCAAAGACCACCAGCGCAAACGCACCCGCGAGAAATGAGCCTTGGGTTCTAGCTAGCAAGGTTGACCAATGCTGGTACATCACAGACCTGTCAAAGCCTAGCTGGGTTGTCGTCAGGAGAGGCAAAAGGAACATCATCGGAATGGACAGAGTCGCCAACGAGCAAGACTTTGGCTAGAACGGTGACCCGAAGATGGAAGACGGATACGACAACCAAGCACTGTACACCACAACCCTACCTAAGAAAGGACTCCAGTTCAAAAGAAGTAGTGAAGATGTCCCGGACCTAACCTATTCAACCGCGACAAACAAGGGCAAGAAGACGACCATTGTCAAGAAATGCTAGCGCGCTCCGACCATTGTCAAGAACCGTCGTGTGTGCGGCCTACTATTATGTATCGAAACATTCATAATTATCATTTTTTGTATGTTATAATATTGCATTGAGAATATTATGTATCGACGAGACACATTCATAATACTCACTTTTGTTGTTTTGGCAATATTTGAATTTTTAAAATATTTGCAGTATATTTTATAGTTCATATTGTGTTTGGACAATGTTTTTACATGAAAAATGGCCTTCAAAAAAAGTTTTCAAAAAATTTGAGCCACCAGGATTTGAACCTGGGTGGCTAGGCTTTAGTTTAGGACAAGGGACGAAACTAGTGGGCTAGGGTCAGTTTGTTGATAGATACAGCACACTGCACTAGTTGACTAGTGCTATAGAATACCTGAGGCGAATTCTGGCCAGATGCGCCTCGTGTAAACTTATACGAGGCACATTTTCAAATATGCGCCTCGCATAAGCTGGTACCTGTCTATGATGATTGAGCTTTTTTTTCTCTTTCACATTCTCTGGATCTGATGAACTGCAACCTGCTTCCCCCCTTCGCCTTCGCTCTGCAGCCTAGGAGGATCCCGCCCGCGCCGTTGTGCCTAGGAGGAGGATCCCGCTCGCGCCGTTGTGCCCGGGAGGAGGAGGAGCCCGCCCTCCCACCGGTCATCTTCTGCCGCTGCCGTCGTCAACCCTCACCGCGGTGATCATTCTCTCTCTCCTCTCCCCACCCCTTCTCCCCTCTGAGTTTGTGATGTCGCCGAACTGATTTCTATAGCTAGCTTCGAGTAGCACCTGATCTGAGATCCTGGGACTGAGATGATCCGTAGTAGTTCTTCGTTCCCTCTGTCGTCATAGCTGAGACCTGTAGTTTGTATGATGCTGCTGCACTACTGGGTTAAAGAGGCGTTTTTGATGCGACCCTTTTGAATGCATGGATATGGTTCTGTGGTGTGAATTCTCGTGCTTGATTTGGTATCGGTGGTCAAAGTGGTAATGTTGTCGGTTGCCTAATGCTTGGTTAATGGGGATCTATTTGGGTATACTTTTTTTGGGTATAATTTGTATGTGGAGATGGATGACCAATATGAATACTCTGTCCATGTGACAGTAACAATTTAGATGATTCCTAGCCAAATGGCTAAGAAGATGATTTCATTTAGGGAACAAGTTCTATGGCATTGCAAATCCTCTATGGCCTTTATATTTGTTTAATGAGATAGGATCCTGATTTACTCTTAGGGTTACTGTTGTGGTGTCTCCTTTTCTTTCTAGAGTGTGCACAGTATTACACCCTAAAGTGACATGATTTGCTCTAGGGATTCCTTTCTTAAGGATTGAGATTTGGTTGCCAGTGATGCAAGGTCTGAGGTGCCAACCTTGAATTGATGGCTTCTACTACCCTGGTCTTATTACTGTGATGCCTCCAAAAGAGTGTGCACAATATGATGATCTAAGTTAGTATGATTTGCTATTAAATTTAATTAGCTTGCTTGACTATGGGTATTTAAATCTTGATATTCTAAGCATGAAACTAATGTAGTCTATGATGCAAGAGGCTGAGCCATGGATTGATAATAAGAATAGATGCTTAGGTAGACTCAAGCTCTATGATGAGCCTTGCATACCACCAGTATGTAATACTGAGAACAACTCCTCCCAATAATTTCCTTTAGGCTTGAACTAAAAGAAATAATGATGCTAATTAGCTGAGATGCCAACCTACTATGCAGAAGGAACACTTGATTTATTGGTGATGTTAGCTTGTATGGTTTGATTTGATCTACTCTTAATGATCTAGATCAACAATCAAAATTCATATGCCTGGCCTCCTCTTCCTAACTCATGTATTTGACTTGTAATGGATCTACTCCTAGAGCTTCTCCCATGATTCTGATGGCTAGGAATATTTTTGGTAATATTTTCATGGTGTTCTAATGGATATTGCTGGATAGCAGCTTGTGATTTCATGGGGTATTCTTGTGTTGAATCTAATGAGGTACTGGTTAAAACTAGTAGTAGCTAGTGGTGTTTTTGATACAAAACTGATAAGAACAAGTGATGTTCTTGGTGGCGTTCTTGGCTGGTTTGTGAATGGGGATAAGATGAAAGTTGTGCTCTAGAGTATGGGAAGATGGAATGGTAGTTTGCTGCTACGACTATGCTCTGCCTTGTGCACTTACTGTGCTAGCTTTGGTGTTGACAACACATCAATATGCATGTGTTGTGTAAGCTTCTTGCTTGCTTCAGCAGCCCACATGCCTTGTCTCATTGGGAAGATATTTGCTGGCCTTGAAGCTATCCCCTTGAGGATGTGCTCGGCTAAGTTGGGTAATCTCCTAGAATAGTCTTTATTTTTGGTTGCCAATTGCTAACTTGTCCCTCTAGCTAATGATGCAAAGCCTGAAGCTAAATTCTATTGATAAGCATGTTCGATATGCAAGTAGAATGTAGTATCATTGACCCTTAAAATAAGTGAAATCATAGTGGCTGCTTGATTCCCCTACTAGCAGTAACTTATTAAAGTTGACCATGAGAAAACTTAAACTAGCAGTTAACAAGGAGGTACTAAGTTTTATTTCTGCGGAATTAAAAAAAAGACATCATAGATAGGAGGTAAAACACCAACAATTGCTATATCCCTTTTTGGTCCTTGGTATTCTATGTAGTTCAGAACTTGTGTCATCTGAATAATAAAGCTAGAGGTGATGGTTTTAAAAAAAGCTACAGAAATTCTATTGCAAATGAGCTTCTGTTTGTTTTTGTTATTGAGCTTCTGTTGCAAATCCTATAAGCTTCAGACCTGCTAGTACAGTGTAAATTCTATTTCTTTATTTTTTTTAGTTTGTGCATGTGCAGAGAAGGACATAAAAGCTTACCTTTGTATAGCGAATCATATATGTGGTGTATGCTGTCCAGATTTCTTGTATGCTGCTGGCAGCAAGTTGTGTATGGATGTGCTTGTGTATGCTAGCAGCAAAATGGCTGTGTTTGTACCTATTTAGGTTTTTTTGTGCAGGTTTTTCTTTTTGAGTTACCAATGTTTCACCGAAATGTTGATTCATTTCTGTTCTGGCGAATTTCTGGCACTCCTAGACATAGAAAATTAGCAAAGGTTATGCCGAAATTTTCTATGAATTTTTGTGCTTATTAGTTCCATTTATTTGTGTGTTCAGAAATGTCGGAGGAGCCGGGCCCTTCTAGCAAGAAGCCCTTTTGGGAGCAGCAGGCGGAGACGGAATCCCAAGAGGACCCGGAATTCGTTCCGTGGGACGACGAGATGGAGGCGGACAAGGATACCTCGTCGGGCGATGAGGATATGGGGGACGCTGATGGCGACGCCACTACCACTGATGGCGGCGGTGAAGCTACTACGAACGGTGGTAGCACATCGATGAAGGCCTAGAAGGATCGGACCCCGATCGTGGTCGACATCAAAAGTTCCATCATCACAAGCGTGAACGCTAAAGGTGCGCCTTTGGAGCTGGCCGAGTTTGTCATGGGTTACTCAAACCAGCTCGCGGCAATCCTCCAGAACACTGTCACGATCAACACGAAGAACCTGAAGGCCGAAGAGAACAAGGGTTTCCTCATCTAGCTCTTTCGGAAGCTGCACAAGATACGCATTGCCGGGTGATGAGGAACACAAGTACAATAACGACAACCTCAAAGGGAATCCGGTGAACAAGTACGCCCTCAAGAAGATGACCAAGGCCTTGTCGAATTGGAAGGTCCGGGTGAAGAAGCTGATTTTCGAGGACAAGCTAAGTTATTCGGAGGTCGTCAAGAAGGAGCCTCTGGTCACGGAAGAACACTTCAAGGTGTTCAAGGCCAGATGTGAATCCGCCCTAGGCAAGGCCATGAGTCTGTACTTCAAGGAGTTGTACAAGAAGAACATTGGTACCCACCATCTCGGCTCCGGCGGTTATAGAACTGAGATTCCCAAATGGGAGAAGGAGGACGCCGACGCTCGTGCAAAGGGGGTGACACCTCCCTTTGATGACATAAAAGAGCCGCATGCAAAGCACTTTGTCAGGGCCCGGTTTGCCAAGCCGAAAGGGAGTTCTGATTATTCCTCGGAGCCCGTCAGCCCCTTTCGCTACGAAGGTGACAGACTTCATGAGAAAATATGTAAGTAGTTTGCATGCAAGTCGATTAATTGTGTTCACGATTAATCAATGAAGTCCAGTTTTCTGATCAAATGCTTCGCGTTCCTTGTGCGTAGGACGAGGAGTGTAGGAGCTCCTCATCCCAGTGATCGGCACCTGTCGCCAAGTGGGACACCACTTTTAACAGGGCGCTGAACCGGACCAAGAATGTTGAGCCCCTGGCGGCCCCGTCGTCGGCTGGCCATGTGGTCGGCTTTGGCGACATAACATGGTCCGAGTACTATGGAACCCCGGAGCGGAAGGGCAGGAAGGCCGAAAGCGCCGAGGTAAGACACCTAAGGGAACAGGTGGAAGCCTTTCCCAATATATTCCAAGATGCCGTGAACCAGGCTGTGTCGACTGCCGAGACAAAGTTCCAAGAACAAGTTCATACACAAGTCCAGGCACAAGTCCAGTCACAAGTGAACGATAAGATCAACACCATCCTTCCTGCCTACATGGAAAAGTACAGCAAGTGGCAGAAGGGTGGTAAAAGAGGGCCGCCACCGGTTCCCAACCTCGACAGCGCCAAATCGGACAACATGGCACGGCCGGAGGCGTGATGACCCACAAGTGTAGGGGGTGTATCGCAGTATTTTCGAGGGAAGTGAAACCCAATTTATTGATTCGACACAAGGGGAGCCAAATAATATTTATAAGCCTTAACAACTGAGTTGTCAATTCAGCTGCACCTGGAAACAATCTTGCTCACAGCAGTTTATCAGTAGCAACAGTTTTGTAGTAGGAATAGCAAAGTAGCAGCAGTAGTAAAGCAAGGACAGGAGTAACAAAAGCAGTAAACAGTGGGATTCGAGTGCGGTAGGCATAGGGATGGATGGACGGGCGTTGCATGGACAAGACAATTCACATAGCAATCAGAGCATAGGGCAATTGCAGATAAATAAGATAAAGCATCCAAGTACTAGACAATCCTAGGCATGTGTTCCATATATAGTCATACGTGCTCGCAATGAGAACTTGCACAACATCTTTTGTCCTGCCAACCCGTTTGCAGCGGGGCCTCTAGGGAACTACTGGCAATTAAGGTGCTCCTTTTAATAGAGCACCGGAGTAAAGCATTAACACTCCGTGAACACATGTGATCCTCACATCAAAGCCATTCCCTTCCGGTTATCCCGATTTCTGTCACTTCGGGGCCATAGGTTCCGGACAACAATGTGTATATACAACTTGTAGATAAGACCAGAAACAATACTATCATAATGAATCAATAACATGTTCAGATCTGAAATCATGGCACTCGGGCCCTAGTGACAAGCATTAAGCACAACAAGTCGCAACAGTCATAAAGCACTAATACTAGATACTAGGCACCATGCCCTAACAATCTGATGCCATTACATGATCGATCTCATCCAATCCCTACCATCCCCATAGCCTACAACGGGGGATTACTCACTCATAGATGGGGGAAACATGGATCGTCGATGGAGAAGCGATGGTGATGATCTCCTCCAATTCCCCGTCCCGGCAGGGTGCTAGAACGGAGTTTCTGGTGCTGTTTCGTGGAATCTGGTGGTGGCAGCGGAGCGGAACTTCTTCTAGAAAAACGTCAAACCCCCCGAAGTTTTTAGGTCAGAAGGCTTCTTATGGGCAAAGAGGGAGACCGAGGGGGTGCCTGGGGCCACCACACCATGCCCTGGCGCGGCCAGGCCCAACCCGCGCCTGGGGGAGGGAGCCCCTGGCCCTCCTCCGTCTCGTATTCTGGCTCCTGGAGTCTTCTGGAAAATAGGCACTTTGGCTTTTGTCCCGTCCAATTCCGAGAATATTCATTTTCTGACTTTCCTGGAACCAAAAACAGCAGAAAACAGGC
Source organism: Avena sativa (assembly GCA_916181665.1). Classification (NCBI taxonomy): domain Eukaryota; kingdom Viridiplantae; phylum Streptophyta; class Magnoliopsida; order Poales; family Poaceae; genus Avena; species Avena sativa. Next base: position 62,979,516 of record OV702286.1, on the reverse strand, counting down.
AGCTGGCACTGTGGCTCTTGTTAATAGGTTAGTCCAAGAAATCATATGAAGAGTACTCCAAAGTGTGGACAAAACACAAGAAAGTGGATAAAACCAAGCATGGAGCATCAAAAATTATAGATACATTTGCAATGTATCAACATCCCTAAGCTTAACTCCTGCTCGTCCTCGAGTAGGTAAGTGATAAAAAGAAAGAACAATTTTTGAGGTGACATGCACCATCATAAATTTGATCAAAGCATTTGTAAAACATTCAAAACTGGGATCATAGTACTTCAATCATAACATGAAAGACAAAGTTCTAGCAATAAGACAAAGAAACTATGATGCAACATGAAAAGGCACAAACAAAAGATTCATGAATAACAATGCCTTGCAAGACGTTTGTTTGTTTCACATAAAGAAAACATAGCATAGTGGCATTCAGCTTGTCCGTCATAGAGTAGCAAACATAAATTCATAGGACACCTTCAAAGTTTACAAGAGTGACTAGATACAAATAGTTTAAAACAAGTAATATCAAAGTATGCATCAATCAACAAGTCTTGGGACAATGCACATAGAACTAAGAATGGCCACTATGCTCTCAAGAAAGTGCTCATAGAATGTGTGGAGACTCAACAAGGAAATGAACAGGTTTTGAAAAGTTTGAAAGGCTTCCAAATGCTGAAAGTATGATACTCGTTAGCTTTAAGCTCTCATTTCCCCTATCATAAGCATCTTTAAGTGGTTAAAATTAAAGTGACACAACTAAGAAGATATGCTTGACAAGTTATAAATGGAATTCTCATGCCCGTTACTTACGAAGACCGATCCTCATGCTACTCAACTTTAGTCACCAGTAAGCTCTTGTCATTGTAAGTATATACGTATCATAGAGAACCGCCAACGGGGTACCCCTTGCACATGATACATGAGCTATCCCATAATCAAAATGACAAGGCAAGCAGTCAATGAGCATCTCAGCGATCTTTTTATTTACTATGTGCATAGATTTTTATTGAGGATGCTTCATAGAATGCTCATTATGGTTATGCTGCAAGTTTCCACCATGATTAGGCATGGCTTAGGCTAGCGGCCCAGGCGTTTCTCTAACATACATACAAACTCCATGATCTTACAAGTTCCACTTTTATTTCACACCGCCGGGATCCATAAGCAAAAGAACATGATATCAACGAGGTACTAAGTACCAATGAAATGTTGAAAGCGTTCCCCATGATACATGGTTCTGCCAACTTCAACTTATAAAACTCAAGCATATACGCAACAAAGAAGGACGCAATGGTTCAGGTTTATTAAGTGCAAGAAAATAAAGTGTGCCATCAAGTTCGTGAGAGCTTTACTAACTAACTTTCTCATAACAAGCAAACATTTTATTCGGAAGAAAACAAGGCATAATGAATATGCACCGAAGTAGCAAATGCTGCTAATAGGTAGGTATGGTGGACACTTTGGAAATATTTGGTTTAGGGAGTTGGAAACTTGAGTAAAACATACTCAGTGTAAGTGAAGGCTAGCAATAGTAAAGGAGCGACAAACGAGAGAGCAATAATGGCCATAATCATGCAGAGCGACAAAACATCATTGATCAAAACATAAAGTGATACTACAGGTTGAAAACTAAAGGATCATAAAGGCTTATGGTGACTTGGTATAGTCATAACATGGTGTGAGCATGCGCCAAGTCAACCCAAATAAAGCATCAAAGGAGAATACCACGATACTTATGCTTTAATATGCTAAAACAACGCATGATTCATCCAAGGCACATTAAGCAATCTCAATTGTTTATAACAAGTCATGCTACAAGAAATAATACTAAGCATAAAGCCAAAACAATATCAAGCATGACATGACAAAGCATAGGCCACAATCAAAAACAAGCTCTCTTTACCACTTAAGCATGAGATTTCCTACTCTTTTCCAATCCAAACCAAACTATTTGAAAACCAATGTATGAAAGAGGGGGTCCAACCAATTTATTCAGCAAACTAAGCAAACCAAGCAAACGAAAAACCAAAACAGAAAACGAAAAACAAGATGCTCCAAGAACAACACAACTGTGCATGAAACAATAAAAATGAAGTGTTTGGAAGAAACCTGGGATTTTTATTGATGAAGAAGGGGATGCCTTGGGCATCCCCAAGCTTTGACACTTGTACTTCTTGGATATTTCTTGGGGTGACACGTGTGGCATCCCCAAGCTTGATCTTTAGTCCATCCTTCATCTCATTACTCATTCCTTCCATACACCTGAAATTTTTCCTTCATACAAAACTTCACACAATCTTTATTAGCAACATTAGTGCACTCAAGATAATAGGTCTTAAGGTTCAGTTCTAACACCAAATAAACTTCCATTAGAACACTAGCTACTATAGTACTTCCCTAAAAAAGCTCAATTCCCCAAAAGAACTCAAAAAGGAACCAAAAATAAGCAAATGCAAATAATGGCAGAAATATGTCAAAACAGACCAGCAGGTAAAGACGATTTTTTTCGAAGACCTTCTGTTGTGCAAATCAAAAAGTGTTGAACTAACGAAAGTTAGATAACAACCTGGGGCAGAAGCTCAATAATTTAAGCCTCAAAAAGATGTTCAGAGATTTTACACGAATTTTTACGGTGAAGCATAGAAATCTGTTTTGGGACAGCAACTTTCCCAATCATTACTTCTCTTTCATTAGAGGTTACTCTTGGCACAAAAAGCAAATAAAAATGATAAGGAGCGGTTATTACTGAAGTAATAACTTCCAAGACTCATCTAAAACTTTTGGGTTATCTCCCAATAAGTACTTTTCTTTAACGCCTTTAAGTTAGGCAAAAGCAAAAACTGAAAATGGATAAAATAGAAGTAAGCGGAGATAATCATGGTGAAAACATTGTTTTGTTCAATGAAATCCTTTTGTTAACAAGGTTGATGAGGTCTTTCTACCAAAACAATTCCATATGAGACAAAACTTTGTATTCCACTAATGATTATGTTACCTCAACCTTGATAGCAATAGTCCCAATCATAATAGTTTCAAATTTTTCTCTTGGTATGGGACAATACATTTCTCCAACTTGAATGCCCTCAACATGTTCAATTGAATTCAAAACCATAAGTCTATCAATCTTCTTGGGGAAATATATAGTATGTTCCATGTCATTGACATTTAAGGTCACCTTCCCTTGATTACAATTAATAACAGCTCCTGCAGTATTTAAGAAAAGGTCTCCCAAGAATAGTAGACATATTATCATCTTCAGGCATAAAAGTTTGAGAGGATGCTCTCATAAGAAATATGAGTTGAAGTAAAAGAGAGAATCAAGAAGCAAATTCAAAACACATTTAAGTCTAACCCACTTCCTATGCATAGGAATCGTGTATGCAAATAAATTCACAAAGAACAAAGTGACAAGCATAGGAAGATAAAACAAGAGTAACTTCAAAACTTTCAGCACATAGAGAGGTGTTTCAATACCATGAAAACTTCTACAACCATATTTTCCTCTCTCATAATAATTTTCAGTAGCCTCATGAAGAAACTCAACAATATAACTATCAAATAAAGCATGCTTTTCATGATCTACAAGCACTAGAGCTTTATTATAAACACTTTCAAAAGAATCCTCAGGAACATAACATTCATCCTCCTTTAGTAAACATGGAGGACAATCAAATAATGTAAGGGATAAAGAGTTACTCTCATTAGAAGGTAAGCATGGATAGCTAATCCATTCTTCCTCCTTTTGTTCATCACTCTCCTTCTCTTTTTCATCTAATGAGACTTCAGGTTCATCAATTTCTTCTTCCATAGGATCCTGCGAGGCATTAGTCTCTTCCATTTGTGGAAAGCATCTATTAAAATATTCAAGAATATAGCCATTTTCATCCTTGTAATTATCAAAGCAAAATTTAAGTATACCATAAACCTCATACTTATAAGGTGAATCATCAATATTTTCAAGCAAACTAGCAAGTTCAAATGCACCCTTCCAAGCAATAAATTCCTCAATTTGTTCCACATCATAAAGGTCATAATTTCCCTTAACATAGGAAGATATGGTAACATTATCATTATACTCACATTGAAAAGGGAGGTGTTTGTACCTCCTACAGCAACAAGATTTATCAAGGCAATAAGTAACATTATAAGTAGAGAACACATTTCTAGCAATGGTATACAATCTATCAATTTGTCCCCATAAGTGTTTCCCTTTTTGTGACAAGCGCTGTTCCTTATAATAATATTTTTCATCTTCCGTGAACCCACCTTGCCAATAAGATTCAGTTTCCAAGAAACCAACCATTGACAACAAGCATGATAAAGCAAGACAATAATAGACCAACGAAAATAACAACTAGAGTAGGAACCAATTTTTCATGTGAGGAAGAATGGATCCAATATTTGTTTGAGGGGTATCTCAGCATTAGGTCGAGCCTTACTCTTTTTCGGTTCTATTTTCATGTCCGGAGAAATTCCATCACTGCCGGTAATCCTTATATTACCGGTACTATTAGTTTTTCTGTTAGAAGAGAGCGCGTCTATCCTCGGATTATGGCTAGTGAGTCGGTCAAGCAATGGCCATCCACTTTCTTCTATCAAAAGGATATTCCTGCTCCCGGCAAAGCTACTGCTTTGCCGGCTTTCGTCGACGGTGCCACCACGCCTCAAGAGTCCTAGAACGCAGATGCGCTGGCTCTCAGGGACGATCTGCTTCTTGCCAAGAGGCGGATCGACTATTTGATGAAGCACAAGGGCCTAAAAGGGTCCAACTTAGTTCACTGCTGGGTGGCACGCCGGATCCAGCCTCTTCAACATCATGGAGACCGGCTAATGCACTGCATCACGGCGTCCAAGAAAGATTCCCTCTGAATCAGCCCCAAGGCCTACTCGGCAAAATATTACATATGTCAAATCAAGTGGCTGATAAGGGAGCAGATTGAGAGGAAGATTCCGGAGCTGTCCTTGGACATGCATAAGGCGGAAGATCCCGTGGTGCCGGTAAGCTTCCAGCAGCAACTCATATTATGTGCTCATCTTTTTATATTATTTTGCAATACTGAGATATCTCTTCTTTTCAGCTTGCCGACCTTCCCGAGTCGGAGATTGCTCCTATCGAGGGATATCCTCCTGAGTTTTCTCAGGATGACGGAGAGTTGGTTCCACTGCCGGACATTGTTCCTCAGAAGCGTAAAGCTACGACAGTGGCTATTGGCACAAAGGAGGTGCCTGTTGTGAAGAGGTAATCTTTCCTCACAAGGTCTTTGTACTATACGTCTTAATTCTTTCCGAGATGTAATATTTTTTGTCCTATTACCTTCACAGAGCTAAACAGCTCACCAAGGGCAAAGGAAAGGGAGTTGCCTTGAAGCCCCTATGTCATAAGCTGAACTTGGCTTCTCCTGTCGTAGCTCCTCTGACTCCTGCCCCTCAGCCTTCTGCAGCGCCGGAGATTACACCATCTCCGACCGTTGTAGAAGATCCGACTCATTCATTAGAGACAGCGATCCTTGGGTCGCAAACTGATGTCACCATGGGTGACTCAGATCTTGATAAGGGTGAACCCTCTTCGGGTAATGATCCCTCGGCATATGTCTTTACTGACAATCTCCTCAGCAATCTGGGTCTTGCCAAACTTGGCCTTTCTCGGAAATCTGCAGAGGAGATCCAACGGCTGGCCCGGCAATGCCTAGAAAGCTAGACTATCTCTGCCAAAGAAGAAGGACAAGAAGCAGAGGACGTCAAGTACTCTGAACTTCTTGAACAAGTCCTCCTTCGTGATGAGAGGACAAGAACCAGCGAGCTTCCAACACCGCCAGTGATCCTGCTCACTCTTGCCGAGAAGGTTACCACAGAAGTAAATATGAGTTTGAGAAAACTCACTCATGAACAACATGTAAGTCGGAATTCCAACTCACGTTTTACTTTATTTCATATCATATCCCCTAGCCCCCAAGCATGAAGCTGGACAGACAAATCTAGATTTATGCTTCCTTAGGATGCCAAAGAATGAACTAGTATAGCCCCAAGGCTCGTGCTGATATTAGTAAAAAGTATTAGCCTGAGTCTTTAGTAGACTTCTGACTCTGGGTATTTTGACTTACAGAAAGTTAATTCATATAACCAAGAATTATTGAAGAATATTTGTAACAAGCGGAGAGAAATCAGAGCTCTCCGGCTTGAAAATGCTCAACTGAAAGTATCCAGGGATGAGGTTGAAGGTAAACATTTCAGTAATCAAACCTTGCCTTTTATTTCATAGTCGAATTTTTGTTCAACTGTTGTTCTTTTGACTACACCACTGGTAAAACAATCTTGTGCTATGATTGAGGAGGCCGAGAATCTGAGAACCCTAGAGGTGGAAAACAAGGACCTCCGCCAAGAGCTGAATAAGATTAAGGCGGATCATGAGAAGGGCATTGCTCAAGTTCTCGAATCCTCCTCCATGGCCACCGAGGAGCGTGATCGTAAGATTGCGCTCTAGGATAAGAAAATCTCGGGTCTCAACAATGAATTGTTCAGAGAGAAGGATATTGTCGAGGCACTCCGGGCTGAACTCCAAAGTATTCGGGAGGAGAAGACCAAAGTCGACGATGTCATCTTCAGTATGTTTCCTTCTTTCTGACTTTTCTGCAGCTTCCAACTCTTTGGAGTTCGGATTTATTTTATTAACCTTTTTGCATTACATGCGCAGGTCCTCTGAACTTACTGGACTCAGCCTCTGCCGAATATCGCACTAGCCGGCTTACACAAGTCGGCGATCTGCTTCATGACTTCCGCCAATCCATTGAAGATATTGGCGAGGTTCTCGAGGTTCTGGACATGCACAACATGTCCAGCTTTGAAGTGCGAGACAAAGCTAAGCAGATGCCCCAGCTTATCCAGGACTGGAATATGTCTTACGCGCGCACTGCAGGGCAGAACGCTCTCACCATGGTTATGAGCCACCATGGAAACATGGAAATCTGGCAAGTAACCAGAGGGTACTGTAAAGTGGATGAAGACGGTCAGGAGCAGGACACCAAAGACATTATGGACTCCTATGCCGGATATGGGTGCCATGTAGCTGACTTGACTAGCTATGATACCCCCTTCTTCACTCGCGTAGAGACCCCGCCTCCGCCTGCCGAAGAAACTGGTGAAGGTTCCGACGATGGGCAAACCATCTCGGATTTGAATGTCTTGGAACGATATCGAGGCGAGGTCGATGTCTCCAGTGAGCCGGCAACTCCTTATTCTTCCCCTGCATCATAGAGCATCAGAACAAACAATGTATTATTCTGAAAACAATTCGGGTTGTAAATCAATAGTACGATACTTTTGCTAGTGCTAAGTTTTATTTTATCTATTTAGCACTTTTGACTTTACAATTTTCGTGCCTGAAATGTTTACATAAGCACTTATGCTTTTTTGTCTATACTTATCGTTTATCTGGCTTTTCGTCTCGTTCCTTTTGTGAGCCGGGCAACCTTTAGCACGGAAACTTTGCCGAGCAACGGAGCTCAATTGCTAAACCAGTTTAAACTCGAAAACAAAGCCGGCTTCTAGTACCAACAATTCACTACTCGGAAAATACCCGCATCCGGCAATCAGACAAATAATCAAACTATAAACTATAAAATTTAGATTTATACCCGAAGGTAGCAATTTTAGAATCGGAAATCTAAACCAGAACAAACATGAGCATAAAGTACTTTCAAGTATTCTAGGATTTTCGACTGTGACATGATCATTCGGAAATAAGATGGTAAAAAACTTCTCAGAATTTTTTTGAGGCAAACAATACTTTATTTATCATTTGAACATGCACACATATATGATTACAAAGAAAGATAAACTAAGAATAAAAGGGATGTAGCTAAGCAATATTCCATGGTCAGTCTAATTCTTTCAAGTCTGTACTGCCTCTAGCTCTCTTTCTTTTCTTAGTAGCAGGTCTTTCTTTGACTGGCCGCATATTAGTTAGATAGTAAGAACATTGTGCAATACACGACTAACTAAAAAAGGCCCTTCCCATATTGTGGAAAGTTTGTGCTTTGTTTTCTGCACAAGCCGGAGAACCAAATCGCCCTTACTGAAAGACCGGTTTCTGACTCTCTGGCTATGATACTTGTGTAACTTCTGCTGATAGGCTGTTGATCTCATCTCAGCAACGAAACAAACTTCTTCGACTAAGTCGAGATCATTTTGAGAATTTTTGGCATCCTCCTCAATATACGCAGCAACCCTAGGAGAAGTGTGAATTAAATCACTAGGAAGAACTGCTTCTGCGCCATAGACCAAGAAGAAAGGTGTGTATCTGGTTGACCTGTTCGGAGTTGTTCGTAAGCTCCATATTACAGAAGGTAATTCCTCTGCCCAAGCCCTCGCAGCACGTCGTAGTGGTGCTTCGAGTCTTGGTTTTAGGCCTTGTAGGATTAAACCATTTGCTCTTTCGACTTGTCCATTAGCTTGTGGATGTGCGACTGACGCAATATCAAGACGGATATTTTGTTCGTTGCAGAATTCGGCAAGCTCTCCCATGGAGAAATTACTCCCGTTGTCCGTGATAATGCTATGCGGATAACCGTATCGGATTATGACATCCTCGACAAATCTTCTAGTTGTTGCTCCATCACAACTAGTGACGGGTTTAGCCTCAATCCATTCGTGAATTTATCCACCATCACGAAGAGATGAGTAAATCCACTTGGAGCCCATTTAAATGGTCCTACCATGTCAAGCCCCCAGACCGTGAAAGGCCATGTTATAGGTAGTGTTTGCAGCTGATCAGCCGGAACGTGAGCTTGTTTGGCATATTTTTGGCAGCCCTTGCACGTCTTAACCAGTCGTTCGGCATCTGACTTGGTTGTAAGCCAGAAAAAACCGTGTCGGAAAGCTTTTTCCACTAGAGATTTGGCTGCAGCGTGGCGACCACACTCGCCTTCGTGGATCTCTCGTAAGATTTCCACTCCTTCTTCCGGAGATACACAGTGCTGAAAGACCCTAGATGCACTCCGCTTATAGAGCTCACCACTAATTATAGTGTAGGCTTTTGCTCGTCGGACGATCTGTCGGCTCAGAACTTCGTCTTTGGGTAATTTTCCGTCTACCAAATAATCAAGGTAGGGTTGGGTCTAGCTGGGAATCACAACCATAACTGCTACTAAAGGTGAGTCAGATTTGGTCGGATATTCCTCGTCCACTCCCTTTATAGAGGGAACTTTGAGGTGCTCCAAAAAAGCGCCATGCGGGACCTTTTTCCGTGCAGTGCCTATTTGAGATAGTTTATCTCCTTCCTCATTTTCTGTTCGAGGGATGTGTTGAACTTCAAACCCTTCGAACGATTTAGATAGTCCGTCCACGACAACCCTATATGCTGCCATGTGCTTGTTTCGCATTACAGATATCTGACACTTGCTGGGCAACAAGATCCGAATCTCCATAACACATTAACCATCGGATGCCGATCTCCTTAGCAATCCGGATTCCATGCAGTAGTGCTTCATACTCGGCAATGTTATTCATCACCGTGAAGTGGATCTGCAATACATAGAAAAGTTTTTCTCCTTGAGGTGATTTGAGTACCACGTCAGCCCCCGAGCGCCTTAAACCCGTCAAAATGTAAGGTCCAGTACTCCGACTCTAGTAGGGTCATATTCTCCATTGTCTCTGTCCAATCAGCAACAAAGTTAGCGAGGATTTATGATTTGATTGCTATACGAGGTTTGTACTCAATGTCGAAAGCTGAAAGCTCTATGCCCCATTTGGCGACGCGTCCTGTGGCGTCACTGTTGTTGATTATGTATCTCATGGGAGCTGTGCTCACTATGGTAATTGGATGTTCCTGAAAATAATGCCGAGATGCTAAGAACACACCATAAGCCAGCTTTTGATAGTGCGGATACCGCTGCTTTGATTCAGTTAAGACCTCGCTGAGATAGTAAGTCGGACGCTGCACCAAGTGTTCCTGATTTTGCTCTGGTCTCTCCACCACCATGACGATACTGACGACCCTGTTTGTCGCAGCGAGATAGAGCAACATCGGTTCGTGTGGTTCCGGTGCCGCAAGGATGGGAGCAGATGAGAGTACTGCTTTCAGGTCTTGTAGTGCAGCTTCAGCTTCGTCGGTCCAAACGAACTTTTTGGTCTTTTTTAGGAGCTTGTATAGTGGTGCAGCTCTTTCACCGAGCCGGCATACAAACCGACTGACTACGGCAATGCAACTAGTTAGTCTCTGAACATCCTTCAGGCGAGTTGTCCTGGAAATATTGAGTATAGCCTTAATCTTGTCCCGGTTTACCTTAATGCCTCTTTGAGACACGATAAAACCTAACAATTTTCTGGCTGGTATTCTAAAGAAGCATTTCTTCGGGTTAAGCATTATGTTGTATTTTCATAGATTAGCGAACGTTTCCTCCAAGTCGGAAATCAAGGTTTCCTTGTTTTTGGACATCACCGCAATGTCGTCCACATATGCATGTACATTGCGTCCGATTTGGTCGTGGAGGCAACGCTGCATAGTGCGCTGGAACGTAGCTCCTGCGCTCTTGAGCCCAAAGGGCATCGTAACGAAACAGAAGGTTCTGAAGGGGGTTATGAATGAAGTTTCCTTCATCCGAATTTGGTGATAACCGGAATATGCGTCGAGAAAACATAGGAGTTCCGAGCCTGTCGTAGAATATAACTTGATCAATCCTAGGCAGAGCGAACGGATCTTTGGGACAAGCCTTGTTCAAGGCAGTATAATCAACACACATCTTTAAATCAGTGGTGTCATTTTTAGGGACCATTACAGGATTGGCCGACCACTCAGTGTGGATGACCTCTTCTATGAATCTGACTAACTCGAGCCAGGCTAGTTCCTTAGCTATTGCCTTACGATTTTCATCGCCGAAACATCGTAGGGACTGTTTGACGTGTTTAGCATTCGGGTGTATATTTAGAGAGTGCTCGGCAAGTTCTCTAGGTACTCCGGTCATGTCAGATGGCTGCCATGCGAAGATATCTTGATTTGCTTGGAGGAACTTGACGAGCGCGCTTTCCTATGCACTATCTAGGCCTACGCCTATCTGGGTCACCTTGGAGGGGTCATCATCCTTCAACGGCGTCTTCTTCGTCTCTTCCGGTGCCTTGAACTCCAGATTCGGCTTTGTCACCTCCTTCTTTGTTGCGGGCGTCTCGGACGGATCGATGGTCTTCTTGATCTCCTGGTACTCCTGGGCATGCAACACGACTTTAGCAAAGGCAGCATTTCCGTCCTCTCACTCTCGCACCTTCTTTGGGTCTCCCTTGATGGTGATCACGCCGTTGGGACCTGGAATTTTCATCATATTGTAAATGTAACACGGACGAGCCATAAAAGCCTAGTAAGCCGGACGTCCGAATATAGCATGGTACGCGCTATTGAACGGGACCACTTCGAAGGAAAGTGCTTCCGTCCGATAGTTCTTTGGAGTTCCAAAGGTGACATCCAAAGTGATTTCTCCCAGAGAATTTGCTTGTCTTCTTGGGACAACTCCGTGAAAGATCACAAAGCTGTAATTCAGTTGGGTTTCCGAGATTCGCATCCGGCGTAGAGTTTCGACATACATGATGTTAATGCTGCTGCCACCGTCCATGAGAGTCTTGGACAAACCATAGCCATCAATAAGTGGATTGACGACTAAGGCGTATTTTCCTCGCCTGTGCAACTTAGGCGGATGATCAGCACGGTCAAAGGTGATTGCCACTTCCGACCAGTCTAGGAATTGATGGACATTCCGAACTGTTGCGTTGATCTCATGCAGAACTGCTTTCTTGACCTTAGCTAGTTGAGATCTGAGGAAGGTGACGTAAGTGTCTTTCTTTGTTGGGAAGTTTTTCTTCCCGTCCAGCTTGAAATTTGAAGGATCAGCTTCCTCCATGTCGGAATCTTCCTTGGTCTCTTTATCTTTTTCGGGATTCTTCTTTCCCTTCTTTCGCTTAGCCATGTAGCTAGCAATATCATCTTTCTTGATCTCGTCATTACAACGACACTCGGCGTTTGTGTGAGACGAGCCCCCATTGGCATCTAAGTGATGCACACATGGGTTATTGGCAATGTCGGCCTAGGAGTAGGTTTTGCCAGGTTGCTGGTCTCCTCTATCCTGGACTCTTGATCTCTCACGACCGTGTTCGCGGCCACTACCGCGCCCTCCTCGTCCTCCAGACCCGAAAGTAGCAGTGGCCACTACCGTTTCCGTGTTGGGTTTTTCTTCCGAGGTATTCTTGCGCTTCTGAGCTTGCTGCTTTGGTTGTTTTGCCGACTGTGGCACAGCTAGGGCGTTTAGTAATCCCTCTGCGTCATTGTCAGCATCTGCATATTTGCTCGCTGTTTCTATCATCTCTCCCAAATCGGTGACGTTGTCACACTTCAAGCGATGGCGTAGTAAACCAATTGGGAGTCCTGCAATGAAGGCTTCAATCACAGTTTGATCGTTTACTCCCTCACAGGAGTTCTTAGTGTTGATCCATTGTCCGAGATAATATCGGCAAGTTTCTCCGGCTTTCTGGGTGGAATGCTGTAGGCCTCCTACCGTATAGGGCCTCCGATATGTGCCTTCAAAATTCCGAAAGAACGCGCTTTGCATGTCATACCAGTTGTGGATGGTGCTCTCTGAAAGTTCATTGAGCCATGACCGTGCCGTCTTCCGCAACATAAGTGGGAGATACCGGGTCGCGACCAGGCTGTTTCTGCCTTTTGTGATGCAGCAAGCTTGAAAGAAATCCTAGAGCCAAGTATCTGGCCGAGCTACACCGTCGTAGGGCTGGATATGTCTTGAGATAGAAAATCCTTCCGTGAATCTTGTCGCTCTTATACGTGGTCTGAAGCATTTTGGGCCCACGTATATATCATCATTTTCGTAGCTCCGCGCCTCTATGTTGGAGTTAATCCGGTGTCTCGCGTTACTTGGGGACAAAGATCACCGTCCTGATTGATGGATGTGGCTGCGGTGCCTTGGAGCCGGACTTCGGCTTCTGCCACCACCTCCTCCGCCACGACGCCCTCCTTGGCCTCCTTGAGAGCCATTGTGAAGGATACTTGGTAGAGAGGGTGGATGGGTTGGATTGTTTCTGACTGATCGCCGGTCTCCATCCAGAGCGTCATTACTCCAGTTCCGGGGAGGGTCTTCATTACGACGAGGCCCCTACCGGCTTGACTCGGCACGGCGTCCGTCGTTCCTTCGTCCGTCATTCCCGGCGCGGTGGGAATCAGCTGGATGGCTTGTGTGTCTAGGAGGTGGCATTCTTTGTTGGTCCCCCTCCCGACGCTTCTATTTGTCTTCTTCCCTGCGATCGTTCGACTCTCGCCGAGGAGGATTTCTCAGATACAGTGCAGCAATCGCCTCTTGCTCGGCAGCTGGAGCAACGTTGCGCTAGTCACGTGCAGCTCTGTGGTGCTGTCCTGAAGATCCGGTTCTTGAGTGATTGTCTTCCCGGCGGTCGGAACGGTGATGTTGTTCCGGAACCCGTTGGGGTCTTATGTCGTTCCAGGCCAGATCCGTGCGACATTGGTCGGATTGGGAGACTAGTTTTCCGCTTTCGGATTTCGCGACTTTCTGTTTTTCCAGACCCTTGGTGAGTAGCTTAATGCCCAATCGAACCTGTTCTGGGCCTAGGTTGTTTGCCAGGATATCTCGGGCTGCAGCGGTGTTTTGCACTGGTGTTGGATACACCAGATCTCCATTGCTGTCAAGCCGAGGCATCCCTAGATCTCCCTCAAAGAGAACCTTACGTACTTCCGGAAATTGATTGTCACGTGTGTGTTGTTTCCGGTTCTTCTGATGTTGCAGAGAGATGAGCTTCTCCGCCTTGGTCATGCACTTCTTCTCTTCCTCGATATTCTTGGCTTCATCCAGGAGTACTTGGCGACGCGCTTCTAGGGATTGGGCCCTTTCGTCCAATTCTGCAGCAGTAAGTTCTGCCGTAGTAGGGATAGGTGTGGTTAATGCAGCGTCGATGAGTTTACGGGCACCTGCGGTGACCAGGTGTCCATCCACCGACTCTTCTTTAGGCTCGTCTAGGATAAGTGCTCCATCTGAGTCTTCCTCGTATTCCTCGGCAATCACCTCCTCTGCTGGAAGTTCTTTTGCCGGGGTCTTGTTCTTCTTGTTCCTCTTCTTTGCCTTCTTGGCAGCGCCGGTAGCAAAGACGACTTTGGGTCCGTTTCCCAGAGTCAAGCTCTGATCGGTACTTTTGGACATCTGGACCTCGGGATTATCTCCGACATCCATGTCCTGCGCATTGGGAAAGTTTTCTCCGGATCCTTCATCCATGGCTTCTCCTTCTTCTGCAGCTTTGGAGTTGTACTCCTCTTCATATTCCGTGGAGAACTTTCGGAAATCTGCCGACGTCATCGAGCCATCCGAGGATGCAGGTAAGTCAGTGTTTGTTCCGATCGCCTCCAGCACTGAGTCAGCGTTGTCTCCAGCATCGGCAAAGCCAGATCTGGATCCAACATATCCGACGAAGTGCGATTTGTGGGTCCTGAGGTAGTTGCGTCTCTCCTCGTGGGCTTCCTCGAAGATCTTGATGGTGTCGAGAACCTCATCCACGTTTGCGCCTGGCAGCATCATGCACCTCAACGTATGCCTCAGGAAAGGTTGGTCTATTCCGGCGTTGGCAGAGCCGGAACCAATGTTGTTGTTGTTGTGCTCCTCTTGGATTTCGACCTCGACAGGTGAATCGATCTGGGATTCGGCCTCGCTAGGAAGATCCACTCCAGATTCGACTTGAACCGCAAGATCTGCTTCAGGTTCGGCTTTCTCCACTGTCTCCGCAGCGGGTGCGGGCTTGGTGGGATTAGGGTTTTCTGGGATCTAGAACTCTGCCGCCTCTGCGGACAAAGGGGACCCAGAAATTTCTTCTGCCTCTATCATCACCGCTGGGGTGGGTGGGGCAGGTTCAGCGAATCCGATGTACACATCGATCTCGCCGAAAGACATGATGGTGTAGGTGGTCATGGCTTCCCTAGCCGGAATCCAGGTCTCGTCGAGAATGATGAGAGGGACGTCACTGGCGTAGAGGATGCGACCGACGGAGATAGTCTCGCCGATTCCGATTCTTACAGCTTGCAATGCAGATCCGAAGCTCACTTGCCCCACGGTGGGTGCCACTGTCGTCGGATTGATGACAAGTACGCCATGAAGAGGTCCTCAGGGCGTGTGGAAGAGAGGGGTGTGAGACGTACTATGTTCCGGGATGGTGAGCACACAAGTTTACCCAGGTCGAATCCGCTGGCTTTGGACGGATCCTACTCCTGCTAACAATCCAGTAATGCGGCAGAGCCGGAATATGGGTTACGAGGGTTTCGCCTATACGAGTTGAGATTGTAGACTATTATGAGGGTGCCCTAAAGGCTCTCCCTAGGACGGCTTATATAGATATCCGACCTAGGGTTTACAGGAGAGATCTATCCGCCTACGACTAAGAGTCAGTTACAGAGTACCCATCCGTTAAAGTATACGGCCGTCAATGGCCATGCCAACTCCTGCAGGGACCAGATAACCTAGAAATGGCCGGCGAACGTGCCTCAAAAGCGGCCAGGCCAAAGACCGAGCAGGTTGTGGGCGACGCACCCCAGAGGCCGTCGCGTGTCCAGCAGTGGCGGAGCTAGCACAGTTATGTTGGGGGGGCAAAACACAAATATTCATTGTCTGGGGGGGCAAAATGCCATAATTTTTCTACTCTTAACCTTGTAGAAAAAAAATTCTTCAGCAATTGTCCAAAAGCTGGGGGGGCAGTGGCCCCTGCTGACTTCAACGTAGCTCCGCCACTGGTGTCCAGTACACATGCGGTGGCCGAGCGTCGGAATGGACACACACAACTCCGGCAACACGCGTAACCTACGGTGCTGCTCGATATTGCGGGGGCGACGACAGCAACGGACAGCGGCAACAGCAATGGTTGTGCCTACTCTGGCCGCGGATATGGAGGGCGGGGGGTTGGGGGAGGAGAGTGTCTCTTGTGCCACTGGGTATAAGGCCCGGGCGGACTAGGGGAGGATGCGAGAGGACAAGCTCGCTGTCCGGGCAAACATAGTCGTAGCCCAAATTTAGTACATAGATGGATCAGTTCGCACGGGTCGATTCGGATGGGTCACCCCGCTGGGACGGCACAGCTGTCCGCCAGTCCATGCGGACCGGTTCGGACGAGCGTTCAGACCGAAAACGGAGATACACTTTATCAGCTAAACGTAGTCTTAAATATTTAAACTCTGGGAGTGTGCAGTACTACTCCATCCGTTTTAAAATATAAGATGTTTTAGGTTTATAAAGAAAATGTATCTAGACTTATTTTAGTGTCTAGATTCACTTCAAATCTAAATGAATCTACGTACTAAAAGAAGTCTAGATACATTTATTTAAAACATCTTATATTTATTTTGAAACGGAGGGAGTACTTAGCAGGTCGCATCTAGGTATACAAAGTCAACTAACAGTTTCAACCTCCAAATACCCACAATGGCGCCATGTACACTTTCGATCGACTTACTCCTCCTAGACCTTACGCCACGCCTCGTCCGCGAGAAAACCTTTAGCTCCACTCACCTCGCCTCCTCCTGATCCGCTCATGAAGCCGCCGCTGCTGTCCCTCGCCGTCGTCCTCATCTCGTGCCTCCTGCATAACACGGTCACCTCAGGCGGTCCAGAGCCGGACGTCGAGGCGCCGCGGTTCCGTTCCATCTTCAGCTTCGGCAGCTCCTACTCCGACACCGGCAACTTCGTCCTCCAGTCTGCCAGCCTCCCCTCCATCCCCTTCAACAACTCCCCCTACGGTGAAACATTCTTCCACCACCCCACCGGCCGGCCTTCCGACGGCCGTCTCGTCATCGACTTCATAGGTACATACATCATACATGGCAAAAAAAACCAAAGAACGGCTACATGTCAGAGTGCAATGTCTGTGAATGCGCGTACTGTACTGACGTGCGTTCTTGTTAATTTGTTCTTTGCGCATGCGCAGCGGAGGCGCTAGAGCTCCCTCTCTTGCCGCCGTTCCTGTCCAAGGCGCCTCAGAACTTCAGCCAGGGAGCCAACTTCGCCATCGTCGGCGACACGGCTCTGGACGCCGGTTTCTTTCTCCGGCACAACTCAGGGAGCGTGCCGCCGTCCCGGAGCTCCCTGCGCGTGCAGATCGCGTGGTTCCGGTTGCTCCTCAGGCAGTCGCTCGTCTGCAATTCCACGGCGGAATGTAGGGAGCACCTTGCGAGATCCCTGTTCGTCGTCGGCGAGTTCGGCCTGACGGACTACAGCTACATCCTCTCCGGCGGGAAGAGCCTCCAGGAGGCCAAGGCCTTCGTGCCGGAAGTCGTGCAAGCCATCATCCGAGGGGTTGAGGTGATTCAACATGTCTTCCTGAATTTGCCTGCTCACTCTGTTGGCTCGTTCCAGCTTGTTCGTGCTTAGCATTGTGTGTGGTACACTGTGTGCATGCAGAGGCTGGTGGAGGATGGAGCGAGGTACGTGGTGGTGACGGGGACACCGCCGATGGGGTGCGTGCCCATGGCGCTGGCCAAACACGGCGTGGCGGGGAACGCGACAGAGTACGACCGCCGGACGGGATGCCTGCGGCGGCTCAACGGCCTCTCGCAGTACCACAACTGGATGCTGCAGGAGACCGTGAGGCGCATGCGTGGGAAGTACCCAGAGACGACGATCGTGTACGCCGACTACCACAAACCCGTGGCGCGGCTCATCCGGCGCCCAGGAAAGCTCGGTAATTTTCTTCTCTACAACTATAACTCCATTCCTTCGATCTTGTTAAATTGCTAGTGAGATTATTTTTTTTGGAAGTACTCGTATTTTAATTTCATTATTTCCTCGACTGTGAATCGAGCAAGATGGGGTCATCAGGATAGGTATAGCACCGTCTAGTCTATCATGTGCGGTTTCTGAATATATGGTTCACGGTATTGCGACGTCTACTCACGAATGGGCAAACACGCAGTACAGTACTATCATTTGATTAACAAATTAAGTCAAACTTGTTGATGCGATCAAGAGCAAAAATGGAGAACACTAGCTGCACTTGTGCACCGTCACGATCTTTGCTTGTTTCGAAGATTTGGAATCTTGATCAGCTGTGTTAACATACGTATATGTACGTAAACGTAATGTCCGAGGAGGAAATGAAAGCTTGCAGCATCTAGACTCTAGTACTTTGGTCCAACAAGATTCGTTTTTGGTTGTTGATCGAGAAGCTACGACCATGGCCACCGCTTTAAATTTTGTTGGGTTGGGTACCAGAAATGAATTTCCAAGATACTAGGTCTTGGTAATTGATAAATGTGTGGCAGCTGTAACAACCATGCAACATTTGGCTTGGTTTGCAGGGTTCACCGGCGATCTCCTGAGAGCGTGCTGCGGCGGAGGCGGACGGTACAACTACAGCCCGGCGGGAGCGGCGTGCGGCTTACCCGGCGCGACCGCCTGTAGCGACCCGTCCACTCACCTGTTCTGGGATGGCATCCACTACACCGACACCGCCAATAAGTTCATCGTGGACGGCTGGCTCAACGGAGTCTACGCCCACCCCTCCATACTCAGCCTCGCGCGATAGACCAGGTCGATTTTGGCGGTAGAGATGGCACAATCGTGCGCGTACGGGCTGCCGATTGGCATTGCGCCAATTCAGGATAGATGCATGATACACCATAGTAACTTTTATGCAGCTTCATAATGGTTATACTAGTAGCTTTTCTTTTAGGTGGGCAGATCAATTTGGTTTTTCAAATAGTCACCTCTTGGGCCCATTTATATACTAAGTTACGGTTCCACTAATCATGTCAAACATGCTGTAATTTTAGCATTCATGTGCACATCCAACATCATTGTTAAGTTTTCAGCAAAGGCATAATATCTGTTGAATTTCTAGGCGACATATCTATTGGCATATATTCTGATCAGCACTAGTCCAACTCAACTTAACCCAGCATTGTCTGAGTGGCTAATAAAATGTGCTGGTAGAAAGATTTTCTTAAAGGATACATCTTGAAGACGTATCGATTTCATAGAAGGAAAGGCCAAGAGGCCGCTTTACAATGCAGGCGTCATGGACACAACATCCACGCTATAAAGACAGCAAAACAAGAAACAGACTACTCGTGGCATGTCCACAAGTCTACATGTGCTAACCTATCTCTGAAGAGCCTGGAAGAGTTCCATAATGTCCCCTCAGCCATAACCCGGACAATGACCGCCGTCGCAGAGGGGGAAGCTCCCTCGAAGACTATGTCATTGCGGTGGCGCCAAAGACACCAACAAAATAAGGTCACCGTAGTCCATAGGTCCCTCCCAGGACGCCGTCCTACGTGTCTCGAATCGATGCACTCTGAGAGGAGTGCGTGCAGATCTAGAAATGAGTTCTCCTTCTCCCACCTATGGAGGCAGCGGGTCCAAACCTCTCTAGATAGGATACACCCTAAGAGGTGGTGGCCAATATCTTCCCCTACCTGATCACAGAAGGGGAACACGGGAGGATATGATAGCCCACGCTTCCTCATGCGCGGTCAACCGTCCAACATCTATGTTGCACTGCAAGCCACATGAACACTTTGCATTTGGAAGGTGCCCTGGACCTCCATATTTGCAAGGAGCCATCCTTCTCCACCCTGCCACGGAATTACACCGCATAGCATGATCGCACAATAAACGCATTACTGACATCTTAGTTCCACCACAAGCAGTCCTCTTGCCCAGGGGTGAGCACTATATCCTGAAGATGACCTGAAAAGGTCTAGCAATTCTGCAATAGCTTGCATATTTTGGTCCGGCGAGACATGTTCGAGCCATCCACCCGCTAACGCTTCCCTCACCTTCCTCAATTTGACGACATGCTTGGGTATCAAAGCGAAGAGGTTTGCAACAAAGTCGTGAATCCATCCACGGGGGAGCCACCGGCCAGTCCAATAGAAAGTGACGCTCCATCCCCCAGAATGGAGGCTAGTGTAGCACAAAGCTACTATTATGGACCGATCTTCATAGATTCTAGGTGATTTGGGGGAGGGAGAGAAAAACACGATGAAACATGCGAGGGAATCGAATATACAAACGCACACCACACCCAAATCGCTTTGCTCCTGTTGGCCCTAACCACCAACCCAATAGAGTCCACTTGGAAGATACACAAAGGTAGAGATCCAAGTAGGAAAGATTAGCAAGGAGCAGCTAGAATCTTCTTGTGAAGAGATTGCAAGGCAATAGAGATCACAAGATAGAAAGAGATCATACAAGGAGAGGTTGTGGTCATCTCGAAGATTAGATCTAAGAGGTCTTGTACATGCAAGGGTCTTCTCCACAAGAGGAGTTCATGGAGCCACAACTCTATATCTTCATCATATATTACTCATCAGTTCCAAAAACATGTTGCCCACAAGACCAAGTGTGATATAGTGGAATAATTGGATTCAAGGATCCTACGCCTTATCTCACCTTGTAGATAGTATTGGATCAATGTTAAGGATCAAGAGCAAACCAAATACAAGGAAGAAGACGATGCGGGTAAAGGAAATTTCCCTGGCCGCAGTAAAAATATATAGCCCCTAGCATCAAGATCCATGCGGGAGAAATCTAACGATTACTGCGTCAACAATGTGTGTGCGAACGTGCGCGGTAATTTCACCACATCCCCTATTTAACGCTTAACGTTTCGGATTTTGCGCGCGGGGAAATCGCTAATGATTAAACCACTGCCATATATGAGTTTCAAGGAAGCATATGTTGTAGCCTATGTCATCCTACTGACTGTTGCAGTGGAATAGTCACGTCTGAAGATTCCATTGAAGACGGACACTGGCTGACTCTGGAAGAGAAGACTTGAAAAATCTCTGGCTTACATGAGGAAGACAGAGAGGATTGCAGGGTTCTTTGGGAGAACTTCGAGATATTGCTTCACGAATTGTCGGCATCACCTAGACGGAGCATTCAAGACCAAAGGGCAAGACGACACAAGATCTCAAAGTCCTCTGGGGGCTACTGTTGAGGATATGCTAAATGGATATCACCATTGCATGTCTCTAATCCGGATAACCCGGGTGACCCACAGTTGGTAGCAAAACCCATGGCCTGCTGGGCGGACCAGTCAGACGGATCCAGAAGGGAGGCCCATGCCGTAAGAAGGAAGGCTATGCTGTAGTTACCGACCAACTCGGAGCATTGGAGTACAAGACACGAAGACTAGTTAGCATTAGTTTAGGACTCTGTAACCTGTCTGGCAAGGTCTTTCCCTATAACCCTAGGTTCTGGCGCCTTTATAAGCCGGGCCTGTGGGAGCCTTTAGGACAAGACAATGTACCTCGATACACAACACCTCGCACAGCGAACCAATCCCTATAACTCAGCGTATTGCCATTATAGTGATTTATAGCAGGAGTAGAGTTCCGCCACCATTGTGGGACTTGAACCTAGGTAAGCTATGTGAAAGGGTAATTTCCCCTATGTGTGGTTTTGGTGATTAATGACAATCCCTATGGACTAATGTTTTCATTGGGTTTTAAATGAAGGAATATTCCATAGGTCATGCATGTAGTCCATATGTTGGATTCAAGTATGGATGCCATGAAGATAAAGATATACCTTGAGTATTGGCATCAAGATTATTGAGTTGAAGAAGAATATGATATGATCAACATATTGAGAGTGTGATCTCAATAGAATAATTCAAGATATGGCTCTAAGTCGGTGTCAGGATAGCCTCATTAGTTGAGCTATCATCTACTAAGATTTAGAGCATGTAATCAAATGAAGAGTTCCTTATGTACCTCAAGATATTGAGATGGAGCATGAGAAGACACTTGGTTGACCAATGCGAAGAGTGAAGTGATTTCAAGTTGGTCAACACATGAAGCATAAAGAATGTACCACATGGATCTTGTGGTATGGTAAGCCTTGTCATTTATGCATCATGAACTAATACATTATATATGTGCCTTTGTGTTTTCTATATGGGACAGGTATCTTTCCATGGGCATGCTTCAAAAGTGAAGATCTCATATAGCCCATGAGAGGATGACATCAAGTGGTGATCGTCATCAAGTTCAAGATAAGCATCTTGATAAGATCATTTACTTGAAGCTTGTTGTCCATATTGGTGATAATGTACATGTGAAGACATGTCTTAATGAAGCAATCCCATAGTGGTGTATGGGGAGAAAATTATTAGTCTTCAAGAAGCAACAATGATCAAGTGATGCATTCCGGCTTGGATGGAGCTTGAAGCGATGTCATCAAGATCAAGCAGGATGCGCAAGTCAAATATATGGCCTTTCTAGGTTTTCCTTTTACTGGTCTCAAGGTGGTTGTTGGGAGACCGGATTATAGGATAAATAGCCGCACTATCAAGAGGGGCTTTCGGTTGGGTAACTTGATCACATCGTCATAGGGAGCTCAATCCATTGCATACTTTGCATCTTCCTATTTTTTTGCTTCTTGGTGTTTCTCCATGTGAGTTTCTTGAGCTTGTTGCTAGCTCTTCAACAAGCCCAAGTTCATCGAAAACGGAATTCGTATGCATCTTCTATGGCGTTTTCGAGTTTGAAGGTTTTACCGGTTTTTATCATAGGGAGGCTTCATAACTTTCTTAATTTGGTTCTATCCTACTTTGTTGGACTATGATTTTTTATGCACCACTTGTAGAGCTTGTTGTCCTCATCAAAACAAGCCCAAGATCATCGAAATCGGAGTCCGGATGCAAAAGTTATTGTGTTTTTTGTGAAGTGTGTTTCATCCCGGTTGTGGATCCGGTTCAACCGAGTCCCACACCGGACGGTCCGGCGCCAGCACCGGTAGACCGGATCTTAGACCGGATTTTCCGGTTTTCGCGACTGAGTCTATTCCGAGTTGGCAAAAAGAGGTATTCCGGTTCATAGGCCGGTCCTCCGGCCTGGGGACCGAGTTTTCCGGTTCTGGGCCGGTCCAACCGACTTTGAAACCGAGTTTTCGCTGTTTTCTCACCAACGGCCATATTTACTTTTCCCTATAAAAGGGTTCTTCCCCAACGTTTTTCGGAGTTCTTGACCACGAAATTGACCTCCATTGTTGAACCTCTTGAGCTTGCCTCCTCCCCCTTCCCTCCTATGATTTTTGCATCTTTTTGAGGGCTTTGGAAAAGGAGATCTAGATCTACAATCCTCACCAATCAATTCCTCCTCTAAGTGAAGGGAACCCATTGGATCTAGATCTTGAAGTCATTGGTTGACTTCCACCATTGTTCTTCCTCTCTAATTCCTCCCTAGAACTTGTTGCTTTGGTGGGATTTGAGAGTGAGATATTTGAACACCCTTGGTGTTCTTGCTTTCCATTCTTGCATAAGTGTTGAGCTCTCCATTACGATTTGTTCCAGTGAGAGACCGCGAGCTTGTTGCTCTTGGAGGGTGACCTCCTAGTTGGCTTGGTGGTTGGTGCCGCGGTGTCCTCTTCGTGGAAGATTGTGAAGAGACCCAGGCTTCTCCTTCATGGAGTTTGTGAAGTGGTTGTGGAGATTGCCATCTCCGGAGTGGAGGAAAAGCTAGCCATAAGGAAAGGGCATATTCATTTGTGGGATAGACTCAGAGAAGAACGTGAGCCTTTGTGGCGTTGGGAAATCCTTCGTGGAATCCCACACCTCTCCAACGTGACATACCTTACTTGTAAGGGAACACGGGAATACATCTTCGTATCCGCGTGCCTCGGTTAGCTCTATACGCGAGCTTACTTTCGTTGTGATAGCCATCGAGATTGAAGTACTTATATCTTGCCTATCACTTGTGATATATTTATCTTGTTCTATCTTGTTTAGCTTAACTTGTTGGTGGTGCACTTAGTTGAGCCTAGTGTATTTAGGTTTTGTGCTTATAAAATAAATGTTAGTTTAATTCTGCATTCTATCAAGCCAAAACCGTAATAGTTTTAAAATTGCCTATTCACCATCCTCTAGGCGACATCTCTATCCTTTCAATTGGTATCAGAGCAAGTTCTCTCCTTGTTTAGGCTTCACCGCCTAGAGTGTAAAGATGTCATCTAGTAGTATAGTGCACAATGACACAATTATCTTTGATGGGACAAATTATATTTTGTGGAGAAATTGCTTGCTTTGTAATCTTCAGACCTTGTGTCCAAATATTGAGCGATTTCTAGATGTAGTTTTTTCTCCTCCGATGGATCCTCAAAATCTATCTTTAAAGGATGAGAAAAATTTACATCTCGAAGCTCAAGTATCTAATAAGCTCCTTTTCTCCTTGAGCCCCACAGTTAATTTGTTCTTGACGATTGTGAAGCGCAAGTCATCTCATGAGATGTGGACCAAGCTTAAAGAAATATTTGGTGGGTCCATTTCTCATAGGGTCGATGGTATCTACGAGGATCTCTCTTATCCTTCACATCATGAAGATCTCCAAGTGGCTTCCACCTCCGGCCGCGATGAGATTTCAATTCTCTCCACTTCACATACATGTGACAAGTCACAAGGTAATGGCATGGTGAGTGGAGAAATCATATGTAATGATGGTAGTGGTTCTCTTTACACCAATGATTCATGTTCTATAAATGCTAATGGTGTAGAGAGTTTGGACTTAAGCACTTCTTGCAACGATAATTATATATCCCCTTGTGTTGCTAGTCCTTGAATATTGTCTAGAAATTATTTGAGTACTAGTGTAGATGATATGCTTTATTTGTCATGTTCCAATAAACAAAATGCTTATATTTCCTCTAGTCGTGTATCTAACAATGTAGAGGAAATCAAACACCCTATGGAGCAAGACACAATCATGAATTAAGATTCAAGAATATCCTCATATTCATCCTCCCGTGCTCACATGTGCCTTATGGCAAGATGATCAAAGGTATCTCCTACTTTGGATCCCAACATATCTTCTCTAGATAATAGGAATGATAATGATGATAGTGATGATGACCTGGATGAGGATACTAGTTCTCTTGTGCTTGAGTTGACCTTTTTGTGTACCTCTCTTCGTGGTAATAATAAGGTTGTTGCTTATCTCAAACATGCTATGGACACCAGAACTAAACAAATGGAAACCATAGAGGAGTTGGATTTCCAACTTGATGATGGGAGTCGTAGATTCCATCTCCTTAAGCAAGAGCTTGCCGAGGTGAAGCACAATAATTGTCTCCTCACACAAAAAAATGAATCTTATGAGCTTGAAAATGAAAAATCTATTAATGATGCTAGTGCTACTAACTCTAATTCTTGTGAAGCATCTATGTTAAAGGAGAATGTTGAGCTAAGGGCTCAACTTGAGTTGCTAACTAGTAATTATGGGAAATTGGAAGGAATTCATGGAAAGCTCTCGGCCTCTCATAATGATCTTATAATCTCCTATGATGGGCTAAAGTTAGCTCGTGAGGCAAGTATCACTAAGGTAACATCTTGTGAGCCTCATTTGGACATTAGCACAACTTCTACTCAAAATGCTATTTTGCCATGTGCTAGTCCTAGTGATCTTTCTTGTCATACTATTTATAAACCTTGTGTTGGATTACTTGATTTGCCTTGTTGCTCTAACAATGAAGCTTCTACTTCCTCTAGTACATCTATTTCTACAAACCATGTAGAGGAAATCAAAGAGCTCAAGGCCCAAGTCACTTCTTTGAAGAAATACTTGGAAAAGAGTCATGAAAGCAAATCCACACTCGATAATATTTTGAGTGTGCAAAAATCCCCCAATGATAAAAGTGGACTTGGATTCAACTCCAATAACAAGAACAAGTCCAATAGCAACAAGAATAAGAGCCAATACCAAATCAAGAATTCAGCCAAGATTATTTGCTTCAAGTGCAAGGTTGTAGGACATCATGTAAGATCTTGTCCATTGAAGAAAAAACACTTGAATGAGAAGCAACAAGGGAAGCTGCCGCAAGGTCAAGGTCAAGCCCAATCTCAACCTCAAGTTGAAGCTAGGCCACTTACCAAGAATAATCAAGATAAGGCTCCCCAAGACAAGAAATCAATAAATAAGAGAAAGGGGAGCACTTGTTGCTACATATGTCGTGAGAAGGGGCACTTGGCCTCTTCATGTTCAAATGGTACCTTATCTAACCCTATCATTGTTGATGATTATTATTATCTTGGGAAGGATAAGGATGGTAATATGTTTGCCAAGTTTATTAGAACTCAAAGTGGTGTTAAGAAAAGAACCATTTGGGTTGCCAAGCCTATTGTGACAAACCTCTTAGGACCCAACTTGGTTGGGGACCAACAAGCTCAAACTTGATCAATAGGTGTTTGTGGAGGGCATTAGATACTTGGCTAACACATGAAGAATTAAGGGATCTTCATATATTATATTTGAGCAAGCCAAGTTATAAGGATTATCATCTCCCTACCATATACCCAATGCGCCTCTTTGCGGTAACTCGAACTCAACCTTTTTATATTGTAAATTACTTGCCCCTTTACATGTTTTGGTTTGAAACTAGTCAAACCGTCAACCCAACCCACACCGCACCGGAACAGTGGTTTTAGCCGGGTTAGCTGGTTTCTGGGTTCAAACCACGACTAAAAAACAATTTGCTGGTTTAAGACCGGCCTGACCCAACTAAACCGGCCAACCCGTCCATCACAATGTCACGTGAACCTCCCTCCCGTCTCCCCCATCGGTGAAACCGGCAAGGAAAAGAAATCCCAAATCGCCACATCGGGCTAGGGCACGGCGGAGGCAGCGTTAACGGCGGGGGGTGAGGGCTGCGGCCTCGAGGCTATGGCGAACATGGAAGAAATTAGCGCGGGGATTGCTGGAGGCCGGGGGAGCGACAGAAGTGGAAGGAGCCACCGCCGGTCAGGGAGAAGAGATGAGTGGATCATGGCGCCGAATCCGTGACGGCGAGGATGAGGCGGTGACGCCGAGAAAGAATTTAATCGTGCCATTTTCTCAGCCTCGGCGCAATCTTCGGATGAAAATTCACACACCACAGGTCCGTCTCCCCTGTTTCTTGACCCTACTAGTTCATGGTCCGTGTTCTTTTCCTCTTTCTAGTCTGATTGTTTGCTAGGCGATTGGGGCTCGGTGGTTTGTTTGATACATGCGAGTAATGGAATCGTGATAACGCGAGGTGCTGCTGTCCCTATGGTGTAGAATAAGTGTAAGTACGGTAGTACTAGCTAAATTTAGCTGGGATGCAGGCTTTTCTTGTTGGTCTGAATTGGAAAGGAAGGATCTAGGCTTTTCTCTGTATGTTATTCAGATATGGGACAGTACATATATTTTGGAATTATGGTTCTCTGATTGATATAACAAACATAGAATTCTTGTGCGCAATACTTTTGTACTGGTGTTTGTGGAAATATACCAATCAGGTTTCAGAAACCTGAAAATGCACTCTGGTTCTAGTGTATGCATGGTATGAAAGAAGGGTAGTGCGCCCTGTATGTGTGGTCCTGTGGAGTGACATTCATGCACGTAAGAAATGTGTGTATGTAGATAGCACTGTCGGGATAGTTCATATATTCAATAGAGAAAGATAGATAACGGTGGTGTAGTTTTTTCCAGACCCAATCAAGTAGCAAACTGCACTCATTTGAAAATTCTGTCCAGGTAAAGAAATATGACAGAGAATCGAGTACTCCTTCAGATGTAATGGTTTTTACTGAAAGGAGGGTTTATTACAATCAATCATAGTTTGTCCAACATGCAGTGAGGATAGTAACATGCAGAACACCAGTACTCAGCTCTTCCCTACTAAACTGAGCCAAATTGTGAGCCGGAGAATTCATATCTTCCATAGTTTTGGTAATCTTTGCTTCCGGCAAGCACACAATATGGTTGTTCCAGTTTCAACGATTGCTTCTGAAACTAGCTTCAGCACTAATCGTAGAGTAATTAATCCGCAAAGAAGCTCATTACCCTCAAAGATGGTTGAAGCACTAATATGCGGACGGAGTTGGTTAAGGTCATCGTCCAACAAAATTGGTATATGACAAACAATTGCAGATTTACACAAGTATGAAGAGCTTGCACAAGGTAAAAACAAGATCCAAGATCCTAGCTCTTAGTTTTGTTTATATTCTTGATGTGTAAGTTATATTGAATCTCTATTATTTGGATTCATTAGAGGTAGGAGCTTCGGAGTTTGGAGAAACATGATGTCGGCAAGAAAATCAGCATATCAGGTATGTAGTTTCCCTTTTACTGTTATCTATATTCTTTCTTATATCACTGTTGTTTTCCAATATGAATTGTACAAGTCCTTTCTAAGACACTGGATTGATATTATGTTCCCCAGAAAAAAACATCTTTGGTCCATCTTTGCTCTTCATATTCGATATTAACTTCTTTTTAGAAACTAAATAACTTTTCTGCACAAGCTTATGGCCATGTTTTGTATATTAGAGATCATGCACAAGCTAACATGTATATTATAATTTTCACCAGTTATGCCATCTTGACTTGTGTACTGGGTTAAGCTATCTTGACTTGTTGCATTTCTTCTAGACTTTTTTATCAGTTGGATTTAAAGGATCACTGAAGTTCAGTTTGAGAGATCTGGTAGATGGGATACTCTTCTCGAAGACAAACAATGCAATATGCATGGTCTATATGCAGTTGTTGACAACAATGACTTCTCTGAAATGGCTTGGTGGTAGCTAGATTATATTCTGAATTCTATTTAGTGTTCATTACCAAGATCTATTCTGTAATTAAGCTGATTGTTATAAAGAGTCCTGGGAATATGATTTCAAGTTGTCAACTCCAAATAATGTTGTATTGTTTTTCTGCTAGACTAACACGGTTTGACCACCGGCCCATAATTTTCCATTTGTAGGCTAAGTTATTCTCGATATGAGAACGAGGCAATAGCTTAGTGGTTGGGTCGCAGTTGGCGCATCCCAACGACCGGAGTTCAATCCCTGTCAGGGACGATTTTCTAGAATTCTCACGTCGACTCGCTTCTACTATATTGAAAAAGTGTCTAGTTCCTCCTAGCATGGTTTCATCTTTTTAAGTTATTCTCGATATCTCCAAGTGTCGTCAAACTCATTATTCTCAAATGGCACATCAATGATCAGAATTCATAGGTTTGTTCTGGATATGTAATATTCTATTCTGGACATGTAAGGTTGTTCAGAAACCCACGGAAGTTTATGTGTACAAGGACAAAACGGCATGTAGCCACCGGTGCATATGTTGACATGCGTGGAGCATACTGTCACTTTCAGCCGGTGTCAAACCAATTAAACCGTGAAACCGAGCCGCACCAACCCGTGAGACCATGTCCCATCTCAACAGTTCAAACCACACCAACCCAGCTAAAACGGGTAGCAACGGGCTGGTTTGAGGAACCGGATGAAACTGGTGTAAACTGTAAATGCCCAGGTTTAGTAACAACCATGCAACATTTGGCTTGGTTTGCAGGGTTCACCGGCGATCTCCTGAGAGCGTGCTGCGGCGGAGGCGGACGGTACAACTACAGCCCGGCGGGAGCGACGTGCGGCTTACCCGGCACGACCGCCTGCAGTGACCCGTCCACTCACCTGTTCTGGGATGGCATCCACTACACCGACACTGCCAATAAGTTCATCGCGGACGGCTGGCTCAATGGAGTCTACGCCCACCCCTCCATACTCAGCCTCGCGCGATAGACCAGGTCGATTTTGGCGGTAGAGATGGCACAATCGTGCGCGTACGGGCTGCCGATTGGCATTGCGCCAATTCAGGATAGATGCATGATACACCATAGTAACTTTTATGCAGCTTCATAATGGTTATACTAGTAGCTTTTCTTTTAGATGGGCAGATCAATTGGTTTTTCAAATAGTCACCTCTTGGGCCCATTTATATACTAAGTTACGGTTCCACTAATCATGTCAAACATGCTATAATTTTAGTATTCATGTGCACATCCAACATCATTGTTAAGTTTTCAGCAAAGGCATAATATCTGTTGAATTTCTAGGCGACATACTATTGGCATATATTCTGATCAGCACTAGTCCAACTCAACTTAACCCAGCGTTGTCTGAGTGGCTAATAAAATGTGTTGGTAGAAAGATTTTCTTAAAAGATACATCTTGGAGACGTATCGTTTTCATAGAAGGAAAGGCCAAGAGGCCGCTTTACAACGCAGGCGCCATGGACACAACATCCACGCTATAAAGACAGCAAAAGAAGAAACAGACTACTCGTGGCATGTCCACAAGTCTACATGTGCTAACCTATCTCTGAAGAGCCTGGAAGAGTTCCATAATGTCCCCTCAGCCATAACCCGGACAATGACCGCCGTCGCAGAGGGGGAAGCTCCCTCGAAGACTATGTCATTGCGGTGGCGCCAAAGGCACCAACAAAATAAGGTCACCGTAGTCCATAGGTCCCTCCCTCCCAGGACGCCGTCCTACGTGTCTCGAACCGATGCACTCTGAGAGGAGTGCGTGCAGATCTAGAAATGAGTTCTCCTTCTCCCACCTATGGAGGCAGCGGGTCCAAACCTCTCTAGATAGGATACACCCTAAGAGGTGGTGGCCAATATCTTCCCCTACCTGATCACAGAAGGGGAACACGGGAGGATATGATAGCCCACGCTTCCTCATGCGCGGTCAACCGTCCAACATCTATGTTGAACTGCAAGCCACATGAACACTTTGAATTTGGAAGGTGCCCTGGACCTCCATATTTGCAAGGAGCCATCCTTCTCCACCCTGCCACGGAATTACACCGCATAGCATGATCGCACAATAAACGCATTACTGACATCTTAGTTCCACCACAAGCAATCCTCTTGCCCAGGGGTGAGCACTATATCCTGAAGATGACCTAAAAAGGTCTAGCAATTCTGCAATAGCTTGCATATTTTGGTCCGGCGAGACATGTTTGAGCCATCCACCCGCTAACGCTTCCCTCACCTTCCTCAATTTGACGACATGCTTGGGTATCAAAGCGAAGAGGTTTGCAACAAAGTCGTGAATCCATCCACGAGGGAGCCACCGGCCAGTCCAATAGAAAGTGACGCTCCATCCCCCGGAATAGAGGCTAGTGTAGCACAAAGCTACTATTATGGACCGATCTTCATAGATTCTAGGTGATTTGGGGGAGGGAGAGAAAAACACGATGAAACATGTGAGGGAATCGAATATACAAACGCACACCACACCCAAATCGGTTTGCTCCTGTTGGCCCTAACCACCAACCCAATAGAGTCCACTTGGAAGATACACAAAGGTAGAGATCCAAGTAGGAAATATTAGCAAGGAGCATCTATAATCTTCTTGTGAAGAGATTGCAAGGCAATAGAGATCACAAGATAGAAAGAGATCATACAAGGAGAGGTTGTGGTCATCTCGAAGATTAGATCTAAGAGGTCTTGTACCTGCAAGGGTCTTCAACACAAGAGGAGTTCATGGAGCCACAACTCTATATCTTTATCATATATTACTCATCGGTTCCAAATACATGTTGCCCACAAGACCAAGTGTGATATAGTGGAATAATTGGATTCAAGGATCCTACGCCTTATCTCACCTTGTAGATAGTATTGGATCAATGTTAAGGATCAAGAGCAAACCAAATACAAGGAAGAAGACGATGCGGGTAAAGGAAATTTCCCTGGTCGCAGTAAAAATATATAGCCCCTAGCATCAAGATCCATGCGGGAGAAATCTAACGATTACTGCGTCAACAATGTGTGTGCGAACGTGCGCGGTAATTTCACCACGTCCCCTATTCAACACTTAACGTTTCAGATTTTTCGCGCGGGGAAATCGCTAATGATTAAACCACTGCCATATACGAGTTTCAAGGAAGTATATGTTGTAGCCTATGTCATCCTACTGACTGTTGCAGTGGAATAGTCACGTCTGAAGATTCCATTGAAGACGGACACTGGCTGACTCTAGAAGAGAAGACTTGAAAAATCTCTGGCTTACATGAGGAAGACAGAGAGGATTGTAGGGTTCTTTGGGAGAACTTCGAGATATTGCTTCACGAATTGTCGGCATCACCTAGACGGAGCATTCGAGACCAAAGGGCAAGACGACACAAGATCTCAAAGTCCTCTGGGGGCTACTGTTGGGGATATGCTAAATGGATATCACCATTGCATGTCTCTAATCCGGATAACCCGGGTGACTCACACATGGTAGCACAACCCATGGCCTGATGGGCGGACCAGTCAGACGGATCCAGAAGGGAGGCCCATGCCGTAAGAAGGAAGGCTACGCTGCAGTTACCGACCAACCCGGAGCATTGGAGTACAAGACACGAAGACTAGTTAGCATTAGTGTAGGACTCTGTAACCTGTCTGGCAAGGTCTTTCCCTATAACCCTAGGTTCTGGCGCCTTTATAAGCTGGGCCTGTGGGAGCCTTTAGGACAAGATAACGTACCTCGATACACAACACCTCGAACAGCGACCCAATCCCTGTAACTCAGCGTATTGCCATTATAGTGATTTATAGAAGGAGTAGAGTTCTGCCACCATTGTGGGACTTGAACCTGGGTAAGCTATGTGAAAGGGTAATTGCCCCTATGTGTGGTTTTGGTGATTAATGACAATGCCTATGGACTAATGTTTTCATTGGGTTTTAAATGAAGGAATATTCCATAGGTCATGCATGTAGTCCATATGTTGGATTCAAGTATGGATGCCATAAAGATAAAGATATACCTTGAGTATTGGCATCAAGATTATTGAGTTGAAGAAGAATATGATATGATCAACAAATTGAGAGTGTGATCTCAATAGAATAATTCAAGATATGGCTCTAAGTTGGTGTCATGATAGCCTCATTAGTTGAGCTATCATCTACTAAGATTTAGAGCATGTAATCAAATGAAGAGTTCGTTATGTACCTCAAGATATTGAGATGGAGCATGAGAAGACACTTGGTTGACCAATGCAAAGAGTGAAGAGTGATTTCAAGTTGGTCAACACATGAAGCATAAAGAATGTACGACATGGATCTTGTGGTATTATAAGCCTTGTCATTTATGCATCATGAGCTAATACATTATATATGTGCCTTTGTGTTTTCTATATGGGACAGGTATCTTTCCATGGGCATGCTTCAAAAGTGAAGATCTCATATAGTCCATGAGAGGATGACATCAAGTGGTGATCGTCATCAAGTTCAAGATAAGCATCTTGATAAGATCATTTGCTTGAAGCTTGTTGTCCATATTGGTGATAATGTACATGTGAAGACATGTCTTAATGAAGCAATCCCATAGTGGTGTATGGGGGAGCAAATTATTAGTCTTCAAGAAGCAACAATGATCAAGTGATGCATTCTGGCTTGGATGGAGCTTGAAGCGTTGTCATCAAGATCAAGCAGGATGCGCAAGTCAAATATATGTCCTTTCTAGGTTTTCCTTTTACTGGTCTCAAGGTGGTTGTTGGGAGACTGGGTTATAGGATAAATAGCCACACTATCAAGAGGGGCTTTCGGTTGGGTAACTTGATCACATCGTCATAGGGAGCTCAATCCATTGCATACTTTGCATCTTCCTATTTTTTTGCTTCTTGGTGTTTCTCCATGTGAGGTTCTTGAGCTTGTTGCTAGCTCTTCAACAAGCCCAAGTTCATCGAAAACGGAATTCGTATGCATCTTCTATGGCATTTTCGAGTTTGAAGGTTTTACCGGTTTTTCTCATAGGGAGGCTTCATACCTTTCTTAATTTGGTTCTATCCTACTTTGTTGGACTATGATTTTTTATGAACCACTTGGAGAGCTTGTTGTCCTCATCAAAACAAGCCCAAGATCATCAAAATCGGAGTCCGACTGCAAAAGTTATTGTGTTTTTTGTGAAGTGTGTTTCATCCCGGTTGTGGATCCGGTTCAACCGAGTCCCACACCGGACGGTCCGGCGCCAGCACCGGTAGACCGGATCTTAGACCGGATTTTCTGGTTTTCACGACCGAGTCTATTCCAAGTTGGCAAAAAGAGGTATTCCGGTTCATAGGCCGGTCCTCCGGCCTGGGGACCGAGTTTTCCGGTTCTGGGGCCGGTCCAACCGACTTTGAAACCGAGTTTTCGTTGTTTTCTCACCAATGGCCATATTTAGTTTTCCCTATAAAAGGGGTTCTTCCCCCAATGTTTTTCGGAGTTCTTGACCACGAAATTGACCTCCATTGTTGAACCTCTTGAGCTTGCCCCCTCCCCCTTCCCTCCTATGATTCTTGCATCTTTTTGAGGGCTTTGGAAAAGGAGATCTAGATCTACAATACTCACCAATCAATTCCTCCTCTAAGTGAGGGGAACCCATTGGATCTAGATCTTGAAGTCATTGGTTGACTTCCACCATTGTTCTTCCTCTCTAATTCCTCCCTAGCACTTGTTGCTTTGGTGGGATTTGAGAGTGAGGGATTTGAACACCCTTGGTGTTCTTGCTTTGCATTCTTGGATAAGTGTTGAGCTCTCCATTACGTTTTGTTCCAGTGAGAGACCGTGAGCTTGTTGCTCTTGGAGGGTGACCTCCTAGTTGGCTTGGTGGTTGGTGCCGCGGTGTCCTCTTCGTGGAAGATTGTGAAGAGACCCAGGCTTCTCCTTCATGGAGTTTGTGAAGTGGTTGTGGAGATTGCCATCTCCGGAGTGGAGGAAAAGCTAGCCATAAGGAAAGGGCCTATTCCTTTGTGGGATAGACTCAGAGAAGAACGTGAGCCTTTGTGGCGTTGGGAAATCCTTCGTGGAATCCCACACCTCTCCAATGTGACATACCTTACTTGTAAGGGAACACGGGAATACATCTTCGTATTCGCGTGCCTCGGTTAGCTCTATACGCGAGCTTACTTTCGTTGTGATAGCCATCGAGATTGAAGTACTTATATCTTGCCTATCACTTGTGATATATTTATCTTGTTCTATCTTGTTTAGCTTAACTTGTTGGTGGTGCACTTAGTTGAGCCTAGTGTATTTAGGTTTTGTGCTTGTAAAATAAATGTTAGTTTAATTCTGCATTCTATCAAGCCAAAACCGTAATAGTTTTGAAATTGCCTATTCACCACCCTCTAGGCGACATCTCTATCCTTTCAATTGGTATCAGAGCAAGGTCTCTCCTTGTTTAGGCTTCACCGCCTAGAGTGTAAAGATGTCATCTAGTAGTATAGTGCACAATGACACAATTATCTTTGATGGGACAAATTATATTTTGTGGAGAAATTGCTTGCTTTGTAATCTTCGGACCTTGTGTCCAAATATTGAGCGATTTCTAGATGTAGTTTTTTCTCCTCCGATGGATCCTCAAAATCTATCTTTAAAGGATGAGAAAAATTTACATCTCGAAGCTCAAGTATCTAATAAGCTCTTTTTCTCCTTGAGCCCCACAGTTAATTAGTTCTTGACGATTGTGAAGCGCAAGTCATCTCATGAGATGTGGACCAAGCTTAAAGAAATATTTGGTGGGTCCATTTCTCATAGGGTCAATGGTATCTACGAGGATCTCTCTTCTCCTTCACATCATGAAGATATCCAAGTGGCTTCCACCTCCGGCCGCGATGAGATTTCAATTCCCTCCACTTCACATACATGTGACAAGTCACAAGGTAATGTCATGGTGAGTGGAGAAATCATATGTAATGATGGTAGTGGTTCTCTTTACACCAATGATTCATGTTCTATAAATTCTAATGGTGTAGAGAGTTTGGACTTAAGCACTTCTTGCAACGATAATTATATATCCCCTTGTGTTGCTAGTCCTTGCATATTGTCTAGAAATTATTTGAGTACTAGTGTAGATGATATGCTTTATTTGTCATGTTCCAATAAACAAAATGCTTATATTTCCTCTAGTCGTGTATCTAACAATGTAGAGGAAATCAAACACCCTATGGAGCAAGACACAATCATGAATGAAGATTCAAGAATATCCTCATATTCATCCTCCCGTGCTCACATGTGCCTTATGGTAAGATGATCAAAGGTATCTCCTACTTTGGATCCCAACATATCTTCTCTAGATAATAGGAATGATAATGATGATAGTGATGATGACCTTGATGAGGATACTAGTTCTCTTGTGCTTGAGTTGACCTTTTTGTGTACCTCTCTTCATGGTAATAATAAGGTTGTTGCTTATATCAAACATGCTATGGACACCATAACTAAACAAACGGAAACCATAGAGGAGTTGGATTTCCAACTTGATGATGGGAGTCGTAGATTCCATCTCCTTAAGCAAGAGCTTGCCGAGGTGAAGCACAATAGTTGTCTCCTCACACAAAAAATTGAATCTTATGAGCTTGAAAGTGAAAAATCTATTAATGATGCTAGTGCTACTAACTCTAATTCTTGTGAAGCATCTATGTTAAAGGAGAATGTTGAGCTAAGGGCTCAACTTGAGTTGCTAACTAGTAATTATGGGAAATTGGAAGGAATTCATGGAAAGCTCTCGGCCTCTCATAATGATCTTATAATCTCCTATGATGGGCTAAAGTTAGCTCGTGAGGCAAGTATCACTAAGGTAACATCTTGTGAGCCTCATTTGGACATTAGCACAACTTCTACTCAAAATGCTGTTTTGCCATGTGCTAGTCCTAGTGATCTTTCTTGTCATACTATTTATAAACCTTGTGTTGGATTACCTGATTTGCCTTGTTGCTCTAACAATGAAGCTTCTACTTCCTCTAGTACATCTATTTCTACAAACCATGTAGAGGAAATCAAAGAGCTCAAGGCCCAAGTCACTTCTTTGAAGAAATACTTGGAAAAGAGTCATGAAAGCAAATCCACACTCGATAATATTTTGAGTGTGCAAAAATCCCCCAATGATAAAAGTGGACTTGGATTCAACTCCAATAACAAGAACAAGTCCAATAGCAACAAGAATAAGAGCCAATACCAAATCAAGAATTCAGCCAAGATTATTTGCTTCAAGTGCAAGGTTGTAGGACATCATGTAAGATCTTGTCCATTGAAGAAAAAACACTTGAATGAGAAGCAACAAGGGAAGCGGCCGCAAGGTCAAGGTCAAGCCCAATCTCAACCTCAAGTTGAAGCTAGGCCACTTACCAAGAATAATCAAGATAAGGCTCCCCAAGACAAGAAATCAATAAATAAGAGAAAGGGGAGCACTTGTTGCTACATATGTCGTGAGAAGGGGCACTTGGCCTCTTCATGTTCAAATGGTACCTTATCTAACCCTATCATTGTTGATGATGATTATTATCTTGGGAAGGATAAGGATGGTAATATGTTTGCCAAGTTTATTAGAACTCAAAGTGGTGTTAAGAAAAGAACCATTTGGGTTGCCAAGCCTATTGTGACAAACCTCTTAGGACCCAACTTGGTTGGGGACCAACAAGCTCAAACTTGATCAATAGGTGTTTGTGGAGGGCATTAGATACTTGGCTAACACATGAAGAATTAAGGGATCTTCATATATTATATTTGATCAAGCCAAGTTATAAGGATTATCATCTCCCTACCATATACCCAATGCGCCTCTTTGCGGTAACTCGAACTCAACTCTTTTATATTGTAAGTTACTTGCCCCTTTACATGTTTTGATTTTGTACCAAGTATGTGTCTATATTTGTTGTGCCTTGCTGACTCGTGTACTAACGAGCTCATTGGGGAACCCCAAGAGGAAGGTATGATGAGCACAGCAGTAAGTTTCCCTCAGTTATGAAACCAAGGTTATCAATCCAGTAGGAGCAAGGAAACACCCCAAAGGTGTAGCTAGCTGAACTTTGGCAGGGCACACTACCGGTGCCAGCAGCAACGTGGAGACCTGCACAACACAACCACAGAACTCTATCCCCAACTTGCGATGATGTTGTCAATCTCACCGGCTTTGCTGAAAACAAAGGACTAAACGTATCGAGTGGAAGAAAGTAATAGTTTGCAGAAAGGAAACACAAAGCAGTAAACAGTTGATTGTAGATTGATAGTAAAAGAAAGGACCGGGGTCCATAGTTCACTAGAGGTGGCTCTCCTTAAGATAAATGACATGTTGGGTGAACAAATTACAGCGGGGCAATTGACACATCGAGAAAGCATACAATCATATACTACTCATCTTGACTCCTTTGAGATTCGATTGGGCATTGCAACATTATACATAGACCGCCATCCAACTGCATCTATGACTAATAATCCACCTTCAGGTTATCATTCGAAACCCCTCCAGTATTAAGTTGCAAGCAATGGATAATTGCATTATGAATTGCATGTAAAGTAAACAATACGATTGTTCTATGAACAAAGGATTGTTGTTTTCTCCCTATTAGCAACAGCACATCTAGTACCTTAGAGATTTCTGTCACTTCCCCAGATTACCAGAGGCATGAACCCACTATCAAGCATAAATACTAACTCTTGGAGTTGCTAGCATCTACTTGGACAAGATAGCTACTAACAACGTAAAGCATGCAAGATCACAAATAACAAAGACATGATATAATCAATAATCAATCTGAAATAGCATCTCAATATCCATCGGATCCCCGCAAACACAACATGTAGAATTACAAATAAATGATCTTGATCATGAACAGAGCTCACAAGATCTAAACATGATAGCACAAAGGAGGAGAACCAGCCATCTAGCTACTACATGGACCCGTAGTCTAGAGATGAACTACTCACGCATCACACCGGAGGCTTGCATGATGATGAAGAAGGCCTCTAGGGTGAATTCCCCTCTCTGGCAGGGTGCCGGGAAGAGCTTCAGATCCCTCCCGGTCTAGGGATGGAGATGACAGCGGCTACAGACTCTTTCGTGGATTTTTGATCGGGTACTTAGGGTTTCCTTATCAGAGGCAACTTATAGGCGGAAGGAGAGGCTGAGGGGGTGCCTGGGGCGGCCAGAGCACCCCCTGACGTGGGCCAGGCCTGGCCGCGAGGCCAGGTGGTGTGGCCGGGGCCCAGCCCCTCTCCGTCTCGTATTCTGGCTCCAGGTGTCCCTCGGTGAAAAACTGACTTTGGCTTTTGGCCCGTCCAATTCCGAGAATATTCATTTTCGGATTTTCCTGGAACCAAAAATAGCAGAAAATAGGCAGCTGGCACTGTGGCTCTTGTTAATAGGTTAGTCCAAGAAATCATATGAAAAGTACTCCAAAGTGTGGACAAAACACAAGAAAGTAGATAAAACCAAGCATGGAACATCAAAAATTATGGATACGTTAGCAACGTATCATGCCTCATTCTTGCTGATTTTGTGTATTCAAGTATGTCTAGGTGTTTGGCACATCATTTACTCGTGTGTTTCGTTTTGAGCCTCTAATGCATCTTGATGATATCTTATTTGGCTCTTTTTGAGAGGTTAATGGAACATCCCATTCTGGGGGAGTGATATGCCCCGCGCATCTATCAAACCTTAAAATGTATGTACATGAGTAATACCACTTAGTATTGATATTGCAAGCTTATCTAGTCACTATGTGGTGTGTCATACTCATGAGAAATTCAAATTCTAAATGTCCATTAATTATCGCTAGTTGAGGTTGTTTTTCCTCTTATTAACAAAAATTGAATACCACATTATGGGGGAGTAATATGCTTCTTTTGCATATCACAATCCTAGAAAATGTGAACATATGAGGTAGTGCCACTTAGAGTTGATATTGTTGATTACTTTATATCTAGGTGGCATTTTAGCTCAAACAAGATCCTAATTTTTGTTAGAAGCTCTTTTTGCTCATCTTTTCGGTCTTTGCTTGAGTAAGAAATTCTTGGTGTGGCCTTCCTCAAATGCATATCTCTATATCTTATTTGGGAGACCATTTGCTTCAAGTTATTCTAATCATTGCTTCGCATGATTGTGTGACTAGTTGAAGCTATCAAGAATCTCTATCTTTGCATAGTGCTTAATCTTTTTATTCCTATCCTATGCTTTTTATTGTGAAGATTTATCTTTAATATCCGTGCAATATACCACCGGAAATAAATTCCAATACACTCATTGTCTTCGACAATTGATATACTTGGGTGTGGTAGCATTTGTGGATCATCTTCACCTTGGATTTCACCTCTTATTGCCTTTTTTCTTTCCAAAAATTGTTGTGGCTCCCATTGTCTTCCTTGGGTTTTGAACATTTCTTTGATGGTGTTTTTGATTATTATCAAATGTGTTTTTAGTGGAAGACAAACCTTTTCTTTTCAGAAACTTATGCCATTGTGAAAAGTGTTAAGGGTTTGGTTTATTTGTTGAAACCTTGCTCTTTTGGGAGTTTGTTATCTCATTCTTTCTTCTGTATGTTATTTGCTTGAATGGGATAAATCTTTGAGCATTTGTGTTTTTGTTTCATCTTTTATGCTCAATAGTTTTTGCTCGGTTCATTGTTGAACTTTGTTGAACAAATCTTGTGTTGATTTGATTCTTTGATATAGTTTGGACAACAAATGTTTTTGTCACACCTTGTATGCCTTCTTGAATATTTTGGTGTTTTGTCCAAATTATATCTTCGTTGGTTCTTGAAAGTCTCGTCCATGCATGTTTACTAAATGTATATCTTATATCATCTTTTGCTTTCTTTGATCCAATATATAGGTATACTCCATCAAATCCTTAAACGGCTATGATATGCATGAAATTCAAATTTCATCTCTAAATATGCACATATTTTTATGGAGTATGTCCTATGTGTTGTGGTTAGTCTAACCACTTTGGACCCAATAAGTTTGGGGACCAAGATGTACTTGAATGTGTTTTAGGTACATTGGAGATGCAATGGATGCTTAGCTTATCTATAAGGAAGGTGTTGTCACCAGATGATAATTGGAGCCAAGCTAGGATGATCGAAGAATTATTATCTACTACATCATACCATTGCTATCTCGGTAACAAATATCTTATTCATGCATACTATTCTTCCATCCAATCTCTTGTAGGATACATCTTGGCATGAATGTATTTGTTTGTAAATGTTGTGGTTCTTTCAAGGATCTTTGAAAGACTTATCTATCCTTATTTCTTATGTGAGTAATTTGAGATGATGCATATTTTGGGGAGTATATAAAATCATGTTAATGATTCACCAATTCCAAATATGCCTTCTAGCAATTTATTGCATATCAATTCCTCAGGGTACTCTCATGTGCAATATTGTTAAAAATTGCATTGAATCCTTCCTTTTGATACTTGTTTCCTTTCTCAAAATATCCCAACTAGCATTAGTTCCCTTAGTGTTATTTGTGATGTTTTTGAGGTTTTTCTTTTTCTTTGGTGAAGTTCATTGATATACCATAAGAGAAAATAGAGCCAAGGGCTATATATGCACTTAAGCAAAATATCCTTTTTGGTATATGTTATGACTTCCTCTTGGATATCTTGTATTCTTATTTTTATTAACCTCTTATGTGTGGATGTTTATTTATGGATTATTCTCATGTCTTGTCCACTCAGAAACTTATATACACAAGAGTGTTAATATCCTCGCTCTTTGCCAACCATCTCTCTTATCCTCTTGGTTTTTAATGGTATTGGTAAGGTCTTGATTTGTGAGTGCTTGGTCTACTTTTATTGCATCTTCACACACTCATATCTCATATTTGGTTTATTTTGGACTTAAGCTTGTCTTGACAAGTGTATTGATTTATATCTATACTCCTTGTATCTTGGTTGTGTTCTAAATGATATAGAGGGAGTGAGGATTCCATGTTTGTGCATATTGTATTCAAATGAAACAACTCATTTATGCACAAACCTTGGGGAGCTTCCTTATTTCATTTAGAGCACTATTTTTCCATTTGATTGTTTGGATCTTTTGATTGCTTGCTTCATCCGTTGAAGTTTCTTTACCTTGTTATCTTTTTAGCAATATTTGATCCTCAATATAGTTGATTTCCTCCAAGTATTCGTCATTGGATATGTGCATATGATTTCACTCATATTATGAGAAATGCACACCTTGGGAGGAACTTGAACTATATTGGCCTTCTAACTTTGTCATCCATTTTGGCACTTGTTGCCAATGGGGGAGAAGTTTAGAAGGTTTTAAGGGAAATGGTTTTCTAATTAAGATTGGTTTGTTCTTAAGTGTTTGCCTTTCATGCATTTCATCTTTATTATGTATTGCATGGTTGAATATATAGTGGAAACTCTCCCAAAGGTTATGCTTGACAATGTATGCAATGAAATTCAAGTTCATCGCGCGTGCATATATTGTGGGGGAGTTTGATCTATATATGTTGGTTCTACTCACATCTCGTGCATTAGTTGTAGTTTGTGTGAGTAGAATCAGTTTTGATATGGGCTAGTATCTTTGTGTTACTTAACCATATCAAATATAACCTCTTGTATACAACTTATTCTCGGATAAGTTGAGTACTTGTTTCTAATATTCACTATATAAACCCTCTTGTTGTGATTGTCATAAATTACCAAAATGGGGGAGATTGGAAGGATAATTGCCCCTATGTGTGGTTTTAGTGATTAATGACAATCCCTATGGACTAATGTTTTCATTGAGTTTTAAATGAAGGAATATTCCATGGGTCATGCTTGTAGTCCATATGTTGGATTCAAGTATGGATGCCATGAAGATAAAGATATACCTTGAGTATTGGCATCAAGATCATCAAGTTGAAGAAGAATATGATATGATCAACATCTTGAGAGTGTGATCTCAGTAGAAGAATTCAAGATATGGCTCTAAGTCGGTGTCATGATAGCCTCATTAGTTGAGCTATCGTTGACTAAGTTTTAGAGCATGTAATCAAATGAAGAGTTCCTTATGTACCTCAAGATATTGAGATGGATCATGAGAAGACACTTGGTTAATCAATGCAAAGAGTGAAGAGTGATTTCAAGTTGGTCAACACATGAAGCATAAAGAATGTACCACATGTATCTTGTGGTATGTAAGCCTTGTCATTTATGCATCATGAACTAATCCATTATATATGTGCCTTTGTGTTTTCTATATGGGATAGGT
Organism: Avena sativa; assembly: GCA_916181665.1. Taxonomy (NCBI): domain Eukaryota; kingdom Viridiplantae; phylum Streptophyta; class Magnoliopsida; order Poales; family Poaceae; genus Avena; species Avena sativa. The sequence goes on along the minus strand of OV702286.1, from coordinate 62,936,726 downwards.
ATCTTTCCATGGGCATGCTTCAAAAGTGAAGATCTCATATAGCCCATGAGAGGATGACATCAAGTGGTGATCGTCATCAAGGTTGAGAAGGGCAAGTTCAAGATAAGCATCTTGATAAGATCATTTGCTTGAAGCTTGCTGTCCATATTGGTGGTAATGTACATGTGAAGACGTGTCTTAATGAAGCAATCCCATAGTGTTGTATGGGGGAACAAATTATTAGTCTTCACGAAGCAACAATGATCAAGTGATGCATTCTGGCTTGGATGGAGCTTGAAACATTGTCATCAACATCAAGCGGGATGCGCAAGTCAAAGGTATGGCCTTGCTAGGTTTTCCTTTTACCGGTCTCAAGGTGGTTGTTGGGAGACCGGGTTATAGGATAGATATCCGCACTATCAAGAGGGGTTTTCGGTTGGGTAACTTGATCACATCGTCATAGGGAGCTCAATCCATTACATACTTTGCATCTTCCTATTTTTTTGCTTCTTGGTGTTTCTCCATGTGAGGTTCTTGAGCTTGTTGCTAGCTCTTCAACAAGCCCAAGTTCATCGAAAACGGAATTCCTATGCATCTTCTATGGCGTTTTCGAGTTTGAAGGTTTTACCGGTTCTTCTCATAGGGATGCTTCATACCTTTCTTCATTTGGTTCTATCCTACTTTGTTGGACTATGATGTTTTTACGCATCATCTTGTAGAGCTTGTTGTCCTCGTCAAAACAATCCCAAGATCATCGAAATCAGAGTTTGGATGCAAAATTTATTGTGGTTTTCGTGAAGTTTGTTTCGTCCCGGTTGTGGATCCGGTTCAACCGAGTCCCACACCGGACGGTCCAGCGCCATCGCCGGTAGACCGGATCTGAGACCGGATTTTTCGGTTTTCGCGACTGAGTCTATTCCAAGTTGGCAAAAAGAGGTATTCCGGTTCGTAGGCTGGTCCTCCGGCCTAGGAACCGAGTTTTCCGGTTCTGGGGCCGGTCCAACCGACTTTGAAACCGAGTTTTTGCTGTTTTCTCTCCAACGGCCATATTTAGTTTTCCCTATAAAAGGGGTTCTTCCCCCAACGTTTTTCAGAGTTCTTGACCATGAAATTGACCACCATTGTTGAACCTCTTGAGCTTTCCTCCTCCCCCTTCCCTCCTATGAGTCTTGCATCTTTTTGACGGCTTTGGAAAAGGAGATCTAGATCTACACTCCCCACCAATCAATTCCTCCTCTATGTGAGGGGAACCCATTGTATCTTGATCTTGAAGTCATTGGTTGACTTCCACCATTGTTATTCCTCTCTAATTCCTCCTTAGCACTTGTTGCTTTGGTGGGATTTGAGAGTGAGGGATTTGAACACCCTTGGTGTTCTTGCTTTGCATTCTTTCATAAGTGTTGAGCTCTCCATTACGATTTGTTCGAGTCAGAGACCGTGAGCTTGTTGCTCTTGGAGGGTGACCTCCTAGTTGGCTTGGCGGTTGGTGCCGTGGTGTCCTCTTCATGGAATATTGTGAAGACTCGGGCTTCTCCTTCGTGGAGCTTGTGAAGTGGTTGTGGAGCTTGCCATCTCCGTAGTGGAGGAAAAGCTAGCCATAAGGAAAGGGCCTACTCCTTTGTAGGATAGACTTGGAGAAGAAGGTGAGCCTTCGTGGCGTTGGGAAATCCTTCGTGGAATCCCACACCTCTCCAACATGATGTACCTTACTTGTAAGGGAACATGGGAATACATATTCGTATCCGCGTGCCTCGGTTATCTCTATACGCGAGCTTACTTTCCTTGTGATAGCCATTGAGCTTCAAGTACTTATATCTTGCCTATCACTTGTGATATATTTATCTTGTTCTATCTTGTTTAGCTTAACTTGTTGTTGGTGCACTTAGTTGAGCCTAGTGTATTTAGGTTTTGTTCTTGTAAAATAAACGTTAGTTTAATTCTACATTCTATCAAGCCAAAACCGTAATAGTTTTGAAATTGCATATTCACCCTTCTCTAGGCGACATCTCTATCCTTTCACTATGTTACCTCATACCCGTCAACTCGCCGCCTTCCCCCACCTCTCTAAACATGCTCTCTGAGGACCCCTCCATGGCGTACTCATCGGTAATACCACGACATTCACTGTTTCATGTATACTCAAAAACCAATTCAGCAAGAATTCGAACTTCCTAAGCCATAACAATTATGCTTTCCTCTTCAAAAGCAACCACATACTCCTATATCTATATATATCTTAATCGATAGTGCATATCATGCAACCTCGATGCCTAACCACGCTTCTTACTACTTAAGGATAAACTTAACTTTGGTATACATTTTGTCGACTATACTATATGGTTATATGGAAGAACTTATGACCAAGGCAAAGGAGATGATAATCATCTAGTTTCTTACCTTTTAACCATTGTTGTCATACCGAGATTAACTCAATGCATCACCTATATACACAAGTAATAACTCCTTTCTTAGTTTGTTCCATGCTAAACTACTTTTAGCATCTTGAGTAGGATGTTCTTAATAAGTTTAGAATCAAATCCGGGAAATATTTGAACTATAATGTATATTAAACTTATCGATCTATCTTGATAGATTTCAAAGTTTAATACTTTGTTCAAACTTTATCCATAGAATATTTACTAACTTAAATAACTATTAATCCCAAATACACCATTCATTATATGTCAACCACATATATAAGAATGTTGCCATGCTCCCACTCAAATATGTCATACACATATGAGATCAGTATACTCACTTAGCTCCCACTCAAAATATGATGTCTACATATTAAGATTCAGGCAAGCTATTTAGCTCCCACTCAATAAGTGTAGGTTTTCTCGATATTTTGGTAATTCCAAATTTCCTTGATCATCCATCAACTCGATAATTCCAGCTACGAGACACTAGCATCCGTATGGTTTTACAAAACCTACTTGTTGTACCAATTACAACCCTTTCTTCAAAATTTTTCATTCAAGAACACTCAGTTTTTCAACCTTCCACCAATCATAAAATTGGAGTAATTGCTGGTGTAAATCCAACCAACTTAAGCATCGCTACATATTATAGTCAATCCTTTGAATTTGTCAAAATATACTTTGTGAAAAATCGAGCTTTTAAGTCTTTCTTTGAGTTTCATTTCTTCCTTATAACTTTGTAGTTTTTGAGAAGATCGTAAACATCCTTTACTTAATAAGATCAAGTAAACTATTACTTTTCAATCTTAAATGTAAATTAATAAAAATTTCATGAATCTTAGTTATCTCTCGTTCTTTGATCCATCACGCTTCTTCGTAGTTTGTAGGTAGTATGTCTTGTTCCATTAACATGACAAGTAAATAACGAATATAATTCTGCAAATGGCAGAATGCATCCTTGAATCCTACATTATTTAGTAAAAGTACAAATTTAAACGTCATGATCATTATCATTAGTTTCTCCTCTAATTGTAGAGTTCAGCTTGCATAACATATTCCATTGCACCACTCATCATTTGGAGGTAAGGTCAAATAGCTTGTTTTGAACTTTCACTTTCTTCCACTAACACTTTCATTGAGAAATTGCTTATTGAGAAAACAATACATCGGGAAGCAGCAGGTTTACCCTTTTGGTTCTATTTGCGGAAGATTTACTCATAGTTGCCTAAAAATACACTACAAAGATTTGTTTATTCACCACGACTTCGAATTATTGGAATCTCTAGAAACTCGAACATGTCATATCTCATATGGTGTTGTTTTCCATGAATTTTAGATGGTTTCCTATTTCTAAATTGAGTGTTTGATATTTTATCTCTAACTCTAACGATACCTGTTACCCTGATAAGAGATAATTTTAGACCATATGTATCCAATACAATATGATTATGATGTTTAGACATGTCAATACACTTTTGTCAAGTCATCGTAATTTGTAGAATAACTTTCAGAAGTCTTTTATGCAAAACACTTAACTTAAATGCTTAGTCATTCAATCAAATCATAGAGACTTTGTATTCTTGTTAATTCCAAATCCAACTTATACCGAAAGTCTTTGAACATTTCAAATAATTTCAGATTTTGCAAATACTCATATTTACCCTAATCCACAGTCAAGTTAAAGAAATAATGATATCCACTATTTTGTTGAAATTCAATACATCATCATGTATGATGTCCAACAATTTTTCATAGAACTATTTTACCAGAATGTAGAGGTTTAGTCATTTTTCCCAATGAGGCATGGTTTTGCATGTGTCAAAAGATCGAATATCTAAAGACTTAACTTTTCAAACTATTACATGTACTTAACACCAACAAGACTTAAACAATAGTGTCATTCATTAATGATGTCATTATTAAACTTTGGATATCTTCCAGTATGCTAATTCTTTATAAATGCTTAAACTATTATCATCGAGATTAAAATAAGAATAACTCATTCATAATCGTAATGTGACCATAAAAGATATTATTCATAAGAATAGTACAACTGGCTTATCACTCACTCATATGAATTAGTTGTCTCGCAAATTGTAAGACACACTAATAAAGGTCACACACTTAACGATTACAAAACTTTTATTCAAATCCACTAATCTAGATGATAAATGTCAAGGGAAGGAGTGATGTTGGCCATCAACTATCTTGCTTTCCATCACAACATCATTTCGCCTCATCTATTCTAGCAATTCTCAAGCAGTCGATCTTGTTTTCATAAAATAGAACAAGTATCAAATACTTGGTAAAATACAACAAGCATTTACAAGAATAACATTTATAACTTGTATATCAAATATATACCTTCTTCCTCCATCACATCCACTTCGATCGAGCCTATTTGAGAGTTCTCAACTCCTCCATGAACTCATGAAAGGTGAACGGTTCATCTCTCATGATATATCCCATGCCGACATGTTTGTAGTTTGGAGGAAGCAAGCGCAACACCCCATCTATCAAAAAATGTCCATCATTAAGTAGTCCACATCGTATGTGAGCCGTTCATGAAGCTCATGCATGATTGCCAAGTAATTATCCAAGAAAGCATTTTATTCCATCTTGATTGAAAGAAACTCATCCAACAACTCGCACTTTATAAGCCCAACTTGTGATGCGAAGAGCACCTTAAACTCACCGACCATCTTGTATGCTTCAACATTGAAGAAAATGCAACCACAACCCAGTCTCCATCGAACGGAGCATGTCACATTGGACAACAATGGAGATGTCACGATGAGCACGATAATCATTATTCTCTTGCTCATCTGCAGAGTCATCGGGACAATCTCCTAGTGGTTCTTGTATCATGTAGAGCAGATCATTTATATCAAGGGTATCCCTTAGGTGTTGAAACAAATCTATGAAGTTTGACCCATCTATTTTAAGTTTCACATCATGCAAGAAGGACCCATGGTCAAAGTATTCACTGGGACAAGCCATTATCTACAAGGATATTTGCAAAGACATTTAGACCAGGTTCATAATAAGAGTTCAATTTATAATCAAATTATTTATTGAGCTCCCACTAAACCTATCATCCCTAGGACGGTTTTAGTGATTACATGATCCCAATTAACTACACCACCCCGATCGTCAGGGTCATTGATATAGCTGCAAAGGTGGACAACATAGCGTCGATCACATCATACATGTGACTCGTGCTTGATCTTTCAATCTCTCGTGTTCCGAGGCCATGTTTATATATGCTAGGCTCGCCAATTTAACCTAAGTGTATTCGTAGTGCAACATGGCTTACACCCATTGTATGTGAACATCAATATGTCTAGCACCTGATCATCACTGCCTGCTTCATAATGATGGACTTTCTTGGTGGTGCACACTCAAAGAGAACACCACGGTTGGTATTAATTAAGAGATCATCTTATATAATGCTACTGTTGAGTATCTAATACTAGCACACAATAAGATGCATAAAGGATTAACATCACATGCAGTTTATAGTGATATGATATGGTCCTTTCTTCACGTGCCATGATCTCCATCGAGCACTCCGGCATGATCTCCATCTTTCCCACCAGTACTACACCAAGTCCTCGATGCCACTGGTTGGTCATCCATCGATATGATGACTATTACTATATAACTTAGCAACCATAAATTAAACTACTTTACCTCATGTATGACCTTGACCATATCAAATCACATGCTTCCTGCAAAATAAAGTTAGATGCCTCTACTTTATCCTTTGCAAGTTTTATGTGGCTATTAGGATTTGTGACAGAACCGTTTCTACCTACGAACTTCCAACCATAACATGGAAAGTTGTCTCTATTACAACCCTTTCGGGGCCCTCTGTTGCAAATGCCATATCAACTACTGAAAGAGAGACATACACCGGCTAGCCACTTATATGGTACAAGCCATATGTCGAGGGTGGAACCAGTCTTGCATAGGATTACGCGTAAGGTCGGTCCAGGCCGCTTCATCAAACAATGTTGCGATATGAACAAGTACACGTGAGAGGATAACAACTATAGGATCATTGACAACACAATAAACATGTGTTCTAACCGTGCAAGAAATACTACGCATAGATCGGATCTGATACCACTGAAGGGGTTCGCAACATATTTTTTTCTTAACTAGCACAACACCATAAGCCATGATCTATCTAGGAGCAATGTTGTAATGGAGAGGTTTAGATAACATACCCTTATAGAATGAAAGTGTTTAACATTTCGTGGGGAACGTCGATGATGTAGTCGTACTCATAGCCAACCTCAAGGTCGTGAAGCTCTTCGCCCGACAATCCAGGTGCCACAAGTGGCATCACCTCCATGTTTTCACACACGTCTGGTGCATGACGACGACCTTCGATTCTCTAATCTAGCCAAGAGTGCATAAGTAGATCTTCTAACCGGAAACCCTATAGCACAATGGTGTGTCACATAAAGAAATCTCTTGCACGACAACCTTGACTTGGGGCCGCAATTGTGAGAGTGAAGAGAGACAGATTCTCTAAGGAAACTGCTTTAGAGAATAATTGAGTTGTGTGTTTCTTCCCTCCCATAGGCCCCTTCTTATATAGGGGAAGGGAGGGCACCTCCAACTAGTCAAGTTCCGAGGTGGGACTAAACAAAGGAGGAGAGGAGGCGCAAGGGAGGAGGCCGGCCAGGGTGGGCCCCATGCATGCGGTCCAAGGAAGGCTGGTGGCTAGGGTGTCCCCACCCCCTTTGCCCCATGTTGTAGGTGGCGGCTTTGTCCCCCCTTTGGCCTTTCCATGGGCGGCTGCCCTATTGGGCCTTTTTTCCTTCGGGCATTTAACCCATCAGGGAAGTTGCCCTTTTAAATTTAATTTTAAATATATATTTAATATTAATTCCAACAATTAATATATAAATACATATTATTAAATTCCTTTTGACCTGAAACACCTTTCAGTTCACTCGAACCACTTTGGATCCTCCCAGAATGATTCAGGTTCTCTCTCAGAACTCTTCCAATAGTCTCTCTTTCTTACTTTGGTTATAACCAAGACAATCTCTAAGCATCATCGTGCCCTTAAATGTGTTACCCTACGGTTTAGGGACATCATAGACATGATCGATACACCTCTCATGTGAATGCTTGTTAGTGAGATCGGGATGTCCATAATGACCCATGTACATTCCACGATGTCTACTGTTGTTTGAACCATAAACGCCGAGTCCAATTCCCTTTGTTACTTCGATACCTGACTTGTTCGAGATCTGATCATCGGTATATAAAAAAACGATACCTTGTTCAATCTCTTTACTAACAAGTGTTGCTTACTCGTTCTCATCATATTACATTCCCATGACCTAGTCACATGTTGCGCAACATTATAGATGTAATCTCACTGAGTGGAACAAGTGTATCATCCTATCACACAGGAGAACAAATCCCGTTCTCGATACATATTCCTCAACCTATCCCTCTAGAATACCCAATATACACCTTTATGATCACTCTGTTACAGTGTGACAGTTGATGTAAATCTAAGCAGCCTCGGGTGATAGTGATTAAATATGATCTCAGGGTCTAAGTTGTAGGATACTTTGTTTCTAATTATTGCAACGGTGAAATTTGTGACTTGATACTGTCGCAATACTTATGTCGAGTACTGTCCATCACATCATTCACCAATGATATGCATTTATTGTTAATTAGCATAAATTCACCATGATCAAGAAACCTTGATCATCAGTTGACCAATGAACTAGTAAATAGAGGCTACTAGGGACCTTTGTTTGTTTACATACCACACGTGTATCAATGTTTCCGATTGATACATATATAGCATGGTATAAAACTATCATGAACTAATGACATATGATAATAAACACACTTTATTATTTGCATCTAGGGGATATCTCTTTCAAGATCAAAGAGTATTGTTGCGGATCTATGCACCAAAACCTACCAAAACACTCTCAAATTCCATATCGATCCAAATCACGAATTGTGATCTCTTTGTCTTTCAAATTTAGGCAAGCAAAAACAAAATTGATGGCTAGAAACTCAACACAAACTCGAATCCATGGCAACTAAAGACTCTTGATACCATATGGTGTAGCACAAACCTACTATTATGGCCTGATCTTCATATATTCGAGGGGTTTTGGGAAGGAACTAAGAACATGATGAACACACGAGGGAAATCGAAGATACCAATCCACACCACACCCAAATTAGTTTTCTCCCATTTTTTGAACTACCAACCCAACATAATCCACCTGAAAGAGATACAAAGGTAGAGATCCAAGTAGGAAGGATTGGCAAGGAGCAACTTGAATATTTTTGTGAAGGGATTACAAGGCAATAGAGATCACAAGATAGAAATAACACTTATGCAAGGAGAGGCTAGGGTCATCTCAAAGATTAGTTCTAAGAGGCCTTGTACCTGCAAGGGTCTTCTCTAGAAGAGGAGGTCATGGAGCCACAACTCTATATCTGCATCATATCTTATCTAGGGTTTCTAAAAGGAGGTGGTGGTATATTTATAGGCTATCCACTTAAATAGGGGTATTCTAGGCTAAATAGGAATTTCTGGGCGAGAGGGAGAGTTACATGGGCCATGCCTAGATCAAAGGCACGCAAGCCTTCTTCTCAGGCCAGAGACTCCAGGGTTGATGGGCCGGAGACTCCAGTGTGGTTGGAGACTCTGGGGTGGTCTACAGGGTGGACTCCGGGCAAGTACTGGAGCTCCTAGAGGTAGTCCGAATATTGAGGCAGAGTGCTTGGGTAGGAGACTCCGGGCTGGACGGAGACTCTAGTTTGTGGGGGTGGAGACTCTGGTCCTGGTACAGCCGCTTCTTGCCCCTTCTCTTCCAAGCTTCCATGACATTGTGCTTGAGTCCTCGAGCTTCCTACCCAGCTTCTATACTTATAGATGCAAACCTTGCATGATCATAGTGATGGGTTCGTAGCATGGAAAACAAAAAATTTCTACCGCAAGAATGAACAAAACCCAGATCTAATCTAGATAAAAGCCAAGATCTAATCTATTAGATATGTGCAACGAGATAGATCTGTACTAACCCTCATAGAACCGAAAGCGTTACGAGATTAGATCTCGGGGTTGATGTAGTCGATCACTTGCCGATCTCAAGATCGTGTGGACGATCCTTCCGGCGCCGCGTTCCGGCAGCGCTTCCGCAGTCGGTCACACGTGCGGAGTCGAAGCAGACCTTCCTCTCCCCGTTCCAGCGAGCAACAGAGGTAGTAGATCTTCTCCACGGAATCCCAGCAGCACGCCGGTGTGGTGGTGGTGGTGGAGTAGAGATTTTTGCAGGGCTTCGCCTAAGCCGGAGCAGAGCGAAGGAGGAGGAGAGAGGCGGCGGCTAGGGTTTGTTATGGGAGAGGTCTAGGGGGTGGCGCCCCCTCCCCTCTATTTAAAGGAGGGAGGCGCCATGGGAGGGGGACTCCTAGTAGGACTCCCCTCCCTCCTTGGCCGGCGGATTGGGAGGGGGGGAGGAATCCTCCTCCCCCACGAATCCGTGTCTTGCCCCACAAAGACTCCTTGATCCTTTCTTGGTTTTCAAGCAAACTCCAAGAAATCTTCTAGAACCTTCCAGAACATTCCGAAACCTTCTAGAATCTCCATACAAACACTCCGGAACATTTCCTAACTTAGAAAATGATCCCCAATATATGAATCTTATTCTCCGGACAATTCCGGATCTCCTCGTGATGTCCCGGATCCAATCCGAGACTCCGAACAACATTCAGTCTCCAACACACATTCCATATCTACTTAAAACAACTTCGAACCTTAAGTGTGTCACCCTACGGTTCGTGAATATGCAGACATGATGGAGACACCTCTCCGATCAATAACCATCAGCGGGATCTGGAGATCCATAACGGCTCCCACATACTCAACGATGACTTTGTGATCGATAGAACCATTTAACATACGAAACCAATTCCCTTTATCACGCGATACTCTACTTATCTGAGGTTTGATCGTCGGTATCTCCATACCTTGTTCTACCTCATTACTGATAAGTACTCTTTACTCGTTCCATGATATGTCATCCCTTGTGACCTAGTCACATGCTTGCAAGCTAACTAGATGACATTCCACGAGAGGGCCCAGAGCATATCTATCCGTCATATGGATGGACAAATCCCAATCTTGGTCCATGCGCTTCAACACATACTTTCAGAATACCCAATGTCACCTTTATAACCACCCAGTTATGAAGCGGCGTTTGATGTCATCAAAGTACCCATCCGGTGATGGTGATTAACATAACCTCATGGTCGAAGGATTAGGTTACTATGCATTTGAAAAGCTTGTAGCAAAACGAACTTAATGACTTGATCTTATGCTATGCTTACTATGGGTGTGTGTCCATCACATCATTCTCCTAATGATATGATCTTGTTATTAACGACATCCAATATCCATGATCAGGAAACCATGATCATCCATTGATCAACAAGCTAGTTTAATAAGAGGCTTACTAGGGACTCTTTTGGGTTTACAAAACACACAAGTATTAATGTTTCCGATTAATACAATTATAGCATGGGATGTAAACATTTATCATAAACATAAAGATATAATAATAACCACTTTATTATTGCCTCTTGGGCATATCTCCAACAGTCTCCCACTTGCACTAGAGTCAATAATCTAGTTAAAAATTTGTGCATTCAACACCTATGGCTTTCTGGTGTTGTATAGACACTATTGCTAGTGGTAAACATAATCTTCGGATCTGACACTTCTAGGTCCGTGTGTATTTGCATGTCCTTGCGTCTCTACGCATTACTCATTCTCCAATGAGATGGCATTGTATAAATTTGGTCCTTTGGTGAGACCTTTAGTTCCTTGGGATTAAATCATGTTGATACAATTGTCATACAATGTATCTTCATAGTATTATCCCGCTATGAACCACACCTAGTTTGATAACAAACTACTTGACACAAATGCCCTCATTTGCTGCTACAATAGCAGCCATATACTTAGCCTTTTGTTGTATTATCTGTCACAATGTTTTAACTTTGGTACTCAACCAAATCCGTTATGGAACTTCCTTTCCATTACATTGTGCCACCCATGGGTTAAATTGAGATAAACTTAATCTGTGATAAAACTAGTATCAATGCAACAATTTACAATGAACTATTTGTCACCACTATATAAATAATATATTCTTAGTTCTTCCAAAGATCATAGGAATATCCCTACTATTGTCCAATGATCATCTTATGAGTCATTCTGGTATATGCTCATAACATTTAGAGCATAGGACATATCTGGATGTGTACATCTCAAAGATTGACCAAAATATTCTTGCGATCTCTCCAAGTGTCAAAACACTTGAATCTCGTGTCAACACACTTGAATCTTGATTCAGTCCATTCCGTGCGTCAAGAACCTTGCTTGTTGTTTCCATATTGAACTCATTCAACATCTTATCTATGTACATTTGGCAAAACCATATTAGCGCCTTAATCTATCCATATAGACATTGATGCCTAATTCTTGGGTTATGCCTAAGTCTTTCATCGAAATGAAATTCTTAACTTGTGTCAATAAAAGATACATCATTTCTAATCAACAATATGTCTTTCACATAATGTATTAGAAATATGTCTTAGCGCTCCCACTTAATTTCTTGCAAAATGCAAACATCTTCATCGTCTCTGGTGAAATTAAACCTTTTAACGGTTTCATCACGGTGAAGATTCCAACTCCGCGATGCTCACTTCAACCATTGAAGTTTTGCATACTCTTTTAGCATCCTTTGAATTAACAAAACCCTTTTGGATCGTGTCATGGACACATCCTAGGTAACCATTCTATTAGAAGAACTTGTTTTGTTTGTTCAACTACCATATACCAAAATATATGTAGTGGTTGCTACATTAATCCATCCAGACTAAATATCGCTATGAAAGATCAAATCTTATCATAGTCAATTCCTTGAACATTGTCGTAAACTCTTTCCGACATGTCGACTATTTCATAGATGTGAAACATCCATGTCTATTTCTTTATAGATCCATATACGATTGTAAGGTCTTGCACCTTTCCAGAGGGTCTTTCAAATTCAAAGCTTGATTTCTCGTGTATGGAATTATCATGGATTTTATGGCTTCAAGCCACTTAACGAAGTCAGGGCCCATCATTGATTATTTGCATGTAGTCGGTTCATCATTGTCAAACAACAATGATTTAACTCTCAAATCTTGGCATTTGATTACTTACCCGACCTACTTGGTTCAATCGGAACTTAGATCCCCGTGACCACATCCTTTGAGGCACGTGAGCCATGAGCATTGTTGCTGCCTCCGGGACACTTACCGACACTGCGCAACTCAGCACATATTAGCCAATGTTCAACAACCTTGTCAAAGTTCTATTGTCCTCCCACTTAACTTTTCACCAAAAATTCCTTCTCAAGAAACTCGACATTCTAAGTGACAAACACTTTTGTCTTCTGTGTTATGGAGGAATACCCAATGGTTATTCGAAATAACCTACAAAGACATGCTCATCCGACTTTGGTTGTAAACATTTTACTTATGCCTAGCATACCAAAAATTTAAGAAAGGACAACCTGAGTTTTATCCCAAACCATGACTTATATGGTGTCATTTCAACGGATCACGATGGAGCTCTTTTCAGTGTAAAAGCGGTAGTCACTAAAGCTTTAATCTTTAAAAATATAATGGCAGTTTTATAAATGACACCTTTGATATTACCATGTCAAACAAGGTTTCATTACATATCTTGAACACTCCATGCTCCTATGGTGTTTGGGAAATGCAAAATCCATGGAACGATTCCTCAAATCTTAGGTGTTTTGCTAAACTTGTAGCTCAAACATCCTTATGATCCAATCATAAACTTTTTTATTTTCTTGTTACAATAATTTTCCACTTCATCTTGAAAGTCTTTGAACATTTTCAAATGTTTCATACTTCTTCCTTATTGAGTAAGTATATACATGTACTCACTCAAATCTTCGGAGAAAGCATATGAAGTTGAAATCCATCACCCACGACTACACATAATGGACTATATACATCAATATGTACAAATTCCAATCAGTTAGTCGTCCGTTCCTCTTTTGGCCTACGAACGGAGTTTTAATTATCTCCAGGAAAGTATCACAAGCGTCATTTGATCAAAATCAAAGACTCCAAAAATCCATCAACATGGAGTTTCTTCATGTATCCCTTATATAATTTAAACGGTGATGTCACTTCGCAAGTGATCTTTCAATCATTTGTCTTGCGACATTTTAGCATTAGTTTTATGGTCGTTATTTCTCCAACCAGACTTGTATATCATCCATCTATTATGGAATACAATAATTATTTGAACAACCTTTTGTCGTCATAATACCTGATCAAAATAACAATTATTGAAACAAATCTTGAAGGTAAGCTTTGATGTTAACGAGCAACACAACAACCCTTTGTTTGTTTTCGATGAACATCATCACATATTCTCTTGCTAGTTACTTAGGCCATTGCAGTTCATGAATTGTGTTGTCCTGTATGACACTTCATACCAACCAATTCGGTATCCAATACCGTAGAGCCACATTGTTTAACAACCAAGGAATACAGCCATAACATGTATCTTCTATATACCTAAGTTGGATATCTCCAATCTTTTCTTTTCTGCCAAATATTTTATAGATTCTCTTTCAACAATTCCTTTTCTTTTAAAAGAATCTATCAACATCAATAGTGGTGTCATTCACATGACACATAGTACAAAGTGTGTATAGTCAAATACTAATACCTTTGGACTTGCACTTTGAAGTAGATCACCTTCATCAAATGTTTGGCATTCTTTTCAAAAATCCATTCTTTAGTAATGTTTTAGTGTAGTAAACATTTTACTTACATCTTCTATTCATCCTTATCATGACAATTTTCATGATCAAGCTGCTATAGCTTATAAAGGTGAATTGCGAGTATAATGTTTCTTTTCCAAAACCTTTTGGAGGATTAGGACGACTAGCGTCTCCAACCTTCACAAATTCTCATCAAATATGAGGACGTATACTCTATCATGTTGTAACCAACACATTGTTTTAGATATCATAATACCTTTCATATATGATGGTTTCTGAAACATTGCTTTTAGATCTTAGATAAACTTGATATTAAAAACAATCTTTTGAGTATCAAGAATCATGGAGGCAAACATGATATATTAGATACTAACACTAGAATTGTTACTCTTGATTTAATGCTGTTTATTAAACTTCACAGAGTAAACGGAGTTTACTGAAAGTTTGCAACAGGACTTTTAAACTTTAGATTGACACTAAAAACAATACGATACCAGTTCGTAAAGCAAATATCCAGAATTTCTATAGTTCCACTATCTCAACTATAACTAAGCGTAAGGTGGTGAACGGATGCCAATGACTACAACAAACTATGCAAATTCACTTTGATTGTGTTTATGATAAATTGAGTTTGACTAATCCAAATTACAAATGAACTCCCACTCAAAACAACATCCCTCGAGTTGTTTTAGTGATTACACGAACCAAATCCACTACACCAAGTCCGATCATCACGTGAGATGATGTAGCTTTAAAGGCGAACAATCAACATGTTCATCATATCATCCATATGACTCATGCGTTACCTTTCGGTATTCCATGTTCCGAGACCATGTCTATACATGCTAGGCTCGTCAAGGTTAACCTTAGTATCCGCATGTGCAAATCTGGCTTGCACCCGTCGTATGCACACGTAGAATCTATCACACCCGATCATCACGAGATGCTTCGAAACGACGAGTCTTAGCAACGGTGCCAACTAAGGACGAAAATTTTATTACTTGATATTTAGTGAGAGGGATCATCTTATAATGCTACCGTCGCGATCTAAGCAATACAAGATGCATAAAGGATTAACATCACAAGCAATTCATAATTAGTGTGATATGATATGGCCCTTTCTTCTTATGCCTTTGATCTCCATCCAAAGCACGAACATGATCTTCATCATCACCAGCATTGCGTCAAGGCCAGTGGCGCCGCTTCATGGTTGTCCATCATCACTAGCAACTATTATAACTACTTGGAATAAAGCTATTACAAGATGAATAGACACGCAGGCCTTAACAGAATTAAAGACAACCATTAGGCTCCTGCCGGTTGCCATATTACAACAAGGATCATTGCATACATCAAATATAATCACAATCACATGATGGCCATATCACATCACAAAACCCCTGTAAAAACAAGTTAGACGCCTCTAAGTTTCTTTGCATGTTTTACGTGGTTAGGGGCTTTCGAATAAGAACGGATCTTACCTACGAAACTGAACCACAACGTTGGTACAGGTGCTATCAAGTGCAAAATGTAGATTGGATCTATACTATGATGGGAGAGACAGACACCCGCAAAGCCACTTGTGCAATACGAGTTGCACGTCAACTGTGGAGCAAGTCTCATGTGCGATGACATGTAAGGTTAGCCCAGGCCGCTTCATCCCACCATATCGCAAGATGCAAAGTACACAAAGCAAAAGACGACACAAGCACCAACACCCACAAAAACATTGTGTTCTACTCGTGCAACAGATCTACGCATAGACGTGGCTCTGATACCACTGATGGGTTCGTAGCATGGAAAACAAAAAATTTCTACCGCAAGAACGAACAAAACCCAGATCTAATCTAGATAAAAGCCAAGATCTAGTCTATTAGATATGTGCAATGAGATAGATCTGTACTAACCCTCATAGAACCGAAAGCGTTACGAGATTAGATCTCGGGGTTGATGCAGTTGATCACTTGCCGATCTCAAGATCGTGTGGATGATCCTTCTGGCGCCGCGTTCCGGCAGAGCTTCCGCAGTCGGTCACACGTGCGGAGTCGAAGCAGACCTTCCTCTCCCCGTTCCAGCAAGCAGCGGAGGTAGTAGATCTTCTCCATGGAATCCCAGCAGCACGACGGTGTGGTGGTGGTGGTGGAGTAGAGATTTCTGCAGGGCTTTGCCTAAGCCGGAGCAGAGCGAAGGAGGAGGAGAGAGGCGGCGGCTAGGGTTTGTGATGGGAGAGGTCTAGGGGGTGGCGCCCCCTCCCCTCTATTTAAAGGAGGGAGGCGCCATGGGAGGGGGAGTCCTAGTAGGACTCCCCTCCTTCCTTGGCCGGCGGATTGGGAGGGGGGGAGGAATCCTCCTCCCCCACGAATCCGTGTCTTGCCCCACAAAGACTCCTTGGTCCTTTCTTGGTTTTCAAGCAAACTCCAAGAAATCTTCTAGAACCTTCCAGAACATTCCGAAACCTTCTAGAATCTCCATACAAACACTCCGGAACATTTCCTAACTTAGAAAATGATCCCCAATATATGAATCTTATTCTCCGGACAATTCCGGATCTCCTCGTGATGTCCCGGATCCAATCCGAGACTCCGAACAACATTCAGTCTCCAACGCACATTCCATATCTACTTAAAACAACTTCGAACCTTAAGTGTGTCACCCTACGGTTCGTGAATATGCAGACATGATGGAGACACCTCTCCGATCAATAACCATCAGCAGGATCTGGAGATCCATAACGGCTCCCACATACTCAACGATGACTTCGTGATCGATAGAACCATTTAACATACGAAACCAATTCCCTTTATCACGCGATACTCTACTTATCCGAGGTTTGATCGTCGGTATCTCCATACCTTGTTGTACCTCATTACTGATAAGTACTCTTTACTCGTTCCATGATATGTCATCCCTTGTGACCTAGTCACATGCTTGCAAGCTAACTAGATGACACTCCACCGAGAGGGCCCAGAGCATATCTATCCATCATATGGATGGACAAATCCCAATCTTGGTCCATGCGCTTCAACACATACTTTCAGAATACCCAATGTCACCTTTATAACCACCCAGTTACAAAGCGGCGTTTGATGTCATCAAAGTACCCATCCGATGATGGTGATTAACATAACCTCATGGTCGAAGGATTAGGTTACTATGCATTTGAAAAGCTTGTAGCAAAACGAACTTAATGACTTGATCTTATGCTATGCTTACTATGGGTGTGTGTCCATCACATCATTCTCCTAATGATATGATCTTGTTATTAACGACATCCAATATCCATGATCAGTAAACCATGATCATCCATTGATCAACAAGCTAGTTTAACAAGAGGCTTACTAGGGACTCTTTTATGTTTACAAAACACACAAGTATTAATATTTCCGGTTAATACAATTATAGCATGGGATGTAAACATTTATCATAAACATAAAGATATAATAATAACCACTTTATTATTGCCTCTTGGGCATATCTCCAACACATAGGACGACGTATGAAGTAGAATACCATTCAAATGGGTAGGAAGTCGACTCAGATATAGGATATAATTCAACTTTTTTGTCCATGAAGACTTGGCATGTGTTGGAGAGAGTGAGAAGGTACTTGATGTTGTGACGACCGTAGGTCAGGTTGCATCACATGCAGTCGCTACATCAAACGGATGATGTACCACCAGAGGGAACTCTGTGTCAAACTTTTGCCATGCCTTGTGTCCATCCTACTAAAGGCATCTCGCTCTCTACACAATGTTCATCATGCGTAAGTTATGGATGTCACACCCAATTCTTTAGGCTGGCACGCCTTATTCTAAGCCACTAGGCAGTGCCCACCATGGACGTCTTTGCGTCCCTGCTGGCTCGTGGTTGATGTCGACCTCGTTGGGGAACCCCAAGAGGAAGCTATGATGAGCATAGCATCAAGTTTCCCTCAGTTATGAAACCAAGGTTATCGAACCAGTAGGAGCAAGGAAACACCTCCAAGGTGTTGTTGCCAACTTGGAATCCTGCACAACACAACCACAGAACTTTGCCCCCAACTTACAGTGAGGTTGTCAATCTCACCGGTTTTGCTGAAAACAAAGGATTAAACGTATTGTGTGGAAGAAAGTAATTGCTTACAGAAAGTAAACAGAAATTAGTAAACAGTTGTAGATTGATGATAAAAGAAAGGACCAGGGTCCATAGTTCACTAGTGGTGGTTCTCCTTCAGATAGATGACATGTTGGGTGAACAAATTACAGCGGGGTGATTGACAAACATCGAGAAAGCATACAAGCATATACTAATCATCTTGACTCCTTTGAGATTTGATTGGGCATTACAACATTATACATAGACCGTAATCCAACTGCATCTATGACTAATAATCCACCTTCAGGTTATCATCCGAACCCCCTCTAGTATTAAGTTGCAAGCAACATATAATTGCATTATGCATTGCGTGTAAAGTAAACAATACGATTGTTCTACGAACAAAGGATTGCTGTTTTCTCCCGAGTAGCAATAACACATCTAATCGTTAGAGATTTCTGTCACTTCCCCAGATTACTAGAGGCATG
This sequence comes from Avena sativa, assembly GCA_916181665.1. Taxonomy (NCBI): domain Eukaryota; kingdom Viridiplantae; phylum Streptophyta; class Magnoliopsida; order Poales; family Poaceae; genus Avena; species Avena sativa. The sequence goes on along the minus strand of OV702286.1, from coordinate 62,917,893 downwards.
AACCCACTATCGAGCATAAATACTAACTTTTGGAGTTGCTAGCATCTACTTGGCCAAGATAGCTACTAACAACGGAAAGCATGAAAGATCACAAATAACAAAGACATGATATAATCAATAATCAATCTGAAATAGCATCTCAATATCCATCGGATCCCCGCAAACACAACATGTATGATTACAAATAGATGATCTTGATCATGAACGGAGCTCACAAGATCTAAACATGGTAGCACAAAGGAGAAAAACCAACCATCTAGCTACTACATGGACCCGTAGTCCAAGGATGAACTACTCATGCATCACACCGGAGGCTTGCATGGTGATGAAGAAGGCCTCTATGGTGAATTCTCCCCTCCGGCAGGGTGCCAGGAAGAGCTTCAGATCCCTCCCGATCTAGGGATGGAGATGACGACGGCTACAGACTCTTTCGTGGAATTTTGATCGGGTACTTTGGGTTTATGTATCAGAGGCATCTTATAGGCAAAAGGGGAGGCCGAGGAGGTGCCCTAGGTGGCCGCACCACCCCCTGGCACAGTCTAGGCCTAGCCGCGCGGCCAGGTGGTGTGGGCGGCCCCTGGCCCCTCTCCGTCTCGTATTCTGGATCCGTGTCCCCCTCGGTGAAATACTGACTTTGGCTTTTGTCCCGTCCAATTCCGAGAATATTCATTTTTTGACTTTCCTGGAACCAAAAACAGCAGAAAACAGGCAACTAGCACTGTGGCATCTTGTTAATAGGTTAGTCCAAGAAAGTGTATAAAAATTTCTCCAAAGTGTGGACAAAACATAAGAAAGTAGATAAAACCAAGCATGGAACATCAAAAATTATAGATACATTTGCAACGTATCAACATCCCCAAGCTTAACTCATGCTCGTCCTCGAGTAGGTAAGTGATAAAAAGAAAGAATAATTTTTGAGGTGACATGCACCATCATAAACTTGATCAAAGTATTTGTAAAACATTGATAGCTGGGATCATACTACTTTAACATAGCATGAAAGTTATAGTTCTAACAATAAGACATAGCAACTATGTTGCAACATGAAAAGGCACAAACAAAATATCCATGAATAACAATGCTTTGCAAGACGTTTGTTTGTTTCACATAAAGAAAACATAGCATAGTGGCATTCAACTTGTCCCTCATAGAGTAGCAAACATAGATGCATAGGACACCTTCAAAGTTCATAAGGGTGACTAGATACAAATAGTTTAAGAACAAGCAATATCAAAGTTATGCATCAATAAACAAGTCTTGGGACAATGCACATAGAACTATAAAATGGCCACTATGCTCTCAAAATAGGTGCATAAAGATAGAAGGTGGAGACTCAACATAAAAGTAAAAGAAAGGCATGTTGGGGTTCCGCGTATGAAAACAATAAATTTTACTCTACGCCCCTGAACCCCTGAAGCTGCCAGGACCTACCTATTAGTAATACAGTAACGGGAGGGGCTTTTCGCAAACTTACCCTTGAAGACCGAAAAGTGTTGTCAACGCTCAGGAGAGCGTGGTTGATGTAGACGAGTCAAAGCCGACCTCAAGGTCATGATGAAGTCCTTGCGTTCCTTGGCTCCACCAACTTGAGTGCCTCAAGTGCGACACCTCGCGGGGAGTTACACACGTCCGGTGCCTGACAATGACTCCCGCTTCCCCGATCGAGCAACAGTTGTGGAAGTATAGCTCCTGGATCCAAATCCCGCAGCCCGACGGCGCTCTGCAGTGAAGATGTCTCTTGTTCGTGCTGTCCAGACTTGGGACCGCGGTCATGAGAGAGAGAGGGGGAGAGAGAAAATATCAATTGGAGGTCCTCCCAAAAGTGAGAAGACCTTTTATTGATTATTGGTGTATTTAAATTGGCCAAATACCCCCACTATATATAGGGGGAGGGGAAGTACTACCTCCCTCAAAGTCCCAGGGTGGGACTAAAGGAGAGGAGGGGGAGGGGTGGCACCGCCGGCCACCCCCATGGGCCCCGTGCGGGGGGAGGGGGGGCTGGCCCACTAGGGCGCCGGCCACCCCCTTGGCCCTTCTCCCTATCTCCTTTCCCCTAATGGGCCCTCTCCCTCCGGAAATTGGCCCATTAAGCCTTTGACCATTAAATTTATTTTTCTCTTTATTAAATAATTATGAATAAATGATTAAATCAACATTTAACATTCATTCACATATTATTCAATCTCCGTGGCCATGGGACACATTCCACCTCTACTCCGGACATCCTCCGGACTTACCGAAACACTTCCGGTTTTCTCTCTTCAACTCTTCGGTGATTCCACCGATCCTATAAACACTCCCTAAGCATCATCAAGCCCTTAAGCGTGATACCCCACGGTTCGGGAACACTCCAGACATGATCGGGACACTCCTGCACCAATGATTGACAAAGGGACCTGGATGGCCATGTGACCCTGTGCGTTCCACGAAGATCTTTCATCGTTTGAACCGAGACAGTCGTATCTTATTCCCTTTGTCACTCGATACTTGCATTGCCCGAGATCTGATCAATGACATCACCATGTCATGTTCAATCTCGTTACTGAACAACGCTACTTGACTCGTTCTGACAAGTGATATCCCTGTGATCAAATCACACGCTGCGTAGCTATTGGATATAACTTCTCCGAGTGGGCCCTTGAGTATCTTCCCGTCACATGGACGGACAAATCCCGCTCTTGACATATATTGCCTCTACGGTTTCCTCCGAGTACCTAAACACACCTTTATAACCACCGTATTACAAAATGGCGTTTGATGCTATCTAAGCACTCTCGGGAGACAGTGATTGATATAGCCTCACGGTCTAAGGAATAGTCTACGAGGATCCATTTCTAATCATCGTAACTTGAACTTTGTGACATGATCGGGTCACGATGTTTAGGTTGGGTATTGGTCCATCATCTCATTCTCAGAATGAGATGACCTCATTTCCAACTGGCATAAATGCCACATGATCAGGAAACTTGATCATCTGTTGACCAATGAACCAGTGACTAGAGTTTCACTGGGAACCCTTGGTTGTTTGTATATCACACGTGTATTGATGTTTCCACTCAATATAGTTATAGCATGATATAAAACTTAATCATAAAATATATGAAATATGATAATAGTACTTACTACTATTTGTCTCTAGGGCATATTTCCAACAGTCTCCCACTTGCACTAGAGCACAAATACACTAGCTGCATTTGTTCTCAATCATTGGCACTATATATCCGGTACCCTGAACATGCTTGCTCATGGAAGAGGTTGAGTCTTGGGTCTGTACTTTATAGACCCAAATTCTTTGCAACTTACTAATGTCACCTGGATTGACATTAATACTTTATCATCACATGATAGCATCTGTGTGTATGCATCGTCGCTATGGCAGCAGAACGAGGCCTTATCCCAGGAGCCTACAGTGGCGTTAGATCAACCTCGAGGGCTTTCTCATGGGCACTGTGCCCTGGGACACATCATTCTACGTTAAAAGCGAACTAGCCCCGCCATAACATTATACAACACTTTAGATGGTACTCTTATCTATTATTATAAATGTACTCACCGAAACACTAGTGCACTCTGTGCAACTTTCGATCTTTTGTTCACCTTGCTTCCTTCCTGATTTCAATCGGTATTACAGGGGTTTCCAACATATTTCCTTATAACATAACCCTTTATGATTTAAGATATGTCATCCTTCATGGATTTGGAAAACATGTCTACAGTTCTCTACTAGACACTACAGACAAACTCAGCTCAAACGTTCTGTGATTCAAACTTAATCACTTTAAACATTCTTTATCTGGATCACATATTATGCTAAGTTATCATCATGGTTTGCTAAGACAGAACCTATGTCTCAACATAGTGGATGACGACCATCCTTTTCTTTCTTTCAACCATTGATGTTAAACTTAATACTATTCCTAATTTGAGTTATTAAGGACCAGTTCCTTAATTAACTTCTATTCTGGAACCCCTTTCAGAATCCCTTAAGGAATGCTACATAATACCATAATTCACCTATTATCAACTTCTACCTCTTATATATCATTATTTATAAGTATTTGCACTTTCATTCTTAACACACTTAAGAATTACCCCTATAAGCTCCCACTCAGAATATGTTCCTACATATTTGAATTTGAGACTTATATTGCTCCCACTTAAAAATATGTCAATCACATATTGTTTCATGGAAGACTTTCATAGCTCCCACTCAATTTCATGCAAATTGCATATCCACTCACTATTTTGAACAATTTCAAAAACTTTGATAAAATATCAAACTTGGAGATTTACTATGAGATACTAGTACTATTACTAATTTTAAATCCACTAGACATTTATCACACATGAATCAAATTCATTTGAATTTGTCCAATACTTGACAGATTGTGCTTTTGTCATTCACCCCCTTTTCCACTATGGCTTTGCAGTCATTTGGGAAAAGACAAGTAACCCCTTTTACTTGTGAGACTCAGCAACGAACTGCTTTCTAATCTCAAGGGAATTTTGCTTTTAGGATTTCTCATAATTCTAGTTTACCATTATTTCCTTTGTAGTTCGTAGGTATGTCATATTTCAAGAATCATGACAAATGATTCACAAATGTCTCCATATGGGTTACATTTTGAATCCTACTTCAAGTAGTGAAAACACTAGTGGAGGAAAACACAATGATCAGTATCATTGATTCTTTCCTTTTGTGAAGAGAATCGTTCAGGAACGTTGTCCGTTGCGCTTCTCAACACTCTGATGCAGGGTTTTGAATCCTCATCGTGTTTTACACTATTTTCCATTTGCTCCATAATTGAGAAACATCACTAGAAGTGAGTTTTCTCAAGAATGCACCAAAATCCAAGCAATACGAATCTTGCTTTCCTTTTGGTTTCAGCTATGGGTTTCGTATTCAAATTTTCCAATGAGTACTTTACAAGGACTTATTCGCTATTGTTTCGGTTATATTGAATAACCCCAAAACTTTCACGAATTCAAATGGTTCACTACCTTCTAATTGAGTGTTAACTATTTCTAAGCTAATGGTCTCTACATCTACACTACAATGATTTATTTGGTGCCTTCTATTAACCCCTTTGATATCTAATATCACATTGTGATGCTTTGCATTTTGACGTTTCAAAATGCTTTGCATTCCACAATTTATTTTATGCCATTCTTATAAAGTTGAATTTCATTACTATTGATCAAACCATAGCAATTAGATTCTCTTTTATATTTATACCCTTTTATTCATGAAACACTTTGATCAAATCAAATAGTTTCATATTCATGTTTCCTTTGGTAAACTTCTTTACACATTAAACAATCATATAATGATAATTACCATTCTCGTTAAACACAATACATCGAATATGTATTTACTTTTTAACAATTCATTGAACCCTTTGTATTCAAGTAATACACGGTGTTCAAGTTATTTGCCGAACTTAGGCATGATTTATATGTGAAAAGAAATTGAATGACTTTCACATATTATCACATAACTTTGAATTTAAACAATGGTTTTTCATTCATTAATGAACATATCATTAAGTTGGGTATTTTAAACAAGGCATTTTAATGTTTTATAAATGTTCATGCATTATCAATTAGTTTCAAACAACAAGGACACATAATCAAACAAGATATGAACATGAATAGAAATCATTCATAAAAGTGGAACAACTGTTTGTTACAAGCTCATATGAATAACCATCTCACAAAGTGTGAGACACACTAAAGAAGTTCACAATCTTTTGATTACAATAATCATCCTAAAACATAAACTAAATGATAAATGTCGAGGGAGAGTGTCGTCGGCCGTCATCATCATGCTCGCCATCAACACGCAGCGTCACCTCCTCTCCAGCAAGCATCTCTCATGCAGAAGGACCTATTTTCATCAAAACAGAACAAGTATCAGATATACTCAACACTGCAAATGTGTTTGCAAGATTATAACATTTATAAAACTGCATATCAAATATATACCTTTGTCATCGATGACCTCTCCGGTGATTAGTTCAACCTTTACGTTCCTGAAACGTAATATGAACTCATGGAAATCCAATGCTTCCGTATCACCACTCATGATGGTACTCCGGACATGTCCTTCATAGCTAGGAGGCAACGATCGAAGCAGCACGTCTATCACAAATGGATCAGCCATCTAGTAATCCACGAAGTGAACCAGTCTCATGTGTGCATCAAGCATGCGCTCCAAGTGACCCTTCAGACATGTATGCTCCTCCATCTGTATGAAAAGGAACTCTCCAAGCAGCTCGTGCTTCCACATGCGCACATGGCCTATGAACTCTGCTCTCAGCTGATCCACCATCGAATATGGATCGAGATCACCCACGAGCAGATGTAGTTCATCCACCATCTCGTAACGCATTATTATCTGAATGTAGGTGGACATCTCTTGACGATAGTAGCGGTCTGCCAGCTCTTGTGGGGGTCTCATAGTAGTCTGGCTCAGTCAAATCCATTGTGCGACGTATGTAGTCTACCACATGATTCCTAGTAAGGAGATCATTCAGGCGCACAAGCCAACTAGGGAAGTTGGATCCATCAAGTCTAAGTTTCTCACCCTTTACCCAATCCTCAATGACAAAGTAAGCTTCACGGTGAGCCATCTACATTTATAATTGCAAAAAGAATTTAGACAGTTTATTATTAAATGAGTTAATAATAACTCCACTCAGAAACACCTATCCCCAAAAGGGTTCCTAGTGATAACACGACCCCTATCAGCCACATCTCCCCCGATTGAACATGGCCATCGATGTGGGTTCAAAGGTGGACGCGAAACATCGGTCACATCATTCATGCGACTCGTGCTCGATCTTTCGACCATCCATGTTCCGAGGCCACGCTTTTGTGGCGTGCTAGGCTCGCCAACTCAACCTTAGTGTATTCGCTGTGCAACATGGCTTACACCCACTGTATGCGAACGTAGATATGTCTGACACCCAGGCCTGTAACCATGGATCGTATCATACCGAAGAACTTTCTTGGTGGTGCACACTAAGGGGGAACACAATCGTTGGTAATTTTAATAGGGATCATCTTATTAGGCTACCGTCGAGTATCTAATACTAGCACACAATAAGACATAAAAACAATAACATTGAATGTAAATGCTATGTGATATGGTCCTTCACTTCGTGATCTCCATCCGTCGGCACCGGGTTCCGGCACCAGGGTTCCGGCGTCGTAGACACCAGGGTACCGGTGTCATTCCGGCGTGGTAGTCCGTCACCTCCGTGACTATCTACTACTACGTAACAAAAGGTAATCACTTTACCTTTGCCACAACCATATCACAAAGCAACGCCCCCCTGCAAAACAAAGTTAGACGCCTCTACTTTATCTTTGCATGTTTTACGTGGCTGAATGGGCTTCCGCACAAGAACCGTTCTTACCTACGAACTTTCAGCACAGATCAAGTAGTTGTCTCTACTACACCCCTTCCGGGGCCCTCCGTTGCAAATGGCATACCAACTAATGCGACAGAGACAGACACCCCCCTAAGCCACTTTATACAGTACAAGCCGTATGTCAAGCGTGCACTAGTCTCGCGAATGAACGCGTAAAGTCGGTTGGGGCCGCTTCATCAAGCATTACTGTGGTATACTCAAGTACACGTGGGAGGGTAACAACTAAAAGATCAATGCCCACACGCTACATCTCGTGTGTTCTACCCATACTAGCATTACTACGCATAAACCTGTCTCTGATACCACTATTGGGGTTCCGCGTATGAAAACAATAAATTTTACTCTACGCTCGTGAACCCCTGAAGCTTCCAGGACCTATCTATTAAATACAGTAACGGGAGGGGCTTTTTGCGAACTTACCCTTGAAGACCGAAAAGCGTTGTCAATGCTCAGGAGAGCATGGTTGATGTAGATGAGCCAAAGCCGACCTCAAGGTCGTGATGAAGTCCTTGTGTTCCTTGGCTCCAACGACTAGAATGCCTCAAGTGCGACACCTCGCAGGGAGTTACACATGTCTGGTGCCTGACGATGACTCCCACTTCCCCGATCCAACAGCAGTTGCGGAAGTAGAGCTCCCGGATCCGAATCCCGCAGCACGACGGCGCTCTGTAGTGAAGATGTCTCTCGTTCGCGCAGTCCAGACTTGGGACCACGGTCATGAGAGAGAGAGGGAGAGAGAAAATATCAACTGGAGGTCCTCCCAAAAGTGAGAAGACCTTTTATTGATTATTGGTGTATTTAAATTGGACAAATACCCTTACTATATATAGGGGGAGGGGAGGTACTACCTCCCTCAAAGTCCCGGGCTGGGACTAAAGGAGAGGAGGGGGAGGGGTGGGGGTGGCCGGCCGGCCACCCCCTTGGCCCTACTCCCTATCTCCTTTCCCCTAATGGGCTCTCTCCCTCCGGAAATTGGCCCATTAAGCCTTTGACCATTAAATTGATTTTTCTCTTTATTAAATAATTATGAATAAATGATTAAATCAACATTTAACATTCATTCATATATTATTCAATCTCCGTGGCCATGGAACACCTTCCACCTCCACTCCGGACATCCTCCGGACTTACCGAAACACTTCCGTTTTTCTCTCTTCAACTCTTCGGTGATTCCACCGATCCTATAAACACTCCCTAAGCATCATCAAGCCCTTAAGCGTGATACCCCACGGTTCGGGAACACTCCAGACATGGTCGGGACACTCCCGCACCAACGATCGACAGAGGGACCTGGATGGCCATGTGACTCCTATGTGTTCCACGAAGATCTTTCGTCGTTTGAACCGGGACAGTCGTGTCTTATTCCCTTTGTCACTCGATACTTGCATTGCCCGAGATCTGATCAATGACATCACCATGTCGTGTTCAATCTCGTTACTGAACAACGCTACTTGACTCGTTCCGACAAGTGATATCCCTATGATCAAATCACACGTTGTGTAGCTATTGGATATAACTTCTCGGAGTGGGCCCTTGAGTATCTTCCCGTCACATGGACGGACAAATCCCGCTCTTGACATATATTGCCTCTACGGTTTCCTCCGTGTACCTAAACACACCTTTATAACCACCGTATTACCAGATGGCGTTTGATGCTATCTGATGACCCACAAGTATAGGGGTGTATCGCAGTATTTTCGATAAGTAAGAGTGTCGAACCCAACGAGGAGCAAAAGGTCCTGGCTAGTGGTATGGATCAGGAATTCTCTGCAAATACTTAGCAAACGGATTTTTAGGGGTTTTTGATAAAGCAAGTAAACAAAGTACGAGTAAATAAAAGACAGTAGGAATAAATGCAGCAAGTGGCCCAATCCTTTATGCAGCAAAGGACAAGCCGGTTGTATTACTTAAGATGACCAAACGTTCTCGAGGACACATGGGAAGACTGTCAAGTGCTTTCGCTTCATATAGTTGATTAATCTTCTCTAGCTTGCTAAGTGTTGTGTGGGTGAACCTGTGCTAATGTACCGCCCCATCCAAGACTAATACATACTTGTGATTATACCCCTTGCAAACATACCTAAGTATAAGAAAGTAATTAAGGTAGAAACCTAGCCATAGCTTTAAACTCTAAGACCCTTACGTCCCTTGTGCAATGGTTTCCTAACGGGGGTTCAGGTTTTTGTCACTCCGGCAACCCCTACGATTAGTAGCCAAATACACAATGCATTCCCCTAGGCCCATATAGGTGAAGTGTCATGTAGTCGACGTTCACATGACACCACTAGAAGAAGTACACCACAACTTAAATATCAAACTATTGAATCTTTCTCAACACAATTCCACTACTAACAACATGACTTCTCCCATGTCCTCAAGAACAAAACGAACTACTCACAAGACATCATATGGATCATGATCAGAGATGGAATAATGATGTATAACAATCTGAACATAAAAAATAATTCAATGGTTCACTCAATAGCATAAACTACAAAGAGTAATCAACACCGGGAAATTTCCCCTATAAACTATGCAAGATTCAACCCAATTGTTACAGCAATATGGAGATCGTGATGAGGGTGCTGATGGTGATGATGGTGGTGATGATGATGATGATGATCCCGATGAAGTCCAGCTTGATGGTGGTGTTGATGGCGACGATATCCCCTCTCCGGGAAGGAATTCCCCCGGCAGAAATCTGTCTGCCAGAGAGATCTTTCTCTCTCGGTGTTTTCCGCCCCTCAGAGGCGGCGGAATCTTTCTGTGGTCTCTCCTCGAGTCTTAGGGTTTCAGGAGGATGATATACGCCAGAGGAGAGAGCTAGAGGTGGGCCAGGGCGGCCACACCACCTCTTGGCATGACCTAGGGCTGCCCACGCCAGGGGGTGGTGTGGGCCCTCTGTGGCCCCTCTCCACTCCGTCTTCTGGCATCCTTAGTGTTCTGGAAAAAATAGGATTTTCCGTATATTTTCCCGGATTTTCTGATCTTCGCGAATTTTGCCTCCAAACAGCACCTTTTCCATCAGAATACTGACTGGAGCGGTCCATGCTCCAAAAATCATCAACCATGCAAAAACAGATGAAATAACATAAGTATCACCTCTCAATATGAAATATATCAATGAATGATAGTGAATTAAGACATGGAATAGTGATGCAAAATGGACGTATCAACTCCCCCAAGCTTAGACTTCGCTTGTCCCCAAGCGAAACTGAGCTCAATAAACATGGCCTCCGGTTTATGGAGTGAAGAGTCGATAAAAGAATACGGACAAGAAGCATCACATTCATCAAATACATAGATCATAATAGAAGACAACTCACTATTATATAACTCAACTTGTAATGAGTAAAGGAAACACAATAGAGGTACATAAAGTAAATCATAATTGGTAATGGCAAACTTAGATCTTGGTCGCAGAATAGTTGATAATTTGCTAGAGTTCATACATAGCTGGTTTTCAAAGATAGCTTTCAAAGTAGTAAACATCAAGATAAGAGCAATGTGCTAAACAAGGAACATAAGAAACATGATTGAATAAATCATCATATGAATGAATGAAACACAACAACTCAAAATACTTGCTGAGATAGAAGGGAGTAGGTTTACTGACTCAACTACAAAGTAAAAGAAAGGCCCTTCAAAGAGGGAAGCAGGGATTGCAAGTCTCATAAAGAGCTCCCAAAAATTATGATACTAGCTTTCAGCTCTCATTGCCCCTATCATAGGCATCTTTAGGTGGTTAAGGTTAAAGTGATTAAATATGAGGATATGCATTGACAAGTTGTAAGTTGAGAATCTCATGTCCTCATGCTACTCAAGTTTAGTCACCGGTAAGTTCTTGTCATCGTAAGCATATGTGTATCATAGAGAACCGCCAACGGGGTACCCCTTGCCCGATGATACGGAAGAATCCCCATATCAAAATGACAAGGCAAGCAGACAACAAGCATCTCGGCAATCTTCTTATTTACCATGGGAATATGGTGCTTTTTTCCCTCTCTCTTTCCTATTTTCATAATATCTCCCTTTTTTTCTTTTTCTCTTTTTTTCTCAATATCGGACTCCTTTTTTATAAGAAGAATGCTTCATATATGCCCATTATGGTTACGCTGCAGGTTTCCACCATGTCAGCATGGATTAGACCAGCGGCCCAAGCATTTCTCTAACACACATGCATAACTCCATGGACTTACAAGCTCCCCTTTCATTTCACACCGACGACATCCATAGACAAAAGAACATGATATCAACTAGGTACAAAGTACCAGTGCAATGTTGAAAGCGTTCCCCATGACAGCATGGTTCTGCTAATTCACAACTTACAAAGCGCAAGCATATACGCAACATAGGTGATCACAATGGTTCAAGTTTATTAAGTGCAAGAAAGTAAAGTGTGCCATCAAGTTCGTGAAAGCTTTAATCACTAATTTTCACATAACAAGTTTAATTTGGGAGGTAGAGAAAACAAGAATTTACTTGGAATAGCAATAATGCTAATAGGTAGGTATGGTGGACACAAATGGCGTGGGTTTTGGTTTAAGGGAAGTGGATGCACGAGAAGAATTCCCTCTCAGTACAGGTTTTTGGCTAGCAAGGTCGGGTAGCAAGTACCAGAGTTGAAGGAAACAAACAAACATACAAGTGATAAAGGCAAACGTGCAATCTTCCTTGGAAGCACAAAAGATCTTAACTAGAAAATACCAGACTTATGAGCAAATGAAGAAAGAAAGATGATGAAATTATTTTTCTTTAGAGTACTTCTATCTTTTTCATTCAACTCTCAAAAATAGTGTTGCTACTGACTGAGCCAGGTTTGCCAAAACCAACTAAATTAACTCAATGATCCCAAAGTGATACCAATACTAACAACAAGATCAATCATATAACCTCGAATTGAAAACTAATATAAGCTATGCAAATGAGTAAATGATAGAACTTCTCATTAATATCCCATAACGGCAACTCACACCAAGGGATACATATCTAACGAGAGAGGGGACACTTCCATAATGCAAACCATACTACATAATAACTCCTCTATTCATGATATGACTCTACTAAAAAGGTAAAAAGATAGAAGATAGTGATGTGATACCGCGGCACTCCCCCAAGCTTGGAACAAACCAAGGGGATGCCAAACCTGATGACGAATTACTCCTTAGGTGGTGGTGGTATCCTCTCGATGAGCATCTTGACCAATTTCCCCAAGTCCTCAATCTCGAAGGTGAGATTACGAATCAGTTGTGAGTTTTGCTCAATGCGGCTCATGATCACATCATGTTGAGAATTCTAGCTCTTGTTATTCATTCCCCACTCTTCCTCCTTAAAGTCTTCTTTTCCTGCATGGCTAGAACGAGGCAAATCCCAATTGGAGGGTAATTTTCCGTTGGGCATATTCTGGTATTGATGCTCATGGATAAGGGTATGGAAAGGATTCTTGGTGCATGGAGGAAGTGACCAAGGATCTGAATGGTGATGAGGAGGCTTCCCTCCAATGGCTGGGTTTGCCACCACTCCAATGCTTGCAATGGTAGTGTTGGTGTGTTTTGCCTCCTCTTCATCTTCACTCTTGATCTCCTTCTCCTGCTCGGGGTCTTGGAGGTCTTCCTCCATGGGCTCCTTCTCTTTATCCTTGGTGGACACCATTGTGCTTCTAAGCCTTCAAAGAGTATGTCCTGGCAGAAACAGATCGAAACAAAAACACGACGAAAACACGATATACGAACCTCGGGGGATCCGGGGGGTTATATATTACGAAGTTTCATAACAAGAGGAAGGTACTAGGTGAAAATGGGTCAGAGGCGGAGTCTAGGGTGGCCTCACCACCTGGTGGCGTGGCCAGGGGTGGGCCCGCGCCACAGGGTGGTGTGGGCCACCCTGGCTCCGGTTCCGTCCCTTTTTCGCTTCGTAACTTTCCTTATTGACTAAAAACTGCAAAAATATAGTTGGATTGTATTTTCGCAGAACTTTTCTTACCAGGATTGTTACCTATTCGAAAACAGACTCTGCAGGTCTCTGAAATTTGGTCCTCAATGAATTTCTCTGGAGTTATAACTTGAAAGGCATCAACATCTTCATTGTAAGAATCTCCAGCAATATAGTGTTTGAGTCGCTGTCCATTCAATACTTGTGCAGTATTATCTTTTAAAGAAGAATTTTTATTGCTCCTGAACGGTATACTTCTTCTATAATGAAAGGTCCTTCCCATTTTGACAGTAGCTTTCCTGCAAAAAATCTGAGACGAGACCAATACAATAGAACTTTCTCACCCACATGAAATTCCCTCTTAAGTATTCGCTTGTCATGCCATCTTTTAACTTTTTCCTTAAAGAGCCTAGCATTTTCATAGGCTTCACTCCTCCATTCATCTAAGGAACTTAAGTCAAATAATCTTTTCTCACCAGCGAGCTTACAATCTCTATTTAGTTCTTTAACTGCCCAGTACGCTTTGTGTTCTAATTCTAAGGGTAGGTGACAAGCTTTCCCATAAACCATTTTATAAGGAGACATCCCCATAGGATTTTTGTAAGCAGTTCTATAAGCCCATAAAGCATCATTCAACTTCTTAGCCCAGTTTTTTCTAGACCTATTAACAGTCTTTTGCAAGACGGATTTAATTTCTCTATTTGATAACTCTACTTGCCCGCTAGTTTGGGGGTGATAGGCTGAAGCAATTCTATGATTAACATCATATTTAGCAAGGGTCTTTCTAAAACCACCATGAATGAAATGAGAACCCCCATCAGTCATGGGATACCTAGGCACTCCAAACCTAGGAAAGATAACATCCTTAAGCATTTTTAGAGAGGTCTCCCCGTCTGCACTCTTTGTAGGAATGGCTTCTACCCACTTAGTAACATAATCAACGGCAACAAGAATATGAGTGTAACCTTTCGAAGGAGGGAAAGGACCCATAAAGTTGAATCCCCAGCAATCAAAAGGTTCAATAACTAGAGAGTAGTTCATAGGCATTTCATTGCGTCTAGAAATATTACCAACACGCTGACATTCATCACAAGATAAAACAAATTTTCTTGCATCTTTAAAAAGGGTAGGCCAGTAGAAACCTGATTGTAGCACCTTTTGTGCAGTTCTATCTCCTGCATGATGTCCTCCATAAGCACTACCATGACATTTATGCAATATATCCTTTTGTTCATATTCTGGAACACATCTTCGCATAATACCATCCACTCCTTCTTTGTATAAGTGTGGGTCATCCCAAAAATAATGCCTCAAATCATAGAAGAACTTCCTTCTTTGCTGAGCTGTAAAAGTTGGAGGCAAATACTTGGAGACAATAAAGTTAGCATAATCAGCGTACCAAGGGCTCCCTCGCGAGCTTACCCCTACTGCGGCTAACTGTTCATTTGGGAAACTATCATTAACAGGCATAGGGTCAAAAGAGATGTTTTCCAATCAAGATAAATTATCATCTACAGGGTTTTCAGCGCCCTTCCTATCTACTATATGTAGATCAAACTCTTGTAAAAGTAGCACCCATCTAATAAGCCTAGGCTTAGCATCCTTCTTCGTCATAAGATATTTAATAGCAGCATGACCAGTATGAATGGTGACTTTTGAGTCTACATTGTAGGGCGTAAACTTATCACAAGCAAAAACAACAGCTAGAAATTTCTTTTTAGTAGTGGCATAATTCCTTTGAGCAGCGTCTAGAGTCTTACTAGAATAATGGATAACGTTTAACTTTTTATCGATACGTTACCCAAGGACAGCACCTACAGCAAAATCACTAGCATCACACATTATTTCAAAGGGTAAACTCCAATCAGGTGGTTGAACAATAGGGGCTGTAGTTAAAGCCTTCTTAAGAGTTTCAAAAGCTTCCTTACAGTCATCATCAAAAACGAAGGGTACATCTTTTTGAAGAAGATTAGTAAGGGGTTTTGATATCCTAGAAAAGTCTTTAAGAAACCTTCTATAGAAACCAGCATGACCAAGGATACTACGGATACCTTTGATGTCTCTTGGGCATGGCATCTTCTCAATTGCCTCAACCTTAGCTCTATCAACTTCTATGCCTCTTTCAGAAACTTTATGCCCAAGAACAATCCCTTCATTAACCATGAAGTGGCATTTTTCCCAATTAAGAACAAGATTAGTTTCTTCACATCTCTGCAAAACTTTATCAAGGTTGTGCAGACAATTATCAAAAGAAGTTCCATAGACAGAAAAGTCATCCATGAACACTTCTACAATTTCCTCACAAAAACCATGAAAGATAGCAGACATGCACCTTTGAAAATTAGCAGAAGCATTACATAAACCAAAAGGCATACGTCTATAAGTATAAGTTCCATAAGGGCAAATAAAAGTAGTTTTTTCTTGATCTTGTTGTTTAACAGTAATTTGAGAGAAACCAGAATAACCATCAAGAAAACAAAAATGGGTCGTTTTAGACAACCTTTCCAACATTTGATCAATAAAAGGAAGTGGGTAATGATCTTTCTTAGTAACTTTATTGACTTTTCTAAAATCAATGCACATCCTATAGCCTACTACTATTCTTTGAGGAATAAGCTCATCATTATCATTAGGAACAACAGTAATACCTCCTTTTTTAGGAACACAATGAACATGACTAACCCATTCACTATCAGCAATAGGGTAAATAATACCAGCATCAAGGAGTTTCAATACCTCATTCCTTACCACTTCCTTCATCCTAGGATTTAAACGTCGTTGGTGCTCTACTACTGGCTTTGCATCTGGTTCTATGTTGATAGAATGCTGACATATAGTAGGTGAATTCCCTTTTAAATCATCCAAAGTATAGCCCATAGCTCCTCGGTGTTTCCTCAAAACCTCCAATAACCTTTCTTCTTCCTTCCCTGAAACTTTAGCGCTAATAATAACATGATATATCTTTTTATCATCAATATAAGCATATTTAAGATCATCAGGGAGAGGTTTTAGATCGAAAACTGGATCCTTTTTAGGTGGCATCGTGGTACCCAAGTCTTCTACATGCAAGTTATGCTTAAGCATCTTAGGTTGATCACGAAGAATCCTGTCAATCTCATTCCTTTCTTCCATGAAGATTTCACTTTCATGATCTTCCATAAATTGCTGCAAAGCATTGTTAGGAGCAAGAGAAATAGAAGCGAGTTGTTCAACTCTAAAATCCTCATTATGGGTTTCCTCTTCGCAAGGTTCTTTAGCAAATTTCGAAAAATTAAACTCATAAGATTCCCCATCAAACTTAGTCAAGATTTTCTCCCTCTTGCAATCAATAATAGCTCCACAAGTACTCAAGAAAGGTCTACCAAAAATGATAGGATAAGTTTTACTAGCAGCTGAACCAAGTACTAGAAACTCAACAGGGTATTTAATCTTACCACAAAGAACTTCCACGTCCCGTACAATACCAATTGGAGAGATGGTCTCTCTATTAGCAAGGTGAATAACCACATCAATCTCTTCCAACTCGCAAGGACTGATTTCATGCATAATTTCTCTGTAAAGCTCATAAGGAATAGCACTGGAACTTGCACCAATATCACATAAACCATAATAGCAATGATCACCAATTCTAACAGAAAGCACAGGAACACTAGCCTTTTTAGTTCTATTAGGATGTGAAACAATATTAGAAGCATCCTCACAAAAGACTATGTGCCCATCTTCTATGCTTTTAGTGACAAGGTCTTTCACAATTGCTACCACAGGTTCAATGTTTATTTGTTCATTAGGTTTTACAGTTCTCTTTTCACTTTTGGTGATTATATTAGTTATCATAGGATGGTCCTTTACCTTTTCTGAGAAGGGAATCTTCTCGATATAAGGTTCGGGTAAGATGGGATCAATAATGCAATACTCAGCACTCCCAATAGGAACATAGTCAACAATATCTTTGTAAGGTGCATGGTAATCCATCCCCTTTTTGGAATTTCGATATAGGAAGCAAAAGCTCTAAAGCAATTCGTAGTAACTTGCAAATCAAGACCATACACATTACTAATATTTTGAAAGTCATCAGTTCCCATAAAAGATTCAATGCATTCATAATCATAATTTATACCTAACTTTCTCCCTTTGTCATTCTCCCAAGCTTCAGCATTATCTTGAATACGGTCCAGAAGATCCCATTTAGCTTCTTCTTCTTCCATGCGAGTGAATGATCCAGCACAAGAAGCATCCAATAAATCTTTATCATGTAGAGGGAGCCTTGCATAAAAGTTATTGATAATAATATTGTTGGGGAGCTCATGAATGGGACATTTGATCATTAGTAACTTCAATCTCACCCGAGCTTGAGCTGTACTCTCTCCATCAAGAGGCCAAAAGTTGTATATTTGATTCCGATCTTTATGAATCTCACTAGGAGGATAAAATTTTGAAAAAAAGAGAGGCACTATTTCCTCCCATTCAAGAGCTTAACCATTCTTTAGCAGCTTATACCATTCCTCAGCTCTTCCTTTCAGTGATAATGAGAATAACTTCTTCTTAACTTGATCTGTAGTAATACCTGCACACTTGAACAACCCGCATAATTCGTGTATAAAGAGCAAATGATCACCGGGATGGACAGTCCCATCCCCAACATAGTAGTTATCCATAAGACGATCAATAATTCTTGTAGGTATTTTGAAAACATCATTCTCAGCAGGTGGTGGCTTATCTACTACCTTAGCAGTGGTAGTAGCATTACCAAATAAGAAACTCAGCAAATTATCCATAACGAAAATAAAGCAACTAACAGAAGTAAACAATACTCATAGTAGAAGTTTCCTTTACCAGTTCCACTCTCCAATAGCGCTTCACTCCCCGGCAACGGCGCGAGAAAATAGTCTTGATGACCCACAAGTATAGGGGGTGTATCACAGTATTTTCGATAAGTAAGAGTGTCGAACCCAACGAGGAGCAGAAGGTGCTGGCTAGTGGTATGGATCAGGAATTCTCTGCAAATACTTAGCAAACGGATTTTTAGGGGGTTTTGATAAAGCAAGTAAACAAAGTACGAGTAAATAAAATACAGTAGGAATAAATGCAGCAATTGGCCCAATCCTTTTTGTAGCAAAGGACAAGCCGGTTGTATTACTTAAGATGACCAAACGTTCTCGAGGACACATGGGAAGACTGTCAGGTGCTTTCGCTTCATATAGTTGATTAATCTTCTCTAGCTTGCTAAGTGTTGTGTGGGTGAACCTGTGCTAATGTACCACCCGATCCAAGACTAATACATACTTGTGATTATACCCCTTGCAAACATCCGTAAGTACAAGAAAGTAATTAAGGTAGAAACCTAACCACAGCTTTAAACTCTAAGACCCTTACGTCCCTTGTGCAATGGTTTCCTAACGGGGGTTCAGGTTTCTGTCACTTTGGCAACCCCTACGATTAGTAGCCAAATACACAATGCATTCCCCTAGGCCCACATAGGTGAAGTGTCATGTAGTCGACGTTCACATGACACCACTAGAAGAAGTACACCACAACTTAAATATCAAACTATTGAATCTTTCTCAACACAATTCCACTACTAACAACATGACTTCTCCCATGTCCTCAAGAACAAAATGAACTACTCACAAGACATCATACGGATCATGATCAGAGATGGAATAATGATGTATAACAATCTGAACATAAACAATAATTCAATGGTTCACTCAATAGCATCAACTACAAAGAGTAATCAACACCGGGAAAGTTTCCCCTATAAACTATGCAAGATTCAACCCAATTGTTACAGCAATATGGAGATGGTGATGAGGGTGCTGATGGTGATGATGGTGGTGATGATGATGATGATTATGATCCCGATGAAGTCCAGCTTAATGGTGGTGTTGATGGCGACGTCTCCCCTCTCCGGGAAGGAATTCCCCCGGCAGAAATCTGTCTGCCGGAGAGATCTTTCTCTCTCGGTGTTTTCCGCCCTGCAGAGGCGGCGGAATCTTTCTATGGTCTCTCCTAGAGTCTTAGGGAGTCGGGAGGATGATATACGCCTGAGGAGAGAGCCAGAGGTGGGCCAGGGCGGCCACACCACCTCCTGGCGAGGCCTAGGGATGCCCGCGCCAGGGGGTGGTGTGGGCCCCCTGTGGCCCATCTCCACTCCGTCTTCTGACATCCTTAGTCTTTTGGAAAAATATGATTTTCCGTATATTTTCCTAGATTTTCTTATCTTCGCGAATTTTGCCTCCAAACAGCACCTTTTCCATTAGAATCCTGACTGCAGCGGTCCATGCTCCAAAAATCATCAACCATGCAAAAACAGATGAAATAACATAAGTATCACCTCTCAATATGAAATATATCAATGAATAATAGTGAATTAATACATAGAATAGTGATGCAAAATGGATGTATCACTATCTAAGCACTCTCGGGCAACAGTGATTGATATAGCCTCACGGTCTAAGGAATAGTCTACGAGGATCCATTTCTAATCATCATAACTTGAACTTCGTGACATGATCGGGTCATGATGTTTAGGTTGGGTATTGGTCCATCATCTCATTCTCAGAATGAGATGACCTCATTTCCAACTAGCATAAATGCCACATGACCAGGAAACTTGATCATCTGTTGACCAATGAACCAGTGACTAGAGTTTCACTGGGAACCCCTGGTTGTTTGTATATCACACGTGTATTGATGTTTCCACTCAATATAGTTATAGCATGATATAAAACTTAATCATAACCTATATGAAATATGATAATAGTCCTTACTACTATTTGTCTCTAGGGCATATTTCCAACAAGGCCTTCATAGAAGGAAGCAGGGATTCAAGTCTCATAAAGAGCTTCCAAAAATTATGGTACTTTTTAGCTTTCAGATCTCATTGCCCCTATCATAAGCATCTTGAAGTGATTAAGATTAAAGTGAACAAACTATGGAGTATATGCTTGACAAAGTATAAGTTGGAAATCTCATGTCCCTTGAATACGAGAGTCGCTCCTCATGCTACTCAAGTTTAGTTACCGGTAAGTTCTTGTCATAGTAAGTACATGTGTATCATAGAGAACCGCCAACGGGGTACCCCTTGCTCGATGATACGGAGAATACCCATATCAAAATGACAAGGCAAGCAGACAACGAGCATCTCAGCAATCTTCTTATTTACCATGGGAAAATGGTGCTTTTTTCTCTCTTTCCTCTTTTCTCATATCTTTTTTTTCTTTTTCTCTTTTTCTCAATATCTGACTCTTTTTTTATAAGAAGAATGATTCATAGACAGCTCATTATGGTTACGCTGCAGGTTTCCACCATGACAGCATGGATTAGACCGGCGGCCCAGGAGTTTCTCTAACACACATACATAATTCCATGGACTTACAAGATCCCCTTTCATTTCACACCGACGACATCCATAGACAAAAGAGCATGATATCAACTAGGTACAAAGTACAAGTGCAATGTTGAAAGCGTTCCCCATGACAGCATGGTTCTGCTAATCCCCAACATATAAGTGCAAGCATATACAACATAGACGACACAATGGTTCAAGTTTATTAAGGGCAAGAAAAGTAAAGTGTGCCATCAAGTTCGTGAGAGCTTTAATCACTAGTTTTCTCATAACAAGTTTAATTCGGAAGGTAGATAAAAACATGAATATACTTGGAATAGCAAATGCTAATAGGTAGGTATGGTTGACTCTTTGGAATAACTTGGTTTTAGGAGTTGGATGCATGAGTGGAACTCATACTTGGTTATGGAGGCTAGCAAAAGACTGGGAGCAACCAACTAAGAGAGCAATAATGGCCATAATCATGCAGAGCGACAAAACATCATTAATCAAAGCATAAAGTGATACTACAAGTCGAAAACTAAAGGATCATAAAGGCTATGGTGACTTGGGATAGTCATAACATGGTGTGAGCATGCG
Organism: Avena sativa; assembly: GCA_916181665.1. Lineage (NCBI taxonomy): Eukaryota > Viridiplantae > Streptophyta > Magnoliopsida > Poales > Poaceae > Avena > Avena sativa. The sequence continues at coordinate 62,896,599 of OV702286.1, read as the reverse complement.
CCAAGTCAACCCAAATAAAGCATCAAAGGAGAATACCACAATACTATGCTTTAATATGCTAAAACAACGCATGATTCTTCCAAGGCACATTAAGGAATTTCAATTGTTTATAACATGTCATGCTATAGCAAATATCACTAAGCATAGAGCCAAAACAATATCAAGCATGGCATGACAAAGCATGGGCCACAGTCAAAAACAAGCTCTCTTTACCACTTAAGCATGAACTTTCCTACTCTTTTTCCAATCCAAACCAAACTATTTGAAAACCAATGCATGAAAGAGGGGGTCCAACCAATTTATTCAAGAAAACGAAAACCAAAAACAAAAAACGAAGACGCTCCAAGAACAACACAACTGTGCATGAAACAATAAAAATGAAGTGTTTGGAAGAAAACCTAAGATTTTTATTGATGAAGAAGGGGATGCCTTGGGCGTCCCCAAGCTTTGACGCTTGTACTTCTTGAATATTTATTGGAGTGACACGGGTGGCATCCCCAAGCTTGAGCTTTAGTCCATTCTTCATCTTATTACATCATTCTTTCGTTACACCTGGAATTTTTCCTTCATACAAAACTTCACACAATCTTCATTAGCAACATTAGTGTACTCAAGATAATAAGTCTTTTGGTTCAGTTCCAACACAAGTAAAACTTCCATTAAAACACAAGCTACTGTAGCACTTCCCTCAAAAATCTCAATTCCCCAAAGAGAACCCAAAAAGGAATCAACAAGAAGCAAATGCAAATAATGGCAGAAATCTGTCAAAACAGATCAGCAGGTAAAATCCAATTTTTTCGAAGACCTTCTGTTGCTCAAATCAAAAAGTGTTGAACTAACAAAAGTTAGATAACAACCTGGGGCAGAAGAACAAAAATTCATGCCTCAAAACAACATACAAAGATGTTATACGAACTTTTACGGTGAAGCACAAAAATCTGTTTCGGGACAGCAACTTTCCCAATCATTACTTCTCTCTCATTAGAGGTTACTCTTGGCACAAAAAGCAAATAAAAAGGATAAGGAGAGGTTATTACATAGGTAATAACTTTCAAGACTCATCTAAAACTTTTGGGTTATCTCCCAATAAGTACTTTTCTTTAACGCCTTTAAGTTAGGCATAAGAAGCAAGAAAAAGAATCAAGTGTTCTCAAATGAAGAAGCATTAAGAGCAATACCAGAAATATCTTCAACAAGTCAAGGTATCTCATCCAAATAAGTTCTAGAGGATCCTCTCTCAACGCTCTTGGGTTCACTATTTTCATCAAACGGGTTTTCGGGAACAATCCAATCAAGATTCTTTTCTATGGCTTCATGCATTGCTACAAGTTTAAAAGGTATTGCTATCTTAATTTCCTCCCCATTCGGTTCGTATTGTTCATCTTTTCTCGTGTACCAATAACATCTACACATGAGCCTAGCATATTAAAACGTTCAAAGACTTTTCTAGCTTCCTTGGCAACATCATAGAATTCCTTAAGCAAAGTTTCTAGAATAAAATCTCTCTTTTCAGGGTCCTCAATTTCTTTAAGTTTAAGAAACATTACATGCATTAAGGGGTTAAGGTCAACAAACCTAGCTTCCAACATGTGAACCAAAGAAGCTGCAGCAATTACATAATTTGGAGCAAGTTCTACAAGGGATCTATCCTCAATATCCTCATGCTTACTAACATGATTAAAGAATTCTTCAATATTATCTTTTCCAATTATAGAGCCACTACCTATTGAAAGGTCTTTCAGAGTGAATTTAGGGATCAACATGGTGAGCTAAGGAAGAGGTAACAACTATAGAAAGACTTAATTTTTTTGTGTTTTTAATAAAGAAAGCAAACTAGTAAAACAATTTTTTTCTGTGTTTTTGATAAAGAAACAAGCAAAAAAGCATAAATAAACTAAGCAAAACAAAAACAACAAAGTAAAGAGATTGGTTATAAGGGACTCCCCTTGTGAAGATGTCCTTGACTACCCGGCAATGGCGCCAGAAAAATACTTGCTGGCTCGTGGTTGATGTCGAGCTCGTTGGGGCACCCCAAGAGGAAGGTATGATGAGCACAACAGTAAGTTTCCCTCAGTTATGAAACCAAGGTTATCGAACCAGTAGGAGCAAGGAAACACCTCCAAGGTGTTGTTGGCAACTTGGAATCCTGCACAACACAACCACAGAACTTTGCCCCCAACTTACAGTGAGGTTGTCAATCTCACCGATTTTCCTGAAAACAAAGTATTAAACGTATTGTGTGGAAGAAAGTAATTGCTTGCAGAAAGTAAACAAAAAGCAGTAAACAGTTGTAGATTGATGATAAAAGACAGGACCGAGGTCCATAGTTCACTAGTGGTGGTTCTCCTTAAGATAGATGACATGTTGGGTGAACAAATTACAGCGGGGCAATTGACAAACATCGAGAAAGCATACACGCATATACTAATCATCTTGACTCCTTCGAGATTTGATTGGGCATTACAATATTATACATAGACCGTAATCCAACTACATCTATGACTAATAATCCGCCTTCAGGTTATCATCCGAACCCCCTCCAGTATTAAGTTGCAAGCAACAGATAATTACATTACGCATTGTGTGTAAAGTAAACAATATGATTGTTCTATAAACAAAGGATTTCTGTTTTCTCCCTAGTAGCAACAGCACATCTAGTACCTTAGAGATTTCTGTCACTTCCCCAGATTACTAGAGGCATGGACCCACTATCGAGCATAAATACTAACTCTTGGAGTTGCTAGCATCTACTTGGCCAAGATAGCTACTAACAACGGAAAGCATGCAAGATCACAAATAACAAAGACATGATAGAATCAATAATCAATCTGAAATAACATCTCAATATCCATCGGATCCTAAACACAACATGTATGATTACAAATAGATGATATTGATCATGAACGGAGCTCACAAGATCTAAACATGGTAGCACAAAGGAGAAGAACCAACCATCTAGCTACTACATGGACCCGTAGTCCAAGGATGAACTACTCACGCATCACATCGGAGTCTTGCATGGTGATGAAGAAGGCCTCCAGGGTGAATTCTCCCCTCCGGCAAGGTGCCGGGAAGAGCTTCAGATCCCTCCCGATCTAGGGATGGAGATGACGACGGCTACAGACTCAGAATTTTGATTGGATACTTAGGGTTTCTGTATCGGAGGCATCTTATAGGCGAAAGGGGAGGCCGAGGGGGTGCCCTAGGTGGCCGCACCACCCCCTGGCGCGGGCCAAGCCTGGCCGCGTGGCCAGGCGGTGTGGGCGGCCCCTGGCCCCTCTCCGTCTCGTATTTTTGCTCCATGTCCCCCTCGGTGAAATACTGACTTTGGCTTTTGTCCTGTCCAATTCCGAGAATATTCATTTTCTGACTTTTCTAGAACCAAAAACAGGCAGTTAGCACTGTGGCATCTTGTTGACAGGTTAGTCCAAGAAAGTGTATAAAAAGTACTCCAAAGTGAGGACAAAACATAAGAAAGTACTCCCTCCATCTCAAAATAAGTGACTTGCATTTGTCTAGATTCGGACGTATCTCACACTAAAACAAGTCTAGATACATACGGATCTAGACAAATCCAAGTCACTTATTTTGGGACGGAGGGAGTAGATAAAACCAAGCATGGAACATCAAAATTTATAGATACGTTTGCAACGTATCAGTTCCTTCCTCAATCGCTAAGATTTTTTTGACTGAAATGTCCAACAACATCATAGAGAAAATATATATAGCCGAAAGGGAGGATTTGATCAACTCCAGCCATCCACCTTGGTTTAACATGGAGGTGTGCCACCTTAGCAGCCAGTTTGCTATGTTGTCCACTCGGTATTGTATTTGGGATGTCGCCGTTTTCCCGATTCTCAACGATAGACCATGGTACGAGATAGAGAAGGGTAGAACCGGACAACCAAGCCCCCCTACTCCACTAAAGTTGCTTCAGGATCAGAGCAACATATCAAGTGTGTGGAAGACTTGTCCAGGTTGGTGCACAACCCTAAAGCCCGGCCAAAATCATTGATGATGGTGTTGAAAGTCTAGAATTCAAGTCTCAGCGGGCGTAGGAAAGTGACCACGTCATCCACATAGATTGACATGCGGTGGCGAAGACCATTTGCCGCCAAAGGAGACAACAACCCCTCGCTTGTAGCCTTCTCGACTATGAGATGCAGGACTTCCATGAACAAAATGAAAAGTTGAAGGGAGACACTCCCTATCGCAAACCATGCCTATTCTCAATACGACACCCTGGAGATCCATTGAGAAAGATCTCGTGTAACAAGCTATAGAGAGGATGGCACAAATCCACACAATTATGTGATTGCCAAAACCCATCTTTTGCAGGATTTCGAGCAGGAAGCATAGTTTAAAAAACTGGACCCGTGAGCGAACCGGTGAGGCTCTCGGTTTAGGTTTTCACCGGTTAGACCGCTGGTTCACCGGTTCAATGTCTGGTTTTTTAAGTTATAAAATAATATTTTTTGTCATAAATGCTACAATAAAACAGTAAATATCTAAATCTAAAAAATATCAACTCAATGTTACCTTAAAAGTTACAGTACAGTAACACACGAGCTGACAGTACAGTACTCAAATTCTCAGTTCTCACACACCATATGCATAGTACATCAAAGCTGATTCAGTTTAGAACTTCACATCGTCTCAAATTCTCACAGACTCGTACACCCTGACACACATACACACATAGTCTCGGTTTCTCACACATACTGACACACATACATGCAGAGTCTCACATACATGCAAGGTTTAAATTTTCAAAGCCTAGACTTTCACGTCCATCTTGATGAACAGTACCAGTAGTAGCAGCAACTCAATGATTATCGAATGTCCAATCTATCACACTCCCACCAATACACTCTTCATTTTTATGATATCATCACCTCCATCTCCAATATATTCATCACGAGCTCCATCTGTGTGTTCTTCTTCTTCCCCGGCTATTGGGATGTTGCCTTGAGAACCATCAAATTCATCATCAATCCAACGAGACTCATCTACACAATTGTATGTGCTAAAATCAGAACCAATAGACAAAAATCATGGAGGACAAGTCTATAAGAGAAAAATTACCATTCATGGCAATAGCATTGCATATCTCAATGTTATTTGGCACCAAACCTGAAGGGAATATGCCCGAGAGACAATAATAAAGTTATTATTATATGTATTCCAAGTATATGATAGATGTTTATTTTGCATGCTATAATTTTATTGATTGGCAATGTTAATACATGTGTGTTTAATAAACAAATAAAGGGTTCCTAGTTATGCCTCTTTTATAATCTAGATCGTTGATTAACAAGATGATCAAGGTTTCCTGATCATGGATATTGGATCTTGTTAATAACGAGGTCACATCATTGTGTTTAAATATTCATCCGAAGTATAACATTACGATCAAAGTCATTGTGTTTAAATTGTTATAACATCATACGAAGTAATCTTAGTACTTAGACCATGAGATCATGTCAATCACTAACACTAGAAGAGTAACTTGATAACATCAAACGTTACAGCGTAACAGGGTGACTATAAAGGTGGGTTCAGATACTCCGAAGGTGTTATGTTGAGGCTCATGGATCAAGAGTGGGATTTGTCCATCCCGATGACGGATAGATAAACTCTGCCCTCTTGGTGATATCACATTGAGATAGCTTGCAAGCAAGTGATGTGATCACTAAAATGTTATATCACGGGAATGAGAAAAGAGTGCATGTCGGTAACAAGATCAAACTAGGTATTGAGATACCGATGATCGAACTCGGATATGTAATATATCGAGAGGCAAAGGAATTTAGTTACTAGCGTTAAAGGTTCTCATGATCACATAACTCATTGTTGAATGTGTGGGAGTCCATATGGATCTCCAGGTCCTGCTACTGATTATTGATCAGAGAAGGGTCTCAATCATGCCTGCATTATTCGCAAACTTAAGGGATACTGACACCATTTGGAGCGAATGTGTTCTAGAGAAAAGATTTACAAAGCGTGTGATTATTTCAATGGACACCAAAATTGTTTCGGGTGAAATTGCTGAAATTGGTTCTGCATGTGATATTAAAATATTGCAGGGGGTTTTATGTGAATTTTTATTAATTAAAGTAATTAACAAAATTCTGAATAAAATAAATAAAATAGTTTTATTAAATGAGAGTTGCATTAAATTTGGTGGGAAGTTAATGCATGTGAGTAGATTTTTGAGTGGAGGCATGTTTATGTGAGTGGGAGCTCCACTCACATGAATGATGGAAGAGGTGGGGGCACCTCCATGGCCGCCGTCCATGGGAGGGGTTGCCCCCCTCTCCCTAGAAAAGGCCCCCCTCTCTTCCCTCACAAATCACACCTCCTCGTGAAGAATCTTTCTCTCCCTCTAGAATTATTCTCCCATCTCTCCCTCTAGAATTATTCTCCCACGGTCTCGGATTAACGAGATACATGTTTCCGGTGGCTTTTCGTCTGGAAGGAGTTGTTGCTTCCCGCTGGAGCGAGGAGGCAGAGGTTATTCATTGAACCGGACGTGTGTGCAAGCACGGATGCGCTACTGATTTGCGGCGCTAGGACTTCCTCTCGATCTTGAGATCGGCAAGCGATCGACTACATCATCCACGAGTCTAATCTCGTTACACTTTGTCGGTCTTTAAGGGTATGATCACTATGGATGTATATCCACCCGTTGCTTGTATCTAGTAGATAGATCTTGGTGCTTAGTAGTTCCCATCGTAGGAATTTTTTTGTTTTCTATGCTGTGAACCCAACAAAACCTTTCTCATATCTATCAATTTCTTCCACATTTAGTACTTGGGGATCATCTTCTAAAATACAATCTTCATCAAACTTGTCATTTTCTTCTAAACAAATTGGGTCATAGTTTCTTGTGGAGATTAGGGACCTACACACATAAGAAACATAAGCAACTACATAATAAAACGCAAATGAACAAGAAAATAAATTAGAAAGTAGATGTACGGGAGCAAGATAAAGTTACTTTTGTTGTAGCCTAGAGTTGCATTGAACATAAGCAACATCATTCATCACTTGATGCTCAAGTCTATTTCTTTTTGTGGACTATATGTGCTCAAACAAACTCCAATTTCTTTCACGGCCCAAAGCACTACAAGTTTGGCTTAAGACACGAATATCAAGCTTTTGCAAGTTTGGAGCACTACAACCATAAGTTAACCACCATTCGTCTAGAGCAAATAAAGGATGCATATAAGTATACCAATATGCTGAAATTACAAGATATAATACAAAAGAACAAAGAAAATAAGGGACATATCAGGAAGCATTGATTCTCTATCAGAAATGGCAATACTCGACGAAAATCCCCTTACACACCTCTAAAAATCCTCATCTCAACTGTCAAAGCCTTGCACAAAGCTGGATCTTTTGCTGCATATCTCTCAATAACATCTATGACCCGAGAAGTAGTGGTATGATATTTTGACATAAGCTCTTCATTATATTGGTCGATTGGATTAAACCAAAAGCCAGTCGCGTGCAGATTTTGATTTAAGTGCTTATCCCACCTCACCTCTATAGCATTAAGAAAAGGTTGTTGGATTTCCCTCTTCTTTTTCTAAAACCTTTTCCCAATCTCTTCTATTGCACAATGTAGTGCTCCAAATAAGTAACCCATGGCTGGCCTTTCGTCATTATCAACAATTCTTAGCACATGAACTAAAGGCTCCGAGAAAATACAAATAGAAGCACAATCTTTCCAATTTTTTTGGTCCAACACAAGGTCAACAAACTATCTTGATTTTAGTTCTTTTGCAAATGAGGATGATGTCCACTCTTTTGATATAACCATGGTACGAAGAGCATATTTTTGCTTGTACATACTTTGCAATGCAACAAAATTAGTAGCAAAGCGAGTTGGTGCTGGACGGAGTATATCATGGCCATCGGTGAATTTCATCATAAGAAATACTGGGCCACAATGGTTGTACAAGTATCTAGTGATTTTAGATGCATGTGCTACTGATTCTTGGCGCTAATTCAAGTTTTCCCAAATCAGACAATATCAAATTCAAACAATGAGCAACACAAGGAGACCAATAAAGTGAAAGGAACTTGGACTCTAATATCTTGCTAGCTAGAACCATGTTTGAGGCATTATCTGTCACAAAATGCACTACATTTTCTACTCCAACAAAGCGCACAACATCGCTGAATAATTTGAATAGGAAATCACCAGTTTTGGAGCTAGCATTTGCATCCACAGATTTGAGAAAAATAGTACCTTTTGGACAATACACCAAGAAGCTGATGAGAGTTCTTCTCCTTCTATCAATCTAACCATCAGCCATGATTGTGCTGCCACTTTCCTTCCATGCTTTCCGGTACCCCTCAACAAACTTTTTGGTAGCTTCAACATTCTTTGATAGCAAAGGGCCACATATTCTATACATGCTTGGCCCTTTATAACCAGAACCAACACTAGCAATTGCATCAATCATTGGTTGATAGTATCTATAAGTAGTTGCATTGAAAGGAATAGATGCATCAAGAAACCATTTATTTATGAGTAGATCCACTCTTTCAACGACTTCTTGAGATTGCAGGACACTCTTTATTGTTTGTTGATCACCTGGTTGACCTCTAGATAAAAAGAATCGGTCAGCTGCACGATTTGTCGTGGACATGCTTGAGTAAGAAACACCTTTTCCTTTCTTAGATCGACATGCTCGAGTGGCAGCAGCAACCTGTTGAGGAGAAACTACTTATAGTCATCACCACCTGCAGCGCGTCTAATACATGCTACATCTTCATCAGCCTTCCACTTCTTCCCTGCAAAAGTCTCCATGCTTTGCTGCATTTCATATCGAACCTCAGCACTAACTTTCAAGCATTCATTCACATCACCCTTTTCTCCTACCAAACGAAGCTTTAGTCGATGGATACCAACACCTTTGGACAGCTCATTGCAGTACATGCATCAGATCCACTTCTTCTTCTTCCCTTCAACAACAACTTCCATTTATAGACCGTGTGCCCATGTTGGATCAGTTTTTGCTCGGGTTTTTGTCAGCTGTGACTGCGCTTGCAACGATGTCGAGGTGCCATCATTCACGGGCGCCTCAGATGAATCCATCTACCACTGAAAGTCTGCAATATACAACTGCCATAAATTAGGAACTCATCAAGTCATTCTCTAATCTCTAAAATCTAACATTAGGACATTGTGACTTGTGAGTTTGTGACAAATTGCTCTAACAAAAAACTCCCATGAATCTGATTTCACTGCAAAAACTAGAAAATATCACTCGGTCATTCCCTAATCTCTAAAGTCTAAATCCCTAAGAGCTATGTGATTGACATTGTGACAGATCGCTCTAACAAAAATTTCGTAGCATTTGATTTCAGTATTTCACTTTCACAGTCAGAATCACATGAGGAATTGAGAATGGAGGAGGGACTGGAAATTGAGCATAGAGCATAGAGCTTACCTCTTGCAGTCTTGCTGTTGTCGGTTGTCCAGGAGATCAAGAGGGCGAGGCTCCGAGTCCAAGAGATGAAGCGGAACAGCGGCCGGCGGCGGTGGTCGAGCTTGCGATCGGGGATGGTGGGAGGCAGGACAGAGGGATGCGACCGGGGACGGGGAACCGTGGACCAGCCGCTACGGGCGGCGCGCGGCCGACCTCGATGGCGGGTCTCAATCTCAAGCAGCCATGGCGGCTCCGCGGCGGTCGACGAGCTTCTACTTAGTGGCGGCGCGACCGTGATACGGGTCCTGGACTGAATCATCGTGGTCGAGTGGAAGTGGAAAACCTAGAGAAAGGACCCTATTCTTCAGATTCCAACTTTAACCCTGCATTTTTCAAAGAAAAATAAATCTATTAAGGGGTAACTTTGGAATAGGAATTGAACCGGGCGACTCAGGTCAAACTGTCTGGTCCACCGGTTCAAGACAAAACCGGTCGGTTTTCTTAGTTTTTTCCGGTTCAGAGGCGGGGATGGTCCACAGTGCTTACCAGACCGGAGAGGCTCTCGGTTCCAGGTTTTTTCGGTACAACCGGCGGTCCGGCCCTGTTTTTTAAAATATGACAAAAAGGACCGGTCACCAGGTCGAAAGCTCTAGTAATATGCAACTTTAGAAGAACCAATCAAGTAGATGTCCTATGTAGTTTGCTTGCCGTGTCTTGCACTATCATGAAGTTATCATGTAGGCAACATCTACACATGAAAATTCTCTGGTGAACTCCAACCAGTTGTGGAAGGGTTGGTGCTACCAAGTTTGCCAGCACCTTGACTACCAAATTCGCGAAGCCGTGAATCGGACTAATGATTTTGGCGTACTTCCTCGGCTCAGGGCTTATTTGGCAGGAGTGTGACCAAGGCCTGTTTGACTGCTCCAAACCCATGTGTGTCAATATGGGAGAGGGAATAGAAGGCCTCCATAATGTCCACCTTGATAATGCTCCAAAAGAGATGAAGAAGCGGTTCGAAAACCTGTCTGGTCTCGGGCACTTGTCCAAATACATGCTTTTAAGCTGGTAGAGAGATAGAAAACAGGGTAGCCAAGAAAGATCGTGCATGTTACTGTAAACAAAACAAGCAAGGCGTGAATGAGACATATCCAAAGAGTCGCAAAACTTGTGTCTTGGAGAACAAGCGGACATTCCAATTTATGACTTGATTTTTTTTGAGAGATATGACTTGATAACATACCATCAAAGATGATATCAGGGTTACAAACTTTCTCCACAAAATGGAAGTGCGCAAGGCCCAAGGAAATTCTGTATTCTAAACGGAGCTCATGGGCCCCGTTATCTACCTAGCTACTACTACAATGGGCCTCCGGCCAGGAATCACGCGGTTAACCATAACATCGCACGAACTGGATAAATGTGGACTTGACTGTAGAAATTAAAAACATAATCAATTCAAGCAGTTCACACGGAACATTTTCTCAATAAATAAATAAATTCATAACATAGCAAGGAAAATAAAGATGAAAACCTCCATGCAATTCATTCTGTTTTATAGTCTAGAAAAAAAACGATTATGTATTTTAATATACAGTCAATCAAACAACACATTGAAATTTTATTCATTCTCCGGAATCAACATAGTAATTAACTACCCCCATGAATAATCAACAACTAAATACAACGCCATCATAAATTAGCTGTTACACCCACACACACACGCGCGTACGGATCGATCCCACCTCACTCACCAGCCAAACCCAGAAGAAAACACACCGAGTCAATAATAAATCAAACAATATACATTATGATCAGTGCAGGATGCGTGGGGTGGCGTAGGGCCCCTTGAGCCACCCGTTGGCGATGGAGCGGTAGGCCGCCTCGGTGAGGTGGATGCCGTCCCAGATGAGGTAGTTGTGCGGGTCGGAGCAGGCGCTGGCCCCGGACATGCCGCACCTCGCCTTGTTGTTGTAGTTGTACTTGCCCTGCCCGCCGGCGCCGCAGCAGACCTTCAGGCCGTACTTCAAGCCTGCAGTCAAACGACATTAGCAAAGCACGATTTTTTTCACTAATTAATCTGCTTCGTAGCGCGTGGTCACGTGAACCGAGCCTAGCAGTGGTGACCCATGATGAGGCCGGAGACGATTAAAGTAGTGTGACGGATGAGATGAGAAAAGATCATGCAGGGTACGTGAACATGGGCATGCTATTATTATTTTGGGCCTTATTATTTTCTGGAGTATCTCTCTGTCAATTTACATGTCTTTACGTGGAAAGAAGAGCTGTCACATGTACAGTTCTTAGACTATTGTACACTGTCAGTCCCTCATTTCATAATAATTGGATCATGTGTTTGTTAGATGGCGTGCCAACTGGTTTGCTAGATAGGTATTGATTCCCAAATTATACGGACAAGACAGAGGTCATGGTCCCCAGAGCATAACTTGACCACTAATTAGCCGAATTGAGTCGCCGGTGGGCAAAGAATCCAGGAGACCATCATTTGAAGTTGAAGCTTATTGTGCATGCACCTAAGCTTGTATTCTACTACTAGTAGTATAGCAGCTTTGGTTGGATAAATGTCTTTTACGTGCTCAGCTTTGGCCCTATATCATGTACAGTATGGCCTAGCTGTCTAGACCAGAACATGTCGTGATCACCGAGACTTCAACTTTGTCACGGCAACTGGATTCTAGCTGGCTGCTAGGACGCCTTTGCCTTTGCTGCTAGAAAGGTTAAGTGTACAGCGGTAAAGATGATGCTGCTGTTAGACTAAAATATTTGTAACATTGTAACATGGTAACGTGGTGATTATAGAAAGTTCTTGTGACGTACTCATACGTATATGTAACAGAATTAGCGATAGGGAGATAGAATTTTTTATCTTTTTATCTGCTTGATCGTTAGCGATCTTCTCCTTGTATTGCGCCTGATGTATCGCCACGCTCGGGGCTTTTCCGTGCATATATGAACACGCAGCCGAGACTCCCAAATGAGTTATCGTTTTCCCAAAACTTAGTCCATTGACATGGTATCAGAGCCACCTCTTCCATGACTTAGCCGCCAAAACCAATCCACACAAAGCCAAGAAAAAAAATCCCTGCCGCTGCCGCCGCATCTTTGCCGCCGCCGCCGCTACAACGACCAAGAACACGATCGGATCCCTCCTGGTGGCCATGACGTCTTCCTCTTCATCGACGACGACGCTCTCCGCTGCCCTCGGATCCCCTCCCTCCCAGAAGCTGACGCGGGCTAACTTCCTGTACTAGAAGACTCTCGTCTACCCCCCCTGCGCGGCGCTCAAGCTCTTGGCTTGCTCGATGGCACCGACGCCGCGCCGGCGAAGACCCTGGAGGCTGAAGATGACAACCAAAAGAAGATCACAATCCCCAACCCTGCCTACGCGGCATGGCTCTCGCGGGATCAGACGGTGCTCGGGTTTCTCGTGAACTCGCTGTCACCGGAAATCATACCCCATGTTGTGGGGTTGGAGACGTCTGCGGCGGTGTGGTCTGTCATCATCGCCACATGCTCCTCCCACTCCCGCACGAAGATCAACCATCTCCGCGAGGCGCCGAACAACACCAAGAAGAACGAGCTGACTGCCGCACAGTTCTTTGCGACGATGAAGGGCTTCGCCTCCGAACTTGCCGCGGCGGGCAAACCTGTTGATGAAGACGAGATGGTTGGGTACATCCTCAACGGTCTCGACGCCCGCTACAACTCCGTCGTCGCCTCCGTCAATGGAAACCCCGGTACCACCCTTGATGACCTCTATGATCAAATATGTGCTAATGATATTCGCACCGAGATGCTCTCCGACACAGGACATGATACCGGCTTCACCTCCTCCGCCAACGTCGCCACCCGGTCGTCTCGCGACACCAGCCGCGACGCCCGCCCACGTGGTGACCGTGGGCGCTCTCCCGCTCGCCCTGAACGTGGGGGCGGGGATCGCCGTGATGATGGCGGGCGCTGGCGCCGCCGTGATGATCAAGGACGCGACAACAACCGCGACGGACGTCGTGACTGGCATCGTGATGATGCCGGTCGTGACAACCGCCGTGAAGATGGAGGGCGCCGCCGCGATGACAGCAGTCGTCGTCGTGATGATGGAGGAGGGCGCCGTGATGATGGAGGGCGCCGTCGTGGTCGTGCCCCTACACCCTACGTCGACGTAACCTGCCAAATCTGCAAGATCCACGGTCATCCTGCCAGTGCCTGCTGGTGGCGCTATCAAGACCGTCAAGATTCCGATGATGATGGCGGTGAGAAGGGTGCCCATGTCGCATCTTACGGCGTTGACACCAACTGGTACCCTGATTCAGGTGCGACTCACCATGTAACATCAGAACTGAGCAAGCTTCACACACATGACAAGTACAACGGGCGTGATCGCGTCCACACGGCCAACGGCAACGGTATGCAAATAAGTCATATTGGTCATTCAACATTATGCATCCCACATAATTCTTTACACCTCAACAATGTTCTCCATGTTCCAAGTGCTTCAAAGAACCTTCTTTCTGTTCATAAACTTACTCTTGATAATAATGTCTTTCTTGAGTTTCACCCACACTTCTTTTTGATTAAGGATCAGGCAACAAGGAGGATTCTATTTAAGGGACCATGTCATGGTGGCCTCTATCCACTTGTAGCTTCATCTACCGGATCTCACAAGCAAGATCTCGTCACAATAAAGCCATATTCCTCTACATGGCATCGCCGCTTAGGACATCCTTCATCTTTTGTGGTTCAACAAGTACTTAGAAAAAATAGTATTTCTTATTCTCCTGAAATAAACCCATACATTTGTGATCCTTGTCAACTAGCTAAGATCCATCAACTGCCATATCCTGTCTCTACTAGTGTTTCCACTGTTCCTTTAGAATAAGTATTCTCTGATGTATGGGGTCCAGCACCTGTGTCTGCTGGTAAACATTCATATTATGTAAGCTTCATTGATGATTTTAGCAAGTTTACTTGGATTTATTTGCTCAAAAAGCGTTCTGATGTCTATCAAGTGTTTCTTAATTTCCAACAACTTGTTGAGAGAAAATTTGCTAGGAAAATAATTACTATGCAAACTGATTGGGGAGGTGAATATGAAAAGTTAAACAGTTTCTTTCAAAAGATTGGCATTACTCATCATGTTTCTTGTCCACATGCCCATCAGCAAAATGGCTCTACTGAAAGAAAACATCGCCACATTGTCGAAGTTGGTCTTGCTTTACTTGCAAATGCATCAATGCCTCTCAAGTTCTGGGATGAAGCATTCCTCACTGCTACCTTTCTCATAAATCTTCTACCTAGCAAGGTAATAAATCATGATACCCCCGTTGAACGTCTTCTTCATACAAAACCAAATTATGAATCCCTTAGAGTTTTTGGTTGTGCTTGTTGGCCCAATCTCCGTCCTTATAACAAAAGAAAACTATCTTTCCGCTCCACCAGATGTGTCTTTCTAGGCTACAGTCCTCGTCATAAAGGCGTTAAGTGCCTAGACGTATCAAATGGTCGTGTCTATATTTCCCGCGATGTAGTATTTGATGAAAATATCTTCCCTTTCTCTGAGCTGCATCCTAATGCTGGTTCTCGCCTTAGAAAAGATATCCTTCTTTTACCACATCAAATATCATCTAGTGGGGATGCATCTGTTAATGACTATATGTCTTTGCCGTTTGTACCAGTTGTTGCTAATGTTGATGAAGAAATTGCAGAAAAAGATCCTTCACAAGAAACAGGAACACCGGAAAAAATTGCTGAAGAAAACAATGGACAAGACCAGATGCGCGCCAATCCCGAAGGATTTTCTGGCGTCCCATGCGCGGAGTCTGAGCAGCGTACGGACGCGCCTCGTTCGCGCCCACGCTCGTGGACCCCACCGCGGTCTCCTCATCAGCAACGAGACGCATCGTCACGTTCACGGACTCCGCCACGGTCTGCTCCGCGTACGGATGCGCATCGTTCGCGCCCACGCTCATAGACTCCTCAGCGATCTCCTCGTCTGCAACGAGACACGTCGCCACGGTCCAGCTCGCGGACCCCACCGCGGTCACCACACCAGCCACGCGACGGAAACAGCGCCTCTCCATCTGCGCCACGACAACGACGCGACGAAGCTCGCTCTCGGTCTCCTCCACGCGTGACTGAGCCAAGACTTGCCTCTCCATCAACTGACGCGTCTCCTCCACGCGTGACTGAGCCAAGACTTGCCTCTCCATCAATTGACGCGTCAGGCTGGACAGATTTCTCTCCATCAATTGATTCTTCTGCGCACATGCATGGCAGCGACCGGGCATCAGGCTGGGCAGATTCTCCTGCGCACATGCATGGCAGCGACCGGGACGGAGGATCTTCTACGGACAATACTACTACTCCAACATCTTCATTACCAGTTTCATCCCCAACTCCTCTACCACCTCAACCTGAACCACGAACACGGCTACAGAAAGGTATACGACGCCCCAAAATATATACTGATGGTACAGTTCCGTATAGCCTATTTACGTCTACAGGTGAACCTAGTACACTTTCAGAGGCTCTTGAGGATGACAGATGGCGAAAGGCAATGGAAGATGAGTACACTGCTTTAATACAAAATAAAACATGGCATCTTGTTTCTCCACATTTTACAAAAAATCTTATTGACTGTAAATGGGTGTACCATGTCAAGAAACATGCAGATGGCACAGTTGATAGATACAAGGCACGTTTGGTTGCAAAAGGCTTCAAGCAAGGATATGGAATAGATTATGAGGATACATTCAGTCCTGTTGTCAAGGCAGCAACTATCAGAATTGTTCTGTCAATTGCTGTTTCTAGGGGCTGGAGTTTGAGGCAGCTAGATGTCAAGAACGCGTTCCTGCATGGCGTTCTGGAAGAGGAGGTCTACATGAAACAACCCCCAGGTTTTGAGTCTTCCGCTACTCCTCACTATATTTGCAAACTTGAGAAAGCTCTTTATGGACTCAAGCAAGCTCCCCGAGCATGGTACTCCAGACTTAGCACCAAGTTGCAACAACTTGGTTTTGCTCCTTCCAAAGCAGACACTTCACTATTTCTTTATCACAAAGCTAATGTTATGATATTTGTTTTAATATATGTTGATGATATCATAGTTACTAGCTCATCAGATCAGGCTATTTCTGCACTTCTTCGAGATCTTAATGATGATTTTGCACTCAAGGATCTGGGAGATCTGCATTTCTTTTTGGGTATAGAGGTAAAGAAGACTCAGAATGGTTTGCTTCTTACTCAGGAAAAGTATGCTGTTGATTTGCTGACAAAAGTAAATATGATAAAATGCACATCATCTCCTACACCGCTATCCTCCACTGAAAAATTGTCCTTAACCGAGGGAACTCCTCTTGGTCCTGATGATAGTACACAATATAGAAGCATTGTAGGAGCTTTACAGTACTTGACACTCACCAGGCCTGATATTTCCTTCTCAGTAAATAAAGTTTGTCAGTATCTTCATGCTCCTACAACTGCTCATTGGACAGCTGCTAAAAGAATCTTGAGATATGTTCAGGGTACCATACATGCTGGTTTAACTTTTCAGAAATCTTCATCTAGTTTGTTGAGTGCCTTCTCAGATGCAGATTGGGCAGGCTGTTTGGATGACAGAAGATCTACAGGAGGATTTGCTGTTTTTCTTGGACCAAACTTGGTTTCATGGAGTGCAAGGAAACAACCTACAGTTTCTAGATCCAGCACTGAAGCAGAATACAAAGCTCTTGCAAATGCCACGGCAGAATTGATATGGATTGAAGCTTTGCTTGGTGAACTTGGTGTTCAACTAAAGGTAAAGCCATGTTTATGGTGTGATAACGTAGGAGCTACCTATCTGTCTGCAAATCCTATTTTTCATGCTAGAACCAAACATATTGAGATTGATTATCACTTTGTTCGAGAACGAGTTGCTAACAAAATGCTTGAGATTAAATTCATATCAAGCAAAGATCAAGTTGCAAATGGTTTTACCAAAGCTTTGGCAGTTAAGGATCTAAATGAGTTCAAGCGTAATCTCAACCTTTCAGAAGGTTGTGATTAAGGGAGGCTGTTAGACTAAAATATTTATAACATTGTAACATGGTAACGTGGTGATCATGGAAAGTTCTCCACGTCACACATGACGTACTCATACGTATATGTAACAGAATTAGTGATAGGGAGATAGAGTTTTTTATCTTTTTATCTGCTTGATCGTTAGCGATCTTCTCCTTGTATTGCGCCTGATGTATCGCCACGTTCGGGGTTTTTCCGTGCATATATGAACACGCAGCCAAGACTTCCAAAGGAGTTATCGTTTTCCCAAAACTTAGTCCATTGACAGCTGCTCCGTACAGGGGCAGCTCCAGACAGCTTCTCCAGATACAACTTTAACACGGATATTCTGCACCTAATAATCACAGTGGAGTACTAGCTAAGATAGTAGTATCAACTTACCGAAATTCTGAGGTGCCCGGATCATCTGGATGACCTGGGCGTAGAAATCGGCGTACATGATCCTGGTGTGCGGGTAGGTCCTCTGCAGGTTGGCGAGGCTCCGCCTGAGCAGCGAGTTGTGGTGGGCGGAGAGGCTGTTGTAGCTCTTGAGGCAGCCGTCGCCGTCGTAGTCGGCGCCGTTGGAGGTCCCGTAGAGGGTCAGGTAGATGGGGAAGCACCCGATGGGCAGCACGCCCGGCACCACGATGTCCATCGCGCCCAGTCTTATCATCGTCTGCACGCACGGACACGCATTAACATGGCGTTATTAGACGATCGCGCGCCACTTCGCCAGTGTGTGTGTGTGTGGGTCAGGTAGAAGAGGCGAGAAAAGTCGGCGAGATCGATCAAACTGAGACTGGTTAGTTGGTTGGAGTACGTTACCTCGAGGCCTCGGATGATGTGGCTGACGACCTGCGGCACGTAGCCCCTCACGTCGGCCATGGTCCGGCCGGAGAAGAGCGCCGCGTTGTAGTCGTTGCCGCCGAACTCGCCGACCACGAACAGGGACTTGGAAAGATGCCTCTTGCAGTCTACGCACACATGCAAGATTATCATTCCTCACTTGAGATTACAGAAAACATTAGAATCTGTATTGTCGAACTCGCTCAGTACGTACCCTTGCCGCAGGCAGACGGGAGGAGCTGGCGGAACCACTGGATCTGTGTGTCGAGGGGCCCGTTGTTCCATATCTTGTCGCTGAGGCCGATGGACTTGAAGAAGTCGAAGTCCATGGTGGTGGCGCCGATGATCGCCATGTTGGCGCCCTTCTTGAAGTCGCCGCCGGCCTTGGACGCCGGCAGCAGCGGCAGCCCAAAGTGCTCAGCTGCACACACACACACACCCATCTTGTCACGTTACCATCATGCATGAACGTGTCCATCTTTAATATATGTGGCCATTTTTCAACGCGTCCCATCATACAAGGAATCAAGGACACGACGACGAATGTGTTTGAAGAACAAGGTACCGAGGAAGTCGATGATCACGCGGCCGTCGGAGCATCGGCCGGTGGGGCGTTTGAAGAAGGTCTCGCCGTAGGGCGACTGTCCCGTGGTGAGCCACGACGGGCAGCCGCCCACGCAGAGGTTGCCGGTGTCGGAGATGGAGTCGCCGAAGCTGTAGATGGCCTCGTACCGCTGCGCTCCCCCGTGCCGGAGCGCGCACAGCAGCACCACAGCGCCAAGCAGCGCGGCCCTGATCATCCCCATAACTATACACGGTCAGGGTGGCACAGGACAGGACGATGACGATGTGTGTGTCTGTGGTTACGGCTGGAGATCCCTTGGGATTTATAGGCAGGGCTGGGCGTTCCGTTAGGACGTAGCTTTCCCGGTGGACTCTGCTAGCTGCTGGGTGCGACGTGCTTCCTTCAATATTCTTCCCTTCTTCACTGACGACGCCCTAGCTAGTGCAGTCTATCACGTACTTATCTTTATAATCTTTATTTATTGATATTGCGAGATACGTAAAGCGTTTTCGAGTCTTTTGGTCTCTTTTTTTCTACTGAAGCTTTGCTGGTCATGGTGAGTACGACACCTTTTCTGTTGATCTAATGGATGCTTGACGGGTGAGAATAACTCTTTCCGTAGATATTTTAGGACCGTGGTTACTCAGTCGCTAAGGCTTCCCGACGCCACCGTAGCATATTCGGTTAATCATTGACAGGAACGACAGGGTCTTTCAGGAATTATATCTGCCAAAGAAATCGATCGATCGCCTTCAGCATGCTCAATGGTATGGGCTATATGGAACGCTAATTGATTTCTACTTTTTGCTAAGAAGCCGTCAACAACTTCGCATCTCACCGATGCAACAGTTTACAATTGGAGAACGCCAGAACGGTAACTGAGATGAATCTTCGGATTGGTTTCTCTACTGGCACATAATTAAACAAACAAAGACAAATGTATGTCTAACTACTCGGGATCCATCACATGGTTTACTGTTGGAAAATTGAGTGGTTGGTGACTTGATTTTTTGGGGACTCAGTTGCCTGTCATGTGTGGCAATGGGTACCCGCGTATCCGGCAGGTAAAGGTTTGGAAAAAATATCCGTGGGTATATAAATGGTAAATTGTAAATCCACCGGGTATGACGGTACAAATACAGGATCATACAACACATACTCATGTACCCGCATGCCCGTCTACATATCTAACAAGAGGTTGCTAGAAGAGAGCTTGGTAACATGCTGGTGATCATTTTCCACTGTCTATAGTAGACCATGCTGGTTTTAGGAAGTTTGTTCATGCACTTCAGCCACTATTCAAGCTACATACAAGAAATACTTATAGGTATATACCTTGCTATGGTTTTTTATTTACTTTATGCTTACTTTCCTCTTTATGGTGATTAAGCAACATATGATATCCTCTTCTTTTGTTCTGTAGGAATAATATTGTGGAAAATTTTGAGAAAGAAAGAAGACAATTGATTACATGACCATGAATCAATCAAAGGTTGCTATTACCACGGATATGTGGACAGTTGACATCCAAAAGAAGGGACATATGGCTATCACAGCTCATTTTATTGATGATTCTTGGAAGCTTAGGAACATTATCATGAGGTAGTATTATGTGTTGTTGTATAATATGTTCTGTTATTTTCCGTGTGCTACAGTTTAGCACGTGTTACTGTTTAGTACATGTTGTGTTGGTGTTCGTAACTATAGCAGGTTTATATATGTTACAGATCCACACAACTCTGATGTGATATGCGACAAGCTCTATGACTCCTTTCCCGAATGGAACATTGATGAAAAATTGATGACAGTGACCGTCAACAATTGCACCACCATTGACAAGGAAATTGAGATGATCGTGGGGAAGATAGGGAAGAAGAATCTCCCTTTGGAAAGCACTTTGCTGGATATGTGATGTTCGACACACATCTTAAATCTTATTGTTAAAGATGGCTTGGATGTTATGAAGTCAGCTATAGTAAACATTAGGGAAAGTGTGGCATATTGAATAGCCACAGGGAAAATGATAGAGAAGTTTGAGAAGATGGCCAAGTTTAAGAAAGTTAAAATAACAAGAAATATGATTCTTGATTGCAAAGCTAGGATGAACTCTACTTTCCTGATTCTACAAGTAGCTTTTCCATATATAGCAATATGAGTATTTCCCTAGTGATAAAGAATGGGAGTTTACTACATACGTGGTTGAGACTTAGATTATTCTATGAGATAATTGAGTTGTTCTAGGAAACTAATTATGTGACTTCCAATATTTACTTTCCCAAAATATGTGAGATTAAAATGAAAATGAGACAATGGGCCACTCCTAGCAATCCAATTATCATAAAAATGTTAGAGTAAATGACTACTAAATTTCATAAGTATTGGAAGGATTTTCAAGGTTTAATTGGGATGGCTACACTTCTCGAACCTCGGTACAAGAGGCAGATGTTGACAACTTGCTTTTCCATGCTCCATGACATTGAGCTATCTTCTTATGCATGTATTGAGCTGGTTGATGAATTATTTGGTAGATTACATGCATTGCTAGAGGAGTATGAAGTGGATGAAAATGAATATCAACCATGTGAAGCGCTGAATTCATTAACAAAACTCCTGCCATAATGAATGTCTTCAATGACATTGTTGCCAAGCAAAGTATAGTAGCAGCTAGGCTACACGGTGAAATAAAGATGTACTTGACAGATGCCTTAGTGCCTTACACAGAAAAATCAATGTTTTGGATTGGTGCAAAGTAGCTAGAATAAGGTATCCAACATTGAGGAAGGTTGCAAGAGATGTGTTTGCTATCCCTATGACAATAGTTGCTATATCAGATTCAACATTTAGCACAAGTGGCGGAATACTTAGTGAGCATAGAAGCCGACCTAACACCTCATATGCGGGAGGTTTGATGTGCTCCCAAGATTGGCTTCAAAAAAAATACAAAGTTAATCAAATATATTGTTTTGTTCAGATTTTCTTATTTAATATCTACTAATCATATTTTCCTCATATGTACATATTGGTTTGTTGTAGATACCATTGAAGGAGAAGCTATCTTTTGGACTTTCCTTCAATACATCCAAGAGGAGATAGAGGTCAGTAATTACCAACTTGAGTATTTAAGAGCATCTTCTACAATGCATATTCTAACAAGTTAATGTTCACTTCTTTCCAACTAGGACATGGCCATTTGAGATGTCGAGGCATGGTGGCTTCGAGTCATGATCAAGATTGGATAAATGTTGTGTCACGGTCTTTGTTTAGTTACTACTGAATTCTCAAATTTATTTTAGTTGAACATGTTATAACGTCATCACTTTATTGTAATGCTTATTTTGTGGTCTTATGTACGGTCAAATTACCTCTTTACTTTTGTGAGTTTGTGAACTTAAAGTGTATGACTATATGATGTTGTTTATTACTATATGTTGTTGTTTATGACAATTGCTGATGTTTCTACATGCTATTGTTATAACTTATAAGTATATGTTGTTGTTTAGTACGTGTCGATGTTGCTGTTTGTGACTATATGCTGCTATTTACGATATGTTGTTGTTTATGGACAAGTGTTGTCGTTTCTACATGTTGTTGTTTATAACTTATAAGTACATGTTGTTGTTTGTATTGTGTTGATGCTTATAAATTAGTGGTATATGTTGTTTTCCACGTTTATTTCTGCTAAATCTGATGTGTCGTAAACATGGGTATTTTAACCCATGGGTACCCATTAACCCTATCGGGTGATGCGTATTGGAATAACTTGCACCTGTTAATGGTTATGGATGTGGATGGTGGGTAGACTTGGGGATGGGTACGGGTATGGGGTGACTCCTCCTTTACCCATACACTGCGGGTGCCATCTCTAAAACCTATTACTATTGAAGATTCTAGATCTCCTGTACGGTTAGGTGTCAACCGTAGAGCCTCCAAGATGTGGACTTGCCGAGGTGGCTGTGAGCATCCAAGGTATGGATTGGCCACTTAGAGGTTTGGTGATCACCTATCGAAGATCTACTAGTGATCAAGTGGAGCCAGTAAGCTCACGCTAACTGAGAGTAAGACTTGGTTATCGGCGGGTGATGTCAATTGAACCTAGGTGCAGGCGTGCATAGCCTCTACTAACGGAGACGTATAGCCACTATCGATGAAATGAACTCTCATGAAACAAATTAGGTGTATTTGTTCATTTCTCTATCTATTTTCCTATTTGTTTCTACTATAGCTGTTGATTTGTTCGGTTGGTTTAAGCATTCTTTATCTCTTGTATCCTTCGGTCTCTACTTAGCGTCTGTGTCTCGAGAGCACTATCTATCGCGATACTATATGTCAACCAAGTGTGCATTTTTGCTACAATATATTTAAGTTGGCAATAGTTATTGATAACTCTAATTCACCCTACCTCTAGTCGTAAAGATGTAAATGGATCAATATCAGAAAAGTTAGTTCATTTTTTTTGAACTGAAGAGGGTAAAAGGTACCTAACTTTGACCCACTCGCATCATTATCTAGTCCTCATAGCTCGATCTTCTTGAAACACCCACCGTCACCTTGTTGAAGGTAATTGTGGAACTAGAAACTTCTAAGAGTCTGGACAAACTACATTCAACATGGTTAGTAAGATATCTTTTTTTGTTTAAAATAAATAGCCATATAATACCTTTTGAGGTATAGCGTTGCGTAGCTGCTTGGGTTACAGGGATGCTGAATTCACCCCTCGTTAAAGGCATTGTCTTTCGACCGATATTTTCTCCTTGATTATTGGACCCAGAATCCATGATGAAAATCCTTGGCTAGTTTTGGAAACGTTGGCGCAAGTTTGTTCTTCCTTGATAAGGCCGTTGTGGCGATACAAAGCCGACTTAGTGGTAAGCGATGTCTATTTCATTTACTATGATGTCTTCTTCCTTGCTAAGGGCGTTGTTGCGATACAAAGCCGACTTCGTGGTAAGCGTTGCCTATTTCATTTACTATGATGTTCATATTCCGTCCTTGTTACCTTACATCAATTTAAAAATATTATGCATGTGTGCATCTAAAAATATAACCCCAGTAGCTAATACCTTCTTTCCGAAAAGTAGAATATTTCAAATATTAAGTTATCCCTCATATTCCAAAAAAGGACATGCATTTATATTTCTAGAGCTAGTTATTTCTTTATACTTCGATGTTTCGAATTATGTAGGGGGGGGGGGGGGGGCTAGTACAATACGATTGGCCATAGTAGGTGTGTATCATAGCTATTATCATCGTATTTCATGCATGCAAAAAGATGATGTGTCACTTTAATTAATGATGAAAGGGTTGGTAGTGATTTCATAGGTGGATACAATATTATAGCACGTAGAACTAGGAAAACTAATGCCAAATAGATCTTGTATAGAAATTTTCACTAAAACTCTACAAATCAATAAATATGATAATACTATGATACTACGACAGATAGCATTATTATAGAGATAATATCGTACATGTATTATATACATATACTAGTTTTTGATATGGCCAGCCTTAGGGGGTGAAAGCGTACAAAGAGAGTTAATTGAAGTAGCCTAGATATTTCATGAACACTTGGAATGGGGACAATGTACAGCTGCTGGTATTATATTATCTTACTATGTAACTTGTTCTGTATATTTTTGCCAGTGAATAACTCTTTCTATATTTTTTTTTATGTTTTGAGAGGTTAAGAAGGATGGGACTAGTTTGATATCGTCTTCACCTATATATTAACTGATCAGGTTATCATAAAATAGATTTGGTGGACGAGTTCATTGGAACCTTTTTTTAAGTTTGAAAATAATATTTTTAAGTTCCAAAAAATATGAAAAATATATGAACATGTAGGTAATTATGTATAATTCAAGCCTCCAATACCTCGATCTGAAATAGATTGTATTATGAACTACACAAAAATTTGACAAGATTTAGAAATTATTGTTCACCCACGCAGATATGTATTTTTTCCTTTTTTTATGTAGCCTAAAATAAAAATTATTTTGGATTAGGCCTTCGTAAAATTTTAGTATACATCATTTCCTATTCAAATATCTTTCTTCAGATTTATATGATATTTGAAAATACAAATGTTGAGTGTTTAAATTAAAGGGATCTAGTGAGCTCGTCTATAAAAACGACGCTCTCAAATCAGATTACATATGTTACATACGTGTACAACATGACATGGTACGGTATACGTACAACTAGACTAAATACAACTCTAACATACCCCTCAATCTAAACCGCTACATGAAAGGTTAAGATTGGACTTGAATCAGTCTAGTATCTATCGTGTGGCGGGTTTAGTAAACACATCAGCCAACTGATTATTAGTGGAAATAAACCTGACATCCAATGCACAAGCAGCTACTTATTCTAGCACAAAATGGAAATTTATCTTATTATGCTTAGTCCGAGCATGAAAGACTATAGCTCGCACCATAATATGGACTTACGCTGCTAAGTCACACAAAGTTCCTTGAGTAGAGAGTCTATCCATATCGCTTCAGCACACCATTGGCCAACGCCTTATACTCAGCCTCGGTACTCGAGATTGTGGGTTGCTTTTTGGAACTCCGTGAGATGAGTTTCGATCCAACAAACACATCAAACCAATCGCACCTATCATCCACGTCAGCGGCGCAGTCCGCATCTGTAAAATAGTAATGCCAGATACCAGAGATTTGCAAATGTGCAAACCAGTCTGCAGTGTCCCCTTGACATACCACATGACAAGCTTCATTGACTCCCGGTGTACATCAATGGGCTGAGAAAGAGACTTACACATCTTGTTCACCGCAAAGGAAATATTTTGATGAGTGAGAGTCAAATACAGCAGTCGAATCATCAGCACCAAGTTGTGTACCCGTGTCACGAGCCAATCGCTCAGAAGTAATGAGCGGTGTGGAAGTGGCATTACAATTCTCCACGTTGACTCGATGAAGAAGATTAAGAGCATACTTCCGTTGAGTCAGCGGTATACCCCCTGAATTGTAAGATGCCTCTAATCCAACAAAGTAGTCCAATTTACCCAAATCCTTAATAGGAAAACTATCTGAGAGTGAACTCACCAAACGATCAACAACCTCTGGATTAGAGACAACAATGACAGTATCATCAACACACACCAATATATATATATATATATATATATATATATATATATATATATATGTGAACCCCGTCACAAGAAAATATGAACAAAGACATATTAACCTTGGACGAGATGAAACCGAGCTGATGAAGAACTTGACTCAAACAGGCATACCACGCACGAGGTGACTGCTTCAGACCATAAATAGACCGCCGAAGCTTGCAGACATGAGAGGGAAACATTGCATCCTCAAAAAACCTAGCGGTTGTTGCATTTATACATCTTCAGCTAGAAAATCATGAAAGAATGCATTGCTGACATCAATATGTCAAAGACTCCACCCATGAGACACTGCAAGTGATAGCATCAGACGAACAGTGGCATGCTTCACAACTGGGCTGAACGTGTCACCATAGGCAATCCCATGTTGTTGAGTAAATCCACATGCAACCAGTTGGACTTTGTGCTTATCAATGGACCCATTCGAATGGTGTTTGGTCTTGAAAATCGACTTGCTACCAACAACGTTGACGCTAGGTGTTGGTCTGACAGTGAACCAAAAATTCATCAGACATGGCTATGTACCACAACGGTTCTTGTAGGGCTTCTCGATGAGATTGTGGAGCAGAAAAGAATGCTCGAGGCTGTGGGTCATACCGAACATTGTTGTCCATGTAAACCTTCTCCTTTAGCATATTAGCATGTTGCCGCATCTCCATCGTGTGCGTCGGAGCAGGTGCAATGGGCGGAGATGGGGCAGCCGGGTGTGTCGTGACCAGCAAGCGGGCAACATGGGATGGCCCAGAAGATAGGCCTCAAGCGGGGAGACGGTTGACATGCCATGGGCTGGCACATGGGAGGCCAGGTCAAGGGCAGTTGATGGCCCACGCACATTGCATGCATGCATGTCGATTAGGCGATCAACATGCACGTCGATCCGTCGCTTGAGAGCAACGTCGACCTGCTTCCCAATGGGCTAAGCAGGTTAGCGTACAAATAAGACAATTCATATTTGTTCATAGGCTCACTCGTAACCAGTTCATCGCTTGGAAAAGTGATAGATTCTGCAAGAGCGGACACATCAACCGTCACACCGGGAGTGGAAAAAGGAAACAAAGTTTCATCAAAAACTACATCACGAGATATGCAAATGTGCCCCGTGGAGCGTTCCAAGAACATGTACCCCTTATGCATCATACTATAGCCTAGAAAGACGAAATACTTATAGTAGAAGTCGATTTTATGAGAGTTATACTTGCGAAGGCTAGTACAACAAGTGCACCCAGAAGTGCGAAGAAAAGAGTAGTTTGGATGGACATGGAGGAGGTGATAAAGAGGTCTTTTCTTGTTGATAACATGTGTAGGCATACGCTTAATAAGATAACACGCCATGAGAAAAGTCTAATCCCAATAACGAAGGGGAAGGGAGGAGTGTGCTAGGAGGGCACTTCATGTTTCTACCAAATGTCGATGTTTATGTTCAGCAATCCCGTTCTATTGGGATGTATGCAGAAATGACACATGACGGGACACACCGGTGTGCTAAAAATAGCGAGCCAATTTTTTCTATTCACCGCCTTCATCTGGCTAAAATGCTTTGATTTTGGCGTTTAGGAGGTGCTCAATATGAGCCTGGAAGGCATACAAAACCTTCTCAAAATAAGAATTATGTTTCAGAAAATAAATCCAACAGAACTGAGAATAGTCGTCCACAAAACTAACATAACACATAACACTTGTACCCATATAAGGAATACGAACAAGACCCCAAACATCAGAGTGAATCAACTCAAAAGCACAATAGTGACATAAGAAGAATCGGTATATGGGAACTGGTGAATTTTCGCATGCTTACAAGCACTGCAAACTAAAGATAAACTGTCCGATGAAGAACATGGAAGATCATGTGTTTTAAAAATAGAGTGTATTGCAATATTTTAGGGATGACCAAGACGCTTATACCATTGCGTAGGCGATCCTTTGACACTAGCGGATGAATGGAGAGAGGATGATGCCTCCTTGCAAAACGGAACAGGGTAGAGTCCATCTTGACTCCTACCATGAAGGATTACCCTCTTCGTGGTCTTTTCCTTAACACAGACAAAATGACGGTGACATTCGACAAACACTCTGTTATGAGCCGTGATGGTAGACAGAAAGAAGGTTTTTGCGAATATTTGGAACATGAGAAACTTCTTGCAAACAAAGAGATGAACCGGTTAAATTTTAATGAACAATATACGAAAGAGACAAACATGTGCCATTGGCCACTTGCACCTGATCCTTTCCAGTGTACCGCTCGTGCACTTGCAGTCATTCTAGATCACTTGTAAAGTGATCGGTAGCCCCCCATGTCCATGATCCAGGGGTTGCGGTCATTAGAGTTGATAGAGGCGGAGTTGCCGGGGCACTGGTACTCCTAGTTGAAGCGATTATGACAGTCGATCGCCTTGTGGCCCCAACTACCACAAATTTGGCAAGGAGACCTCCAGCGTCATCCATTGCCACCACCCTTGCAGCCGTTTCCACCACTGCCACTATTGCGGTGGTTGCCGCCACCGCCACCATTGCGGTCGTTGCCTCTGTTGTTGCGGCCTTTGCCGCCATCATTGCATGGGTTACCGTACCCACCTATGTTGCTGTACCCACCACCGAGATGAATTTGTCCCTGCTAACCGCTGGGACAATTTTCCTCCGCCACCCTGGTAGGGGGTGCCTCGCATTGATAGGCGAGGTTGTACTCCGATGCTCTTGGCCGGTTAGGGTTGTCATAGGTGGCAGCGCGTGATGCGGCATTACCCGAGGATGACCACCCATCGTTCTAGGCTTGCTACGCTTTTAGGGCCTTTGTAATGACCCATGGACTTAAGTTATAGGAAGGGTAAATGCACGAATTTATAGTGTTGCATAGCATGCATATAGAAATTAGGGCCAATTTGAAATTTTTCAATAACCTATTTGAATTTGGTTCTAGTGAGGTTGAATACAACCAAATGGTCACTAGGAATTGAAAACTCATTCAAATTTAAACTAAAACAAACTGAACAAATTCAGAATGGAGGTTTGACTTAAGTCAAACTTGAATTCAAGTTCAAATCACACATATATACTTAAACATAAGTAAAGGAATTAGAACATTCCATCCAAAATAAACTTTGAATTCAAACCATCAATACAAATATAGAAGAACCATCTGATCTTTATTCATATCCACATATGAGTACATGATTCCAGAATTACATCAGTTGCTAACAAGAAAATGAAGAAACTAATCCAAAACCATACACTAAACCCTATCAATCTTCTCCAAACCTTCGATCTTCAACATGTGAACACAAAAAACACAGATATACACAAGTTAGTGTTAATTTTTTGGTTCTGCCCTAAGGCAAAACCATTTAATATAACAATCCCTTTGTAAGAGTCTAGGATTAAACCCTAAATTCTGAGCCTGAGTTAGAAATCAAAAAGAACCAAGACAGAGAAATGGTGAAGATGAATTTTCACTATAACAACTTGGAACCCTACAAAATAGATAGTGACATTTATAATTGATAGATCATATGAACTATTATAACAAGTAACAGAACCAAAATCAATCTGGTAGTCATCTACCTAGATTTACAAGTAGAACAAGTAGTGAAACTAAACCAATAGGAATGATAGAAACATAACACAAAGCATTATACCAAAGGAAATCCCCTGACTCAGTATTCTAGTAAGAACAAGCAAAATTCTAGAAAAATTAATCATCAGTAGTTGAAATTGTAAACCAATAGAACACTTAGGAACCCTAACCTAAGAACAATCACCGAAGGATTCATCAAGGCATTAGATTTTGCCAAGAAACCTAGAAATTTAAAACATGATCAATTAAAATTCTAAACCAATCAAACTTCATAGCAAATGGAAACTTTGACAATCATCCAAACAGAAATACAAGGGTCATGGATGAAAAATAAATAAAAATCACCATAAAACAAATAACAAATACTTGTCATGTTCCAAACCAGAACAAGACAAAGCCTAAACCGACATGCCTAATTAGGCATATCCAAATACCAATCCCCTTCACATACAAATAAAAGGGTCATATGCCAATTTTGGCATGGTCACATAATTTAAACCTAGCATGGGCTTAACCACCGAAAAACCCTTGCAAGCTATGAATAAGTTAGCCAACATAGGAGGTTTCACACGTACACAAGCATGTGATTCACCTAAATGCATGGCATTGGTGTCAGTAGCATAGCCACTTAGAAACACTATAAATAGAGTACCACCTGAGACCCCATGGCTCATAACTGACCACTCTATCTTGGACCAACACACACACTCTTAGAGTTTAGAGAAAGAGAAGAAAGAAGGAGAGGAAGAACTCAAGAATAGGAGGAGAAGAGCCACAACAACAGTTGTAGATCTTCACCAAGCACACTTGGAAGCTAAAAAGGTTACTAATTGAAATCCTAGTATAGGAAAGCATAGATTCTAAGTATAGAGAGATATTTTGTATCAAATGCGCCCAGTAAGAAGGAGGGATGCACACTGTGCATCTTCATCAAATGAAGAACACCATAGGCATAACCATACCTTATTTTGGCACAAGTCACAACCATTAACTAGAGAAAGATGTTGAATAATATATGAATAAACAACCAATTTTAGAAGACCAAATCTCTATCTCAATCCCCATCCCTAGACAAAATCATAAGATATGCCTAAGGATGAGAAGGGAGATAATGATCTAATATCCTAATACCTGCATGAAAGACAGTAATCAAAACTTAACCAACATACTTATAGAACTAAGTTTGAGTTAAAAGCTCAAACAACAACAATAGAAATCTAAGAAACTACTATATAAACATTGAGTGAAATATTTAACTAACTATAAGATTGAATGCCCAAGTAAAACTAATAGTAGTAGACAAGATTAGTGTGATTCTATTAATCCTCAGATCGAAGGATCCGTACAAGAACACTAGAGTAGGAACAGTTAATAAACAATAACTACTAACAACCTCACACTAAACTAAACATAGATCAACCTTAACTAATAAGCACAATTAGTGTCAACTAAGCATTCAATAATCAGTTAACATCTACTAACTAACAAAAAGACAATTAATGAAATTTAGTAGAACATGGACCAATTCCTAAGTCTAACTAAATCTAATCGAACCCTAGAAGCCTAATTAGCATCCAGAACACCCTAGAATCAACCAGAAGAACCACAACAGTAGCATCACTGAATGCAAACCTTCTCGATAGCGGGGGAGCAATGGAGTTGCACCAGAGTCGAAGAAGAAGAACCACCACTAAAACCATAAATGGGGTTAGGGTTACGAACGAGATATAGGAAGCGAGAGAGAGGACTCTGATTGGTAGAAAGGTAAAGCGGAGGTAGACGAGCATTTTAGTAGAAGCACGGTGGTGGGAGAGGCCAATGGAGACGAGGGTGGCCAATGACGTGGCGGCGATGTGCAGTCGCCATCACCTGAGCGTGCGCATGAGGGAGGAGAGCAAGAGAGAGAAGGAGAGAGTGACGCGTGAGGACTGGGCTGGGTTGGGCTGGACTGATTCCAGTAAGTGGTTTTAACCACTTGGGTCTGTCTAGTGGGTCCAAATATTTAGTGGTAGTTCAGTCATTTCACAAATACCTCTAAACCGAAAAAACATAACCTACACATAAAAATTCAAAAAATAAAATAAAAATAGTTTTGTGTGTAGAAAATGCAAGGAATCCAAAAAGGTATTTTTGTGGATTTTTGCAAACACTTGAGTTTTGAGTGATAATAATTAAATTCCTAAACTATTAAAAATTCATAAAAATTCCAATAAAATATTGAAAAAATAATAATAAATATGTAAACCCTATTTTTCATATAAATATGAAAATTTCAAAGTAAATACCTAATAGTACTTTCTGGATTGCTATAATAAATAAAGCACTAAAGAAAATACAATAAAACCCTAAAAAAGGAGAAAATCACTTAAAAGGAAATTAGTTAAACTCAAACAAAACACATGAGAAGTGCATTGCATATAATTGCATTAGAGTATCACATTTTTTCAAACGAAACGTTGTCTTTATCGAAAGATGTTGGGAATTTCAGAACCCGGTGTCTAGGGTCAAGTAAAACCTCCGAACTGCATTATCTCATAGTTACCAGGCAAGTTGATTCTTGAATCACCTTTGTGAGGTCAATCTTGCAATTATGTAGCAAGTGAAATCTTACATATCCTTCGACTTACTTCAATAAAATGTTTTCAAAACATTATTACTTGCATTCAAAATGCAATACTGTTGTTCGAATGAAATAAATAATTGGTGGGCGGTGGAATCATGGATGTATACATGATTGAAAGATCATGTGGTGGAGATTCCATTGTACTAGGAAAGTTAGGTTAACAACAACAAGAGTAAGTCATTGTTGCATCGTATAGTACCGCGCTAACCACAGATCTTGTTATGAGACAAGCGAGTCGGAAGTGCCTTCTTCCTTTCGTCCGTCCCCGTATATCTAGCCAGGCTGAGATCCAGAGAGGAGATCAGCGGGTGGGAGCCCATGATGTCCCTATCCTATGCTTCGGGATAACAAATGGGTATATTAGAAGGGATGGTAATTGAACGTAGGTATCCTGATCGAAATTCATCACAATGGGTGGGGAATGGGCTCGTGGATGGGTACTCGGCATGACTCGGTGAAACTTGGAATCAAGACCCATATCTAAGGAAATATGGAATGAGTAATCAGGCCAAGGATGTTTATGGGAAAAGTAGCGCACCTCTCGAGAGTGTAAAAATGTGACATGTTACTCCCTGTTCTAGGAAAGAACTGTGATCGTAGTGTGGAAAGTTCAGACAACCCGTGAACACTAACAACTTAGACTTTTAAAAATCCCAAACTTACCTTTTATAAAAACCATTTTAGAAAACTAGCACAACTCTTAGATATTTGACCAATGACTTTCAAACAAACATCAGACAATCACCCTAGAGTTCACTACTATAAAAACTCACATCCATGGCATACACGTTTTGGACATCTGTGGCACACTACATGTGTGCCACTAGGCTCATGTCACGGGTAAAACTTAGCCGTGGCGCACTAGCTGGTGCGCCACGAGTAGTAAAAGTTAGCCGTGGCTCACCACCTGGTGCACCACGGGTAGGGGTATGCGGTGCACCACGGGTAAAACAATTCAAATTTCAAAAAAGAGCAGGAGATTTGGATCTTGCCACCGCCATCGCCTCGTTAGAGCGGTCGTTGTCGCAGCGGTCACCATCGTCTCGTAAGAGAGGTCGCCACCGTCGCCTCGTCATAGAGGTCACCGTCATCGCCTCGTCAGAGCGGTAATCATCACCATGGTGGACGTTGCCTTATCAGATCATTCGCTGTCGTCACCTTGTCAGAGCGGTTATCATCACCGCCGTCGTTGTCACTATGGTCACCGTGGTCGGAGGTGAAGGAGAAGGCCGGAGAAGGAAGGAGGAGAAGAAGAAGGAGGAGAAGAAGAAGGAGAAGAGGAGCATAAGAATGATACATCCATTTTGCATCACTATTCTATATCATAATTTACTGTTATTCATTGATATATTTCATATTAAGAGATGATACTTATGTTATTTCATTTGTTTTTGCATGGTTGATGGCTTTTGGAGGATGGACCGCTGCAGTCAGGATTCTGATGGAAAAGGCACTGTTTTGGGAGGCGAAATTCATGAAGATCGGAAAATTCCAGAAAATACATGGAAAATCCTATTTTTCCAAAAAACGAAGGATGCTAGAAGGGGGAGCAGAGTTGGTCCATAAGGGGCCCACACCACCCCCTGGCGCAGGCTACCCTAG
Source organism: Avena sativa (assembly GCA_916181665.1). Lineage (NCBI taxonomy): Eukaryota > Viridiplantae > Streptophyta > Magnoliopsida > Poales > Poaceae > Avena > Avena sativa. Next base: position 62,862,744 of record OV702286.1, on the reverse strand, counting down.
GCCGCGCCACCAGGTGGTGTGGCCACCCTGGCTCACCTCCGGCTCTCCCATTTGGCATATATTATCCCCACGAAACTCTAAGACTCAGGGAGCGACCATAGAAAAATTCCACCGCCTTTGCGGGGTAGAAAACTGTAGAGAGAGAAAGAGCTCTCCGGCAGGCAGAAATCTGCTGGGGAAATTCCTTCCCAGAGAGGGGAGATCATTCGCCATCAACACCACCATCAAGCTGGACTTCATCGGGATCATCATCATCATCTCCATCATCATCTCCACCAGCACCAACATCACCACTCCACACCGCTATAACAATTGGGTTGAATCTTGCATAGTTCTTAGGGGAAACTTTCCCGGTGTTGATTACTTATTGTAGTTGATGCTATTGAGAGGAACCATTGAATTGTTGTTATGTTCAGATTGTTGCTTATCATTATTCCATCTCTGATCTTGATCCATGTGATGTATTGTGAGTAGTTCATTTAGTTATTGAGGACATGGGAGAAGTCATGTTGTTAGTAGTGAAATTGTGTTGAGAAAGATTCAATAGTTTGTTATTTAAGTTGTGGTGTTATTCTTCTAGTGGTGTCATGTGAACGTCTACTACATGACACTTAACCTTTATGGGCCTAGGGGAATGCATTGTGTTTTGGCTACTAATCGTAGGGGTTACCGGAGTGACAGAAACCTGAACCCCCATTAGGAAACCTTTGCACAAGGGAGTGTAGGATCTCAGAGTTTAAAGCTGTGGTTAGGTTTTTATCTTAATTACTTTCTTGTACTTGCGGATGCTTGCAAGGGGTTTAATCACAAGTATGTATTAGTCCTAGGAAGGTCAGTACATTAGCACAGGTTCACCCACACAACACTTACCAAACTAAATAAGATTAATCAACTATATGAAGCGAAAGCACTTGATGATATTCCCATGTGTCCTCGAGAACGTTTGGTCATTTTAAGTAATACAACCGGCTGCTAAAGAAAGGATTGGGCCACTTGCTGCATTTACTATTATTGTCTTCTATTTACTCGTACTTTATTTATCTGCATTACCAAAAAAAACCTAAAAATCCGTTTGCTAAGTATTTACAGAGAATTCCTGCTCCAAGCCACTCGTCAAGACCTTCTGCTCCTCGTTGGGTTCGACACTCTTACTTATCAAAAATACTGCGATACACCCCCTATACTTGTGGGTCATCAAGACTATTTTCTGGCACCGTTGCCGAGGAGTGAAGCGCTATTGGAGAGTGGAACTGGTAAAGGAAACTTCTACTGTGAGTATTGTTTATTTCTGCTAGTTACTTTATTCTCAATATGGATAATTCACTTAGTTTCTTATTTCGTAATGCTACTACCACTGCTAAGGTAGTTGATGAACCTCCACCTGCTGAAAATGATACTTTCAAGATACCTGCAAGAATTATTGATCGTGTTATGTATAACTACTATTTTGGAGACAGAACTATCCATCCCGGTGATCATTTGCTCTTTATACACGAATTATGCGGGTTGTTCAAGTGTGCAGGTAATACCTCCGCCGTCGTTGTCACTATTCTCATTATCACTGAAAGGAAGAGCTGAGGAATGGTATAAGCTGCTGAAGAATGGTCAAGCTCTTGAATGGGAGGAAGTAGTACCTCTCTTTTATTCAAAATTTTATCCTCCTAGTGAGATTCATAAAGATCGGAATCAAATATACAACTTTTGGCCTCTTGATGGAGAGAGTACAGCTCAAGCTTGGGGGAGATTGAAGTTACTAATGCTCAAATGTCCCATTCATGAGCTCCCCAGCAATATTATTATCAACAACTTTTATGCAAGACTTTCTCTTCATGATAAGGATCTATTGGATGCTTCCTGCGCTGGATCATTTACACGCATGGAAGAAGAAGCTAAATGGGATATTCTAGACCGTATTCAAGATAATGCCGAAGCATGGGAGAATGATAAAGGAAGAAAGTCAGGTATAAATTATGAATATGAATGCATTAAATCTTTTATGGGAACTGATAACTTTCATAATATTAGTAATGCTTATGGTCTAGACTCTCAAGCTATTGCAAGTTATTTTAAAGCTTTTGCTTCTTATATTGAAATTCCTAAAAAGAAATGGAATGAGTATCACGAGCCATATAAAGATATTGCTAATTGTGTTCCTGCAAGAGATACTAAAGTTCATACTATTGATCATATTTTACTGGAACCTTACATCGAGAAAATACCTTTCCCGGTTAAAGTAAAGGAACATTCTATGATAGCTAGTATGGTTAATGAAAGTACAAATAAAGCTGTTGAACCTGATGAACAAATAGCTACTGAACCAGTAGTAGCAAATGTGAAAGACTTTGTCACTAAATATGTAGAAGATGGGCACACTATCCTCTGTAAAGATACTCCTAATATTTCTTCACAAAATAGTGTTATGAGAGCTAGTGTCCTTGTGTTTTCTGTTAGAATAAGTGATTCATTGCTACAATGGTTCATGTGATAATTATATCGGTAAATTTATGCATGATACTGGAAGTTATTATGATACAGGGAAGATTGTTCTTATGCATCTCAATAATATTAAGTTTCCTCGCTTTATTCTGAAAGTCTTTATGTTGCACCTGTTTTGCTTTCCTATGCTAGTAGCCTCTAGTTTCAACAATTTATTTTCTTACAAAATTCCCTTGCATAGGAAGTGGGTTAGACTTAAACATGTATATTTTTGCTTCTTGATGCTCTCTTTTACTTCAATTCATATTCTTATTTGAGCATCATTAAAATTATCATGCCCATCTTAATGGCTATAAAGAAAGAGCTTTTTGGGAGACAACCCAATTTATTTCTTTTGGGTTTAGTTTGTTTTGGTTTATTTTGAGTCTTAGAAGTTATTGCTTCCACAATAACCTCTCCTTATCATTTTGTTTAGTTTTTGTGTCAAGATCAACCTCTAATGAGAGAGAAGTAATATTTGGGGAAGTTGCTATCCCGAAACAGACTTTTGTGCTTCGCTATAAAAAATCGTGAAAAATCCCAGAATGTCGTACTGATCTGTAATTTTTTGTGTGCATGCCCCAGGTTATTATTTAACTTTGTTAGTTTTGCACTTTTTGATTTGAGAAACAGAAGATTTTCAAAAAAATTGATCTTTACCTGCTGGTCTGTTTTGACAGATTTTTGCTACTCTTGCATCTGCTTCTTATATCGATTTCCTTTTTGAATTCCTTTTTGTGCTTTCGGAAGGAGTTGCTACAGTAGATTATGTTTTGATGGATTTCAGTTGAAATTGAACTTAAAAGGTTTATCACCTCGCTTGCACTAATGTTGCTAATGAGAATTGTGTGAAGTTTTGTGTGAAAGAAATTTCTAGGTTATAGGAGAAAATGGTGTTAAGATGGTGAATGGTTAAATGACTCAAACAATATGTGTATAAAGATGAAGATATTGATGTTATTCAAGCAGTGACTCCGGAAGAATTTATTAAATGTCAAGCTCAGAGACCTGTAGAGTCCGTTTTTGAATAGGTAACAGTTCTGGTAAGAAAAGGTCCACGAAAAATTTGTCAATTTATATTTTTGCAGTTTTTATCTATCATGGAAAGTAATGAGTCGAAAAAGGGACGGAAACGGAGCCCGGGTGGCTCACACCACCCTGTGGCGCGGGCCCACCTGGCAGCGCCACCAGGGGGTGTGGCCACCCTGGAGCCCGTCTCCGACCCATTTTCTACCAGTACCTTCCTTTTGTTCTAAAACTTCATAATATATAATCCCCTGGATCCCCCGAGGTTCGTATATCGTGTTCTCATGCGTTTTCGTTTTGATTTGTTTCTGCCAGGAACTATTCTTAAAGTTTAGAAGCACAATGGTCTCCGTCAACGATAAGGGCAAAGGGCCTACGGAAGAGGATCTCCAAGACTCTGAGCAGCAGGAGGAGATCGATAGTGAAGTTGAAGAGGAGGCAAAGGAAGACTAGCATCTGCACGCTAGCACCACCATTGCAAGCATTGGAGTGGTGGCAAACCCTGCCAGGTTCAAAAGGACTACATGGATGTCCACTGGAGGGAAGACTCTGTGTCATTGCTTGGCTTCATGGTCACCTCCTCCATGCACCAAGAATCCCTTCCATACCCTTATCCATGAGCAGCAATTCCAGAATATGCCCAAGGAAAAACTACCCTCCAATTGGGATATGCCTCGTTCTAACCATGCAGGAAAAGAAGACTTCAAGGAGGAAGAGTGGGGAAAGAATCACAAGAGCTGGGATTCGCAGCCCGACATGATCATGAACCGCATAGAGAACAATTCGGAGTTGATTCGTACTCTCACCTTCGAGATTGAGGACTTGAGTGAATTGATTGAAAAGCTCATCGAGAGAACACCACCACCACCGAAGGAGTAATCCGTCATCTGGTTTTGGCATCCCCTTGGTTTGTTCCAAGCTTGTGGGAGTGCCGCGGTATCACATCACTATCTTTTATCTTTTTACCTTTTAAGTAGAGTCATATCATGAATAGAGAAGTTATAATATAGGATGGTTTGCATTGTGGAAGTGTCTCCCCTCTGGTTAGTTATATATGTATCCCTTGGTGTGAGTTGCCATTATGGAATATTAATGAGAAGTTCTATCATTTACTCTTTTACACATCTTATATTAGTTTTCAATTTCTGTTATATGATTGATCTTGTTGTTAGTATTGGTATCACTTTGGGATCATTAAGTAAATTTAGTTGGTTTTGGAAAACCTGGCTCGGTCAGTAGCAACACTATTATGAGAATTGAATGAAAAAGTTAAAAGTACTCTTAAAGAGATATAATTTCATCATCTTTCTTCCTTGATTTTCTCATAATCTTAGTATTCTCTAGTAAAGATGTTTTGTGCTTCCAGGGAAGATTGCATGTTTATTTTTATCACTTGTATGTTTGTTTGTTTCCTTCAACTCTTATGCTCACTACCCAGCCTTGCTAGCCTAAAACCTGTACTGAGAGGGAATGCTTATCGTGCATCCAATCCTTAAACCAAAAACCTATGCCATTTGTGTCCACCATACCTACCTATTAGCACTATTGCTATTCTAAGTAAATTCATATTTTTATCTACCTTCCGAATTAAACTTGTTATGTGAAAAGTAGTGATTAAAGCTCTCACGAACTTGATGGCACACTTTACTTTTCTTTCCCCTAATAAACTTGAACCATTGTGTCATATATGTTGTATATGCTTGCACTTATATGTTGGGATTAGTAGAACCATGCTGTCATGGGGAACGCTTTCAACATTGCACTTGTACATTGTACCCAGTTGATATCATGCTCTTTTGTTTATGGATGTCGTCAGTGTGAAATGAAAGGGGAGCTTGTAAGTCCATGGAGTTATGTATGTGTGTTAGAGAAACGCCTGGGCCGCTAGCCTAAGCCATGCCTAATCATGGTGGAAACTTGTAGCATCACCGTAGTGAGCAATCTATGAAGCATTCTTCTTATAAAAAAACAGATAGAGATTGAGAAAAAGAAAAAAATATGAGAAAAGAGGAAAGAGAGAAAAAAAGCGCCATTTTCCCATGGTAAATAAGAAGATTGCTGAGATGCTTATCGTCTGCTTGCCTTGTCATTTTGATTATGCAATAGCTCATGTATCATGTGCAAGGGGTACCCCATTGGCAGTTATCTATGATACACGTGTAGTTACTATGACAAGAACTTACCGGTAACTAAACTTGAGTAGCATGAGGAGCGGCGCTCGTATTCAAGGGACATGAGATTGCCAACTTATACTTTGTCAAGCATATACTCCATAGTTTGTTCACTTTAACCTTAATCACCTAAAGATTCTTATGATAGGGGCAATGAGAGATGAAAGCTAATAAGTACCATAATTTTTGGAAGCTCTTTATGAAACTTGAAATCCCTGCTTCCCTTTGCGAAGGGCCTATCTTTTACTTTTTAGTTGAGTTATTAAACCTATTCCTTTCTATCTCAGCAAGTATTTTGAGTTGTTGTGTTTCATTCATTCATATGATGATTTATTAAATCATGTTTCTTATGTTCCTTGTTTTGCACATTGCTCTTATCTTAGTGAATATTACTTTGAAAGTTATCATTGAAAACCCCTTTATGATTGAACTCCTGTAAATTGTTAACTATTCTTTGACCAAGAGCAAAGTTTGCCATTACCAATTATGATTTACTTTATGCATCTTTATTGTGTTTCCTTTACTTATTAGAAGTTAAGTTATATAATAGTGAGTTGTCTTCTATTATGATTTGTGTATTGATGAATGTGATGGTTCTTGTCTGTATTCTTTTATCGACTCTTCACTCCATAAACCTGAGGTCATGTTTATTGAGCTCCGTTTTTTCTTGGGGACAAGCGAAGTCTAAGCTTGGGGGAGTTGATACGTCCATTTTGCATCACCATTCTGTATCATAATTTACTATTATTCATTGATATATTTCATATTAATTGATGATACTTATGTTATTTCATCTGTTTTTGCATGGTTGATGACTTTTGGAGGATGGACCGCTACAGTTAGGATTCTGATGGAAAAGGCACCGTTTGGAGGCGAAATTCGTGAAGATCAGAAAATTCCATAAAATACATGGAAAATCCTATTTTTCCAGAAGACGAAGGATGCCACAAGGGGGAGCGGAGTTGGGCCATAGGGGGCCCACACCACCCCCTGGCACGGGCTATCGTAGGCCGCACCACCAGGTGGTGTGGCCACCGTGGCCCACCTCTAGCTCTCCCCTTTAGCGTATATTATCCCCACGAAACCCTAAGACTCGGGGAGCGACCACAGAAAGATTTCGCCGCCTCTACGGGGCAGAAAACTGCAGAGAGAGAAAGAGCTCTCCGGTAGGTAGAAATCTGCCGGGGAAATTCCTTCCCGGAGAGGGGAGATCATCACCATCAACACCACCATCAAGCTGGACTTCATCGGGATCATCATCATCATCTCCACCAGCACCATCATCACCACTCCATACCGCTGTAACAATTGGGTTGAAACTTGCATAGTTCTTAGGGGAAACTTTCCCGGTGTTGATTACTTGTTATAGTTGATGCTATTGAGTGGAACCATTGAATTATTGTTATGTTCAGATTGTTGCTTATCATTATTCCATCTCTGATTTTGATCCATATGATGCCTTGTGAGTAGTTCGTTTAGTTCTTGAGGACATGGGAGAAGTCATGTTGTTAGTAGTGAAATTGTGTTGAGAAAGATTCAATAGTTTGTTATTTAAGTTGTGGTGTTATTCTTCTAGTGCTGTCATGTGAACGTCGACTACATGACACTTGACCTTTATGGGCCTAGGGGAATGTATTGTGTATTTGGCTACTAATCATAGGGGTTGCCGGAGTGATAGAAACCTGAACCCCCGTTAGGAAACCTTTGTACAAGGGAGTGTAGGATCTCAGAGTTTAAAGCTGTGGTTAGTTTTTTATCTTAATTACTTTCTTCTACTTGCGGATGCTTGCAAGGGGTTTAATCACAAGTATGTATTAGTCCTAGGAAGGTCAGTATATTAGCACAGGTTCACCCACACAACACTTATCAAACTAAAGAAAATTAATCAACTATATGAAGCGAAAGCACTTGACGATATTCCCATGTGTCCTCGAGAACGTTTGGTCATTTTAAGTAATACAACCAGCTTGTCCTTTGCTAAAGAAAGGATTGGGCCACTTGCTAAATTTATTCTTATTGTATTTTATTTACTCGTACTTTATTTATATGCATTATCAAAAACCCCTAAAAATCCGTTTTCTAAGTATTTACAGAGAATTCTTGCTCCAAGCCACTCGTCAACACCTTCTGCTCCTCGTTGGGTTCAACACTCTTACTTATCGAAAATACTGCGATACACCCCCTATACTTGTGGGTCATCAAAGAATAAGGAGAAGAGGAGGAGAATGGGATGGGAAGGTGGAGGAGAATGGGAGGGAAAGTTAAATGGGAAGGTGGTAGGTTGCCGAGTCAGTTCGAATTTCGAATCCTACCCAAACTTACCCGTGGCCTCAATTTCTTTTGCAGGAAAAAATCTTATTTTTAAAATATTTTTTTGTTCTTTTCAAATTTCGTGCTCGTCATTTTGATATATTAAAGTTTTTTCGACATTGTATGCAAATGTTATGCCCGTTTTACCATGCCATGACATTTTTTCCAAAAAAATGTCGAAATTCATATATTTTTTAATTTCCCTACAAACTAGATCAAAAAATCTACCTATATCTGAAAGGATTTTATTTTTCAAAGTGCTTATCATTTTCGTTTATTTTTTGCAAAACTAAAAAATGCGATCCAAGGGGGTGGAGTAGTCTTGACTATACTTAGTCATGGGGCACCACATAGTGGTGCGCCACGAGTAAGTTTTTAACCCGTGGCGCACCTCTATGTGGTGCCCCACGACTAAGTGGGTGCTTCCCCTAGCCGCATGGTTCACACTTAGTGGAGTAGCACCTGGGAGCACATGCTCCACGAGTAAGTGACCTACCCCTGGGGCATCTCTAGCTGGTGTGCCACGGATATTTACCCATGGGGCACCACCTACCATGTGTGCCATGGGTATGTGAATTACCTATAGCTTTTTTCCTATTAGTAATTTTCTGAGTACGCTCGTACTGAATCTATCATCTTAACCCTTTCTTAGGTTATAAAAAGACATGACGATTGACATTAAGGATACAATCAACAATAAAGTATAAGATTAATAGAAATAAGATAGTATGTGGATATAGGAACCTCAGAATAGCATAGGTAGATAAGCTAGAAATAGGGTAACTTCTCCAATAGGTTGCCAACTCCAGTGGTTTTAATCTTAGTGTTACCATTGATTAGGAAACTATCGCTCCTGCATTTAAACTTTTATCGCGTTGTCAATCCTCAATGGACAAAGGAGGATCTCAAAGATTTTGTACACTTTTGTCTCTTTGTATGAATTAATAAAGAAAGTTGTTGGACCCGCCATGTTTTTGTTGTACCACTCTGAGGGATGTGATATTTGCGGATGGGGACTTCCGTGAGTGTCATATCAACGACTTGTTACAATATGCAGTGGTGTGCTAGGTCATCACAACTGGTATCAGAGTACTTGATTTAACCTTAGGTTGGAACCTAGTAAGCGGACAAAACCTCTAGATAGAACGTGAGTTAGTAAAGAGTTCTCTAGTAAGGTGGTTGGTATTCAAATGAGAATATCCATGTCACAATATTAGTGCGATAATTCTTTATTAATATCAAATAAGTTCTTATATGTTTTATTTTTTTTATCAGTCATTATGATGAGTTTGATGCGAAAATTAAAGTAAGAGTCTGAGATACAAGTCTAACTGATTACCAAGGGGATTAGACTAAAGTCTTGTGTCCATTATTGCTTGAGTTGGGATTTGAGACGCCGTTTCCAGTCAAAGTTTATGCTTACATGGACGGGACGATTCTTGCAAAGTTTTGTGTCACCATATTGTTGCCTGAAGTGTTAAGGATGGGAAATTAATACTGTGCGGGGAGGCTAGGAGCGGTAATTGGGCTTACCAAACTGTTGTAATAGAGGTTGTTACGAGTCTTAGGGCGTTTATGAAGAAGGAGTTGTTTGGAGCAGCATTTACACCACTACCCTATGTTGAAGAAGAGAATCAGGATAAGGTCGATAATCTCGCATTCGCCAGGAATAATCTAGAACATGCAACCCGGTATATGGACTGTTGTGTGGACGTGATCAATTTTTTTAACACCCATATAACTTTGGTAGTTGAAGTAGAAACGATGTTACATGACTTTACGGATCAGAATAAATTTGTGGCTTTGAAATATAGGATGGAAAGTGAAGAAAAACTTCAGCAATCACAATTTACTACCTATAACCTTATGGAGATAGAAGAGCAGGAAATATAACTTGTAGACCCAATTAATAACCCTATAATCCCATACAATACAAAATTTTATACCGCATTAGTAATCATTAATGAGGACACGTGGGAGGACTGGAGTGATGATGTTCCTTATGACATACATGAAGGGGGCATGGAAGAGGAAGGAGAAGTTGGGATGAGTAGTGAACCTACTTTAGAAGATAGCAAGTTCTCCATAGAGTTTTACGCCATGTGCCACGAGGAAATGGAAAACTCTCTAATTTTCGGATAAGGGAGTGGAGTTGAAGTAGAATATATGCCTACACCTTATAGTCTCATTTATCCAGGAGTAAATGAACCAGTTACCACAACTCACTTCGAAATTAGGACATCCGAGTACCTTACAAACATGGATAAGGGGAAGGATTATAATGAGGATGAGGAAGCTTTGAAGTACGTTGATAGTTATTTTACTCTGATGGACCTGACACTTGGACAAAATTCCGACCCAAAGTACAAACCCACATGTAGAGTTGAGTTATCGAGTACTATGTGTCGTAGTGCACGATATAGTGGATGGGGACCTAGAAAGTATTATGTGGTGGATAAATGGTCGGGCAGATCAGTTATAGAGTAGGGTATTATAGATTATACTAGAACGAATGGTAATGACAACTGTCATCTGTGAATGATGTAAATAGTATAGTGGGCTGGGTCTCACTTGTGTGATGAATAATGCAATCCGATATAAATATTTCGATGTGAATATATGGTATATGTTTGATATCTTGTGAATGTGTTTGGATTTTCAAAAATTTCCCCGATTAGAAAATGCATTAAAACAAACAACCCTTTGTGCATGTGCATGATGTAACATGGTGCTCTAAGTAAATGCACCAAGACTAGGAAAGGGGTAATATTACAAGACCAACGGGTAGAATACAAACTAGAAAGTTAGATAGGATAAGCCAAACCCTAGGAAATAGCAATACCACAACCATTAGTTTTCCCACAACCCAAACAAGTTCAGACACAAAGCAAGGTTTCCTGCAATATGTGTGGATGGTGGAAGAGGGAAGAAGAAGGGACCAAGAAATCCAAAATGAGTTTATCCATCATCTCCTGTCACAAATCCGAAAAGGGAATAAGAAATAAAAGATGAATGAAAAATTAGTTGCTATAAATACCGACAGTTGGGGCACAAAAGGGTCAATTGCCCAAATAAACAAAAACCTAATCACAGGAACCGACTAAGAGAAAAGAAATTGATATCAAAAGAAAGAAACTTTGAAATTAGAAGGTCGGATATGAAAACACCTGTGTATGGAAAACTAAGTAGTAACAAATTAGATGAAATCCTCAAATCAAAGCGAGCAGTGATGGGTACACTAAATATTTTTACGAATCCAGGAAAAGTAGTATTTGACCCTGAATTAACGACATCCTGCATATCACAAGAATTCGTGGAGATAAATGGATTAAGATGTAGTCAGTTACTAATCCCAGTTGTTATAGAAGTAGCACATAATAGAATTTTGTAACACACCTTAAAGAAAATCAACTCATTATGATAAATAGGCAAGAATAGTACGCCGACTTATTTGTAATACCCATGAAAGAAATTACAGTAATTTTGGGAAAGGACTGGTTAGAAAACAATGGATCCTAAGTTAACGGGGAACAGAACACGGTATCTATATTAGACACTTTCGGAGACAGAACCACATAGCACCAGGGAAAACCTAACCAATTAGAAAAAAGTCCTACAACTTAATTCTCTGAAGGAAGTACAAATTGAAGACATACCGGTAGTAAGAGAATTTAAGGATGTATTCCTACAAGAACTACCTAGAATGCCACCAAACAGAGAAATAGAATTTACAATCGACTTAAAACCGGGAACATCACCAGCCCAAGCACCATACATGTTAGGACCAAAGGAACTAGCTGAACTAAAAGCCTAGTTGGATGAATTGGAAGAAAAGGTTTTATTAGAGAAAGTGTTTCACCTTGGGGTGCACCTGCAATCTCCATAGCAAAATATATGGAGGTAGAAGAATGTGTGGAGATTATCTTAACCTCAACAACATCATGATCAAGGACAAATACCCATTACCTAGGATACAAGATTTATTTGATCAAGTCAAAGGAGTAGGAGTTTTCTCCAAAATAGAATTAAAATCGAGATACTACCAGATTAAGATAAAGGAAATGGATATTCCTAAGACAACATCCATATCACGATATGGACACCATGAATACTTGGTTGTACCATCTGGACTGACAAACGCACTAACAATATTCATGATCCTAATGAACAAAGTATTTATGTCCTATTTGGATAAGTTCGTAATAGTGTTAATCAACGACATACTAGTATACTCCAAAAGTAGAACAGAACATGTAGAACACATGAAAGTTGTTCTACAAACCCTTAGAGAACACCAACTATATTCCAAGTTCTGTAAATGTGAATTCTGGCTAGACTGAGTAGAATTCCTTGGTCACGTGATAACAAAAGAAGGGATTTCGGTGAATATGAATAAAGCGTAATCAATCCTAGAATGACAAGCACCAACAAACGTAAAAGAAGTTAGAGTTTTATTGGGAATGGCAGGATACTATCGGAGATTCATTCAAGGATTCTCTATGATAGCCAAACCTATGACAAAGTTGTTAAGAAAGGATGAACCATTCGTGTGGACAGATGAACGTGAAAATACTTTTCAAATACTAAAGGAGAAATTAACCACAATCCAAGTATTAGTAGTTCCAGATTCTGAAAAATATTACATAGTATATTGTGGTGCATCAAAGAATGGATTACGATGCGTTCTCATGCACTACCTCAAAGTCATTGCATATGGATCTAGACAACTAAAACCACATGAAGTGAACTACCTAGCACATGATTTAGGACTAGCGGCAGTAGTATACGCTTTAAAGAGCCAGAGATACTTCTTATAAGGATCCAAGTGTGAATTATTCACTGACCATAAAAGTCTTAAGTACTTTTTCACACGGAAAGAGTTGAACATGAGACAACAAAGACGGTTGGAGTTAATAAAATACTATGACCTAACTATCAACTACACACCAAGAAAGGCAAATGTCGTAGCTAACGCATTAAGCTGAAAATCCACGTGTAGCATGCTAGTAGAGAGAAAACTACCTAAGCAGCTACAACATGAAATAGAACTATCCCAATTAGAGTTTTGGAATGGAGAATCTATTGGTACCATAGAAGCCATGAATACCCTAGGAGTGATGGAAATGAACCTTAAAGCTGAAATCATGCAAAGCCAAACTGTTGGCCCATTTATAATGAGAGAGACTCAGAAAACACTCAACGAAGAACCCTCAGCATTTGCACTTAAGGAGGGGAATTCCTTATGGTTTCAGGGAAGGTTTGCGTACCTGACAACTACAAAATCAAAGAAATAATATTAAGGGGAAGCTCACCAAACACCATACTCCATACATCCTAGATGAACTAAGATGTACATGGACCTTAAGCAAACATTTTGGTGGAATAATACGAAATGAGAAATCACCAAATACATAGCAGAATGTCACACCTGCCAAAGATTAAAGGCAGACCACCAAAGACCTGTTGTAAAACTACAAGCCTTACCTATACCTATTTGTAAGTGGGAAGAAATTGGAATGGATTATGTTACTGGATTGCCCATGACAAAAAATCACAAGGATGTGATCTGGGTAATAGTGGATTGGTTAACAAAGAGTGCACATTTTCTAGCAGTAAACCAGGAAGACAGCCGTGAGAAACTAGGTGACCTCTATGTCAAAGAAGTCGTGAGCAAACATGGAGTGCCAAAAAGAATAGTAACAGATCGTGGATCGGTATTTACTGCCGCATTCTGGAAACGTTTACATTAAGCTTTAGGATCCAAATTAGATTTTAGCACCATATATCACACGCAGACTGAAGGACAAACTAAAAGAACAAACCAGATACTAGAGGATATGTTGAGAGCATGTGCCTTACATTTTGGAGGAGCATGGAACGAACACTTACCTTTAGCAGAATTTTCCTACGACAATAGCTATCAGAGTAGTATTAAAATGGCACCATTTCAATCACTTTATAGAAGGAAGTGTAGATCACCTATTCATTGGTATGAGTTAGGGGGAGATAAGCAATTCCAACCTGACTATATGATCGAACAATAGAGAATAGTAGACATCATCATAGATAAGCTAAAATATCCCAGAGTAGACATACAAGCTATGCTGATCTCAAAAGGAGAACCTAGGAACCATAAGTCAGAGATATGGTATATTTAGGAGGTAGCCCGACACGTGGAGTGAAAAGATTCGGAGTGAAAGGAAAACTAAGCCCACGATACATTGTACCATTATGTATTCTAACAAAGGACCAGTATCCTATGAACTCGAGTTACCAAAAGGATTATACTAAGTTCATAACGTATTCCAAGTTTCACCATTACGCAAATTTTTAAAAACACCAAACGAATCGTTACTGTATAAGAAAATAGAATTACAACCACACCATACCTATAAGGAAACACCATCCAAAATTCTCGAGGAGAATTGGAAACGACTAAGGAATAGATCCATAAAATATTGTAAGGTTCAAGGGAAACATCACCCAGAGCGAGAAGCTACCTGGAAAAAGAGGAAGATTTACGTAGAAACTACCCTCAACTATTTAGGTACTTAGGGAACCTTAATTTCGGGACGAAGTTGTTATAAGGGGAGAGGATGTAATGACCTAGGGACTTAAATTATGGAAAGGGTAGATGTGTGAATTGATAGTGTTGCATAACATGCATATAGAAACTAGGGCCAATTTGAAAAATTTCAATAACCTGTTTGGATGGTTCTAGTGAGGTTGAATACAACCAAATGGTCACTAGGAATTAAAACCTCATTCAAATTTAAACTAAAACAAATTGAAATAATTTAGAATGGAGGTTTGACCTAAGTAAAACTTGAATTCAAATTCAACTCACACATATATACTTAAACATAAGTAAAGGAATTAGAACATTCCATCCAAACTCAAACTTTGAATTCAAATCATCAATAGAAATATAAAAGAATCATCTGATCTTTATTCATATCCACATATGAATACATGATTCCAGAATTATATCAGTTGATAATAATAAAATGAAGAAACTAATCTAAAACACTACACTAAACCATATATCTTCTCCACCTTGCTCCAAAACTTTGATCTTCAACCTGTCAACACAAACAACACACATAAACATGAGTTAGTGATAAATTTTTGGCTCTTCCCTAAGGAAAAACCATTTAGAATCCCTTTGTAAGAGTCTAGGATTAAACCCTAAACTTAGAGTATGAGTTAGAAATCAAAAAGAACCAAGACACAAAAATGGTGAATATGGATCTTCACTGTAACAACTTGGAAACTGGCAAAATAGACAGTGACATTGATAATTGACAGATCATATGAACTGTTATAACACAGTAACAGAACCAAAATCAATATGGTAGTGATCTACCCAGATTTACAAATAGAACAAGTAGTGAAACTAAACCAATAGGAATGTTATAAACCATTCCACAAGGCATTATACAAAGGAAATCCCCAGGCTCAGGATTCTAGTAAGAGCAAGCAAAATTCTATAAAACTTAATCATCAGTAGTTGAAATTGTAAACTAATAGAACACTTTGGAACCCTAATCAAAGAATAATCACCAAAGGATTCATCGAGGCATTAGATTTTGCCAAGAACCCTAGAACACTAGGAATTTAAATCATGATAAATTAAAATCCTAAACCAGTCAAACTTCACAACAATGGAAACTTTGAATAATCATCCAAATAGAAATTCAAGGGGCCATGGATGAAAACTCAATCAAAATCACCATAAACAAATAACAAATACTTGTCATGTTCCAAAACTAGAACAAAACAAAGGCCAAACCAACATACATAATTAGGCATATCAAAATACGAACCCCCACAGATTTAAAGAAAAGGGTCATATACCAATTTTGGCATCACATATAAGTTAAACCCATGGGATTAACCACCGAAAAAACCTTGCCACCTATGAATAAGTTAGCCAACATAGGCGGTTTCACACGTACACAAGCATATGATTCACATAAATGCATGACATTTGTGTTAGCACACAACCACTTAGGAACACTATAAATAAAGGACCACCTAAGACCCCATAGGTCATAACCACCACTCGAGCTTGGACCAACACACACACACACACACTATTTGAGATTAGAGAGAGATCTAACAGAGAGAGAGGGAGGGACAGAGAGAGAGAGAGAGAGAGAGAGAGAGAGAGAGAGAAGGAGAGGAAGAACTCAAGAATAGGAGGAGAAGAGCCACAACAACAGCCGCAGATATTCATCAAGCACACTTGGCAAAAAGGTTGCTAATTTAAATCCTAGTATAGGAAAGCAGAGTCCAAAGAGAGAGATAATTTTTTTGTATGAAATGCACCATATAAGAAGGAGGTTTGCACAATGTGCATCTTCATAAAATGAAGAACACCACAGGCATATCCATACCTTATTCTGGCACAAGTCACAACCATTAACTAGAGAAAGAAGATGAACGATATATGAATAAACAACCAATTTTAAAACACCAAATCTCTATCTCACCCCTATCCCTAGACAAAATCCTAAGATATGCCTAAGGATGAGAAGAGAGAGAATGATCTAATATCCTAATGCCTGCATGAAAACTAGTAATCAAAACTTAACCAACGTACTTATAGAACTAAGCTTAAGTTAAAAGCTCAAGAAACAACAACAAAAATCCAAGAAATTACTACATAAACATCGAGTAAAATATTTAACTAACAGTAAGATTGAATGCCGAAGTAAAACTAACAATAGTAGACAAGATTAGTGTGACTGTATTAATCCTAAAATGGATGGATCAGTACAAGAACACTAGAATAGGAACAGTTAATAAACAACAACTACTAACAACCTCACACCAAACTAAACATAGATCAACCTTAACTAACAAGCACAAATAGTGTAAATTAAGCATTCAATAACTAGTTAACATCTACTAACTAATAGAAAAGATAGTGAACAAAATTCCGTAGAAATTGTGCCGAAGTCGAAGAAGAAGAACCACCACTGAAATCATAGATTGGGTTAGGGTTACAAATGAGCAATAGGAAGCGAGAGAGAGTAATCTGATTGGTAGAATGGTAGAACAGAGGCAGGCAGGCATTTTAGTAGAAGCGCCGCGGTGGGAGAGGCCGGTGGCAACCAGGGCGACCGACGATGCGGCAGCGACGCACAGTCGCCATCGCCTGAGCGTGCGCGTGAGTGACGAGAGAGATCGAGAGATGGAGAGAGTGATGCGTAAGGAGTGGCCCGGGTTAGGCTAGACCGAGTGTAGGAAGTGGTTTTGACCACTTGGGTCTGTCAAGTGATCCCAAGTACTTAGAGTCATTTTACAAATTCCTCTAAACCCAAATAAAACATAACTTACACATAAAACTCAAAAATAAAATAAAAATAGTTTTGTGTGTAGAAAAATTCAAGGAATCCAAAAAATATTTTTGTGGGATTTTTGCAATCACTTGAATTTTATGAATTTTTTAGTTATAATAATTAAATTCCATGACAATTAAAAGTTCATAAAAATTCAAAAAAATCTAGAAAAAATAATAAAAATCCTATAAATCATAATTTTCATAGAAATATGAAAAAAAAACAAAGTAAATACTAAATAGTACTTTGTGGATTGCTATAATAAATAAAACACCAAAAAACATAATAAAAGCGTAAAATGGATAAAATCACTTAAAAAGAAAATTGAGTTAATTAAACTCAAAAAAACACGAGAAGTGCATTGCATATAATTCCATTAGAGCATTACATTTTTGCCAATGAAATATTGTCTTTATCGAACGATGTTGTGAATTTCAGAACCCGAGGTCTAGGGTCAAGTAAAACATTCGAATTACATTATCTCGCAGTTACCAGGCAAATTCATTCTTGCATCATCTTTGTGAGGTCAATCTTGCAATTCTGTTGCAAGTGAAATCTTACATGTCCTTTGGCTTACTTTATGAAAATATTTTCAAAACATTATTAATTGCATTCAAAACATTATACAATATTTGGAATGAAATAAATATTTGTGGGCGGTGGAATCATGGATGTATACTTGGTTGAATGATCGTGTGGTGGAGATTCCATTGTACTAGAAAAGTTAGGTTAACAACAGCAGAAGTCGGCCATTCTTGCGCCGTATAGTACCGTGTTAACCATAGAACTTGTTATAGGGAGAGTGAGTCAGAAGTATCTTCTTCCTTTCGTTTGTCCTTGTATAGCTAGTCAGGCTGAGATCGAGAGAAGAGATCAGCGGGTGGGAGCCTGTGACGTCCCTATACTTATGCTTTAGGGTAACGTCTAGGTATATTAGAAGGGACGGTAATTGAACATAGGTCTCTCGATAAAAATTTATTACAATGGGTGGGCAGCAGGGTCATGAAGGGGGATTCGCCATGACTCGGTGAAACTTGGTATCAAGTCCCTATATCTAAGGAAATATGGAATGAGTAATAAGGCCAAGGACGTTTTTTGGCAAAGTAGCACACCTCTCGAGAGTGTAAAAATGTGACATGTTACTTCCTGTTCTAGGAAAGAACTATGATTGCAGCATGGAAAGGAACTCTACGAAAGCTCAGACAACCCGTGAAGACTGATAGCTTAGAATTTTAAAAATCTAAAACTTACCTTTTCTAAAACCCTTTTTGAAAACTTGCACAAGTCTTAGATTTTTGATCGATGACTTTCAAACAAACATCAGACAACCACCCTAAAATTTGTTGAGTACGCTCGTACTCAATCTATCATATTAACCCTTGCTTAGGTTATAAGAAGACACGACGACCGACATGAAGGATATAATCAACAACAAAGTATCATATTAGTAGATATAAGATAGTATGTAGATATAGGAACCTCGTAATATGCATAGGTAGATGAGCTAACAATAGTGTAGCTTCTCCAATAAGTTGCCAGCTCCAATGGTTTTAAGCATAGTATTACCATTGATTAGGAGGCTATCGCTCCTGCATTTAAACTTTTATCGTGTTGTGAATCCTCAATGGACCTAGGAGGATCTTGAAGTTTTTATACACTTTTGGCTCTTGGTATGAATTAATAAAGAAAGCCAGTGGACCCACAATGTTTCTATTGTACCACTATGAGGGATGTGATATTTGCGCATGGGGACTTCCATGAGTATCATATCAATAACTTGTACACTACAACATCTAGTGGTGTACTGAAGGGAATATGCCCGAGAGGCAATAATAAAGTGGTTATTATCTTATTCCTTGTTTATGATAAATGTTTATTTTGCATGCTATAATTGTATTAATTGGAAGCGTTAATACATGTGTGTTTAATAAACAAATAAAGGGTTCCTAGTTATGCCTCTCTTATAAACTAGCTCGTTAATTAACACGATGATCAAGGTTTTCTAATCATGAACATTGGATGTTGTTAATAACGAGGTCACAACAATGGTTGAATGGTGTGATGAACATTCATATGAAATATAGCATTACAATCAAAGTTGTTATGTTTATATTGCTATAACATCATACGAAGTAATCCTAGTCCTTAGACCATGAGATCATGTTAATCACTAACACTGGAAGAGTATCTTGATAACATAAAATGTCACACCATGACAAGGTGACTGTAAAGGTGGGTTTAGTGCTACGAAGGTGTTATGTAGAGGCTCATGGATCAAGAGTGGGATTTTTCCATCCCAATGATGGATAGATATACTCTAGGCCCTCTTGGTGATATCACATTGAGATAGCTTGCAAGCAAGTGATATGATCACTAGAATGTTATATCACGGGAACGAGAAAAGAGTGAATGTCGGTAACGAGATCAAACTAGGTATGGGGATACTGATGATCGAATCTCGGACATGTAATATATCGCAAGACAAAGGGATTTAGTTACGACGTTAAAGGTTCACACGATCACTAGAGTCATTGTTGAATGTGTGGGAGTCAGTACGGATCTCCAGGTCCCGCTTCTGATTATTGATCGGAGAGGAGTCTCTATCATGTCTGTATTATTCACAAACCGTAGGGTGACACACTTAAGGAATACCGGCACCATTTGGAGCAAATATGTTTCAGATAAATATTTAAGAAAGCGCTAAAATCATTTTGATGGAAACTGGAAAAAAATTCTGGTGAAATTGCAAAAACTGGTTATGCATGTGATATTGAAATATTGCAGGGGGTTTTATGTGAATGTTGGTTAATTAAAGTAATTAACAAAATTCTGAATAAAATAAATAAAATAGTTTTACTAAATGAGAGATTGCATTAAATTTGGTGGAAATTTAATGGAGGTGAGTGGAATTTTGAGTGGAGGCATGTTTATGTGAGTGGGAGCTCCACCCACATGAATGATGGAAGAGGTGGGGGCACCACCTTGGCCGTCGGCCATGGGAGGGGATACCGCCTCTCCCGTATAAAAGGCCCTCCACTCCTCCTCTCATCTGAAGCTCCTCATGAAGGATCTCTCTCCCCTCTAGAAATTATTCCCCATCGGCTCGGATTAGCGAGATACATGTTCGTGGTGGCTTTATCTAGAAAGGAGTTGCTGCTTCCGCTGCTTTGCTAGAGCGAGGGAAGGAGGTTGTCGGGGTACCGAACATGTGTGCGATCACGGGTACACCGCTGCTTTGCGGTGCTGGACTTGCTGGTTCTGGACCTGATGGACTTGCTGGTGCTGGACCTAATGGACTCACTAGACTTCATCACAATCTTGAGATTGGCAAGTGTACGACTACATCAACCACGAAATCAGTTCCGTTGACAATGCTTTGTCGATCTTTAAGGGTATGTTCTCTATGGATGTATATCCAATCGTTGCTTGTATCTAGATAGATAGATCTTGATGCTTAGATGTTCACATCGTAGGAATTTTTTGTTTTCTATGTTGCGAACCCAATAGTGGTATCAAAGCCTGATCTATGTGTAGATGCTTTGCATGGGTAGTACACATATGAGTATGTGGGCGATGATGATCATGTTATTGCTTCTTATATGTATTTTGGATATTGGTGGCATAGTGGGATGAAGCGGCCCGGACTAACTTTACATGTCCTCGCACATGAGACCTGTTTCATGATTGACATGCAACTAGTTTTGCATAAGTGGCTAGTGGGTGTTTATCTCTCCTACTATAGTCAATATCTGATTTAGAACGAGTTGCTAATAATTTGGTTATCATCGTTGTGGTTTGATGGCTGTGATATACAACACTTTTTAGCAATATAAATTGTGTCATTTGCCTATCATATCATGCTCCATCTAACTATTTCTATGCTTAATATGCATGATTACTTGTTTTGGTTAAATTCAATATGAGCCTTGCACATTTAGTAGTTTAGGTAGAATTTTATCCCTCTTCCTTGTCTTTGACATGTGTGTACATGTTGATGATGATTATGGACAGAACAAAGGCAAAAGGAACAAAGAGAGCATAGTATGGAGGAGCTGCAGGACCAGACTTGGCCATTTGAGAGGTTGGAAAAGTGAATTTTTCCAACTTATCGAAATAAATATCCAAGACAACAGGGTTGTAGCCCTCGATGATACGAACTCAACGAGCCTAAGAACACCCAAAACAGAGTTCGTATGAAGAAATGTCGACCAAAATACTAAAGGGGACAGACAATTTAACGAGCAACTATACGACCAGAGCAACATTTCCGGCCCTATAGTTGCACCCGTATAGTTGTAAAAAAGGTCGGAAACAATGGGATTTCGCCCCAAAAAAGCTCCAGAACCTTCCCTAAGTCATATGACGGTATTGGGGGAACCCTAGGGCACCCCCAAGGCCTATATAAAGGAGAGAGGACCCAAGGAAGCCACCATATATATATACACAAGACACCATATACAAGATCTAGATCCCATATACCACCTCCATGGCGGTGCCCTGCCGCCATGTCGCCTCCATAGCCTCTACATCTCCACCAAGATCTAGATCTCCATCAACACCATCAAGCCATCCAAGCAAGAAGAGGAGGAGAAAGGAGGATGCCACCATCACCATGCCGACACCACCATCACTGTGCCATCATCACCATCTCCATCGCTACTACTCCTTCATCCTTCCCCATCATGATCTTTGTGATGGGTTGTAACATGGCTTGAACCCCCCTTTTATTAATGTTATGATGATTTGAGTAATTGAAGTGTGGTGTGTTCTTGTTAATTAATATGTTTGTGCTTTCTCTTTACATTGTTCTATTCATGATATTATTCTAGTGATTGGAGACGTCCAATCCATTGTTGAGGAGTTTACTAGGGATTTACATAGTGTCACAAAACTTATCATTAGTCTCTACTCGTTCCATGGGCCTGACAAGTCCGTGGGTAAAACTAATAGACTATTTTCTATAATTGATTTGCGGAGGCAATAACAGCTTAGGATGCACCGCCCATAAAGATTTAATTTCCTCAAGATCACTCATGATATAGATATGTATAGTGTTGTGAATTGCTTGACCCCAAAGTGACATATAGGATATCCTTTTTTGAGGATGAACAGTGAGCAAAAGCCCACTGCAATTTTTATATTTATAATGAGTAAACAATCTTATTTACAAAGATCGAACTAAAAAAGAAAACAGGAAGACATCTAAGTCAGAGATTGAAGCCAAGCTTTGAAGTTTTCAGCAAGGTTTCTTTTAATTCTAAAGCTAATCCATCTTAGCTCTTTTATATAAATTGCCTTCCAACTATTGAAATTTGGCCTTTGATTATTGAAAATCTTGTTATTTCTGATAATCCAAATCCCCCAAGCCGCTAGAATGATGATTTCCATAGTAAAGGGTAATTGCAGTTTCCCCTTAATATCTTCAAGGGCCTCAAAAACTGATAAACCCCTGTGTCTTTGTGGGCAAATAAAGTCCCAACAGTTTTCAGCAAAGGGACATGTCCAAAACAGATGAGAAAGAGTTTCTTCTTGTGAGCATTCCATAACATCACATGAATATGATTGGAGTTGCATATTTTTCCTTCTAAGAAGATTCCTTCTATTCAGACGATCTTGAAGTATTAACCAAAAAAAGAACTTATGCTTCGGTTGACAGGAGGAATTCCAAATCCATGTGAAGTGTGTGTGTGTGTGGGGGGGGGGGGGGGTAGGTTGGTACCCAACCATGACTTTGTAAGCTTTTTGAGATGTGAACTTGTTATTTCCCCAAATGTAGGACCAACTATCCTTTCTGCCTTCTTGAATCTTTACCAAGGCCTGTTGACAAATCATTTCCATTTGCTCAAACTCGTTGAAGGCTTGTTGAGATAAGGGTAAGTGAAATAAATCTTCAAGGAACTCAGTTTGTACCACTTCTTTTATAGTGTAGTTTGTATTTTTTGCAAAGGACAGCAGATGAGGGAATTTGTGATGAAGACACTGGTCCTCCCAGAGATCAGTCCAGAATAATATGGAATCACCATTACCCAGATTTCCTCTAGCCATGGCCATGTATGTATCAATTAGCTTGAGATGAGATCTCCACCAGAATGAGCCTTCTAGGTGGTGACTAGGAACAGAACCATCCACATAATAAGTACTTTTCACCAGTTTTACCCAAGGAATGTCATGGTCATTATAGAACTTATCCAAAAAAAAATCAGTAAAGCATTATTCTAGATAGTTATATCAAGGACACCTAAACCTCCTTGTTTCTTTGGCCTACAGATTTTGTCCCAAGCCACAAGAGCAGATCCTTTTGCTTGAACATCATCACTTTTAGAGCCTTTTTTTCTCCATAAGCAGTGTCTAAAATATTTGATCAATTGATTCTTGATAGTTGGTGGTATCTGAAGGCAGCTCATGTAGAACATTGGCAAAGAGGATAATACTGACTTAACCATTTCAAGTTTACCACCATAATTGAGGAAGCTGGTTATTCCACTTAGCCTCTTTTCCACTCTTTGAACCACTAGAATGAAATATTCTAAAGAGGGCTTGGTAAGACCTAAAGGTAGACCAAGGTAAGTAAAAGGAAAAGTACCTTTTAGACAATTCAGTGTTTTTGCAAAGTGATCCACCTTTTCACTGTTGATACGTCCAAAATGTATCTACTTTCCCGAACACTTTTGCTATTGTTTCTCCTCTAAACTTGTGCGATTTGGTTGCAACTAACGCGGATTGACGCCGTTTTCAGCAGAATTGCCTTGGTGTCTACTTTTTATGCAGAAAACCAACTATCAGGAAAAATTCGGGAAAATATGCCAAAAACCCTATTTCACCCAAAGACTCCAGGAGCCAGAATACGAGATGGAGAAGAGCCAGGGGGTGGCCACACCACCTGCTGGCGCGGGCCAGGCCAGGCCGCGCCAAGGGGTGGTGTAGGCCCCCCAGGCACCCCCTCGGTCTCCCTCTTTGCCCATAAGGAGCCTTTTGACCTAAAAACTTCGGGGGGTTCGACATTTTTCTAGAAGGAGTTCCGCTCCGCCGCCACCACCAGATTCCACGAATCAGCACCAGAAACTCCGTTCTGGCACCCTTCCGGGACGGGGAATTGGAGGAGATCATGACCATCATCATCACCATCGCTTCTCCATCGACCATCCATGTTTCCCTGATCTATGAGTGAGTAATCCCCCGCTGTAGGCTATGGGGATGGTAGGGATTGGATGAGATCGTTCATGTAATGGCATCAGATTGTTAGGGCATGGTGCCTAGTATCTTTTATTAGTGATTTATGACTTTGTTGTGACTTGTTGTGCTTAATGCTTGTCACTAGGGCCCGAGTGCCATGATTTCAGATCTGAACATGTTATTGATTCATTATGATAGTATTGTTTATGGTCTTATCTACAAGTTGTATACACATGTTGTTGTCCGGAACCAATGGCCCCGAAGTGACAGAAATCGGGATAACCGGAGGGAATGGCTTTGATGTGACGATCACATGTGTTCGCGGAGTGTTAATGCTTTGCTCTGGTGCTCTATTAAAAGGAGCACCTTAATTGACAGTAGTTCCCTTGAGGCCCCGCTGCAAACGGGCTGGCAGGAAAAAAGGTGTTGTGCAAGTTCTCATTGCGAGCACGTATGACTATATATGGAACACATGCCTAGGATTATCTAGTACTTGGATGCTTTATCTTATTTATCTGCAATTGCCCTATGTTTTGATTGCTATGTGAATTGTCTTGTCCATGCAACGCCCGTACATCCATCCATATGCCTACCGCACTTGAATCCCACTGTTTACTGCTATTGTTACTGATGTCTTTGCTTTACTACTCCTGTTACTTTGCTATTCCTACTACAAAACTATTGCTACTGATAAACTGCTGTGAGCAAGATTGTTTCCAGGTGCAGCTGAATTGGCAACTCAGTTGTTAAGGCTTATAAATATTCTTTGGCTCCCCTTGTGTCGAATCAATAAATTGGGTTTCACTTCCCTCGAAAATACTGCGATACACCCCCTATACTTGTGGGTCATCAATTGTCCAGGTTGATGAGAATCAAACTTGATTTCTGATAATTGACTTTCAGCCCAGTTGAATCAGAGAAGGTGTTTAGTATAGATTTTAGGCAAATCAATTCTTTGGCATTAGCTTTCATGATCAGAAGTGTGTCATCAGCATAATGAATTATAGGATAGTTAGGGCATGCAGGGCAGTTGAGAGGTGCAGAGATTAAATTCAGATTCATTGCCTTATTCAAGATAGATTGAAGCAAATCAGTAGCAAGGACAAACAATAGTGGTGATAATGGATCCCCTTGTCTGACGCCTCTTTTGCAGTAAAAATTCTTCCCAGGAATACCATTCAGCAAAACAGATGAAGTGCCAGAACTAAATAACAGTTGGATCCATTTTATCCATTTTCTCCAAATCCTCTAGCCTTGAGAACCTCAAGTAATGCATTATGTTCAATCATGTCAAAAGCCTTCTCAAAATCCAGTTTTAAAACAAGAATCTCCTCTTTTGATTGGTGACATTGGAATAGATATTCTAATCCCCAGCCAAGGCAATCCTGAATGGATCTTTGTTGAAGAAATCCATATTGATTTTTATGGACAAGTTTTAAAATAATCTTCTGCAATCTATTTGCCAGGAGTTTAGTGATGATCTTTAACACAATATTGAGGAGAGATATTGGTCTGAAGTCTGATGGTGTCTCAGGGCAACTCTTTTTAGGAATCAGAGTAATGAAAGAGGAGTTGATGCTCTCAAGAGAGATTTTCTCATCATAGAAGTCATGAATCATCTTTTTTATGTATTTACCAATTATAGGCCAACATCATTTAATGAACTCATTATTGAAGCCATCTGGTCCAGGAGACTTGTCATTGGGAAGTTCCTTCACTACATCATCAATTTCTTTGTCTAGAAAAGGGGCTTCCAAATTTTCTCTTAAGTTTGAGCTCATTCCATCTCCAAAAAAATCAGCCAGGTTAAAATGCATAGTGGTATTATCAGAAGTGCCCATTCTATTTTTGAAAGAATTCCATAATAAAGCAGCTTTACCCTCATGATCAGAGAGTTCCTCTTGATTAGCATTCTTGAGAGTAGAGATGTAATTATGTCTATAGTTGATAGTTGCCTTTGAGTGAAAGAATTTTGTGATATATAGGATATCTTGTGACTAGCACACTTGCTTAGTTGTACGGTTGTCCATAGAATTTAATTCCTTTGCTCTGATTTACCTTGATTGGTCATGTTACCTTAATACACTGTTCTCTTACGGATGACCCATGTCCGGAGAAGGTGTGGACAATTGAGTTCTCTAGTTGCCACTTACCAACGTTGGGAGACAACGGTATATGAGGGACCACCACAATTATAGTTAACAACTATTACATAAGCACTTATCATGCACACCGGTATACACGACATTACCTAAGGAATCATAGCATTAATATTTCATCTCATTGCATTCACCTCTTTTCAGTTTTACTTTTGTTCTAGTTTTCTTCTAGTCCTAGTAGTAGTTATTACAAAACATATTAAATTCATTTATCCTAGCAACTTATAGAATAGGCTATTTCCAAACCATAGTTTGGGTGTGAACGTGGTCGCATTGACAACACGGCTGCGAGGGTCGTGTTCGGCGAGCTCCCGTCGGGAAAAACTCTAAATATTTGCTGCTATAGGTACTACAATAACCCTATTTTGGTGTAGGAACCTGATGGCTCAAAATATATTCAAGCTCGTTGGGGAATCCCAAGAGGAAGGTATGATGAGCACAGCAACAAGTTTTCCCTCAGTTATGAAACCAAGGTTATCGAACCAGCAGGAGCAAGGAAACACCTCTAAGGTGTTGTTTCCAACTTGGAATCTTCCAAAACACAACCACAGAACTTTGCCCCAACTTACAGTGAGGTTGTCAATCTCACCGGTTTTGCTGAAAACAAAGGATTAAACGTATTGTGTGGAAGATAGGAATTACTTGTAGAAAGTAAACAGAAAACAGTAAATAGTAGATTGTAGATTGATAGTAAAAGAAAGGACCGGGGTCCATAGTTCACTAGTGGTGATTCTCCTTAAGATAGATGACATGTTGGGTGAAATAATTACAGTGGGGCAATTTACAGACACCGAGAAAGCATACATGCATATACTAATCATCTTGACTCCTATGATATTTGATTGGGAATTAGGACATTATACATAGACCATAATCCAACTACATCTATGACTAATAATCCACCTTCAGGTTATCATCCGAACCCCCTCCAGTATTAAGTTGCAAGCAACAGATAATTGCATTAAGCAAAGTGTGTAAAGTAAACAATACGATTGTGCTATGAACAAAGGATTACTATTTTCTCCCTAGTAGCAACAACACATCTAGTACCTTAGAGATTTCTATCACTTCCCTAGATTACTAGAGGCATGAACCCACTATCGAGCATAAATACTCCCTCTTGGAGTTGCTAGCATCTACTCGGCCAAGATAGCTACTAACAACGGAGAGCATGCAAGATCACAAATATCAAAGACATGATAGCATCAATAATCAATATAAAATAGCATCTCAATATCCATCGGATCCCCGCAAACACAACATGTAAGATTACAAATAGATGATCTTGATTATGAACGGAGCTCACAAGATCTAAACATGATAGCACAAAGGAGAAGAACCAACCATCTAGCTACTACATGGACCCATAGTCCAGGGATGAACAACTCACGCATCACACCGAAAGCAGGCATGGTGATGAAGAAGGCCTCTAGGGTGATCTCTCCCCTCCGGCAGGGTGCCGGGAAGAGCTTCAGATCCCTCCCGATCTAGGGATGGAGATGGCAGCGACAATAGACTCTTTCGTGGAATTTTGATCGGGTACTTAGGGTTTCTGTATTGGAGGCTTCTTATTAGCGAAAGGGGAGGCCGAGGGGGGTGCCCGAGGCGGTCGCACCACCCCCAGGCGCGGGCCAGGCCTGGCCGCGTGGCCAGGTGGTGTGGACGGCCCTGGCCCCTCTCCGTCTCGTCTTCTGGCTCCGTGTTCCCCTCGGTGAAATATTGACTTTGGCTTTTGTCCCGTCCAATTCCGAGGATATTCATTTTATGGATTTCCTGGAACCAAAAATAGCAAAAAGTAGGCAACTGGCACTGTGGCATATTGTTAATAGGTTAGTCCAAGAAAGTGTATAAAAATACTCCAAAGTGTGGACAAAACACAAGAAAGTAGATATAAAACAAGCATGGAACATCAAAAATTATAGATACGTTTGCAACATATCAACATCCCCAAGCTTAACTCCTGCTCGTCCTCGAGTAGGTAAGTGATAAAAAGAAAGAATAATTTTTGAGGTGACATGCACCATCATAAACTTGATCAAAGTATTTGTAAAACATTGATAGGTGGGATCATAGTACTTTAACATAGCATGAAAGATATAGTTCTAACAATGGGACATAAAAACTATGTTGTAGCATGAAAAGGTACAAACAAAAGATTCATGAATAACAATGCTTTGTAAGACATTTGTTTGTTTCACATAAAGAAAACATAATGAGAATGGTATTCAGCTTGTCCCTCATATTGTAGCAAAACATAAATGCATAGGACACCTTCAAAGTTCATAAGGGTGACTAGATACAAATAGTTTAAGAACAAGCAATATCAAAGTGATGCACCAAACAATAAGTCTTGGTACAATGCACATTAAACTAAGAATGACCACTATGCTTTCTCAATAGGTGCATAAAGATAGAAGATGGAGACTGAACATAAAAGTAAAAGAAAGGCCTTCGTAGAAGGAAGCAGGGATTCAAGTCTCATAAAGAGATTCCAAAAAATATGGTACTTATTAGCTTTCAGCTCTCATTGCCCCTATAATATGCATCTTTAGGTGATTAAGGTTAAAGTGACACAACTAAGAGGATATGCTTGACAAGTTATAAGTTGAAATCTCATGCCCCTTGCTTACGAGTACCGAACCTCATGCTACTCAACTTCAGTCACAAGTAAGCTCTTGTCATTGTAAGTACATATGTATCATAGAGAACCGCCAACGGGGTACCCCTTGCCCCATGACATAGGAGCTATCCCATATCAAAATGACAAGGCAATAGACACAACGATCTTTTTATTTGCTATTTGCATAGGGTTCTATTGAGGATGCTTCATAGAGTGCTCATTATGGTTATGCTGCAAGTTTCCACCATGATTAGGCATGGATTCGGCTAGCGGCCCAGGCATTTCTCTAACACACATACAAACTCCATGATCTTACAAGTTCCCCTTTTATTTCACACCGTCGGGATCCATAAGCAAAAGAATCATGATATCAACAGAATAGTAAGTGCAATGTTGAAAGCGTTCCCCATGATACATGGTTCTGCTAACTCCAACTTATAAAGCGCAAGCATATACACAACAAAGATGGACACAATGGTTCAAGATTATTAAGTGCAAGAAAGTAAAGTGTGCCATCAAGTTTGTGAGAGCTTTAATCACTAATTTTCACATAACAAGTTTAATTCGGAAGGTAGATAAAATCATGAATATACCTGGAGTAGCAAATGCTAATAAGTAGGTATGGTGGACTCTTTGGAATAACTTGGTTTTAGGAGTTGGATGCATGAGTGGAACTCATACTTGGTATGGAGGCTAGCAAAAGACTGGGAGCGACCAACTAAGAGAGCAATAATGGCCATAATCATGCAAAGCGACAAAACATTATTAATTAAAGCATAAAGTGATATTACAAGTCGAAAACTAAATGATCATAGAGGCTATGGTGACTTGGGATAGTCTTAACATGGTGTGAGCATGCTCCAAGTCAACCCAAATAAAGCATCAAAGGAGAATACCACAATACTATGCTTTAGTATGATAAAACAATGCATGATTCTTTCAAGGCACATTAAGCAATCTCAATTGTTTATAACATGTCATGCTACAGCAAAAACCACTAAGCATAAAGCCAAAACAATATCAAGCATGCCATGATAAAGTCTAAGTCACAGTCAAAAACAAGCTCCTTTTTACCACTTAAGCATGAACTTTCCTACTCTTTTCCAATCCAAAACAACTTATTTGAAAACTAATGCATGAATGAGGGGGTCCAACCAATTTATTCAAGCAAACTAAGCAAACGAAAACCAAAAACAAAAATGAAGATGCTCCAAGAACAACACAACTGTGCATGAAACAATAAAAATGAAGTGTTTGGAAGAAACCTGAGATTTTTATTGATGATGAAGGGGATGCCTTGGGCATCCCCAAGCTTTGACGCTTGTACCTCTTGAATATTTCTTGGGGTGACACGGGGTGGCATCCCCAAGATTGAGCTTTTGTCCATTCTTCATCTCATTACATCATTCTTCCCTTACACCTGAAATTTTTCCTTCATACAAAACTTCACACAATCTTCATTAGCAACATTAGTGTACTCAAGATAATAAGTCTTTTGGTTCAGTTCCAACACAATTAAAACTTTCATTAAAACACAAGCTACTGTAGCACTTCCTTTAAAAAGTTCAATTCCCAAAAAAGGAACCCAAAAAGGAATCAATAAGAAGCAAATGCAAATAATGGCAGAAATCTGTCAAAACAGACCAGCAGGTAGAAATCAATTTTTTCGAAGACCTTCTGTTGCTCAAATCTAAAAGTGTTAAACTAACTAAAGTTGGATAACAACCTAGGGCAGAATCACAAACAATTACAGCTCAAACCGACATACAAAGATTGTTCACGAATTTTTACAGCGAAGCACAAAAATCTATTTTGGGACAGCAACTTTCCCAAGTCGTACTTCTCTCTCATTAGAGGTTACTCTTGGCACAAAAACCACACAAAAATGATAAGGAGAGGTTATTACTGAAGCAATAACATCCAAGACTCAACTAAAACTTTTGGGTTATCTCCCAATAAGTACTTTTCTTTAACGCATTTAAGTTAGGCATAAGAAGTAAGAAAAGAATCAAGTATTCTCAAACGAAGAAGCATTAAGAGCAAATTTTGTTTTAATAGGAGAGGCAAAAGGAATCTTCTCTCTCTTCTTAGGGAAGTGTTCTATACCTTTCTTGAGTGGAAATTGATATTTAATGGTGCCTTCTTTCATATCAATAATGGCACCAACAGTTCTAAGAAAAGGTCTTCCCAAAGTAATAGGACAAAAAGCATTGCATTCAACATCCAAAACATAGAAATCAACGGGGACATAGGCATTGTTAACGATCATAAGAAAATCATTAATACTCCCCATGAGTTTCTTTTTAGCATTATCATCAAGTGGGACATTTAAATAACAATCTTCCAATGGTTGCAAATCAAGCATTTCATAAATCTTTCTAGGCATAATATAAACACTAGTATCAAGGTCACATAAAGGTTTGAGATCAAAATCATTCACTTTCATATTAATGATGGGTTCCCAACCATCTTCTAATTTCATAGGAATAGAAGCTTTATGTTTCATCTTTTCTTCTTTAATTCTTATGAGAGCATCAGTAATGTGTTTTGTAAAGGCCATATTCATAGCACTAGCATTAGGACTTTTAGCAAGATTTTGTAGGAACATAATAACTTCAGAGATATTGCAACCATCAAGATCAAAATGATAATTATCATCTAAAGTAGTAGAGCTATTGTTTCCCATATTTCAAAGAATTTCAGCATTTTTATTAGAAAAGGTTCCATCGGGTTTACAAGCTTCAACATTAGTGGTAGTGATAGTAGAAATACTAATATTTCTAGCAATTTCATCTTATCTTTCCCACTTAGCATGCAATTCAGCTAATAGTCTAACATTTTCATCAATTCTAACTTGTATGGCGTTAGTAGCAGCAAAGGGATTTTCAATAGTTTCAGTTTTAGCAGCCATTTTATAAGGAGATTGTGCTTCAGACAATGATGCTATATTTCTTTCAGCATTAGAGAGTTTTTCCTCAATAGTTTTATTGAAAGCATTTTGTTTACTAATAAAATCTTTAAGCATAACTTCAAGTTCAGAGGGTGCACTCCTATTAATGTTGTAGGAATTTCCATAGGCATTACCATTATTGGGAGGATATGGCCTATAATTGTTGTTCCCAAAATTATTCCTATAGGCATTGTTGCTAAAATTATTGTTTCTAATAAAGTTCACATCAACTTGCTCTTCTTGAGCAACCAAAGAGGCTAAGGGAACATGATTTGGATCAATATGAGCTTTCCCATTAACAAGCATAGACATAATAACATCAATTTTATCACTCAAGGACGAGGTCTCTTCAACAGAATTTACCTTCTTACCTTGTGGAGCTCTTTCAGTGTGCCATTCAGAATAGTTAACCATCATATTATCTAGAAGCTTTGTTGCAGCATGATGACCCACAAGTATAGGGGGTGTACCGCAGTATTTTCGATAAGTAAGAGTGTCGAACCCAACGAGGAGCAGAAGGTGCTGGCTAGTGGTATGGATCAGGAATTCTCTGCAAATACTTAGCAAACGGATTTTTAGGGTTTTTTGATAAAGCAAGTAAACAAAGTACGAGTAAATAAAAGACAATAGGAATAAATGCAGCAAGTGGCCCAATCCTTTATGAAGCAAAGGACAAGCCGGTTGTATTACTTAAGATGACCAAACGTTCTCGAGGACACATGGGAAGACTGTCAAGTGCTTTCGCTTCATATAGTTGATTAATCTTATTTAGCATGCTAAGTGTTGTGTGGGTGAACCTATGCTAATGTACCGCCCCATCCAAGACTAATACATACTTGTGATTATACCCCTTGCAAACATCCGTAAGTACAAGAAAGTAATTAAGGTAGAAACCTAACCACAGCTTTAAACTCTAAGACCCTTACGTCCCTTGTGCAATGGTTTCCTAACGGGGGTTCAGGTTTCTGTCATTCTGGCAACCCCTACGATTAGTAGCCAAATACACAATGCATTCCCCTAGGCCCATATAGGTGAAGTGTCATGTAGTCGATGTTCACATGACACCACTAGAAGAAGTACACCACAACTTAAATAACAATCTATTGAATCTTTCTCAACACAACTCCACTACTAACAACAAGACTTCTCCCATGTCCTCAAGAACAAAATGAACTACTCACAAGACATCATATGGATCATGATCTGAGATGGAATAATGATGTATAATAATCTGAACATAAACAATAATTCAATGGTTCACTCAATAGCATCAACTACAAAGAGTAATCAACACCGGGAAAGTTTCCCCTATGAACTATGCAAGATTCAACGCAATTGTTACAGCAATATGGAGATGGTGATGAGGGTGCTGATGGTGATGATGATCCCGATGAAGTCCAGCTTGATGGTGGTGTTGATGGCGACGATCTCCCCTCTCCGGGAAGGAATTCCCCCGGCAGAAATCTGTCTGCCGGAGAGATCTTTCTCTCTCGGTGTTTTCCGCCCCATAGAGGCGGCAGAATCTTTATGTGGTTGCTCCCCGAGTCTTAGGATTTTGGGAGGTTGATATATGCCAGAGGGGAGAGGCTGGAGCTTCCTGACGTGGCCTAGGCCTGCCCGCGCCATGGGGTGGTGTGGGCCCCCTATGGCCCATCTCCACTCCATCTTCTGGCATCCTTAGTCTTCTGGAAAAATAGGATTTTCCGTATATTTTCCCGGATTTTCTGACCTTCGCGAATTTTGCCTCCAAATAGTACCTTTTCCATCAGAATCCTGACTGCATCGGCCATGCTCCAAAAGTCATCAACCATGCAAAAATAGATGAAATAACATAAGTATCACCTCTCAATATGAAATATATCAATGAATAATAGTGGATTAAGACATAGAATAGTGATGCAAAATGGACGTATCAACTCCCCCCAAGCTAGACTTCGCTTGTCCCCAAGCGAAACTGAGCTCAATAAACATGACCTCGGGTTTATGGAGTGAAGAGTCGATAAAAGAATACAGACAAGAAGCATCACATTCATCAAATACATAGATCATAATAGAAGACAACTCACTATTATATAACTCAACTTGTAATAAGTAAAGGAAACACAAAAAAGATACATAAAGTGAATCATAATTTGTAATGGCAAACTTGGCTCTTGGTCGAAGAATAGTTGATAATTTGCTGGAGTTCACAAATAGCTAGTTTTTCAATGATAGCTTTCAAAGTAGTAAACATCAGGATAAGAGCAATGTGCAAAACAAGGAACATAAGAAACACGAATGAATAAATCATCATATGAATGAATGAAACACATCAACTCAAAATACTTGTTGAGGTAGAAGGGAGTAGGTTTACTGACTCAACTACAAGGTAAAAGAAAGGCCCTTCAAAGAGGGAAGCAGGGATTGCAAGTTTCATAAAGAGCTCCCAAAAATTATGATACTTACTAGCTTTCAGCTCTCATTGCCCCTATCATAGGCATCTTTAGGTGATTAAGCTTAAAGTGATCAAAAATGAGGATATGCATTGACAAGTTGTAAGTTGAGAATCTCATGTCCCTTGAATACGAGGGCCGCTCCTCATGCTACTCAAGTTTAGTCACCGGTAAGTTCTTGTCATCGTAAGCATATGTGTATCATAGAGAACCGCTAACGGGGTACCCCTTGCCCGATGATACAGAAGAATCCCCATATCAAAATGACAAGGCAAGCAGACAACAAGCATCTCAGCAATCTTCTTATTTACCATGGGAATATGGTCCTTTTTTCTCTCTTTCCTCTTTTCATAATATCTCTTTTTTTTCTTTTTCTCTTTTTTTCTCAATATCGGACTCTTTTTTTATAAGAAGAATGCTTCATAGATACTCGTTATGGTTATGCTGCAGGTTTCCACCATGTCAGCATGGATTAGACCAGCGGCCCAGGCGTTTCTCTAACACACATGCATAACTCCATGGACTTACAAGCTCCCCTTTCATTTCACACCGACGACATCCATAGACAAAATAACATGATACCAATGGTACTAAGTACCAGTGCAATGTTGAAAGCATCCCCCATGACAACATGGTTCTGCTAATTCACAACTTACAAAGCGCAAGCATATACGCAACATAGGTGAGCACAATGGTTCAAGTTTATTAAGTGTAAGAAAGTAAAGTGTGCCATCAAGTTTGTGAGAGCTTTAATCACTAATTTTCACATAACAAGTTTAATTTGGGAGGTAGATAAAACAAGAATTTACTTGGAATAGCAATAATGCTACTAGGTAGGTATGGTGGACACAAATGGCAAAGGTTTTGGTTTAAAGGATGTGGATGCACGAGAAGAATACCCTATCAGTACAGGTTTTTGGCTAGCAAGGCTGGGTAGCGAGTATAAGAGTTGAAGGAAACAAACAAACATACAAGTGATAAAGACAAACATGCAATCTTCCTTGGAAGCACAAAAGATCTTAACTAGAGAATACTAAACTTATGAGCAAATCAAGAAAGAAAGACGATGCAATTATTTTTCTTTAGAGTACTTTTATCTTTTTCATTCAACTCCCAAAAATAGCGTTGCTACTGACCGAGCCAGGTTTGCCAAAACCAACTAAATTAACTCAATGATCCCAGAGTGCTACCAATACTAACAACAAGATCAATCATATAACCACGAATTGAAAACTAATATAAGCTATGCAAAAGAGTGAATGATAGAACTTCTCATTAATATTCCATAACGGCAACTCACACCAAGGGATACATATCTAACAAGAGAGGGGACACTTCCATAATGCAAACCATACTACATAATAACTCCTCTATTCATGAAATGACTCTACTAAAAAGGTAAAAAGATAGAAGATAGTGATATGATACCGCGGCACTCCGCCAAGCTTGGAACAAACCAAGGGGATACCAAACCTGATGACGAATTACTCCATTGGTGGTGGTGGTATCCTCTCGATGAGCTCTTTGATCAGTTTCCCCAAGCCCTCAATCTCGAAGGTGAGAGTACGGATCAGCTGTGAGTTTTGCTCAATGCGGCTCATGATCATGTCGTGTTGAGAATTCCAGATCTTGCTATTCTTTCCCCACTCTTCCTCCTTGAAGTCTTCTTTTCCTACATGGCTAGAACGAGGCAAATCCCAATTGGAGGGTAATTTCCCTTTGGGCATATTCTGGTATTGATGCTCATGGATAAGGGTATGGACAGGATTCTTGGTGCGTGGAGGAAGTGACCAGGGATCTGAACAGTGATGAGGAGGCTTCCCTCCAATGGCTGGGTTTTCCACCACTCCAATGCTTGCAATGGTAGTGCCGGTATGCGGATGTTGGCCTTGCTCCTCTTCACCTTCACTCTTGATCTCCTTCTCCTTCCCGGGGTCTTGGAGGTCTTCCTCCATAGGCTCCTTCCCTTTATCCTTGGCAGACACCATTGTGCTTCTAAGCTTTCAAAGAGTATGTCCTGACAGAAACATATCGAAACAAAAACACGACGAAAACATGATATACGGACCTTGGGGGATCCGGAGGGTTATATATTACAAAGTTCCCTATCAAAAGGAAGGTACTGGGAGAAAACGAGTCGGAGGCGGAGTCCTGGGTGGCCTCACCACCTGGTGGCGCGGCCAGCGGTGGGCCCACGCCATGGGGTGGTGTGGGCCACCCGGGGTCCGTTTCTGTTCCTTTTTCGCTTTGTAACTTCCCTTATTGACTGAAAACTGCAAAAATATAGTTGGATAGTATTTTCGCGGAACTTTTCTTACCAGAACTGTTACCTATTTGAAAACGGACTCTGCAGGTCTCTAAATTTGGTATCTGGTAGATTCTTCCGGGGTCGTCTCTTGAATATCATCGATATCTTCATCTTCATACACTTATTGCTTGAGTCATAAAACCCTTCTCTTCCTTATTACACCATTGTCTCCACTTCCTGGAAATTTCTTTCACACAAAACTTTACACAATTCTCATTAGCAACGTTAGTTTATGAAGTGATAAAACCTTTTGAGTCCAACTTCAACTGAAAACCATCAAAACAAAAGCTACTGAAGTAACTCCTTCCGAAAACCCAAAAAGAATTCAAAAAGGAAATCGAATAAAGAAGCAAATGCAAGAGTGGCAAGATCTGTCAAAACAGACCAGCAGGTAAAGATCATTTTTTTATAAAATCTTATGTTGCTCAAATCAAAAAGTGCAGAGCTAAGGAAAGTTAAATAATAACCTGGAGCAGAAGCACAAAAAATTACAGCTCAATCCGACAGACAAAGCTCTCTCACGAATTTTTACGGTGAAGCACAAAAAATCTGTTTCGAGACAGCAACTTCCCCAAATATTACTTCTCTCTCATTAGAGGTTGATCTTGACACAAAAACCAAACAAAACGGATTAGGAGCGGTTATTACCGTAGTAATAACTTCCAAGACTCAAAGAAACAAAAACAAACTGAAAGCAAAAACAAATTGGGTTGTCTCCCATAAAGCTCTTTCTTTATAGCCTTTAAGATGGGCATGATAATTTTGAAGGAGCTCTCGCAGGGATATGAATTGAAGTGAAAGAGAGCATTAAGAAGCAAAAACACACACACATTTAAGTCTAACCCACTTCCTATGCAAGGGAATTTTGTAAACAAACAAGTTGTTTAAACCAGAGGCAACTTGCATAAGAAGGCAAAAGAAGTGCAACATAAAAACTTTCAGTATAAAGCGTGGAAACTTGATATTGTTGAGATACATAAGAACACTTTTCCCTCTCTCATAGTAGCTTTCAGTATCATGCATAAACTTAACAATATATCTATCACAAGGACCATCATAGCAATGATCACCTATTCTAACAGAAAACACGGAAATACTAGCTCTCATAACACTATTTTGTGAAACAATGTTAGAGGTATCCTTACAAAGGATGGTGTGTCCCTCTTTTTCATATTTAGTGACAAAGTCTTTCACACTTGATATTATAGGTTCATCAACCATTTGTTTATCAGGTTCAATAGCTTTAACCATACTTGCTATCATAGAATGTTCCTTTACCTTAACTGGAAAAGGCATTTTCTCAATATAAGGTTCAGGTAAAACATGATTAGCAGTATAAACTTCAGCATTTCTTGCAGGAACACTCTTAGTAATATCTTTATAAGGTTCATGATACTTATTCCACTTCTTTTTAGGCACTTCAATATAGGAAGCAAAAGCCTTAAAATAAGAAGCAATAACTTGAGAGTCTAGACCATAAGCATTTTTAATATTTTGAAAGTCATCAGTTCCCATAAAAGATTCAATGCATTCATAATCATAATTTATACCTGACTTTCTACCTTTGTCATTCTCCCAAGCTTCAGCATTGTCTTGAATACGGTCCAGAAGATCCCATTTAGCTTCTTCTTCCATGCGAGTGAATGATCCAGCACAAGAAGCATACAATAAATCCTTGTCATGTAGAGAGAGCCTTGCATAAAAGTTATTGATAATAATATTGTTGGGGAGCTCATGAATGGGACATTTGAGCATTAGTAACTTCAATCTCCCCCAAGCTTGAGCTGTACTCTCTCCATCAAGAGGCCAAAAGTTGTATATTTGATTCCGATCTTTATGAATCTCACTAGGAGGATAAAACTTTGAATAAAAGAGAGGCACTATTTCCTCCCATTCAAGAGCTTGACCATTCTTCAGCAGCTTATACCATTCCTCAGCTCTTCCTTTTAGTGATAATGAGAATAACTTCTTCTTAACTTGATCTGTATTAATACCTGCACACTTGAACAACCCGCATAATTCGTGTATAAAGAGTAAATGATCACCGGGATGGACAGTTCTATCCCCAACATAGTAGTTATCCATAACACGATTAATAATTCTTGTAGGTATTTTGAAAACATCATTCTCGGCAGGTGGTGGCCTATCTACTACCTTAGCAGTGGTAGTAGCATTACCAAATAAGAAACTCAGCGAATTATCCATAATGAAAATAAAGCAACTAATAGTAGTAAACAATACTCACAGTAGAAGTTTCCTTTACCAGTTCCACTCTCCAATAGCGCTTCACTCCTCGGAAACGACGCCAAAAAATAGTCTTGATGACCCACAAGTATAGGGGTGTATCGCAGTATTTTTGATAAGTAAGATTGTCGAACCCAACGAGGAGCACAAGGTGCTGGCTAGTGGTATGGATCAGGAATTCTCTGCAAATACTTAGCAAACTGATTTTTAGGGGTTTTTGATAAAGCAAGTAAACAAAGTATGAGTAAATAAAAGACAATAGGAATAAATGCAGCAAGTGGCCCAATATTTTATGAAGCAAAGGACAAGCCGGTTGTATTACTTAAGATGACCAAACGTTCTCGAGGACACATGGGAAGACTGTCAAGTGCTTTCGCTTCATATAGTTGATTAATCTTCTTTAGCTTGCTAAGTGTTGTGTGGGTGAACCTGTGCTAATGTACCGCCCCATCCAAGACTAATACATACTTGTGATTATACCCCTTGCAAAGATCCGTAAGTACAAGAAAGTAATTAAGGTAGAAACCTAACCACAACTTTAAACTCTAAGACCCTTACGTCCCTTGTGCAATGGTTTCCTAACGGGGGTTCAGGTTTCTGTCACTTCAGCAACCCCTACGATTAGTAGCCAAATACACAATGCATTCCCCTAGGCCCATATAGGTGAAGTGTCATGTAGTCGACGTTCACATGACACCACTAGAAGAAGTACACCACAACTTAAATAACAATCTATTGAATCTTTCTCAACACAACTCAACTACTAACAACAAGACTTCTCCCATGTCCTAAAGAACAAAACAAACTACTCACAAGACATCATATGGATCATGATAAAAGATGAAATAATGATGTATAACAATCTAAACATAAACAATAATTCAATGGTTCACTCAATAGCATCAACTACAAAGAGTAATCAACACCGGGAAAGTTTCCCCTATGAACTATGCAAGATTCAACGCAATTGTTATAGCAATATGGAGATGGTGATGAGGGTGCTGATGGTGATGATGATGGTGTTAGTGATGATGATGATCCCGATGAAGTCCAGCTTGATGGTGGTGTTGATGGCGACGATCTCCCCTCTCCGGGGAGGAATTCCCCTGGCAGAAATCTGTCTACCAGAGAGATCTTTCTCTCTCGGTGTTTTTCACCCCGCAGAGGCAGCGGAGTCTTTCTGTGGTTGCTCCCCGAGTCTTAGGGTTTTGGGAGGTTGATATACGCCAGAGGGGAGAGGCTGGAGTGGGCCAGGGTGGCCACACCACCTCCTGACGCGGCCTAGGCCTGCCCGCACCATGGGGTGGTGTGGGCCCCCTGTGGCCCATCTCTACTCCATTTTCTGGCATCCTTAGTCTTCTGGAAAAATAGGATTTTCCGTATATTTTCCCGGATTTTTGATCTTCCCGAATTTTGCCTCCAAACAACACCTTTTCCATCAGAATCCTGACTATAGCGGTCCATGCTCCAAAAGTCATCAACAATGCAAAAATAGATGAAATAACATAAGTATCACCTCTCAATATGAAATATATCAATGCATAATAGTGAATTAATACATAGAATAGTGATGCAAAATGGACGTATCACATCACCCAAAGTAATGGTCATAAAGGTACCTCTAGCAGCAGAATCCAGTAGATTTCTTGAAGAATAATTTAGTCATGCATAAAAGGTTTGGATAATCATCCAAGCAGTCAGTCCATGAGTGGGACAATTCTTTCCCAAAGATTTCATTCTTTCCCAAGCTTGAGTAACATGTTCAATACCAGATTGTTTAAATTTCATTATTTCACTTCTCATAGATATAATATTAGTAGGAGGATAGTATTTTCCAATGAAAGCATCTTTGCATTTAGTCCAAGAATCAATACTATTTCTAGTTAGGGATTGCGACTATTCTTTAGCTTTTCCTCTTAAAGAGAAAGGAAACAAATTAAGCTTAATAATATCCCCATGTATATCCCTATGTTTTTGCATTTCATAAAGTTCAACAAAGTTATTAAGATGA
Organism: Avena sativa; assembly: GCA_916181665.1. Lineage (NCBI taxonomy): Eukaryota > Viridiplantae > Streptophyta > Magnoliopsida > Poales > Poaceae > Avena > Avena sativa. Next base: position 62,821,518 of record OV702286.1, on the reverse strand, counting down.
GCAGCAGCATCTTCGGTACCAATACCAGAAAATTGTTCTCTCATAACAAGATTGAGTAAAGCAGGTTTAATTTCAAAGAAAGTAGCTTTAGGAACAGGTGGAGCAATAGGTGTGCACATGAAATCCTTGTTGGTGCTAGTGAAGTCACACAACTTAGTGTTTTCAAGAGTAGTCATTATTTGTGTTTTTGATAAAGAAAGCAAACTAGTGCAACTACTTTTTTGTGTTTTTGATAAAGAAACAAGCAAACAAAGAAGAAATAAACTAAGCAAAACAAATAAAACAAAATAAAGAGATTGGTTATGAGGGACTCCCCTTGTGAATATGTCCTTGACTCCCTGGCAACGGCGCCAGAAAAATAGCTTGATGGCTCAAAATATATTCAAGCTCGTTGGGGAACCCCAAGAGGAATGTATGATGAGCACATCAGCAAGTTTTCTCTCAGTTATGAAACCAAGGTTATCGAACCTGTAGGAGCAAGGAAACACATCCAAGGTGTTGTTTCCAACTTGGAATCCTGCACAACACAACCACAAAACTTTGCCCCCAACATACAGTGAGGTTGTCAATCTCACCGGTTTTGCTGAAAATAGAGGATTAAACGTATTGTGTGGAAGATAGGAATTGCTTGCAGAAAGTAAACAAAAAACAGTAAATAGTAGATTGTAGATTGATAGTAAAAGAAAGGACCGGGGTCCATAGTTCACTAGTGGTGATTCTCCTTAAGATAGATGACATGTTGGGTGAATAAATTACAGCGGGGCAATTGACAGACACCAAGAAAGCATACATGCATATACTAATCATCTTGAGATTTGATTGGGCATTTCAACATTATATATAGACCGTAATCCAACTGCATCTATGACTAATAATCCACCTTCAGGTTATCATCTGAACCCCCTCCAGTATTAAGTTGCAAGCAACAGATAATTGCATTAAGCAAAGTGTGTAAAGTAAACAATACGATTGTTCTATGAACAAAGGATTGTTGTTTTATCCCTAGTAGCAACAACACATCTAGTACCTTAGAGATTTCTATCACTTCCCCAGATTACTAGAGGCATGAACCCACTATCGAGCATAAATACTCCCTCTTGGAGTTGCTAGCATCTACTCAGCCAAGATAGCTACTAACAACAAAGAGCATGCAAGATCACAAATAACAAAGACATGATAGAATCAATAATCAATCTGAAATAGCATCTCAATATCCCTCAGATCCCCGCGAACACAACATGAAAGATTACAAATAGATGATCTTGATCATGAACGGAGCTCACAAGATCTAAACATGGTAGCACAAAGGAGAAGAACCAACCATCTAGCTACTACATGGACCGTAGTCCAGGGATGAACTACTCACGCATCACACTGGAAGCAGGCATGGTGATGAAGAAGGCCTCCAGGGTGATCTCTCCCCTCCAACAGGGTGCCGGGAAGAGCTTCAGATCGCTCCCGATCTAGGGATGGAGATGGCGGCGGCTACAGACTCTTTCATGGAATTTTGATTGGGTACTTAGGGTTTCTATATCGGACGCTTCTTATAGGAGAAAGGGGAGGCCGAGGGGGTGCCTGAGGCGGCCGCACCACCCCCAGGCGCAGGCCAGGCCTAGCCGCGCGGCCAGGTGGTGTGGCCGGCCCCTGGCCCCTCTCCGTCTTGTCTTCAGGCTCCGTGTTCCCCTCGGTGAAATATTGACTTTGGCTTTTGTCCCATCCAATTCCGAGAATATTCATTTGCACTGTGGCATCTTGTTAATAGGTTAGTCCAAGAAAGTGTATAAAAATACTCCAAAGTGTGGACAAAACATAAGAAAGTAGATATAAAACAAGCATGAAACATCAAAAATTATAGATACGTTTGCAACCTATCAGAACCCAGCTCACCATGGTTCCATGTTCATAGGTAAGACTAGTTCTATCTTCGAAAGCCCTAATCCACGTAAAACTTGCAATGGATAAATTAGAAGTGTCTAGTTTAGATTGTTGCTAAGCTGGTGTCATGATATGGTAATGTTGTAAGTTGATGTATAGCTGATACTCTTACAACACACCTAACGTGCAAGTTCCATAGACCTTGGCCTTACACACAAAGGAATGATGAAGACCATGCCACGATGCACATGATAGCGATCAAGTGCAAGAACCATATCATTTCACGTTATGCATGTGATGTTTTATTTGCATCTTATATTGCTTGTTTAGCGTTTTAGTAGCATTATAAGATGATCCCTCATTTAGATATCAAGATAAAAATGTGTTCTTCCTTAAGTACGTACCGTTTTATGTTTCGTCGCTTCAAGACATCATGTGATGATCACATGTACTTGAATCCACGTTTATATAACCGGTGTAAGATAGTTTTACACACGCAAGTACTAAGGTTGTTACTTGGCGAGCCTAGAATGTACAGACATGGCCTTAGAACACAGACCAAAAGGTTAAGCATGAGTCATAGTTTTGATATGATGCCCATATAGATGCTCGCCTTTGAAGCTACACCGACTCACATGATGATCAGACTTGGTGTAGTGGATTTGGTTCATGTAATCACCAAAAAGACATGAGGGATGTCGTTTTTGAGTGGGAGTTCATTTATAATTTGGATTAGTCTAACTCAATTTGTCATAAACTAAATCAAAGTGAATTTGCATAATTTGTTGTAGTCATTGGCATCTGTTTACTACCTTATGCTTAGTTTTAATTGAGATAATAGAACTATAGGATTCTAGATATTTCTTTATGAACTGGTATCGTATTGTTTTAAGTGTCAATTTAAAGTTTAGAAGTCCTATTTCAAACTTTCAGCAAACTCCATGTACTCCATGAAGTTTAATAAGTAGTATTAAACCAAGAGTAACAATTCCAGGGTTAGTATCTAAAGTATCATGTTTGCCTCCATGATTCTTGATATTCAAAAGTTGTTTTAATATCAAGGTTATCTAGGAGCTAAAAGAATTGTTTCATAAACCATCATGTGTGGAAGATATTGTGATATCTAAAATATTGTTTATGGTCGCAATATGATAGAGTATAATTTAGCAAAATACATGTTCTCATATTGTATGAGAATTTGCGAAGGTTGGAGACGCTAGACGTCCTAATCTCCTAAAAAGGTTTTGGGAACTAACATTATACTCGCGATTCGTCCTTATAGGCTATAGTAGCTTGATCATGAAAGTTGTCATGATAATGAGAAATAGAAGATGTAGGTAAAATGTTTACTACACTAAAAGATCACTAAAGAATGGATTTTTGAAAGAACACCAAACATTTGATGATGGTGATCCACTTCAAAGTGCAAATCCAAAGGTATTAGTATTTGACTATACACGCTTTGGACTATGTGTCATATGTATGACACCATTGTTGATGTTGGTATATTCTTTTAAAAGGAAAAGGAAATGCTGAAAGAGAATCTATAAAATATTTGGTAGAAAAGAAAAGACTGGAAATATCCAGCTACGGTATATAGATGGTATACATGTTATGGCTATATTCTTTGTTTGTTAAACAATGTTGTTCTTGGGTATTGGATACCGAATTGGTTGGTGTGAAATGTCATACAAAACGACGCAATTCATGAACTACAATGGCATAAGTAACTAGCAAGAGAATATGTGGTGATGTTCATAAAAAACAAATAAAGTGTTATTGTGTTTCTCGTTGACATCAAAGCTTGCCTTCAAGATTTGTTTAAATAATTGTTATTTTGTTCTGGTATTATGAGAACAATGGTTGTTCAAATAATAACCGTATTCCATAGAAGATGGATGAACTTATACAAGTCTAGTTGGAGAAATCACGTCCATAAAAACTAATGCTAAAATGTTGCAAGACAAATAATTGAAAGATCACTTACAAAGTGACAACGCCATTTAAATTATATTGGAAAGAAAACATGAAGAAAATCCATGTTGATGAATTTTTAGAGTCTTTGATTTCGATCAATTGACGCTTGTGAGTCTTTCCTCGAGATAATGGAAACTCCGTTCATAGGCTAAAGAGAAACGGGTGACTAACTTATTGGAAATTGTGCATGTTGATGTATATAGTCCATTATGTGTAGTGCGGTGCATCTTTTAGCTTCATATACTTTCTCCGGGAATTTGAGTGAATATATCTATATATTTGCTTAATAAGGAAGACATATGAAACATTTGAAAATTGTTCAAAGACTTTCGAGATAAAGTAGAAAATCATTGTAACAAGAAAATAAAGAGTTTATGATTCAATCATAAAGGAAGATATTTGAGTTACATGTTTAGCAAAACACCTAAGATTTGAGGAATTGTTCCATGTATTTGTGTTTCCCGATAAACCATAGGAGTATGGTATGTTCGAGAAATCAAATCGAACCTTGTTTGACATGGTAAGATCAAAGGTATCATTTATAAAACTGCCACTATGTTTTAAGGATTAAAGCTTTAGAGACTACCGCTTTTACACTAAAAAGAGCACCATCATGATCCGTTGAAATGACACCATATGGTTTATGGTTTGGGATAAAACCCGAGTTGTCTTTTCTTAAATTTTGGTATGCTATGCATAAGTAAAATGTTTACAACCAAATTCAGATAAGCACGTCTTTGTAGGTTATCCTAAAGAATTTGTTAGGAATTCCTCCATAACACCGAGGACAAAACATTTTGTCGCTTGGAACATGAATTTTCTTAAGAAGGATTTTTTCAAAAAAAGTTATGTGGAAGGATAATAGAACTTTGATCAGGTTATTTGAACCTTAGCTATATGTGCTAAGTAGCGTAGCGCCAGAAAGTGTCCCGATGGCGGCCATAATGCTGATAGCTCCCGTGATTACAAAGGTTGTGATCTTGGATATTAGAGTTCCTATTTGAACCGTATGTGCCGGGTAACAATGAAATAGTGAGATTTGATAAATAAGTCGTTATTGTTTTGACAATGATGAACCGACTGCATGCAAAGAAGTGATGATGGGCCCTGACTCCATAAAATGACTAGAAGTTATAAAATCCGTGATAGTATCCATACACGAGAAATCAAGTTTCTGAACTTGGAAGACCCTCCAAAAAGGCATGAAGGCTATCAGTCGTATTTCGATCTATAAAGAAATAGACATCGATGTTTGACATCTATGAAATAGTCGACATGTTAGAAAGGAGTTTACGACAATGTTCAAGGAGTTGACTATGACAAGATTTGATCTTTCATAGCGATATTTAGTCTTGATGGATTAATGTAGCAACCACTACATATAATACGGTATAAGGTAGTTGAACAAAGAAAACAATATTTTTCTAATAGAATGGTTACCTAGGACGTGTACATGACACGGTCCTAAGGGTTTTGTTAATTCAAAGGATGCTAAATGGGTGTGCAAACTTCAATGGTTGAAATATGCATAGCAGAGTTGGAATCTTCACCATGATGAAACTATTAAAAGGTTTAATTTCATCGGAGACGATGAAGATGCTTGCATTTGCAAGAAATTAAGTGGGAGACATATTTCTAATACATTATGTAGAAGACATGGTGTTGATTGGAAATGATGTATCTTTTATTGACACAAGTTAAGAATTTCACTAAAATTGGATTTCGATGAAAGACTTGGGAAAAACCAGAATATTAGGCATCAATGTCTATATGTATAGATTGATGTGTTAATATGGTTGTGCCAGACGTACATATATGATATATTGAAAGGGTTCAATATGGAAACGACAAGAAATGTTCTTGCTGCATGGAAAGGATTGAATCAAGATTCAAGTGTATCGACACTTGGTGAGTGAAATCACATGAATATTTGGATCAATTATACCGTGATATGTATATATCTAGATATGGCCTATACTCTAAATGTTGTGAGCATATACTAGAATGATTCATAAGATGATCATTGGGCGATAGTAAAGATATTCTTATGAGCTTTGGAAGAACTAAGAAAACATCATGTATAAGTGACAAATAGTCAAAGTAGTTCATTGTAAACTGTTCCAAAGTTGATACATTATGACGGATACTACAACAAAAAGGCTAAATATATGACTGCTATAGTAGCAACAAAGGAGGGAATTTGGTTAAGTAGTTTGTTATCAAACTAGGTGTGGTTCATAGTGGGCTAGTACTATGAAGATATACTGTGCGACAATTATATCAACATGTTTTAACCCAAAGAAACTAAAGGTCTCACCAATGGACTAAATTTATACAATGCCATCTCATTAGAGAATGAGTGATGCGTAGAGATGCAAAGAAATGCAAATACACGAGGACCTGAAAATGTCAGATCCGGAGATTATGTTAACCACTAGCAAACGCATATATACAACACCAAAAAGCCATAGGTGTTGAATGCGCAAGTTTCTCAAACTATATTATTGACTCTAGTGCAAGTGGGATATGATACGTTGCTAACGTATCCATAATTTTTGATGTTTCATGCTTGGTTTATCTACTTTCTTATGTTTTGTTCCAACTTTGGAGTACTTTTCATATGATTTCTTGGACTAACCTATTAACAAGAGCCACAGTGCCAGTTGCCCGTTTTCTGCTGTTTTTGGTTCCAGGAAGTCAGAAAATGAATATTCTCAGAATTGGATCGGACAAAAGCCAAAGTCGTTATTTTCCCGGAAGATTCACGGAGCCAGAAGGAGAGACAAAGGGGGGGCACAGGGTGGCCAAACCATCCCTAGGCGCGGGTCCCCCAGGCTGCGCCAGGGCATGGTGTCGGCCCCCTGGCTGGCCACCGACCTTGCCCCTTCGCCTATACATTCCTCCCGATGCAAAAACCCTAAATCGTCAATCAGAAATCTACGAAAAGTTCCACAGCACCGCCGCCACCGAAGGGGAGATTCGGGGGACAGAAAGTCTCTGCTCCGGCACCTTGCCGGGACGAGGAAGTGCCCCCGGAGCCATCTCCATTGATATCCACCACCATCTCCATCGCCATTGCTGATTCCCATGATGAGGAGGGAGTAGTTCTTCCTCGAGGCTAAGGGTTCTACCGGTAGCTATGTGTTTATCTCTCTTTATGCATGATCTTATTAAGATCATGATCTTGTAATATATAGATCTACCTTGCTACTCAAGTGCTTTAATAGATCTCTGCTCTCCCCATGTGTGTGAAGTTGACAGTGTGCACACCATGGTGGCACTTAGGCTAGAGATTACAAATACTTGTTATGAGTTATATTTGGAGTTGGATGTATTTATGAAATTGTGGTGTTTGTTTGAACCATCTAGTGCTCAAGGTGATAGTGTGGGGTTATCTAGATGGGAAAGGCTTAATTTGAGGTGTGTTGTTATAGCCCTACCATGGATTAGAGTGTCCAACTGGAGATTAGTATCATGAAGAGAAGATATTTATATGAGAGTGTTCACTAGTGAAAGTATGATCCCTAGGCCTTGTTTCTTAGCATTGAAACACCGTTTGCAACTAGATCTGTTACATGTTTGCTTGCTTCTATCTTTATTTCAGTTTGCCTTTAGTCTCTTCCACGCCATCAAAGTATTTTCTGGCACCGTTACCACAAATAATTATCCATACCCCTTGTATTTCACTATCTCTTCGCCGAACTAGTTCACCTATACACCTGACAAGTGTATTGGGTGTGTTGGGGACACAAGAGACTTCTTGTATCTTGATTGCAGGGTTGCTTGAGAGGGGATACCTTTGACCACTTCCTCCCTGAGTTCGATAAACCTTGGGTGATCCACTTAAGGGAAAACTTGCTGCTATTATACAAACCTCTGCACTTGGAGGCCCAACAACTGTCTACAAGAATAGAAGTGCATAGACATCAGGAGACTGAAGGGAATATGCCCGAGAGGCAATAATAAAGTGGTTATTATCTTATTCCTTGTTTATGATAAATGTTTATTTTGCATGCTATAATTGTATTAATTGGAAGCGCTAATACATGTGTGTTTAATAAACAAATAAATGGTTCCTAGTTATGCCTCTCTTATAAACTAGCTCATTGATTAACAAGATGATCAAGGTTTCCTGATCATGGACATTGGATGTTGTTAATAACGAGGTCACAACATTGGTTGAATGGTGTGATGAACATTCATCTGAAGTATAGCATTGCAATCAATGTCATTATGTTTATATTGCTATAACATCATACAAAGTAATCCTAGTCCTTAGACCATGAGATCATGTCAATCACTAACACTAGAAGAGTATCTTGATAACATCAAACATCACACCGTGACAGGGTGACTATAAAGGTGGGTTTAGTGCTACAAAGGTGTTATGTAGAGGCTCATGGATCAAGAGTGGGATTTGTTCGTCCCGATGATGGATAGATATACTCTGGGCCCTCTCGGTGATATCATATTGAGATATCTTGCAAGCAAGTGATGTGATCACTAGAATGTTATATCACGGGAACGAGAAAAGAGTGCATACCGATGATCGAATCTCGGACATGTAATATATCGCGAGACAAAGGGATTTAGTTATGACGTTAAAGGTTCACACGATCACTAGAGTCATCGTTGAATGTGTGGGAGTTAGTACGTATCTCCAGGTCCCGCTGCTGATTATTGATCAGAGAGGGGTCTCTATCATGTCTGCATTATTCGTGAACCGTAGGGTGACACACTTAAGGGATGCCGACACCATTTGGAGCAAATATGTTTCAGATAAAGATTTAAGAAAGCGCTGGAATCATTTCGATGGAAACCGGAATTATTTTGGGTGAAATTGCAGAAACTGGTTCTGCATGTGATATTGAAATGTTGCAGGGGGTTTTATATGAATGTTTGTTAATTAAAGTAATTAACAAAATTCTGAATAAAATAAATAAAATAGTTTTATTAAATGGGAGATTGCATTTAATTTGGTGCAAATTTAATGGAGGTGAGTGAACTTTTGAGTGGAGGCATGTTTATGTTAGTGGGAGCTCCACCCACATGAATGATGGAAGAGGTGGGGGCACCACCTTGGCTGCCAGCCATGGGAGGGGATGCCACCTCTCCCCTATAAAAGGTCCTCCACTCCTCCTCTTATCTGACACCTCCTCGTGAAGGATCTCTCTCCCCCTCTAGAAATTATTGCCCATGGCCTCAGATTAACGAGATACATGTTCCTAGTGGCTTTATCTGGAAAGGAGTTGCTGCTTCCGTTGCTTTGCTAGAGCGAGGGACGGAGGTTGTCGGGGTACTGGACGTGTGTGTGATCACGGATGCACCGTTGCTTTGTGGTGCTGGACCTAATGGACTTGCTGGTGCTGGACCTGCTGGACTCGCTAGACTTCATCACGATCTTGAGATCGGCAAGTGTACGACTATATGAACCACGAAATCAGTTTCGTTTACAATGCTTTGTCGCTCTTCAAGGGTATGTTCTCTATAGATGTATATCCACATGTTGCTTGTATCTAGATAGATAGAGCTTGGTTCTTATATCTTCACATCGTAGGAAAAATTTTGTTTTCTATGTTGCGAACCCAACATGTATTAGGTCACTGCAGCCTCGAACGACAACACATGCACGTACAAGTCAGAGTAGGAGACTAACTTGTTGTCGATGGTGAGGGAGGCGGCAATAGATTTGAACATTGACCCGAGCCTGGTGATGATGTAGTCAACGAGTTCATCATTAGTGATGGGCGATCTGGCATATGCTATGGTGTCACTTAATGCCTTCATCTGGCAAGTCATCCTTCTGTAGTGACTGGAGCTCGCGGAGAAAGGGTCACACGTTTGCGCATCTCTGAGCGCCAAACATGGCATGGGAAATGGCCCAAGCTTACGCGGTAGTCTTGCAACCAATCAGTTGGGATGTAATGTCCTCCACCATCGATCTGAGGAGGAGGCCAAGGACCCTCTAGTCCTGGTCCACCATCGATGATACACTAGATTAGGGATTGACACGGCCTTGTCACCGGTTCCCTCTATCATCATCTTCTACGGGGCAACCTTGGACTTGTCGATGTAGATGTGGAGGTTGGCACCAGACAAATTCGGCAATGCTAAGCTCCTCCACAAGACAAAGTTGGTGTTCTCCAGGCGCACGGGGATGGAGGGCACGGTGATGATGCTAGCGGGAACCAATACGACTGAGGAGTTCATGGAGCCAACAACTTCGGAGATACTAGTGGAAAACGGGGCTCTTTTCTCGGGCCGTAATGGGCTCTAGTCCTGGTTTCACACCTAGGACTACGAATTTGGGACAAGAGGCCCCTATCTCTATCCCCGGTTTGCTACAAACCGGGACTAGAGGCCACCACATGGTAGCGGCAACGTGGCGGGGGCTGGAGGACCTCTAGTCCCAGGTTGTAACACCACCTAGGACTAAAGCTTTTCCTACCGCGGTAGAGATTCGTGTGTTTGTCTGCCACGACACGATTTTGTGTTTACCTTTTCATTTTGTTTTTCCATTTTGTTCCTTTTTCAATTTGTGTTTCATTATAATTTCTAACATGTTTCCTTACATGTACATATTCTACGCTACTACATACACTGTACATGTTGATGCATACATAATTAATATTTGATCTCTTGCGAGCATACATATATAATTTGATAGATACAACTATTTAATTACATGTAGATAATTAAATCATTTTGAGTTCCTCGTCCTCCACATAATGTTCTGTCGTGACCCAGCATACCACTGCATATGTAGTACACTATAGTCGTTGACATGACACCCACAAAACACCGTTCTGTAAATATCACATCCCCCAGAGTGGTACAACAAAAACATTGCGGGTCCAAATTACAAACATACACACTTCATGATTATTACAATACCAGAAGTTCAAGACTTCAAAAGGTTCAAACTTACAAACCAAATAACTTATCTTGTAAGTTCAGCGGAAGAACGAAAAACACAACGGTAATAAAGACGTGAGCTCAATAGCTTATTCTATAAAGTTCGGGATGCTCGGCTCAACCTAGGTAACTAGAGTACGGCCTGACAACTACTCTGACTCGTTGTTTTTAGCTCCATATTGTATCCCGTAGTCCACTCCTTTGATTCCACCAAATCGGTCTGGTTCTTCATAGTAGATGTCATTCTGGACCTCCATAGCACCTGGTCATCCTTCTAGCCCTCAAAGTCTAGCAAGGGGTTCAAAGGAAAGGGTGAGTAACAGCGTTACCCAACAAGTTCACTATATGCAAGGTGGGAAGTTTGATGCTCTATCTACCACCTCGGATGATACGTCTATGCAGTTTTGGTAAACATTTCTTCAAAGATTGATTTTTAATTATCAAAACTATGCCCATCATCCTTCACAGGTTGACCAGAACTTCATGGAGTTCCTTTCCTGCCGCGTTCATAGCTCCTTCCCGGAATAGGGAGTAACGTGTCACAATTCTTACACTCTGCAGAGGTGCATTGCTTTACCCATAAGAGACCAACTCCTTGTTGCACAACCGTGCGTACTTTCTCGTCCACAATTCCATGATGTGGGGCCCAGTAGATGATCCAAGCCAATCACTGCCCCCTTCGTGACCCCGCATGTCCCCTTAGTATATGCCATGCCCACATCTTGAATTACAGCAATGGTTAGTACAGACCGTCAGATGCCAGAACTATCGTGGGACGTTGAGGGCTCCCACCCATATGCTGCATATCCTCTATGAATTATCAATAAATGCAAGCTACGAGGATAACACCCATGACCTGGCCATCTGGATGAAGAAGATACAGCTGACTTCTCCGTCCCATTCCAAATCTTATGGTTAACACGTAATATACGGCGCTAAAATCACTGATGTCATGGGTTATTAAGTACTAGTTGTTTTGCAATTGGAATCTTAGATTCCCCTGCCAATAAAATAACCCAACTAGTTATTGAAACGCTAGAATCACTGATATTTTATTTATATTTTTACGATTTTTATTTTATTTCTTAGAACTATTTAAGTCCTAGGGGTATTTTGGTCATTTGACAATTTAATTAGGCTTTTTCCTTTTAAACTGGACCTAGCCCATTGGGTTGGCCCAACCCTGACTGGCCCATCTGGGCTGGTCAAACCCCTCTGTCACGAGTGGCCTAGTGCCACTCGATTCCTCCCCTTCTCTCTCTCATTCACCTACTTGCTCGTCCCCGCGGAGCCGCCGCGATGCTAACACTGTCGCCGCTCTATTCCTGCCTCCTTGGACCACTCCGACCACCGCCGTGGTGTGTGGCGAGGTAGCCAATGTCGCTCCGTCACTTCGTCTTGTACGATTCGTCTGTAGGTGTCCCTCCCATCCAGGTTGACTCTACCCCGAACCCTAGGGTTTGGGGGTTGCCGGTGATGTGGAGTTTCGCTGCCCCGGTGGTGTTGTGTTGGGCTTCTGGCGGTCCTGTGGTGTCGCCGCTGCTATCTGTGTAGTTGTGACCGCCGTGCCATGGCTTGGCGCGGGTTGCAGCGCCCTCGGGTACTCCCCTTGCCGTCGTGTGCGCTCGCCGATGATTCTGGTTCCTCTTCTAACTTCAGCGAGGACCACGGGTGAGTTCCTCTTCTTCTCCCTCTCTTATTCTCTTGCTTAACTTGCTACTCTCTGAGTGCTTGCCATGTATGAACACTAATTATATCTGTCCACGGCACTAGGGTTCATCCCTTTGTGCTAGGGTTCATCCCTTGATGCCATGCTTATCTAAGGTGGTTTCCTACTGAATTTAGCTGTGTAGGGTTCACTTCTATACTGTGGTTCTCAGTGTTAACAGTTATTTCTGTTAGTAGGCTGTTAGCTGAACTTTTACTTACAGTCCTGTATTATGGCTATGATCTGGGTTGAGATTAGCTCTCTAATTCTTCTTGATATGCTTTGGTATGAAAGAATTGGAGTTGGATATCCAATCCAATTACTCTCTGATACTTGCAGATGATAGAATACAGATATGTCAAATATGATTCCTAATTGTTATGATAGGAAAATGATTAGCTGTTCTTTTGCAAGCATTGTATTATGGAATCCCTGGTAGAAACTGCTTGGTTAGGATAGGCCCTTGTGGCACCCTCATTTGAGTGGTACATAGGTTCATCCAGATACTGGAATGTTTTCTTTTTGTGTTCTATTGTACTTGAGAGTTGCAGAACATTCTATTGGATAAATTAGCCTGTGATGTTGGTCTGAGGCAAAGCTATGGCAAAATAGCTGTTTTCACCTGCTGCTTCCTATCTCACATATCCTCTGATGGATAATCCCTAAGTATGATTCCTACAGTGTTTAGGAAAATGATTTGATAGGCTGTTGTAAGAATAGTAGAGTGCATCCTTACTATTTAAGATGAAGTTTTAAGATGTATCATTTCTGAGGTGGTACCATCCATAGGATGTGCCCAGAAATGTTTATTCAAGGATGCATGTGTATCTAGTTATGAAACTAGAGATTTCCCTCCAAGATCAGTGATGCAAAGGCTGAGATCTTGGTAGTAACTTGTAAAGATTTATCATTGGCTTTTTTATCTTTCTTCTAGGATGGATATACACCTCACTTGGGTGTTTTCTGAGAAGATCATATAAAACAATACATGCTCTATTTAATCTATGATGATTTGATAATGTCATGCTTTTATGTGTACTCACCACACTACTTGATGGCTGGTGAGGTTGTGGTGTTGCTTTCTGGCTTGATCTTGTTAACTTATGCTTGCTAGCTTGATCTGGCTCTGCACCTCCTGGTGCTTCTCCTGTGATCTTGTACTTGGCCTTGCTATCCACCTGCTCCACCCCCTCCTTATGTTACCATCTTGTGGTGAACTGGTGGTTGATTTGGTAAACTGGCTGGTGGATTTGTTAAGGTTTTGGGCAAGCTCAATGAGCTCTGAGTGTGTGCTTGAGAAGGAGAAATGAGTTCCTGTAACTATGCTTTGACTGGGTGCTCTATTTGAGTGATTGTACTGCTGCTGCTGTGTTGACATCATGCTCCATGCATTTTGGTGACTAAGTTGTCTAGCTGTGTGGTCTGGTTGTGTGGCCTGGTTGTGGATCAGATCAATTGAAATAATCTTCACCTGATACCCTTTTACTAGTTATTGTCCTGGTGTGAGACTTTCCCCTCTTTTTATTACTATGTGATGTAATATGAACAGTGCACTTCACTGTTCACCACTGAGAGTAAAACTAACTAACTAACCCTTTATTTTTCTTTTAGTTGTTTTATCTTATTTGCAGGAACAAGATCTAGACATACAAGATTTAGGATAGGAGCAGATAGGTAGTATAGGTTTTAATTGTAACCTTCTTTATATTCTTTTTGTAAAGAATCTTGTAAAGATATTATTATAAGTTAATAAAGTTTTATTTCTATTCTCTGTAATCTTCTGCTTTTGGTGTATTTATCACTAGTTGTAATGTTATTATGGAATAAAGAAATAAGAATTCATTTCTTATTTAATTTTCCTTGTCCTTAATCCTTATTGTTGTTTACTATATCTATAATTTAATCAAACAATGTTAATAAAGTATTTTGGAAAACAATTTAATACTACTAACTTCAAATTTTCAAATTGATTTAAATTTCAAAAACTTGAATTCAAAATAACTTCCCCGAAGACTCAAAATTCCTAAAGATCATGTCAAAATTCATAGCAGTCACTGTAAAGAGCTATTCCTACCTCTAGTTAGTGAAAGGAACTCTGATCTCTTTAGGATTTTGTTTGGCGAAAAATTTACCCTGATTTTTACAAATGCATGCATGCAGAAACTTAGATTCCTGTTTCTACCCTTTGTTGGATCCTAATGCTGGGGTGTTACAGACTCCCCCCCTTAAATTAAATTTCGTCGCAAAGTTTGTGGATGAGTACCTGAATAGTTCTGGATATGCTTCTCTTAAGTCATCCTCTTTCTTCCATGTGGCTTCTCACTCTGGGTGATGTTCCCATTGTACCTTGCAGTATTTGATTTCCCTGTTTCTCAACCTTTTCCAGTTCTCCTCTAGAATCTTACAGGGTTTCTCGACATAAGTCAAATCTGCTTGTAACTCAATGTCTTGATGTGTGATAGCATCATCTGGAACTTTAAGACATTACCGGATTTGTGATACATGGAAAACATTGTGAATCTAGGCTAGAATTTTTGGTAACTCAAGAGCATAAGCTATTGTTCTATTCTAACTCAGTATCTTGAATGGTCCAATATATCTTGGGCTTAGTTTTCCTTTGACTCTGAATCTCTTCACTCCCTTCATCGGACTTACTTTGAGATATACCATATCCCCCACTTCTGGATGCCAAGATCTTCGGCTTTGATCAGCATAACTCTTCTATCGACTCTGAGCTATCTTCAATCGATCTTTGATAATATCGATGATATCTTGCTTTTCTTTGATATAGTCTGGTGCAAATTCCTTGCTACTACTAGGTTCGTACCAACATATAGGTGATCTACATTTTATCCCGTATAGTACTTGGTATGGTGCTGCCTTCATACTACTCTGATAGCTATTGTTGTAGGAAAATTCTGCGAACGGTAGACGATCTTCCCACGAACCTCCAAAATCTAATGCACAAGCTCTAAGCATGTCTTCCAAGATTTGATTGGTTCTTTCTGTCTAGCCTCCAGTTTCTGGATGATAGGCTGTGCTGAAATCCAATTTTGAGTCAAGTGCTTCCTGTAATTGTTTCCAAAATGCTGACGTAAATACAGATCCTCTGTCTGATACAATTTTCTTAGGTACCTCGTACTTACTCACAATCTCTTTGATATAGATTTCTACTAATTTTTCGGCATTATCCTTTTGGTTTACTATAATAAAATGCGCACTTTTTGTGAATTTGTCCACAATCACCCATATCATATCCTTCCGCTTCGGTGTCATGGGTAACCCTGTGAAAAATTCCATACCTATTTCTTCCCACTTCCAATCTGGAATTTCCAAAGGTTGTAATGGTCCTGCTGGACTTTGATGTTCTGCTTTTACCCTTTGGCAAGTATGGCATTCAGATACATACTTTGCAATATCTCTTTTCATATTGTTCCACCAAAATAATTCTTTTAAATCCATGTACATCTTTGTACTTCCAGGATATATAGAATATGGTGTTTCATGGGCTTCCCGAAGTATCACCTCTCGAATTTCCGGCACATCTAGTACACAAAGACGGTTTTGAAACCATAAAGATCCATAATCTCCTAGGTGAAAAACTGATGTTTGACCTTGAGAGATTCTTCGAACTTCTTCAGCAATGAAAGGGTCTTCACATTGATGTCTAAAAATTTCATTCCGAAGATCACTACTCCGCTCTTCAACTACTCTCATGGTAGCTAGTCCTCCAAGAACTTCTATACTTATAAATTGTATTTCCATCCTTTCCAAATCCATTTGCAGTTCTTTTGGCAGTTCTCTATTAATAGGTTGCGTATCTGTGCTTTTCTGACTTAAAGCATCTGCCACAACATTTGCTTTTCCAAGGGTATAATTGATTGCTAGATCATAATCTTTAATTAACTCTAGCCAATGCTTCTGCCTCATATTCAATTCCTTTCGAGTGAAGAAGTATTTGACACTTTTGTGGTCAGTGTATAACTCACATCTTACCCCATAGAGAAAATGCCTCCATCCTTTTAAAGCAAAGACTACTGCTGCTAACTCTAAATCATGAGTTGGATAATTCACTTCATGTGGTTTCAGTTTTCTAGATCCATAATCAATTACCTTATGATCTTGCATAAGCACACAACCTAATCCTTCCTTAGATGCATCACAATATACTGTGTAATCTTTTCCTGTTTCCGGAACTACTAGGATTGGTGCGGTAGTTAATCTGGTTTTCAACTCCTAAAAACTCGCTTCGCACTTCTCATCCCATATAAATGGTTTATTCTTTCTTAACAATTTGGTCATTGGTCCAGCTATCTTGGAAAAACCTTCAATGAATCTCCGATAATAACCGGCCATGCCTAAGAAACCTCGGATTTGCTTCACATTATTGGTGCCTTCCATTCTAGCACTGATTGAACTTTGGACGGATTTACAACAATTCATCCTTACTGATCACATGACCAAGAAAATCTACTTCGTCCAACCAGAATTCACACTTGCTGACCTTAGCATAAAGCTTATGTTCTCTTAGGGGTTGCAATGCTATTCTCAAATGCTCTGCATGCTCTTATTTATCCTTGGAGTATATCAAAATATCGTCAATGAATACTATGAAAAACTTGTCCAGATGCAACATGAAGATTTTGTTCATCAAATTCATGAATATTGCCGGTGAATTGGTAAAACCAAAAGGTACGACGAGATACTCATGATGTCCATACCTTGAGACAAATGCTGTTTTAGGAACATCTTCTGGTTTGATTTTAATTTGATGGTATCTTGATCTTAGATCAATCTTGGAAAATACCCCAGCTCCCTTGACTTGGTCAAATAGATCTTGAATTCTTGGTAATGGGTACTTGTTCTTGATGGTAACATTGTTGAGATTTCTGTAATGACCACACATTCTTCGTCCTCCATCTCTTTTATCCACAAAAATTATCGGAGTTCCCCATGGGGATATACTTTCCTGAATAAATCCTTTTCTGGCTAACTCATCAATTTGCTCCTTAAGCTCTTTTAATTCTTTTGGTCCCATCTTATACGATGCTTGGGCTATTGGTGTTGTACCAGGTATCAGGTCAATAATGAACTCTATTTCACGATCAGGTGGCATTCCTGGTAACTCTGCTGGAAAAACATCTTGAAATTCCTTCACTATAGGAATATCTTCCAATTTGACCTCCTTCATTGAGTTCAACTAAAGATCCACCATGATATGGCTATGTTTATCCGCCTGATAGACTATCCTTCCTCCACTTGGAGACTTGATTGAAACGGTTTTCTCCTCACAGTTGATCTGAGCTCCATAGTCCGTCATCCAATCCATTCCCAACACTACTACTATTCCCCTTATTGGAATCACATAAAAATCCGCATAATAGGTTTGACCACAGATTGAGATAACTTGGTTTAATTTAACGTTTCTAACTACCACGATCCCTCCAGCGGTAACTACAGGCATAGGTTTTTCTAACGGTGCCCTTCTAATCCCGAACTTATCACAAAATTGCTCAGGTATAAATGAAGTAGTTGCACTGGTATCAAATAGAACTTTTCCAGGATTTGTGAGAATATTGAGCGTACCTATCACCACTTGATCCGAGTTATCCACCTCCTCCAAGGTTGCGCAATTCAGCTTTCCAGTAGGCCTACCTCTCTTGCCATTATCATTTTTGCCATAACTTCCACCTCTATTAGGCTGTCCACCTCCGCTTCTGGCTTGACCGCCACGTGTTGTAGGCCAACCACCTGATGGTTTACTTGGGCATTCAGGCTTAAAGTGCCCCTTCTGGCCACAACCATAACATATGATTACTAGCTTTTTACATTCCCTTTGGAAATGCCCTGGAATACCACAATTGTTGCATATAATATTCCTCCTGGGGTTGGACTGACTTCCACTACTATTCTTGTTAGTATTGTTGTTGTTGCTGAAGGATCGATTCCTGGGTTTGAACTCCAAATTAGGTTTAGGCTTACTTGCTTGAATCCTCTTAGTTTCCTTCTTTGCTCTCTTCCTTCGGTCCTCTTGGACATTCTTAGAATCATCCTCAAATGTGATTTTTGCATCTAGTAACTATTGAAAAGTTGCTTTATTGGCCAACCCCAACTGCATCTTCACAAATGGATTTAAACCATGCAGGAAACATTTCTTCCTCTTCTCCTCAGTGCTCACTTCATCCTCAGCATAACGATATAGTTGACTAAACTCCCAGATGTACTTCATGACACTGGCATATCCCTGCCGAAGCTCTTCAAACTCCCTACGCTTCAACTCCATCACACTTTCTGGAACATGATACTCACGGAATATCTGCTTAAACTCCTCCCAGGTATACTCCCTACCTGGAGGTTGCATTGCTAGCTGATTCTCCCACCAAGATGTTGCAGGTCTAGTTAAGAGATGTGTTGCATACCTCAACTTTTACTCATCATTGCATCCTACAGTCTTCAACTTTCTCTCCGTATCTGCTAGCCAATCCTCTACATCCATTAGCTCAGGGGCTGATGCAAAAGGTAACGGCCTTGCATTTTGAAAGTCAGAAAGACTCACACCCCGTCCTTCAGGTTCCCTCTGATGTCCCACTCGATCCACTAATCCTTCCATGAACTTGTTTTGGGACTCTTGCATCATTTTCATGTACTGCATGAAGTTCTATTCCATCAACGGCCTCATTGGTGGTGGTGGTAAATTTGCCTGCACTCTAGTGTCTTCATTCACCTTTTCCTTAGTTTCACGCTCCATGTGGTGCTGTTCAGTCTCGTCCTCTACACACGTTTCCATACCCCCTAGTCCTGTAACATAAAGTGAACACTCATAATTACATTATGCATATGTGTTCTGAGCTCAACTTCATGAACAAAACTAGTCACACAATGGAAAAAATCCAAATAAGAACTAAATATGCATTTCATATATTATACATTACAAACAACATAGTTTAATACGATGTCATTACAAGCCCATACCATTTACGTATTAAAACTCATGTGGATACTATCCCACTTATTTATTTACATTTAGTGCTCAGACTCTAACTCCTGTATCACCACTGGGATACTCCTCCTCAAGGTCACGCTCTCCAGAAGTTGCGACATTCATCATACATACCCGGAGTACAAACATGCTGACGTGTAGTATGACGCACCGTCTGTGGAACCACTTGCCTCTTCGACAGATGATACTCAGTATCAGAAGTCTCTGGACTTGACACATCATCCAGCTAAAGTGCGTCCATACCTTCCAACTCATCCGAAGTATCCACAGAATCATCCTCATCACTGTCTTTATCAATCATCTCCTGCATCCCAACTCCAGAGGAATCAACAGAATATTCCCCTTCCGGTGCTCCCCAAGTACTCTGCTGGGTATGATAGTCCTTAGCTATGATTGGATAGTGCATGTTATCTGGAGTAGGATAATGTTCTGGGGACTCAAACACCCTTTCTTCGGGATCTTCCTCATCGGACTCTACATCCTCCACATGGACATCTCTTCCATCAACGGAATAAGATCTCACTCCCATGCGACTAGTTTTCCTGGTATCCCCAACTGAATCTTCCACAGGAATAGGATTCCCGACAGATCCATCCATCGATATGTACCTCCATCCTTCGGAATTTCCAATAGGTAGTTCCTGAAGGAGATATGCCCTAGAGGTAAATAATAAATAGGTTTTTATTGTCATATCTCAATTAGTTTATAATAGTTTCATATTGTGCTATAACTGTGCCAAGTAGAAACATTGGTACAGGTGTGGTATGAAACAACCAAGTCCCTAGTAGCCTCTATTCATACTAGTTCGTTGGTCATGAGGATGATCTGGGTTTCAAGATCTTGGGCATTTATGCCAATTGACAACGGGGTCATATCATTGGAGAATTATGTGATGGAAATTCCTCGAAGGATTGCAACATGATCAAGTCATATAGTTCATTGTTGCAACAACTAAATCTAGAGTCCTAATTCCTTAGACCGTGAGGCTATATCAATCACAGTCTCCCGAGAGTGCTTTGATAGCATCAAGCACCACTTGGGAATACAGTGGTTATAAAGGTGTGTTCAGGTACTTGGAGGAACCGTTGAGGAAATATATGTCAAGAGCAGGATTTGTTCGCCCACATGACGGGTAAAGATACATACGGCCGGCTTGATGAGATTACATCCATAAATGTTGCAACATGTGACTCGGTCACGGGGATGTAATATCATGGTAACAAGAAAATAGAACTTGTTGTGAACGAGATTGAACAAGGTATGTGATACCAATGATCGGGTCTCGGACAAGTCGTATCGAGAAACAAAAGGAATTGGATGCTACATTTAGCGGTTCAAACGACATTGTCATCAGGAATGCATAGGGGTCACATGGATATCCCTGGTCCCTCTGTTGATCATTGATACAGATCATGTCTAGAGCATTCCTAAGCCGTGAGAGGATACACCTAAGGGTACGATCAGAGCGATCATTTGTAAGACAGAATCACAGTAGAGAAAGAGAAAGCTGGAATTGTTCCACAGAGAGATCTGAAGTTGTTCGGAGAAAGAATAAAGGAAAATACCTGAAAAAGTGTTTTCGGATAAATGGGAATTTGGATATATGAGCGGGAGTGGGTGGCAGCGGGCAGCCTGGCGCTGCTAACCGGCCTCCACCTCACGGCCCACACGGGAAGGCGCTGGCCGCCAGCCTCGCGGGCGCTGTGGGCAGGCTCGAGGTGGGCCGGCCGCAGCCCACTCGGCCGCTCCCTCCCTGCCACCTCTCCACCCGGGTCGGTGGCCACCGCCTTGGGATGCCAAGGCACAAAGGCCCACCCGGGCCACTAGCTGGCTGCCGCCGCCTGAGGGCCGGCTGGGCCACACGGGTTGCGCCCAGGCCCACCCGACTGGCCACCTATTGGCTGGTGGGCTATGGCCATTTGGCCCATCCGGCTGCAGCCCCTTTTGCCTTTATTTCCTGATTACTAATAGTCCCACATGGCTGACCTAATGGGAAGGGTACACCCCCTCTGCCTATATAAAGGGGTGCCCATGGGTGGGATGACACACACCATCAATTGGAGAAGTACTTTGGTTGACTTCCTCCTTCCCTCTCTCTCTCTAGCCCTTGTGACCATGGCCCCAAGTCCGGGCTATGCGAACAAGGCACACATGTAGTACGCCATTGTGCTGCAGGGATTCCTAGCCGGATATCAACTTCCACACTATCGGCGGGATCGGGGAGCCGAAGGTCTCATCATGCACCGGATGTGTACGAAGACACGAGGCGCAACACTTGGGGCACTTAAATGTTGTGAGCTAGAGCTGCTGTACGATGAAGAAGGAGCAATGGGTGACCTGCGAGGAGCTTCGCGACCTTGAGGTTGGCTACGAGTACAACTAAATCAACCACGTTCCTCTCATAACGTTAACCATGTACGATCTACAAGGGTATGTATTCTATACGCATTGGCCGTTACTGCATTACTACATAGATAGATCCTAGGCAGTTTTTGGGGTTCCAACGTAGGAAATTTTTTGTTTTCTGCTACCGGATCCCCTTCAATTTTGAGTCCTTAGTTCCCCAAGAACTCTGTGGTACTGGATGAATAGTGCCCTCATCAGGATATTTAGTGGGTTCTGGCATAGGTGAATAAGGATATGGTGTAAAAGATGCTGGATCTATAGGTATATCCTTGAAAATTGGGTTACCCCTATCCCCTGCTTCATTCTCCAGTTTAGATGCTAACTTCTCCCTTCGGTCAGGATTAGTTAAATCCTCTAACATATCAATCTGATCTTCTACAATAACCTGATGTGTCTTGTACAAAGACCCAACCATCAGTCGATACAGATCCATAAACTTAGAAGCTAGTTTTGGATGCTTCTTTACTAAAGTAAGATGATCTGGTTCTGGTTCCTTGTCTATAGAGTCATGAGGAATCACAGAATATGTGCTTCCAGCTAACTCTTCTACTTTGTACTCCCGAACATTGGCTATCGCCTCGACAATAGCAACATGGTATGTTGCTAGGTGACTTCTACCTTCACCCGTAGGTAAATTGTGATATAAACCAAGCTTCTTTCGTAGTTGGATGCTAACACGATATTTGGCTAACATTCTCGCATCATGGTATGCCATGGTATTGACTGGAATATTAGTTGTGCAACCAAAAATCCTCAGAAGTTCTCGAAGTTGTTCAGTTAAAGACCCCTGATAATCATCGACAGTCTCTTCTTTCCTTGCTAAGGTCTGTTTTGGAAACTTTGGTGCCATTTCCACTGTATAGAAAATATTCATAATTAGTATCCATTAATCAAAATGATACATCATAATAAAGAATTATCGCTCTAAAAAAATATAATGAAATATTCCCAATTGAATATTCATCATATAATCTAGAGAACTCTTTACCGTTGCTCCTAGACTCATACAGGTAGTTCCCTTTACTAGGTTTCCAACCTAAGGTCAAAGCAATTGCGCTGATACCAGCTGCGGTGACCCAGCATACCACTGCATATGTAGTACACTATAGTCATTGACATGACACCCACAGAACACCGTTCCGTAAATATCACATCCCTCAGAGTGGTACAACAGAAACATTGCGGGTCCAAATTACAAACATACACACTTCATGATTATTACAATACCGGAAGTTTGAGACTTCAAAAGGTTCAAACTTACAAACCAAATAACTTATCTCGTAAGTTCAGCGGAAGAACGAAAAAACACAATGGTAATAAAGACGTGAGCTCAACAGCTTATTCTATAGAGTTCGGGCTGCTCAGCTCAACCTAGGTAACTAGAGTATGGCCTGACAACTACTCTCACTCGTTGTCTTTAACTCCATACTGTATCCCGTACTCCACTCCTTCGATTCCACCGGATAGGTCCGGTTCTTCATAGTAGACGTCATTCGAGACCTCCGTAGCATACACCTGGTCGTCCTTCTGGCCCTCAAAGTCTAGCAAGGGGTTCAAAGGAAAGGGTGAGTAACAACGTTACCTAGCAAGTTCATTGTATGCAAGGTGGGAAGTTTGATGCTCTATCTACCACCTCGGACGATACGTCCTTGGTACAATGAAGTTTTGGTAAACATTTCTTCAAAGATTGATTTTTAATTATCAAAACTATGCCCATCAGCCTTCACAGGTTGACCAGAACTTCATGGAGTTCCTTTCCTGCCGCGTACGTAGATCCTTCCCTTAACAGGGAGTACCATGTCACAATTCTCACACTATGCATAGGTGCGTTGTTTTACCCATAAGAGACCAACTCCTTGTTGCACAACCTGGCGTACTTTCCCGTCCACAATTCCATGATGTGGGGCCTAGTAGATGATCCAAGCCAATCACTGCCCACTTCGCAACCCCGCATGTCCCCTTGGTGTACGTACGGCAATGGTTAGTACAGACCGTCAGATACCAGAACTATCGTGGGAAGTTGAGGGCTCCCACCCATATGCTGCATATCCTCTACGAATTACAAATAAATGCACGCTACGAGGATAACACTCATGACCTGGCCATCTGGATGCATGCGAGAGGAAGAAGATATAGCTGACTTCTCCATCCCATTCCAAATCTTATGGTTAACGCGTAATATACGACGCTAGAATCACTGATGTCATGGGTTATTAAGTCCTAGTTGTTTTGCAATTGGAATCTTAGATTCCCCTGCAATTCTTAGTATTTATCATCACTTAGGATGATAATAGTATTTCATTTGTTTGAGAAAATACTTACTTTCTATCTCCTTTAGAACATAGGTGATAACACACAATTTTCAAATACTTTCATAAAGACTCTTCAAAGGACATGAGCAAGTGATGAACTTGCCTTATGACTGCAAGGTAGTGAAGTCGGATGCTTCCACCTGACCTAGAGATCCGGTTTCTACAGAGAACCATTATTGCCCGGTAAGGACAATATTTAAAGAAGCAATATGCAATGCATAGTAATGTCATGCAATGGTTTAGTATTTGCTTACTTGGGTGTTTTACCCTCTTAGTAAAAGTTTGCTATTCTATTTAATTAAAAGAAAAGTATTACTTAAAGTCTTTGAAATCTTCATAAATATCAGATTTAGTATTTTTTTATAATAACTACTATTATTTTAAGAGTTTAAAATTGAATTTATTTAATTTTTTTAACTCTTTTAAATATTTAACTAAAATTCCATTAAGGAAATAAGACTTTATTTTTATCACACTTAATTTACTTTTCAAAAATACAAACTAGAATTTTTCTATAATAGCACTCCCTTTTAGAATTGTAAGAAGGACTTTTATTTAATTTTTATGTGTTTGGTATATTTTTATAAAATCCTAAAGGAATATATACCTTAGTAATAATAATTTGAAATTTAATTACCGAAAATTCCATTTGTTATTTTTCTTGAATAGAGGACATTTCTATGAGTCCACTAATATTTTATTTATATTTTTAGGATTTTTATTTTATTTCTTAGAACTATTTAAGTCCTAGGGGTATTTTGGTCATTTGACAATTTAATTAGGCTTTTTCCTTTTAAACTGGACCTAGCCCATTGGGCTGGCCCAGCCCTGACTCGACCCATCTAGGCTGGTCAAACCCCTCTATCACGAGAAGCCCAGTGCCACTCAATTCCTCCCCTTCTCTCTCCCGTTCACCTACTGGCTCGTCCTCGCGGAACCGCCGTGATGCTAACACTGTCGCCGCTCGATTCCTGCCTTCCTGGACCATTCCGGCCACTACCGTGGTGTGTGGCGAGGTAGCCGATGCTGCTCCGTCATCTGGTCTTGTTTGATTCGTCTGTAAGCGTCCCTCTCGTCTAGGTTGACTCTGCTCCGAACTCAGGGTTTGGGGGTAGTCGGCGATGTGGAGTTTTGCCGCCCCGGTGGTGCTGGGCTAGGCTTCTAGAGGTCCTGTGGTGCCGCCGCTGCTGTCTGTGTAGCTGTGACCGGCGTGCCATGGCTTGGCGTGGGTTGTAGTGCCCTCGGGTGCTCCCCTTGCCGCTGTGTGCGCTCGCCGATGATTCTGCTTCCCCTTCTAACTTCAGCAAGGACCACGGGTTTGTTCCTCTTCTTCTCCCTCTCTTATTCTCTGGCTTACCTTGCTACTCTCTAAGTGCTTGCCATGTATGAACCCTAATTATATCTGTCCACGGCACTAGGGTTCATCCCTTTGTGCTAGGGTTCATCCCTTCATGCCATGTTTATCTAAGGTGGTTTCCTACTAAATTTAGCTGTGTAGGGTTCACTGCAATACTTTGGTTCTCAGTGTTCACAGTTATTTCTGTCAGTAGGCTGTTAAATGCACTTTTACTTACTCTCTTGTATTATGGCTATGATCTGGGTTGAGATTAGCTCTCTAGTTCTTGTCGACATGCTTTGGTATGAAAGGATTGGAGTTGGACATCTAATCCAATTATTCTCCGATACTTGCAGATGATAGAATACAGATATGTCAAATATGATTCCTAATTGTTGTGTTAGGAAAATGATTAGGTGTTCTTTTACAAGCATTGTATTATGGAATCCCTGGTAGAAACTGACTGGTTAGGATAGGCCCTTGTGACACCCTCATTTGAGTGGTACACAGGTTCATCCATACACTAGACTGTTTTCTATTTGTGTTCTATTGTACCTGAGAGTTGCAGAACATTCTATTGGATAAATTAGCCTATGATGTTGGTCTAAGGCAAAGCTATGGAAAAATAGTTGTTTTCACCTGCTGCTTCCTATCTCACATATCTTCTAATGGATAATCCCTAAGTATGATTCCTATAGTGTTTAGGAAAATGATTTGATAGGCTGTTGTAAGAATAGTAGAGTTGATCCTTACTGTTTAAGATGAAGTTTTAAGATGTATCATTTCTGAGGTGCTACCATCCATAGGATGTTCCCAGAAATGTTTATTCAAGGATGCCTGTGTATCTAGTTATGAAACTAGAGATTTCTCTCCAAGATCAGTGATGCAAAGGCTGAGATCTTGGTAGTAACTTGTAAAGCTTTATCATTGGCTTTTTATCTTTCTTCTAGGATGGATATACACCTCACTTGGGTGTTTTTCTGAGAAGATCATATAAAACAATACATGCTGTATTTAATCTATGATGATTTGATCATGTGATGCTTTTATGTGTACTCACCACACTACTTGATGGCTGGTGAGGTTGTGGTGTTGCTTGCTGGCTTGATCTTGTTAACTTATGCTTGCTGGCTTGATCTGGCTCTGTACCTCCTGGTGCTGCTCCTGTGATCTTGTACTTGTCCTTGCTATCCACTTGCTCCACCCCCTCCTTATGTTACCATCTTGTGGTGAACTGGTGGTTGATTTGGTAAACTGGCTGGTGGATTTGTTAAGGTTTTTGGCAAGCTCAATGAGCTCTGAGTGTGTGCTTGAGAAGGAGAAATGAGTTCCTATAACTATGCTTCGACTGGGTGCTCTGTTTGAGTGATTGTACTGCTGATGTTGTGTTCACAGCATGCTCCATGCATTTTGGTGACTAAGCTGTCTAGCTGTGTGGTCTGGTTGTGTGGCCTGGTTGTGGATCAAATCAAGTGAAATAATCTTCACTTGTTACCCTTTTACTAGTTACTGTCTTGGTGTGAGACTTGCCCCTCTTCTTATTACTCTATGATGTATGAGCAGTGCACTTCACTGTTCACCACTGAGAGTAAAACTAACTAACTAACCCTTTATTTTTCTTTTAGTTGTTTTATCTTATTTGCAGGAACAAGATCTGGACATACAAGATTTAGGATAGGAGTAGATAGGTAGTATAGGTTTTAATTGTAACCTTCTTTATATTCTTTTTGTTAAGATTCTTGTAAAGATATTATTATAAGTTAATAAAATTTTATTTCTATTCTCTGTAATCTTCTGCTTTATCACCAGTTGTAATATTATTATGGAATAAAGAAATAAGAATTCATTTCTTATTTAATTTTCCTTGTCTTTAATCCTTATTGTTGTTTACTATATCTATAATTTAATCAAACAATGTTAATAAAGTATTTTGGAAAACAATTTAATACTACTAACTTCAAATTTTCAAATTGATTTAAATTTCAAACTTGAATTCAAAATAACTTCCCTGAAGATTCAAACTTCCTAAAGATCATGTCAAAATTCATAGAAGTCACTATAAAGAGCTATTCCTCCCTCTAGTTAGTGAAAGGAACTCTGATCTCTTTAGGTTTTTGTTTGGCGAAAAATTTACCCTGATTTTTACAAATGCATGCATGAACAAACTTAGATTCCTCTTTCTACCCTTCGTTGGATCCTAATGCGGGTGTGTTACATGTTCTCTCCTTTCATCAATGACCTCCTTCATCAGAAATCCCACCAATTCATTTTGAATTGCTCGTATGCGTTGTTCTGGATCGAGCTTCTCCCGCAAACAGTGAATATAAGTTGAATCAACTCTCCGCTCACTTGTCAACTCTTGAAATATACTCGCAAACATATAATCCACATAAATGAGTCCCTAGTGGCTATTGCAAACCCTTCACCATTTTATAAGTTAGCTCATCTTTGAATGGACCTTGTATTTTCTTTTTGAACCATGTCCAACACCTACTCGGCAAATAAAATGAACAAAGGAGTTATTATTTACTTGATATCAGGACATGAATGAAAGAGGCCGGTATAATGCGATAATGACTGAAATTACTTCTGGAGCATTGCTTTCATGTCGCTCCACTTCTCTTGGTCCCAACTTAATGAGTCGTTGACTTCAACTTGGGACTTGTCAACTTGAATGTTTAGCAGAATCCAGTAGAACATGCGAACGTTTACATAAGCATACATGCATAACTCATCAATTACACTTAATATCAAGTAAGAAAAAAAAGAATGGGTTCAAGACAGAAACACTCACTTGAAGTTGTAAGGAAATAGTATTTACTTATAGTAACTATGCTCGATTCAGAAGGTGGACAGGTCATCCTCCATGTCATTGGGGTGATTGTGTAACATATGTTCATTAACGATATATGGGTCAATGAACCCAACTTCATATTTTCTAGCTATTTTGCATTCAAGCATCTTCATTCTGCATAATAGCGTACACAAGGATATATAGTCAGGATAATATATTACATGCAATGAACAAGCTGAGCTGTAGACTTAATTATAGAAATAAATCACTTACAGACAATAGAAATTGAGGATAGATTTATCGAGGGCGTGCTGATTGTATAACTAAAATAGTTCATTCATTTGAATCTGTATCAAGTAAGTTTTGAAGTGATTCTCCACTCTAACATCCAACGAAAACCATTCTTTCGAGTACTGCTTTGATACTTGCATTATGTACCAGTCGTGAAGATTTCGTGTATGTGTTGATAGACGTGTGTACTCCTCATGACTGACCAAAGACTGCCATTTGACATAATTTTGTGCTATCTCACCCATTGGTGCTTCTTCATATCCTAAATATTGACCAAGAGACATACATGCTGCGTTAGCATTTTCGTTGGCCTACGATACAGTGATACCTAGTTCTCTAGCAGTAGCTATGGCTCTGGGGTCCAATAATTGCATGTCCTTATCCATATCGGCTCTGAAGTCCTTATCGATATCGGAACTCACTATGAGCGGGGAACCGATTGATTTTTCTATTGTTCGAGCTGGGAAATTTGTTTCCCTCTTTTTGCACTTGTTTTTCTATTCTCCTCAGACTTTGCACTTGTTTGCTTAATAATTTCGTGGTTATAGTATGATTCCAGATTCATCGATATTTGGGATGGTTGCTCAAGAAAGGACTTAGCCTACTTTTTGTTTATTTATCAAATACTTGCTTTGGCTCGGGATTTTTTGGTGGAAAAAAACCTTATTGTAGGCAGCCACTTCCACGGTGTTTTCCTCATCAGTCCTATCATAAGGTCTCTTGGGAAGAGCCAGCAGGATGTCGACTATCTTTGTCATACTACCTTTCTTCTGAGTCGGGTGTGGGGGAGTGGCGGCCTTCTATTTTTTCAACGACCTAGTATTGCACGGAGGCGGAAATCGAGATGTACTCGTGCTGCGGCAATCGATATCCCTCTCTTAGAGGGGTGGACTTGGACGTTGATGATCATCGTGTTGGAAATATGCCCTAGAGACAAATAGTAGTAAGGACTATTATCATATTTCATATATTTTATGATTAAGTTTTACATCATGATATAACTGTATTGAGTGGAAACATCAATACACGTGTGATATACAAACAACCAGGGGTTCCCAGTGAAACTCTAGTCACTGGTTCATTGGTCAACAG
Source organism: Avena sativa (assembly GCA_916181665.1). NCBI lineage: Eukaryota > Viridiplantae > Streptophyta > Magnoliopsida > Poales > Poaceae > Avena > Avena sativa. The sequence continues at coordinate 62,791,812 of OV702286.1, read as the reverse complement.
ATGATCATGTTTCCTGATCATGTGGCATTTATGCCAGTTGGAAATGAGGTCATCTCATTCGGAGAATGAGATGATGAACCAATACCCAACCTAAACATCGTGACCTGATCATGTCACGAAGTTCAAGTTATGATGATTAGAAATGGATCCTCGTAGACTATTCCTTAGACCATGAGGTTATATCAATCACTGTCTCCCGAGAGTGCTTAGATAGCATCAAACGCCATCTGGTAAAACGGTGGTTATAAAGGTGTGTTCAGGTATTCAGAGGAAACCATAGAGGCAATATATGTCAAGAGCAGGATTTGTCCGTCCATGTGACGGAAAGATACTCAAGGGCCCACTCAGAGAAGTTATATCCAATAGCTGCGCAGCGTGTGATTAGATCACGGGGATATCACTTGTCGGAACGAGTTAAGTAGCATTGTTCAGTAATGAGATTGAACCCGACATGGTGATGTCATTGATCAGATATCGGGCAATGCAAGTATCGAATGACAAAGGGAATAAGACACGACTGTCCCGGTTCAAACGACAAAAGATCTTCGTGGAACGCACAGGGGTCACATGGCCATCCAGGTCCCTCTGTCGATCATTGGTGCGAGAATGTCCCGACCATGTCTGGAGTGTTCCCGAACCGTGGGGTATCACGCTTAAGGGCTTGATGATGCTTAGAGAGTGTTTATAGGATCGGTGGAATCACCGAATAAGAGAAGGGAGAAAACCGGAAGGGTTTCGGTAAGTCTGGAGGATGTTCGGAGCGGAGGTGGAAGGTGTTCCATGGCCACGGAGATTATATAATGTGTGAATGAATGTTAAATATTGATTCCGGAGGGAGAGGGCCGGCTAGGCCTAGCCCCCCCCCCCACGCGGGGCCCACTAGGTGGCCGGCGGCCACCTCCTCCCCTCCTCCTCTCCTTTAGTCCCACCCCGGGACTTGAAGGGAGGTAGTACCTCCCCTCCCCCTATATAAAGTGGGGTATTTGGCCTAGAAAAATACACAAATAATCAATAAAGTTCTCCCCACTTTTGGGAGGACCTCCAATTGATATTTTCTCTCTCCCCCTCTCTCTCTCTCGTGACCGTGGTCCCAAGTCTGGACTGCGCGAGCGAGAGACATCTTCACCGCAGAGCGCCGTCGCGCTGCGGGATTCGGATCCGGGAGCTTTACTTCCGCAACTGCTGCTGGATCGGGGAAGCAGGAGTCATCGTCAGGCACCAGACGTGTGTAACTCCCCGCGAGGTGTCGCACTTGAGGCACTCAAGTCGTTGGAGCCAGAAGGAGCGCAAGGACTTCATCACGACCTTGAGGTCGGCTTCGGCTCGTCTACATCAACCACGCTCTCCTGAGCGTTGACAACGCTTTTCGGTCTTCAAGGGTAAGTTCGTGAAAATCCCCTCCCGTTATTGTATTACTAATAGATAGGTCCTGGCAGCTTCAGGGGTTCAGGGGCATAGAGTAAAATTTATTTTTTTTATGCGCGGAACCCCTACAGTGGTATCAGAGCTAGATCTATGCGTAGTAATGCTAGTACAGGTAGAACACATGAGATGTAGCATGTGGGCGTTGATCTTTTAGTTGTTACCCTCCCACGTGTACTTGTGTATACCGCAGTAATGCTTGATGAAGCGGCTCCCAACCGACTTTACACGTTCATTCGCGAGACTGGTCCAGGCTTGACATACGGCTTGTACCGTATAAAGTGGCTTAGGGGGGTGTCTGTCTCTCTCGCATTAGTTGGTAGACCATTTTCAACGGAGGGCCCCGAAAGGGGTGTAGTAGAGACAACTACAGGATCAGTGTTGTGCTGAAAGTTCGTAGGTAAGAACGGTTCTTGTGCGAAAGCCCATTCAGCCACGTAAAACATGCAAAGATAAAGTAGAGGCGTCTAACTTTCTTTTGCAGGGGGGCATTGTTTTGTGATATGGTTGTGGCAAAGATAAAGTGATTACCTTTTGTTGCATAGTAGTATATAGTCACGGTAATGACAAACTACCACGTCGGAATGACACTGGTACCCTGGTGTCAACGGCGCCGGAACCCTGGCGCCAGAACTCGGTGACGGCGGATGGAAATCACGACGTGAAGGACCATATCACATAGCATTTACATTCAATTTTATTGTTTGTATGTCTTATTGTGTGCTAGTATTAGATACTCGACGGTAGCCTAATAAGATGATCCCTGTTAAAATAACCAACGATTGTGTTCCCCCTTAGTGTGCACCACCAAGAAAGTTCTTCGGTATGAGGCGATCCAGGGTTACAGGCCTGCGTGTCGGACATATCTACGTTCAGATACAGTGGGTGTAAGCCATGTTGCACAGCGAAAACACTAAGGTTGAGTTGGCGAGCCTAGCATGTACAGACATGGCCTCGGAACACAGATGGTCGAAAGATCGAGCACGAGTCGCATGAATGATGTGACCGACGTTTAGCGTCCACCCTTGAACCCATATTGATGGTCATGATGATCGGGGGAGATGTGGCTGATAGGGGTCGTGTTATCACTAGGAACCCTCATTGGGGATAAGTGTTTCTGAGTGGAGTTATTATTAACTCATTTAATTATAAACTTAGTCTAAATTCCTTTTTCAATTATAAATGTAGAAAATGGTTCTTATCGAGATTACCTTTCCTATCGACGATTGGTTAAAAGGAGAAAAACTCAAGTTAGATGGATCCAACTTTTCTGCATGGGTCATACGCCTGTTTGATCTCCTTGGGGAGAACAATGTAGCTGACTACATGACCTGCGAGATGTATTTGGAGTCACCCTATTCTCATGAGACCCAGGAGCAGCGGGATCTGCGTTATCGTCGTCGTGTAATGGCCACATTCATATCAGTGACCATGTGCCTCGGAATGGAGGATGGGCTATGGCCAATAGTGGGGAGTCTCAAGCCCCGCGTGGTCATGACACATCTGAGAGCACATTTCGTGGAACAAATGCGCATGTGGGAGTATGAGCTGATGGGGGACTTCCTCTCCATACAGATGGAGGAGGGCTCCTCGCTGGATGAGCACTTATTGCGCCTCTACGATGCATACATGAGTCTGGCATACTACCTGGACAACTGGTTCTCAAGCTCATTTGCGATGGGAGTTGTGCTGCGGTCGCTTCCTCCAAGCTTCCAAGCACAAGTCAGGATCTGCGTTATGAGAGGCGACACGGAAACACTGGATTGCCTTGAGTTCATATCACATTTCAGAAATGTGATAGATGAACCCAACGTCGCTGGAGTCGTCAACGACAAATGTATATATTTGATATACAGTTTTATAAATGTTATAATATTGCAAACACATTGCAGTGTTAAGTATATCTGATACTTGTTCTGTTTTACTGAAATCATGTCCTTCTGCATGAGAGGTGCTTGCTGGAGAGGAGGTGACGTTGCGTGTTGATGGCGAGCATGATGATGATGGCCGACGACACTCTCCCTCAACATTTATCATTTAGTTTGTGTTTTAGGATGATTAATGTAATCGAGAGATTTGAACTTCTTTAGTGTGTCTCACACTTCGTGAGATGGTTATTCATACGAGTTTGTAACAAACAGTTGTTCTGCTTTTATGAATGATTTCTATTCGTGTTCATATCTTGTTTGATTATGTGTGAATGATCCTTGTTGTTTGAAACTAATTGATAATGTATGAACATTTATAAAACATTAAAATGCCTTGTTCCAAATACCCAACTTAATGATATATTCATTAATGAATGAAACCATTAAATTCAAAGTTATAATGATAATATGTGAAAGTCATTTGATTTCTTTTCACATATAAATCATGCCTCAGTTCGGCAAAATAACTTGAACACCGTGTATTACTTGAATACAAAGTGTTTGATGAATTGTTAAAACTTAATACATATCCGATGTATTGGGTTTTAACGAAAAATGGTAATTATCATTAAATGATTGTTTAAATGTGTAAAGTAAGTTTACCAAAGGAAACATGAATATGAAACTATTTGATTTGATCAAAGTGTTTCATCAACAAAAAGGGTATAAATATAAAAGAGAATCTAATTACTACGATTTGATCAATAGTAATGAAATTCAACTTTATAAGAATGGCATGAAAGAAATTGTGAAATGCAAAGTGTTTTGAAACGTCAAAATGCAAAGCATCACAATGTGATATTAGATATCAAAGGGGGTTGAATAGAAGGCACCAAATAAATCGTTGTAGTATAGATGTAGAGACCAATAGTTAAGAAATAGTTAGCACTCAATTAGAATTGGTAAACCATTAGAATTCGTGAAAGTTTTGGGGTTATTCGATATAACCAAAACAATAGCGAATAAGTCCTTGTAGTGTATTCATTGGAAACTTTGAATACGAAACCCATAGCTCAAACCAAAAGGAAAGCAAGATTTGTATTGCTTGGATTTTGGTGCATTCTTGGGAAAGCTCACTTCTAGTGATGTTTCTCAATTATGAAGCAAATGGAAATTAGTGTAAAACAAGATGGGGATTCAAAACCCTGCATCCGAGTATTGAGAAGCGCAACGGACAATGTTCCTGAACGATTCTCTTCACAGAAGGAAAGAATCAATGATTTTGATCATTGTGTTTTTCCCTCCACTATTGTTTTTCACTATATGAAGTAGGATTCAAAATGTAAATCCATATATTGTATGGAGACATTTGTGAATCACTTGTCATGATTTTTGGAATATGACATACCTACGAACTACAAAGGAAATAATGGTAAACTAAATTATGATAAATCCTAAAAGCAAAATTCCCTTGAGATTAGAAAGCAATTCATTGCTAAATCTCACAAGTAAAAGGGGTTACTTGGAATTTTCCCAAATGACTGCAAAGCCGTAGTAGGAAAAGGGGGTGAATGACAAAAGCACAATTTGTCAAGTATTGGATGAATTCAAATAAATTTGATTCATGTGTGCTGGATGTCTAGTGGATTTAAAACTAGTAAAGTACTAGTATCTCATAGTAAATCTCCAAGTTTAATATTTGATCAAAGGATTTTGAAGTTATTCAAAATAGTAAAGGAGATATGCAATTTGCATAAAATTGAGTGGGAGCTATGAAAGTCTTCCTAAAACAATATGTGATTGACATATTTTTAAGTGGGAGCAATATGAGTCTCAAACTCAAATATGTAGGAACATATTTTGAGTGGGAGCTTATAGGAGTAATTCTTAAGCGTGTTAAGAATGAAAGGCACAAATACTTATAAATAATGATTTATAAGATGTAGAAGTTGATAATAGGTGTATTATGATATTATGTAGTATTCCTTAAGGGATTCTGAAAAGTGTTTCAGAATAGAAGTTAATTAAGGAACTAGTCCTTAATAACTCAAATTAGGAATAGCATTTAGTTTAACATCAATGGTTGAAAGAAAGGAAAGGATGGTCGTCATCCACTATGTTGAGACATAGGTTCTATCTTAGAAACCATGATGATAACTTAGCATAATATGTAATCCAAATAAAGAATGTTTGAAAGTGATTAAGTTCAAATCACAGAATGTTTGAGCTAAGTTTGTCCGAAGTGTCTAGTAGAGAACTGTGGATATATTTTCCAAATCCATAAAGGATGACATATCTTAAAGCATAAAGAGTTATGTTATAAGGGAATATGTTGGAAACTTCTGTAGATACCAATTAAAAGTCAAGTAGGAAGCGAGGTGAACAAAACATAGAAAGTTGCACAGAGTGCACTAGTGTTTCGATGAATACATTTATAATACTAGATAAGGGTACCATCTAAAGTGTTGTATAATGTTATTGCGGGGATAGTTCGCTTTTAACATAGAATGATGTGTCCCAGGGCACAGTGCCCATGAGAAAGCCATCGAGGTTGATCTAACGTCACTATAGGCTCCTGGAATCAGGCCTCGTTCTGCTGCCATAGCGATGATGCATACACGCAGATGCTATCATGAGATGATAAAGTATTAATGTCAATCCAGGTGACATTAGTAAGTTGCAAAGGATTTGGGACTACAAACTACAGACCCAAGACTCAACGTCTTCCATGAGCAAGCATGTTCAGGGTACCGGGTATATGGTGCCAATGATTGAGAACAAATGCAGCTAGTGTATTTGTACTCTAGTGCAAGTGGGAGACTGTTGGAAATATGCCCTAGAGACAAATAGTAGTAAGGACTATTGTCAAATTTCATATAGTTTATGATTAAGTTTTATATCATGCTATAACTATATTGAGTGGAAACATCAATACACATGTGATATACAAACAACCAGGGGTTCCCAGTGAAACTCTAGTCACTGGTTCATTGGTCAACAGATGATCATGTTTCCTGATCATGTGGCATTTATGCCAGTTGGAAATGAGGTCATCTCATTCGGAGAATGAGATGATGAACCAATACCCAACCTAAACATCGTGACCCAATCATGTCACGAAGTTCAAGTTACGATGAGTAGAAATGGATCCTCGTAGACTATTCCTTAGACCGTGAGGCTATATCAATCACTGTCTCCCGAGAGTGCTTAGATAGCATCAAACGCCATCTGGTAAAATGGTGGTTATAAAGGTGTGTTCAGGTATTCAGAGGAAACCGTAGAGGCAATATATGTCAAGAGCAGGATTTGTCCGTCCATGTGATGGAAAGATACACAAGGGCCCACTCGGAGAAGTTATATCCAATAGCTGCGCAGCGTGTGATTAGATCACGGGGATATCACTTGTCAGAACGAGTTAAGTAGGATTGTTCAGTAACGAGATTGAACCCGACATGGTGATGTCATTGATCAGATCTCTGGCAATGCAAGTATAGAATGACAAAGGGAATAAGACATGACTGTCCCGGTTCAAACGATGAAAGATCTTCGTGGAACGCATAGGGGTCACATGGCCATCCAGGTCCCTCTGTCAATCATTGGTGCGGGAATGTCCCGACCATGTCTAGAGTGTTCCCGAACTGTGGGGTATCACGCTTAAGGGCTTGATGATGCTTAGAGAGTGTTTATAGGATCGTTGGAATCACTGAAAAAGAGAAGGGAGAAAACCGGAAGGGTTTCGGTAAGTCCGGAGGATGTCCGGAGTGGAGGTGGAAGGTGTTCCATTGCCACGGAGATTATATAATGTGTGAATGAATGTTAAATATTGATTTAATCATTTATTCATAATTATTTAATAAAGAGAAAATCAATTAAAAGGGTCAAAGGCTTAATCGGCCAATTCCGGAGGGAGAGGGCCCATTAGGGGAAAGGAGAGAGGAAGAAGGGGCAAGGGGGAGGACGGCTGGGCCTAGCCCCCCCACCCGGGGCCCACTAGGTGGCCGGCGGCCACCTCCTCCCTCTCCTCTCCTCTCCTTTAGTCCCACCCCGGGACTTGAGGGGAGGTAGTACCTCCCCTCCCCTATATAAAGTGGGGTATTTGGCCTAGAAAAATACACCAATAATCAATAAAGGTCTCCCCACTTTTGGGAGGACCTCCAATTGATATTTTCTCTCTCCCCCTCTCTCTCTCTCGTGACCGTGGTCCCAAGTCTGGAATGCACGAGCGAGAGACATCTTCACCGTAGAGCGCCGTCGCGCTGTGGGATTCGGATCCGGGAGCTCTACTTCCGCAACTACTGCTGGATCGGGGAAGCGGGAATCATCGTCAGGCACCGGACGTGTGTAACTCCCCGCGAGGTGTCGCACTTGAGGCACTCAAGTCATTGGAGCCAGAAGGAGCGCAAGGACTTCATCACGACCTTGAGGTCGGCTTCAGCTCGTCTACATCAACCACGCTCTCCTGAGCGTTGACAACGCTTTTCGGTCTTCAAGGGTAAGTTCGTGAAAAGCCCCTCCCGTTACTGTATTACTAATAGATAGGTCCTGGCAGCTTCAGGGGTTCAGGGGCGTAGAGTAAAATTTATTGTTTTTATGCGCGGAACCCCTACACATCGGGGGGTGGACTTGGATTCCTCGGAGTTGGTGGCCTTGGTGCCGAGCCTGGAAACTTAATGTACTTATTTTGCCATAGAATGATGTGGGACTTGACATCTCCCGGTTTCTTATGGCCTTCACGTGTAGCGATGTCAATATATAGGTCCTCATACCCCTCCACTAGGTCATCCATCGATACACGAGCATAGCCAGGTGGAATAGGAGGTGAATGGTGGAGTGCTCCAGGTAGACAAGGTAAAGAAGTGCCGATCGCCACCTTGAAGGACAGTTTGTTCATTGGCTGATGTAGTTCACATTGTGTCATCCCTACGAAATCATCCACGGGGTAGCTAGGCGCCGGTGCATCATCCAGCAGTGCATGATCATCAGCATGGACCTCCATGAAAGCCACACTGCTTGTCCACTTGCTATTATCCAATGCAGGATCTTCCCGTGGCTAAGATGATCTTTGGATAAGTGCTTCCACTACCAGTTTCGTCATCCCAACTAGTTCCGCTTCTATCTTCACAATCTGGTCTGCCTCCCGGTCCTTCTTTCTGAATTTATGAATTCTGTAACTATCATCATACTCGGGAAACCCTTTCTTCCACCTAACACAAGTGCCTTTTCCTCGTGTTCGTCCACCTTTTTAAGGTTTCCCGAGGGCGTGTGTCTGCTCGTCGCTCTCTCTCTCTCTCGGGCCAGAATAATCCCGCTTGAGCATCGGCCATTGCTTTAACAAGTGCATTGGAGGGTATTAGAATTTTTTGTCGAAAAATTGTTGCCCTGTTTCTGGGTTCAACGTTCTCCCATGCCTGTACCACCAGTGCTTTGACCTCTTGGGCCATCCATCTGTACCTGGAGTGATCCCTCTAGCCCTCATGTCGGCCTCCATAGCTTCCCACTTAGGCACGGCACTCTTGTAGCCACATATCCCCATTTTATGGTGGTATTTATTTTTCTTAGCATTTACCTTATTTTTTCCTACCTTGCCTTTGCTACAGAAGATTACTTGTACTTTACAAAATCCGGACACTATTCTCTCAATTTCTCTAGTGCTCATGTGAATTTTGGAGTTATCTTTTTCGTGACATATTTCGTGTATAAATTTTTCTTGTAATTCTGGAACAGTTTGTCCACCTTCATTAGATCCCACTCCTTGACTCTTGCTCTTCTTTCAATCCCACCCGGAATTGGGGTAGTACCATCTGCCTCAAATTCTTCATACTCTGGAGGTAGTATGCAATGTGTTATGAGCTTGTGCCAAAGGTTATCTTTGGCATCATCGTCAACATAACTAGTGAATTCTTCACCTGGATTCTTTGGCTTAAAACATTTTTGAATGATGATCGGGAGGTTGTCCCTAACAATTAATCCGCATTGATTTACATACATCCTCGTATGCTTTTTTGAAGAAATCGGTTCTCCATTATCATCTATTTCATTGATGGTGAACCTTTGATTACCATCCAATATTTTGTGCGGGCCTCGTATCCAGAGGGCTAAAAGAAGAAAGATTGATATATATATATATATCAATTAATGCATCTAGTCACAAGAGGCTTAATATATATACGTCGTCGGTTGTTGTCGAGGGGCCATTATTGTTGTTTGTTTGCCCTTCATCATCATTGTTTGTTTGCCCTTCATCCACCTGTTCTAGCTCCTGTCCATCACCAAATGCATCAGAAATGATGATATCGCATCCTCTTCTACAACATCCTCTCCAACACGAGGTTCACCTCTAGCAATAGCAAATAACCATTTATAATGCCCAAAATAAGATTGTTGGCCTGGGAGTTGGTGCGCTCCATCACTTAACTATTTTAGAAAGAAAGGTAAAACAAGTTAGGAAAACAAAGAGCAAGAAATGAGCAATGTACTAAAAAAGGTGACCTTATGTAGATATGAGCAAATAAATGGTAAAAAATATGCCCTATTTTTTACTCATACTTTTTTACCAATTCTTTCCTCTTTTTTACCAATTCCTTTCTCATATCTACATAAATTTGACCTTTTTATTTGCCCTATTTTTTACTCATATTATTTACCATCTATTTCCTCATATCTACATAAATGTGACCTTTTTTAATACATTAACATATTAGTACATTGCTATATCTAGTCGAATAAGCACATGCTAGAAAATAAACTTTACTAACAATGTTACTAATGAAAAAAATAGGGCATTTGCTACTAACAATATTACTACTAACAATATTATTAGCAAATAAAATTTACTAACAATATTACTAAAAAAACAAAAAAAAACTTCACCACCTCTCGGGATGAGGTGGAGATCGATCGGTCGGAGGGCGGCGGCGAGCGCGGTCAGGCGCGGTCGAGGGCGACGCGAGGACGTGGGCGCAGTCGGAGGCGGCGAGCGCGAGGGCGGTGGCGGCGTAGTCGGGACAAGGTGGCTCGCCCAGTCTTGGTCACAGCGGCGTGGTCAGGCGCAGTCAGGATGAGGAGACGAGCGCGAGGACAAGGCGACCGGAGACGAGGGCGGCGGCAAGGTCAACGGTGCAGCGGAAAAAATTGGCAGCACCTCCCCTGCGTCATCTTCGTCTCCGTTGATTTGGCTGCTAAGTTTGGAAGGGCGATATGCATTTGCAATATATACGGTTGACCCTCTAGTCCCGGGTCGTGGTACCAACCGAGACTAGGTCCTGGTTGGAACCACGAACTAGGACTAGAGGTCGCCCCTCTAGTCCTGGGTGCAGCCACGACCCGGGATTAGAGGCTATTTTCGGCCTCCACCAATTTCGCTCGCGAGGCTAGACCTCTAGTCCCGGTTGGTATTGAGATATGGGACTAGGTGGGATTTTGTAACTTTTTCTTGTATTTTAGTTTATATAGTTCAACTCAATTAGAACTTTGGAAATTCATAGCTCCTATTTTATATATCCAAATAATACAAATAATATGTCTATTATTATCAGAAAAACATAAGGAATCTGAATATATCATCGATACATCTGTTTGCATCATGTATCAATTGTACCATTTTCAATCCAAAATGCATTCAATTTTTTGCATAGTTTTGAATCCGACAAAACTTTCAACATGTTATGGCAAGAATCGCGGCATAGTTTGTGATAGTGTACCCATATTGTGCACGGACGTGTATCTTCGGATGGCGAATAATGTTGCAGGGGGAAGTTTTCCTTTTTGTCGCATGGAAAAGGCTTTTCCTATTTTCTTAGTGCCAAAATCGGGGCGTTTTGTGAAGCAACACCAAATGGTCAATTAAAAATGCTACCAACCCATTTTTCAAAAATACTAGACCACCTTACATGAACAATGTCCCAACCGGGAAATCTCAAAACCTTTTCGTGCACACATGGTAAAAAGACAAATGCCTGCCGAATCGGTAGGAAGTGGGTTCGGTTGGAACTATAGGTACATAATCTAATGCTCATGATTTTTTGGAAAAAATATTTTTGGACTCACAATATGATGTTTCTTCAGAGATCTAATGCAAGTTTTAGCGAAGCTCATCTCCTATCTTCATGCCTGTCATTTTGGCCATAGTTTGAGACGGGCATAAGAAATTCAAAAACGGTTCGAACAATGTAAATCCTTCACGTGGTGTTATATTATGTGGCATAGTTGCAAGAAAAAATACCAAACTTAGTATATTGATTGCATCTTGAAAAATCTTCACAGAAATGACCTATCATGTTTGAGATTTCATGGTTTTTAGTCCAAATGACCAATGTTATGGCCAGAATCCCAGCATAGTTTGTGATAGTGTGCCCATGTTGTGCATGCATGTGTATATTGGGATGGCGAACAATGTTGCAGGAGGAAGTTTTCCTTTTCGTCGCATGGAAAAACATTTTTCTATTTTCACAGTGCCAAAATAGGGGCATTTTGTGAAGCAACACCAAATGGTTAATTAAAAATGCTACCACCCTATTTTAAAAAAATACTGACTGATACATTGCAAATGTATCAATAATTTTTGATGTTCCATGCTTGGTTTTATCCACTTTTTTGTGTTTTGTTCCAACTTTGGAGTACTTTTCATATGATTTCTTGGACTAACCTATTAATAAGAGCCACAGTGCGAGCTGCCTGTTTTCTGCTGTTTTTGGTTCCAGGAAAGTTAGAAAATGAATATTCTCGAAATTGGACGGGACAAAAGCCAAAGTGCCTATTTTTCCGGAAGTCATCAAGTGCCAGAATACGAGACGGAGAGGAGCCAGAGGGCGGCCACACCACCTGGCCGCGCGGCTAGGCCTGACCCGCGCCAGGGGGTGGTGTGGCCAGCCCAGGCACCCCCTCGGCCTCCCCTTCCGACTATAAGATGCCCTCGGGACGTAAACCCTAAGTACCCGATCAAAAAACCACGAAAGAGTCTGTAGCCGCCGTCATCTCCATCCCTAGATCGGGAGGGATCTAAAGCTCTTCCTGGCACCTTGCCGGAGAGGGGAATTCACCCTGGAGGCCTTCTTCATCATCATGCAAGCCTCCGGTGTGATGCATGAGTAGTTCATCCTTGGACTACGGATCCATGTAGTAGCTAGATGGCTGGTTCTCCTCCTTTGTGCTTTCATGCCTAGATCTTGTGAGCTCCGTTCATGATCAAGATCATCTATTTGTAATTCTGCATGTTGTGTTTGCGGGGATCTGATGGATATTGAGATGCTGTTTCAGATTGATTATTGATTCTATCATGTCTTTGTTATTTGTGATCTTGCATGCTTTCCATTGTTAGTAGCTATCTTGTCCAAGTAGATGCTAGCAACTCCAAGAGTTAGTATTTATGCTCGATAGTGGGTTCATGCCTCTGGTAATCTGGGGAAGTGACAGAAATCTCTAAGGTACTAGATGTGATGTTGCTACTAGGGAGAAAACAACAATCCTTTGTTCATAGAACAATCGTATTGTTTACTTTACACGCAGTTTGTAAAGCAATAATTTGTTGCTTGCAACTTAATACTGGAGGGGGTTCAGATGATAACTATGTTGTAATGCCCAATCAAGTCTCAAAGGAGTCAAGATGATTAGTATATGCATGTATTGCTTTCTCGGTGTTTGTTAATTGCCCCGCTGTAATTTGTTCACCCAGCATGTTATCTATCCAAGGAGAGCCACCTCTAGTGAACTATGGATCCCGGTCCTCTTTCTTTACATACAATCTATAAACTGTTTACTGCTTTGTGTTTACTTTCTGCAAACTTTTACTTCTTTCCATTCGATACGTTTAATCTTTTGTTTTCTGCAAAACACGGTGAGATTAACAACCTCATCGCAAGTTGGGGACAAAGTTATGTGGTTGTGTTGTGCTGGTCTCCACGTTGCTACTAGCACCGGTAGTGCGCCCTGCCAAAGCTTAGCTAGTAACACCTTTGGGGTATTTCCTTGCTCCTACTGGTTCGATTAAACCTTGGTTTCATAACTGAGGGAAACGTGCTGCTGTGCTCATCATACCTTCCTCTTGGGGTTCCCAACGAGCTCTACATCAACACCGCCATCAAGCAATTTTCTAGGCGCCGTGCATTGAGCCATCAAGCGATTTTCTGGCGCCGTTGCCGGGGAACAAAGAAGAAGAAACTCCCACGTCAACTACACGCCAGCAAAGATTTTCTGGCGCCGTTGCCGGGGAGTCAAGGACATCTTCACAAGGGGAGTCCCTCATAATCAATCTCTTTACTTTGTTGTTTTTGTTTTGCTTAGTTTTCTTTTTGCTTTGTTTGCTTGTTTTGTTCTTCAAAAACACAAAAAATAGGTACTAAGTTGCTTTCTTTTCAAAAACACAAAAAAATAGTTTTACTTGTTTGCTTTCTTATTTGAAAACACTAAGTTGTGTGACTTCACTAGCACCAAGAACAATGATTTTATGAGCACACCTATTGCTCCACCTGTGGCTGAAAATACTTTCTTTGAGATAAAACCTGATTTGCTCAATCTTGTTATGAGAGAACAATTTTCTGGTATTGGTAATGAAGATGTTGCTTCCCATCTAAATAACTTTGTTGAACTTTGTGAGATGCAAAAGCATAGGGATGTAGATGGTGATATTATTAAACTGAAATTGTTTCCTTCCTCTTTGAGAGGAAAAGCTAAAGAATGGTTGAATTCCTTAACTAGGAATAGTATTGATTCTTGGACTAAATGCAAAGATGCTTTTATTGGAAAGTACTATCCTCCTGCTAAGATTATATCTATGAGAAGTGAAATAATGAAGTTTAAACAACTTGATAATGAGCATGTTTCTCAAGCTTGGGAAAGAATGAAATCTTTGGTAAAGAATTGTCCTACTCATGGACTGACTGCTTGGATGATCATCCAAACTTTTTATGCAGGATTGAACTATTCTTCAAGGAACCTATTGGACTCTGCTGCTGGAGGTACCTTTATGACCATCACTTTGGGTGTTGCAACAAAACTTCCTTTGAGTGATAAAATTCTGAGAGAGCTCCACTGACAATATGATGGTTAATTATTCTGAATGGCATACTGAGAGAGATCCACAAGGTAAGAAGGTAAATTCTGTTGAGGAAACCTCCTCCTTGAGTGATAAAATTGATATTATTATGTCTATGCTTGTTAATGGGAAAGCCCATATTGATCCAAATAATGTTCCTTTGGCTTCTTTGGTTGCTCAAGAAGAGCAAGTTGATGTGAACTTCATAAGAAATAACAATTTTGGCAACAATGCTTATAGTAATAACAATTATAGGCCCTACCCTCCTAATAATACTTATGGCTATAATGGTAAACCTGGATTACCTAGTGAAGGAAGAATTTTAGAAGTTGAAAGAGCCACTAAAAACTTCATGCAAATGCAATACGAGCAAAATAAACTATTCACTAAAACTATGGAGGAACAATCTATCATTTTGAAGAACATTAGCCATCAACTTGAGAGTCTAAATAGGGAAATTCCTAGTTTACAATTGAAACTCTCTAATGCTGAAAGAAATATATCATCTTTGTCTAAAGCTCAATCTTCATTGATTAATAAAATGGCTGCTAACCCTGAAACTAATGATAATCCCTTTGCAGCTACTAATGCCATACAAGTAAGAATTGATGAAAATGTTAGACTATTAGCTGAATTACATGCTAAGTGGGAAAGAGAAGATGAAATTGCTAGAAACATTAGTGTTTATACTATTACCACCACTAGTGTTGAGGCTAGTAATAGTTCTACTACTTTAGATGATAAATTTGATTTTGATCTTGATGGTTGCAACATCTCTGAAGTTATTAAGTTCCTACAAAATCTTGCTAAAACTCCTAATGCTAGTGCTATGAACATGGCCTTTACAAAACACATTACTGATGCTCTCATAAAGATTAAAGAAGAAAAGATGAAACATAAAGCTTCTATTCCTATAAAACAAGAAGATGGTGGGGAACCCATCATTAATATGAAAGTGAATGACTTTGATTTCAAAGCTTTGTGTGATCTTGATAGTAGTGTTTCTATTATGCCTAGAAGGATTTATGATATGCTTGATTTGCCTCCTCTTGAAGATTGCTATTTGAATGTCCCACTTGATGATAATGCTAAAAAGAAACTCATGGGGAGTCTTAATTATGTTCTTATTATGGTTAATTATTCCTATGTCCCCGTTGATTTCTATGTTTTGGATGTTGAATACAATGCTTCTTGTCCTATTACTTTGGGAAGACCTTTTCTTAGAACTGTTGGTGCCATCATTGATATGAAAGAAGGCACCATTAAATATCAACTCCCACTCAAGAAAGGTATAGAACACTTCCCTAAAAGGAGAGAAAAGATTTCTTTTGCTTCTCCTATGAAAACAAAATTTGGTCTTAATGCTTCTTCATTTGAGAACACTTGATTCTTTCTTTGCTTCTTATGCCTAACTTAAAGGCATTAAAGAAAAGTAGTTATTAGGAGATAACCCAAAAGCTTTAGATGAGTCTTGGAAGTTATTACCTCTGTAATAACCTCTCCTTATCCTTTTTATTTGCTTTTTGTGCCAAGAGTAACCTCTAATGAGAGAGAAGTATGATTGGGAAAGTTGCTGTCCCGAAACAGATTTATGTGCTTCACCGTAAAAATTCGTGAGAGATCTCTGTATGTCGGATTGAGCTGTAATTTTTTGTGCTTCTGCCCCAGGTTGTTATATAACTTTATTTAGTTCAACACTTTTTGATTTGAGAAACATAAGGTCTTCGAAAAAATTCGTCTTTACCTGCTGGTCTGTTTTGACAGATTTCTGCCATTTTCTGCATTTGCTTCTTGTGGGTTCCTTTTTGAGTTCTTTTGGGGAATTGAGCTTTTCGAGGGAAGTGCTAAAGTAGATATTGTTCTAATGGAAGTTTATTTGGTGTTAGAACTTAACCTTAATACTTATTTATCTTGAGTGCACTAATGTTGCTAATAAAGATTGTGTGAAGTTTTGTATGAAGGAAAAATTGCAGGTGTATGGAAGGAATGAGTAATGAGATGAAGGATGGACTAAAGCTCAAGCTTGGGGATGCCACGCGTGTCACCCCAAGAAATATCCAAGAAGTACAAGTGTCAAAGCTTGGGTATGCCCAAGGCATCCCCTTCTTCATCAATAAAAATTCCAGGTTTCTTCCAAACGCTTCATTTTTATTGTTTCATGCACAGTTGTGTTGTTCTTGGAGTGTCTTCTTTTTCGCTTTCATTTTGTTTTTTAGTTTTATTTGTTTTCTTAGTTTGCTGAATAAATTGGTTGGACCCCCTCTTTCATACATTGGTTTGCAAATAGTTTGGTTTGGTTTGGAAAAGAGTAGGAAAGTTCATGCTTATGTGGTAAAAAGAGCTTGTTTTTTGACTGTGGCCTATGCTTTGTCATGCCATGCTTGATATTTTTTTGGCTTTATGCTTAGTATTCTTTGTTGTAGCATGAATTGTTATAAACAATTGATATTGCTTAATGTGCCTTGGATGAATCATGCGTTGTTTTAGCATATTAAAGCATAGTATAGTGGTATTCTCCTTTGATGCTTTATTTGGGTTGACTTGGCACATGCTCACACCATGTTATGACTATGCAAAGTCACCATAGCCTTTATGATCCTTTAGTTTTCAACTTGTAGTATCACTTTATGCTTTGATCAATGATGTTTTGTCGCTCTGCATGATTATCGCCATTATTGCTCTCTTAGTTTGTCGCTCCCAGTCTTTTGCTAGCCTCCACCACCAATTATGAGTTCCACTCATGCATCCAACTCCCTAAACCAAGTTATTCCAAAGAGTCCACCATACCTACCTACTAGCTTATGCTATTCCTAGTATATTCATGCTTTTGTTTACCTTCCAAATTAAACTTGTTATGAGAAAACTAGTGATTAAAGCTCTCACGAACTTGATGGCACACTTTACTTTATTGCGTCTAATAAACTTGAACCATTGGGTCCTTCTTTGTTGTGTATATGCTTGCTCTTTATAAGTTGAAATTAGCAGAACCATGTTTCATGGGGAACGCTTTCAACATTGCACTTGTACTTTGTACCCCATTGATATCATGTTCTTTTGCTTATGGATCCCGGCAGTGTGAAATAAAAGTGGAACTTGTAAGATCATGGAGTTTGTATGTGTGTTAGAGAAATGCCTGGGCCGCTAGCCTAAGCCATGCCTAATCATGGTGGAAACTTGCAGCATCACCATAATGAGCACTCTATGAAGCATCCTCAATAAAAACCTATGCAGATAGCAAATAAAAAGATCATTGAGATGCTCATTGTCTGCTTGCCTTGTCATTTTGATTATGGGAAAGCTCTTGTATCATGTGCAAGGGGTACCCCGTTGGCGGTTCTTAATGATACACATATACTTATAATGACAAGAGCTTACTCATGACTGAAGTTGAGTAGCATGAGGATCGGTCTTCGTAAGTAAGGGGCATGAGATTTCGGTTTATAACTTGTCAAGCATATCCTCTTAGTTGTGTCACTTTAACCTTAATCACCTTAAATATGCTTATGATAAGGACAAGGAGAACTGAAAGCTATAAGTACCATAATTTTTGGAAGCTCTTTATGAGACTTGAATCCCTACTTCCTTTTACAAAAGGCCTTTCTTCCACCATTATATTGAGTCTCCACCTTCTATCTTTATGCACTTACTTTGAGAGCATAGTGGCCATACGAAGTGTGAGACACACTAAAGAAGTTCAAATCTCTCAATTACATTAATCATCCTAAAACACAAACTAAATGATAAATGTCGAGGGAGAGTGTCGTCGGCCATCATCATCATGCTCGCCATCAACACGCAACGTCACCTCCTCTCCAGCAAGCACCTCTCATGCAGAAGGACCTGTTTTCAATAAAACAGAACAAGTACCAGATATACTTAACACTACAATGTGTTTGCAAGATTATAACATTTATAAAACTGTATATCAAATATATACCTTGGTCATTAATGACCTCTCTGGCGATTGGTTCAACCTTTACATTTCGGAAATGTAATATGAACCCATGGAAATCCAGTTCTTCCGTATCACCACTCATGATGCTACTCTGGACATGTCCTTTGTAGCTGGGAGGCAATGACCGAAGCAGTACGTCTATCGCAAATGGATCAGCCATCCAGTAATCCACGAAGTGAACCAATCTCGTGTGTGCATCAAGCATGCGCTCCAAGTGACTCTTCAGACATGTGTGCTCCTCCATCTGTATGGAAAGGAACTCTCCAAGCAACTCGTGCTTCCACATGTGCACATGGCCTATGAACTCTGCTCTCAGCTGATCCACCATCGAATATGGGTCAAGATCACCCATGAGCGGATGTAGTTCATCCACCATCCTGTAACGCATTATTATCTGAATGTAGGTGGACATCTCTTGACGATAGTAGCGATCTGCTAGCTCTTGTGGGGTCTCATAGTAGTCTGGCTAAGTCAAATCCATCATGCGGTGTATGTAGTCTACCACATGATTCCTAGTAAGGAGATCATCTAGGCATACAAGTCAACTAGGGAAGTTGGATCCATCAAGTCTAAGTTTCTCATCCTTTACCCAATCCTCAATGGCAAAGTAAGATTCACGGTGAGCCATCCACATTTATAATCACAAAAGGAATTTAGACTAAGTTTATAATTAAATGAGTTAATAATAACTCCACTCAGAAACACCTATCCCCAGTGAGAGTTCCTACTGATAACACGACCCCTATCAGCCACATCTCCCCCGATCATCACGACCATCAATGTGGGTTCAAGGGTGGACGCTAAACGTCGGTCACATCATTCATGCGACTCGTGCTCGATCTTTCGACCATCCGTGTTCCGAGGCCATGTATGTACATGCTAGGCTCGCCAACTCAACCTTAGTGTTTTCGTTGTGCAACATGACTTACACCCACTGTATGTGAACGTAGATATGTCTGACACCCATGCCTGTAACCCTGGATCGCCTCATACCGAAGAACTTTCTTGGTGGTGCACACTAATGGGGAACACAATGGTTGGTTATTTTAACAGGGATCATCTTATTAGGCTACCGTCGAGTATCTAATACTAGCACACAATAAGACATCCAAACAATAACATTGAATGTAAATGCTATGTGATATGGTCCTTCACGTCGTAATCTCCATCCGCCGTCACCGGGTTCTGGCGCCGTTGACACCAGGGTACCGGTGTCATTCCGGCGTGGTAGTTTGTCATTACCGTGACTATCTACTACTATGCAACAAAAGGTAATCACTTTACCTTTGCCACAACCATATCACAAAGCAATGCCCCCCTGCAAAACAAACTTAGACGCCTCTACTTTATCTTTGCATGTTTTACGTGGCTGAATGGGCTTTCGCACAAGAACCGTTCTTACCTACGAACTTTCAGCACAACGTTGATCAAGTAGTTGTCTCTACTACACCCCTTTCGGGGCCCTCCGTTGCAAATGGTATACCAACTAACGCGAGAGAGACAGACACCCCCCTAAGCCACTTTATACGGTACAAGCCATATGTCAAGCGTGGACCAGTCTCGCGAATGAACATGTAAAGTCGGTTGGGGGGTGCTTCATCAAGCATTACTGTGGTATACACAAGTACACGTGGGAGGGTAACAACTAAAAGATCAACGCCCACACGCTACATCTCGTGTGTTCTACTCGTACTATCATTACTACGCATAAACCTGGCTCTGATACCACTGTAGGGGTTCCGCGCATAAAAACAATAAATTTTACTCTATGCCTATGAACCCCTGAAGCTGCCAGGACCTATCTATTAGTAATACAGTAACGGGAGGGGCTTTTTGCGAACTTACCCTTGAAGACCGAATAGCGTTGACAATGCTCAGGAGAGCGTGGTTGATGTAGACGAGCCGAAGCCGACCTCAAGGTCGTGATGAAGTCCTTGCGCTCCTTCTGGCTCCAACGACTTGAGTGCCTCAAGTGCGACACCTCATGGGGAGTTACACACGTCCAGTGCCTGACGATGACTCCCGCTTCCCCGATCCAGCAGCAGTTGCGGAAGTAGAGCTCCCGGATCCGAAACCCGCAGCGCGACGGCGCTCTGCGGTGAAGATGTCTCTCGCTCGCGCAGTCCAGACTTGGGACCACGGTCATGAGAGAGAGAGGGAGAGAGAAAATATCAATTGGAGGTCCTCCCAAAAGTGGGGAGACCTTTATTGATTATTGGTGCGTTTTTCTAGGCCAATTACCCCACTTTATATAGGGGGAGGGGAGGTACTACCTCCCCTCAAGTCCCGGGGTGGGACTAAAGGAGAGGAGGGGGGAGGAGGTGGCCGCTAGCCACCTAGTGGGCCCCGCGCAGGGGGCTAGGCCCATCCGGCCTCCCCCCTTGCCCCTTCTCCCTCTCTCCTTTCCCCTAATGCGCCCTCTCCCTCCGGAATTGACCCATTAAGCCTTTGACCCTTTTAATTGATTTTCTCTTTATTAAATAATTATGAATAAATGATTAAATCAATATTTAACATTCATTCACACATTATCTAATCTCCATGGCCATGGAACACCTTCCACCTCCACTCCGGACATCCTCCGGACTTACCGAAACCCTTCCGGTTTTCTCCCTTCTCTTCTTCGGTGATTCTACCGATCCTATAAACACTCTCTAAGCATCATCAAGCCCTTAAGAGTGATACCCCACGGTTCAGGAACACTCCAGACATGGTCGGTACATTCCCGTACCAATGATCGACAGAGGGACCTGGATGGCGATGTGACCCCTGTGCGTTCCACGAAGATCTTTCGTCGTTTGAACCGGGACAGTCATGTCTTATTCCCTTTGTCATTCGATACTTGCATTGCCCGAGATCTGATCAATGACATCACCATGTCGGGTTCAATCTCGTTACTGAACAATGCTACTTAACTCGTTTCGACAAGTGATATCCCCCGTGATCTAATCACACGCTGCGTAGCTATTGGATATAACTTCTCTGAGTGGGCCCTTGAGTATCTTTCCGTCACATGGACGAACAAATCCCACTCTTGACATATATTGCCTCTACGGTTTCCTCTGAATACCTAAACACACCTTTATAACCACCATTTTACCAGATGGCGTTTGATGCTATCTAAGCACTCTCGGGAGATAGTGATTGATATAGCCTCACGGTCTAAGGAATAGTCTACGAGGATCCATTTATAATCACCGTAACTTGAACTTCGTGACATGATCGGGTCACGATGTTTAGGTTGGGTATTGGTTCATCATCTCATTCTCCAAATGAGATGACCTCATTTCCAACTGGCATAAATGCCACATGATCAGGAAACATGATCATCTATTGACCAATGAACCAGTGACTAGAGTTTCACTAGGAACCCCTGGTTGTTTGTATATCACACGTGTATTGATGTTTCCACTCAATACAGTTATAGCATGATATGAAACTTAATCATAAACTATATGAAATATGATAATAGTCCTTACTACTATTTGTCTCTAGGGCATATTTCCAACACCTCCAGCTACCCATGTCCGTTTGGCTACCAGCTACCCATCAACTAGATGTTGAGCGCCGGAGGGCTTCCTATCCCTCCTGGGCCTCAAGGTTCCGCCTGCCAGGCGGCCATCACGAACCACTTCTACCTCTAGCTCATGCTGGAGCAGCGGATGGATCCTCATTGGGATCCCGACAACTACACCACCTGGAATGCCTTCTTCGCTAACCAGCAGGAAAGGGAGCTCTCCAGGTACGAGGGTGACGGCCCACCCCCGGTTAACCACAACGAAGCCGGCCACTGCCTGTGGTGGGTGAACTGGACTATCGCTGGCGTGATGCGCTACATCATTGAGGGAGATCATCCTCGCATGTGGTACCCACAATTTCACCCACCGTAGAGCCACAAGAAGGGTGGCGGTGGTGAAGGCCGAGAGCGTCGCGGTGTCGTCATCTGGGAGCCCCCTCACCCGCACGTCGTTAATCCGAGGTCAGAGTGGCAGGTGCCCCGGAATATGCCATGGTTCACGGTCCCCATTTCCCCCGTACACAAGCCAGGGAAGGGTTGAGGATCCAGCCACGTGCGCTTAGAAATGACGATAATGACAATGACGATGACGATGACGATCCTGAAGTTGTGTACTAGAGGGCTAGACATGATTATGACTAATAAATGTCTTGCGTGTTGGTCTCTCTACAACCCTCCCGAACTATGAAGATGTTGTTGTATTCTTGTGAGTTCGCTCAAGTGCTCAAGTGCTTTTTTTTAATATTAATAAATGTCTTGGTGTTGGCCACAACAAGTTGCAGTACTACCTATTGAGAGTCAGTTCATATCCATATAAGCAGATCACCAAAAATAAAGGTTTAACAATTGCCTATTGAAAATCAGTTCATATCCAGATTAGCAGATCAGTTAAATGAAGAGATTGTCTTGGGAACTATTCAGAATGCTCGGGAACGATACATTACATAAATGTTTTCTTCTCAGTTATCAGAACACAGTTACATAAAATGTTTAATACATTATTACACATCATTTCTTCGCGTGTGTCCCTTGCTGATTGCGCCGTAACCATGGAGCATCTTCATTAATTAATAGGGTTGTTGGATCAGTGTTCACTGCGAAGGGCAGAATTTGATGAAACTTATCATAATATTCTGACATATCTGTCTTTTCCTCCACTCTCATGATGTTTCTTTTTCCTGAAAGAACTATGTGGCGCTTTGGCTCATCGTCTGATGTATTCTTTTGCTTATTTTTTCTTTTTCTCGGTTTGGTAGACATGTCCTTCACATAGAAAACCTAAGCCACATCATTTGCTAGGACGAATGGTTCTTCTAAGTACACAAGATTGTTGAGATCCACTGTTGTTATTCTGTACTGCTCGTTTACCTTTACCCCGCCTCCTGTTAGCTTGACCCATTTGCACCGAAACAAGGGGACATTGAAAGTAGGTCCATAGTCAAGTTCCCATATCTCCTCTATGTAACCATAATATCTGGTCTTTGACCCATTGTTGTTTGTTGCATCAAAGCGGACACCATTGTTTTGGTTGGTGCTCTTTTTATCTTGAATGATGGTGTAAAATGTATTCCCATTTATCTCGTACCCTTGGAAAGTCGATATAGTCAAAGATGGTGACCTAGACAACAAGTACAATTGATCTCCAAGAGTGTTGTTTTTATGAGATGTGTTTGCAACCAACCGTCGAAAGTCTTCATGTGTTCATTTCTAATCCAGTCGTCATGCTTCCCAGGATTGTTGGAGCATACAATTTTCTTGTGTTCCTCAATATACAGAGCAGCCATGGTGGAATTCTGTAGAACTTTGTAATGTACTTCATGGTGGAATTTTTTGTTCCTAAACAAATGTTTCAACAGTGGTATTATAGGAGCATACCACATCATCTTGGCAGGAATCCTCTTCCGGGGGGTCTCACCCTCAACATCACCACGATCATCTCGACTGATCTTATACCGGGCATGCACCCAAATTCTCGTACTCCTCACCATGGTAGAGGATGCAGTCATTAGGGCATCCATGTATCTTCTGAACCTCTAAACCTAGAGGGCAGACAACCTTATTTTCTTCGTACGTACTGGCGGGCAATACATTATCCTTTGAAAGCATATTCTTCATCATTTTCAGCAACTTTTCAAATCAAGAGTCAGATAGACCACACTCTGTCTTCCATTGCAACAATTCTAGTGTGCTACTCAGTTTCTTCACACCATTTTCGCAATTTGGGTACAACAAATTTTTGTGATCCTCTAACATGTGATCGAACTTCTCCCTCTCCTTTTCTTTTTTGTAGTCTCTCCGTGCATCAGCAATGGTCCGAGCAAAATCATCAGCGGGTTCATCATGTGCCTCTTCAGCCTCCCCTTCAGCTTACCCCATGAAAGTATCACCATATTCAGGGAACCCATGATAGTTGTCATCATCCTCTTCTTCTTCATTGTCTTCTATTATAACCCCTCTCTCTGTGTGCTTGGTCCAACAATTATAGTTGGGCATGAAACAGGCAGATGTGAAGGATTTTTTAGTCAGAGTAATCCTTCTAATTCTTACAGATACTACATGGACAGAATACAAAACTATTCCACTTGTTCGCATCAGCCACACCGAGGAATTAATGCACGCCATTATTGAACTCATCAACGCGCCGGTGACTATCGTACATCCATTCCCGGACCATCTGCATTATTGTATAAGTATATCAAAACTCATTACATAACATCATGAATAGAGACCATTGACCAATTTATTATAAGTTGTTCATCACACTAAACAAAAATAGAATATAGTGGACCAAATGTTATTATTGCAAAAAAAAACTATGCACTAATTTTATAAATTCCTACTTCATACTCATTTTGATCAGTTACTAAGTAAACAAGATCTACACATATGCAAACTAACAAATTAATATGAACTTTTAGAGCATTAAATAAGCAACACTATTTGAACAAAAACCTTATTTCCCTACTTTCCAAAGCAACACTATTTTCTATAACCCTAATTTGTTTCTGCCCAAAACCTTCTCATTTTTAAACTATTTTCAAAAAAAATTGCTAAATGGGCCAATACCCAAAATAGGTGCATCTACTGTGTACTAACAACATATAAAAAGCTTGGATCATTTTAACTTCATTTACTTATTGAAATCTAAAAATTTGAATTTTAAAAATTTTACATGCATCAATTTTTGAATTGGTGAAAACAATTAACATTAAAAATGTGGAGTTTTTTATTAATGATCTAGCAGTGAAAACCTCATTCCATTCTGAGCTCTAAAACTCTAAAATTACACATTTCAATTTTAGTAACTTTTTACATAATCAAAATTTGCCTAAAATTACACATCTAAAATTCCCTCTTCTAGATCATGAAATCCCTGTCTACTTCTAGAGCATTTAGCAAAACTAACAATGAGAGATGAAAGGATGAAGTTGCTAACCTTTTAAAACCTTGGATCTAGGGGTTGCCACCAAATCTTGGAGAAAAAATGGGCATAAAATCGGCTTACTTGGAGAAAAAATGGCCATGGGCTCAGGCACGGACAAAGCCGAATTATATAGAGAAACCAATAGTCCCGATTGGTATTACGAACCGGAACTAGTGAGTGACCTCTATTCCCGGGCCGTGATATCAACCGGACTACAGGCTCCCGCACGTGGGGCTGGCTAGCGCGAGCCCTCTAGTTCTGGGCTGTATCAGGAACCGGGACTAGAGGTCCGGAACCATCCGGGACTAGAGCTGACCCGACCTCCTAGCCGTTAGAGCTGGGACAAACCGGGACTAGTGCTCACACTAGTCCCGGCTCAAAACCCACCCGGGACTCGAGACAGAATCTGCTCCGAACCAAAGCCCTTGTTTCTACTAGTGAGATCTGAGACGCGGCGGTGTCATTGTGGTGGCTATAGGGTTTGGAGTTGAGGCAGCTACAAAGACTCTGGTAACAAGTTTGATATTAGTTTGGGGTTTCATGGGGTCACAGCCCTCACGTCTTCACTTATATATTAACATATCAGGTTATATACGTGTACAACACGACTTGTACACGACATAGTATGGTATACGTATACCTAGACTAAATACAACTCTAATAGAACTCACGCAGAAAACCAAACAATTTGCAGCGCATGTGTGGAAACATTGTTAGAGTTGTATCTCCACGTATACGATCCGGTATGGAGTAGTACTCCAACCGTATGTATACACATCTTAGTAAGCCACGCAGGGGGGCTATTCCCAGTACATATAACACGTAACCGATGCCCCCCAGAAGGGTACACATCGTTCTCCCTAGTCTCCACGATATTCAATGTGGTATCCAGAGCCATCCTCTTCCCTCATGGCTGCCGTCACCGGGCTTGATCTTCACACCGCCGGTCCTCTTCTCCTCCTCAAAACGACCAGATCTTCCCACCTCTCAAACGCCCGGGTTCTCCTCTACCAATTCCCATAGGTCCCCTCTCCAAACGATCAAACAAAAATCCCTTCCCACCCTTCCCTAGATCGATCTGATAATGACAACCTCTGCGAACCCCTCGTTCGGTGCTCTCGGTCCGTCGTCGGCCACCAAACTCACGAGAGAAAACTTCCTGTCATGGCAGACGTAAGTGATTTCGTCTCTTCTCGGTGCTCGTGTCCTTGGCTTCCTGGACGGCACCGATCTTGCGCCTCCCGAGACCCTCGATGCACAAGACACAAATCAGAAAAAAAAATCTCTGTTCCTAATCCCGCCTATGATGTGTGGGTCATAAAGGATCAACAAGTGGTGAGCTTCCTTGTCAATTCCCTGAGTGATGATATGTTATCTCATGTGTATGGTCTAGTTCATGCCAAGGACATATGGAGTGCCCTACTTCAGCTTTTCTCCACGCAATCCAAGTCTCGTGTCTCTAGCCTTCGAGGCGCTCTCACCAATACCAAAAAGCTCGACATGACTGCCTCTCAGTTTCTCACCAAGATGAAGGGCTTTGCGTCCGAACTCGTTGCCGCGGGAAAGCCGGTTGATGATGATGAGCTAAAGGACTACATACTCAATGGTCTTGATGGTACCTACACCCCTCTTGTTGCCTCTATTAATGCAAATCCATCTACTACTCTTGGCGATATGTGCTCTCAGCTTTTATCCTATGAAAATCGGGAAAATATGCTCGCTGCAACCGGCCAAAACACCACCTCGTTCACCTCCTCGATGAATGCTGCTCCACGCCTTCCTCCACACTCCTATGGGGGCGGCACACCTAAACCGCCGCTGCTGCCATCACCACCCACATATCATGCCGCACCACCATCCCCATACCATGCTCCTCCACCGCCACCAAACTACCATCACACAACATACACCCCTATCCCATATGCATACCCTCCACCTCACCACTATCCTATGCCTACCTATGCCCCTTCTCCCTACAATCCACCACCACAACCCCACCCACAAACCCTGCAGCAGCGCCCACCCCCACCACCTCCACCACAGCACCCTAGTCGCCCGGATCAGCAGCGTCAGGATCATCGGCAAAAAGGGGGATGCGGTAAAAACCGTGGCTGCCAAGACCGTGTCGCTACCCCGTGGCAATTTGGGGTCTACTGCCAAATCTGCAAAAAGGAAGGTCACTCTGCAAATGAATGTTGGTGGCGGTATGGTGATGATGATGACACTCCCAATGATCATCGTGGTGCATATGGTGTGGACTCCAACTGGATCATGGACACAGGAGCAACTAATCATGTTGCAGGTCAGCTAAACAAGCTCCAAATCCATGACCCCTATCAAGGACATGATCAAATCCACAATGCTAGTGGACAAGGTATGAAAATTGCAAATATTGGTCACTCAGTTTTGCACACCCCACATAGTTCTCTTCAACTCCAAAATATATTACATGTTCCTAGCTCATCTATGAATTTAGTTTCTGCACATAAACTTACTCTAGACAACAATGCCTTTATTGAAATTCACCCATTTTTTCTTGATTAAGGACAAGGCCACGCAGCAAATAATGTTTAGAGGTCCGTATCATGGAGGCTTGTACCCTCTTGTTCCTGTGTCAATGGCTTCCCCCAAGCATGCATTGGTCACCGCCAAGCCTTCATCCTCTACATGGCATCATCGTTTAGGACATCCCTCTTCATTTATCGTTCAGCAAGTTCTCAAGAAAAACAATCTCCCATATACTCCAGAAATAAATTCTTACATATGTGATCCATGCCAACAGGCTAAGAGTCATCAGTTACCCTACCATGTCTCCACTACTGTTTCCACTGTTCTGTTGGAACAAGTGTTTTCTGATGTTTGGGGTCCTGCTCCTTTGTCTTTAGGCAAACATGCATACTATGTAAGCTTTATTGATGACTTCAGTAAATTTACTTGGATATACCTTCTCAAAAAGAAGTCTAATGTTTATCAAGTTTTTCTTAATTTTCAACAGTATGTTGAGCGCAAATTTGATAGAAAAATTATCGCTATGCAAACTGATTGGGGTGGTGAGTATGAAAAACTCAATGGTTTCTTTCAGAAAATTGGCATCTCTCATCATGTTTCCTGCCCTCATGCTCATCAGCAAAATGGCTCTGCTGAACCCAAACACCGTCACATTGTTGAAGTTGATTTTGCTTTGCTTGCTAATGCTTCTATGCCATTAAAATATTGGGATGATGCCTTCCTTACAGCCACTTTTCTTATAAATCTTATTCCTTCCAAAGTCATCAACCTTGAAACACCCACTGAAAAACTCTTTCATACCAAACCCAACTATGACTCTCTTCGTGTGTTTGGTTGTGTCTGTTGGCCTAACCTACGTCCCTACAACAAACACAAACTCTCGTATCGCTCCAAACGATGTGTGTTTCTTGGTTACAGTCCTCGTCACAAAGGAGTAAAATGCCTAGATATTACCACCGGTCGTGTTTATGTCTCTAGAGATGTTGTTTTCGATGAGAATGTTTTCCCTTTTGCTGACCTTCATCCCAATGCTGGTTGCCGTCTCCGTGAGGAAATTCTCTTACTACCATCAAACACTCCATCTTCGGTAGACACACATAGGGGTGTGCATGCTAATGATCAATATTTTTCGGTTCTCCCTATTGTTGATCCTATGCAGGAAACAGCTGACACCCCACATGCAAGTTTCTCCGAAGAGTCCTTGCTTAATTCTGCAGAAAATATGGAGCAAACCACATCAAATACTGACGTTGAAGAAAACGGTGCTACAGGCCAAGAAACTGCTGACTCTGAGGCTGATTCGGAGACAGGATCTGCCTCGGATCTGCCTCCGCCAGGCGATGACGGGCCGTACGTGTCGCCAGGCTCCGGATCACCTACCGCGTCACGCCCCGTGTCGCCCTCCGCGTCGAATCCCGCGTCGCCCTCCGTGTCCCACCGTGCGCGCCAGGGGGAGGCTGACACGGCGCAGCGCGGGAGTCCGCGCCAGAGTCCAGGCCAGGGCCCTTCACGCGGCATCGAAAATGACCGGTCGCGCGGGACTCCGTGCCAGGACCTTTCCCGTGACGACATCCACAATGACCGTTCCTCCCCTGGGCCCTCTTCACCACGAAGCGGCGTGGATGGCTGGTCCTCTCATGGGCCTCCTTCACCATGATGTGTGGATTCGGAGGAAGGCAGCAGTGCCAGAGAATCTTCTAATTCTCCTGCACAGGCGCACGGATCCTCTGCGCCGGCTGGAGCTGCGTCAACTCCAGCTGCTGAACCGCGTACTGGACTACAAAAAGGTATAAAAAATCCAAAAATTCACACTGACGGTACAATTCGGTGGGCCTTGTTAACTTCTACAGGAGAACCAGAAAACTTGCGTGAGGCCCTAACAGACAAAAATTGGAAGTGTGCTATGCAAGATGAGTATGATGCTCTAATGACAAATCACACTTGGCACCTTGTTCCACCAAGTGCAAATAAGAATGTTATTGATTGCAAATGGGTGTATCGCATCAAAAAAAATGTTGATGGCACTATTGACAGGTATAAAGCTCGTCTTGTTGCAAAAGGTTTTAAACAGAGGTATGGAATAGATTTGAGGATACGTTTAGTCCTGTTGTTAAGGTTGCTACTATTAGGCTTGTTTTGTCCATATCTGTCTTTAAAGGTTGGAGCTTAAGGCAGCTAGATGTCAAGAACGCGTTCTTACATGGTGTTCTGGAAGAGGAGGTTTACATGAAACAGCCACCTGGTTTTGAGTCTTCCGCTACTCCAAACTATATCTGCAAACTTTACAAAGCTCTTTATGGACTAAAATAGGCACCACGAGCATGGTACTCTCGTCTGAGTGCCAAGCTTCATACTCTTGGCTTTATACCGTCTAAGGCAGATACATCTCTATTTTTGTTTGATCAGTCAGGTATTCAGATGTTTCTCCTCATTTATGTTGATGATATTATTGTTACAAGTTCTTCTGACACTGCAATTGCGGCTCTACTCAAGAATCTCAGTCATGAGTTTGCTCTAAAAGATCTTGGAGATCTTCACTATTTTCTAGGTCTTAAGGTTCACAAACAACAAGATGGTTTACTTCTGAATCAGGAAAAATATGCCACTGATCTGCTAAAACGTGTTGGCATGCAAGATTACACATTATGTCCTACACCATTGTCCACCAATGATACTTTGTCTTTGACCGATGGTTCCCCACTAGGTTCTGAGGACAGCACTCGTTACAGGAGTATTGTAGGTGCTCTGCAGTACTTAACACTGACAAGGCCAGATTTATGTTTTTCAGTCAATAAGGTTTGTCAGTTTCTTCATACTCCCACCACAACACACTGGAAAGTGGTAAAGCGAATATTAAGGTATATTCGTGGTACAGTTACTCTTGGACTCACTTTTAGTAAGTCCCACTCTACACTCCTAAGTGCCTTCTCAGATGCTGACTAGGCTGGAGATCTAGATGACAGACGCTCTATAGGAGGTTTTGCTATTTTCTTTGGTCCTAACCTTATATCATGGAGTGCCAGGAAACAACCTACTGTGTCTCATTCGAGTACTGAGGCTGAGTATAAAGCTCTAGCCAATGCTACAACTGAATTGATTTGGGTTGAAGCTCTTGTTCGAGAATTGGGTGTTTCTCTCCGGGAAAACAATGTCTTTGGTGTGATAATCTTGGTGCCACTTTTCTGTCTGCTAACCCAGTTTTTCATGCTCGTACAAAACATATTGAGATTGATTTTCATTTTGTTCGGGAACGAGTTGCTAGTAAACAACTTGAGGTCAGGTTTATCTCCAGCAAGGATCAGATTGCTGATGGCTTTACCAAGACTTTATGCTCCAAGAAAGTAGATGAGTTTAAACGTAATCTAAACCTTTTCAAGCTTTAGATTAAGGGGGAGTGTTAGAGTTGTATCTCCACGTATACGATTTGGTATGGAGTAGTACTTCAACCGTATGTATACACATCTCCGTAAGCCACGCAGTGGGCTATTCCCAGCACATATAACACGTAACCGATGCCCCCTAGAAGGGTACGCATCGTTCTTTCTAGTCTCCACGATATTCAATAAACATCACAACGCAACTCTTCCATTTCTGCACATACAATGCTCAGGAGTCAGTACCACAGAACCTTCCATGCTAACTCAATCATCCATCCATCCATGCAGCCACTTGCAAAAGCACACTTGGTAAGTCGCCTTCAGTCGATGAATGCAGCCAATTATCATGACAGAGGGGCATATTCTGCATACCTATCACACATGGACTGTCCGTGGCCATTAATTGGAGATAAACAGCAAAAAAGAGCGACAGAACCTTGAGCTACGTCGATACTCTTTGCCTCTTCGAATGTGCTGTCAGCTGCCACTTTGCAAGATCACATCATCTATCTTTTTAACTTCCGTTTCTTGAACTTGCATGCATGGACTCGTGCAAGTGTTAGGCATAGTGGTGTGCGGTTCACCGGCCTTACCTACCTCTGCATAGACTTGTCTGGACCAGAATTATTAATGAGTTAATAGTACTACTCCATCAATTCCAAAATATAATATGTTCTAGTTTTTTTTAAATGAACGTATCTAAATATCTGGTAGATTCAGAGTGAACTTACACACTAAAAGACGTCTAGATACATTTCTTTCACAACGGCTAAAACATCTTATATTATGAAACCGAGAAAGTAGTAACAAGTAGTCCCTTTGTCACAGCTGCTGACAGATAAGAGACGTGGAGCAATCTAGCCAATAACCAGTTCAGCTTGGACATATCCCGTATGTCCTTTTAGTTATTAGGTGGCAGGATAGCTTCAGAAGTTATCTTACTCACTTTGGAGTCTCCAGCTCTCTAGAGGCTTTTTGCATGGAAATGTTGAGAAGCTAATTAAGCTTTTGTCTTTGGTCCCCTTCCAATAGGTAGCTAGATCGCTAGAGTAGCTAGAGCACGGGAGAACACATTCTTTTCTTGGCTGGGTCTCTTTGATCTTTTCCCTCGGAGATTCCTTATCTTTGCATGGATGTCATTTTGAGGTTTGTTCTTTTCGCCTGAGGTATTTACATGCTTAGGATAGATAGCATAAGACTTGATCCACATGAACTATATAGGTTATCTGGTTTACATAACTCACGTTGCACCTCTTTTTTCCAGTCTTTTGTTTGAATATGTTCCAACCTTGTGTTGGAATAAAGTTACTCCATCCGATCCAAATTAACTTAAATTTATTTGGATGTATCTAAATACAAGTCAATTAATTTGGATCGGCGGGAGTACTAAACACATGCAATGTGTACCGCAATATAACTTTGGGAAGCATTCTGTGCGAATTATAAGCTGTTGTATGGGACAATCCTTATTAGGATGGTCAAAATACTCTAAATGCCTTTACATGGTAGGGCAACATGTTCCTAGTCACCTAGCGCATGCGCCATTTGTGCATGGTGGCGTTGCTCTGTTTTCCTTTGAAAAGATGAGCTGCTCTAGCTTTACTTTCCCTTGAAAATTAGAGCAAGTACAATAGGGATGAGTAGCTGGCTATAAAAGTTTAAATATTATATTTATGCTGAGTTGAAGGAGAGAGAAGAGAAAAGAGAAGGTAAGCGGGTTGTTAGACTAGTCACAATGGGAAGTATCATATAGTAGTATCATGTATATGATACCATCTCCACAATGCATAGTATCATATACTAGTATCATAGTCTTAGTATATTTATTGTTTTGTAGAATCTCAATGTAAAATTGTGTACAAGATTCATTTGAGAATGGTTTATCTAGTTCTACGTGCTATGATACCGTATCTATCTATGATACCAACACAACCTCTTTCATCATTAATTAGCATGTCACGTCAGAATTTTGCCAACATGGCATGCATAATATTACCTATGATACCCCATTGGGGCTAGTCTTAACTAAGAGTCGGCTCTAGCGCATGCTCATAGGCACTTCATAAAAGTGACAAGTGGCCATGTATTGAAAATATTATATTTCTATAGCTAACTATTGTACGTGTTAGCTTTCTAGCCGGCTATAGATAACTTAGCAATTGGCTATATTATTCAATTTGCTCTTATAACGAAAATATATAGAAGGTATAGGCCTGGACCTATGAAATGCTAGCTACAGTAATTGGCATCGCCAATGTAGTAGTACTTGTTGATCCATAAATTTGTGCAACCTTGCATCCTGCTACTAATAAAAATAGCAGATCTTGCTAGTTGGTACTGCCCTACTGCTTCGTTGCGTCCCAAATAAGTTGTTGCAGACTTTTCTCTTGGTTCCTTGAATGTTGCTGTTGCAGACTCGCAGTCGGCAAATTAAATCGCCGAAGTTTCTAAAAAATCTGACATCATATGCACGCCTAACCCCACACGACAGGCTGAGAATTAGCTGCTATAGACCACATCAAATGGGACACGGCCAAGAACATGCGTGTGCCAACGCACAGTCGTACTACAGAGCAAGAGAAGCTACGTACGTACTCCCATGCACGATGCATGTCCGGTCAACCACCAACTGAAGATGTAAACCTTGCTCGTCAACATCGGTCATGGCCTTATCCGATCAAATCACCTTCATCATGGCATGCAAGACCGCTACGCAACTCATCAATCCCATCGATTGTGCAATTATCCAATTATATAACTGATTTTTTTACAAATATAACCCTCTTAAATTCGTCATCGCCAAAAATGCCCTCCTCACACCACAAAAGCCAAAATGCCTTGAAGGGAGGCTGAAAAGGCGACACGTGTCCTCCCGTCACAGGGAGAGGCGGAAGGTACATCCCGCCTTTGGCGGTGGCGGGAAGATGTGAGCCCCACAGGCGAGCAACTACTCAGTTCATTTTCTTCCAGAGGCCGCTTCTTTCGATCCCGCATCCGGCTGGCTTGCCTGTGGGCCCCACATCTTTCCGCCACCGCCAAAGGCGGGATGTACCTTCCGCATCTCCCTGTGGCGGGACGGCTTGACCGCCGCGGGCCGTGGCGGGAGGTGACACGCGTCGTCTTTTCAGCCTCCCGTCAAGGCGTTTTTGGCTTTTGCGGCGCGAGGCGATGGTGAATTGCAGAGGGTTATATTTGTAAAAAAATCTATATAACTGTAAGGTCGTGCAGGCAGGAGATCGAGTTGGCCCCGAGATAGACAAGCCAATTTGGAGACTGACACCTCTCGGATGTACTGAACTGAACCACACGTGCTAGTACAAGGTCGAAGTTACCAGTTAATTGCAGACTCCATCATGATGCCGGCGGGCGGCGGCTTCCGCCTCTCTTCCGCCTGCCGCCGATTCCCCCGTGAGGAAAACGCGAGCGATCACCGATCTATCTCGAGATAATATAGTTTGGAGGCGTCGGTGTAGTACGTACGCACGCACAGCTCAGACCTACAGAAACAGGGTAGACAGGACAAGCGTCTACAGTGAGTTGTTTGAGTTCCGAGGCCCTCCATGTTCGTGATACCAATTTGCGTGATCGTGCACATGGCACAACAACGTAAAGCAATAATGCATTATGTGGAGGTCCAAGAAGTGATTATTATGTTTTCCGACAAGGAAAAACGTTTTCTTTCTTTTACCTACTACTTTCACCGTGCAGAAGTGACATGAAAACCAGAAACTAAAGCAGGAAATAAGATAGTAGCCCTGTCTTCTGAATAAACTAGTGATTGGAAGTGCAGCAACAGAAGAGTACAAAGCATCAAATAGACAAAGTACAGCTCACGCAGAGCGATCTAGGGATGGCCTTGGCATTGGGCTAAAGCCGCCTTGAAATTGACAGAAACAAAGCCACGGAAAGGCACACGTGTATCCAACGGAAAGACAACATGCCCATCTGGAGGACAGTATAAGGGGAGATGAATAATTAAGAAGCTGTGCATCTTGTTGGGTGGCCTGCAAAGCCAGTTAAAAGAAAAGGCAGAGATGAGTTCATGGACTGGTTAGATCCTTGGAGGGACCACCTGAATCACGTCCAGACCGGCCAAATCGACCGCTCGAATCAGGTGGTGGCGTGAGGAACCAAATCGGAACATTTTCAAAAAGAGAAAAGGAAATCTTCTGGATCAAAGCATGAACTAGTTCAAAAGTCTCTTGAAATAGTCTTTCGCCCCGCTTTATAAATAAACCAACCACATGATATAAGAGATCGCACAAACGAAAATACTGGACGCCAGCTGCAACATGCCCCAAAAAAAGAAATGAAATAAACGGCGATTCGACGAAACTAGGGTGACTATCCATCGCTGCGCCCTCCGAAATTGTGCCACCACGCTCCTAATACCCCCGAATCGTCTGGTGCCAAACAACACCTTCAAGAAGGGGAGCGTCGTCGACACGTTGTTGTTGTCCGGACCAACGAACAGGCCCTAGGGTTTCTCCCGGCACTTGGAGTTGGGAGGACAAGGAGTATCCACGACGCCCTCCAGGAAGGAAAGATGCCACCCGAAGGCGACGCCACGTCGGAGTCAGACTGACCGGCAAGAATTTCTCCCTGTCCCTGTCCCAAAAAAAAACCCAAGCAATTCAGAGCATTACCACCAACTTCCTTGCCCACTAGCACACGCCAAAACGATCTTGCAGCCACCATCGTCATCGTCGCATCAAGGACACCGTCAAGCAGCCCGCACGATGGAAGCAAACGACATTGCTCGACCTAGGAACAGCACCGCTGAAGCCACGTGGGAGGAGCCCACCTCCACCACCAAGTGGCGGTCATTGTCCGGACAGGGCAGCAGGGGCACACCATGCCCAAGCAGGCCCGACCGGGTCCAGATGGGCCGTAAAGCCCCCGCCGCCTTGCTACAAACGGGAGGGCCACTGTTGTGACATCCCCAACCAGAGCTTTGTCCCTACCGCCACCCACAGGAGCCATCACAGTTGCGGGCACGCTGGCCCGCCGGAGCCCAGATCGAGCCCGAGGGACCCAAATCTGTGCAGGGAGAACCTGCACCAAACCTGCCCGCAAGGTGTCGTGCCGCCCCGCCGAGCCACGCCGGTGCCACCATCCAGTGGTGGAGGAGCTCCGAGCCGCGCCATCCCGAGGATCACCACCGCCAGAGGGAGAGATCCATCCCTGACCGGATCCCAAGGGCGCGGGTAGAGGACGGGCGCCGCCGGCGCCACCCGGGATTCGCCCGGCAACCCCTACTGGCGGCGGCGACGGGAGGAGGGAGGTATGGGCGGGGTTGGCCGGAGGAAGGAGGTTGCCCCCGGTCACCCTCGGGGGCGAGAGGAGCGGGCTCTCGTGGTTAGGCAAGGGAACTCTCCTCCTTTATGCTTTTCCGGAATAGTTAGAAAGTCACCAAATGCGGGATTATTGTCTGAAATATGATTAGCATGCACACACTTTCACATATTCATTTGGTGATTTGCTAAATCATGCGTCGTAAACATATCTATAATTTTTGATGCTCCATACTTGTTTTATATCAATTTTCTTATATTTTGTTCACACTTTGAGGTATTTTTATACAATTTATGGAACTAACCTATTGACAAGATGCCACAATACTAGTTGTTTGTTTTCTGCTGTTTTTGGTTTCAGAAAAGCTAGTAAAGACATATTCTCGGAATTGGATGAAACAAAGCCTGAAGTTCCTATTTTTCCCGACACGACACGGAGTCCAAAGGGGAGACGGAGGGGAGCCAGGAGGCAGGCACACCCTAGGGTGGCGCGGGTCCCCCCTGGCTGTGCCACCAGGTGGTGTGGCCGTCCTGGCCCACCTCTGGCATCGCCATTTCGCCTATAAAAGCCCCTAGGACGAAAACCCTAGAGAGGAGATCAGAATTCCATAAAAAGTTCCACAGCACCGCCGCCACCGAAGAGAAGATTCGGGGGATAGAAGTCTCTGTCCCGGCACCCTGCCGGGATGGGAAAGTGCCCCCAGAGCCATCTCCATCGACTCCACCGTCATCTCCATCGCCGTTGCTGACTCCCATGATGAGGAAGGAGTAGTTCTCTCTCGAAGCTAAGGGCTCTACCGGTAGCTATGTGTTCATCTCTCTCTCTATGTGTGATCTTATGAGATCATGAGCTTTGTAATCTATAGATCTATTCTGCTACTCAAGTGCTTTAATTAATCTCTGCTTATCCCCACGTGTGTGAAGTTGACAGTGTGCACACCGTGTGGTACTTTGTCTAAGGTTACAGAAATACTTATCATGAGTATAATTTGAGTTGGATGTCTCTATGAGATTATGGTGTTTGTTGGAACCATCTAGCGCTCAAGGTGACAGTGAAGAGTTATTTAGATGGGGAATGCGAACTTTAAGGTGTGTTGTTATAGCCCTACATCGTGCAACCGGAGAGTAATTCAGGGTAGCATAATGTAACACCCTCGAATCGGCCCTATGCAAGTTTTAGCCCTTTTCCACCAAACCCGCATAGAAATGATTCAAGGACGCCCACCAGGCACTTTCGTGCGGGTGGAAAACGAAGTAATACCATTACACAACAGTCCTCGATGGGACCCATAGAACAGATATATATACAACATAACTCCATGAGTCAAGAATACCGATATACAGTACAAAGATCCAAATCACCTTGAAATCGCTACAGCGTCCGAGTACGGACAAGATGCAATTGGGGCTAAGAGACCTGAAGAATAACCAATGGCGTCCATAACCCTGCCTAGGCCAAGACGGAAGGGTAACCCTGCTAACAACGTCGAACTCGTACCTGCTAAAAAAAAGGGGTGCCGACAAAGGGCGAAGGGAAAAAGAGGAGCGTCAGTACTGAGGCCAGTACACGGCGAGGCTAGAATTCGGCAGCTCTCGCCTACATAGGTATGGTGGACTGAAACGGCAGCGCAGCATGCACTAAACAACCTATAGAGACTCGATGCATCTGTCGGCTATTAGAGAGGGATAAGAAAGACCTATTCGGGACCAACCTGATACTAACACCAATCATACCCATCCTGGCATTTCCCCCTCGAGACCAAACGAGAAAGTCAAACCGAGGAACTCACACAGTTGGCAGTTTTATTCATTCCATTATAGTTGCAGCACTTACTAGTCAGATATAGATATCATGAGTCATCCTGATAGCATAAGTAGTGGCATTTTAGTTAACCATTCAATTGTAGTTGCAGTATTTACTAGTCAGATACAATTAGCATGTGACATCCCAAACCCAGCAGTTGTTGGCACTTTTACTTCATTCCATTAGAGTTGCGATACTTACTAGGCAGGTATACATGACACGATACACACCAGTTCCACCAGTTGTTGGCACTTTTATTATCCATTCCATTGTAGTAAAGCTGATTACTAGTCACATATTAAGTCAAATTTATAGCACTACTTTAGTTATGCTTGTCTATGATCGAGATACTGTGCTCCAAGTCGTCCATAACCGCGGACACGGCTTTCAGAAAGATTTACCCTGCAGGGGTGCACAAATATCAACACACACACGATCAACCTCGGAAAAACCAACTCAAAACCCAACGAGGCTTTCACGACAAAGCAATCATAGGATTCATAAAATATTTCAGGGGGCCACCCCATTAAGCTACCCACAACGAAGTTGGCCGGCTCCGAGACAGACCCAAGGTTTGCATCAATGGCTATAAACGACTAGGAACCCGAAAGTGTGGCTGGGCTTGTCGATACCGCAAAAACACTCCGCATCCTAAATAGTACAGGTGCTCCACGCACAATCATAAATAAAGCAGTAAAGCATGGCATAAGTACAGGATAGTAATAAAGCCCCAAACTAGTTTGTGGCCCCAAGAAATAAGAAATGAATCAAGCTCTTGCTAAGGGGGATTCATAGACTCTCCCGTATGTGGATAGTGCGAATAGTCAAGGAATAGGTATCAAGTACTCGGGGCCTACAGGACACAAGTGAGCGTGGAAGAACCAAATAACATCTATTGCCCACCGATACCTCTGCATTAGTTATATCTATTTCCAGCATTATATTTAACATGTTGTAATTAAAGCCATGATCATCTCCACCATTAAGCATCTCCACCATTAACCATGTGTCAACCTTCCATCAATAGTGGAACGACAACGACACGAAGCAGCACCTGAGCAAGCAACTACGACTCGCAAGGCCGACTATCTATCAAACAACAGGCAATAGGATGTGTCCAAGGCAATATGAAGTCTGCACGGAATATATCTGGTACGAAACACTAAAGCATCACGACACGGATAGCAATAGATCAAAAGGAGGAAATAAAGCCTATAAATGCAAAATAGGTAGAAAGGGGGAGATTGCTCGCCTGGGAAACACTGCCGAAAATACATATCCGAAGAACTTGTTGATACTCGCATCAACTCATCGGTCTAATCCGCGAAGAAGCAAACACTAGAAGAAACACCGGATGCAATATTTAATACTACAGCAGAAGATCCGGCATGATTATGATATGATGCAGATGCGGTGTAATTAGGCAGTATTAAGCGGACCCGGGGTCCCGACAATTAATTAACAGGTTCCAGTTATTTAGATACCCCACAATTTAAAGGTTGTCTTAACAAGGCAAAACATGGTATCGGTTCCCTACACAAATTTAAATGGAGTCTGGAATAAGACTAGAATAGCCCGCATATAGACTCCATATTTAATTTAGGTGAATCGACTATTTAACCCAACCCACCAGATGACATGTATGCAAGCATGATGATTTAATGATGCGACAGGTATATGTCATATTATAAAAATAGAGGCTTAGGGTCACACATCTGGATTCGGAAGATCTTGGTTCCGGGGGTTCGGGGTTCGACAGGGATCGGTCTCGGCGGGAACGTTCTCGGACAACGGAGTAGATCTTTTCACATCCGTGGTCTTCGGGTCCGTGTAGACGGTCATGGCGTTCAAGGTGGAGAACTCGGTGTTCCGTGTAGGCGACCTTGGCGTCCGGTCCTCGGGCATCGGTGCGGGAAGGAGGTCTTGTCGTACCGGGGTAGAGAACTTGGGGCTTTGGCTTTGATGGTCGAGGCGCACTTGGATCGTCATGAGGGCAGAAGTAGCCGAATCGATGTTGCGCGTTCCCTATCTTCACACCGTTTCCATCTATGCAACACCTCGCCACTGCATCGAACGCCGTATGAAGTTGATTCTCTGGTGCCATCACACCATCTTCATATCACCCCTACACATATCATGTACACGCCCCAACATCAACAGGAGATCAACAGGAGCTGGTGTCAAGAACGCGCGCATCAGTCAGAGGAGGTCCTGGCGACGAGAAGCTCATGAGGTGCAGACCGCGATAGAGCAGG
This sequence comes from Avena sativa, assembly GCA_916181665.1. Lineage (NCBI taxonomy): Eukaryota > Viridiplantae > Streptophyta > Magnoliopsida > Poales > Poaceae > Avena > Avena sativa. Next base: position 62,751,359 of record OV702286.1, on the reverse strand, counting down.
AGCAGCGACGCGGGCGCGGTGGCTGAGGCGAGGAGGCCGAAGGCGGTCCGACTCCGGCGCATGAGGCGCTGCAGAGACGACAAAGAGCTCGGGCTTGAGGACGGCAACACGCTGCAGGGACAGGGCGAGATGGGCGGCACGGAGGAGGTCCCGACGAGGTCGACGGCAACCGGCAGAAGCAGTTGTCGGGCAGTGCAGAGGGACGAGGACGTGGCATCGGGGTGGGCCGAAGCGGAGGCGGTGACGGAGCTCATGGGTCCATAGGGAGGGAGAAGAGGAGGTCGAGGTTGAGCAGGGCCTCGAGCGACGGGGACGGGAGCGGCCGTCCTCCTAGCGGTGGTGCCCGGCGTGGAGCCTGCGAGCGAGCAGGGCAGAGGAGGTGCGGGCTCGCAGAGGAGCTCCCGCAGGCGAGGTCGCATGCGGTGGCGGCCGGAGGAGCTCGCAGAGGCGGCGGCGCCTGGGGACCAGCGAGGCGCGAGGCGGATGAACAGAGCACCGCGGGCAGCGGGATCGTTCGGGCGGCGAAGCTGAGGGAGAGGCGGCGGTGAGGCTTGGGGATCGAGGAGGGGCAAGAGAGAGAGGGAGCGGGTCGTGGTCGCATGAGATCGAGATGGTGGGGCCGGGAGCATGCGGGAGAGATGGGGACGAGGACACGTCGGTAGTGGGGATTGAGGCCGCGCGGTGGAGCTTGTCCAGGTGGGATCGATCGCTTGGGGTGGGGCTCGCGGTTGGTGGGGAGCGGGGATCGAGCGGCGTTGTCGCTAGCGGGGTGGGTGGTCGCGACTCGCGAGCGTGAGGGAGGCGCGTCGGGGTGGGCTTCGTGTCGAGTGTGTGCGCCACAGCGTGTACCGCGGGGCGCTGGCGACGCGTGAGGGTGGGGCCACGGTGCGGGGCACGTTTTGCGTGCAACAGGTCTAGGGCGACGGGCAGGTGGCCGAGCGGGTGGGACAGGAGACAGGGAAGGATGGCGTGGCGGCTGGGGGGAAGTTGGTGAGGGGTAGGGTGTGGAGTGTGGTGCACGGGAGGTGGGACCAGCTGCGGGGTGGGGCCCAGCAACAGGCGTGGTGGCGATGGGGTGTTGTGGCGCGGGGCAGAAGCAGGTGGCGGCGACATGGGATAAGGGGTGGGGTAGGATAGCTTAGGGTTAGGGTTAGAATTTTATTGGAGGTGGCCGGCTGGGCTTTCGGGCCTGGCAGGCTGCCTCCTAAAAATAATATCAAAATTTTATTTATTTCAAACAAAGCTTTTAGAAGTTGTATGTAGACGAAACGAAATATTCCGGACAAGCCCGGGTTTTAATTTGAAATTGAAGACGGGGTATTTAGAAGACCAAAATAGGTTTTTTGAAAATAGTTTCGAAACAAATCATGCATGATGATGACGATGCTCAAATGCAATGTGGCATGATGACATGAGCATGCGGTCATGATGATGCAATGCACAAAAACACATCGATTTTCTAGTAGTGGTTTTAGCGGGACGCCACACATAATGAAGAGAAGATATTTATATGAGAGTGTCCACTAGTGAAAGTATGATTCCTAGGCCTTGTTTTTAAGCATTGAAACACCGTTTACAATCAGTCCTGTTACATGTTTGCTTGTGGTGATTCTTATTTCTGATTGCAATTACCACTTATAATCATCCATATTACTTGTATTTCACTATCTCTTCGCCAAACTATTGCACCTATACATCTGACAAGTGTATTGGGTCTGTTGGGTACACAAGAGACTTCTTATATCTTGAATGCATGGTTTCTTGAGAGGGATACCTTTGACCACTTCCTCCCTGAGTTCGATAAACCTTGGGTGATCCAGTTAAGGGAAACTTGCTGCTGTTCTACAAACCTCTGCACTTGGAGGCCCAACATTGTCTACAAGAATAGAAGCGTGCGTAGATACCAAGTGGTGGTCGTTGTCCGGACAGGGCAGTAAGAGCACACCATGGCCAAGCAGGCCCGACCGGGTCAAGATGGGTCGTAAAGCCCCCGCGGCCTTGCTGCAAATGGGAGGGCTACTACTATGCCATCACCAACCAGATCTTTGTCCCCACCGCCATCCATAGGAGCCGTCACAGCCGCGGGCGTGCTAGCCCGCCGGAGCCCAGATCTGTGCTGGGAGAACCTGTGCCAAACCTGCCCTCAAGGTGTCGCGCCGCCCCGCCGAGCCACGTCGATGCCACCGTCCAGTAGCCCTCGGAGAAGCTTCGAGCCCCGCCATCCCGAGGAGCACCGACGCTAGAGGGAGAGAACCATCCCCGACCGGATCCCATGGGCACAGGTAGAGGACGACCGCGGCGACGGGAGAAGGGAGGTAGGGGCGGGGTTGGCCGGAGGGAGGAGGTTGTCCCCCGTCGTCCTCGGAGGGCGAGAGGAGCGGGCTCTCGTGGTTAGGCAAGGGAACTCTCCTCCTTTATGCTTTTTTTGGAATAGTTAGAATGTCACCAAATGCGGGATTATTGTCTGAAATATGATTAGCATGCACGCACTTTCACATAGTCTAATAGTCATTTGGTGATTTGCTAAACCGTAGACACGATACATGGAAACAAATCTTTTCAAGGGCACAATACATAAATTTCCCGCCACTAGCACTTAATTTTGAAATAAACCTAGCAGGTTTTGGTGCTTCAGTTAGTTTTTTTCTTAGCATGACCATGAGCTTTAATATTATTTTATTTTTTTGAACAACGGGAAGGACCCGGGAGGGTTTAGAGATGCATTAGGACAGCCACAGCGTTGGCTTGGCCAAATCTAACAAAAGGAGCAATTTGGCAACGAGACAAAAATTGGCAAGAGCTCCACAACGTTGGCAGTAGCTAAATTCATATACTGTGGGTCCCAACATCACATGAAACAATATAAGAAAAAGGCATTCCATTGGTGTGAGTCTGCTACTGCATGTCCAATTCGTTGGCAGCGGGAAGGGGTATGTTATTTTATTTGGAGACTGGTATTTGGAATCGGCGCACGGACATGCTCCGGTTGCCTGCTTTCTCAAATTTAGAACTACCCCACAATGGAAGAAACTAGTTGCAAAAGCTAAAAAGGCAATATAAAACCACTTTTGGCACAACGCTGTGGGTGCCCTTAATAGGAGGGTGAAATTACAAGCAAGGCCTCAAAGATAAAAAGAGTTACACATAAGCCCTGGTCTTTTACAAAAAGGACCTTAGAATAAAATTGAAAAACGCAATCAAGTCCTTCTCCACCGAAGACGATGACGTACTCGACATCACGGCCGGCCGCACCAACGTCGGGGACAACACCACTTGGCGAAGGAGAGTCGAAAAGCGCCACGACGAAGTAGCGAAGGGGCCTCCACAAGAGGTTGAAGTAGCCGCGGCTCGCCTAGAACCGCCGTGCGGAGTGGTTACCTTGACCAAGAGTAGCTGCGGTGGAAAATCGCCGTTGCTTGGGAGCTCTGCCAGTTGCAGCAACAAATCCCCACCGAAGATGGGAGAGGCGGATAACTTCCTTTTCAAGACCTTGTCCACCTCCTCGATGGCTGCAAAGGGGAAAAAGGAAGTAGACCGGACCTTCTCCTCACCGGAGTCGCAAGTCTTCCACCGAAACCATAGGAAACTCTGGCCACCGTCAGGCTCCAAGATCCTGCCACGGACTAGATCCGATGGCTGAATAAAATAGCAGTAGAAGGCACGTGAATAATGGGCCTAATTTGAGAGGTGAGCAGGGGTCTCCACCAGAGCCACCTCCGACTCTCGCCACGAGAGCACCACCGCAAAGGGGAGAGCCACAACATCGAGCTGTCTGCATCCCAACAGAACCAGATCGAAGCACCTTAGGCAGACCTTATTAGGAGGAATGCAAGAGCTTCTCCAGTCCACAAACTCCACCGGTGGGGGGCTGTGAAGCAGGGGATGCGCAAGGTGCGGTGTAGCTGGCCGTTAGAGCCCACCGACCGACCCTCAATCTCCATAGCGGCAGACGTCGTCAAGGACAAGACCAAGAAACTACAGGGACACTACCTAGATCTATTGTTGTACAATGGGCGGGACTCTCACCCTATCTCGATGCCAGCGATCGCTAGAGAAGGTGGGGAGGGGCCGAACGACCCAAGTGTAGAAGGAACCAGAAGAAGGAAGAAGGGAGGAGATCTTTTGTGTCTGCTGGTAGCTTTCTTTTTTACCATGAGCTTTATTGAATAATGTTCATAGAATACAACAAACTTCGGGAAGATTCTGAAGCCAACTATGGCGGCCAAAAGATAGAGAAAAAGCAGATTTAGCTAAAATATGGATCTCCACGTCGTGTTCCCGTCGCTCATGGGTGAAACTTCAAGTTCCGATTTGCTGGAGGTATTAGCATAAAACCACTACTTTTGTACTAAATGTTCGAGAATCCACCACTGGTTGCCAATTTAACAAAATACAACTTTTCTATAGAATTTTTGTAATTCACACTAAATCAGATTTTAAACCGAATTGCCACAATTTATGACACTTGGATCCACCCGTCAGGCTGGTGAGAGAAGGCGCGCTGGGTACCGGTTTGCACGCAGGTCCTCCAGTTTTATATCAAATTACAATGGGTGTACTGCACTCCGTAGTTTTCCAGAAAGCCACATGTTTATTTTCAGACGCTCATACCTTTTAAATACAAATTAAAATAGAAAAAAATTTAATATGAAAAATTCTCAGAGATATTTGAATATTGCGAATATAAACTTGGCTCACTATTTCAGATAATTAAAATGTATAAATAAATAAAAATTTCTTCTATTACTAATGCAAATTTTTGGAAATTCATAACTTTATTTATATATCTCCAAATAATATAAATAATATGTCTAAATTTATTAGAAAAATCCAAGGAATCCATTTATAACATTCATAATGCATGAATCGGACCTGTTCATTTCGGGTATTACAAGAAGAGAAAAATAACGAAACACGTGTATGTATGTACAAGCTGTGCATCTGGGAAGGCCCATTTAGGTGGGCTCTCCTAAGTTCAATTAAATATATAGATTTAATATTAATTTATTTAATTAATATATAATATATATATTATTTAACTTCTCATACTCTGAAACACCTTTCGGATCCCTCTGATCATCATCTGATATCCTCGGAACAATTTCGGTGTTTTCTCTCTTTTTTCCTACAATTTCGGATCAATTTCTAAGTGTCATCTACCTTTAAGTGTGACACCATACGGTTCGTGAATGCGCAGGCATGCTCGAGACACCTCTCCGATCAATGACCAACAGCGGGATCTGAAAACTCATGATACCCCCATGCATTCTAAGTAACTTGATCGCTTGAATCTTAAACGTCGACGATACCTGGTTTGTCTAAGACCTGATCTTCGATATCTCTATACCTAGTTAGTTGTTGTTACCGACAAACACATTTACTCGTTTTCGTGGCATTATATCCCCGTGATCTAGTCACATGTTTGCCCAACTTATAGATATAATCTCACCGAGTATGATCAGGGTATCTATCTGTCACGCGGATAGACAAATCCCGATATCGATGCATACGCCTCAACCTAACCCTTTGGAATACCTTATAAACACCTTTATGATCATCGTGTTACGGCGTGACGTTTAATGCAGTCAAAGCAACCTCGGGTGGTAGTGATTAAATATAATCTCACGGTTAAAAGATTGAGTTACTGCATTTTACTAGGTATCGCAATATTGAACTTTGTGACTGGATCCCATTGCAACAATATGTTTGGGTCCATCAAATCATTCATCCAATGGTATGATCCCGTTTTTAATTGACATAAATGTTCATGATCAGGAAACCTCGATCATCGAATGCCCAACAAGCTAGTTGACTAGAGACTATTAGGGACATGGTATGTTTACATACCATACGTGCACTAATATTTCCGCTTAATAAAGTTATATCATGGTATAAAACTTATTATGAACATTTGAGATATGATAAAAACATTTTTATTATTTGCCTCTATGGCATATCTCCTACATCGCCGGGGTACACCTGTTGGCCGGTGATCATGGCCCACCATGAAGCAAATGATTGGAATGGTATTAGTTTCTAATCATAAATATGTTTATTTGTGTTCTTGGTAGTTGTATCTTGTGGATTCTATAAAATCTACTTCAACCATTAACATCATGGATTTTCATTGTGTCTCTGCCCCTTAGGGCTCATGATCAGATTGGGTATCAACCATCAAGGGGCAGAGCTAGAGCCGGGAAGTGCCTAGGGGAAAGCTATCTTAAGAAACCCTCATGACCTTTTTGTATTTTTAAAATGGACATTTGCATGGATTGTTAGTCTTAAGCCTTGGGTAACAACCATGGCTACCCCAAGCATACCTACACCTCGACAACCATGCATCAACCATGGGCTCAGAAACAGGCATCTCATATGGCTGTCAAAATCATCCGACACATCGTTCAAATGGTATGAACCTTGGATTTCGAGGGAAGTGGTAGCGATTAACGTGGCATCAAATGCAATGATAGGTTTAATATGGTTGTATCATTACATACAACCTCATCCAACCCCGACAACCCTAGTCGTCACCACCAAGTATTGATGTTGTGCAGGTTGAAAACCCTTCTATCGTTATGGCCAAATGGATGTGATACTCCTCCGGTCCAAATTAGTTGACTTAGTTTTGTTTATATTCGAATATACCTAGTACTAAAACAAGTCTAGATACATCCGAATCTTGCCAAATTTGAGTCAAGTAATTTGGATCGGAGGGAGTAATATAAGTTACGAGTATGAAGTTCAAAATTGCAAAACTACTCAACTAGATGTCATATGACCATAAAAATCAGTACAAAGAGATGAGCAAATTGAACTACAACATATACAAGTCGCCCTCATCATTATCACGTAAGTATAGTACGGTAAGACAAATGAAACAAGGTATTTTATCTTACTATCCACTAGTAGAAAAAGGGGCTTCGGTTCGGTCCAGAGTGTGATACTAGTCCCGATTTGCTACGGACCGGGACTAGTATGAGCACTAGTCCCGGTTCATACCGGTTTCAGCGGCTCGGAGCCCGGGGAAATTCTAGTCTTGGGTCGTTCCGGAACTTTAGTCCCGGCCCGTGATACGGCCCGGGACTAAAGGAGTGCGGGCGCCGGCAGCACCCTTTAGTCCCGGGCCGTATCACGGGCCGGGACTAAATCAACACCCTCTAGTCCCGGGTCGAGACATAAACTGGGACTAGAAAATTTTGGTAAACTTTTTTGGCGGGTTCTGCCATGGCAGGAAAATGGGCAAAAATCCTGCCGCGGCAAGAGATTTCTGTCCACCCCCTCGCCTTTTCTAGTTTCAAAAGCATGCCATAAAATTATAAAAAATTCCAAAAAAATCCTTCAAACTATAGTTATATTAAGTGATTTAGTTGTTACGAAAATTAACAAACATGAATTTCGACATATTTTACCAAAAACTGTCATGAAAACTTCAAATGGCTGTAAATTTTGCCTACGTTGTCGGAAAAAAAGTACAACCTATCAAAATGTGCAAAAACAATTCGAGTTCAATTTCAACCCCCTTAGGCCGTTTGGCATTCTTTTAGATTTTTAAATTTCAAAAAGGAAAAAAAGTTATTTAAAAAATTAAAAAAATGCAAGAATTTTTTACCATATTTGGATTCCTCACATTTTTCTGATAATAATGGATATATTATTTGTCGAAATTCGATTTACAGATTTAAAGATATTATTTATGCCAAATTAAATGAATAAATGGGAAAAAATGAATAAAATATTATTTTCATTAGTTTTTTACTTTCATTGGATTAAAGTATTATTATTACTTAATTATTGTTGTTTACTTAAATAGTTGTTTGTAATTTTAAAAAATAAAGACATGTGACATATTGATATGAGCTAATAGGATTGATATGGTAGTCTTGACAACAAGGTACAAATGGGCTTCGCGCGAGGACATCCTGATGGAACAGAAAAGTTAAGCGTGTTGGAGGTGGAGTAGTGCTAGGATGGGTGACTGACCGAAAAGTATGACCATGAATGCGATTTGACCTAAGATTAAGTATAGTTAGTGTTAAAAATATCCAAGTAAGAGGATTAATGAGTCAAACAATTCAAAATTTCAAGAAAAAGTTCAAAAATAAAATTTGAAATTTTTTTTTGAAAAAAATCTCTAGTCCTAGGCCGTATTACGACCCGAGACTAAAGGTCCTCCGTCTCCCCCGCTCCAGAAAAAGGGCCTCTAGTCCTGGGTTGTAGCAAACCGGGACTAGAGGTTGAGGCCTTTAGTCCCAATTTCGCAGTCCCGGGTGCGAAACCGGGACTAATGGCCCTTACCACCCAGGACTATAGGCCCTTTTTCCACTAGTGATCTGACCAAGTGGAAAAACTTGGTGGGTATCTTGGAGGTGAACCAGGCCTTGATGAGCTCCAGCACAACATTCACGCACAGGCAGCATAGGCGGATGCACGAGATCGGCAGCCTGGATCACAAGGTGAGATTGTAAGTTTCATAATAGCTTGGCAGAATGGTAAAATGATGAAGAGTACATTAAAGATCGATATGGGAACATGTAGAGAGGGAGGGTTTGAGGATACCCGATGATGAATTGAAACCGCTTCGCCCTATCCGCCCCCACGAGCGGAGGGGCGAACCCTAGCCTCTCCTGTAGCCGCCCCTCTTCCCCTTCTCCTCTGCCTCGCCGCTGCCGGAGGGCACCATTAGGCGATGTCCTGGGGGCGTCAGCAGTGGCGGGGCCTCCTCCTCCCTCCCGTTCTGGTGGTAGCGGCACGGGCGGCTACTGGCGGCGGGGGGGCTGCGTTGACCGGGGGCGTGGCGGCGCGACTGCAATGCGGCGGTGTGGCGGCTTGGCAGGCATGGGGGACGGGCAGCGACGACATCCCCTGTGGCGCGAGGCGGTCCCTCCTGGGCCGGGGAGCTTGAGCAGGGCCTGCGCGGGGCGCGCGGCATCGCTGACCGGCGGTAGCTGACGGATTCCCACGAGCTCCTGGTGGGTGGATCTTCGCAGTCAGCGGTGCTGCCTCAATCGGGCCGGAGCAGGGCGCTTGGCCCCTTTAAGCCCAAGCCCCCCACCCTAGATCCAAAGGCGTCGGTGGGCCATCGGTCGTCGATCTGGAAAAAGAGTTCCCTTCGGAGTCTCTCCAGTCCTCGGAGTCCTCGCGGCGGTGTTCCCGATGTCTTCTTCATCTCACCGGTGGGCCCGTCTTGGTTTCCGAGGCGGCGGCCCCGGTCGGCAGGGAGCCTTGTGGTTGGCGGGCGTGCCAGGGGCTCTGGTCCTGGTCGGTGTCCATGGTCTTAGGGACGACGTGGTGCCAGGCGGGCCGCGTGAAGTGGTTTGTGCTCTACGTGAAAACCCAGGATCCTCTGTTCGGGCGGTAGCGGCGCCTTGGTGTCGTGATCTTCTTGAAGATGCTACCCTGGAGTCCTAATATATGGTGAGTTTGCCAAGGGGAAACCTTTGCTCCTCTGGGCCACGGCGGCGACGTCCGTGATACATTGCAAATGTATCTATAATTTTTGATGTTCCATGCTTGGTTTTATCCATTTTCTTGTGTTTTGTCCACACTTTAGATTACTTTTTATATGATTTCTGGGACTAACCTATTAACAAAAGCCACAGTGTCAGCTGCCTGTTTTCTACTGTTTTTGGTTCCAGGAAAGTCAGAAAATGAATATTCTCGGAATTGGACGGGACAAAAGCCAAAGTGCCTATTTTTCCGAAAGTCATCAGATGCCAGAGTACGAGACGGAGAGGGGCCAGGGGGACACCACCCCACCTGGCCGCGCGGCCTAGCCTAGCCCACGCCAGGGGTGGTCTGGCCGCCTCCGGCACCCCCTCGGCCTCTCCTTCCGCCTATATATTGCCCTCGGGACGAAAACCCTAAGTTTCTGATCAAAAATCCACGAAAGAGTCTGTAGCCGCCGTCATCTCCATCCCTAGATCGGGAGGGATCTGAAGCTCTTCCCGACACCTTGCCGGAGAGGGGAATTCACCCTGGAGGCCTTCTTCATCACCATGCAAGCCTCCGGTGTGATGCGTGAGTAGTTCATCGCTGGACTACGGATCCATGTAGTAGCTAGATGGCTGGTTCTCCTCCTTTGTGCTTTCATGTCTAGATCTTGTGAGCTCCGTTCATGATCAATCAAGATCATCTATTTGTAATTCTGCATGTTGTGTTTGCGGGGATCCGATGGATATTGAGATGATATTTTAGATTGATTATTGATTCTATCATGTCTTTGTTATTTGTGATCTTGCATGTTTTCCGTTGTTAGTAGCTATCTTGGCCAAGTAGATGCTAGCAACTCCAAGAGTTAGTATTTATGCTCGATAGTGGGTTCATGCCTCTGGTAATCTGGGGAAGTGACAGAAATCTCTAAGGTACTAGATGTGCTATTGCTACTAGGGAGAAAACAACAATCCTTTGTTCATAGAACAATCGTATTGTTTACTTTACACGCAATTCATAAAGCAATAATCTGTTGCTTGCAACTTAATACTGGAGGGGGTTCGGATGATAACTTGAAGGTGGATTATTAGTCATAGATGCAGTTGGATGGCGGTCTATGTATAATGTTGTAACGCCTAATCAAGTCTCAAAGGAGTCAAGATGATTAGTATATGCTTGTATGCTTTCTCGATGTTTGTCAATTGCCCCGCTGTAATTTGTTCACCCAGTATGTTATCTATCTTAAGGAGAGCCATCTCTAGTGAACTATGGATCCCGGTCCTTTCTTTTATATATAATCTATAAACTGTTTACTGCTTTGTGTTTACTTTCTACAAACTTTTACTTCTTTCCATTCGATACGTTTAATCCTTTGTTTTCAGCAAAACACGGTGAGATTGACAACCTCATCCCAAGTTGGGGACAGAGTTCTGTGGTTGTGTTGTGCAGGTCTCCATGTTGCTACTAGCACCGGTAGTGCGCCCTGCCAAGGCTCAGCTAGCAACACCTTTGGGGTGTTTCCTTGCTCCTACTGGTTCAATTAAACCTTGGTTTCATAACTGAGGGAAACTTGCTGCTGTGCTCATCATACCTTCCTCTTGGGGTTCCCAACGAGCTCTACATCAACACTGAGCCATCAAGCATTTTTCTGGCGCCGCTGCCGAGGAACAAAGAAGAAGAAACTCCCACGTCAACACCGCACCAGCATTTTTCTGGCGCCGTTGCCGGGGAGTCAAGGACATATTCCCAAGGGGAGTCCCTCATAACCAATCTCTTTACTTTGTTATTTTTGTTTTGCTTAGTTTACTTTTTGTTTTGTTTGCTTGTTTCTTTATCAAAAAAACACAAAAAAATTAGTATTACTAGTTTGTTTTCTTATTTGAAAACCCAAAAAAATGACTACTCTTGAAAACACTAAGTTGTGTGACTTCAGTAGCACCAACAACAATGATTTTATGAGCACACCTATTGCTCCACCTGTGCCTGAAGATACTTTCTTTGAGATAAAACCTGCTTTACTCAATCTTGTTATGAGAGAACAATTTTCTGGTATTGGTAATGAAGATGTTGCTTCCCATCTAAATAACTTTGTTGAACTTTGTGAGATGCAAAAGCATAGGGATATAGATGGTGATATTATTAAGCTTAAATTGTTTCCTTTCTCTTTGAGAGGAAAAGCTAAAGAATGGTTGAATTCCTTAACTAGGAATAGTATTGATTCTTGGACTAAGTGCAAAGATGTTTTCACTGGAAAATACTATCCTCCTGCTAAGATTATATCTATGAGAAGTGAAATAATGAAGTTTAAACAATCTGATAATGAACATGTTGCTCAAGCTTGGTAAATAATGAAGTCTTTGGTAAAGAATTATCCCACTCATGGACTGACTGCTTGGATGATCATCCAAACTTTTTATGCAGGATTGAACTATTCTTCAAGGAACCTATTGGACTCTGCTGCTGGAGGTACCTTTATGACCATCACTTTGGGTGCTGCAACAAAACTTCTGGACAATATGATGGTTAATTATTCTGAATGGCATACTGAGAGAGCTCCACAAGGTAGGAAGGTAAATTCTGTTGAAGAAACCTCTTCCTTGAGTGATAAGATTGATATTATTATGTCTATGCTTGTTAATGGGAAAGCCCATATTGATCCAAATAATGTTCCTTTAGCCTATTTGGTTGCTCAAGAAGAGCAAGTTGATGTGAACTTCATAAGAAACAACAGTTTTGGCAACAATGCTTATGGTAGTAACAATTATAGGCCTTACCCTCTAATAATACTTATGGTTATAATGGCAAGCCTGGATTACCTAGTGAAAGAATTTTAGAAGTTGAAAGAGCCACTAAAAACATCATGCAAATGCAATATGAGCAAAATAAGTTATTAACTAAAACTATAGAGGAACAATCTACCATTTTGAAGAATATTAGCTATCAACTTGAGAGTTTAAATAGGGAAATTCCTAGTTTACAAGTGAAACTTTCTAATGCTGAAAGAAATATATCATCTTTGTCTGAAGCTCAATCCTCTTTGAACAATAAAATGGCTGCTAAACCTGAAACTAATGATAACCCCTTTGCAGCTACTAATGCCATACAAGTGAGAATTGATGAAAATGTTAGACTATTAGCTGAATTACATGCTAAGTGGAAAAGAGAAGATGAAATTGCTAGAAACATTAATGTTTCTACTATCACCACCACTAGTGTTGAGGATAGTAATAGTTCTACTACTTTAGATGATATAATTGATTTTGATCTTGATGGTTGCAACATCTCTGAAGTTATTAAGTTCCTACAAAAGCTTGCTAAAAGTCCTAATGCTAGTGCTATGAACATGGCCTTTACAAAACACATTACTGATGCTCTCATAAAGATTAAACAAGAAAAGATGAAACATAAGGCTTCTATTCCTATAAAACAAGAAGATGGTTGGGAACCCATCATTAATATGAAAGTGAATGACTTTGATTTCAAAGCTTTATGTGATCTTAATAGTAGTGTTTCTATTATGCCTAGAAGGATTTATAATATGCTTGATTTGCCTCCTCTTAAAGATTGTTATTTGAATGTCCCACTTGATGATAATGCTAAAAAGAAACTCATGGGGAGTCTTAATGATGTTCTTATTATCGTTAACAATGTCTATGTCCCCATTGATTTCTATGTTTTGGATGTTGAATGCAATGCTTCTTGTCCTATTACTTTGGAAAGACATTTTCTTAGAACTGTTGGTGCCATTATTGATATGAAAGAAGGCACCATTAAATACCAACTCCCACTCAAGAAAGGTATAGAACACTTCCCTAAGAAGAGAGAAAAGATTTCTTGTGCCTCTCCTATGAAAACAAAATTTGGTCTTAGTGCTTCTTCATTTGAGAACACTTGATTCTTTCTTGCTTCTTATGCCTAACTTAAAGGCGGTAAAGAAAGTACTTATTGGGAGATAACCCAAAAGTTTTAGATGAGTCTTGGAAGTTATTACTTCAGTAATAACCGCTCCTTATACTTTTTATTTGCTTTTTGTGCCAAGAGTAACCTCTAATGAGAGAGAAGTAATGATTGGGAAAGTTGTTGTCCCGAAACAGATTTTTGTGCTTCACCGTAAAAATTCGTGTAAAATCTCTGAACGTCTTTTTGAGGCGTGAATTTTTGTGCTTCTGCCCCAGGTTGTTATATAACTTTCATTAGTTCAACACTTTTTGATTTGATCAACATAAGGTCTTTGAAACAATTCGTCTTTACCTGCTGGTCTGTTTTGACAGATTTCTGCCATTTTCTGCATTTGCTTTTTGTTGGTTCCTTTTTGAGTTCTTTGGGGGAATTGAGCTTTTTGAGGGAAGTTCTATAGTAGCTAGTGTTCTAATGAAAGTTTATTTGGTGTTATAACTGAACCTTAAGACTTATTTATCTTGAGTGCACTAATATTGCTAATAAAGATTGTGTGAAGTTTTGTATGAAGGAAAAATTTCAGGTGTATGGAAGGAATGAGTAATGAGATGAAGGATGGACTAAAGCTCAAGCTTGGGGATGCCACGCGTGTCACCCCAAGAAATATCCAAGAAGTACAAGCGTCAAAGCTTGGGGATGCCCAAGGCATCCCCTTCTTCATCAATAAAAATCTCAGGTTTCTTCCAAACGCTTCATTTTTATTGTTTCATGCACAGTTGTGTTGTTCTTGGAGCATCTTCTTTTTTATTTTTGTTTTGGTTTTTTGTTTGCTTTGGTTTTCTTAGCTTTCTGAATAAATTGGTTGGACCCCCTCTTTCATACATTGGTTTGCAAATAGTTTGGTTTGGTTTGGAAAAGAGTAGGAAAGTTCATGCTTCTGTGGTAAAAAGAGCTCGTTTTTGACTGTGGCCTATGCTCTGTCATGCCATGGTTGATATTGTTTTGGCTTTATGCTTAGTATTCTTTGCTGTAGCATGACTTGTTATAAACAATTGAGATTGCTTAATGTGCCTTGGATGAATCATGCATTGTTTTAGCATATTAAAGCATAGTATAGTGGTATTCTCCTTTGATGCTTTATTTGGGTTGACTTGGCGCATGCTCACACCATGTTATGACTATCTCAAGTCACCATAGCCTTTATGATCCTTTAGTTTTCAACTTGTAGTATCACTTTATGCTTTGATCAATGATGTTTTGTCGCTCTACATGATTATGGTCATTATTGCTCTCTTAGTTTGTCGCTCCCAGTCTTTTGCTAGCCTCCACAACCAAGTATGAATTCCACTCCTGCATCCTACTCCCTAAACCAAGTTATTCCAAAGAGTCCACCATACCTACCTACTAGATTATGCTATTCTAAGTATATTCATGCTTTTGTTTACCTTCCAAATTAAACTTGTTATGAGAAAAGTAGTGATTAAAGCTCTCATGAACTTGATGGCACACTTTACTTTTCTTGCCCTTAATAAAATTGAACCATTGTGTCGTCTATGTTGTATATGCTTGCACTTATTTGTTGGGAATTAGCAGAACCATGCTTTCATGGGGAACGCTTTCAACATTGCACTTGGTACTTGTACCTAGTTGATATCATGCTCTTTTGTATATGGATGTCGTCGGCGTGAAATGAAAGGGGAGCTTGTAAGTCCATGGGGTTATGTATATGTGTTAGAGAAACGACTGGGTCGCTGGTCTAATCCATGCTGACATGGTAGAAACCTGCAGCGTAACCATAATGAGCTGTCTATGAAGAATTCTTCTTATAAAAAAAGAGTCCTATATTGAGAAAAAAGAGAAAAAGAAAAAAAGAGATTATAAAAAGAGGAAAGAGAGAAAAAAGTACCATATTCCCATGGTAAATAAGAAGATTGCTGAGATGCTCGTTGTCTACTTGCCTTGTCATTTTGATATGGGGATTCTTCCATATCATCGGGCAAGGGGTACCCTGTTGGCGGTTCTCTATGATACACATGTACTTACGATGACAAGAACTTACCGGTGACTAAACTTGAGTAGCATGAGGAGCGGCCCTCGTATACAAGGGACATGAGATTTCTGACTTATACTTCGTCAAGCATGTACACCATAGTTTGTTCACTTTAACCTTAATCACTTCAAGATGCTTATCATAGGAGCAATGAGAGCTGAAAGCTATAAGTACCATAATTTTTGGAAGCTCTTTATGAGACTTGAATCCCTGCTTCCTTCTATGAAGGCCTTTCTTCCACCATTATATTGAGTCTCCACCTTCTATCTTTATGCACCTACTTTGAGAGCATAGTGGCCATTCTTAGTTCTATGTGCATTGTCCCAAGACTAGTTGATTGATGCATAACTTGATATTGCTTGTTTTAAACTATTTGTATCTAGTCACTCTTATGAACTTTGAAGGTGTCCTATGCATTTATATTTGCTACTCTATGAGGGACAAGCTGAATGCTATTATGCTATGTTTTTTTTATGTGAAACAAACAAACGTCTTGCAAAGCATTGTTATTCATGAATCTTTTGTTTGTGCCTTTTCATGTTGCATCATAGTTTCTTTGTATTATTGCTAGAACTTTGTCTTTCATGTTATGATTGAAGTACTATGATCCCAGCTTTGAATGTTTTGCTAATACTTTGATCAAGTCTTTGATGGTGCATGTCACCTCAAAAATTATTGTTTCTTTTTATCACTTACCTACTCGAGGACGAGCAAGAGTTAAGCTTGGGGATGTTGATACATTGCAAGTGTATTTATAATTTTTGATGTTCCATGCTTGGTTTTATCCACTTTTTTGTGTTTTGTCCAAACTTTGGAGTAATTTTCGTATGATTGCTTGGACTAACCTATTAACAAGAGCCACAGTTCCAGCTGCCTATTTTCTGCTGTTTTTGGTTCTAGGAAAGTCAGAAAATGAATATTCTCGGAATTGGACGGGACAAAAGCCAAAGTGCCTATTTTTCTGGAAGTCATCAGATGCCAGAGTACGAGACGGAGAGGGGCCAGGGGGACACCACCCCACCTGGCCGCGCGGCCTAGCCTAGCCCACGCCAGGGGTGGTCTGGCCGCCTCCGGCACCCCCTCGGCCTCTCCTTCCGCCTATATATTGCCCTCGGGACGAAAACCCTAAGTACCCGATCAAAAATCCACGAAAGAGTCTGTAGCCACCGTCATCTCCATCCCTAGATCGGGAGGGATCTGAAGCTCTTCCTAGCACCTTGCCGGAGAGGGGAATTCACCCTAGAGGCCTTCTTCATCACCATGCAAGCCTCCGGTGTGATGCGTGAGTAGTTCATCTCTGGACTACGGATCCATGTAGTAGCTAGATGGCTGGTTCTTCTCCTTTGTGCTTTTATGTCTAGATCCTGTGAGCTCCATTCATGATCAAGATCATCTATTTGTAATTCTGCATGTTGTGTTTGCGGGGATCCGATGGATATTGAGATGTTATTTCAGATTGATTATTGATTCTATCATGTCTTTGTTATTTGTGATCTTGCATGCTTTCCGTTGTTAGTAGCTATCTTGGCCAAGTAGATGCTAGCAACTCCAAGAGTTAGTATTTATGCTCGATAGTGGGTTTATGCCTCTGGTAATCTGGGGAAGTGACAGAAATCTCTAAGGTACTAGATGTGCTGTTGCTACTAGGGAGAAAACAACAATCCTTTGATCATAGAACAATCGTATTGTTTATTTTAAACGCAATTCGTAAAGCAATAATCTGTTGCTTGCAACTTAATACTGGAGGGGGTTCGGATGATAACCTGAAGGTGGATTATTAGTTATAGATACAGTTGGATGGCGGTCTATGTATAATGTTGTAATGCCCAATCAAGTCTCAAAGGAGTCAAGATGATTAGTATATGCTTGTATACTTTCTCGATGTTTGTCAATTGCCCCGCTGTAATCTGTTCACCCAGTATGTTATCTATCTTAAGGAGAGCCACCTCTTGTGAACTATGGATCCTGGTCCTTTCTTTTACATACTAGCTGAATGCCCGTGCGTTGCTATGAGACGATAGTAGAAAAAACAAAAATTAATTGAAAATTTTGTCCTCTTTTATGGCATTAGTATTTGACAGGCTCATGACAAGCATCTGATATCTTATTTTTTAAAAATTAAAAAAAACATCATTGTTTCCTTGGTCTAAGTGCAAATAAGTTTAGGTATGTCCCCTTTGAAACAAAGTATTTGCATCAGATATCTTATTTTATTAAATTTAAAAGAACATCATTGTTGCCTTGGTATAAATGCAAATATGTTTAGGTACGTTTCCTTTGAAACAAAATATTGTGAGTGGTACAAATGCATATCATAGTTGATGTTTTTTTTAGAAACCTGTGCCCATGTTAAATCACTAATTGCAAACCTTATTAGGTAATTATGACCATAATCACCTGGAATTCCATGTTGATTTCTAAAAAAAGCTTTAATAGTGCATAAAAAACTCACGGGAATAGAAAATCAAGCAACGATACAAGAATACAGAAATCAAGCAGGTACTTTGTTGATCGTTATCTCTTTTATAGCCACAACAAGGTTTCAAATAATGCTTAGTTTAGAGGGCAAGAAAGCTGAATTCCCTAACAATAAAAACCAACTGAATAAGAACTTCATTTGTCACTGAGCCTTGTGACAACAGGGTGAATCTAGATTTCCTGAAGTGTATATATGAGATGGCCAGCTTAACGACTACGAAACTAAACGCCATTTGGTATATGTGATTGGAGTCTCCACCGAATACACTGATCAGTCGGGGCTTTGGGGCATCATGAATAAAAGGATTGTGAGCCAGCTCAGAGAGTCTGGTCTATAAAACACAAAGGGAAACCAAAATATAGAAGAATGCTAGCTAGACATGGGTGAGTAAATAATGGGCACCTGCAGACAAGAACCGTTGACGGTGCTCTGAGCCTCCGACCACTGCAGCGCCCACACGTATTGGTCGAACCCGGCCCAGCGTTGCTACCTCCCGGCTGCCACAGGCGACGTGTCGAGCAGCAATAATACAGAGGCAGAGGAAGCAGAGCAACAGGAGGAGTTGCCTTCTCTCCATGTGTATTCCCACACGCGGGGGATGTACACGGCTAGCGACGGAGAGCTCCGGGTGTACGGCGACCGGCAGCCTTGAAGGATGAGGCGACACAACCAAATGCTAGGCGATGTCGGCGCTCTGTTGCCTGAGAGGAGGGGCTCCTTGTCCTCCCTCCTCTGCTCCTCGACACCCTGCCGGCTTCGACCCCCTGCAAGGATGGAGGGAGCCCCCCAGCATCGGAATAGGAGCAGGATATCTCGCTGGAGTTAGCGAGCGGGAGCGAGACACGGAGGGAAGGCGACACCTCTGCTACGGATGGAGGAGAACAAAGTCGAGGAGGCGTTGGTGAGTGGGTGGCCGCGCTGGCGAGGTCGACGACCGGCTAGAGCACGCTCGCGCGGCACGATGAAGGCGAGGTCGGAGCCGCGCTAAGCTCGAGGACGCGAAGCTCGAGGGCGAGGTCAGGAATCGGAGGAGGACGAGGGCACGGCCGGCCGTGGCGATAGACGGACGGCGACCCAACATGGGGGGTCATGGCAGAGGACCTTGAGGGCGCTGGCGGCATGCTCAAGCTCTATGCCCGCATCGGGAGAGGAACCACACCCCAGGGCGGCGGTTTTTTTTCAGCAAACGGGTGTGTTCTGGTGGCAAGACTTGTAATATGTTCGAAGAGTCAGAGACACTTTTATAGGACATACCAACCATCAAGACCATAAGCCTTTTAATAGTTTAGATAATCTATAAACTGTTTACTGCTTTGTGTTTACTTTCTGCAAACTTTTACTTCTTTCTATTCGATACGTTTAATCCTTTGTTTTCAGCAAAACACGGTGAGATTGACAACCTCATCACAAGTTGGGGATAGAGTTCCGTGGTTGTGTTGTGCAGGTCTCCACGTTGCTACTAGCACCGGTAGTGCGCCCTGCCAAGGCTCAGCTAGCAACACCTTCGGGGTGTTTCCTTGCTCCTACTGGTTCGATTAAACCTTGGTTTCATAACTGAGGGAAACTTGCTGCTGTGCTTATCATACCTTCCTCTTGGGGTTGTATCACTTAAGATGACCAAACGTTCTCGAGGACACACGGAAAAAACGTCAAGTGCTTTCGCTTCATATAGTTGATTAATCTTCTTTAGTTTGCTAAGTGTTGTGTGGGTGAACCTGTGCTAATGTACCGACCTTCCTAGGACTAATACATACTTGTGATTATACCCCTTGCATGCATCCGCAAGTACAAGAAAGTAATTAAGGTGGAAACCTAACCACAGCTTTAAACTCTAAGACCCTGACGTCCCTTGTGCAATGGTTTCCTAACGGGAGTTCAGGTTTCTGTCACTCCGGCAACCCCTACGATTAGTAGCCAAATACACAATGCATTCCCCTAGACCCATATGGGTGAAGTGTCATGTAGTCGACGTTCACATGACACCACTAGAAGAAATACACCATAACTTAAATATCAAACTATTGAATCTTTCTCAACACAATTCCACTACTAACAACATGACTTCTCCCATGTCCTCAAGAACTAAACGAACTACTCACAAGACATCATATGGATCATAATCATAGATGAAATAATGATATATAACAATCTGAACATAAACAATAATTCAACGGTTCACTCAATAGCATCAACTATAAGGAGTAATCAACACCAGGAAAGTTTTCCCTAAGAACTATGCAAGATTCAACCCAATTGTTACAACGGTATGGAGGTGGTGATGATGGTGCTAGTGGAGATGATGGTGATGATGATGATCCTGATGAATTCTAGATTGATGGTGGTGTTGATGGTGAC
This sequence comes from Avena sativa, assembly GCA_916181665.1. NCBI lineage: Eukaryota > Viridiplantae > Streptophyta > Magnoliopsida > Poales > Poaceae > Avena > Avena sativa. The sequence goes on along the minus strand of OV702286.1, from coordinate 62,731,149 downwards.
GATCTCCCCTCTCCGGAAAGGAATTCCCCCGGCAGAATTCTGTCTGCCAAAGAGATCTTTCTCTCTCGGTGTTTTCCGCCTCGCAGAGGCGGTGGAATCTTTCTATGGTCGCTCCCTCGGTATTAGGGTTCCGTGGAGATAATATACGCCAGAGGGGAGAGCCAGGGAAGGACCAGGGCGGCCACACCACCTGGTGGCGCGGCCTAGGGTGGCCCGCGCCAGGGGGTGGTGTGGGCCCCCTGTGGCCCATCTCAGCCTCCCCTTCTGGCTTCCTTCGTCTTCTAGAAAAATAGGATTTTCCATGTATTTTTCCGGATTTTCTGATCTTCGCGAATTTTGCCTCCAAACAGCACCTTTTCCATCAGAATCCTGACTGCAGCGGTCCATGCTCTAAAAGTCGTCAACCATTCAAAAACAGATGAAATAACATAAGTATCATCTCTTAATATGAAATATATCAATGAATAACAGTAAATTATGATATAGAATAGTGATACAAAATGTACGTATCAACTCCCCCTAAGCTTAGACTTTGCTTGTCCCCAAGTAAAACTGAACTCAATAAACATGACCTCAGGTTTATGGAGTGAAGAGTCAATAAAACAATACGGACAAGAACCAACACATTCATGAATACATAAATCATAATAGAATACAACTTACTATTATATAACTTCCTTGCAATAAGTAAAGGAAACACAATAAAGATACATAAAGTAAAACATAATTGGTATGGCAAACTTAGCTCTTGGTCGAAGAATAGTTGATAATTTGCTGGAGTTCACAAACAACTGGTTTTCAATGATAGCTTTCAAAGTAGTAATCACTAGGATAAGAGCAAAGTGCAAAACAAGGAACATAAGAAACATGATTGAATAGATCATCATATGAATGAATGAAACACAACAACTCAAAATGCTTGCTGAGGTAGAAGGGAATAGGTTTACTGACTCAACTAAAAGGTAAAAGAAAGGCCCTTCGCAGAGGGAAGCAGGGATTTCAAGTTTCATAAAGAGCTTCCAAAAATTATGGTACTTATTAGCTTTCAGCTCTCATTGCCCCCATCATAGGCATCTTTAGGTGATTAAGGTTAAAGTGACACAACTAAGAGGATATGCTTGACAAGTTATAAGTTGAAATCTCATGCCCCTCACTTACGAGTACCGGACCTCATGCTACTCAACTTTAGTCACAAGTAAGCTCTTGTCATTGTAAAAATACATATGTATCATAGAGAACCGCCAATAGGGTACCCCTTGCACATGATACATGAGTTATCCCATAATCAAAATGACAAGGCAAGCACACAATGAGCATCTCAGCAATCCTTTTATTTGCTATTCACATAGGTTTTTATTGAGGATGCTTCATAGAGTTCTCATTATGGTTATGCTGCAAGTTTTCACCATGATTAGGCATGGCTTAGGCTAGCGGCCCAGGTGTTTCTCTAACACACATACAAACTCCATGATCTTACAAGTTCCCATTTTATTTCACACCGCCGGGATCCATAAGCAAAAGAATCATGATATCAACGGAATAATAAGTGCAATGTTTAAAGCGTTCCCCATGACACATGGCTCTGCTAACTTCAACTTATAAAGTACAAGCATATACGCAACAAAGATGGACACAATGGTTCAAGTTTATTAATTGCAAGAAAGTAAAGTGTGCCATCAAGTTCGTAAGAGCTTTAATTACTAATCTTCTCATAACAAGTTTAATTTGGAAGGTAGATAAAAACATGAATTTACTTGGACTAGCAATAATGCTAATTAGGGATATTATAACCGAGTCAACTAGGAAGCCTCTCACGCCTTCACCATTTCTGGCCATTGGATCGCTCTTCCCTGCAGTTTTTGGCCGTTTGATCTCCTTCGATCCCGCATTGGGCCGAATGTCCCTAGGGGAAGCTACTCTACGGGTCAAATCGGCCCACCCTCGTTAATTGGGCACTAAAATTCACTAAAGCCCACGTACTAGGAAATTTCGTGCAGCACCTATACCGTGGAGGTGCGAGCAGGGGCAATTTCGTGAGCCAAAAAGGAGCTCATTCGCGCTATCATCGATTTTTGCCGTCCGATCGCCAGTTTTGGTGGCTCTTGGCCCTCCGTTGTGCCTCTCCGTCCGCGTGGGAAGCTCGTGCGCTAAATGTCCCGAGGCCCGCCACTCTGGTAATTAAATCGGTGGCCTCCTGTTCGATCACAGATACACGGACCTGATCTGACCATGTTCGCATAAGCAGAGGTTACTCGAACGATGCCCACCTCCCCACACCTAGCACTCCCCGCATCCGACCTGTATTTTTCTAGGTGAAACCTAGATGCGCCGCCGTCACAGCTGTAGTCCTCGTTGCAAGAGAGAGGGATAGAGAAGATGGAAGGAGGGAGAGAGTGGGAATGACGATTGCGAACGGCGATGATAACAGAAGAGTCTGGTGCCGCTGCTTCGTCTCCACTTGTTAGTCCCCTCATGTTACCTTCCCAGATTTTTTCACGATACCAACACCTACACCTCTATGGAGAATTTCCCCCTGCTGTCGCCTCAATGTTTTTATTCAATCCGCTCTTCCTCATCGTGGCAATGCGTGCAGTGCAAGCCTGCTGCTGCACCATTCCTCCATCATCAGGGATATAATCTTAAGGATTTCTAAGCGAGATCCCACTTTGACACCGTAATACTAACCGTACTCTTTCCCGTATGGTGGGGTTCATACAATTCCCAATCCAAAGCTTCAGCGTGCAAACAAGAACATTTGCACACTACACAAACACGACTATTTTCCAGCGCCAAGTACATGATATTTTCTTACCCTTCTCTGTCTGATTTGGATTGTCTGGTTATATTTTCATCTCTTTTACAGCCTCTTTTCTAATAATGCATCTCCCGATTTCTAATAATGCATCTCCCGATATGTCCTTCATTGAATCTATTGCCACCGACGTCTGAAGTAGGAGTAATCAGCTGTTGTGGCTTGCATGTGTTTGTCTAAGGACTCTAGCCCCAGAACTACGGCTGGGGAGTCTGGGCTTGTTAATTTGGTGCGAAAATGCATGCTGCCCAACATATGCTTTGTTGGTATTACCTTCTTTATCCAGTTTTGCAACAACCTGAAACAATCAAGTGCAAACTTGATGCCTGAAATTTTTGTGCATTATCTTTGTTACTCATTACTTCTTCGACCGCTCAACAAACAATTTGTGAATTATTTTTTATTAAACTCACATGTGCCGTTGGATTACCAAGTTGATCTGAAAATCATACTGAAAATAATCATCATGCTGCATAGAAAAGATCATTAGGAAAATAATATAATTTGTTGTTTTAACCAAATTGATTTGGACCAGAGATGTAGGACCTTTATCCAGGGAGTGTGGTGTTCCACAGCAAGAGATCAATTCTAATGGACTCCAGGTTAGAAGAAGTTTGTGTGATGAAGTCATAAAGTGCTCTGCTACCTACTAAATCTTGTATAGTATTCAATCATCTTTGTTCCGTTGCACTTCTAGTCAGTTGTCTTAAATTCTGACAATGTGTCCTTCCAAACTATATATTGTTTTCAATTTCAATGCCTTCTTACTTTTGGAAAGCATGTCCCTTTCCTTATGTGATGCAGTTAAAGATATATTTTACAGAATTGCACATGCATCAATTCCTTTCTCACCTCAACGGTTCACAAATTTATATTTAGTTTCTTTCCCATCACTGAAGTCATGCTACAAAGTAAAAACAATCAGAACACAAGAGAAATAATTAGGACTACAAAAATTTATGACATAATTAACAAATAGGGCCATATGCATCGACTGACAAAATAGAACATTCACAAATCATATATATTCTCTCTTTATTGACCACTAATTATCCTATGCGAAATTTTAGCTTCAAATGCAAATGAATTAATTTGTCCATATATATTATCACCAAAACATGGCTTGATACTTCGGAACATATTTCTACCATATACATTATCACAAAAACATGGTTCAATACTTCAGAACATGATAAAATTTAAATATGTTTTCATGAACTCCTAAAGATCTATTGAGCAAATGGATGGGCGCGGCAACGCGCGCCTACATGATCTAGTAGGTAGGTATGATGGACACAAATGGCATAGGTTTTGGTTTAAGGATTGGATGCACGAGAAGTATTCCCTCTCAGTACAGGTTTTTGGCTAGCAAGGCTGGGTAACAAGCATAAGAGTTAAAGGAAACAAACAAACAAACATATAAGTGATAAAAACAAACATGCAATCTTCCTTGGAAGCACAAAAGATCTTAACTAGAGATTACTAAACTTATGAGCAAATCAAGAAAGAATGATGAAATTATATTTCTTTAGAGTACTTTTATCTTTTCATTCAACTCTCAAAATAGTGTTGCTACTGACCGAGCCAGGTTTGCCAAAACCAACTAAATTAACTTAATGATCCCAAAGTGATACCAATACTAACGACAAGATCAATCATATAACCATGAGTTGAAAACTAATATAAGATATGCAAAATAATGAATGATAGAACTTCTCATTAATATTCCATAACGGCAACTCACACCAAGGGATACATAGATATCTAACAAGAGGGGGAAACTTTCATAATGCAAACCATCCTACATGATAACTTCTCTATTCATGATATGCCTCTACTAAAAAGGTAAAAAGATAGAAGATAGTGATATGATACCACGACACTCCCCCAAGCTTGGAACAAACCAAGGGGATGCCAAATCCTGATGACGAATTACTCCTTTGGTGGTGGTATTCTCTTGATGAGCTCTTTGATTAGTTTCCCCAAGTCCTCAATCTCGAAGGTGGGGTTACGAATCAACTGTGAGTTTTGCTCAATGTGGCTCATGATCATGTTGGGTTGAGAATTCCAGCTCTTGCGATTCTTTCCCCACTCTTCCTCCTTAAAGTCTTCTTTTCCTGCATGGCTAGAACGAGGCAAATCCCAATTGGAGGGTAGTTTCTCCTTGGGCATATTCTGGTATTGATGAACATGGATAAGGGTATGGAAAGGATTCTTGGTGCATGGAGGAAGTGACCGTGGAGCCAAACAATGACGCGGAGGTTTCCCTCTAGTTTGCATCTGTGCAGTTCTTCTAACCCTGGCAGGTCTTGTCAACACTCCAATGCTTGCAATGGTAGTGCCGGTGTGCGGATGTTGGCCTTGCTTAGCCTCCTCTTCTTCTTCACTCTTGATCTCCTCCTCCTGTCCGTGGTCTTGGGGATCTTCCTCCATAGGCTCCTTTCCTTTATCCTTGGTGGACACCATCGTGCTTCTAACTTTCAAGAATAGTTCCTGGCGGAAGCAGATCGAGACGAAAACACGACGAGAACACGATATATGAACCTCTGGGATCCGAGGGATTATATATTACGAAGTTTCACAACAAAAGGAAGGTACTGGGAGAAAACGGGTCGGAGACGGAGGCCGAGGTGGCCACACCACCTGCTGGCGTGGCCAGGGGGGCCGTGCCAAGGGGTGGTGTGAGCCACCCTGGCTCCGTTTCCATCCCTCTTTCGCTCCATAGCTTTCCTTGTTGGATAAAAACTCCAAAAATATAACTGGACAGAATTTTCGCGGAACTTTTCTTACCAGAACTGTTACCTATTCGAAAACGGACTCTGCAGGTCTCTGAATTTGGCATTTAGTAGATTCTTCCAGAGTCACAACTTGAATAACATCAATATCTTCATGTTCATACTCATATTGCTCGAGTCATGAAACCTTTCTCTTTCTTATTACACCATTTCCTCCGATAACCTGGAAATTTCTTTCACGCAAAACTTCACACAATTCTCATTAGCAACATTAGTGTAAGCAAGGTAATAAACCTTTTAAGTCCAATTTCAACTGAAATCCATCAAATCATAAGATACTGTAGCAATTCCTTCCGAAAACCCATAAAGAATTCAAAAAGGAAATCGATTAAAGAAGCAAATGAATGAGTGGCAAAATCTGTTAAAACAGACCAGCAGGTAAAGATCAATTTTTTCGAACATCTTATGTTGCTCAAATCAAAAAGTGCAAAACTAACGTAAGTTAAATAACAACCTGGGGCAGAAGCACAAAACATTACAGCTCAATCCGACATACAGAGATCTCTCACGAATTTTTATGGTGAAGCATAAAAATCTGTTTCGGGACAACAACTTCTCCAAATCTTACTTCTCTCTCATTAGAGGTTGATCTTGACAAAAACCAAACAAAAAGGATAAGGAGAGATCATTACCAAAGTAATAACTTCCAAGGCTCAAAGAAACAAAAACAAACTGAAAGCAAAAATAAATTGGGTTGTCTCCCAAAAAGCTCTTTCTTTATAGCCATTAAGATGGGCATGATAATTTCAATGATGCTCACATAAGAATATGAATTGAAGTGAAAGAGAGAGCATTAAGAAGCAAAAATACACATGTTTAAGTCTAACCCACTTCCTATGCAAGGAAATTTTGTAAACAAACAAGTTGTTGAAACCAGAGACTATAAGCATAAGAAGGCAAAACAAGTGCAACATAAAGACTTTAAGCATAAAACGAGGAAACTTGATATTATTGAGGTGCATAAGAACAGTCTTCCCTCTCTCATAATAACTTTCAGTATCATGCATAAATTTAATGATATAACTATTACAAGAACCATGGTAGCAATGATCACTTATCCTAACAGAAAACACAGGGACACTAGATCTCATAACACTTCTTTGTGAAACAATATTAGGGGTATCCTTACAGAGGATAGTGTGTCAATCTTCTTCATATTTAGTGACAAAATCTTTCACATTTGCTATTATAGGTTCATCATCCATTTGTTTATCAGGTTCAACAACTTCATTTGTACTTTCATTAACCATACTAGCTATCATAGAATGTTCCTTTATCTTAACTAGGAAAGGCATTTTCTCAATGTAAGGTTCAGGTAAAGCATGATTAGCAGTATAAACTTCAGTATTTCTTGCAGGAACACACTTAGCAACATCTTTATATGGTTCATGATACTTATTCCACTTCTTTTTAGGAACTTCAATATAGGAAGCAAAAGCCTTAAAATAAGTTGCAATAGCTTGAGAGTCTAAACCATAAGCATTTTTTATATTTTGAAAGCTATCAGTTCCCATAAAATATTCAATGCATTCATAATCATAATTTATACCTGACTTTCTTCCTTTGTCATTCTCCCATGCTTCAGCATTGTCTTGAATACGGTCTAGAAGATCCCATTTAGCTTCTTCTTCCATGCGAGTGAATGATCCAGCACAAGAGGCATCCAATAAATCCTTATCATGCAGAGGGAGCCTTGCATAAAATTTATTGATAATAATATTGTTGGGGAACTCATGAATGGGACATTTGAGCATTAGTAACTTCAATCTCCCCCAAGCTTGAGTTATACTCTCTCCATCAAGAGGCAAAAAGTTGTATACTTGATTCCGATCTTTATGAATCTCACTAGGAGGATAAAACTTTGAATAAAAAACAGTTACTATTTCCTCCCATTCAAGAGCTTGACCATTCTTCAACAGCTTATACCATTCTTCAGCTCTTCCTTTCAGTGATAATGAGAATAACTTCTTCTTGACTTGATCTGTAGTAATACCTGCACACTTGAACAACCCGCATAATTCGTGTATAAAGAGCAAATGATCACCAGGATGGACAGTTCCATCTCCAACATAATAGTTATCCATAACACGATCAATAATTCTTGTAGGTATTTTAAAAGTATCATTCTCAGCAGGTGGTGGTTCATCTACTACTTTAGCAGTGGTAGTAGCATTACAAAATAAGAAACTCAGCGAATTATCAATATTGAAAATAAAGCAACTAACAGAAGTAAACAATACTCATAGTAGAAGTTTCCTTTACCAGTTCCACTCTCCAATAGCGCTTCACTCCCCGGCAACGGCACCAGAAAATAGTCTTGATGACCCACAAGTATACAGGGTGTATCGCAGTATTTTCGATAAGTAAGAGTGTCGAACCCAACAAGGAGCAGAAGGTGCTGGCTAGTGGCTTGGAGCAGGAATTCTCTCTAAATACTTAGCAAACAGATTTTTAGGGGGTTTTAATAATGCAGGTAAATAAAGTACAAGTAAATAAAAGACAATAAGAATAAATGCAGCAAGTGTCCCAATCATTTCTTCAGCAAAGGACAAGCCGGTTGTATCACTTAAGATGACCAAATGTTCTCGAGGACATACGAGAATATCATCAAGTGCTTTCGCTTCATATAGTTGATTAATCTTCTTTAGTTTGCTAAGTGTTATGTGGGTGAACCTGTGCTAATGTACCGACCTTCCTAGGACTAATACATACTTGTGATTATACCTCTTGCAAGCATCCGCAAGTACAAGAAAATAATTAAGGTGAAAACCTAACCACAGCTTTAAACTCTAAGACCCTGACGTCCCTTGTGCAATGGTTTCCTAACAGGGGTTCAGATTTCTGCCACTCCGGCAACCCCTACGATTAGTAGCCAAATACACAATGCATTCCCCTAGGCCCATATAGGTGAAGTGTCATGTAGTCGACGTTCACATGACACCACTAGAAGAAATACACCATAACTTAAATATCAAACTATTGAATCTTTCTCAACACAATTCCACTACTAACAACATGACTTCTCCCATGTCCTCAAGAACTAAACGAACTACTCACAAGACATCATATGGATCATAATCATAGATGAAATAATGATATGTAACAATCTGAACATAAATAATAATTCAACGGTTCACTCAATAGCATCAACTATAAGGAGTAATCAACACCAGGAAAGTTTCCCCTAAGAACTATGCAAGATTCAACCCAATTGTTACAGCGGTATGGAGGTGGTGATGATGGTGCTGGTGGAGATGATGATGGTGATGATGATGATGATGATGATGATCCCGATGAAGTCCAGCTTGATGGTGGTGTTAATGGCGACGATCTCCCCTCTTCGGGAAGGAATTCCCCCGGCAGAATTCTGTCTGCCGGAGAGATCTTTCTCTCTCGGTGTTTTCCGCCCCGTAGAGGCGGCGAAATCTTTCTGTGGTCGCTTTCTCGGTATTAGGGTTCCGTGGAGATAATATACGCCAGAGGGGAGAGCCAGGGACGGACCAGGGCGGCCACACCACCTGGTGGCGAGGCCTAGGGTGGCTCGCGCCAGGGGGTGGTGTGGGCCCCCTGTGGCCCATCTCAGCCTCCCCTTCTGGCTTCCTTCGTCTTTTGGAAAAATAGGATTTTCCATGTATTTTCCCGGATTTTCTGATCTTCGTGAATTTTGCCTCCAAACAGCACATTTTCCATCAGAATCCTGACTGCAGCGGTCCATGCTCCAAAAGTCATCAACCATGCAAAAACAGATGAAATAACATAAGTATCATCTCTTAATATGAAATATATCAATGAATAACAGTAAATTATGATATAGAATAGTGATGCAAAATGGACGTATCACTTATCTCCATACCTCTGCTTCCTCCGGGTGAAAACCCAAGACCCTCGGATCGGGCGGTGGCGGCACTCCGGTGTCATGCTCTTCTTGAAGACACCGTCTGGGAGCTCACGACACGCGGCTCTCCGATGGTCCTATGGCGGAGGTGACTCTTCGTTTGGCGATCTTCGGCAAGGCTTGCCCCTTTCCCTTCCCTTGTTGAGCTACCTTAGTGCTGCTTTTCGGTATGTGGGCAACGTGGGTCGGTTCCCGGTGGTGGTCGGCTTTCGGTGGTGTTTCTGCGACAGAGGGGTTCTATCGACGGCGTGCGTGTTCGTTAGCTCGCCCTTGGGGGAGCTCCGGCTCGACACTGTTGCTGTCCAGCTCTGCTCCGAGTCTTCGTAGTCTTAGTAATGGCCGAGCATATTGTTCGCGCTTCCGGTGATAGCGTCTTCGGTAGTGTGCGTGGGTATGTGGTTTCTGTTGTAAGCTGGGTTCAGCACTCTATATCATTTCACCGTTGTTGGCTTTGTTAATTCAAAGTTGGGCACAGGAGTGCCTGTTTTCTATAAAAAAAAAGGTACCGATGATCCAGCTGACGGCACCATGGAGATAAGGCGGCTTCAGTTTTTTTGTTTTTTCCTTAATTTGGGTAATAAGTAATGAGCACCGAAATTATATCGGTTTTTTAATTAACCGACAGTTCGATTGACCGATAATTCAGTTCAGTGTTTGGGTTTTAACCAACATGACCGAACATGAAAGCCGGACACTGAACAACTCGCCGTGGACAGAAGCCATTTCCACGACTAGCACTACTGACCACGCATAACTATCTCTTCTGATTCAGCTGGCCGTGCTCCAAGACAAGAACCTGCTACGCAGAGTCTACCTACAGGATGCTATCCCAGGGAAGCATCAGGTTCCCGCTTGCACGAGCAATCTGGAAGAGCAGTGCTACACCGAAAAGCAAAAAAAATATGTGGCTGGCTGCCCAACACTGAATTTGGACCTCAGCTCGTCGGTTTAGGCATGGATTACAGGATCAAACATCAGCGTGTTTCGTGTGCCTGCAGGAGGAAGATAACATGGAGCACATACTGGTGCAGTGCTTCTTTGCTAGGCAAGTTTGGCACAAGTGCAACCTGGCGCTGAGGCTAGAATTAACAGGACCGCTGCAGGACAGCGCCCTACAGGAGTGGTGGCTAAGGGAGCGCTGCCGGTTCCAGGGCAAGGAGAGTAAGGCATTTGACACGCTGTTGTGCACGGTTTCCTGGACGCTTTGGAAGAACAGAAAAGCATGGACCTTTCCGAATATGCAAAGGCAATCCTCACTAGCTCAGCTCTCTGGGAGGATTTTAGGGCGATCATGCTAGCAAGAAGAACAGGACTAGGAGGGGAGAGTAATGTCGTGAGGAGTTAGCCTAGATTTTTCTTTGGAGTTTCTCGTGGCCTTTCTGCTCGCAAGAGGGTCACAATCTTGTACTCCTTCTGTTCCATAATAGAAGCCTTTTTAGAAAGCTAAAACAGCTTCTAAAAAGGCTTACATTGTGGAAGCTGAGGTAGTACAAAATATTTTTGTCTTCTAGTATAACATTATGGTATGCGTTCGCGTACTCTCAAAAAAAAAAACTATTTCTTCTGAAATTGGATGCCCCTCTCTCTCACACACATTCACAGACAGTCTCATTAACTCGGTTTTAGTTCCAGTTTATTCGGTTTCGGTTTTTCAAACTTTTTCAATGTTACATATTCTCACTAGGTACTATACTAGACAGAACTGCAAAATTTAGTTCAAATGCAGTACAACTGTATAAGCTGCTTCATATATATATATTTACAATTGCATTAAGCCATCAATGTTCACGCTTAAAATAAATGGCCACAAAGTACATCCTTTAGCAGAACGAAGCTCTCATTGTCCGACTCTCAACTCAAATAATGGGATCACCGACTTCTCCAGGATAGTGCAGCCTATACAGGACATACATTTTAGTTTAAGAATTCTGACACCCTCTACTAGTTATAGAACGAGGGTTTCAGTTCATTAGTGCTTGCTGGTTACAGGAGCATTTTTGGGTCTCGGAAGTTCAGAGAATGATGGTTGCCTCTGCAGAACAACTGCTGCTGCACGGGTCAAAATGTGCGCAGTTAGGCCCCATATGACATATTTTTTGCCCTCTGCCTCGTAGTCAAAGAACTGGACCGGAATAGTCATTCCCATCCAATTCCTTTCTCGCGTTGTCCGGTTATCATCCTAGAGATTTTGGTACAAGTGAGAATTCACCAATGCATGTGTCCTTATTAACATGATTAGAAGCTCATGAACACTCTCAATAACGATACGTGAATCAAGAAATCTTAGTAGTACCTTCAGGAACATCTCCAGTGGGGCGTCAAAGATGTCTTCCACTTCATCTTTATTCAAGACAGGGTTGAATAAAGCTCTATCTGAAAGAATGCCAATTACAGGAGTGACGTCAAGACCATTCTGCAAAACAAAGACTAGAGCATGAGTCCTGGCAGATTTGCAGTTGTATTGAATGTTACGTGCTCAAGTATTGGGGAGAGATGGATGCAGATGTAAACGTGAATTGGGGTCAGAGAGCAGAGGGTAACGAGGCTCGCCCTCGGATATTCGGCAGGGCTCGTCCCTGGCCGTGGCCTACGAGGTTCTGAACGCTCAAACCTTGAGAGACTTGTGGTTTATTGATTTCTTATAATTCCTGGTATAATCTACGTGTCTCCTTATATAAGGGGGAGATAAATCTAAGTACATGTATAGAAACAGAATCCTAATCAAAGTAAAACTAAGATATAGGTTGGTAGTCAATCTGGACTTGTTATCCTAATAGGCTTGTGACTTTAATTGGCTGCCAAGTTTTAGCCCTTCACGTCTTTTCTTAGCCTTGTGCCACAGGATGACGATGGCGATGTTGATAGGTGGTGCCCCAAAAGGAGTCCACAACAGCAAAAGCATGTCTAATTGTTTCAATCTAGAGAGACTTCGAATCTTGAGTGTGTCCCATTCAGGATTGATTTTCTTTTCTTTTTCTAGACCAGTAACATGCTTAACGTTTCAAAGATTCCAAAAGGTGAAGTCGAGCATTAGACCAACAGCTATATATACTTATAATTTTCCAAGGGAAATCAAGGTTATATTATAGGCTTATAGTAGCAGGAAACTTCCTTCAGCTAGTGAGCGTAACCAGTTGAGTTAACTAAAATGAACAAGCAGTAGTTTGGGGCATGTAATGTCATGTCATAAGTCATACCAAAATTGCCACACAAAGCAATTTAGATGGACTTAGGTGGGCCCATACATTTGAATTATCAATTTAAGCATGTCTTTAAAAAATTAACCAGGAACGTTAACACCGTAAGCACAAAAATGTGCAAGAAATTTGAGATGGTTAACAGCTAAAACAATTCACTCCAAGAATAAATAGGTCGAACATGCATGCCAGATGTTCTTATAAACCGATTATATGTACAATTTATACAGCATGCGCCTTTAGTTGAGCAATGTCACGACACACTTGATATTTGCACCGGAAGATACTGAACGAGGTCAGAGTAAAAATATACTGAAAGGGGAGAAACATAAACGAATTAACAAGCATATTCCATACTGTCTTCTAACATGAAGAAAAATAGATTTACTTGGTATGTACAAAGGGACACACTATGTTTGCAGATAAAGAAACATCACATGACCTCTGTCATTGACTCATTCACCGACTCAGATCAAGTGACCAATCAACATATTATGATTAACGCTAAAGATCCTAGAACATCTTCCAAATGAATATCGATTCCGCAACAAAATCGACTTCTCGTTTTGTTAGATGTCATGCATTCACTCAGACCATCTAACCGTTTAATATGAAAATCACGTAAAAGACTAAAACGCCTGACATAAACAAAATGATCAGATAAATCTGCATTTGTATGAGGATTTGACTTGCGATTTGGGAGGCATCACAGTCCAGTAGAATTTACACTAGAACGACTAAGTGATCCCACTGTACCAAAAAATGGCTTCACTTCTATGCATTTGAGAATTCTGTTTGTGGTATAAGAACAGAGAAAATTATGTGCTCAAAGTATATGCAAACCAAGAGCATTCGTAGGAAAAGCTAATGTTAACTGCCTATTTCGATACAGCGCCAACACAAGACTATAGGGAATGTCTATTCATAAGTTGCTTGGATCTTTTTTCTAAGTAACCAAAGTATGTGCAAACTATTCTGTCTCACCTCACTTCATATACAAACTCCGGACCCAAAAAATACACTTCAAATTGCACATTTTGGAGTGCAAAAATTTGAAATAACTAATGTGCGATTTTAGGTGACTGAAATTTACGAACATTTAGGCACCTGAATATAAAAAAAAGCTAACAGAGGAAGTACTTATCTACCTTGGACAAGAAGGGCTCAAGAACTGTCACAACAGACACAAGAGCCGGGTCCAGCCCAATCTCCTCCTCTGCCTCCCGTAGAGCCGTGGTCTTCACATCCGCATCCCCTTCCTCCACCTTTCCTCCCGGCAGCGACACCTCCCCTAGAATTTTTTGTTAAGAAATTAAGCCAGTGCAGTGAGGGGATCGATCAACTTGGATCTCAATAAGGTGATCCTCTACCTGAGTGGGAGTTGAGGGAGGAGGCGCGCTTGGTGAGGATGACGCGGTGGTCGCCGCGGGAGTCCTCGAAGATGCAGACTAGCACGGCGGCGAAGCCCTTGGACGAGGTCGTGCGGGCGGGGCTGGAGGCGGCGGCGGCGGCAGGGGCGCCCACGGAGGAGAGCTCGCCGGAAGAGGAGGAGGAGGAGGGGGCGAGGAGGTGGCGTGTGAGGTTGGCAAGGCGTCGAGACGGCGATTGGGAGGGGCTGGCCATGGCAATGTAATTGGGGGTGGATAGGCGGGAGAGGAAAGGCCTGATGGCACCGGCCATGCGGTGATAACCTGGCGCCGGCGACGGTACCGAGGCCGTGGGGTTTGGTTGGAGTGGAGAGGTCGCCGTCGATCTTGCCCGGAGATTTGCACTTGCAACTACCAATGGCCCGTCTCATCGACATCGCGTGAAGGAGAACGACGGGCTTTCTAATGTGGGTTTGCTGTCTATACGTGACTAGCTAGGCAAGCTGACCGAAATTTTGTTGACAAAAATGGCACGGCTTGGTCTATTTCCATTTCCGCCGGAGTATTAAAAAACAATTCGAATTTTGCTAAAAACCAACCTATTCGAATTGGGGCACCTTCTTTTAAAGGATTTTGTCGTCCTTATAGCAACCACACAATACAACCAAGATAGTTTCGAAACGAAAGAAAATATTGAACATTAACAAACACATGAACGAAAGAAACAAAATATAGACAGAGGCGGACCAACTAAATGAAGGTGACCCGTAACCATTGCGCTCTTCGGAAAACTCCCACCACGCTCCTTGCACCGACTCATGAAGCACCAAACAACACTCTCAAAAGAGAAATTGATCGTTGCTGCCCGAACTAGAGAAGGTCCTAAAATTTCCCGACACACAAAGGGAAGTGGATTAAGGGTAGCCACAACGCCCTTCAGGAAGGAAAGATGCCACCCAAGGGCGGTACCACGTCGGTGCCGGGCGAGCCGACAAGGCGGATTTCTTCCGAAAAACCTATCAACAACCCCATGCGATCCTTTGCACAGGAGCCCCACGAGGACGAGGCTTCGCCACCACCAAACTTATCATCCACGAACATACACAACTACGGTCATGAAGCCACCATCATCGTCTTACCGAGATTACCACCGCGAGGGTCTGGAAGACATAGTTGTCGCTTGAATTAGTGCCAGCAGAACCACATTCGCATGAGAGGGAGTTGCCTCCACTGCCAAGGCGGTAATCGACCGGACACGGTCGTAGGCACACCAGTCCCAGTTGGGTCTTGCTGAGTCCAGCAGGCCCGTAAAACCCCCGCGAAGGCACACCAATCCCAAGAGGGTCTAGTCGGTCTTAGACGGCCCGTAAAGCTCACAGCCACACTGCAACAGGCCCGATCGCGGCTTGCCGCCAATTACCGTAGATCAAGAGGTGCGTAGGGGAGGCCCGGTCGGCCTTGACGTAGATGGAGCCCTAGATCTGGGTCGACTGGGCCTGACTAGCCCTACCCTGTCGTCGCATGTCGTATGAAGCCACGCCGCCGCGTCGTTGCCGTCGCCCGTGCGGCGCCGGACCTCTGCCGCCCTGGATGCACCGGCGCCGAAAAGGGAGGCCCGCGAACCTACCACCAAACAATGCGGGAGGTTACATGCGATAAAGAGATGGAAGGTTTTTTCATGGCTCGAATTGGGACCCCATGCGCCAATCAATTCAATATATTCATACAAATTAATCCAACAAAATGGGGAAAGAAAATGTGGCGCTCCTCTAGACCCTAAACGTGGCACCACCGGCGACGAACCTATTCTTGTCAAACGCGTTCGCCGCGGCGGTCAACTCCGCATCTCAAGAACCCCGTCCGTCCCCGTCCCCGTCCCCCCCCCCCCCCCCCCCCCCCCCCCCCCCCCGCGCTTCGCTCTCCCCACACTCCCCACAGCACCATGCAACCAGCCCTTCAAAAGCTCTGCCCTCCACGCACGCAACCGCCTATTGACCTCACGCGCGCGACATGCCGTCGTCGTCCTCCTCCTCCTCGTCTTCGGCCGCGCCCCCAGGCCGCGCCATGTCCACGGACGCGCGCGAGGACGCCACGGCCGGCGGATGCCTCCCCGCGGACCAGTCCTGCTTCGCGCTCTCGGCTACGGGCCCGCCCTACCCCTCGCGCCGCGCCGCGCGCGCCGCATGCTGCACCACCACATCCTACATCGTCGTCCTCAGCATCAGCTTCGGCTCCCTCCTCGCCATCCTGCTCGTCCTCTGCGTCATCCGGTGGTACCTGGTGCACCGGTCGGCGCGCCAGCAGGAAGCCGCGGCCGCGGCGGAGGACGCGGCGCCCAAGAAGCGGTCCGCGGGGCTGGACGCAGACGCCATCGCGGCGCTGCCGGAGTTCCTGTACCAGAAGGAGGACGGCGAGGAGGAGGAGGAGGAGGAGGCGGAGTGCGCGGTGTGCCTAGCCGCGATGATGGACGGGGAGGCGGCGCGGCGGCTGCCCAGGTGCATGCACGTGTTCCACCGGGGCTGCGTCGACGTCTGGCTGAGGGAGCACTCGACGTGCCCGGTATGCCGAGCTGAGGTGGTCGGCAGGCCTGCCGGAGAGGATCGCGCCGGGAAGGAACACGTGGGCAGCACGTCCCGGGCTGTTGCGCCGCCCCCGCAGGAACGAGTGCTGGAGGACGGGGAGAGGGACCTGGAGGCGCAGTAGTATGTATCTTCTGATAGCGGGTTTTCTTGCTTTTTGGGTTTTTTTTTTGGGCGTGTTCGTAGCTCTAGTATGTAGATGGTCACAAATTAGGGAGGGCGCGTACGTGAATTAGTATTTGGGTGGTTATCGGACGGATGACGCTTTGTAACTGCCGTAGCATTGTGCGGGAATAAAACTAGCAGGAATAAGGCGAACGCATTTTAAAGTAAAGTTTGACTGAATAAATAGAATAACTAAAATTTAATTATATTGTGTAAAATTAGTATTATTAAATCGTATTGAAACACATTTTTCAATGGTACTAATTTTATACCAATATATTTTATATATTTAGAATAAATTTTGATCAAATAAAAAACACGCAAACCAATGACACCTTATTTCTTGGAGCGGATCCACACGAAGGACTACAAAGACAATGCCAAAATGGATGTTTAGAATTCTCACTCGCATGTCCAATTTTGCTTTTCGACGCACGTGTCCAAAATGTGTGTTCGAAAATACAAGACGGTTTCATCTTTACCCAAAAAAAAGACGGTTTCATTTGGAGTAAAAAAATAGACAGCAGACGTTTTAGAAATGATTCACGTTCAAACATCCCTAGCTTTTAAACATTACGGCCTAGTTGTGCAACAAAGTTCTCACAAAACCGAAGTATTACAAGACTACAATATTTACTTGTATGGGCTAGCAATACTTTAGTTTTATAAAAAAAAAGGTCCATAGTTGTTTTTCCAATACTTCAAAACTAGCATGTTTTGAGATATAATGAAGTAGTATGAATACCACAGTATTTAATCATAGTCAAATACATCCAATTATTTTAAACTATATTATTTTAAGAAACTAAAGTATTGATACTTTGCTCCCAAGCACAGCCTACAACTGATAAAAAAGTTGTTTGTTACACATAATGCCGTTCCTCGTGAAATGTTTAACTTGGGCATTCATTTTTAGCAAACGAACGGATCTTTACTCCTAACTCCGTTTCTAAATACTACTCCATCTGTTTTAAAATATAAGATGTTTTAGTTCGTAAAAGGAGTGTATCTAGATTTCTTTTAGTGTGTAGGTTCATCTAGGTTTGGAGTAAATCTACACATTAAAAGAGTCTAGATACACTTCTTTTATAAAGCTAAAACATTTTATATTTCAAAATGGAGAAAATATAAGATTTTTTTGTTAAAAAAATACTAGCTGGGCTTCGGCACGGCGGTACGCCGCGCCATTGTTGTTGCCGTTTGGTGCACGTACGTTTGCACAGGTTATGCAGGTTCTTTTATTTAATCCAGCTAGGTTTAACTAATGTGGCTTGCAGTGTGGTGGCAAAAACCGTGACAAAATTATTCTACTCCCTCCGTATCAAAAAAGATGTCGAAGGTTTGTCAAATTTTAGATAAATATATATACTAAATAGTATATAGATTTATTCAAAATCTGCGACATCTATTTGAGACGGAGGGAGTACTTTGTCTGATTGATGCAGCAGAAAAAAGATGGAAAGATATTTTCTAAATGAGCTATATACACCACTAGTCCCAATAGTTATTCATTACGTACAGTTTAATCCCACTAGTTGCAAATTGAGGTACAGTAGTCCTAATAGTTGTCCCCTGTGTACAAAATTAGTCCCAATCGATCCTAACTTACACCCGGAAGCCGCGTTTGCTCCTGGTCGGTCCAGCTAATATGCAAACAACACCTTGGAAATTTCTAGCGTGCAGAAGAAAGCCACCACAACATCAGCCTGTGTATTAATTACAAAAAGGACCACGTTTTTTTTATACAATGTCTCCACCACCACGCTGCTGTAGTTGGTTGTCCTGATCCTGCCGGCGTGATTATCCCTGCCATCGTCGACCTCGCGTAGATACCGCCGCAGACGCGCTACCGCGGATGGTTTGAGGACCTGCCGGAATATGGTACGTTCTTTCTCCCTTGTCACTTGAAATCAACCCCTTCTCTGTTTCTGAAATTATCGCTCATGGTGGCTCGACGGCTTGTCGATCTCCTCACGAACACTGTGCTCTTGGCCGTTCCGGACGCCAGGGTGATGAGCGCTCGCCATGCTCCTATTCACCGCAGACATGCCGCTGGACGCCTGACTTTTTTCTCGGGGTTTAGGTAGGGTTCATCGTCGGGGACAACCAAGCACTTATATGTCAAAATCTGTGATGAAACAACATTAGCTTAGTGTTCTTATCATCGTTCTCGGTTCAGTTCTGTTAGAGCCGAATTAATTGTGAGATTCTTGATGAAATCTGAAAAGTGGCATATTTGCTCAGAAATTTCGGCTAAGGTGAGATGAATTGGGAAAAAGTTTGATCTTCTAGTTTGTAGATTACCTAGTTTACGTCCATTTAGAAGTATTTCAAGATTAGATCGTGGTTTGCACTCATTAAACTTCAGTTTAGTGTTGTCCCGTTTCTCTGAATTTCACAAGTCTGAAAAGTCTGAATTTACAAGTGAAGTGTATTTTAGTTTCTGAGTGTACGAGTCCGAATGTACAAGTCTGAATGTACAGGTTTATGTTTGCTCACAGTAGCTAGGGATCTCTGGGGAGATAACATCCCATGTGCCATTAACCTGCAGTTGCGCGTCCCGTTTGTAAGCTAGTAGATAACAGCCCATGTTCCATTAACATTCAGATTGAACTAGTACCAAATTCAGAAGAAGAAATCCGAGCACAATTAGCCTTCTTCCTGAAGATGGCGAGGATGGTGTGGCCACGAGTACTAACCAGGTGTTAGTCATGGACGATGGTGCTGTACCTATGTTATCGAGTCTGATGCAGCCGAAGAGCAGCTACACACCCTGCCGGTACGTGCGCCACCTCATCTCTTCGGCCTCGGCCATACTCTTCTCGTAGAGACTCCTGTGCGTAGACCTTCATTGTCCCTCTTACCCTCGCAGCCTCCGACGACTGCCGCATTTGCTCCGGTGGAGGACAACACGTCCGTCGTGGAGGACTCGCCACGGGCGTCGATCGATGGAGCAGTCTGCGCTCGCTTCATACGACCGTGCGCCATCGCCGCGGGACTGAGAACTTGACTGTGCCATCGCCGGACTGGGAACCTAACCGCGCGCCGCCGAACTGAGAACCTGACCGCGGGCTGCTCTGTTGCCGTCGGTATAGGGTCAGCGAATTGGGGATTTATTTCCTCTCCTCTGTTTTTGCTGAAGAGGCTCGAGTTTAGGGGGTTTGCTGCATATTAACTGACCCAGCCAGGAGCCAACGTGGCTACCACAGGTCGCACTCTGAGAGACTGGGACTAATTTTGTACCTAATAGACAATTATTGGGACTACTTCACTCCAATTTGCAACTAGTGGGATTAAAATACACGTAATGAACAACTATTGGGACTAATGGTGTATTTAGCTCTTTCTAAATCTACAAAATTAGCTGAACAAAAAATTCTACTCTCCGCCCTGGAAGTAGTGGAGCTCACGTCGTCCTACCACACCTCTCCGCATAGTCTCTTTTTCCTATGATATTCAGACTATCTCTCTTTAGCCTGAAAATATAACAAAAAGTTTAAACATCATACACCACCAACATGCATTCGATAAAAGAGCCCGCCAGCAGTTACACAGGACTGCAACTTTTCAGCTATAAACAACATTATGTTGAGGCTCAAGAAGCATGATTTACTTGAGATTCTTTAGGTTGCACTCGAGGTTCCGTGGAGGCCAGAAGATTGGCGTTCTCAATGTCAGGTACCAACAATTCCATGTTATGTCTACACTTCTCAGAACTTCGTCTGTAGATCCAAAGATGACAACAAAAGTGAAGAACAATATTCAGACTTGGAGCTACAGCAAGAACAGAAGAAAAGTACAGAAAATGGAAGTAGGCGATTGCTCACTCACCTAGAGCCTCTGAGTGAGCGACCACTGACGGAACCAAATGACCACTTTGCGATTCCACAATGGCAAACAAATTTCCATCAAACTGGCGTCTATATACACCTTCTCCTTTGCTGCAATACCATTGTGGTAGAGATGCATCAGTTCGGAAGCGGCTTCGTCAAAACAAAAGATTAATCAATAGGGGCAGCCAACCCAAAACAAAATATTGTTACAGTATAAGTGGATTGTACTAGCCATTTTCATTAGTTCGGACTTTTGGTTGCGTTGGTTATTACATGAAGCTTAACATGGTATCAGAGCCAAGATCTCGTGTTCAAGTCCTGGTTTTCACAATTTATCTTAAAATTGATGTTGCCCCCTCCGGTGTCTACCTATAGGCACATTACAGGTCTCTTGAGTCTATGTTTGACTTTGTGCGTGTTGACTCGTCTTCCCGTCACACGTGAGAGGGGGTGTTATAGTATAAGTAGATTGTACTAGTCCTTTTCATCAGTTCGGACTTTTGGTCGCGTTGGTTAGTGCATGAAGCTTAACAAATATTACTCTACTAGCTTCAATAACTTTGTTGGAAAAACCTACGATAACCAAAGATGATTGCTTCCTTGCCTGCAGCCTTGGAGCTGATAGACACCTCGTTGCTCTCCTCCTTTGCCTCGATGGGCTCCATGCTGACTACACGCATTTGAGAGGGAGATAGATGGTGGCAGGACTAATTTAGATGCAAGACATAGGAATTGAAGAGGGTCGGGGAGATATCACCTGGGTGAAGACTTCACTCGTCCGTCGAGGTAGGTACTGCGGTGTCTCGCGTCGCCCAACTGTCGCCGGTGCTCCCAGATGAGCACGCCAGTGGAGAAGAGGGGAGGAGGGTTGAGCATGAAGGGAATATGCCCTGAGAGGCAATAATAAAGTTGCTATTATATGTATTTCAAGTATATGATAGATGTTTATTTTGCATACTATAATTGTATCAATACGGAAACCTTAATACATGTGTGTTTAATAAATAAATAGAAAGTTCCTAGTTATGCCTCTCTATAAACTAGCTCGTTGATTAACAAGATGATCAAGGTTTCCTGATCATGAACACTGGATGTTGTTAATAACGAGGTCACGATATTGGTGAATAATGTGATGAATATTCATCCGAAGTATAGCATTACGATCAAGTCATTATGTTTATATTACTATAACATCATACGAAGTAATCTTTATCCTTAGACCATGAGGTCATGCTAATTGCTAACACTGGAAGAATACTTTGATAACATCAACGTCACACCGTAACATGGTGACTATAAAGATGGGTTTGGGTATTCTGAAGGTGTTATATTGAGGATCATAGATCAAGAGTGGAATTTGTTAATCCCGATGACGGATAGATATACTCTGGGCCCTCTCGGTGATATCATATTAAGATAGCTTGCAAGCAAGTGATGTGATCACTAGAATGTTATATCACGGGAACGAGAAAAGACTGTGTGTCGGTGATGAGATTAAACTAGGTATTGAGATACTGATGATCAAATCTCAGACATGTAATATATCGCAAGACAAAAGGATTTAGTTACTATCGTTAAAGGTTCTCTCGATCACATAAGTCATCGTTGAATGTGTGGGAGTCAGCATGGATCTCCAGGTCCCGCTTCTGATTATTGATCTGAGAGGGGTCTCGATCATGCCTACATTATTCGCGAACCATAGGGTGACACACTTAAGGTTGCCAACACCATTTCGAGTAAATATGTTCTAGACGAAAGAATTGCAAAGCACTAGAATTATTTGAATGGACACCGAAATTGTTTCAGGGGAAATTGCTGAAATTGGTTCTGTATGTGATATTGAAATGTTGCAGGGGTTTTATATGAATGTTTGTTAATTAAAATAATTAATAAAATTCTGAATAAAATAAATAAAAGAGTTTTATTAAATGAGAGTTGCATTAAATTTGGTGGAAATTTAATGCATGTGAGTGGAACTTTGAGTGGAGGCATGTTTGTATGAGTGGAGCTCCCATCCACATGAATGAGAGGAGGTGGAGGGGCTCCTCCATGGCCGCTGGCCATGGGAGGGGGTGCCCCTCCCCTACAAAAGGCCTCCTCCTCCTCCCTCACAAAGCACACCTCCTCATGAAGGATCTCTCTCCCCTTTGGAATTATTCCCCATGGTCTCAGATTAGCGAGATACATGTTTCCAATGGCATTTCGTCTAGAAGGAGTTGTTGCTTCCGCTGCATCGCTGGAGCGAGGAGGTGGAGGTTGTTCAGTGGCCTGAACGTGTGTGCGAGGACGGATGCGCTACTGATTTGCGGCACTAGGACTTCCACACGATCTTGAGATCGGTAAGCGTTCGACTACATCATCCACGAGTTCCATCTCGTTACACTTTGTCGGTCTTCGAGGGTATGTTCTTTATGGATGTATATTCACCCGTTGCTTGTATCTAGTAGATAGATCTTGGCGTATAATAGTTCCAATCGTAGGAATTTTTTTGTTTTCTATGTTGCGAACCCCAACAGTGGTAGCAGAGCCTGATCTATGCGTAGGTGCTTTGCACGGTAGTACACATATGAGTATGTGGGTGATGATGATCATGTTATTGCATCTTATATGTATTTTGGATATTGGTGGCATAGTGGGATGAAGTGGCCCGGACTAACTTTACATGTCCTCGCACATGAGACATGTTCCACGCTTGACATGCAACTAGTTTTGCATAAGTTCCTAGCATCTAATTTACAACGAGTTGCTAATAATTTGGTTATCATCGTTGTGGTTCTATGTTCGTAGGTAAGACCGGTTCTATCTTCGAAAGCCCTAAGCCACGTAAAACTTGCAATTGATAAATTAGAAGCGTCTAGTTTAGATCGTTGCTAGGCTAGTGTCATGATATGGTAATGTTGTAAGTTGATATATAGTTGATACTCTTACAACACACCTAACGTGTAAGTTCCATAGACCTTGGCCTTACACACAAAGGAATGATAAAGATCATACCACGATGCACATGATAGTGATCAAGTGCAAGAACCATGTCATTTCACTTTACACATATGATGTTTGCATCTTATATTGCTTGTTTGGCATTTTAGTAGCATTATAAGATGATCCATCATTTAAATATCAAGATAAAAATGTGTTCTTCCTTAAGTATGCACCGTTCTATGGATCGTGTTCGAGACATCACGTGATGATCGGGCGTACTCGACTCCATGCTTTTATACAACAGGTGTAAGACAGTTTTACACACGCGAGTACTAAGATTCTTACTTGGCGATCCTAGCATGTAAATACATGGCCTCGGAACACGGACCGAAATGTTAAACATGAGTCATATAGTTGATATGATGCCCATATTGATGCTTGCCTTTGAAGCTACACCGACTCACGTGATGATCAGACTTAGTGTAGTGGATTTGATTCATGCAATCACCAAAAAGACACGAGGGATGTTGTTTTTGAGTGGGAGTTTATTTGTAATTTGGATATGGTTGAACTCGATCTATCATAAACTTAGTCTAAACTTTACAAATTCTATTGTAGATGGCACCACCTGCTTTTAATTTCAATGTGTTCATGGAGAAAGAGAAACTTGCTGCAAATGGTAGCAACTTGTAGCATCCCAATTGTCTAACAATTGCAATGCTACTAGCCTAGTCTATATATAATGGCTACTTCCTACATATAATTGTTGCATCATAATGATATCATGCTCATGTCATCATGCCACCTTGCATTTGAGCATCATATAAAACCCTTTTTGTTTTGGTTCTTATCTCATATGCATTATTAATTGTAGTTGCCTCTTGATACATTGTATTTGGTTTTTGATAAATGCTTGATGCCCAAGTTGAGTTGGGGGCATTTCTCTTTCAACTCCACCACCTTTCTTTGGCTTCATCTAAATTCCACCACCCTAGTCATATATGAGCCATTGCTTTTCTTTTGCTATTTAAATCTAGCTCATATGTGTTGGTGTGGATCCATTCTATGTCTACATGCTCCATATATGATGTATGTTGTTTTCACAATATTAATTATGTGGAGCCTCATGGCCACCTTTGAATGTCATGTGAGTAGAATCTTCCTTTTACCTTCCATATGGTTGTTCTGGCTAATTGAGCTTGTTTAAATATAATTGTGGCCAAATAATCTTTAGTGGGATATACACACTAGCATGGCCTATTATATTCAATTATGCTTGATTCTACCATTCCCATATATTCTTCAAGCTTGTATCTAGTGGGTTGGAATTTATTCAAATAGTGATGTGCATGCATGTAATAAGTTCCCATATGTACTATAGTTGTTTTTACAACTAAT
Organism: Avena sativa; assembly: GCA_916181665.1. Lineage (NCBI taxonomy): Eukaryota > Viridiplantae > Streptophyta > Magnoliopsida > Poales > Poaceae > Avena > Avena sativa. The sequence continues at coordinate 62,706,186 of OV702286.1, read as the reverse complement.
AGAAGTGGCTATTCACATTCATGCATGCCCCATGCAACATCACCATCCCTTCCCCTTACCATTCATGTGAGTTTGTTTGAGGTTTTTCTTTGGTGTGGATTTAAATCACATGGGCATCTCCATGCTAACAAGTGGATTTTCCCTCCCTCTCTCTCTAATCCTCTCTCCAAAAACCTAGTTCTAAGCTTAACCCTAACCACCCCATCTACCCCTCCTCCTAGCCAAACCCTAACCTCACCTCTCTCTCCCTTTGCCTGGCTACCCCCTCTCCCTGGTCCCACACCCCATCTACCCCTCCTAGCCAACCCTAACCGAGCCCCTCTAGTCCTAACCGAAGCTCACCCGAGCCTCTCCCTCCTCTCTCTCTTTCTCTCTGCCAGCAGCCCCACCCGAGCCTACCCTCCTTGGACGCTCCCTGGTCCCACCTGCAGCCTCTCCACGACCTACCTGCCCTGCCCTGCCCGAGCAAGCACGTGAGGAGGAGGGAAAAGGTGGCACCCGAGCCACCTTATCTACCCCTGCCTCGGCTGCTCCTCCTCTCTCTCCCTCCATTTTCCTCCTTCCCCACGTCTCCTCTGGCCTCTCCAGATCTACCCCAGGGCCTTGCCCTCTCCTCTACTTCCTCCCCACCAACGGCACCCTCCCTCTCTGTCGCCGGCGCCCCACCGTCGGTGTCCACCACCGATCCCTCGAACCAGCAGGCGAGCGTGGCGTGGAAGTTGTCGAGGGAGCCGAGGAGGTTCCCCTGTATCGACCAGTAACCGCCAGCGAGGAGGAGAAGGACCAGAGCCGAAGATCACCGCCGCCACCGACGCCAAACCCTAGCTCCGCCGGCCTCTGCTTCCTCGCCGATCCGTCGTCTCCCAGCCCGATCCAACACCACCAACCAAACCACGGTGAGCTCATCTACCTCCTGGACACGCTCTGCCTCACCGTACCGCCCTAGCCCCGCCGTCCTTTTCGTCGAACGCCCACCGTGCGCGCCGTCCGTTGTAGTCTGCAACCTCCCCGCGCCGCGCCAGCCTCTTCTAGCCTGCGTCCACCCTCCTAACACCAAGCCTAGCCTACCGTAGTGGCTGCCGCCTCCACGCGCGAGCCCCAGGTCCCCGGATCGAATCCCCCACGCGCCGCGCCTGCGTCGGTCGTGCACCGATCGGTCATCAGCGCAGAGAAGATCCACAGTGGCCGCGAACCTTTTGCGCTTAGCCCCCTCTGTTTTCTCCCGCTCAACCCGCGCTCCTCGAGACCCCACCTGTCCGTGCCTGTGGCGTTTTTGCAAAAACGTACTCACAGTTTCGAACCCTTAACCCGCGCTCCAGCTCGGCCCCGCCTGGCAGTCCCTGCGCGCTCGTTCGCTGGCACGTGGGCCCGTGGCCGCTGGCCCCACCTGTCATTCGCAGAGGCTAGGTAAAGCCGCGGTGAGAAAACCCTTCCTGTGCGCGTGTGTCCCAGTCAGCCCTGGCCCCATTTGTCAATGTCTGCGGCTAGGTCTGTCTGTGTGAGAAAAGGATTTCCGTTTTCTGTTTTAATTTAAACCTTTTTCAAATTAAGTTAAATTCAAATTTAAATCTGTTTTAAAATATCTTTTAAAATATAATTCCAAATAACACAAATAATATATGTTTTGAAATCAGAAAAATGTGAGGATTTCAAATATGCCCTTCAAAACATTGTTTGAACACTTTAAATTTCGATTTAATTAAAATTACAACAAAATGCCCCTTTTCTTAATTAATTAATAACTTTTGTTTTATAACTCCGAATTTGACAAATAATATGTCTAAATCGATCAGCTCGACGAGACCTTTCTGTTTATGCATTCCTTGTTCTGATTTGCAGCATGCATCATATAAATATAAAGTATACAGCAACTTATTTGAGTATAAAATATGATTAAAACTCAATAAAATACTTTATTCTTGTATTCCACCCCTCACCCATGCCATGCTACTTTATTGCCATGAAAATTGTGCATCATTCATCATGGCATGATTGTTTGCTTGTCGCATTTTATTCATATGCTTGTGCACTTTATTTATGTTGGCCCTTGTTTGTTTGGTTCTTCTTCGAATAGACGCTGAGCAGGGGATATATCAAGAAACCCAGGAGCACTACCCAGATCCTTCTCTCGCTTCAACTGAGCTGCCAGGCAAGCACTACCACATGCTTGCATACATACAGTACCTATTGCCTCTATCTTATTCTTGCATCATCGAGTCGCGATTGCATTAAATTGAATCCCAAGTACTGCATAGCCTTTACTTTTAAACTCCACCGAAGCTTGTTCCTCCATCCCATGAGCCATTACTACAGGAGTTGTTTGAGCCGTGCGAGTCGTAGAACAGCATGTGTAGGGTATGTGAGTGTCTGATGGATAACGAGGTACCTAAACAACTTAACCTGAGTAGTAATGGGATAACTAATGAAAGTGGCACCAGTGAGCAACATCTGCTATTTAGTTTTTCATGCTCACTTGTGTACCGTAGGACCCCGAGTACTTGATTCCTGTTCCTTGAATATTCGCGCTATCCACATCCGGGAGGCCTATGGACTCCTCTGAGCCAGAGCTTGATTCATTCTTATTTCTTGGGGCCACAATTAGTTTGGGGCTTTATTACTATCCTGTACTTATGCCATGCTTTACTGCTTTATTTACGATTGTGCGAGGAGCACCTGTACTGTTTAGGATCGTGACACGTTTTCGCTGTATCGACAAGCCCAGTCACACTTTCGGGTTCCCAGTCGTTTACAGCCATCCACACAAACCTTGAGTCCGTCTCGGAGCCGGCCAACTTCGTTGCGGGTAGCTTAATGGGGTGGCCCCCTGAAATATTTCTGAATCCTGTGATCGCTTTGTCGTGACTGCCTCGTTGGGTTTTGATTTGGTTTTTCCGAGGTTGATCGAGTGTGTGTTGCTATTTGTGCACCCCTGCAGGGTAAAACTTTCTGAAAGCCGTGTCCGCGGTTATGGATGACTTGGAGCACAGTTTCTCGATCATAGACAAGTATAACTAAAGTACCGCTTTTAATTTGACTAAGTACCTGACTAGTAAATAGTGCAACACTCATGGAATGGATAATAAAACTGCCAACGGATGGGGGGGTTGTTCGTCCGCTTCCTCGTCGGTAAGCGAGGAGGAGGATGGATCTGTTAATATTACTGTTATAACTGTTGTTATTAATTCACGGACATCCGTCTATCTATGGTTAGGCGGATGGTTAGCGAGTATCCCTAGAATGGTTAGGTATTATCTTTTGCTGCAATTGCGTCACCCCAGGTTGTGTCCCCTTTAGAGGCATAAAGACTTGCTGAGTACCCCTAGGGTCTCACACGATAAATTGTTTGATTCAGATGAACAGGTAAGCTCGCAAGATGGATACTGGGTGGAGGAGACGGACGATGTTGGCAACGATCATTCGGTGTAGAGATTCCGGAAACGGGGATCCGTGTGATCTGTGGGCGGGATGTGTTTATTTATGGGGCATCTTATGCCGATTTGCTTCTTATCCGTACTCGGATCTTGTTTTCCGCTTCCGCCTGATACTCTGATGTTTGATGTATGAGGAGATATCCTAAACTATTATATCTATCTAGGATATTTGGATCTTGCCGTATGGCGTTGCAATATTTCTATTTCTTTTAGATGGAATGGCTCTGAGGGCTGTTGTATGGTGGCTTGCATACATACTCATTTGTGTATGTAGTTGATCCCTTCGCCTGCCGATTACGCCGCTCGTTCTTGTCCCGATGTTTGGAAATGGTTAGGACGGCCGAAAGGTCTACCTGTGAGTGGCATTTGGGCCCCACCATACTATTCTAACCATTTCCGCTCATCCAGGCTTGTAACTAAGAGCGTAATTCACCGAGGTAGTTACACAACTTTACCAACTGGGCCATAAATTTGAGGATTCTCCTCACTGCTGCACAAAAGCAATATGTGCTAGAAGTGCCGCTAGGCCCCCGCCAGCTCATGATGCCCCTAACAAGGAAAAGGACGTCTATTTGACTCGTCAGGAGGACCACAACTTAGTTCATTATGGCATACTGTATGGGCTTGCGCAGAACCTCGAAAGCGTTTTGAAAATGGCAATGCCTTTGATACCATGGGTGAATTGAAAATGATTTTCGATACCCATGCTGCCATAGAGAGTTATAATGCTTCTGAAAAGTTCTTTAGTTACATGATGGAAGAGAACAGCTATGTTAGTGAGCACGCACTCAAAATGTCTGGGTACACCGATAAGCTTGTGTCCTTGGGAATAACAATTCCCATTGACTTAGGCATACATCGTGTTCTCCAATCTCTGTCACCTAGCTTCAAGAGCTTCGTGATGAACTATAATATGCAGGGCATGAAGAAGTCTCTCCCCGAGCTTCTATCAATGCTTAAAACTGCAGAAGTGAAGATCGGGAAAGAACATCAAGTGTTGATGATCAATAAGACCACCGGTTTCAAGAAAGACAAGAAGGGCAAGCAGAAGGGAAAGAAGGGCGGAAAATATGTTACCGCACCTGAAAAGAAATCCCGAGCTGGCCCTAAGTCTGATACCGAGTGCTACTATTTCAAGGGGACTGGCCACTGGAAGCGCAACTACCCCAAGTATTGTGCGGACAAGAAGGCCGACAAGGCAAACAAAGGTATATGTTATATACATGTTATTGATGTGTAGTAGCACCTGGGTATTTGATACATGATCAGTTGCTAATATATGTAACTCGATTCAGGGGCTGCGGAACAAGCGACTGCTAGCAAGGGATGAGGTCACGATGCGTGTCGGCAATGGATCAAGAGTTGATGTGATCACCGTCGGAACGCTGCCTCTCCATATGCCATCGGGATTAGTGATAGATCTTAATAATTGTTATTTGGTGCCTGCAGCTGAGCATGAACATTGTTTCCGGATCGTGTTTATTGCGAAGTGGTTTTTCATTCAAATCTGAAAACAATGGTTGTTCGATTTATATGGATAATTGATACGTCCGTTTTGCATCACTATTCCATATCATAATTTACTGTTATTCATTGATATATTTCATATTAAGGGACGATACTTATGTTATTTCATCTATTTTTGCATGGTTGATGACTTTTGGAGCATGGACCGCTGCATTCAGGATTCTGATGGAAAAGGTGCTGTTTGGAGGCAAAATTCACGAAGATCAGAAAATCCGGGAAAAATGGAAAATCCTATTTTTTCAGAAGACGAAGACTGCCGGAAGGAGGAGTGGAGATGGGCCACAGGGGGCCCACACCACCCCCTAGCGCGGGTCACCCTAGGCCGCGCCACCAGGTGGTGTGGCCGCCCTGGTCCACCTCCAGCTCTCCCCTCTGGCGTATATTATCCTCCCGAAACCCTAAGACTCGAGAGGCGACCACAGAAAGATTCCGCCACCTCTGCGGGGCAGAAAACACCAAGAGAGAAAGATCTCTTCGGCAAACAGAATTCTGGCGGGGGAATTCCTTCCCGAAGAGGGGAGATCGTCGCCTTCAACACCACCATCAAGCTAGACTTCATCGGGATCAGTATAATTATCATCGTCACCACCATCACCTCCACCAGCACCATCATCACCATCTCCATACCGCTGTAACAATTGGGTTAAATCTTGCATAGTTCTTAGGGGAAACTTTCCCGGTGTTGATTACTCTTTGTAGTTGATGCTATTGAGTGGGATCGTTGAATTATTGTTTATGTTCAGATTGTTATACATCATTATTCCATCTCTGATCATGATCCATATGATGTCTTGTGAGTAGTTCGTTTAGTTCTTGAGGACATGGGAGAAGTCATGTTGTTAGTAGTGGAATTGTGTTGATAAAGATTCAATAGTTTGATATTTAAGTTGTCGTGTACTTATTCTAGTGGTGTCATGTGAACGTCGACTACATGACACTTCACCTATATGGGCCTAGGGGAATGCATTGTGTATTTGGCTACTAATCGTAGGGGTTGCCGGAGTGACAGAAACCTGAACCCCCGTTAGGAAACCATTGCACAAGGGACGTAAGGGTCTTAGAGTTTAAAGCCGTGGTTAGGTTTCTACCTTAATTACTTTCTTGTACTTGCGGATGCTTGCAAGGGGTATAATCACAAGTATGTATTAGTCCTAGGAAGGTCGATACATTAGCACAGGTTCACCCACACAACACTTAGCAAGCTAAAGAAGATTAATCAACTATATGAAGAAAAAGCAATTGACGATATTCCCATGTGTCCTCGAGAACGTTTGGTCATCTTAAGTAATACAACCGTCTTGTCCTTTGCTAAAGAAAGGATTGGGCCACTTGCTGCATTTATTCTTATTGTCTTTTGTTTACTCGTACCTTATTTACTTGCACTATCAAAAAACCCTAAAAATCTGTTTGCTAAGTATTTGTAGAGAATTCCTGATCCATACCACTAGCCAGCACCTTCTGCTCCTCGTTGGGTTCGACACTCTTACTTATCGAAAATACTACGATACACCCCCTATACTTGTGGGTCATCAAGACTATTTTCTAGCGCCGTTGCCGGGGAGTGAAGCGCTATTGGAGAGTGGAATTAGTAAAGGAAACTTCTACTATGAGTATTGTTTATTTCGGTTAGTTGCTTTAATTTAAATATGGATAATTTGCTGAGTTTTATATTTCATAATGATACTACCACTGCTAAGGTAGTAGATGAACCACCACCTGCGAAGAATGATACTTTTAAAATACCTACAAGAATTTTTGATCGTGTTATGGATAACTATTATGTTGGAGATGGAACTGTCCATCCCGGTGATCATTTGCTCTTTATACACAAATTATGCGGGTTGTTCAAGTGTGTAGGTATTACAATAGATCAAGTCAAGAAGAAGTTATTCTCATTATCACTGAAAGGAAAAGCAGAATGGTATAAGCTGCTGAAGAATGGCCAAGCTCTTGAATGGGAGGAAATAGTACCTCTCTTTTATTCAAAGTTTTATCCTCCTAATGAGATTCATAAAGATCGGAATCAAATATATAACTTTTGGCCTCTTGATGGAGAGAGTACAACTCAAGCTTGGGGGAGATTGAAGTTATTAATGCTCAAATGTCCCATTCATGATCTCCCCAACAATATTATTATTAATAACTTTTATGCAAGGCTTTCTCTTCATGATAAGGATTTATTGGATGCTTCCTGTGCTGGATCATTCACTCGCATGGAATAAGAAGCTAAATGGGATCTTCTGGACCGTATTCAAGACAATGTTGAAGCATGGGAGAATGACAAAGGAAGAAAGTCAGGTATAAATTATGATTATGAATGCATTGAATCTTTGATGGGAACTGATGACTTTCAAAATATTAGTAATGCTTATGGTCTTGATTCTCAAGTTATTACAAATTGTTTTAAGGCTTTTGCTTCTTATATTGAAATTCCAAAAAAGGGATGGAACAAGTACCATGCACCATATAAAGATATTGTTGACTGTGTTCCTGTTGGGAGTACTGAATTTTGCACTAGTGATCACATCCTACCTGAACCTTATATCGAGAAAATACCCTTCCTGGATAAGGTAAAGGATCATCCTACGATAACTAGTGTAATCACTAAAAGTGCAAAGAGAACTGTAAAACCTGATGAACAAATAAACATTGAACCTGTTGTAGCAATTGTGAAAGACCTTGTCACTAAAAGTGTAGAAGATGGACACATAGTCTTTTGTGAGGATGCTTCTAATATTGTCTCACATCCTAATAGAACTAAAAATGCTAGTGTCCCTGTGCTTTCTATTAGAATTGGTGATCATTGCTATTATGGTTTATGTGATATTGGTGCAAGTTCAAGTGCTATTCCTTATGAGCTTTTGAAAGAAATTATGCATGAAATCAGTCCCTTCGAACTAGAAGAGATTGATGTGGTTATTCACCTTGCTAATAGAGAGACCATCTCTCCAATTGGTATTCTGCGGGATGTAGAAGTTCTTTGTGGTAAGATTAAATATCCTGCTGATTTTCTAGTACTTGGTTCAGCTGTTAGTAAAACTTATCCCATCATTTTTGGTGGACCTTTCTTGAGTACTTGTGGAGCTATTATAGATTGCAAAACGGAGAAAATCTTGACTAAGTTTGATGGGGAATCTTATGAGTTTATTTTTTTAGAAATGTACTAAACAACCTTGTGAAAATGAAACCCATAATGAAGATTTTAGAGTTGAACAACTTGCCTCTATTTCTCTTGCTCCTAACAATGTTTTGCAGCAATTTATGGAAGATAATGAAAGTGAAATCTTCATGGAAGAAAGAAATGAGATCGACGAGATTCTCCGTCATCAACCTAAGATGCTTAAGCATAACTTGCCTATAGAAGACTTGGGTACCACGTTGCCACCTAAAAAGGATCTGGTCTTCGATCTAAAACCTCTACTTGATGATCTTAAATATGCTTACATTGATGATAATAAGATATATCCTGTTATTATTAGCTCTAAACTTTCAGGGAAGGAAGAAGAAAGGTTATTGGAGGTACTAAAGAAACACCAAGGGGCTATGGGCTATATTCTGGATGATTTAAAAGGGATTTCTCCTACTATATGTCAGCATGCTATCAATATAGAACCAGATGCAAAGCCCGTAGTAGAGCACCAACGGCGTTTAAATCCTAAGATGAAGGAAGTGGTAAGAAATGAGGTATTGAAACTCCTTGATGCTGGTATTATTTACCCTATTGCTGACAGTGAATGGGTTAGTCCTGTTCATTGTGTCCCTAAAAAAGGGGGAATTACCGTCGTCCCTAATGATAATGATGAGCTTATTCCCCAAAGAATAGTAGTAGGCTATAGAATGTGTATTGATTTCAGGAAAGTTAACAAAGTTACTAAGAAAGATCATTACCCACTTCCTTTTATTGATCATATGTTAGAAAGGTTGTCTAAAAAGACCATTTTTTGTTTTCTTGATGGATATTCTTGTCGTGGTGGTGTCACGGCAGATGCCATGGATAGGCTAAAGGTGGGGCCAATATGCACTAGAGGAATCCAGAGAGGGGTAGTGTGGTGATTCCACACACAGATGCTTTGTATTCTCCAAGTTTCTCCAAGTTTATAGATGCTCCTTGAGCTGTATTGGGGAGAGGAGGAAGACGATGCTCTCTTACTCTCACCACTACCTCTACTCAATGAACCAACTACTCAGGCGCCAACCAGCCAGCCCCAACTACAGAGGCCCTAGCGCCCCTTATAAAGGGGAGGCTAGGTCTCCAATTAGGGCATACGTGAAGGCATATTCCTAGGAATATGCCTCTTCCCAAAATAGCAAACTAACCGGGTCACCTTTTGCCGTCGTAAGCCATGCAGAGGCTACATAAGCCTCTGCGGCGCCAGCGTCAGCCGACATAGGGTGCGTCACCTTTGTAGGCCACGCCTCGCTGGTCCCTCCCTCTGTTTGCTTCGCTCACTCTCCTGCGCATAGAGGTCACCTTTAGACCAGCGAGATACCTTCCTTCTCTTGCAAGCCTGGTATAACCCGGCCCCGTGGGTACCTGCATATAAGTTACAAATTGTCCGCCGGCATACGACATACGTTGACCGGGACACAGTCAGGTGGACATCCTCCGGTCCGGGTTACTCCGTAAGTCGGCCTGCCTTGAGGTGACCTAGCCAGCTTTTGCTTTGACCTTGCCATACCTCGGCTAACTCGGCCTCTGTACCCCGGTGTGACCCTACCCGGGGGTATCCCCCCAACATTAGTCCCCGAAGCTGGTGCGGTCTTAGCAACTTCAGCTACTAAGGTCACAACAGGTTCAATCTGTTTGCTCCCTTTTCTGAGTTACTCTGTAGCTCGGATCCTGTGGCGTAGCATTCCCTTGGCACATTCTGAGTCATCACTCGCTGGCTAGGCTACCCTTCAGTTTTCTGGGTTATCCTTCCTTCTCTCGTACGCTTCTCCATGTCCCACGTGGAGGGTAATCATTATCTTGCCTCATTTCAAGGGCCTGTGCCAGTTACTGCACTTATTGTCAGGGGTTACTGCTGCAAACGTCGCGTCACAGCTGCCTCCTCGTTAACTGCATCACCACGTCGCATCATGGGATCCCCTGCTTCCTGTGGCCCTTCCTGTGGCTTGCCTCTGATTGGCTGATCTGGCTGATACACGGCCACCCCATGTGGCCTCGATGCACTGCACGATCCCATGACCCACTGCTAGGGCGTGGTTAAATAGGGGAGGGGGCGTGCCCCTTGGCTATTTTCCCCTTCTCGCGCCCCTCTGCCTCTCTGTTCCGTCTTCTTCCTTGCGACAACGCTGCCACCACCGCTTCTGCTTAGCACTGCCACCGCCGCGCCGTGCTTCTTCGCATTAGCCTCGCTGCCGCTCCCGCGCTGCTTCAACGTCACGGGTCCGCGCCAATCCAAGTCACTGTCTCCCACGTCTGAACTGGCCGGTGAGGACAGCGACCTGGAAATGACTAAGGAGGAGCTCGCCGTCGTCGAGGAAGAAGAGATGGAAGAGGAGGGCGAAACTCTAGGGTGCGGTGGCTGGGCCGGTTCTTGCGTGTGCCAAGATGATCTGGATTGGCTCTACCGCACCCATGGCATCCCCGAAGGCGTGATTCCGTGCCTCACCTGCGAAGAGATTACCCCCTCACCCAATCCGGGTGAGTTCGTCGTCTTCCTTTCTCACTTCTAGCGCGGCTTTGGCCTGCCTGTGAGTGATTTCTTCCACGATTTTGTCAAAATATACGAACTCCAACCTCATCATCTTCCGGCGAATGCCATTACATCCCTCTCCTCTTTCGCATCCGCCATAGAGGGATACCTCGGCCTGTGGCCCACCAAAGAGCTCTGGATCCGGTTCTTCGGTCTGCGGAGGAACGTGATTCCGAATAAGGAACATGCCCCGGAGGACAAGCACCTGACCCAATGTGGTGCCGCCTCCATATCTCCCCGGAAACTGTCTGTCTTCCCCCGAGTCACGGGGCTTGAATCTTGCAAGGGGTGGGCCCGGACCTTCTTCTATCACTACAAGAAATGTGTTGACTAATGACCTTTTCTTAACGACCATGAAATTTTTGGTCATAGAACTATGACCATTCTGAACTAAATGGTCTTAAATTATTTGGGAGGGTCTAAACCTTGAAAAATTATGACCATTGTTGCCAAAAAGGTCATAGTGTCCTGACACCAAATGGTCATAGATGGATAGCACCCGCTCTAGTGCTTCATAGGAACGAGAGATGCGAGGAGAGTCGTTGGATCAGAGCAGAATAGACAGACGAGATTGAGATCCGGGTATTTCCGCATGGATCGATGACATGGCAGTTGGCACGGATGGTTGATGTGGCATCCTGGCCATCCCGCACCCCCACGGCCCCACCCAGACCTCCCTCGTCTCATTCTCTCCCATCCCCTCCCGCACCGCCGCCGTGGTGAAACCCTAACACATCCGCCGCCGCCCCCACCCCCACCCCCACCCATCGACTCCCTCTGTGTTCCTTCTCATCACATCCCGTCGATCCCATCGCCATACGCCATCGTCCCCATCCTGCCCCCATCCTATCACATCCCCGTCGACTTGCCCTGCCCATATCTCGTCGACTCGCCCCGCCCCCATCTTAACCACATGGATGGATTCCGTGCTCTCAGACATTTCTACACGTTCAAGATGGCGCACTCGACTCAACGCGTCATCGACATCGCCTCGTCCCTGACCTCGAGTGGTTGCCGATGCCTAGTCTTTGTCCCAGGTGGTCACCGATGACTTGTCCTAGGTTGCGGCTGGTCACCGACGCCTTGTCCCCGGCCACGGGATGTCAATGACGCCTCATGCCGACCACATATCTGCTAGATCCTCTCCATCCCATCAAGGTCTCTAGGCCGCCCCCAGATCCTCTCGTCCCCGACAACATAGACCCCAGATACTCTCCTCGGCAACAACCACATCACTGACGAGCACAGTGATCTTCTATTTAGGTAACTTTTCCATCTACTTATCACTATCAAATTATTGGCACTGTAGGTCTTGGGGGTAATATGAGATTTCTTGTCTATTGGTAGTACTGATACTGTGCTATGTATCTTATTAGCTTTATAATTACCCATCTCAGATTTAGTATAGTAGATGAAGTGTAATAGTTTAGTATATTGGGCTATCAGTAGCCTCACCTTTTTGTGCATCCACAATGACTAGCTTTGACATAGATTGTTGGTGATACTGATATTGCTATAAGTTAAACACAATTCCTGATGTATTCACTTCCTATCTATCATGTATATATGAATTCTCATATATCTAAACAACGATTAAAATGCTTGCTTGTATTTTAAGAAGAGAGTTAACCAAATTGGAACACTGACTCTCACTATTTTTCTTTCACCTGCTGAAAGAATCTGTGATGAACACAACTCTTCTTTATTTTGGTTATGCTTAATGTTTGTTCTCACTATATTTTCTTTTTACTGTAGTGAGATGGTTTCAACCAGGATTTCCCCAAATAATCGCAGTAGCAGACTCTCTAATCCCCTTCAAAAGTGATCGACCCATAACTAGGTTAAGTTGAGTTTTATTGTACTAGGAAGATCCCTCCCCATCTTCCAAGATGGTGTGTGTAGAAATTGTTTGTATCTGAATCCTATGCAGCAATGAGATTGTTGAGAAAAATCCAGTTTTTTGGTCTATGATAACGCGTACTTTCTCATCTCTTTTTCAGAAAGGTTATATTCTCATGTTTAAATACTCCTGACTTTCTAGGCTATTATCCTAGCTCTTTGATTGCAGTTTCAAATGGAATGTGTATATTAGTACCTATATTTCAATTATATTAGATACCAGCTGCCTTGTTTCATGTAAACAGATTGATGTTTCTTGTTTATTTTTATGTACTTGTCCTGTCTGTAGTTGTAGAGTATATTCATGTATGTTCCAGAAATTTAAATGATGTTTATAATATTAATTCCCGACCCCCTGCTTCAATCTAGGTTTTATTGCACCCTGCTGCCGTCTCTGCCACCACCCCACTGTCCTCCTCCGGCAAGGAGGCAAGCTCACCATGTCGCAATCTCACCACGTCGTCCTCGACACCTCAAGACGGCAAACTCACCACACTCCTAATTGCCCATCTCACTAAGGTGAGCCGTGAACACCTACTCCTCACTATCCTCTTAACCTCTTCCTCCCCAATTTATTTGTTTCTTGCTTGATGTAATTTTTCTGGCTGCAATGTGTTGTGAAAGCTCCCAACGAACAGAAGTTTCAAGCAATATCTGTTATTGTTTTTACTGGTCAGTACACGGATTTGGCACCTATACAAGCTGGGGACATTACGGTCATTGTCGTGTCGTGTTATTCTGTGGAAATGTTGTTGTAAACTGTGTGAATGTATCCAGATTCTGACCTTTTGTCTAGGTTTGTGCGGTAACCATAATAATTTAATGCTTGCAATAAATCACAGGAATAAGAATTTTCTTGAACTGAGGGAACTCTCTAGAGGGTTGGCAAATAATACTCCTGTATACTTCCCACTATTGCAAGACTGTGCCATAAACGTTCTGCCTACTTCACGTTTCAAAATGTAGTTACTCTAGAGTATATCAGCTAGTTTAATGTAGAACTTCTGCCATTTATCTGTAGATCTGGAGGCTTTAGCTGTAGTGTAATTTTGAGACGGTGATGTCCATGTGTGCGCTTCTGATGCTTTACTTGGATGGAAAATTTGGTTAAGGTCGATGACTAGACAATATAAATCAATGATTAAATTTGGGAACTATTTCATGGTTTGTTTGTAGGAGAAAACTGCTTGGCCTATCTAGTGCGGTGCAGCAGATTCACTGTCTCATGGTCACTTGAATAAGTGCAGTATAGATGAATGAATAGCATCAATTCATAACTGAAGAAAAACACCGAAGTGTTTGGTTTGCCTTGTAGACTAGGAAGTATGGCTGTTCTTTTTTTCTCGTTATTGATGGTGGCTTGGCTTTCGACTGTCAGTACCTAATCTTGCATACCTTGGATTTTTCAATCTTACTTGACAGGGGATCCTTTATCCGACTTAATTCCGCTACACTTGGATGTATTTTGTGGTGATATTGATCATATTCTTGATAAGTGTACAAAATTCAGGAGGTGTACCATGCTAATTTATAGTGACGATATCCTGCTTATTTCAATTTACTAGATGATGTCGTATTCTTGGTAATTGCACAATTTCTTATTAAGCTGTAGACAATTGAACCCTCAATAGTAGGTTAGTTCAGGTGGTTATGAAGGGTATTGTCGTGGTGGTGTCACGGCAGATGCCATGGATAGGCTAAAGGTGGGGACTAATACACGCTAGGGGAATCCAGGGAGGGATAGTGGAGTGATTCTCCACACAGAAGTTTGTATCGCTATATCTCCAAGATTACAAGTGCTCCTTGAGCTGTATTGGCGAGAGGAGGAAGAAGGAGCTCTCTTACTCTTGCCTGCTATTTTTCCCTAGAACTCTAGATCAACTAGCCCTGTGGAATCACCAAACCAACTAGTGCTCAACCAACCCCCTCTACCAGAGACCTAGCCCCCCTTATATAGAGAAAGTTCGGTCCCTGCCTAGGGCATACGTGGAGGCATATTCCTAAGAATATGCCCCTTCCCAAAGTGATAACCCGACCGGGGTGCTTTTCCCCCGCGTCATACATGCTTTAGCGACGTAAGCCTCTGCGGCGCCCGCGTCAGCCGACATGAGCGTCGTCACCCTTGTCGGCCACGACCCGGTGGTCCTGCCCTTGCTTTCTTAGCTCATGCAGTGCGTACCGGACCTTCTTTTTGACCAGAGAGATTCCTTCCTTCTCCCAGAAGCTAATCGCGGACCCGGATCATAGTAGATCCGGCCACACCTGTTCCTGCATAAAAGTTAGACAAGCACTTCCGACTTACTCCTTAAGTCGGATGAGACAATGTTAGGCGACACCCCCTGGTCCGGGTTACTCCGTGATCCGTCCTGCCTTGAGGTGACCCGGCCAGCATCCGCTTTGACCTTGCCGAACCTCGGCTAACTCGGCCCTTATACCCCGGAGTACCCTACCTGGGGGTAGCCCCCAACATTAGTCCCCAAAGCTGGTGCGGTCTTAGCTGCCTTGGCCGCTAGGGCCACATCAGGTTCATATATGTTCGAGCCTCAACCGTTTAATTCCGGGTTAGCTCCTTATCTCGGACTATATGGATTTACGTTCCCTTCGCACGTTCCAAGTTTTCACTTGCCGGCCGGGTCACCACTTTGGCTCGGATCCCATGGTTATCATGGTTTGATCCGGGCCCCGTTTCCTTCTCTCATACGCTAACCCATGTGGAGGCCAATCATTACCTCGTCTTATTTTAAGGGCCTGCATAGTAACTGCCGCAGTAATTGTCAGTTATCACTGTGCGTGGGTCACGTCATGCCTGCCTCCTTGTTTACCGCATCGGCGCGTCGCATCATGGGATCGCTTCTACTCTATGGCCCCCTGTGTGGCTTTTCTCTGATTGGCTGATGCAGGTGATACACAGCCACACCGTGCGGCTCGTCGGCGCAGCGCGATCCCACTCATCCATCTCTGGGGGTGGTTTAAGCAGTGGAGGGGCGCACCCCTTAGCGTTTTTCCATCTCTACGCCCCTCTGCCCGTTGCGTTTCTCCTTCGTCTTCCTAGCGACCGCGCCGCCACCAGTGCTTCTAGCAGCAGCGCCGCCGCCGCACCTTCTCCGCGCCTCTGCATCGCAGCCACCGCTGCTTAGCCACGGGTCCTCGCCAATCCAGGCCACAGATCCCCGCCGCCGCTAGCTCCAGCGAGGATAGTGGATACGAGATGACGGAGGAGGAGCTCGTCGTCGCCGAGCAGGAGATGGAGGAGGACGCCGACGCGGTGGACCGCGGCGCGTGGGCCGGTTCCGGAACGAGGGTACCGAAGATTTGATTTGTTTGCTGCCCTACGCTCCGGGTCTACCTGACACGGATTTCTGGGAGGAGGTCCCCAAGAAGCCTACAGCTCTGGCCAACCAAGTTAACAAGAGGTTCGCGGAGCTGAAGAAACTCGGATTGCGCAACGAGGATGCCATGATCACGTTCGTGCACAACCGAATCTCTCCCCTCCAGAAGCGCACCCACAAGTTGTGCCACATGAGCTTCGGCCGTGACCCCAACCGAACCTCCTCCTTCGAGTTGAGCAACACGGAGATCTTTAGCCGGGTTAAGGCTCTCTTCACCACCCACAAGGATTTCTCCGCCAAATGGACATGGGGAATTGAGCACTACTATCGTGACAGGCTCCCTCCCGCGGTAAGCTTCGCGGGGTAAACTTATTTCGGATCAAGTATGTGTCGGTTTTTGTTGTATTTTTGACTCTGCTCTTTGTGCTTTTTCTCAGCTGTTCCTTCAGCAAACTCTCGAGGATGGTACGGACCCAACCCTTAAGTGGGCGTTGGATCGAGAAATCCCGGATGAGGAGGAGCCGGACCAGGAGATGTTCCTCCCTATGACCGACGCTACTAAACGACCCAGCGGTAAATTCTCTTCTCTTAGAGATTGGCCCGATGATGAATATGACTCGGATGTCAACGTGATTGAACCTGTTGAGGCTGTCCCTCTTTCTTTTGCCTTTCCGGCATCAGCTAACCCCGGTGGGCATATCCACAAGGATCCTCCACTTGCTACGGGCGAGCCGGTTCCGGTGGCGTCGAAGAAGAAGCGCGGATCCGCATCGAGTTCTTCCTCCGAACCTTCTCAGCCCACAAAAGGCAAAAGAAGGCCGGAGACAAGACTGCCTCCAAGTGGGCAGGCAAAGCCCCGGCACGGAGGGCTCGGAAACCCAAGGAGGCCGAGACCTCGGATGCGTAAGTTATTTTTCATTGCGTAACTCACTTTTCCTTGCATCGTGGTAATTTCTCTTCTGACATTATTCTCTTTTTTAGGCCTCCCGTGGATGTTCCTCAGAGCGGATCGAGCATCTCTTCTCCCTTCGGTCCGGCCCTTCTCCTCCTCGTGACGACGAGTCACGCCCGCTGAGCCCTATTCCGGAGGGTTCTGCGGCTGCTCCGTGTTCCGCGGTGCCTCATCGAGAGGAACGCGACCTCGGAGCGGGAGGGGTCGGTTCAGCCGAGGCGACGTCGTCCACTACTTTGGCATCGCCGCAACCAGCAACCACCGAGTCTATCACGACACCAGCACCAGCAGCAGCTCCAGTACCAGCGACCGAGCCAGCACCTGTCCCGGCACCAAGGAAACCAGCAACAGCTCCAGTGCCAAGTTCTTCTGCCTCGTCCGAGTCATCTCAGCCTCGGCGAGGAATTATTCCAGCATCTTCTAAAGGGAAATCCACCGTGGTTACTTCTTACTAGCAAGCTAAGGTCAAAAAGGCTCCGGATACTGCCAAGTCTGCATCCGTCGAGTCCGGGCAGCGAACCCTATCGTCGATGCTTCCGAAGAAATCACCAACGGCGATGGATGTTCCTGCCGAGCCAACTGATGCGCAGGAGATGGTTCTGCACACCAGCCCAGCTCTTGCCCTAGTTGAGAGGAAAGAAGCTCATGCGAAGGGATTGTTTGCACCCCACATGCCCACTGGCGAACGGTACCCTCCGAGCCTTATCGAGTTCGTCATGAACTAGAACAAGGCGGAGTTCGTCCACAACGACGATCTCCCGGAAAAGTTCGGCCCCGCAGAATTTTCTGCCCAGATGAATACTGCCGCTAAGGCAATTAACCTCGCGGGGCGAATGATGGAGGTATGTTGTTTCTCCTTTACATGCTGTAGATAATAACCATTAGTCCCCGAGCCTCCGGTGGAGTAGCTTGTTACTCGGACGGATGCTCATTAGAAAACTAACGTAGCTGCATGTAAACTTCAAATATGCACACACCTAGAGCCGGGTTAAGTTCCACTTGGCCCGGATCTTGCACACTTCGAATATGCACACACCTAGAGCCGGGTTAAGTTCCACTTGGTCTGGATCTTGTACACTTCGAATATGCACACACCTAGAGCCGGGTTAAGTTCCACTTGGCCCGGATCTTGCACACTTCGAATATGCACACACCTAGAGCCGGGTTAAGTTCCACTTGGCCCGGATCTTGCACACTTCGAATATGCACACACCTAGAGCCGGGTTAAGTTCCACTTGGCCCGGATCTTGCACACTTCGAATATGTACACACCTAGAGTCGGGTTAAGTTCCACTTGGCCCGGATCTTGTACACTTCGAATATGCACCAAGCTAATTTTACACTTCTGTACTTTTTTCAGGTAACTACCAATCGCCGGAGCGCTGAATTCCAACGCCTGCTTGATACCCACAAGATGCTACGCGCAAAACATGTTGCACTTGGTGCGGAACATGAAAAGAGAGGTAATTTTCTCCCTCGGCACCTCTCCGCTTTTCTTTACTTTTTTCCGCCGAACTAATCTCCTCATTCGGTTTCTGTAGCTAGGGTGGAGGCTGAGAACAAGATCATGCGGAAGAACTTGGAGGAAATCCGGGGTATGTCCTCTTTTGTTCGACCTCGTAGTGTTTTCCATTTCTTCTTCTCCTTGGCTCGGCAAACATTCACTCCTTGGCTCTGCCGGGTCAACATACTATTTCAGCATCGCTTGAGGATAGTGTGCCCGTGCCTGATATGATGCTGCATTTTCTCAAACAAGCAGGGCAGCATCAAGCTGAGCTGAAGAAAAAGGATGATGAACTTGCTCTCCTCCGGACTAAGGACGACGGGATTGCCAAGCTCAAGGCTGAGATGGAGAAGATGAAGGCCCAGCACCGAACCGAGCTCCAAAAAGTTGGCCAGAACTTCACAGAAGAGCGTGAGCGCCTTACTCTCCAGATCTCCAAGGACTAGGACCTACTCAGAGAATCCGACCTCCAGCTCGGGTTGGCAAACGCTGAGCTTGAGCAACTTCGCAAAAGACGCGATGCCTGCATCAAGGAGTTAACCCGGATCCATAGCCATATTTCTCGTAAGTTCCTTTCCCTTGTCTGACATAACTCTCCGGGTTACCTCATATGTCTTTGCTTTACCTTCTTCCTTTGCCTTGTTTCCAAACCACTTTCTAGAGGGTACTGCTATTGCAAGCGCTGC
Source organism: Avena sativa (assembly GCA_916181665.1). Taxonomy (NCBI): domain Eukaryota; kingdom Viridiplantae; phylum Streptophyta; class Magnoliopsida; order Poales; family Poaceae; genus Avena; species Avena sativa. The sequence goes on along the minus strand of OV702286.1, from coordinate 62,687,159 downwards.
TGTTGCCAAATTTCGCCGAGAGAGGGGTACTCCCATTGCTCTTGATGGTGAGAACATTCCCTTGGACATGGAGGACCTATTGGTCAGCTTGTCCTCTCGCGTGGAGACCATCAAGAATTATGGCAAGGATATTCTCGATGTTGCAGTTCGCATTTTCAATACGTTCTGGCCCAGAGAGAGTAGCCCAGAGACCATCGCAATTCTTGTCGAAAAGTTAATGGAAGTTGAGACCCAGCTTGACCTCTAGAGAGCGTCCGCTGGTCGTGCCGTAGCCGACACCATCCTACACCATATTCTCACATGGTACGAGAAGATTAACCTCAGCCTCCTTACATGCTGGCGCACCGGATCCAGATGGACCGATGATCCAGAGTGGGTAGCTCGGTGCCAGGCTTGTGCCTACAGCCTCGTCGAATATTCACCTATTCATGACTGGGTTGAAGGACCGAGCTTCCTGGAATCCGCTGGGGACGAGCAGAATGAGAACGTTGAAGATGGGTCGGATGAGGACGGAGAAGATGATGCTTCAGATATTGAAGACATCGATGACGACGCCGAACTTCCTCCTGCTGCTGCTCCTTTGTTCCAAAAAACTTGAAAATTTATCAGATCCCCGGTATGCCGGGTGCAATTGTATGCTGGATATGTGATATTTTGCTACTATATTTCTATGCCGGATTAACTTGGGCGCAGCCCCCGAGTTTCATTTTCTTGTTCGTCCAATTCTCTGGCTCGGTCCGTGTCTACCTTGATTCGGCTTTACGACTTACCAATCCGAGCTTCAAAAATTGTTTTAACAATACTTGGAAACTTTTAGGCTTAGCTCAAAATAATTCAGCATAGTAACTTAAAAATAAATACAGGGTTAGTCCGAAAAACAAGCATTAGCTCGAATAGACTCGTTTCCTTAGTCGTTTTTCATGTGCTACGCAATTCCAAACTTGTTCCCTTGCTTGCCATGAAGCCAATTCTTGTTGGACAGCAGCAAGTCGAAGGGTTGGGTTTTTGGTGCTCACACATTACTAATCCGGGTTAATTAGAACGACTTATTCCAGCTACCGCATAAAAAGTAACAACAAACGTTATTGAGGCAGTCCCCGAGTTACTGCTCGAGGCACTGCTATTTCATTGATAAGCTCATTGCCGATATACATACCGACATATGAGACGACTCGGGTACATACACTTCTTAGCTAAGTGTAGAAGGGACAAAGTAGTGCTACATTCCACGGTCGCTTGGATTCCTCTCCGGACCTGTCCGCCTTGTTCTTTTCCTGTGGCTTTGCATCTATGAGATAGTAAGAATCACTGTGCAATGCTTTGCTCACAATGAATGGCCCTTCCCATGGGAGGGATAATTTATGCATGCCAGTAGTACGTTGTACCAACCGGAGCACCAGATCGCCTTCCCGAAAGACTCGGGGGCAAACTTTCCGGCTATGATAGCGTCGGAGATTTTGCTGATATATGGCGGATCTGGACAGTGTCAGTTCTCTCGCTTCTTCTAGCAGATCAACATCATTTTGCCGGGCTTCTTGCACTTTGGCTTCTGTGTATTGGGTGACTCTAGGCGAATCATGCTCTATGTCGGCTGGTAATATAGCTTCTACCCCATATACCAGAAAAAATGGCGTATAGCCTGTTGATCGATGCGGAGTTGTTCTTAAACTCCATAGTACCGCTGGTAGTTCTTCTATCCAGCACCCCGCTGATCTTTGCAGCGGCTCAATGAGCCAGGGTTTTATCCTGGATAATACTAATCCGTTGGATCTTTCCACTTGTCCGTTCGGTGTGGGGTGGGCTACCGAGGCGACATCGAGTCGGATCTTCTTATCTCGGCAGAAGCGCGCAAATGCTCCTTCCTCAAAATTTGTTCCATTATCGGTTATGATACTGTGTGGATAACCGTATCTCAAGATGATATCTTTGAGAAATGTCACGGCCGTAGCTCCATCACATTTCTTATAGGTTTCACTTCAATCCATTTTGTAAACTTGTCCACCATGACCAAAATGTGTGTCATGTTTCCTCTCGCTGGTTTGAACGGGCCAACCATATCCAAGCACCATACAGCAAATGGCCACGTAATTGGTATGGTCTTGAGTTCCGACATAGGCATATGTGTCTTGGTGGCGTACCTCTGACAACCATTGCATTTTCTCACCAGATCTTCTGCTTGTTGCAAGGCACTTGGCAAGTAGAATCCATGCCGGAACGCCTTTGCCACCAAGGCTCGGGATGAGGCATGATGCCCGCATTCTCCTTGGTGTATATCTCGGAGGATGTCAAGCCCTTCTTCCGGGTCAACACATCGTTGGAGGACATTGGTTACACTCTGTTTGTACAACTCAGAATTGATGATTGTGTATGCTTTTGCCCTCCTCTGAGTTTGCCTAGCTAACACCTCCTCAGCGGGTAACGTTCCGTCTTTCAGGAATTGGAATATAGGCAGTGCCCAAGCTGGTATCGCTCGTGGAGGGAACATCTCCTCATTAATTTCCATCTGATCCACCGGCATGACTTCAGCCGGATCACGCTGAGCAGTCCCCGGGTCTAGTGATGTAGTCCCCGGGTTTGCCGAGGCAGTCCCCGGGTCTCGCGCACTACCTCCTGTGTCAATGTCCATGGGCTCAGCTCCTGATTCCGTATTTTCCGGGACATAGATCGAGTCGGTTCCTGGGGACGGTCTGATAGATGGTTTTTTGAGGTGTTCCAATGCTACACCCGGTGGAATTGCCTATCTGGTCGATCCGAGCTTTGACAACATATCGGCAGCCTCGTTTTCCACTCGGGGTACATGGTGAAATTCACACCCCTCGAAGTAACCAGATATCTTCTGCACGTGAAATTTGTATAGTGCCATGTTTGGATCCAGGGCGTCCCACACTCCAGACACCTGCTGCACCACCAGATCCGAGTTGCCAAAGCATATTATCCGACGTATGCCAATCTCCTTTGCCACTTTGAGCCCATGCACAAGAGCCTCATACTCAGCGACATTGTTCGATGTCGCAAAATGGATCTGCAATACGTACTTTAGCTGGTCCTTCTTTGGCGAGGTAAGCACAACCCCGACGCCTAATCCGGTTTTGGTTTTCGACCCGTCAAAGTGCATCCTCCAGTAATTCGGATCCGGTGGTGGTGGTTCGTATTGTACCTCGGCCCAATCCACAAAAAAGTCCGCCATAGCCTGAGATTTGATCGCTTCTCTTCTGTCGTATTGGGGCGCATAAGGGGCTAACTCAATTGCCCATTTTGCAATCCTGCCACTCGCATCCTTGTTACCCATTATCTCGGATATGGGAGCTTCACATATTACTTTGATGGGGTGCTCCTCAAAGTAATGCTTTAACTTCTTTGCCCCCATATAGACACCGTATGCCACCTTTTGAAAGTGCGGGTAGTTCTGTTTTGAGGCAGACAATACCTCGCTCAGGTAATATACTGGCCTCTGCACCGACTTACCCTCTTCATTGCGCTCCACTACAATTACTGCACTTACAACTCGGTTCGTTGCGGCTATGTAGAGCAACATTGGCTCCTTTGATAGTGGAGAGGCTAACACTGGCGCAGTGGCCAACATCTTTTTTAAGTGGGCAAAGGCTTCATCAGCCTGTGGCATCCAAACGAATTTATTCGACATTTTCATGAGCTGGTAGAGAGGCAGTGCCTTTTCTCCCAACCGACATACAAACCAACTCAACGATGCCAGGCATCCAGTGAACTTCTGGACATCATTAAGACACTTCAGCAACTCCATTCGTTCAATGGCCCGGATCTTAGTTGGATTAACTTCAATACCTCGGCTGGAGACGAGAAATCTGAGTAATTTTCCGGCCGGGACACCGAAGATACATTTTTCCGGGTTAAGCTTCATTCGGAACCTTCTCAAGTTCGCAAATGTTTGCCTTATGTCGTCAAGGAGCGTTGCGCTTTCCTTGGTCTTGATAACCACATCATCCATGTATACTTGTACATTTTGACCTATTTGGTCATGCAAACATTTTTGCATACATCTTTGGTACGTTGCACCTGCATTACGTAAACCAAACGGCATAGTGCCATAGCAATAAGCCCCGTACGGGGTAATAAACGCAGTCTTTATTTGATCATCCGGGTTCAGAGGTATCTGGTGGAAGCCAAAATATGCATCAATGAATGACAACAGTTTGCATCCCACGGTCGAGTCTATGACCTGATCTATCCTCGCCAGTGGAAATGGTTTTTTTGGACACGCCTTGTTCAGGTTTGTGTAATCGATACACATACGCCAAACCACTGCCACATTCGGATCGTCCTTCTTCTTTTCTACCAGCACCGGATTAGAGAGCCAATCCGGATATAGTACCTCCATGATAAATCCTGTTTCTAGTAACCGAGCTATCTTGTCTCCAATGACTTTTCTCCTATCCTCGGCGAAGCGGCGGAGAGGTTGCTTCACCGGCCTTGCTCCAGGTCTTACGTTCAGAGAGTGCTCGGCCAACTCCCTCGGAACACCTTGCAAGTCCTGTGTAGACCAAGCAAAAATATCCCGATTCTCACGGAGGAAGTTGACGAGCTCGCTTTCCTATTTGTCAGTTAACCCGGCACCAATTGTTACGGTGCGCTCCGGGAACATGTTGTCAACCGGAACCTTCTTGGTGTCCTTTGCGGCTTGAAATGAAACGCTGCCATGCGGGTTACTTAACGCCGGCATATATTGCTGCGCGGACTGAGCTAATGCCGCCACCTCTTGGATTTTTCTTTTCTCTTGCGCAATCACGAGTGACTCGGCTAGGTTAGACCCGGCTGAAGCACACTCAATGGAACGTCGGAAATCTCCAGCAATGGTAATCACTGCATTTGGCCCGGGCAACTTCATCTTCAGATAACTGATGTGACATCTTGCCATGAATTTGTTCAATGCTGGTCTTCTGAGTAACGCATGATATGCACTTTCCAAGTTCACTTCAAACTCCAGATTTTCAGTTCGGCAGTTGTCCCTTGTGCCGAATAGCACGTCGACCCGGACCTTGCCTATGGGCTCACAAGAAATGCCTGGTACAATGCCATGGAAAGTTGTTCTCGTAGCCTGGAGCATGTTCTCCGAGATGCCCAACTTGCGCATCGTATCCGCATACATGATGTTAATGCTACTGCCATTATCAATCAAAACCTTGGAGAACCTCACGTTGATGTTCGGTCCAATGAATGTCGGATCTAGCACTAGCGCATACGAACCTGGGCTCGGCATCAGTTTAGGATGATCTTTGATGTTCCAGGTGATTTCCTGGTCCGACCAAGGCATGTATCTCGTCACCGCTGGCATGACCGCATTGACCTCCATATGTCGGTGCTGCAAGCTCTTTCTATCTGTTTCCTTAGTCGTGAACACACAATAACTCTGGTGATGCTCCCTGTACTCATTCCTTCCCTCGTTTCCGGGTACCTCTGATCCGGTTGTTGCTGATTTTCCACCTGATGCACTGCATCCCTTCTCTCATTGTTGTCATACCTCGGCGGAGGGGGAGGCAACATTAGCTGCTGCGTGTTTGCCCCGGAGAGAAATTGCTGCCGAGGTAACTCCTGCCGAGGTTGATCATTCCGGGGTGCCTAAGCATTCCCCGAACCACCTTGCTCTATCTTACGCATCCACTCACATTGCCTCGTCGTGTGACCCGCCGGGCTATTCGGATTTGGCGTGTGAAACTTACACGGCTAGTCCAACATTGACTCGTAGGTATATCTCAGACGGTCTTTCTTTTCTTGCCACTGTTTCTTTTGCTCTGGAGTCCATGTTTTCTTGCCATCATTTCTTGGAGTCCATTTCCCTCCCGTTCTCTGGCGTTGGTTGCTCCCTGCTCCGGGTTGATCTTGATTCACAGCTGCAACTTGTTGCGAACCGTAGCGATGATCCGGTCTATCATCTCTCCTTTTTCCTCTGTAATCGTTCCTCCGGGATGACCCATCTCCATCCCTCTGATAGTATTCCTCGTTTGACTCATTTGACGCGAGCCTAGGTTGAGTCGGATCGCCCAAAGCATACGAATCAGCAATCCGGATCATCTCTGCCAGCGTAATTGGCATTTTCCTTTGCAACTTCATCCACAGCTCGCTGCCATATCTGCACCCTTGCGCAAACCACGCTATGGCCTATGACTCTATGACACCCTCACACGAGTTTCTCACGGTACACCACCGGGTCAAGAATTCACGATCCGTCTTGTTAGGTCTTTGCTTGCACATTGCTAGGGTCTGCGGTCTATTCGGCCTCTAATATGTACTTGAGAAATTGTTGATAAACATCTCCTCAAAATCTATCCAGCAGTTGATGCTTCCGGGTGGTAAATTATTCATCCATACTCTGGCCAGGCCTTCCAACATTTGGGGTACGTAACGTATAGCCCATCTCAAGTTGCCAGTTGAAATTTTCACCGCCGTAGCATAGTTTATCAGCCAATCCTCTAGCTTGGTACTGCCGTCATACGTCTTCGTGCCTCTGGGTAACTGGAAGTTTGGTACTGGCGGTTCCTTCATGATCCGGGGTCCAAAGCACGCTGGACCTGGAGGACCTTGACATTCGATCTGTTCCGACCTATACAGGCGATCCAGTTTTAACCTGGCGTCATCCGGCATCAAATCCTTGCTCCCCAATCTTGACCCTATCACATGATGTCTGGTCTGGGGTACCCTGCGTTTACCATCTCCGAATCACCGTCGTTGTATCGGTTTTGCTCTTGTTGCGCACCTTTCTGCTGCATACCTCGGCCGGCGCTTTGCTCTTGCCTCGGTATACTCCGCTGCTGCGGTTGTCCTGCTCCTACGGAGTTGCGCTGTCCGGCATTGCCGTTGGCAGCGTTCCCTTGACCGGCATTTCCTTGGTCGTGATTACCTTGGCCAGCTTCACCTCGGCTCACACTCCGTCGATCATCATTTTTCCGCATCACTTTTTCTTTTCCCGCACGCGTCGGGTCATACGGGATGATCTGTTTGTTCCGTCTGGCCGAGGTTACTACCTCTTCTCTCCTTGGACCACCATGAGGCGGTGATGCGGATCCAGCGGACTTCTCTGGGTTACCCATCACCGAATGGACGATTTTGGAAGCTCCAGCTCTCTCCGGGTTGGCTCTTAGCAGCTCTTCGTCCTGTCTGTTCGCGATCCGAACCAGCTCGTTAACCCTATCTTGCTGTCTTTGACGGGCCTCACCCGTCAGACCCTCTAACTCGGACGCAGCCGCATCTGCTACTCTGAGGTTCTTCGCCGGGGTACTATACTTCAGCAACCCCACAGACAGATAGTTTTCCGACCCTTCTTCTCCATCATCACCTTCTCTGTTCATCTCGCTTATGAGATTTCTCCCTTTTACTTTCACCGTATCGACTTTGTTTGACTTTGCGTACTCACGCAGCGTCATGTTCAGTGACTGCTGAGCCGCGACTATTTTCTTTGCGCCCTCCAGTATCTTTTGCCTAGTTTCCTCTAGCTCGGCCTGTGCCTGATCCGGATCTACCACTGCTGCTACCGGGTTAGCCAAGCTATCCATAGCTTCTCTCAGTACGTTCTCAGGCCTCTCTAGTGGAGGTCCTCTACCTTTCCTTGGTGCCTTGGGTGTTACCTCTAGGTCTGGTGCTGGGTCCTTTCTTGCCCCTGCACCTGGCGCAGTCATCATCACCTCCGCATGGTCCGGGGAGCGAGCGATACACGCCCTGCGAGCCACAGTGAGGGGTGGTTCCCCCACATCGATGACGCGGCGCGGATGAACACATGATACATCCACAGCAACGTAGACCTTGTGTGCACCGAGCTTGACAAAGAGGCCGTTGCGCGGAAGTGGGCGCGTGCCGAAGCAGCCAGCGTTGTCGCTGACGAAATCCAGCGCTCCAAAGAGCTGAACGAGCCCGGAGACGACGCGTTCGCCGGTGCCGATGAGGTTTCCCGTCCGTATTTTCACCCCTGCTAGCTCCGCTAGCCCCACGGTGGGCGCCAACTGTCGTGGTGGTGTCACGGCAGATGCCATGGATAGGCTAAAGGTGGGGACTAATACACGCTAGGGGAATCCAGGGAGGGATAGTGGAGTGATTCTCCACACAGAAGTTTGTATCGCTATATCTCCAAGATTACAAGTGCTCCTTGAGCTGTATTGGTGAGAGGAGGAAGAAGGAGCTCTCTTACTCTTGCCTGCTATTTTTCCCTAGAACTCTAGATCAACTAGCCCTGTGGAATCACCAAACCAACTAGTGCTCAACCAACCCCCTCTACCAGAGACCTAGCCCCCTTATATAGAGGAAGTTCGGCCCCTGCCTAGGGCATACGTGGAGGCATATTCCTAAGAATATGCCCCTTCCCAAAGTGGTAACCCGACCGGGGTGCTTTTCCCCCGCGTCATACATGTTTTAGCGACGTAAGCCTCTGCGGCGCCCGCGTCAGCCGACATGAGCGTCGTCACCCTTGTCGGCCACGACCCGGTGGTCCTGCCCTTGCTTTCTTAGCTCATGCAGTGCGTACCGAACCTTCTTTTTGACCAGAGAGATTCCTTCCTTCTCCCAGAAGCTAAGCACGAACCCGGATCATAGTAGATCCAGCCACACCTGTTCCTGCATAAAAGTTAGACAAGCACTTTCGACTTACTCCTCAAGTCGGATGAGACAATGTTAGGCGACCCCCCCTGGTCCGGGTTACTCCGTGATCCGGCCTGCCTTGAGGTGACCCGGCCAGCATCCGCTTTGACCTTGCCGAACCTCGGCTAACTCGGCCCTTATACCCCGGAGTGACCCTACCCGGGGGTATCCCCCCAACAGGAGTGATATCTTCCACAGCATAGCATACCCCAGGTATACCAAGCGTGCTAAAATTGTGCTAGTTTATAACACTTGACCATAAATTCTACATAATTCAGATTTTAGAGTTCGCCAGCGACTAGCTCATAATCACAATTACAGTCCAAATTGCTAGGTTCTTAGAAGTGCAAAACATTGTTCTTACATGGGTGTACAATGCTATAGAAAGTTACTACACATGTAGACGGATGTGATTTGTTCTGATCGCTGTGTTCTTCACCATGTCACATGTAGTGCCTACCAGACACCGATATGCAAGGCCAAGCAAGGAGGTTTTGAGGACCCCTTCCCGGAGGATCTGCCAGTAAAAAAATATACCTGAACATTGCCTCTTATGTATGCAATGCAGAATCACTAAAGGTGATTTGCATCAATTGATTGATTTGTGTAACACACCTGATGTTTGTTCATGTGCATTCTTCACTCAATGGCTGCCTATATCATATTACTTATTGGATTGCTTCTGCAACAACATGGCATAACTAATGAACCGAATGACACTTTTATGCTTTGGCCTTCTAGTATTTGTTCTTGTCTTATCTCCTGGCTATATCAGTTGTGCATTTTACCGTTCCATTTTTTAGAAGCTGTCTAGTATGGCTTTTAATTGCAGTGACACTTATTGTTTGTACCTTATAAACAATCTATATGTGTCCCTTGTGAGTGTTTAGAATTTCATATGTTGTGCAGTCAATTTATTTTACATGGCTTGAGCTCACTAATATTTATAATGCTACAATATAAACTTTGTTAACCTATTTAAGATGGTTTGATTACTGTGTATTGCTGAGAATTGCCATCACTGCTATTTTACGAGATCTCTATGAATGTATCAGGAAATGGTGTTTCCTCTCGGTTACAAGAGCATTAACCCTGGGAAGTATGAAGAAGTACCTCACAGGAGGGGTAAGAAACGTTTCCACTGCCTCTGCTTTTGTTCAAGAATCGAGAAGATTGCTGTGAAACATGATGCTATGAAGCTACTTGTCTTTCCTATACTATTGAAGCTACTTGTCTTTCCTGTACTGATGTCATTTCGTATAACTAAACAGAATCCTGATGTACTAGTGTATTGCTTGACATAAACTTCAGTGGTTGATTTATCTCCTTCATGTCTTTCACACTTTGTAGGTTTTTTGTATGCCCAGTACTTACTTATAATTGTATTGCCATGTTGATTTCCTGTAATTTAAGGTATTCCCTTCATTGAGACTAAAATGTGGCAGTTCTTATTCTACAGGAGCTCCACGATGACTGAGGCAGCATGCAGGGGACGTTTGGCATAACTTGTCGGCCGAGCCCGCTTGCAGAACAAGCAACCGGTCCGAGGGCACAATGTTGACTGCTACATAGGAAATAGTAGCATATTATAATGTAATATTAGACTTATCTTAGTAGAATGTAATAGGATTATTTCCTGATGAATTACATGTTCTCTGTTCTTAAGAAATATTTTTTATATATGCAATGGTCCAATGGAACCTAGTATACGAATAATCTAACAGTTTGGATGTTTCTGATTGTGTACCAACTTATGAAACGATTCTGACAAGCGGGGCCGCTTTGATAAATGGCTCAAGATTAAAAAGGCTAAAAATAGAATATGAATATATATTGTAAAAAGGCTATGGCCTAGAAAATAAAAATGCTAAAATGTTGGACTTGGCCCATGTAGCTGAACAAAATTGACAGAAAAAGAATATAAATAGGCCGAGTTAATGGGCTAAGGCACCAATCTTTACCAAGCTGAATTTGATCTAAGACCATTTGTTTTGGTCATGGATTTGCCACGTAGGCTTGCCACATAGACGATCTGATGTGGACATGGCAGATTACCCATGACCAATATTTTGGTCATGGGCTTTATGACCTTCTATTTTGGTCATGGCTGTCCATGACCAATTAAAAAAAGGTCGCCAGTTGTCTATAGTGACCCTCGCTATATGACCTACTGCTTTTGGTCATAGAAAGGTCATAGATGGATTACTATGACCTTTCTATGACCAATATTTGGGATCACCAGTTAGCACAATCCTTGTAGTGTATGTGAGGAATGGCACGGATGAGGATCTGATCCGGCTGCGCCCCTTTGCGATGGGTCCTCCTAATCCGGCTCTGTGGGACCGGGTTCCCAAGAAGCCAACTGTCTTGGCGAATCAAGTCAATAAGTGGTTCCAGGAACTGAAGGACCTGGGGCTGCGCAACGAGGACATGATGATCACATTCGTCCGCAGCTGGATCTCCCCCCTACAGAAGCGCACACACAAACTTTGCCACATGAGCTGGCGACTTGACCCCAACCGGACCTCCTCCTTTGAGTTAAACAACACTGAGATCTTCCGCTGGGTCAAGGCCCTCTTTACGACCGACAAGGACTTCTTCGCTGACTGGGAGTCGGGATTGGAGCATTACTGCTGGGACAAGCCTCCTCCTGTAGTAAATCGCATTACCCAATTCTTCTCCGAGTTATATCTTGTGTTGGAGCATGTCGTTTATTTGATCCCTTTGCATTTTCCTTTTAGTTGTTTCTTCAGCAGACCCTTGAAGATGGCACCGAGCCTTCCCTCAAATGGGGGAAGGATCGACTTGTTTCGGACGATGAAGAGCCGGATCAGGAAATGTTCTTGCCTGCTCCAAACGCAACCAAGCGACCCACTGGTAACTTCCTTTCCTTAAGGGATTGGCCTGACGATGAAGATGATTCCGATTTTGAGATGTTGGAGGTATATAACCCGGCGCCTATTTCTTATGCATTTCCGGCTCCAGCTAACCTGGCTGGGCAGGTCCACGAGGACCTCCCTCTTGCTACGGGTGAGCCGGTTCCTGCCGCGTCTAAGAAACGGGCCGCTACCTCGGCTGCTTCTTCCAGGCCTCCCCAAGCAACCAAAAGGCGGAAGAAGACCGCTGACAAGGCCGCCACCAAGCCTCCGACTAAGGCCATAGTCCGGAGAGCTCAAAATCCCAAGGAGCCTTTGACTTCTGACGAGTAAGTCACTTTTTTCTTTTGTCCAATTATCTACTTCATGCTTCTTTGTCTATATGCCTTTCTTTTTGTTACAACTTCTTATTCATTGTCTGATTCGGCAGGGCTGCGATGGAGGTTCCCCAGAGCGGCTCCAGCATCGCTTCGCCCCTCCAGCGTACCCCATCTCCCCCTCGTGGTGACAATACACGCCCACTGAGCCCAATTCAGGAGGGTTCAGTGGCTGCTCCGGGTCCTAGCTCACCTCGTCCAGAGGAGGGCAACATCGGAGCAGGGGGAAGTGGCACGGCCGAGGTAGAGGATGCTCCCAGCTCTTCACCGGCTCAGCTACAACCCGTCACCTCCGAGGTACCAGCAACAACAACAGCACCACCGCCAACACCAGCACCAGCACAAGCACCAACGCCAGCACCAACAACAGCACTAGCAACAACACCATCAACAACTCCTTCTGCCTCGTTTGAGTCTTCCAAGACCCGGCGAGAAGACCCTGCTAGCACCAAGGCTGCACCCAAGTCCAAATCTGCAGCTCAAGCTTCAGCCTCCCAACAGCAGCCCAAGGCTAAGAAAGGTTCTGGAGCCACCAAGGCAACATCCATCAAGGCTGAACAGCGCACGCTCGCGTCCATGCTACCGAGGAAAGATGCCCCTCCGGGTCAGCTAGCAACAAGCAACTCGTGCTGCATACCAGCCCTGCTGCTGCCCAAGTTGCGAGGAGGGAGGCCCACGCCAAAGGCTTGGTCGCGCCCCACATGCTTAGTGGAGAGGGCTATCCTACGGCTCTGATCGAATATGTCAATAGTTGGAACATAGCAGAGTTTGTCAATCCCAACGACGATCTCCCGGAGAAGGTTGGGCCTGCCGAATTTAGCACACAAATGAACACAGCAGCCAAGGCTATCAACATTGCCGGCCGGATGATGGAGGTACGCTACTTTGTCTTTTACTTAATACACACAATTTCTTAGAGACATATCCATTAGTCCTCGAGCCTCCGGGGGAGTAACTTGTTACTCAGCCGGATGCTCCTTAGCGAACTAGCATAGCTCCTTAGTAGCTTAGAATATGAGCCGGGTTAAGTTCCACTTGACCCAGATTTTGTACACTTCGAATATGCACACACCTAGAGCCGGGTTAAGTTCCACCTGGCCCAGATTTTGTACACTTCGAATATGCACACATCTAGAGCCGGGTTAAGTTCGACTTGGCCCGGATTTTGTACACTTCGAATATGCACACACCTAGAGCCAGGTTAAGTTCCACTTGGCCCGGATCTGATACACTTCGAATATGCACACACCTAGAGCCGGGTTAAGTTCCACTTGGCCCGGATTTTGTACACTTCGAATATGCACACACCTAGAGTCGGGTTAAGTTCCACTTGGCCCGGATCTGATACACTTCGAATATGCACACACCTAGAGCCGGGTTAAGTTCCACTTGGCCTGGATTTTGTATACTTCGAATATGCATATAGTTGAGCCAGCCTTGCTCTTTTCAGGTCACCACCAATCGTCGGACTGCTGAATTTCAGCGCCTCTTGGACTCACACAAGGTGCTGCGCTCAAAACATGCTACGCTTCTCGCTGAGTTCGAGAAAAGGGGTAAGTTTTCTCTTTGACTTTTTTGGCCCATCTTTTTTTGTCTTTTCCCGCCGAACTAATCTGTCATTCGGATTGCACAGTCGGAGTGGAGGCCTATCATGAGGAAAAACTTAGACGAGATAAAAGGTAATTCAGTTTGGTCAACCCTCTTCTGCGCTCTTTCTCCTTTCTTCTTGGATCGACAGATATTTATGCCTCGACTCTGCCGGGTTAACACACCATTGCAGCCTCCCTTGAAGATAGTGTGCTCGTGCCTGATATGATGCTGCATTTTCTCGAACAAGCAGGGTAACACCAGGCCGAGATCAAGAAGAAGGACGATAAGCTTGCCAAGCTCCGAGCTAAGGATGATGAACTCACCAAGCTCAAGGCTGAGATGAAAAAACTCAGGGAGCTCCACAAGACCGAGATGGACAAGGCTGCCCAAGACTTCACCGAAGAGCGAGAACGTCTTAGCCTTGAACTTTCAAAGGATCAGGAGTTGCTGAAGGAGGCCGACGTCAAGCTTGACTCGGCTAATGTTGAACTTGAGAAGCTCCAGAAGAGGCGCGCTAATTGCACCAACGAGCTGACTCGGATCCATAGGCATATCTCCCGTAAGCTCTTTTCCTTCAGCCGACATGTATTTCTTCGGGTTAAACTCTTTTACTTATTTCACTTGTTTTGTTTTCAGGCAAATTTCCAGAGGGCGATGCTATTGCAGCCACTGCCGTTGCCAAGTTTCGCCGGCAGAGGGGTACCCCAACTGATCCTGGCTCTGAACCCATTCCTTATGACATGGAGGATCTGCTAGTCAGCCTATCCGCCCAGATTGAAATCGTGAAGAACTATGGTTCGGGTCTCCTAGATGCAGCCGTACGGATCTTCCGTGCCCTTTGGCCTGGTGAGGATGTTCCGGAGGGATCCACTACCTTGATCAACAAGCTGATGGATTGCGAGACCTAGCTCGACCTCTGGAGGGAATCCGCCGCTCGTGCTAGAGCTGATACTGTCCTCCACTTCGTGCTCACGTGGTATGAAAAATTAGATCTGAAGATTCTCGAGCGCTTGCGCACCAGGTCCAAGTGGTCAAATGATCCGGATTGGGTTGCTCGGCGCAAGGTTTGTGCCCACAACCTCATCCAGTTTGCCCCTGTTCATCAATGGAACGAAGGACCAAGCTTCCTCGGCGCCGCTGGCGATGAATATGTTGAAGATGGTTCGGATGACGAGGAAGAGGACAAAGCCTCAGATCTCGAAGACAATGAAGATGATGATGAGGCTGAAGCCGGAGTTCCACCCGCTGGCGCCGAGTTACCCCCTCCTGCTGCTGCTCCTTGAGCACCAAAAAACACTTCGAAGTTTATCAGATCCCCGGTATGCCGGGTGTAGATGTATCAATCATACTGATTATATTTTGCTACTAAGCTACTCATGCTGGATTAACTTGGGCGTAGTCCCCGAGTTTCATTTTCTTGTTTCTTCAATTTCATGGCTCGGCTCGCGTCAACCTTGATTTGGTTTTGTGACTTACGAGCCCGAGTTTCAAAAATTGACTTAACAATACTTGGAAACTTTAGGATTAGCTCAAAATAATCCAGCGTAGTAAAAGTAAAGTAAACATAAGGTTAGTCCGAATAAAGAATGTCGACTCGATTACGTTCTTTTCCTTAGTTGTTTTTTAATGTGCTTCACAATTCCAAACTTGTTCTCTTGCTTGCCATGAAGCCAATTCTTGTTGGACAGCAGCAAGTCGAAGAGTTGAGTTTTTGGTGCTCACACACTACTAATCCGGCTTAGGCAGAAGCAACTTAAGCCAGCCGACATAGAAATAAATAACAAACACAGAAGACAACAAATATTACTAAGGAAGTCCCTGAGTTACTGCTCGAGGTGCCAAGATTTCATTGATAAACTCATTGCCGGCATACATACCGACATATGAGAGACTCGGATACACACACTTCTTTGTTAAGTGTAGAACAGACGAAGTAGAGCTACATTCCATGGACGCTTAGATTCTTCGCCGGACCTGTCCGCCTTGTTCCTCTCCTGTGGTTGTGCATCAATGAGATAATAAGAGTCATTGTGCAATGCTTTGCTCACAATGAATCGCCCTTCCCATGGGGGGGATAACTTATGCATGCCAGTAGTACGTTGTACCAGCCGGAGTACCAGATCACCTTCTCGGAAGACTCGGGGGTTTACTTTCCGGCTATGATAGCGTCGGAGATTTTGCTAATATATGGCGGATCTGGACAATGCCAATTCTCTCGCTTCTTCCAGCAGATCAACATCATTTTGCCGGGCTTCTCGCACTTCGGCTTCTGTGTATTGGGTGAACCTAGGCGAATCATGCTCTATGTCGGCTGGTAATACAGCTTCTACCCTATATACCAGAAAAAATGGCGTATAGCCTGTTGATCGATTTAGAGTTGTTCTTAAACTCCACAGTACCGCTGGTAGTTCTTCTATCTAGCACCCCGTTGATCTTTACAGCGGCTCAATGAGCCGGGGTTTTATCCCGGATAAAACTAATCTGTTGGATCTTTCCACTTGTCCGTTCGATGCGGGGTGGGCTACTGAAGCAACGTCCAGCCGGATCTTCTTATCCCGGCAGAATCGCGCAAATGCTCCTTTAGCGAAATTGGTGCCGTTATCTGTTATGATACTGTGAGGATAGCCATATCTCAGAATGATATCTTTGAGGAATGTCACGGCTGTAGCTCCATCACATTTTTTATCGGCTTTACTTCAATCCACTTTGTAAACTTGTCAACCATAACCAAGATATGGGTCATGTTTCCTCTCGCCGGTTTAAATGGGCCAACCATATCCAAACACCATACGGCAAATGGCCAGGTAATTGGTATGGTCTTGATCTCCGACATTGGCATGTGTGTCTTGGTAGCATATCTCTGACAACCATTGCATTTTATTACTAGATCCTCTGCTTGCTCCAAGGCACTTGGCCAGTAAAACCCATGCCAGAAAGCTTTTGCTACTAAGGCTCTGGATGAGGCGTGATGCCCACATTCCCCTTGATGTATATCTCGGAGAATGTCAAGCCCTTCTTCCGGGTCAACACACCGTTGGAGGACATTCATGACACTCCTCTTGTATAGCTCAGCATTGATAATCGTGTATGCCTTTGCGCGCCTCTGAATTTTCCTTGAAAGCACTTCTTCATTGGGCAAGGATCCATCCTTCAGGAACTGGAATATAGGCAGTGCCCAAGCTGGTATAGCTCGCACCGTAAACACATCCTTGTCAATTTCCATTTGATCCACCGACATAACCTCAGCTGGATCATGTTGCGCAGTCCCCGGGTTCTGCGAAGTAGTCCCCGGGTTTCCTGAACCACTTCCCACATCAATGTCCATGGGCACAGCTTCAGACTCCGGATTGGCCGGGATATAGATTGACTCGGATTCTAGGGATGGCCTGATACATGGCTTTTTGAGGTGCTCTAGTGCTACACCCGGTGGAATCGCTTGTCGGGTTGATCCAAGCTTCGATAGTACGTCGGCAGCCTCATTTTCCAGCCGAGGTACATGGTGAAATTCGCAGCCCTCAAAGTATCCTGATATCTTCTGCACATGAAATCTGTACAATGCCATGTTTGCATCCAAAGCATCCCATTGCCCTGAGACTTGCTAAACTACCAGATCCGAGTCACAAAGCACTAGATCCGACGTATTCCAATTTCTTTTGCCACTTTGAGCCCATGCACAAGTGCTTCATATTCGGCAACATTGTTTGATGCTACGAAGTGGATCTGCAGCACATACTTCAGCTAGTCTTTCTTGTGTGAGGTAAGCACAACTCCGGCGCCTAACCCGGTTTTCGTTTTTGATCCAGCAAAATGCATTCTCCAGTAGTTCGGATCTCTCAACGGTGGCTCATATTGCATTTCGGCCCAATCCACGAAAAAGTTAGCCATAGCCTGAGACTTGATCGCATCTCTCCTGTCGTATTGTGGAGCATAAGGGGCTAGCTCGATTGCCGATTTTGCTATCTGGCCGCTTGCATCCTTGTTGCTCATTATTTCAGATATGGGGGCTTCACATATCACTTTGATTGGGTGTTCTTCAAAATAGTGCTTCAACTTCTTTGCTGCCATATACACACCATATGCCATCTTCTGATAGTGAGGATAGTTTTGTTTTGATGCTGATAATACCTCACTCAGGTAGTAAACTGGCCTTTGCACCGACTTACCCTCTTCGTCACGCTCTACCACTACTACTGCACTTACAACTCGGTTGGTTGCGGCTATGTAGAGCAACATTGGCTCTTTTGATAGTGGAGAGGCTAACACTGGTGTAGTGGCTAACATTTTCTTTAACTGGATGAAGGCTTCATTGGCCCGCGGTGTCCATACGAACTTGTCCGACTTTTTCATTAGTTGATAGAGAGGCAATGACTTTTCTCCCATCCGACATACGAACCGACTTAAGGATGCCAGACAACCAGTGAACTTCTGGACATCGTTAAGACACTTCGGCAATTCCATTCGCTCTATGGCTCAGATTTTAGTTGGGTTAGCTTCGATACCTCGGCTGGAGACAAGAAATCCGAGTAATTTTCCAGCCGGGACACCGAAGGTACACTTCTCCGGGTTGAGCTTCATTCAGAACCTCCTTAGGTTTGCGAACATTTGCCTGATATCATCAAGGAGCATTTTGCTTTCCTTGGTTTTTATAACCACATCATCCACATACACTTGCACATTTCGGCCAATTTGGTCGTGTAAACATTTTTGCATACATCTTTGGTACGTTTCCCCTGCATTACGTAAACCGAAAGGCATGGTGCGATAGCAATAAGCCCCGTACGGGGTAATAAACGCAATCTTTATTTGATCATTCGGGTTCAGAGGTATCTGGTGGAAACCAGAATATGCGTCTATGAATGACAATAACTCACACCTAGCAGTAGAGTCTATGACTTGATCTATCCTTGGCAGTGGAAATGGATCTTTTGGGCATGCCTTATTCAGGTTCGTGTAATCGATGCACATACGCCAAACCACTACCACATTCAGATCATCTTTCTTCTTTTCCACCAGCATCGAATTAGATAGCCAATCTGGGTAAAGCACTTCCATGATGAACCCGGCTGCGAGGAGCCGAGCTATCTCATCTCCAATGACTTTTCTCCTGTCTTCGGCAAAGCGGCGGAGAGGTTGCTTCACCGAGTTTGCTCCGGGTCTCACATTCAAAGAGTGCTCGGCTAACTCCCTCGGAACACCTTGCAAGTCCTGTGTGGACCAAGCAAAGATATCCCGATTCTCATAGAGGAAGTTGACGAGCTCGCTTTCCTATTTCTCATTTAACCCGGCACCAATTGTTACGGTGCGCTCTGGGAACAGATCATCAACGGGCACTTTCTTTGTATCCTTTGTTGCTTGAAATGAGACACTTCCATGCGGGATACTCAGCGCCGACATATATTGCTGCGCGGACTGAGCCAATGCCACTACTTCCTGGATCTTTCTCTTTTCTTGTGCAATCACGAGTGACTCGGCCAAGTTAGACCTGGCTGACGCACACTCAATGGAACACCGGAAATCCCCAGTTATGGTAATGACTCCATTTGGCCCAGGCAACTTCATCTTCAGGTAACTGATGTGAGTACTTGCCATGAATTTCTTTAGGGTTGGCCTGCCGAGTAACGCGTGATATGCACTCTCTAAGTTCACAACCTCAAACTCCAAATTCTCAGTTCGGCAGTTATCTCTTGTGCCGAATAGCACGTCAACCCGGACTTTGCCAATGGGTTCATAGGAAATACCTGGCACAATGCCATGGAAAGTTGTCCTCGTAGCTTGGAGCATGTTCTTTGAGATACCCAACTTGCGCACTGTATCTACGTACATCATATTGATGCTACTGCCATTGTTAATCAGCACCTTAGAAAACCTCACATTGATATTTGGCCCGATGAACGTTGGGTCCAACACCAATGCATACGAACCAGGGCTCGGCATGAGCTTGGGATGGTCCTTGATACTCTAGGTAATTTCTTGATCTGACCAAGGCATATACCTCATCACTGCCGGCATAACCGCATTCACTTCCATATGTCGGCGTTGCAAGCTTTTCCTATCCGTTTCCTCCGTGGTAAACACATAGTAACTCTGGTGATGCTCTCTGTATTCATTTCTCCCCTCATTGTCGGGATACCTTTGATCTGGCTGATGCTGGTTTTCCACCTGATGCACTGCATCCCTTCTTTCCTGATTCTCATACCTTGGCGGAGGTGGTGGTAACATTAACTGTTGCATATTTGCTCTGGAGAGCAACTGCTGCCGAGGTAACTCCTGTCGAGGTTGATTGTTCCGAGGTGCTTGAGCATTCCTTGAGCCACTTTGCTCTATCTTCCTCATCCACTCACACTGCAGGGTTGTATGACCCGCCGGGTTACTCGGATTTGGCGTGTGAAATTTGCACGGCTGATCCAGCATTGCCTCATACGTATACCTCAGCCGGTCTTTCATTTCTTGCCACTGTCTCTTTTGCTTGGGCGTCCAAGTTTTCTTGCCATCATTTCTTGGAGTCCACTATTGCCCTCCAGTTTTCTGGCGCTGATTACTCCCTGCTCTGGGTTGGTCTTGATTTATAGCAGCCACTTGTTGCGAACTGTACCTGTAATCCGGTCTGTCATATCTTCTCTTACCTCATTAGTCATTTCATCGGGATGATCCGGTCCATCTCGCTGGTAGTACTCCTCATTTGACTCGTTTGACACAAGCCGGGGTTGAGTCAGATCGCCTAAGGCATACAAATCAGCAATCCGGATTGTTTCGGCCAAGGTAGTTGGCATATCCCTTTGTAACCTTTACCACAACATGCTTGCATATCTACACCCTTGTGCAAACCAAGCTATGGCCTGTGACTCAATCATGCCCTTGCATGAGTTTCGCACATTGCACCAGCGAGTTAGGAATTCTCGGTCTGTCTCATTTGGTCTCTGCTTGCACATTGCTAAGGTTTGTGGCCTATTCGTCCTCTGTTACGTGCTCGAGAAGTTACTGACGAACATTTCCTCAAAATCGATCCAGCAGTTGATACTACCAGGTGGTAAATTGTTTAACCATACCCTCGCTGGCCCCTCCAGCATCTGAGGTACGTATCTCACTGCCCATCTCAAATTGCCTGTCGCAATTTTCACTGCCGTTGCATAGTTGATTAACCAATCCTCTAGCTTGGTGCTGCCGTCATATGTTTTTGTGCCTCTTTGTAACTGGAAGTTAGGTACTGGAGGCTCTTTCATGATCCGGGGCCCAAAGCACGCTAGACCCGGAGGACCTTGCCCCTCAATTAGCTCCGACCTATAGAGCCGATCCAACTTTAACCTGGCGTCATCAGGCAACAAGTTCCTGCTTCCCAACCTTGACCCTATCACATGATGATCCGGCCTATGGTATCCTGCATTCACCATTTCCGAATCACCATCGTTGTATCTATCTTGCTCTTGTGGAGCGCATCTCTGTTGCATACCTTGGCCGGCACTTCGCTCTTGCCGTGGTATATTCCACTGCTGCGGTTGCCCTGCACCCACCGAGTTACGCTGTCCGGCATTGTCGTTTCTAGCGTTTCTCTGATCGGCATTGCCTTGGTCACGGTTACCTCGGCCAGCTTCACCTCGGCTGACACTTTGTCGATCCTCATTTCCTTGCATTGCTTTTCCTTTCCCTACCCTTGTCGTGTCATACGGGACTATTTGTTTGTTTCTCCTTGCCAAGGTTACCACTTCCTCTCTTCTTGGGCCATCATGAGGGGATGATGCAGCTGCAGCAGATTTCTCCGGGTTACCCACCGCCGAATAAACGACCTTGGAAGCCGCTGCTCTTGCCGGGTTAGCCCTGAGCAACTCTTCATTCTATCTGTTAGCGATCCGAACTAACTCGTTGACCCTCTCTTGCTGTCTTTGTCGGGCTTCACCCGTCAAACCTTCTAACTCAGACGCAGCTGCATCCGCTGCTCTGAGGTTCTTTGCCGGGGTGCTGTACTTCGGTAGCCCCATGGACAACAGGTTCTCTGATTCCTCAACTCTAGTTTCACCCTCTTTGTTCATTTCACTAATGAGGTTTCTCCCTTTTACTTTTACAGCGTCTACCTTATTTGCTCTTACGTACTCGCGCAGTGTCATGTTCAACGACTATTGAGCCACGGCTATATTTTTCGCACCCTCTAGTATTTTCTGCCTTGTTTCCTCTAACTCGGCCTGTGCCTGAGCCGGATCTACCACAGGTGCTATGGGGCTTGCCAAGCTATCTATCGCCTGCTGCAGCATGTTTTCTGGCGTTTCTAGTGGAGGACCTCTACTTTTCCTGGGCGCCTTGAGTGTTACCTCCGGATCTGGTGCCGGGTCCTTGCTCGCGCCAGCGTCAGGCGCTGTCATCATCACCTCAGCACGGTTAGGGGAGCGAGTGATACGCGCATCATGAGCCGTGCTAAGGGGTGGCTCGCCTCCCTCGACGACGTGCCGCGGGTGAACACAAGACACATCGACACCGACGTAGATCCTATGGGCGCCAAGCTTGATGAAGACGCCATTGCGCGGTGGAGGTTGCTTGTCAAAGCAACCAGCATTGTCGCTAACGTAGTCCAACGCTCCAAAGCGCTGAATGAGCCCAGAGACGATGCGCTCGCTGTTGCCGATGATGCTTCCCGTCCGGATCTTCACTCCTGCTAGCGTCGCTGGCCCCACGGTGGGCGCCAATTGTCGTGGTGGTGTCACGGCAGATGCCATGGATAGGATAAAGGTGGGGCCAATATGCACTAGAGGAATCCAGGGAGGGATAGTGTGGTGATTCCACACACAGATGCTGTGTATTCTCCAAGTTTCTCCAAGTTTACAGATGCTCCTTGAGCTATATTTGGGAGAGGAGGAAGACGATGCTCTCTTACTCTCACCACTACCTCTACTCAATGAACCAACTACTCAGGCGCCAACCAGCCAGCCACAACTACAGAGGCCCTAGCGCCCCTTATAAAGGGGAGGCTAGGTCTCCAGTTAGGGCATATGTGGAGGCATATTCCTGGGAATATGCCTCTTCCCAAAATAGCAAACTGACCGGGTCACCTTTTGTTGCTGTAAGCCATGTAGAGGCTACGTAAGCCTCTGCGGCGCCAGCGTCAGCCGTCATAGGGTGCGTCATCTTTGTCGGCCACGCCTCGCTGGTCCCTCCCTCTGTTCGCTTCGCTCACGCTCCTGCGCACAAAGGTCACCTTTTGACCAGCGAGATACCTTCCTTCTCTTGCAAGCCTGGTATAACCCGGCCCCGTGGGTACCTGCATACAAGTTACAAATAGTCCGCCGGCATACACATACGTCGGCCAGGACACAGTCAGGTGGACATCCTCCGGTTTGGGTTACTCCGTAAGTCGGCCTGCCTTGAGGTGACCCGGCCAGCTTTCGCTTTGACCTTGCCATACCTCGGCTAACTCGGCCTCTATACCCCGGCGTGACCCTACCCGGGGGTATCCCCCCAACAATTCTGGTTTCTCTCAAATTGCTGTTAAACAACAAGATCAAGAAAAAACTACTTTTACATGCCCTTACAGAATTGATGCTTATAGACGTATGCCTTTTGGTTTATGTAATGCTCCCACTACTTTTCAAAGATGCATGTCTGCTATCTTTCATGGTTTTTGTGAGGAAATTGTGGAAGTGTTCATGGATGACTTCTCCGTCTATGGAACTTCTTTTGATAATTGTTTGCACAACCTCGATAAAGTTTTGCAGAGATGTGAAGAAACTAATCTAGTTCTTAATTGGGAGAAATGCCATTTCATGGTGAATGAAGGGATTGTACTTGGACATAAGGTTTCTGAAAGAGGCATAGAAGTGGATAGAGCTAAAGTTGAGGCAATTGATAAAATGCCATGTCCAAGAGACATCAAAGGTATTCGTAGTATTCTTGGTCATGCTGGTTTCTATAGAAGGTTTATTAAAGATTTCTCTAAGATATCAAAACCCCTCACTAATCTTCTGCAAAAAGATGTACCTTTTGTCTTTGATGATGATTGTAGGGAAGCTTTTGAAACTCTAAAGAAGGCTTTAACTACAGCTCCTATCGTTCAACCACCTGATTGGGGTTTACCCTTTGAAATAATTTGTGCTGCTAGTGACTTTGTTGTAGGTGCCGTCCTCGGGCAATGAATTGACAAAAACTTAAATGTTATCCATTATGCTAGTAAGACTCTTGACGCTGCTCAAAGGAATTATGCTACTACTGAAAAGGAGTTCCTAGCCGTCGCCTTTGCTTGTGATAAGTTTAGACCTTATATTGTAGACTCAAAAGTTACCATTCATACTAATCATGCTGCTATTAAGTACCTTATGACGAAAAAAGATGCTAAGCCTAGGCTTATTAGATGGGTGCTACTTGACATGGGTATACCCTACAGGTACTCGAGCTTGGTATATACGGTCCAAATACGTACAAGCCCACGGTGTCGCCAAGGCCCAGATGAAAGGACTCGAGTAACCTGTGGACTCTCGATTGCTTGAAGGACAAGAAGAAGCTAAAGATAGAAAGTTTGAAGGGGAAAACCCTAACTTGTAACCGACTCGACCTGCTACCCGAGACCTGGCCTATCTATATAAGGTCTAGGAGGGGGCGGCGAGGAGGACACACGCAACCCTAGCTTCCACAAACCCTCGCCAAATTGCATCTGCGCACCGTTGTAACTTTCGACTCCCTCAATAATTCCACGAGCAGACAAGCAGGAGTAGGGACCTCTACGAGGCCTGAACCTGGGTAAATCCTTTGTCCCCTGTGTGCTTGTTTGCTAGCCGATAGATGTCTCCTGCGCTCCCTCCTTCTCCAAAACCCAAGTCCATAACAATGGGCATTGACGAGTTAAACCCTCGTCAATTGGCGCCGACTGTGGGAATTGGGAGTGCTGATGTTGTGGCTTCTTCGGCCCCATCAAACGCGATCTACAACTCTGCAACAGCAGAGATTCACCAGATTTTCGGCGCCTTCGACTTCACCGTCCACACGCCGGCTACTCGCCCGGCCTTCGAGTCCGTGGGCGACGGAATCAGCCTGGCGATTGGGAGCTTCCGCTTCCAAGTTGGTCAGATGGGCACGCTTCGCATGCCCGATCAGCCGACGACACCGGCGATTGCCCCAGCATCATGGTTCCCTCCATCGATCGGCACCCTCAGTGAGCTCAATGCTCCGGCGATAGTTGGGAACATGGTCAGCGACAGCAGTCGCGACTCCGATCTAAGCGATCTGGCCACTGAAGATGGAACCTACGGTTCCGAATCTGAAAGTTGTGGAAGCAACAGCTTCCCAAATCACTTCATGTGCGCCGTCATCAATGCAGGCGACACCTCCGCCAACCGCGGTAACGGTGGCAACACCGGCAACAACACCGATCCACCCAATCGCGGCAACGGTGGTAACACCGACAACGGCACCGACCCGCCCAACACCGGCAACGGCGGTAATGGTGGCAACGGAGGAGCAGTCGAACCTCCTAGCATAATCAACAAGCAAACTGGCGAACGCGTCGTGATCAGGCTCAACGAGCAAGACTGGGAACGCTGCCGCGAAGCCCTACGAGGTGCACCTCTACCCTTCGGGTCCCCGTAGGAGCTACTGATGGGCTACCACTGGCTCCTAAAAGAGGAATTCAAGCGCCAAAAACAAGCAATCGCGCAACTTGAGGCGCGTAAAAAGGCGGCGGACGAGTCAAGCCTTCGTCGCGCTGGGCTCTCCTCCTATGGAGGATCCTCCTCAAGAGGCAACGAGCACCTCGCTAGGAAAAGGCAATCGCGGATGGCTCACCTCACCGAACAAGAATGCATAGACGCCACGAAAGTCCTCGACTTCGGCTCTATGACAGTCGACACGAGAGGCAACATGGTTCCCAGGACACCACAGGCCGCGGTGACAGCGGCCACCATGTACCTTCTCAATAACCAGCCACCAGCTGGAGATCCCTGAACGGCCATGCACCAATCTACGATCGCGGGCTTGGGGCTAATCGAGGCCGCCCTCGACAAGGAACCGGTACCAGACCCAAAAAAGGGCAAAGCGTTAGCAAAGCGCTACTCCTCGCCCTCGTCCAGCGATGACAATCACGACCTGTTTTGGCGCCGTCGCTCACGGCGACACGATCGCGACTACGATGCACGCGAGGAACTCACGCAGCGCAAGATCGACAAGTCAAGGGCACTGAAGGAAATATGCCCTGAGAGGCAATAATAAAGTTGTTATTATGTATTCCTTGTATATGATAGATGTTTATTTTGCATGCTATAATTGTATTGATAGGAAACATCAATACATGTGTGTTTAATAAACAAAAAGGGTTCCTAGTTATGCCTCTCTTATAAACTAGCTTGTTGATTAACAAGATGATCAAGGTTTCCTGATCATGGACATTGGATGTTGTTAATAACAAGGTCACAGCATTTGTGAAATGATGTGATGAACATTCATCCGAAGTATAGCATTACGATCAAGTCATTATGTTTATATTACTATAACATCATACAAAGTAGTCTTAGTCCTTAGACCTTGAGATCATGTTAATTGCTAACACCGAAAGAGTATCTTGATAACATCAAACATCACACCGTAACAGGGTGACCATAAAGGTGGGTTCAGTGCTATGAAGGTGTTATGTTGAGGCTCATGGATCAAGAGTGGAATTTGTCAATCCCGATGACAGATAGATATACTCTGGGCCCTCTCGGTGATATCACATTAAGATAGCTTGCAAGCAAGTGATGTGATCACTAGAATGTTATATCACGGGAATGAGAAAAGAGTGCATGTCGGTAACGAGATCAAACTAGGTATTTGGATACTGATGATCGAATCTCAGACATGTATTATATCATGAGACAAAGGGATTAAATTGCTGACGTTAAAGGTTCTCACGATCACAGAAGTCATCGTTGAATATGCAGGAGTCAGTATGGATCTCCAGGTCCCGCTTCTGATTATTGATCTGAGAGGAGTCTCAATCATGTCTGCATTATTCGCGAACCGTAGGGTGACACACTTAAGGGTTGCCGGACACCATTTAGGAGCACATATGTTCCAGACAAAAGGTTTGCAAAGCGCAATAAATGTTTCGATAGAAACAGGAATTCTTTTGATAGAAACCGGAATTGTTTCGGGTGAAATTGCAGAAAGTGGTTCTGCATGTGATATTGAAATGTTGCAAGGGGTTTTATGTGAGTTTTTGTTAATTAAAGTAATTAACAAAATTCAGAATAAAATAAATAAAAGAGTTTTATTAATTGAGAGTTGCATTTAATTTGGTGGAAATTAAATACATGTGAGTGGGATTTTGGATGGAGGCCATGTTTATGTGAGTGGAGGTTCACCACATGAATGAAGGAGGGGAGGAGTCCCCCCCTCATGCGCCGGCTATGGGAGGGGAGGGGTCTCCCTCCCTCCTATATAAAGCCCCCCTCTCCCCTCTCACAAACTACACCTCCTCGTGAAGGATCTCTCTCCCCCTCTAGATATTTCCCCATGGTCTCGGATTAGCGAGATACATGTTCCCTGTGGCCTTGCATCTGGAAGGAGTTGCTGCTTCTGCTGATTCGCTGGAGCGAGGAGGTGGAGGTTGTCCGGTGGCTTGAACGTGTGTGCGAGGACGGATGCGCTGCTGATTTGCGGCGCTCGGACTTCCACACGATCTAAAGATCGGCAAGCGTACGACTACATCAACCACGAGTTCCTACTCGTTAACAAAACTCGTTGTCTTCGAGGGTAAGTTCTCCATGGATGTATGTCCACCCGTTGCTCTGTATCTAGTAGATAGATCTTGGCGTATAGTTCTCATCGTAGGATTTTTTTTGTTTTCTATGCTGCGGACCCAACAGTGGTATCAGAGCCTGATCTATGCGTAGGTGCTTTGCACGTGTAGTACACATATATTTATATGTGGGCGATGATGATCATGTTATTGCATCTTCTATGTACTTTGGATATTGGTGGCATAGTGGGATGAAGTGCCCGGACCAACCTTACATGTCATCGTACATGAGACCGGTTCCACGACTGACATGCAACTAGTTTTGCATAAGTGGCTAGCAGGTGTCTGTCTCTCCTACTATAGTCAATATCTGATTTACAATGAGTTGCTAATAACTTGGTTATCCTCGTTGTGGTTCATGTTCGTAGGTAAGACCGGTTCTATCTCCGAAAGCCCTAAGCCACGTAAAACTTGCAATTGATAAATTAGAGGCGTCTAGTTTAGATCGTTGCTGGGCTAGTGTCTTGATATGGTATTGTTGTAAGTAGATGTATGATAGATACTCTTACAACTCACTTAACGTATAAGTTGCATAGACCTTGGCCTTACACACAAAGGAATGATAGAGATCGTACCACGATGTAAATGATAGAGATCAAATGCATGGACCATATCACCTCACTTCACACATTAGATGTTAGCATCTTATATTGCTAGTTTGGCGCTTTTGGTAGCATTATAAGATGATCCCTCATTTAGATATCAAGATAAAATGTGTTCTTCCTTAAGTATGCACCATTTTGTGGATTGTGTTTTGAGGCATCACGTGATGACCGGGTGTTCTCGACTCTACGCTTTCATACAACGGGTGTAAGACAGTTTTACACACGTAAATACTAAGGTTCTTACTTGACGAGCCTAGCATGTACAGACATGGCCTCCGAACACAGACCGAAAGGTTAAGCATGAGTCATATAGTTGATATGATGCCCATATAGATGCTCGCCTTTGAAGCTACACCGACTCACGTGATGATCAGACTTGGTGTAGTGGATTTGGTTCATGTAATCACCAAAAGGACACGAGGGATGTCGTTTTTGAGTGGGAGTTCATTAGTAATTTGGATTAGTTGAACTCAATCTATCATAAACTTAGTCTATATATATTTTACAAATTCTATTGTAGATGGCACCACCTGCTTTTAATTTCAATGTGTTCATGGAGAAAGAGAAGCTTGCTGCGAATGGTAGCAACTTCACCAACTGGTCTATGAATTTGAGGATTCTCCTCACTGCTGCACAAAAGCAATATGTGCTAGAGGCGCCGCTAGGCCCCCCACCAGCTCCTGATGCCCCTGACGAGGAAAAGAACATCTATATAACTCGTCAGGAGGACCACAACTTAGTTCATTGCGGCATACTGTATGGGCTAGAGCCAGAACTTCGAAAACATTTCGAAAATGGCAATGCCTTTGATACCATGGGAGAATTGAAAATGATTTTCGATACCCATGCTGCCGTAGAGAGTTATAATGCTTCTGAAAAGTTCTTTAGCTGCATGATGGAAGAGAACAGCTCCGTTAGTGAGCACGTACTCAAAATGTCTGGGTATGCCGATAAGCTTGTGTCCTTGGGAATAACGATTCCCATTGACTTAGGCATACATCGTGTTCTCCAATCTCTGCCACCTAGCTACAAGAGCTTCGTGATGAACTATAATATGCAGGGCATGAAGAAGTCTCTTCTCGAGCTTCTGTCAATGTTTAAGACTGCAGAAGTGGAGATTAGGAAAGAACATCAAGTGTTGATGATCAATAAGACCACCGGTTTCAAGAAGGACAAGAAAGGCAAGCATAAGGGAAAGAAGGGCGGCAAATCTGTTGCCGCGCCTGAAAAGAAACCCCGAGCTGGCCCTAAGTCTGACACCGAGTGCTACTATTGCAAGGGGACTAGCCATTGGAAGCGCAACTGCCCCAAGTATTTCGCGGACAAGAAGGCCGGCAAGGCAAACAAAGGTAGATGTGATATACATGTTATTGATGTGTACTTGACTAGTACTCGCAGTAGCACCTGGGTATTTGATACGGGATCGGTTGCTAATATATGTAACTCGGTTCAGGGGCTGCGGAACAAGCGACAACTAGCAAGGGATGAGGTCACGATGCAGGTCGGCAATAGATCAAGAGTTGATGTGATCGCCGTCGGAACACTACCTCTCCATATGCCGTCGGGATTAGTTATAAACCTGAATAATTGTTATTTGGTACCTGCACTGAGCATGAACATTGTATCCGGATCGTGTTTGATGCAAAGTGGTTATTCGTTTAAGTCTGAAAACAATGGTTGTTCGATTTATATGAATAATATCTTTTATGGTCATGCACCTGTGTTGAATGGTTTATTTCTGTTGGATCTCGATAGTAGTATTACGCATATTCATAATGTTGATGCTAAAAGGATTAAACTTGATAATGATATATCTGCATATATGTGGCACTGCCGTCTAGGTCATATTGGCGTTAAACGCATGAAGAAACTCCATTCTGATGGACTTTTGGAATCACTTGATTTTGAATCATTTGATACATGTGATCCATGCCTTATGGGCAAGATGACTAGAACACCGTTTTCTGGTTCAATGGAACGGACGACAGATTTATTGGAAATCATACATACTGATGTGTGTGGACCAATGAGTGTGTCGGCGCGAGGTGGATATCATTATTTTGTTACTTTCATGGATGATTTGAGTAGATACGGGTATATCTATTTGATGAAACATAAGTCTGAAACCTTTGAAAAGTTCAAAGAATTTCAGAATGAAGTGGAAAATCATCATAACAGAAAGATCAAATTTCCGCGATCCGACCGTGGAGGAGAGTATCTTAGTTATGAGTTTAGCACACATATGAAAGACTGTGGAATAGTTTCACAACTCACGCCTGCCGGAACACCACAATGTAATGGTGTGTCAGAACGTCGTAATCGTACTTTATTGGATATGGTTCGATCTATGATGTCTCTGACTGACTTGCCACTGTCATTTTGGGGTTATGCACTGGAAACCGCTGCATTCACTTTAAATAGGGCACCATCTAAATCCGTTGAAAAGACACCGTATGAATTATGGTTTGGAAACAAACCTAAGATGTCATTTCTTAAAGTTTGGGGATGCGATGTTTATGTGAAGAAACTTCAATCGGATAAACTCGAACGCAAAGCGGAAAAATGCGTCTTCATAGGATACCCTAAGGAAACGATTGGGTATACCTTCTATCACAGATCTGAGGGCAAGGTCTTTGTTGCCAAGAATGGATCCTTTCTTGAGAAGGAATTTCTCGCGAAAGGTGTGAGTAGTCGGAAGGTAGAACTCGAAGAGGTTATTGAACCTTCTCTTCATGAAATGGCGAGTAGCACAGCACCGGAAGTTGTTTCGGAGTTGACTTCACCTAATGAAGAGAGAGCTAATGATATTGATCATGAAACTCTGAAAGAGGACACTACCGAACCTCGCAGGTCAAGCAGGACACGTGCAGCTCCTGAACTGTACGGCAATCCTGTTATGAATTTCATGATTGATGAAATAGATGACCCTGCGACGTATGAAGAAGCGATGATGAGCCCTGATTCCAACAAATGGCTAGAAGCCATGAAATCCGAGATGGAATCCATGTACGAAAACCAGGTTTGGA
Source organism: Avena sativa (assembly GCA_916181665.1). NCBI lineage: Eukaryota > Viridiplantae > Streptophyta > Magnoliopsida > Poales > Poaceae > Avena > Avena sativa. The sequence continues at coordinate 62,656,340 of OV702286.1, read as the reverse complement.
CCTTGGTGGACTTACCTCACGATCAAAAGGCCGTTGAGAACAAATGGATTTTCAAAAGAAAAACTGATGCTGATGGTAATGTAACCATCTATAAGGCTCGACTTGTCGCAAAGGGGTTTCGACAAATTCAAGGAGTTGACTACGATGAGACATTCTCTCCCGTTGTGATGCTTAAGTCTGTTAGGATTATGTTAGCAATTGCTGCATATTTCGATTATGAAATATGGCAGATGGATGTCAAAACTGCATTCCTCAGTGGTAATATTGAAGAAGAGTTGTATATGATACAACCTAAGGGTTTTGTTGATCCTAAGGATGCTGATAAGGTGTGCAAACTTCAGCGATCCATCTATGGACTGAAGCAAGCATCCCGGAGTTGGAATCTCCACTTTGATGAGGTGATCAAAGAGTTTGGATTTGTCCAAACTTATGGAGAGGCTTGTATTTACAAGAAAGTGAGTGGGAGCAATGTGGCATTTCTGATATTATATGTGGATGACATATTATTGATTGGAAATGATATAGATCTTTTAAACAGTGTTAAAAGTTATCTAAACAGCAAATTTTTGATGAAGGACCTTGGTGAATCTTCATATCTATATTAGGCATTAAAATCTATAGAGATAGATCAAGACGCCTAATTGGGCTATCGCAGAGTACATACCTTGATAAGATATTAAAGAAGTTTAATATGGACGGAAGTAAGAAGGGGTACTTACCTATGTTGCAAGGCAAGACATTGAGTAAGACTCAAAGTCCGGCTACGGCGGAAGAAAGAGAGATAATGGATAAGATCCCCTATGCCTCAGCCATAGGCTCTATAATGTATGGCATGCTATGTACAAGACCGGATGTGGCACGTGCTATTAGTTTGACTAGTAGGTACCAATCTGATCTAGGTTCGGAACACTGGATAGCGGTCAAGAATATCCTTAAGTACTTGAGAAGAACTAAGGATATGTTTCTTGTATACGGAGGTGAAGAAGAGGTAGTCGCTAAGTGTTATGTCGATGCTAGCTTTAACACTGATCCGGATGACTCTAAGTCTCAATCCGGATACGTATTTATCTTGAACGGAGTAGCAGTTAGTTGGAGGAGCTCCAAACAACCTGTGGTGGCTGGATCAACGATGGAGGCGGAATATGTTGCCGCTTCAGAAGCGGCGCAGGAAGCGGTTTGGATGAAGGAGTTCATAATGGAACTAGGTGTGGTTCCTAGTGTGTTGGACCCAATGGTGATCTATTGTGACAAAATAGAGCCATAGCCAACGCCAAGGAACCAAGGTCTCACAAGAATTCCAAGCATATTAAGCGCCGGTTTCACTCCATCCGCGAGCATGTCAAGGATGGAGATATAAAGATTTGTAAAGTGCACACGGACCTGAATGTAGCAGATCCATTGACTAAAGTACTCCCTAGGGCAAAACATGATCAACACTAGAACTCCATGGGTGTTAGATTTATCACTATATAAACTAGATTATTGTCTCTAGTGCAAGTGGGAGAATGAAGGAAATATGCCCTGAGACGCAATAATAAAGTTGTTATTATGTATTCCTTGTATATGATAGATGTTTATTTTGCATGCTATAATTGTATTGATAGGAAACATCAATACATGTGTGTTTAATAAACAAAAAGGGTTCCTAGTTATGCCTCTCTTATAGACTAGCTTGTTGATTAACAAGATGATCAAGGTTTCCTGATCATGGACATTGGATGTTGTTAATAACAAGGTCACAACATTTGTGAAATGATGTGATGAACATTCATCCGAAGTATAGCATTACAATCAAGTCATTATGTTTATATTGCTATAACATCATACAAAGTAGTCTTAGTCCTTAGACCATGAGATCATGTTAATTGCTAACACCGGAAGAGTATCTTGATAACATCAAACGTCACACCGTAACAGGGTGACCATAAAGGTGGGTTCAGTGCTATGAAGGTGTTATGTTGAGGCTCATGGATCAAGAGTGGAATTTTTCAATCCCGATGACGGATAGATATACTCTAGGCCCTCTCGGTGATATCACATTAAGATAGCTTGCAAGCAAGTGATGTGATCACTAGAATGTTATATCACGAGAACAAGAAAGGAGTGCATGTCGGTAACGAGATCAAACTAGGTATTTGGATATCGGTGATCGAATCTCGGACATGTATTATATCATGAAACAAAGGGATTAAATTGCTGACGTTAAAGGTTCTCACGATCACAGAAGTCATCGTTGAATATGCAGGAGTCAGTATGGATCTCCAGGTCCCGCTTCTGATTATTGATCTGAGAGGAGTCTCAATCATGTCTGCATTATTCGCGAACCATAGGGTGACACACTTAAGGGTTTCCGGACACCATTTAGGAGCACATATGTTCCAGACAAAAGGTTTGCAAAGCGCAGGAAATGTTTCGATAGAAACAGGAATTGTTTCGATAGAAACCGGAATTGTTTCGGGTGAAATTGCAGAAAGTGGTTCTGCATGTGATATTGAAATGTTGCAAGGGGTTTTATGTGAATGTTTGTTAATTAAAGTAATTAACAAAATTCAGAATAAAATAAATAAAAGAGTTTTATTAATTGAGAGTTGCATTTAATTTGGTGGAAATTAAATACATGTGAGTGGGATTTTGGGTGGATGCCATGTTTATGTGAGTGGAGGTTCACCACATGAATGAAGGAGGGGAGGAGTCCCCCCTCATGCGCCGGCTATGGGAGGGGAGGGGTCTCCCTCCCTCCTATATAAATCCCCCCCTCTCCCCTCTCACAAACTACACCTCCTCGTGAAGGATCTCTCTCCCCCTCTAGATATTTCCCCATGGTCTCGGATTAGCGAGATACATGTTCCCGGTGGCCTTGCGTTTGGAAGGAGTTGCTGCTTCCGCTGATTTGCTGGATCGAGGAGGTGGAGGTTGTCCGGTGGCTTGAACGTGTGTGCGAGGACGGATGCGCTGCTGATTTGCGGCGCTCGGACTTCCACACGATCTTGAGATCGGCAAGCGTACAACTACATCAACCACGAGTTCCTACTCATTAACAAAACTCGTTGTCTTCGAGGGTAAGTTCTCCATGGATGTATGTCCACCTGTTGCTCTGTATCTAGTAGATAGATCTTGGCGTATAGTTCTCATCGTAGGAAATTTTTTGTTTTCTATGCTGCGGACCCAACAGGCACGACGTGCTCGGTCGACTGACTCGGAAGAAGAAGATGGGGAGCTCTGCGGCGCCAGATGCTTCAGCAGATCCATCAGGCAAAAGCGAATGCCTAAAGGGTTCAAACTCCCATCGGAGAACCCGAAATTTGACGGTCTGCAGGACCCCAAGATCTGGCTGGAGGATCACATCTCCTCCGTCAGGCTACATGGAGGCAGTCGAAGTACTGCCATGCAATGCTTGCAGCTACAGCTGCAAAGCGCCGCCCGGGCATGGCTCAATAACCTCCCATGCGGATCCATTCGCAGCTGGGATGAGCTGGTCTATAGCTTCGTGCGCAACTTTAAGGGCACGTACAAACGCCCCGCCTCAATCGAAGAACTGAGATGCTGCCAGCAAAGATCTGGCGAATCGCTTCGCTCTTACATCCAAAGGTGGTCCATCATCAAGAACTCCGTGGAGAACATCTCATAAGACCGCGCGATTGATGCATTCAACGGTGGTGTCCGCCGCATGGAACTCAGGGAGGAGCTAGGCCGCTCAAAGCCCTAGACCATCGACCACCTGATGGAGATCGCGAATCGGTGGGCTGATGGAGAAGATTCGGTGAAGAATCGCGTTCACTCTGACGAGGAGGCAGAACTCGAACGAAGACGCGACCGCCGGAGTAAGCGTCGCATGCACTTCTACGACGATCGCGATGACGTCAACATGGTCGCAGTCGGCTACGCCGATAGATGTGACGATAACCGCAACAGCAGATACCGCAGCGGCGGATACCGCGACTCCGGGAAAACCACGCAAGTGTGGCAACGCCGCACTCGCGATGAAGCACCCACGACCTCCATCGAGGACAACCTATCCGGGCCATGCACGGTACACTTCTACATCGACAAGCATGATGGCAAGAGAAAGTCCAGCCACCTCCTCAAGGACTGCCGCGAGTTCCTCAAGCTCCATGAGGGATTGGTTCGGATGAACCGCAATGCAGTCGAAAGAGGCTACGGAGCTGCTCCAGGCGCCGTGGCACATGGCGCACCACCACCACCACCTGGGCCACCCCTGAACGGAGATGCACCGGACCAACACCACGGAGGCGAACCGTACCCACGGGCCATGGGTACCAGGATGATCCAAAAGGGGCGCCCCTCCAATAGGGTGCAGAAGGCCATCACTCGCCAAGTCAACTTGGCCACGCACTCGCCACCATCCACCACTGAGTACCTCAGTGGCAGTGATTCGTGCATTACTTTCGACAAACGCGACCACCCGCCTCAAGTACCTCGCCCAGGTCATTGCCCCCTCGTACTCGAGGCGCAAATTGGAGGCTTCGACATGAGTCGCATCTTCATGGATGGCGGAAGCGGTATCAACCTCATATTCGCGAGTACCTTGCGAGCAATGAGGATCCCTCTAACCTGCTTGGAGGCATCGGACACAACATTCCACGACATCGTCCCAGGGAAAGGCGTATACCCCCTGGGAAAAATCAACCTCGACGTCATATTCGGCACGCCAAAGAACTTCCAGCGCGAGCGCATCGACTTTGAAGTTGTCGACTGGCCCTCACAATACCACTGCATCCTCGGACGCGTCGCGTTCGCTAGGTTCATGGCGGTACCCCACTACGCCTACCTGCAGATGAAGATGCCAGGTCCCAACGGCGTCATCATGATCAACGGGAGCTTTGAGCGATCTGACAGTTGCGACAGGGAATTCAACAGAATCTCCCAGTCCTTCGGCATGCAGGAGGAGCTCACGCGATTGAAGGAAACGACAGACAACCGTCTGCCGCCCCTGAGTAGGCCAAGCTCACCTGACCTCTCCTTCGACTCATCTATGCACACAAAGAAGGTGCATGTCCATCCATCAGATCCCGCCAAAACGGCCCTCATCGCCAACAACTCGAGTCCCGCATAGGAACTCGCGCTCGTCGAATTCCTCCGTAAGCACTGGGAAATTTTTGCCTGGTGTCCTGCGGACATGCCAGGAGTTCCCAAGGAATTCGCCGAGCACGCACTCAACGTCAACCCCGACGCAAGGCCAGTCAAGCAAACAATCAGGCGACTGTCTGAGCCACGAGCGCAGGTAGTCGGAATGGAGATCAACACACTCCTCGAGGCCAAATTCATACGCGAGATCAAGGAAAGCACTTGGCTCGCCAATACGGTGCTGGTGCCAAAAAAGGACACGGATATCCTACGGATGTGCGTGGACTTCACTTCTTTAAACAAGCACTGCCCAAAAGATCACTTCCCGCTACCACGGATCGACCAAATCATCGACTCCACCGCTGGATGCGAGCGCATCTGCTTCCTCGATGCCTACTCAGGCTACAACCAAATTCAAATCAAGGAGGAAGACCAGGAGAAGACCGTGTTTACAACGCCCTTCGGTGTGTTCTGCTACAACACAATGCCCTTCGGGCTAAAAAATGCGGGAGCTACCTACCAACGGTGCATGCAGGCTTGCCTCAAGGAGCAGCTGGGTCGCAACATCCAAGTCTATGTCGACGACATAGTAATCAAAACCAAAAAGGAAGCCTCTCTAATCAAGATCAATCCGGACAAATGCGCCTTCGGCGTACCATCTGGGCAGCTGCTCGGGTATCTCATCTCCGCGAGAGGGATTGAGGCAAACCCGAAAAAGATAAAGGCCATACTAGCCAGGGAGAAGCCAAAGAACATAAGAGGCGTCCAGCAACTAGCCGGACGAATCGTGGCCCTTAGTCGATTCATCAGTCGAATGGGAGAAAAGGCACTGCCCTTCTATCAACTCCTCCGCAAAGCTGATAAATTCGAGTGGACCAATGAAGCGCAAGAAGCATTCGAAGATCTCAAGCGCCTGTTATCCACATCGCCAGTACTGGTGACTCCACGGGAAAGGGAACCACTACTGCTGTACGTCTCCGCTACCAACCAAGTGGTTAGTACAGTGCTCGTCGTCGAACGGGCAGAGGAAAACAAGGTCCATGGCGTACAACACCCGGTATACTACCTCAGCGAGGTCCTCACACCAACAAAACAGTAGTACCCGCACTACCAGAAGCTGGCGTACGACGTCTTCATGACCGCCCGGCGACTGCGCCATTACTTCTAGGAACACCCAATCGTGGTAGTCAACGACGCCCCATTGGGACATATCCTCAATAACCCTGACGCCACGGGACGAGTCGCGCTTTGGGGAATCGAACTATCTCCACGAGACATCACATACGAAAAGCGCAACACAATCAAGTCGCAAATTCTCCCTGACTTCCTCATGCATTGGATGGAAAATCAACTCCCAGACAAGCCAGATATGTCCTACCTCTGGACCATACACTTCAATAGATCCAAACAGAAAGATGGAGCAGGAGCAGGTGTCATACTGACATCACCTCAAGGAGACAAGCTGAAATACATCCTGCAAATGCAGTTCACAGCCTCAAACAACGAAGCTGAATACGAGGCCCTGTTGCACGGGATGAGGATGGCAAAGCCTGCGGCGCAAAAAGGCTCATCATATACGTCGATTCCAAGCTGGTCGTCAACCAAACAATGCACGAGTGCGATGCAATGAACGACAACATGATCGCGTACCGTGACCTCTACGATACACTCGAAGGGGACTTCGATGGTTGCGAGCTGCGACACGTAGGTCGCGAAAGCAACGAGGAGGCGGATGCACTCACAAACATAGGCTCTACCTACGCCCCCATATCACCTGGTGTATTTCTCGAGCGCATCTGTGAACGCTCCATCAAGCCAAAGGCCGCAGAGAAGAAAACAAGCGCCGCAATGGACTCGGGGGCTACGCCACCCAATGAGCCAATGGCACTCGACGACTTGGAGCTAGGCACAGGACTCAAAGGGCCAATGAGCGTCATGATGATCGAACAATCCTGGACGCAGTTGTACATTACGTACCTCCTTAGTAAGCGCCTACCGGACGACCCGACAAACGCACGACACATCGCGCTACGCTCCAAGGCATTCGCCGTTATCAACGACGAACTATACAAACACAGCATCACAGGAGTGCTACACCGATGTGTCTCCATGGCTGATGGAAGAGCAATTCTCCTCGACATCCATGAAGGGACCTGCGGGCACCACGCAGGCAGTCGCGCTCTCGTCGCCAAAGTTCTACGTGCTGGATTTTACTGGCCCACGGCCATGCGCGATGCCAAGGACATTGTCCAAAAATGCAATGCTTGCCAATGATTCGCGGACAAGCCATACGCACCAGGCGCAGAACTACGACCTATTCCATTGGCCTGGCCCTTCGCCTAGTAGGGACTCGACATGGTTGGCAAACTTCCAAGGTCCTCGCAAGGAGGCTACGTCTACCTCTTGGTCGCAGTCGACAAATTCACCAAGTGGATTGAGGCCATGCCGGTGACCAAGCAATCAGGACACAATGCAGTCAAGTTCTTCGAGTCCATCGTCTACCGCTTCGGCGTGCCGCACAGCATCATCACCGACAACGGAACGAACTTCACATCCAAGGAGTTCCAAGAATTCTGCGAGAACCTGGGGATCAACATCAGCTACGCCTCAGTAGCACACCCACAGACCAACGGTCAGGTGGAAAAGGCAAACGGGCTCGTCTGCAGCGGCATCAAGAAGCGACTCCTCCGACCACTCAAACAAGCCGCGGGTTGCTGGCCAGACGAACTGTAATCCGTACTCTGGAGCCTGCGTACAACTCCAAACAGCGCCACCAGCTACACGCCATTCTTTATGGTACACGGAGCAGAGGCAATACTACCCGCCGAGGTATGGTACAAAGCGCCACGCGTAGTCGCCTACAGCGAGCAGGAGTCATCCCTCGCACTCGAAGACTACGTCGACCTCCTTGACGAAGCAAGAGAAATCGCCGCAGAAAGATCCACGATCTACCAGCAGAACCTGCGCAACTACCATAGCAGAAGGCTTCGCCCCAGATCCTTCGTCGAAGGTGACTTGGTCCTGCGACTGAAGCAGCAAGGGCATCTCAAGCTCGAGTCCCCTTGGGAAGGACCGTACGTGATTACAAAAGTAATCTCAGGAGGCGCCTATCGCCTTAAAGATCTAGAGACAGGAGTCGCATACTCCAACCCTTGGAACGTTGCACAACTGCGACGCTTCTACCCCTAGTAGTTTTACTTTTTACATCGCAAATAAGGCTACTTAGCCGCACATTGTACTTCGCACTGTTCTTCGAATAAATAAAAGCTAAGTGCCCCAAAACTCCATGTTCTCCTTTACTTTGTCAATTTTCATACTCGGGGGCTACTCCACCCTATACACATATGTTCTTCAAACAATAACGCGACATCCTGAGTAGCTGGCACATCAATCGAACCCCTTAACACAAACTCAACCCAGCTGCAACGCACCTGACAGGTTGACAAGGGAACGATACAAAGATGACCAGGCTAACGAAAAGGACTCGCATAAGTGCAACGCACCCCCCGCTTAAAGCTATCTGTACACATTCAACAGTATATTATCTACAAATGTATATGATCTTTACAACACTAGTACACTTATGTGCAGGATACATATTTGGCTACCCTTGCAACAGAAGAACATTAGTCTGTTCCTCGAAGAAGTCGACGACCTCCTTGGCTAGACGGTCCACCGCCTGATAGTGTGGCACCATGTTCTAGGAAGATCCTGCTGGTGGCACCGGTGGCCCAGAGGCAATGGCGGCGACATCCACGTCAGGCCTGTGCAAACGCACCATGGAGAGGGCAGCCTTGGCACCAGCCACCAACTGCTGCCTCACGCACTCGCGAACCGCGGACATATCTTGAAATTTGGTCAGGAGAGCCAGCAGGCTTGATGGAGTATCATCCAGCGAGAAAATCGCCCGATAGATGTTCTTCAAACACGACTGCGACTTCTTCAGAAAGAGCAGCACTCGCGAGGCGCGATCCTGCAGGGTCGCCAACACAGTCGCACGATCATGATCTACCCAGAAGTATCCACTCTCCTGAAGTTTCTCCTAGGTGAGATCATGAAGGCGGATGGCAATCCTATCCCTCTCCTCCTGCGGATGGCGTGCGCTAACAACTACACGAAGCAGCACGAACAACATAAGTACAACGTACCATTGCGATTAACTACAAAGGAAAAGACTAGGATGAGCAAACTAACACTTAAACTGGTCGCCCAGCTGTGTCACCTCGCCAAGTAGATATTGCTCGCGGGCGGCAGCTTTTTCAGCCTTTGACTTCCACACGTCCGCGCTACCGTGGATCACGAGCAACTCACGCTCCAGTTGCTTAACGCGATCACGAAGTCACGAAAGCAAAGACAGCTCCTCTACCCTGGAGCGTGGTGGTGCCATTGTATCCTGGAGATGGCGAGTCCGGGGTTCCCCCCACAGGACCACTTGATGTACCCTACCAAAAATCAAGCCAAAGGCAAATAAGGCGACCAACTCAAAAGTCAAAAGTAACAGATGCATTCAGGATCAGCATAAAAGTATCTACAAACACATTCGCCAACAGGCATGTTCTCCAATCAAAATAGCAATTCATCAACTATTACAAGAAACTAACTACGAAGCAGCTGGCTTCTTCGACTTCGATGACCTCGGGGTCTTCATCAAGTCCGTGGTAGTATCAGATGCCACTGACTTTCCGCCGCCCCCTGAGGCCGAAGTTTTCGCCGCCTTCTTCGCATGATTGAGCTCCTCCAAATACTTGGCAATAGTGTTTATCAAGGAATGGCCATATTTGGCACAAGCAGTCGCAAAGGAAGCGAAGACTACCTGCTGACCATCCGCGCCAACAGGCATCATCTTCGACACTGCAGAAGGATCTACTTCGACTCTGTGGGCTTGCACCATGGCAAGCGACATGGTCGCGCCAGCTGCGCGGAGGGAGTTCTTGTACGTGACAGGCACACCCCCAGCGAGCGACTCCACCAACTCTTCCACATTGTCGACCAGCTCTACCTTCGGCACCAACTCCTCCCGGAGGCGACTCAGGGTGGCCTTGGACTTGGACAACGTATTTTGGACAGCGGCGCTACGATCCTCGACCGCAGATACCGTGCCCGCCAGAGCGTCATCGCGACAAAGGGCTTGTGGATCAAAACTCAAGCCGCCAGCATCTACACCAAAATACACACATGGATCAAACTTCTAGTGCCACCGACACTACAGATGCAGAGAAGAACATCAATAAAATATCTACCAGTAAAGGTACCTGAGAGGGCCTTGGCGACTGAGAATAGTTGCTCTTCGAACAACTTCTCCCTGGTCGCAAAGGAGGTGCGCAGATCCTCTTCGCGCTTCTGGGCATCATCACGAGCTGCGATTGCCTCGTCGCGCCCCTTCACAGCTGCAGCTAGTGTCTTCTCCAACATGGCGACATCACGCAGTAAAGCGTTATGCTCGGCTACATGGCAGTCAATAATTGGCTGTCAGTCGATTATACCAAAACAGAGAGAAGACGAAAAGAATAAGTATAGAACACTCACTCTCGACCACGCGGTGGCGCGTCTCCAGCATCGCATGCTGGCGACCCATCGCCATCACCTGCTCTGCCACCTGCGTGGCTTCCTTTACAAGGAGCTGTCGCACAAAACAAGGAGTCAGCAGAGGGTAGCAGAAGGCGTTGACTACCACATTAAAAAAGAAGGAAAGCTATACTTACATGGTCCTCCAGCGACTCCGAAGAAGTTTGTTGAACCGTCATCCGAGCAAATACTCGATGCTCCCCTACGTGAGGAGAGCTCGAAGAATTGTGCCCGGAGTGGGCCGCCGTTGGAGAAGGAGCGTGCTCGACCTCTACCTTGGCCCTTGAAGTCGCGACTCCCGATTCCTTCAAAAATTCGACGTCGCCAGAAGATGACGACGCCTCTTGACTGCAAGAAAAAATCCACATTGAGAAAAGGGCAAACTCCAGGGCAAAAACCAACAAGAAGAAAACAGAAAAGAATGAATAACCCGACAAACTTACCAGTTAAAGTTGTCAAGATCAAACGTGGCAGCCGTCGATTCTGACGAAGACTCCTTGGGCAATCGCATCTTCTTGTCAGAAGACGGTGCCACAGCCCTCACAGGAACAGCTGGAATTGGCGACTCCGCGCCAACAACCGCGCCTCCTGGAGTTGAAGGAGTCGACGCGTCGGAATCCCCGCTACGCGAATGCTTGCGAGTGTCCGGGCTCTCGGACTCGGGGGCTTCCTCTTCCACATCAGAAGGGATAGTCGACTCAGACTCGTCCTCTTCCAAAGCTTCACGAGGAATAATCCCCTCAGGGAGGGGAGGCATACAAGGCGACACCGCCCACTCCTGCATACAAACAGTAAAGATCAGCAAACATAACAGGTAAGCAACAAAAAACACAATCGAGAAACTAAGCTACTACGTAGCACAACTGTACCTCAGGAGGAGGATTCGAAGCATCGAAAGGAGGAACGACTGGCTCGTTCGGAAGTACATCCTTGAGGGTGTACTTCGTGACCAGTCGCACCCTCTTATCTACCTCACTCGCGGACATGCCATCAGCAGACACGCGAGTGGCATCATCAGCGCCACCCCATTGAAACATGGGATGGACCCTGGCCTGGAGAGGCTGGACGCGACGGCACAGCCAAGTCCTGACAAGGGCGCAACCTCCCTCTTCTGCGCCTATGCGACTCGAGGTCGCAGACGTGCTGATATAGCACGTCTGTCTCCACGAGTTCGGAAGGCATGATCACGTTCTTCCAAGAATGCATCTTCTTGCAGGGAGTCACGGGATCGAAAGGCGCGAGTCCAAAGTGCTCGTCGTTTGCCTTCTTGTTGCGAACATAGAACCATTTGTCCCTCCATCCCTACACGGACTTGGTAAGCTTGATGTCGAAGTAGGTGGCGGATGGGTCGACGTGGATTCCGCAACCACCTACGTCATAAACTAAAGAGCCAGATGCGGACTGACGCTTCAATTTAAAGATGCGCTTGAAAAGACCAAAGTGTGGCTCGATTCCGAGCCAGCACTCGCAGAGAGTGATGAAACAAGTGATGTGGAGGAGCGAATTTGGGGACAGCTGATGGAGCTAGAGCCCATAGAAACAAAGAAGACCCCTAAGAAAGGGGTGAAGAGGCAAGGAAAGACCGCGAATGATGAATGCAAGAAACATCACTCGAAAACTAGCGGGAGGAGCAGGAATGGTCTTACCGCTGGGGACACGCGCATCGGCGACTGCCGCAGAGATAACTCCATCTTGGCGAAGAAGACGGAGATCCGACGCCTTGATGATAGAGGGGCGCCATGCGCCATTGGTCACGCGGGTGCCCGCGACCTTCTTCTTCCCACCGGCGGCGGTGCTGGTGCCCGTAGCAGTGGAGCCACCTTTCTTCTTTGCCGCAGCGATGGTGGCCGCGGAATCAGCGACAGCACCTCCCTTCTTCTTCCCCATTGCGCGGCGGCGATGTGAGCGAAGGAAGTAGCTCGGGAACGAACAGAGCTGGTCCAGCGTCATGGAGAAGATGGGCGCAGGGGAAAGCAGAAAAGCAGCAGCAATGGCGATGGCAGCAAGGAAGAAAGAGCGCAAATGGGAAATTACCGCCGCAACACCGCTACTTAACCCCTAGGAGATGCAATCCAACGGCTGACAAAAACCCTATTGGACGCATGGCACGCATCGTGTTGGACGCGTGGAGAAGAGGAAGCGCGAACCGTCCCCCCACTTCTACCATTATGCGCGGAAATCGAGGAGGCGCAGTTAAAAATAAGATTACGCACGCCCAGTTAAATCAAAGTCAGAAAGTGGGACCCACCGCTCGTCATGTTCCGTCAAAATCGCTCACGCGGGCAACTAAGGTCATACAAGCGTCAGCATTGGCGTCACCAAGGCTATACAGTGGAAAACTTCGACTATTTTTAGTCCTGCTGGAGTCTTCGACTCCACCAAGCACTCGGGGGCTACTCCCATAGGGGGCGCTAGCCGCGCACCCTACGACTTTTCTTTTTCTTGTTGCAGGAACATGGACAATCACAAAAGCAAACCCAACCACTCGAAACACAGTTCGATTATGGACATGGGTTACTCCCATAGGGAGCGCCGGAAACAAATTCGACTGAAACAAGCAGGCAAAAGACGACAACAGTCGCAAAAGTGTTTTAGTACCTGCCTGAGTCATCCACTGAAACAAGCAAGCAAAAGGCGACAGCAGTCGCAAAAGTTCTTTAGTCCTTGTCTGAGTCTTCGACTCAACCAGGCACTCGGGGGCTACTCCCATAGGGAGCACTGGTCGCGCACCCTATGATTATTTGTACAAAAAACTGTGTGTTGATAACATCCACACTCGAAACTCATGGCGACACCGCCTCATAATTTCCCCCCTACAAAGAGACTGTGTCTCCTAGGTCACCCGAATCGTCTCCGCGATGATAAAATTCGGATGCCGTGCCTACGGCGTGAAGGTAAGACCTGAATAAGGCCTGACAACGCATTTAACTACGCACTACCAGAAACATATCTGTGCCTACAGGCACGATGAACATGCCTTGACGGACGCGTCAAGTGCTCACACCCATATAACTGGAATTCGACTCCTGTAAGACCTCCGCAGCCTGAGTCAAATTACACCAGCACTTTTCCGGATTCGAGCTCGAGGACTCAAATTTGAGTAGATTGCGTTGTTTCACCCTAAGGTGGTTAACTGATACCGATACTTCGGTTATATCAGGCACGTATATCAACAATCCCTATGACACGAATAAAAGCAATCAAAATGTACTCATTTAGGCATTCGAAGGCTTCAAAAGTCCCTAGTCGAATCTGTGATTCCACTGGACACTCGGGGGCAACTAACATGGGTATACCCTACAGGTACTCGAGCTTGGTATATATGGTCCAAATACGTACAGGCCCACGGTGTCACCAAGGCCCAGATGAAAGGACTCGAGTAACCTGTGGACTCTCGATTGCTTGAAGGACAAGAAGAAGCTAAAGATAGAAAGTTTGAAGGGGAAAACCCTAACTTGTAACCGACTCGACCTGCTACCCGAGACCTAGCCTATCTATATAAGGGCTAGGAGGGGGCGGCGAGGAGGACACACGCAACCCTAGCTTCCACAAACCCTCGCCAGATTGCATCTGCGCACCGTTGTAACTTTTGACTCCCTCAATAATTCCATGAGCAGACAAGCAGGAGTAGGGACCTCTACGAGGCCTAAACCTGGGTAAATCCTTTGTCCCATGTGTGCTTGTTTGCTAGCCGATAGATGTCTCCAGCGCTCCCTCCTTCTTCAAAACCCAAGTCTATAACAATGGGCATTGGCGAGTTAAACCCTCGTCACTACTTTTACAAGAGTTTGATCTACGTATTGTAGATAGAAAAGGTGCTGAAAACCCTGTTGCTAATAATTTATCTTGATTAGAAAATATTTCTTTTGATCCTATGCCCGTTAATGATAGTTTCCCGAATGAATAGTTGGTCGCAGTAGGGGTAAGCTTGCGAGGGAGCCCTTGGTATGCTGATTATGCTAACTTTATTGTCTCCAAGTATTTGCCTCCAACTTTTATAGCTCAGCAAAGAAGAAAGTTCTTTTATGATTTGAGGCATTATTTTTGGGATGACCCACACATATATAAGGATGGAGTGGATGGTATTATGCGAAGGTGTGTGCAAGAATATGAACAAAAGGAGATATTGTGGAAATGTCATGGTAGTGCCTATGGAGGACATCACGCGGGAGATGGAATCACACAGAAGGTACTACAATCAGGTTTTTACTGGCCTACCCTCTTTAAAGATGCAAGAAAATTTGTCTTATCCTGTGATGAGTGTCAGCGTGTTGGTAATATTTCTAGACGCAATGAAATGCCTATGAATTACTCTTTAGTTATTGAACCTTTGACTGTTGGGGATTTGACTTTATGGGTCCTTTTCCTCCTTCAAAAGGTTATACTCATATTCTTGTTGCTGTTGATTATGTTACTAAGTGGGTAGAAGCCATACCTACGAAGAGTGCTGATGCGGGGACCTCTCTAAAAATGCTTAAGGATGTTATCTTCCCGAGGTTTGGAGTGCCTAGGTATCTTATGACTGATGGAGGTTCTCATTTCATTCATGGTGGTTTTAGAAAGACCCTTTCTAAATATGATGTTAATCATAGAATCGCTTCAGCTTATCATCCCCAAACTAGTGGACAAGTAGAGTTATCAAATAGAGAAATTAAATCCATCTTGCAAAAGACTGTTAATAGATCTAGAAAAAATTGGGCTAAAAAGTTGAACGATGCGTTATGGGCTTATAGGACTGCCTATAAAAATCCTATGGGGATGTCTCCTTATAAAATGGTTTATGGGAAAGCTTGCCACCTGCCTTTAGAATTAGAACACAAAGCTTATTGGGCAGTTAAAGAACTTAATAGAGATTGTAAGCTTGCTGGTGAAAAAAGACTATTTGACTTAAGTTCGTTGGATGAATGGAGGAGTGAAGCATATGAGAATGCTAGACTCTTTAAGGAAAAAGTTAAAAGATGGCATGATAAGCGAATACTTAAGAGAGAATTCCATGTTGGTGAGAAAGTTCTATTGTATAGGTCTTGTCTCAGATTTTTTGCAGGGAAGCTACTGTCAAAATGGGAAGGACCTTTTGTTATTGAAGAAGTGTACCGTTCAGGAGCAATAAAACTTTCTTCTTTAAAAGATAACACTACACAAGTGGTGAATGGGCAGCGACTCAAGCACTATATTGCTGGAGATTCTTACAATGAAGATGTTGATGCTTTTCAAGTTATAACTCCGGAAAAATTCATCAAAAACCAAATTCAGAAACCTGCAGAGTATGTTTTTGAATAGGGAACAGTTCTGGCAAGAAAAGTTCCGCGAAAATTCTGTCAAGTTATATTTTTGCAGTTTTTATCCAACAAGGAAAGCGACGAAGCGAAAGAGGGACAGAAATGGAGCCTGGGTGGCTCACACCACCCTGTGGCGCGGGCCCACCCCTGGCCACGCCACCAGGTGGTGAGGCCGCCCCGGACTCCGTCTCCGACCCGTTTTCTCCTATTACCTTCCTTTTGTTGTAAAACTTTGTAATATATAATCCCCTGGATCCCCCGAGCTTCCTATATCGTGTTCTCGTCGTGTTTTCGTTTCGATCTGTTTCTGACAGGTAGAGTCCCAGTTTTGGAGCCACAATGTCTTCCTCTGGATCAGCCGAGGAAGATTCCTCAGTGGATATCATCAACCCATACATGCGTGAGTTGAAGATTCATCCCAAGGAGTTGTTGCTTGAAGATGGGGAGGTACGGATAAAAGAGGTTCAAGTCCCTAAAGGTGAAGGAAGTCTGGAGGACAGGATGGAAGCGCTGGAGCAAGAAGTTTTTAGCTACAAGAAGATGGCGGAACGCGAAGTGGATATCATCCATAAGATTTGTTCCGAACTCATCGCCAAGCCCAAAAAGGAGACTGCTGAGCTCAAGGATGAAATTCTCTCACTCCACCAAACAACCAACCAACTGCAAGCACAACTCTACGACGTTCAAAATCAAAACTATGAGTATGAGGTTAGGTTTAAATGCATAAGTGCTGCTGCTAGTTTCAGGATGATGGAGACCAGAATGTCTTTTGTTGATGGGGAGCCTTTACCTTGGAAGTCTAACAATAATGAGAGAACACCACCACCACCGAAGGAGTAGTTCGTCATCAGGTTTTGGCATCCCCTTGGTTTGTTCCAAACTTGGGGGAGTGCCGTGGTATCACTATCTTCTATATTTTTTTTAGTAGAGTCATATCATGAATAGAGAAGTTATCGTGTAGGATGGTTTGCATTATGGAAGTGTCCCCTCTCTCGTTAGATATGTATCCCTTGGTGTGAGTTGCCGTTATGGAATATTAATGAGAAGTTCTATCATTTACTCTTTTGCATATCTTATATTAGTTTTCAATTTATGGTTATATGATTAATCTTGTTGTTAGTATTGGTATCACTTTGGGATCATTGAGTTAACTTAGTTGGTTTTGGCACCTGGCTTGGTCAGTAGCAACACTATTTTTGAGAGTTGATTGAAAAAGATAAAAGTACTTTAAAGAAATATAATTTCATCATCTTTCTTTCTTGATTTGCTCATAAGTTTAGTATTCTCTAGTTAAGATCTTTTGTGCTTCCAAGGAAGATTGCATGTTTGTTTTTATCGCTTGTATGTTTGTTTGTTTCCTTCAACTGTTATACTTGCTACCCAGCCTTGCTAGCCAAAAACCTGTACTGAGAGGGAATTATTCTCGTGCATCCAATCCTTAAACCAAAACCCATGCCATTTGTGTCCACCATACCTACCTATTAGCATTATTGCTATTCCAAGTAAATTCATGTTTTTATCTACCTTCCAAATTAAACTTGTTATGTGAAAATTAATGATTAAAGCTCTCACGAACTTGATGGCACACTTTACTTTCTTGCACTTAATAAACTTGAATCATTGTGTCCATCTTTGTTGCGTATATGCTTGCGCTTTATAAGTTGAGGTTAGCAGAACCATGTATCAC
Organism: Avena sativa; assembly: GCA_916181665.1. Classification (NCBI taxonomy): domain Eukaryota; kingdom Viridiplantae; phylum Streptophyta; class Magnoliopsida; order Poales; family Poaceae; genus Avena; species Avena sativa. Next base: position 62,638,724 of record OV702286.1, on the reverse strand, counting down.
GGGGAACACTTTCAACACTGCATTGGTGCTTTGTACCTAGTTGATATCATGTTCTTTTGCTTACAGATCCCGGCGGTGTAAAATAAAAGGGGAACTTGTAAGATCATGGAGTTTGTATGTGTGTTAGAGAAACGCCTGGGCCGCTGATACGTCCAAAACGTATCTACTTTCCCGAACACTTTTGCTATTGTTTCTCCTCTAAACTTGTGTGATTTGGATGCAACTAATGCGGATTGATGCTGTTTTTAGCAGAATTGCCCTGGTGTCTACTTTTTGTGTAGAAAATCAACTATCAGGAAAAATCCCGGAAAATATGCCAAAAATCCTATTTCACCAGAAGACTCCCGGAGCCAGAATACGAGATGGAGGGGGGCTGGGCCAAGGCCACACCACCAGGCCACGCGCGCTAGCCCAGGCCGCGCCAGGGGGTGGTCTAGCCGCCCCAGACTCCCCCCCGGTCTCCCTCTTCGCCTATAAGAAGCCTTCTGACCTAAAAACTCTGGGGGGTCGATGTTTGTCCAGAAGGAGTTTCGCTCCGCCGCCACCACCAGATTCCACGAAATAACACTAGAAACTCCGTTCTGGCACTCTGCCGGGACGGGGAATTGGAGGAGATCATCGCCATCATCATCACCATCGCTTCTCCATCGACCATCCATGTTTCCCCCATCTATGAGTGAGTAATCCCCCGCTGTAGGCTATGGGGATGGTAGGGATTGGATGAGATCGTTCATGTAATGGCATCAGATTGTTAGGGCATGGTGCCTAGTATCTTCTATTAGTGCTTTATGACTTTGTTGCGACTTGTTATGGTTAATGCTTGTCACTAGGGCCTGAGTGCGATGGTTTCAGATCTGAACATGTTATTGATTCATTATGATAGTATTGTTTTTGGTCTTATCTGCAAGTTGTATACACACATTGTTGTCCGGAACCAATGGCCCCGAAGTGACAAAAATCAGGATAACCGGAGGGAATGGCTTTGATGTGAGGATCACATGTGTTCATGGAGTGTTAATGCTTTTCTTCGGTGCTCTATTAAAAGGAGCACCTTAATTACCAGTAGTTCCCTTGAGGCCCCGCTGCAAACGGGCTGGCAGGACAAAAGATGTTGTGCAAGTTCTCATTGCGAGCACGTATGACTATATATGGAACACATGCCTAGGATTATCTAGTACTTGGATGCTTTATCTTATTTATCTGCAATTGCCCTATGTTCTTATTGCTATGTGAATTGTCTTGTCCATGCAACGGCCGTCCATCCATCCCTATGCCTACCGCACTCGAATCCTACTGTTTGCTGCTATTGTTACTACTGTCTTTGCTTTACTGCTGCTGCTACTTAGCTATTCCTACTACAAAACTGTTGCTACTGATAAACTGCTGTGAGCAAGATTGTTTCCAGGTGTAGCTGAATTGATAACTTAGTTGTTAAGGCTTATAAATATTCTTTTGCTCCCCTTGTGTCGAATCAATAAATTGGGTTTCACTTCCCTCGAAAATACTGCGATACACCCCCTATACTTGTAGGTCATCAAGACTATTTTCTGGCACCGTTGCCGGGGAGCATAGCTTTATTTATCAAGTTCACTTGGATTCTATATTGTTCGTTGTTATCCATCCATCATGGGTAAGTCTCGTGATGGCAAGGTTCCTATTTTACCATCCACTACAAGAAGAGGTACGGTTCTGAACACCTCTGTTGCTCTTGATTCAGCATCTGTTATAAGTAAGTTCGTTACACCACCACATACACATGCTACACACACTGCTACTACTGCTGAATCTGAAACTTCTGATACTTATGATGCTGCTTCTACTGTGCTTGATAAGAGTGGTTCACTAGGTCCTTTCCTAGATGCTACGATTGCTAGAACTATAGCTGGAAATACTGAAACTCCTAATGAAGACACTACTACACCTGTTAGTTCACCTGAGTCTAGTGAAAGTTATGATATTGAAGATGGTTATGTTGAGATGACTGATGGCCCAAAATATATCGAGCTCGTTGGGGAACCCCAAGAGGAAGGTATGATGAGCACAGCAGCAAGTTTTCCCTCAGTACGAAACCAAGGTTATCAATCCAGTAGGAGCAAGGAAACACCCCAAAGGTGTAGCTAGCTGAACGATGGCAGGGCGCACTACCGGTGCCAGCAGCAGCGTGGAGACCTGCACAACACAACCACAGAACTCTGTCCACAACTTGCGACGAGGTTGTCAATCTCACCGGTTTTGCTGAAAACAAAGGATTAAACATATCGAATGGAAGGAAGTAATAGTTTGCAGAAAGTAAACACACAACAGTAAACAGTTTATAGATTGTATGTAAAAGAAAGAACCGGGATCCATAGTTCACTAGAGGTGGCTCTCCTTAAGATAGATAACATGTTGGGTGAACAAATTACAGCGGGGCAATTGACAAACATTGACAAAGCAATACATGCATATACTAATCATCTTGACTCCTTTGGAACTTGATTGGGCATTACAACATTATATATAGACCGCCATCCAACTGCATCTATGACTAATAATCCACCTTTAGGTTATCATCCAAACCCCCTCCAGTATTAAGTTGCAAGCAACAGATTATTGCTTTACGAATTGCATGTAATGTAAACAATACGATTGTTCTATGAACAAAGGATTGTTGTTTTCTCCCTAGTAGCAACAGCACATCTAGTACCTTAGAGATTTCTGTCACTTCCCCAGATTACCAGAGGCATGAACCCACTATCGAGCATAAATACTAACTCTTGGAGTTGCTAGAATCTACTTGGCCAAGATAGCTACTAACAACGGAAAGCATGCAAGATCACAAATAACAAAGACATGATAGAATCAATAATCAATCTGAAATAGCATCTCAATATCCATCGGATCCCTGCAAACACAACATGCAGAATTACAAATAGATGATCTTGATCATGAACGGAGCTCACAAGATCTAGACATGAAAGCACAAAGGAGGAGAACCAGCCATCTAGCTACTACATGGATCCATAGTCTAGAGATGAACTACTCACGCATCACACCGGAGGCTTGCATGGTGATGAAGAAGGCCTCCAGGGTGAATTCCCCTCTCCGGCAGGGTGCCAGGAAGAGCTTCAGATCCCTCCCGATCAAGGGATGGAGATGACGGCGGCTACAGACTCTTTCGTGGATTTTTGATCGGGTACTTAGGGTTTTCGTCCCGAGGGCATCTTATAGGTAAAAGGAGAGGCCTAGAGGGTGCCTGGACTGGCCACACCATCCCCTGGCACGGGCCAAGCCTGGCCGCGCGGCCAGGTGGTGTGGACGCCCTCTGGCCCTTCTTCATCTCGTATTCTGGCATCTGATGACTTCCAGAAAAATAGGCACTTTGGCTTTTGTCCTGTCTAATTCCAAAAATATTCATTTTCTGACTTTCCTGGAACCAAAAACAGCAGAAAACAGGCAGCTGGCCCTGTGGCTCTTATTAATAGGTTAGTCCAAGAAATCATATGAAAAGTACTCCAAAGTGTGGACAAAACACAAGAAAGTGGATAAGACCAAGCATGGAACATCAAAAATTATAGATACATTTGGAATGTATCAACATCCCCAAGCTTAACTCCTGCTCATCCTCGAGTAGGTAAGTGATAAAAAGAAAGAATAATTTTTGAGGTGACATGCACCATCATAAACTTGATCAAAGTACTTGTAAAACATTCAAAGCTGGGATCATAGTACTTCAATCATAACATGAAAGACAAAGTTCTAGCAATAAGACAAAGAAACTATGATGCAACATGAAAAGGCACAAACAAAAGATTCATGAATAAAAATGCTTTGCAAGACGTTTGTTTGTTTCACATAAAGAAAACATAGCATAATAGTATTTAGCTTGTCCCTCATAGAGTAGCAAATATAAATGCATAGGACACCTTCAAAGTTCATAAGAGTGACTAGATACAAATAGTTTAAAACAAGCAATATCAAGTTATGCATCAATCAACTAGTCTTGGGACAATGCACATAGAACTAAGAATGGCCACTATGCTCTCAAAGTAGGTGCATAAAGATAGAAGGTGGAGACTCAATATAATGGTGGAAGAAAGGCCTTCATAGAAGGAAGTAGGGATTCAATCTTTTTATTTGCTATTTGCATAGGTTTTTATTGACGATGCTTCATAGAGTGCTCATTATGGTGATGCTACAAGTTTCCACCATGATTAGGCATGGCTTAGGCTAGTGGCCTAGGCGTTTCTCTAACACACATACAAACTCCATGATCTTACAAGTTCCACTTTTATTTCACACCGCCGGCATCCATAAGCAAAAGAACATGATATCAACGGGGTACAAAGTACAAGTGCAATGTTGAAAGCGTTCCCCATGATACATGGTTCTGCTAATTTCAACTTATAAAGCGCAAGCATATATGCAACAAAGAAGGACCCAATGGTTCAGGTTTATTAAATGCAAAAAAGTAAAGTGTGCCATCAAGTTCGTGAGAGCTTTAATCACTAGTTTTCTCATAACAAGTTTAATTTGGAAGGTAAACAAAAGCATGAATATACTTGGAATAGAATAAGCTAGTAGGTAGGTATGGTGGACTCTTTGGAATAACTTGGTTTAGGGAGTTGGATGCATGAGTGGAACTCATACTTGGTTGTGGAGGCTAGCAAAAGACTAGGAGCGACAAACTAAGAGAGCAATAATGGCCATAATCATGCAGAGCGACAAAACATCATTGATCAAAGCATAAAGTGATACTACAAGTTGAAAACTAAAGGATCATAAAGGCTATGGTGACTTGAGATAGTCATAACATGGTGTGAGCATGCGCCAAGTCAACCCAAATAAAGCATCAAAGGAGAATACCACTATACTATGCTTTAATATGCTAAAACAACGCATGATTCATCCAAGGCACATTAATCAATCTCAATTGTTTATAACAAGTCATGATACAGCAAAGAATACTAAGCATAAAGCCAAAACAATATCAATCATGGCATGACAAAGCATAGGCCACAGTAAAAAACAAGCTCTTTTTACCACATAAGCATGAACTTTCCTACTCTTTTCCAAACCAAACCAAACTATTTGCAAACCAATGTATAAAAGAGGGGGTCCAACCAATTTATTCAGAAAACTAAGCAAACAAAATCAAATGAAAAACCAAAACAAAAATGAAAAAGAAGATGCTCCAAGAACAACACAACTGTGCATGAAACAATAAAAATGAAGCGTTTGGAAGAAACCTGGGATTTTTATTGATGAAGACGGGGATGCCTTGGGCATCCCCAAGCTTTGACGCTTGTACTTATTGGAGATTTCTTGGGGTGACACGCGTGGCATCCCCAAGCTTGAGCTTTAGTCCATCGTTCATCTCATTACTCATTCCTTTCATACACCTGAAATTTTTCCTTCATACAAAACTTCACACAATCTTTATTAGCAACATTAGTGCACTCAAGATAATAGGTCTCAAGGTTCAGTTCTAACACCAAATAAACTTCCATTAGAACACTAGCTACTGCAGAACTTCCCCCAAAAAGCTCAATTCCCCAAAATAACTCAAAAAGGAACCAATAAGAAGCAAATGCAGAAAATGGCAGAAATCTGTCAAAATAGACTAGCAGGTAAATACGAATTTTTTCGAAGACCTTCTGTTGCTCAAATCAAAAAGTGTTGAACTAACGAAAGTTAGATAACAACCTGGGGCAGAAGCACAAACATTTGTGCCTCAAAAAGACATTCAGAGATTTGACACGAATTTTTACGGTGAAGCATAGAAATCTGTTTCGGGACAGCAACTTTCCCAATCATTACTTCTCTCTCATTAGAAGTTACTCTTGGCACAAAAAGCAAATAAAAAGGATAAGGAGCGGTTATTACTGAAGTAATAACTTCCAAGACTCATCTAAAACTTTTGGGTTATCTCCCAATAAGTACTTTTCTTTAACGCCTTTAAGTTAGGCATAAGAAGCAAGAAAAAGGATCAAGTATTCTCAAATGAAGAAGCATTAAGACCAAATTTTGTTTTCATAGGAGAAGCAAAAGAAATCTTCTCTCTCTTCTTGGGGAAGTGTTCTATACCTTTCTTGAGTGGGATTTGATATTTAATGGTGCCTTCTTTCATATCAATAATGGCACCAACAGTTCTAAGGTCTTCCCAAAGTAATAGGACAAGAAGCATTGCATTCAACATCCAAAACATAGAAATCAACGGGGACATAGGCATTGTTAACCATAATAAGAACATCATTAAGACTCCCCATGAGTTTATTTTTAGCATTATCATCATGTGGGACATTCAAATAACAATCTTCAAGTGGAGGCAAATCAAGCATATCATAAATCCTTCTATGCATAATAGAAACACTACTATCAAGATCACATAAAGCTTTGAAATCAAAGTCATTCACTTTCATATTAATGATGGGTTCCCAACCATCTTCTTGTTTTATAGGAATAGAAGCTTTATGTTTCATCTTTTCTTCTTTAATCTTTATAAGAGAATCAGTAATGTGTTTTGTAAAGGCCATGTTCATAGCACTAGCATTAGAACTTTTAGCAAGCTTTTGTAGGAACTTAATAACTTCAGAGATATTGCACCCATCAAGATCAAAATCAAATTTATCATCTAGAGTAGTAGAACTATTACTAGCCTCAACACTAGTGGTGGTGATAGTACAAACACTAATGTTTCTAGCAATTTCATCTTCTCTTTCCCACTTAGCATGTAATTCAGCTAATAGTCTAACATTTTCATCAATTCTTACTTGTATAGCATTAGTAGCTGCAAAGGGATTATCATTAGTTTCAGGTTTAGCAGCTATTTTATTGATCAAAGAGGATTGAGCTTCAGACAAAGATGATATATTTCTTTCAGCATTAGAGAGTTTCAATTGTAAACTAGGAATTTCCCTATTTAGACTCTCAAGTTGATGGCTAATGTTCTTCAAAATGGTAGATTGTTCCTCCATAGTTTTAGTGAATAGTTTATTTTGCTCATATTGCATTTGCATGAAGTTTTTAGTGGCTCTTTCAACTTCTAAAATTCTTCCTTCACTAGGTAACCCAAGTTTACCATTATAGCCATAAGTATTATTAGGAGGGTAGGGCCTATAATTGTTATTACCATAAGCATTGTTGCCAAAATTGTTATTTCTTATGAAGTGCACATCAACTTGCTCTTCTTGAGCAACCAAAGAGGCTAGAGGAACATTATTTGGATCAATATGGGCTTTCCCATTAACAAGCATAGACATAATAATATCAATCTTATCACTCAAGGAGGAGGTTTCCTCAACAGAATTTACCTTCCTACCTTGTGGAGCTCTCTTAGTATGCCATTCAGAATAATTAACCATCATATTGTCCAGAAGTTTTGTTGCAGCACCCAAAGTGATGGTCATAAAGGTACCTCCAGTAGCAGAATCCAATAGGTTCCTTGAAGAATAGTTCAATCCTGCATAAAAAGTTTGGATGATCATCCAAGCAGTCAGTCCATGAGCGGGACAATTCTTTACCAAAGATTTCATTCTTTCCCAAGCTTGAGCAACATGCTCATTATCATATTGTTTAAACTTCATTATTTCACTTCTCATAGATATAATCTTAGCAGGAGGATAGTATTTTCCAATGAAAGCATCTTTGCATTTAGTCCAAGAATCAATACTATTCTTAGTTAATGAATTCAACCATTCTTTAGCTTTTCCTCTCAAAGAGAAAGGAAACAATTTCAGCTTAATAATATCACCATATACATCCCTATGCTTTTGCATCTCATAAAGTTCAACAAAGTTATTTAGATGGGCAGCAGCATCTTCATTACCAATACCAGAAAATTGTTCTCTCATAACAAGATTGAGCAAACCAGGTTTTATCTCAAAGAAAGTATCTTCAGGCACAGGTGGAGCAATAGGTGTTCTCATAAAATCATTGTTGTTGGTGCTAGTGAAGTCACACAACTTAGTGTTTTCAAGAGTAGTCATTTTTTGTATTTTCAAATAAGAAAGCAAACTAGTAGAACTAATTTTTTTTGTGTTTTTGATCAAGAAACAAGCAAACAAAGCAAAAAAAAAATAACAAAGTAAAGAGCTTGGTTATGAGGGACTCCCCTTGTGAAGATGTCCTTGACTCCCCAGCAACGGCGCCAGAAAATATGCTTGATGGCCCAAAATATATCAAGCTCGTTGGGGAACCCCAAGAGGAAGGTATGATGAGCACAGCAGCAAGTTTGCCCTCAGTACGAAACAAAGGTTATCAATCCAGTAGGAGCAAGAAACACCCCAAAGGTGTAGCTAGCTGAACGATGGCAGGGCGCACTACCGGTGCTAGCAGCAACATGGAGACCTGAACAACACAACCACAGAACTCTGTCCCCAACTTGCGATGAGGTTGTCAATCCCACCGGTTTTGCTGAAAACAAAGGATTAAACGTATCGAATGGAAGGAAGTAGTAGTTTGCAGAAAGTAAACACAAAGTAGTAAACAGTTTATAGATTGTATGTAAAAGAAAGGACCGGGATCCATAGTTCACTAGAGGTGGCTCTCCTTAAGATAGATAACATGTTGGGTGAACAAATTACAGCGGGGCAATTGACAAACATCGAGAAAGCAATACATGCATATACTAATCATCTTGACTCCTTTAGAACTTGATTGGGCATTACAACATTATACATAGACCGCCATCCAACTACACCTATGACTAATAATCCACCTCCAGGTTATCATCCGAACCCCCTCCAGTATTAAGTTGCAAGCAACAGATTATTGCTTTACGAATTGCGTGTAATGTAAACAATACGATTGTTCTATGAACAAAGGATTATTGTTTTCTCCCTAGTAGCAACAACACATCTAGTACCTTAGAGATTTCTGTCACTTCCCCAGATTACCAGAGGCATGAACCCACTATCAAGCATAAATACTAACTCTTGGAGTTGCTAGCATCTACTTGGCCAAGATAGCTACTAACAACGGAAAGCATGCAAGATCACAAATAACAAAGACATGATAGAATAAATAATCAATCTGAAATAGCATCTCAATATCCATCGGATCCCCGCAAACACAACATGCAGAATTACAAATAGATGATCTTGATCATGAACGGAGCTCACAAGATCTAGACATGAAAGCATAAAGGAGGAGAACTAGCCATCTAGCTACTACATGGATCCGTAGTCCAGAGATGAACTACTCACGCATCACACCGGAGGCTTACATGGTGATGAAGAAGGCCTCCAGGGTGAATTCCCCTCTCTGGCAGGGTGCCGGGAAGAGCATCAGATCCCTCCCGATCTAGGGATGGAGATGACGGCGGCTACTGACTCTTTCGTGGATTTTTGATCGGGTACTTAGGGTTTTCGTCCCGAGGGCATCTTGTAGGCGGAAGGAGAGGCCGAGGGGGTGCCTGGGCTGGCCACACCACCCCCTGGTGCGGGCCAAGCCTGGCCGCGCGGCCAGGTGGTGTGGCCTCCCTCTGGCCCTTCTCCGTCTCATATTCTGGCATCTGATGACTTGTGGAAAAATAGGCACTTTGGCTTTTGTCCCGTCCAATTCCGAGAATATTCATTTTCTGACTTTCCTTGAACCAAAAACAACAGAAAACAGGCAGCTGGCACTGTGGCTCTTGTTAATAGGTTAGTCCAAGAAATCATATGAAAAGTACTCCAAAGTGTGGACAAAACACAAGAAAGTGGATAAAACCAAGCATGGAACATCAAAAATTATAGATACATTTGCAATGTATCAATGACCGATGAATTTATTAAAGAATGTAAAAACACCCATGATAGGAGCGCTGCTAAGAGCCTCCTTGAGAGGCGTACTATTAGACCCAAATTGTCTCCTATTGCTAAGTTTGCTGCTTCTCCCATAAATATTAAAGATAAAGATTATGATTTCTCTCTCGATCTATCTTACATAGCTATTGTTGAGAAAGAACCTTTTTGTGGGACTAAGATTGAAAGTGCGGTAGCACATATGACTGAGCTTTCTACCATGAGTGGCATGTTTTCTGATGATATTAAGATGCGTACTTACTTTGTTGCTAAGATTTTCCCCGTTTCACTGAAAGGAGAAGCTAAAACTTGGTTTAGTAATTTACCTCCTGGATCTATTGATAGCCCTGATTGCTTGATTAGTACTTTCCTGCAGAAATATTTTCCTCCAAGTGCTAGACATGCTATTTTGCAGGAACTTTTTGATTTTAAACAGGGAGAAAAAGAGATATTGCCTGAATCATGGGCAAGGTTTTGTGCTTTGATTCATGCATAGGCTGGAAGTCCATTACCAAAGAATGAGCTTATTGATATATTTTATAATGGACTAACTGAAGAATCTAGGACATACCTAGATAGATGTGTTGATTGTGTTTTCAAGAATAGGACTCCAAAGGAAGCTGAGGAATTAATGGCTAAAATAAGCAAGAATTATGAAGACTGGACTCCTCCTGAACCAGCTATACCTTAAATAACTATACCTGAACCAACTATTAACGTGCCTATTCCAACATCAAAGAAGAGGGGAGTTATTGAATTGAATGATGAAGTGATGAAGGAAGCTAAGAAATGTCTTAAGGGGAAGGAAACTAAATCTACAGATGTCAAGAATTTACCTCCTATAGAAGAATTATGTAAACCAATTCCCCACTCATCCACTATTGAGGTACACTCTCTCCAACACTTTGATGAAGGTGATATCCCTTACTCTAAACCTCCTGATCAATGCTTAGAAGAATTTGATATCTTTATTGTTAAGCAAGATAATTTTAATAAAAGGGTGCAAAATCATCTAATGGAAAACACTAGAGCTATTGTTGAATTGAAAGATATTGTGGAAAGAACCTCTAATGATGTTAAAATGATTGTTAAACACTTTCAAATGGTTCAAACTCAAATAGATCAACTCATTAAAGTGCCAAAAGACTTGCTAGTTAATGCTACTAAAGAAAACCATGCTTATGAAATTAGAACTAGAAGTGGTGCTGCTACCCAGGATCCTCTATATCCTGAGGGGCATCCCAAAAGAATTGAGCAGGATTCTCAACAAGCTGTAAATAGTGGTTCTACTCGTAAGAAAAGGAAAAAGAAACACAAAACTATTGTAGAACCCTCTGAACCTGCTATAGATCCTAATAGTATATCTATCTCTGATGCTGAAACTAAAAGTGGTAATGAAGAAAATGAAGCTCCAAATGAAGAAAAAGTTGAAGAAGAACCTGAAAATCACACTAACAATACTAAATACACTAAAGAAGATTTTATTGCTAAGAAACATGGTAGTGAAAGAGAACCTTGGGTCCAAAAACCTATGCCTTTCCCTGATAAGAAACACAAGTCAAAGGAAGATGAACACTATAATAAGTTTTGTGAGTGGATGAAACCTTTATTCCTGCAAATTCCTTTGACTGATGCTATTAAATTGCCTCCTTACTCAAAGTATATGAAGGATATTGTCTCGAATAAAAGGAAGATCCCTAATGAAGAAATTTCTACTTTGCTTGCTAATTATTCCTTTAATGGTAAGGTTTCAAAGAAACTTGGAGACCTAGGGATTCCAACTATCCCTTGCTCTATTAAGAATAGTTATGTTAGAACTGCTTTGTGTGATTTGGGAGCTGGAGTTAGTGTTATGCCTTTCTCTCTCTATAAGAGGCTTCAACTAGAAAAATTAATACCAACTGATATATCTTTGCAAATGGCTGATAAATCTACCACTATTCCTGTTGGTATATGTGAGGATGTACCTGTTCAAGTGGCTCATAATTGCTTGATATTAACTGATTTTGTTGTGCTTGAAATGCCTGAAGATGATAATATGTCTATTATTCTCGGGAGACCTTTTCTTAATACTGCAGGAGATGTTATTATTTGTAATCAAGGAAAGGTGACCTTTAATGTTAATGACAAGGAACATACCGTCTATTTCCCCAAGAAGATTGAAAGGACTTATGGTTTGAATTCAATTGAACATGTTGAGGGCATTCAAGTTGGAGAGATATATTGTCCCATACCAAGAGAAAAATTTGAAACTATGATGATTGGGACCATTGCTATCAAGGTTGAGGTAACATAATCATTAGTGGAATACAAAGTTTTGTCTCATATGAAATTGTTTTGGTAACAAGACCTGATCAACCTTGTTAACAAAAGGATTTCGTTGATCAAAACAATTTTTTCACTATGATTATCTCCGCTTACTTCTATTCTATCCATTTTAGTTTTGCTTTCATTTAGTTTTCTTTGTTGTTAGTTGCTTGCATGTTAGAGTGTCTTAGAACTTCTGTAGTTCTAGCTTTGTTTTGTCCTTGCATCATTCCAAAAAAATCTGTCTGTCAGAAAATCATTCTTCTATACCTGAAAAATGCCCAAAACTAAAGTGTCTCAAAAAATTCCAGAAAATTCATATTAAATTTTTACGTGAAAAAAGGGGCAGAGGGTGCCTGGAAAGTACCAGGGGGACCCACCAGGCAGGCACACCACCTTGTGGAGTGGCCTGCCCTGGGTGGCGCAATGCCATGGTGTGGGCCACCCCTGGCCCTCCACTCACTCTCTCACTTGCCACTTTCTTCTATCTCCCGAGTAAACTCTAGTTCATTGCTCAAAATTGTGTTCTTGATGTGTTTGCTCTTGATTTTTTCAATCTCCTTGCTCAGCCCATCTTTGTTGCTGAAATTTGGAGCATTTGTTCTCCGGTATGTGACTCCTTCTCTTGTCCAAGTAGATTTGTGTTTAGTGGATTATATATTGAGTATTTTTCTACTGTAGGTGACAGGTTATGAGAGCTTGTAAGCTTGTTTGATGCTTAGAGATATAGTTTTGATGCATGTTTAGGCCTCTTACAAGTCCCTATGAGTAGTACCCTTCATTATATTCACTTTGCAATCACTTGTTTAATAGGTGTTTAAATTTCAGAATAGAAGATGAATGAGCATCAACTAAACCAACATGAACTATGGGTGCCTGAGGTTATGAAGGTCCACCGGGAGGAGGAAGTTTTTCCTTCTATTTATCAATGCTCTGAGTTCATGAGAGCTGCAAGAATTCTCCAAGATTTCCACACTTTGGTTTCTAATGCAGGATTGGAGCACTTTTTGGAAGATGAACCTTGTCAATTTGTAAAGCTAACCATGTCTGTGGTGCAGGACTTTCAATTTAGTTACTCTCTGCCTAACCCCATGGTCCACTACAAAATTTACAATATTGCTGTCAACCTTTCTCTCGATGACTTTTGTGCAGCTATTAAGGTACCTCAGTGGGGATCATGTAGAAGGATTAAAGAGCGACCTGAACCACTCATGGATTTATACGCAGAAATTTGCCAAGGGAGCAGCTTCTCGAAGGAGAGTGGGAAAATCCGTAACATTCCTCTCCCCTCCATTCGCTACTTTATTGCCAAGTGTGTTCTTGCTAGGAAAACTGCCAATAAGTTATCTTCATATGATATAGCATTCATCTCTGCTGCTCTTAAACGAGATAGGTCTTACAACTTGGGTGCTTTGATAGCTTTCCGTCTTGCTGCTAACCGCGAGAAAGGTGGAATTTGTGGGGGCCTCATTGCTTCTCGTTTACTAGCATTGCATGGTTTAGTGCCTCATCATCTAGACCTATAGTTTCTCATAGAAAGGCTTGATCTTAATTCCATGATACAACATAAATTTGTTTCCTCGTGGGCTAGTTTGAGTGAGTTGTCTTATGAAATAACCTTTCTCAAAGCTGGTTGGAGAAAGAGCAAGTCCGAGCATGTTGTTCTTTTGCCTGCACCTGTTTTGTTTAACCTTGATAACAGGGTAGGATGGTCCCTCACTTAGGAGGAGCTTGACACGTACTTGGGAGAGCTCTCCCAACAGGAGCAAGATACTAGAAGGGAGGTCATGGATGATTCGGTCTAGCCCCCGAATGAGGGGGAGTCTTCATATCAGTAGCCTATCTATGATTGGGGAGCTTCATTTTCCTCCCAAGGTCCCAACTACGACCATTCTTATCATGATCCTCCTGCTTGGAACCCTTACCCGTACCTGGATTGACACCTACTTAGGCCAAAAGCCTAAGCTTGGGGGGAGGTACGCCAACATCGCACTCATCTCCATATCATTTTGCGTCGGTACTTTGTATATTCATGTTTTGTTCTCTTTTTAGTTTTCGTTCTTTCTTTGCCTTTGCTTTCTAAAAACACAAAAGACCAAAAATATTTTTGTTGTTTCTCTTTGGTTTGTTTCTTCTTCCTTTTTCCTTGGTTTGCTTTTCCCTTTTTGCTTTGTTTGAACTATTCGAAAATACCAAAAAGATTTTGCTTTGCTTGCTTTTCCTTTTTGGTTCTTGCTTTAAAAAATCAAAAACACCAAAAATATTTGTTGTTCTTCTTTGGCTTTGTGAGTTTGTTGCAGGGTTTAACAGTCCTCAGTGGATATTGGTTTCATATTATTATTATTCAAGCAACACAAGTGAAGAGCAATAATGAGGATTAATGACAACTTGAGGTGTGGTAAGAGGCTGGTAACAAACTCTATTTGTTTTCATTTTTGTACATATACTCATCATTGTGGGCATGCTTAGTCTGTTCGTGTAGGGTGTATGTTATCTTTGGATGCTTAGTAGTTCTTGCTTTCATATGATTACTTCCAGCTTGCTAATAGTTTGTAGCATGCCATATGAATGTTTGCTTGCATTACGCTATTCATAACTTGGTATGACACCGTGGTATCCTCCTCTGAATGTTTCATTTGAATTGACTTGGCACATGCCCATGCATGCATATGACTGAAATAATCAGTTAAGCCTCGATGAATTATTTTGCCTTGAGGATCTTGAATCACTTTCATGCCATGATTAGTCCTGTTTTGTTGCAAGCATGATTATGATAGCTATTGCTCTCTTGTTTGTCGCTCCCTTACTATTGCTAGCCTTCACTTTCACTGAGTAATTTACTCATGTTTCCAACTCCCTAAAACCAAATATTGCCAAAGTGTCCACCATACCTACCTATTAGCATCATTTCCTGTTCCGTGCATATTCAATATGCCTTGTTTTGTTCCGAATAAAATGTCTGTTTGTTTTGGGAAAGTTAGTTAGTAAAGCTCTCACGAACTTGATGGCACACTTTATTTTCTTGCACTTAATAAACCTAAACCATTGCGTCCTTCTTTGTTGCGTATATGCTTGCGCTTTATAAGTTGAAGTTAGCAGAACCATGTATCATGGGGAACGCTTTCAACATTCCACGGGTACTTTGTACCCCGTTGATATCATGATTCTTTTGCTTATGGATCCGGCGGTGTGAAATAAAAGTGGAACTTGTAAGATCATGGAGTTTGTATATGTGTTAGGGAAACGCCTGGGCCACTAGCCTAAGCCATGCCTAATCATGGTGGAAACTTGCAGCATAACCATAATGAGCATTCTATGAAGCATCCTCAATAAAAATCTATGCACATAGTAAATAAAAAGATCACTGAGATGCTCATTGTCTGCTCGCCTTGTCATTTTGATTATGGGATAACTCCTGTATCATATGTAAGGGGTACCCCGTTGGCGGTTCTCTATGATACGTATATACTTATAATGACAAGAGCTTACTTGTGACTGAAGTTGAGTAGCATGAGGATCGGTCTTCGTAAGTAAGGGGCATGAGACTTTGATTTATAACTTGTCAAGCATATCCTCTTAGTTGTGTCACTTTAACCTTAACCATTTAAAGATGCTTATGATAGGGGCAATGAGAGCTCAAAGCTAACGAGTACCATACTTTCAGCATTTGGAAGCCTTTCAAACTATTCAAAACCTTTTTCGTTTCCTTGTTGAGTCTCCACATATTCTATGAGCACCTTCTTGAAAGCATAGTTGTCATTCTTAGTGTAATGTGCTTGCCTCAAAACTTGATTATTTGTGTTATGACTTTGATGCGTGTATCTTTAACATATTTACTTCTAGTCTTCACCTGAACTTCAGAGGTGCCTTGGATCAAAGGCAAGCGAGATACCACTCTATCATACCTTGTTATGAGCATTGTAATGTTGCTTATGTTTATGTTTCTTGATACTTATTATTTTTAAGATGGAATCTATTCATAGCTTACACTGCCTATTAAGTGAACTTAGTTGCATACTCTTTATTATGAATTGTCTAAGTAGTTGATCACATGCTGAGAATATATACATTATATGAAGCAAATGTGTTCGTGAAAGTTCTTTTATCGCACTCAGTTTTCAACTGAATTCCTTGAGGACAAGCAATAAGCTAAGCTTGGGGGGATTTGATACGTCCAAAACGTATCTACTTTCCCGAACACTTTTGCTATTGTTTCTCCTCTAAACTTGTGTGATTTGGATGCAACTAACACGGACTGACGCTATTTTCGGCAGAATTGCCCTGGTGTCTACTTTTTGTGCAGAAAATCAACTATCAGGAAAAATCTTAGAAAATATGCCAAAAATCCTATTTCACCAGAAGACTCCCGGAGCCAGAATACAAGACGGAGGGGGGATGGGCCTAGGCCACACCACCTGGCCGCGCGGGCTAGCCCAGGCCGCGCCAGGGGGTGGTCTGGCCGCCCCAGACTCCCCCTCAGTCTCCCTCTTCGCCTATAAGAAGCCTTCTGACCTAAAAACTCTGGGGGGTTCAACGGTTTTCCAGAAGGAGTTCCGCTCCGCCGCCACCACCAGATTCCACGAAACATCACCAGAAACTCCGTTCTGGCACCCTGCCGGGACGGGGAATTGGAGGAGGTCATCGCCATCATCATCACCATCACTTCTCCATCGACCATCCATGTTTCCCCCATCTATGAGTGAGTAATCCCCCGCTATAGGCTATGGGGATGGTAGGGATTGGATGAGATCGTTCAGGTAATGGCATCAGATTGTTAGGGCATGGTGCCTAGTATCTTCTATTAGTGCTTTATGACTTTGTTGCGACTTGTTATGGTTAATGCTTGTCACTAGGGCCCGAGTGCCATGATTTTAGATCTGAACATGTTATTGATTCATTATGATAGTATTGTTTTTGGTATTATCTACAAGTGTATACACATATTGTTGTCCGGAACCAATGGCCCCGAAGTGACAGAAATCGGGATAACCGGAGGGAATGGCTTTGATGTGAGGATCACATGTGTTCACGGAGTGTTAATGCTTTGCTTCGGTGCTCTATTAAAAGGATCACCTTAATTGCCAGTAGTTCCCTTGAGGCCCCGCTACAAACGGGCTGGCAGGACAAAAGATGTTGTGCAAGTTCTCATTGCGAGCACGTATGACTATATATGGAACACATGCCTAGGATTATCTAGTAGTTAGATGCTTTATCTTATTTATCTGCAATTTCCCTATGTTCCGATTGCTATGTGAATTGTCTTGTCCATGCAACGCCCATCCATCCATCCCTATGCCTACCGCACTCGAATCCTACTGTTTGCTGCTATTGTTACTACTGTCTTTGCTTTACTGTTGCTGCTACTTAGCTATTCCTACTACAAAACTGTTGCAACTGATAAACTGCCGTGAGCAAGATTATTTCTAGGTGCAGCTGAATTGACAAGTCAGTTGTTAAGGCTTATAAATATTCTTTGGCTCCCCTTGTGTCGAATCAATAAATTGGGTTTCACTTCCCTCGAAAATACTGCGATACACCCCCTATACTTGTGGGTTATCAGCCACTAGCCTAAGCCATGCCTAATCATGGTGGAAACTTGCAGCATAACTATAATGAGCATTCTATGAAGCATCCTTAATAAAAACCTATGCAAATAGCAAATAAAAAGGTCTCTGAGATGCTCATTGTCTGCTTGCCTTGTCATTTTGATTATGGGATAGCTCCTGTATCATGTGCAAGGGGTACCCCGTTGGCGGTTCTCTATGATACACATGTATTTACAATGACAAGAGCTTACTTGTGACTGAAGTTGAGTAGCATGAGGTTTGGTCTTCGTAAGTAAGGGGCATGCGACTTCAATTTATAACTTGTCAAGCATATCCTCTTAGTTGTGTCACTTTAACCTTAATTACCTAAAGATGCTTATGATAGGGGCAATGATAGCTGAAAGCTAGTAAGTACCATAATTTTTGGAAGCTCTTTATGAAACTTGAGATCCCTCCTTCCCTCTGCGAAGGGCCTTTCCTTTACTTTTTAGTTGAGTCAGTAAACGTATTCCCTTCTATCTCAGCAAGTATTTTGAGTTGTTGTGTTTCATTCATTCATATGATGATTTATTCAATCATGTTTCTTATCCTTCGTGTTTTGCACTTTGCTCTTATCTTAGTGAGTATTACTTTGAAAGCTATCTTTGAAAACCAGTTATTTGTGAACTCCTGCAAATTGTCAACTATTCTTCGACCAAGAGCTAAGTTTGCCATTACTAATTATGATTTACTTTATGTATGTTTATTGTGTTTCCTTTACTTATTGCAAGTTAAGTTATATAATAGTGAATTGTCTTCTATTATGATTTATGTATTGATGAATGTGATGCTTCTTATCCGTATTCTTTTATCGACTCTTCACTCCATAAACCTGAGGTCATGTTTATTGAGCTTAGTTTTGCTTGGGGACAAGCGAAGTCTAAGCTTGGGGGGAGTTGATACGTCCATTTTGCATCACTATTATATATCATAATTTACTATTATTCATTGATATATTTCATATTAAGGGATGATACTTATGTTATTTCATCTATTTTTGCATGGTTGATGACTTTTGGAGCATGGACCGGTGCAGTCAGGATTCTGATGGAAAAGGTGCTGTTTGGAGGCAAAATTCGCAAAGATCAGAAAATCCAGGAAAATACATGGAAAATCCTATTTTTCTAGAAGACGAAGACCGCCAGAAGGAGTGGAGATGGGCCATAGGGGGCCCACACCACCCCCTGGCGCGGGCCACCCCAGGCCGCGCCACCAGGTGGTGTGGCCGCCCTGGTCCACCTCCAGCTCTCCCCTCTAGCGTCTATTATCCTCCTGAAACCCTAAGACTCGATGGGTGACCACAGAAAGATTTTGCCGCCTCTGCGGGGCAGAAAACACCGAGAGAGAAAAATCTCTCCGGCAGACAGAATTCTACCGGGGGAATTCCTTCCCGGAGAGGGGAGATTGTCGCCTTCAACACCACCATCAAGCTGGACTTCATCGGGATCATCATCATCATCACCACCACCATAATATCCACCAGCACCATCATCACCATCTCCATACCGCTGTAACAATTGGGTTGAATCTTGCATAGTTCTTAGGGGAAACTTTCCCGATGTTGATTACTCTTTGTAGTTGATGCTATTGAGTGGAACCGTTGAATTATTGTTTATGTTCATATTGTTATACATTATTATTCCATCTCTGATCATGATCAATATGATGTCTTGTGAGTAGTTCGTTTAGTTCTTGAGGACATGGGAGAAGTCATGTTGTTAGTAGTGGAATTGTGTTGAGAAAGATTCAATAGTTTGATATTTAAGTTGTGGTGTACTTCTTCTAGTGGTGTCATGTGAACGTCGACTACATGACACTTCACCTATATGGGCCTAGGGGAATGCATTGTGTATTTGGCTACTAATCGTAGGGGTTGCCGGAGTGACGGAAACCTGAACCCCCATTAGGAAACCATTGCACGAGGGACATCAGGGTCTTAGAGTTTAAAGTTGTGGTTAGGTTTCTACCTTAATTACTTTCTTGTACTTGCGGATGTTTGCAAGGGGTATAATCACAAGTATGTATTAGTCCTAGGAAGGTCGGTACATTAGCACAGGTTCACTCACACAACACGTAGCAAGCTAAAGAAGATTAATCAACTATATGAAGCAAAAGCACTTGATGATATTCCCATGTGTCCTCGAGGACGTTTGGTCATCTTAAGTAATACAACCGGCTTGTCCTTTGCTAAAGAAAGGATTGGGCCACTTACTGCATTTATTCTTATTGTCTTTTGTTTACTCGTACTTTATTTACTTGCACTATCAAAAACCCCTAAGAATCCGTTTGCTAAGTATTTGCAGAGAATTCCTGATCCATACCACTAGCCAGCACCTTCTGCTCCTCGTTGGGTTCGACACTCTTACTTATCAAAAATACTGCGATACACCCCCTATACTTGTGGGTCATCAATAATATCTTTTATGGTCATGCACCTGTGTTGAATGGTTTATTTCTGTTGGATCTCGATAATAGTATTATGCATATTCATAATGTTGATGTAAACGGATAAAACTTGATGATGATATATCTGCATATATGTGGCACTACCGTCTAGGTCATATTAACATTAAATGCATGAAGAAACTCCATTCTGATGGACTTTTGGAATCACTTGATTTTGAATCATTTGATACATGTGAGCCATGCCTTATGGGCAAGATGACTAGAACGCCGTTTTTCGATTCAATGGAACGGGCGACAGATTTATTGGAAATCATACATACTGATGTATGTGGTCCAATGAGTGTGTCAGCGCGAGGTGGATATCGTTATCTTGTTACTTTCACGGATGATTTGAGTAGATACGGGTATATCTATTTGATGAAACACAAATCTGAAACCTTTGAAAAATTCAAAGAATTTCAGAATGAAGTGGAAAATCATCATAACAGAAAGATCAAATTTTTGCGGTCCGACCGTGGAGGAGAGCATTTTAGTTACGAGTTTAGCGCACATATTAAAGACTGTGGAATAGTTTCACAACTCATGCCTGCCGGAACACCACAACGTAATGGTGTGTCGGAATGTCGTAATCATACTTTATTGGATGTGGTTTGATCTATGATGTCTCTAACTGACTTGCCACTGTCATTTTGGGGTTATGCACTAGAAACCGCTGCATTCACTTTAAATCGGGTACCATCTAAACCCGTTGAAATGACACCATGTGAATTATGGTTTAGAAACAAACCTAAGATGTCATTTCTTAAAGTTTGGGGATGCGATGTTTATGTGAAGAAACTTCAGCTTGATAAACTCGAACCTAAAGCAGAAAAATGCGTCTTCATAGGATACCCTAAAGAAACAATTGGGTATTCCTTCTGTCACAAATCCGAGGGCAAGGTTTTCGTTGCCAAGAATGGATCCTTTCTAGAGAAAGTGTTTCTCGCGAAAGGTGTGTGTAGTCGGAAGGTAGAACTTGAAGAGGTTATTTAACCTTCTCTTCATGAAACGACGAGTGGCGCAGCGCTGGAAATTGTTCTAGAGTTGACTACACCGAATGAAGAGGGAACTAATGATAATGATCATGAAACTCTGAAAGAGGACACTGCCGAATCTCGTAGGTCAAGCAAGATACATGGAGCTCCTGAACTATATGGAAATCCTATTATGAATTTCATGGTTGATGAAACAGATGAGCTTGCGACGTATGAAGAAGGGATGATGAGCCCGGATTCCAACAAATGGCTAGAAGCCATGAAATACGAGATGGAATCCATGTACGAAAACCAAGTTTGGACTTTGGTGGACTTACCTCACGACCGAAAGGCCGTTGAGAATAAATGGATTTTCAAAAGAAAAACTGATGCTGATGGTAATGTGACCATCTATAAAGCTTGACTTGTTGCAAAGGGGTTTTGACAAATTCAAGGAGTTGACTATGATGATACATTCTCTCCTATAGCGATGGTAAAGTCGGTTAGGATTATGTTAGCAATTGCTGCATATTTCGATTATGAAATGTGGCATATGGATGTCAAAACTGTGTTCCTCAATGGTAATATTGAAGAAGAGTTGTATATGATACAACCTAAAGGTTTTGTCGATCCTAAGGATGCTGATAAGGTATGCAAGCTTTAGTGATCCATCTATGGACTGAAGCAAGCATCACAGAGTTGGAATCTCTGCTTTGATGAGGTGATCAAAGAGTTTGGATTTGTCCAAACTTATAGAGAGGCTTGTATTTATAAGAAAGTGAGTGGGATCAATGTGACATTTCTAATATTATATGTAGATGACATATTATTGATTGGAAATGATATAGATCTTTTAAACAATGTTAAAAGTTATTTAAACAGCAAATTTTCGATGAAGGACCTTGGTAAAGCATCATATATTAGGCATTAAGATCAATAGAGATAGATCAAGGCGCCTAATTAGGCTAGCGCAAAGTACATACCTTGATAAGATACTAAAGAAGTTTAGTATGGATGGAAGTAAGAAGGGGTTCTTACCTATGTTGCAAGGCAAGACATTGAGTAAGGCTCAAAGTCCGGCTACGGCGGAAGAAAGAGAGATAATGGATAAGATCCCCTATGCTTCAGCCATAGGCTCTATAATGTATGCCATTCTATGTACAAGACTGGATGTGGCACATGCTATTAGTTTGACTAGTAGGTACCAATCTGATCTAGGTTCGGAACACTAGATAGTGCTCAAGAATATCATTAAGTACTTAAGGAGAACTAAGGATATGTTTCTTGTATACGAAGGTGAAGAAGAGCTGGCCGAAAAGTGTTATGTCGATGCGAGCTTTCACACCGATACGAATGACTCTAAGTCTAAATCCGGATATGTATTTCTCTTGAACAGAGCAGCAGTTAGTTGGAGGAGTTCCAAACAACCTATGGTGGCTAGATCAACGACGGAGACGGAATATGTTACTGCTTCAGAAGCGGTTGGGATGAAGGAGTTCATAACGGAACTAGGTGTGGTTCCTAGTGCGTTGGACCAATTAGTGATCTATTATGACAACAACGGAGCCATAGCGAATGCCAAGGAACCAAGGTCTCACAAGAATTCCAAGCATATTAAGCGCCGGTTTCACTCCATCCAGGAGCATGTCAAGGATGGAGATATAAATATTTGTAAAGTACACACGGACCTAACTGTAGCAGATCTGTTGACTAAAGTTCTCCCTAAGGAAAAAATGATCAATGATACGTCCATTTTGCATCACTATTCTATGTCATAACTCATTGTTATTCATTGATATATTTCATATTAAGAGGTGATACTTATGTTATTTCATCTATTCTTGCATGGTTGATGACTTTTGGAGCATGGACCGCTGTAGCCAGGATTCTGATGGAAAAGGTGCTGTTTGGAGGCAAAATTCGCGAAGATCAGAAAATCCGGGAAAATATACGGAAAATCCTATTTTTCCAGAAGATGAAGCATGCTAGAAGGAGGAGTGGAGATGGGCCACCGGGGGCCCACACCACCCCCTGGCGTGGGCCACCCTAGGCCGCGCCACCAGGTGGTGTGGCCGCCCTAGCCCACCTCTGGCTCTCCCCTCTGGCGTATATATTCCTCCCGAAACCCTAAGACTCGGGGAGAGACCATAGAAAGATTCCACCGCCTCTACGTTGCGTAAAACACCGAGAGAGAAAGACCTCTCCGGCAGACAGATTTCTGCCGGGGGAATTCCTTCCCGGAGAGGGGAGATCATCGCCATCAACACCACCATCAAGATGGACTTCATCGGGATCATCATCATCATCACCATCAGCACCCTCATCACCATCTCCATATTGATGTAACAATTGGGTTGAATCTTGCATAATTCTAAGGGGAAACTTTCTCGGTGTTGATTACTCTTTGTAGTTGATGCTATTGAGTGAACCATTGAATTATTGTTTATGTTCAGATTGTTATACATCATTTTTCCATATCTGATAATGATCCATATGATGTCTTGTGAGTAGTTCGTTTTGTTCTTGAGGACATGGGAGAAGTCATGTTGTTAGTAGTGGAGTTGTGTTATTAAAGATTCAATAGTTTGATATTTAAGTTGTGGTGTACTTCTTCTAGTGGTGTCATGTGAACGTCGACTACATGACACTTCACCTATATGGGCCTAGGTGAATGCATTGTGTATTTGGCTATTAATCGTAGGGGTTGCCGGAGTGACAGAAACCTGAACCCCCGTTAGGAAACCATTGCACAAGGGACGTAAGGGTCTTAGAGTTTAAAGCCGTGGTTAGGTTTCTACCTTAATTACTTTCTTGTACTTACGGATGTTTGCAAGGGGTATAATCACAAGTATGTATTAGTCCTAGGAAGGTCAGTACATTAGCACAGGTTCACCCACACAACACTTAGCAAGCTAAAGAAGATTAATCAACTATATGAAGCGAAAGCAATGACAGTCTTCCCATGTGTCCTCGAGAATGTTTGGTCATCTTAAGTAATACAACCGGCTTGTCCTTTGCTGCATAAAGGATTGGGCCAGTTGCTGCATTTATTCTTATTGCCTTTTATTTACTCGTACTTCATTTACTTGCTTTATCAAAAACCCCTAAAAATCCGGTTGCCAAGTATTTGCAGAGAATTCCTGATCCATACCACTAGCTAGCACCTTCTGCTCCTCGTTGGGTTCGACACTCTTACTTATCAAAAATACTGCGATACACCCCCTATACTTGTGGGTCATCAAGACTATTTTCTGGCACCGTTGCCGGGGAATGAAGCGCTATTGGAGAGTGGAACTGGTAAAGGAAACTTTTACTGTGAGTATTGTTTATTTCTATTAGTTGCTTTATTTTCGTTATGGATAATTCGCTGATTTTCTTATTTGGTAATGCTACTACCACTGCTAAGGCAGTAGATGAACCACCACCTGCTGATAATGATGCTTTTAAAATACCTACAAGAATTATTGATCGTGTTATGGATAACTACTATGTTGGGGATGGAACTGTCCATCCCGGTGATCATTTACTCTTTATACACGAATTATGCGGGTTGTTCAAGTGTGCAGGTATTACTACAGATCAAGTTAAGAAGAAGTTATTCTTATTATCACTGAAAGGAAGAGCTGAGGAATGGTATAAGCTACTGAAGAATGGTCAAGCTCTGGAATGGGAGGAAATAGTGCCTCTCTTTTATTCAAAATTTTATCCTCCTAGTGAGATTCATAAAGATCAGAATCAAATATACAACTTTTGGCCTCTTGATGGATAGAGTACAGCTCAAGCTTGGGGGAGATTGAAGTTACTAATGCTCAAATATCCCATTCATGAGCTCCCCAACAATATTATTATCAATAACTTTTATGCAAGGCTTCCTCTACATGATAAGGATTTATTGGATGCTTCTTGTGCTGGATCATTCACTCGCATGGAAGAAGAAGCTAAATGGGATCTTCTGGACCGTATTCAAGATAATGCTAAAGTTTGGGAGAATGACAAAGGTAGAAAGTTAGGTATAAATTATGATTATGAATGCATTGAATCTTTTATGGGAACTGATGACTTTCAAAACAATAAAAATGCTTATGGTCTAGAATCTCAAGCTATTGCTTCTTATTTTAAGGCTTTTGCTTCCTACATTGAAGTGCCTAAAAAGAAGTGGAATAAGTATCATGAACCTTATAAAGATATTGCTAAGAGTGTTCCTTCAAGAAATACTGAAGTTTATACTGCTAATCATGTTTTACCTGAACCTTATATTGAGAAAATGCCTTTCCCAGTTAAGATAAAGGAACATTCTATGATAGCTAGTATGGTTGATGAAAGTATAAGCAAAGCTATTGAATCTGATAAACAATTGGTTGATGAACCTATAATAGCAAATGTGAAAGACTTTGTTACTAAATATGTAGAAGAGGGACACACTATCCTTTGTAAGGATACCTCTAATATCATTTCACAAAGTAGTGTTATGAGAGCTAGTATTCCTGTGTTTTCTGTTAGAATAAGCGATCATTGTCACGATGGTCCTTGTGATAGTTATATTGTTAAGTTTATGCATGATACTGAAAGTTACTATGAGAGAGGGAAAAGTGTTCTTATGCATCTCAATAATCTCAAGTTTCCTCGTTTTATGCTGAAAGTTTTTATGTTGCACTTCTTTTGCCTTCTTATGCTACTGGTTTCTGGTTTCAACAACTTGTTTGTTTACAAAATTTCCTTGCATAGGAAGTGGGTTAGACTTAAACATGTGTATTTTTGCTTCTTAATGCTCCCTTTCAACTGAATTCATATTCCTATGTGAGCATCATCAAAATTATCATGCCCATCTTAATAGCTATAAAGAAAGAGCTTTTTTGGGAGACAACCCAATTTATTTTTGCTTTCAGTTTGTTTTTGTGTCTTTGAGTCTTGGAAGTTATTAATTCGGTAATAACCTCTCCTTATCCTTTTTGTTTGTTTTTTGTGTCAAGATCAACCTCTAATGAGAGAGAAATAAGATTTGGGGAAGTTGCTGTCCCGAAACAGATTTTTGTGCTTCACCGTAAAAATTCGTGAGAGATCTCTGTATGTTGGATTGAGCTGTAATTTTTTGTGCTTATGCCCCAGGATGGTATTTAACTTTCTTTAGTTTTGCACTTTTTTATTTGAGCAACATAAGATTTTCTAAAAAATTGATCTTTACCTGCTGGTCTGTTTTGACAGTTTTTGCCACTTTTGCATTTGCTTCTTTATTCGATTTCCTTTTGAATTCTTTTTGGGTTTTCGGAATGAGTTGCTACAGTAGCTTATGTTTTGATGGTTTTCAGTTGAAGTTGGACTCAAAAGGTTTTATCACTTCACTTATACTAATGTTGCTAATGAGAACTATGTGAAGTTTTGTGTGAAAGAAATTTCCAGGTAGTGGAGGTAATGGTGTAATAAGGAAGAGAAAGGTTTCATGACTCAAGTAATAAGTGTATGAAGATGAAGATATTAATGATATTCAAGTGATAACTCCGGAAGAATCTACTAAATTCCAAATTCAGAGACCTGCAGAGTCTGTTTTCGAATAGGTAACAGTTCTGGTAAGAAAAGTTCCGCGAAAGATCTGTCAAATTATATTTTTGCAGTTTTTAGCCAATAAGGAAAGCTACGAAGCGAAAGAGGGACAGAAACGGAGCCAGGGTGGCTCACACCACCCTGTGGCGCGGGCCCACCCCTGGCCACGCCACCAGGTGGTGTGTCCACTCCGGACTCCGTCTCCGACCTGTTTTCTCCCAGTACCTTCCTTTTGTTGTGAAACTTCATAATATATAACCCCCCCCCCCAGATCTCTCGAGGTTCGTATATCATGTTTTCGTCATGTTTTCGTTTTGATCTGTTTCTGCCAGGAACTATCTTTGAAAGATTAGAAGCACAATGGTGTCTGCCAAGGATAAAGGAAAGGAGCCTATGGAGGAGGATCTCCAAGACCCCGGGCAGGAGAAGGAGATCAAGAGTTAAGGTGAAGAGGAGGTAAAGCACATCGGCACTACCGTTGCAAGCATTGGAGTGGTGGCGAACCCTGCAGGATCAGAAGGACTGCACGGATGTCAACTGGAGGGAAGCCTCCGCGTCACTGTTTGGCACCACGGACACCTTCTCCAAGCACCAAGAGTCCCTTCCATACCTTTATCCATAACCATGCAGGAAAAGAAGACCGCAAGGAAGGAGAGTGGGGAAAGAATCGCAAGAGCTGGGATTCACAACCTGACATGATCATGCACCGCATCAAGCACAACTCGGAGTTGATTCGTACTCTCACCTTCGAGATTGAGGACTTGGGGAAGTTGATCAAAAAGCTCATTGAGAGGATACCACCATCACCGAAGGAGTAACTCGTCATCAGGTTTTGGCATCCCATTGGCTTGTTCCAAGCTTGGGGGAGTGCCACGGTATCACATCACTATCTTCTATCTTTTTACCTTTTTAGTAGAGTCATATCATGAATAGAGAAGTTATCATGTAGGATGGTTTGCATTATGGAAGTGTCCCCTCTCTCGTTAGATATGTATCCCTTAGTGTGAGTTGCCGTTATGGAATATCTATCATTTACTCTTTTACATATATTATATTAGTTTTCAATTCGTGGTTATATGATTGATCTTGTTATTAGTATTGGTATCACTTTGGGATCATTGAGTTAATTTAGTTGGTTTTGGCAAACCTGGCTCAGTCAGTAGCAACACTATTTTTGAGAGTTGAATGAAAAAGATAAAAAGTACTCTAAAGAAATATAATTTCATCATCTTTCTTTCTTGATTTTCTCATGAGTTTAGTATTCTCTAGTTAAGATCTTTTGTGCTTACAAGGAAGATTGCATGTTTGTTTTTATCGCTTGTATGTTTGTTTGTTTCCTTCAACTCTTATACTTGCTACCCAGCCTTGCTAGCCAAAAACCTGTACTAAGAGGGAATTCATCTCGTGCATCCAATCCTCAAAACCAAACCTTTGCCATTTGTGTCCACCATACCTACCTATTAGCATTATTGCTATTCCAAGTAAATTCATGTTTTTATCTACCTCCCAAATTAAACTTGTTATGTGAAAATTAGTGATTAAAGCTCTCACGAACTTTATGGCACACTTTACTTTCTTGCACTTAATAAACTTGAACCATTGTGCTCACCTATGTTGTGTATATTCTTGCACTTTGTAATTTGTGAATTAGCAGAACCATGTTGTCATGGGGAACGCTTTCAACATTGCACCAGTACTTTGTACCTAGTTGATATCATGTTCTTTTGTTTATGGATGCCGTTGTTGTGAAATGAAAGGGGAGCTTGTAAGTCCATGGAGTTATGCATGTGTGTTAGAGAAACGCCTGGGCCACTGGTCTAATCCATGCTGACATGGTGGAAACCTGCAGCATAACCATAATGAGCTGTCTATGAAGCATTCTTCTTATAAAAAAGAATCCGATGTTGAGAAAAAGAGAAAAAGAAAAAAGAGATTATGAAAAGAGGAAAGAGAAAAAAGCACCATATTCCCATGGTAAATAAGAATATTGCTGAGATGCTTGTTGTCTGCTTGCCTTGTCATTTTGATATGGGGATTCTTCCATATCATCGGGCAAGGGGTACCCCGTTGGCGGTTCTCTATGATACACATATACTTACGATGACAAGAACTTACCGGTGACTAAACTTGAGTAGCATGAGGAGCGGCCCTCATATTAAAGGGACATGAGATTCTCAATTTACAACTTGTCAAGCATATCCTTATATTTGATCACTTTAACCTTAATCACCTAAATATGCCTATGATAGGGGTAATGAGAGCTGAAAGCTAATAAGTACATAATTTTTGGGAGCTCTTTATGAAACTTGCCATCCCTGCTTCCCTCTGCGAAGGGCCTTTCTTTTACTTTGTAGTTGAGTCAGTAAACCTATTCCCTTCTATCTCAGCAAGTATTTTGAGTTGTTGTGTTTCATTCATATGATGATTTATTCAATCATGTTTCTTATGTTCCTTTTTTTGCACACTGCTCTTATCTTGGTGATTACTACTTTGAAAGCTATCATTGAAAATCAGTTATTTGTGAACTCTAGCAAATTATCAACTATTCTTCGACCAAGAGCTAAGTTTGCCATTACCAATTATGATTCACTTTATGTATCTTTATTGTGTTTCCTTTACTTATTGCAAGTTAAGTTATATAATAGTGAGTTGTCTGCTATTATGATCTATGAATTGATGAATGTGATGCTTCTTGATCATATTCTTTTAAAGACTCTTCACTCCATAAACCCGAGGCCATGTTTATTGAGCTCAGTTTCGCTTGGGGACAAGCAAATTCTAAGCTTGGGGGGAGTTGATACGTCCATTTTGCATCACTATTCTATGTCATAATTCACTGTTATTCATTGATATATTTCATATTAAGAGGTGATACTTATGTTATTTCATCTGTTTTGCATGGTTGATGACTTTTGGAGCATGGACCGGTGGAGTCAGGATTCTGATGGAAAAGGTGTTGTTTGGAGGCAAAATTTGTGAAGATCAGAAAATTCGGGAAAATATACGGAAACTCCTATTTTTCCATAAGATGAAGAATGCCAGAAGGAGGAGTGGAGATGGGCCACAGGGGGCCCACACCACCCCCTGGCGCGGAACACCCTAGGTTACGCCACCAGGTGGTGTGGCCGCCCTGGCCCACATCTGGCTCTCCCCTCTGGCGTATATATTCCTCCCGAAACCCTAAGACTCGGGGAGCGACCACAAAAAGATTCCGCCGCCTCTGCGGGGCAGAAAACACCGAGAGAGAAAGATCTCTCCGGCAGACAGATTTTTGCCAGGGGAATTCCTTCCCAGAGAGGGGAGATCGGCGCCATCAACACCACCATCAAGCTGGACTTCATCGGGATCATCATCATCATCATCATCATCATCACCATCATCACCATCAACACCCTCATCACCATCTCTATATTTCTGTAACAATTGGGTTGAATCTTGCATAATTCTTAGGGGAAACTTTCCCGGTGTTGATTACTCTTTGTAGTTGATGCTATTGAGTGAACCATTGAATTATTGTTTATGTTAAGATTGTTATACATCATTTTTCCATCTCTGATCATGATCCATATGATGTCTTGTGAGTAGTTCGTTTTGTTCTTGAGGATATGGGAGAAGTCATGTTGTTAGTAGTGGAGTTGTGTTGAGAGAGATTCAATAGTTTGATATTTAAGTTGTGGTGTACTTCTTCTAGTGGGTCATGTGATCGTTGACTACATGACACTTCACCTATATGGGCCTAGGGGAATGCATTGTGTATTTGGCTACTAATCGTAGGGGATGCCGGAGTGACAGAAACCTGAAGGTCGGTACATTAGCACAGGTTCACCCACACAACACTTAGCAAGCTAAAGAAGATTAATCAACTATATGAAGCGAAAGCACTTGACAGTCTTCCCATGTGTCCTCGAGAATGTTTGGTCATCTTAAGTAATACAACCGGCTTGTCCTTTGCTGCATAAAGGATTGGGCCACTTGATGCATTTATTCGTATTGCCTTTTATTTACTCGTACTTCATTTACTTGCTTTATCAAAAACCCCTAAAAATCCGGTTGCCAAGTATTTGCAGAGAATTCCTGATCCATACCACTAGCCAGCACCTTCTGCTCCTCGTTGGGTTCGACACTCTTACTTATCGAAAACACTGCGATACACCCCCTATACTTGTGGGTCAACAATCAACACCAGAACTCCATGGGTGCTAGATTTATCACTATGTGTTTTGAGTGTTAGATAACAATAGCGTGGAGTTTTCTCATGTGTGCTAAGTGTGCAGGGAATGATGTTGTGTTTAGGGGGGCGGATTATCTGCCCCCATCAAGGGCCGGATAATCCGGCCTAACTCACTTGGCAAAGCAGGCAAGGCGCGACGCTCTGACTGGGGGCAGATTTCCCCCCGGAAAATCCGAACGAGGGTGGATTTTCTTCCCCTGACCGGATAATCCGGCCCTCACCTTGGGCCGGATAATTCGGCCCCTAGGAGGCGATCAAAGGCAGGCAAGGCACGACGCTCTGTCTGGGGGCGGATTTTCTTCCCCTGACCGGATAATCTGGCCCTCACCTTGGGCCGGATAATCCGGCCCCTAGGAGGTGATCAAGGGCAGGGTCGGCGCGTCGCTCTGACTGGGGGCGAATTTTGTGCTGGATAATCCGAGTCTAGGGCGGAGTTTTCCCCAGGCCGGATAATTCGGCCCTCACTTGGGCCATATAATCCGGCCCCCAAAGGCTCCAACGGCTCAGTTGGGGCAGGGGGTATAAAAGCCCCTTTATCCCCTTCAGTTAGAACTCTTGATTCATTCGAAAAAGGCCAGACCTATTGCAAGTGCCCTCTCTCTAGATCTCCCACTTCAACCACCTAAAGGCTTCGATCTTTGGGAGAATTGAAGGAGTAGACAACCTACATTGTCATCACGAATCAAGCGCATCAACTCCTCTTCATTCACTTGGAGAAATCCCTGATCTAGAATTCTCGTCAATATCTAGATCTTGTGTTTTGTTATTGATAACTTGTTCTTGTGGCAGCTTGTTGTCATTACGGGAGCCTCCAATTTGGTCGTGGAGTTGTGCCCTGCTAGTTGTGTAAAGGCGTCGGTTCCCGCCTCGAAGGGTTCCTATAGTGGAAAGGTGGATCAGGCCTTTGGTGGCGGGATCTATCGGAGAATAGGGTGAGTCCTATTGTGGCGTGGTGGTCTTAGTACCACCCACCCCTCCAATGCAAATGTACTTCCCTTAACAAGGAAGGAACTATGGTAAAACAAATCATGTGTCTCCGCATGCTCCACTACGGTTTACTTGTTCCTATTTCTCACTCGCCTTTACTCGCTAGTAGTTAGGTTTGCCTATAGGAAAATTCTCCATAATAGTACATCTAGAGAACTTACCTTTCTTGTCAAGTCTAAAATTGAAAAATCATTAAAATTTGAAGTAGCACCTATTCATCCCCCCTCTAGGTGCCCATATGATCCATTTCTCAAGGTTTCCTGATCATGGACATTGGATGTTGTTAATAATGAGGTCACAACATTGGTGAATGATGTGATGAACATTCATCTGAAGTATAGCATTATGATCAAAGTCATTATGTTTATATTGCTATAACATCATATGAAGTAATATTTATCCTTAGACCATGAGATCATGTTAATTGCTAACACCGGAAGAATACTTTAATAACATCAAACGTCACACCGTAACAGGGTGACTATAAAGATGAGTTTGGGTATTCCGAAGGTTATGTTGAGGCTCATGGATCAAGAGTGGAATTTGTCAATCCCGATGATGGATAGATATACTCTAGACCCTCTCAGCGATATCACATTAAGATAGCTTGCAAGCAAGTGATGTGATCACCAGAATGTTATATCACGGGAACGAGAAAAGAGTGCATGTCGGTGTTGAGTTTAAACTAGGTATTGAGATACTAATGGTCTAATCTTGGACATGTAATATATCGCAAGACAAAGGGATTTATTTACTATCGTTAAAGGTTCTCTCGATCAAAGAAGTCATCATTGAATGTATGGGAGTCAATATGGATCTCTAGGTCCAGCTTTTGATTATTGATCTGAGAGGGGTCTCAATCATGTCTGTATTATTCGTGAACCGTAGGATGACACACTTAAGGGTTGCCAACACCATTTTTAGCAAATATGTTCTAGACGAAAGAATTGCAAAGCGCTGGAATTATTTCAATGGACACCAAAAAAAATTCAGGTGAAATTGGTTCTGCATGTGTTGCAGGGGGTTTTATGTGAATGTTTGTTAATTAAAATAATTAACAAAATTCTAAATAAAATAAATAAAAGAGTTTTATTAAATGAGAGTTGCATTAAATTTGGTGAAAATTTAATGCATGTGAGTGGAACTTTGAGTGGAGGCATGTTTATGTGAGTAGAGCTCCCTGCTGACTCGTGTAATAACGAGCTCGTTGGGGAACCCCAAGAGTAAGGTATGATGAGCACAACAGTAAGTTTCCCTCAGTTATGAAACCAAGGTTATCGAACCCGTAGGAGCAAGGAAACATCACCAAGGTGTTGTTGCCAACTTGGAATCCTGCACAACACAACCACAGAACTTTGCCCCCAACTTACAGTGAGGTTGTCAATCTCACCGGTTTTGCTGTAAACAAAGGATTAAACGTATTGTGTGGAAGATAGTAAAATCTTGCAGAAAGTAAACAGAAAGTAGTAAACAGTTGTAGATTGATTGTAAAAGAAAGGACCGGGGTCCATAGTTCACTAGTGGTGGTTCTCCTTAAGATAGATAACATGTTGGGTGAACAAATTATAGCGGGGCAATTGACAAACATCGAGAAAGCATACATGCATATACTAATCATCTTGACTCCTTTGAGTTTCGATTGGGCATTACAACATTATACATAGACCGTAATCCAACTTCATCTATGACTAATAATCCACCTTCAGGTTATCATCTGAACCCCCTCTAGTATTAAGTTGCAAGCAATAGATAATTGCATTACGCATTGCGTGTAAAGTAAACAATACGATTGTTCTATGAACAAAGGATTTCTGTTTTCTCCCTAGTAGCAACAGCACATCTAGTACCTTAGAGATTTCTGTCACTTCT
Source organism: Avena sativa (assembly GCA_916181665.1). Taxonomy (NCBI): domain Eukaryota; kingdom Viridiplantae; phylum Streptophyta; class Magnoliopsida; order Poales; family Poaceae; genus Avena; species Avena sativa. The sequence continues at coordinate 62,605,024 of OV702286.1, read as the reverse complement.
CCAGATTACTAGAGGCATGAACCCACTATCGAGTATAAATACTAAGTCTTGGAGTTACTAGCATCTACTTGGCCAAGATATCTACTAACAATGGAAAGCATGCAAGATCACAAATAACAAAGACATGACAGAATCAATAATCAATCTGAAATAGCATCTCAATATCCATCGGATCCCCACAAACACAACATGTAGGATTATAAATAGATGATCTTGATCATGAACGGAGCTCACAAGATCTAAACATGGTAGCACAAAGGAGAAGAACTAACCATCTAGCTACTACATGGACCCGTAGTCCAAGGATGAACTACTCATGCATCACACTGGAGGCTTGCATGGTGATGAAGAAGGCCTCTAGGGTGAATTTTCCCCTCCGGCAAGGTGCCGGGAAGAGCTTCAGATCCCTCCCGATCTAGGGATGGAGATGATGGCGGCTACAAACTCTTTCGTGGAATTTTGATCGGGTCCTTGGGGTTTTTGTATCGGAGGCATCTTATAGGCGAAAGGGGAGGCCGAGGGCGTACCCTGGGCGGCCGCACCACCCCCTGGCGTGGGCCAGGCCTGGCCGCGCGGCCAGGTGTTGTGTCCGGCCCCTGGCCCCTCTCCGTCTCGTATTCTGGCTCCGTGTCCCCCTCGGTGAAAAACTGACTTTGGCTTTTGTCCCGTCCAATTCCGAGAATATTCATTTCCTGACTTTCCTGGAACCAAAAACAGCAGAAAACAGGCAGCTGGCACTATGGCATCTTGTTAATAGGTTAGTCCAAGAAAGTGTATAAAAAGTACTCCAAAGTTGGAACAAAACATAAGAAAGTAGATAAAAACCAAGCATGGAACATCAAAAATTATGGATACGTTAACAACATATCAACATCCCCAAGCTTAACTCTTGCTCGTCCTCGAGTAGGTAAGTGATAAAAAGAAAGAATAATTTTTGAGGTGACATGCACCATCATAGACTTGATCAAAGTATTTGTAAAACATTGATAGCTGGGATCATAGTACTTCAACATAGCATGAAAGATAAAGTTCTAGCAATAAAACATAGCAACTATGGACTTACAAGCTCCCATTTCATTTCACACCGACGACTGATGTCTACGCACTTCTATTCTTGTAGACAGTTGTTGGGCCTCCAAGTGTAGAGGTTTGTAGAACAGCAGCAAGTTTTCCCTTAAGTGGATCACCCAAGGTTTATCGAACTCAGGGAGGAAGTGGTCAAAGGTATTCCCTCTCAAGCAACCCTGCAATCAATATGCAAGAAGTCTCTTGTGTCCCCAACACACCCAATACACTTGTCAGGTGCATAGGTGCACTAGTTCGGCAAAGAGATAGTGAAATACAAGTGATATGGATAATTATAAGTGGTAACAGTGCTAGAAAATAGCTTGATGGCGTGTGGTTGACGTGGGAAAGACTAAAGGAAAACTGAAATAATGATAGCAGCAAGCAAACATGTAACAGATCTAGTTGCAAATGGTGTTTTAATGCTTAGAAACAAGGCCTAGGGATCATACTTTCACTAGTGAACACTCTCATATAAATATCTTCTCTTTATGATACTACTCTTAACTACTCTCCGGTTGGACACTCTAATCCATGGTAGGGCTATAACAGCACACCTCAAAGTTTGCTTTCCACATCTAGATAACCCCACACTGTCACCTTGAGCACTAGATGGTTCCAACAAACACCACAATTTCATAAAGACATCCAACTCCAAATATAACTCATAACAAGTATTTGTAATCTCTAGCCTAAGTGCCACCATGGTGTGCACACTGTCAACTTCACACACATGGGGAGAGCAGAGATCTATTAAAGCACTTGAGTAGCAAGGTAGATCTAATTGATTACAAAGCTCATGATCACAATATGATTATGCATAGAGAGAGAGATGAACACACAGCTACCGGTAGAACCCTTAGCCTCGAGAGATAACTACTCCCTCATCATCATGGGAATCAGCAACGGCGATGGAGATGGTGGTGGAGATCGATGGAGATGGCTCCTGGGGCACTTCCCCATCCCGGTAGGGTGCCAGAATAGAGACTTTCTGTCCCCCGAATCTCCCCTTTGGTGGTGGCGGCGCTGCGAAACTTTTCGTGGCTGGAGGCTGGACGATTTAGGGTTTTTGCATCGGGAGGCATCGTATAGGCGAAGAGGCAAGGTCGGTGGGCGGCCAGGGGGCCCACACCACCTGGTGCCGCGGCCAGGGCTAGCCCGTGCCACCACATGGTGTGGCCACCGTGGTGCCCTACTCCGTCTCTGCTTCGTGTTTCCGTGTTGCTCTGGGAAAAATAGGCATATTGGCTTTTGTCCCGTCCAATTCCGAGAATATTGATTTTCTGCCTTTTCTGGAACCAAAAACAAAAGAAAACAGGCAACTGGCACTGTGGCATCTTGTTAATAGGTTAGCCCCAGAAAACATATAAAAATACCTCAAAGTGTTGACAAAGCAAAGCAAAGTAGATAGTAAACAAGCATGGAACATCAAAAATTATAGATACGTTTGCAACGTATCAGCATCCCCAAGCTTAACTCATGCTCGTCCTCGAGTAGGTAAGTGATAAAAAGAAAGAATAATTTTTGAGGTGACATGCACCATCATAAACTTGATCAAAGTATTTGTAAACATTGATAGCTGGGATCATAGTACTTCAACATAGCATGAAAGATAAAGTTCTAACAATAAGACATAACAACTATGTTGTAACATGAAAACGCACAAACAATAGATTCATGAATAACAATGCTTTGCAAGACGTTTGTTTGTTTTACATAAAGAAAACATAGCATAGTGGCATTCAGCTTGTCCCTCATAAAGTAGCAAACCATAATTGCATAGGACACCTTCAAAGTTTATAAAGGTGACTAGATACAAATAGTTTAAGAACAAGCAATATCAAGTTATGCATCAATCAACAAGTCTTGGGACAATGCACATAGAACTAAGAATGGCCACTATGCTATCACGGTAGGTGCATAAAGGTAGAAGGTGGAGACTCAACATAAAAGTAAAAGAAAGGCCTTCATAGAAGGAAGTAGAGATTCAAGTTTCATAAATAGCTTCTAAAAATTATGGTACTTGTTAGCTTTCAGCTCTCATTGCCCCTATCATAAGCATCTTTAAGTGATTAAGGTCAAAATGACATAACTAAGAGGATATGCTTGACAAGTTATAAACCGAAATCTCAGCCCCTTACTTACGAAGACCGAACCTCATGCTACTCAACTTTAGTCACAAGTCAGCTCTTGTCATTGTAAGTACATATGTATCATAGAGAACCGCCAATGGGGTACCCCTTGTAGTTGATACAGGAGCTATCACATAATCAAAATGACAAGGCAAGCAGACAATGAGCATCTCAGCAATCTTTTTATTTGCTATTTGCATAGGTTTTTATTGAGGATGCTTCATAGAGTGCTCATTATGGTTATGCTGCAAGTTTCCACCATGATTAGGCATGGCTTAAGCTAGCGGCCCAGGCGTTTCACTAACACACATACAAACTCCATGATCTTACAAGTTCCACTTTTATTTCACACCGCCGGGATCCATAAGCAAAAGAACATGATATCAACGGGGTACAAAGTACAAGTGCAATGTTGAAAGCGTTCCCCATGATACATGGTTCTGCTAATTTCAACTTATAAAGCGCAAGCATATACGCAACAAAGATGGACACAATGGTTCAAGTTTATTAAATGCAAGAAAGTAAAGTGTGCCATCAAGTTCGTGAGAGCTTTAATCACTAAATTTTCACATAACAAGTTTAATTTGGAAGGTAGATAAAACATGAATATACTTGGAATAGCAAATGCTAATAGGTAGGTATGGTGGACTCTTTGGAATAACTTGGTTTTAGGAGTTGGATGCATGAGTGGAACTCATACTTGATTACGGAGGCTAGCAAAAGACTGGGAGCGACCAACTAAGAGAGCAATAATGGCCATAATCATGGAGAGCGAGAAAACATCATTGATTAAAGCATAAAGTGATATTACAAGTCGAAAACTAAAGGATCATAAAGGCTATGGTGACTTGGGATAGTCATAACATGGTGTGAGCATGCGCCAAGTCAACCCAAATAAAGCATCAAAGGGGAATACCACAATACTATGCTTTAATATGCTAAAAAAAGCATGATTCTTTCAAGGCACATTAACCAATCTCAGTTATTTGTAACAAGTCATGATACGTCAAAAATCACTAAGCATAAATACAAAACAATATCAAGCATGACCTGATAAAGTCCAAGTCACAGTCAAAAACAAGCTCCTATTATACCACTTAAGCATGAACTTTCCTACTCTTTTCCAACACCAATCGACTTATTTGAAACAACTCACAAAGATAATAATCAATAAAGATCAGTGATCTTGTCTCACAAATCCAAAAAGAAGAACTAAAAAGTTCTAAGCTGAAAGCACAAGAAAACTAAGGCTAAACCCAGTGCTAGCAAAGGAGAACACTCACAGAACAATAAGAGTGAAAACTAGAGTGTTCTAGGCAATGAATAACAGGGTGTGTCTCTATCCAAAAGAAGTGTGTTGGGACCCAACCAAATTATTCAAGAAAACTAAGCAAACAAATAAAACGAAAACTAAGAGCGAAAACAAAGACGCTCCAAGAACAACACAACTGTGCATGCAATAATAAAAATGAAGTATTTGGAAGGGCCTGAGATTTTTATTGATGAAGAAGGGGATGCCTTGGGCATCCCCAAGCTTTGATGCTTGTACTTCTTGGATATTTCTTGGGGTGACACGCGTGGCATCCCCAAGCTTGAGCTTTAGTCCATTCTTCATCTCATTACTCATTCCTTCCATACACTTGAATTTTTTCCTTCATACAAAACTTCACACAATCTTTATTAGCAACATTAGTGCACTCAAGATAATAAGTCTTTGGGTTCAGTTTCAACACCAATAAAACGTCCATTAAAACACAAGCTACTGTAGCACTTTCCTCAAAAAGCTCAATTCCCCAAAAGAACTCAAAAAGGAACCAACAAGAAGCAAATGCAAATAATGGCAGAAATGTGTCAAAACTGACCAGCAAGTAAATACGAATTTTTTCGAAGACCTTCTGTTGCTCAAATAAAAAATTGTTGAACTAACGAAAGTTAGATAACAACCTGGGGCAGAAGCAAAAAAATTCATGCCTCAAAAGGACTTACAGAGATTTTACACGATTTTTTAGGGTGAAACACAGAAATCTGTTTCGGGACAGCAACTTTCCCAATCATTACTTCTCTCTCATTAGAGGTTACTCTTGGCACAAAAAGCAAATAAATAGGATAAGGAGAGGTTATTACAGAGGTAATAACTTCCACTCCTCATCTAGAACTTTTGGGTTATGTCCCAATAAGTACTTTTCTTTAACGCCTTTAAGTTAGGCATGATAGTTTGAGAAGATGCTCACATAAGAAATATGAATTGAAGTAAAAGAGAGCATCAAGAAGCAAATTCAAAGCAAATTTAAGTCTAACCCACTTCCTATGCATAGGAATCTTGTAAAGAAACAAGTCATGAAAGCACAAAGCAACAAGCATAGGAAAGCAAAACAAGTGCAATTTCAAGACTTTCAACATAAAGAGAGGTAACTTAATATTATTGAGATGCATAGAACCATGTTTCCCTCTCTCATAGTAACTTTCAGTAGCATCATGAATAAAATGAAAAATATAACTATCACATAAAACATTCTTATCATGATCCACATGCATAAAAGAATTAATACTCTCCACATAAACATTGTCATTCTTATTAATTGTAGTAGGACCAAAATCAACAAAATAGCTATCATTATTATTCTCATCACCATAATCATCAAATATAGGAGGCATATTGTAATCATAATTAATTTTCTCCTCAATAGTAGGTGGACTAGAAATATCATACTCATCATTGTAATCATCATATATCGGAGGCATAGTATCATCAAAGTAAATTTTCTCCTCCGTGCTTGGGGGACTAAAAAGATAATTCTCATCAAAACCAGCTTCCACAAGCTTAGACTTTTCCATAGCATTAGCAATAATGGTGTTCAAACAATTCATAGTAATAACATTGTTATTAGCATGCAAATAAAGTTCCATAGGTTTTTTAATTTTCTCTTTAAAAACTTCATGTCCTAACTCAAGATAAATACTATAAAGCTCTCTAATTTTTTTTCTTGTTTGCCATTAAGCCTAACTAGTGAAAATAAAAACAAGAAACAAAAAGACAAAATTGCAGAATCTAAAGGAAATAACTTTGAGCACTCACACCGGAGGATGTGAGTACCTTTTACCTTACCTCCCCGGCAACGGCGCTAGAAAATAGCTTGATGTCTACGCACTTCTATTCTTGTAGACAGTTGTTGGGCCTCCAAGTGTAGAGGTTTGTAGAACAGCAACAAGGTTTCCCTTAAGTGAATCACCCAAGGTTTATCGAACTAAGGGAGGATGTGGTCAAAGGTATTCCCTCTCAAGCAACCCTGCAATCAAGATACAAGAAGTCTCTTATGTCCCCAACACACCCAATACACTTGTCAGGTGTATAGGTGCACTAGTTCGGCGAAGAGATAGTGAAATACAAGTGGCATGGATAATTATAAGTGGTAACGGTGCTAGAAAATAGCTTGATGGTGTGTGGTTGACGTGGGAAAAGACTAAAGGAAAACTGAAATAAAGAGAGCACCAAGCAAACATGTAACAAATCTAGTTGCAAACGGTGTTTTAATGCTTAGAAACAAGGCCTAGGGATCATACTTTCACTAGTGAACACTCTCATATAAATATATTCTCTTTATGATACTACTCTTAACTACTCTCCGGTTGGACACTCTAATCCATGGTAGGGCTATAACAGCACACCTCAAAGTTTTCTTTCCACATCTAGATAACCCCACACTGTCACCTTGAGCACTAGATGGTTCCAACAAACACCACAATTTCATAAAGACATCCAACTCCAAATATAACTCATAACAAGTATTTGTAATCTCTAGCCTAAGTGCCACCATGGTGTGCACACTGTCAACTTCACACATATGGGGAGAGCAAAGATCTATTAAAGCACTTGAGTAGCAAGGTAGATCTACTTGATTACAAAGCTCATGATCACAATATGATCATGCATAGAGAGAGATGAACACATAGCTACCGGTAGAACCCTTAGCCTCGAGAGAGAACTACTCCCTCATCATCATGGGAATCAGCAACAGGGATGGAGATGGTGGTGGAGATCGATGGAGATGGCTCCAGGGGCACTTCTCTGTCCCGGCAGGGTGCCGGAACAAAGACTTTATGTCCCCCGAATCTCCCCTTTGGTGGTGGCGGCGCTGCGGAACTTTTCGTGGCTGGAGGCTAGACGATTTAGGGTTTTTGCATCAGGAGGCATCTTATAGGCAAAGAGGCAAGGTCGGTGGGTGGCCAGGGGGCCCACACCACCTGGTGGCGCGGCCAGGGCTAGCCTGCGCCACCACATGGTGTGGCCACCCTGGTGCCCTACTCTGTCTCTGCTTCGTGTTTCCGTGTTGCTCTAGGAAAAATAGGCATATTGGCATTTGTCCCGTCCAATTCCGAGAATATTGATTTTCTGCCTTTTCTGGAACCAAAAACAGAAGAAAACAGGCAACTGGCACTGTGGCATCTTGTTAGTTAGTCCCAGAAAACATATAAAAATACCTCAAAGTGTTGACAAAGCAAAGCAAAGTAGATACTAAACAAACATGGAACATCAAAAATTATAGATACGTTTGCAACGTATCAACGACATCCATAGACAAAAGAGCATGATATCAACTAGGTAGAAAGTACAAGTGCAATGTTGAAAGCATTCCCCATGACAGCATGGTTCTGCTAATCCCCAACATATAAGTGCAAGCATATACAACATAAATGACACAATGGTTCAAGTTTATTAAGGGCAAGAAAAGTAAAGTGTGCCATCAAGTTCGTGAGAGCTTTAATCACTAATTTTCACATAACAAATTTAATTCAAAAGGTAGATAAAAACATGAATATACTTGGAATAGCAAATGCTAATAGGTAGGTATGGTGCACTCTTTGGAATAACTTGGTTTTAGGAGTTGGATGCATGAGTGGAACTCATACTTGATTACGGAGGCTAGCAAAACACTAGGAGCGACCAACTAAGAGAGCAATAATGGCCATAATCATGCAGAGCCACAAAACATCATTGATTAAAGCATAAAGTGATATTACAAGTCAAAAACTAAAGGATCATAAAGGGTACGGTGACTTTGGATAGTCATAACATGGTGTGAGCATGCGCCAAGCCAACCCAAATAAAGAATCAAAGGAGAATACCACAATACTATGCTTTAATATGCTAAAACAACACATGATCCTTCCAAGGCACATTAAGCAATCTCAATTGTTTATAACAATTCATACTACAACAATAATCAGTAAGCATAAAGCCAAAACGATACCAAGAATGACATGACAAAGCATAGGCCACAGTCAAAAACAAGCTCCTTTTACCACTTAAGCATGAACTTTTCCTACTCTTTTTCAATCCAAACCAAACTATTTGAAAACTAATGTATGAAAGAGGGGGTCCAACCAATTTATTCAAGAAAACTAATAAAACCAAGCAAACGAAAAACCAAAACGAAAATGAAAAAGAAGACGCTCCAAGAACAACACAACTGTGCATGAAACAATAAAAATGAAGTGTTTGGAAGAAAATTGAGATTTTTATTGATGAAGAAGGGGATGCCTTGGGCATCCCCAAGCTTTAACGATTGTACTTCTTGGATATTTCTTGGCATGACACGCGTGGCATCCCCAAGCTTGAGCTTTAGTCCATTCTTCATCTCATTACATCATTCTCTCCATACACCTGAAATTTTTCCTTCATACAAAACTTCACACAATCTTTATTAGCAACATTAGTGCACTCAAGATAATAAGTCTTTTGGTTCAGTTTCAACACCAATAAAACTTCCATTAAAACACAATCTACTGTAGCACTTCCCTCAAAAATCTCAATTCCCCAAAAGAACAAAAAAAGGAACCAACAACAAGCAAATGCAAATAATGGCAGAAATCTGTCAAAACAGACCAGCAGGTAAAGACGAATTTTTTCGAAGACCTTCTATTGCTCAAATCAAAAAGTGTTGATCCAATGAAAGTTAGATAACAACCTGGGTCAGAAGAACAAAAATTCACGCCTCAAAACAACGTATAGAGATTTTACACGAATTTTTACGGCGAAGAACAAAAATCTGTTTCAGGACAACAACTTTCCCAAGCATTACTTCTCTCTCATTAGAGGTTACTGTTGGCACAAAAAGCAAATAAAAAGGATAAGGAGCGGTTATTACTGAAGTAATAACTTCCAAGACTCATCTAAAACTTTTGGGTTATCTCCCAATAAGTACTTTTCTTTAACGCCTTTAAGTTAGGCATAAGAAGCAAGAAAGGAATCAAGTGTTCTCAAATGAAGAAGCATTAAAAGTGATACCAGAAATATCTTCAACAAGGCAAGGTATCTCATCCAAATAAGTTCTATAGGATCCTCTTTCAATGCTCTTGGGTTCACTATTTTCATCAAATGGGTTTTCAGGAACAATTCAATCAAGATTCTTTTCTATGGCTTCATGCATTGCTGCAAGTTTAAAAGGTATTGGTATCTTAGTTTCCTCTCCCATTAGGTTTGGTTTTGTCCATCTTTTCTCGTGTACCAATAACATCTACACATGAGCCTAGCATATTAAAACGTTCAAAGACTTTTCTAGCTTCCTTCGCAACATCATAGAATTCCTTAAGCAAAGTTTCCAGAATAAAATCTCTCTTTTTAGGGTCCTCAATTTCTTTAAGTTTAAGAAACATTACTTGCATTAAGGGGTTAAGGTTAACAAACCTAGCTTCCAACATGTGAACTAAAGAAGTTGCAGCAATTTCGTAGTTTGGAGCACGTTCTGCAAGGGATCTATCCTCAATATCCTCATGCTTACTAACATGATTAAAGAATTCTTCAATATTGTCTTTTCCAATTATAGAGCCACTACCTATTGAAAGGTCTTTCAGGGTGAACTTAGGGATCAACATGGTGAGCTAAGAAAGAGGTAACAACTATAGAAAGACTTAATTTTTTTTGTATTTTTAGTATAAAGAAGCAAACTAGTAAAACTATTTTTTGTGTGTTTTTGATAAAGAAACAAGCAAACAAATCAAGAAAGAGAATGGTTATGAGGGACTCCCCTTGTGAATATGTCCTTGTCTCCCTGGCAACAGCGCTAGAAAAATACTTGCTGACTCGTGTAATAACGAGCTCGTTGGGGAACCCCAAGAGGAAGGTATGATGAGCACATCAGTAAGTTTCCCTCAGTTATGAAACCAAGGTTATCTAACCAGTAGGAGCAAGGAAACACCTCCAAGGTGTTGTTGCCAACTTGGAATCCTGCACAACACAACCACAGAACTTTGCCCCCAACTTACAGTGAGGTTGTCAATCTCACCGGTTTTGCTAAAAACAAAGGATTAAACATATTGTGTGGAAGAAAGTAAAAGCTTGCAGAAAGTAAATAGAAAGCAGTAAACAGTTGTAGATTGATTGTAAAAGAAAGGACCGGGGTCCATAGTTCACTAGTGGTGGTTCTCCTTAAGATAGATAACATGTTGGGTGAACAAATTATAGCGGGGCAATTGACAAACATCGAGAAAGCATACATGCATATACTAATAATCTTGACTCCTTTGAGATTCGATTGGGCATTACAAAATTATACATAGACCGTAATCCAACTGCATCTATGACTAATAATCCACCTTCAGGTTATAATCCAAACCGTCTCCAGTATTAAGTTGCAAGCAACAGATAATTGCATTACACATTGCATGTAAAGTAAACAATATGATTGTTCTATGAACAAAGGATTGATGTTTTCTCCCTAGTAGCAACAACACATCTAGTACCTTAGAGATTTCTGTCACTTCCCTAGATTACTAGAGGCATGAGCCCACTATCGAGCATAAATACTAACTCTTGGAGTTGCTAGCATCTACTTGGCCAAGATAGCTACTAACAACGGAAAGCATGCAAGATCACAAATAACAAAGACATGACAGAATCAATAATCAATCTGAAATAGCATCTCAATATCCATCGGATCCCCGCAAACACAACATGTAGGATTACAAATAGATGATCTTGATCATGAACGGAGCTCACAAGATCTAAACATGATAGCACAAAGGAGAAGAACCAACCATCTACCTACTACATGGACCCGTAGTCCAAGGATGAACTACTCACGCATCACACCGGAGGCTTGCATGGTGATGAAGAAGGCCTCCAGGGTGAATCCTCCCCTCCTGCAGGGTGCCGGGAAGAGCTTCAGATCCCTCCCGATCTAAGATGGAGATGACGGCGGCTACAGACTCTTTCGTGGAATTTTGATCAGGTCCTTAGGGTTTCTGTATCGGAGGCATCTTATAGGCGAAAGGGGAGGCCGAGGGGGTGCCCTGGGCGGCCGCACCACCCTTTGGCGCGTGCTAGGCCTAGCCACATGGCCAGGTGATGTGGCCGGCCCCTGGCCCCTCTCCGTCTCGTATTCTGGCTCCGTGTCTTCCTCGGTGAAAAACTGACTTTGGCTTTTGTCTCGTTCAATTCTGAGAATATTCATTTTCTAACTTTCCTGGAACCAAAAATAGCAGAAAACAGCCAGCTAGCACTGTGACATCTTGTTAATAGGTTAGTCCAAGAAAGTGTATAAAAAGTACTCCAAAGTTGGAACAAAACATAAGAAAGTAGATAAAAACCAAGCATGGGACATCAAAAATTATGGATACGTTAGCAACGTATCACTCCCACCCACATGAATGAGAGGAGGTGGAGGGGATCCTCCATGGCTGTCGGCCATGGGATGGGGTGCCCCCTCCCCTATAAAAGGCGTCCCTCTCCTTCCTCACAAAGCACACCTCCTCGTGAAGGATCTCTGTCCCCCTTTAGAATTATTCCCCATGGTCTCGGATTAGCGAGATACATGTTCCCGGTGGCATTTCATCTGGAAGGAGTTGCTGCTTCCGCTGCATCGCTGGAGCGAGGAGGTGGAGGTTGTTAGGTGGCATGAACGTGTGTACGAGGACGGATGCGCTGCTGATTTGCGGCGCTAGGACTTCCACAGGATCTTGAGATCGGCAAGCGTTCGACTACATCATCCACGAGTTCCATCTCGTTACACTTTGTGGGTCTTCGAGGGTATGTTCTCTATGCATGTATATCCACCCGTTGCTTGTATCTAGTAGATAGATCTTGGTGTATAATAGTTCCCATTGTAGGAATTTTTTTCTTTTCTATGTTGTGAACCCCAACAGAACACCCCTTGCACTGGACGCGCTCCCGCGGAGGTAAGCTGACCTCCATGTCTAGCGCCACCACCCTCACCACTGCGTCGCCCGTGGCCTGCTTCGTGGATATGCACGAGAACCAAATCATGGCGCTTGGGATTCCTTCCCTCGGTTCAGCCTTTGGCGGAGGTGACGGGCCTCCTCTTCCACGCGACCACACTAGCGTCTCGTCGCAGACAACTGATACATTGCAAGTGTATCTATAATTTTTGATGTTCCATGCTTGGTTTTATCTACTTTCTTATGTTTTGTCCACACTTTGGAGTACTTTTCATATGATTTCTTGGACTAACCTATTAACAAGATGCCACAATGCCAGTTTCCTGTTTTCTGCTGTTTTTGGTTCCAGGAAGTCAGAAAATGAATATTCTCGGAATTGGACGGGACAAAAGCCAAAGTTCCTATTTTACCGGAAGACTCACAGAGCCAGAATACGAGACAGAAGAGTGTCAGGGCCTGCCACACCCTCCCAGGCGCGGGCTAGCCCTACCCGCGCCACCAGGTGGTGTGGGCCCCTGGCACTCCACCGACCTTTCCCTCTGGCCTATAAGAAGCCTCCCGATGCCAAAACCCTAAATAATCACACCTCCACCCACGAATTTGCAGCCACCAAAGCCATGTTTTTGCCTCTCCCATAGATCCCATCTCCATGGGGAAGGGCTCCAAAGAAGCCATGAAGGAAGGGTGCTAAGGGGCGGTGCTCCCCTGTGATACCGGTGGCAGGGAAGGAGTCCTCCGCGCCGCCACCAGCGCCACCGCCTCTTCACCATCTTCACCGCCATCTCCATCGATCTCCATCACCGTTGCTGACTCCCATGATAAGGAGGGAGTAGTTCTCTCTAGAGGCTAAGGGTTCTACCAGTAGCTATGTGTTCATCTCTCTCTATTCATGATCTTATTGAGATCATGAGCTTGTAATCTATAGATCTACCTTGCTACTCAAGTGCTTTAATAGATCTCTGCTCTCCCCATGTGTGTGAAAGTGATAGCGTGCACACCATGGTGGCACTTAGGCTAGAGATTACAAATACATGTTATGAGTTATATTTGGAGTTGGATGTTTCTATGAAATTGTGGTGTTTGTTGGACTCATCTAGTACTCAAGGTGACAGTGTGGGGTTTTCTAGATGGGAAAGGATTACTTTGAGGTGTGCTGTTATAGCCCTACCAACGATTAGAGTGTCTAACCGGAGAGTAGTTCAGCGTAGTATCATGAAGATAATATATTTATATGAGAGTGTTCACTAGTGAAAGTATGATCCCTAGGCCTTGTTTCTAAGCATTGAAACACTGTTTGCTACTAGATCTATTACATATTTGCTTGCTTTCTTCTTTATTTCAGTTTGCCTTTAGTCTTTTCCACGCCGTCAAGCTATTTTCTATCACCGTTACCACTTGTATTTCACTATCTCTTCGCCGAACTAGTGCACCTATACACCTGACAAGTGTATTGGGTGTGTTGGGGATACAAGAGACTTCTTGTATCTTGATTGCAGGGTTGCTTGAGAGGGGATACCATTGACCACTTCCTCCCTGAGTTCGATAAACCTTGGGTGATCCACTTAAGGGAAAACTTGCTGCTGTTCTACAAACCTCTGCACTTGGAGGCCCAACAACTGTCTACAAGAATAGAAGTGCGTAGACATCAAGCTATTTTCTGGCGCCGTTGCCAGGGAGGTAAGGTAAAAGGTACTCACATCCTCCGGTGTGAGTGCTCGAAGTTATTTCCTTTAGATTCTGCAATTTTGTCTTTTTGTTTCTTGTTTTAACTAGTTAGGCTTAATGGAAAACAACAACAAAATTAGAGAGCTTTTTAGTCTTTTTCCTAATATAGAACATGAGTTGTCTGAAAAGAAAATTAAAAAACCCATGGAACTTTCTTTGCATGCTAATAGCAATTTTATTAGTATGAATCTTTTAAACACCTTTGTTTCTAATGCTATGGAAACGTCTAAACTTGGGGAAGTTGTTTTTTATGAAAATGATCTTTTTAGTTCCCCAGCTTTAAAGAAGAAAATTTGCTCTGATGATACTTTATCTCCCATATGTGGTAATTCTAATGATACTTGTGATATTTTAAATCCACATACTGAAAGCATCCCTTTTAAAATACCTATAAAAATTGTTGAACGTATTATGAATAACTGCTATTTTGGAGATGGAACTGTCCATCCTAGTGATCATTTGCTCTTTATACATGAATTATGTGAGTTGTTCAAGTGTGCAGGTATTTCAATGAACCAAGTGAAGAGGAAGCTATTCCCTCTTTCACTTAAGGGAAAAGCAAGGGAGTGGTATGAGCTACTAGAGGATCCTCATCATTTGGAGTGGGAGGAACTTGAATCTCTCTTTTACTCTAAATTTTATCCTCCTCATGAAATTCATAAAGATAGGAATTACATTTATAATTTTCATCCTCATGATGGAGAAAGTATTTCCCAAGCATGGGGGAGATTGAAGTCACTAATGCTCAAATGTCCCATTCATGAGCTCCCTAGTAATATTGTTATTAATAATTTCTATGCAAGGCTTTTAGGACATTACAAGGACTATCTAAATACTTGTTTAGAGGGATCCTTCACAAGTAAGGAGGTCAAAGCTAAGTGGGATCTTCTTGAAACAATTCAAAGCAATACCGAAGATTGGGATAACAACAAAGGTAAAGAACCAGGTATAAACTATGAGTATTATTGCATTAAGTCTTTCACTGAAACTGCTGATTTTCAAGAGCTTAGTGCTAAGTATGGTCTTGATCCCCAAATTCTTATTGATTGTTTTAGAACCTTTGCTTCTCATATTAATGCTCCTAAAGAAAAATGGGACATGTATCATGAGCCTTTTAAAGACACTTGCGTGGAAAATGAAATTGTTATTAATGATAGCAATAAACATGCTCAAACTTCTGAAAGTACTATTTCTTATAAGCATATTAATTTTTGTGGAATACATAGACCTTGTGAGAATAATCAAATTGAAGAAGAATATTGTATCACCCACAGGAATGAAAAAACTAGAATGTGGTATAGGGCTCTAAATGATCTTGGTAAAAAAGTTTGTGCCCTTTATCCTTTTATTTGTGAACTTTGCTTTGAAGTGGGTAATTTCAATTTTCAATGCTAAGGACATAATAATAGCCCTTCTAATCCAATGAGTACTGCAAGTTTGTATTGTGATGACATGATCACTCCTAATCAGCATGATGAACTTACATTATTTTTGGGATGTGAAGAGTTATCAAGAAAAACCTCTTTGGTAGATATGGGTGCTTTTGATATGAATAGTGTCATGCATGGTTGTCATCTTTATTGTGTTGATAATTGCCACACAAATACTTACATACAAAATATTATAAAAGATGAGATCTTACCAGAATATGACATGACTAATATGTGTTTTGGTCTTATTAATGAAAAGGAGGAACCCTCCAAAGTTTCTTCTATTGTCTCTAACAATGAACCAGGGTATATGGAGAAGCTTCATTTCAAGCCTCTCCCTCCTAAAGAGAAGAAGAAAAAGAATAAAAGGAGGAGTAAAAGGAGAGAGGAAACGGTATTTTCCCCTAAGCATGTTGCTCCTATTATAGTTTTTGATGAGTCTGAACTCGATGATGTTCCTATGCCTGTTACCTATAGTAGTGATCATGATTGGGAAAAGCACACTACTTTTGATATTGAAAATCTCTTTGGTACAAATTCTGAAAATGATGATATTAATAATTGCTATACTATTAGTGTTATCCATGATCCTTCCAATGATGATATGTTTACTTGGGAAGATAACTATTCTATTGCTTATGATGATGCTATACCTCCAATATATGATGATTGCAATGATGAATATGATATTTTCAGTCCACCTACTATCGAGGAGGAAATTAATTATGATTACAATATGCCTCCTATATTTGATGATTATGGTGTTGAAAATAATAATGATAGCTATTTTGTTGAATTTGCTCCCACTATGATTAATAAGAATGACTATGCTTATGTGGAGAGTAATAATTATATGCATGTGGCTCATGATAATAATGTTTTATGTGATAGTTATATTGTTAATTTTATTCATGTTTCTACTTAAAGTTATTATGAGAGAGGGAAACATGGTTTTATGCATCACAACAATATTAAGTTTCCCCTCTTTATGTTGAAAGTTTTGAAGTTGCACTTGTTTTGCTTTCCTATGCTTGTTGCTTTGTGCTTTCATGACTTGTTTATTTACAAGATTCCTGATCATAGGAAGTGGGCTAGACTTAAATGTGCTTTGAATTTTCTTCTTGATGCTCTCTTTTACTTCAATTCATATTTCTTATGTGAGCATCTTCTCAAACTATCATGCCTAACTTAAAGGCGTTAAAGAAAAGTACTTGTTGGGAGATAACCCAAGAGTTTTAGATGAGTCTTGGAAGTTATTACTTCAGTAATAACCGCTTCTTATCCTTTTTATTTGCTTTTTGTGCCAAGAGTAACCTCTAATGAGAGTGAAGTAATGATTGGGAAAGTTGCTGTCCTGAAACAGATTTTTGTGCTTCACCGTAAAAAATCGTGAGAGAGATATGTATGTTGGATTGAGCTGTAAGTTTTCGTGCTTCTGCCCCAGGTTGTTATCTAAGTTTCGTTAGTTCAACACTTTTTGATTTGAGCAAGAGAAGGTCTTCTAAAAAATTCGTCTTTACCTGCTGGTCTGTTTTGACAGATTTGTGCTTTTATTTGCATTTGCTTCTTGTTGGTTCCTTTTTAAGTTCTTTTGGGGAATTTAGCTTTTTGAGGGAAGTGCTAAAGTAGCTAGTGTTTTAATGGAAGTTTTATTGGTGTTAGAACTGAATCTAAAGACTTATTATCTTGAGTGCACTAATGTTGCTAATAAAGATTGTGTGAAGTTTTGTATGAAGGAAAAATTTCAGGTGTATGGAAGGAATGAGTAATGAGATGAAGGATGGACTAAAGCTCAAGCTTGGGGATGCCACGCATGTCACTCCAAGAAATATCCAAGAAGTACAAGCGTCAAAGCTTGGGGATGCCCAAGGCATCCCCTTTTTCATCAATAAAAATCCCAGGTTTCTTCCAAACACTTCATTTTTATTATTTCATGCACAGTTGTGTTGTTCTTGGAGCGTCTTCTTTTTCGTTTTTGTTTTGGTTTTTCGTTTGCTTGGTTTTCTTAGTTTGCTGAATAAATTGGTTGGACCCCCTCTTTCATGCATTGGTTTTCAAATAGTTTGGTTTGGATTGGAAAAGAGTAGGAAAGTTCATGCTTAAGTGGTAAAGAGAGCTTGTTTTTGACTGTGGCTTGTGCTTTGTCATGCCATGCTTGATATTGTTTTGGCTTTATGCTTAGTATTCTTTGTTGTAGCATGACTTGTTATAAACAATTGAGATTGCTTAATGTGCCTTGGATGAATCATGCGTTGTTTTAGCATATTAAGGCATAGTATAGTGGTATTCTCCTTTGATGCTTTATTTGGGTTGACTTGGCACATGCTCACACCATGTTATGACTATCCCAAGTCACCATAGCCTTTATGATCCTTTAGTATTCAACTTGTAGTATCACTTTATGCTTTGTTCAATGATGTTTTGTCGCTCTGCATGATTATGGCCATTATTGCTCTCTTGCTCCCAGTCTTTTGCTAGCCTCCACAACCAAGTATGAGTTCCACTCATGCATCCAACTCCCTAAACCAAGTTATTCCAAAGAGTCCACCATACCTACCTACTAGCTTATGCTATTCCAAGTATATTCATGCTTTTGTTTACCTTCCACTTGTTATGAGAAAACTAGTGATTAAAGCTCTCACGAACTTGATGGCACACTTTACTTTACTTGCCCTTAATAAACTTGAACCATTGTGTCTTCTATGTTGTATATGCTTGCACTTATTTGTTGGGAATTAGTAGAACCATGCTTTCATGGGGAACGCTTTCAACATTGCACTTGGTACTTGTACCTAGTTGATATCATGCTCTTTTGTATATGGATGTCGTCGATGTGAAATGAAAGGGGAGCTTGTAAGTCCATGGAGTTATGTATATGTGTTAGAGAAACGCCTGGGCCGCTGGTCTAATCCATGCTGACATGGTGGAAACCTGCAGCGTAACCATAATGAGCTGTCTATGAAGCATTCTTCTTATAAAAAAAAGAGTCCTATTGAGAAAAAAAAGAGAAAAAAAGAGAGATACTATGAAAAGAGTAAAGAGAGAAAAAAGCACCATATTCCCATGGTAAATAAGAAGAATGTTGAGATGCTCGTTGTCTGCTTGCCTTGTCATTTTGATATGGGGATTCTTCTGTATCATCGGGCAAGGGGTACCCCGTTGGCGGTTCTCTATGATACACATGTACTTACGATGACAAGAACTTACCGGTGACTAAACTTGAGTAGCATGATGAGCGGCCCTCGTATACAAGGGACATGAGATTTCTGACTTATACTTTGTCAAGCATGTACACCATAGTTTGTTCACTTTAACCTTAATCACTTCAAGATGCTTATGATAGGGGCAATGAGAGCTGAAAGCTATAAGTATCATAATTTTTGGAAGCTCTTTATGAGACTTGAATCCCTACTTCCTTTTTACAAAAGTCCTTTCTTCCACCATTATATTGAGTCTCCATCTTCTATCTTTATGCACCTACTTTGAGAGCATAGTGGCCATTCTTAGTTCTATGTGCATTGTCCCAAGACTAGTTGATTGATTCATAACTTGATATTGCTTGTTTTAAACTATTGTATCTAGTCACTCTTATGAACTTTGAAGGTGTCCTATGCATTTATATTTGCTACTCTATTGAGGGACAAGCTGAATACTATTATGCCATGTTTTCTTTATGTGAAACAAACAAACGTCTTGCAAAGCATTGTTATTCATGAATCTTTTGTTTGTGCCTTTTCATGTTGCATCATAGTTTCTTTGTCTTATTGCTAAAACCTTGTCTTTCATGCTATGATTGAAGTACTATGATCCCAGCTTTGAATGTTTTGCAAATACTTTGATCAAGTCTTTGATGGTGCATGTCACCTCAAAAATTATTCTTTCTTTTTATCACTTACCTACTCAAGGACGAGCAGGAGTTAAGCTTGGGGATGTTGATACATTGCAAATGTATCTATAATTTTTGATGTTCCATGCTTGGTTTTATCTACTTTCTTATGTTTTGTCCAAACTTTGGAGTACTTTTCATATGATTTCTTGGACTAACCTATTAACAAGATGCCACAGTGCCAGTTGCATGTTTTCTGTTGTTTTTGGTTCCAGGAAGTCAGAAAATGAATATTCTCGGAATTGGACGGGACAAAAGCCAAAGTTCCTATTTTACCGGAAGACTCACATAGCCAGAATACGAGACGGAAGAGTGCCAGAGCCTGCCACACCCACACCCCCAGGCGCGGGCTAGCCCTACCCGCGCCACCAGGTGGTGTGGGCCCCTGGCACTCCACCGACCTTTCCCTCTGGCCTATAAGAAGCCTCCCATAGCCAAAACCCTAAATAATCACACCTCCACCCACGAATTTGCAGCCACCAAAGCCATGTTTTTGCCTCTCCCATAGATCCCATCTCCATTGGGAAGGGCTCCAAAGAAGCCATGAAGGAAGGGTGCTAAGGGGCGGTGCTCCCCTGTGATACTAGTGGCGGGGAAGGAGTCCTCCGCGCCGCCACCGGCGCCACCGCCTCTTCACCATCTTCACCGCCATCTCCATCGATCTCCATCACCGTTGCTGACTCCCATGATAAGGAGGGAGTAGTTCTCTCTCGAGGCTAAGGGTTCTACCGGTAGCTATGTGTTCATCTCTCTCTCTATGCATGATCTTATTGAGATCATGAGCTTGTAATCTATAGATCTACCTTGCTACTCAAGTGCTTTAATAGATCTCGGCTCTCCCCATGTGTGTGAAAGTGACAGCGTGCACACCATGGTGGCACTTAGGCTAGAGATTACAAATACTTGTTATGAGTTATATTTGGAGTTGGATATTTCTATGAAATTGTGGTGTTTGTTGGACTCATCTAGTACTCAAGGTGACAGTGTGGGGTTTTCTAGATGGGAAAGGCTTACTTTGAGGTGTGTTGTTATAGCCCTACCAATGATTAGAGTGTCCAACCGGAGAGTAGTTCAGCGTAGTATCATGAAGATAATATATTTATATGAGAGTGTTCACTAGTGAAAGTATGATCCCTAGGCCTTGTTTCTAAGCATTGAAACACCGTTTGCTACTAGATCTGTTACATGTTTGCTTGATTCCTTCTTTATTTCAGTTTGCCTTTAGTCTTTTCCACGCTGTCAAGCTATTTTCTATCACCGTTACCACTTGTATTTCACTATCTCTTCGCCGAACTAGTGCACCTATACACCTGACAAGTGTATTGGGTGTGTTGGGGACACGAGAGACTTCTTGTATCTTGATTGCAGGGTTGCTTGAGAGGGGCACTACTAGGAAAACGGCTATAGGTAATCAGCACATCCGTGGCTCACATGGTTGAAGTGCCCCACGGCTAAAACAGGCGTGGCTCACCTGTGGGCAGTGCCCTACTAGTAACTAGAATAACCGTGGCGCACATGACTATAGTGCGCCACAGATGTGTGTGGGTCAGGGGCATGTTGGCCGCACGCCAAACATCTGTAGTGCACTAGGGTCATGTGCGCCATGGTTGTTAGTCTCATCTGTGGCGCACATGGGGGTGGTGCGCTACGCCTAAGCGCACGCCCCCCTCTGCTGTGAAACGGCCACAAACTTCTGTGGCGCACTCGGCCTAGTGCGCCACTGGGAGTAGGAACATCTTTGGCGCACATGGGGGGTGCGCACGCCCCCCTCTGCTGTGAAACGGCCACAAACTTCTGTGGCGCACTCGGCTTAGTGCGCCACTGGGAGTAGGAACATCTGTGGCGCACATGGCCTAGTGCGCCACAGTTGTGTCTACTCCATGTGGCGCACTAGGGCCGTGTGCGCCACGGATGTGTCGATTTTTTTAGGACAGCACTTTATGTGCACATGTGTGACCACACATCCACCACCCCACACTTCACTTTCCCCTTCTTCTTCCTCCTTAGATCTAGTCGGGATCTTCTCCTTCCCACCTCAATTTCTCCACCCATTCACCATTTTTAGCATGTAAAACTTGCTTTGGATGTTACATAAGTAATAGAGGTCTCCGGTCTCTCATCTCCTTCTCCGGTCGACGCGCGCACCTCTCCTTTCCATCTTTTCTCGCGATCGGTCTCTCATCTCGGTAAGTTGTCCATGTAAGGATGTGTTCATGTGTATATGGATGATGTGCTCATATGTATGTAGATGATCGATGCTCATGATGTGTGTATGTGGAGAGGATGGTCATATGTGTGTGTGTATATGGAGAGTATCGATGATGCTCATGCATGTGCGTATGGAGAGGATAATGATATGTTCATGTGTGTATGGATCGGTCTCGATCTCTCTCTCTTGTGTTTGTATGTGAACAAGTTGCCATTTGTTTTGCCAAAATGTTGATTCATTTCCACTTTGGCATTTCGCAAAGGTCCTAATTTTAGGATAGGTCATGCCGAAATTTTCTATCGACCATTGCATGCATGCATTCATTATGTGGTTCTAATAGACTTCAAAATTGTACCGTGTACACCGTGCAGGCAAAAATGGTCCGCATAATGAGCGAAGGCATTGTGGCTAGATTTTTGAAATGTGCGACGGCCGACATGATACGAAATAACAAGACAGATATAAGATGTCCGTGCAGAAGATGCAAACTCAACTGGGTGATCGACACAGATTCCGGGAATCTGCAGGCGCACCTGCTCCGCCATGGTTTCATGAATGGATACACTCGTTGGATAAGCGATGACGTAGATGATGGAGACGGTGAAGGTGGCCAACATGACGATGATCATCATCACGGCGAGAACGGGCGAGATGATGAAGAGTCTCCTGGAGATGGTGAAGGTGCGGAAGAAGACCGGGATGATGATGATCTAGATGCCGGAGGAGCAGACGACGATGGAACAACGTCAGGCTAGGTGCGGGACCCTTATGTGCAAGAGCTGCTTCTCAAGCAGACGAGTAACGCCAGGGCTGCCGCTAGAGAGAAAGCCAAGCTTGCGCAACTTGAGAAAGACGTGGTTACTCCATTGTATGAAGGATGCAGGCCCGATGATACCCGGTTGAATGTAATGCTCAAGGCTATGGAGATGAAGGCAAAGCACAAATTGAGCGACGCAAGCTTCGACGATATGATGGCATTCTGGCACGATCGTCTCCCGGAGGGGAACACATGTCCAACTAGTATCGAGGATGCCAAGAAAATCGTCTGTCCTCTCGATCTACCGCACGTTAGATATCACGTATGCATCAACGATTGCATCATTTATCGGGGCGAGGACGCGGAGAAAACCACATGTCCGGTGTGCGGCGTGAGTCGATACATGAAAGGGAAGAAAGCACCTCGAAAAGTGGTATGGTACTTTCCTATCACTCCTCGTCTGCAGCACTATTTCGCGGACCCTAAGGAAGCGAAGCTCATGCGATGGCATGCGGAAAGGAAGAAGCCAGGAGATGATGATGACCCCGAAAAGGATGAGCTGCTGACGCACCCTTCAGATGCTAGCCAGTGGAAAGCATTGGACCTCGAATTCCCAGAATTCGGTGGAGATTCGAGGAACATCAGGCTTGGTGCGAGCACCGATGGACTCAATCCGTTCGGTAGCCAGAGCAGCACGCACAGCACTTGGCCCGTGTTTGTATGGATGTACAACATACCTCCATGGTTGTGCATGAAGAAGAAGTACATACAAATGAGTATGCTAATTCAAGGGCCGAAACAACCTGGTACCGACATCAATCTGTATCTCGGGCTGTTGAAAGAGGAGCTAGCCACGTTATGGGAATCTGGAGCCAATACTTACGACGCCGTCGCACAAGATTATTTCACTATGAGAGCCGCGTTGGTCACTACGGTGCAAGACTATCCAGGTTGCGGGTATATCTCGGGGCAGGTTATCCAAGGATTCTGCGCATGCGTTAGGTGCATGGATAACACAAGCTATCTCCAACTAGAGAAAGATCCAGGGTCATCGAAAACCGTGTTCATGGCACACCGGAGGTGGCTCGGCAAGAATGATCCATGGAGAAAACGTGGAGACCTGTTCGATGGCAAATCAGAGACCCGAGGAATCCCAGAGCGTAGGAGCAGCGAAGAAGTGGAAGAGTTGCTGAAAAACTGGAAAGATTGTCCTAAGCCAGGAAAGAAGCGAAAGAGGCAGCAACAAGACAAGCCGCTGATGAAGGTATGGAAAACAAGGTCTGTTTTCTGGGAGTTGCCATACTGGAAGTTTCTCCGCACGCCTCATAGCCTCGACATCATGCATATCACAAAAAACGTGTGCGAGAGTCTGGTCGCCACCATAATCAACATGCCAGATAGGACGAAAGATGGTCCGAAAGCAAGGCACGACCTGATATGCTTGGGTATCCGGAAGGAGCTTCACGGAGGACGCACTACTCCTGATGATCAGGAAGATGACGATGATCATGAGTCGGAGACGACACAAGGTCGTCGGAAGGGTAAAAAGTTCAAGAAGAACGAATATTACTGCCCTCCTTGCTTCACTCTAAGCCAGGATGAGATCAAACAGTTTTTCAAGTGCCTTCTAGGAGTCAAATTTCCTTACGGCTACGCGGGCAAGATAAGTAGATACCTAGACGAGGCGAAGCAGAGGTTCAGTGGCATGAAGTCTCACGACTGTGCCGTGCTAATGACGCAGGTACTTCCGGTCGCACTAAGAGGGATAATGGACGAGCACGTCCGTGAAACGTTATTTGGCCTATGCAAGTTTTTCGACGTCATCTCTAGGAAGTCGATTGGCTTGAATCAGCTCGGAAGGCTACAGGAGGAGATCGTGGTGATACTATGTGAGCTTGAGGTCTACTTCCCACCCGCATTCTTCGACATTATGGTGCATCTGCTGGTCCATGTCATGGAGGACATCGTACAACTTGGGCCGATGTTCCTCCGCAGCATGATGGCGTTCGAAAGGATGAACGGACACATCAAAGGATACGTTCGCAACAGGTCCCGTCTAGATGGAAGCATAGCCAAGGGCTTTCTGGCCGAAGAGTGCATCTCTTTCTGCACGAATTATCTAGACATCGAGAACCCTGTCGGTCTTCCCGTCAACAGACACCTTGGCAAGCTCGATGGATCTGGTCACCGAGAGGGTCGTCGCATACTGCATGCAGACTTCGATTTTCGACGTGCAGACTTTGATCGAGCAAACCTCGTCGCGCTACAGCATTTAGAACTGGTCGATCCTTGGGTACAGAAGCACAAAAGGTTAATCGAGAAGAGGTACAGTGACCGGGGCATATAGAGGACGCAGGGAGAAATAATCAAAGAGCACAACTCAGATTTCACGCGTTGGTTTAGGCAGACGCTCCTTGATAATCCCCCGCGCTCGCATTCTTCTGACACGGAAAAGATCATATTCACCTTGTCGCAGGGACCGATGCAAAATCTGGTGACCTATCAGGCGTATGATATCAACGGCTACACATTCTACACGGAGGAAAAGGACAACAAGTGTGATTATCAGAACTCAGGCGTAACGTCGGAATTCTACACCGATGACAACGTGAAGGAAAGATTCTATGGAAGAATCGAGGAGATCTAGGAGCTCGACTATTGTGGAGAAAAGGTGCCGATGTTCCGTGTCAGATGGGCAAAGAGCGTCGAAAGAGAAGACCGGTATTTCACAACCATGGTTATACCCGAAGCAGCCAAATCCAAGGCCGCCGGTGCAAACGTGGCCGCGAAAAATGAACCGTGGGTACTGGCTACCAAAGTGGACCAATGTTTTTTCATTACCGACCCGACAAAGCCTAGCCGTGTTGTCGTGAGGAGAGGAAAAAGAAACATCATCGGAATGGATGGAGTCGCCAACGAGCAAGACTTCGACCAGTACGGAGATCCAAAGATTGAAGATGACGACGACTACGATGCAGCAACATACATCACAAGAAGAAAAAGGACAACCCTACCCAAAAAAGGTAGCCCGTTCGAAAGAAGAAACATTAAAGTGCCGGGGCTAAATTATTCAACTGCGACAAAGAAGGGAAAAAAGATTGTAAAACGCTAGCTCAAAAAATATTGTAAACGTGTGGTCGAAAAAGATTGTAATATTCATGGACAAAGTATTATGAAATTTAGTTATACTTTAAATCATATTTTTGGGCATTTTTGGAATATTATTACTTTTGGGCATTTTTGGAATATTTAAAAGTATTTTAAAATCAAAATAAAACTTCTATGGCATATATCACCACTTTTGGGCATTTTTTGGAATATTTAAAAGTATTTTTAAAATCAAAACAAAAAATTGGGGCACCAGGATTCGAACCTGGGTGCTCTCAGGTTTAGAATAGAGTAGTGGGCAGAACCAGTGGGATAGGCTAGTATAGTTGTTAGCTAGTGGGGCTGTAGTTCTCTTATGCAGTAGTTAGAAGCCGATAGGCGTAGCGCACTAGCCCATAGTGCGCTACAGATATCCGTAGCGCACTATGGCTCAGTGCGCTACGCCTAAGTGGCTTTATCCACACGTGGCGCCCGACCCCCTCTCTCATCCCCATCTATCCATCTCTCAGCCCGAAGCCGAAGGACCGCCACCGCCGCTCTCGATCCGCCGCCGCTGCGTCTGAGGAGGACGAGGCCTGCCCGCGCCCGAGGAGGAGGAGGTCCGCCCGTACGTGTCCGAGGAGGAGGTCCGCCCGCGTCTCAGGAGGAGGCCCGTGTCCGAGGAGGAGCAGCCGCCGCGTCTCAGGAGGTGGAGGCCGCCGTCGTCCGCCCGTCGTCGTCCGCCCGTCGTCCGCCCGTCAGAGGTGAGCGTCGCCTCTCCCCTCTCTCCCTCTCTCCCTCTCTCTCCCTCTCTCCCCTCTCTCTACAGGCCATGGTTAGGGTTCTGCAGGCCATGGTTAGGGTTCAGTAGCCTCTCCCCTCTCTCCCTCTCTCTCCATGTCCTGCTCTCTTGATTCAAGCCTATCTCCTCTAGTTGGTCATGATAATTTCATATTTGGCCTTAGTTATTTTACTGATAATTTCATATTTGGCCTTAGTTGAACACTTATGGTTGTGATATAGCATGTATTACTAGGGATTTTAGCAACTAAATTTTTTCTAGAGTAATGCATGCAAAACCAATTAACTAGTGCGGCAAAATGACAAAGGCCAGGTCACAATGCTCACCAAATTCAACATGACAAGGTCAATATCATGGTATTCACCACAAAAATCCATATTTGGCCTTAGTTATTCAAGCCTATCTCTCTCTCCATGAGAATTTTACTGAAGAAGATGCAGAAACAGCAAGATTCCATCTAGTTATTTTTTCCTTCATGATTCTGTTGCATCTGGTTAGGTAGGTCTTAATTATCAGAGACAAGTTACAGCAAGAACAAGTGTGAATGCAATGCCAGGAACAAGTGTTGGAATTTTCCTCTAGAAACATAAGTGTTGGAATTTTCCATCTTGGAGCTGAAAAATCACATCAACCAGATGAAATATGGGGGCACTAACATTTGGAGCCATCCACTTCATTAAAATAGGTATAAAGTTGTCAACCAGGTAGCTGCTGCATCACATACAATTGAAGTAAAAGAACACCAAATTGGAAAATTGTTTGCAAAAAAAAATATAGCTTGAGCAGATATGAAAAATTGATGGTAAGAATTGCAGAAACAATCAGCATATAGGCCAGACTTCATGAAATTGACTGCATGAATTGACTGCATGAATTGCAGAAACAATCAGCATATATTTTGCACCCTTCTCATTTGATCTTACATCTAAATTGACTGCATGAAATCAGCATATAGGCCAGACTTCAATACAGCTTATGTTTTAGTTGCTGTCAATTGCTTGATAGAACCTATGAATCAACACTTAGAAAATCCCAGACTTCAATACAGCTTGAAACAGTAGGCCAGACTTCAATACAGCTTGAAATAGTAGGGATCTGAACAAGATTCTGTAGAATCAACAGGCAGAGTTATCATATATTCAGAATTTAACCAAACTTAATGACCAGATAACATAGCACTATGGAATGCAACCATGAGAAAATATTTATTCTTGGGTTTTAGTTGCTGTCAATTGCTGTCAATTGCTGCTGTCATGACAAAATGAAGTAGTAAAAGAAAACCTGGCTGTCATCACTTGGTCATTTCAAATGCAGTAATGATCTTGCTGTCATCACTTGGTTATTTCAAATGCAGTAATGATCATGCAAGGAATGGTTTTTAGTTACACCTCACAGGAATGCTGTCATCACTTGGTCATTCGCTTGCTGTCACTTGCTGTAATGATCTTCTAGTATAGAACTTGGTCATTTGTTGTATTCTCATTTGCTTGCTGTCACTTGCTTAAATTGATAACAAAAGTATATATGGTTGTGGCACTGTGCTGGGACTGGATGGATGTGGTTGTGAAATGGTTTGTGCTTGTATATGAAGCACTTTATTATGTCGTGTATGCAGGTTCTTGAATGAAATGAGTCCCGATTTTTGCCGGAATGTTGATTAACTTCCATTTCGGCAGAAATCAGGCACTCCTAGTTTAAGAAAATTAGCAAAGGTCATGCCGGATTTTTCCGTGCATTTAACCAATTATTTGTTTTTTATTAGTGCAAAGATGTGTGACAACGATGAGGCTGGATGTTCTAAGCGCATCAGCGCTGAAGGAGAACTCAGACCTCCGAATAAACAATTGACATTCTAGGAGGCGGCCCAGCGGCTAGAAGACGATGAAGAATACCATCCTTCGGAGAGCGAGGATGATGAGATGGAAGACGCGGAGGAAGAAGCCGAAGGAACAGCGGACGATGAAACCACTGATGGCGGCGAGGGCACAGGGAGTGGTAGCAACCCTCCTAAGAAGAAGAAGAAGCCGAAGGACCAGCGCCCGAACACGGTCGGCACGGTCAGGGAGGAAATTACCGAAGTGAGCCCATCAGGGGTTCCTTTGGATCCCGCCCTTGTCGTCAAAGGGTACGGTGGGAAAGTGGCGGCGATCACCCGGACAACCATCTCGATCAACACCGAGAATCTCCGGCATAAAGATAATGGCCACTTGCGCACACTCCTCTTCGAGAAGCTGCAGCAAGATACAAGTTCCCCGCTAAGTATCAGAACACAAATTATCATGGGAACGAAGTAAACAAATCCGCCCTCACAAAGATGAGCACCGCACTGGCCAGCTGGAGAACCCGGATAAAGAAGAAGATCTATAAAGAAGGCAAAAGTCTCGAGGAGATCCAGAAGATTGACCCGCAGATCACCGAAGATCAGTTCTGGGAGTTCAAGGAGAGGTGTGAATCCGAAAGAGCCCTGGCCAATAGTAATCGGGGAAAGGTGCTGCAGGCGATGAATATAGGTCATCACCATCTCGGATCTGGTGGATACAGAACCGCGGAGGCCAAATGGAATAAGGAGGACGAAGAGTATAGATCCAAGGGGATAGAAAACCCCTTTGCCAAATTCGAACCCGGGCAGGTTCGAAACTTCATCAGGGCCCGTTACCATGTGGACCCAAAAACCAAACAACTCACCGCGGATCCTGCGGTGAAGGAATTCGAGGAAATTGTGGTAAGTATAATCTAATTACCGCGGATCAACACGATTGCAATCTAATCGATGATCTAAATGATTCACTGTTACTTCTTCTACAGGAGGAGGAAATTGTTGCTAGTCATGGATCCTAGGGTTCCTCATCCTAGGGGTCGACGGCGGCCACCCGGTGGGATAACCCTTTTAACAGGGCGATGAACCGGGCCAAGAAAATAGAGCCGGTTACGAAGAAGCCGTCGTCAGCTGGCCGTCTGGCCGGCCTCGGGGGTAAGAATTGGGTGGATCATTTTGGTCCACCGCCGAGGACGCATGTGGCGCCGTCGGGAAGGAGCGAGGAGGAAAACCGAGAGGTTCAAGAACTTAAGGCACAAGTGGCGCGGATCCCGTATGCGGCCAAGACAACGTGGCAATCACCCTCACGTCCTTCCTGCCTACCTTGGTGGAGTCAATAGCGAACTGGAGTGCGGGTGGTCGAGTAGGGCCGTGCCCGATTCCAAGCATGGTCAGCAGCCACTCGAACAACGCGGCACCGACAAATCAGGCGAACTACGTGTTCGTGACTCTGCCAGCTAGCACCGCAGCGCCGCAAGTGTTGGTGACTCCCCCTGCCATCACCGCGGCGCCGGAGTACATGTTGGTGCCCCCCTGCCATCGTCGCGGCAGCACCGGAGCTCCAAGCACCCGTCGGTAGGGAGAATACACCGGCGGCCAGCACCGCGCCATCAAGCAGCCCTTCCGTCTCTTGCACGCCCGTCGCCGTATGCGGTGCGTCGACATTAGCCGATCTCGACGCCATCACGGTAAACAAATTGCTTTAATTACCGCCTTTCATGCCATCTATTACTCTTATGGCATCTCGCTCTGACGACGCCGTACATGTTTTCCACAGACGGATGTTCCTTGCACTCTCTTATGCTACGTGAACAACGAGCTGAGGGATGTTGCCAAGGGTACCATCGTTCAACCCTTGCAGCGCACGTTCCACTCAAAGCCGATGCCAGATAGCGTGGACAGGGTTAAAATTAGTCGGGTGCTAAGGGGCTGCGACGACCTGGAACCTCCCATTTAACCCCAGGAGCGGATGAAGAAGAGCCGTCTGTCCTCAGAAGTTGCTTCGGCTTATTCTTGCTATGGCCAAAGAGCATGATCCGTTTGGGGACGGCGGGGGCCATCATGCCACAGACAACAGCACCGCTTGTCGTGCTAGCGACACGCGGTGGCAAGGCCCCCTTACCGCCCTCGCCGTCACCTCCACGCGGTGGGTCGGATGATCATGTTGATGATATGCACATGGTGCAGGATCCGGCCGAGGACGACGAAGACTGGAATGATCACTTCTTCAGCACTCAGTTTGGCAACGAAGAAGACCTAGCTGGTGGCCCCACAGAGAAAGCCACTATCACCAAGCGTCTGTTTGGTTCTCAGGAGACGCCTCCAGCTTGTGCCTTTACAGAGCCAGCTGATACAACCAACCGGCCCTTTATTCTAAGCCCTGACACACTACATAGGGCGGCCAGTGCTCAGATTGCGGTGCCTGCCCGCTCTCCAAAAGGAAAAAAGGGCAGGAAAAGAAAATCTAGCAGCTCGAGCCAGTCGGTGGCGTCAACAACTGCGAATCCGATCAGGTTTCGGGACGGGCCACCAAGACCCGAGGGTATTATGTGGAGGATTCATGTGGCGGGTGAGCCCATGCTACCTAAGAATTTGCGGAAGCTCGCCAGTTCGGAACTACAGAGTGTGCATGACGGCGTGCTGACGATAGAGAGACGCCTTCTATGGGAGAAAGATCCCTCGCACCCGGTATTCGTGGTTAAGGTGCCACCAGGCTTGGGCTTCATCGACACTGCCCCCGCGGATCTGTTCTTCCTGCGGTTCGAGGACATCTTCAATATGTTCCACCTATACCCGCTGCACTATACCATGGTCCGTCTCTTTTCTCTCAGCCTGGCCACGAAGATCATTAGAGAGAACACACCGGGCATCGCTATAGTGGACCCCTACTACATGCGTGACGGCTGCTTGGGTTCCCCCGCCGAACGACGTATCGTGGCCTCGTACCTAAAAAGAATCCTCGTGGCGAACAAGACAAAGGAATACATTCTCGTGCCTTACTTTCCCGAGTAAGTCGTTATTCACTCGCCACCGTCGATTGGCTTCATTAGATCATCATCATTCTTTTTCCAACACATTCCATTTGAATTTTTTGCGCAGAGATGAACACTGCACGCTCATCTCCTTATCGCCGAAGCATTCCCACGCCACGTATTTCGACTCGGGGAGTCTAGAAAAGAAGAAAAACTACGACAAGATCAAGGAAGTTCTGGATGATGCTCTCACTGGCTTTGCCTCGACGGAAGGCACCAGCTTCGTGCGTAAGAAGGTCAAGTTCGGCAGGCACGTCTTCAACCACGTAACGGAGTTCCCCTGCGTGAAGCAGCCGGAAAACAGTAAGAAGGAAGCCTACTACGCACTCCATCACATGAGGGCGTTCCTACTTGACCAGCAGAATTCTACGCTGCCAGATCATCTCAAACAGTGGGCCGAAGCAAAGGCCAAGATCAATGATTCGGATATTAGACAAGAGATGTATCGCATCCAGCAGCAGTTTGGGGCAATCATCTTTCGTGATGTCATGACTTCGGGGGGGATCTTCTACGGAGGAAATATCCCGAATAACCGTGACATAGAAGATCGCCTAGAGATGCAGGGTGACTATAGGAAGTTCATGACGAGACAAGGCGTCCTCCCGTTCCCTAAGCCGAGCCAGAAGGCTTGATGTTGGCCTAGTTGTAGTTACAAACTATAGATGACCTTTGTGTGTGTGGACGACAAGTGAACTTATTTTGCTTATTATTATTATATATCAGTCAATGCTTGGTTTTTTTCTTACTCTTTGGTCCTTTGCTCAATTTGGTCCTTCTTTTTTTCCTTACTCTTTTTTCGAGAATAATGCCGATGATTGAAAGTCGTGGAACACTATATATGTGAATGTGCTACGATGGGACTGTGAGCCTTGTGATATGCACAAGTCCAGGTCTTGTGCATCCTACTTGGCTCACCGTTCCATCGTAGCATATTCCTGTGTCCAACGACCTATGTATATATGAGGCATTCTTTTCGAGTTATTTTTGTCTTTTTCGAGAATATGCCGATGATTGAAATGTCGTGGCACAATATATATGTGAATGTGCTATGACGGGATAGTTAGCCTTGTGATATGCACAAGTCCAGGAATTGTGCATCCTACTTGGCTAACCGTTCCGTCATAGCATATTCCTGTGTCCAACGACCTAGCTAGTTATATATGAGGCATTCTTTTCGAGCTACTTTGGTCTTTTTCGAGAATAATGCCGATGATTGAAATGTCGTGGCACACTATATATGTGAATGTGCTACGATGGGATTGTACGCCTTGTGCTATGCACAAGTCTAGGTGTTGTGCATCCTACTTGGCGTACGGTTCCATCGTAGCATATTCCTGTGTCCAACGACCTATGTATATATATGAGGCATGCTTTTTGAGTTACTTTGGTCTTTTTCGAGAATAATGCCGATGATTGAAATGTCGTGGCACACTATATAGGAGTACTTTCTATAAGTGTATCTTCATATGCGACTTTAATTATATATGTTTTTTTCAATAGTCGGTTAATTATTATTGTCAACTTATAGATGACGTGGTACGTCGTGTACAAGGGACGGGTTCCCGGAGTCTACGATGATTGGAAAGACTGCCGGAGACAGGTGCACCGTTTCAGCGGCAATAGCTACAAAGGGTACAACACTATGGCGGAGGCGGAAGCTAGATACACGCGCTATCTAGCGGGAGTTAGGACAAGGAACTGGATGAAGACCTACACCTTCGTCGCGGCGGTGATCATGCTTATCTTCTTTGGTTATTTATCCCGCGTTTGTGTCTAGCTAGCTAGTTTAGATGTCTAGGCGAGCTTCCGAGCTCTAACTTGTTCGATCGACACATGTATTAGCATGTCACCAACTACTACTTTGTAACATGATCGAAACAATGTAACTTAGACTATGTATTCATGTATGAGACTTATCTATATGTATTTGTTTCAATCTTGTTTTTCATATTGAGTATTTATATATATAATTGTATATCTTGTATCTGTGTGTGTATATCTGCTGTAATATTGTATATAATCTGCATTGCATATAATTTGGCTCGGAAATTAAAAAAAACAAAAAATACATCTGTGGCGCACATGGTCTACCTTCTGTGGCGCACTACACCTAAAGCGCACGATGGAAGTTTAGTGGCGCACAGAAGATTCCAGGGGTAGCGCACCATCCCAAACTTCTGTGGCGCACTAGGAGGTGCGTTACGCTTATCTCTACACAACCGTGGCGCACTAGGCAGTGCGTCACGGCTGAGAGATAGCCGTAGCGCAAGGCCCGTGGCGCACTACTAGTGCGCCACGGATGAGCATTTCGGGTGCGCCACTAACAACCTGTTTCCTAGTAGTGAGGATACCTTTGACCACTTCCTCCCTGAGTTCGATAAACCTTGGGTGATCCACTTAAGGGAAAACTTGCTGCTGTTCTACAAACCTCTGCACTTGGAGGCCCAACAACTATCTACAAGAATAGAAGTGCGTAGACATCAACAGCGCCTCCATGCCCGGCAGCGCATCGCCTGACCTTCTCTGCATCCACGTCGTGCATCGTCCGCCCGAGCTCCCCCGGTCGCGCCACTCTTACCTCCTCCTCCTCCAGCCGCGCCCTGCCTCCTCTCCTCCGCACGCTTCCTCCGTGCGCCCGTGCCGGCTCCACCGAGCCTGCCACGGCGCCACTCTCCCGTGCGCCCAAATCATCACAAGGAGGAGCGATGGTGGAGAGGATTTGGGCGATAAAAGAACCAGAGAATATGAGAAGAGAGAAGAAACTTTAAGCAGACGTGCCAGATGGCATGGAGGAAATAGATGTCGATCAAGACGAAGAATACGCACAACCGACACAGCAAGAGACAAAGATGAAAGAAAAAAGAAAGTAAGAAGAGATAACAACAAAAGAGAATGATGCACAATGACAAAAAATCAAATGATGCAAAAGTAAAAATGGAGAAGCGAGAAAAGATAACAACAAACATAATGATGCATAACAACAAAAAATTCAATGATGCAAGAGGTGAGATAGAGACAAGATGCCATGATGAGAAGAGCAAGAAGAGATAGCAACAAAAAATACTGATACATAACAACAACAACAAAATTAATGATACAAGAGGTGAGATAGAGACAAGATGCCATGATGAGAAGCTCAAACAACAAGCAAGAAGAGATAAAAACAAAAGATAATGATGCACAACAAAAAAATGATGCAAGAGGTGAGAAGATATAACAACAAAAAATAATGATGCACAACAACAAAAAATGTAATGATGCAAGAGGTGAGATGGAGTGCTACACATGCATGTCCGCCGCTTCCATTGGGCAAGGAAATCGACACCTGTGTCCTGGGCGACGATCGGTCAATGATGAAGTAAAGAGCAAACAAAAAACAATGAGTTTAACCAAATCAAGCTGGTCACATTAGGCCGCGACAAGAACCAACCTGCGAGCCCATCCGCTGCTCTGCAAGGCCACAATCCCATCCACTACTATACGCACCCAGCAACACACCAAAGTGAGAAGAAGCGTTGCAACGCGACCAGAGCAAAACACTGCACGCACCCGAGAACGCACACGGAACTAAAAAACAAATATGCTACATGTGTCGATGCAGCAAAAATCCTCACAGCAGCCCAAAAATCTGAGAAAAAAGAGAAGCTTGGAGGTTTAAGATCTTTAGATATACAGTATAAGATGTTTTAGCCTACCAAACGTCTTATACTGTGGAACAGAGGTAATAGTAGTATTTTTTTAAAGGAGCATATATTAATATCGCGAAGGTGTCAATTACACCCAGCCTCTGCAACAATGCATTGCCCTAGCGGCATTAGGATGC
This sequence comes from Avena sativa, assembly GCA_916181665.1. NCBI lineage: Eukaryota > Viridiplantae > Streptophyta > Magnoliopsida > Poales > Poaceae > Avena > Avena sativa. Next base: position 62,570,086 of record OV702286.1, on the reverse strand, counting down.
ACACATCGAACAAAAAAAGAGAAGAATTACAAAAAAGAAAAGTCTCACTACAGTCATCTATTCCTTAAAACAACAACACTAACACCACCAAGACAGCACCAGAAGTCCAGCTTCTCCAAAAGTGACGCCTCTAAGAAGGGAACAGTGCACGAGCATTGTTGTCGTCTGATCAAAGATCTTATGTTTTCACCCTGAAGAAAGTCCCCACTCTCAAAACAATGTCTTCAGCAAGGACATTGCCAGGCACAACCAATTAAGGCCAGACCTTGGATTTTCACCCTGAAAGGCAAGACAACGAACTTCTCCTGTGCAGTCGCCCCCACTAGCATGTCGTTGCTCTAAGTCACAAATCAACCAAGCCAATTCCCTATCGCAGCCCATACTCGAATCACCATTGCTAGTCCTCAGACCTTGGCTTTCATGACCTTCTCCGCCAGCACCATGGAACGAGAACATGCCCCATGATATTAACAGCCAGCAGAGTTTCGAACCACTCCCGCTGAAACCAAACGGCCAGACAAGAACATGGGCGCACACGACCGAATCCGTACTGAACCAGCAAACTCCAGGCATGATATGCCCATGGGAGCTCACTGGTGGAGCCTTCCGGAACACGACACTTCGGCCAGATCAATGAGAACAGGCATCCGACAAATATTCATCTCGGCGCCAAGAAGGAACCCTAGGACCACCTCCTTTATTCAAACCGAACAAGCAGCCCCCACGCCACCCGCTGGCAACCTGCGGGATCTGCCTCCCCGATCCCAACCGGCGACCATGGCCAGCGGTGCGAACGGAGACGGCAGCGCAGGGACGATCACCACCAGAACCGGCCGAGACACAGCGGGGAGATGGGAAGGTGGCAGGACCACCCTGATCAAAAGATCTGGTTCATCCACAGGAGGCGGCAGAAAACCACCTCGATCCAAAGATCTGAGATCGTCCGTGCCCAACCTGACCCGGCCCAGCCCCAACCACCATCGCTGATCAAGCGCCATCGGGAGGACCTCCTCCACCACCCCGGCCAGGGGTGCCGCCCTGGCCGATGCTTGTTGACGCGTCGCCCATCTCTGCCTCAGCAGAATACGGTGACGATCTCCGGCGTCCGCCCCCAGACCACCTTAGGTGGCTGGGCCCGCCGCCACCGTGGCGAGGGCCGACGGCAACGGCGGTGAGAGAGACTCCGGTGGCGGCTGTTTGGTGACGGCTAGGTTAGCCCCTGGCGTCTCCCTCCCTGGGGAGAGACGCGAGAGGCAAAAAAGAATACCGATTCCTGGAGTGTCTTCCAACCAAAAAAGAATAGTAGTATGAAATACAATAGAAGTTGGTGGTCATTCATCCACACAGTCTCCTCTCCCTTTTCTCACAAACTAGACATGCATGCTCTTTCTCACATCTTAGTCAAGCAAAAGAATAACTCTTGCTTTTCCAAAACAAAACATGAGTTATAATTTATTAAACTATTTTGAATTTACAAGGAAAATCCACATACATAACAATTAATGTCATTTTGAGTTTCCTGGCATCGTTTTATTTTTCACTTGAACGGTAAATACTATCTAGGGGGGTGAGATGGAAGCCAAACATCGGTACTCCTTGACGCCGTCGATGACATTTTGAATCAGACGCTTGGCCTTGAATCACCTTTTTTAACAAATTGACATTCTCGTGAGCCTACAAATAGCCACTAATGGAGTGATACACATTAATTGTCGACATACACGCATCCTCTAAGAGTATCTCTAGCAGACCCCTTAAAACAGCTAAACCCTTAAAAATTCCGGCAAACTTACGGTTTTGGTCCTTTTTGGCCAGAACAGACCCGTTAAAAGTACGTGAAACTATAAAAAATTTAAAGGACACTTTAAACCCAACCCTCCAACCCTTACTTCTAAGGTTTCGAGGATGGTTTAAGCATCACAAACTAGCCGGAACTGGCCGGATTTTCACACCAACACCGCCACCCCGCCGTACGTGTAACCGCCTCCGGTCATCAATTTCTTGAAACTTCGCCAAAATTGTTCACTGCCGTTCATAAATTCGAGCACGCCGCGTCAAAGCGTAGCCCGTACACCGCGGCCGGCAGCGGGCGGCCGGTCGGGCAAGCAGCAGCAGCGCGCGGGTCAGGCGGCAGCAGCTGGCGAGCAAGCGAGCGGAAGACAGGTGGACGGCCGGCGGCAACGAGCGGCCGGCTGGACACGATTAGCTGTTGATTCCATCTAATGGCTAGCTAGCTAGTTGCCTAGCTGGCTACAGCGCTGTTGCGGCAGATAGGGCGTGGCCAGTTGCGCGGTGAAGAAGAACACATACAAGAAAAAAAAGATGCTCAAAATATTTGGTTTTTAGATTTCGATTTAACGTATCTGTTCTGGCCAATGACTTTTTAGAGAAAAACCGAACGAAAATTAGGCCCTTATAAGCGTTATAAGGGGCGTTGTATAATGAGTCTGCTAGAGATGCTCCAATCGCCGCACCGCCTCCATCCCCTCCCTCGCACCTCACCGCTCCACGCCTCCCTGCTGCCCTCCCCTCTCCATGAGAGAGAAATGACCGACCTAATTTCCATATTTGTGCAGGTCATAGAGATGGGCACATGTGTTGTAACAATCTAAGCAAATCGTGTGCTGACTAGAGTAGGATCCCCTGTTACGCAAGAACGCAAGTTCGTAAATGAGAATAACAATAGTCCATCTATTTTTCATGTGCCTTCTTTTGACAGGTAACAACACTTTATTGATTAACCATGCGTGCCTTATTAAGAGAACGGTTTACATGACGGAAAGAAACCGATGTGAAGCCCCTCGTTAAATATTTGATACCAACAACTACAACTCCCACCGATGATCTGTTCAGGAGCGTGGAGTTTAGCCTCTGTACCAGCGATAAGCAGTCCGATTCGAAGATCACCTTGCCCATCCCCTCATCTGGAGCAAGCTCCATAGCACGCCGAAGAGCCAATGCCTCAGCATGCTCAGGTGGAAGGAAACCCTCCATGTGTTGTTGACAAGCAACTAGACATGTGACGTCGTGATCACGGATAATCGCACCTGCATCCATGCAGCTGGAAGCCTCAAAGATCGCCGCATAGGAGTTGACGAGGACTATGCCTGGCGGTGGTGGTGTCCACGTAGTTGCTGCACGAGAAGACACACACCTTTGCTCGACACAGGGTTTATAGAGATGCTCTTTGATCAAATCGACATATGTCAAGATCTTCGTTGCAGTACTCTTGGGGTTGGGTTTAATGTCCAAATTGCAAGCCTCATTATGTGCATCCTAGATCCGCCAGAAGCTCACCGCCAGGGTCGTAGCCTGAAGCGGCGAAGAACGGGCCAAGAAGGAGAAGAGCCAGTGTTTGTTAGTAGAGTAGCTCTTTCTCTGTAGGTGTAGGGAAACCACCTGTTTTACTTCTCGCCAAACCACACGAGCGAACTAACAGAACAACATGGTGTGTTCGCTGCCCTCGACCCGGTTGCATAAGATACAAGAGCCATTCGTGGGTATCTGAAGTTTGCGCAGCTGCACCCCACTAGGAAGACAGTCATGCGCAAAACTCCATAATTGCATAATCATCCTCCCCGGCGCCTTGATTCTCCAAACTGCTTTCCAATCCTTCTCGCTAGTTGACTAGCTTGAGGACATACCCCGGTTCGTATTGTTGTGGGTTTGAACGAATTTGGTTGAGCCAACAAGGTTGTAAACAGATCTGACACTGAAAGTACCATGCCTGGTAAGCGGCCAGCACACGAAATCCTTGTCTACATGACTAGCGATCGGGACCAGCACAATCTGAGCCGCCATGTTTGGAGCGAAGAAAGGCATGTACATTCTCATGATTCCACTCGCCTGCCTCATCTAACAGGCAATGCACCGTCGCATTGGCGGGGATCGGTGAGACAGGTTTAAGGATTTCCGGTGGGAAGCGTGGAATCCAATTGTCTTTGTAATTCTCACAGTGCGCCCATCACCAATACCCCATCGGATCCCCTGTGTAAGCAACTCACGACTGTGGAGTATACTCCGCCAAGTATATGACAACGATCGTGGTGTCGGTGCACTCCAGAAATTTGATGTGGGAGAGTATCTTCCTTTTAAAACACGGCCACATGGAGAAGTCGGGGTTGTGAGGAGTCTCCACCCCTACTTTGCCAATATGGCCTAGTTGAAGAGGGCGAGATCGTGAAATCCCATGCCTCCAAGAAACTTCGGCGTTGATAACCATTCCCAAGATCTACAATGCATTTTTTCTTCCCGTCCTCCACAACCCACCATTGATTAGCCATCAGTGATTTTATCATATCACAAATGGTGAGGGGAAGCTCGAAACAACTCATGACCTAGGATGGTATGGCTTGGACCACCGCTTTAAGAAGCATCTCATTACCCACCCTCGACAACGGTCTACCTGATAAGCCATTGATATACTTCCATATACTGTCATAGAGAAACTTGAAGGTGGCAATGGGAGATCAGCCAACTAAGGTGGGCATACCGAGATAAAGATAATTAAGCACCTCACTTTTCACTTCCAATCTTGCCTTCACATTAACTTTCACTTCGTCCGTACATTTATGACCAAAGAAAACTGATGACTTCTCAAGAATAATTTTCTATGTAGATCCTTCACAGTACGTCTTGAGAGTAACTTTAAGAGCATCGACCCCTATTATCACTTCTTGCAAAGAAGATGCTATCATCGGCAAACAGTAAATGTGATATAAAAGGACCGAGTCTACCATTACGAATACCATAGAGCTCACCTCGATCCTCCTTATGTTGCAACAAGCATGACAACCATTCCGTGCAGATGCGGGGTCCCCGCCAAGGGGCGGCAAATGCGCAGGGTATGCGACGTCACCGGCCTCTCGATGCCTTGTTGCCGAATCCTGCCTGTAGGTTCGGCGCTTCAGGTCTGGCCGCCGTGGAGGGAGTACTCCCGCGAGCCGTCCTGCGAGCCTCCTGAGGGGAAGACCATAGGGCAACCGCTCGTCCTGTTAGCCCCCTTCACATAGGAGACCGTAGGCCTAGCATGAATCTCGGTCGCTGGAGGGGAATACCCCCTCCAGCCACCCCATGGGCCTCTCGAGGAGAGGATGGTATGGCAGCGTCTGGCCCATTGGTCCCTCGAGGAGGGGACCGCGGGCTCCCGTAGGTGTATCACGAGGGCTTTGTGTGCCAAGAGACATGGGTGTGTTGATGTCGGGGCTGGCCTTTAAGTTTAGAGCTTGACACTTTAGGACCTAGGTCGGCGAGGAATGACCCTTTAGAGAACCAGGCACCATGGATGAGTTGACTTCATGCCGAAGCTGGCTCCTTTGAGCTCCAGGAACCATGGGTGAGGTGCCTCGTCGCCGGAGCAGTTCCATAAGTCAGAGCTCAATACCTTAGGCCCTGGGTCGACGGCAGTGCCCTAGAGGTAACCATCGTGGAGAGGGTCAATGAAAAAGGAAAGGGCCGACTTCTCTGCATGCATCTCACGAGGGTTTTGTGCACCAGGTACCATGGGTGAGTTGAATCATGGCTGGAACTAGTCTGAGAGTTCAGCGCTCTACACTTTAGGCCCTGGGTTGTGGCCTGACGGTAGACATCACGGAGGGGGTCGTGAAGCAGAAAACATACGCAGCTGACTTTCCCTACAAGCATCTCGCGAGGGTCACAAGTACTAGGCACCATGGGTGAGTTGACTCATGGCCGGAACTAGTCCGAGAGTTTAGCGCTCTACACTTTAGGCCTTGTGTTGCTGGGAGGCTGCCCGGCGGAAGACACCGTACCTAGCCCCCCCCCCCACTCGCGTGGCACCTATTGAGGAGCCTCAGCCGCGCGCAACTTTTGAAGATGTTTTCTCGAAGGAAAATTCAATGGCAGAATTGGCGCGAGGCGCAAAATCCGCAAAAAAGAGGGAATGACGAATAAGTCTAACTTATTACAAAGCCTCCGAAAACTGGGATGGGGCTCCAAGGCGGGAGGTGGCAAAGGCGAGCAAAGCGGGGGGTTCACCTTCATGGAGCAGTGATGACGGCTTGCTGACGGGGGTGATGTCTTGACGGAAGGCGTCATAGCGCGCGCTGGCATGACCGCCCGAGCCTTGCAGGGGTAGCCTCCCGGGTCCCCATCCTCGACAACGTCTGGCTGGAAGACGGGAACATACCGAGGGTGGGCGCCGTAGTCCTCTGGAGCCCCTTGATACGTTGCAAACGTATCTATAATTTTTGATGTTCCATGCTTGGTTTATCTACTTTCTTATGTTTTGTCCATACTTTGGAGTACTTTTCATATGATTTCTTGGACTAACCTATTAACAAGAGCCACAGTGCTAGCTGCCTGTTTACTGTTGTTTTTGGTTCCAGGAAAGTCAGAAAATGAATATTCTCGGAATTGGACGGGACAAAAGCCAAAGTCATTATTTTACCGAGGGACACCTGGAGCCAGTATATGAGACGGAGAGGGGCTGGGGCCTAGCCACACCACCTGGCCACGCGGGCTGGGCCTGGCCGTGCCAGGGGGTGGTCTGGCCGCCCCAGACACCCCCTCGGTCTCCCTCTTCACCTATAAGTTGCTTTCTGACATAAAAACTCAGGAGCGTTCGACGTTTTGGCACTCCGCTCCGCCACCACCACCAGATTTCACGAAACAGCACCAGAAACTCCGTTTTGGCACCCTGCCAGGACGGGGAATTGGAGGAGATCATCGCCATCATCGTCACCATCGCTTCTCCATCGACCATCCATGTTTCCCCCATCTAAGAGTGAGTAATCCCCCACTGTAGGCTATGGGGATGGTAGGGATTGGATGAGATCGTTCATGTAATGGCATCGGATTGTTAGGGCATGGTGCCTAGTATCTATTATTAGTGCTTTTTGACTTTGTTGCAACTTGTTATGCTTAATGCTTGTCACTAGGGCCTGAGTGCCATGATTTCAGATCTGAACATGTTATTGATTCATTATGATAGTATTGTTTCTGGTCTTACCTGCAAGTTGTATACACACGTTGTTGTCCGGAACCAATGGCCCCGAAGTGATAGAAATCGGGATAACCGGAGGGAATGGCTTTGATGTGAGGATCACATGTGTTCATGGAGTGTTAATGCTTTACTCCGGTGCTCTATTAAAAGGAGCACCTTAATTGCCGGTAGTTCCCTTGAGGCCCCGCTGCAAACAGGCTGGCAGGACAAAAGATTTTGTGCAAGTTCTCATTGCGAGCACGTATGACTATATATGTAACACATGCCTATGATTATCTAGTACTTGGATGCTTTATCTTATTTATCTGCAATTGCCCTATGTTCTGATTGCTATGTGAATTGTCTTGTCCATGCAACGCCCGTCCATCCATCCCTATGCCTACCGCGCTTTGATCCTACTATTTACTGCTATTGTTACTACTATCTTTACTTTACTACTACTGTTACTTTACTATTCCTACTACAAAACTGTTGCTACTGATAAACTGATGTGAGCAAGATTGTTTCTAGGTGCAGCTAAATTGACAACTCAGTTGTTAAGGCTTATAAATATTCTTTGGCTCCCCTTGTGTTGAATCAATAAATTGGGTTTCACTTCCCTCGAAAATACTGCGATAACCCCTATACTTGTGGGTCATCAAGACTATTTTCTGGCGCCGTTGCCAGGGAGCATAGCTTTATTTATCAAGTTCACTTGGAATCACTATTGTTCAAGCTTAGTTTATTTCCACCTTTTTTGCTTGTTTCTTTATCAAAAATACAAAAAAAAATAGTTCCTACTCTAGTTGTTATTTTCGTTGGTCTATTATTGTCTTGCTTTATCATGCTTTCTATCAATGGTCGTTTTCTTTGAAACTGAATCTTATTGGCAAGGTGGGTTCACGGAAGATCAAAAATATTATTATAAGGAACACCGCTTGTCACAAAAAGGGAAACACTTATGGGAACAAATTGATAAATTGTATACCATTGCTAGAAACGTGTGCTCTACTTATAATGTTACTTATTGCTTTGATAAATCTTGTTGCTGTAAGAGGTATAAACACCTCCCTTTTCAATGTGAGTATAATGATAATGTTACCATATCTTCTTATGTTAAAGGAAATTATGACTTTTATGATGTGGAACAAATTGAAGAATTTATTGCTTGGAAGGGTGCATTTTAACTTGCTAGTTTGCTTGAAAATATTGATGATTCACCTTATAAATATGAGGTTTATGATATACTTAAATTTTGCTTTGATTATTACAAGGAATAAAATGGCTATATTCTTGAATATATTAATAGATGCTTTCCACAAATGGAAGAGACTAATGCCTTGCAGGATCTTATGGAAGAAGAAATTGATGAACCTGAAAGCTCATTAGATGAAAAAGAGGAGGAGAGTGATGAACAAAAGGAGGAAGAATGGATTAGCTACCCATGCCTACCTTCTAATGAGAGTAACTCTTTATCCCTTACATTATTTAATTGTCCCCCACACTTACCAAAGGAGGATGAATGTTATGCTCATGTTATATATGATAATCCTTTATTTGTGCTTAACTTCGATTTGCATGATATTAAAGAGTTTTGCTTAGAAAATGTTTATGATAAAGCTCTGGACGATGGTCCTATATTGAATGATCAGCCATCTTGTTATAGAATTGTTAAAAGTGGGATTGAAGGTTTTAATCCCACTATTTTTGAGCTTGATAAAAAATAAGTGTTTGTAGATCATGAAAAGCATGCTTTATGTGATAGTTATATTGTTGAGTTTATTCATGAGGCTACTGAAAATTATTATGAGAGAGGAAAATATGGTTGTAGAAGTTTTCATGGTATTGAAACACCTCTCTATGTGCTGAAAGTTTTGAAGTTACTCTTGTTTTATCTTCCTATGCCTGTCACTTTGTTGTTTGCGAATTTATTTGCATACAAGATTCCTATGCATAGGAAGTGGGTTAGACTTAAATGTGTTTTGAATTTGCTTCTTGATGCTCTCTTTTACTTCAATTCATGTTTCTTATGTGAGCATCCTCTCAAACTATCATGCCTAACTTAAAGGCGTTAAAGAAAAGTACTTATTGGGAGATACCCCAAAAGATTTAGATGAGTCTTGGAAGTTATTACTTCAGTAATGACCGCTCCTTATCCTGTTTATTTGCTTTTTGTGCCAAGAGTAACGTCTAATGAGAGAGAAGTTATGGTTGGGAAAGTTGTTGTCCCGAAACAGATTTCTATGCTTCACCGTAAAAATTCGTATAAAATCTCTGTACGTCATTTTGAGGTGTGAATTTTTGTGCTTCTAACCCAGGTTGTTGTCTAACTTTCATTGGCACAACACTTTTTGATTTTAGCAACAGAAGGTCTTCGAAAAAATTCGTCATTACCTGCTGGTGTGTTTTGACAGATTTCTGCCTTTATTTGCATTTGCTTCTTGTTGGTTCCTTTTGGAGCTCTTTTGGGGAATTGAGCTTTTTGAGGGAAGTGCTACAGTAGCTTGTGTTTTAATGGAAGTTTTATTGGTGTTGGAACTGAACCCAAAGACTTATTATCTTGAGTGCACTAATGTTGCTAATAAAGATTGTGTGAAATTTTGTATGAAGGAAAATTTTCAGGTGTATGGAAGGAATGAGTAATGAGATGAAGGATTGACTAAAGCTCAAGCTTGGGGATGCCACCCATGTCACCCCAAGAAATATTCAAGAGGTACAAGCGTCAAAGCTTGGGGATGCCCAAGGCATCCCCTTCTTCATCAATAAAAATCCCAGGTTTCTTCCAAACGCTTTATTTTTATTGTTTCATGCACAGTTGTGTTGTTCTTGGAGCGTCTTCTTTTTCGTTTCCGTTTTGGTTTTTCGTTTGCTTTGTTTTCTTAGTTTGCTGAATAAATTGGTTGGACCTCCTCTTTCATGCATTGGTTTTCAAATAGTTTGGTTTGGACTGGAAAAGAGTAGGAAAGTTCATGCTTAAGTGGTAAAGAGAGCTTGTTTTTGACTGTGGCCTATGCTTTGTCATGCCATGCTTGATATTGTTTTGGCTTTAGGCTTAGTATTCTTTGCTGTAGCATGACATGTTACAAACAATTGAGATTGCTTAATGTGCCTTTGAAGAATCATGCATTGTTTTAGCATATTAAAGCATAGTAATGTGGTATTTTCCTTTGATGCTTTATTTGGGTTGACTTGGCACATGCTCACATCATGTTATGACTATCCCAAGTCACCATAAGCCTTTATGATCCTTTAGTTTTCAACTTGTAGTATCACTTTATGCTTTGATCAATGATGTTTTGTCGCTTTGCATGATTATGGCCATTATTGCTCTCTTAGTTTGTCGCTCCCAGTCTTTTGCTAGCCTCCACAACCAAGTATGAGTTCCACTCATGCATCCAACTCCCTAAACCAAGTTATTCCAAAGAGTCCACCATACCTACCTATTAGCATATGCTATTCCAAGTATATTCATGTTTTTGTCTACCTTCCAAATTAAACTTGTTATGAGAAAACTAGTGATTAAAGCTCTCACGAACTTGATGGCACACTTTACTTTTTTGCATTTAATAAACTTGAACCATTGTGTCCTTCTTTGTTGCGTATATGCTTGCGCTTTATAAGTTGAAATTAGCAGAACCATGTATCATGGGGAACACTTTCAACATTGCACTTGTACTTTGTACCCCGTTGATATCATGTTCTTTTGCTTATGGATCCCAGCAATGTGAAATAAAAGTGGAACTTGTAAGATCATGGTGTTTGTATGTGTGTTAGAGAAACGCATGGGCCGCTAGCCTAATCCATGCCTAATCATGGTGGAAACTTGCAGCATCACCATAATGAGCACTCTTTGAAGCATCATCAATAAAAACCTATGCAAATAGCAAATAAAAAGATCGCTGAGATGCTCATTGTCTGCTTTCCTTGTCATTTTGATTATGGGATAGCTCCTATATCATGTGCAAGGGGTACCCCATTGGCGGTTCTTTATGATACATATGTACTTACAATGACAAGAGCTTACTTGTGACTAAATTTGAGTAGCATGAGGTTCGGTCTTTGTAAGTAAGGGGCATGAGATCTCGGTTTATAACTTGTCAAGCATATCCTCTTAGTTGTGTCACTTTAACCTTAATCACCTTCAACATGCTTATGATAGGGGCAATGAGAGCTGAAAGCTATTAAGTACCATAATTTTTGGAAGCTCTTTATGAAACTTGAGTCTCTACTTCCTTCTTTGAAGACCTTTCTTTTACTTTTATGTTGAGTCTCCACCTTCTATCTTTATGCACCTACTTTGAGAGCATAGTGGCCATTCTTAGTTCTATGTGCATTGTCCCAAGACTTGTTGATTGATGCATAGCTTTGATATTGCTTGTTTTAAACTATTTGTATCTAGTCACTCTTATGAACTTTGAAGGTGTCCTATGCATTTATGTTTGCTACTCTATGAGGGACAAGCTAAATACCACTATGCTATGTTTTCTTTATGTGAAACAAACAAACGTCTTGCAAAGCATTGTTATTCATGAATCTTTTGTTTGTGCCTTTTCATGTTGCAACATAGTTGCTTTGTCTTATTGTTAGAACTTTATCTTTCATGTTATGTTGAAAGTACTATGATCCCAGCTATGAATGTTTACAAATACTTTGATCAAGTTTATGATGGTGCATGCCACCTCAAAAATTATTCTTTCTTTTTATCACTTACCTACTCGAGGATGAGCAGGAGTTAAGCTTGGAGATGTTGATACGTTGCAAACGTATCTATAATTTTTTATGTTCCATGCTTGGTTTTATCTACTTTCTTATGTTTTGTCCATACTTTGGAGTACTTTTCATATGATTTCTTGGACTAACCTATTAACAAGAGCCACAGTGCCAGCTGCCTGTTTTCTGCTGTTTTTGGTTCCAGGAAAGTCAGAAAATGAATATTCTTGGAATTGGACGGGACAAAAGCCAAAGTCATTATTTTACCGAGGGACACCTGGAGCCAGAATATGAGACGCAGAGGGGCTGGGGCCTAGCCACATCACCTGGCCACGCGGGCTGGGCCTGGCCGCGCTAGGGGGTGGTCTGGCCGCCCCAGACACCCCCTCGGTCTCGCTCTTCGCCTATAAGTTGCTTTCTGACCTAAAAACCCAGGGGGGTCGACGTTTTTCTAGAAGGAGTTCCGCTCTGCCGCCACCACCAGATTCCACGAAACAACACCAGAAACTCCGTTCTGGCACCCTGCCGGGACGGGGAATTGGAGGAGATCATTGTCATCATCGTCACCATCGCTTCTCCATCGACCATCCATGTTTCCCCCATCTATGAGTGATTAATCCCCCGCTGTAGGCTATGGGGATGGTAGGGATTGGATGAGATCGTTCATGTAATGGTATTGGATTGTTAGGGCATGGTGCCTAGTATCTATTATTAGTGCTTTTTGACTTTGTTGCAACTTGTTATGCTTAATGCTTATCACTAGGGCCTGAGTGCCATGATTTTAGATCTGAACATGTTATTGATTCATTATGATAGTATTGTTTCTGGTCTTACCTACAAGTTCTATACACACGTTGTTGTCCGGAACCAATGGCCCCGAAGTGACAGAAATCGGGATAACCAGAGGGAATGGCTTTGATGTGAGGATCACATGTGTTCACGGAGTGTTAATGCTTTGCTCCGGTGCTCTATTAAAAGGAGCACCTTAATTGCCAGTAGTTCCCTTGAGGCCCCGCTGCAAACGGGCTGGCAGGACAAAATATGTTGTGCAAGTTCTCATTGCAAGCACGTATGACTATATATGGAACACATGACTATGATTATCTAGTACTTGGATGCTTTATCTTATTTATCTGCAATTGCCCTTTGTTCTGATTGCTATGTGAATTGTCTTGTCCATGCAACGCCCGTCCATCCATCCCTATGCCTACCGCGCTTTGATCCTACTATTTACTGCTATTGTTACTACTGTCTTTACTTTACTACTACTGTTACTTTACTATTCCTACTACAAAACTGTTGCTACTGATAAAATGTTGTGAGCAAGATTGTTTCCAGGTGCAGCTGAATTGACAACTTAGTTGTTAAGGCTTATAAATATTCTTTGGCTCCCCTTGTGTCGAATCAATAAATTGGGTTTCACTTCTCTCGAAAATACTGCGATACACCCCCTATACTTGTGGGTCATCACCCCCAGGTCTCTGTCCTCGACAACGTCTGGTTGGAAGACGGGGCATAACGAGGGTGGGCGCCACAGTCCTCTGGAGCCCTTGGGTCCCCGTCCTCGACAGTGTCTGGCTGGAAGAAGGGGGCATACCGAGGGTGGGCGCCGAAGTCCTCTGGAGACCCCGGGTCCCCGTCCTCGATAGCATCTGGCTAGAAGATGCGGGGGATACCGAGGGTGGGCTCTCGAGGCCCCGGGAGCCCCCATGTCCATCGCGGCAAAGCGCCTCCTCTGGTCGCCACGCCAACGTTTGGCCGGCCTGACCCGGTGTTCCCTGATGAGTCCAAAATTGAAGCATATTTACCTTTTGTTTTTGCATAAATAGAGTAGGGATCTTTGTAGTTCACCGCGTCTACACGCGCTATTTTGTTCTTGTTTCAATAGGATCCCAAATCATGGACTCATATATGAACATATCAATTAGATATGTCATATTGTGTAATTATATGATATTTCTAAGTGATAAAACTCATTTTATCAATTTACCTTCGCACCTGGAAGAATACCAAGCAAGGAGGAGGCACCAAAACCGATAACGACCACTAGTACGGGCGGAGCCTGCCAGTACCGTCCGCCCGTACAAGGCGCCATCGTGACCGACTCGTCAAATAGTTTATCCTGGCGAAGACGAGAGAGATCCCACATTCACAGCCACCAGAAACCACACCCGAGAGGGATCTGATGGAGGAACTTGGCTGGGGCAAAATCCCAGTTGCTTCATAGATCATTGGAGGACAACACATCATCCCCTTCATCATCAATCGCTACATCTCCATTACCACCATTACCCCCATCTTTTATCTATTAGATCTCGTTGTAATTCTAGATTTAATTGTGGTTTGCATTAGATCTACTCCCATACTTATATCCATTCATTTGATTATGATGATGTTGTTGATTGCTTCCATGACTGAGTAGTTCCTTTGTTCTTGGGGAGATGGAGAAACCCTAGCACGATTATGAACTTGTAATAAAGATGATCTATTCTTGTGTCCATATGACTTGCTTGTCTATGATATGATTATGATTTGTGTTTGATTTCTCTCTTTAGATGGTATGTGTAATCGGCCGCATATCATTTGCCTTCGGGACTAAAGGAAGGGAGAAATCCTTTGGACGTGTATTGGAAGCATACCCGGAATGCCCCGTGATAGATTGCCGTCGGCTCGTAACCTACACGGTCAAAGGAGGATTAAAGATGGACTCCCTAAGCTAATTACGTTATCCATGGGGAAACCCTTAATTTCGGTGGTTTATATGGGTGACTACTCTTAGACATCACAATGGTTATTTAGAGATGACCTCACTCTTGGCTCAACAAAGTGGCTTCCTATGAACCTTGTAGTGAACATCTTATTATGGGGCTCTCTCCACACATATCATGACACAAGGAGTATGTTATCTTGATTACATATAACAATACTACTATGCTAGTGGTGTATCCTACATCCCCAAGAATGTTTTATCCCTATTGAGTTCAACTGCGCTTTCATACAAACTTGTTACTTGTTTTCTTTTACTTGTTTTAATTACTTTTTTTGCAAACAACCATAAATCTTTTAAACCCCCTTTACTTGAGATTAAAGGCAGCTTATAAGTATCCTTTGGTAGATAGTAATGAGGGGCATAAAGACCTTTACCAATAGATCTTTGTGGGTTTGATATATTTACTTCGAAACTAGCTACAATTGATATGTGCACTTGCGTTCATCACGCTATTTTCTGGCACCGTTGTCGGGGAGCTAAGCACTTTTGGCCTTTATTCTTAGTTACTTATTTTACTCATTATTTTACTAAAAAAATTTACTAGTTTTAGGTAAGCACCATGATTGCACTCGGACTGATTAATCAGCTCGATGCTACTAAATACCTCGAGAAGTTCGATAGAGGACTTGTCAAATAATTCCCGAGTGGGAGCAAACCAGAATACAAGGTCAACCCTCGTTTTATAATATTATTAAAGAGAAAACTTTTGTAGGAGATGATCCCGATGAGGATCCTTACAATCATTTAATGCATTTTACCGAGCTATGTTGGGCTCTTAAATTGAGAGGCTATTCCAATGATGAATTAAAACTTAAACTATTTAGCCAATCTCTAACCAACACTAATTTGGCTTGGTATAGAATTTTCCCTGCAGATAAAATAGATACCTGGGAAAAACTTAAAGGAGAATTTGTGTTTCAATTCTTTCCCAAGGTGAAAACTGCTGAAGTAAGACGGGCAATTACAAACTTCAAAAACCGCCCAGGTGAGGGTATGGTAAGATCTTACAAAAGATACAAGTTTTTACTTCATAAATGTCCCCATCACGATTTACCTAAATGGTACATTTTGCATATTTTCTATGGAGGACTTAATCAAGAAATTAAACATGAGCTTGACATAAATTCAGGAGGCTCTTTCATGGAGTTAACTATAATTAAAGCTTGGGAACTTTTAGAATGAATTCGCCATAATAGAGAAACATGAGGATTTGATTTAGGATGAGAAGGAGATATAGAAATTGAATATGATTGTCTCAATGCTTATAAATACTCCGATAAGGTAAAAGAAACTGCTAATGAACTTCAACTTGATGATGATATTATTTTGCAAATCCTTTAGTCTTTACAGAACATATTGAAGCTCCTAAGAAAGATCGGCTCCATTATACTCCACCACCCGAGCCAGTTGTAGAAGAAGATCCAATAATCATGGCCCATGTTGAGCCATTAAAGGAGGTATCCCCAAATGTTGAACCCTTTCCTTTCCCAAGGACGGTGAGAAAACATATGATGGTTCAACAACTAGAGGATCAACGCAAAGAGGAACAATTATTTCTCAAGGAGCTAGAAGAGGAAACACAAAGAAGGAAAACTGAAGAAGAACATGTAAAAGAGGCAGAGGCATCAATAAAGGAATATATTTTATCCATGTTTGCACACTGCAACGTAATTGAGCTAGATACCTATGGGAGTAATTAGGAATGTTCCAATTTGTATTGAACCTTACAAATATCCCATTGATTTTGTGCTTATTGATATGCCTACTGATGTTTATTGTCCCATCATTTCTGGAAGAACTTTTCTAAATACCGCAGGAACAAACATAGATTGCAAGAGACAAACTATGTCTCTCAAGTTTGGTGAAGATAAGATGGATTTTCACTTCTCTAAATTCGACCATAAGCCGGCTATTGAAGAATTGGATGATGATGAGTACGAACGTGAGGAAGAAGGTAATATCATAAATTTAGCATCAATAGTCATCGAGACTCCTGAAGATGATTCAGCAAGCAATTTAGTCAATAATAATAATAATATCCTTCAAGACATAGAAAAAGCTGAAATGGACGATTATCTTGACTCCACACCTGAAGTGGACACCGAGATTAATCAAAAATATGAAGAACCCATAAGGAAGGGAGATGAGGCTCTTCCCCATCCAATCCTTAAAACTTTACCAAAGGAACTAAAATATAGGTTTCTTGACGAGACCAATAAATTCCTTATTATTATAAGTGCTAACCTCGTAGAGAAAGAGGAGGAAAACTTAATGAAGGTTCTCAGCATGCATTGAAAAGCTCTTGGGTATTCGATGAGTGACTTGAAGGGGATTAGTCCCTCGATAGCCACCCCTAGAATATTCATGGAAGAAGGAGCTTAGTCGGTCACAGACTTTCAGCGACGTCTTAAACCTCACATGAAAGAGGAGGTAAGAAAAGAAATAATACGTTTGTTGGATGCAGGTGTCATCTTTCATGTAGAGGAGAGTGAATGGGTAAGTCATATTCATTGTGTTCCTAAGAAAGGGGGTTTACGGTTGTAGAAAATGAACATAATGAAATGGTACCTACTAGGTCTGTTGTTGGACACTGAATGTGCATTGAATATAGAAAACTTAATAAGGAAACTCGGAAGGACCATTACCCTTTACCATTTATAGATCAAACTTTAGAAAGGCTTGCTATGCATTCTTATTTTTGTTACTTAGATGGCTATTCTGGTTTTCCCAAATTGATGATCAACTTAAAACTACTTTTATTTGTCCTTATGGCCTTTATGCTTATCGTCGTATGCCTTTTGGTCTTTGCAATGCTCCCGCCACTTTTCAAAGATGTATGACTGCTATATTGCCGATTATGTTAAAAGTATTATGGAATTATTCATGGATGACTTCTCTGTTTATGGAACTTCCTTTAATCATTGTCTCCATAATCTTCATAAAGTTTTGCAGAGATGTGAAGACACTAACTTAGTCTTGAACTAGGAGAAATGCCATTTTATGGTTCAGGAAGGCATATTACTTGGTCACAAAGTCTGAGGTAAGGGCATAGAAGTCGATAAAGCAAAGATTGAAGCAATACAAAGGTTACCCCCTCCTTGAGACATAAATGGTATAAGAAGCTTCTTAGGTCATGTAGGATTTTATAGAAGATTCATTAAGAATTTTTCAAAAACTGCTAGACCTTTAACTAACCTTCTTCAAAAGGATGTTCGTTTTAATTTTGATGAGAAGTGTCTTACTTCTTTCAACATATTAAAACACGCCCTCCTTAAAGCTCCCATTATAAAACCACCTAATTTGAAGAAACCTTTTGAGCTATTTTACGAAGCTAGTCATGAAGCTGTAGGAGCAATTCTTTGCCAATATGATGGTGATGACCTTAATATCATTCATCATCCTAGTCGCACCCTAAATAGGGCCCAAAAGAATTACCCTTTAGAAGAAAAAGAAATCTTCGCAATGGTTTTCTCCTGTGATAAGTTTATATCTTATATCATGGACTCTAAAGTAAGAGTATACACTGATCGTGTTGGCTTAAAACAAATCCTAGAAAGGACCGATGTTAAGCCAAGAATGATTCGTTGGACTTTACTTCTGCAAGAATTTGATTTACAGATCCTACAAAGAAAGGAAGTGATGGAGGAAACATTCATGGACACTCAAGAAGTTGCTCATCCTAAGGAGGTGTCGTCCGTGTATATACCTATGGGAACCACACTACCAAAAAGGAAGTTCTCTATTTCTTCTTGCAATGGTTTTGGTGATTTTCTACGACCAACTTTATTTGAAGAGAGGAAGAAAAAGGTACTCAAATGAGTTTATATTCCCTCGATGATCATGGCTTATGAAATCATGAACAAATCTTTGTTCTGGATGATTTTCTGCTATTTCTTTTTGTATATTTGAATTCCTCTTTTTTAGTTCATTGCCGGTCTTACGAGATCGATACGGACGGGCGGTACGGTCGGATCCTCCCGTACCAATGGTCGTTAAGCCTGCTAATGCTTTGGTTTTGTTCCCGCATAATTGGTCGACCGCACCGTACGGGCGTAGCCCCCGTACGACTGGTCATTATCAGTTCGGTGACCCTTTTTGTTTTTTTACATCATAAAAAACAAGAAAAAGAGTCGTGACGTCGGTACGGACGGGCAGTAAGGGCAGAACCCGCCCGTACCGTTTAGTCGCTTGATTATTACCGACTTCATGCCGTGGTGTTTTTGGAAACGACCCGGTACGGGCGCGCTGTACGGGCGTCCGCTCGTCCGGTTGGTCGTTACGACCCAAATTTCCTTCTTTTGCACTTATTTATTTCCATATTTGTTAGGATTTTTTTCTTGGGTGACCCTTTTTCTCTCGGTACGAATTTTACTCTGCCTCTAACCCTTTATAAGTCTCTTTCGAGGTCCACCTCTCTCTTATATCAATAGATCTAATCTATTTGATGCGCTACTCGATTCAAGGCAAAGGCAAGCCTCTAAACCTCATGGCTCGTTCGTGGGATAGTTTCCGTACCTCCTCCATCAAAGTTGATGATCGTGAAGCTCAAGGCCTAAGCCCAAATAACAAGCAGTACACTTATGATTCTGAGGATGAGGAGTTCCAGATCTTCATGGAGAAATCGAAGAGGGGATGGAAGCAACTGGACTACCTGTCTATGGTGAAGCCTGAAGATGAGGAAGAAGCCAAGAAACCTCATGAGAAGGGTTGCACGGAGTCGCTCAAGCTCATCGTTGTCAACTACTCTTCACCAAAGCGTAAGAAATCTAACCGTTCCAATGCAGGAACTTATCAGGAGACTATGGCACATACCTCAACAACAAAGAAGATCACCATGAACACGCACATGAGCGTGAAGCCACGAGAGGATTGGGGGTTCAACATTCTTGACGTGTCAGTTGGTGCGCACGTCCCAGACAAGGAACATCGTCTTCATAGGATAGAGAAGTACCAGAATAAGAGCTCATCCACGGGGAGATCATGTGCAAGCGTCTTTTGGATCTTGAAGGCAAGAAGGAACTCAATAACATGATGAGAAAAGTTGCTGATGGGATGTTCCTCTTGCGTTCGGATCTATAGAAGTGTCTTCAACACATATCTGCTCTAGAAGATACAAACAAGAAGCTTTGGGCAACACTCTCCAACAAAAGTACTTCACCATGATAGACGCCACGGTACCAAATAATTGCAAGGGGTTATTTGATCCACCTAGCTTGATTCCAAGCTTGGGGGATCTGTCAGAACCTTTTAATCTATCTTACAATTTTTGCATGTTTACTTTTTCGCACGCATGGATAGGTTTTAAATTCTGAATTTGCATTAGTTGCATCAACTTCAAACTCCCTTTGTTCAAGAGAAGATTTATATCTGTTGAGTTAGGGACTTTATGATAATTGAAGTTGTGTTTGATTCATGATTATTATATTAGATGATTGAACTAGGTTGAGTGTTATAATACTTGTACAGCTGTCATAATTTTAGGTACTTCTACACCAATAAAAGTATTGATTAAGTTATGAGAAGAATAATTCTAGTAGAAAATTATAATTAAGAGTTTTTGAAAGCCACTGAAGTAGTGAGCATGATCAAATAGTTGTGCTGAAAGAAAAATAGAAAAAAGGAGCAAGTAAAAATATAGACATACAACAATCAAAAGAAAAAGAAGATAACATCTATCAAACGAATCAAACATAGAAAAAAGAAAAAGAAAAAGAAAATGATCATGAATCTTCATTACTAAACTTAGTGCTCTATAGCTTTAAACTTTGTGATTATATGATATGTTGAATCACT
Organism: Avena sativa; assembly: GCA_916181665.1. Taxonomy (NCBI): domain Eukaryota; kingdom Viridiplantae; phylum Streptophyta; class Magnoliopsida; order Poales; family Poaceae; genus Avena; species Avena sativa. The sequence goes on along the minus strand of OV702286.1, from coordinate 62,549,870 downwards.
AGCAGCTTCTTATGATTTCATTAATATTGGAAAAGGTGTGGAAGCATCTAAGTTATGTAATGTTGTTGGGGGGATACCCCCGGGTAGAGTCACGCCGGGGTATAAGGGCCGAGTTAGCCGAGGTTCAGCAAGGCCAAAGCGGATGCTGGCCGGGTCACCTCAAGGCAGGCCGAATCACGGGGTAACCCGGACCAGGGGGCGTTCGCCTAACTAAGTCTCAACCGACTTAAGCAGTAAGTCGGAAATGCATGTTTAACTTGTATGCAGGAACAGGTGTGGCCGGATCAACTATGATCCGGGGCACATCTAGCTTCTAGGAGAAGGAAGGAATCTTGCTGGTCAAAAGAAGCCCCGGTACGCACTACCTGAGCGAAGCAGACAAGGGCAGGACCACCGAGGCGTGGCCGACAAGGGTGATGATACCCATGTCGGCTGACGCGGGCGCCGCAGAGGATCATGTAGCCTCTGCATGTGTGACGCGAGGGAAAAATAACCCGGTCGGCTTACTACTTTGGGAGATGGCATATTCTTAGGAATATACCTCCATGTATGCCCTAGATGGAGACCTAGCCCCCCCTATATAAGGAGGGCTAGGGCTTCTGTAGAGGGGGTTCTGATTTGGCGAGTTTGGCTAGGGTTTTAAGGGTGATATGTGAGCGAGAGTAAGAGAGCTCCTTCTTCCTCCTCTCGCCAATACAGCTCTAGGAGCACTTGTAACCTTGGAGACAAAGCAAATATAAACTTCTGTGTGGAGAATCACTTCACTATCCCTCCCTGGATTCCTCTAGCGTGTATTAGTCCCCACCTTTAGCCTATCCATGGCATATGCCGTGACACCACCACGACAGTTGGCGCCCACCGTGGGGCTAGCAGCGCTAGCAGGGGTGAAGATCCGGACAGGAAACCTCATCGGCACCGGCAAACGCATCGTCTCCGGGCTCGTTCAGCGCTTTGGAGCGCTGGACTTCGTCAGCGACAACGCTGGCTGCTTCGGCACGCGCCTACTTCCGAGCAACGGCCTCTTTATCAAGTTGGGTGCGCACAAGGTCTATGTTGTTGTGGACGTATCATGCGTTCATCCGCGGCGTGTCGTTGAAGCAGGGGAACCACCCCTTAGCGTGGTTCACGGGGCGCGTATCGCTCGCTCCCCGGACCGTGCTGAAGTGATGATGACCGCGCCTGGTGCGGGCGCAAGCAAGGATCCGGCGCCAGATCCGGAGGTAACACCTAAGGCACCGAGGAAAGGTAGAGGTCCTCCACTGGAGAGGCCTGAGAATGTACTGAGAGAGGCTATGGATAGCTTGGCAAACCCGGTAGCAGCAGTGGTAGATCTGGCTTAGGCACAGGCCGAGCTAGAGGAAACTAGGCAAAAAATTCTAGAGGGAGCGAAAAAAATTGCTGCGGCTCAGTAGTCGTTGAACATGACGCTACGTGAGTATGCAAAGGCAAATAAAGTAGATGCTGTAAAAGTGAAGGGGAGAAATCTCATGAGTGAAATGAACAAAGAAGGGGATACTCGGATTGAGGAGTCTAAAAACTGTTTGTCCGTAGGGCTGCCGAAGTACAGTACCCCGGTGAAAAACCTTAGAGCAGCAGATGCAGCCGCATCCGAGCTAGAGGGTCTGACGGGTGAAGCCCGTCAAAGACAGCAAGATCGGGTCAATGCGTTGGTTCGGATAGCGAACAGGCAAAATGAGGAACTGCTTAGGGCAAACCCGGAGAGAGCTGGGGCCTCCAAGATCGTTCATTCGGCGGTGGGTAACCCGGAGAAATCCGCTAGAGCCGCATCGTATCCTCATGGTGGTCCAAGGAGAGAGGAGGTAGTAACCTCGGCCAGGAAAAACAAGCAGATTGTTCCGTATGACCCGACAAGGGCAGGAAAGGCAAAAGAGGTACAAAGAAACGACGATCGACAGTGTAAGCCGAGGTGAAGCTGGTCGAGGTAACCGTGACCAAGGCAATGTCGGTCAAGGGAACGCTGTTAACGGCAATGCCGGATAGCGCAACTCTACAGGACAACTGCAGCAGTGGAATATGCCAAGGCAAGAGCAAAGTGACAGCCAAGGTATGCAACAGAGAGATGCGCCACGAGAGCGAAACCGGTACGATGATGGAGATTCGGAAATGGTAAATGCAGGATACCCAAGGCCGGACTATCATGTGATAGGGTCGAGATTGGGAAGCAGGGATTTGATGTCGGACGATGCCAGGTTGAAACTGGATCGACTGTATAGGTCGGAGCAGATTGAAAGTCAAGGTCCTCCGGGTCCTGCATGTTTTGGACCCCAGATCATGAAAGAGCCACCGGTACCTAACTTCCGGTTACCCAGAGGCACGAAGACGTATGACAGCAACACTAAGCCGGAAGATTGGTTGATAAATTATGCAACGGCTGTGAAAATTGCCACAGGCAACTTGAGGTGGGTTGTACGATACATACCCCAGATGTTGGAGGGCCCGGCAAGGGTATGGCTGAACAATTTGCCACCCGGAAGCATTAACTGCTGGATAGATTTTGAAGAGATGTTCATCAGCAATTTCTCGAGTACGTATCAGAGGCCGAATAGGCCACAGACACTAGCTATGTGCAAGCAAAGACCGAATGAGACGGACCAGGAGTTTTTAACTCGGTGGTGTACCATGAGAAACTCATGTTAGGGCGTGATAGAATCACAGACCATAGCGTGGTTTGCACAGGGATGCAGATATGCAAGCAAACTGTGGCAAAAGTTACAAAGGAAGATGCCCACCACGTTGGCAGAGATGATCCGGATTGCTGATTCCTATGCTCTGGGAGATCCGACTCAACCTAGGCTTGTGTCAAACGAGTCGAACGATGAGTATTACCAGAGAGATGGAGTCGGATCATCCCGGAGGAATGACTATAGAGGAAAAAGAAGAGATGATAGACCAGCTCATCGATATGGTTCGCAACAAGTTGCAGCTGTGAATCAAGATCAGCCCGGAGCAGGGGGGCAGTCAACGCCAGAAAACTGGAGGGCAATGGACTCCGAGAAACGATGGGAAGAAAACTTGGACGCCAGAACAGAAGAAATAGTGGCAAGAAAGGAAGGACCGTCTGAGGTACACCTATGAGTCGATGTTGGATCAGCCGTGTAAGTTTCACACGCCAAATCCGAGTAACCCAGCGGGTCATACGATGAGGCAATGTGAGTGGATGCGCAAGATTGAACAAGGCGGTGCGGGGAATGCTCAGACACCCCGGAATGATCAACCTCGGCAGGAGTTAACCCGGCAGCAATTGCTCTCTAGAGCGAACAGGCAACAGCTAATCTTGCCTCCGCCTCTGCCGAGGTATGACAACAATGAGAGAAGGGATGCAGTGCACCAGGTGGAAAATCAGAACCAGCCGGATCAGAGGTACCCCAGAAATGAGGGAAGGAATGAGTACAGGGAGCATCATCGGAGTTACTGTGTATTTACCACCGAGGAAATAGATAAAAAAGCTTGCAGCGCCGACATATGGAGGTGAATGCAGTAATGCCTGTAGTGACGAGGTATATGCCTTGGTCTGACCAAGAAATCGTTTGGAGCATCAAGGATCATCCCAAGCTTATGCCGAGTCCTGGTTCGTATGCGCTAGTACTGGACCCGACATTCATTGGGCCTAACATCAATGTGAGGTTCTCCAAGGTACTGATTGACAATGGTAGTAGCATTAACATCATGTATGCGGATACAATGTGCAAGTTGCGTATCTTAGAGAACATGCTCTAGGCTACAAGGACAACTTTCCATGGTATTGTACCAGGCATTTCTTGTGAGCCCATAGGAAAAGTCCGGGTTGACGTATTGTTCGGCACGAGAGATAATTGCCGAACTGAGAATCTGGAGTTTGAGGTGGTGAACTTGGAAAGTGTGTATCACGCGTTACTCAGAAGGCTAGCATTGAACAAGTTCATGGCAAGCTGCCACATCAGTTATCTGAAGATGAAGTTGCCCGAGCCAAATGGAGTGATTACCATTGCAGGAGATTTCCGATGTTCCATTGAGTGTGCCTCAGCCGGGTCTAACCTAGCCGAGTCACTCGTGATTGCGCAAGAGAAAAGAAAAATCCAAGAGGTGGCGGCATTATCTCAGTCCGCACAGCAGTATATGCCGGCGTTGAGTAACCCGCATGGTAGCGTTTCGTTCCAAGCCGCAAAGGATACTAAGAAAGTGCCTGTGGATGATATGTTCCTAGAGCGCACCGTAACGATTGGTGTCGGGTTGAATGATAAATAGGAAAGCGAGCTCGTCAACTTCCTCCGTGAGAATCGGGATATTTTTGCTTGGTCTACACAGGACTTGCAAGGTGTTCCGAGGGAGTTGGCCGAGCACTCTTTGAACGTGAGACCCGGATCAAGGCCGGTGAAGCAACCTCTCCGCCGCTTCGCCGAGGATAGGAGAAAAGTCATTGGAGACGAGATAGCTCGGTTGCTAGCAGCAGGATTTATCATGGAAGTACTCTATCCGGATTGGCTCTCTAATCCGGTGTTGGTGGAGAAGAAGAAGGATGACCCGAACGTGGCAGTGGTTTGGCATATGTGTATCGATTACACAAACCTGAACAAGGCGTGTCCAAAAGATCCATTTCCACTGCCGAGGATAGATCAGGTCATAGACTCAACCGCGGGATGTGAACTGTTGTCATTTATTGATGCATATTTTGGCTTCCACCAGATACCTCTAAATCTGGATGATCAAATAAAGACCACATTTATCACCCCGTATGGGGCTTATTGCTATCGCACCATGCCGTTTGGTTTACGTAATGTGGGTGCAACGTACCAAAGATGTATGCAAAAATGTTTGCACGACCAAATAGGTCAAAATGTACAAGTGTATGTGGATGATGTGGTTATCAAGACCAAGGAAAGCAAAACGCTTCTTGACGACATCAGGCAGACATTCACGAACTTAAGAAGGTTCTGAATGAAGCTTAACCCGGAAAAATGTACCTTCGGTGTCCCGGCTGGAAAATTACTCGGATTTCTCGTCTCCAGCCGAGGTATCGAAGTTAATCCAACTAAGATCCGGGCCATTGAACAAATGGAGCTGCCGAAGTGTCTTAACGATGTCCAGAAGTTCACTGGGTGCCTAGCATCGTTGAGTCGGTTTGTATGTCGGTTGGGAGAAAAGGCATTGCCTCTCTACCAACTCATGAAAAAGTCGGATAAGTTCGTTTGGACGCCACAGGACGATGAAGCCTTTGCCCACTTAAAAAAGATGTTAGCCACTGCACCAGTGTTAGCCTCTCCACTATCAAAGGAGCCAATGTTGCTCTACATAGCCGCAACCAACCGAGTTGTAAGTGCAATGATTGTAGTAGAGCGCGATGAATAGGGTAAGTCGGTGCAGAGACCAGTGTATTACTTGAGTGGGGTATTATCTGTCTCAAAGCAGAACTACCCGCACATTCAAAAGGTGGCATATGGTGTCTATATGGCGGAAAATAAGTTAAAGCATTACTTTGAGGAGCACCCCATCAAAGTAATATGTGAGGCTCCCATATCCGAGATAATGGGTAACAAGGATGCAAGTGGTCGAATCGCAAAATGGGCAATTGAACTGGCTCCTTATGCGCCACAATATGATAGAAGAGAAGCAATCAAGTCTTAGGCTGAGGCGGACTTCTTTGTAGATTGGGCCAAGGTACAATACGAACCACCGCCACCAGATCCGAACTACTGGAGGATGCACTTTGACGGGTCAAAAACAAAAACCGGGCTAGGCGCCGGAGTTGTGCTTACCTCGCCAAAGAAGGACCAGCTGAAATATGTGCTTCAAATCCATTTCGCGGCATCGAATAACGTCGCAGAGTATGAAGCACTTGTGCATGGGCTCAAGGTAGCAAAAGAGATTGGGATACGTTAGATCATATGCTTTGGCGACTCGGATTTGGTGGTACAGCAAGTATCAGGACTGTGGGACGCCCTTGATCCAAACATGGTGCTGTACAGATTTCATGTACAGAAGATATCTGGTTACTTTGAGGGGTGTGAATTTCACCATGTGCCCCGGGTGGAAAATGAGGCTGCCGACAGGCTATCAAAGCTCGGATCAACCCGACAAGCAATTCCACCGGGTGTAGCATTGGAACACCTCAGAAAACCATCTATCAGGCCGTCCCCAGGAACCGACTCGATCTATGTCCCGGAAGATACAGAATCCGGAGCTGAGCCCATGGACATTGACATGGGAGGTAGTGCGCGAAACCCGGGGACTGCATCAGCAAACCCGAGGACTGCCTCAGCGAACCCGGGGACTACCTCGCAGGACCCGGGGACTGCTCAGTGTGATCCGGTTGAAGTTACAGTGGATCAGATGGAAATTGATGAGGATGTGTTCCCTGCACGAGCAATACCAGCTTGGGAATTGCCTATATTTCAATTCCTGAAAGATGGAACGTTACCCACTAAGGAGGTGTTAGCCAGGCAAACTTAGAGGAGAGCAAAAGCATACACGATTATCAATTCCGAGTTGTACAAACAGAGTGTAACCAATGTCCTCTAGCGATGCGTTGACCCGGAAGAAGGGCTTGACATCCTCCGAGATATACACCAAGGAGAATGCGGGCATCATGCCTCATCCCGAGCCTTGGTGGAAAAAGCATTCCGGCATGGATTCTACTAGCCAAGTGCCTTATAACAAGCAGAAGATCTGGTGAGAAAATGCAATGGTTATCAGAGGTACGCTACCAAGACACATATGCCAATGTCGGAACTCAAGACCATACCAATTACATGGCCATTTGCTGTATGGTGCTTGGATATGGTTAGTCCGTTTAAACCAGCAAGGGGAAACATGACTCACATTTTGGTCATGGTGGATAAGTTTACGAAGTGGATCGAAGTAAAGCCTATAAGGAAATGTGATGGGGCTACGGCCGTAACGTTTCTCAAAGATATAATCTTGAGGTACGGTTACCCACACAGTATCATAACTGATAATGGAACAAATTTTGTGGAAGGAGCATTTGCGCGTTTCTGCCGGGACAAGAAGATCCGACTTGACGTAGCCTCGGTAGCCCACCCCGCATCGAATGGGCAGGTGGAAAGATCCAACGGATTAGTATTATCCAGGATAAAACCCCGGCTCATTGAGCCGCTGCAAAGATCAGCGGGGTGCTGGATAGAAGAGCTACCAGCGGTACTGTGGAGTTTAAGAACAACTCCGAATCGATCAACAGGCTATACGCCGGGTTTTTTTGTATATGGGGCAGAAGCTGTATTACCAGCCGACATAGAGCATGATTTGCCTAGGGTCACCCAATACACAGAAGCCGAAGTGCAAGAAGCCCGGCAAAATGATGTTGATCTGCTGGAAGAAGCGAGAGAATTGGCATTGTCCAGATCCGCCATATATCAGCAAAATCTCCGACGCTATTATAGCCGGAAAGTAAGCCCCCGAGTCTTTCGGGAAGGCGATCTGGTGCTCCGGTTGGTACAACGTACTGCCGGCATGCATAAATTATCCCCCCCATGGGAAGGGCCGTTCATCGTGAGCAAAGCATTGCACAATGACTCTTATTATCTTATAGATGCAAAGCCACAGGAAAAGAACAAGGCGGACAGGTCCGGCGAAGAATCTAAGCGCCCATGGAATGTAGCTCTACTTCGTCCTTTCTACACTTAGCAGAGAAGTGTATGTATCCGAGTCTTCTCATATGTCAGTATGTATGCCGGCAATGAGCTTATGAATGAAATATTGGCACCTCGAGCAGTAACTCGGGGACTGCCTTAATAATATTTGTTGTTTTTTATTATTTTTACGTCAACTAGAGTAAGTTGTTCTACTTAACTCGGATCAGTAATGTGTGAGCACCAAAAATCCAACTCTTCGACTTGCTGCTGTCCAACAAGAATTGGCTTCATGGCAAATAAGAGAACAAGTTTGGAATTGCGTAGCACATGAAAAACGACTAAGGAAAAATAACTTAATCGAGCCGATGTTTGTTTTTCGGACTAACCTTGTATTTACTTTCAAACTATTATGCTACATTATTTTGAGCTAAGCCTAAAAGTTTCTGAGTATTGTTAAAACAATTTTTGAAGCTCGGATTCGTAAGTCGTAAAACCGAATCAAGGTAGACATGAACCGAGCCAGAAGATTGGACGAACAAGAAAACGAAACTCGGGGACTACGCCCAAGTTAATCCGGCATACAAACTTAGTAGCAAAATATTACATAAGTACGTGATACATTTCCACCCGGTATACCGGGGATCTGATAAGTTTTCAAGTGTTTTTAATTAAGGAGCAGCAGGAGGAGGAAGTTCGGCGTCATCTTCGCCTTCTTCGATATCCGAGGCATCGTCCTCTCCATCCTCGTCCGAACTATCTTCGACATTCTCGACCTCTTCGTCGCTAATGGCTTCCAGGAAGCTCGGACCCTCAGTCCATTCGTGAATGGGAGAATATTCAACAAGGCTATGGGTGCAAGCCTGGTGCCGAGCTACCCATTCCGGGTCATCGGTCCACTTGGATCCGGTGCGCACACGCGTCAGGAGGCTGAGATCGATCTTCTCATACCACGTGAGTATGTGGTGAAGAACGGTCTCAGCTGCAGCACGTCCAGCGGACTCCCTCCAAAGGTCGAGCTAGGTCTCGATCTCCGAAAGCTTTTCAGCAAGAAGTGAAATTCTCTTTGGAGCGCTCTCACCGGGCCAGAACGTGTTGAAGACTCGGACTGAAACGTCGAGGAGATCCCTACCATAGTTCTTGATGATTTCCACGCGAGATGACAGGCTGACCAATAGGTCCTCCATGTCAAAGGGAATGCTCTCACCGTTAGGAGCGACAGGAGTACCCCTCTCTCGACGGAAATTGGCAACAGCGGCGCTCGCGATAGGAGTACCCTCTGGAAAGTGGCCTGAAAACAAGGCAAAGGAAGAAGCTGAAGAAAAGACTTGTGAAGTAACCCGGGGAAGTATGTCGGGTAAGGTAAAGGAACGTACGTGAAATATGGCTGTGGATCCGGGTCAATTCATTGATGCAATTATCGCGTCTTTGACGGAGCTGCACCAGTTCAGCGTTCGCCGACTCAAGTTTGACGTCGGCCTCCTGGAGAAGATCGTGGTCCTTGGCAATTTGGAGGTTGAGGCGCTCGCGTTCTTCGGTGAAGTCCTGGCCAGCCTTTTCAATCTCGGTTTGGTGCTGCGCCTTCATCTTCTTCGTTTCTGCCTTTAGCTTGGCAATCTCGTCATTCTTGGTTCGGAGGAGGGCAAGCTCATCGTCTTTCTTTTTTAGCTCGGCCTGATGCTGCCCTGCTTGTTCGAGAAAATGCAGCATCACGTCAGGCACGGGCACACTATCTTCAAGAGATGCTGAAATAGCGTGTTGACCCGGAAGAGCCGAGGTATGAATGTTTGCCGAGCCAAGAGGAAAAGAAGATGGAAAGCAAAGCAGGGTCGGACAAAAAGGACTTACCCTTGATCTGCTCCAGGTTCTTTCGCATAATCTTATTCTCGGCCTCCACCCCAGCTGCAGAAACCAAATAATGAGATTAGTTCGGCAGAGGGAGTTGAAGGAAAATGGAGAAGCGCCAAGGGAGAAACTTACCCCTTTTCTCATGCTCAGCGAGATGTGCATTATGCTTTGCGAGAAGCATCTTGTGAGTATCCAGAAGACGCTGGAACTCAGCACTCCGGTGGTTGGTGGTCACCTGAAAAGAATACGAAAATTTAGCTTAAGCCTTGCGCATATTCGAAGTGTACAAGATCCGGGCCAAGTGGAACTTAAACCGGATCTAGGTGTGTGCATATTCGAAGTGTACAAGATCCGGGCCAAGTGGAACTTAACCCGGCTCTAGGTGTGTGCATATTCAAAGTGTACAAGATCCGGGCCAAGTGGAACTTAACCCGGCTCTAGGTGTGTGCATATTCGAAGTGTACAAGATCCGGGCCAAGTGGAACTTAACCCAGCTCTAAGTGTGTGCATATTCGAAGTGTACAAGATCCGGGCCAAGTGGAACTTAACCCAGCTCTAGGTGTGTGCATATTCGAAGTGTACAAGATCTGGGCTAAGTGGAACTTAACCCGGCTCTAGGTGTGTGCATATTCAAAGTGTACAAGATCCAGGCCAAGTGGAACTTAACCCGGCTCTAGGTGTGTGCATATTAGAAGTGTACAAGATCCGGGCCAAGTGGAACTTAACCCGGCTCTAGGTGTGTGCATATTCGAAGTGTACAAGATCCGAGCCAAGTGGAACTTAACCTGGCTCTAGGTGTGTGCATATTTGAAATTATGAAGGAGCTACGTTAGTTCTCTAAGGAGCATCCGGCTGAGTAACAAGTTACTCCCCTGGAGGCTCGGGGACTAATGGTTATATTGCTAGTGCATGATAAGGAAAAGGTGAAGTAACGTACCTCCATCACCCGACCCGCAAGGTTAATCGCCTTAGAGGCTGTATTCATCTGGGCAGCGAATTCGGCGGGACCGAACTTCTCCGAGAGATCGTCGTTATAGACGAACTCCGCCTTGTTCCAGTTATTCATAAACTCGATCAAGGTCGGAGGATATCGCTCCCTGCTGAGCATGTGGGGCGCCACCAAGCCCCTCGCATGTGCCTCTCTCCTCTCAACCTGAGCAAGGGCCGGACTGGTGTGCAGAACAAGTTGCTGCACACTAGTTGGCTCGGCAGGGGCGTCCTTCGGTGCTGGAGCCTTCTGGGCAAGCATGGACGCGAGGGTGCGTTGTCTAGACCCGGTGGACGCTGCCCTGGTGACGTCAGGGGCTTTCTTGCCTTTGGCTTGCTGAGAGGAGGAAGTGGTTGCGGTTGATTTCCCCTTAGGAGCTGCCTGGGTACTTCCTCGCCGAGACTGAGAAGACTCGGACGAGGCGAAGGAGCTTGGTGCTGGTGCCCTTGTTGCTGGTGCCGGAATTGGTGTTGGTGCTGGTGCTGGTGTCGGTGCTGGTACAGAGGTAGTTTCAGTAGTTGCTGGTTGTGGTGGAGCCGAAGTGGTGGATGCCGCTGCCTCGGCTGGATCCGTCTCCCCCGCTTCGGGGTCCCCCCCCCTCTTGACGAGGCGGGCTGGAACCCGGAGCAGCCGCAGAACCCTCTAGAATAGGGCTCAGCGAGCGTGACTCGTCGTCACGAGGGGGAGAGGAGCTAGGATGGAGCGGCGAAGAGATGCTAGATCCACTCTGAGGGACCTCCACCACAGCCCTGTCAAATCAAATAATGTCAGAAGAGAAATTACAACAATGCAAGAAAGAACAAGTTGCAGGAGAAAAAGAGACTTACGCGTCCGAGGTTTGGGGCTCCTTGGATTTCTGAGCCCTTCGTGCTGGGGCCTTGCCTGCAGGCTTGGAAGCAGTTTTGTCTCCGGACTTCTTTCGCCTTTTGGAGGGCTGAGAAGGTCTAGAGGAGGAACTTGATGCAGCTCCACGCTTCTTCTTCGGTGCTGCCGAAACAGGTTCCCCCGTAGCAAGGGGAGGGTCCTCGTGGATCTGCCCACCAGGGTTAGCTGATGCCGGAAAAGCATAAGAAAGGGGGATAGCATCAACAGGTTCAATCACCTCGACATCCGAGTCATCTTCATCATCGGGCCAATCTCTAATAGAAGAGGGTTTACCGGTGGTCGCTTCGTAGCGTCGGTCATCGGGAGGAACATCTCCTGGTCCGGCTCTTCCTTGTCCGGGTTCTCCCGGTCAGGCGCCCATTTAAGGGTCGGATCGGTTCCGTCCTCGAGGGTCTGCTGAAGGAATAGCTGAGGAAAAGAATGAACAACGGAGTCAAAAATGGAACAATGACCGACATATAATTAACCCGGAGTAAATTTGCACCACGAAGCTTACCGAGGGAGGGAGCCTATCCCGGCAAAAATGCTCAATTCCCCACGTCCATTCAGTGGAGAAGTCCTTGTGGGTGGTGAAGAGAGCCTTGACCCGGCGATAGATCTCCGAGTTTCTCAACTCGAAGGACGAGGTCCGGTTGGGGTCACAGCCGAAGCTCATATGGCACACCTTGTGGGTGCGCCTCTGGAGGGGGGAGATTCGGTTGCACACGAACGTGATCATAGCATCCTCGTTGCGTAACCCGAGCTTCTTCAGCTCCGCAAACCTCTTGTTGACCTGGTTGGCCAAGGCTGTGGGCTTCTTGGGGACAACGTCCCACATTTCCGGGTTAGGTGGACCCGGAGCATAGGGAAGCAGCCGGATCAAGTCTTCAGTGCCCTCATTCCGGACATAAAAGAAAGTCCAGGCCCATCCTTTGCAGGACTCCATCCCGGTGACTCGAGGGAAAACGGATAGCCTCCAGGGTGAGATGGATGCAGCTCCGAATTGAGTGAGTTGCTTGTCCTCCGGATCAAGTTGAATATTCGGAATGACATTACGACGAAGGCCGAAAAACCGGATCCATAGCTCCTTCGTGGGCCACAATCCGGCGTAGCCCTTGATCGTAGAGGCAAAAGCAGAAAGAGAGGTGATTGCGTTGGCAGGAAGGTGGTGCGGCTAGAGTTTGTACGTGCTTAACCAGTCATGGAAGAAATCGCTGACCGGCAAACCGAACCCCCGTTGGAAGTGCGACAAGAACACAACATACTCACCCGGATTGGGTGAGGGGGCGAGTTCGATGGAGGCAAGCCGCGCGATGATGCCGGCGGGGATGCGTCTGGTCCGGTAGAGCCAGTCCAAGTCATCTTGGAAGACCCATGACCCGGCCCACGCACCACGGTCCGCGGCGGCGGAGTCCTCCTCCAATTCTTGCTCACCAACAACGAGCTCCCCCTCCGTCATCTGATAATCGCTGCCCTCGCTAGCGCTACCGGCGGCGGGGGGCAAAGGCCTAGATTGGCAGTGACCCGTGGTGGAGGAGGCGCGTAGCGGCGGCGACGACGTAGAAATCTGGGGGGAAAATGCGGCGGCGGCGCTGCTGCTTGGGAGCACTAGCGGCGGCGCGGTCGCGAGGAAGACGAAGAAGAAGAGCAAAGGGCAGAGGGGCGTAGTGAGGGGAAAAAGCCTAAGTGATGCACCCTCCCCTATTTAACCTCTCCCACGAGGAGAAAGTGGGATCGCGTCCTGCGGGCAAGCCACACGCAATGGTCGTGTACCACCCACATCAACCAATCAACAAGGAGCCACACCGAAGGCCACAGAGTGGAGTTGGTCCTGTGACGTGACACGTTGATGCGGTAAACGAGGAGGCAGGCGTGACGTGACCCGCTCACAGTGATGACTAACAATTACTACGGCGGTTACTGTGCTGGCCCTTAAAATGAGACAACATAATGATTAGCCTCCACGTGGGTTGGCGTATGAGAGAAGGAAGCAAGACCCGGATAGGACCGTGGTAACCCGGCCAGCAAGTGAAAACTTGGAATGTGCGGAGGGAAAGTAAAGCCATGAGGTCTGAGTTGAAGTGGTAACCCGGCCGGCAAGTGAAAACTTGGAACGTGCAAGGGGAACGTAAATCCATATGACCCGAGACAAGGAGGTAACTTGGAAATAACGTCCAAAGGTCAAACATAATTGAACCTGATGTGGCCTTAGCGGCCGAGGCAGCTAAGACCGCACCAGCTTCGGGGACTAATGTTGGGGGGATACCCTCGGGTAGGGTCACGCCGGGGTATAAGGGCCAAGTTAGCCGAGGTTCGGCAAGGCCAAAGCAGATGCTGGCCGGGTCACCTCAAGGCAGGCCGAATCACGGGGTAACCCGGACCAGGGGGCGTTCGCCTAACTAAGTCTCAACCGACTTAAGCAGTAAGTCGGAAATGCATGTTTAACTTGTATGCAGGAACAGGTGTGGCCGGATCAACTATGATCCGGGGCACATCTAGCTTCTAGGAGAAGGAAGGAATCTCGCTGGTCAAAAGAAACCCTGGTACACACTGCCTGAGCGAAGCAGACAAGGGCAGGACCACCGAGGCATGGCCGACAAGGGTGACGATACCCATGTCGGCTGACGCGGGCGCCGCAGAGGCTCACGTAGCCTCTGCATGTGTGACGCGAGGGAAAAACAACCCGGTCGGCTTACTACTTTGGGAGATGGCATATTCTTAGGAATATACCTCCACGTATGCCCTAGATGGAGACCTAGCCCCCCCTATATAAGGAGGGCTAGGGATTCTGTAGAGGGGGTTCCGATTTGGCGAGTTTGGCTAGGGTTTTAAGGGTGATCTGTGAGCGAGAGTAAGAGAGCTCCTTCTTCCTCCTCTCGCCAATACAGCTCTAGGAGCACTTGTAACCTTGGAGACAAAGCAAATATAAACTTTTGTGTGGAGAATCACTTCACTATCCCTCCCTGGATTCCTCTAGCGTGTATTAGTCCCCACCTTTAGCCTATCCATGGCATATGCCGTGACACCACCATGACAAATGTGTAAGGGTATGGTAATACCCCCGAAGTATCTCTGCATCCAATGTTGTATTCCTGTTTTAGTTTCTACCTCATTTATTGTAACGACTCGTGCCTCATGAACATGATGATCTTGCCCATAAGCCACCATCTTGCTCGGGGACGCGCAAGAACTTAGCTTGGGGGGGTTGATGAGTCCGAAATTGAAGCATATTTACCTTTTGTTTTTGCATAAATAGAGTAGGGATCTTTGTATTTTACCGCGTCTACACGCACTATTTTGTTCTTGTTTCAACAGGATCTCAAATCATGGATTCATATATGAACATATCAGTTAGAGCTGTCTATTGTGTAATTATATGATATTTCTAAGTGATAAAAGTCATTTTATGAATTTACCTTCGCACCTGGAAGAATACCAAGCAAGGAGGAGGCACCAATACCGATAATGGCCACTAGTACGGGCGGAGCCTACCCATACCATCCACTCGTACCAGGCGCCATCGTGACCGCCTCGTCAAATACTTTCTCCTGGCAAAGACAAGAGAGAGATCCGACATTCATAGCCACCAAAAACCATGAAAAACCACATCCGAGAGGGATCTGAAGGAGGAACTTGGCTGGGGCAAAATCCCAGCTGCTTCACGGATCATTGGAGGACAACGCATCATCCCCTTCATCATCAATTGCTACATCTCCATTACCCCCATCTTTCATCTATTAGATCTTGTTGTAATTCTACATTCAATTGTGGTTTGAATTAGATCTACTCCCATACTTCTATCCATTCATTTAATTATGATGATGTTGTTGATTGCTTCCATGAGTGAGTAGTTCCTTTGTTCTTGGGGATATGGAGAAACCCAGCACCATTATGAACTTGTAATAAAGCTGATCTATTCTTGTGTCCATATGACTTGCTTGTCTATGATATAATTATGATTTGTCTTTGATCTCTCTCTTTAGATGGTATGTGTAGTCGGCCTCATATCATTTGCCTTCAGGACTAAAGGGAGGGAGAAATCCTTTGGACGTGTCTTGGAAGCGTACCCGGAATGCCCCGTGACAGATTGGCACCGGTTCGTAACCTACACGGTCAAAGGATAATTAAAGAGGGACTCCCTAAGCTAATTACGATATCCACGGGGAAACCCTTAATTGTGGTGGTTTGTATGGGTGACTGCTCTCAGACAATGTTTTAGCCCTATTGAGTTCAACTGCACTTTCATACAAACTTGTTACTTGTTTTAATTACTTTTCTGCAAACAACCATAAATCTTTCAAACACCCTTTACTTGAGATCAAAGTCAGCTTATAAGTATCCTTTGGTAGATAGTAACGAGGGGCATAAAGATCTTTACCAATAGCTCTATGTGGGTTTGATATCTTTACTTTGAAACTAGCTACAATTGATCTGTGCACTTGCAGTCATCATTCTCCTTCTGGTCCTCAGCTGAATGGGCGCCTAGCCAACCGCCTTGCCTATTGTCATGCTTGCGTTTCTTTGGGCCTTCGTGTTCCATTCGGATCGCCCTTAGCTTGAAACACTAGCTAGTATCGTGCCCTCGGATGCGGTGGAAGACGCAGTAAGGCCGCTCTCCGTCCTCCTCCTTCAAGTCCTCCCCGCGGGGGTGCTTTTGCTCGACTCCTTTCTATCGGGTGCCCATGGTCCCATCCTCGGAATTGACGGGTGCTGTTGCTCCGGTTCCACGTCGCGGGTGAGCGGGCGCTCGGACAGTGGATGGGGCACGAGGAAGGGCGCCATGGAGACTCGCAGCAGGTGGAGGCGTACTCCTTCGAATCTCTGAGTGGGGCGGTGAACGATGTGTGGGGGCCCGACCATAGTCCAATAGGCCCCTGCAAGAGGATTACCCCGCGTACCCTCGGCACATCCTCCCGGCTCAAGGGGAAGTAGTCTACCCTAGCGCAGCCATCTGTTTCATCCGCCCAGATGCCGGCAGGGCAGCCTGCTAGGATCCCGCAAGGGCAGTGGGCTCTTTCCCAGCCTGGCGGCGGGGTGTTTCGATGGTCACCCTCCGACCAGGTAGCGGCATCGTAACACTTAGGGGCACCACAGGGGCGCTAGGTCGCACAGTTACCCCCGGCCCCTAAATCCTCGTCCTCGGACCGATCCCCTAGCCATGGGAAAGCGAGGGTTGTGATGTCGAGGAGCTCGGTGAGGTACGCGGTCCACCTTTCCTGGTCTAGTTTGGTCGACGGGCGGAGGGGTTGTGCCCGTGCCATGGCTTGGTCGTCTCTGGTATGGACCGACTGGGCCGGCCACGTGGGGGCACGGTGTGGTGGGTTGCCACATACCTATAGGGGGAAAGCCATGCCCCCACGGCAAAGGAAAAGGGGAACCCAGTCCGGCCCTCACCCATGCAGCAGGTGTTGCGGCGGGGCACAGCATGTCGGGGTCCATCCTTGCCCGGACCGCTGTGTCACGATGGGTGTGCCGCCGCCCTGGTCTAGACTCGGCGTGGGCCAACATGCCGACGATGTTGGCGAAGGTCATCCGAGTGCGCCTTATCCCCTACCTGGCACGCCAAATGTCGAAGGAGTGTCCCGCGAAGAAACAAGGGTCCAACAAGCCCTATGTTCAAGAGAGGGTTGAATCACGCGTTCTGAGCTTCTCGGTGACAGCGAAGAAAGCGGTGCACGAACACGACAGAGAGGTTGACATGGTTTATTTTGTCCAGGTTCGGGACCCGCGCGAGAAGGTAAAGACCCTACTCCTGCTTGGTTGTATTGCTCGTAGTGCTTCGCGAGGGTACAATGGAGAACCAATGTCTAGTGTTACAGATTCTAGGAATCGACCTCTTCCAAGGTATAAGAAGGCCTCCTTTTATAGGGAGGCCGGACCTCTTTCCCCCAAAAGTTGGGCGGGAAGGGTCACCACACTGCCTCCCCTTGAGGATCTAGTCTACAAGATTACTTTCGGTGGACTCGGTCCTCTTTCCCTTGGTCGTCTGCTAGTCCTTCATAAAGCCGGTCCTTCTAACGCTGTCCTTTGCTCCCTGATGCCACCCTTGTCCCCGTAGAACCAAATTGGTAAGGGACAGTTGCCCTGGCCCCGCTGACGTCCTCAGCATATTTACACTAGACGGTGGATGGTCCGACCCTTCTTTACCGAGGCGATCCATCTAGGCTTGGTCTTCCCTGCAGGGTCTTGTCTTCTTCCTCCATATCGTGACAAGATTACCGACATGCCCCCCGGGCATGCTCTGATCCTCCCGAGGCCAGTTCGGGGACCCAGGGGAGTCAGGATTTAACCGAGGCAGATGGAAGGGCTTGGAAGCACCCTCACGAGGTGCCAGCCTCAGACTTCCCTCATGCGGCCTTCTAACCGTCTCTGTCATCGGATTGATGACAAGTACGCCATGAGGGGGGTCCTCGAGGCGTGCGGAAGAGAGGGGTGTGAGACGTACGGTGTTCCAGGACGGTGAGCACACAAGTTTACCCAGGTTCGAATCCACCGGCTTTGACGGATCCTACTCCTACTAGCAATCCAGTAATACGGCAGAGCCAGAATATGGGTTACAAGGGTTTGCCTGTGCGAGTTGAGATTGTAGACTATGAGGGTAGGTGCCCTAAAGGCTCTCCCTAGGATGGCTTATATAGATATCCGGCCTAGGGTTTACAGGAGAGATCTATCCGGCTACGACTAAGAGTTGGTTACAGAGTACATCTTGAACTACAAGTAACACTATGGGCCTAAGTCGGTACGTCTTCTGGGCCTTGCCGTAGCCGGACTGGACTCCGTCTTTTCTCCCTGACTGGGCCGCCCGTGAAGCAAAGCTCTAACCTGAAGTGGGCCACCCTGGTCAGTGAGGAACTGTGAGGATACCCGGAAAGTATATCCCCAACAGCAGCCCCCAGAAGTCTCCAAGATCCAAAGTCAGATTTATCATCGTCTAGCTTGATCTTCGCCTTGCAGAATCTTGAAGGGTTCCTGAAACTTCACAACAAAAAATATGATCCGGGTCTTAAAATTAAGTCGGACCTATCAACATGTTATTCGGATTTTCCATCTTGATTTCAAACTAAGCCGGAACTTGGTCTCTAGCGTCACCTGACAATAGTCATGGTCAAGTCACGTCATCTGACAAACATCCTGTCAGCACGACCGTTGGTGGGTCCGCCGTTTGCAGAACCGAGGCGCCGTTTCAATGCGTACGCGGAGATCGAGGCGACGTAATCATCATGTGGGTCGTTCCCAGTTCCTTCCACGACGTGTGGCGGTTATGCAGTACCATTTGCACGAATCTTGGCCTGGTTAGGTGGATATAAGGGGTGAGGATTCTCCTTCTCCTCTCTTCACCTGTTCCCTTTGCCGTTTCTTCTCCTCCAAATCTCCCCCGTGCACAAAGCTCCCCTGCTTCCCAAACTCCCAGCGCTACCCATCTAAGGTCACCGGCGCACCAGAAGAATGGCTTCGTCTTCATCATTCGGCTTGGCCGCGGCAACAGCGACGGCGGCAGCGGCGGCGGCGGAGAAGGAAAGCTACCACGGGGTTTGGATCCCCTGCGTTTTGGACGATGAGAAGCTCCGCGGCATGGAGACTGAAGGGATCCTCCGCGTCGGCGACTAGCGGAGTGGCTCCGGTGAAACCATCCCCAACTCGCACGCCGGCGAGCGAGTACACTTCGACACCCACCTCGATAGAGGTTTGTCCTTCCCTCCCTCGGAATTCTTTTCCGAGGTGATATATCACTATGGTGTTCAACTCCACCATCTTCCCCCAACTCCATTTTAGAGATGAGCGCCTATGTGGCCTTGTGCGAGGGATTTCTCGGCATTAGGCCGAGTCTTACCTTATTTCGGTACTACTGCCATGTCCGGAGAAATTCTATCACTGCCAGTAATCCTTATATTACTGGTACAATTAGCTTTTCAGTTAGGCGTGAGCACGCATATCCTAAGATTCTAGCCAGTGACTCGGTCAAACAATGGCCAGCCACTTTCTTTTACCACAAGGATGTTCCTGCTCCCAGCAAAGCCACTGCTTTGCCGGCTTTCATTGACAGAGCCGCCATGCCTCAATTATCTTGGGACGAGGCTGCTCCGGCTCTCAATGACGATCTGCTTCTTGCCAAGAGGCGGATCGAATATCTGATGAAACACAAAGGACTGAAGGGATCCGACTTGGTCCAATGTTGGGTGTCACACCGGATCCAACCCCTCTAGTACCACGGAGACTGACTGATGCATTCCATCACGTCGTCCAAAAAAGATTCCCTCTGTATCAGCCCCAAAGCCTATACCTCGGAAGGTTATATAAGCTAGATTAAATGGCTGATAAGGGAGCGGATCGAGAGGAGTATCCCGGAGGTTTCTCTGGACATGTACACTGCGGAAAACCCCGTTGTGCCGGTAATCTTTTAACAATAAATCTTTTCTCTGTGTTTCACCTTTAAATTGTTTCACAGTACTAAGGTATTATCTTTCTTTTTAGCTTGCTGACCTCCCCGAGTCAGAACTTGCTCCACTCGAGGGATATCCTCTAGAGTTTTCTCAGGAGGCTGAATTGGTTCCATTGCCGGACGTTGTGCCCAAGAAGCGCAAAGCTCCAACATTGGCTGTTGGCACAAAGGAGGTGCCAGTCGTGAAGAGGTAACTTTCAACACAACTTCCGCCTTTGTACCTTACTCGAATTTTCTTTCGAGATGTAATGTTTTACATTCTATTACACTCTTAGAGCTAAGCAACTCATCAAGGGTAAGGGGAAGGGAACTTATTCAAAGCCCTTGCGGCAGACAAAGCTGACCATAGCTTCTCCTCCTGTGGCTCCTCCGACTCCTGCCCCTCAACCTTCTGCAACGCCGGTGATCACTCCTTCGCCGGCTGTCGCAGAAGATCCGGCTCCTTCAATGGAGCATGCGATCCTTGAATCGCAAACTGACGTCACCATGAGTGAGTCAGGTTTAGATAAGGATGAACCCTCTTCGGGTAATGATCCCTCGGCAGAGACCTTCGCCGAAAACCTCATTAACAATCCGGGGCTTGCCAAACTTGGCTTGTCCTGGAAATCTGCGGAGGAGATCCAGCGGCTGGCCCGGCAATGCCTGGAAAAGAGAAATCTCTCTGCCGAGGAAGAAGCACAAGAGGCGGAAGACATCAAATATTCCGACCTTCTTGAACAAGTTCGCCTTCGCGACGAGGGACTTAGAGCTGGTGTGCTTCCACCACCTCCGATTATTCCACTCACCCTCGCCGAGAAAGTTTCCACCAAGGTGAACATATGTTTGAGCAAGCTCACACATGAACATCATGTAAGTCGGAATTCTAAATCATGTTTTTCTTTATTGTACTTTATATCATATCCTCTAGCCCCCAAGCATGAAGTAGGATATACAATCCGAGTTTATGCTTCCTTAGGATGCCAAAGAATGAACTAGTGTAGCCCCAAGGCTCGTGCTGATATTAGTAACAATATTAGCCTGAGTCTTCAGTAGACTTCTGACTCTGGGTATTATGACTTACAGAAAGTTAATTCATATAACCAGGATTTGTTGAAGAATATCTGCAACAAGCGGAGAGAGATCAGATCTCTCCGACTTGAAAATGCTGAGCTGAAGGTCTCCAAGGATGAGGCCGAAGGTAAACATTCCGAGACTCAAGCCTTATCCTGAATTTTCATAGTCGATTTTCTTTTGCTAAACTATTGTTCTTTTGTCTTACAGCACTGGTGAAATAGTCCTGTTCTATGATTGAAGAGGCCAAGAACCTCAAAACCCTGGTGGTGGAGAACAAAGAACTTTGCCAAGAGCTGGATAAGCTCAATGTGGATCATGAGAAGAGCATCGCTCAAATTCTTGAATCCTCCTCCATGGCAACTAACGAGCGTGATCGTAAGATGGCTGCTCAAGATCAGAAAATCTCGAACCTCAATAATGAGCTTTGCAGAGAGAAGGACCTTTCTGAGGCGCTCCGGGCTGAACTTCGGAGTCTTCGGGAAGAGAAGACCAAAGTTGACGATGTCATCTTCGGTATGTTCCATCTGTCTGACTTGTCTATTTTCTTCGACTTCTTTCAATGTTGGATTTCCTTAACTGTTTTGTGTACAGGTCCTCTGAACTTGATGGACTCCACCTCTACCGAGCCTCGCACCCATCGGCTTACCCAAGTCGGTGATCTGCTTCATGACTTCCGCCAATCCCTTGAGGATATTGGCGAAGCTCTCAAGATTCTGGACATGCATAGCATGTCGGATTTTCAGGTGCGGGACAAGGTGAAGGAGATGCTGCAACTTGTCCAGGATTGGAACATGTCCTACTCGCGATCCGCAGTGCAAAACGCTCTCACCATGGTCATGAGCCACCATGGAAGCATGGAGATCTGACAAGTGACCAGAGGGTACTACAAGGTGGACGAAGACGGACAGGAGCAACACATCAAGGCAATCATGGACTCCTGCGCTAGATATGGGTGCCATGTAGCTGATCTAACTAGCTACGACACTCCCTTCTTCACCCGCGTGGACACGCCACCTCCGCCTCCCGAAGAATCAGCAGAAGTTTCTGACGATGACCACACCGTTTCGGATGTGGACATCTCGGAACGATATCAAGGCGATGTGTCCAGCGAGCCGGCAGCTTCTTCCTCTCCTCCTGCATCATAGATTGCCAGAAACAATTGTATTATTCTGAGAAACATGATGGGTCTGTAAATATGCAGTACTATAATTTTGCTAGTGCTAAGCTTTTGATCTATTCAGCACTTTTGGTTTTAAACTTTTGTGTGCCAGAAATGTTTACATAAGCACTTATATTTTTTCGCCTATACTTATCGTTTATCTGGCTTTCCGCCTCGTCCCTTTCGTGAGTCGGCTAAACCTTATGCACGGAAACTTTGCCGAGCAACGGAGCTCAATTTCTAAACTAGTTTAAACTCGGAAACAAAGTTGGCTTCTAGCACCAACAATTCACTACTCGGAAAATACCCGCATCCGGCAATCAGACAAATAACCAAAGTATAGAATAGAAACTTTAGAGTTATACCCGAAGGTAGCATTTTTAGAATCGGAAATCTAAACCAGAACAATCATGAGCATAAAGTACTTTCAAGTATTCTGGTATTTTCGACTATGACATGATCATTTGGAAATAAGATGGTAAAAAACTTCTCAGAAAAAACTTGAGGTCAACCAAGACTTTTATTTCTCACAGAACATGTACATATGTATGATTACAAAGAAGGATAAACTAAGAATAAAAGGGACGTAGCTGAGCAATATTCCATGGTCTGTCTAACTCATCCGGATTTGTACTGCCTCCAGCTCTCTTTCTCTTCTTAGTAGCAGGTCTTTCTTTGACTGGCCTCATGTCAGTTAAGTAGTACGAACCATTGTGCAATACTCGACTAACTAAAAAGGGCCCTTCCCATACTAGGGAAAGTTTGTGCTTTCTCTGTTGCACAAGCCGGAGAACCAAATCGCCTTTATTGAAAGATCTGTTTCTGACTCTCTGGCTATGATACTTGCGTAACTTCTGCTGATAGGCTGTTGATCTTATTTCAGCAACGACGCGAACTTCTTCGACTAAGTCGAGATCATTTTGTTGAGAAATCTCGGCATCTTCTTCGATATACGCGGACACTCTAGGAGAAGTATGAATTAAATCACTAGGAAGAACTGCTTATGCGCCATAGACCAAGAAGAAAGGTGTGTATCCGGTTGACATGTTCGGAGTCGTTCGTAAACTCCATATTACATAGGGTAATTCCTCTGCCCAAGCCCCCGCGGCACGTCATAGTGGTGCTTCGAGTCTCGGTTTTAGGCCTTGTAGGATTAAACCATTTGTTCTTTCGACTTGTCCGTTAGCCTGTGGATGTGCGAATGACGCAATGTCAAGCCGAATATTTTGTTCGTTGCAGAATTCGGCCAATTCTCCCATAGAAAAATTACTCCTATTGTCCGTGATAATACTATGCGGATAACCATACCGGATTATAACATCCTCGACAAATCTCTTGGTTGTTGTTCCATCACAACTAGTGACAGGTTTAGCCTCAATCCATTTGGTGAATTTATCCACCATCACTAAGAGGTGAGAAAACCCACTTGGAGCCCGTTTAAACGCACCTACCATATCAAGCCCCCAGACCGCAAAAGGCCATGTTATAGGTATTGTTCGCCGCTGATCAGCCGGAACATGAGCTTGTTTGGCGTACTTTTGGCAGCCCTTGCACGTCTTGACTAATCGTTCGGCATGTACCTGAGCTGTAAGCTAGAAAAATCCGTGTCTAAAAGCTTTTGCCACTAAAGATTTGGCTGCAGCGTGGTGACCACACTCGCCTTCGTGGATTTCTCTTAAGATTTCCACTCCTTCTTCCGGAGATACGCAGCGCTGAAAAACCCCAGAAACACTCCGCTTATAGAGCTCACCTTTAACTATAGTATAGGCTTTCGCTCGTCGGATAATCTGCCGGCTCAGAACCTCGTCTTCAGGTAATTTGCCATCTACCAGATAATCAAGGTAGGGTTGGGTCCAGCTGGGAATTACAGCCAGGACTGCTATTAGAGGTGAGTCGGATTTGGTCGGATATTCCTCATCTACTCCCTTTATTGAGGGTACTTTGAGGTGCTCTAAAAAAGCGCCATCCGGGACCTCTTTCCGTGCAGAGCCTATTCGAGATAGTGCATCTGCTTCCTCGTTTTCTGCTCGAGGGATGTGTTGAACCTCAAACCCTTCGAACGATTTAGATAAATCATCCACGACAGCTTTATATGCTTCCATGTGTTTATTTGCATTACAAATATCCGGAACTTGCTGAGCAACAAGATCTGAATCTCCATAACACATCAAACATCGGATGCTGATATCCTTAACAATCCGGATTCCATGCAGCAGTGCTTCATACTCGGCAATATTATTTGTCGTTGTGAAGTGGATCTGTAACACGTATAGAAGTTTATCTCTTTGGGGTGATTTGAGCACCACGCCAGCCCCCGAGCCCCCTCGAGCCTTAGACCCATCAAAGTAGAGGGTCCAATACTCCGACTCAGGGAGGGTCATATTCTCCTTCGTCTCTATCCAATCCACAACAAAGTCGACAAGGATTTGGGATTTGATTGCTATCCGGGGTTTATACTCAATATCAAAAGCTGAAAGCTCTATGCCCCATTTGGCAACGCGTCCTGTGGCATCACTGTTGTTGATTATATCTCTCATGGATGTTGTGCTCACCATGGTAATTGGACGCTCCTGAAAATAGTGTCGTAGCTTACGAGATGCTAGAAAAACACCGTAAGCCAACTTTTGATAGTGCGGATACCGTTGTTTTGATTCTGTTAGAACCTCGCTGACAAAGTACGTCGAACGCTGCACTAAGTGTTCCTGATTTTCCTCCGGTCTCTCCACCACCATGACGATACTAACGACTTTATTCATCACAGCAAGATAAAGCAACATCGGTTCATGTGGTTCCGGCGCAGCAAGGATAGGAGAAGATGAGAGTACTTTCTTCAGGTCTTGTAGTGCAGCTTCAGCTTCGTCGGTCCATACAAAATCCTTGGTCTTTTTCAGGAGCTTGTATAGTGGTGCGGCTCTTTCACCAAGTCGGCTTACAAATCGACTGACTGCAGCGATGCAACCAGTTAGTCTTTGTACGTCCTTCAGGCGAGTTGGCCTGGAAATATTGAGTATAGCCTTGATTTTGTCCCGATTCACCTATATGCCTCTTTGAGACACAATGGAACCTAACAATTTTTTGGCTGGTATTCCAAAGAAGCATTTCTTCGCGTTAAGCATGATGTTGTATTTTCATAGATTGGCGAATGTTTCCTCCAAGTCGGAAATCAGCGTTTCCTTCTTTTTGGACATCACCGCAATATCATCCACGTATGCATGTACATTGCGTCCGAGTTGGTCGTGGAGGCAACGCTGCATCGTGCGCTGGTAGGTAGCTCCTGTGTTCTTCAGCCCAAAGGGCATCGTAACAAAACAGAAGGTTCCGAAGGGGGGTTATGAATGAAGTTTTGACTTTGTCAGATTTCTTCATCCGGATTTGGTGATAACTAGAGTATGCATCGAGAAAACAGAGGAGTTCCGAGCCTGCCGTAGAATCGATAACTTGATCAATCCTAGGCAGAGCGAACGGATCTTTTGGACAAGCCTTGTTCAAGGCAGTATAATCAACACACATCCTTAAATCAGTGGTGTCCTTTTTAGGGACCATTACAGGATTGGCCGACCACTCAGTGTGGATGACCTCTTCTATGAATCCGGCTAACTCGAGTCGTGCTAGTTCCTTAGCTATTGCCTTACGCTTTTCATCGCCGAGATGTCGTAAGGACTGTTTGACGGGTTTAGCGTTCGGGTTTACATTTAAAGAGTGCTTGGCAAGTTCCCTAGGTACTCCGGTCATGTCAGATGGCTGCCATGCGAAGATATCTTGTTTTGCTTTGACGAACTTGACGAGCACGCTTTCCTATGCGCTATCTAGGCCTACGCCTATTTGGGTCACCTTGGAGGGGTCATCATCCTTCAACGGCGTCTTCTTCGTCTCTTTTGATGCCTTGAACTCCGGATTTGGCTTTGTCACCTCCTTCTTTGTTGCGGGCATCTCGGACGGATCTATGCTCTTCTTGATCTCCTGGTACTCATGGGCGTGCAGCACGGCTTCAGCAAAGGCGGCATTTCCATCCTCGCACTCTCGCGCTTTCTTCGGGTCTCCCCTGATGGTGATTACACCATTGGGACCTAGAATTTTCATCATATTGTAAATGTAACACGGACGAGCCATAAGAGCCTAGTAAGACGGACGTCCGAATATAGCATGGTATGCGCTCTTGAACGGGACCACTTCGAAGGAAAGTGTCTCCGTCGATAATTCTTTGGAGTTCCAAAGGTAACATCCAAAGTGATTTCTCCCAGGGAATTAGCTTGTCTTCCTGGGACAACTCCATGAAAGATCACAGAGCTATGGTTCAGCTGGGTCTCCGAGATCTTCATCCGGCGTAGCGTTTCGACATAGAGAATATTAATACTGCTGCCACCGTCCATGAGGGTCTTGGAGAAACCATAACCGTCAATAAGTGGATTGATGATTAAGGCGTTTTCCTTGCCTGTGTAGCTTAGGCGGATGATCAGCATGGTCAAACATGATTGCCACTTCCGACCAGTCCAGGTATTGGGGGACATCAACTATTGCATTGAGCTCATGTAGAACTGCTTTCTTGACCTTTGCTGGTTGAGATCTGAGGAAGGTGACATAAGTGTCTTTCTTGGTCGGAAAATTTTTCTTCCCTTCCGGCTTGGGATTTGAAGCATCAGCTTCCTCCATGTCGGAATCTTCCTTGGTCTCCTTGTCTTTTTCGGGATTCTTCTTTCCCTTTTTCTGCTTAGCTCTGTAGCCAGCGGTATCATATCTTTTGATGTCGTCATTGAAACTACACTCGGTGTTAGTGTGGGACGAGCCCCCATTGGCATCTAAGTGATGTACACATGGGTTATTGGCAATGTCGGCTCAAGTGTAGGTTTTGCCTGGTTGCTGGTCTCCTCTACCTTGAACTCTTGAAGTCCCACGGCCACGCCCGCGGCCTCCGTCGTGTCCTCCAGACCCGAAAGTAGCAGTGACCACTACCGTTTCCGTGTTGTGTTTCTCTTCCGAGGTATTTTTGCGCTTCTGAGCTTGTTGCTTTGGTTGTTTTGCCAACTGTGGCACGGCTAGGGCGTTGAGTAGTCCCTCTACGTCATCGTCACCATCTGCATACTTGCTCGCTATTTCTATCATCTCTCCCAAATCAGTGACCTTGTCGCACTTCAAGCGATGACGTAGTAAACCAATTGGGAGACCTGCAATGAAAGCTTCAATTGCAGTTTGATCATTTACTCCTTCACAGGAGTTCTTGGTGTCGATCCATCGTCCGGGGTAATCCCGGCAAGTTTCTCCGGCCTTCTGGGTGCAACGTTGTAGGTCATCGATCGTATAGGGCCTCCGGTATGTGCCTTCGAAATTCCGAAAGAACGCACTTTGCATGTCATACTAGTTGTGGATATTGTTCTCCGGAAGTTCATTAAGCCATGATCACGCCGTCTTCCGCAACATGAGTGGGAGATATCGGGTTGCGACCAGGCTGTTTCCGCCTTTGGCGATGCAGCAAGCTTGGAAGAAATCCTGTAGCCAGGTATCTGGCCAAGCAATGCCGTCGTAGGCTTGGATGTGTCGTGAGATAGAAAATCCTTCCGGGAATCTTGTAGCTCTTATGCATGGTTCGAAGCACTTTGGGCCCACGTAGATATCATCATTTTCATAGCGACGCGCCTCTATATTGGAGTTGATCATGTGCCTTGCGTCGTTCGGGGATAGGGATCGTCCCGAATGTCGGCTATGGCTGTGGTGCCTTGGAGCCGGACTTTGGCTTCTGCCACCACCTCCTCCACGGCGACGCCCTCCCTAGCCTCCTTGAGAACCGTTGTGATGGCTGCTTGGTGGAGAGGGTGGAGCAGCTGGGTTTTTTCCGGCTGATCGCCGGCCTCCGTCCAGAGTGTCATTATTCCGGTTCCGGGGAGGGTCTTCATAGTGATGAGCCCCCTGCCGGCTTGTCCCAGCATGGTGTCCGTCATTCCTTCGTCCGTCATCCGAACGGCTTTCATGTCTAGGAGGTGGCATCCTTTGTCGGTCCTCCTCCCGACGTTTTTCTTTATCATCATCCCTGCGGTCTTTCGACTCTCGCCGGGGCGGGTTCCTCGGATTCAGTGCAGCAATTGCCTCTTGCTCTGCAACTGGGTTAACGTTACGCCAGCCACGGGCAGCTTTGTGGTGCTGTCCCGAAGATCCGGTTCTCGAATAATTGTCTTCCCGGCGTTCCGGGCGATGATGCTGCTCCGGAACGCGCTGGGGTCTTACGTCAGCCCATGTTGGATCTGTGCGACATTGGTCGGAATCAGAGACCAGTTTTTGACTTCCAGACATGGCGACCTTTTGCTGCTCCAGTCCCTTGTTGAGTAGTTTGATTCCCAATCGGATCTCCTCTGGGCCTGGATTAGCCGATAGAGTTTCTCGGGCCACCACGGTATTCTATACTCGGGTTGGATACACCCAATCCCCTCTGCTATCTTTCCGAGGCTTCCCCATCTCTTCTCCGAAAAGGACGGCGTGAATCTGCGAGAATTGATTGTCATTGGTATGACGCTTCCTGGTCTTCTGGTATTGCCTGGAGTTGTACTTCTCCGCAGATGCTATGCGTTTCTTTTCCTCCTAAATGTTTTTGGCTTCATCGAGGAGTACTTGACGACGCGCTTCTAGGGCCTGCACCCTCTCGTCCAGTTCTTTAGTAGTAAGCTCTGCAGCTGTAGGAATAGGCGTGGTTAATGCAGCATCGATGAGTTTACGCGCACCTTCAGTGATCACGTGTCCATCCATCGACTCTTCTTTTTTGGGCTCTTCTAGGATAAGTGCTCCATCCGAGTCTTCCTCGTATTCCTCAGCAATCACCTCTTCTGTCAGAGGGTCTTTTGCCGGGGTCTTGTTTTTCTTGTTCTTCTTCTTTGCCTTCTTGGCAGCGTCGGTAGCAAAGACGGCTTTGGGTCCGTTTCCTGGAGTCAAGCTCTGGTCGGTACTTTCGGACATCTGGACTTCAGGATTATCTCCGACTTCCATGCCATCCTGCGCTTTGGGAAAGTGTTCCCCGAATCCTTCATCCATGGCTTCTCCTTCCTCTATAGCTTTGGAGTTATACTCCTCTTCATATTCCGCGGAGAACTTTCGGAAATCTGCTGACGTCATCGATTCATCCGAGGATGCGGGTATGTCGGCGTTTGTTCCAATTGCCTCCAACATAGAGTCGGTGTTGTCTCCAGCATCGGCAGAGCCGGATCCGGATCCCACATACCCGACGAAGTGCGACGCGTGCTTCCTGAGGTACCTATGGCTCTCGCGATCAGCTTCGTCGAAACTTTTGATGGTCTCGAGAATTGCGTCTACGCCTGAGTTTTGCATTATCATACATCGCAGCGTGTACCTTAGGAAAGGCATGTCTGCCCCGGTGTCATCAGAGCCGGAATCAGTGTTGTTGATATGCTCCTCCTGGATTTCGACTTCGGCGGGAGGGTCGATCTGGGATTCGGCCTCTCCAAGGAGATCCACTCCAGATTCGACTTGGGCCGCTTGGTCTTCTTCAGGCTCGGATTTCTCCACTATCTCCGCAACTGGTGCGGGCTGGGTGGGATTAGGGTTTTCTAAGATCCAGAACTCTGCCGCCTCCGCGGACAAAGGGGACCTAGAAGATTCTTCTGCCTCTATCATCACCGCTGGGGTGGGTGGGACAGGTTCAGCAAAACCGATGTAAACATCGATCTCGCCAAAAGACATGATGGTATAGGCAGTCACAGCCTCCCTAGCCGAAATCCAGGTCTCGTCGAGAACGATGAGAGGGACGTTGCTGGCGTAGAGGATGCGACCGACGGTGATAGTCTTGTCGATTCCGATTCTTGCAGATTCCGCTCGGAGCATACATCCGAAGCTCACTTGCCCCATGGTGGGCGCCAACTGTCGTCGGATTGATGACAAGTACGCCATGAGGGGGTCCTCGAGGCGTGCGGAAGAGAGGTGTGTGAGACGTACGGTGTTCCGGGACGGTGAGCACACAAGTTTACCCAGGTTCGAATCCGCCAGCTTTGGATGGATCCTACTCCTGTTAGCAATCCAGTAATATGGCAGAGCCGGAATATGGGTTACAAGGGTTCGCCTGTGCGAGTTGTGATTGTAGACTATGAGGGTAGGTGCCCTAAAGGCTCTCCCTAGGACGACTTATATAGAAATCCGGCCTAGGGTTTACAGGAGAGATCTATCCGGCTACGACTAAGAGACGGTTATAGAGTACATCTTGAACTACAAGTAACACTATGGGCCTAAGTCGGTAAGTATTCTGGGCCTTCTCGTAGCCGGACTGGACTCCGTCTGTTCTCCCTGACTGGGCCGCATGTGAAGCAAAGCTCTAACCCAAAGTGGGCCACCCTGGTCAGTGAGGAACTGTGAGGATACCCGGAAGGTATATCCTCAACAGTCTCAATGCCACAGGAAAGGGCGGTGGCCCCTTTGGTGGGACCGTCGTCTGCAGGATCGAGGTACCCCAGGTACCAGGACTCCGACACAAGGGAGAGCATAGCTGTAGCAAAGCAGCTTGAGCCACCACTCCATCTCCACAATACATCACTTCATCACAGCTATCAATAGCTCAAGGAAGAAAACAACCAACACACTATTAGATCTTCTCCAATAACCAACCAACCAAGGAATAACATGGTTACTTAATGGAGAGAAGTAGCAGATCAGTAGTAGCTCCAGGAGGAGCAGGCCAGCAACATCAAGAACACCAAAAGAACAAGACAAGGGGCACAAGAAGGACCAGCCAGGAGTACCAGTAGGATCAGACCAAGGATACAAGAAAACGTTGATCAAGGTAAACTCAAGGAACAACAAGTGTCAACAAGTATTGCTTAAACAGCAGGTTTCTATCCATCAAGATTAGCACTTAGTATTCACTTTTATTAGCATACATAGTACAAAGAAGGACAAGGTATTAGGACAAGTAGTTCTTTCAGATTTTCAAAGAGGTGCTATGTTGAATCGTCATCAAGAATTAAGGGACATATCTTAGTATCTATTCTTATACAAATTTGGGCCTCAACATTTGCATCATTGGTAGCCAAGTGCTAAGTGTTATCCATCCACTGCAGCAATAGATCATTCCACTAAAAACCTCTATTATGCACACTCCTTGGAGGCACAGTAGTAGGATTCTACAGCAAACATGAGACACTACTTAACTAACAACATCATATTATGGTACCAGATCAAATCAAGGAATAGTTGGGTGGATGGAGTACTCTCAGCCTTGCATATATATGCTATGCAAGACTCATGATGGAGTAATTATGCCACACTAGTATTTGTTCTTATCAACAAATTAAACACCTCAGACTATGCATCATAGGTTAGATCAAGAAATCAAGTTCAAGATCTATTCTTATTAGCTTATGAATTGGAAGAGTAAGAGAGGCAAATAGAGAGGGGAACCAGATCAACCAGATAGCTGGTGATCCCTGGTGTAACCAAGGGTTCATACCTTAACTGCATAAGGAAGGAGCAGCAAGGTTAAGTAGGGGAAGTAGTGCTGATTCACATCATATATACACAGGAAATCATTCCAAGTATTTTGAGTAATCAAGTGATACCAAGAATAAGTAAATATCCACAAAAGTAAAATACCACCAAGCATATTAGTGATAGCTCCAGTTGGGGATATGCTAAATGGGTATCCTCATAGCATGTCACCAATCTGGCTAACCCGGGTGGCCCATAGTTGGTAGCAAGGCCTATGGCCTGCTGGGCGGCCCAGTTAGACGGATCTAGAAGGGAGGCCCATGCCGGATAACGAAAGGCTACGTAGGAGTCACTGACATGCTCGGAGCCTTGGAGTGCAAGACACGAAAGACTAGTTCGTATTAGTGTAGGACTCTTTACCTTGTCCCATAAGGACCTTTCCCTGTAAACCCTAGGTTCTAGTGCCTTTATAAGCCAGACATGTGGGATCCTTTAGGGCACAACCTCTTAGATTGCTACATACAACGTGCAACACCTCGCACAGCAAACCTATCTCTGTAACTCGATGTATTGCCATTATAGTGATTTATAGCAGGAGTAGAGTTCTGCCACCGTTGTGGGACTTGAACCTGGGTAAGCTATGTTACCTTGTACCCGCCAACTCTCCGCCTTACCCCATGTCTCTAAACATGCACTGTGAGGACCCCTCCATGGTGTACTCATCGGCAATACCACAACAGCTCCTATATCTAACTTGATCTATAGTAGGTCAAATACATTCAGCTAATTTTCTGCTTACCAAAAGAATCTTGTGACACCTCCAAAAATCAATCATATCAAGGTAACATACTACACATCAGGTACACCATAATAAGAATGTTTACATTGTCCAAGGTTATGTAGAAGTGAATAAGGCCCCTTAAATAGGTCCCCCCAAAATCCAACCATTGCAGCCCAAAAATGCGATTCCCGGTACTACCTGATTTTCCCGGTACTACCGGACATTCCCTAGGTCCCTGGGTCACCCAAACACACTTTTTATAGAAAATCCCGGTACTACCAGACTTTCTACCGGTACTGTAGGGGTTCGTAGCATGGAAAACAAAAATTTTCTATCGCATACAAACAAACAAGCCAAGATCTATCTACTAGATTGTAGCAACGAGTCGATGGAATAACTCACCCTCGAAGATTCCAAAGTGTTTAACGAGAGCAGATTCTCGTGGGTGATGTAGTCGTACTCTTTCCGATCTCAAGATCGCGTAGACGATCCTTCCGGCGCCACGTTCCAGCAGCGCTCCCGCAGTCGGTCACACGTTCGGTACTCGACGAAGACCTTCCTCTCCCTTGTTCCAGCAGGCAGCGGAGGTTGTAGCACTCTCCTCGCGATTCCGGCAGCACAACGGCGTGGTACCGGAAGTAGAGGGGAAATCCCGCAGGGCTTCGCCTTAAGCCTGTGCGAGTATGGTGGAGCTTATGAGAGAGGCTATTAGTGGTCTAGTAATTAGACACACCAATTAGAGGGCTCTAAACCAATTAGAAGGCTCTAAACCGCTGGCTAAAGCAATTAGAAGCTCTAAACCAAAACGGCTCTAAACCGGAGGTAGAAGATAGGAACTTGTGTGTGCTAGGAGGGAGCCCTGCCCCTCCTTATATAGGTGGGAGGGCTGGCCGGCCAAGGGGAGGAGAGTCCCTCCCCAAGTCGGCTTGGTGGGGCGCCGGCCAAGGGAGGAACCCTCCTCCAATTCGGCCTCCACCAATCCTCCTCTCTTCCCACTTCCCAAAATTGCCGTTTGACTTTCAAACTAGCCGTTTGACTTTTCAATTTAGGATTTAAATAAACCCTTTATTTTGGACAGCAAGAACACCTAGTACATGATGCAATCATTCCAACTTACAATGACACATTCATGTACCCTTCCCCCTCCGGAGTGCCGGACATTCCGGGACCTTCTAGAATGTTCCCGATGAAAACACCGGAACCATTCCCCAACTCCGAAACGGGACTTTACTTATATGAATCTTATTCTCCGGACCATTCCGGATCACCTCGTGATATCCTGGATCCCATCCGAGACTCCGAACAACATTCGGTCTCTTTCTCATAATACCATAACTACTCAAACAACGTCGAATCCTTAAGTGTGTCTCCCTACGGTTCGTGAATTATGCGGACATGATCGAGACACTTCTTCGAACAATAACCAATAGAGGAATCTGGAAATTCATATGGCTCCCACATATTTCTACGATTACTTTGCGATCGAATGAACCACTTACATACGATACCAATTTCCCTTTGTCTCACGATATGTTACTTATCCGAGGTTATGATCGTCGGTATCTCTGCATACCTAGTTCAACCTCGTTACCGATAAGTACTCTTTTCTCGTTCCCGTGATATGTGATCCCTTGTGACCATGTCACATGCTTGCAAGCTAATTGGATGGCATTCCACCGAGAGGGCCCAGAGTATATCTATCCGTCATGTGGATGGACAAATCCCACTCTTGATCCATGTGTTTGAACCAATACTTTCCGAACACTTAATGCCACCTTTATAGCCACCCAGTTACGGTGTGGTGTTTGATGTTATCAAAGCATCCATCCGGCAAAGGTGATATGCATGATCTCATGGTCGAAGGAATTAGGTTACTATGTATCAGAAAGCATATAGCAATTGAACTATTGAAATGACTTGATCTTTATGCTACGCTTATCTATAGGAGTATGTCCACCATATCATTCTCCTAACGATATGATCTTGTTGTTGATAACATCTCAATGTTCATGATATGGAAACCACAATCATTTAATCAACCAACAAGCTAGTGAAGTATAGAGGCTATACTAGGGACTTCAATTTAAGTTTACAATTCACACAAGTATTAATGTTTCCTTGTTAATACTATTATAGCATGAATATAAACATTTATCATAAACACAAAGATATAATAATAACTATATTTATTATTGCCTCTAGGGCATATCTCCAACAGTCTCCCACTTGCACTAGAGTCATCTAATCTAGATTACATGGTAATACACCGAACACCCATGGCAGTTTGGTGTTGGTCATGTTTTGCCCTCGGGAGAGGTTTAGTCAACGGATCCGCCACATTCAGATCTGTGTGTACTTTGCAAATCTTTATATCCCCATCCTGGATATGTTCTCGAATAGCGTGAAAACGCAGCTTGATGTGCTTCAGCTTCTTGTGTGACCTTGGTTCTTGCGCATTGGCTATGGCGCCCATGTTATCACAGTAGATAGACATTGGGTCCAGCGCACTAGGAACCACACCCAGCTCTGTAATGAACTCTTTCATCCATATCGCTTCTTGTGAAGCCTCCGAAGCAGCCATGTATTCCGATTCAGTTGAAGATCTCGCCACAACGCTTTGCTTTGCACTCCTCCAGCTAACTGCTGCACCATTCAAAATAAATACGTATCCAGATTGTGATTTAGAATCATCTGGATCGGTGTTCCAACTAGCATCGGTGTAACCATTAACAACGAGCTGTTCATCACCTCCATAAGAAAGAACCATATCCTTAGTTCTTCTCAAGTACTTAAGGATGTTTTTGACCGCTGTCCAATGATCCACTCCTGGATCACTTTGATATCTGCTAGTTAAACTAACAGCATATGCAATGTCGGGTCTAGTACATAGCATGGCATACATTAGAGATCCTATGGCTGATGCATAGGGAGTCTTACTCATCCTTTCTCTATCTTCTGCCGATGTCGGACTTTGAGTTTTACTCAAGGTCGTATTGGGCAACATGGGCAAGAACCCTTTCTTGCTTTCTTCCATTCCAAACCTCTTTAGAACTTTGTCCAAATATGTACTTTGTGACAATGATATTTGGCGTTTCGATCTATCTCTATAAATCTTTATGCCTAATATGTAAGCTGCTTCGCCAAGATCCTTCATTGAAAAACTATTATTCAAATATTCCTTGACACTATTAAGAAGGTCTACATCATTCCCAATCAACAATATGTCATCCACATACAGTATTAAGAATGCTACAGAGCTCCCACTCACTTTCTTGTAAATACAAGCTTCTCCATAAGTTTGTATAAAACCAAAACTTTTGATTACCTTATCAAAACGTTGATTCCAACTTCGGGATGCCTGCTTCAATCCATAGATGGACCGTTGAAGCTTGCATACCTTGTTAGCGTCTTTAGGATCGACAAAACCTTTGGGTTGCATCATATACAACTCTTCATCAATGTTTCCATTGAGGAATGCTGTTTTGACATCCATCTGCCATATCTCATAATCATAATATGCAGCGATTGCTAACATAATCCTCACAGACTTTAGCTTCGCTACCGGTGAGAAAGTCTCATCGTAGTCAACTCCTTGAATTTGTCGAAACCCTTTTGCGACAAGTCGAGCTTTATAGACAGTAACATTACCATCAGCATCTGTTTTCTTCTTGAAAATCCATTTGTTCTCGACAGCCTTCCGGCCATCCGGTAAGTCCACCAAAGTCCATACTTGGTTTTCGTACATGGATCCAATCTCGGATTTCATGGCTTCTTGCCATTTATTGGAATCTGGGCTCATCATCGCTTCCTCATATGTCTCAGGGTCATCGGTGTTGTCCACCAACATGACATTCATAACGGAATCATACCAATCTGGAGTGGTACGAGTTCTCGTTGACCTTCGAGGCTCTGTAGTAACTTCAACCGAAGTTTCATGATCACCATCATTAGCTTCCTCTCTTATTGGTGCAGGCACCACAGGAACTTCTTCCGGTGCTGCGCTACTCGCAATTTCGAGAGAAGGTTCGACAACCTCGTCGATTTCTACTTTCCTTCCAGTCACTTCTTTCGAGAGAAATTCCTTCTCTAGAAAGGATCCATTCTTGGCAACGAAGATTTTGCCTTCGGATCTATGATAGAAGGTATACCCAATAGTTTCCTTCGGGTATCCTATGAAGACGCATTTTTCCGCTTTGGGTTCAAGCTTGTCCGGCTGTAACTTCTTTACATAGGCTTCGCATCCCCAAACTTTAAGGAACGACAATTTAGGTTTCTTCCCAAACCATAATTCATATGGTGTCGTTTCAACGGATTTAGATGGTGCCCTATTTAAAGTGAATGCGGCTGTTTCTAATGCATAACCCCAAAATGTTAGCGGTAAATCTGTAAGTGACATCATAGAACGAACCATATCTAAGAGGGTTCGATTACGACGTTCAGACACACCATTACGCTGTGGTGTTCCCGGCGGTGTCAATTGTGAAAGTATTCCGCATTTCTTCAAATGCTCGCCAAACTCGTAACTTAGATATTCACCTCCACGATCAGAACGTAGAAATTTAATCTTCTTGTTACGTTGATTCTCTACCTCACTTTGAAACTCCTTAAACTTCTCGAAAGTTTCGGACTTATGTTTCATGAAATAGATATACCCATATCTACTCAAATCATCCGTGAAGGTAAGAACATAACGATAACCACCGCGCGATGCTACACTCATTGGACCACACACATCGGTATGTATGATTTCCAGTAAGTCCGTAGCTCGCTCCATTATACCAGAAAATGGAGTCTTAGTCATTTTACCCATCAGACATGCTTCGCATCTTTCAAGTGATTCAAAATCAAGTGATTCAAGAAGTCCATCGGAATGGAGTTTCTTCATACGTTTCACTCCGATGTGACCAAGACGACAGTGCCACATATAGGTCGAATTATCGCTTGATTTCAAACGTTTAGCCTCAATGTTGTTGATATGTGTATTTCTACTATCGAGATTCAATAAGAATAGACCATCTATCAAAGGTGCATGTGCATAAAACATATTACTCATATAAATCGAACAACCATTATTCTCGGATTTAAACAAGTAACCGTCTCGCAATAAACAAGATCCCGATATAATGTTCATGCTCAACGCAGGCACCAAATAACAATTATTTAAGTACAAAACTAATCCCGATGGTAGATAAAGAGGTAGCGTGCCGACCGCGATCACATCAACCTTTGATCCGTTTCCCACGCGCATCGTCACCTCGTTCTTTGCTAGCTTCCGTTTATTCTGCAGCTCCTGTTTCGAGTTACAAATATGAGCAACCGAACCAGTATCAAATACCCAGGCACTACTACGAATACTAGTGAGATACACATCAATAACATGTATATCAGATATACCTTTCTTGTTGATGTTGCCGTTCTTCAAATCCGCCAAGTACTTTGGGCAATTCCGCTTCCAGTGACCTTCTCCCTTGCAGTAAAAGCACTCAGTATCAGGCTTGGGTCCAGCCTTGGTCTTCTTCGTCGGCATGGCAACTTTCTTACCACCCTTCTTGAAGTGTCCCTTCTGCTTAGACTTGCCTTTCTTGAATTTGGTGGTCTTATTGACCATCAACACTTGGTGCTCTTTCTTGATCTCCACTTCTGCAGACTTTAACATAGCAAATAGTTCTGGCAACTCTTTGTTCATGTTCTGCATGTTGTAGTTCATCACAAAGTTCTTGTAACTTGGTGGTAGTGATTGGAGGATGCGGTAAACCCCC
Source organism: Avena sativa (assembly GCA_916181665.1). Classification (NCBI taxonomy): domain Eukaryota; kingdom Viridiplantae; phylum Streptophyta; class Magnoliopsida; order Poales; family Poaceae; genus Avena; species Avena sativa. The sequence goes on along the minus strand of OV702286.1, from coordinate 62,511,981 downwards.
AAAGTATTAGGAATCACTATACCCAAGCTTTGAAGTTTATTTGCGTGCCCAGACATCTTAAGCACATGCTCACTGACGGAGCTGCCCTCTTCCATCTTGCAGTTAAAGAACTTTTCAGAAGCTTCATAACTTTCAATTGCCGCATGAGTCTCAAAAATTAATTTGAGATCCTCGACAATATCATATGGGTCTGAATTCTCAAACCTTTTCTGAAGCTCCGATTCTAAACCATACAAGATAGCACACTGAACTATGGAGTACTGATTCTTCCGAGCGAGGTAAACATTCTTTACTTCATCGGGAGCATCAGCTGCAGGTGGGTCACCCAGCGGTGCATCCAGCACATAGGTCAAATTACCAGCTGTGAGGACAATCCTCAAATTGCGGAACCAATCCGCGAAGTTGCTTCCATTGTTTTTCAACTTTTCTTTCTCTAGGAACGCATTAAAATTGATGGTAGGGGCTGCCATTGATCTACAACATATTTGCAATAGTTTAGACTAAGTTTATGACAAATTGAGTTCAAATTAATTAATGAAATTAAATTAGGTGAACTCCCACTCAAAACAACATCCCTCACATTGTTTTAGTGATCACATGAACCAAATCCACTACATCAACACCGATCATCACGAGAGTTGATATAGTTTCAATGGCGAACAATCGACATGTTCATCATATCTACTATATGATTCATGCTTTACCTTTCGGTGATCCGTGTTCCTGAGGCCATGTCTGTACATGCTAGGCTCGTCAAGATCAAACCTTAGCTACCGCATAAGCAAATCTGGCTTGCTTACGTTGTATTCACCCGCGGAATCAAAGACACCCGATCATCACGTGGTGCTTTGAAGCAGCAAGCTTTGGCAACGGTGCATACTAAGGGTGAACACTTTAGAACTTGAAATTTATGTGCATGAGGGATCATCTTATAATGCTACCGTCGTCCACTAATCAATACAAGATGCATAAAGGATTAACATCACATGCAATTCATAATATGTGATATGATATGGCCTTTCTTCTTTGTGCTTCCGATCTCCATCTTCAAGCACGAACATGATCTCCATCATCACCGGCATAGCATCAAGGTCAATGACGCTTCTTCATGGTTGTCGTCCACCAGCTTCAACTATTACAACTATTTTGAATAGACACGCAGGTCTTAACAGAAATTAAAGACAACCATATGGCTCCTGCCGGTTGCCAACTTACAATAAGGAACATTGCATACATCAAATATAATCACAATCATGGCCATATCACATCACTGCACACCCCTGCAAAACAAAGTTAGACGCCTCTACTTTCTTTGCATATTTTACGTGGTTTGGGGCTTTCAATAAGTGTCGTTCTAACTTACGAACAAGAACCACAACATTGATACTAGCATTGTTGATTACCCGTTGTAAATTGGATCTTAACTATGCTAGGAGAAACAGGCACCCGCAAAGCCACTTATGCAATACAAGTTGCATGTCAAACGTGGAGCAAGTCTCATGAACGATGTCATGTAAGGTTAGCCCGGGCCGCTTCATCCCAACATACCGCAAGATGCAAAGTACACAAAAATCAATCTACAATAAAAGCATCAACGCCCACAATGACCATTGTGTTCTACTCGTGCAACAGATCTACATATAGACACGGCTCTGATACCACTGTAGGGGTTCGTAGCATGGAAAACAAAAATTTTCTATCGCATACAAACAAACAAGCCAAGATCTATCTACTAGATTGTAGCAACGAGTCGATGGAATAACTCACCCTCGAAGATTCCAAAGTGTTTAACGAGAGCAGATTCTCGTGGGTGATGTAGTCGTACTCTTTCCGATCTCAAGATCGCGTAGACGATCCTTCCGGCGCCACGTTCCAGCAGCGCTCCCGCAGTCGGTCACACGTTCGGTACTCGACGAAGACCTTCCTCTCCCTTGTTCCAGCAGGCAGCGGAGGTTGTAGCACTCTCCTCGCGATTCCGGCAGCACAACGGCGTGGTACCGGAAGTAGAGGGGAAATCCCGCAGGGCTTCGCCTTAAGCCTGTGCGAGTATGGTGGAGCTTATGAGAGAGGCTATTAGTGGTCTAGTAATTATACACACCAATTAGAGGGCTCTAAACCAATTAGAAGGCTCTAAACCGCTGGCTAAAGCAATTAGAAGCTCTAAACCAAAACGGCTCTAAACCGGAGGTAGAAGATAGGAACTTGTGTGTGCTAGGAGGGAGCCCTGCCCCTCCTTATATAGGTGGGAGGGCTGGCCGGCCAAGGGGAGGAGAGTCCCTCCCCAAGTCGGCTTGGTGGGGCGCCGGCCAAGGGAGGAACCCTCCTCCAATTCGGCCTCCACCAATCCTCCTCTCTTCCCACTTCCCAAAATTGCCGTTTGACTTTCAAACTAGCCGTTTGACTTTTCAATTTAGGATTTAAATAAACCCTTTATTTTGGACAGCAAGAACACCTAGTACATGATGCAATCATTCCAACTTACAATGACACATTCATGTACCCTTCCCCCTCCGGAGTGCCGGACATTCCGGGTCCTTCTAGAATGTTCCCGATGAAAACACCGGAACCATTCCCCAACTCCGAAACGGGACTTTCCTTATATGAATCTTATTCTCCGGACCATTCCGGATCACCTCGTGATATCCCGGATCCCATCCGAGACTCCGAACAACATTCGGTCTCTTTCTCATAATACCATAACTACTCAAACAACGTCGAATCCTTAAGTGTGTCTCCCTACGGTTCGTGAATTATGCGGACATGATCGAGACACTTCTTTGAACAATAACCAATAGAGGAATCTGGAAATTCATATGGCTCCCACATATTTCTACGATTACTTTGCGATCGAATGAACCACTTACATACGATACCAATTTCCCTTTGTCTCACGATATGTTACTTATCCGAGGTTATGATCGTCGGTATCTCTGCATACCTAGTTCAACCTCGTTACCGATAAGTACTCTTTTCTCGTTCCCGTGATATGTGATCCCTTGTGACCATGTCACATGCTTGCAAGCTAATTGGATGACATTCCACCGAGAGGGCCCAGAGTATATCTATCCGTCATGTGGATGGACAAATCCCACTCTTGATCCATGTGTTTGAACCAATACTTTCCGAACACTTAATGCCACCTTTATAGCCACCCAGTTACGGTGTGGTGTTTGATGTTATCAAAGCATCCATCCGGCAAAGGTGATATGCATGATCTCATGGTCGAAGGAATTAGGTTACTATGTATCAGAAAGCATATAGCAATTGAACTATTGAAATGACTTGATCTTTATGCTACGCTTATCTATAGGAGTATGTCCACCATATCATTCTCCTAACGATATGATCTTGTTGTTGATAACATCTCAATGTTCATGATATGGAAACCACAATCATTTAATCAACCAACAAGCTAGTGAAGTATAGAGGCTATACTAGGGACTTCAATTTAAGTTTACAATTCACACAAGTATTAATGTTTCCTTGTTAATACTATTATAGCATGAATATAAACATTTATCATAAACACAAAGATATAATAATAACTATATTTATTATTGCCTCTAGGGCATATCTCCAACAGGTACTACCGGAGTCCCTAGGGTTCCTGGGTCGCCAAACGCACTTCTTGCAGGTAATCCCGGTACTACCGGACTTTTTCCGGGTATTACTGGACACTCAATACAAAAACAACAAGAGCTTTTGCATACACACTCCGATTTCAATGATCTTGGTCTCGTTTTGAAGAGGACAACAAGTAATGCATAAAAACATCAGTTTACAACCACGGAGATAAAACTAAAATATTAAAGGTTTAACCTCTCTAAAAGATACGAACTGGTAAAGCCTCCAAAACGCAATAATTTGACCTTGGAAACTTCGATTAGGTTGAAACCAATTTTGTTGAAAGGATCAAACAAGTAGCATCCAGAAAAATGTAAATATTGGATACCACCAAGAGAAAAAATATCAAGTATATATATGTGAGATATCTCGCAAGGTGTGGAGTCAGAAAATAAAGAACGCAATAGGATATACAAGGAAAATCCGTTTTTGATAAACTAGAGATTGTTGTGAAGATTACTAGAAGCTCTACAACCTCACTTGGATAATATCCAAATAACAAATAAGAAAGATGATGTTAAGTATGCAAAGGTTTGAGCTCTCTCTGAAAAATACGATCGAGTTACTCAGTCGAGAGCCCATCTTGATAGTACAACTATCTATCCTAAACCCAGTCAACAAACTAACAATATGAGACTGGAAAAAGGGGAAACCTATCAAGATCATACCTTTGCCTTGAGCATTCCACTTGATCTTGATGTAGATGATCTTGTTCTCCTCAAGATAGAACACCTTTATTGATTGCTCTTGCTCGCGCTCGCTTGATGAAGACTTGCAACTTGCTCCCCCATACACCATAGGAAACCTCTTCTTTGAGATTGTCTTCATCGATCCATGATCACCGAGGATGGAAAGCATCAAGCATGTGATCTTCTAGAGATGGCACATCTTAAACTTGCACAACTTTATTTCTTCTTGAGTATTGACCCATTCTTCATCTTTACCAACCTTGAACCATCTTCTTTATTAACATGATTCCAATATGGACATTGCTTCATCTTCTTCATTTCTTCTACCTTGAATCCAACACATGGTCTAAGCAATGCTAATGGACAATTCCTACAAGTGTAACTCAATGCAAACATTAGTCCATAGAGATTGTCATTAATTACCAAAACCACACATGTGGGAACACATGCTCTTTCAACCGCCCTCACCTCCGTCATCCTCATCGCCGAACTGAGTCCCTCACCTGTAATGTCGACCTGGCTCTCGTTCAGCAGATTCACATACGATGTTGTAGCCTCGTGAGCATTGTAGCTACAACGAATTTAGCTCTAATTACTACAAGTACCCAATTCTGAGCACGACATCATGAGCGAGGATGGATATCATACATTGCGTAGGTGACATGAGGGTGGGCCATGCCGGAAGGAGATGGAGCGATGACGGGCGGAGGCTAAGCGGCGACGGGAGGAGGATGAGCAGCAACGCGGTGCACGACTTGCTTCATCTTCTTATCATCCCCCGCCACACGCGCACGCGACTTGGGCGTCGAGGCATCGGCATATGGCTCTCGTGACTGGCCTGCCGGCGAAGCACCAGCGAGTATTGGGGCGTCGTGGTTTCCCAATCACTTCCTCTTCAACTTGCCACCGGCCGCAATCATCTGGGCAATGAATCCGACGGCCGGGGAACCAGACCCAAATCCCCCGACAGGGGTTTTCTATGGAGGTGGTGCAACCTCACTAGTTGTGGGTGGAAGCTCGGTGGGGTCGATGGGTTGAGATCCGGTGAGCGGGGGCACCGGAGAGAGAGCGGAGAGGGATATCGGCGGTGGCTGTGGCGCGGACGCGGGAAAGGGGAATGTGAAATCTCCCTCCCACAGGGCATGCTCGCTTCCGCCTCCTGCACTGTGTATGTAGGGTTCGAGCGGAGGGATTCTTGGTGGACTGTAAAAGAAATTAAAGTTTTCGCATGTTTACGGTGTCTGTTAGACCACCACTTTTCCACCTAAACCTTAAACTAGCGGTTATTATACAGTTTTCGCGTGTTTACGGTGTCTGTTAGAGATGCTCTTAGCTGCATGTGATAATTTAAACCCTATCATTTTTGGCCGTCTTCTTTATCATCTTCCATTCTTAACCTCCGCTATCGTAAGGCAAAGTTCTAAGTATTTCAAGTCAAAGATCTCTACCTACAAAGCCAACTCTCTATCTCATGCTTCTAGACTTGAGCTGATCAATTCTGTCCTCTCTTCTATCCATGTTTACTACATGTCTAACATTATCTTTTCCAAGAAGCTTTTGAAAAAGCTGCAAGCCATTATGAGAGTCTTCTAGTGGACAGGTGTCTCTTCTGAGCCTACTAATAAAGCTCTTTGTCTCACTTTCTAGAAGAACATCTGTTCCCCAAAAGCTAAGGGTGGCCTAGGGATCAGGAATCTCCAAGCCACCAACTTGGGCCTCATTCTCTCTGCGGCTTGGAGAATTGCTGAGAGTCCGGACTCTTTTCTTCAGAGCATCCTTAGAGCTAAGTACTTCCCTCAGTCTTCGATTCGAAGAGCAAACAGAAATGTCCCTAAATCTGCTTTCTGGTCCTCCATCCTGAAGGTTGTTCATATTCTACACAACAATTCTCATTATCATATTTGCAATGGTGACTCTTCCATTTGGAGTTCTCCTTGATTCCTAGGGTGGAATAACATTTATGATAACCTTCTTACTCAACAACCAGGGTTTTGCTATCCTGCCACTGTCAATCAACTTTGGATCCCTGGAACTAAATGCTAGAACAACACTTTATTGGACTATTTATTCCAGCAAAACACTGCAGAGGCGATCAGAAACACCCTCATCACCCCCTTGAATGAAAAGGATATTCTTTGTTGGAAGCCCACTCCTAATGGGAAATGTAATGATAAATCTACATATAAAACTTGTTTGCAATGGCTTTTTGACACAGGTACTCCTCAGTCGGACCAGGTCCAAGAATCAACAAAAATTATTATGAGACAGGTCTGGAAATGCAAGCAGATGATCCCGAGGGTAAAGACATTCACTTGGAGACTTCTAAGACATGCGCTCCCCTCTGGAAATAGAGCAGCAAAGTTCTCTTCCCACATAGCTGAGTTATGTTGTCGATGTCAAGTTCCTGAAACAGATTTACACCTCTTTTTTCTATGTCCTTTGCAAAGGCTGCTTGGTACCTTCCTCCTGGGTTCATTAAGTCTGAAATTCTTGTTGCTCAAACCAATGACATTTTCCAGGTTATCCTAAGCTTGTTGCAACAGAAGCACCCAATTATGAATCTAAATTTTCTGTTCACTTTTCTCTGGTGCATTTGGAAGGCAAGAAACGATCAGCTTTTTTGCAGGAAGAAAACGTACCCCCGACACGTGGCTATCAACACTTATGCACTGCTAAATGACATGGAGATGAACCAGATCACCCCAGCCAGAGGAAGCTCCAAGCAGAATACTTATCCAGGAATTTATGTTCCCTCTGATTTTCAATTTGCAGGAGCCAAGGTCTACGCGGATGCTGCTTAGAAAAAGAAAAGGAAGGACTCTGGCGACACAGCAGGAATCAACATTTACTATGCAAAAACCTTTGCAGATGGGAGAATTGATGTGTTCATCATTGCATCCAAGAATGAAGTTGGTTCACCATTACAGGCTGAAGCGAATGCAATGCTGCTGGCAGCTCTTTTTGCTTCAACCATGAAGCTTACCAATCCAACCTTCTTCACGGACTGCCTCAACTTTGCAAAGGCAGCGGTGGCTCCTGGAGTCTCGGACCACAACAGGCTTTGGGAAATAAGAAGGCTGGCCATTCAATTTCAGAACCTAGCAGAAGATATGAATGGCTCCACATATCACATTTCCAGGGAAATTAATGGAGTGGCTCATTGTTGCGCGAAACAGGCCATAGGATCGATAGGATCTGTGTCTACCAGTTCTTGCAGGAACACAGCTCACAACAACATGCCTTGCCCTGTGATCGTCGCAATCAACTCGATTCGGCATCGCGGCTTTGTAATTCACGATGTACAATGTTTCTGAGCTGATATATATTTAGGGTGCTTTCGACACCCTTTTCCTGTTCAAAAAAAAAAGTAGTCTAATCGTGCCAGCCTAGCAGAGCCTTCCATGTACTTATGCATTATCAGGTCACCTCACCATACGGAATGCTATTTGCGAATCATGTGCCTTTTTTGGAATGAACTTGTATTAGTCAAAATCTAGAATAACAAACTCTAACATTTGTTACTTAGACCCTCTGGACCAGAAGCTAACCACACTGCTGTTCAAGCATTAGTGCGAGCATAATTTACCAAGTGACTACTAGAGTTTTGGCATCTCTTAACATGAGCAATACAAATACCTTCAATATGTTTTTGATCTCCTCAATAATTGTAGAGGTTATAGACCGACCTACGTCTGTGTCCTTCAGCAGTTTAATAACTTCTAGACAATCTGTCTCAATAGGGGTTTGGTGCACCAGTGTAAGGCTAATGATAGACCTTCCTTGACCGCATATAATTCTGATCCGAGAGCATCTCTACATGAGAAAAGTTGTCGACATGACAAAATTATGTCACCTGTGTTGTCTCTGACGATCATGCCAGCACCCGCCACCCCTTCTGCACTGAAGGAACCATCGGTTGTCCAGTTTAACCCATCCTTCTATAGGTGGTGTCCATGGAGGATCTAGTACAATACGATGCATCTCTGCAGAATGAAAATTTCTCTCATCTGGATCCATAAGAAACTTTCCTTTAGTAATATCATCAATAGGATGATGTTTAATTAATTGCAAGGACTCCACGTAGCTCAATAGAAATCGGCTGAGATATTTCCAAGGGAGGGAGTTGTTTTCACTACGGATGGGCCAAACTCGCCAGAAAATCATCAGAATTGTGCATATCGTTCCTCTAGACAAGTCACCGATCAAAGACAGTGCCACAGATGTTATGTCAGGTAGGTTCCAATCCTTGGGCATAGTACTCCATAAGAGCTTGGATATGGTGCACATGATGAATGGATGGAAATTATCCCCAGTTTCCACCCAGAGACTAGGCATTGGTTTATGATCTCTAAATTTCGCTTGGATTTATTTTCCAGGCCAGAAGTGAATCCGTAGCTGACTGCCTTGCCAGGAAAAATGATGTATCCCTCCATCCAGAAATAAGTGACTTGGTTTTGTATAGATTCGGATATATCTATACCTAAGTCGCATCTAGATTCATGTGAATCTAGATAAATTGAAGTCACTTATTTCTAAACGGTGGGAGTACCTTTCAGTTGCTTGTCGATCACTGTTACCTAATTTTTTATCGACACCCTTTACATGAGATGCCATCAAGATTTTACCATTCTTTCAGGATGGTGTTGTACTGTATTGCAGTGTGCTTATACTAATTGCTGCCATATTATTAGTTCTAAATCATAAGTAAAGATGTCAATTTCACCCACGGGTACGGGTAACCACAGGTACCATACCCGCATAGGCAGGGTATGTGCATACTTTTATACGCACGGGTAATACCTATAACCTACCTGACGAGGGTTTAACTTATCAATGCCCATTGTTATGGACTTGGGTTTTGGAGAAGGAGGGAGCGCTGGAGACATCTATCGGCTAGCAAACAAGCACACAGGGGACAAAGGATTTACCCAGGTTCAGGCTTCGTAGAGGTCCCTACTCCTGCTTGTCTGCTCGTGGAATTATTGAAGGAGTCGAAAGTTACAATGGTGCGCATATGTAATCTGGCGAAGGTTGTGGAAACTAGGGTTGCATGTGTCCTTCTCACCGTTCTCTCCTAACCTTTATATAGATAGGCTAGGTCTCGGGTAGCAGGTCGAGTCGGTTACAAGTTAGGGTTTTCCTTTAATCTTTCTATCTTTAGCTTCTTCTTGTTTTTCAAGCAATCGAGAGTCCGTAGGTTACTCGAGTCCTTCCATCCGGGCCTTGGCGACACCGTGGCCTGTATGTATTTGGACCGTATATACCAAACTCGAGTGCCTGTAGGGTATACCCATGTCAGTAGCCCCCGAGTGTCCAGTGGAATCGCAGATTCGACTGGGGACTTTTTGAAGTCTTCGAGTGCCTAAATGAGTACATTTTCGACTGCTTTTATTTATGTCATAGGGATTGTTGATATACGTGCCTGATATAGCCGAAGTGTCGGTATCAGTTAACCACCTTAGGGTGAAACAACGCAATCTACTCAAACTCGAGTCCCCGAACTCGAATCCGAAAAAGTGCTGGCGTAATTCGACTCAGGCTGCGGAGGTCTTACAGGAGTCGAATTCCAGTTATATGGGTGTGAGCACTCGACGCGTCCGTCAAGGCATGTTCATCGTGCCTGTAGGCACGGATATATTTCTGGTACTGCGCAGTTAAATGCGTTGCCAGGCCTTATTCAGGTCTTACCTTCACGTTGTAAGCGCGGCATCCGAATTTTATCATCGCGGAGACGATTCGGGTGACCCAGGAGACGTAGTCTCTTTGCAGGGAAAATTATGAGGCGGTGTCGCCATGATCTGCGAGTGTGGATGTTATCAACACACAGTTTTTGTGCAAATAATCATAGGGTGCACGGCCAGCGCTCCCTATGGGAGTAGCCCCCGAGTGCCTGGTTGAGTCGAAGACGCAGGCAGGGACTAAAGAATTTTTGCGACTACTGTCGTCTTTGCTTGTTTGTTTCAGTCGAAGACTCAGGCAGGGACTAAAACACGTTTGCGACTGCTGTCGTCTTTTGCTTGCTTGTTGCAGTCGAAATTGTTTCCGGCGCTCCCTATTGGAGTAACCCATGTCCATAGTCGAACCGTGATTCAAGTGGTTGGGTTTGATTATGATTGCCTATATCCCTGCAATAAGAAAAGAAAAATCGTAGGGTGCGCGGCCAGCGCTCCCTATGGGAATAGCCCCTGAGTGCTTGGTGGAGTCGAAGACTCCAGCAAGGACTAAAGTAGCCTTTGATGACGTCAGTGCTGACGCTTGTATGACCTCAGTTGTCCGCGTGAGCGATTTTGACGGGACGTGACAAGCGGTGGGTCCCACTTTCTGACTTTGATTTGACTATGCATGCGTAATCTTATTATTAACTGTGCCTCCTCGATTTCCGCACGTAATGGGAGCAGTGGAGGGACGGTTCGCGCTTCCTCTTCTCCACGTGTCGAGCGCGATGAATGCCACGCGTCCAATAGGGTTTTTGTGAGACGTTGGATTGCATCTCCTAGGGGTTAAGTAGCGGCGCTACGGCGGTAATTTTCCATCTGCACTCTTTTCTTCCTCGCTGCCATCGCCATTGCTGCTGCTCATCTACTTTTTCCTGCGCTCATCTCATCCTCAACTCTGGACCACCTCCGCTCGTTTCCAAGTTATTTTCTTTGCTCTCATCGCCGCCGCGCAATGGGAAAGAAGAAAGGAGGCGCTGCCGCTGAATCCGCGGCCACCGTTGCCGCGACGAAGAAGAAGGGTGGCCCTGCTGCTGCGAGCACCAGTGCCGCCGCCGGCGAGAAAAAGAAAGTCGCGGGCACCCGCGTGACCATGGCGCATGGCGCCCTTCTATCATCAAGGCGTCGGATCTCCATCTTCTTCGCCAAGACGGAGTTATTTCTGCAGCAGTCGCCGATTCGCGCGTCCCCAGCGGTGAGACCATTCATGTGCCTCCCGCTGGTTTTCGAGTGATGTTTTTTGCATTCGTCATTCGCGGCCTTTCTTTGCCTCTCCATCCCTTTCTTAGGGGTCTCCTTTGTTTCTACGGGCTCCAGCTCCATCAGCTGTCCCCAAACTCGATTCTCCACATCACTTGTTTCATCACTCTTTGCGAGTGCTGGCTCGGAATCGAGCCGCACTTTGGCCTTTTCAAACGCTTATTTAAACTGAAGCATCAGTCCGCCTCTGGCTCTCTAGTTTACGATGTAGGTGGTTGTGGAATCCATGTCGACCCGTCTGCCACCTACTTCGACATCAAGCTTGCCAAGTCCGTCCAGGGATGGAGGGACAAATGGTTCTATGTTCGCGACCAGAAGGCCAAGGACGAGCACTTTGGACTCGCGCCTTTCGATCCCGTGACTCCCTGCAAGAAGATGCATTCTTGGAAGAAGGTGGTCATGCCTGCCGAACTCGCGGAGACAGACGTGCTATATCAGCGCGTCTGCAACCTCGAGAGTCGCATAGGCGCAGAAAAGGGAGGCTGCGCCCTTGTCAGGACTTGGCTGCATCGTCGTGTCCAGCCTCTCCAGGCCAGAGTCCATCCCATGTTTCAATGGGGTGGCGTTGATGATGCCACTCGCGTGTCTGCCGATGGCATGTCCGCGAGTGAGGTAGATAAGAGGGTGCGACTGGTCACGAAGTACACCTTCAAGGATGTGCTTCCGAATGAGCCAGTCATTCCTCCTTTCGATGCTTCGAATCCTCCTCCTGAGGTACAGTTGTGCTACGCAGTAGCTTATTTTTGCGATTGCTTTTTCTATTGCTTACATGTTCTGTTTGCTGATCTTCACTGTCTTTATGCAAGATTGGGCGGTGTCGCCTTGTATGCCTCCTCTCCCTGAGGGTATTATTCCTCGCGAAGCTTTGGAAGAGGACGAGTCTGAGTCGACTATCCCTTCTGATGTGGAAGAGGAAGCCCCTGAGTCCGAGAGTCCGGATACTCGCAAGCGTTTGCGTAGCGAGGATTCCGATGCGTCGACTCCTTTGACTCCAGAAGGCACAGCTGCTGGTGTGGAATCGCCAATTCCCGCCGTTCCTGTGAGGGTTGTGGCACCATCTTCTCGCAAGAAGATGCAATTTTCCGAAGGAGTCTTCGTCAGAGTCGGCGGAGGCCACGTTTAATCTTGACAACTTTGACTGGTAAATTTGTGAGTTCACTAATTCTTTCTGTTTTCTTCTTGTTGGCTTTGCCCTGGAGTTTTCCTTTTCTCAATGTGGATTTGGTCTTGTAGCCAAGAGGCGTCGTCATCTTCTGGCGACGTCGAGTTTTTGAAGGAATCTGGAGTCGCGACCTCAAGGGCCAAAGTAGAAGTCGAGCACGCTCCTTCTCCTCCGGCGGTGACCCACTCCGGGCACAATTCTTCGAGCTCTCCTCACATAGGGGAGCATCAAATGGTTGCTCGGATGACGGTTCAGCAAACTTCTTTGGAGTCGCTAGAGGACCATGTAAGTATATCTTTCCTTCTTTTTTAATGTGGCAGTCAACGCCTTCTGTTGCCCTCTTCTGACTCCTTGTTTTGTGTGACAGCTCCTTGTAAAGGAAGCCGCGCAGGTGGCGGAGCAGGTGATAGCGATGGGTCGCCAGCATGCAATGCTAGAGACGCGTCACCATGTGGTAGAAAGTGAGTGCTCTACACTTATTATTTTCGTCTTCTCTCTGTTTTGGTACAATCGACTGATAGCCAATTATTAACTGCCATGTAGCTGAGCATAACGCTTTACTGCACAACGTCGCCACGTTGGAGAAGACATTAGCCGCAGCTGTGAAGGGGCGCGACGAGGCAATCGCGGCTCGTGATGATGCCCAGAAGCGCGAAGAGGATCTACGCGCCTCCTTTGCGGCCAGGGAAAAGTTGTTCGAAGAGCAACTGTTCTCAGTCGCCAAGGCCCTCTAAGGTACCTTTACTGGTAGATATTTTATTGATGTTCCTCTCTGCATCTAGAGTTTTTGCCGGTGGCACTAGAAGTTTGATCCATGTGTGTATTTTCGGTGTAGATGCTGGTGACTTGAGTTTTGCCCTTAGTCGCCTCCGGGAGGAGTTGATGCCGAAGGCGGAGCTGGTCGATAATATGGACAAGCTGGTGGAGTCACTCGCCGGGGGTGTGCCTGCTACTTACAAGAACTCCCTCCGCGCGGCTGGTACGACGATGTCACTCACCATGGTGCAAGCCCACGGAGTCGAGATAGATCCCTCTGCTGTGTCGAAGGCGATGCCTGTTGGCGCGGATGGTCAGCAGGTAGTCTTCGCTCCCTTTGTGACTGCTTGCGCCAAATATGGCCATTCCTTGATAAATATTGTTGGCAAGTATTCGGAGGAGCTCCAACGTGCAAAGAAGGCGGCAAAAGCTTCGGCCTCAGGGGCCGGCGGAAAGTCTGTGGCATCTGATACTGCCACGGACTTGATGAAGCCCCCGAAGGCGTCGAAGTTGAAGAAGCCAGTTGCTCCGTAGTTAACTTGTTGTAATAATTGATCAGTTGTCCTTTTAGTCTAATGACGTGCCTGCTGGCGAGTGTGTTTGTAAACACTTATGCTTATCTTGAATGCGTCTGTTCCCCTTGCCTTTGTGTTGATTTGGTCGTCTTATTTGCTTTTGTCTTGACTTGTGGTAGGGCACATCGAGTGGTCCTATGGGAGAAAACCAGGATTCGCCATCTCTTGATGAGACAGTAGCACCACTGCGCTCCAGGGTAGAGGAGCTACCCTTGCTGTCGCGACTTCGTGATCGCGTGAAGCAGCTAGAGCGTGAGTTGCCCCTAATTCGTGGTAATGCGGACGTGTGGAAGTCGAAGGCAGAAAAATCCGCTGCCCGCGAGCAATATCTGCTTGGCGAGGTGACGCGGCCGGGCGACCAGTTTAAGTGTTAGTTTGCTCGTCCTCATCTTTTCCTTTGTAGTTAGTTGCAATGGTACGTTGTACTCATGTTGTTGGTGCTGCTTCGTGTAGTTGTTAGCGCACGCCGTCCGCAGGAGGAAAGGGATAGGATTGCCATCCGCCTTCATGATCTCACCCAGGAGCAACTTCAAGAGAGTGGATACTTCTGGGTAGATCATGATCGTGTGACTGCATTGGCGACCCTACAGGATCGCGCTTCGCGAGTGCTGCTCTTCTTGAAGAAGTCGCAGTCGTGTTTGAAGAACATCTATCGGGCGATATTCCCATTGGATGACACTCCATCAAGCCTGCTGGCTCTCCTGGCCAAATTTCAAGATACGTCCGCGGTTCGCGAGTGCGTGAGGCAGCAGTTGGTGGCTGGTGCCAAGGCTGCCCTCTCGATGGTGCGATTGCACAGGCCTGACGTGGATGTCGCCGCCATTGCTTCCGGGCCGCCAGCGCCGCCAGCCGGATCTGCTTGGAATATGGTGCCGCACTATCAGGCGGTGGACCGTCCAGCAGAGGAGATTGTCGACTTCTTCGAAAAACAAACCAATGTTCTTCTGTTGTAGCAGTAGCTAGATTTGTATCCTGCACATAAGTGTATTTGTGTTGTAAAGTTCATATATATGTTGTAGATAATTTATTGTCGAATGTGTATAAACAGCTTTGTCAGTGTCAGGTGCGTTGCACTATGCGAGTCCTTTTCGTTAGCTTGGCCATCCCTTTGTCAACCTGCCAGGCGTGTTGCGGCTGGGTTGAGTTTACGTTAAGGGGTTCGATTGATGTGCCAGCTACTCAGGATATCGCGTTTATTGGTTCGAAGAACAGATGTAGGTAGGTGGCGTAGCCCCCGAGTATAAAATTGACAAAAGTGAAAGAAAAACACAGAGTTTTGGGGCACTTAGCTTTTATTTATTTGAAGAGCAGTATGAGGTACAATGTGTGGCTAAGTAGCCTTATTTGCGATGTAAAAAGTAAAACAACTAGGGGTAGAAGCGTCGCAGTTGTGCGACGTTCCAAGGGTTGGAGTATGCGACTCCTGTCTCTAAATCTTGAAGGCGATAGGCGCCACCTGGGATTACTTCTGTAATCATGTACGGTCCTTCCCAGGGGGATTCGAGCTTGAGATGCCCCTGTTGCTTTAGTCGCAGGACCAGGTCACCTTCGACGAAGGATCTGGGGTGAAGCCTTCTACTGTGGTAGTTGCGTAGGTTCTGCTGGTAGATCGTAGATCTTTCTGCGGCGATTTCTCTTGCCTCGTCGAGAAGGTCGACAGAGTCTTCGTGTGCAAGAGAGGACTCTTGTTCGCTGTAAGCAACTACGCGCGGCGCCTTGTACCTTACTTCGGCGGGTAGTACTGCTTCTGCTCCGTGCACCATAAAGAATGGCGTGTAGCCCAAGGCGCTGTTTGGAGTTATACGTAGGCTCCAGAGTACGGATTGGAGCTCATCTGGCCAGCAACCCGTGGCTTGTTCGAGTGGTCGAAGGAGTCACTTCTTGATGCCGCTGCAGATGAGCCCGTTTGCTTTTTCCACCTGATCGTTGGTCTGTGGATGCGCGACTGGGGCGTAACTGATATTGATCCCCAGGTTTCCGCAGAATTCTTGGAACTCCTTGAATGTGAAGTTCGTCCCGTTGTCAGTGCTGATGCTGTGTGGCACTCCGAAGTGGTACACAATGGACTCGAAGAATTTGACCGCGCTATGCCCTGATTGTTTGGTCACTGGCATGGCCTCAATCCACTTGGTGAACTTGTCGACTGCGACCAAGAGGTAGACGTAGCCTCCTTGCGAGGACCTTGGGAGCTTGCCCACCATGTTGAGCCCCCATTGTGCGAAGGGCCAGGCCAATGGAACAGGCCGTAGTTCTGCGCCTGGTGCGTGTGGCTTGTCCACGAATCGCTGACAAGCGTTGCACTTTTGTACTATGTCCTTGGCGTCGCGCATGGCCGTGGGCCAGTAAAATCCAGCTCGTAGAGCTTTGGCAACGAGGGCGCGACTACCGGCGTGGTGCCCGTAGGTCCCTTTGTGGATGTCGAGGAGGACTGCTCTTCCATCGGCCAGGGAGACGCATCGTTGTAACATGTCTGTGATGCTGCGTTTATACAATTCGCCGTTGATAATGATGCCTTGGAGCGTCGCGCGATGTGCTGTGCGTCTGTCGGGTCGTCCGGTAGGCGCTTGCTGAGGAGGTACATAATGTACGGCTGCGTCCAGGATTGTTCGATCATCATGACGCTCATTGGTCCCTCGAGTCCTGCGTCTAGCTCCAAGTCATCGAGTGCCATTGGCTCATTGGGTGGCGTAGCCCCCGAGTCCGTTGCTGCGCTTGTTTTCTTCTCTGCGGCCTTTGGCTTGATGGAGCGTTCGCAGATGCGCTCGAGAAATACCCCAGGTGGTATGGGGGCGCAGGTAGAGCCTATGTTGGCGAGTGCGTCCGCCTCCTCGTTGCTTTCGCGACCTACGTGTCACAACTCGCAACCATCGAAGTCTCCTTCGAGTGTATTGTAGAGGTCGCGGTACGCAATCATGTTGTCGTTCAGTGCGTCACACTCGTGCATTGTTTGGTTGACGACCAGCTTGGAGTCGCCATATATGATGAGCCTCTTTGCGCCGCAGGCTTTTGCCATCCTCATCCCGTGCAACAGGGCCTCGTATTCAGCCTCGTTGTTTGAGGCTGTGAACTGCATTCGCAGGATATATTTCAATTTGTCTCCTTGAGGTGATGTCAGTATGACACCTGCTCCTGCTCCATCTTTCTGCTTGGATCCATCGAAGTGCATTGTCCAGAGGTAGGACATATCTGGCTTATCCGGGAGTTGGTTTTCCATCCAATGCACGAGGAAGTCAGGGAGAACTTGCGACTTGATTGCGTCGCACTTTTCGTATGTGATGTCTCGTGGAGACAGTTCAATTCCCCAAAGCGCGACTCGCCCCGTGGCGTCGGGGTTGTTGAGGATATGTCCCAATGGGGCGTCGCTGACTACCACGATTGGGTGTTCTTGGAAGTAATGGCGCAGTCGTCGGGTGGTCATGAAGATGCCGTACGCCAGCTTCTGGTAGTGTGGGTACCGCTGTTTTGTTAGCGTGAGGACCTCGCTGAGGAAGTATACCGAGCGTTGTACACCATGGACCTTGTTTTCCTCGGCCCGCTCGACGACGAGAACTGTACTAACCACTTGGTTAGTAGCGGAGATGTACAGCAGTAGTGGTTCCCTTTCTCGTGGAGTCACCAGTACTAGCGAGGTGGATAGCAGGCGCTTGAGATCTTCGAATGCTTCTTGCGCTTCATTGGTCCACTCGAATTTGTCAGCTTTGCGGAGGAGCTGATAGAAGGGCAGTGCCTTTTCTTCCATTCGACTGATAAATCGGCTGAGGGCCGCGATTCGTCCGGCTAGTTGCTAGACGCCTCTTATGTTCTTTGGCTTCTCCATGGCCAGTATGGCCTTTATCTTTTTCGGGTTTGTCTCAATCCCTCTCGCGGAGATGAGATATTCGAGCAGTTGCCCAGATGGTACGCCAAAGGCACATTTGTCCGGATTGAACTTAATCCGGTAACGATCGAGATTGGCGAAGGTTTCACGCAAGTCGTCGATTAGAGAGGCTTCCTCCTTGGTTTTGATTACTATGTCGTCAACATAGACTTGGATGTTGTGACCCAGTTGCTCCTTGAGGCAAGCCTGCATGCACCGCTGGTAGGTGGCTCCCGCGTTTTTTAGCCCGAAGGGCATTGTGTTGTAGCAAAACACACCGAAGGGCGTTGTGAACGCAGTCTTCTCCTGGTCTTCCTCCTTCATTCGAATTTGGTTATAGCCTGAGTAGGCATCGAGGAAGCAGAGGCGCTCGCATCCAGCGGTGGAGTCGATGATTTGATCGATCCGTGGTAGCGGGAAGTGATCTTTTGGGCAGTGCTTGTTTAAAGAAGTGAAGTCCACGCACATCCGTAGGATATCCATGTCCTTTTTTGGCACCAGCACCGTATTGGCGAGCCAAGTGCTTTCCTTGATCTCGCATATGAATTTGTCCTCGAGGAGTCTATTGATCTCCATTCCGACTGCCTGCGCTCGTGGCTCAGACAGTCGCCTGATTGTTTGCTTGACTGGCCTTGCGTCGGGGTTGACGTTGAGTGCGTGCTCGGTGAATTCTCTAGGAACTCCTAGCATGTCCGCAGGACACCAGGCAAAAATTTCCCAGTGCTCACGGAGGAATTCGACGAGCGCGAGTTCCTATGCAGGACTCAAGTTGTTGACGATGAGGGCCGTTTTGGCGGGATCTGATGGATGGACCTGCACCTTCTTTGTGTGCACAGATGAGTCGAAGGAGAGATCAGGTGAGCTTGGCCTACTCAGGGGAGGCAGACTATTGTCTGTCGTCTCTTTTAGTCTTGCGAGTTCCTCCTGCATGCCGAAGGACTGGGAGATTCTATTGAATTCCCTATCGCAAGCGTCAGATCGCTCGAAGTTCCCGTTGATCGTTATGACGCCGTTGGGACCTGGCATTTTCATCTGCAGGTAGGCGTAGTGGGGTACTTCCATGAACCTGGCGAATGCGACACGCCCAAGGATGCAATGGTATTGTGAGGGCCAGTCGATGACCTCAAAGTCGATGCGCTCGCGACGGAATTTCTTCGGCGTGCCAAAGATGACGTCCAGGTTGATTTTGCCCAGGGGGTATACACCTTTCCCTGGGACGATGTCGTGGAACGTTGTGTCCGATGCCTCCAAGCAGGTTAGAGGGATCCTCATTGCTCGCAAGGTACTCGCGAATATGAGGTTGATGCCGCTTCCGCCGTCCATGAAGACGCGACTCATGTCGAAGCCTCCAATTTGCGCCTCGAGTACGAGGGGGCAATGACCTGGGCGAGGTATTTGGGGCGGGTGGTCGTGTTTGTCGAAGGTAATGCACGCCTCACTGCCACTGAGGTACTCAGTGGTGGATGGTGGCGAGTGCATGGCCAAGTTGACTTGGCGAGTGATGGCCTTCTGCACCCTATTGGAGGGGCGCCCCTTTTGGATCATCATGGTACCCATGGCCCGTGGGTACGGTTCGCCTCCGTGGTGCTGGTCCGGTGCAGCTCCGTTCGGGGGTGGCCCAGGTGGTGGTGGTGCGCCATGTGCCACGGCGCCTGGAGCGGCTCTGTAGCCTCTTTCGACTGCATTGTGGTTCATCCGAACCAATCCCTTGTGTAGCTTGAGGAACTCACGGCAGTCCTTGAGGAGGTGGATGGAATTTCTCTTGCCATCATGCTTGTTAATGTAGAAGTGTACCGTGCATAGCCCGGACAGTTTGTCCTTGATGGAGGTCGCGGGTGCTTCATCGCGAGTGCGGCGTTGCCACACTTGCGTGGTTTTCCCGGAGTCGCAGTATCCGCCGCTACGGTATCCGCTGTTGCGGTTATTGTCGCGTCTATCGGTGTAGCCAGCTGCGACCATGTTGATGTCATCGCGATCGTCGTAGACGCGCATGTGACGCTTACCCCAGCGGTCGCGTCTTCGTTCGAGTTCTGCCTCCTCGTCAGAGTGAACACGATTCTTCACTGAATCTTCTCCATCGGCCCACCGATCCGCGATCTCCATCAGGTGGTCGATGGTCTGGGGCTTTGAGCGGCCTAGCTCCTCCCTGAGTTCCATGCGGCGGACACCGCCGTTGAATGCATCAATCGCGCGGTCTTCCGAGATGTTCTCCGCGGAGTTCTTGATGATGGACCATCTTTGGATGTAAGAGCGCAGCGATTCGCCAGATCTTTGCTGGCAGCATCTCAGTTCTTTGATTAAGGCGGGGCATTTGTACGTGCCCTTAAAGTTGCGCACGAAGCTGTAGACTAGCTCATCCCAACTGCGAATGGATCCGCGTCGGAGGTTATTGAGCCATGCCCGGGCGGCGCCCTGCAGCTGTAGCTGTAAGCATTGCATGGCAGTATTTCGACTGCCTCCATGTAGCCTGACGGAGGAGATGTGATCCTCCAGCCAGATCTTGGGGTCCTGCAGACCGTCAAATTTCGGGTTCTCCGATGGGAGTTTAAACCCTTTAGGCATTCGCTTTTGCCTGATGGGTCTGCTGAAGCATCTGGCGCCATAGAGCTCCCCATCTTCCTCTTCCAAATCAGTCGACCGAGCACGTCGTGCCCTTGACTTGTCGATCTTGTGCTGCGTGAGTTCATTGCGTGCATCATAGTCGCGATCGTGTCGCCGTGAGCGGCGGCGTCGAGACAGGTCGTGACTGTCATCGCTGGACGAGGGCGAGGAGTAGCGCTTTGCCCTTCTTTGGGTCTGGTACCGGTTCCTTGTCGAGGGCGGCCTCGATTAGCCCCAGGCCCGCGGTCGTAGATCGGTGCATGGCCGTTCGGGGATCTCCAGCTGGCGGCTGGTTATTGAGGAGGTACATGGTGGCTGCTGTCACCACGGCCTGCGGTGTCCTGGGAACCATGTTGCCTCTCGTGTCGACCGTCATAGAACCGAAGTCGGGGACTTTTGCGGCATCTATGCGCTCTTGTTCGGTGAGGTGAGCCATCCGCGACTGCCTCTTCTTGGCGAGGTACTCATTGCCTCTTGAGGAGGATCCTCCGTAGGAGGAGAGCCCAGCACGACGAAGGCTTGATTCGTCCGCTGCCTTTTTACGCGCCTCAAGTTGCGCGATTGCTTGTTTTTGGCGCTTGAATTCCTCTTTTAGGAGCCAGTGGTAGCCCATCAGCAGTTCCTGCGGGGACCCGAAGGATAGAGGTGCACCTCGTAGGGCTTCGCGGCAGCGATCCCACTCTTGCTCGTTGAGCCTGATTACGACGTGTTCGCCGGTTTGCTTGTTGATCATGCTAGGAGGTTCGACTGCTCCTCTGTTGCCACCGTTACCGCCGTTGCCGTTGTTGTCACCGTTGCCAGCGTTCGGTGGGTCGGTGCCGTTGCCGGTGTTACCACCGTTGCCGCGATTGGGTGGATCGGTGCCGTTGCCGGTGTTGCCACCGTTACCGCGATTGGCGGAGGTGTCACCCGCGTTGATGGCGGCGCACATGAAGTGATTAGGGAAGCTGTTGCTTCCACAACTTTCAGATTCGGAACTGTAGGTTCCATCTTTAGTGGCCAGATCGCTTAGATCAGAGTCGCGACTGCTGTCGCTGACCGGAGCGTTGAGCTTGCTGAGGGTGCCAATCGATGGAGGGAACCATGATGCCGGTGCAATCGCCGGTGTTGCCGGCTGGTCAGGCATGCGAAGCGTGCCCATCTGACCAACTTGGAAGCGGAAGCTCCCAATCGCCAGACTGATTCCGTCGCCCACGGGCTCGAAGGCCGGGCGGGTGGCCGGCGTGTGGACGGTGAAGTCGAAGGCGCCGAAGAGCTGGCGAATCTCCGTTGTTGAGGAGATGTAGATCGCGGTTGATGGGCCGAAGAAGCCGCAACATCAGCACTCCCAGTTCCCACAGACAGTGCCAGTTGACGAGGGTTTAACTCATCAATGCCCATTGTTATGGACTTGGGTTTTGGAGAAGGAGGGAGAGCTGGAGACATCTATCGGCTAGCAAACAAGCTCACAGGGGACAAAAGATTTACCCAGGTTCAGGCCTTGTAGAGGTCCCTACTCCTACTTGTCTGCTCGTGGAATTATTGAAGGAGTCGAAAGTTACAATGGTGCGCAGATGTAATCTGGCGAAGGATGTGGAAACTAGGGTTGCGTGTGTCCTCCTCGCCGCCCCCTCCTAGCCTTTATATAATAGGCTAGGTCTCGGGTAGCAGGTCGAGTCGGTTACAAGTTAGGGTTTTCCCTTTAATCTTTCTATCTTTAGCTTCTTCTTGTTCTCCAAGCAATCGAGAGTCCGTAGGTTACTCGAGTCCTTCCATCCAGGCCTTGACGACACCGTGGCATGTATGTATTTGGACCGTATATACCAAACTCGAGTGCATGTAGGGTATACCCATATCACTACCCGTTATGTTACAGATACGGGTATGTGCATAGACTTGTACCCATGGATATACCCATACCTTGCAAATTTAAAGTGATATGTCAAACTTACCTATAGAGTTTCATGTATGCGGCCAAGAAGTCTATGGACGAGAGCGTGTAATTGCAAATTCTAAACTTCTAAACTTCGACATTTTTATGTACTCGTCTATCTATTATTAAGTACACATAATTGTCTTTTTTTTAAATATATTATTAATGAACATAAAATTGTGAATAACTTGTGTACTATTGGATCTTTTTACGGATACACAATGAATACGGGTACCCGGCGGATATGGGTATGGGTAAAATTTTATATACACAGGGTGATTTTTTTTTTTTTTTTTTGAGGTGAAGAGATAGCTTTATTCATGACCGGTAGAAGAGTTCACAATGTCAGCCTGTAGAGTAGGGAAAACAGGTTCTAGGACAGACCCTTCCCAGGTGCCCAACAAGCTATTACATCGGCCATATTGTGCCAGGGCGTGGGCAACAAAATTGCTATCTCTACTAGCGGAACAGAAGACAACTTCAGGCAAGAACTGAACCAAGGCCTTAATTTCAGATATTACAAAGTAGAGGCTTGAGAGATTCCTGGAGGATTTATTCAGCGCAGCAGAGAGGCCCGCATAGTCCGATTCCACCAACACCTTGCCATGCAAGGGAGGCCTGCAGGTTTTGAGACCCGTGAGGCAAGCCTGGGCTTCAGCTTCTTCGGCATCAGCGCACACAGGGAGCGGGGCAGCCCCTGAGATTAAGACCGCGCCATTGTGAAGGCGGGCGACAAAGCCACCTGGCTGCTCAGCTGAGTTGAGTGAGATGGCGCAGTCCGTCGATGATCCACCTGCCTTGGGCAAGGACATGCTCGAGGTGGTGCTCCTAGGTGTGCAGGAGCAAGCCCAGGCTCAATCTGGCAATGGTATGGTGCAGACGGAGGTGGCTTTGCCGTCTTCATCTACAAAGCTTGACGAGTTCTGGAGCAGCTTCAAGTCCACTACGCCACACTCGTTGCTCGATGCACCAATTCAAGTGCAGTTTGAAGAGGACTCAAGTTGTGCTGGGAGGCGAAGCGGACGTCTGGAGAAGAAGAGCAAAGACAACAATATCCCGATTGGCAAGCGTGCTAAATACAGGTTGGCGGAGTCCTTTGGAGATCTTCCAAAGGGATCAACCCCTAAGAAAGGCTCCGAGGAGGATGTGGAAGAAAAGATGAAGCCTCTTTTGAGGTTGTGCAAGAAGCCTGCCTCTCCGTTGGCGACTCAGGCAACTCGTGAGTTGGTCTTGGTTAATGTTTAGTCGTTGTCTTTCTTTGGCTAGGCGCAAGTGCTTTTCTCGTTGTGAAAGTACTCTTGTTGTAGTGAAGACCGTCTTGGTTGGGTATGAAGTGCTTCCAACGGTCCTGAGCCTTGGGACACTTCTATCTGGATCAGACGATGTCCCCTAAATCTTGGTCGAGTGCGTGTGGTTTTCGTCGGCTTTCCTTAATTAACCGTGCTTTGTAAGGTTTTCAGGTCCGGTTTCCCTTATTAACTGGACCATTTTCCCTCTACCTATAATGCATTGCGGGAGCTCCCCGTCCTCTGACGAGGTTTCGTCAAAAAAGCCAGTTGTGGCAGCCCTAGTTTCCTGCATAAAGCTAGCATCAAAGTTAACTTTTATCCAACCAGACGGAGGGGGCTTCCAACCACGATGGGGAGAATCAGCTGGAGCGGAGATAGAACTCAGAAGAGTGGCACACTTTCCTTTGCTATCCCCATATGACCAGCAGCAAAATTTAGGGAATCAGCATAGTTACTAAGGAAACTGACCGAGCTTCCAATGGTGGCATTACCTTTCTCATGGATAATGTCATTTCTAATGTCCCAGGCACGCCACAATAGAAGAAGAGTTAAGCCGTGTTGAGATTTAGGGGAGTGGGAGAGAAAAAGGAGCAGCCGATCCTTTCCAGTATAGGTGAATTTACCTTTGTCGGGGATGTCTCAGATCTTCCTCATCTCATGTCTAAGAGCAATAGCTTTTGTACACGAGACAGTGGCGTGGAAGCCATTTTTCTTCACCATTCCCACAGATCTGGCAGGTGCTGTGAATCTCCAAAGTTTTGCGCCATTTGTTCCGCCTGGTAGGAAGATTATCACAGGCAAGTCTCCAGCCGAAGATACGAACTCTGTTAGGCACTGGGGTGGACCAAATGTTATTCCAGAGTCGGTCATCGGTACCATGTCAGGAAGCATGAGGGGTTTCTTGCGCTTTTAGATTGTAAGCAAGGCGGTAAGCACTACGAACGCTAAAAATACCAGATTTTTCAAAATGCCAAGCCAGCACATCTTCTTGGTCACCACCAGGAGGCTTTAGCTTGGTAATTTCTGAGGCGTCAAAACCAAAGAAGATCTCATTGATAAGCTCTTCGTTCCAGGTGTTCGTGTTTGTAAGGAACAAGTCAGAGACAAAGCGCTTCCTTGTGGGTTTACGCCTTCCAAAAACCTTCAACGACGGTTCCCTAGGAATCCAGTTATCTCTCCATAAGTGGATGTTCCTACCATTTCCCACTCTCTAGATGATTCCCTTTTTCAGGAGCTCGAGGCCATGCCCAATGCCTTTCCAGGAAGGAGAAGCTTCAGATCTGAAGACCGTGTCCATGATGTTGCCTCTTGGGTAGTATATCGCTTTCATGAGGCGGGAGAATAAGGTTTCCGGGAAATGGATGAGGCGCCAGGCTTGTCTCACAAGAAGAGCTTGGTTGAAGCAGGCCGAGTCTCTGAAACCGATGCCTCCGAATTTTTTGGGTTTGGTCATAGTATCCCACACAGCCTAATGAACCTTTCTAGTGTCTTCTTCTTCACCCCACCAGAATTGTCTGATCATTTTCATGTAGTCTTTATGGAAGCTTGCAGGGAGTTTGAAGATGCCATGTTGTAGATTGGAAGTGCTTGAGCAACAGCCTTGATCAAAACTTCCTTAGCAGCCATGGCCATGTACTTCCCATTCTAGTCAGAGAGACGTTTGGAGAACCTTTCTTTGATAGGTTGGAACTTTTCAGCCTTCATTCTGCCTTCAGGAGTTGGGAGGCCCAAGTATTTCTCTTCTAAGCTGCTATTTTGAGCTTGCAAAATGCGCTTGACTTCTTGTTGGGTTTCGTCAATGCACAAATTGCTGAAAAGAAGAGAACATTTGCTAGAGCTGATCTGCATGCCGGTGTTGTACTCATAGAAGGATAGAGCATTTTTTATAACCATGGCTTGTTGGCCAGAGGCCTTGAGGAACAGAAGGATGTCGTCAACAAATAATAAGTGAGAGATGCCAGGAGCTCCCCTGCATATTTTGAGGTTTTGGAGTTCTTGGTTATAGACAGCACGGTCAAGGATTTTAGAGAGCCCAAATCCCACAAACAGGAACAAATAAGGGGATAAGGGGTCTCCCTGTCTTAGGCCTCTGCTAGGAAGAAAACTTTCAGTGAGCTCCCCATTGATTTTGAGGGAGAATCTGACGCTTTTCACACAGGACATGACCAAATTAACCCATTTGTGGTGGAAACCCAACTTTAGGAGGATGCCTTCCAGATATCCCCAGTCCATACGATCGAAGGCTTTGGAGAGATCTAATTTGTATGCACAGAAGGTATTGTCTGGTTTTTTCTACTTTTGGATAGAGTGGAAGCACTCGAAAGCAATAAGTACATTGTCCGTGATGAGCCTTCCAGGGACAAAAGCACTTTGGGTTGGAGGGATGAGATCATTATGAAGACGATTGACCAAGCACTTAGAGACAATCTTGTAGACCACGTTGCAGAGCGAGATGGGGCGGAAGTCTTTAAGATTAGTAGCATTATTGATCTTGGGGACAAGAACAATAGAAGTATCATTCATGCCTTCGGGGATTTTTTCCATTGGCGAAGAAAAGCTTGATCGCAGCAGTGATCTCTTGTTTCAGGATAAGCCAATTTCTTTGGAAGAACCTAGCGGGGAAACCATCAGGCCCCGGAGCCTTAAGGGGTCCGATTTGGAACAGAGCATCACCAATCTCTTTGTCACTAAAATCAGCAAGGAGACTTTCATTGATCTGGCTAGAAACAGCAGGCTCAATAATGTTCAGAAGATGCTCTGGGTTAACACTATTGTCTTTGTGGTATAGAGACCTGAAGAAGTTCGTAATTGTGTGTTTGATCTCTTTAGGGTATTCCGTAATATTACTATCAGGTTTCTTGAGTTTGTTGATCTTATTTTATTTGGCACGCCAAGTAGCCCTCATGTGGAAATACCGTGTGTTTTTGTCCCCATGCTTGAGCCATTCGACACGAGAGCGTTGGCGCCACATGATTTCCTCTCTTTCTAGAAGTTCATCCATTCTTTTCTGGGTTTTTTTAAGGGTAATGTTGTCAGTGTCTCCCATGAGGTGAATATGTTCCAGCTTTTTGCGTAAATCTTCTAATTCTCTAGTCACTGAACCAAAGCTTCTTGTGCTCCAGCTTCTCAAGTGCGACAGGGTACACTTTTGTACTCATTAACTACAAGGGTATGGTTATGATATTGCTCTATCCTGCGTATTAACTATACGGGTATGGGTATGGCATTACTCTACCCTTCCTATACTCTACCCATAGGCATCCTTAATCGTAAGAGCATCTCTAGCAGTAACCATAAAAGGAGTCAAAACTAAAGTTTTCCGGCGAAGTACGGGTCGCGCTCGGTTTTTTGCGCAGATCAGAGCCCGTATGCCCGTAAATATTTTTGGTGGCTCGTTAAACGCACGCTGCGACCATCATATCTAGCGGTCGGAGAGGGCGACCCGAGCGAAACCCTATCCCTCTCCGCTGCGCGCCCTCTCCCTCCCCGCCGCCACCGGTGAAAGTGCATGTGTTCCATCGTGTGTGGTTTTGGTAATTAATGACAATCTTTATGGACTTATGTTTGCATTGAGTTTTACTTGTAGGATTTGTCCATAGACAATGCTTGAACCATATGTTGGCTTCAAGGTTGGGAGAATAAGAAAGTAGAGAAGATCAAGTGTTGACCAAGGTTTCAATGAGTGATTCGTAGATTGGTCAAGTAAGAGTTGGGCCTATAGCAAGTGTGTCTTGAAGAATAAAGTTGGAGTGATATCTCTTATGTACCTTCAAGACACCAACATAATAAAGAAAGAAGAAATGATGTGCAAGTTCAAGGTGAGTCATCTCGAAGAGATCATTTGCTTGAAGCTTGCCATCCTATGGTGATCATGGATATGGGAAGATGATATGCCCAAAAGAGAAGCTCTACCATAGTGGAGTATGGGGAGCAATTTGCAAGTCTTCCCCAAGCTAGCACAACGAATCAAGAAAGGTGTTCCATCTTGAGGTGGAGAAGATCGTCATCATCAAGCTCAAGTGGAATATGCGCAAGGCAAAGGTATGATCTTGATAGGGTTTCCTTCTTACCGGTCTCGTGGTGCTAGTTGGAGAGACCGGTTTGTAGGATAGATAACCGTTCTATCAAGAGGGGCTCTCGAGTGAGTAACTTGATCATATCCTTCGGAGAGAGAGCTCAAACCTTTGCATTCTTGGCATCATCTTTATTGGTTGTTATTTGGATCTTATCCATGTGAGGTCCTAGAGCTTGTGGTAATATTCATAACAAGCTCTAGTTCATCAAAAACGGATTTCCCCTTATACCTCATTGTGTTTTTTTATCTTGGAGGTTTTTCCGGTTTCTCACCAAGAGAGGTATCTCACATCATAATACATGAAATGTTCTCTCTTGGTGGTATCCAATATTTCCAACAAAATTGGTTTCGGGTCAATCGAAGTCCGGATGCAAATGTTATGATCGTTACAGTTTTGTTGTTTCCATTAGTTTTGTCTCTGGCAGGTTTTTCAGACCGGAGTCTCCGGTATGCATACACCGGAGTCTCCGGTGTGGTCCGGAGTGGATCAAAGTTGAAGACCTGGGTCATCCAGATTGATGGTCCGGAGCAAGGTCCGGAGACTGGCCGGAGTCTCCGGTCCAAGCCCCTGACCGGAGTCTCCGGTGTGGTTGGACTGGAGTCTCCGGTCCACTTGGCCCACAGAAGGGCTGGGTCATTCTGTTTGGTGGTCCGGAGGCTGGTCCGGAGATGGGCAGGAATCTCCGGTGTAGATCGGAGTCTCCGGTGTGCAGGCCGGAGTCTCCGGTCTGACTCTTCTCCAACGGTCAGAAATCAGTGGGCCTATAAATAGGGGACCTCTTCTTCAACCTCAAGCTGCTCGTTCCAGAAACTGAAGAACACCATTTTAGAGCCACCAAAACTCCAAGATCTCTTCATCCAACCACCCAAACTCGCTGATCTTTGGGGAATCGGAGGAGGAGGCCTTGATCTACAGCTTCACCAAGAGAGATCTTCATTTCCCCCTCATTCACTTGAGGGCCCCTTGCTCTAGGGTTTCATTGGAAACCCTAAGCCTTGTTTTGGTTTGAAATGATTCTTACAAGCTTGTCTTTGATTGTGTGACAACTTGCTTGTATTCGTGAGCCTCCAATTAAGTTGTGGATGTGTGCCTCAAACTTGTTGTAAAGGTGCCGGCTACCACCTCGAAGGTTGCCGATAGTGGAAGGGTGGATCGATCCCATTGGGGTGAGATTCATCGGAGAACAAGGGAGGCCTTTTGTGGCGTTGGTGGTTTGATACCACCCCCTCTCCAAACGAGACGTACTCCATTGCTGGGAGGAACTCGGTAATAATCGTCGTCTCCACGTGCCTCGGTTATCTCTATACCCGAGCTCTTACTTATGCTCCTTACTTTGTGATAGCCTTCGTGCTTGAAGTTTATATCTTACTATCACATAGTTGGTTGTCTTTCTTAGCATAAGTCATTGGTGCACATAGGTGAACCCTAATTGTTCTAGGTTTTGTGCTTGACAAAGTAAATGCTAGTTTAATTTCGCCTTTGTTAAGCCCATCTAGGAAAAGTTTTTAAACCGCCTATTCACCCCCCCTTCTAGGCGACATCTGTATCCTTTCAACCGGCAACTCTCTAGCCATCAAATCCAGCTCGCCAGCACCACCATCCCCTACGCCACCGCCACCAAACGCTCCGCCTTGCCGCCATGCGTCCCGAGAGCTCGTCTAGGAAGCGCCGCATCGGCTCGCGTGGCCAGCTCCTCAAAACCGATGAGGAGATCGCTCGCAGCCGCTCCGTCGGCGCCAAGAAGCGCGCCACGCTCCGGTGGGTGCATTCGCCGCACATGCCGGCGTCGCTCCTCCCCTACGCCCCCGCGTGGTATAGGGGAACCGCCTCGAAGGCGGGCTCGTCGCGGCCACGCCTGCCGTCTTTGTCGAGCTCAAGCTCCTCCGGTTATCGCGATTACGTGACGCCCGGAGAGAGCGACAACTCCGACAAGAGCGACGGCGGTCGGTGGTCCCGTGCGATTTCGTGGACTCCGACGAGGCGGAGCAGCGCGCGCTGCTGCGCCTTCGCCACCGCTCGGAGCACGCGCACCTGCACGAGGTTGCCGCGGAGGAGAGGGAGCTCGCCGAAGCGCTCCGGCTCATCGAGCGCCAGGAGGCGGAGGAGCGTGCGGTGGATCGCCTACGGCGCTAGGAGGCGGAGAAGGCTAAGGAGGCGGCGGAGCCTCCGGTGATCCACCTCGACTAGAGCGGCGACGCCATCTCCGCCACCATCCGGCGACGCGCAAGACTCGGGGAGCCGCATTTTGTGTAGAAAGTGTGCGCCATATGCTTTTGTTTAGAATTAGTATGTAAATTATGCTGAAATCGAACTGAAATCCAGGGTGTTTGTCCTCTGAATTTTGCCGCGAAGGTTGTTCTTTCTCTGTTCCAAATTCAAATTATTCAGTTTAGTTTTTTACGGGCACTGCTCCGGCGCCGTCTCCCGCGAAGCGAGTACTCGCGAATTCAGCGTCCCGTACTCCGACATTTACGGTTTGCTATTTGCGGCTGCTAGAGATGCTCTAAGCATGAAAACAGAGAGATACAGTAAGCTGTCTACCTGGGTGCCTGGGTGAAATAAGCACATACGGCATTGCTCAGAGATCAGAATTGTAATGCTTTAAAAAAAAGAAATCTGAATTGTAGTATTTCACTGAAAACTAGTGGGCCGAGAGTATTCATGAGAGGAATAGAGCCCATTCAGAAATTCAGACGATATTCCTGTGGACGTATCCCACCCAGTTTCTCCGGCGAACGACACGACAGATACACTCCGTTGGGACGAGTGAGGCGGGATGGAAGCCCCGTCCTTGCCGCTCGCCGCCTCCCGCTTCCTCTCCCCGCCAGTGACCGCGCCGTCCTGCACCCGGCCGAGGAGCCTTCCCTCCATCCGCGCCGCCCCCAAGGCGCTGAAAAAACGTGAAGCTCCCCAAACCCTGCGGACGTCCCCCCGGCGGAGCGCTGTCGCCGAGGTCAAGGCCGCCACGGACCCCGTCGCCGCTCTCACAAGGTACCCATACCCGCAGCATATCGCTATCTCTTAATTCTCTTCCGAGCATCTGTTTCATGTCACTGTAGGGATTCATCACACACAGTAACCTCAGCTGCTGCAACCTGTGTATTTATCCCCACCTGCGTACTATGCATAATACAAATGTGCTAATCAGAGTTGAAGTTAAACCCCGCGAGTTCATCCACAGGTTGGAGGGTGTTCTGCAGACACAGGACTGCAACATAATCTTGCGCCACTACGGAGAAATCAGGCGATGGGATGTGCTTTCTAAGGTAGTTATTTATTGGCAATGCTTGTCATGGACAGTTAGGGTGCGGTCGGGTGGTGGGTCAGTTGACGGGGTGGCTGTGGAGATTTTGCCAGTACCAGTAGACACGAATCATTTTGAACGTTGTTTCAGATTTTCGGGTGGATGCAGGAGCATGACATGCTCAATATCGCGTCTTACAGTAGCTATTTCAAGTACCTGGGGTTGAGCCGTAATGCTGCCAAAGTGCTACAAGTTTACGGTGCCATCCAGGACAATTCAATCAGAGTGCATGTCTCCATTTGTAATTCGGTTCTTGGGTGCTTGGTGAAGAATGGTAGGTCTGACAGCACCTTCAAGCTTTACGATGAGATGATAAGAGAAGGTCTATCACCTGATCTGTTCACCTACAGCACTGTACGGGACTTTTAACCCCATCTTCCATATTAGGATTTGTTATGGGCTTTAAGCAACCTCATTTTCCTTGGATGAATATATTTTGCTTTTTGTTTGTCCAACCTCCAGCTGCTTTCAGGGTGCATGAAGCTGAGGCAGGGCTACACTAAGGCAATGGAGTTGATCAATGAGTTGAACTCCCGTGGTCTTCAGATGGATAGTGTAATATATGGCACTCTCTTGGCAATATGCGCATCTCATAACTACTGTGATGAGGCTGAGGTATACTTCCAGAAACTGAAGGATGAAGGCTATACTCCTAATATGTTCCATTATAGTTCTCTGTTGAATGCATATTCGGAAAATTCTTATCATGAAAAAGCTGAGCTGTTGATGAAAGATTTGAGGGCCTCTGGTTTAACACCAAATAAGGTATACTTTCTCTGCTGGTCCTTTATTATAACTTTTGTGATATATGCTTTCTGATTTGTTCTCTCAGTTTCATTTTTAAGTTTGCTGCTCCTGAAGTGTTGAGTTCATTTCTCAATAGACATGGCACATCCCTATGACAAGTTAGAGAATTGGTTGGTATGGATATTAAGAAATCCTAGGTAACGTGTCAGGGTGTAGCTTGCAGAGGTCATACCATTGTATTTTAGACTTCTAGTATATGCAACTTGGGTTTTCCAGCTGCACCATTTATGTCTCTTTGTTAAGGTATCTGGTGTAACTCTATTTTGACTTCCATCGTGTAGCATATCAGTGAACAATGCTTGTACATGTGCGTGCAACCAAATACTTTTGTGCTAGGCAGAAAGAAGCACATAACCAACACGTTGTTTGCAATGCATATTCTTAAATTACTTGGAGGAGGTGTATACTGCATACCCTATCTTTTTTTTTTGAACCATGCAGGAGGACTGTTGTCATATATTAATCAGAAGAAAAAAAGCCCCAGTGGGTAGAGTACACGACCTGACCCAGATACAAAACACACTTTGAAAGGACAACACAAAGAAAACAAACTTGACTGTAAACAGAGAACTCCTAGTCCAGTGTTAGGCAATAAGACCTGAAACTGAAACTAACAAACTAGAGAGACGACCAATGACCTATGGCTAGACTGCCTATCTATGCCCTGCCATGAGGATGAAACGACCATGACTCGCCTCAGCCCATTGCGCAACGTCAGTTTTGATTTGGTCAATGATTTGCTGCACCGGCCTGAATTCGTTCCCGAAAACGCGCCCATTCCTCTCCGTCTAGATTATCCATGCCATCAACATCACTATAGAGCTGAAACTCTTCCTGGCTGAGCCTTGAAATATTTCCTTTGACTCCATCCACCAAGTACAGAAAGTCTGATCCATGGCAGGGATCACCTGCTCGTAATTAGCTTATTTGAGTACAATACTCCAGATTATATTGACTACCGTGCATCCAACAAACAAATGTTGCGTGTTCTCTTTAGCTGAATTACAGTAGACACACTTTGTTGGAGACTGTCCTAGGAGAGCCTGGAATATTCCAGCGAGTGTTAGTATAGTAGTGCTGTCCTAGGAGTGCTTGGAACATTCCAATGAATGTTGGAGTCTAAGTTAGTTTCCTACCAGATTCTAGAGTATTCTATAGTGTACTAGTTAAGATGTACCTAAGTTCAGCTATATATATAAGAGAAGTGGCAATGGTGATGAAGCAGGGCTGCTTTGCTGTGGCATAAGCTGAGGAAGGGGGTGCTTGGTCTTGGTGGTGGCCGGTGGTGAAACAGCAGCTTGTGGAGGAGCTCCAGGCGTTCAGGTGTGAGTGTGAGTGCAGACAGGGGTAGCTAGCACAGGTTGACTTGCAGGGAAGAAGTAAGGAGAAGCAAGGGAGTTGCGGCTGCTCAAAGCAGAGGTGATTGTTGTTTGCGGTGTGTGCTAGCAGAGGACAGAAGAGAGAGCTTCGTGAGCTCGTGTCTCTTAGCAAAAGCAACAGGGACCGGTCGTTGTGCTGCTCCACTCTGAGGTTTCTGTGGTGGCGGACGACGGTGTGTGTGTAGTGCAGCCAGGAGAAGTGGTCAGACAGTGCAGCTAGGAGTTGGCTATACTGCAGCGGAGGAGCGGTCTGGGTTGTGCTATAGCTACGGAGAAGAGCGTGTGCAGGCTGGACTTGTAGAACAACTGAACAGCGTTGTGGATTCAGTCTCAAGTACTGAACCTAGCCGTTCACTATTGTTGCTCAAGTGATCTGCAAGAGAAGGTCAACTCGAGCAGACAGGAATCATAGAAGCTTGTTTGTTGGTGCTTTTCAGCAACACTGATCAATGGGGGAAAATCAAAGAATTGAGAAGCTACTTCAGAAAATGACTCAATTGATGTAGGAGATAGAAGAATTGAAAGAGTCGAAGAAGATTGCGGAAGTTCCAAAGCAAGGTGAAAAAACAACAGCCCTACGAAATTGTGTAAATCTCACACAAACGGAAGAAGGTATGTCAAATCGAGCTCCTACATTAAACGGAACTTGTTCAAATTGGATACTAGATTCGGGAGCATCTGCACATGTCACAGGAAGGTGGAGTGAGTTCGCATCATATGCGCCAAATCCACCCATGCATAAAGAGACCATCCAAACAGCTGATGGAACTTATTAGCCTGTCAAAGGAGTCGGCACAGTGAAATGCACTCCGTCAATTACATTGTCTTCGGTCTTGTATGCTCCATCATTTCTAGTGAGTTTGGTGTCTATGAGTGCCTTGGTTGACGACATTGATTGTCGAATTATTGCTGACCGATACAACTGTATAATTGAGGAGAGGACAACTGGAAGGAGACTTGGGGTCGGCGTCAGTGTCAGGCATAAGGGACTATGATACTTGGATAGACATGAAATCGATGATGCATTATGCACCGCTTTGACAGTTGTTGGTGGTGACGATGAAGCAAAGGTGATACTCTTACATTGTCGAATGGGCCATATGTCCTTTGATACTATGAGTAAGATATTTCCCGAAGAAATGAAGAAGGTGCATAAAGAAAAACTTGTGTGTGATGCTTGTGAATATGGAAAACACACAAGGACATCATATGTGAGTCGTGGACTCCGAAGCACATCGCCTTTCATGTTGATTCATTCTGATGTCTGGACTTCTCCCGTGGTCTCTATTAGTGGAATGAAGTACTTTGTCACCTTCATTGACTGTTACTCGCGGATGACTTGGATATATCTCATGAAACAAAAAAAGTGAGGTGCTTAGTTGTTTCAGGGACTTCTATGCATATATCCAAAATCGTTTCAACATTGGTATTCAAATTATTAGGACTGATGATGGGACAGAGTATGTGAACCATGAATTTGGCAACTTCCTTTCAGAAAAAGGAATACTTCATCAAACTTCATGCCCTGATACTTCTCCACAGAATGGAGTAGCTGAGAGGAAGAATCGACATCTGCTGGAGGTAGCCCGATCGCTTATGTTTACTATGAATGTGCCAAAATTCTTATGGAGTGAGGCAGTTATGATTGCTACTTATCTCATCAACCGAATGCCATCAAGAATTCTTGGGATGAAGACCCCATATGAAATGATCTTTGGTAAAAATGAGTTCACTGTTCCACCAAAGGTGTTTGGGTGTACATGCTTTGTCAGAGACCATAGACCTTCAGTAGGAAAATTGAACCCACGTGCTGTGAAGTGCATCTTCATTGGATACCCATTTGGACAAAAGGGCTAGAAGTGTTGGAGCTCTAGTTAGCGGAGAACATTTGTTAGCATGGATATGACATTTAGAGAGTCCGAGTCGTTCTACGGAGAGAAGACGGACCTTAGCTCGTTGTTTGACTTTGACTCTCCTAGCACAATTGATGCTAGTCGAGAGGGGGAGACTGAACTGTTGAGGACAAAGGAGATGAACAGTCGAGAGTTGTTGTTGGTTCAATTCCATCTCCTGCGAGTGAAGATAGATGGAGAAAGCCAAATGAGGAAGAAAACTTAAAAGTGTATACACGGAGAAAACCACAACATGAGCAGCAGTAGCAACGGGCTCCTACAACAGGTGACACACATGTGCAGGGGGAGCAACATGCTCCAACAAGTGTTGGAATTGTTGAATCGACTGAGGGCGCGACTCCTACAGTAGGTGACACACAGGTGCAGGGGGAGCAACATGCTCCAACAAGTGTTGAAATTGTTGAATTGACTGAGGGCGCGGGTCCATCTAATACGAGAGATTCAATGGACTTGCCCATCATCTTACGAAAAGGAATCCGAGTTGGAGTTAGAAAACCTCCAAATTGGTATCAAGATGAGCATGACATAGCTAATTATGTATCATATACATCTCTATCAACAAACTACTTGGCCTTCATTGCATCATTGCAATCCGTGGTGATCCCAAGAGACTGGAAAGTAGCAAAGCAAGACCCGAAGTGGCGCGAGGCCATGATAGAGGAGTTAAATGCTCTCGAAAGGAATAAAACTTGGGAACTTGTACATCTTCCAGCAGGAAAGAGTGTTGTTGGGTGTAAATGGATTTACACTGTGAAACAAAATCCATAAGGGAAAATTGAAAGGTACAAGGCAAGACTAGTTGCCAGAGGATATAGTCAAACATATAGAATTGACTATGATGAAACATTTGCGCCGGTGGCAAAGATGAACACAATGAGGATCCTAATCTCTTGTGCAACTAACTTTGGGTCGCCTTTGCATCAGTTGGATGTCAACAATGCATTCTTGCAGGTATACATGGAGATCCCACCTGGTTTCTCCACTCCTAGAACATCAGGAAAGGTATGCAGGTTGAGAAAATCTCTATACGGCCTCAAGCAATCTCCACGGGCATGGTTTGATAGATTTAGACGAGTTGTATGTGGTATGGGATATAAGCAGTGTAATGGGGATCATACGGTGTTCTATCGGCACTCAAATAGCCAGATTACAATCCTTGATGTATATGTTGATGATATCATAATCACTGGAGTTGATGCGGCGGATATATCACGACTGAAAGACAACCTACGCAAGGAATTTGAGGTAAAGGATCTTGGTCAACTCAAGTACTTGGCATAGAAATTGCTAGATCCCCTGAAGGGATTGTGCTCTCTGAGCGGAAGTATGTATTGGACTTACTTAGTGACACGGGCATGCTTAGGTGTCGGGTTGCATCAACACCTATCGACCAAAACCACAAATTATGTGCCGAATCTGGTGATCTAGTGGATAAGGAGAAGTACCAGAAGCTTGTTGGAAGGCTCATGTATCTATGTCACACAAGACCTGATATTTCATATGCAGTGAGTGTAGTGAGTAGATACATGCATTATCCTAGGAGCGGACACTTGGATGCGGTCAATCAAATCCTCCGGTACTTGAAGGGTAGTCCAGGAAAGGGACTATGGTTCAAAAGGAATAGTCATCTAAATGTGGATGGGTATTGTGATGCTGACTGGGCAAGTTGCTTGGATGATAGGAGATCAACTTCTGGTTATTGTGTGTTTGTCGGGGGAAATTTGGTGTCATGGCGAAGTAAGAAGCAGCAGGTGGTTTCAAAGTCAACAGCTGAAGCTGAATATAGAGCTATGTCGCAAGGTTTGAGTGAGATGTTATGGGTGAGGAATCTTGTTTCAGAACTGAAAGTGTTGAGGAAAGGCCCTTTAAATTTGTGGTGTGACAACAAATCGGCGATCAACATCGCAAACAACCCTATTCAACATGATTGAACCAAGCATGTGGAGATTGATCGCTTCTTCATAAAGGAGAAATTGGATGACGGTATAATTAAGATACATCATGTAACCTCTAGTGAGCAAATTGCAGACTGTTTAACTAAAGGATTAGGAAATAAAGAGTGTAGTTCAGCTTGTAACAAGATGGGAATGATAGATATCTATCACCCATCTTGAGGGGGAGTGTTGGAGACTGTCCTAGGAGAGCTTGGAATATTCCTGTGAGTGTTAGTATAGTAGTGTTGTCCTAGGAGTGCTTGGAACATTCCAGTGAATGTTGGAGTCTAAGTTAGTTTCATACCAGATTCTAGAGTATTCTATAGTGTACTAGTTAAGATGTACCTAAGTTCAGCTATATATAAGAGGGTGTGGAGGTCCTAAGACCAGCCTATCCTAGAATTTTCCCCCGAAAGACTACACACTTGTTATTATGCGGCAGTCCTCTCTTTGCTAGTCGATCAGCCGTCCAAGTCCTTCCGCGAACAAACAGCCAGTCAGCGATCTTGCAATGTAAAGGAGCCCAAGAACTCCAGATCACTTCCGCAGGCTCGCTTCTGATCGTGCCCGCATAATGAGCAGGGTATACAGACTTAGCCGAGTATTTCCCTTTTGAATCCCATAGCCAAGTCCACTCATCAGCCTAATTAGATTGTTGGATATTCCTTAACTCTTCCCACAATGCAATTACCTGATTGAAAACTTGGATCGTCAGAAGCGAGCCTGTGGAAAAGAGAACCCTATCTGTGTTGAATGTTATTTGCTGCTTTCCACATGATCTGTTGAATGAGGTTTCTAGTTGGATGACCCGGGTTAAAGTGAGGGCACTAGTGATCCTCGATGTTTCTATAATATAGCCTCTCCAGAATGAAGTAAAATTGTACTACTCGATCCCATTTCTGCAACACACAACTCTGACCACTAATTTATATTCATATAACCCAACAGATTATAATATTGAGAAAGTATCAAAACTAATTGCACCATATTAGCGACACACTTTAACTAAACCTGTTTCCAAAATGACAGCTTTTTGTGAACTGGAGGGAGCAACTACTGTCTAATTCTTTGTTGGAATGATGATTCTTGCAATTGAGCTTCACATCTCGAAATTATCTTTGGATGTTCAACAAAATGCTGCTGCTAAGAATGTCAGTCTAACTTCTCAGGTAAAGTATTTTTTCAGGTTATACTCACCACTTTGTTGAAGGTATATTCTAAAGGTGGTCTCTTTGACAAGGCTAAGGAGTTGCTAACTGAATTGGAAGCCTCAGGCTTTGCACAGGAGGAGGTAAAACATGTGGTCTCACAGAAAAAAAAAAACTACTCATGTCCATGCTTAAATGGTCTCATAAATTAACCAAAATTATGCTTTAGTTATATCAGTAATAAACCCTTGAACCTTATACTGTGTACAGATGCCATACTGCATACTGATTGATGCCCTTGCCAAAGGAGGAAAGATATGGGAAGCAACGATGCTATTTAATGATATGAAAGAAAAAGGTGTTAAATCTGGTACTACATCTAACCAGATACCAAATAGAAGTACCTCTTTCAGTTTTGCATTCTAAATGTCGTGAAGCAGTTCCTGAATCCTGATTAGTTAACTGCCTTGAGCTACTTTTAGGCATTTGATCTCAATTTGCCTGCTTCCTACTTATCGTCTATTCTTTATAGTTCATCACTCTGTCTCTCTATATGTTTTTGCCCTGCAAGTGCCGTCTCAGGGTGCAATTACTATTTGTCTCTTCTTGATTTTGTCTGATGTGCTTACCTTCTTGTTTCTGCAGATGGTTATGCATTTAGTATCATGATTTCAGCATTACATCGAGGTGGTTATCGTGAAGAAGCAAAAAAACTTGCAAAAGAATTTGAGGATCAGAATGCAGCATACGATCTTGTTATGCTTAATACATCACTTCGTGCTTACTGCAACACGAATGATACAGAAAGTGTAATGAGAATGCTGAAGAAAATGGA
This sequence comes from Avena sativa, assembly GCA_916181665.1. NCBI lineage: Eukaryota > Viridiplantae > Streptophyta > Magnoliopsida > Poales > Poaceae > Avena > Avena sativa. The sequence continues at coordinate 62,473,147 of OV702286.1, read as the reverse complement.
TGAAATAAACATATCACCTGATCAAATTACATTTAATACCTTGATACGGTACTTCTGCAAGGAAAATGTCTACCACCTTGCATATAAGACAATTGAAGATATGCATACAAAGGGTCATCAACTGAATGAGGTATTTTGGTTCTGGTTGGTATGTTACATGCTGGATAAAAAGCCACAATTATAACTTTCTTAGTAAATACGGTTGATTAGACTTACAACAATCTATTATGACATGTTTGCGGAGTAGAGTGTGAGCATCAGTGCATCATGCGTTTTCTTGCAGCCTGCTTTGTATCACATTTTGTTGCAATTAACTGTATACAGTAACCTAAAGTTCTATACACCTTCTCCAGGTGCTTTGTTCTGAGGTAATGGTACAGCTAGGAGAAGCAGGTTTTCCTTCTGAAGCATTTTCTGTTTATTGTATGATGAGATACAGTAAGAGGACAGTTTGTAAATCTCTTCATGAGAAGGTGTTAGGGATCTTAGTTCCTGCAGGACTTCTAAAGGATGCATATATAGTTATTAAGGTACTATGCTTTTGGCATTTACTACTGGTATCTCCATTGTTTACTTTGTGTATCTTCATCAAGAAAATGCTGATTTAACAGGACAATTCTGATCTGATATCTCCACGCTCTTTGGAGAATTTTGCTGGACAGTTCATGACCTCGGGCAACATAAATTTGATTAATGATGTTATGAAAGCATTAAACCATTCAGGATGGCGAATAAGCCAGGTAACTGTTTTGTACTTGTACTTTTAAATTATAGTTTGAAGTTGAACCCAGGATGGCTGGACATTGTCTAAGGTTAAAATCTTAGAGTTGACTAGGACAGGGTGATGCTCATCCCGTAATAGAAGTTAAGTAGGAGTGCTATAATTTCATTTTTGCAACTTTGGAAATGCATAGAATTGGTTAAATCTGAAATACATCTCATCTGTGTAATTCACATAAGACTTCATCAGTTTCCAGTCCCTGTGAATCAAAAAAAAAAAACGTAGAGTTGACTAGGACAGGGTGATGCTCATCCCGTAATAGAAGTTAAGTAGGAGTGCTATAATTTCATTTTTGCAACTTTGGAAATGCATAGAATTGGTTAAATCTGAAATACATCTCATCTGTGTAATTCACATAAGACTTCATCAGTTTCCAGTCCCCGTGAATCAAAAAAAACGTTGACCCCCCAGGGAAATGATCCCTCGCGGGCACGTTGTTAGGTAGATGAGACCTCTCCAGCGGTTTATACGCGCTCGGATAACACCCCGTTTAATTCGGTCCTCGTGGGGACTCGAACCTGGGTGGCTGGCTGCGCACTCGCTAGCCTTGCCACCAAGCCAGCACTTGGTTCTCAGTCCCCCTGAATCATGGCAGTGGCAGAACTTTATATATTTAGCGTGCTAACTTGGTATTTGTGCCAATAGTCAACGTGATTGTTCCACGTGCAGGATATCTTTGGGAGAGCAATTCAGCGATACATCCAGAAGCCTGATAAGAAGCAGCTGCTGTTGTGCCTTTTGGACTGGATGACCGGTCAAGGCTATTCCGTGGACTCATCATCAAGGAACTTGCTTTTGAAAAATGCACAACTCTTTGGCCAAAAGCAACTTATAGCAGAAATCCTTTCTAAGCAGCAAGCAGCTTCAAGGGCCACAGGCCAAAGAATAAAGATGTCCATTGACTAAAGCAAAATTTAATCATATCTAAATTGGATATCCATCCTAGAATGTTCTGGAGGTAGTAATGGGCTTGTAAGTTGTTTTGATGGTCGGTGTTAGAGCATTTGTTCCTGTGCTCTCTGCTGACTAGCAACTTTGTGCATGTAGCCGTTGCTGCGGCAGCGCCCCTGTAACAACCTAGGCCTAGTCTTCTTCCATGCTCTCCACTTCTCATTCTCATGCACTAGATAATAGGCTAGTTTGTTAGCTGACTAGGCTCCTGCCTCCCCTGTATAAATTGGGTACAACGTGATCAATACAAGTCATGTTGCATCCTCTCCTTCCCTCACCGTTTACAATCGGCAATACCACACTAAAGGAATGGCGCGAAGCGCCGACGGCCCCGGCCAAAAGTCGGGGCGGTCGGCGTAGGCCACGAGCTGGGCACCCCACGAGCTAGGATAGCCTACACCGACGGTTGCCCTCTGCATAGCTATTTTTTCTTTTACCTCATTAATCTTTGAAAAATCATAACTAAATCATTCTAATTTAGAAAAAATACAAATAATATATCAAAAATTGCAGAAAAATAAGATCTATCTATCTACACTCAAATATTACACATTTGTAAATAAAAAGTAAGTGAGACATAAAACATTACATATAGTTTGAAACGGGCATAATAAATTAAAAAACGATCAAAACAATGCAAAACCTCGCGTGGTGTCATATTATGTGATATAGTTGCAAAGAAAAATATAAAACTTGGTATATTGATTATGTCTCAAAAACCTTCACAAAATGACTTATCTCATTCGAGATTTCCTGGCTTTCGGGTCAAATTACCAATGTTATGGCTAGAATCAAGGCATAATTTGTGACAATGTGCCCATATTGTGCATGCATGCGCATCATGGGATAGCGAACAATATTGCAGGAGGAAGTTTCCCTTTTCGTCGCACGAAAAAGCCATTTTCTATTTTCTGAGCGCAAACAATGAGGGGTTTTGTGAAGCAACCACCAAATGGCTAATTCAATACCATCTCATTTTTTTTAAATAGTAGAACACCTTACAAGGACAATGTCCAAATAGGGGGATCTCAAATCTTTTCATCCATCCCTAGTAAAAAAGACAAATTTATACTGAATCGGTAAGAAGTGAGTTAGATTTGAACTACAAGTACATGATCTGATGCTCATGATTTTTTTAAATCATTTTTAGGTTCAAAATATGTTATTTTATCATAGATCCAATACAAGTTTAGCGAGGAACCCCGAGTTAAGAATCTTCATGCCCGTCATTCGATAAAGTTTGACGATAATTTAAAACGGGCATAAGAAATTCAAAAATGATCCAAACAATGTGAAACCTTCGCGTGGTGACATATTATGTGACATAGTTGGAAAAAAAATATAAAACTTGGTATATTGATTATGTCTCAAAAACATTCACAAAATGACCTATCTTATTCAAAGTTTTCTAGCTTTCGGGTCAAATGACCAATGTTATGGCTAGAATTAAGGAATAGTTTATGATAATGTGTCCATATTATGCATGCATGTGCATCATGGGATGGCGAACAATGTTGCAGGAGAAAGTTTCCCTTTTCGTCGCACGAAAAAGCCATTTTCTATTTTCTGAGCGCAAACAATGAGGGGTTTTGTGAAGCAACCACCAAATGGCTAATTCAAAATGCTACCATCTCATTTTTTTAAAATAGTAGAACACCTTACAAGGACAATGTCCAAATAGGGGGATCTCAAATCTTTTCGTCCATCCCTAGTAAAAAAGACAAATTTATACCGAATCGGTAAGAAGTGGGTTAGATATGAACTACAGGTACATGATCTGATACTCATGATTTTTTACAAAAATAATTTTTAGGGTCAAAATATGATATTTCATCAGAGATCCAATGCAAGTTTAGCGAGGCTCAACCCCGAGCTAAGAATCTTCATGCCCGCCATTCGATAAAGTTTGACGATAGTTTAAAACGGGCATAAGAAATTCAAAAACAATCCAAACAATGTGAAACCTTCACGTGGTGTCATATTATGTGACATAGTTAGAAGGAAAAATATCAAACTTGGTATATTGGTTATGTCTCAAAAAACCTTCACAGAATGACCTATCTCATTCGAAGTTTCCTGGCTTTTGGGTCAAATGACCAATCTTATGGCTAGAATCAAGGCATAGTTTGTGATAATGTACCCATATTGTGCATGCATGTGCATCATGGGATGGCAAACAATGTTGTAGGAGAAAGTTTTCTTTTTTGTCGCACAAAAAAGCCATTTTCCATTTTCCGAGCACAAATAACGGGGTTTTTTGTGAAGCAACCACCAAATGGCTAATTTAAAATGCTACCACCCCATTTTTCAACAATACTATACCACCTTACATGGACAATGTCCCAACAGGGAATCTCAAATCTTTCCATCCATCCCTAGTGAAAAAGACAAATTTCTGCTGAATCGACGGGAAGTGGGTCAGATATAAACTACAAGTACATGATCTGATGCTCTTGATTTTTTTACAAAAATCATTTTTAGGTTGAAAATATGCTATTTCATCATATATCCAATGCAAGTTTAGCGAGGCTCAACCCCGAGCTAAGAATCTGCATGTCCGCTGTTTGACAAAGTTTGACGATAGTTTAAATGGGCATAAGAAATTCAAAAGTGATCCGAATAATGCAAAACCTTCGTATGGTGTCATATTATGTGACATAGTTGGAAGAAAATATCAAACTTGGTATATTGATTATGTCTCAAAAAACCTTCACAAAATGACATATCTCATTTGAGGATTCCTGGCTTTTGGGTCAAATGGCCAATATTATGGCTAGAATCAAGACATATTTTGTGATAATGTTCCCATATTATGCATATATGTGCATCATGGGATGGCGAACAATGTTGCAGGAGGAAGTTTTCCTTTTCGTCGCACGAAAAATCCATTTTCCACTTTCCGAGCGCAAATAACGGGGGGTTTTGTGAAGCAACCACCAAATGGCTAATTCAAAATGATACCACCCTATTTTTCAAAAATACTGGACCACCTTACATGGACAATGTCCTAACAGGGGATCTCAAACCTTTTCGTCTATCCCTGGTGAAAAAGACAAATTTCTGCCAAATCGGTAGAAAGTGGGTCAGATATGAACTACAAATACATGTTCTGATGCTCATGATTTTTTACAAAAATCATTTTTAGACTCACAATATGCTATTTCATTAGAGATCCAATGCAAGTTTAGCGAGGCTCGGTCCCGAACTAAGAATCTTCATGCCCACCGTTTTAAACGGGCAAATGAAACTATGGCTAGAATTATAACATAGTTTCAGATAAGTTGATATGGATATCATATTTGGATTCCTCTTATTTTTCTGATCAATTTGGACATATTATTTGTCGAATTCCGATTTACGAATTTAAATATATTAATTATTCCATATTAAATAGAAAAATACAAAAAATCATTATATTTTATTTGAATTCAATAATATTTTTACTTATTCATTGTTCTTTACTTAAATAATTGTTTGTAATTTAAAAAAACGTGTGACATGATGATATAAGAGTTAATAGGATTGATATCATAGTTTGATAACAAGGTATAAATTCCTTCGCGGAAACTGATTCTGAAAGAATAGAGAAGTTAAGCGTGTTGGGGGTGAAGTAGTGAGGATGGGTGACCAACCAGTAAGTTTGACCAAGACTACTAGTGTTAAAAATGTTCCAAGTGAGAGATTAATGAGTCAAACAATTTAAAGATTTAAAATATTGAGAAAAAATGATTATTTTTATTTTTTTTGAAATTATTTTTGCAACCGGCTGTTAGGCTATGCCGATGGCCGCTATGCCAAGGGAAGCCGTCAGCGTAGGCTACGCCGACAGCCTCCGTGCGCTCCGCCGAGAGAGATCTTTGCCGAGGAGTCTACGCTGAGAGCAGCCATCGGCGCAGCCTACGCCGACGGCTATATGGCCTACGCCGACAGCTTTTGGCCCCCGGCTTACCGATCCATTCCTATAATATCATGCTCACGAGGATATGTGTCAGGTTACAAGTTGTTACTCTCATGTTTTGAGACCACAACCAAAACTTGCTAGAGTAATGTTATGAGTACATGGTGTATGCCTGCATATAATTTAAATTGATGTATGAATCTATGATCTATTCTGGGTGCAATGCCTAAGGTTGTGAGCTTAGGGCATCTTGAGCCGTTGTGCCCCCTAGAGCAAATCGCTAGTGGTTAAAACTGTCTTTTCCGGGTGTGCGGGTGGTGGGTTTGGGGGGGCAATTTCCTAGGGCGCTGGTTTGGCCTACTCGCGCCCCCAAGACTGGCGGCCTATCTGCCGAATTTTGGTGCAAAAAATAAGTTAAAAATAGAAACTATATTTGATAACATAGTTCGATAGATAAATTTAACTAGTTCAACAAGTAAACCTCATAAATTTAACAAGTTTTGAAACACAATGTTCAACAAACTAGGTGTTTCCTTTGCGCGTGCACAGGTGCTCCACCAGATCATCTATCAACACCCGGATTTTTAATCCCAGATGCCTGTTATGCCATACCTCGCAATCCTATGATTACCATTTTTGCAAGACATAACATATTGGATATCACAGTACATCATCCATTATAAACCATAATACGGTTTTACACAAATAAAGAATCTCATGATCCAGTCTTAATACAATCAAGCAGCTGAATAATAAAACGTAGTAGTGGGCTCCATCTTCAGGGTCACATGCAATGCTGATGATGGGAGATGATCCTAGTTGTCGTAGCCGTCCTGTTGTCCATCTTCCTGATAGTCCTCCTCATAGTGTGGCCACGGGAATAGCCAGGGACATAGCCATCAGTACTCTTTAAGTACTCACAAACTATCACTAACAAGTAAGGTAGTGCTAGTAGGAATACTAAGCTGTAGGTTTATTTGCAAAAGCTATATTTATCTTAAGCTGAGTTCAGAAGTAAAGAAAGCTAACTTAATATTCTAAAATCACCTAAGTGGGAACTTAGTTTTTATAGTCACAACCCTGTTGTGGTCAAGTCAAAGTCATAATTCATTTCACAAGTTATTTTGAAAACATCCGACGACGAAACAGTATGGCCACTCCAACTGTCCATGACCGCGGACGCGGCTATTTGAATAGTTTGACACTCTGCAGAGGTGGTACACTTTCACCATAAAATTTGATACATCCGTCAGGGATAACCCTGAATCAATCATACTTAGTATGCGGATAATCAATCATAACCTTTCAATTACACCCTCTAGTATAGGCACCTCCCCTATGAGCTTGGTCTTCCAGCCATGGCCATCTACCATCCTGGACACTGCATAGGTGGACACACATCAAGAGGTAGCCTCAGCTCAAACCTCTCCTGCGAGGGAACCCATACTAATGCATATAAACTTCCGGCTAAGCCTTACCCAATTCAGGTATTGTGGTTGTACGGTAAAATTAAAATGGTATCACATCCGAACCCAACCATCAGTTTTTGGAAAAAAAAAGGGCTAAGGCTCATGCCTCAACATTTTCATCATCAAACCATTTATGTTTCTCAACACATGTCAAAACATCTCAATAGAATGACTCATCATTCCAAGGTTTTCATAATTATTTTCACCAAGCATTCCCATCTAAAGTGATCAAGTTTTATGCTTAGCACTAGCCACTAAGGTTAAGAGTGTTCACTAAAGAGGGGTGCTAATCTTCAATCTCATGCCATAGAATGACATCTAAGTATAACTAGATATGACAAGTTTTATACTCTTTATGCTATCTATACTAAAATTAAAGAACTTTGGTAAAGTAAGAGAGTAAAGCTTGCAAGTAAAACTTGGGCTGGTATAAATCAAAATATATAACCCAAGCATGCCTAAGGCATCTTTCCTAGGTTAACTTGCATCTACTAGTGACCTGCAAGTGTTAGCTTGCCTTGATTGGTGCAGTGATTGAAGTTCTCTTCGTCTTCTTCGGGGTAGAACTCCTCCTCCTCCTCGTATCCTTGGTCGGTACTATCGTCTATAAATAAATACGGGGTACACAATCACCAAACAATACTTATCTATGCTATTTAGCACACTAAGGCACACACTTGATGATTTAGCATCATCACAAACATCACATGCAATAAAGAACTAGTTTTATTCCTTTTATTTTAGAAAAGTAATTTCTACTCATTGAAATTAATTAAGATTTAATATTCTCCAATTAAAATATGGGATCATGTTGACACATGTCATCACCACATATTCCAATACATGGGAATGTGATTTAAAGTGTGGGTCCCATTTTATAAAGTTTAAGACTATTATTTAATAGATTTAAAGTGACTAGAAATGCCCTAATAGCATTATTTGGTACTAGTCCAATGTCACTGCATGCAATCCTAGATATTTTTACATATTCGGATAGATACTATCAAATGTGATTTTTGAGAGTTGGAATCAACTCAAAAGCTATTATGGTTGATTTTTGAAAAATGTTTGAAGTTGCAAAAGTCTCTGTCTTATTATTTTTACTATATGTGATCTCTAACTCCAAATGATTTAAATCCAATGGGCTTGGATAGATATTTTAATTTCCTTTCTGCCAATATTTGAATCATGCAATTTGGTTGAGTGAAACTCCCTGAATTGATTTTTGAATAAGTGGACAGAAAATGATTTCAACTAAATTGGAAAAGCACTTATTTGAATTTTTGGGCCAGCGCGGGAAAACTAACGGGCTTGCCCAGCTGCACAGCACAGCGCAGCGCACGGCTGACAGATGGGGTTCACTGGTCAGCGACACATCTAACGTGAAACAATATCTACTAATCTGAGCCCTACGATCTAAATCTAATCCAACGGTTGAGGGTCGTCGTCAACGACGAACAGCTCCGACGAGGAATTTACCCTAGCACGGCGGTGGGGGTCTCGTGGGGCTCACCTGGGCTCCAGCTAGGCTCGGCGACGGGGGCGATCGACGTGGTAGACGACGGCGAGGCGAGGCGTGGTCACGGCGAGGCTTGGGGTGGTCGAAATCAACGGCGCCCTTCTCCTCCAGCAGCGGCGGACTCCGGTGAAATTCTGGCCCGGTGGTGCTCGCCTTGCTCCGGGGAAAGGTGGGGAAGGTCAGTGAGGAGTGGGGAGTGGAGTGGTGTGAGGAATGGAGGCTGGGGTGGCCTCCATTTATAGCTCGGCGAGGGGACCGAGCGGTGCAGTGATGATCTCGACGGTGGCGTGGCTACAGGCGTCTATTGGCATGGGCGAGGGCGTAGGACGGTGCGGTGCTCCCTGGCGGTTCTTACGGGCTTAATGGCTCGGCGTGGGGCGATACGGTACGGTCAGGAGCGTGCGGTGTTCTGAGCGGCGGCAGAAGTGTTTGTGGTGGCGTGCGGCAGCAAACGGGGGTGTCTGCCGGGGTGCTGCGATCATGGCGGGTCTATGCACGTGAGGGGAGGTCAAGGCGCGGTACGTGCGAGCTGGTCGGGTGCGGCGCACTGGCGCGCTCTGGACACGGCGCAGAGAGGCGGTGTGCGGCGGTGCTAGTGTGGTCCAGGGCTGGGCTTCGACCGTGGGGTGGACAGGGGGTGGCGGTAGGCTGCGGCGAGGCTAGTGGGCATGGTGGTTGGGTGCGGGGATGTCTGGTGCGAGATGGCCTTGGTCGGCTGGCGATGACCACTTTCGGGCGGCGCTCCACTGTGCCAACGGCGAAGGGGGAAGCTGGTCTAGGGCTGGGTTAGGCTTAGAGAGAACAAGGGAGTAACTAGGGAACCATTTGGTCGATAATCACTGTACCAAATAGTGAAGCTAGTCTAAGGATTATTCTGTGCATGCCAGGTGTTTGTGTTAATGGCCGCATGAACTTTAGTTTTGAATTTTTGATTCAAATTTTTTGAGTGATCTTAGATTAAGCTTGAGAGACTAGGTTTGCTTGGATAAGTCAAGGTGAACTCATTTGATGTGTTTTTGAAAAGGTGTGATCTTAACACATACACTTGATTCAATTTTCAAATGTCCTTTAAATTGATTTGCTAGATGTTTTTGTAAGTTTGTAAAGTGGGCCTTGATACACTTTTATTTGGTCTAGCAAGGGGTGAAAAGAAATAGAATTGTTTCTATTAAGAATTGTCTTCTAGGAACACCTAAAGTGACCTAGTGGTTAAAATGGTCAAAATGACCATTTGGTTTATTTAATCATTTTTTATTTCTTTTTCTTTCGATTTTGTTTGTAAATGGTCTAGATGATGTGGCTTTCACTTTAATCCATTTCATAACATTTAGAACAATCAAGCATGGCATATACACTCAATTCTACACTAATGCAAACACACATGCCTTTATATGCTTTTTCTTAATAAAAGTTTTTGTTAACCCTAAATTGGGTGATTAGACCTTGATAACCTTGATTAAAGTTTTGGGATGTTACATCATCTTATAGTTGGCGATGCTTTCGCGGGTCTCTGATCTCGTCATGCTTGGCAAGGAAGGCAACAAATTCCGCCGGCACCTGGTGATCAACATCTGTAAGACCATCCTACCTGAAATATGCTTCAGTGTCAAGCACTAGTGCCTTCCGCTCGCTCTAATGATCATGTTGTGCAAGATCACACAAACATTCATCACCTCCAACATCAAATCTCTTGACCAGGTTAGAGCCCGGTACCGGCCAATAGCAAATCGAGATTGGAGCACACCAAATACCCACTCGACATCCTTCCTGCAAGCTTCTTATTCCTTGGAAAAGTGAGATCTCTTGCACACAACAGGGTTGGAGATTGACTTCACAAATGTTTACCATCTCGGATAGGTGGCCTTTGATCACAAAGTTCATCAGGAGGGGAGGGGGTGGCCTTCAACAAGTTTGGCAAAGACATTCAAGCATTGTAGGACATTGATGTCATTGTGTCATTGATGAGTGCATTTTTGCAACATAATTACCTTGCATTTTTGCATGAGTAGTGATAGGATTCTGGTATTTTACCGTGCTCGCGTGGCCCTTTTATGTTTGTTTCACCAGTATCCTGGAATTGGAGGTGTGGATGCATAAATTAATTGGAGAGGTCAACTATGGGCATACGACATCACTATGCTATTTGGAGGCCATTAAAGGCTCCAAAATAAATATCCACGCACTTGGGGAGAAGGGGGACCAAACCCCCTTGCATAGCCGCAATCATAGGCTTTAACGACCATCCATACGGGTAGGACCTGTCGGTACGGCGTGCCCGTACGACATGGATTCAAGGCTGCCTCTTAAAATAGTTTCACCTCGTCCAAACAGATCCAATATCCGACATTCAAAGGCACCACAGTTTGCAGAAACCTCACCTCCGGAAGGTATCTGGAGGGGGAATTAGCATAGAGACTTCGATCCTCAACGCTACGAAGATCCTTAGAGGCGTGTGCATCATATTCACCACCATCAATACTACCATCGCCATGACATTCATCTTGTTATATTTCCTAGACTTTGTTGTGGATTTGCACATGTTGGGAGTGACCCCTTAGGGTTTCCCGACCTTTCACGAATCCCCGTGGAAATCAAGATGAAGGAGAGGGGGAAGAGAGAGAGGATGAAATCCGCAAACACACACGCGATGAACTCGATGACACAAAATAAGACATGATATAAACCAATAGCTCACGCCGGTGGCAACCAGTCTGACACAATCCCTAGGATTGGTGGCGGGCAAGAATCTCTCTCTCTAACCGGCACAGCTGAAATGGATCGTATGGGCACCTAGAGGGGGTGAATAGGTGCTACTTCAAATTTTAATACTTTTTCAATTTTAGGCTTGACACAAAAGGTAAATTCTCTAGATATGCGACTATGCAGAATTTCCGTATATGCAAACCTAAGTACTAGCGAGTAAGGGCGAGAAGATTGAGGAACGAGGAAACCGTAGCGGAGCACGCGGAGCCATAGGATTTGTTTACCGCAATTCCTTCCTTGTTAAGGGAAGTCCATCTGCGTCGGAGGGGTCGGCGGTACTAAGACCACCATGCCACAATAGGCCTCACCCTGTTCTCCGATGGATATCGCCACCAAAGGCCTGATCCACCTTTCCACTATTGGAACCCTTCGAGGCGGGAACCGACGCCTTTACACAACTAGCGGGTACAACTCCACAACCAAATTGGAGGCTCCCGTAATGACTACAAGCTGCCACAAGAACAATAGTTATCAATAACGAAACACAAGATCTAGATATTAACAACAATACTAGATCGGGGATTCTCCAAGTGAATGGAGAGGAGTTGAAGCGCTTGATTCGTGATGACGGTGAATGATGTCTCCTGCTTTAGTTCCCCCAAAGATCGAAGCCTTCGGGTGGTTGAAGTGGGAGATCTTGGGTGAGAGCTTTTGCAACAGGTCTGATATTTTTCGAATGAATCAAGAGTTCTGACAGGAGGGGTGGATGTGGCTTTTATACCCCTTGTCCAGATCGAGCCGTTGGAGCAATTTGGGGCCGGATTATTATCAACACCCGGATTTTTAACCCCAGATGCCTATTATGCCATACCTCGCAATCCCAGGATTACCATTTTTGCGACACATAACAGATTGGATATCACAGTACATCATCCATTACAAACCATAATAAGGTCTTATACAAATAAAGGATCTCGTGATCCAGTCTTAATACAAATCAAGCAGTGGAAATTAAACGTAGTAGGGGCTCCATCTTCAGGGTCACAGGCAATGCTGATGATGGGAGATGATCCTAGTTGTCGTAGACCTCCTGTTGTCCATCATCCTGGTAGTCCTCCTCATAGTCTGGCCACGGGAATAGCCAAGGACAAAGCCATGAGTACTCTTTAAGTACTCGCAAACTATCACTAACAAGTAAGGTAGTTCTAGTAGGAATCTTAAGCTCTAGGTTTATTTGCAAAAAGCCAGGTTTATCTAAACTGAGTTTAGAAGTAAAGAAAACTAAGTTAATGTTCTAAATCACTTAAGTGGGAACCTAGTTTTCATATCCACAACCCTGTTGTGGTCAAGTCAAAGTCACAATTCACTTCACAAGTCATTTTGAAAACATCTGACGACGGAAGAGTATGGCCACTCCAACTGTCCATGATCGCGGACGCGGCTATTCGAATAGTTTGACACTCTGTAGAGGTGTGATATGGGCCACAGGGGGCCCACACCATCCCCTGGCGCGGGCAGCCCTAGGCCGCGCCAGGAGGTGGTGTGGACACCCTAGCCCACTCCAGCCTCTCCCCTCTGGCGTATATTATCCTCCCGAAACCCTAAGACTCGGGGGGCGACCACATAAAGATTCTGCCGCCTCTGCGGGGCGGAAAACACCAAGAGAGAAAGATCTCTCCGGCAGACAGATTTCTGCCAGGGGAATTCCTTCCCGGAGAGGGGAGATCGTTGCCATCAACACCACCATCAAGCTGGACTTCATCGGGATCATCATCATCATCACCACCATCATCACCATCAGCACCCTCATCACCATCTCCATATTGCTGTAACAATTGCGTTGAATCTTGCTATAGTTCATAGGGGAAACTTTTCCGGTGTTGATTACTCTTTGTAGTTGATGCTATTGAGTGAACCATTGAATTATTGTTTATGTTCAGATTGTTATACATCATTATTCCATCTCTGATCATGATCCATATGATGTCTTGTGAGTAGTTCATTTTGTTCTTGAGGACATGGGAGAAGTTATGTTGTTAGTAGTGGAGTTGTGTTGAGAGAGATTCAATAGATTGTTATTTAAGTTGTGGTGTACTTCTTCTAGTGTTGTCATGTGAATGTTGACTACATGACACTTCACCTATATGGGCCTAGGGGAATGCATTGAGTATTTGGCTACTAATCGTAGGGGTTGCCGGAGTGACAGAAACCTAAACCCCCGTTAGGAAACCATTGCACAAGGGACGTAAGGGTCTTAGAGTTTAAAGCCGTGGTTAGGTTTCTACCTTAATTACTTTCTTGTACTTACGGATGTTTGCAAGGGGTATAATCACAAGTATGTATTAGTCTTGGATGGGGCGGTACATTAGCACAGGTTCACCCACACAACACTTAGCAAGCTAAAGAAGATTAATCAACTATATGAAGCGAAAGCACTTGACAGTCTTCCCATGTGTCCTCGAGAACGTTTGGTCATCTTAAGTAATACAACCGGCTTGTCCTTTTCTGCATAAAGGATTGGGCCACTTGCTGCATTTATTCCTACTGTCTTTTATTTACTCATACTTTGTTTACTTGCTTTATCAAAAACCCCTAAAAATCCGTTTGCTAAGTATTCCTGATCCATACCACTAGCCAGCACCTTCTGCTCCTCGTTGGGTTCGACACTCTTACTTATCGAAAATACTGCGATACACCCCCTATACTTGTGGGTCATCATACCGGTACAACTCATTCCTATGGTAGTGATCAGGTACATCCAGTCATCATCAATGAAGTCAGAATCATCATCAGTGTAGAACTCCATGGCATCATCCTCCAGGTAGTCATTGTCATCACTGAGGTAAGAATGGAGATCTCCCTGGATATCTTCACCTTCCTCCTCCTCCTTTGCTTCAAGCTGTACTTCCTGTTCACAGATGGTCTTCTTGAGAGCGTCCACCTTCTTGCGAAGACGATCGATGGTGTGATCCTTCTTGTCACACTGACGACGAAGTGATTGGCTCTCCTTGGTGAGAATGGCGATAGGTTGGTCCTTCTTGACTGCAATGCCAAGGTTGTGGTTGGTGTAGGCTCAGCCGTTGTCCAACTCCTTCTGCCTATCATACAACATGAAGTCAAGATTGTCCACCTGGTGCTTCAGCTCCGGATGTCCTGGCATCTCCAATGGCATTCCCATAGAATCACGCCTTGCGAAGTGAGCAAAGCGAGTTTCCTGGATCAAGTTGATGTTTTGTTCAGACAGACGGGCAAGAGCTTCATGCATAGCCCTGGCTAATCCATCTAGCCAGTTGTTCTCTCGCAAGGTGAATTGGATCTTCTCAGAAGTGGGTGCTTCCATCTTGCCTCTGAGGTCTGCAACTATTAGCCATTGTAGATCTCCTCCTATGTGATCGTTGAGTTGGGCCCCGAAGAATTCCGGATGCGGGCGCTCAAGATACTCTGACAGTGCATCTAGATCCCTCTCAAAGATTAGTTGGCCTCCGTTGCCCAACTGGTAGAACTTGCAATACTGAACTTCCATCTATAAGAATTTAGGGTGAGTAAGTTAGTGAGGTGATCAAGTGTGTCAAATTTTATGTAGGAATGTAAGAATTTTTGAGGAATATGATTTTTTCTGAAAGAATCAAGGATAAGAGTGGGAATAGGTTTTCATAAATACTCACTTCTTTTGTTTTGAAACTAAATTTTTGTTCGAACGTCCATTCTAACTAGGGTCCCCTATGGTCAGGATGGCTTTGATACCAACTTGTCAACACCCGGATTTTTAATCCCAGATGCCTGTTGTGCCATACCTCGCAATCCTAGGATTACCATTTTTGCGAGACATAACAGATTGGATATCACAGTACATCATCCATTACAAACCATAATAAGGTCTTATACAAATAAAGGATCTCATGATCCAGCCTTAATACAAATCAAGTAGCGGAAATTAAACGTAGTAGGGGCTCCATCTTCAGGGTCACCGACAATGCTGATGATGGGAGATGATCCTAGTTGTCGTAGACCTCCTGCTATCCATCATCCTGGTAGTCCTCCTCATAGTCTGGCCACGGGAATAGACAGGGACAAAGCCATGAGTACTCTTTAAGTACTCGCAAACTATCACTAACAAGTAAGGTAGTTCTCGTAGGAATCTTAAGCTCTAGGTTTATTTGCAAAAAGCCAGGTTTATCTAAACTGAGTTAAGAAGTAAAGAAAACTAAGTTAATGTTCTAAATCACTTAAGTGGGAACCTAGTTTTCATATCCACAACCCTATTGTGGTCAAGTCAAAGTCACAATTCATTTCACAAGTCATTTTGAAAACATCTGATGACGGAATAGTATGGCCACTCCAACTGTCCATGACCGCGGACGCGGCTATTCGAATAGTTTGACACTCTATAGAGGTGGTACACTTTCACCACAAAATTCGATACATCCGTTGGGGATAACCCTGAATCATCATACTTAGTATGCGGATAATTAATCATAACCTTTCAATTACACACCCTAGTATAGGCACCTCCCCTATGAGCTTGGCCTCCCAGGAATGGCCGACTACCATCCTGGGCACTGCATAGCTGGACATCATCAAGAGGTAGCCTCAACTCAAACCTCTTCCGCGAGGGAGCCCATACTAAGGCATATAAACTTCCATCTAAGCCCTACCTAATTCGGGTATTATGGTTGTACAGTAAAATTGGAATGGTATCGCATCCGAACCCAACCATCAGTTTTTATAAAGGGCTAAGGCTCATGCCTCAACATTTTCACCATCAAATCCTTTTGTGTCCATAACACATGTCAAAACATTTCAATAGAATGAAACATCATTCCAAGGTTTCATAATCATTTTCACCAAGTATTCCCATCTAAAGTGATCAACTTTTATGCTTAGCACTAGCCACTAAGGTTAAGAGTGTTCACTAATGAGGGGTGCTAATCTTCAATCTCATGCCATAGAATTACATCTAAGTATAACTAGATAGGCCTAGTTTTATACTCTTTATGTTATCTATACTATTTTTCCAATACTCACAAAGCACTAACTAAAAGTAAAGAACTTTGTTAAAGTAAAAGAATAAAGCTTGCAAGTAAAACTTAGGATTGGTATAATCAAAGTCATATAACCGAAGCATGCCTAATGCAGCTTGCTCAAGTTATCAAGGGGGCATGGTTAACTTGCATAGACTTTTGGTCAGCACACCAAAAGCGGGAGTCACCAAGCTCAGTATCTTGTGCCGATTCAGCAAACAGATCACGGTGGCGAATAGAAGAGTAAGTAACAACATCCATCTTCTTGTAGTTAATCTTTGGTTCCTTTCCCTTTTTCTTGGACACACCCTTCCTGCTCCTATCCCTCTTTGCTTGTTAACCATGCGTTCAGCCTCTTTGTTCCATCTCCTCAGTTTAACTTCATCCACGAGACCACCCTCACCGTCGTCCGGGAAATAGAGGCCACGAGGACGGCGCTTGTAGGTCTTCGGAGCACTGGAACCACCTGTGAAACGAATAAGATGGATAGCATGGGGATAAGCACACACACAAGTCCGGGAGAGAAAGTAGAAATAGTAGGCAACCAGTCCATAGTTCAATCATACATAATGCAACAAATCCACAGAAATCTAAAGCAGTTTTGATTCTATCAGGCCGGATTATCCGGCCTGGCCAGGGGTGGATAATCCGGCCCTGGTAGAAATTCTCAGATTCGCCTAGATTGTTTGCAAAAACATAGATCGGACTTAGGTACTGCAAGACTATGATCGCTACACGGAATAACAACCTTCTAGTCCATGTTCCACCCACAAGTGACACATCAACTCAAAAGATGGGGAGAGAGGGAGTTACCCTCACTCATTGAAGGAAGAACACAGAGGAGAAGGTACCCGTAGGCGCGGGGAAGAAGATCCGAGGGAGGCCTGGAGAATCCGGTGGCCAGGAAGGCTCCGGGAAGGGTGGGGGCGGCAGGCGGCGGCTGGGGACAGGGAGGGGGGGTCGGGGGGAAGAACTGCTCGCTGTGAGCCCTTTCCCCCGACGCCCAGTCCTTAATAGACTGCAGCCGCCAGGGCCGGATTATCCGGCCTGAAATCTGAATTCCTGTTACACACAGGTTCAGACCCGCGGGTCCCCAAACAAAACCCCCACAAGATGAATAGAGGACTTGTGTGCTAGAAGAGATGGCTTAGGGGTAGGGATAGGCTTGGGAATAGAGAACCAAACTGAGATGGTACTACACACTCAAGATTGCAAGAATCAAATCAACTAAAGGACAAAATTAAGTGTGATTTCCATAAGAACATGAGATGAACAAAAACAACCAATAAGATCCACATAAAACCAACTCTTCTCATGGAAGAGGGCGGTGGCCGAGGACACCTTGTTGGAGTGCATGGTATGACATCGCGAAGATATATCTTGGGTTCATGACCAATACTCATCAATAAGCTCACATATCACAAAATAATATTAAGAGAAATGAATTGACTTGCTTTCGGCATTATGGGGGGAGGGTTGGCCCAATTAATTAGGACCACACTCCCCCTATATTCATGCCCACACCTAGACCAAATAAGGATGAGATATAAGAGTGAGTGCATGAGTAATAAAGACAAGCTCCTTAAATCAACGATATTTAGCTCATTCCTCAAGTAAAAAAACCTTGCTTCATCAAGTGGCTTCGTGAAAATATCAGCAAGTTGGTTCTTCGTGCTCACAAAAGATAGATCAATATCACCTCGAGCTACATGGTCCCGAATAAAATGATTCCGAATCTCAATATGTTTCGTCCTTGTGTGCTGCACCTGATTGTACGCAATTTTGATTGCACTTTCATTATCGCATAAAAGAGGCACTTTGTCACAATTGACACCGTATTCCTTTAAAGTTTGCCTCATCCATAATAATTGAGTACATGCACTAGCAGCAACCACATATTCAGCCTCGGCGGTGGAGAGAGATATACAATTCTACTTTTTAGAAGACCAACATACCAAAGACCTTCCCAAGAATTGACAAGCTCTAGAAGTTGATTTCCTATCATCCTTATCACCAGCCCAATCTGAATCAATATAACCACATAGAGAGAAATTGGAACCCTTGGGATACCATAGACAAAAATTAGGGGAATGAACCAAATATCGAAAGATCCTCTTGACCGCCACTAAGTGGCTTTCTTTAGGATCTCTTTGATACCTTGCACACACACCTACACTCAACACAATATCGGGTCTAGATGCGTAGAGGTAAAGAAGAGAGCCGATCATGGATCGGCATACCTTTTGGTCTACATCTTTACCGTGGGGATTGAGTTCAAGGTGACATTTAGTTTGCATCGGTGTGGCGACGCCATTAAGATTTGTCATCTTGAATATCTTGAGCATGTCTTGGATGTATTTTGCTTGATTTATGAAGGTTCCTTCTCTAAGTTGTTTGATCTCAAATCCAAGAAAGAACCGTAACTCCCCCATCATAGACTTCTCAAACCTGGCAGTCATAAGTTTTGAAAAATCATCATTAAAAGCTTTATTAGTAGAGCCAAAGATAATGTCATCTACATATAGTTGTCATATGAAGAGCTCCCCCTTAACCTTCTTAGTAAAAAAAGTGGGATCGATTTGCCCAACTTTGAAGCCACGGTCTAGCAAAAGCTCCTTAAGGTGCTCATACCACGCATGTGGGGCTTGTTTAAGGCCATAGAGTGCCTTATCGAGTTTGTGAACATAGTTCGGAAAGTTAGGATCCTCAAATCCCGGGGGTTGCTTTACATATACCAACTCATTTAGAGGACCATTAAGAAAAGCACTTTTAACGTCCATTTGCTGTAATTTAAAATTATTATGAGCAGCATAAGCAAGAAGGATATGGATGGACTCAAGACGAGCCACTGGAGAATAAGTCTCGCCGAAGTAGATGCCCTCAACTTGGGAATAGCCTTGTGCCACGAGTATTGCCTTGTTCCTTCCAACAATGCCATTTTCATCTTGCTTATTTTTAAAGATCCACTTTGTGCCAATAACACTGCGGCAATCCTTGGGATTCTCTACTAATTTCCAAACCTTGTTGTGTTCAAAGTTATTCAACTCTTCATGCATAGCAACAACCCAGTCCGGATCTTCAAGAGCTTCAAACACTTTCTTGGGTTGCACCATGGATATGTGAGCTTGGTGCTCACCAAAGCTTGCTAGCTCCCTTCTTGTGGACACCCTTCGTCTGAGATCACCTACAACTTTATCAAGAGTGTGACCCCTTAATTCAAGATTCCTATCTGCACAAGCTTTGCAATGAAGCTCGATAAATTTGTTGTCTCTTGGAGGAATAACTTCATCATTTGAGTCTTCGTTGGAATCATTAGCTTGCACTACAAGAAAAGTTGGCTTTTACAACGAACGATTTTCGTGGTTGAAGGCCCGTTTTTCATGGCTAAAAATTCTTCTACGACGGATGCCCTTCGTGGTAAAAGCCCCGTCACAAAAGAATCTACCACGTTTTTTCTGACCGTGGCGGGTCGCACCCTTCAGCCACGAAAACTTGTTCCGTCGTAGA
Source organism: Avena sativa (assembly GCA_916181665.1). Classification (NCBI taxonomy): domain Eukaryota; kingdom Viridiplantae; phylum Streptophyta; class Magnoliopsida; order Poales; family Poaceae; genus Avena; species Avena sativa. The sequence continues at coordinate 62,453,298 of OV702286.1, read as the reverse complement.
TCTGTTTGCCACCCGCGTTGACTGTTGTCGTCATGCAAAAATGCCACGTGGCACCCGCTGTTAACGGCCGGTTACCACCGTTAATGGTCACAGAAACCGTGGCAGAAGCCTAGCCCAGACAAGGCCAGCTAATTGTTAAGTGGGCCGGCCCACGAGGAGAGCCCAATAAGATTACAGCCCTTTACTCTCACGACATGTACCTTTTGACGTGGACCATTAATGAATCCTTCCAGGGCCCGTATGATTTCAGGCCCGCTACAGTTTCAGCCTAAAGAAGGCCCACTTTGATAGAATAATATGCGGCCCATTAGGGGCCTATGCTAGAAGGTCGGTCACTGTTAAGGCCTGCAGGCAGCCCATTACTGTTCCTACGGCCCGTGGGGTCCGCTTCTATTCTACCCATTTACTGTTATGGCCTTTTACATTTCTGGGTTGCCAGTGTTAGGATCCTTTACTGTTCTGGCATTTTACTGCTATGTCCTTCTACTGTTCCGGTCGCTCACTGTTTAGGCCTTTTGCTCTTATGGCCTTTTGCTGTTCAGGCCATTTACTGTTTAGGCCTTTTACTCTTCAGACCGTTTTACTGTGCGGTCCCTCTACTACGCGGGATTTTTACTATTTAGGCCTTTTACTGTTTTAGCTCTTTACTGTTCAGGTATATCAATATTTGGGCCCATTACAGTTCAGTCCCTTTACTGTTCTCGCCTGTTGTTGTTCAGCCCTGTACATTTTCAGGGCCTTGGCAACTTATGAGGCCCACCAATATACTGACCTTCCACTTACGGTCTTTTAGTGTTTATTTGGCCCATCTGCTGGCCAGCATATTTTGGTATTCTATAACTATAGCGAAATTCTGGTTTTAAATAGTCCTTTAATATTTCAGCCCGCTAATGGCCACGCTAGGATCACCCTATTACATCAACAGATATTTTTTGAAATTTATTACAGACCAGACTTTCAACAAAAACAAGATGAAGCATTACAGAGACATCGCGAGACATGTGTTGGAACAGGGTTTTTACTACGGAGCTTACATCCCCATACAAGTAACCACTGGCATACCATGACAACTACAAAACATATTATCAAGTAGACAGTCCGTCAAATCTTGTCGATCTTTCAGTTCTTGTATCTGTTCACGTGTAATCGTGATTATTCCATCTATTTGCTATGTTTCTTGTTCAATTAAAGCAATTGATTGGAGTGCAGCTGTAACACCTCTTTCTGTTGGAAAAACTAAAACCATGGGACGATGCAAGCAATAATCACTGTCCCTGTTGCTTTGTGAAATGACCTCAATACTTAACGTAGGATTCCTCCCTTCTGCCCCTATAGCTTCATGTGTAGTCTGAAACAAAGAAAACAAGTCAGCATAGCGTACCAGCTAACTGGCGGCCATCTTATATGTAAAATAATTCAAATTCATCATTGGCTAGGAACAATTAATGATGTGCCTCGTACATCTCTTTTCGGAATAACAGGAACTGTCGATGTCCTGGACCGATGCGTACATGTGCCAGTATCATAGCCACTCTAGAAGAAACAATACAGGTTATTTGCATGCTGAAACTAAGAAATATTAAGTTAGAGTAGCAAAGCAGGCGAAAAAACATCATGTTTGTTGTCAAAGAATTTCAAAATTGGCATTGTCCTAATATAACAAATCAAGCCATCAACATGTGTGTCTCATGCAGACTAACTGAACTAGTGTGGTAATGAATGTAGGGAATCAAGCAACTCGACTCTTTTCCTCATAAACTAATCATATCACTGCATAACAGAAATACAGAAATATAACAAAAAGAGGTGCATGAGATTCCTTCAGCTGCTTAGAACTGGTCGGGACAACAAAGCATTAACCTAAAATATAAAAATAGCGTTTAAAAATAGTCTATAGTATGAACTAGCCAAAAAAGTGACCTACAACCACAGGTGACATTGCTTTAATCATCAGGCAACTATGATAGTACCTTGGAAAAACAAGCAATAGACTAAGTGTCTTAAATAGACTACCAGAATCATTTCAGACAAACAAGATATCAACCATTCCTTTTTAGTAGACAGATCATTCAAATATTTTGATCGTCGGGCCAGTAAATAAAAAAAGAAGAGGTCATTTGCTGCCAAAATAATAGTTGGATGCATCCAAAAAGTAGCACAAACCTTCTTTGTAATGCCTACAGCTATTGTATTTCCAACTGTTGACAGTATCATTGTACATATAACCAGGCAAGAAAATCCAGTATACAAACAAGCAAATGATACATTGTGCACCTTGCAAGGTCAATGAAGTATTTAAACAATGTATGTCTAGGGACCACGTCAGAATATAGCATTGATGCAATCACAAGTCAACTAAAAATTCACAGGAACCATAACCAATTGAACTATATGGTGGCTAATATTAAACTCGCAAGATCATCTGATGATGTATAGATGAAAATCCCTTGTTTATTATTAATCAAACATTGTATTTCTCACAGAAATTGCCATCCCTAGTTTGGGACTGATGGGGCTCAAACCCGCAGCTTCGCCTTGACAGGGCGGTGCTCTGACTCTTTAAGTTAAAAAAAATCATTACATTGCTTTAATGACGAGCAAACTAAAGAATCAAATTGGCAATAGACTCTATATGTGCATCATGTAGAGTAGCTACTAAGGTAATGAATTAAGCAATCAAACAATAGGTGCACGATAGACTTTCAGATCATATTAACATGGTCATATTACATATATATAGTAACTGGGGATCATATTAGATGATAATAGCTATGACAATCTCACTATGAGTAGTCTAGATAGAACTCCCTCCGTTTCAAAATATAAGATGTCATGGGTTTTATGAAACGAATGTATCTAGACACCTTTTAGTATCGGTAGAGTAACTTGGACTAGTATTGTATGAATTTTTACTAGTCCAAGTTACTCCCCACCAAGACCAAGTAATTTATACTAGTCTCATACATATAACACTAGACTATGTTACTACCTCCAGAGTGCATATAAGCTCAATCATGGTGGTGATCTCTAATATTATAATAGAATATAGATTAGCATAAAAGTGGATATACTTCAATCACCACCACTTAATCATGGTCTAGTTAACGTATATATATATATAGATATAAGATCATCAGTCAGATATAGCAAAAAGAGATCTCCATCATGATTGAGTGAGCAAATTGAATTACAAATCAAGGGATTTACGTTCGGTCTTTGTGCAGTACCGTTAAAGGTCATATTGTTCTAATCATGGGCCAACTCATGTGGTGTCGACACTAGACAATGTGACTACCTCCAGAGTGCATTCAAACTCTTAATTATAGCAAAAAAAATACAATAATAGACTATAAATTAGCATAAAAGTAGATATACTTAAATTACCACCACATAATAGATAGATAGATGAACACAAGTCAAATATATAAAGAATAGATCATCACCAAAATCAAGTGAGTACATTGAATTATAAATCGAGGGATTTACATCTAGTTTTTGTCCAGTCTTGGTTAAGGTCAACCTTGATCTAATAATTAGCCGAATCATGTGGTATCTCGTACAAACAAGCATCTGACACTGTGCACATCTCAGTAAAAACAAGAGACTTACTATTTCTTTTTGTGCAGTCCTGTTGGATGACATCCTGTTGTCAGTTCGTTCTTTGAAGACATCCACCGCATCGAGTACTTGGATAGACGATCGATCTACTTTATTGTTGCTCCTCTGCATATAGGTTCAGGTCACTCATTCACATAAAACAGTTTTGCATTCAGCAATACAAAGGAACAGGTACTTACAACATTGTAGGGGCGATTCAGTCTACGATTCTCCGTGTTCCCTGTGAGAGGAAATAATATCAGATAGTGGTTGTTGCTGTTTACAAAGAACTAAATAGACATTATAGTATAATCACTTGTGAACACGTAGAGCAGTGAATGGCGAAATATAAACAAACATTTAAATGATATAAAGATTGCCATGGCGACAAAATAGAATGCAGTTACAGTCACTCCTTAGCATGAACAAGAGAGAAATTACAATGATTTAACTTGTGAAATAGAATTGCAAACAAATATGAGAAGTGCCATAAAAAGTGTCACCTTCTACAGAGCAGGCAGTTACTATACTAACATTTGGACGAACAAGATATATATAACAATGGTATATCTCATGAACTTATAGAGCAGGAAATGCTAACCCATCTGTGAAGTGACTTAAAATGCCATGAACTACATAATAGAAGGTAGATACTGCTGCTACAGAAATTATAATTGAGAAACTTGAATTTATAGAGCAGGGCATGCAGATAACCATGTTAAGTGCCTTAAAACATACCATGTAATACTACATCCAATCCAAAGTAAATAAGGCGTATAAATTTTTTGCAAGTCAATCGACGCAAAAATGGACCAAGTTTGTAGAACATACCAGGAACATCTACCATACCAAACCAACGCCATTCGATACATCGGTGCATATATTTTCATAGACGCAAATGCCACAAATTAATCCTTAATATATTTTCTATGAGCTTGGTAAAAGTCATCATTGTTTGACTTTAAAGTTGTATAGGCCTTTTTTTACGGAATGGATGTACTCCCTCCGTTTCAAAAAGTATAAGTCATCATCTAGACCACTTTTAGTGTGTAGGTTCATGTACGTTTGGAGTAAACCTACTCACTAAATAGTGCCTAGATACAATCCTATCACAATGCTAAAACATCTTATATTTTGAAATGGAGGGAGTAGTACAGAATAGGCGGCAACTACTGTCGGAGCTTAATTAAAACAAACAATAATGGCATAACTTGTAGAGGGAATGCAAAACCAACAAGTTCAATGACATAAAATTTGCGATGAATTACATAAGAGAAGGCAGTTACTGTGTTTGCTTAGAACAACCAGATTGAAATTAAAATAGCATAAATTCTGAACTTGTAGAGCAGGGAATGTTAACCTACATGTTCAATGGCTTAAAACTACCAATGAACTCCAAAATTACATGCAGTCAGTATTATAGCAACATACAAAGCAAGTGCACATTATGATGACATAACTTGTGAACTTGTTGAACAGGTAGGCAGCCTCAGATGTTCAGTGAATTAACATTTGCCATGAACTGCATAATACCAATGAACTCTAATGATGTATGTTTTGTACTACCAAAATTTTTTATGTATATTAAGAGTAATTGTTGGTCAAAGAAAAACACGCATAACAAAGACGCCTTATACCTCAAAACAGAAGGAGTAGTTTAACGCCTGGATTTAACATAGACTACACTGAATTTATCAAGGGAGAGTGGGATATCAATTAAGCCAGTATTGAGGCAGGAATTTACCACCAATACAGAAATGCAGTTCACTGTCGCAGACTCATACCTACTATATTGAAACAAACGAACAAGCAGATCTGGTTTACCTAGGCCACGGCATCGTTTACGCATACACGGCATCTTTGCGGGTGACGTCAAGGACGCCGTGGGTGCCCGGTAGTGGTGAGTCGGGCTGAAGCAGATAGATCTCAGCGGCGTCTGTGAAGCAGATCTGTGGAGGTTGTTGATGGGTCTGGCTTGCTTGACAAGATGGACAGTGAAGGAGATCCTGTGTAGTGCACGGTGTCGTCGTTGAAGCAGATATGTTACGACCGATTATGGATTCGAGGCGCTGCACAAGAGCGTCGGTGAAGCAGATCCAGTGTAGTGGACTGTTGAGTCCGTGAAGCAGATCTAATGCAGCGCACACCGGCGTAGGTGAAGCAGGTCAGGTGTTGTGGACTAGGGAGTCGGCAAAAGTAACACGGTTGTATGGAAGAGGGTATAAGGCGAACTAGGGTTCGGTAAGGTGGACGTCGGCTGATCCCGTAGACTGGTCAGGAGTATATGGTATAGAGGTATGGCATGTAGGCCGACGAAGTGCGGTGGTGCAGGAGCCGAAGGTGGGATAGGGGGTTTGGGGTGGCGTGTGGGCCGGCGAAGTGTGGCGGTGATGTTCCGGTGCGGTGGTGCAGGAGATGGAGGTGAGATAGGCGGTTGGGTGGCGTGTAGGCGGGCGAAGTGCGGCGGAGATGATAACGGTGCGGTGGTGCAGGTGCTGGAGGTGAGAGGGGGTTGGATGGCGTGTAGGCCGGTGAAGCGCTGCGGGGATGGGCCGGTGCGGTGGTGTAGGAGCTGGAGGTGAGAAATGGGTTAGGGTTTTTCGGAGTGCTTTGGGGGAATGGCATCGATGGAAGGTGGACTACCCAGCTTCAGAGCAGTGGGGCCCCTGGCCTCCTGGAGGGAGGGGATTACGAACCATACTCACGCCTCGACATTAATAGATAGGCCATTTTTAGGGGTAGAAAAGGAATATTGTATGGCTACATGTTGGGGCGTGTGACCACTCAAAATATTTCGGTGGAGGTGAGGTGGGAGAATTTGCCTCTCTAGGATTTTGAATTTGGCTATACAGTAGAATAATAATATCTCATCCTATCCTAGGAGTATCTATAGTCCAATGACTAGAAAAAAATAGTTTACTGTAATGTCCTAGCCTTTCTAGGTATGGAATATTTCCGGATCCATTTCTGCAAAAATAAGGTATCTATCTTCGGCTCAATTACGTACACACATAAAGGTACGTAGTAAGATGAACTAGAGTAGTATGTTTCCCACTATGACCAGCCTAAGAGGATCTCTAGTGGGTAATGTATCCGGTAGTCTAAGCCAAATATAGGGAATTTTTTTAAATAATACGAATTATTTAATCAATATCACAAATAATACACAAAATTAGAAATTTTGAAAAATAGCGCGGCCTCGGTAGTTCAACTACCGACAAGTACTAGTCGGTAGTTCAACTACCGACAAATACTAGTTGGTAATTGAACAACTGATAGGTCAGCTTACGGCGGAACTACTGACAAGTACTAATCGGTTGTTCAATGACCTATCGGTTGTTCAATTATTGACAAGTACTAATCGGTAGTTGAACTGCTAACTAGTACTTGTCGGTAGTTGAACTACCGAGGCCACGCTATTTTTCAAAATTTCTAATTTTGTGTATTATTCGTGATATTGATTAAATAATTCATATTTTTTTAGCCAAATATAGACCACCATGGACCAAAAAATGCATCCGGTGGCTTGTGTATCCGATTGTCTAAAATTTAGACATCCTCTAAACAGGCTACTCGTTGTCCATATTTGGACAACCGAGCCACCATGTCTAAAGCAAAGTTGGTCGCTCACGAGCTTGCTCCCGCTCCAAATCAGAGCATTTGTTATACTGATTTGCTATATATATTGACTATTTGTGTGCAGATGGACATATAGACTATAAAACTTTGACTATCCACTAGAAAACTAAAGTCGTGTAAAAAAGAATATTTTTACACCATTATCTATAAAGTGAAGATGTAGACTACCAAATTTAGACAAGCCACTAGAGATGCTCTAAGGCCTTTTATAGCGTGGTCGATGCCCAATAGATAGAAAAGTTGCCACCGCATAAGCGATGCCTAGAAATTCTTTTGAGGCACCGAGCCCATAATGTGATCACTTTGGCCAAAAATAAATAGTTGTCCCACAACGTGATAAACAAATTAACTAGACCAATCTCTATGGCTTATCTTTGGTGAAGGTCCTCTCAACAACATGCATAGTACACATATATTGCTATTCTATTGGGTGAAGAGTTTGGGGCATCGGAGCACCTAGGTGCTCCGGTTCCCTGAAATTTTTTGGTGGCAACAGAGGGCACCGGTGCCTGATTCTTGTAAAGTGATTTGGGCACCGATTGTTTCACAAGCTGCGGAAGGCCTAAGACACTACCAAATTTAGACAAGCAATTAGAGATCAAGGCAAAAAATACTAGCGTGCTATTTAATTTAGCGTGGCTTTTCTTCAGACGATATGAAAGTTATAGCATACTAATAACGCGTTATTTTACAGAACATCTTTTTGTAAAAATTTAAAAATATAACAGGTATATCATGAATATAAACGATTTCGGCATGTAATGAATTGCCTAGAGTAATACTTCCACATGCACAATCGATTTCGGTGCTATCCAAGTTGGAGGATAACCGGTAGGGCTAAATCTAGGTACAGCGCCAGGTGCTGCAGGAGGAGGCGGCGGCTTGACAAGATCACTTAAGTTTAACAATCAAATTTTCATTGTATGTTTTCTTACTCGACACATTCATCATATGTTATCTTACTCCATACCTGTGTGTTTGGAGAATCAGATAATATAAGTATGACATATCATTTTTTATATAAAATTATAGTAGTAGGTGAAACTCAAAAAATATTTATACTTTCGAGCTTCGTTCATAAAGTATCCCATGTTTTTGGTTCTTGTAATTTTTGTATAATCTAGAAATTAACCTATAGCCGTAAATAATTCGCATCCGTAAAACTGATTCGTAAATAAATTATATTCTATAGGAGTACGTGGGCGGGGCTAGGGGGAAACTGCACGCCCTTTCGTCTCCAGAACCGCTCATGTATGCATCTCCCAATCTTCCTAGCGGTTCCTTTCTTCTCTATCCCATTTCTTTTATGTCACCCAGCCGGACCTCTGCAAAACAAAAGAAGGCGCCAATCACGGTCCATGATGGCGCCATTGGACAAGATGTACTACTTCGTGGACCCTGGCAACACCACACCACAGGTGGCGTATACCAACAGAGCGTTGGTGGTGAACAATTACATCGAGAAAATCCAAAAGCTCCTGGAGGAAACAGACGACAAGATTGTTGGCCTCGATGTCGAGTACACCAATGAGCAATCATCGATGCAGAAGGCTGTTGTCGTCCAGCTATGTGTGGGCATGGATTGCCTGGTTTACCACATCTGCCAGGCCGACCAGCCATGCTCAAAGCTAGCAGAGTTCCTCGCTAACCCTAACATTTCCTTTGCAGGCGTCGACATCGGCAACGACCGTATCAGGCTTAGGCATTCTCTAGTACCAGTGACGAACTTCGTGGACATCCAGAAGAGGTGGAAGCCTGCCGGCTCCATGAATGAGAAGGATTCTTTGGATGACTACGCGGTGGCCCTCATAGACATCCGTTACAAAGTCATGAAGAAGAAGAAGGAGGCTGTGGACCATAAGCAGTGGGGGAACATGCCCTTGACCAAAGAGCATATCAAGTATGCAAGCCTCGATGCCTACGCGACCTACGAGGTATACAGGCGGATAGTAAACTTCGAGAGGGGTCAACAAACTCTCAAAATGTTCGACCAAAAAAAGAACTAAGGAAGAAGAGCGAGGGCAAGGGCAAGGGCAAGCAGACCAAAGAAGAAGACGAAGACTCACAATGGTACACCATGTGACCTACGAGTATATATTTGTGTGTCGGTATATCCTTGCTTGGTACTACTCCTACTTGTACTATACTACTCGCAGAAGTTAATGCATGTATAAACTACAGACATGCAAGGGGCGGAGGCAAGAATTAATGCAAGGAATCGGGGCAGTTTCTTTCATTTTGAATGAATTGTCTTGTCAATCAACAGCCATGGCAGATTATAATTTTATAGGCGGAGTACTGCTGAAAGATAGAGGGTGAATGGGCACCTGAAAAACTGCTAGTAGCACTTTAGTAGCAGAACCGCAAGATGAACATTTGTCGATTGCCTGAATGTATGTTGAGTTAGTACAGTATAAACATATATATTACTACTACCTGCTATGTACTAGTGCTACTACTAGCAAAAAACCACCGTCCCTACTGCGGAAAAAATATGATTTCTTCCAACCAAACTAGTACTATTCCAAAAATGGCTATATTTAGTTGTCACAAAAATGGATGTATGTAGACATGTTTTAGTGCTAGATACGAGTACATCCAATCCATTGACAATTAATATGAATCGGAGGGGAGTACTACTACTACCGTACTCCACTATTGTACTACTAGTAGTAGTAGTAGTAGTAGTAGTAGTAGTAGTACATACTAGTGCTCCCGAATGTATGTTGACCAGTACTCGTACCTCTGTTTGGGATTATTAGGCCAGAGAGCTTTTTAAAATTGTTAGAAATTATAATAAGACCTATCATATTTATTGTCTTAATTCCCGTGACTCATTAATTTAGATATCTCTATTTTCTCTCAATCTCCCAATGCATGTTATTTCATCTCTCATCATGTTCCTCTTTTTTTTATCTAGCGTCTCATGCATGTAAAACTAGTCGTGCATGCATAAATTAATTAGAGTTCATCTACTTGGTAGTATTGCGAATTAGCCCTCTGACCTTCCTAAACAGAGAGCCTTAATACTATTCAGCTTACTACTCAGCAGAGTACATCCACTGATGCATTCAACCCATCGAAAGTTAAGACTTCATGAAAAATACTCAGGAGAGTACCACATCCACGAACTCATCTAGCACGTCTGTTTCAAGGAATAAGGCGCACACGTGCTCCAAAGTAAAGTTTGACCGAATAAATGGAGCAACTAAAATTTACTTATATGTGTAAAATTTGTTTCGTTGAATTCGTATTGAAACAACTTTCTGATGATGCTAAATTTGTACAGTACCAACATTCTTTATATATATTTAGAGTAAATCTTGATCAAACAAAAAACAAAAATAAGGGAGCCTTATTTCTTGGGACGGAGATAGAGTACTACTACTACAAAATCCACCATTCCTGGTACGTAAACGATCATTCTGCAATTAAACCAATTAACAGCAGCTTACATCACCACTAAAACTCGACGCGAAAGAAGAAACGCAGCTCCTTCGAGGTAGCAGGACCGACCAGGTAATGAGACGGCGCCGCCAGGTAAGACGTAAGGTCATCAAACGAGACCTCGCCTGGCTTAGTGGAGCTCGGTGCGTCGAGCTCCACCGTCACGCTACTAGTCCTCCTCCTACCGTCCATCCAGGAGAGCATCGACGGGCATTCCGCCCACATCCTTACCCTGTACACCGGCAAGTCGTCCATCACGGCCCTAACACAAACCGCAGACATGAGGGGGACCGTGCTTACCGAGCCAATCGTCAGAATGAACACGGCGCCGTCCTGCTCCCCAACGACGATGAGCCGGCGGGACGGCTCGCCTGGCAACGGCACCAGCTCCTGGAAAGCTTTAGAGGTGGCATACTGGATCTTGTGCACTTGGATCGAGTGGACCGCTTCGAGGTGGGAGACGAGCGCTGGAGGCGAGGCGGCAAAGTCACAGCCGGTCTCCGTGCAAGTGCAGGGAGCGTACCGGCACATGATTTCGTGCTCGTGGAGTTCGTAGTAGGGAAGCAAACTACTGTAGCCTTTGTAGACGCACTCGACCCTAGCCGCTGATAGGACGGCGTCCATGGCGGTCTCGTGGGTGAATCCGCCGCTAGGGTGCTCGCACTTCTGACAGGAGGTGATCTTGCGGACGAAGCGGTGGCAAACTAGATGAATATCCACGCACTGTAGAAACGGAAGTTCGAAAAATAAAATAGTTGCACGGACGAACCGACAAAAGAAAAATCAATGGATTATGAGGGAGAAATGAAGAGACCTTGTAGACCCGTTGGGGCTGGAGGGGCTGGGAGCAGGAGGAACAGTTGAGAATGGTGGCTTCCATCTTCAGAGTGATTGTCCCAAGCATTGCGATTTGGGTGGGGGTAATGAGGACTCTCTAATCCGGCCTCGAGCCGTGCCCTTCTTTTAGTATACCACAACTGGTAATCAATGAAGCTCTACCTGATTGCGCCTTTCCTTTCTGTACTAGGGTCCTTTTTGTATATTTTGACGCCTTATTATTAATAAATTCCTGGTTTAGTTGGACAAGATTAGTGGTCTCTTTGTATTTGTGCGCCACCCTTTTATTAGTAAGTTGGCACGTGAGACCCACATAATAATAAAGTATGACATATCATCACTATATAAAATTATGTTCTATAATAGGTAAAGCTCAAAAAAATATGAAAGAGCCACATCTATAAAAAGTAACGGTGTATATTTGTTTTCACCTAGTACACTTTGAAGGTACTGTAGTAACATGTGAAAGTTTTACTAGCCTAAGTTATTTAGCACTATGAAGAGTAGCCTAATATGGAAGAGAAAAAAACATCCAGCCAGAGCTTATTTTTGGGCAGAAGCACGAGGCAAACAGAAGGAAAGTTGGCCTAGACCACCACGGTCCCCAACCTTCTCTGCACTGCTGCGCCTGCACGGTTGTACTCCATTACGCGGAAGCTTACATGAGAAGAAAGAGGTGACTGCAGTGATGCTTCCCACCTGAACAAGTGCCAAGCATAGATGCAAGAGTGGACATAGCAGATCAACGGCTTAGATTACTCAATGTTGGGAAGGTTCTAGAACTGAAGGGAAAAAACAAATTCAAAAACTGTTGTACTATATTAGTGATATAGATATTATAGATATAGAAAATCTCGGACCGGAGGGAGTAGGAAAGAGCTCACTTTATCAATTTGTTTTCACCCATTAACTCAATCATCTACGTAGGGCCCACAGGTGGTGCAGGTCACGGTCGCCTTGGACGCACCACAAAATTATGACTGGGCCATCAAGTGCGGGAAGCAGAGTCAGCGTTCTGTCCAATCGCTTACCCTAGTCATCATCATCGATATTTGCCACACGCATTGGCTTCATCAGTGATATTGATTGTCCCCAAGCTTCGCTAATCTGCCACATTAATATCGGATCATCTCCTTCCTACTAGTAGTATTTATCCTCTCCTCTTCCCAGCACCACCAATCCATCTCTAATCCCCCGCTTCCAGCAACCATCTCCGTCCTCATCTGTCATCCATGGCCACCTTCCGGCTACCGCCCGCCGTACCGGAGCGCTAAGACCCTGACATCGCCGCACAGGAGGAAAATTCCCTGCGCATTTGGGCCTTCTCCCTGCGGAGAACAAAGTGGCAGCTGGCATGCGCCTTTCTCGATGCTGGGTATGATTGTCGCAAGTACCGTATGTATCGCCTCCACGATAATCCGGACAGGACGTTGAAGGTCAAGTTCGTCAACTTCAGGGACTCCCATCTCCTCTATGGCCAGGCCTTCCATTGTGGCTGTGAGATAGTGGTGTTCACTTGCGCCAACATTTTCACCAACTACTGGGACCGGTTCCCCAACAACGGCAACTTCATCCACAGTGTCCTCGTGGAGCTGCCGATGGCTCCGGAGGTACCGCCACCATATCCGCAGGTGCCGCTAATGGCTCAGGAGGTACCGCCGCGCTATCTGGAGGTGCCACCGATGGCTCAGGAGGTGCCACTGTGTTATCCAGAGGTGCCGCTGATGGCTCAGGAGGTGCCGCCGATGGCTCAAGAGGTGCCGCCGTGTTATTCGGAGGTACCGACGAGTCAGGAGCCGGCTGTGTCGCTAGAGCTGGCGTTGGTGCCGATGTCACGAGCTGTCGCTGGCGGCGCGGACTAATGCTAGGAGGCGCCGGACCTGCGCTAGTTCAGTAGCGAGTCCTTTATATGTAAACTCATGTTGTTATGTTAGGGGTTGTTTGGTTTAGAGGATGTCATTTAGGGATGAGGATATCCCCAACCAGCTGGTTAGGGGTAGTCTTTTTTGTTTGGTAAAGTGGGATAAAAAGTGGTTAGGGATAACCAGTCAAAATCTATTGGCCCAACTGTTTTTTTCATTTTCCTCTTTCACCTTGTCTTCTTCATCCGCCTCACCACTTCCCTAGCAGCGGCCACGACCGTCGGTAGCTCGCCACCCTTTTGCCTTCGACCCCATGTCAACCTGCCTGCATGCGCCCCTTCTGCCTGCCCACTCTTCTCGGTGGCCTACGTCCGCGTCCGTATTCGAACACCCGCTCTGCCTGATGGCCTACGCTATGGCCGCCCTCTTGTCGAGCCCATAGGCAAGAAAAGATGGTTATTTTCTCTCGAGAGAAAGGGTGAACGAACAAGAAAACGCTTCGGAGGAGCTATCCAAAAGTGGTTGAGCTCATCCAACTCTTTTTGTGGGATATGCTCAACCACCATTTTGAGCCAAAATTGGTTATCCATATCCCATCCACCCTCTAAACCAAACACTGGATAACCAAAAAAAGTGGATATCCCGTGTTATCCACTAGATAGCCACTGAACCAAACAACCCCTTAATGGTTGAATGAAGTTTCTTTTGGGACATCCTTTGTTTTGGTACTATCATCAAAAAAAGTTTCTTTCGTTACTACTCATTTACCATGTAGTACTAGTAGTACTGCGAATGACGATCTATTGAATATCCTTCCCCCAGATGTTTGTGAAGGAAGTGAAAATTTTGAAACTCGGAAAGTTTGAATTGCTACTCTATTGTACTCCCTCAAATTACTTGACTCGAATTTGTCTAGATTCGGATGTATATAAACATGTTCTAGTGCTAGATGCATTCGAATCTGATAAATGCAAGTCAATTAATTTGGGCCGGAAGGAGTAGTAGTCGGGTTCGGCTCGTTCTCGAGAGAGCAACTGATCACTCCATACGTTTCATACTACTTCCTCTTCGATTGTTTTACAAATATGACCAAATCGGTCGCCATTTAAATTCTTGGATATGGGATCATAAAGTTTGATGTAGAGATATGGCCTTGACCTTGTGGTCGTTCGTCTTAAAATCCAAGAAAGTTCATACTCGTTGACAGCTAAGCTTAAATTCGTTTAAATTTCACCACTTACTTTTAGGTTAGCATTTTACACGATTGGTGGAGCATATTTTACATCAAAGACCAAAAAAGGGAAATTTACATGGAGGTCCACACATTTAGCCCAAAGGACTTTAAAGGAAAACTTTCTGGTTCGGCTCCTTCTCGAGAGATTAGCTGATATGAGCCAAACTCTTCATACTACTTCCTCTTTGATTGTTTTCATAATATGGCCAAATCTGTTGCCATGCAAATTCTATCATATGGGGCCATCCGCATAAAGTATGATGTTGATATGGCCTTGACCTTGGTCCTTCGACTTGAAATCCAAGAATGTTCATAGTCGTTGACAAGTAAGCTTAAATTCGTTTAAATTTCACCACTTATACTGTTTGGTTAGAATTTTACATGGATGGTGCGACTATATTTTACATCAAGGACCTAAAAAGGGAAAATTGCATCGAGGTCCATACATTTAGCACAAAGGACCCTAAAACCAAACAAGGAATTAAAAACAGTCAGGTATGACTCCTCGAGAGAGCAGTTGATCGAGAAAATCTTCTTACTTGCTTTTCAGAAAATAAATTCATGTCACTTGGAAAAATGAAATTGATTATTTTTTGTTTTTAATATCTTCAATTGTTTTCAAAAGATGGCCAAATTTGTCGGCATGCAAATTCTTGGATATGGGATCATAAGCATAAAGTACATTCTACATAAAGGACCTAAAAAAAGGGAAAATTACATTGAGGTCTATACATTTAGCACAAAGGACCCTAAAATTGAGCAAACAAAACAATCGGGTTCGGCTCCTTCTCGAGAGAGCGGTTGTTCGAGCCATACTCTTCATACTATTTCCTCTTCGATTGTTTTCAAAATATGGCCAAATCTGTCGCCATGAAAATTCTTGAATATGGGATCATCAACATAAAGTATGATGTAGAGATATGGCCTTGACCTCGTGGTCGTTCGGCTTGAAATCCAAGATTTTTTCATACCCATTGACAACTATGCTTAAATTCATTGAAATTTCATCACTTACTTATAGGTTAGCATTTTAAACGGTTGGTGGGAGTACATTCTACATCAAGGACCTAAAAAGGGGGAAATTACATCGAGGTCCACACATTTAGCACAAAGGACCCTAAAATTAAGCAAGGAAAATAGTCGGGTCTGGATCCTTCTCACGAGTGTAGATGATCGAGCCATACTCTTCAGACTACTTCATCTTTGATTGTTTTCAAAATATGGCCAAATTTGTCGGCATGCAAATTCTTGGATATGGGATCATGAGCATAAAGTATGATGTAGATATGGCCTTGGTGGTTCATCTTTAAATTGAAGAATGGTTCATACTCGTTGACAACTAAGCTTAAATTCGTTTAAATTTTACCACTTACTTTTAGGTTAGAACTTTACACGGTCGATCGGAGTACATTTTACATCAGGAACCTCAAAAAAGCAAAAATTACATCGAGGTCCATACATTTAGCATAAAGGACCCTAAAAGGAAAAAATTCTGGTTCGACTCCTTCTCGAGAGATCAACTGATCTGAGCCAAACTCTTAATACTACTTGCTCTTCGATTGTTTCCAAAACATGGCCAAATCTGTTGCCATGCACATTCTCTAACATGGGATCATGAGCATAAAGTATGATGTTGATATGGCCTTGACAACCATGGTCGTTCGGCTTGAAATCCAAGAATGTTCATACTCGTTGACAAGTAAGCATAAAATAATCCTATAAATTTCACCACTTACACTTTTAGACCTAAAAAGGGGTAAATTACATTGAGGTCCATACATTTAGCACAAAGGACCCTAAAATCAAGCAAGTAAAACAGTCGGGTCCGACTCCTTCTCACGAGAGTAGCTGATCGAGCCATACTCTTCATACTACTTCCTCTTTGTTTTTTTAAATATGGCCAAATCTGTCGCCATGCAAATTCTTTGATATGGGATCATCAACATAAAGTATGATGTAGAGATATTGCCTTGACCTTGTGGTCGTTCGGCCTGAAATCTAAGAAAGTTCATACTCGTTGATAACTAAGCTTAATTTCATTAAAATTTCACCATTTACTTTTATGTTAGCTTTTTACATGGCCGGTGGGAGCATATTTTACATCAAGGACCTAAAAAGGGGGAAATTACATCGATGTCCATACAATTAGCACAAAGGACCCTAAAAGGTGTTGCATTAGTTCGGATCCTTCTCGAGAGATAATTAGCTGATCTGAGCCAAACTCTTCATACTACTTCCTCTTTGATTGTTTTCAAAATAATATGGACAAACCTGTTGCCATGCAAATTCTCTGATATGGGGTTATCAGCATAAAGTATGATGTTGATATGGCATTGACCTTGGTCGTTCGTCTTGAAATCCAAGAATTTTTGGTACTCATCGACAACTATGCTTAAATTCGTTTCAATTTCACCACTTAATTTTAGGTTAGAATTTTACACAGACGGTGGGAGTACATTTTACATCAAGTACCTAAAAAAAGGACAATTACATTGAGGTCCATACATTTAGCACAAATGACCCTAAAATTAAGCAAAGAAAATAGTCGGGTTCGTTCGGCTCCTTCTCGTGAGAGCAGCTGATTGAGCCATACGTTTCATACTACCTCCTCTTTGACTATTTTACAAATATGTCCAAATTTGTCGCCATGCAAATTCTTGGATATGGTATCATCAGCATAAAGTATGATGTAGAGATATGGCCTTGGCCATGTGGTCGTTCGGCTTGAAATCCAAGAAAGTTCCTACTCGTTGACAGCTAAGCTTAAATTCGTTTAAATTTCACCACTTACTTTTAGGTTAGCATTTTACACGGTCACGGTGGGAGCATATTTTACATTAAAGACCTAAAAAGGGAAATTTACATTGGGGTCCATACATTTAGCCCAAAGGACCGTAAAAGGAAAACTTTCTGGTTCGGCTCCTTCTCGAGACATCAGCTGATCTGAGCCAAACTCTTCATACTACTTCCTCTTCGATTGTTTTCAAAATATATGGCCCAATTTGTTAGCATGCAAATTCTCTCGTATGGGGCCATCAACATAAAGTATGATGTTGATATGGCCGTGACCTTGGTGGTTTGGCTTGAAATCCAAGAATGTTCATACCCGTTGAGAAGTAAGCTTAAATTCTTTTAAATTTCACCACTTACACTTATTGGTTAGAATTTTACACGGATGGTGGGACTACATTTTAGATCAAGGACCTAAAAAAGGGAAAAATACATTGAGGTCCATACATTTGGCGCAAAGGACCCTAAAACTAAACAAGGAATTGAAAATAGTTGGGTACAACTCCTCGAGAGAGTAGTTGATCGAGCCATACTCTTCATATTGCTTCCTCTTTCCCAATTTTGGACGCATATTAGGTTTTGTCAATGTCGATCTTTATAAAGTTCGACCAACTATATGTAAAAACATACTGACTTTTCTAATGACAAATGCATATAATATGAAAATATAGTAGTCCATAAAGGCTATCCACAAGACAAAAAGTAGTCCATAAGGCTATCCATATACATAGTGGAGGTTCACTTTAGGGGAATTTCCTTAAGGGTGACCTACAAGCTTGTGGGTTGTCCATAAGCAATAAACAACTATTTTACTCTCTCCTCTCTCTCTCTTGCTTGTGTGTACTTTTAATAGATAAGTGGGTCCCAACTTATGGTGAACTTGACCTCATACATTGTAGTTATTTCCATAAGCTATGTGGGTCCCATCTTATGGCAAAAGTTCACCTTATACATAGGTGACATTGAGTTGATGTTGTACATTTAGTCAAAGTTTATTAAATTTGACTCTGACCAGAAGTAATACACGTCCTAATTTGGGAAGGAGGGAGTACTACTTGCTTCACGGAAGAAGAAGAAAAAGGAGCGCTCCTCACTTTCGAACCAGCTTGTTGTGGGTGTGTTGGGTGCTTCCTCTTCCTAGGGTATGGAGGTGGAGTAGTGTAGAGTAGGTAGGCTGGTCAGATCATAATGGTGAGCATCCAATGCGATGGGATGTTTTTGTTTTTTTGCTAGCCATATCAACCAATCCCTTGTCCAGCACTTAAGTAGTACTCGTACTTGTATTAGTAGTGCTGCGAATGGCGATCTTTTGAATATCCTCCCCCCCGGATGTTTGTGAAGGAAGTGAAAATTTCGAAACCGGGAAAGTTTGAATTGCTACTCTATTGTACTACTACTTTAGTAGTAATAGTTTTTGCTTCCAAGGACCAAAATGGTTCCTACCAACGCAGCTGACGAACACGCCAGACAAAGACACGGAGCCGCGGACAAAGAAATGAAGCCACCAATGGCAGCTTGTCGGTCGACGCACGTGCGCAGTGCCACTTTGTGGACGAGGGAGAGATTAGCCGGCCGAGGTGTGGGGGTGGTGATGGGGGAGTGAAGGAGGGATAAAACACATTTTGTTTTGCGTGCATATATATTGTGATCCTGAAATTTACTCTACTCACTGTACCCTGTACCTTGTGTCAAGAACCCAGCCCAGCTTTGCTCTGACATTGGACCGCCTTCAAATCCTCCTCTTCGCAGCTCTCTCGCTGCCTCCTCTGTGCTCATATAGTCTCTTATCGCTCTTTATTTTTTTAACAGAAATAAGGAAATAAATTCTTCTTACTTGCTTTTCAGAAAATAAATTCCTGTCACTTCGAAAAATGAAATTGATTATTTTTTGTTTTTAATATCTTCGATTGTTTTCAAAAGATGGCCAAATTTGTCGGCATGCAAATTCTTGGATATGGGATCATAAGCATAAAGTACATTCTACATAAAGGACCAAAAAAGGGAAAATTACATCGAGGTCCACACATTTAGCACAAAGGACCCTAAAATTGAGCAAAGAAAACAGTCGGGTTTGGCTCCTTCTCGAGAGAGTGGCTGGTTGAGCCATACTCTTCATACTACTTCCTCTTTGATTGTTTTTAAAATATGGCCAAATCTGTCGCCATGCAAATTCTTGAATATGCGATCATCAACATAAAGTATGATGTAGAGATATGGCCTTGACCTCATGGTCGTTCGGCTTGAAAATCCAAGATTTTTTCATACTTGTTGACAACTATGCTTAAATTCGTTGAAATTTCATCACTTACTTTTAGGTTAGCATTTTACACGGTCGGTGGGAGTACATTCTACATCAAAGATCTAAAAAAGGGGGAAATTACATCGAGGTCCATACATTTAGCACAAAGGACCCTAAATTTGAGCAAAGAAAACAATCGAGTTCGGCTCCTTCTCAAGAGAGCAGTTGATCGAGCCATACTCTTCATACTACTTTCTCTTCGATTGTTTTCACAATATGGCCAAATCTATCGCCATGCAGTTTCTTGGATACTCGATCATTAGAATAAAGTATGATGTAGAGATATAGCCTCGACCTTGTGGTTGTTCGGCTTGAAATCAAAGAATGCTCATATTCGTTGACAACTATAAGCTGAAATTCGTTTAAATTTCACCACTTGCTTTTAGGTTAGAATTTTACACAATCGATGGGAGTACATTTTACAACAAGGACCTAAAAAGGGGAAATTATATGGAGGTCCATACATTTAGCACAAAGGACCCTAATATTAAGCAAGAAAAATAGTAGGGTTTGGTTCCTTCTCGAGAGAGTAGCTGATCGAGCCACACTCTTCATACTACTTCATCTTCGATTGTTTTCAAAATATGGCCAAATTTTTCGATATGCAAATTCTTGAATATGGGATCATCAGCATAAAGTATGATGTAGATATGGCCTTGACCTTGGTCGTTCGTCTTGAAATACAAGAATGGTTCGTACCCGTTGACAACTAAGCTTAAATTCATGTAAATTTCACCACTTACTTTTAGGTTAGAACTTTACATGGTCAATCGGAGTACATTTTACATCAGGGACCTCAAAAAAGCAAAAATTATGTCGAGGTCCATACATTTAGCATAAAGGACCCTAAAAGGAAAATTTTCTGGTTCGGCTCCTTCTCGAGAGATCAGCTGATCTGAGCCAAACTCTTGATACTACTTCCTCTTTGATTGTTTTCAAAATATGGCCAAATTTGTTGTCATGCAAATTCTCTCATATGGGATCATCAACATAATGTATGATGGTTGATATATATGGCCTTGACCTTGGTCATTCGGCTTGAAATCCAACAATGGTCATACTCATTGACCAGTAAGCTAAAAAATCGTCGCAATTTCACCATTTAGACTTTTAGGTTAGAATTTTACACGGGCATGGAAGTACATTTTATATCAAGGACCTAAAAAGGGAAAAATTACATCGAGGTCCATACATTTAGCACAAAGGACCCTAAAATTATGCAAGGAAAACAGTCGGGTTTGGCTCCTTCTCGAGAGAGTAGCGGATCGAGCCATACTCTTCATACTACTTCATCTTTGATTGTTTTCAAAATATGGCACAATTTGTCAGGGTGCAAATTTTTGAATATGGGATCATTACCTTGGTCGTTCATCGTGAAATCCTAGAATGGTTCATACTCGTTGACAACTAAGCTTAAATTTGTTTAAATTTCACCACTTACTGTTAGGTTAGATTTTTACACAGTTGGTCAGAGTACATTTTACACCAGGGACGTGAAAAAACAATAATTACATTGATGTCCATACATTTATCATAAAGCTCCCTAAAAGGAAAAAATTCTGGTTCGACTCCTTCTCGAGAGATCAACTGATCTGAGCCAAAGTCGACACACTACTTCCTCTTCGATTGTTTTCAAAATAGTGCAATTTGTCGCCATGCAAATTCTCTCATATGGGATCATCAACATAAAGTATGATGTTGATATGGCTTTGGCCTTGGTCGTTCGGCTTGAAATCCAATAATGGTCATACTCGTTGACAAGTAAGCTTAAAATCATTGAAATTTGACCACTTACACTTTTAGGTTAGAATTTTACATGGGTGTGGAAGTACATTTGACATCAAGGACCTAAAAAAGTGAAAATTACACCGAGGTCCATACATTTAGCACAAAGGACCCTTATATTAAGCAAGTAAAATAGTCGGGTTTGACTCCTTCTCTAGAGAGCAGCTGATCGAGCCATACTCTTCACACTACTTCATCTTCGATTGTTTTCAAAATATGGCCAAATTTGTCTACATGCAATTTCTTGGATATGGGATCATATGCATAAAGTATGGTGTAGATATGGCTTGACCTTGGCCGTTTGTCTTGAAAATTCAAGAATATGGTTCATACTCGTTGACAACTAAGCTTAAATTCGTTTAAATTTTACCACTTACTTTTAGTTTAGAATTTTACACGGTCGGTGGGAGTACATTTTACATCAAGGACCTAAAAAGATAAAATTACATGGAGGTCTATACATTTACCACAAAGGACCCTACAAAGAAAAACTTTTGTTTTGTCTCCTTACCGAGAGACCAGTTGATTTGAGCCAAACTCTTCGTACTACTTCCTCTTCGATTATTTTCAAAATATGGCCAAATCTATTGCCATGCAGATTCTCTGATATGGGATCATCAGCATAAAGTATGATGTTTATATGGCCTTGACCTTGGTCGTTCGACTGAAATCCAAGAATGTTCATACTCATCGACAAGTAAGCTTAAAATCGTCTAAATTTCACCACTTACACTTTTAGGTTAGAATTTTACACGGTGTGTAGAAGTACATTTTACATCAAGTACCCCAAAAAGGGAAAATTACATCGATGTCCATACATTTAGCACCCCCCTAAAAATAAGCAAGGAAAATAGCCGTGTTTGGCTCCTTCTCGAGAGAGCAGCTGATCGAGTCATACTCTTCGTACTACTTCATCTTCGATTGTTTTCAAAATATGTCCAAATATATCAGCATGCTAATTCTTGGACATGGCATCATCACCATAACGTATGATGTTGATATGGACTTGACCTTGGTCGTTCGGCTTGAAATCCAAGAATTTTCATACTCGTTGACAACTAAGCTTAAATTTGTCAAATTTCACAACTTACACTTTTTGGTTAGAATTTTACACAAATGGTGGGGGTACATTTACACCAAGGACCTAAAAAAAGGTAAAATTACACTGAGGTCCATGCATTTAGCATAAAGGACCATAAAATTTAGCAAAGAAAACAGTCGGGTTCGGCTCCTCGAGAGAGCAGATGATCGGGCCCTACTCTTCATACTACTTCCTCTTCGATTTACAAGAAAGATTTATGGTAGAGGGAACTGGGAGCAGAGTAGTACTATTCTGAAGGGAACTGGAGTAGAGGAACATGCGTCCGTTTTCATTTTATTCAACCTCGCCTATACGCTCTATCCCCACTTCTACGCCAAGCGCCGCCATTCTTCTCCTCACAATGCCGCTTTCCGATCCTGTTCACTGCATAGTGTGAGAGTGTTTGTTCTTGTCCCTGTCCCGCCTGCAGCCATCGATCTTCCCTCTTTTTTCTAGAAAACCAAATCAAGCCACTGTCCCAACTTCCATCATCTCCCTTGCGATGGCAGGACCGAGCAAGGACAGTGATGATTCTGAGCTGTTCCAGCATGTTTTTACCGAAGGCCCGCTTGAAGAACTCATAACCAGATGCAACGTCATCACCGCCGCGAGCCTTGCTGGTTCGTCCAAACATCTTCTTGACTCGGCAAAATATAGTGCAACTTTACATGCTTCTCAGCCGTTTGGCCTCCCCTGTGTTCTTCATTCTCACCCGACTAAGAAACCATGGAATGCAATGAGTACTTCGAGGGTAAGGGCACAACATGCAAGCTGACGCCGCTGGACAGGTTCTCCTCCGACGCTATGTTCCCGAATTATATGAGTAAGCAGTGGGTAGGTGCCAATGGATATTGGATCGCCACTGTTGGGTCTGAGTGCAAGTGGGAGCTTGTCAATGTGTACACTCATCAACGCGTTCCTCTCCCACAAGTCAATGAGTTTGTACCCACGAACGATCTGTTTACATTCATGCATAATGATCGCCCTATTCTCCTCCGGAAGATTGCTATTTGCTGAGCTCCCATAGCTACGGCTGATTATTTAGATTTCTCTCTTATCGCTATCTTCGACTACTCAATTGCTACCCTTGATGGCCATGAGTATGCATGGAAAACTCTTGAGAACCAGTTCTAGTGCTATTTCAGATACAACGATGCACTCATCCACAAGGGTCTGGTGTTTGCAGCCACTGAGAGTGGCAGTGTTTATGTTTGGAATCATCTGTATTTTGGTAAGTTCGATCCATTCCTGTTCTAAACACTAGCTTCAGTTTTAATGGATGTAAACTAGTGTTGGCTGATTTGGCCGTCATTTCTTTTTTTAGGTCCTATTCTGCTCCCGTCACCACCTGTTGCGCATCTCGAGGAGGGAAACCTTGATGCCATAGATGATGACAAGCACGAACCTGGTTTATGGTTCTTAGCAATATCTGTATATGAATCTTGCCTTCTTCTTATCCATACCGTGGGTGTTACTGATGAGGAGTTTTATGGCGGTACTTATTATGGTCATGGCAATCATGTTGCTGATCATAGTGTTGATCGTTGCGGTCGCACTTGTGGCACCTATGCTATTGGGTTTGGCTGCAAGATGTACTCAAAGGACACTGCTTACTTGTATCCACCTAAGCCATGGACAGAGATTGCTAACCTGGGAGCAAATTCCCTTTTCCTTGGCTTGAACTATCCGATTAATATTGCGGTAGGCGGTGCAGATGTTGCCCCAGGATATCTGACGAGAAGCAACTGTGTCTACACCTCCCACCATGCAATAGGACTTGGATATATGTCGTTTCCTGAAATATGCTGCTTCAGTCTAAATACCAAAGAAGCAGTTGTTGGTTTCTCAACCAACGTTCCATGGAAATATCCGGAGACTCCATTATGGTTCATCCCGAGCATCGCCAATGCCCGCGATTGGAACCAAACTACCGTAAGTAATCGTAATACTATGTAATAGGATAGCTCAGTTTAGATCAAGTGTAGTAGATGGTCCTACTTTTCTTTTGTAACTTGGCCTTATCCTAAACTCATAATCTAGACAAGGCTTTGGGCATTTTGAGTTGCCTATGGAGGTCACACACAGGCATTAATGCGAGAAGGAGGCATGCACACAAAAGCAGACTTGATCGTCAGTTTTGTTTCTTCCAATGACGAGTGTTCGGAGAAAAGGGAAAATTGAATCCGTTACTTTGAAATGCTGTTGAATATGTCCAAGTGATGTTGAATGTGAACTGTGAATCTGTCGTTTTTTCTTTCTTATTATGTATTGCTGCATCTTTCAAATGCTACTGAACCTATCAAAAGTTTTGTTCGGTACTTGTTCAGATCAACCGGTCGAGTGCATAATATGGTCTCGTTTTCCTTTTGAATCAGTCCTTGCTAGATCTATTGAATTTCAATGTCCGCATTGCTGAATCTGTCAATTCTTTTGGTCACTGTCTGTGTACTGCCACAATCTATCAAGTGCTGCTGAATATGAACCGGGAATCTATCTGATATTTTTACGGTCTATTCTATACTGCTGAATCTTCCAAATGCTACTAAATCTGTCAAATGTTCTGTCGTTACTATTAGTACAATATTTTGTAGAACGAATTATGATGTACTGGTACTTGGTTAGATGAAGTGCATCAGATTGTCTTGCTTTTCTTTTGAAACTTAGCATTGTTACAATTATCTGGATGAGTCTTGGGCATTTTCGGTTGCTATGGGCGGTCACAGAGGCATTGATGTAAGGAGGAGGTACTCACACAAAAGCAGACTTGATCGTCAGTTTTGCTTGCTCCAATGATTGAGTCTATTCGGAGAAGAGGCCAAACTGATCGTGGGCCAAGTTTTTTTAGCTGGAACAAGAACTGGTTCTCTCTGTACTACTATTGAATTTCAAGCAGGAAAGCTACTGAATCTCTCATTCGACCCCTCTTTAGCCCAGAACATTTTAATTCAGTCTTTTCAGGGTCGGGAACTACTAACCACAGGCCAACGGAAATTTTAGAAAGGAGCCCATGGACATAGCCGAGAACATATTAGTTCGGCCTTTTACGGGTCAGCAGACTGCTGAGCACAGGCCAGTGAAATTTGAGAATGAAGCCCATGGAGCATAGCCTATGGAATATAACCCACGTAGAGCAATAGCCAAAAAAATAATAATTCGGCCTTTTGGGCATTGCCCCCCACCTCTCATAATAAAAAAAACTCTGCCTACCCATGTTTTTAAGAAAATACCCCATTATGTGGCATTTTATAAATTGAGATGCCAGGAGCGCTGCCCTATTATATTTTAAAAGAGATAAACATAGACACACAAAATATTTTAAGAGGACTAATATAGAAGTTGTAGTACTAATAAAAGTTTAATGATATTTTTTCTATAAATATCTTTGTTATATTTGGCACTCAGTTTACGTTTATTTGATTTGAAGGTCTTTTGTTCGAATCGCCTTTGTGTGTGTATCTCGGGTTTACATTTTTTTTCTTCTAGCAATATTGCATTACGGAGAGGATGACATCACGGATCCACCAGCATGCAACGTCCCTGGAGTTTGTTTTGAGGGTGGATTCAAAAAAAAGTTTAAATACTTGTACAGAGAGGCTAGCATCAGGGACCCACCAAACATAACATACAAGGCTGAATCGGGGACCCTTAAGCCAGAACATGCTAGAGAGGCTGACATAGGGCCCCAGCAGTAAGACCATACACGACTGCCACGGTGAAAACAGCGGACGCGACCGAAAAAAAGTCCATCACACACACCTTGCACTTACAGAGAAGCTGACATGTCAGACCCAGTAGGCCCAAGCATAGCCCATGAAATTAGCCTATCAGCCTCAAGCATAGGCCAATACTACCTTTTAATTCAGCCTTTTCGTGGTCTTGTGGCCACCGACCATATCCCATTCAATTTAGGAGTAAGCTCATTGAATATAAGCCATGACGAATAGGGAATCCGCCCCGAGTTAGCCCAGTATCTTTTTAATTTGGCCTTTCTGAGCATTTTTTGTACTCTGCGGCTGACATCTGGGACCCGAAAAAATAGTCCAACATACACACGTTTCTTTCAAATAGAGGCTGTCAGCTGGGACCCAGCATAGACACGTTTCCTACATAGAGATGGTTAACATCTGGGACCCAGCAAGTTTCCAAGGTCAAAACAACGAACATGGCCAAAAAAAGTACATCATACGCACGTTTCATTTATAGAGAAGCTGATATGTGGGACCCAGCAGCGCTACCTTATACAGATGCTGCATCGAGCAATGTAGCCAGTTCGAAACAGGGAGGCGCGAGCGAGAAAAAAGTTCAGCATGTACACGTTTCTTTTAATGAGAGGCTGAAATGGGAGACCCAACAGCGTGAGCAAACGGCAGATTCGTCGAGAAACTCTATCTAGTTCAGAACAGGGTAGCGCTAGAGAAGAAAAAATTCCATCATACCCACGATTCTTCTAATGTGAGGCTGACATAAGGGACCCACCAGCCCGAATAAACGGCTGATGCAGCGAGTAAAGCTATCAATTTCAGAACACGAAGGCGCGACAGAGGGTAAAAAATCCATCATACACACGTTTCTTATAATGAGAGAATGACATGTTGGGCTTAGGAGGTTGGTTAAACGGTAGATGCGTCGAGCAGCGCTATCAACTCGGAACGGGGTAGCGCGAGCCAAGGAAAAAAATCCATCATACACACGTTTCTTCTAATGAGAGGATGACATGTGGGGCTCAGGAGGTTGGTTAAACGGTAGATGCGTCGTGCAGCACTATCAACTCGAAACGGGGTAGCGCCAGCTAAGAAAAAAATTCCATCATACACATGTTTCTTCTAATGAGAGGATGACATGTGGACCCCAGCATCGTGATTAAACGGTAGACAGCATCGAAGAGCGTTATCAACTTCGGAACAGGGTAGCGCGAGCAAAGGAAAAAAATTCCATCATGCACACGATCCTTCTAATGAGAGGCTGACATGTGGGACCTAGCATCCTGACTAAATGGTAGATGCATCAAGCAACGTTCTCGAGTTCAAATTAGGGAGGCGTAACCGAAAAGTATGGTCCACTAGAGACACTGACGTCCGGGACCCACACGCCTCAAAAGACTTCGGCAAGTCAACATCGCGCGAGGAAACGAAAATCTTGCTTCTGCCACGCGCCAGTTGAGCATCCTCAATGTTTTTAGCAGATCCGTCATAGTAGAGGGCCGCAAAACCGGAAAAAAAAGTTTTCCATCGGCCACGGCCGAGCCGAGAATTTTGTCGCGGAAGACGCGCCTTCTACGACGACCGTCGGGCCAATTCGTTGCGGAAGGAAACTTTTCTTGTAGTGTTGGCCTTGATCTCCAGCTTGATCAGCAGGAATAGGAGATCATGAATCTTGCCCTTGATGTTGATCAAAAGCCATAACAGGAGGCTGCTGCTGTTCAGGATTTTCAGGGCCGGATAATCTGGCCGAGGGTGTGGCCGGATAATCAGGCCTAGGAGAACTTGATGCATCTTCACTGTCTTCACTGGTTCTGGCTCGAACTAGAGAGGGGTCGGATAATCTGGGGCCAGCCGAAAAATCCAGCCTGGGACTTGCAGCAAGTTCTTCAACATTATGATCACTTCTGCCAGGTGAGGAGGGTTGGCTGGATAATCCGGTGTCTACCAGATAATCCGGCCTAGAGCTTTCTAGAGCACTTGCATGATGGTCTTCAACAGTTCGTGGGATTGGTGTAGAGGTTTCTCCGACAGTTGGATCATGTTGAGCTTGTGTCGATGAGGGCTCTACTTGAGTAGAGCATTGTCCTTTCTGATCCGCCACAAGGGGTTCCTCAATGGGGCGGAAAAATCCCACGCCCATTCTTCTGATGGCATCTTGGGGTATTTCAACATCTGCATCACAAACATCAACTTGCCCCGCATGGGAGCCATCATTTTCCTCGAACACCACACTACAAGATTCTACAACAGTTCCGGAGAGCTTATTGTAGACTCTATAAGTGTGGGATTTGGCACCATAACCAACAAAAATGCCTTCTAAGGCCTTAGACTCGAATTTAGATAAACGAACTCCTTTAATGAGAAAGAAACACTTACAACAAAATACCCAGAAGTAGGAGATGTTTGGCTTGTTACCGATAAGTATTTCATAAGGAGTCTTGTCCAATATTTTGCGGAGGTAGAGCCGGTTGGATGAGTGGCATGCGGTAGAAATTGCTTCAGCCCAGAAATTATATGGTGACTTGAACTCAGCCAACATTGATCTTGCCATATCCATTAAAGTTTGGTTCTTCCTCTCGGCTACACCATTTTGTTGAGGGGTGTACGCAGCGGAATATTGGTGTCTTATCCCCTCTTCATTTAGAAATTTATTTAAAGTGTAGTTCTTGAACTCGGAGCCATTATCACTTCTAATTGCCAATATAGGGACATTGTGTTGACTTTGAACCTCATTGGCAAAATCGATGACTATTTGTTGAGTTTTGCTCTTCAACTTGAAGAAATAGACCCATGTGTATCTTGAGTAATCATCAACAATTACAAGGCAATATTTGTTCCCACCGAGGCTTGCATGAGATGGAGGACCAAAGAGATCCACATGAAGGAGATCTAGAATCCCTGTTGATGAAATAATGGTCTTCCGTCGATGGGGAGAGTCATGCATTTTTCCTTCAACACAAGCCTTGCAAACATGATCTTTGGCAAAGGAAACATTTTATTTTAGTCCAAGGATGTGGCCACCCTTGTGAAGACATTGCAAAGTTCTCATATTGACATGGTCTAGTCGGTGATGCCATAGCCAACCCGCGTCGGCCTTTCCGAAGAGACACATCGGACCTGTAGTAGTTTTCCCCGAGAAGTCCACCACATATAGGTCATTTTCAACATATCCCACGAAAGCGACCTTTAGAGACTTGCTCCACAAGAGTACCACTAAATCACCATCAATGAAAACTACAAAGCCCATCTTACCAAGGGCACGAACTGAAAGTAAATTGTAACCGAGGGTCTCAACAAGCATGATGTCCATGAGAGAGATATCGTGAGAAACCACAACTTTGCTAAGACCCAATACCTCAGATTTTGACTTGTCACCATAGGAGACAGTTATGTGATCATGGTTTGGCCGCATCTCCGAGATGATCTCCTTGCTTCCGGTCATATGACTAGTGCACCCGCTATCGAGCACCCATTTGGACCCACCGGAAGCATAGCCCTGCAAGAAAGTTACTTCTTGGTTTTAGGTACCCATTTTTCAATGGGTCCTCTCATGTTAGTGACAAGGGTCTTGGGAACCCAAATAGACCAAGATATGTAACTATGAAATGGACCTACATAGCTAGCATAGACATCACCATAATAATCACAAAATAATTCATAGTTCGGATTATTAGCCCCTGCAAAACCAACATAGTTAGCCTTGTCATTAGTTGTGGTGCTTGTCTTAGTTTGGGCAGTTTTGCTCTTCTTCTTCTTATCATTATTCTTCTTCTTCTTCTTTGTCTTGGGAACATAACCAAGACCTTCTTTTCCATTGTTTCTCCTTTCCTTGCTAAGAACCTCATATAGGACTTATTTACCTTTATGTTGAGATCCCTTTACAAGTTCTTCTTTTAGCCTTGCATTTTCTTCAAAATATCTTCATGTCCACACGATGGAGTGGAGGTGCTAGGCATATCATACTTGTCCAATTGAGTTTGGAGATGATCACGAGACTCATTTAGAGTAGAGTGTTCACTCTCCAATGCCTTGTGGGTAATCTCAAGTTTCTCAAACTTCTCTCAGAGTCTAGCATGAGCAGCCCCAAAGTCAATCTTCTCCTTCTTTAGTTTCTTTACCTTAGCAAGAGCATTGCCACGTTCTTTTATGAGCTGGGCAACAACCTCTTCATGGGACTCCTCAATTGACTCGAGTTTCTCCTCCAAAGATACTCGAGCTTCCTCTTCTTCTTCTAAGGCATTCTTCAAAGAGGCTATCTCCAAGGCGTCTTCTCTTTCAATTCTACCCTTCTCTTCGAGAAGTTCTTCGTAATGAGCAAATTGACTCATAAGATCATCAAAATGAAGTTTGTGCTCACCTTGCAAGTTAGTGAAAAAATTGTCCAAAGCAATAACTTATTTTTTTATCTTAAAACTAGTAAGATCATCCATATCCATATTTATATTAGTCTTAGGAAATGAAGAAATAGAAGATGATACCTCGGACTCTCTTGCCATAAGGCAAGTGACGTTGTTGTTGATGACATTTTCGTTTGGAGAGTCGAAGAGTGATGTAGGGGTAGATGTGGTGGCTATAGCAGCCACCTCTCGAGAACTATCTTCATCCTTGATGACCCATAAGTATAGGGGGTGTATCGCAGTATTTTCGATAAGTAAGAGTGTCGAACCCAACAAGGAGCAGAAGGTGTTGACGAGTGGCTTGGATCAGGAATTCTTTGTAAATACTTAGCAAACAAATTTTTAGGAGTTTTTGATAATGCGGATGAATAAAGTACGAGTAAATAAAAGACAATAATAATAATTGCAGCAAGTGGCCCAATCCTTTCTTTAGCAAAGGACAAGCCGGTTGTATTACTTAAGATGACCAAACGTTCTCGAGGACACATGGGAATATTGTCAAGTGCTTTCACTTCATATAGTTGATTAATCTTCTTTGGTTGTATAAGTGTTGTGTGGGTGAACCTATGCTAATGTACTGACCTTCCTAGGACTAATACATACTTGTGATTATGCCCCTTGCAAGCATCTGCAACTACAAGAAAGTAATTAAGATAAAAACCTAACCACAACCTTAAACTTTGAGATCCTACACTCCCTTATGCAAAGGTTTCCTAACGGGGGTTCAGGTTTTTGTCGCTCCGGCAACCCCACGATTAGTAACCAAATACACAATGCATTCCCCTAGTCCCATAAAGGTGAAGTATCATGTAGTCGACATTCACATGACACCACTAGAACAATAACACCACAACTTAAATATCAAACCATTGAATCTTTCTCAACACAATTCCACTACTAACAACATGACTTCTCTCATGTCCTCAAGAACTAAACGAACTACTCACGAGACATCATATGGATCAAGATCAGATATGGAATAATGATAAGTAACAATCTAAACATAAATGATAATTCAATGGTTCCACTTAATAGCATCAACTACTACAAGTAATCAACACCGGGAAAGTTTCCCCTACGAACTATGCAAGATTCAACGCAATTGTTACAGCAATATGGAGATGGTGATGATGGTGCTAGTGGAGATGATGGTGGATATGATGATGATGATGATCCCGATGAAATCCAGCTTGATGGTGGTGTTGATGGCGATGATCTCCCCTCTCCGGGAAGGAATTTCCCCGGCAAATTTCTGCCTGCCGAAGAGCTGTTTCTCTCTGCAGTTTTCGCCCCACAGAGGCGGCGGAATCTTCCTATGGTCGCTCCCTGAGTCTTAGGGTTTTGAGGGGATTATATGCGTCAAAGGGCGATGCCAGAGGTAGGCTAGGTTTACCATACCACCTGGTGGCGCGGCCAGGGCTGGCCCGCGCCAGGGGGTGGTGTGGGACCCCTGTGGCCCATCTCCACTTCCCCTTCTGGCTTCCTTCGTCTTCTGGAAAAATAGGATTTTCCATATATTTTCCGGGATTTTCTGATCTTCGCAAATTTTGCCTCCAAACAGTGCCTTTTCCATCAGAATCCTAACTTCAGTGGTCCATCCTCCAAAAGTCATCAACCATGCAAAAATAGGTGAAATAACATAAGTATCATCTCTTAATATGAAATATATCAATGAATAACAGTAGATTTTGATATAGAATAGTGATGCAAAATGGACGTATCAACTCCCCCCAAGCTTAGACCTCGCTTGTCCCCAAGCAAAAACTGAGCTCAATAAACATGACCACAGGTTTATGGAGTGAAGTGTCGATAAAGAGAATACGGACAAGAAGCATCACATTCATCAATACACAAATCATAATAGAAAACAACTCACTATTATATAACTTAACTTACAATAATTAAAGGAAACACAATAAAGATACACAAAGTAAATCATAATTGGTAATGGCAAACTTTGTTCTTGGTCAAAGAATAGTTAACAATTTGCAGGAGTTCAAACATAATGGGGATTTCAATGATAGCTTTCAAAGTAGTATTCACTAAGATAAGAGCAGTGTGCAAAACAAGGAACATAAGAAACATGATTGAATAAATCATCATATGGATGATTGAATCACAACAACTCAAATACTTGCTTAATATAGAAAGGAATAGGTTTACTGACTCAACTAAAAAGTAAAAGATAGGCCCTTCGCAGAGGGAAGCAGGGATTTCAAGTTGCATAAAGAGCTTCCAAAAATTATGGTACTTATTAGCTTTCATCTCTCATTGCCCCTATCATAAGCATTTTGAGGCGATTAAGGTTAAAGTGACACAAATATGAGGATATGCTTGACAAGTTATAAGTTGAAAATCTCATGCCCCGTGCTTACGAGTACCGAACCTCATTCTACTCAACTTTAGTCATGAGTAAGTTCTTGTCATTGTAAGTACATGTGTATCATAGAGAACCGCCCACGGGGTACCCCTTGCCCCATGATACAGGAGCTATCCCATACCAAAATGACAAGGCAACAGACAATGAGCATCTCAGTGATCTTTTTATTTGCTATTTGCATAGATTTTTATTGAGGATGCTTCATAGATTGCTCACTATGGTTATGCTGCAAGTTTCCACCATGATTAGGCATGGCTTAGGCTAGCCGCTCAGGCGTTTCTCTAAGACATATACAAACTCCATGAGCTTAAAAGCTCCCCTTTTATTTCACACCGCCGGGATCCATAAGCAAAAGAACATGAAATCAACTAAATAAGTGCAATGTTGAAAGCGTTCCCCATGGTAACATGGTTCTGCTAATCCACAACTTATAAATCGCAAGCATATACGCAACATAGATGGACATAATGGTTCAAGTTTATTAAGTGCAAGAAAATAAAGTGTGCCATCAAGTTTGTGAGAGCTTTAATCACTAATTTTCACATAACAAGTTTAATTCAAAAGATAGATAAAAACATGAATATACTTGGAATAGCAATAATGCTAATAGGTAGGTATGGTGGACACAAATGGCATAGGTTTTGGTTTAAGGATTGGATGCACGAGAAGCATACCCTCTTAGTACAGGTTTTTGGCTAGCAAGGCTAGGTAGCAAGCATAAGAGTTGAAGGAAACAAACAAACATACAAGTTATAGAAACAAACATACAATCTTCCTTGGAAGCACAAAAGATCTTAACTAGAGAATACTAAGCTTATGAGCCAAACAAGAAAGAAAGATGATGAAATTATATTTCTAAAAGTACTTTTCTCTTTTCCATTCAATTCTCAAATAGTGTTGCTACTGACCAGAGCCAGGTTTGCCAAAACCAACTAAATTTACTTAATGATCCCAAA
This sequence comes from Avena sativa, assembly GCA_916181665.1. Taxonomy (NCBI): domain Eukaryota; kingdom Viridiplantae; phylum Streptophyta; class Magnoliopsida; order Poales; family Poaceae; genus Avena; species Avena sativa. The sequence goes on along the minus strand of OV702286.1, from coordinate 62,419,293 downwards.
GTGATACGAATACTAACAACAAGATCAATCATATAACAGAAATTGCAAACCAGAATAAGACGTGCAAAAAGTAAATGATAGAACTTCTCATTAATATTCCATAACGGCAACTCACACCAAGGGATACATAGATATCTAGCTAGAGGAGAGATACTTCCACAATGCAAACCATCCTATATGATAACTTCTCAATTCATGATATGACTCTACTAAAAAGGTAAAAAAAGATAATGATATGATACCGCGAACTCCCCCAAGCTTGGAACAAACCAAGGGGATGCCAAAACCTGATGATGAATTACTCCTTCGGTGGTGGTGGTGTTCTCTCGATGAGCTTTTCAATCAATTTCCTTAAATCCTCAATCTCGAAAGTGAGAGTACAAATCAACTCTGAGTTGTGCTCATTGCGGTTTCATGATCATGTCGGGTTGTGAATCCCAGGTCTTGCAATTCTTTCCCCACTATGCCTCCTTGAAGTATTCTTTTCCTACATGGTTAGAACGAGGCATATCCCAATTGGAGGGTAATTTTTCCTTGGGCATATTTTGGAATTTCTGCTCATGAATAAGGGTATGGAAGGGATTCTTGGTGCGTGGAGGAGGTGACCATGAAGCCAAGCAATGATGCGGAACCTTCCCTCCGGTGGACATCCGTGTAGTCCTTTTGAACTTGGCAGAATTTTTCACCACTCCAATGCTTGCAATGGTGGTGCTGGTGTGTGGATGTTGGTCATCCTTTGCCTCCTCTTCAACTTCACTCTCGATCTCCTCCTCCTGCTTAGAGTCTTGGAAATCATCTTCCACAGGCTCCTTGCCCTTATCATTGGCTGAGACCATCGTGCTTCTAAACTTGAGAACAGTTCCTGACAGAAACAGATCGAAACGAAAACACAACGAGAACACGATATATGGACCTTGGGAGATCCGGGGGATTATATATTACAAAGTTTAACAACAAAAGGAAAGTACTGGGAGAAAACGGGTCGGAGACGGGCTCCGGGGTGGCCTCACCCCTTGGTGGCGCGGCCAGGTGGGCCCGCGCCACGAGGTGGTGTGAGCCACCCTGGCTCCGTTTTTGTCCCCTTTTCGACTCATTATTTTCCATGTTAGATAAAAACTGCAAAAATATAAATTGAAAAGTTTTTCACGGATCTTTTCTTACCAGAACTGTTACCTATTCAAAAATGGACTCTGCGGGTTTCTGAATTTGGTCTTTACTGAATTTTTACGGAGTCATCATTTGAATAACATCAATATCTTCATTGTAAGAATCTCTAGAAATATAGTGCTTGAGTCTCTGACCATTCACCACTTGTGTAGTGTTATCTTTTAAGGAAGAAATTTTTATTGCACCTGAACGATACACCTCTTCAATAACAAAAGGTCCTTCCCACTTTGAAAGTAGTTTTCCTGCAAAAAATCTGAGACGAGACCTATATAATAGAACTTTCTCACCAACATGGAACTCTCTCTTAAGAATTCTCCTGTCATGCCATCTTTTAACTTTCTCTTTAAAGAGTCTAGCATTTTCATATGTTTCACTCCTCCACTCGTCTAAAGAACTTAAGTCAAACAATTTTTTCTCACCATCAAGTTTGAAGTCTCTATTAAGTTCTTTCACTGCCCAATAAGCTTTGTGTTCTAATTCTAAAGGCCGGTGACAAGCTTTTCCATAAACCATTTTGTAAGGAGACATTCCCATAGGATTTTTTATAAACATATCTATAAGCCCATAAAGCATCATTCAATTTTTTGCCCAATTTTTCTACATCTATTAACAATCTTTTGCAAGATGGATTTAATTTCTCTATTTGATAGTTCTACTTGCCCACTGGTTTGGGGATGATAAGCTGAAGCAATTCTATGATTAACATCATATTTACCAAGGGTCTTTCTAAAGCCACCATGAATGAAATGAGTACCTCCATCAGTCATAAGATACCTAGGCACTCCAAACCTAGGAAAGATAACATCCTCAAGCATTTTTAAAGAGGTCTCACCATCAGCACTTTTCGTAGGTATGGCTTCTACCCACTTAGTAACATAGTTAATGGCAATAAGAATATGAGTATAACCTTTTGAAGAGGGAAAAGGACCCATAAAGTCAAATCCCCAACAGTCAAACGGTTCAATAACAAGAGAGTAATTCATAGGCATTTCGTTGCGTCTAGAAATATTACCAACTCGTTGACATTCATCACATGATAAGACAAACTTTCTTGCATCTTTAAAAAGGTGGGCTAGTAAAAACCTGATTGTAGAACCTTTTGTGTGGTTCTATCTCTAGCATGATGTCCACCATAGGCACTACCATGACATTTCCGCAATATCTCCTTTTGCTCGTATTCCGGAACACACCTTCGCATAATACCATCCACTCCCTATTTATATAAATGTGGGTCATCCCAAAAATAATGCCTCAAATCATAAAAGAATTTCCTTCTTTGCTGGGCTGTAAAAGTTGGAGGCAAATACTTGGAAACAATAAAGTTAGCATAATCAGCATACCAAGGACTCTCTCGCGAGCTTACCCCTATTGCAGCCAACTATTCATTTGGAAAACTATCATTAACATGCATAGGATCAAAAGAAATGTTTTCCAATCGAGATAAATTATCAGCAACAGGATTTTCAGCACCTTTCCTATCTACAATATGTAGATCAAACTCTTGTAATAGCAAACCCATCTAATAATCCTAGGCTTAGCATCTTTCTTTGTCATAAGGTACTTAATAGCATCATGATCAGTATGAATGGTTACTTTTGAATCAACAATATAAGGTCTAAACTTATCGCAAGCAAAGACAACAGCTAAGAACTCTTTTTTAGTAGTAACATAATTCTTTTGAGCAGCGTCAAGAGTCTTACTAGCATAATGGATAACATTTAACTTTTTATCTATTCGTTGCCCAAGAACATCTCCTATAGCAAAATCACTAGCATCACACATGATTTCAAAGGGTGAATTCCAATCAGGTGGTTGGACAATAGGAGCAGTAGTTAATGCTTTCTTTAGAGTTTCAAAAGCTTCCTTACAATCATCATCAGAAACAAAAGGTACATCTTTTTGAAGAAGATTAGTGAGGGGTTTTGATATCTTGGAGAAATCTTTAATAAACCTTCTATAGAAACCAGCATGACCAAGGATACTACGAATACCTTTGACGTCTCTAGGGCAGGGCATTTTCTCAATCGCTTCAACTTTGGCTCTATCAACTTCAATGCCTCTTTTGGAAATTTTATGTCCAAGGACAATTCCTTCATTAACCATAAAGTGGCATTTCTCCCAATTAAGAACAAGATTAGTTTCTTCACATCTCTACAAAACTTTATCAAGGTTGTGCAGACAATTATCAAAAGAAGTTCCATACACGGAATAATCGTCGATGAATACTTCCACAATTTCCTCACAAAAACCATGAAAGATAGCAGACGTGCATCTTTGAAAAGTAGCAAGAGCATTACACAAACCAAAAGGCATACGCCTATAAGCATAGGTTCCATAAGGGCACGTAAAAGTAGTTTTTTCTTGATCTTGCTATTTAACAGCAATTTGAGAGAACCCAGAGTATCCATCAAAAAAGCAAAAATGGGTCTTTTTAGACAACCTTTCTAACATTTGATCAATAAAAGGCAGTGGGTAATGATCTTTCTTAGTAACTTGGTTAACCTTTCTGAAGTCAATGCACATCCTATAACCAACTACTACTCTTTGGGGGTGTAACATCCCAAAACTTTAATCAAGGTTATCAAAGTTCAAATCACCCAAATTAGGGTTAACAAAAACTTTTTATTATTAAAATGATTAATGAATGCATGTGTGTTTGCATTAGTGTACAATTGTTTGAAAATGCCATGTTTAATTGTTCTAAATGATATGAAATAGTTCAAAGGTGAATGCCACATCATCTAGGCCATTTACAAACAAAATCCAAAGAAAAAGAAATCAAATAAGATTAAATAATGCAAATGGTCATATTGACAATTTTAATCCACTAGGCCACTTTAGGTGTTCCTAGAAGTCAATTCCCAACAGAAACAATTCTAGATCTTTGCACCCCTTGCTAGACCAAGTAAAGATGTACCAAGGCCCACTTTACAAACTTATAAAAACATCTAGCAAAGCAATTTAAATGATATCTGAAAATTGAATCCAATACATATGTGAAGATCATCATTTTTGAAAAACCCATCAAATGAGTTCACCTTGCCAATACCAAGCAAGCATAGATAACCAAGCATAAGTGTATATCACCTACCAAAATTGAGCCAAAAATTCAAATATATTTTTCTTTCGGCCATTTCATCAAACACTTGGTGATCACAGAATTAACTGGCTAACTATTACTGTTCTTGATCAATGCTTTGTCCACCATTTTGCCCCATTACACTCCCCTTGTCCCCTCTAGTCCCAACCAGCACCCTAACACCTCACGCCATTGTTGTATGCGCCAGTGCCGAGCCACCCAAGCCCCTCCATGTCGGCCGATCATGAACCGCTCGCATCAGACCAACCCTAGCTCGCACATGATGTCTAGGAGAGAGCCAAGGTCACATCGCTGCCCCCTGTCCCTTCCCCGAGCGTTGCCAGGCCCTAGACCACCGCAGAACAGCCGTGCCCCGCGCGTCTGTGCCATGCCGAGCACGCGCGAGAGCGTCGCGCCCGACAAGCGTGCACACGCCGCGCCTCGACCGCAGCTCGCGCACACCGCTTTGCCACGACCCCAGGAAGCGCCTAGACATGCCCGTTCGCCGCTCTTGACACGCAGCCACCATGCACCGTGTCGAACGCCGCTTCTGCCGCGCAGAGCACTAGCCGCGCCCGACCAAATGCCACTGCCCCTAGCCACGCCTTTAAGCCGTAGAGGACCGCCAGGGAGAACTACGTCGACCGCCGCTCACAGCCATGCCGATAGCAGCCCGTAGCCATGTCGCCACCGCCGCCCGACAATGTCGTGCTGCCCCTTCCTCGAGCTATAAATAGAGGCCACCCCCAGCCTCATTCCTCACACCATCTCACTTCCCTCTCACCACTAACCACCCCACACTTCTCCTCGGAGCCAATCGAGCCGTAGTTCGCCGGAATTTCACCGGAGCTTGCCGCTGCAGAGGAGAAGAGGCGTCGTCGATTGGAGTTGTCCCAGGAGCCGCCGCGACCACGCCTAAAACCGTCGCCGTCCACCAGCTCGATCGCCCCCATCGCCACGTCTAGCCAGATCCCTGGTAAGCCCCCGCATACCCCCACCGTGCCGCGTTAGGGTTTGTTCTCGCCGGAGTTGTTCACCGGAGTCGCCGGAGCTGTTCACCGGATACGACGAACGTCATCCGTTGATCTGTCGTCTAATCACACGATTGCAATTAAAACTTACCGTTTCGCTGAGTAGCAGCCGCTGACGTGTAGGTCCGCCCTGTCAGTCACCCACTGCGCCGTGGAGCTCCACTGGGCCATCCCATTTCTTTTCCCGCGCTAGCCCAAAGATTCAAATAATTTTTTTCCCATTTAGGTTTAAACTAGATTTTGTCCACTTATTCAAAAATCAACTCAGAGAGATTCACTTAACCAAATGACATGATTCAAAATATCTAAGATTGCATGCAGTGACATTGGACTAGTACCAAAAGAATGCTATTAGGGCATTTCTAGTCACTTGAAATCTATTTAATAATAAACTTAAACTTTATAAAATGTGACCAACCCTTTCAATCACCTTCCCATGTATTAGAATATGTGGTGATGACATGTGTCCACATGATCCCATATTTTAATTGGAGAATATTAAATCTTAAATATTTTCAATGAGTACAAATTACTTTTCTCAAATAAAATAATGAAACTAGTTCTTTAAATCTTGTGATGGTTGTGATGATACTAGATCATCAAGAATGTGCCTTAGTGTGCTAATTAGACTAGTTAAGTATTGTTTGGTGATTGTGTACCCCATATTTCCTTTATAGACGATAGTACCGACCAAGTTTACGAGGAGGAGGAGTTCTACCCCGAAGAAGACGAGGAGAATTTCAACCACTGCACCAACCAAGGCAAGCTATTATTGGCAAGATAGAATTATACAAGATGACCTAAGCAAGATGCATTAGGCATGCTTGGTTATACTTTTGAATTATACCAATCCCAAGTTTTACTTACAAACTTTACTTTCTTTTACTTTACTAAAGTTCTTTACTTTTAGTATAGATAGCATAAAGAGTATAAAACTTGGCCTATCTAGTTATACTTAGATGTCATTTTGTGGCATGAGATTGAAGATTAGCACCCCTCTTTAGTGAACACTCTTAACCTTAGTGGCTAGTGCTAAGCATAAAACTTGATCACTTTAGATGGGAATACTTGGTGAAAATGATTATGAAAACCTTGGAATGATGAGTCATTCTATTGAGATGTTTTGACATATGTTGAGAAACACAAATGGTTTATGATGATGAAAATGTTGAGGCATGAGCCTTAGCCCTTTTTAAAAATTGATGGTTGGATTCAGATGTGATACCATTCCAATTTTACCGTACAACCACAATACCTAAATTGGGTAAGGCTTAGCCGGAAGTTTATATGCATTAGTATGGGTTCCCTCATGGAAGAGGTTTGAGCTGAGGCTACCTCTTGATGTTGTCCACCTATGCAGTGCCCAGGATGGCAGATGGCCATGGCTGGGAGGCCAAGCTCATAGGAGAGGTGCTTATACTAGGGTGTGTAAAGGAAAGGTTATGATTGATTATCCGCATACTAAGTATGATGATTCAGGGTTATCCCTGACGGATGTATCGAATTTTGTGGTGAAAGTGTACCACCTCTGCAGAGTGTCAAACTATTTGAATAGCCGCGTCCACGGTAATGGACAGTTGGAGTGGTCATAATGTTCCGTCGTTAGATATTTTCAAAATGACTTGTGAAATAAATGGTGACTTTGACTTGACCACAACAAGGTTGTGACTGTGAAAACTAGTTTCCCACTTAAGTGATTTAGAACATTAAATTAGCTTTCTTTACTTCTGAACTCATCTTAGGTTTCAATTTAGCTTTTGCAAATAAACTTAGAGTTTAGCATTCCTACTAGAACTACCTTACTTGTTAGTGATAGTTTGCGTGTACTTAAAAGAGTACTCATGGCTTTGTCCCTGGCTATTCCCGTGGCCAGACTATGAGAAGGACTACCCTGAAGATGGACAGCAGGATGACTACGACAACTAGGATCATCTCCCATCGTCAGCATTGCCTGTGACACTAAAGATGGAGCCCACCGCTACGCTTATATTTATGTTGCTTGTTTGTACTAAGACTGGATCATGAGATCCTTTATTCGTGTAAGACCTTATTATGGTTTGTAATGGATGATGTACTGTGATATCCAATCTGTTATGTCTCACAAAAAGGTAATCCTGGGATTGTGATGTATGGCATAACATGCATCTAGGATTAAAAATTCGGGTGTTGACAAGTTGGTATTAGAGCCATCCTGACCATAGGAGACCCTAGTTAGAATGGACGTCCGAACAAAAACTTAGTTTCAAAACAAAAGAAGTGAGTATTTATGAAAACCTATTTCCCCTCTTATCCTTGAGATTCTTTCAAAAAAAATAATGTTCCTCAAAAATTCTTACATTACTACATAAAATTTGACACACTTGATCACCTCACTAACTTACTCATCCTAAATTCTTATAGATGGAAGTTCAGTATTGCAAGTTCTACCAGTTGGGCAACGGAGGCCAGCTAATCTTCGAGAGGGATCTTGATGCACTGTCTGAGTACCTTGAGTGTCCGCATCCGGAATTCTTTGGAGCTCAACTTAATGATAACCCAGGAGGAGATCTACAATGGCTGATAGTTGCAGATCTTCGAGGCAAGATGGAAGCACCCCTTTCTGAGAAGATTCAATTCACCGTGAGAGAGAACAACTGGCTAGATGGATTAGCCAGGGATATGCATGAAGCTCTTGCTCGTCTGTGTGGGCAAAACATCAACTTGATCCAGGGAACTTGCTTTGCGCACTATGCAAGGCGTGATTCTATGGGAATTTCATTGGAGATGCCAAGTCACCCGGAAATGAAGCGCCAAGTGGAGAACCTTGATTTCCTGTTGTATGATAGGCAGAAGGAATTGGACAATGCTCGAGCCTACGCCAACCACACCCTTGCCATTGCCGCCTAGAAGGCCCAGACTTTCGCCCTGCTTGTCAAGGATCGCCAATCACTTCATCGTCAATGCGAGAAGAAGGATCGCACCATCGCTCATCTTCGCAAGAAAGTAGCCGACCTCGAGAAGACCATCCAGGAACAAGAAGCTCAGCTTGCAGCAAAAGAAGAAGAGGAAGAAGGTGAAGACATCTAAGGAGATATTCACTCATACCTCAGTGATGATGATGACTACCTGGAGGATGATGCCATGGACTTCTACACCGATGATGATGACTCCGACTTCATCGATGATGAGTAGATGCACTTGATCACTACCGTAGAAATGAGTTGTATCGGTCCCATTGTATCTTAGCTCACAGAATGGTTCTTAAAACCATCTGTTTTCCTTTCATGTTGTAGTGTGTGTGTTTGTATCGTGTGCTTTGATTGAATGAATGAGAAGTTGTTAGTTTGCCAAACCTGAGTCAAACTCAAAGTCTAAAAGCTTTTAGAAAACAAAACCATGAACCTTAGAACTTTCCCTCTTACCCCTTTATCTATCTCAATCTTCAGATGACCCGTGGAAACCTCGGAGGAAGCAGCTCATCACAGGACTCGATGCTGCAGATTCTTCAGATGCTAGTTTCTGACCGTGAAGCTAGTAGAGCAGAACGTCAAGCCAACCTAGCCACTCTTCAACATATAGCTCAGATGGCCCACAATAATCAAGGCCATGGAAATCAGGATCACCATGGATCCAAGCTTAAGAACTTTTAGAATACCAATCCCCCTATCTTTAGCAAGTCTGAAGACCCTTTAGATGCTGATGATTGGTTGCAAACCATGGAGAACAACCTAGAATTCGCATGAGTTGACGCAAATGAGAAGGTACTGTTTGCCACCCACTATCTGGCAGGAGATGCAAGAGTCTGGTGGAATAGCACCCGTACTATGAACCACGGTCAAGTGATGACGTGGGAAGCCTTCAAGACCAAGTTTAGCTGCACCCATGTGCGCAAGGTTTAGTCACTAGAATGAGGGATGAATTCAGAGAGCTGAAGCAAGGCAGGATAACGGTAGTTGAATACCGTGACAAATTTCTGTCCCTCGCTAGGTATGCACCTAATGAGATCAACACTTAAGCCAAGAAGGAGAGATTCCTGAACAGACTGCATGATGAGATGCAAACGGTGTTAATCAACATCTGTTTTGATGACCTAGAAGAGCTAGTCAACTCTACCATCCAGATGGAAGGGAAGATAAACCAAGCCAATGACAACCGCAAGCGTCGCATGATGCACCAGAATGGATCCAACCATACTCAGAAGTATCACCCCAACCCGTTTGCAGGATATGCCCCAAGGAACAATAGACCCCCAATGTCTCATCCAAGCTATCCCAATCGTAGCGGAGGAAACGTGAAGTCCGGAGGGAACCACAACAGCAACCCCGGCAACTCCAACAACTTCAACCGTGCACCGCCCAAGTCCAACAACAACAACAACAATACTGCCCCAAGGACTGGAAGCAATGTTGTGCCTGTTGCAGCCAAAGACAAGTCTCAGATTACTTGCTTTGAATATGGAGTGAAGGGTCACTACTCCAATGAGTGTCCCAAGAAGCTTGCAGCCATCACCAATGTGAATGCCCCAGCTCAGCAGCAGCGCCGTGTTCAGCCTGGAAAAAGATTTGCCCCAGGGAATTCGCTCAACTGCAACGGCCGTCTGTTACACATGAATGCTGAAGAAGCCCAGGAAGTGCCAGATGTCGTGCTGGGTATGTTTTCTATTAACTTAGTATTAGCAAGAGTATTGTTTGATTCTGGAGCATCGCACTTGTTTGTTACCGAAGAATTTGCATGCACTAGTAAGATTCATCCAACCAATTTGAAGCATGTTATGATAGTTCAAATACCTGGTTCAACCACCAAAGCTAGAAAAATTTGCAAGGTTGTACCTATCAGAATACATGGGATAGGTTTTTATGCCAATCTAATAGTACTTGGAACCAAAGGTTTGGAAGTAGTACTAGGAATGGGTTGGATGTCGAAACATAAAGGATTGATCGACTGTGCCAAGAAAGCCATAACCATGACCAGTAGCTCTGGAGTATCAGTAGAGCATATATCTGAAACCTTGCCCCGTCAATTCAAATGCAACAAGAGTCTAGCCCTACCAACCATTGACCAAGTCAGAGTAGTCTGTGAATACCCCGACGTATTCCGAGATGAATTGCCCGGTATGCCCCCAGATCGGGATATCGAGTTCATTATTGAACTAATTCCTGGAACTGGACCCATATCTTAGAGACCTTATAGCATGAACCCATCAGAACTAGTGGAGCTGAAGAAGCAACTTGATGCTATGTTGGCGAAAGGTTTGATTCAACCAAGCGCATTGCCATGGAGATCACCTGTTTTGTTTGTTGACAAGAAAGATGGAGGTAACCGTTTGTGCACAGATTACCAAAAGCTGAATGATGTCACCA